>CM048744.1:210859637-213359637 GCA_026315105.1 Locusta migratoria | reverse complement strand
GCCTCACCATTACTCCGGACGTGCTTTACAGTGCTGTTCACAACATTATTCCTCGACTACAACTGTTGCGGAGCACCGTATGAAATCTTAGGTAGTGTGATGATCCTCTAACTTTGAAGGTTAAGTGTGCAAAATGCTACGAAGATCGGAATAAAACCGTAGATTTTGTCGAACTTTGTGGGTAAAGTTCATGTTGATAGGAACAAAACTTTAGATTTGTGTACAGTACAAACACACGGACACACACTCTATATATAAACAGTTCGCGTCTTTTTTAATGTACATAAGTGCTTTCTTACACTTGATCATTCTTCGCTTTTGTATGTCGTTCTTCCCATATGGTCATAGTCAGATGTCACTCACCAGTGCATGAGTACAACAATAAATACACTGCAGCAAGAATATGCCGTTTTTATTTTATTTTTTCAAACGATTAATTTTGCGTTTGCTGCGGAAATTCGACTCACAAACTAACTTATTACAATGTTTATAATTAACACAGCAACAAGCCACAAGTATGGTATAAAATGTTTATTTTCTTAAACCATGACCGGTTTCGGACTTATTTTTACAAGTCCATCTTCTGAGCTGGAGCCTCTTTTTGTATCAATTTATCGCAGACCTACAATTTCGTTGAGAGATATTTCTTAGGTTTCTTGGGAAAAGATTTTTTTTTCCATGTTTGTCTTCTTGGGTAGCAAAAACGAATCAAATAACTAAGATATCCGATAATGTTTCCGTTTGCGAAGCATATAGCTAGAACCGAACATTTTCTACTCAGAAGGTGGTATTTTGGTAAGAAAAACGGTATTATTGCGTAAAAAATTCCAATAAGTTCGTTGTCTAAACTCCTTTGATTCGCAGCTTTCCTATAAGAGTTATGCATAAATCAAAGATTTCTGTTTGCCTGGATAATTTCTATGCTTTGTTTATCTTGTTCTTAGGTCATCCCTTTAAGTGCGAACTCCGTCGTTACTACACTTTAATATTTCATCGACACCTCGTTATAAGAGATAACAAAGTGGACTCAAATAGAAAAGCTAGTGCGACATACGATAGAACAGCTGTCTTAACGTAGCGTTTTCTTTGGCAGAAATCAAGGCGTAGGTGGCATAATGTATTTTCATGCGGGTAATATGAAGGAGGAATTTTTTTATAAAATACCACCAAACAAAATTGTTACTCACCACACTACATAAAACTTAAAATGACTCACTCGATCAAAGGCTAGTAATTTCATTGAAAATCTGATGAATAATGACACACATTGGGTAAGAAAATTAGCGTCCAAAGAAGTCTATTACTTCTGATTCTTTGTCCTCATTCCTTGAAAATCATGACAATATCTCTCGAGTTACTTTCTTAAATGGCCGTAACGGTAGATGGAAAAAACTGAACGCAACCGAGGTATTTGATTTTATTTTTACTGTTGGTGAAACTATTGAATTATCTAATACTCAAGAATTTAGTGGATTTTACCCAAAAAATCTTCAAAGCACAAAACACATGCATGCATACATACATACATACACACACATACCCATTACAGCATACAAAATTTAAATATTTTTTGAAATAATCAACATTATGTCAGTCTAAAATTGAATAGTTTCCATCCCGTGACTCGAACCAACGTATTCTAGTTTCCCCTTGGTCGACAGGTGAGTGGCAAAAATGGTAATGCTGCCTCATTAATTGCCGTTTGTCTCACTAACTGCTTGTATGGATAAACAGAATCACGATATTGAAATGAGCCAAATATAATAGCCAAGAATAATAGTTAATATAGTGGAAATTTTCGAAAACATATTTTTGGGAAACAGCGATCTATTGGAAAGGCCATCTTCAGATCTGTGTCTATTCCTGACGTCCACGGAGCAGGCGCGGTAACTGCATGGAACAAGCGCTTTCTTTTCCGATTTGTGACAGTTTTATTTATAAATAACTAGCTGTAAACTACACTCTCGTAGTCTACATTCCCCTCCCCCGTCTCTCTGTATCCACCTCTTTCTCTCCCATCTCTCTGTTTCCACCTTTCCTCCTTTCGGCAAGGTTTTCCTCAAAGGTACCCTCTGTCATGTACCATAGAAACATATATGTACCGAGTGATCTTCCTCTTAGTTTAACGGTCATATGTGCAAAATTCATAAAGATTGGAGCAAAACTGTGCATTCTGTAAAATTCCGTATGTTAAGTTCAAAATGTTCAAATGTTTGTTAAGCTTATGGGACTTAACTACGGGGTCATCAGTCCCTAAACTTACAAACTACTTATGAACTACTTACGAACTAGGACGGCACAAATATCCATGCCCGAGGGGGGATTCGAACCCCCGACCGTAGTGGCCGTGCTGACCGTGACTGGAGCGCCTCAGTCACCTCGGCCACCGCGGCCGGCCGTAAGTTAAGTAACCTCCACCATGCACCGAACGAAATTTTATACATACAGCGACATTCCTCTTGTTTTTAATGTAGAGTGTGCAAATTTTCATAAATATCGGAACAAAACTATAGATTTCTGTGCAATGGAAACGCACTTTATTGTTCTCATATATTCCAGTTTTATTTCATACAACCCTTGTTCTGAGAATAACGAAAAAAATAGGATCTGTGAAATCGGTTGAGCCATTCTCAAGTTACGGCGCGACCTTCCTCTTTTTACGAAGGTCAAGCGTGCGAAATTTCGTGAAGATCGGAATGAAACTGTGGTTTTCGTGAGTCTGTAGGAGAAGTATTTTCCGCCATGCATCTATCACAAAATGCTTTCGTAGCTGACTTTTTCTACCTATAAACTACAATCCTGCCAAATTTCAGCTTCATAGGTAAAGTAGTTTTCGAGATTTCGTGTTTAGTCAGTGAGTGAGTGTCATTTCGCTTTTATATTGAGAAAGCAGATTGCTTAATTTTGGATGCAAGAGAATTAAAGGAGACTTTCAGACAAAAATAAATAGTAACATGCAATTCTGTAATGCTAATTTTTTTATACAAGGTCATGCTTAATGCGACAGTTTTACGGCTTCTACAGCGAAACTGTTGTGAGCGGTAGACTTCTTTACGTTTCATTATTTTGACTGGAGAGCGGGGGTCAGTTACAAAACTCTTCATAAACGTCCGAAATTAGATGCAAACTTTGTTGCAGGTCCCTAACTACTCCCATTTTTCAACAATTGGCGCATAAATCTGGGTATTCTCACGCGGTGGCCTCTCATTATTTATGACGTCATATTTTGTTTTGGGTCAGAAACCTTCGTGGCTGTACGGTGAACAGTTCACCAAAGTTTCATTGCAATCGAATGATCACACAGAGGACATACAGACACACTCATTTTATAGATATAGCGGTGAACCTGCAATATTCTTGCTATTGTGACATTCTTATTTAGAGTTTTCCCAACACACTTAAGACTGCTTTCTTGAACAAAGCTAGGATGAATTCATTACCCATATGTGATACCCATAGACTCAGAAAGATTGGCCCTTCCCTACAGGAATATTGTCATGTTGCTCCTATAGACGTCCATAATTGGAAAAGTGTTGCCGACGCGAGATTGTGTGCGCGAACGGAACTTTAATGTTCGATGAGATTCATGGAGGCGATCTGGGTGGCCAAATAATTCCTTTGAACTATCCAGAAATTTCTTCAAGACAATCGCGAAAAACCTGGACACGATACTTGGCATCGTTGTTTGAATGTATGAAGTTGATGACTGGGTGTAAATTATCTCCAAGTAGCCATTCTCATTTAATTATCGGTTCAATTGGCTTAGAGGACGCAGTCCTCAACCCTAGGAGCCACCACTTGCAAAGGGTCTCGTCGACAACTTGGATCCATCGTTGTGTCGTGAGGTCGCAGAAAACACTACATTTTTTGTGGTAATTTGCAAAAGGGGCTATTTATTTCACATTCAACAGGACATGATTTTTCCTTCCGGGTCAAGAGTGGAAGCATTTCGCAGAAGCTTCGTTTGCAAACTGTGCTGCGCCGTATACTGTATATGGATAAATGCTGTTATCCAAAACCGGTTACTAGGTAACTGCGGTTCCACATTGCATTGCGTTTCCTCTAGCCTACATTACTGTGACTGTACCATAATACTGGCCATACATTACACACTACAGGCTCCCCTTATGTAAAATCTTGTTGTTTCTGACACTTCCTCAGTTCGTTGAGAGATGATTAAGAAGCAAAATGAAAAATCTGTGAATCGGCATATTTTTCGAATCCGCGAACCATCGGTTTGCAGTCGAGCACTTTACCCTTCAGTTTTCTTTTGTCTTTCCGGATGTATAAGGTGGAGCTCATGATTCCGCACTGGCGATCCCAAATTTACAATAGTTTCCAGCCAAGATCGCTATTTATATTACAGTAGCTTACATGCCCATGCTTCGCAACGGTTGTTAAAGAGAGACCTGTGTATATCTTGGTTGTTTAGGGTTCAGGACCTAGTTCAGCAAAATCAGAATCCTTGTTGTCAATAAACTCAGTTCTCCAAGCCAAAATGTCAAACTTAAGTAGAAGTCATTGTCGAAAACCATGAATGTTCATCACGTTCATCACTTATGCCGTGCTCTCTACTATCGAAAACTCGGCAAACGCTGGAAGTTTGGTAATTCAATCAACAGAGCAGTTCATGTCTGTTTAAATAAGACGTCGCGGTAGTGTCAATGTGCGATAAAGTAAGTCTGGGTAATCGTTGAAGAAATGGCGTCAGCTGATCGTCTGTATAGAACTTTCCTTTAAATATAGTATTTCGAGTGAATTGTCTTGACTGTTAGCAGCATCGGCCAGTGTTTCAGCTAATACATGTCCCCACGTCCTGCAGCGATTACTTCGTAAGGTACGAAGTTGAAATCGTCTTTGTGTAATAGAACTATATATTCAGAAGTCGGATTATAACTCTAAGTACAATTGTCTCTGCAAAAAGGACGTCTTTCTATATCTTAATGTAGTCCGCACCAAAAGTAAGTAATTACAGCCGGCCGCGGTGGCCGAGAGGACTAAGGCGCTCCAGTCACAGTCTGCACGGCCACTACGGTCGGGGGTTCGAATCCCCCCCTCGGGCATGTAGTTCATAAGTAGTTTGTAAGTTAAGGACTGATGACCCCGTAGTTAAGTCCCATAGACTATAGAAACATTTGAACTTTTTTTTCTGAAGTAATTACAAATTTTAATCACAATATTGTACCGAACAATTATGAAAGCAAAGAAGTTTCTGATGCGTTTGTCGCTCGCGTGTGTATATTATCTCTCATTGCAGGCAGAGAGCAGAAATATCTCTGGAGTGAGCATTCAAAGGCGCAGAACAGATTTTGTGTCCTAAACATTACTGTGGAAATGTCACGTGATATTGGGAAAATCTACTAATCGCTAACTTTATCTTGGTCCTTTTGTGTTCTGTTAAGTCGGATTTCTATGTGTAAATGGCCCTTTTAGCAACACTTTCTCAACTTTCTTGTTGCTTCTGTGACACATTTATTTAGATAATATTTCATTTTATGTGGTTGCTCTGCGAAAAGGAGGTGGGGCTTCTTTGCAGCCATTGAGGTACAAACCAATCGTAAGAGTAAATAAATGTGTGGAAAGAGTGGATTTGTTTAGAAGATGCACAGGACGCAAACTTCATTCCATAGATATTTCCACTCTATGTACAATTTAGTGGTTATACCCGTCGAAAGGGACACTTATTTTCTTTTCATGACACTCCAAAACATATGGGATACAGCTAGAAAGAAAAAAAAATTGTGTCTTACCTGAGTTAAATTTTATTTGCAGTAGTAGCGGTTTAGTTTGATATCGTTGGCAACGAACTATAGAAGGACTATTTTACTGACCAGAACAGCATAAATTATTTCATCGTGAACAAAAAGAATTATTCCCCTCATTCTACGTGATTGATTTTTGAGAAGGCATTCAACGACCGTTGCCAACATCAGCACACAACGCCGCCGCCGTAAGCGTCAAATTTTGGTAGCGTTCTGTCGCGTGGATTTCCCAGAATTGCGCAGAAATGTCGGAGAACCATGTCTATGGCTGCCTCGTTGTTTTGTTCTTTAGTCCGTCGCTTCGTGGCCCACGGAAACACTGCAAGCCGCAGCACCGTGTACGTGTAAAGTAAGAAAGGTTAGTTATTTAATTTAAATACACCGACGGATGAAAAAGAAGCCTAGCTCGCACCGAGCCAGACTGAAACCTTAAAAAGTAAATTTTCCGAACTACGGAATTTCACGCAAGACTACAGCTTTCTCCGGATGGCAGAACGGGCATTTCCACCACACTTAATGTAACTGAAAACCAACAGGATTGAGCGCTTTTTCGCCGTGTATTAAAAAAGGTAGAGTGATACAAAATGTTGATACAAACAGAAACGTTTTCTTTGTGATGGTGAAATAACGCTGTTCTGCCTTTGTGGAGTAAACAGGTATCATACCCACAATCAAAAGAGAGAGACTGAAGTATGTCGTCGAAGCAGTGTTAAAAAAACAAAAGAGGATACTAATGGGGACGAAACGAAGAAATTGCTTTCATGTTACTTTCAACAGGTCGTGAACCTCCTCAGTGTGTGTAACATTCTAAGCTCCTTACAACATAAAAAATAGGTACTGTACATACTGTCGATTTATTGAGCTGTTTTAAATTACTTGTGTATAATAATTTTGGAAGAATGCCATAGAACTCCACACCTGTTTAACTGTAGTCCTACTTTGTGGACATAAACACACAGGGTACAATAGTCAACTAAGTAACAGGTATTGTAAAAGGTAAAGTTTTACTAACGAAAATGAAGCAAGGAAGTGAGAAAGAACTCATAGAAGGCGAAACAATCATCAGTGATCAAAGGCACGAAGATGCAATGGAAACCACTTCATGAAAGACACACAACGTGTATCCACAAAACATGAGGCCTGTAATTGGAAAAAAAGTGTCGTGATAAAATCTACAGTGGCAAAATATTCCGGAACCATAAAAAAAGATCGTATAACGAACGAAGTGATCGCATTCTACGTGTGGTGCATTGAATGTGATATGAAAGCTGAATCTAGATGTGGTGAGGGTCTGTGAGGTCAAATGAAAATAAGAATTTCTGATCAGATGAATATAGTATGTTAACAGCAGCAGCAGATAATATATAATGCGAGTGAACTACTGTGAACAGTTCAGTGATAGGATTTTTCTCATCAGATTCGACAGCAAACCAACACCGACGACGATAGCTCAGGTCCACATGCCGATGTCACAATCGGAAGATGAAAAGGTACAGAAGTGTATGAGGAAGCCTAATTCCTTATATGAATAGAGATTAAAATGTAATAACCACTGGGGATTTGAACTCGGTTGTAGCCGAAGAAATAGAAGGAAGTTTGTCGGGTAATATGGGCTTAGCAGTAGGAGCGAGAGAGGAAAAAGGTTAACTGGTGAGGCACAAATCGTTATAGGTTCTGAAAGCTGGCTGACGTAGAGATAAGTTCGGCCGAAATTTTTACAAAGGGCCAAATGGTCTTCAGAAAGGATAGATTAAATAAAAAAGGGGGTGGCGTGTTTATTGCTTTACAAACGGTTTATGCTGCAGCGAAATTCAGGCAGATACTTCATGTGGGTTGGTATGGGTAAGCCGACCGCGGTGGCCGCGGGGACTGAGGCACTTCAGTCACGGTCTGCACGGCCACTACAGTCGGAGGTTCGAATCCCCCCTCGGGCATGGATATTTGTGCCGTCCTAGTTCGTAAGTAGTTCATAAGTAGTTTGTAAGTTTAGGGATTGATGACCCCGTAGTTAAGTCCCATAGACTATACAAACATTTGAATTTGGTATGGGTAGAGGTTATACCTGACAACCGGAATAAATTAATAATTGGATCTTTTTATCGGTCCCCTGTCTTCGACGATGCAATTGCCGAAAAGTTCAAAGAAAGCTTGAATCACATTTCAAACAAGTACCTGAAGCATACTGTTATAATCGGTGGCGACTTTAATTTACCCTCGATATGTTGGCATAAATACGTATTCAAAACCGGCGGCAAATATAAAACATCGTACGAACTAGTTCTGAATGCTTTTTCTGAAAACTACTTCGAACAGTTAGTTCATGAAGCCACTAGAATAGTAAATGGCTACAAAAATACCCTTGATCTCCTGGCAACAAATAATCCTGAGCTGGTAAACAGCACCAAAACAGATACAGGGATTAGCGAACATCAAGTTGTAGTAGCGAGACTGAATGTCGAAATGCCCAAATGCACAAAAATAAACGAAAAATATATCTATTCAATAAAGCAGATAAAAATTCGCATCATGCTTTCCTGAGTGATAGTCTCCAGTCTTTCAAAACTAAAAATGCGAGTGTATATCAATTGTGGCTTACTTTCAGACATATCAGTAGCAATCGAGAGATTTATACCAAATAAATTAATAAAAGAGGGGGCTGACCCCACCATGGTACAAAAAACAGGTCAGATCACTGTTGCCTAAGCAAATAAAAACGCATGCAAAATTTAAACAGACACAGACTCCCCAAGTCTCGCAATATTTTACAGAAACTCTCAATCTAGCGCGGACTCCAGTGAGAGAAGCTTATGACAGTTTCCAGAACAAAATCCTGTCTCGTAATCTGGCACAAAATCTTAAGAAATTCTGGTCTTATGTGAAGTACACTGCCGGCAAAACACAAACAATACCTTCACTATGCGACAGCAATGGCAATACTACCGATGACATTACTGCTAAAGCAGAATTGCTCAACTAAGCTTTCCGAAATTCTTTCACCAAAGAAGACGAAGTGAACACTCAGAATTCGAACAAGTTACAGCTGCCAGCATGCAAAATTTAAATGTTCCTGGAGTAGTAAAACAGCTTAAGTCGCTAAAGCCTTTGAAAGGATACGGCGCCGCGGTGGAGTAGCCGAGTGGTCTAAAGCGTCTCGCTGCGCAGCGCGCGGTTGCTCACCGTGGAGGTTCGAGTCCTCCCTGGGGCATGGCTGTGTGTGTTTTCCTTAGGTTAGTTTACCTAGGTTTAAGTAGTTTGTAAGCTACGGACTGATGACCACGCAGTTTGGTCCGATAGATTTACAAACATTTGAACATTTTTGAAAGGATACGGCCGATTTCGTTCCCCATCCTTACCCAAGCAATCCGACCTTGAGTTCCGTCTGTAATGACCACACTGTTGACGGAACGTTAAACTCTAAACTTCCTTTATGCTCGTGGGAACTGCCAACCTGGTAAAAGCGTTAGATACTGTAAAATTGTGCCAGATGTTAGTAATTTTGAGAAAAATAGAAGTATGCTATAAGGAAAGGAGTTCAACGTATGCTTTGTTGAACCTAGGGGATATAATAAGACGGCAAGACCATGACTGAAGTAAGGTTTATAATTAAAACAACGACCAGCCACCAGTAAGGTAGAAATGTTTATTTTCTTAATCCATGACCGGTTTCGGATTTATACAAATCCATCTTCAGATGGTTCTTCATGGTTTTGAGCTTGGGCCTTGTCTTGCATCAGTTAAAGTATCGCTGCCCTAGGATAAACAAAAAAAAATATATGGCTTAATATTTAACGAGGACCCAGCTCAAAAGCATGAAAAACCATCTGAAGATAGATTTGTATAAAACCGAAATCGGTGAAGGATTAAGAATATAAACATATCAACCATACTTGTGGCTAGTAGCTTTTTATAACTTAAACATTATAATACTACAGCCACGGTTCTCACAATGTCAGTTTTTCACTAGTGTCAGACTGAAGAGCCGGAATTAAAAAAATATATAAGAATACAGTCTGTTCCTCCTACTTCAGGGTGAAAGGAATCTATTATAGGCTTCGCTGATAACATTACTATCTTCAGTGCAAATGGAGGAGAATTACAGACATGATTCTGAGAGCAAGCTACGAAAAGATAAAAAATATAGTGAGTAGTAATAAAAATGAAAGTAGTGAGAAACTCAAAATCGAAATTAGTGATTATGACGTTAATGAAGTTTAAGAAATCGGCCATCTTTGAAGCAAAGTACCCCACGACGAATGAAACAAGTGACGAAATAAAAAGTAGACTAGCCAGGCAAAAAGGGCATTTTTGCCAAAGAAGAGTTTATTCTACGTATTGGGAGGAGGAATTTGAAGACGTACGTTTGGACCCGCGCGGAATGGCAGAGTGGTCTAAAGGTACGTTTTCCTCGGTGCGACTGTAGCGATTATTGTTCAACGGTGATCGTGCAACGATAAAGGTAGAGCTCTATTGCTCTGCGTTTCTAAAGCCCTTTCTACACGGGAAGTGAGAGCTTACGAGATTACCCACAAAGCACCGGTCACCCCGGCCGCGTACAGTGTAGACGTGTCCATTTGTACAAGATGCACGCATACGATCGCTAGTAGACGCAATAGGATGGATCCTATTTTCGCGCGTATGGAAGTGCTTGGCGCATGCGCAGACGACCAAATGGGGAACTAAGCTGACAAACGAAGCAAAGTCGCAAATTTGTTTGAGAATGTGTACTTGTCTCCTGCTCAGACAAACGTAGTTTTTCGACTCAGTCGTAAGTATTTTAGGAGGTGATACTATAGAGTAATTGCATTAAAAATTTCATATAACATGTGTACAATTTTTATTGAATACAAATATATAGCTGTTAATATGAAATCCAAACAAACGTGGAGCAAATGTAAATCAAGACAATTTCATTGATTTATCCGTCGGTTCTTGGTAGTACAACATCACACTGACTTCAAAGTAGAATTTTGTGTACGTTCTACACGTTCATTTCCATTTAGTTACCCGGTTTTCGGCTTACTATGACATATTCAGACGTTAAATTACGTCGAAAACCGGTTGTTTAAATGAAAGTGTCAATATGGTGATCTACCAAGAACCGACGAAAGATTCAGTCAAAATATCCAAATTTGCTTGTGCTTTATGTTTGTTGTACATACCAAGAGCTGTATCTCTGTACCCAATAAAAATCGGACACACGTTATATGACATTTTAACTGCAAATCGTCTTTATTAACAACTCCTAAAATATTTGCTATTTTTCCTGAAACATGCTGTAGTTAACAGATGAAATATTTGTTTTTGGAGAGTGTTATTTGAAGTTTTATCAAAGTGAAAGGTCTCTGTATAGACACCTGAGCTTGTTCATCATATACATAGGCGCCTTAAACCGCAGGGGCTGGAAGTATGTAATAGCATTTTATAATGAGGAGGTTAACACATATGAGCGACGTAGTTTCACAGTGGCAGTCTAAAACACAAATGTTTTAATCCTCACAAATATGTTACAGTTTCGAAAAGTGATCTTAACTCGGCGATTCAATTGCTGTAAGTTGACAACAAACCAAGTAGACACGTGAAGCAGACGAACCGACAAACGAGTACCGTTTGAACGCTTCTTTGTAGTTCGACGGTCTATCGCAAGGAGCGCTGCAGCTGACAATGACTTCTTTGTGCGTGTCGCACGTCTCGTATAGAAAGGGCTTACATCTATGGGGTTGTGTTGCTCCGAGCGGCTGCCGACGCAGTCGTTAACGATAATCGTACGCCGCGAGTAGTCGTATGGTAGAAGGCTGACCACAGTCGTCAGTCGCTTGCGATTTCTGCCGAGTGAAAGACCACGTGCATGATGGATCCTTCGTTTTCTCACGCAGATGACGAAATACTTGTGGAGGAAGTGGCGAATCATCCGTCACCGTTTATCTTTTAATAAAGTTCTTCGATATATATAAAGCCTTTTATCATCCTTTTCCTTGTATATCTTGTAACGTAGCAGATCATTTCGAATTATTGTTTCATGCAGTAAGGTACGCTAGTTTAGAGTAGTGGTTTGTGAAGTAACCGGCAGATGTATTCACTTTTTTTTTTTTTTTTTTTTTTTTTCTCACGCAGGCGCACCTGTCGTGGCCCATTGTATTCCGGCCCTGGCTCAAAGAATACTACATACAGTCATACTACGAAACTAAATAATCAGCATTAAATTTTATCCCATTAATTTTATACTTCGCACAGTCAAAATTTTCAAATGTTTATATAGCTTATGGGACTGAACTACGGGGTCATCAGCCCCTAAACTTACAAACTACTTACGAACTATCTAACACTAAGGACGGCACAAATATCCATTGCCCGAGGGGGGATTCGAACCCCCGACCGTAGTGGCCGTGCAGACCGTGAATGGAGCGCCTCAGTCCCCTCGGCCACCGGGCTGGCTTTCGCACAGTCTTTTGTTATGAATCAACACTGATTTTCACCTGCTAACAATAATATCTGTCACCAGGGAAGCCTATTAGGTAGGTGGACTTCACTTTCTTGACGAAAATCAAACTCGAAATCTTAGAACAAGCTGAGTGATTGAATAAATGTAGGAGGAGGGAAGTAAATAGGGATTCTTACCGGTGCAATTTGTAATTTTTAACAATGCAAGACAATAAAGTTTCAGAGTGTAAATAACAGTAATACTTGCCTCGGGGTAATAGCAACATTTTCTTCTGGTGTTAATGGATACAGATTTCTGTTTGATTATTTGTAGATATCGTCTTTGATTAATTCTAGAACTAAGTCAAACAGTTCAACAGAAAGACGGAAAAATTCGAAGAACTTTTTGTTGTCCTCACGTAGATGAGTGATGATCAATGTCGTGTACAGCACTTCATATCTGAGCTGAAACAATGTATGTTGGCCCTTTTCGCCCCATACATATTCCAAAATATTTCGTCGTCCTCCATTTCCTCAATCAAATGGCATTTAAGCAGCACTCTTTTACGCTTATTTAACTGTAGACTCATTTTATCAGCTTTAGCAACAAAGATGAGGCTGCGAAACACGACACTACTGACAAATCGAGTCGCAGAAGTTCCGAGCAAAATTCCATCTTAACGATTAGCGTTCAACGATTAATCGTTCTACGATAATCGTTAAACGACGGTCGTGATAGACGCACCGAGCGACACGTAGCTTAAGGCGTTATGCTTCCTACTGGACGACCATTTCCGCCGGAGGTTCGAGTCCTCCCACGAGCATAGGGGATGTGAGTACCGTTAGGATAAGTTAGTTTAAGTAGTCTGTAAATCTAGTGACCGATGACAATAAGTTTGATCCAATAGGTTTACTAGCATTTGACCGTTTGAACAGGTTTGGAGCATAATTCCTCACAAGAGTGAAACATTTACATTCTGAAAAACGGAAGAGAATCTGAGTGTCTAAGATGTGGTGCTACAGAAGAAGTTAGGAGAGCTGATAATCTACTACGCACGCTGGTTCTTTACAGACTCGGCGAAGAAAGGAACATGTGGAAAATACTGACAAGAAGAAAGGACAGAATGACATAACGTAGTTAAGACACAAGGACACAGTAGATGGTAATAATTGAAGGGAAAGACAAAGATTGGAATACGACCAACACATAACTGAGCACTAAAGGCCCAAGTGTTTCTCTGAAATGAAGAGAGGAGATATTCGTGAATTTCCAGTGCAAAAAAAAAAAAAAAAAAAAAAAAAAAAAAAAAAGCAAACCCTGTGTCGTTTCATTCTCATAGTTCTGATCGTTTTAATACTTTCATTACTATAGAATCCCAGCCGTTATCAATTTTTGCCGAGAGCTTCTATTCCCTTTGACAGCGATTTTAAAAGCTTATTTCACATTCGAACAACAGGCTTCTAAAAATAGGCATGATTGGAAATACCCCTGTGTCATCCTGAAATACACTTCCGTCCCTCGATATCGGTTGGAGCGCGCGCATCCATCGTATTAATAAAAGCAATATCCGCAATGCATTATTGATGAAAAAGTGGCAGCACCGCAGCTGCTGAGAGGTAGAGGGTGGTCGTCCTGACTGAATGCCATCCTTCTTCACCCTGCAGCCAGTTACATTACTCTTAACAAATACATAGATAATTAAAATCTTCTGCAATTCTTTCGCCTCTCACCTTTAATGATAAACTTTACGAAGCCAAGAAGTAATAGCACTGAGGTAAAGTCATCACGTCGTATTCGAATATCAGATTCATTCCAAAATAGGCGTGTGAAGAACACGTTGTGGCTGCTGTGTATAAATTACTGCTGCTAATAAATGCCAACGTGTCCTGATTTGGAAAAGCTATGTCCAATCATAGGCAAAGTTTTGACAGATGTAATTCACGAACGCAATCTGAGCAATTCATACTTAGGTTGATAGCGCATGGTAATTTGCAGGAAGCCGAGTCTAAATGACTAGGGAAAGTCATTTCTAACATTCCATCAATAGTGAATGATTGTTTAATCCGTCACTGTGGAGTGGAGATTTTAACCCCGATTTGTTCTAAGTTATGCCCATCTATTAAACCACGTACACATAGTCAACGCGAGCTCGTCAACATACAATGGAGTTTGGGGGTAAGTCAATAAACTAGCTATAGATAATGATAGATAACAGCAATCATTACCATAGCTTCAAGTTTTATAGAAAACGTTCCCACCACACACATTGTAATACCTGCCAGTTCACAACATCCAGTTAGTCACAAAATGCACTATTTCCCTCTGATTCATCGTGTAATATATGTTCCCACCAGTAAAGAAAACTTCCATATTGAGTTAAATACTATCAGACAAACAGCAATAAACAATGGTTATCCCCCTACCGTGGTAGACATCATAAGGCACAAGAAATAAAAAAGGTCACTTCTCTTCTTTACCCTTTCTTAACATCTCAGCACCCCAAATCCCTAATAAATGGTACATAGTTCCATATTTAGGTAAAATTTTCTCTGTATGTGGCCAGAAAACTTAAATCCAGAAGTTTGAGAACAGCCTTTTATGTATAAAATACTGGGGGTCTTTTTCTACCCAATCGTGAAGCTCCGGTCTTGGAAAGGAGTGGAATATACAAAATTACTTACAACGGAGACAAAATTTACATGGGTCAATCAGGCAGGGCAATATGTACCAGACTGAAAGAACACCACAGAAACTAAACTTAAGAAAGAAAATTCAACATTTGCAGACCATATGATAAAATAAGGCCACAGCAACAAGCTAACACATGAAGTCCTACACTATAACCAGAAAATGAAATACTCTGAGATATTGAAAATTAATAATGTCAAATTCCCCAAACCTCCTACTGAATGAACAGACAAAATTTTCATTTTCGTCAGTTTTGTCTGCAAACTCCAACCAGGCCACCTAAATTACCCACTCGTATTCAATTGCCTCATGCCCCTACTACAGATCTATAGCCCGATTACTTTGTATTATCACAGGAGTTTAACTACTTGCCTAATATCAGTTGTAATTTATTATCTTTTTATTAATATTGGACAGTATTTATAGTTTAATTTAACCATTTGGAATTTTAACCTTTTTATTCACAGATGTTTCACTCAGTTTATTCTCACCCTTCTCTGTTCCAAATGTTTTACCTGTTAAACGAAACTTAATTTGTTGAGCCGATTTCTATTATTCAAATTATTTTCGTAGGACAGATGTTGTTCTTTATATCGTGTCATAGTTTATCAAATGTGCAAATGTTTGTAAAGCTTAAGGGACTTAACTACGGGGTCTTCAGTCCCTAAACTTACAAACTACTTATGAACTACTTTATACTAAAGACGACACAAACATTCATGCCCGAGGGGAGATTCGAACCCCCGACGGAGGTCGGCCGCGCGCACCGCAACACGGCGCACCAGTACGCGCGACTAATCCGCTCCGGCCATAGTTTATCAATGTCAATAATTGTTACTCAACAGTTTCAATGGAGTAATTTCCCTCAGGGTAGTTTTAAACTAAAGCATATGTATTTGTTAATGAACATATTATCTATACAGCAACGTTGAACCGTAAACTTCCAAGGTATCGTCGTCCTCCGACATCCTTTTTCATCTTGTCAAAACGTGATAGTAGTTATGGCGCTAGCTCTCGACTGTAAGGAGAAAGTTGCCATACCTCCCACTTGAACCGCTGCAGCAATTTTGAAGTTTGTTGGGCCGTGTAGGGTCTTTCTTTATCGTACAGCAAAAGCACACAGACGCTAGGGTTTTCCTCGCCGGTTTGGTTTTCCTTGTGCCCTACGCAACCGTTTGACAATACTAAGCGCCGCGGTGGATTGGCCGAGCGCTCTAAGGCGCCTTGCTGCAGAGAGCGCGTTTGCTCATCGTCGGAGGTTCGAGTCCTCCCTCGGGTATCGGTGTGTGTGTGTGTGTGTGTGTGTGTGTGTGTGTGTGTGTGTGTGTGTGTGTGTGTTTGTTTGTTCTTACGTTTAAGTAGTTTGTAAGCCTAGGTAGTGAGAACAAGAATAGTTACGTCCTGAGGGCCGCGGTGGCCGAGGGGACTGAGGCTCTCCAGTCACGATCTGCACGGCCATTACGGTCGGGGGTTCGAATCCCCCCTCGGGCATGGATATTTGTGCCGTCCTAGTTCGTAAGTAGTTCATAAGTAGTTTGTAAGTTTAGGGACTGATGACCCCGTAGTCAAGTCCCATAGATTATACAAACATTTGAACATTTTGGACAGTTACGTCCTGTAGATTTACAAACATTTTTGACAATATGAAGCAGAGTTAATTGTCGCGCTTTTCCAATTAGTGGAGGTGATTTCTACACTCCTGGCCATTAAAATTGCTACACCACAAATACGACGTGCTACAGACGCGAAATTTAACCGACAGGAAGAAGATGCTGTGATATGCAAATGATTAGCTTTTCAGAGCATTCACACAAGGTTGGAGCCGGTGGCGACATCTACAACGTGCTGACATGAGGAAAATTTCCAATCGATTTCTCATACACAAACAGTAGTTTATGGGCGTTGCCTGGTGAAACGTTGTTGTGATGCCTCGTGTAAGGAGGAGAAATGCGTATCGTCACGTTTCCGACTTTGATAAAGGTCGGATTGTAGCCTATCGCGTTTGCGTTTTATCGTATCGCGACATTGATGCTCGCGATACAATGACAGCAGAATATGGAATCGGTGGGTTCAGGAGGGCAATACGGAACGCCGTGCTGGATCCCAACGGCCTCGTATCACTAGCAGTCGAGATGACAGGCATCTTATCTGCATGGCTGTAACGGATGGAGTAGCCACGTCTCAATTCCTGAGTCCACAGATGGGGACGTTTGCAAGACAACAACCATCTGCACGAACAGGTCGACGACGTTTGCAGCAGCATGGACTATCAGCTCGGAGGCCATGTCTGTAGTTACTCTTGACGCTGCATCACAGACAGGAATGCCTACGATGGTGTACGCCACGACGAACCTGGGTGCACGACTGGCAAAAAGTCACTTTTTCGGATGAATCCAGGTTCTGTTTACAGCATCATGATGGTCGCATCTGTGTTTGGCGACATCGCGGTGAACGCATATTGGAAGCGTATATTCGTCACCGCCATACTGGCGTATCACCTGGCGTGATGGTATTGGGTGCCATTGGTTACACGTCTCGGTCACCCGTTGTTCGCATCGACGACACTTTGAACAGTGTCCGTTACATTTCATATGTGTTACGACCCGTGACTCTACCCTTCATTCGATCCCTGCGAAACCCTACATTTCAGCAGGATAATGCACGGCCGTATGTTGCAGGTCCTGTACGGGCCATTCTGGATATGTAAAATGTTAGATTCCTGCCCTGGCCACCACATTCTCCAGCTCTCTTACCAATTGAAAACGTCTGGTCAAAGGTGGCCGAGCAACAGGCTCGTAACAATACGCCAGTCACTACTCTGGATGAACTGTGGTATCGTGTTGAAGCTGCATGGGCATCTGTAGCTGTACCCGCCATCAAAGCTCTGCTTGACTCAATGCACAGGCGTATCAAGGCCGTTATTACCGCCAGAGGTCCAGAGGTGGTTGGTTGTTCTGGGTACTGATTTCTCAGGATCTTTGCACCCAAATTGCTTGAAAATGGAATCACATGTCAGTTCGATAATAATATATGTGTCCAATGAATACCCGTTTATCATCTGCACTTCTTAGTGTAGCAATTTTAACCCGCCAGAACTCGCGCCTTAAAAGTTATGCACTCGCTTGCGCATAGAGCATTTTGCTGACACACAACCAGCAGCCTGTAATTTACCTAATATGTATCAATTAGGGTTGTTTTTGATACATTTATAATGAAACACTAATGTTCTATAAAATATTTATTTGCAGTACAAAACAGTAATTACGTGTATATCATTTATAATAATTTTAGGACAAACGAATTCGCATCTTCTAAGGAACATAAAGAACTGAAAAAACAAAACAACTACATGTTGGTTAACATTTGTGTCCTAATCACAATATGTTTGGTCTTTAGATATATCGCACAATATTGCAGTGTGTTAATTACACAACAACTTTTGACAATTTACAGAATGCCAATAAATGCTTTCACTTCTATAATGTCGGTCTGGTTATTATCCCTATCCCTTGAAAATCGATGCTTGATTTTTCTAATATGAATATTCGTATATGTAACTATTTCAGTTGGCATATCATCGCTAATAAAAAGACGGAAACAATCCACAATATCTCTGGTATCTTTTGCCAGAGTTTTTACCTCCTGTCTAACCCTGTCCTACATTGGAACGACCTAGATTGTAACACAACATTGCTTGCTTGTCTTTACCTAAGTAAAATAACTGACCTCGTGATTGGATTGAATAAATGTCACCTTCACTTTGTTCTGATGATTATTCCGTTTCAGAATAGTGATCGCTGTGTTCACTGGCCAAGTCACTTTCTATATTATCACATCGAGCAGATTCATCTTCAATATCGTAGGTCGTCTTCTTCAAGTCATGACATAATTTTTGCTTGTAGTCTATCCATCTACAAAAATCAATAAGAGTGTTATTTTAAGAATTTCACAATACTTATTCATCGTAAATTAAAAAAAAGCAATAAACTAAGAGCAGTAACCATAAAGCGACATTCTAAACATTTTGTGTAGCGAAACATATACTTACGTCGACGCTCACGCGTTGAGCTAAATGCCGCACGGCGACAACTTGTCCAATCAACTGACCTCTGCCAGTGAGACACACACACACACACACACACACACACACACAAACAACAACGACAACAACAACGTGCACCGGCCGGGGGAAGTGAAAAAACTCATCTAATGAGCGGACGAGAGCCCTGCAGGCATTGTTGAAAAAATGCCGATTGTTTTAAAATTACTGTCAGCAAAATGGTCATAGCGCGAGCTCTCGCGGGTTAATGGCCAGTAGTGTAGTATCTCGACTCTAACTGGCTTTGAAAGGAAATAGATCTGACGTTATTGTTCACATCCAACGAAACGTGACGAGATTTTTGAACACTATCCCAAAGGAAGACATCGTACAAAGTTTTCAGGAGATGTATCGCAGAACTCAGCGGTGTATAGTTATGAAAGGTGACTGTTTCGAAGGACAGTACGTAAACTGTAGTTCTTAGTTCATCTATTCACCTAACTTTGTCAGAGGTTGTATATCAGTAAATGAACATCTATATTTCTCTTGAGTCAAGTAAAACGTCATTGCAAGTTGCAGCAGTGTCAGTCTTAAAATATTTACCGAAAAATGGCATTCATAGAATAGCATGCCATGTTCTTGACATCAGATATCCTATCTATGACGAAAAGTGCTATAACTGCAGAACAGCTCAATCAGAACGGCTAATGATTACATCTTCTGATGTTAGTTTTTAAAATGGCATCAACCGATTTAACTCGAATGTTCAAATGTTTGTAAAGCTTATGGGACTTAACTACGGGGTCATCAGTCCCTAAACTCACAAACTAATTATCAACTACCTTGTACTAAGGACGTCACAAATATCCATTCCCGAGGGGGGATTCGAACCCCCGACCGTAGTGGCCGTGCAGACCGTGACTGGAGCGCCTCAGTCCCCTCGGCCATCGCGGCCGGCTAGAAACTAGTTGAATAACAGTTGCTGCGCTGGAGGAAAGTGTTAAATCCTCTGCCGTGTTATCGTTTTATTCCTGACAACAATCAGTCTCATCAATGCAGTTAAATGAAATGAATTATGCAGTGGTGCCATCAGAGGGGGGTCATAGGGGGCAGCTACACCCCTGCCCCCCAGTTCAAATCAAATGTTCAAATGTTTGTAAATCTATCGGACCAAACTGCATGGTAGCTTACAAACTACGTAAACTAATGTAAACTAACCTAAGGATAAACACACACACCCATGCCCCTGGGAGGACTCGAACCTCCGACGGCGCCGCCCTCCAATATTAACAAGATACAGGTGAACTTGTGAAAGAATTTACCAAATCTTTGTACGTGAAAACGAATCCCTGTTTCCCTCGGTCACGAAATAACTTTGGAACTGCTCGATCGATTTGGCAAATTTATTTATTTATTTATTTTTTTTTTTTTTTCGTAATTCTCAGGACAAAGTTTTTATATAATAAAAAATTTTGGGGAAAATTTTCCAATAACTGAAACTGCGTTTTTCAAATGGTCCGTGTGTTTTTATTCCATACAAGTCTATAGATTTTTCCGAAGTTAATAAACTGGCTTTAAAATGAAGAGGAAGGTAACGGTCTACATCATTTTCGTTCGTTACACGGGGGATGCTACCTTACTTTTGGATTTCGCCAAAATTCACAGTTTTGTTCCGATCTTGATGAAATTTCGTACATTTGGCTTAAAATGAAGAGGATCCACACCGGCTACATAACAATTTGTAAGGTGCATGGCGAAGGATACTTTACTTACGATTTTGACAAAATCCTTACCTTTGCGCCAATCTTGACCAGTTTCTTCACACTTTGTCATTGTTTACATAAATTTTGTACGGTGCATAGCGAACGGTACCTTGCAAAAACCTTAGTCACCATGAAAGTTGTCATATATGTGTTTGGTCACAATACTTTATTCATCGGGCAACCACAGTCGAATTGATTCATTTTCTTGACGACACACCGCTGCGACTGTTAAAAATTCTTTACTAAGAACAGACGACCGTTTCGCAAATTAAATTTACATCATCAGGTGCTTATTTCAGTCATGTCATGTAACATATGGTAAAGAGTTTTTCGTTTTTCTAGATACGGGGGGGGGGATGAAGCAAGGAGGCAGAAGGGAAAAGGGAGAGATTGGAAGAAATGGGTTGAGAGAGTTGGAGGTGGAGCTATACACATATACACACACACACACACACACACACAGAGAGAGAGAGAGAGAGAGAGGGGGGAGGGGGAAGATGGAGTACAAGAATAAATAAATACCCGAAAAACACCCGCCTTTTGCAGCTGTAACACTACTGAAGAATAAAAAAAAAATATCCCGTAAGTCATTCTCAGTTGCAAAATTTGCTTATTTCAACGACGCGTTTCGCCCTTTTGAGGCATCATCAGATAATGTGTCCGATACATGGTGAGCTATCTGACATTGCAAAATAGCTCACCATATATCGGACACATTATCTGATGATGCCTCCAAAGGGCGAAACGCGTCATTGAAATAAAGAAAATTTTGCAACTGAGACTGACTTTCGAGATAAATTCATAACCTGTTGCTGTACCTGCCACCAGTATGGAATGGAACCTGTTTTTATAAATTAGTTGTAAAAGTCGGGAATTTGTTACCGTGTTATTGAAGAATAAAAAATTTCTATTAAAAATATTGGAATTTCTTAACTTTATTATATCACTTACGAAACTGCATTAACAACTGAGGAAAATGGCTGCAAATATTAACGATATAATGCTAAATCAGAATTGATGCAAGTCGCTAAATTCAGTACCAACAAAGTGAAAAATTCATCAAAATGTCTGCTGAATGTCTCCTTTTCACTATTTATTTCACTTACAACCAGTGTAGTGGGCGAATGACCGCGCTGAAAGTTTACCTATTCCCAGCAGCAGTTTCCTTTTAAAAACCCAAAAAAGTGTCAAAAAATTAAAATGTTTGTAAATCTATGGGACTTTTTGGTTATTAGTCCCTAAGCTTACAAACTACTTAAACTAACAAGATCACTTGGATGTCGGAATTTAGAATTTCTCCATATTTATGGTACGTGAAGTTCAGAACTTAAATAACATCGACCAAAGCCCTTCGACGCAACTCTCAAATATTCTAGAGAAAATCGACTTTGAAGATTCGCAAGATGGCAGTGTTCTGACGGTTCAAATCGTGACATGACCTCTTTTTTTTCTTTTTTCGTTGTTCTAATACTTACAAAATGTTAACGTCTAATGGTAATTTTTACGAAAATGCACCGTTTTTCGTTTATTCGTCATTTTCTATATTTTATAAAAGATCGTTAATCATGATGGTTTCAATAAAATAAAAAAAATATATTTTTTACAGTACCTATTGGCTCCACTATTAGCTGACGATGGTAATCTTTGATTGTTCAGTTTGTGAAGAGTTACGACGCTAGCTTTTGGAAAGTCATCTCCATAGTTATTAATGGCTTTCCAAGTAGCTAACCTACTCAACCATCGTTTTAGATGGCGGCAAGTTGTTCAGCTCGCCTGCATGCACATAAACAAAAACTGACACAACACGTGGAATTAGAGATCCCAAAATGTTTCATGTAACTGAATCTGAAAAGGAAATACATTTCTGTCACAGCAGGATTTGAACCACTGACTCTACGGTTGTGACGACAGAACGCCACCACCCGAGCTACACCAACAGATACCGCAACTTGTTTAGTTATTCCTACTTACGTGTACTTGTAAAGTCTATTTTCTCTAGAAATTTTAAGAGTTGAGTCGATTGGCTTTGGTTTATCGTTATTTGAGTTCTGAACTTCACGTGCCACAAATATCAAAGAATTGTAAAATCTGAAACCCGTGTGGTCTCTTGGAAGATAAAGTAACCTAAGGACAACACATGCACCCATACCCCATGGAGTGCTCAAACTTCCGACGGCGAGTAACCGCGCGCTCCCCAGCAAGGCGCCTTAGACCGCTCGGCCACTCCACAATGGTTGCCAAAAAAAGATCGGTAGTTACGCGATGAGTATACGAGCAAAGCTGTACTAAATGTCAGCTAGAATTGCAGTATCTAACATCCAGAGCGGTCAGCCTGTCCATTGCGAAGATCTAAATTCCTCCCCAGCCACCTTATGCCTTCTGATTTTGTTGTACCACGTGCAACAATGAGACTTAAGTCACAGTCGCGAAACTCAGTAGGAAAAAATGCAACCATATGACAGCTGTAGCGATACTAGCGCTCCAAGCGGCTGGGTAGCAAGCTCCGTAGCAGAAAATGGCACTACGGAAACGAAGAATTTATTGAAACTTCCTGGCAGATTAAAATTGTGTGCCGGAACCGGGACTCGAACCTGGGACCTTTGCCTTTCGCGGGCAAGCGCACTACCGACTGTGCTATCCCGACACGACTCATTTATTATTGCTGTTGTTTATATATTCCCTAGGCATTAAACGAAGTACTGTATTTCGTGACACAAATACTAAAACATTATTAAAGGAAAATCCCGTTTCATGTTGATGTCAGTTTGTAATAATAACATGCTAGTGCATTGTAATACACACGGCTCACACTAGCACGGTCGTAATGATGGCATCTTAAAACGCTTTAAGACTAGAAGTGAATTGTAACCTGGTGTTTTTTAAGTTCAAAAGCAACTGATTTATTGTTATAAAATGTACTGATAGGTAGTTACACGTTCCACGTACTTTTTTCTGCAGATTTTGAACATCTTAATACATTTGATACTGGTACTAGACACGATTTTTACATTCTTAGAGACTAATTATTACGTCTCCTAAAAGCCCTTTTTGCTTTATTCTTGCTCAGATGACTTTCATCTGCCGTTCTTGTCATGTTTTCATCGTTCCTACTCCCCAGGAATGTAAAGGTACTGTAAATCTTTAAGAATCTTTTCCTTCTAAAATCTCTGTTTGTACACTTTAAACTACAGTTAGTTACGTTTTATTTTAAATTTTGTACAAACAAATCCCTATAAACTTTCGACTATCATTGCTGCATCACCAGTAGTAGACTGCTGTGCAAAAAAACAACACTGAAAAAAATACTGGGTTAGTTACCTCTCTCTCTGTTACTGATACCGTACACCCTCAAAATTTAACAAACTTTATTTTATCCTACATTGTAAGAGCTTTTCATATTTGAGAAAATGTACATTTTCTTAGTTTTCCTCTAACTATAATTTATCGCGCCGCAATAAGCTCCGAAATGCAGTCGCATTTTAACCCCTAAGCGGTTGCGCGGGGTGTTCAGAACACCCCAGTTATCCTTATCGATGAATTATTACATAGTGGATGGGAGTGTAACGTCGTGTTCTTTGGTACCTTTTTAGGGTGAAATATGAACGTTTTCAGTAGCAATGGAATCTGCAATGGAAGCGCAAGTTCCAAGAAAACGCGCAACAATGTGCCTTGGGGTGTTGTCGGCACCCCGCTCGACTCTTTACGTTGCAGTGCTGCGAGAAAGCGCACAGTTCCGTTCCGTAGCAGCTGTTCGTATTTTGTGCTCTGTGCAGATAAAACAGAGAAATAGAACAAGAAAGAGTGCGGAAGCCTCTGGAAGAAGTGTTAGACGAAACTTTTGAAAGAGGAGAAGAGGATGAGGAGAAAGCAGATAGCTGTGAACTTCTCTCTCATCACAGTGACACAGAAACGGAGGATGATGAAAACCTGGAAGTCGATCCGCAAGTAAGTGCAGCGGATAATGAAAGCAAGCATGATTTCTTTTTATACTGGAAAGCATAAGGTTACAAAATGGGTGAAAAATTGTCCTACTCGCAACGTAAGAAATAGAAGTGTAGACCTTGTTATTCATCTCCCTGGTGAGAAAGCTATCGCAAAATCTGCGAAAACTGCTGTGGACTGTTCTTCAATATTTGTAAATGACACAATAATTAGAATGATTACATCATGCACAAATATTTACATTCATCACATTGCATCAAATTTCACAAGAGACCGTGATGTCAAAGCAACAAATGAGGATGAAGCCAAATGTCTTCTGGGTGGACACCAAATTCTGAAAGACTTATGGGACACAAACGGTTTTGGGTGCGCCTCGGTTGCACAGTGGTAGAGTGCCAGGCTACAAATCCAAAGGTCGCGGGTTCGATCCCTACCAGGTCCTAGGATTTTTATCTGTCACTTTCCACTTCTTTCACCTCTGGCAGTAATGTGAAAAATACCGAGTTGCACCGTGGTTCGGAATCCACGTTAAACTGTAGGTCCTCCTATAACTGGCTGGGTAAGTCAGTTCGAAGGTCGGAGGAAGGCAACGGCATACCACCTCCAAACAGGACCATGCCTAGTAAAGCACTGTGGTGTTCAAACCAATCTTCGGATTGATGACTGCTTTACCTTTTTTTTAATGGTTTTGGAATTGCAATATTTCCTGCAACAATGAGTGTACGGCGCCTTCGTTTCTTGTTGCATTGTTTGAGATTCGATGATATTCGAGACAGACCGCAGCGTAGAGAACTTGATCAGAGAAGTGTCTGAATTATTCATCTCAAACTGTTCCAGTATTTATTTTATGAGTTGACTGAAAAAATGTTTATATGTATAATGTCTTATACCTGTAATACAGTATGAAGCATAAGAAATAAAAAATAAAACAAAATATTGTAAGAAAATGGGGATTATTATATATATTTCATATAACCCAATTTAATACTAAAGTAATATTAAATAAAATGATAGTGTACCAGGAGATAACATTCTAAATAGCCAAGGCCGGCGCAAGACCAAGTGCCGCCCCGTGCGAGCTGCTAAATTGCCGCCCCCCTCCCGTTTTTTTCAACACGTTTGTTGAATTTTATTTAAATATCTGTAGGAAATGTCAGCAATCAATCGCAATTCTTGTTTTTACTTTTCAGATTTACCTAGGTTTCGGCCACTGAGTGGCTAGTCTCAAAGCTTTTAATATTATGTGCTTACATCTAAACCGTCATGTTGACTGTTATGTTCAGCATGACGGAATAGACGTAAACATAACTCAAAGTTTTGAAAATATCCACACTGTGCCCGAAATCTGTGTAGATCTGGAAAATAAAAACGAAAATTGTAACTGATTTGTGATATTCTCTACAGATTTGTTCAAAACAGTCGCTGGGCACAAGCTCAAAAAAGGAGTCAAACCTGATTGAAGAAATCTAGCTAAAATAAGTCTTTTCAATTTACAAAAATGTTCAAATGTATGTGAAATCTTATGGGACGTAACTGCTAAGGTCATCAGTCGCTAAGCTTACACACTACTCAACCTAAATTATCCTTAGGACAAACTCACTCACACCCATGCCCGAAGGACGACTCGAACCTCAGCCGCGACAGCCGCATGGTCCATGACTGGAGCGCCTTTAGACCGCTCGGCTAATCCCGCACTGTATGAACTTACAGTTGACATAAATAAACATTTTTCAGGTTGTCAACAGATAATGCATTCAACGAAAAACAGTATACAGTAAATAAATGTTGGCAAAGTGATAATGTGCGAGTAGTATTGTCAATCAGAAGTGCCGGTCAGAGTTTAATTGTTGTTCGTGCACGCGGAGACACGTCTATCATGGCTCAAAAACCAAAACGTCCGACTACCACTCAGAAACGGATAGCAAAAATTGTGAAAAATACGTCGAAACACAACTTATGCCAGACTTGCTACCAATGTCTTTATCCCTTGTAATTACTCGCAGTGTATTAACCCATTCGGAATACTTCTAGCCCTTGTAGGTGTTGGACATGTTTGACTGTAGTAATTTTCAACGATTTTTATTCCATAGTGCGAGAAGAATAAAACTCTCGGAAACTGCCATTGAAGGGTTTAACAAAATTGCTTCAGGGTTAACATGTAACCGCAGTATCGAATAGTGCATTCGAATTTCCAAACTGAATTTCCTCTCCTGCAAAATTAGTTGTCAGTAAACGCACGGCGCGTAACAAGATGGCAGCACTCCACTAATAAGAATACTGAAGCGTACATGTACGCCAGCGTGTTTCCACTCTGAACCTCCGTCGTAAACACGACGATGCTGCGATAGTGGCGAGGAAAAAATTAGTCCTCCTCCCTCCCCCTTGTTAACAGGGGCTACCGGTAGGTAGTCGAGGCGCAATGCCACTGTTCCCGAAGTCGCTCCCTCCGAGGTTTGGTTTCGAATCCCCTCTTGGGCACGAATGTTAGGTTTTTCCTTTAAAAAAATTTAAAATAAAGGGGGGGGGGCAGTTTTGACGCCTCTCGGAAAGTGCCGCCCCGTGCGGCCGCACGTTTCGCACGTGCCTTGCGCCGGCCCTGTAAATAGCCATTTGTGAAGGAAACTTCTACATCTACATCTACATACATACTCCGCAATTCATCGTAAGGTGCGTGGCGGAGGGTACACTGTACCACTACTAGGCATTTCCTTTCCTATTCCACTCCCAAATTGAACGAGGAAAGAAAGAATGCCGATATGCCTCCGTACGAGCTCTAATTTCTCTTATCTTGTCTTTGTGATCTTTACGCGAAATGTAAGTAGGCGGCAGCAAGATCGTACTACACTCAGCTTCAAATTCCGGCCCTCTAAATTTACTTAACAGAAATTCACGAAAAGAACGTCGTCTTTCTTCCAGCGATCCCCAATTGAGTTGCCGGAGCATTTCCGTGACACTCGCGCATTGGTCGAACCTACCGGTAACAAATCTAGCTGCTCGCCTCTGAACCGCCTCTATGTCTTCCTTCAAACCGATCTGCTGCGGGTCCCAAATACTTGAGCAATACTCAAGACGTGGTCGTACAAGCGTTTTATATGCGGTCTTCCAATAAACCGAAGTCGGCTGTCTGCCTTACTCACAACTGTCCTTACATGCTCGTTCCATTTCATATCGCTCTGCAATGTTACGCCTAGATATTTGAACGACGCGACGGCATCAAGAAGCTCACTACTGATGCTGTATTCGAACATTATAGGACTGTTTTTTCTACTCATGCGCATCACCTTACATTTTTCTACATTGAGAGCTAGCTGCCATTCTTCGCACCAACTAGAAATTTTGTCTAAGTCAACCTGTATGCTATTACAGTCAGTTACAGACGACACCCTCCCATACACCACAGCATCATCAGCAAACAGCCGCAAATTACAACTTACTCTGTCCATCAGATCATTTACATAGATAGAAAATAATAGCGGTCCTATCACACTCCCCTGGGGCACGCCTGACGATACACTCGTCTCTGATGAACACTCGCCGTCGAGAACAACGTACTGCGTTCTATTACTTAGGAAGTCTTCCAGCCAGTCACAAATCTGTGAACCTATTCCATAAGCTCGTATCTTCGTTGCAGTCTGCAGTGTGGCACCGTGTCGAACGCCTTTTTGAAGTCGAGAAAAACACAATCCGCCTGTTGCCCTTCGTCCATGGCTCGCAAGAGTCATGTGAGAAAAGGGCAAGCTGAGTTTCACATGAACGATGTTTCCTAAACCCGTGCTGATTCATGGAAAGAAGCTTTTCCGTTTCAAGGAAATTTACTATATTCGAACTGAGAATATGCTCCAAAATTCTACATGAAACCGATGTCAACGATATTGGCCTGTAATTGTATGGGTCAGTTCTCTTTCCTTTCTTATACACGGGAGTCACCTGCGCTTTTTTCCAATCACTAGGAACTTTGCGCTGAATTAAAGATTCGCTATAAATGCAAGCTAAGTAGGGGGCCAATGCCGCAGAATAGTCTTTGTAAAACCGAACTGGTATACCATCCGGACCAGCAGACTTTTTCGTATTTAGCTCTCTCAGCTGCTTCTCTACACCGGAAATACCTATTGCTATGCCCCCCATTTCGGAATTAGTACGTTGATCAAATGATGGTATATTTGTGCGGTCCTCCTGCGTGAAAGATTTCTTAAAGGTTAAATTTAGAACTTCAGCTTTCCGTTTGCTTTCTTCTATTACTGCCCCGGAATGATCAACTAGTGACTGGACAGTGGGCTTTGACCCGCTTATCGATTTTACATAGGACCAGAATTTTTTCGGGTTCTCGGAAAGATCTTTTGCTAAGGTATGGCTGTGATAATTATTGTATGC
This sequence comes from Locusta migratoria, assembly GCA_026315105.1. Lineage (NCBI taxonomy): Eukaryota > Metazoa > Arthropoda > Insecta > Orthoptera > Acrididae > Locusta > Locusta migratoria. Next base: position 213,330,654 of record CM048744.1, on the reverse strand, counting down.
TTCATGCATCGATCTTTTTATAGACGCACGAATCTCTACTAACTTTTGCCTGTCATCATTTGCGTGTTCTTTTTTGAATCGAGAGTGCAACAGCCTTTGCTTTCTCAGCAGCTTTCTAACATTATTATTATACCACGGTGGATCTTTTCCATCCTTAATCGTCTTTACTGGCACATATTTCTCTAACCCTTCATTAACAATGCATTTAAATTTAGTCCACAATTCCTCTACATCCATAGTCCCAGAATTAAACGATGCCCATTCATTTTCTAAGTGCGATCGTAACATTTGCTTGTCGGCTTTTCCCAACAAAAACACGCTCCTAGTCTTCTTGACTGGTTTATGAACTTTGGTCACCATCGACGCTATGACGATATCGTGAGCACTAATTCCTGTCTCTACACAGACATCGTTAATAAGGTCAGGCCTAGAATATTTCCATTGCGCGTGGGTTGCCGGTTTAACTGCTCAAGACAGTTTTCAGAGAATGTGTCCAAAAGTATCTCTCAAGACTGCTTGTCTGTACCGCCTGAAATGTAACTAGCGAGGTCCCAATCTATACTCTTAAGGTTGAAGTCACCTCCGACTAATATTACATGGCCCGGATACCTATGCACTACCTGGTGTAGACTTTCCTTGAATGATTCTAAAACTGCTACAGCAGCACTGGGGGGCCGGTAAAAACACCCAACTATTAATTTTACTTCTTTTAGACCTGTTATGCGTGCCCAGATAACTTCACAGTTACTTTCAACCTCGATCTCAGTAGAAACAATATCTTTGTCCACAGCGATGAACACTCCTCCTCCAGTTGTATCAGATCTATCTTTCCGATATACATTCCACGCTTCGCTAAATATTTCTGAACTTGCCACATCATCATTTAGCCAGCTTTCGGTGCCTAAAACTATCTGACCGCGATAACTTCCATGCAGCGCTGCAAATTCGGGAACTTTGTTTCTAATACTCTGTAAGTTCGCGGCTAATATTTTTATGTTCGAATTTTTGTTCCGAACGTGGCCTGAATTCGCTGTTTGAATGCTGACAGGCGAGTGCTCATCAGAGTTAGCGCCTAGCCTAAAAAAAAACCATGTGCACTCCACAAGTACTCTGCTACCCGAGTAGCCGCTTCCTTAGTGTAGTGCACTCCTGATCTATCTAGGGGCACCCTACAATTCCCCACCCGATAACGCAGATCCAGAAATCTGCAGCCATGACTGTCACAGAGTCGGCGAAGCCTCTGGTTCAGACCCTCCACTCGGCTCCAAACCAAAGGACCCCGATCAACCCTGGGAACAATGCTGCAAATCGACAGCTCTGCTTGCACCCCGCGTGCGAAGGCAGCAGCCTTCACCAATTCCGCCAGCCGCTCGTAGGACCTGAGGATGTCCTCAGAACCCAAGCGACAAGCGTCATTGGTGCCGACGTGAGCTACGACTTGCAGTCGACTGCACCCCGCACCCTCGATAGCCGCCGGCAAGGCCGCCTCCACATCTCGGATGAGGCCCCCCGGCAAACACACCGAGTGCACGTTGGAATTCCTTCCAGATCTGGACGCTATCTGCCTAAGGGGCTCCATCACGCGCCTGACATTGGAGCTCCCAATAACTAATAATCCCCTCCCCCCGTGCACCTGCTCGGACCCTGCTGAAGGAGTGGCCACACTTTCACTCACAGGACGAACGGGCGCGGACGGACGTCCAGCCTCCACATTGGCCTTCCGCCTCGAGCGACGCGAACGCCGTACAACCCGCCACTCCCCTTGCGGAGAAGGCGGCTCGACGACGTCCGGTACACCTGAAGGTGCCTCGGTAGCAGGGACAGAGAGCGTAGCGTGAGACACCTGAGGTGTCCCACTCGACGAACCAGACTCCCCACCATCGCTGCACCCCGAGACAGCAGCCTGAAGACGGCTGACCGTAGCCAACAGCACGCTCAGCTGTTCGCGAACCGCGGCCAACTCCTCCTGCGTCCGCACACAGCAGGCACACATCCTATCCATCCTATCGATACAATTAACGGCAATTAACAACTTTAAAGAAGCCTAGTACTCTAATGAAGGCGGCTGGCTGCTGACTTAACTGTGGTCAGTGGTAACTACACTGTCGAATCAACAAAACTGAGTCCGGCACTCGTGGCAGCTGGCACTGGACTGACTGATAACGAGCTTAGTAACGGTCTCTGACTTGTTTTGAAATACACCGGTCGAAGACGAAGACTAAACACAACGGTATTTATCAAATACGATAGAATAAACTATTAAAACAGTAGTAAAAACGAAATCTGCAAGTACGCGGGAATAAACCTCTTAAAACAGTACTACCGAAAATGAACTAGACAGGCAAATTAAATTTGACACAAATTAAATTCAGATACTTAGCGCTGTTAACGCAGCGACACTGGTGACAGCTGGCACTTATTCATATCAGTGGTATGTTACACAACAATGTCATTATAGACAATTTTATTTGGGGTGTTAGCAACACCCCGCGCGACTATTAACGTTACGAAAAGCCGCGCGACCGCATAAGGGTTAAACGTGTCGTTCGACTCCATATCTAATCCACAATGGTTTCTCGCCTCTCGGTATGTTGTTACGATCCGGCTGCTTGGCAGCGCTGCATTCGCCAGGTTGCAGAAAACTACCGGGAGTTTCGTGACTCTTTATGATAGACTCTGCTTAAGCGTCGAAAGCACCAACACCGCGAACAGGGAAAGTTCGTCTTGCCGCGCGCTTCGCTAGGGATGTTAGCGGAGAGGTGTAGGTGGAGGGGGCGCAGCCCGCGCACAAATACCGTGGGCCCACGCGCCAGAGGAAGCGCACTCGCCCACACCTGCTTTTAGCACAGGATAAGCCAGAAATTCTGCACACGTGCCGTGCTGCCTCTGCTTCCGGGTCACCGCCCATGTAGTACATCTTTCTCCCCACAGGGGTCACCAAAGGTAAACGAGACAGGAAGTGGAGCCGTCGCCGTTTATCAGGTACACGTGTCTAATAACAGATGTCGCTGTTGCTCATTTTCTTTATAAGATCTCCTTTTTCAAGCGTCTACTCTTCTACTTTCAACTAGGGTTGCCAGATCTCCGGGCACCACCCGGAGTGCCCTGGTTTGGAATGAATTCTCCGGGTCTACGGGCCAATGACTCTCATCTCCGGGCTTGAATGTAACCTTCATTTAAACTTTTTTTTCTTTTACGACGCTTTTTAATTACTATGCTCATGTAGCGACGATGGTGCAACCGGTGGCTCCTCTCCGTCAACCCTGATAAATCCCAGGCGATCATTATAGGTCGTACCACCCGTTCCTTCCACCTCCCCGACCTCTACCTCACCCTCCAAGACCGTCCCATCCGCCACACCCCCACCCTAAAGTACCTTGGTCTCACCCTTGACAGATACCATTCCTGGACCTCCCACCTAAAAACCATATGTGAAAAAGCCATGTCCCGTCTCAACCTCTTCAAACTCCTCACTGGCCGGACGTGGGGATTAAGTCCTTCCACCATCCTCCACACCTATAAATCCATCATGCGCCCCATCCTCCGCTCCTTCCACCCCGCCTGAGTATCCGCTTTTCCCACCTTTTACCAGACCCTTCAAATCCTTGAACGCCACGCCCTCCGCCTCGCCTACCGTATCCGACTTCCCTCCCCCACGCGGATCCTATATGAACTCATCTCCTTTCCTCACCTCCTTCAACACCTTGAACACCTCCGAATCCTGTATGTCACCCGCAAAATAGATTCCCGCAACCCACTCGTTTACCCCATCCTCACCAACCCTGGGCCTCTGCCACGCCTACACCACTGCAATGCCCCCTCTCTCCACCTGCACATGCTACATGTCCTCTACCAAGGCAACTTCCGCACCCTTCCGCTACCGGATAGTGCCCTTCGTCCCGAAATATACCCCTCCTATCAACTCTGATCCCATCCGCGTAGCATCAGCGCCCCCTCCTCCCTCCTTCCTCTCCCCGCTTGGTCTCCCCCCCCCCCCGCCCACCCCACCTGGAGTCTCAATCGCATCTGCCCTTCCTCTCCCCTCCCCCTCCTCTCTCTCTCTCTCTCTCTTTTCAACCTACCCTAGCGCTTCCTAACGTTCCCCTCTCTTTGCCCTGTGGGGGCCGCAGTGACGCATTTTAAAACCAGTGTCGTCTAGTGTCCAGTGCATCCATGTCTCAGTGTGCGTTTACAGTGCGTCGAATAACATCTCCTCTTCACCTGTGTCGTCGTGTTACTTCTTCGTGTGTCCAGTGATGTTACTCAATGTGATTTTCTCGCCACCGTGGCACAGACTGTTTTTAACTGTTTATGTGTCTGTCTCTCTCGCCTGTTCATGTGTTTTAAGCCTGCACTATTGTCTCCAGTGTCCAGTTTTTAAGCTTCATGTTCTTTCTTCATGCCATGTTTTTCATTCCTTGTTTTTACTCAACATTCAAGTTGGAATCTAAAGCTTTTCAATGAAGTGCGACCTGTGAAGAGCACAGTGAAATATCTAGGGGTTACCCTAGATGAGAAACTGACATGGACCCTTCACATCAGGAATATTTGCTCCAAGGCAAAAGGTACTCTTGTGAGTACCAGGAGAGCTTGTGGCAAAAATTGGGGCCTGAGCCCCAAGGGTATGACTGGATATACACCACAGTGATTAGACCCAGGATCACCTATGTGGCGGTCGTGTGGTGGAAGAAGGTAGAACAGCAGGTTGCTGCTAAGGAGCTTGGTAAGGTGAAGAGATTAGCCTGCTTAGCCATAACAGGCGGAATTAGCAGCACACCAACTGCTGGGATGGAAACCATGCTGGATATGCCCCCACTACACCTTTGGGTCAAGATGGAGGCAGCGGCTGGTGCATACAGACTCAAATCTGGCAACAACTGGAACTCTTTGGGATATCCAGAATCACATACTAAAATAGTGAGTGAGGTAAATATAGGAAAGGTTGGGGAAATGCCAGCCGACTATATTATAACCCCATACTGCTTCAACAAGCCTTTCAATATAACAATTGGAAGAAGGGAGCAGTGGGAGAAAATAGTTCGACACCGTACGGGGGATATTGTCTGGTACACTGACGGGTCAAAATCATACCAAGGTGTTGGGGCTGGGGTATATGGGGTGCAGCCAAGACTGGAGGGCGTCATCTCTTTAGGAAAACTGGCCTCAGTATTCCAGGCGGAAATCACTGCCATCAGGGCGTGTGTGGAGGAGAATTTGCGTAGGTGCTACAAAGTTTGTAGCAGCTATATCTATTCAGACAACCAGGCAGCCCTGAGATCACTGGCAGCTCCTGCAACAAGGTCTAAAATTGTTGCAGAATGTCACAGGGTTCTAGTGGAGCTTGGGGAAAGCAATAGAGTAACCTATTGTGGGTCCCTGGCCACTCGGGGATCAGTGGCAACGAACATGCGGACAGATTAGCCAGGATGGGGGCAGAGACTCCATTTATTGGACCGGAACCTGTCCTGACAATCACCAAGGCAATGATCAAATTGGAGCTACGTAACTGGCTCAGAAGACAGCACGTAGAATATTGGACCAAAGTCCATCAACAAAAACATGGCAAGGTAATGATGCCAAAGCCATGTTTTAAAAGAAGCTCTGCAATCCTGGGTCTGAACAGGAGAGAGATTAGACTCATGGTTGGGTTGCTGACAGGCCATGGGAATTTCAAAAAACTCCTACATACAATGGGAATAACAGAAGAGGACCCTAAATGTAGGATCTGTGATGACTGTGATGAAACTGCATCACATCTAATCTTCGAATGCATTGCATTGGAGAGTAAAAGGCACAGAACATTTGGGACAACCAGACCCGAAGGAATTGTGTCTAATAAAGAACTGGTAAAGGGACTCCTTGCACTGTTCAAGGGCATTGGTTGGCTTTACTAGACATACAGGGAGCGATACCGCACAATAAACTCAGTTTCGGTGCGGGCAGTGGCGGGTTGGACCAACACTGTTTTGGCTTCCCTGAAAAAAATCAAATCAAATCAATAACAGTGAAATGAAGAGATGATATCTAAGTTCGTTCCGTGAAGAATGGTTGCAGGAAGAAAATTATAAAGAGTGGCTACAAAAGTTTATTAGGTATTTGGCGCTCTTCTTGGTGACCAGTTTGATGTGAGCAGCTTTGATGCTGCCGCTACTTCTGCTGCCACGCCGACTGAAGTGTGCCGATTGTTGATCCACAGCAACTGACGGCCTGGCCGGTCATCTGCGGCATGTGAAGGCCACCCCTAGCAATGTTCCACCGGGTGAGGTGGGGGGGGGGGACTTGCTGGGAGGGAAGACATGATTAGTTTTTTATTTCTTTTAGAATTTACGTGTAATCCTGGTTGGGGGGGAGGGTGAGTCATTGGCCAAGGGGGAGGGGGGCACGTCTGGTCTACGGGCCTGGCTGAGTTCAATCTGGTAACCCTACTTTCGACTTGTTACAAAAATGAAAAAATCTCCTTTTTTTTCATATAAATCCACGAAAATTTTGTTAATTTTATCCTTTTGTTACGGTAGTAACACCAAAAGTGGGCCTTTGCGATCGTCTTTTGACAGCTCGAAATTTAAATGAAAATAACGGCTTAACTATTCATCTGACACGAAAATTTAATAACCGAATTTGTAGAGGAGAAAATTCTCTACAACTTTGCTCTCTTATGTTTTTTTCATACCTCGTAGCGTTACAAAAATATTTGCAAAAATAATGCCGATTTTGGGATGTATGTCTGTCTGTCCGTAACGTGTCCGTGATTTTGAGACGAACCGTTCAACCGATCAGCACCAAATTTTACAGACATGACTGTAGGCCGCCAGAGACCAGAACCTCTCTTTTTCAAATTTTTCGAACAAAAAATACGGTAGTAAAACCAAAAAAAGCCGTTTCTAATATAATTGTACTTGCAAAAGAACCGTTCATCTGACACGAAAATTGAATAACCTAATTGGTAGAGGAGACCATTCTCTACAACTTAGCTCCATTATGTTTTTTTTTTTCATATCTCGTATCGTTTGAGACATATTTGCAAAAATAACGGAGATTTGACACCGTCCATTGAACTAACGAAAACCAGCCGTTCGGAGATGTCACGTGACATTCCTCGCGTATTTGATGATTTTCTGATTGTATCTTACACGTTGTCTTTTCAAAGCAACGACACACTGAGGAATTAACAAAAAGACATCGTTCTTCGTACGATAAATGATAATCTAATGTCTAGAAATGGCATATTAACATCAGTTAACAACGGCCATCAATAGTAAAAGATTAAAGATTTGATTTATAGCCGTAGCGTAGTGGTTAAGGTGCTGGACTGTGACGCGAAAAGTCGGTGGTTCGGAACCCGCCACTACCTAATTATTTTTTCTTAAAAGGGTTTCAGACACTCTTATTAATTAATTTATTATTATTTGGATTATTATTTTGGTACAAAATGTTTGCAAAAACTTATAAAACTACAAATCTAAAGTGGGCCGTAAAACACGTCAGTGCGATTTTTTTAAAGATTAACCGTAACCGATTAAGAAAGCAATCAGACATCATTATTATTCTGGTGAAGTTCCTTTCTCTTGGCCTTTCGTGAGAACCATACTGAATAATACCTGTAAGCGCCGAAGAATGAAAGTGGATTCCCGTAATAGTCACAGGTAGACAATCACTACGTTTACATGCAACACATCTTCCGGAAGACGAAAACCGAATTCCGTAAACCGCTTTTCGCTGTCGTGTTTACAGTCTGAATCGGATTTCCTAGCCCACTTAATATGGCGGCTGAAAAACAGCTGATTCAGTTTCTGATTTAGTCAGCAGAATCGCTATTTTTTTTTTAATTTAAATATACAGATTCATGCTCACTCTAATATTTACATTTTTATTTCAAATTAGAAAATATCTCTCTGTCCATATGTGCCGAAAATTCTTAACAAGAAAACACAATCTGACAAGCCAAGAACGCTTCAACAACGATTGCATGGGCACGAAAATCGATTGTGGAACTGGTAAACCGCTTTGTTTATGTGGTGCATTCAGAGGTGCCCAAAGGCGGAGGTCATGACGCAAACTGCGTCATTGATTATTATTATTATTATTATTTGTAGGGCGGAGTGAAAAATTAGTACTTTTGGCCAGCTTGAGGGAGGGGGGGAGGGCTTTATAAAGCATTTTACAAAACATGAAATAAAAATATATTTAGTTTCAATATTAAGTGGAAAAACCACATTTATTATGGTAATAAACTAGGAATCCAAGTATTTGATGTGTTAGGCGAGTGTGTTGGTCGCATTTGGGGGGGAGGGGGGGGATAGCGGCGGTCACCTCTGGGTGAATTGCTTTTTGTTCTCTTGAGTGGAAATTGGTCAGTAAAGTGATGAAAAGTTCTTTCACGGCAGACTTCCAAGATTGGTGAACATGAATGACACAATTCACGTTTCACAGTGCACACGGTGGTAGTTTTTCTCTCTTGTGTTGAATTCACGTAAAGTGATCAGTGACCATGAATGAGGGACCTAGGAAAAAACCAAACTACTCTCAAACTTACAGATCAGAATTGGAACACTCCAGTAACTTAAAGGGACAGCGACAACCATCGTGAAGAGTTACACGTTCTTGTAACCACTAAATAAAGGTGAAGGGAGACAATAGTTCATCTCTGCTGCATTTGCATTCGAAATTCTACTTTTTCCTCCTCCTTTTTATGGTTCGCGTCTACTTCTTTCACTGGAACAGGGTTGGCAGCACTGCATGTTCGCAGCTGTGCAGCTGTTCCGCACCTCCGCACAATTTGCAGCATTTGGCTGGCCACGTTTTAGAGCTACTGCCGGAGAGGGAGAATTTCCTGGTGGAAAGTAATAAAAACATCTCGCATGCCTCGCTGCCATCTAGAACACAGTACAGTATTAGACTACCGTATTCCGGCGTGCTTTGTGTAGAGCAACGCTCTCATTAGCCTGTACTTCGGAAGTGCGCCAGAGCATGCTATCGTCTCTCCTCAAAGACTAACGCTCCAAAGATTTCACTGATTGTAGTCGACCACAACTAGACTGGCAATACCAAGTAGGTTTTATTTTAACCTCCTTGGGCAATACCATGTGCAGTATCATTGGTGTCACTGAAGCCAGCGAAATACGACCGCCGCGACGTTACCATTACAAAACCTAACCTAACCAAACCAGGTAATCGTCTGTCGTTGAAAACGTCATAAAAATAGAAATAAACTGATATGTATACACCACCTTTACAGTTTAAATGAATCGGTGAATGGATGAGTCGTCTTAAGCTGAGTAATTTTTTGTACCCCACAAATATTTGAAAATTTATATAATAGATCCAAATTATTGCAAGTACTCATGATAAAATGACGTATAGTAGAAGTATAAAACTCTGATGTTACATATTTTGTGAATACTGAAATAAAGGCCATGAGGCTTTAGTTCAAATGTCTGTTGAGGTTATGGGACTTAACTGCGGTGTCATCAGTCCCTAAACTTACAAACTGCTTATAAACTACCTTACACTAAGGACAACAACAAAATATTTATGCCCGAGGGGGGGCGGATTCGAAACCCCGACGGGGAACGGCTCGCGCATCGTAGCAAAGCACCTCAATGCGTTCGACCACACCGTCGCGGCTAAGGCTTTGATCAACACTATAGATAATCCATGGCAAAGGTACGGAATAAATAAAATCTTCTCGGGCCGCGTCAGGTGGTGAGACTTCCACGAGCTTTCGGCCAGGTTTCCCTTGGCCAGTGTCAAGTACTATCCACCTAGAAGATTTTATTTATTCATATCGCCGCGAGATCACGTACTCAAGGTAAGAAATGTTCGAATGTTAGTAAATCTAAGGGACTTAACTACTGAGGTACTTAGGCTTACGAACTGCTTAAACTAACCAAATAACACACATAACTATGCCCGAAGGAGGACTCGAAACACCGACCGCGGCGGAGCGGCCGAGCGCATTGAGGCGCTATGCTACAATGCGCGAGTCCATTCACCGTCGGGGGCTCGAATCCCCCCTCGGGCATGGATATTTGTGCCGTCCTTAGCTAGTTCATAAGTAGTTTGTAAGTTTAGGGACTAATGACCCTGCTGTTAAGTCCCTTCAGCTTAACGAACTACGGGATCATCAGTCCCAAAACTTACAAACTACTTATGAACTAACTTATACTAAAGATGGCACAAATATCCATGCCAGAGGGGACGATTCGAACCCCCGACCGCAGCGGCCGTGCAGACCGTGACTGGCACGCCGCAGACCGCTCGGCCATTGCGGCCGGCAACCCATGTCCGAAAATGTTATTCTGTGACGCTATGAACGCTTCTATCAATCTTTGTGAAAGAAATCTCCCCTACTGCTTAAATATCTTTTTACTGCCAATATTTTGGGAATATCTAATAAACTTGGGCTCTAACATGTATACCATAGGAGCTCTGACACGGGTGTAGATTTAAACTTTGAAATGGGCAGTTCAGCTGCACTTATTTGAATCTTTCTACTTGACGACTGACTCTCCACCCCTCTCCCCTTCTCCACCCAGAAGACAACTAAAAATGTTTCTTCCACTGGTGAAGTGCTTATAGTTGTTTAGTTATACAGTTTAGAGTCCATGTTTCCTAGACTTTCTTTTTTACGCACTAACTCTTCTCCAAATATGGAAAGAAAAGAGCTTGTAGTAGAAGAGATTGGATTCACAAAGCTGAAGAAGTTGTAATGGCTTCGCTGGACAGCCAACTGCACAGGTTTTTATTGATAAAGATCGAAAATACGCAAGTAAAGGATAAGTAATTGGAATTCGTGAGCCAAAACATTACGACGCTTTGCTGAGTAGCACGTCGGTCCAGTTTTTATACCCAGTACAGGAGTCTATCATGTATTCTAAATGTCTTTGATAGATTTTTGGGTGTAAGTGGAAAAGATTACTACCCATAAGGCGTGCAATTTCGTTATATTTCTGGTCCCTGACGTTCCATAGATCATTGCCTTCTAGTTGGTCGTGATAAACAGAAACGAACTGTCGCCCTTCTTACGCTGACTTTCTCGTTTCCACTGTTTCGCCAGAGCGGAGAAGGGCACGGGTCTGTCCTGCAATGCCATTCAGACCAGCAGTGCTTTAGTTCGGGCGGTACGGGGAGGTACGGAAATGTTCAAATGTTTGTACAGCTTATGGGACTTAACTACGGGGTCATCAGTCAAATGTTCAAATGTTTGTTAAGCTTATGGGACTTAACTACGGGGTCATCAGTCCCTAAACTTACAAACTACTTATCAACTACCTTATACTAAGGACCGTAGTGGCCGTGCAGACCATGACTGAAGCGCCTCAGTCCCCTCGGCCACCGTGGCCAGCGGTCATCAGTCCCTAAACTTACAAACTACTTATGAACTACTTACGAATTAGGACGGCATAAATATCCATGCCCGAGGGGGGATTCGAACCTCCGTCCGTAGTGGCCGTGCAGACCGTGACTGAAGCGCCTCAGTCCCCTCGGCCACCGCGGCCGGCGGGGGCGGTACGGTGTACCGTCTAAAATTCAAACTCGCTATTAGCGTACCGGCTAAAATTCTTTCTTAAATCTGTAAAAAATAGACCAACTGTAAATCGTCGTATAGATTTTGAAAAGTTTTAGGTTCGTTCGAGTTGCGATCATAACTGTCGAAGCGTTCAAATTGCAATTTCGCACAATTCCAACTGGCGTTCAAATGTTCGAATTAGCCAATGGAGAGTTCGGTCTGAATCGATACAGAGGAAATGCTTCTTACAGACTCTAAAAGCGTTTAAGAACCTTGCTCCAAAGAGATAAGCCACTACATACGCAAAGTCTTTTGTATGCAATATCTTTGCCTATTCGTCGAAGAAAGCAAGTGGCCGGCCGCGGTGGCCGAGCAGTAACCGGGGGCCGTGGCTCAGCGCGCCCGGTCAGAGGGCAGTCCGCGTCAGGCAGCGCAGCGGTGCGGTTGGCGTGTTTACGTCCCGCCGCTGTGTCTCGCGCCTGAGGTTGTTTACGTAACTCAGCCGCCTCTACGCGACTTACTTGATAGAGCAAGCATGGCTCAATCCTGGAGACATTCGACCTTGAAGATCAGTTTTTCGAAAGCATATCCACGACCGAAGGCACTGGACATCGAACAGTTTATTAGAGACGAAGTGAAAGTTGCCTGCAGCGAAGTTGTAGGTATTCACTTTTCGATAGTGAGCAGTGTCGTGTACTTAAAGCTCATCAACGACGCGGTCTGTGAGAGAATTCTGAACGCGACCAGAAGTGGACTGAAGTTCCGTCACTCGGACGGACATATTGGTGAAGTGACAATTGAACACACGGGTCTCTGCACGATAAGGATATTTGAACTTCCATTTGAGGTGCCAGAAGAAACAGTGATTTCCGCGCTTCGACCTTATGGGCATGTGATCAGTCACGAAGCTGAAAAATGGGCACAGTTTACCACATACCCCGTGCTCAATGGGGTGCGGCAAGTGCGTATTGAACTGAAGAAACATGTTCCATCTTATCTGACCATCGGTGGATGCCGTGCAATAATAATTTATGACGGCCAGCCGAAGACGTGTTCAGGCTGTGGACAAGAAGGACACCTACGTTCCCAGTGCATGCAGCGCAGGATCACACAGTTGCCACCTGGGGATGAACAGCTCCCGCCTGCACCGACGACTCTTCCGGTGACGTATGTTCAGGCTCTCCAGCATCCTGTGCCGACGTACGTTAAGGAACCCTCACTGAACGCTGTGGCGCACGAAGGAAACGAGGACAAACTGGAAACTACGTCCACGACCGATCGTATACCACCAACGAATAATGAGGTGTCTCAGGTTGAGGAGATGGACGCCACATCACCGGTAGTGCCGAATGACGTTCTTGTAAAAGACCAAACAGCAGTGCACCAATCGACAACAGACGACAAGACGACGGCCAACGTACAGTCGTCGCTCTTACACCCGGTCGAAAATCCTGAAGGCACCGACCTACCACACCACCAGACTGACACTATTGAGAAGATGGATGTCGAAACTGAAGTAGTACCGACGTCTGCCTTCATCACTACGGAGACGGCGTCAGATGACTGCCGACCGACCTCCGATACAGAACACCACGTCCGCAAACAGCGCACCCCGCGGAAACGCAAGAAGAGGCGCCATTCGCCTTCTGATGATCAGATGCAAGATAAGGACGAGGAACCGACGTCGGATGAAGCAACTGACTCTGCCTCTCAGGTGTCCGGTGTCATCACTCCCCGTCTGGCACGTCACGATACAGCAGCGACAACACCTGCTCCTGTCTCAGATTCACCTTCACTTGCTACTGAACACCAACATGAGACACAGGATGAAATATCCCCTCCACAACTACGAAGTTTCACGTCTGACGCTTGGGCAGACGATATCGAGAATGAAGCGGAAGATCTTGAGGGAGTCGAGGGTAGAAGTGCTCCCTCGGCTGCATCCAGCACTCCCCTATCACAATGACTGAGGCTGCACCAACAGCTTCCATGGCGCCGCCGGATCCGCCTGCTGACGATGTACTGAACAACTCAATAGAAGGTCTAGGCGCACAGACATACCGGCTCGCTACCGTTAACATCAATAACATACGTGCACGCCACAAATTGGCCATGCTACAGGATATGCTCAATGCAGCGGACATCGACATTGCCCTCCTTCAAGAGGTGCATGTAGAAGACTTCACAGAACCCTACGGATACACGACCTGCATCTCCCATGCGTCTGCCACTGGCAGTGGAGTGGCGATCATCCTCCGTGAAGGTCTTCTTGCTGAAGATGTCGAGTATCTTCCTGATGCCAGAGGGATGGCTATCACTGCCCAAGGAGTTCGAATAATTAACGTCTATGCGCCGTCGGGATCGGGACGCCGACGTGAACGATCCACCTTCTTCGCAGAAGCGATCACACCCCTCTTTGTGGGACAACAAGACGTCTTGATAGTAGGAGGGGATTTCAACTGTACTCAAGCTCCGAAGGATCAGTTACCTCGTCACTCTCCGTGCATGGAACTCGGAGCACTCGTCCACAATCTTCGGTTGGTGGACTCATGGGAACATGTTCATGGCGACCGGCCTGGCTTTACGCATTTTACCAGCCATTCGTCTAGCCGCATTGATAGGATTTACATCTCGTGTTCCATTGTCAGAGGGACGAGAGCAGCCGAAGTATGGCCTGTAGCGTTTTCTGACCACGAAGCCTATATTTGCGACCTTACACTCAGACGTCAGAAAGTATGGCACAGCCGTGGTCCATGGAAGCTGAATGTGTCCCATCTCGCCTCTCCAGAATGTCGGCAGTTCGTAGAGAACACATGGAACAACTGCAAACGCCGACGCGGCGCCTACCAGTCTGCCCTTGCTTGGTGGTTATTCTGTGCTAAGCCTGCCCTGCGGAAGACCTTGATAGGGTATGGGAGAGACGTAGCGGCATGGAGGCGACAAACAAAGGACTTTTACTTCAATATTTTAAGGGAATGTACCAGAATGCCATATTCACCTGCGAGGCAGACTACGGTGAATCACGCCAAAGCCCAAATCATCAGACTTACACGCCAGCATCTTGAAGGAACGATAGTCAGAGCCCGTACTGAAGACAGAGTAGCTCAAGAGAGTCCCTCCATGTACCATATCATCAGAGAACGACGGCGTCGACGAAGGGCCTTGCTACATGTGCTGACTACAGATAGAGGACGATACGACACCCAGCGAGATATAGGACATGTCCTTCACGCTCACTATACGCAGCTGTACTCAGAGCTCCGCCACCCCCCAGAAGTAATCGAAGCGGTATCCCAGCTCACATACGGCAAAATTCCACAAGCTGCGGCTACTGAACTGACAGCCGATATAACAGAGGAGGAAGTCACTGAAGCGATACAGATGGGACCAGCCAATAAGTCGCCAGGCCCTGACGGCCTCCCTCTGGAGTTCTACAGGGCCTTTCCACAACTGCTAGTACCAGTCTGGACGGAAATCTGCCGCGATCTCATGTCCCCCACGGTGCAGATCCCTGAGACGTTTTGCGAAGGGCTTATCATACCTATACACAAACCACGAGGTGGGACCAACATCAGCGACTACCGCCCCTTGACCCTACTGAATAGCGACATGAAGATCTTCACTCGACTGTTGGCAGCACGACTCAAGCACACGGTCCGATACGTTGTTTCACAGGATCAGGCATCTTTAGGTGGCAGTCATAACATTCGCACTGCCCTCTGCCGCTATCGCGATATGATCGCACTTGCCAAGACAAATAAAATGCCTGGAGTTTTGGCTTGCCTCGATTTCAGCCAAGCTTTTGACAGAGTCGACCACACATTTTTAAAGGCCGTAATGCAACAGATGGGTTATCCCGAGACCATCGTAGACTTATTGGTACGTCTCCTTCACGGTGCGACATCAAGAGTACTGTACAACGGACGCCTCACACCGCCGATCCTCATCCAGAGATCGGTGCGACAGGGGTGCCCCCTATCAACGATATTGTACGCCCTCGGTTTGGAACCGCTGCTCTGTGGCTTTCGACAACGCTTGACAGGGATCACACTCGGTGGACATACTTTTTGCTGCACTGCCTATGCCGACGATCTGGTTCTCTTTCTTCGTGGTGAAGACGACGTCCGCGCAGCTTTGGCGTGGGTGGCGACCTACGGCGCAGCATCGGGCAGTGAACTGAATGTACACAAATCGCACGCTCTATCTATAGGTGACGGTCTGCCCGATAGGTGCGTGGCCCCATTGAGAATAACAGACACAATGCGCTGTTTGGGCATTGATTTTACAACTGACCTGCGGCGGACGATTGCCCTCAACAGTAGGCGCCTATTGCAACAGATTAGGGCAGGGATAGGCGACCACCGTCTTAGAACACTAGACGTTCTGCAACGGGTGCGATATGCTAACGTCTATTTGGCGTCGCGCATCCCCCATGTTGCGCAGACACTGCCGATCCCGCCATATCTGGCCCGCAGCATGCTGGCGGCTATGGGGTCTTTTGTAAGTACCGGTATGCTCTTCAAGATTCGTTACGACTCCCTCACACTACCGAGGAACAGAGGTGGTTTAGGACTTTTTCACGTTCCGGACAGAGCACGGGCCTTATTTGTAAGCTCTCACATGAAGATATGGCGACAGTGTCCGACGAGTCTTACAAGCCTGCTGCTAGAGGCCTTAAGGCCGATCTCCCTCACCCCTCCAATACCACTATCCGACATTCCAGCCCCTTTCTTTTATTTCGGGCAATTCTTCCTCGACCTCAGCTACATGCGCACCGCACTTCCGCCCACACAATTGATATCGGCGAGGGCAATATACGACACCATGGAACTGAGCAGAGCCCCGAACGTGATAGAATCAAAACACCCCCATATTAACTGGCGTGTTGTGTGGCGAGCGGTGAGCGCGCCCACTCTCAACACAGACGTACAGTCTGCGTGGTACATCACAGTCAACGGGAAGCAGGTGTGCCAGTATCGCCTCCACCGAATTCATCTTGCGGACTCTCCTTTGTGTACCAAATGCGGAGTCGTGGATACAGATGAGCATCGCCTTGACTGTGGATCGGCGAAGGATGTTTGGTATTTGGTGCGCCAGGTACTGGCTTTCTTCACACGCACAACCCCCGAAAAGATAACTACCAAATCGCTTCTCTTTCCAGAAGACTCGTATTACCCGAGAGCGAAAACTAACTCTGTTAAATGGATATGTGGCCACGCTGTACACTATTTGTTCGGCGATGGAGAGAAGACTGTACTTGATTTTTGGAACTATATGAACGAGCGACATTGTGCAATAGTTAGGAACCCCAAGTACCGCGAATATTTTTCCAATTTTCTTTGGAGTGCGTTCCATAACCCGCCTCGCAGCTGGAATATCGATGAAAGGAGAAGTTGACCCCAGAACGACAGAAGCACTGATTGAACTACAACCGGCAACGAAAGAAATCGAGAAGACGTTCATTGATAATCCGCAGCTAGACCTTCCTTGGAACGCACCATATCGTAATGCGACGACCTCTTTATTTTGTTTTTACGCCGGATGTGGAACGGCAGTATTTTCTACATAAAAATGCAGAACTATACATACTAATAAAGAATATACACGAAGCAACTATTTATTTCTCCCTTTTCCCCATTACAAATCTACATATATCTTTATGGGCCGATGCAGAGGAGGATTTTTATTTCATTTTATTTATTTATTTTTATTTTTTACTTATTAAATTTTTTTTTTTCCATCGAGCACGACTGGAGCGTTTGCGTACGTTCTATACTTGAGGTTAGGGTAAAAGTGGCGGTGGCACTAGCTTATTTTTTTTTTTTTTTTTTAGGTTTGTACATAATTATTAAGGGCGTGATGGGTGTTAGGAGCCAACGCCTGAAGTGGCAGAGATAGACGTGGGAAAAAAAAAAGAAAAAAAAAGGGAAAGAAGAAAAAAGAAAAAAAACAAAAAACAAAAAAATAAAAAAACAAAAAAAATAAAAAAAATAAATAAAAAAACAAAAAAACACACAAAAAAAAGGGGACTGAGAAAAAAAAAGCGGTCAAAAAAAAACAAAAAACAAAAAAAAATAAATAAAAAAAAAAAAAAAAAAAGAGGGCTGAACGCCCTCTGTAATAAAAAAGCTGAGCCAAAGAACACGTACAACCAAAACGAACAATAACGAGCAACGTCCGCGAGGACCAAATGTACCCATAGAGCAATATCTGTGGAGCGCCAGACACGGTCTGCACGGCCACTACGGTCGCGGGTTCGATCCCCCCTCGGGCATGGACATTTTTGCCGTCCTTAGTATTAGCTACTTAATAAGTAGATTGTAAGTTTAGGGACTGATGACCGCGTAGTTGACTCCCATAAGCTCTATAAACATTTTAACATTTTTAGAAAGCAAGTGCGAAATTCCGACAATACTTTTAAAAATATAAGGGACAGTACATAGCAACATTTTGACTTAATTTCCATTGATTTAATCATGAAACACTACGCGAGTTACGTATGCTTTCATGCTTAGCACTACACGTTTTGATAACGACTCAATGTCAACACAAAATATTTACCGTATTTATTTTGTTTACTTAACTGTCTTCTTATTCACACTGTAGCCAGTTTAAGAATATTAAATAGACTTCGATGTGACGCTAAAAATGGCATTACACTGTCGTCATATTTTTGATCATATTTCATGACGATGGACAGTAAACACATGTTGTCATGCGCTGTCACTGGTACTACGCAAACTGCATTTTGAAGAAAAAAGAGGGGCTTACTTCGATGAAACTGTGGAAATCATTTCGTGTTGCGGGAGCTGTAAGCGGAGGACGCCAAGTCATGTAAATTATTAGAGAATGGATTATATAACGTCTCGGTATTTACTCAGTAAATGCGCCTGAAAGGACTTCATCGGCAGAAGATAGGTTTAAAGTGACAGAGCAATTTCTTGCCACTGGGGTTACACACTACTAGCCATTAAAATTGCAGATGATAAACGGGTATTCATTGGACAAATATATTATACTAGAACTGACATGTGATTACATTTTCACGCAATTTCGGTGCATAGATCCTGAGAAATCAGAACCCACAACAACCACCTCTGGTCTTAATGACGGCCTTGATACGCCTGGGCATTGAGTCAAATAGAGCTTGGATGGCGTGTACAGGTACAAATGCCAATTCAGCTTGAACACGATACCACAATTCATCAAGAGTAGCGACTGCCGTATTGTGACGAGCCAGTTGCTCGGCCACCATTGACCAGACGTTTTCAATTGGTGAGAGATCTGGAGAATATGCTGGCCAGGGCAGCAGTAGAACATTTTCTGTGTCCAGAAAGGCCCGTACAGGACCTGCAACATGCGGCCGTGCTACATACTGCTGAAATGTAAGGTTTCGCAGAGATCGAATGAAGGGTAAATCCACGGGTCGTAATACATCTGAAATGCAATGACCACTGTTCAAAGTGCCGTCGACGCGAAGAAGTGACCGAGACGTGTAATCCGCCATCACGCCGAGTGATACACCAGTATGGCGATGACGAATAAAAGTTTCAAAAAATGTTCAAATGTTTGTATAGTCTATGGGACTTAACTACGGGGTCATCAGTCCCTAAACTTACAAACTACTTATGAACTACTTACGAACTAGGACGGCACAAATATCCATGCCCGAGGGGGGATTCGAACCCCCGACCGTAGTGGCCGTGCAGACCGTGACTGGAGCGCCTTAGCCCCCTCGGCCACCGCGGCCGGCAATAGAAGCTTCCAATGGGCGTTCACCGCGATGTCGCCAAGCACGGTTGCGAACATCATGATGCTGTAAATAAAACCTGGTTTCATCCGAAGAAAATAAAGTACACCCAGGTTCGTCGTTGCATATAAATCGCAGGCGCTTCTGTCTGTGATGCAGCGTCAAGGGTAACCGCAGCCATGGCCTCCGAGCCGATAGTCCATGCTGCTGCAAACGTCGTCGAACTGTTGGTGCAGATGGTTGTTATCTTGCTAATGACCCCATCTGTTTACTCATGGGTCGAGACGCGGCTGCACGATCCACTACAGTCATGCGGATAAGGCGCCTGTCATCTCGACTGCTAGTGATACAAGGCCAATGGGATCCAGTACGTTCCGTATTGCCCTCCTGAATCCACCGATTCCATATTCTGCTAACAGTGATTGGATCGCGACCAACGCGATACGATAAACCGCAATCACAACAGGCTACAATCCGATCTTTATCAAAGTCGGAAACATGATGGTACGCATTTCTCCTCCGTACACGAGGCATCGCAACAACGTTTCTCCAGGCAACGCCGGACAACTGCTGTTCGTGTATGAGAAATCGGGTGGAAACTTTCCTCATGTCAGCACGTTGTAGGTGTCGCCACCTTGTGTGAATGCTCTGAAAAGCTAATCATTTGCATATCACAGAATCTTCTTCCTGTCGGTTAAATTTCGCGTTTGTAGCATGTCATCTTCGTGGTGTAGCAATTTTAATAGCCAGGAGTGTATTTTACTTACGCCGCGGCGGCGTAACGTCCTCATGTTGGCAAGGAAATGTTCACCATACAAGCATTAACTTACGAGAACCTGTTAACAACATAGCGGGAACAGTATCGATTATTTTTAGATTGAGAAGAGTGGAAAGCTTACAAAAATCTGCTTCAAATATTTCCATTGATGTGTGGTTGATGCAACACACGGGGCCATTAATCTTCTTCTTAATATCCTCGCCTGTACACCCAGGCGGAATTTCTCTGTAGAGTACCTCCGCCATTCTCTAGTGACTTTCGAACCCCCTTAATCTGTGCTCATATTCAGGGTGTCTGGGACTATACTATGCTTCGTCTGTTTCACGAAGTTCGATTAATTTTGTCGTAGACGGCATAAACCAACTGAACTTCGACGCTGTGTTTTCAAACAAAGCGTTTTTTTTTTTTTTTTTTTTTTTTTTTTTTTTTTTTCAAATAAGCGCGGTCCAAGAGTTAAAGCGGTTACACAGGGGCGGACTAAGGCTGTTGGAGGCCCGGGGCGGCGATGAAAAAAAATTAGGCCTTCCGTCCACTTGGAAATACGAGTTAAAACGTTTTCATGATTATTAAGTAACTACAGTTCATTCTACCAGTTCCAAATGAGATACTTAGCTTTTCAACATTACGTTGTATGGGGTTCTGCTCGCTGAACATTATTCTCCTTGGGCGTCGTAGTAGAAATAAATACTCGACATTTACAATTTTTAACTTTTTCTTTAATTTGAAATCAAACTTCTTCTCCACCAAAACATTACAAATTCAAACTTGCGTACAACAACAACACAGCCTGACATAGATTCCAAAGCACTTTGCGAAAGCCAGAACTCCAACTCCCCCACGCAAGGCGGTGAGGCAAATATATAACATCGGCAATAATGACCTTACATTATGCATTGTTCATAACAATTGAATATACTAATTTACAATGAACAAACACACAAAGAAAACATTTCATGTACACAAAAATAAACACAATATAAAATGAAAACTATACATACAATAATTTTACAAGGCACATTCCGTTTTAAGACTTAATCACGCTACTTTTTGTTTGACAACAAACCAAAATGTTAAATATCAATTAATTAGTTAACGAGTACATCATACATGTTCCTAAGATATACTGAACTATCACATATAGCGGCCATTCTGAAAATAGGTTCAAAATCTCAAGTCAATCAATATATACAAAGAAATACAATATAGAAATTTCGACTATTACATTAATTAACACAATTAGCTGGTCAATACAACTTGTTTATGAGCCTAACATATATACAACGCTATTTATTTTAATGTCCTTATGTTTTATTATTTATTGAAATAATGTACGATGACAAAAGTATTGTTTATAGAACTGTCTGGAAACGTCTTATACAAATCTCTTAATTAATGAAATCTATCACTGTTTTTGATCACAGTATCACCGAGACACTGTCCTAAACTGATTCCTAGACTGGCTATTTCGTTTGTAACTTCGCACGCAAAATATATCACTATTACACCACACGATTCCGGCTAACAATAACATTGAGATGAGAGGTCCGGCAGGATCGTCACAGAGTATTACCATAAAAAAGAGTTGGAGGCCCCCCAGGACGAGAGGTACGGGACCGTAAAAAAAGGCCAATAAACTAGCGTTCATGGCTCTCCATAAGCGTAATATGCCATGTAACTATAGAATTGAATAGGTGTTTTTTTTTTTTTTTTTTTTTTTTTTTTTTGCCGCGCCCCCGATCATATTCTGGCTTCACCAGTGATTCTTACACTTACGATGACTTCATGAATTGAAGCTTCTTGTTAGGTCTTTCTAGCAATTCGTATACACAACCAGCCCCTACAACATCTACAACTCATCCTGGAACACCCTTTATACAAGGTGACTCACTTAAAACTTGCACCGCAAGTTCAAATGTCTGTAAATCTATCGGATCAAACTGCGTGGTCATCAGTCCGTAGCTTACAAACTACTTAAGCCTAGGCAAACTAACCTACGGACAACACACACACCCATGCCCCAGGGAGGACTCGAACCTCCACGGCGAGCAACCGCGCGCTCCGCAGCGAGACGCTTTAGACCGCTCGGCTCCTCCACCGCCACACACCGCAAGTATTGCGAAATAGAAAATGAAGTTGATATGCGTTTTTTACAGGCTGGATTGGTAGTCAAGCGCTCGTATTGTTAGCCAATAAATATCTTTTAATAATAGTTGTTGTTGTAGTTATGGTCTTAAGTCCGGAGACTGGTTTGTTGCAGCTCTCCACCCTACTCTATCCTAAGCAAGCCTTTTCATCTCCTCATAAGAACGGCAACCCACATCCATTTGAATCTGCTTACTATACGCGTCTCTTGGTCTCCCTCTGCGATTTTTACCCCACACACTTCCCTCCAATGCTAAATTTACGATTCCTAAATGTGTAAGAATGTGTCCTACCAAGCGATCCCTTCTTTTAGTCTAGGTACGCCAAAATTTCCTTTCCTCGCCAATTCTGTTCAGTACCTCTTTATTAGTTACGCGATCTACCCACCTAATCTTCAGCATTCTACTGTAGCACCACATTTAAAAAGCGTTTATTCTCTTCCTGTCCGCACTGTTTATCGTCTATGTTTCACTCCCGTACAAGGCAACACTCCACCCAAATGCCTTCAGAAAAGACTTCCTTACACTTCAATTAACATTAGAAAATTTCTCTTTTTCAAAAATGTTTTCTACCCATTGCCACTCTGCATTTTATATCCTCTGTACTGCGACCGTCATTTGTTATTTTACTACCCAAGTAACAAAACTCATCTATCACCTTCAATGTCTCGTTGAAGCTTACTTTAAAAAAATCGAACTGACGTGTTTTACAGACCACTTTAGATTTGTAGTTTTATAAGTTCTTTCAAACATTTTGGACCAAAATAATAATGTAAATAATAAAAAATTAAGTGTCTGAAACCCTTTTAGGAAAAAAGTTTTTGATAGTGGTGTGTTATGAACCACTGCCCTTCATCTTCACAAACCAACACATTGCCTACTACGCTACAGTTTGCAATCAGAAGTTGCGTTCTTTAATCTCGTACAATCGATGGCCGTTGTTAACTGATGCTAATATGGCATTTGTAGACACTAGATTATCATTTATCGTACGAAGAACGACGTGTTTTTGTTGATTCTTCAGTGCGCCATTGCTGTGAAATGGCAATGTGTAAGTTACAATAAGAAAATCATCAAATACGCAACACAAAATGGCGTATGCCAGAGAGAGTTCTGGGCGAGGAATGTCACATGAATCTCCGAACAGCTGGTTTTCGTCGATTCAATGGAGGGTGTCAAATCTCCGTTATTTTTGAAAATATCTCTCAAACAATACGAGATATGGAAAAAACATATGGGAACAAAGTTGTAGAGAATTTTCTGCTCTACAAATTCGTTTATTCAATTTTTGCGTCAGATGAACGGTTTATTTTCAATTAAAATTACATTACAAACGGCTTTTTTTGGTATTACTAAAGTGTTTCTTGTCCGAAATAGTTCAAAAAGCGAGGTTCTGGTCGCTTGTAGCCAACAATTATATCTGTAAAATTTGGTGCCGATCGGTTGAACGGTTCGACCTAAAAAGTGGGAACGCGTTACAGACAGACATCGTCAAATCGCCGTTATTTTTCCAAATATCTCTGCAACCACGCAAGATATGAAAAAAAAAGAACATAGTAGAGCGAAGTTGTAGAGAATTTTCTCCTCTACCAATTAGGTTATTAAATTTTCGTGTCATGAAGGTTCGTTTGAAATTACAATTATATTACAAACGGCTGTTTTTGGGATTACTACCGTATTTTTTTCCGAAAAATTTGAAAATGGTAGGTTCTGGTCTCTGCCAGCCTACAATTATGTGTGAAAAATTTGGTGCTGGTCGGTTGAACGATTCGTCTTAAAAACAGGGAACACGTTACGGACAGACATACAGACATACATCCCAAAATCGCCGTTATTTTTGCAAATATCTCTGAAACGCTACGAGATATAAAAAAAAAAAAAAAAAAAAAAAAAAAAAAAAAAAAAAAAAAAAAAACATAAGAGAGCAAAGTTGTAGAGAATTTTCTCCTCTAAAAATTCGGTTATTCGATTTTCGTGTCAGATGAATGGTTAACCGTTATTTTCATTTAAATTTCGAACTGTCAAAGGACGATCGGAAAGGTCCACTTTTAGTGTTACTACCGTAACCTAAAGTGGTCCAATTTCATATAATTAGGAAAAAACTGTGGATTTAGATGCAGTACGTGCACACAAACACACGGAACAACAGCAAAAAATCGCTGTATGTTGTATTTGGGCAAGAGTAGCTTTTTTAAATGGCTGGTGTGAGTGCGTGATGTAACGAGAGGGAGCTTAGCGTGTCTGGTCCGCTGCAGTGACGCAGCATGCAATATACGCGTCGCGTGTGCTGGCGCCTTTATGGAGGGCGTGTCCGGTCCTGCGTCAGCACGCCTGTTACGTCACACAGGCTGGGTGGTCCTCTCTCTGCACTTTCCCTCTGCCGCCACCGACGACCAAGAAAATTATCACTCCGTCACGGGCAGGGCCGTCCCTAGCTCGCGCTGCGCACTGTGCACAACTTCCGTGCGGAGTTTTCTCGTATCCCCCCCCCTTTCCCCTCCCCCTTCCAGCAGAGGTTATTATACACCTTTGTCACGTTCAAAACAATTCCGAGTTTCATCACTGAGATTGTGGTGTCGCACCAGTCTGAAGTGCGCCCCACGTACTTTCGCCGCGCGCCGCCATGCACGCACGGCGCGGCGTTCTTACGACGTCAGCCACGAGCGCCCTCTGCTACAACTCCGCTCGTGGCCACCACTGAACGACATCGTTCACTTGGTACTGAGCAGGGGGGTGAAACTCATATAGGGATTTCCGGTAACACGATGTTGGTTCGCTGTCAGGGCACATGGAGCGCTGCGAGCGTTGCGATTTTTCATCTCGCTTTCCTATTGGATGATTTACGCTTTACAGTCTTCCATATTTGTTTTGATTCGTAGGTGGTGTTCTGTGCTGAGGTGCTATAGCAACGTCATACTAATTGCGATCTTCTGTGTGTATTTTGTGAGTTTCATAAATTTCATTTATTTGAACTGTACAGAAGTTCCATTTCATATGACTGAAGATGCTTAAATAGTAATCAACAGAAGTAAAAATAAATTGGTTTATGTAGACATCACAGTAGGCCTACATTCTTGTTTGCAGGACAGTGTTGGCTGTAAAATTATTTATTTGTACAACCTACTATTTCTCTTTTGGTACATGAGTGGATATAATTGTGCCTTAACGTATGTGAAAACAGAAAAATCATTTACATAGATGCATGCAATATCAGATGATTTTTAGTCTGACATGCGCAAAATCACATTTATTTCCATGGGATAACGCTACACGGTGAAAATCGCAGTACCGAGTTTTAGAAACAAACAATTTTACGGTAAAAAAGAGTACCACGACATCATTTACGAAGTTTGGCCGACATTAAACAACGGCCACAAGCTATTAATGTTATTTTTTGATTTAAATTTCTCGTATATATTACTTTGCAAGGTCTCAAAAACCTTTCTATGAAGTCCACCCTCAAAGAAAAAATGAAAAATATTGTCATCTAACACCAATGTAACGTTTTCTCATTCGTGTATTTAGAAGTAAACATATGGATTTTCGCGCCACATTTTTCGGATTTAAAGTTCACTGCCAAGCCACTAGTAGCGCTGCTGTCGTTCTGTGTTTCCGTGTTATAACATGGTCTTTGCACTTCCGTTATTTTTTGTGTTCTGTGGTACTGAGATAGGAACTAGTTAACACTTCGGAATCAGATAGGCACCAGTGAAGACTTGGCTATCGGACAGGCACTAGGCAGGCCTCTAGCTCAACTATGTATCAGCATTCTGCAGTACTGAGCTATGTAAAAGTTAAGTATTACTAAGTCTCTATGAAATATATATCTCGTTCTAATTTACTCTAGTGTTTCTAGTTGCTGCTGTCCCACTGGCTGGTCACCTCCATACCGCACAAGCGTGCATCCTTTGTTCCTGAGTCGGTCTCTTTCTACTCGGCCACCGACACCTGCGACGGAAACGAGACACAAAAGCGGCGACGAGGCTGGGACACAAAAGACATACTTCAAAAGACTTACTGCAGCAGATCTACGGTGGGAAAATAATTAACCAGAGAAGGAATCTTAGTAAGTAGGGAAATTACTAAAATGTTAATAATGATTGGCTCACAAGTGTTGTTCAGGATATACACTCCTGGTCATTAACATTGCTGCACCATGAAGATAAAGTGCCACAGACGAGAAATTTAACCGACAGGAAGAAGATGCTGTGATACGCAAATGATTAGCTTTTCAGAGCATTCACACAATGTTGGCGCCAGTGGCGACACTTACAACGAGCTGACAATGAGGAAAGTTCCCAACTGATTTCTCATACACAAACAGCAGTTGACCGGCGTTGCCTGGTGAAACTTTGTCGTGGTGCCTCGTGTAAGGAGGAGAAATGCGTACCAACACGTTTCCGGCTTTGATAAACTTCCGATTGTAGCCTAGCGCGATTGCGGTTTATCGTATCGCGACATTGGTTGCTGCTCGCGTTGGTCGCGATCCAATGACTGTTAGCAGAATATGGAATCGGTGGGTTCAGGAGGCATTGCGGTCTAAAGCGTCTCGCTACGGAGCGCGCGGTTGCTCGCCGTGGAGGTTCGAGTCCTCCCTGGGGCATGGGTGTGTGTGTTTGTCCTTAGGTTAGTTGACCTAGGTTTAAGTAGTTTGTAAGCTACGGACTGATGACCACGCAATTTGGTCCGATAGATTTACAAACATTTGAACATTTATTTGGTTCAGGAGGGCAATACGGAACGCCTTGCTGGATCCCAACGACCTCGTATCACTAGCAGTCGAGATGACAGGCATCTTATCTGCATGGCTGCAACGAATCGTGCAGCTTCGTCTCGATCCCTGAGTCAACAGATGGGGAAGTTTGCAAGACAACAACCATCTGCACGAACAGTTCGACGACGTTTGCAGCAGTATGAACTATCAGCTCGGAGACCATGGCCGTTATTACGGCTAGAGATGGTTGTTCTGGGTACTGATTTCTCAGGCTATGTGCACCCAAATTGCGTGAAAATGTAATCACATGTCAGTTCTAGTATAATATATGTGTCTAGTGAATGCTCGTTTATCATCTGCATTTGTTCTTGGTGTAGCAATTTTAATGGTCAGTAGTGTACATGGATGTACGTATGAGTTGTTGGGGTTGAAGGAGGGGTGGGGGGAGGGACTAAACAGCCAAGATCATCAGTGCTCCGGTGGGGGAGAAAGGAGTGAGTATACGAAAGGAAGGGAAAGGGAATGCCGTTCAGGGAGTAAAGGAGGGAGAAAGACTGCTCACCCAACGCCAGCTAGAGACAAGGCTTCACAGCAGCCTGTGGCACGTAACCCTGACCAGGGGCCCTATTCTGTATCTTTCGTACCGTTCGGTTCGGTGTCTTTTTCTCGGTGGTGACGTCAATTTCGGTTCGGTAACGAAAATGGTTATTCTGTACGCTTCTGCGGCCTGCTACCGCCCGAAACGGCCACCGAAATTTCGAGCGCTGCACCGAAAGCCGCTGAGGTTTCGGTGAGGCCGTTTGGTTCGTTTCGGTGGGCTTGGATTGTGAAGATAAATTATTTTAGCAATGCTGTGTCGTTTTAAATTCCGATAATGATACATCTGTTGTTTTTAAGTAATAAGTAACTGTAAAACGTTAATTATCAAGGTTTTCTACTTATATTATCAGAATATTTCGTTAAAATTGCTAGCGTTCTAAATATAACGATATAGCACTTCTGTAAACTCTATTGCAATAAACTTTATCTTAAAATACGCATCTCGGTAATGTCTTTAATACACCGTTTCATTTATCCTGCAAACTCTCATATTACGGAAGTGTAAATACGAAATCCATCAAATACGGCGTCACCTTCGTTTTCGCCGTTCGCAAAGCTGTCGCGTCGTATTTGGCAAATTTTGGTATTTTTACGTGATAATTACTCAAATATGCATTCCAGATACTCCACCGCATTGAAAATCTTCATAAAATGAGCCATTTTCACCGCAATCTTAAGTCCTGTTGTGCCAACTAGCACGTTACCGACGTATCTGAACAGTACTTAGTAGTGTTTTACCTTACTTTTCCGTACAAACTGAGTATTTATTACTTACAGAAAACACTCTTACAACGTTTAAGTTAAAATGGAAAGGAAGTTTGTGAAGTTAGATAGTGGAAATCATACAAATTAGCAGCAGTATAAATAACCGATGATCATTCCGCAAAGAAGTCAATGGGAACAAAGACCGGCCTGTCTTGTAGACGCTGTGGTCTAGCGGTTACGGCGACAACCTCCTACCATAAGTGTTTCGGTTCGAATCCTTCCTGGTGCAAAATATTTTTTTCATCAGTCATCTTGTTTGGAACACTTTTCTAGTGGTGTAAGAGAAGCATGATCTGCAATATTCTTTAGCATGTACATGTAAGAGCGAGCGCCAGCAGTAGTTTCTTATACATCGGGGTTCACTCTTATTATAAAACAAAAGATGAAATTTCCGTGAGTGAAACAAACGTAGACTTTTTATTCATTTAATTTTTTAGGCTTGTTACAAATAATTCATGTGTGACTACTCTCAATGCCTGGAATGCAGTTTGAAACAAAGAAAAGTTTTCAGCCTTCATGTTGACGATCACATAACCTTCAATATGAAGACTGAAAATTTTTGTACGTTTCAAACTATTTTTTAAGCACTGATGAGAGTCTGACCGCGACCAAAATCAAATTTTGTGACAGTAAAGAAATATTTGCGACTGCTCTTCGTCGTCCGTATATGTTAACAGTCACTGAAAACTTGGATTCAAGATGGAATCAAACCTGACGTTTCAGGTTTTGTCCAATTAACGACTGAAAATACTAAAACTGGTTATGATTGAATCTAAAAAAAAATCCTTTAGCTTTCCCGCATAGGCAAACAACTATTTTGTTATTAAAATATTGTACGCTCTTTCTTCAGTACAAAAACATTGACTAATTTGCGCTTCTAAGAGCTGTCTCCACTAATATGTAATCCTTTTCCTTTCACGCAACTTCCATGTACTTCTGTAGTGCCAAAATAAGAAATTTTTCACTGCTAGCACTGCGCTCTCTCTACTGCTAACGCCGCGTCTACCCTCCCAGCTCGTTGAACTCGCGCCGCGCCAATGAACCGCACAATTCTGCTCTCGTCTAGGACAAACGGTAGCACCTAACGTTTTCCAACAAACGGCAATAATAAATTCACACCTTTCCGAAACTTTTTTTCGCTTACACCCTGGGGCCCTACTCTGTATCTTTTCGGCACGTCAAAGTTCGGTTCGGTCAGAGAGCGCACCGAGGGGTCGAGTTATCGAAGCAGCTCCGTTAGTTCATTCTGTATGCCTTTCGGTGGCGTTGTGGTACGCCTTCGTCGACACCGAAGCTCGCGGTGGCGCTGTTGCCAGATCTGCTCGCATCAGCCTATCAGAAGTGCCCGACTGCTTCTCCGCGCATGCGCACTGCTGGCGAGCAGGGGGGAAGGCAGCCGTGGCTGGCGTTCGCCGCGTTTCCTACCATGAGATACAGCCCAGCAAAATGTAAAAAATGAAAGTCGCGTATTTTATAAATTGGCGACATAACACGACAGTGTGTTCCGAGAACTACCTACTGCAACTTTTTTTAAATTTAATTAAAACTTTTTGTCACTGAAAAAAGAGAATATTTAAACTTTTATGAAAAGTTGTTTATTCACGCTACTCTATGTTTATCATACCGTATCTCCTAAACTAAGCGTCGCACAGCAAAATAATTTTATAATTGCCTTCAGTGCTGTATGTTGTCGATGTCTGCAAACTTTCCGGCTAATATATTCAGTGATAGTGAAGTAATAAATTAAAATCCCACGTCTGACGCAGAACTTTTACCAAACCAACGTCCAAAATGTAGTAAGCGACAAACTTTTCCCCTTTACATTTTTTTGTGGGGATGTAAGCGAGAAAAAGTTTCGGAAAGGTTTGAATTTATTTTTGCCGTTTGCTGGAAGGCGTTAGGTGCTACCGTATCTGCTACACGAGAGCAGAAGTGTGCGGTTCATTGGCGCGGCGCGAGTTCAACGCGCAGGGACGGAAGACGCGGCGTTAGCAGCAGAGAGAGCGCAGTGCTAGCAGTGAAAAACTTCTTATTTTGGCACTACGGAAGTACATGGAAGTTGCGGGAAAGGAAAAGGATTACGTATTAGTCGAGGCCGCGACCACCAGCTGAGGGCACAGACTTCAACTTTTTAGGGGGGGGGGGGTAACGACGCATGCTTCGCGTCTTTAGATGTCCCATACTTTGTCCAAAAGCGGCATATTCAATTTTCAACCGACGCATGGTTCTCGTCCCTAGATGTCGCACTACGTTAACAAAAAGTAGAGAGCATACATATAGAAAGAGAGTGGCCATGCGTGAGACCGCTCCTCATTGGCTGAGAGACCAGGACGCCATGTTTCAAATGTTCAAATGTTTGTAGAACTTATGGGACTTAACTACGGGGTCATCAGTCCCTAAGCTTACAAACTACTTATGAACTAGCTAAGACTAAGGACGGCACAAATATCCATGCCCGAGGGGGGATTCGAACCCCCGACCGTAGTGGCCGTGCAGACCGTGACTGAAGCGCCTCAGTCTCCTCGGCCACCGCGGCCGGCTTTTTTTACTTACAAACTACTTACGATCTACCTAATACTAAGGACGGCACAAATATTCATGCCCAAGGGGGGATTCGAACCCCCGACCGTAGTGGCCGTGCAGACCGTGACTGGAGCGCCTCAGTCCCCTCGGCCACCACGGCCGGCCAACATTGTTCGCCGAATAAGTAGGGGCATCGTTGACTACAACAGATGCCGTCCGAAACTTGGTGCAATATCATTGGAAATATCATGCAAGCACAAGTTCCGAAAATTTGCCGCTCTTTCATACAAATTTACCAGACTTAACAAACCACCCTCGTAGTTCACACACTTGCTTACTGCCCCATCTACTTTGATTTGCAAACCGCCGTGCTGACTGTGCGTGTAATGGGAAGAGCGCAACTTGGGAGGGTGTCACGTGATACGGCGGGCGGGGCGAGTCCGTGGTTGGGCGTTCGCCTGCTGCTGTCGTCTGCAGCGGCGGAAGCAAACTTCGCCAGCCGTCGTTCCGAGCCACGCCTACGAGGCGCGCTTCCGCCGCACACGCACGGCTCGGGTTTCCGAGGCCTTAGCACAGTCTGCCGGGTCAACGACCCGCACCAGTGACAAATAAAACTGTCGTTCTACAGCACTCTTCTCGGCCGTCATCTCAGCAAACTCTCCGTGTAAAATATCCGCTTCTTCCGGCCCAAGTTTTTGCGGAAGGGTAGGGGATCATCTATCTTTTGCTTCAGCAATTCTGGCCTTTAATACTTCACCGCACAGTCGCCGTATTATTGCTTTCTCAGATAATATTACGCGAGGCAGGGAAAGAAGCAACTGCGGTGGTCGTAATATTTCGTATGTAATTTTACGGTTCCCACTGAATCGCTTAGGTTTTTCTCTGCTTAAAATTCGCCACTTCAGCGCTAGATAACAGGACGTAAGAAAGTAAATCTATATACCGTTGTATATTTCTTGTACGCTACTCTGGCATTTCTTTTAAATGTTCAAATGTTTGTAAACCTATTGAACCAAACATGTTTTTAATACAAGGTGATTCTTACAATAAAGAGGACAGCAACTAACCACTTTTGATTATGTTATTTATTAACTACATAGTTCCGTTACCGGTTTAGAACCTTCAGTATATCATCAGACGGCTGTTCACGTCCACACAAATGTCACTTACATTTTTCTTTTATGCAGAAAATGTTTCTTGTGGCGAAAAGTCTTTGGTTGTGTGGTGCCCTACAATACAAACCCTGAGCGTAAATGTGACTCATGATACCGAAAATTATTTTGAACAAACTTTTATGATAGTATTTTTCTTTTTATTTATTTACTTACGTGGAAAAGTCGGTTCCATTAGATTGTGTCGCTGATTACTGCAGCTTTTGCTGCAATAAGCACTTTTTGAAACACTTATATGGTGGAACATAGCGCGATTAACCACAAATAAGCACACACAAAAACAAAATGTTTTTGCCAAATTCAATACAGAGTTGGTGATAATGCCAACATAACACTGCCAAATTTGTTTTCAATCAAAGATATGTACATTGATTGACAATGACTTATTTTACAAAGGAGAGACGTAAATTATTTTATACAGAATAAACATGTGAATTGTACAGTGACATAGGCCATAATTACATAGAGCTGTAGTTACACTTTCTTTACGGGAGGAAAGCGTCACGGAAATGTTGCACGAATTGGGGTGGAAATCATTAAAAGAAAGACGTTATTCATTGCGGCGTGATCTGTTTGCGAAGTTTCAATCACCGACTTTTAGTTCTGAATGTGAAAATATCTTGCTGGCACCCACCTACTTAGGGAGACATGACCATCCCAATAAAATAAGAGAAATCAGATCGAAAACGGAACGATTTAGGTGTTCTTTCTTCCCGCGCGCTATTAGAGAATGGAACGGTAGAGAAAAGTTATGAAGGTGGTTAATGAACCCTTAAATGTGATTTGCAGAGTATCTATGTAGATGTAGATGAAAGTAATTTTACTTAGCGATATAGCACAGGCTGTGGTATACATAGAGTAATGTGAGGAGTCATGAATAAGTGTACATACAAAAAACAAATGTTCGTAATTCTATCGGACCAAACTGCGTGGTCATCAGTCCGTAGCTTACAAACTACTTAAACTAAGGTAAACTAATCTAAGGACAAACACACACACCCATGCCCTAGGGAGGACTCGAACCTCCACGGCGTGCAACCGCGCGCTCCGCAGCGAGACGCTTTAGACCGCTCGGCTACTCCACCGCGGCAAGTGTACATATTTGTGTGTTACCACAGTGTATATTATGTTTTTAATTGAAGGCCAGATAAACATGTTTTTTTTTTCTATGGGGAGTTGTCTTGGTAGGCTTAGTGTTCTAAATAAAATGCTTTTAAGAGGTATGACTATAGAGTCATCATCATGTGTAAGGAAAAGTAAACGTTTCAATAATTTTCCAAACATTTTCACTACGACCATACATTTTTGTTTTCAGGAGGAAAAGTCAACGGATTAATTTGTATCTCGGTCAAATTACTATACTGCTTTTCAGCTTGCAAACGGTTGTACAGCTTACAATAAAAATTCTATAGGAGGTGTACAAACCGGTCTTATTTAATATTGCTTCCTCCTCCATATTCCCATGTTTGCGTTTGTACCGCAATAACAGTATGCGCGAGGGTTTAGTTATGCCCTCACTGAACTGTGTGAAGAGTAGAACTTCTAAAGTTCACCAACCCGACGTCTTCGAAAGTTGTCGTCCCCACGCAGATGGTAGCACAAAGGTCGGAGTTCTTGAAGTGAGGCTAAAATTATTAAGTGGTTGGCAGGAACTCGTCTAACTATGGAATAATACTGAAGACTCCGTGATGACAGATAATTTATTTAATTGAAAGCAGAAAACTAGCAAACCGCATATAAATATACACTCGATTCGCACTGTATTAACTAGAAGTTCAATATTATGTCATTTATCATTGTTCCAAAGTGATTAATCTGAGTCTCATGACCGCCTATATACGCGAGAGCTACATGTTACTCATGAGAGTGCGTGCACTGAAGTGAGGCGACTCGATGCAAGGCTGCCTTTGCTCCGCAATTTGGCGAGCAAACATGGCCGCCGTGCATAATCCGTCTTTTATTAATTGTTTTATATAAAACACACTTCAGCCAAGATCGCTGCTTTATTTGCTGTTTGTCAAACGATTAAAATTTACATCACCAAAGAGGATAGCCATCTGCATTGCATATTTAAAAATTGTGTGTGCTCTTGCCACACGTAACAATTTTTAAATAAGCAACGCAGATGACGATCCACTTTGGTAATGCAAATTTTAATCGTTTGACATTGTTCTTTTTCTTATTACATTTTCACAAGTAACTCTTTTATTTTATTGAAAATAGGAGAAAATTGTAAAAAAAAAAAAAAAAAAAAAAAAAAAAAATCAGAAGATGACATTAAAAAAATTTATCTAAACATGATAAAGTTCATCCAAACCGGTAAAAAAAGCGAT
This sequence comes from Locusta migratoria, assembly GCA_026315105.1. NCBI lineage: Eukaryota > Metazoa > Arthropoda > Insecta > Orthoptera > Acrididae > Locusta > Locusta migratoria. The sequence continues at coordinate 213,296,369 of CM048744.1, read as the reverse complement.
CTTGGTTGAAGTAAGTGTTTTTTGTACAGGGTGTTACAAAAAGGTACGGCCAAACTTTCTGGAAACATTCCTTACACACAAAGAAAGAAAATATGTTATGTGGACACGTGTCCGAAAACGCTTAATTTCCATGTTAGAGCTCATTTTAGAATTTACGGATGAGGCTTCATTCCAACATGATCAAATTGTAAATTTTACACACAAAACATGTGTGGGTTGACGAGAATCCGCACGCAATTGTTGCAATCAACACGGATTTTCTGTGAACGTTTGGGCAGGAATTGTTGGTGATGTTGATTCGGCCTCATGTTCTTCCACCTACGCTCACTGGAGCACGTTATCATGATTTCATACGGAATACTCTACCTGTTCTGCTAGAACATATGCCTTTACAAGTACGACGCAACATGTGGTTCATGCACGATGGAGCTCCTGCACATTTCAGTCGACGTGTTCGTACGCTTCTCAACAACAGATTCGGTGAACGATGGATTGGTAGAGGCGGACCAATTCCATGGCCTCCACGCTCTCCTGACCACAACCATCTTTACCTTCATTTATGGGGGCATTTGAAAGCTCTACGAAACCCCGGTACCAAATGTAGAGACTCTTCGTGCTCGTATTGTGGACGGCTGTGATACAATTCGCCATTCTCCAGGGCTGCATCAGCGCATCAGGGATTCCATGCGAATGAGGTTGGATGCATGTATCCTCGCTAACGGAGGACATTTTGAACATTTCCTGTAACAGTGTTTGAAGTCACGCTGGAACGTTCCGTTGCTGTGCTTCCATTCCATGATTAATGTAACTTGAAGAGAAGTAATAAAATGAGCTCTAACATGGAAATTAAGCGTTTCCGGACACATGTCCACATATCATATTTTCTTTCTTTGTGTGATGATGCAAAGATCGGAGGGCAGCCAAATACAAAACACAATAGGATTGCATCTTACGACTGTTATACCCTTGCGATAAACGCGGTTTTACGACGGAATTTAAATTTATAAGTATTTATTTATTTATAACTTTATTTAAACATCAAATTTAAAAACGCGGAATGTCAATGAATATTTCTAATTTTCTTTTTCAATGTCCGATACCACTTTTCCAGTAATGATAAGACAAGCTCTTAAGTTGAAATCTGCCAGTGAACTTTTGTGCGTTGGTTTCGTTCCTCATTGCGTAAAACTGGTATACTTTCTTGAATAAATAGTAATAAATACTCAGCATATTATATTTGTAAACTTAATTTTTGGCGGCTAATTTGCACTCGTTTAACACGTTGTACATCAAAGCAAAACCGTCGAACGGTTTATTCCTGTTTTAAGTGACATAAAACATCAGCTCTACAAGAAGAACACTTCTCCAAAAATTAGCAATATGGCGGAGGCAGACTTCACTTTTTCAGCCTAAGGGCGTCTCCCTGTATCCTAACCTCTTTGGAAAAACCCACGCGGGATCTCCCGGCCAAAACGATCATAACATTTAATTTTATCAATAAGTGGTCCGCACACCTAAAAAAGGCAGGAATCACGGATCTAATACATTTGCCATCTGCCGTGTCCTACATAGGAAAGAGGGAAGAGGTAGCAAGGTCAGTCTGCATATCCCGAGCGGAAAGGAGTGATTGCAGAGAGACAGCACAGGCATCTACTAGAGATGCGGATTTCGGGACTCGAGAGGATACTTGTTTAGGAAACTTTATGGAACTCCTAGGTACCTTGCATTGAACTTATTGCATCCCATACTAAGTCTACTACACTGGGGTTAGTTATTTTAAAAAACAAGAAGTAGAAATCGTTTGCCACAACAGAAGCCAGTAATTACGTTCCCTAGCAGCATCCCCTAGACAGACGCACTCCCCGCGAGAAACAGACTGTCATGGAGCACCCCGACGCCGACGGCGATAGTCACGGGCTGGCGCCCGATTCGTCTGACTGAGAACTCCCCTCTTGATCCAAAAACCGGGGGTTTTAACGGCCGGTGTGGGCGCACTTCTTTTCCCCATTTTCCGACAGTTAACAATTTCTTATTGGCCGCTGCTTGGTTCAACCAATCTAAATTGTGGCTTGCCCTCTCTCTGAGTCCTCTAGCGAACCACGTTTCAGCCCTGTCCCTTCTGCCATTCCCCGGGCGGGGAGCTGGCTTGTTTGTGCACTAACAAAATCCATACTTGGTAGCAGCATTGTTCAGCTGAAAGTAAAACGCCACGACGCTACCCAATATGGGCAACAACAATGTTTTACGTCAGTTGGTCACGCCTTCGGCTCCGCCTTAGGGGAGCTGCTAACTTGCAGTTTTTCTTCTTTACCCTCTCACTCTAGCCTCGTGAAACCACTGACGTTGCTGTTCCCAAGTGACTGGTATCAACTTCGCTAAGTATATTAAAACGTGCCTGTTGGCCACCAAGTACTAATGTAACGTCTTACAACAGCGTCTAGACGCTATATGAAGTTACGCCCATCTTCTCCGAAAGGTAACCTCCACCCTGGGACGGTGGCTGAGGGCATCAGCAGTTCGCTAGGAGGTTTCTTTAGTGCCTACATCCCGTAAGATATACGTGTCTGTTTTAGCGTGTTATCTACAATGGTTTCTATTTCTCAGCCTGGAGTGCGTCTCTGTGGCTCACACAGCCTCTCACCAATTCCAACAGTAAAATCAATATATGACACACCTTCCACACCGCTTGGACAACGGGCAGAACGTCATGCATTGATCTCAAACTGTCCGCCAAGATACTGGTTCTGCAGAATGCCTGAGACAGCGCTACGTCGTACCCTGTGGTATACATATTCACTAGAGCTTACAAACGGCGCACTAATCCCATTAAGCTACAAGGAATTTCTTCGAAAGAAAGTGCATTTTCCGTAAAAACACGCTTTCCTCTCTGGCAGAAAACATTTTCACCTCTCTCTCTCTCTTGCAGGCACCCCACTCCCAGACCAGTTGAAAGCGGGCACCTTGGCGTTGGGGGCAGCGTGATCCATGTGCCGCAGTCGGCCGTTAGATATTGCCGCGGTGCGTGAAATATTCATCCCTCCGCAGTACGGAAGCTGCCCCAGCACTGCGTCTCTCCCGCTGCCTCTTTATGGCAAAATTCATAGCCGGTGCAGGCTGTTACGTCTGTCATAAAACAATGCCTCCAGTAGCTTGAACTCCACTTTGCTGACACTTGAGTGATTCCAAATTTATCAGTGTGCCATCTACAGAAACAGTAGCCTGCTTTGTTTTCTTTATAACGACGCACATCAGATGACCTCTCCGCCTGCCTCTAGCATATCTCAGAAGGAACCACTTGAGTGGGAGAGGGCAAGTCCGGTCTCTAAAGTTCGATTACAAACTACGACGTACGTCCAGATAGTAAGTTCCGTTTTATTATATAAAAAAGACGTCTACACAGAAAAAAAGATTTATTGTACAAAAATCTGCAATTGTTAAACTACTTTTCTACATAGCTGCCGAAATTTTGTAGGCTCTTGTCATAGCGTAGCACAAGTTTCTGTATGCCTTCTTCAACAAAGGTTGCCGCCTGTGTATTCAGCCATGTGGTAGCATGTTCTTTCAGCTCGTCATCGTTGAAGTGTTGACAGGACAAATTTTAGGGGTAAGAAGAGGATTCCCACCAAAAGGTGCTGTTTGTTTCCACGATAGTGCCCGACCTCATGTGACGAATGTGACCAAACAACTCTTACGGGAATTTCACTGGGACGTGTTTGATCATCATCCGTACAGGCCGAGCCTCGCTCCTAGCCACTTTCACCTCTTCTTATACCTAAAAATCTGCCCTTGGTGGGCAACATTTCAACGATGATGACGAGCTGAAAGAACATGCTACCACATGGCCTACTAAATTTCAGCAGCTACGTAGAAAAGTAGTTTAACAGTTGTAGATTTTGTGTACAATAAATATTTTTTCCGTATCTGTACACGTTTGTTTTATATAACCAAACGGAACTTACTTTCTGGACGTACCTCGTATTTGCCGGCCGCGGTGGCCGAAGCGACTGCGGCGCGCCAGTCACGGTCTGCACGGCTACGACGGTCGGGGGTTCGAATCCCCCCCTCAAAGCATGGATATTTGTGCCGTCCTTTGTATTAGCTAGTTCATAAGTATTTTGTAAGTTTAGGGACTGATGACCCCGTAGTTAAGTCCCATGAGCTCTACAAACATTTGAACATTTGTTCAAACAACTTAGGGGTATGCTGCCGGGTGACGTCGTCGACAACCCGGCAGCATACCCGTAAGTTGTTTGAACACTCGTTACGCCGGGAAAAGTTAAAGTCTCACATTTGAACATTTGAACAAACTATTTGCTAGTTGACGTTTCTTAAGTGGCGCTTCGATATTGCCATATAGCAGTGTTCACTGGTTCAGTGAATCCCCGGAAAAAAAACTCGTCGTGAGAAACATGTAATTATACAAATAAATAAAATAAAAGTGTTTTTAAACTATCATCTTCGTTTCGTTCTTCTATCAGATCATTTTATTATGCACATTCCAAGTATTTTTATCGCATGAGAAACGTTTTACGTCGCGGAGACAGCACGTATACGAGTCGTAGCGCGGCCGCTTAATATGGACCGCAATGGCCGCAGCGTTGCAATGCGCATGCGTGGCTTGGGTTCAAATTCTCTGCTGAATTCCATGGAGGCAGCATATGGCCGCTCCTGCGGTAGGGAGGGGAGAGGAAACGCCGCTTTTAACATTGGCGTTGGATCTGGTAGCAATGGTAGAAATGTATGTACACAGTTGGGTGACAACATTTATAGTTAGGCCATAGGCATAAATTCTCCACGTTGAGATTTGCTGTGTGCTTGTAGCTGACGGGAGGCCAGCGAGCAGGCCGACGTTGGTGGCTTGTTCCAGCTTAGGATTTTCCAGTTTTCGTTTCCGGTGAGGGGAGAGAGGGACAATGGCGAGTGCCAGGCACAGTGCAGTGCACAGCGTGAAATAAAATATTCTAATACTACTGGCATTTGAAGTAATACGATGCAGTTAGGGACCTTTAAGGCCCTCATTACAAAACAGCCTGTTGATAAATAAACAATACATTAGCTGATATAGTCACGTCTGGCGTAATATGTTTAATTGACAATGAAAAGTAATAAATTACCAATGAATACAAGACAGTTACACAACTAGCATGGCAATGTTTGTTTATAAAAAAAATATATTAACTATTTCTCATTTTATTTTCAATTAATCTTGTGTATTTTATCTTGAAGTATTCAGTTAAATCACTTATCTGTGATATAAGAAATTGCACGATTATGATAAATAGTACAAAGGATGTTTATACCAATATAAAAACCTAAGAAGACATTTATTTAATGTGTAGTGTAATTATTTTGATTTTAAGTAAAGTTTTAGAAATGTATTGGCTGAGCGCTGTACGTTGGCAAATCGGTTAGAACAGCTCACATGGGGAAGTTGATGACGTAGGGGAAAAATCCCCGGCAGTTGAGCTTTTGGCGCGTGCGCATGCGAGGGCAGAAAGTGACGAGTCGGGAGCATGTGGGGTAGCTGGCCGGGCGGCGTCAGTCGGCATCAGTCGGCATGTGTATCTCCAGGTGGAGACTTTGGATTTTTGGTGTGGCAATTGCCAAGTGTGGTGCTCGTCGTAGACTGCACGAAGTTGTATCGAGTGCTACTGTGTGTTGTGAATATTTAGCTGGTGGAACAAGGTGTGCATCGCACTAAAAGTGACTGTGTTTTGTTAATGTAACACGTGTCGTCGCATAGGCATGAACATGAACGGCGTTAAAACAATTTGCGGCAAATATTCATTTTGTCTGGGGGCTCACGAGCTATAATTTTTTTTCATAAATGTGTCGACGTACAGACGTATCAGCCACAGGGTTTTAATATTGTGAAATAAACAACATAAAGTGAACTTTTACGTGTTTTCAAAAACAGTGGTTAGTACACCCTTTTCTCTCATGAACCTACTTTATTATGAATTTGTTTTGTTAATTATATGCAGGGAAGGAAAGCTGCGAACGTGTGATATCATCCCCTAGAAAACGAGTCAAACAGCAGTAATCACAGTTCCAGTGTTTTTGCGTGTTTAGGAATTTGGTTTGCAGTTGGTGGTTGTGAGTTTTAAAAATTAAACTTTCCCTATTTTAAACTCTCACCCCGATCTTCACTCTCTTCACACTGTCACGTGACTCGAAAGTAGATTGTCTCTTCATCATACCAGATTTATTTTGTTACAGTCAATTAACGTTGTAATCAGTTACTTACTGTGTTTTAGTGTTCATGTGGATAGACATATGTTGTTGGTGTTTATTATCACAGAAAAATCAACTGCGTTCAGTACCTTACAGAAACACATTACTCAGCTTTAAGCTTGGAAGAGAAGTATAAAATACAGAGCTTGGTGGGCCAACGCCTTTGCTCCGTTTTAGTGTTGTGTCTACTCGTCGCCAGTGTGTGTTTTTAATAGTGCAACCACCGCCACACCAGACAAGTGTTACAGTCGCCAATTTTAAGTGTCTCTTCGTGTCCAGTGTTTTGTCCTAATGCGTGTTTTTTACGTCGCCGTGGCACAGGCTTTTAATTTCCAACTATACATGTTTTAACTTCTCTGCAATATGCCTTTTACCTTCAACGCAGCTCCATGTTCAATTCTCATAATCAGCATTTTTTAACTTCTTTGTTCCCATTGTTTGTTACCCCTTGATAATGTATGTTGGGCCTGGTGGCTTTGGGGTAAAGCGTTCGACTGGAACCAGAAGGTTCGTGGGTTCGAAGCCCGGTCGGACCTCGGATTTTTTTCAGTCTGCACTTTAACCCACCCTTCACTTCTCAACGAAGTGAAGAGTCCACGTTAAGCTGTATGTCCCCTTTCCCCGGTTGGATACTGGGGTAGGCTAGTGACATGCAAGTCGCCGAAGTGGCGTCCAATTGAAAGACTTGCACCAGGCCAATGAGCCACACGAAATTATTATTATGTAAATTAATGTGGCTGAAATGCAACGTAGGAGGCTGCTGCCAGCCTACCTGTGTATGTATGGGTATAAAATAACAATAAAAGAAAAAAAAAGGCCAACGCCTCAGCTCGAGTTGAAGCAAGTCGAGGTAAGACATTCTGAGGATCTTTTAACGAAAATATATGTAAAGGGGGGATGGGGCAAACAAGGGCGCTTTACCCCCGGCGCCACTCGCAGAGGTGCGCCAAACTGTCTCTTTGGACGCAGAGCGGGGAGGGCGAGGGATTGTCGCGGAGCCACTATCAAGATCCGGCACTCAAAAGGAGTGAACCCCCAGCACAGAGTAACATATACAGAGAAGAAGCACCCTCTAAACCTCTGTCCTATGCTGCCCTCGTAGTTCCGTAAGATGCTAGCAGATGTCAGACGGTTCCCCGGCGTAGTAGCGGTAGTCGACACTAGAGGCGCTTCTGAGGGTGCCTCTCGCACATAAGAGGGTGGCGTGGAGGGGAGGCTGAGGGGAGAGCTCGTGCCGCCTGCCACGAGGCCACGTCTGTGTCCGGTGTGCCGGCGTTTGAGGGGAGTTGGTGGTGGGGACAGCCGCTACCTGCCGCCTGCTCTGGCCAGTTTTAAAGGGCTGCTTCTGACCGCAGCGCCGTCATGGGACATCTTACGGAATTGCTCATAACGCTCCCTCCCCGCACCCCTGAGCGTGTGACCGGGCGCTTCGGAGGTTTCCCGTCTGTATATTTTTGCCCGTGCCCCGAGTCATCTGAAGCACAGTCGCCACTGCCATATAGACAGCTGGCTACCGTTCGGCTCCAGGCGACGCATAAACACAATGGATCACTCCGAAAGTGTTAATATTATTCTATAACGTGGGACAGTGTCGTAATAGGCCGCCAAGATACATCGCGCCGATGCGAAAATCTCTTTCGACAGCTGATTTTAAGTGATAAGTGACTCAACTACAGCAGAAGACGCGTTTTGTAGTCCTCAATTTAATGCCGTGTTGTAGCCTCACCACACGTAATGTAGGCCTGCTATGTATCCGGCAAAATTCAATATTATTCTGAAACATGCCTAAGAAAGTAATCCAATTCATTGACGTTAATAAAAACAATACAGTAATTTCGATTCATAAATTAAAATAATCGCAGACGATGTGGTTCTAAACCATGCACTTACGCACGGGCTAGGACATTACCATTGTGCTACTGAGGCCAACGAGAAAGACAGGCCACAGCGCAGACGTTATGCCACGTAAGCAAGGTAGTTCCGAGCCGGCGCGATCGCTAGCTGATGGACGGCCGCTGGGCACGGCCCACTGCCTCACAGCGGCCGGCTACTGAGCTAGCGATCCCGCCGGCTCGGAACTACCTCGCTTACGTGGCATAACGTCTGCGCTGGGGCCTGTCTTTCCGGTTGGTCTCGTGTGCTATGCAGCCATTTTCTTATTTATTTTTAAGTCACAGTACACACCCAGTAACAACCCTGAATTGTAGCCTTCGGGGAGCTCGCTTTCAGATAAACTATACCAAGCTTCTTCAAATGTAAACTGATAACTTTGATATAATACTTGTATATGTAATGTTAAATCACAACTTCTACGAAAGGATTTAGTAGCTTGCATTTAGTGATGAATACGTATTTCGTTAACACCGTCGTCCGTGTCTTGTATGGTTATCGTTAAGTGATAAAATGTGAAATAATAACGGGAGACCTACGACTCGACAACAGATCAAATCCGGAAAGAAAGCCAGATCAGGCGATGGAGTTGTTGTGGCAGTTTGGCAACGGGGAACGGTTCGGGCGTGACGTTCATTGCTCAGATTGGGCCGCGCCAGAGTAGCCGAGCGGTCTGGAGCGCCACCTTACGGATCTCTCGGCCTCCCGTGTCGGAGGTTCGAATCCTCCCTCGGGCATGGCTGTGTGTGTTGTTCTTAGGTTAGAATAACTTGGTTTAAGTAGTCTAGGGACCGATGACAAACGTAGTTTGGTCCCATAGAATTACAAACATTTTAACATTTTTTTACTCTGATTGGAGGAAAGCAGTTCCGTGCGTGAACCAACTAGGAATTTCAATCTGACTATAGTAAGTCTCATCTGAAAGTGGTGTGTCGCCATGACAGCAGAAACATTGACTGCTAATGACTGACCATGTGCGTAAGAAGGGTGACACCAAATGAGCGCCTGGGGTGTGCAAGACATCAAACTTCTACGGGACGTTAGACACGTACAGCGTGTCCGCAGTGGCGATCTCCGCGTGCCTCGCGTTGCGGGGCGTGTAAGGTTGACAGCACAGACAAAGCACACCTACATGTGTTCCGCGAACCTCAAGGTTAGAATACAGGGAGACGCCCTTACTCTGCGAAAGTGAAGCCTGCCTCCGCCGTATTGCTAAGTTTTGGAGAAGGTTTCGAATTGTAGAGCTAATGTTTTATGTCACTAATTACATTTTATGGACGATACCAATAGAAATGGCATACTTTGAACGGTTTCAGCCATTTATTAACAGACATGGAGTTGGTGTGTAGGATTGAACATTTTTCACTGAAGAGGCTTGGTTTCAGTTATCCGGTTAAATTAATTCTAAAAATTCATATTTCGTCATCCGAGAATCCACATGCCTTAAGAGAAACGCCTTTGTACGCAGAGAAAATCGGAGTGTGGGTTGCCATAAAAGGAGCGGGAATTATAGCGCCGATATTTTTCGAAACTACCGTCACCTCAAAAATCTACTGTACCCAGATATTTTATCCATTTATTGCGCTGCTGAAAAGAGATGAGATCAACCATTCATTTTTTCCAGCCGGACAACACTACTGCTCATACAGCATACAATACCTACGACTTTTAGATGAAATCTTTGGAGACAGAATAATTACAAAAGGTCTCTGGCCCCCTCACTCGCCGGATTTGTCTCCTCCCATTTCCTTTGGGGTGCTGCTAAAATATTTGTTTGTCAAAATAACCCAAATACAGTACATGAACTTAAGACAGCTAAATTGCATATCTGCATTCGATTACACGTGAAACATTGGTAAAGGTATTAGAAAGTAAATGTGAACGTTTTGAACTATGCCTTCAAGAAAGAGGAAATCATTTCCAGCACCTACTGTGGTAATGGTAACTACGGTGTAGTTTCCTGTAATTAATATAGCTAACTAATTTAGTTTTTTTAAATTGCAGTAATGTCGAATCCCATATCGCATCTCAACTGCAGCTAGCAGCAGTGAAACCCGGCCGCTAGCTTATACACACGAATGTGCTGCCACCTTTACTCTCCCCAAAAGGCGAGACACGCGAAGCTCGCCGCTGCGGAGAGACGTTGCGGACACACTCAGTAACGCTTCACAAAATGAACATCGGCGGCTCTAACAAATGTTGAAAACAAAACTATTAACTTGGATCATGAATACCGAATAACAAATAGTGCTAAAATGTTCAAATGTTTGTAGAACTTATGGGACTTAACTACGGGGTCATCAGTCCCTAAGCTTACAAACTACTTATGAGCTAGCTAAGACTAAGGACGTCACAAATATCCATGCCCGAGGGGGGATTCGAACCCCCGACCGTAGTGGCCGTGCAGACTATGAATGAAGTGCCTCAGTCACCTCGACCACCTCGGCCGGCTTCACAGTGTATCACAAACGTTGTCATCAACATCGAAAAAAAAATGCAACCGAATGCTATACAGTCTCTCGTGAGAGCTTAATCGAGAAACCGGCTATCCTTCGAGCCATAGCTGCAGATTCTGCGATAGTATGTTTCATAGGCACGAAAATATTTTTTTGGATGTAGGTGGTGTCCATTTTGTGAACTGTAATACATATACCCCATAGCAGATAAATCTCTGCACCTCCCATAGTTTCTCTCCCTTCTTATGCATGTCGTGAGTCATTACCAGCTAATACATTTTTCTCTCATAACTGTTAACACAATACTTTAAAAGTAGCACTACTAAAGACTGAACCTGTAAAATCACATGCAAGAAATTGTTCGATCAAAAGATAATCAATACTCTGCGAATTTACAGCAATCAGTCGATCTTCTTAAAAGAATTCTTTACTGAAAATCACGACTGTGATATGTTTCCAATATCACAGTCGTGGAGCGCAAACGATGGAAAGTAACCTGAAAAAGATAATCAATGTCGGTCCAAATTGTTCATTTATTTAAATAAAAGAAATAAGGTCTTATCTGCGACTGTAGGCTTTCCCGACGTATACTGCTGATGATCTCTCGGGTTTCCAGCCGGGTGGCGGCGTTGATGGATCGCGACGTTTCGGGAAGTGTCATACTACACATACTTCGCTTGAAGATGGGTAGTATGACACTTCCCGAAACGTCGCGATCCATCAACGCTGGAGACCCGAGAGATCATCAGAAATAAGGTTTTGTCGGTTTTTGTTCATTAAATTATTTGAACCTATATATGTAATATATAAAGCAGTGTGTCCGTATATTTGTACTGTTGCATACAAATCTACAGTTTTGTTCCAATCTTTATGAAATTTTGTACACGTAAGCTTCAATCCATGAGAACGGTCGCCGTAAGAGTAAGAATCACATGCGATATATAGTTCACGAGATATGACGTCATAAACAATGAGATGCGCGAAAAACTGCTGCATTTAGCGACAATGCTGCTCATTTTCTCCTAAACCATTGGACCGATTTCAACCAAATTTGGTCCACACATTCCTTACCGTGAGGTAACAATTGCTGCGTGGTAAAGAATCACATTGTTCAAAATATATTACGTCATAACCAATAGAAATCGCAAAAAATGTCATGTAATGAGAATGAAAGTACTTAGCGACTTGCAACAAACTTTAAACATAATTTCAAACCTTTATTAAACTTTTTCTCGCTGGTAACCATAGTAAAATGATGAAAGGAAAAAAGTTTCTCGCTTACTACTTTTCCGCTGTTTACGGAGTAAAACTACCGCTCTCGGTATGACGTTACAATTTATAATTTGAACACTACAAATTGTAGCGACAGGAAATTTTACAGACAGTATACACACATATAGTTGAATGTACCTTCTAAATTGTATCACAGTACGACACTTAGTTCATGATATATGAGCACATAAACATTAAAGCTCATGGAAAACCGCCCCATTTTTTAATCTATTAGTTCTTTACTACTAATTGCATTCGCGACAGATTTTACAGACATACAGCTCTTATAAAAATATTTACCTGAAAAGTGACAGGAATAAATAAATAAATACCCGGGCAACGCCGGATTTTCAGCTAGTAGTCTGTAATTGTCAAGGTCGATGAAACACTGGTGTCATTCAAGCGACAAAACATACTAGATCCGGTTCTGCCTACAACACGGGTGGCAAGGACGTAGCCAAAGGAGGGCCCCCCCCCATTACCTATACGATAAAATGCTACTCAAACTTATGCTAAGGACAACACACACACCCATGCCCGATGGTGGACTCGAACCTCCAAAAGGGCCTAAAGGAAATAAGACACGACTTAGCCACCGTGTAGCGAAATTTTATGGTATTCACTATCGACGGTCAACAAAGCCATTTATAGTTTTTAATTATCGAAACATCGATAACAGTATCGGCCATTGCCGTTGTCTATTGTTCGCCTTACTCATTATTGCTATGTTAAGCACTACAGTTCTTACTTGCAGTGGAATATAATGTAACTGCTGCCGTTTATTTCTTTTGTACTGTTAAGAAAGTTTCCAATTGTGGATAAGTTCACAACAAGAAAAAAGAGATAACCCGTCCACTGGCGTTATGGTAAGTTAAAACACGTACTATTATTAGGGTTACCAGTTGTCAGCGCTCACAAAAGAGGAAATTTCCAGACTTATACAAAAATGAGCACAAGGATTATAATTGGAAATTATTATAAGCTGAGTTATTTTGTATTTTTACGTACGTAATTCCCTTATCTGACTGCCTCGTAACTTTTATTACACGCTAATTACAACCCTAATTATTTCAGATTCTCTGAATTTGTAAGTTGAGCTCGACACATCGGACGACATCAAAAGATGATAATCTAGGAAAAAAATATTACAGTGTTGGAAGACAAGTTAAATTCTATAGAATTTACATTTATGACAGTTCGAAAGTTGTATTCATGCACTTCAAATTGAAGCAGTTGTATAATTTTAAAAAGGAGTACGTTTCCCCATTTTGCTAAAAATCCGTCGGACCATTTTTAGGGTCCATAAAAGAGGACGACTGGTAACCCTAACTACTATCTATCTCTTTGGCCCTTCTCCCGCACATGTAGGGTCGGCGCTGTGTTAAACGCGTATGTGGCGTGTGTTAATATTTACAGGGTGGCCGGATGCCCTTCCTGCAGCCATCCCAGGAAGGAAATGTGTACCCCAAATGCCTGTGCATAGTGTTAAAAATGTGCGAAAGCGTAAAGTGTTGCGAAATGTTTGCGAATCGTGTAACTGAGGCGGGACTTGGGGACCAGCCCGGCATTCACCTAGGGAGCATATGGAAAACCACCTAAAAACCACATCCAGGCTGGACGGCACTACGACCCCCTTTCGTTAACCCGCCGGTCGGATTCGAACCGCCGCGGCGGATTAGCCGTGCGTACTGGAGCGCCGTGCTGCAGTGCGCGCCGCCTTTCGCCGTCGGGGGTTCGAGTCCCCCCCCCCTCGGGCATGCGTGTTTGTGTTGTCCTTAGGTTAGTTTACCTCAGTTTAAGTAGTTTGTAAGCTATGGACTGATGACCACGTAGTTAAGGTACGCCTCCCCGTCCCGGTAAGCAGTGCGGGTAAATAAAATACGTACTACTATAATAGCTTATTTATCTATTTACAGCAGTTTAATGTTAGCAGTGGAGTCGTTTTTTGGCAATATTTCAGTGTAATACTTTTAGGTAATACTTTAAGTTAGGTTTGAGAGTAATAATTTATCTAGCGGATGGGAACTTTGCAATGACAATGTAAAAGAACAAATAATCTTGTAAATAAAATAAATGGACATTAACCTATTATAGACTTACGCTCTCTAAATCAATATGCAAGGTATTTATGCTAATGCAAAAATTAATGCTACTTTTGCTAAACACAGAGCTACAGTAGTGGCTGACAGGTAAGGAGCTTGGTGACATGCAACCCTGTCGTTGCCAGTGTTCAAATAGAGAGAAACACTTTTCACTCTGATAATGTTTGGAATAACAACTGAAGGTTCTGCTGGCGAATATTGAAGTAATGACACGACAGGGCACTGATGGGCGCGTTGTCGTTACGTCACCAGTCTGCCTACCTTCAAGTTGTAGGCCAACAATATACGTACTTAAGAAATCACCATAAATACTGAAATGAAAGGTTGTGTATCGGATTACAGAATAGAGACAATATTTCTCTTAGATGAGGTTATTATTTAACTAAACCTTTTGTATCGGAGCAATTTTCGCGCTCATCTTGTGAATGCGTTCCTTCATGATAATGACGTCGTAAGAATTACGCCATTGAGACAGACTATACATTTTTCATTTATTTATTAACAAAATAACATTAGTCTTCATGTAAACTGTATGTACATTTCGTGATTTCTGCTGTTTTCGTTTCGTCTACAACTCTCACGTCAAATGAAAGCAAAACTGATTTCTTTGACTGGGAGATGTTATTATTATTCACATAATCGCAGAAGACTAAAATAATATTATCTGCAATAGTTTCAGTTTTCTGATTTTATTTCCATGTTATAGCAGATTAATGCTTAATCATTTCGCAGGACAATGAAGGTATTTCTGTCGATTTGCTAATTAAATTACACCTTTATTAAGAAACTAGCTGTATCCGACATGCGTTGCAGTGCTATGGAAAGAAAAAGGGTTCGGTACTTGGTATACGTTGCAATGCCATGGGAAACAAAAAATTGTTTGACAATGTTTATAGAGTTTATGGGACTTAACTACGGGGTCATCAGACCCTAAACTTACAAACTACTTATGAACTAGCTTATACTAAAGACGGCACAAACATCCATGCCCGAGGGCGGATTAGAACCCCCGACCGTAGTGGCCGTGTAGACCGTGACTGGCGCGCCGCAGACCGCTCGGCCACCGCGGCCGGCGACAATGTTTTTATTGAGGTGCTTTTTGAGTAATGTGTATACAAATAAATCAGACGGTTTCCATGTGTGAGCAAGCCACATACATTTCCTCATAAGTATTTTGCTGAATTCTACTCAAATACGAACTGGGAGCACTGATTACGCAGATGGATTGGTGATAAAATCAACATGAAAACACGCCTTTATTAGAATGCAAACTTAGGTCAACGTTTGAAATCAATCAGTAAAGAACGTTTCGAGCTTTGATGTTAAGAAAAATGCAATGGAAAATGTAAATGTGCATTATGGCAAATCTCAGGAAGTTCCTGACCCTCTTCCAGTGTTCAAACTTCTCCATAAACAGCAGCATCATTCTCAAAAGGCCTCACTTTTTTTTTTTCATTCCACCCTGCTGAGATGGCGGGCCCGTTTTCGACCTTTATAAGTTCGTTTGGGCCAAGGATTGTTGGATCAGTTAAGTTTTAATATCATTGTTATCAGTATTATAAAAACAACCTTAAATTAATTTACTAAGATTAATTCTTCTAAAAGTTTATTTTCAAAATCCTCTGGGAGGTAACGTAATAAATATATAATAATATATGTGCGATCTTAAATTATAATAACATATAACTGAGGGAAAAAGCCTCCCTAAAAAAAAACCTCAGCAATAAGAAAAATTTAAAAAAACTAATCTTCAATAATTATAAGATGTTGGAGAATGTTTTCTTCATTCAAAAATCCTTCAAAAGTATACTTTCCATAATAAACTGTCTCGATTGCTCTCGCTATAGTGCTCGGAGGGTATGGATATTTATGTTTAGGATATCCCATTCTAATCGGTGGTTGAAGAAGATCTGTTTTTTGTTTCTGTAGCAAGCCTTGATAAACCTAAGTTTGCTGTAAGTCTTATTAGTCTAGATTCTAGTGGCTCAATCGGTGCTAGTTGATAAATTTCCCTTCTGCTGGTGCTAGGTCTCATTTTAGTGCTATCCTTAAGTCTTCTTTCTGTACTGAAGAGTTCGGTGATGTGGCTTGCAGCTGTGATCCATATAGGGGCGGTGTATTCCTACGATGGCCTAATGAAGCTACAATAGGTGTAAATAAATGCTGGTACACTTGCGCCATGAAATTTTCCTGCTATTAGTTCTAATAAACCAATTCTTTTCCGTGCTGTAGATATTAGTTATGTTATTGCCTGTCTAATGCAGAGTGCTGTCAAATGTAATACCAAGATATTTTGCCGTCTGAGATATGTTTAGTTTCTTTTCTGAAGGTTGTATTTTGTGGCTGATAAAACGATAGATTGCGATGATGGAAGGTGTTAAATTGGCTTTTTGTAGCATTTGGCTTAATTTTCCGTTTTGCTAGCTATGGTTCTAATTGTGATATATAATTTAAGGCTAATCTTTGAAGGTCTGCTAAGGTTGGTGCATGGCACCAATAAGCTGTATCCTCTGCATAAGCCGGCCGCGGTGGCCGAGGTGACTGAGGCGCTCCAGTCACGGTCAGCACGGCCACTACGGTCGGGGGTTCGAATCCCCCATCGGGCATGGATATTTGTGCCGTCCTAGTTCGTAAGTAGTTCTTAAGTAGTTTGTAAGTTTAGGGACTGATGACCCCGTAGTTAAATCCCATAAGCTTAACAAACATTTGAACATTTCCTCTGCATAAAGTGCCTCATTCCATTTTTGAGGCTGAGGTATATCTGTCGTGTATAATAAATATAATAATGGAGACGAAATAGCGCCTTGAGGAACTCCGGCTATGGAACTGAAGGGTGTCTATGTTTGAACTTCCGAGGTTATCAACGACGTCATTTATATATGTTGTAAAAAGCAACGGTGCTCGCCGTGGAGGTTCGAGTCCTCCCTGGGGCATGGGTGAGTGTGTGTTTTCCTTAGGTTAGTTTACATTAGTTTATGTAGTTTGTAAGCTACGTACTGATGACCACGCAGTTTGGTCCGATAGATTTAGAAACATTTTGAAAAAGCAACGGTTTTATAATGCTCCCCTGGAGCACGGCTGTGATCACATTAACATCTGAAGACTTCTCTCCGCCGGCCGCGGTGGCCGAAGGGACTGAGGCGCTTCAGTCACGGTCTGAACGGCCACTACGGTCGGGGGTTCGAATCCCCCCTCGGGCTGCCGTCCTGCAGTCCTTAGTTGTAGGTAGTTCATAAGTTGTTTTTACGTTTAGGGACTGATGACCCCGTAGTTAAGTCCCTTAAGCTTAACAAACATTTGAACATTTGACTTCTCTCCGCTGAGAATGACGGGCTCCTTTCTTGCATAGGATGAGTACTGCCTCACGTGTTCCTACATTTCTCCTAAATCCAAACTTATCTTCCCCGAGGTTGGCTTCTGCTGCATTAAGGAAATGCATATCGACGTGTAGTATCTGGCCGTGTTTCGTCTGTCGCTTGCTGTGTTGCCAACTGCTGTACCCGTTCACACAGATCTGTTAGCGCATAGTCCGGCGTAAAGTTATTGGAAGGAATACTCCGGAGGGAAGCGAGAACGACGACAACAATTTATCCGAGGGTCGGCGCACCCCGCGAGGACCAACACCCTGCAACTGGGTCGCCGTCCCGCCGGCGCTCTGCGGTAAACACTGGCTGCAGCTGCAGGCTACTTAACGTCCACCTTTATGGAGGCTGTCCATCACCGCAGCCGCACACTTTTATAGGCCATTCGCTGTAATGCGATCGCTTCTTCATTAAGGGAAGAGAAGAACGTCGCGAACCTTGTTCAGTTTCTGAGGCTACAAACTGCCAAAACGAATTTCATGTATTTACATGGAATCTTATTTATTCCAAGGAAATATGCTTGTGTTACAACTTTCGATCAGTAATTAGGAGCCGGCCGCAGTGGCCGAGCGGTCTGCGGCGTGCCAGTCAGTCTGCACGGCCGCTACGTTCGGGGGTTCGAATCCCCCCTCGGGCATGGATATTTGTGCCGTCCTTAGTATTAGCTAGTTCAAAAGTGGTTTGTAAGTTTAGGGACTGATGACCCCGCAGTTAAGTCCCTTAAGCTTAACAAACATTTGAACATTTTTTGACCAATTAGGAATAATCGATTGTATCCAACCTGTCGTCGGATGAACACAAGTGCTCTGCAAAAGCTGAAATATCGTCTGCGAAAGATATAAAATATCAAACTTTCATTCACGTTAAAATATTGATTCTTGGTACCTAGTCAGTAAATCGTATTATGCGACTACGACAACTTGACGATTTCATTGGCAGTGATAGAAATTACGAGGGTCACTACAAAAGAAATAAAAAAAAATTTTAATACACTTTTCATTCTGATGTTTGAAAGTTTTACAATGCGTTGTAGAGCTGGGTTTGAAGATGACTCGAACTGTTCGTACAATTTACGTCACAGTTCGGGAAATCTCGAGAAATGTTCGAACATTGGATTACGACGCTATCTAGCAATGTGAGGAGGTACTATCTCTTAAGATTTATAACGATGTTATTCAAAATCTTTTCTGTGCCGTGCAGTATACGATTTATAACGAAGATAGTGTCATTAATGTGCTATGGGGATTAATAAGTGTGAAATTCCGACTATAGTAGCTTCTAGGGTGCAGGTCATAACTGAAAACAGTAACGAATATAGGAAAAAATACTAAATATAGGAAAAATATACTAAAATAGACCAGAAGAAGGGCACTCAAGCGTCGTCTAAAATAAAATAATTACAAGCAACTGTTTGCTGAATTTTATTAATTTATAACGAATATAGGCTACAAGTAAACGACAGCAATAGCATTTTAAAATTCTAGTGCTACGATCTAGCGACGCCTGTTGATACTACGTACACAGCAGCTCCTACACCGTTTATTCCGAGGTTGCAATTACAGTTTATTTTTATACGACTTATTTCCGTTATTGGGTATTAAATTTCTAATGTTTTTGTCTCTTTTAATCTTATTTTCAACGAGATTAAAAGGTGGTAACATCTTTTGCAGGTACGCAGCGTGATCATTTACTGTATCGAGTTGTGTGGTGATCGGGAAATTCCGAACACGTTCGAACGCGAGTATCATTTTCCCAGCCCTAGTGTGTAGATATATCCTTCCCGCTTGTTTTCAAACTTAGTTCAACCTGTTCCCGTGAGTGGCGCCGTCACAGCATGTCTTCAAGATTGTTGCTACACTTGATGTTCGTCAGAAGTAACGTGCTGTCATTGAACTCCTGTGCTGTGAAAACGAGACAGTGGGAAACATCCACAAGGGGATGAAAAAGGTGTATGGAGATGCTGCTGTCGATCGCAGTACAGTTAGTCGTTGGGCAAGCAGGTTACGTGATGAAAGCGGGCATGGCAATATGATTGTCCTCGCAGTGGCAGGCCTCGTACTGCACACATTCCAGATAGCGTACAGAGAGCTAACGAATTGGTGACTGCTGACAGACGCAGTAAACGAATTGTCACGCTACGTTGGGATAGGGTAAGCAACTGTTTGCAGAATACTGAAAGTGTTGGCGTTAGAAAAGGTTTGTGCCACCTTGGAAGTGATCACAAAACTCGAATGGACAACAGTGAAAAACCCGCCTTACAGTCCTGTCCTGGCTCTATGTGACTATCATCTCTTTGGGAAACTGAAGGACTCTCTTCGTGGCACAAGGTTTGAAGATGATGATTCCCTTGTGCACGCTGCCAAACAGTGGCTCCAACGTGTCGGTCCAGAATTTTTCCGTGCGGGTATACAGGCTCTGGTTCCAAGATGGCGTCAGGCAGTTTAGAGGGATGGGGATTATGTGGAAAAATGAAAATATTGTTCCTAAAGGATGTATCTACACACTGTAAAACTTTCAAAACATGCAGAATAAAAACTGTATTTAAATAGAAATAGTGTGCATATCTTTTGGAGTGATCCTTGTAATAACATCGGTACTATTTGAAATGTGTTCATGAACCCTAATTTAACGTCAATGATCATAGTTGACGAAGAATTTACCTAAGAGATTGCTTGTAAGACTTAAAACATCAGAGGCTTTCGACACTGTACCTCAAAAGCTGCTTCTAAACATATTGCGTCTTACTGAATATCGACACAGTTGTGAGATTGCATTCGCGATTTTCTGTCAGAAAGGACACAGTATGCTGTAATTGACGGAAAGTCATCGAGTAAACCAGAAGTTTCCTGGAGTTCCCCAGGGACGTAATATAGGGTTCCTACTGTTCCTCATCTTTATCAACGATTTAGGAGACAATGCGAGCAGCTCATTTAGACTGTTAGCGGATGATGCTGTCATTTATCGGTAAGTAAAGTCATCAGAAGCAACTTTAAAACGATATAGATACCTGCACGGTGCTAAAATTGGCAATTTACCGCAAATAATGAAAACTGCGAAGTCATGTAAGGGCAGTTGTGAGTAAGGCGGACAGCCGACTTCGGTTTATTGGGAAAATTTTGGGAAGATGTAGTTCTACATCTACATGGGATACTCTGCAAATCACATTTACGTGCCTGGCAGAGGGGAGGAGACCGCGTATAAAACGCTTGTACGACCACGTCTTGAGTATTGCTCAAGTGTTTGGGACCCGCAGCAGATCAGTTTAAAGGAAGACATAGAAGCAGTTCAGAGGCGAGCAGCTAGGTTTGTTACTGGTAGGTTCGACCAATGCGTGAGTGTCACGGAAATGCTCCGGCAACTCAGTTGGGGATCGCTGGAGGAAAGACGACGTTATTTTCGTGAATTTCTGTTGAGGAAATTTAGAGGGCCGGAATTTGAAGCTGAGTGTAGTACGATCTTGCTGCCGCCTACTTACATTTTGCGTAGTGATAACAAAGAGAAGATAAATTAGGGGTCGTACGGAGGCAAATAGGCATTTCTTTTTTCCTCGTTCTATTTGGGAGTGGAATAGCAAAGGAAATGCCAAGTAGTGGTAAATTGTACCCTCCGCCACGCACCTTACGGTGGATTGCGGAGTATGTATGTAGATGTAGATCTGTGTAAGCCCTATACGAAATCATATAAACGTCATTTACAAGATAAATCTACAGGCCGTAAATTCAACTAAATCCCTACGAATTAGCCGCGGTGGACTAGCCGAGCGGTCTAAAGCGCCTCACTGCGGAGCGCGGTTGTTCGCCGTGGAGGTTAGAGTCCTCCCTGGGGCATGGGTGTGTGTGTGTTTGTCCATAGGTTAGTTTATGTAGGTTTAAGTAGTTTGTAAGCTACGGAATGATGACCACGCAGTTTGGTCCGATAGATTTATATACATTTTTTCCTACGAATTAAAATTACGAAAAATTACATTTGAAAGAACACAATGAAAATATTGTGGAGAAGACGAACCAACGGCTACGTTTCATTGGTAGAACACTTAGAAGATGCAACAGTTCTAAATTAACTGCTTATATCACACGTGTGCGTCCTATTTCGGAATATTGCTGCGCTTTGTGGGATCCCCATCGAGTTGGACTGGCGGAGGATACGGATGAAGTTCATAGAAGGGAAGCACCTTTTGCATTATCGCGATATATGGCAGAGAGTATCACGGAAATGGTGCACGAGTTTGGTGGAAATCATCTAGAGAAAGGCGTTCTTCGTTGCAACGGGATTTATTTTTGCCAAATTGCTTTCACGAATTTCTTCTCCGAATGCGAACATATTTTTTGGCCCCGACCTACAACGGAAGACACGATCATCATAATAACAGAGATCAGATAAGCAACGGAAACATTTAGGTGTTACTTTTTCCCGCGTGCTACTAGAGAATGTGGAGGTAGATATCATAAAAGCGGCACGATGAACCCTCTGTGATGCACTTCAAAGTGCTAGCTTAAACCCGCGGCTCCGCTCGCGTGTTGGTTGATTATGATAGATAATGCGTGAAACCTCAAATCGATTTTTTAATGAGATGTATGAAAAGAAATTTCTTTTTTACTGCTTTATTTATTTATTCTTATATTTCCTTATTCGTATGTTTATCCTTACAGAGAAAGAGCTGAAGACATTGTAGCACGCATAGACCAAAGATATGGTCTGTGGCATCACGTTTCGTTGTATGTAACCTCCTTGCTATAGAGTCACAAACGTCATCGCTGGCCTTCAGTCCGAATTTTTTTTTATAATGTGACGACTTTCAGTCACCATATCTTCCACACTCTTATAGCTATCGGCATGGAACTGCTATGGTGTACAACGGGAGACTTCGGACAACAATTACACATAGACCATTCGTTTGCGTTCTGTAGTTTTCGCAGCAGAGCGAAATATTAACACACACAGACGTAGAATTTTATACACACCGATAACTTTCCATCCAAATATACACCATCCTTTTATCATTATCAATCCTCAGGCAACAATGCAACCAATAAAACCATTTTCAAAGAGTAAATATAATTTTCGAAGTGTACTTCTTGTTCCGCATTTCGCGTTATATTCTTCAAATTACTAAATATCTATAATATCGCTATAAAAAGGTTCCTAAAACCTTCCTCAGGGATAAATTAGTAACTGTACAAATATTTAAGTCTCTGCGTCTTCTCGTTCGGACGTGATAAGCGTACACCGAACAGATATTCACGTTATAGACAAATAGCTATCCGATCGCCATAAAACCGTGCCTAAAGCCTTCCTCGAGTAGACATTAGTAACTGTACAAATTTTTAGCGCTTTATGTCTTGTGGTTCAGACGTGATAAACGTACACCGAACAGACATTCACATTTATAGATATAGATATAGAGCAAATGTTCAAATGTTTGTACAACTTATGGGACTTAACTACGGGGTCATCAGTCCCTAAGCTTACAAACTACTTATGAACTAGCTAAGACTAAAGACGGCACAAATATCCATGCCCGAGGGGGGATTCGAACCCCCGACCGTAGTGGCCATGCTGACCGTGACTGAAGCGCCTCAGTCACCTCGGCCACCGCGGCCGGCAGATATAAAGCTGCTCTTTAGTGGTAAACATGGAATTCGCCTTTGTAGCACGGCTTTCTCTAGATATTTGCTACAAGCTTCTGTAATTATTAGCGTGGACGACAAGGGCTACAACAAAATAATCACTTTCGTATCACTTTCGTACATCTCACGAAATACATTTCCTGGACACTGCTGATAAGAATCAAATATTAATTTTCTGATTAAATGTATTAGGCATACATTTAAATGAAATTGTTCCATTGGTATGCGCCGTTATTAGCGGAAGGCATAGCGAGATAAACAGTTTCCCTCGTCATGAAAGCCTTGTGCCGGCCGCGGTGGCCGAGGGGACTGAGGCACTCCAGTCACGGTCCGCACGGCCACTACGGTCGGAAGTTCGAATCCCCCCTCGGGCATGGATATTTGTGCCGTCCTTAGTATAAGGTAGTTGATAAGTAGTTTGTAAGTTTAGGGACTGATGACCCCGTAGTTAAGTCCCATAAGCTTAACAAACATTTGATTTGAACATGAAAACCTTGTCAGTTTCCTCGCGTAGAATTCCCAAAGACAACATATCGTAGGAAGTACGTATATTCACAATCAAACAATGTCAGTATTCCAGAAGTACGAACAAAAGATAATTTTTTTAAACATTTCATTCCATTCCATGATGGTAGTGGTGGCGGCTGGTGCAGCAGCAGTGTTGAATAATTAAATAATTCGCAGTCTCTGTTGCAATATTTTTATTACTCCAATTACGCGTTTCTCGCTGTTAGCACATCATCAGACTGGAAGAAGACAAATGTTTTATTACGGTCCGTGTACCTGGCGGGCAGCGAATCTAATGTGGCTAAGGTGAGTAAATATTGAAAAGTCAGACTTACTTGGAGGGAGATGGAGTACTGTAGCTCCATCTCCGCCCAAGTAAGTCTGACTTTTCAAAATTTACTCACCTTAGCCACATTAGATTCGCTGTCCGCCAGCGATGATGCGCTAAAAGCGCGAAACACGTAATTGGAGTAATAAAAATATTGCAACAGAGACTGAGAATTAATTAATAAATTTATAAAATCCAAAAATATCGCTTGTGAATTGAGTGAATATCTTTCAGTGTTAATACCAGACGCATTGCTACCCATTTTCCATGGACACGTTGCAGTTTCCAAATTTAAGTTGAATCTTTTTTTGTTTAGGTGACCGTCAAAATTTTAGGTTTGGGTACATTAAAATATAGTTAAAGAGAGCTACATTTCCTCAAAAGTAGTCAGATAACAGAAATGGAAGTGGATTGTCTTTGTGTTAGAAAATGTTTTTGTCAAGAGGAAGAAAATTTAGTGTTCAACGTCCCGTCGGCAGCGTGGCGTATGTGTGTGTGTGTGTTTATTTTGTCCTTAGTGGAAGTTATAGTAGTTTGTAAGCCGAGGGACTGATGACCACAGCAGGTTGATGTTCAAAAATGTTCAAATGTTTGTATAGCTTATGGGACTTAACTACGGGGTCATTAGTCCCTAAACTTACAAACTACTTATGAACTACTTACGAACTAGGACGGCACAAATATCCATGCCCAAGGGGGGAATCGAACCCCAGACCGTAGTGGCCGTGCAGACCGTGACTGGAGCGCCTCAGTCCCCTCGGCCACCGCGGCCGGCAGCAGGTTGATCCACTATATTTAGAAACATGTGAACATTTGACAGCGTGGTCATTAGAGAAGCAGCCTACGTTCACACTTTTGAGTAAGGATGAGATAGAAAATCGGCCATGCTCTTTCAAAGGAATCGTCCCTGTCTGGAGTGATTTGGGGAGATCAAGGAGAATCTACATCTGGATGGCCGGAGTTGGATTCGAACCCACACCCTCTCGAAAGCGAGTCCAATGTGTTACAACTGCGCCACCTCATTCGTTGATCCATTGTCAGTACTGTCACATCGCATCATACACCCGCAGACAGTATTTTTGTAATATCTGAACGCTAGACTAGAAAAGCCACTGAAGGCTAAAGCTCCTTACCTAAAGAATCAACAAATAATCTATACGATGTTACTACAGTCACGAACAGAATGATTTGTTGACCAAAGGTCAACACGGATTTAGAAAATATCGCTCATGCGAAACACAACTAGCTCTTTATTCACGCGAAGTGATGGGTGCTATCGACAAGGGTACGCAAATCGATTCCGTATTTCTTGATTTCCAGAAGACTTTTGAGGCCTTACCTCACAAACGGCTTTTAATCAAATTGTGTGGTTATGGTATATCGCCCCCAAATTTGCGATTGGATAGGGAATTTCCTGTCAGAGGACACAGTTCGTAGTAATCGATGGTAAGGCATCGGTTAAAACAGAGGTGATATCGGGAGTTCCACAGGGTAGTGTTGCTGGTTCTCTTGTGTTCCTTACTTACATAAACAATTTAGGGGAAAATCTAAGTAGCTGTCTTAGGTTGTTTGCAGATGACGCCGTCATTTACCGTCTAGTAAAATCATCTGAAGATCAAAACCAACTGCAGAACTATCTGAATAAGATATCACTATGGTGTAAAAATTGGCAATTGACTCTAAATAATGAGAAGTGTGAAGTCGTCCACATGAGTACGAAAAGAAATCCGTTAAACTTCGTTTACAAGATAAATCAATCACAAGTGAAGGCGTAGACTCCACAAAATACATTGGCAGAACCCTTAAAACACGCAACAGAACTACAAAAGAAACTGCATACACTACGCTTGTCCGTCCAATTTTGGAGTATTGCTTCCCAATGTGGGATCCTTATTAGGTGGGTTTGACGGACGACATCGAAAGAATCCAAAGAAGGGCAGCTCGTTTCGTATTGTCACGATACAGGGGAAACAGCGTTACGGAAATGATACATTATCTGTGATGAGAATCATTACAACAACGGCGCTTATCGCTGCGGCGTAGGCTATTTACGAAACTCCAATCGCCAACATTCCCCTCCGAATGCGAAAATATATTGTTGACTTCCACTTACATAGGTAGAAATGATCATCAGAATAAAATACGAGAAATCAGAGCTCGAACGCAGAGATTCAGGTGTTCTGTCTTCCCTCGCGCATTTGAGAATGTAATGGGAGATAAATAATATAACGGTGGTTCGATGAATCCTCTGCCAGGCACTTAAATGTGATTTGCAGAGTATCCCATGTAGATGTAGTAGACGAAAATTGCTACAAAATTAGAATTGTGCAAGTCAGAGCATGATAAACGAAAAGGTGTTATGCAAGCAGTCATTATCAAGGGCCGCTGTTTGTAAAACTTGTTATATAACTGATATGATACGTGAAATGGGAGATATTTTACGCGTGACCTGGAGAACAGTTCCACGTGTCGACTGTTCAGAGTCGGAGAAAGAAAGGGACTCTCGCGTGACTGTTAGAAACGCTGCGTGTTACAGTCAGTCCCCTGCCCTGAACAGTATGGTCGGTTTCACAAGGGATGCGTGTCACGTCTAGTCGTTTCCAGATCACCAGTGGCAGACCCATTATCGTAGCCCACGTCAGTGGCGTTACTTGGGAAAGACGACGGACGCCAATTCGCGATAAAACAACGACTGTAAAAACTGTAGTTTCAAAAGTTTTGCCACTGACCGAAAACGAATAATATATGATCCTGCTGGAAACCAAGCGGGACCTGTCGTTATCCAGTCCTGTACCACTGGAAGCTGGTTTGCAAGCTAAAGTTTTCCTATTCGATATGGTAATCTAGCTTTTGTATATTTGGAGAAGGATATTGACGATGTTGATTGGAATGAACTCTTTCAAGTTCTGAAGCAAGCAGGAGTAAAATATAGGGAACGCAAGGTTATTTACAACTCGTACAAAAATCAGACAGCGGTTGGCAGAGTTGAAGGGCATAAAGGGATGCAGTGGTTGGGAAGGGAGTACTACAGGGTTGTAGCCTTTCTACATCTACATCTACATCTACATAGATACTCTGCAAATCACATTTAAGTGCCTGGCAGAGGGTTCATTAACCACCTTCATAATTTTTCTCTACCGTTCCATTCTCTAATAGCGCGCGAGAAGAAAGAACACCTAAATCGTTCCGTTTTCGATCTGATTTCTCTTATTTTATTGGGATGGTCATGTCTCCCTAAGTAGGTGGGTGCTAGCAAAATATTTAGACAAAATTTCTACTTGGTGCGAAAATTGGCAATTGACACTAAATAAAGAAAAGTGTGAAGTAATACACATGACCACTAAAAGAAATCCGCTGAACTTCAATTACGCTATAAATCAGTCAAACCTTAAGGTCGTAAATTCTACCAAATACCTTGGAGTTACAATTACGAACAACTTTGGAGAGAACACATAGAAAATATTGTGGGGAAGGCGAACCAAAGGTTACGTTTCACTGGCAGAACGCTTAGACGATGCACCAGCTCCAATGTTATTCAATTTGTACATTGAGCAAGCTATAAAGGAGAAATTTGGAGAAGGAATTAAAGTTCAGAGTGAAGAATTAAAAACATTGCGTTTTGCTGACGACATAGCAATTCTGGAACAGAATTGGGGAGAAAAGGAATTTCTGGCATACCTTGACTAAAAGAAGGGATCGTTTGGTAGGACACATTCTTAGACATCAAGGAATTGTGAATTTAGCGTTGGCGGGAAGTGTGTGGGGTAAAAACCGCAGAGGAAGTCCAACACACGGATACAGTATGCAGATTCAAACAAATGTAGGTTGCCATTCTTATGTGGAGTTGAAGAGGCTTGCTCAGGATAGGGTATTGTGGAGAGCTGCATCAAACCATACTGAAGACTACAACAATGGTAATCTGTGCTATGTATGAGACAGGGAAATACCCTCAGACTTCATGGTGTGATAATTGCAATTCTAAAGAAACCAAGTGCAAACAGTTGTAAAAATCACAGAATTACCAGTTTAATAAGCCATGATTACAAAATACAAATACGAATTATTTGCAGATTATTGTAATAACTGATAGAAGACGACCTCGTGGAAGATCAGTTTGGATATATGGCAAATGTAAAAACACGTGAGTCAATACTCACCCTACGACTTAGAAGAATGGTTAAGGAAAGAAACAACTAGCAGGTGTAAAATATAGGTAACGAAAAGTCATAGACAACTTGTACAGAAACCAGACCAAGTGTGGAAGCGCATTAAAGGAAAGAATTAAATCAAGCAATTCTAAGCGAATTATATCAAGACACGCGACACTAAAGGTGGTAGATGAGTTATTTGGACAGTAAAGTAACTTATAATAGCCGAAGTAGGGAAGTTATAAAAATATAGTGTGGCTATGGGAGTAAAAGTATTTCTGAAGGAAAGAAATTTTGTTTATATCTAATATTAATTTAAATGTTACGAAGTCTTTTCTGAAGTGTAGATTTGTACGGATGAGGAAGTGGCCGATAAAGAGTTCAGAAAAAAAGATGATAGCTTTCGAAATATGGTGCTACAGCGGGACATTGAAGATAAGATTGGTAGATTTCGTAGCTAATGAGGTACTGAAAAGAACTGGAAATAAAAGAAATTTTTGGCATAACTTGAACAAATAAAGGATTAAAGATATAAAAGTGTAGGAGAGGAATTGAATTAAAATTTGTACCGTGGCCGAGATTCGAACCCGGAACCTTGTGCTTACTAGACAATCACTATAACCATTAATGATTGTAGTATACATTCGGAGACATCAATGAATCGTCAGTTTAACACGGTAAAGAAGAATGTGGGGTAAAAATCGCCGAGGGACACAGAGAGAATACATTACACAAGTTTATAGGTTGTAAGTTGCCCTTTTTATTCTGAGATGAAGAGTGTTGCGCAGGATAGGACAACATGGAGAACCAGTCTTTGGACTAAAACCACAAAAACAACATTTTAATGTGTTGTTTTTCCGGTATTTCTACATTTTTGTCGGTCCCCTGTATATTTTCATCTTTTCTGTACTGTATATCGTTCGCGATTCACTTCCGTGCAACATTCCAGAAAAATGTATTAATAAAATGTTGCTCTGCCTTTCATGTTAAAATATCTCGTTCTACTTCCGATGGTGTCAATAATCTTGTTACTGAAGCATTAAAATCCTTTAACTACTTTTGTCGGCCGCAGTGGCCGAGCGGTCTGCGGTGCGCCAGTCACGGTCTGCTCGACCGCTACGGTCGGGGGTTCGAATCCCCCCTCGGACATGGATGTTTGTGTCGTCTTTAGTATAAGATAGTTCATTACCCCGCAGTTAACTCTCTTAAGCTTAACAAACATTTGAGCATTTAACTACTTTTAGTGGTTCAGTTACTACTCTATTTTCCTTTTTATCGTCTTATTTTACGAGCGTATACTCCATTAAGATAAATTTATTTTTGTTGATGTTCGTTTAATATCACTCGATGACCAGAAAGTCATATGATCATCCACGTTTGCAGTTATATATTTCCAAAGATCGTTTTTATTTTT
This sequence comes from Locusta migratoria, assembly GCA_026315105.1. Taxonomy (NCBI): domain Eukaryota; kingdom Metazoa; phylum Arthropoda; class Insecta; order Orthoptera; family Acrididae; genus Locusta; species Locusta migratoria. Next base: position 213,267,029 of record CM048744.1, on the reverse strand, counting down.
GTTTATTTGTTGACGATTGATTCGTATGTTAGTAGTGTGAAACAGTGCACTTATTGTATTATACAAGGTGCCTCTGAGAGAAGTTCGGTGAATGGTCCCATATTTCACAAACCGCGCTGGCAAGTATGAGGTACCTGCGCATACACACTGAGACACGTCAACAAGCGCTCCCTATCGCGCAAAGTAGCGACCAAGCTATCAGGATCAGGGTGAGAACTCCTGTCATTGCAACATGGAGCGCAAAAGAAAGCAATGGAGCAACGTGTTATCATCAACTTTTCATTTAATTTTTCTTTTCTTTTCAAGTTAGGCAAAACGCAGCGGAGACCCATGGAACGTTAGTACATGTAGACTCCTGACCATTAAAATAGCTACACCACGAATAAGATGACGTGCTACAGACGCCAGTTGTTCGGCCACCACTGACCAGACCTTTTCAGTTAGTGACAGATCTGGAGAAAGTGCTGGCCAGGGCAGCAGTCAAACATTTTCCGCATCCAGAAAGGTCCGTACAGGACCAGCACATGAGGTCGTGCATTATCCTGCTGAAATGTAGGGATTCGCAGAAATCGAATGAAGGGTAGAGCCACAGGTCGTAACACATCTGAAATGTAACGACCACTGTTCGAAGTGCCGTCCATGCGAACAAGAGGTGACCGAGACGTGTAACCAATGGAACCCCATACCATCACGCCGGGTGATACGTCAGTATGGCGATGACGAATAAACGCTTCCAACGTGCGTTCACCGCGATGTCGCCAAACACGGATGCGAACATCATGAGACTATAAACCGAACCTGGATTCGTCCGAAAAAACGTTCCCATCTGTTGATTCAGGGGTAGAGACGTGGCCGCACGATCCGTTACAGCCATGCGGATAAGATGCCTGTCATCTTAACTGCTAGTGATACGAGGCTGTTGGGATCCAGCACGGCGTTCCGTTTTGCCCTCCTGTACCCAACGATTCCATATTCTGCTAAGAGTCATTGGATCGCGACCAACGCGAGCAGCAACGTCTCCATACGATAAACCGCAATCGCGATATGGTACAATCTGACCTTTATCAATGTCGGAAACGTGATGGTAGGCATTTCTCCTCCTTACACGAGGCATCACAACAAAGTTTCACCAGGTAACGCCGTTCAACCTGTTTGTGTATGAGAAATCGGTTGGAAACTTTCCTCTTGTCAACACGTTGTAGGTGTCGCCACCGGCGCCAACCCAGTGTGAATGCTCTGGAAAGCTAATCATTTGCATATCACAGCATCTTCTCTCTCTCGGTTAAATTTCGCGTCTGTAGCACGTCATTTTCGTAGTGTAGCAATTTTAATGGCCATTATTCATTCATATCGCTGCCAGACCGTGCACTGTACAGATTATTTTAATTTTTCAGTCGAGCTGACGTTTTTACACAGGGGCATGTTGTCATTTCAGTGAATAGCTAAGAGCATTCAGGAAAAGTGAGAGCAGTAGCGCATTGCTCTTCTGAATAGTTTATTCATTTACCATAACCTCTTTCATAAGGTTGTCGTCAGCCCGAAAATTTGAAGCATTTGAAATTCATTTTTCTGGAGCAGGCAAAAGGAAGTTCTTTCTCCATCCGTCCGCGGAGTGCAGATGAAGGAGAATGTTCTAGAACGTCATTCTCGCTGCGCCGTTGCGACGTAGGCGCAGACGGCAGGCTGAGTACCACCGGCCGACGCGTACCGCGGGACTGCATAAGTTATAGGCGCCCGACGACTCGCGGATTCGCTGCCACCAAGCGACCAGAGATGAATAAAGAATACTCACTGCCCCACTGGCGTCTCAAAACGGAGTGTCTACTAAATCATTTATTACGAGGCGCGCGACGCGCAAGCACATCCGTCGTCGGCGAAAGCTGCAAAGTTAAAATACAGACGAGTGCACTTTGGCGCTTCATAAAGTCGACAGCTGCTTCAAAATGTCCATTAATGTGCAAGAAGTTACTTCATTCTTTTTAAAAGGGCTTCTTCCTTTTTGGCCTACTTTAGGTTACGGTAGTAACACTAAAAGTGGGCCTTTGCGATCGTCTTTTGACAGCTCGAAATTTAATTGAAGATAACGGCTTAGCTATTCATCTGACACGAAAATTGAATAAGCGAATTAGTAGAGGAGAAAATTCTCTACAACATTGCTCTGTTATGTTGTTTTCATATCTCGTAGCGTTTCAAAGATATTTGCAAATATAACGGCGATTTTGAGATGTCAGTCTGTCTGTCTGTCTGTCCGTAACGTGTTCCCTGTTTTTAAGACGAACCGTTCAACCGATCAGCACCAGATTTTACAAGACACGATTGTAGGCCGCCAGAGACCAGAACCTCCTTTTTTCAATTTTTTCGGACAAAAAATACGGCTGTAATACAAAAAAACCGTTTGTAATATGATTGTAATTGCAAACGAACCGTTCATCGGACACGAAAATTGAATAAGCTAATTGCTAGAGGAGAAAATTCTCTACAACTTAGCTCCCTTACGTTTATTTTCATATCTCGTTTCATTTGAGACATATTTGCAAAAATCACGGAGATTTGACACCCTCCATTGAATTAACGAAAACCACGTCACATTCCTCGCCCAGAACACTCTCTGGCAAACGCCATCCATCTTGCGTTGCGTATTTGATGTTTTTCTTATTGTAACTTACACGTTGTAATTTCAAATCAATGGCGCACTGAGGAATTAACAAAAACACATCGTTCTTCGTACGATAAATGACAATCTAGTGTCTACAAATGCCATATTAGCATCAGTTGAGAACGGCCATCAATAGTAAGAGATTAAAGGACTCATCTTTTGATTGATAGCTGTAGCGTAGTGGGCAAGGCGTTGGACTATGACGCTAAAGGTCGGTGGTTCGGAATCCGCCACTACCAAATTTTTTTTTTCCTAAAAGGGTTTGACACTCTTATTAATTAATTTTTTATTATTTAGATTATTATTTTTGTCCAAAATGTTTGCAAAAATTTATAAAACTACAAATCTATAGTGGGCCGTAAAACACGTCAGTGCGATTTTTTTACAAGCATGAAGCCTTATGTGATACATTTCTTCGTGAACTTGGGTAGGTCTATCTCAAATTGGGCTAAAATAATTTCGCTCATTGTCAGAAACTGACGCGAAAGTTTAATTTTCGATCCCTGCAATAACAAAGCACAAATATCTGCAGAAGAAAGGTTTTCATTAAAATTGTTTGAAATGTCTTGATCGCAATGTTTTTTTTTTATTATTATTTTATCATTACGCGTTTCGATACATCATCATCAGATAAACTTTTTCTAAAACGATGGTAATTAAAATACATATTATTGGAGACGACTGATTAAAATATAAACCACCATCGTGGATGAATAGTTAAGGTGTTCAACTAGATTCTCATGCCAACATCTTCACTAGACATCCACGGTGGTGGTTTATATTTTAGTCAGTCATCTTCAATAAGATGTATTTTAATTACCATCGTTTTACATAACGTTTATCTGATGATGTTGTATCGAAACGTGTAATGATAAAATAAAAAACATTGAGACCAAGAAATTAAAAAAAAAAAAAAAATATATATGCATGCCACCGTATGGTCGCTTGTCCGCAAAAAAGGAAGGTGTTATGAACCAAGTGAGAAAAAAGGTTTATTTGCCTGTGGAATTTTTATTGCCAACACACACTGATTTAAAAAATCACGTGACGGTGTTAAAGGTGATGTTTGGAAGTCAAAAATTGTATACGACCCACCGTTTCGAGTTTTTCTATTGCATTTGATTGCTGAGCATCTGTTTTAATAAATTATGGTACTACGGTATCATGAAATCGACGTCTCGCCGTAAAAAAATTATTTTGGAAATAACACATGTACCAAATTGATGATTTATTACAATACCAAGTATTGTTAAGAACGAAATTCTTTATGTAACCCTTTGCGTCACAGTGGTTTCACTACGAAACCACTTCTTGCTGTGCCGTATCCCCTTGCAGCATACGTGACTCACTGTGAAATCACCATCTCACCCTAAAGTCCTAAAAAGACGTTTAGAATGAAAGTCTCTGTGGACAAAGAGACAATCCAATGAACCGTATTTGCCTGTTCATAGCAAATCGAAACGATGTGCAACTTGCAGTTCAAAAAAGAAGCGACGTAGGATGAAATGGTCGGAAAAAATGTGTGATGTCGGATTGTGCCAAACTGATAAAAACGCTGTATTTTGGAATATCGTGAGAAGTAGAAAGAATGTAATATACTTAGAAATTTTGCATGAAAAGGGATTTTTGTGTTCGGTAGAAAAGTAAATAAATGTGAAATAAAATGTAATATTAGTGTAATAATGAATGTTAAAAATTCAAAATTAGTGGACTCTTTGAAAGACATTGAAAAATCCCTTGTCACATTGGTTTCACAGTGCAAACACGGCAATAATAAAGCAATAAAGACGCATTAAACCAAATTTCAATGCCTATCATATCCGTAAGTATTTGTGTTAGTCAAAGGGTTAATGTTCGTTTACGTTATCGAAACTAATACGTTCCTTAATCATACATCACAGTGGCATATGTAAGGGGTGGGGGGAGCAGGGGCCTCCCCCTTTCCCGAAATAAAGAATATAAAGGAAAAAGTAGTACGGCATCTGAATTATTTTAATGAATGATGCGTGAAGGCATCGCCGTAGTAGACAGTCGTACTTTCCAGTTTTTGTGAGTGTAGTGGGGTGATAGTAGCGCGAAGTTCATGTCAATTTTTTTAATAGATATAATTTTAATAATTCAATGATTATTTTAAAATGATCACAGTGTTTATTAATCTCTTTAACGCAGAGGAAATTACTCCAATTATAATGCAAATCTTCGGTAAATATGCACATGTTAACTAGCAACACAGTTCCAATATATCGAATTTATCTAGCATCTGTTTTATACGGCTGTATGTCACACAAATTTTCCCTGCAATTTTTCTCTTTAATTTCACTGTGTTCCGATAGTAAAAAAGAGAAAATGTTCACATGTTTGTAATCCTATGGGACTCAACGAGTTATCACTCCCTACGCTTAAAAACTACTTAAATTAAGAACGACAAATACTCCCAGCCCGAGGGATTACTCGAACCTCCTATGAGGATAAAAGAGATACAGCCCCTTTTACTAGTAAGGTGACAATAATTATAGTCATGCAGTAGGCCTACAAACTTACGAAATGTAACTTTTCCTCCTTTAAAGATTTTTTCTTTCAGCTTTAGGAGCAACAGTTTAGCATCAATGCCGTTGTTAATAAATAAATATGTGAAACACATTAAATAGGTATAATGTTATGCTCAAGTTTCACTCCTGGATTCGTTGGTGAAATCAATATCTTTCCTTTCTCTTCGCATTAGAATAAAGCGCGTCCGTACGTGGCACTCAAATGATCAAGACTGTTTCGTCGTCCATTGGGTTTCATTTTTTGCTTTGGCCTCAATGTTTTACAGATCTGTCACTTAACGAAAACTTCTGGTGGATAACTGCGGCCGCGGTGGAGTAGCCGAGCGGTCTAAAGCGTCTCGGTGCGGAGCGCGCGGTTGCTCGCCGTAGAGGTTCGAGTCCTCCCTGGGGCATGGGTGTGTGCGTTAGGTTAGTTTACCTAGGTTTAAGTAGTTGTAAGCTGCGGACTGATGACCACGCAGGTTGGTCCGATAGATTTACAAATATTTGAACATATGGATAACTGCGAAAATTCTGGCTCTTAATGCACCAGCCGCTACTGCAGCAGACCAACTTCGGCAATATCTGGAAGCAGCAAGAACTACTGTGCCGTGGTGGAGTGGCCCAGCGTTCTAAGGCGCCTTGATCCAGTGCTCGCCGTCGGAGGTTAGAGTCCTCCCTCGTGTGTGTGTGTGTGTGTGTGTGTGTGTGTGTGTGTGTGTGTGTGTGTGTGTGTAGTTAAAGTAGTTTGTAAGCTTAAGGACTGATAACACAGAAGCCCCATAGATTTAAGCCCTTTCTATACGAGACGTGTAACACGCACAAGAAGTTGTCAGTTGCAGCGCTCCTTGCGATAGACCGTCGAACTACAAAGACGTGTTGAAACCAAGGAGGTTAGAATAAAGGAAGGTGGCATTATCTATGCCTAGCACATATGTCAGTTGAAGCCTGTTTACCATCTTGGTCAGTTCAGGAAAGCTATTTCTCCGTTAAAACTATGCGTTATGTCGACTCCCTTGCTGTTAATGCATTGGAGTGAGTCACGGCAAAGTATGTACTTTCAAACAATATACTTTATTGATTAAATAGTAATAAATACTCATTATAATATATTTCAACCTTAATTTTTAACGGCTAATTTGCACTCTTTTAACACGTTGTACATCATGGCAAAACCGTTGGACGTTTTATTCCGGTTTTGAGTGATATAAAACATTAGCTCTACAATACGAACACTTCTCCAAAACTGACCAATATGGCGGAGGCAGGTTTGACTTTTTCAACATAAGGGCGTCTCCCTGTATTCTAACCTCCTTACTTCAAACGGTACGCATTCTCGAGTCGTCTGCTTCATGTGTCTACTTGGTTTGTTGTCAACTTACATCAAATAAATCGCCGAGTTAACATCACTTTTCGAAACATCAGATATATTGTGATGATTACTACATTTATTTGTGTTTTGACTGCCTCTGTGATTACATACTTCCAGCCCCTGCGGTTTGGGGCGTCTATGTATATGATTAACAAGCTCAGGTGTCTATACATAGACCTTTCACTGTGATAAATCTTCAAATAATGCTAACCAAAAACAATTATTTCATCTGTTAACTACAGCATGTTTCAGGCAAAATAGCAAATATTTTATAAGATGGCAATAAAGACGATTTGCAGTTAAAGTTTAATATAACGTGTGTCCAATTTTTATTGGGAACAGATATACAGCTCTTGGTATGTACAAAAAACTTAAAGCAAATTCAAATTTAAATATTTTGACTGATTCTTTCCTCGGTTCTTAGTAGATCACCATATTAACTTTTATTTAAATAACCGGTTTTCGACGTACTTTAAATTTTGAATATGTCCTAGTAAGCCGAAAATCGGGTTACTAAATGGAAATGAACTTGTAGGACGTACATAAAATTCTAATTTAAAGTCATTGTGATGTTGTACTACCAAGAACCGACGGGTAAATCAGTGAAAATCTTTTGATTTACATTTGCTCTAAGTTCGTTTGGCTTTCATTTTAACAGCTACACATGTTCTATGAAATTTTTAATGCAATTACTCTATAGTATCACCTCATAAAATACTTACGACTGAGTCGACAAACTACGCAGGAAAGAAGTAGACATTCTCAAACAAATTCGCGACTTGGCTTCGTTTGTCAGCTGGGCTCCACACTCAGTCGTCTGCGCAGTGCGCATGCGCGAAGCACTTCCATACGTGTGAGAACAGGATCCATCCTCTTACGTCTGCTAGCGATCGTATGCGCTCATCTTGTGCAAGTGGACGGGTCTACACGGTACGCGGCTGGCGTGGCCGATGCATCACGGGTAATCTCGTAAGCTCTCACTTCCCGTGTAGAAAGTGCTTTACAAACATTTGAATTTGCATCAACCGTCTTGAACATTCTTCGCAATAAGACTTCCAAAACGTTCTACCGAAAACGTTCCAGGAAGTTTAGTGCCTTAAGATGGATTATGAAAAGTTGTAGTAATCATCTGCTGGCTGGACAATAGACTCATTCCCTTTAGCTGCCGTAAACCATTACAAGAGTTCATAGTACAGAGCAAGAAGCGCCGATGGATGGGGCCAGGGTATATGTTTGTTTGGTCAGCAGCATAAAGAGAAGGTTGACACATCCGAAACGATGTCAGTTCCACTCATATGTTCTATAGGGCAGCACGGAATGGCCGCGTGGTCTAAAGCTCTTTCTACACGGGAAGTGAGAGTTTACGAGATTACCCACGATGCACCGGTCAAACAGTCCGTGTACAGTGTGAACGCGTCCGCTAGTACAAGATGCACGCATACGATCGCTAGTAGACGGAATAGGATGGATCCTATTCTCACGCGTATGGAAGTGCTTCGCGCATGTGCAGACGACCTAATGGGGACCAGCTGACAAACAAAGCCAAGTCCGGAATTTGTTTGAGAATGTGTACTTGTCTGCTGCTCAGAGGAACGTAGTTTTTCGACTCAGTCATAAGTACTTTAGGAGGTGACATTATAGACGAATTTAATATAGCTGTGTACCATTTTGACTGAATACAGAGGTATAGCTATTAATATGAAATCCAAACAAACCTAGAGCAAATGTAAATCAAGAAATTTTCACTTATTTATCCGTCGGTTCTTGATAGTACAGCATCACACTTACTTAAATGAAGAATTTTGTGTATGTTCTACACTTTCATTTCCACGTGGTTACCCGGTTTTCTGCTTACTAGGACATATTCAGACTTTAAAATACGTCGAAAACCGGTTATTTAAATAAGTCAATATGATCTACCAAGAACCGACGAAAGAATCAGTCAAAATATCCAGTATGTTGTACATACCAAGATACCTGTACTGTATCTCTACACTCAATAAAAATTGGACACACGTTATATGAAATTTTAACTACAAATCGTCTTTATTACCATCTTCTAAAATATTTGCTACTTTTCCTGAAACATGCTGTAGTTAACAGATGAAATATTTGTTTTTGGTGAGCATTATTTGAAGCTTAATCAAAGTGAAAGGTCTATATACAGGCACCTAAGCTTATTCATCATATACATAGGCGCCATAAACCGCTGGGGCTGGAAGTATGTAATTGCATTTTATAATGAGGACGTTAACACAGTGAGCGACGTATTTACGCATAAACTGCACGAAGAAAATTAAATAGTTTCACAGTGGCAGTCTAGAACACAAATAAACGTTTTAACCATCAAAATATATCTGAAGTTTCGAAAAGTGATGTTAACGCGGCGATTCATTTGCTGTAAGTTGATAACGCGTGAAGCAGACGACTTAACAACTGCGTGCCGTTTGAACGCTTCTTTCTAGTTCGACGGTCTATCGCAAGGGGCGCTGCAGCTGACGACAAATTTCTTGTGCGTGTTGCTCGTCTCGTACATATAGGGCTTAAGGCCAGGTGCACACTGGCGATTTTCCGTCGCGCGTTTTATTTGTCGCAAGAATGGAACTCGCTGGCTGGAATATGAGCGCGCGCACGTGCTACAAAAAAGTTGCGGCGATTTAAAAAAACGCAGCCGGCCCTATTTGACGCGTTACGCGATTGTCGCAGGTGTGGAATGAGTCAGAGGCAACAGCACGGGGCCGCGCGCACTGGCGACGCGATTTCTCGGTCGCTCCCGCTCTGTGTTGCATACGAGTGAGTTCAGTACGCCCGCAGCATATCTGAAAACGGGAGTTGTGCTACGGATGGCATTGTAGGTTGTGTTGTCGATTCAGAAAGACTGATTACAGAAGTAGAAAAGCGACCAGCTCTCTGCAACAGGAAATTAAAAGAATACAGTTATCGCAATTTGAAAGAGAAACTATGGGGAGAAGTATGCTGCAACCTAATAGGAACTGGGCTTTGACCAGAAAAGAATATAATAACAAAGGTATTTCATGTTTCACTTATTTCATTTATTCATGTAGGCATCAAAATTATAACAGTTTAATTTTTTTTCATATTGCTACGGTAGTGATCCTTGTGGAGTCACAAAGTAGTTTGCAAAATAATCCCTGATCTGCATACCACACGCTTCATGCGATTTTCGTGATGTATATTATCAGTAGTGTAAAATAACAACAATTGTCGAATGGAATGATTTTCTTGATGTATCTGATCAATAATGTAAAAGAGCAATAAAAACTATTTAATGAAATAATGTGTGCTACTCTAAAAGTTACTGGTAAGCGCTCCTCAGGTGGTACACGCTTCCTCCTTGTCGTATCATCTTTTGTTACATTCGGTCCTACTGCTTGATGCAGTGTAACAAAACTATCCTTACTCATTGGCTAGTAATGAAAGAATTTATTTGGGTGGTCTTGTAACTCTTCGTGTAATTTGTAAAACTGGCCTTACACTAGCCTTTGACTTACAATCGGATGTATCCAGTAACGACATTTGCGCTGTTTTCCCCCTCTTCTGCGTAGTAAAATCGCCACAAAACAAGCTGTTTCGATGACATCCACGCTGTTACTGACAGTAGCTGCGATTTTCCTGTCGCTGTGTGCGCAGCACAATGTACTACCGCGACAGCGATTTTTTTTTTTTTTTTTTTTTTTTTTTTTTTTTTTGTCGCCTCGACTGAAAAGTCGCCTGTGCGCGCCTAGCCTAAGGCCGGTATTACACTATCACATTATTGGACAAAGAATTGGACGAAAAAATTGGATGAAATATTGGTCATATTTTATGAGAAAGAAACTGGATAAAACGCAAAAGGGGTATTACACTATCATCCAATATTTTGTCAAATTTGCTGTAATGCTCAGCTATTGTTTATACAATTGCGTTGTGTCTGCATTTAGAAGAGAAGGAGGGAAAAAAGAAAAGGAAACGCACTTCGATGAAACCGTGGGTGTCAGAGCGAGATAAATAAAATTTGTTACGGGACCGGGAGGATTTTCCTTGTTTATGCCGTCGGCAGAACAGCCAGGCCGTTCACTGCTAATTATTTTGTCGCTCTTCATCCTTCACAGTTTGCAATAGAGTAACAAAAAGGCTGACTCAAACAGTGTATACGAATAAGATTGTTAAGTTGATAAAGCAAGTTTCATTAAATAACGTTTTAAAAGGAAAATGTGAGCACTGACAAAGAGGATAATCTAAATTGTTTATGACGTTATTAACAATGTAAGGGGGGAAACATTGCTGATAAAGTAAATAGGCTCTATTTATTTCCTTACAAAAATTGGCTGACGTATTTATATGTACATAGATTCGCTTGCAAACAGATGTCGATGTTTTGAAAGTTGTTTCATTTCCCAGAACTTAGCACACCACATTACCAAAATCATACATTCTAAAATCTGCTTCGGCCGTATTAAGATTTAGGGGTATTACTTCTTCAATTCCGATAGTATATAATGACTTTTTTACATCACGGATTGTAACTCAACCTCACTTTTGCCGCAGGGTATTGGGCTACGCGAATTGACGTGACGGACAGTGTGAATTTGCCTTGTCACCTGTTATACAACGCCCCATCTGATTTTTTTTAAATTTTGTTGTTGCTAGAAAACACTACACAAACATTCCACTACTAGCCAATAGCCATGTTTACGAATACGAACGTTATGTCCAAGTAATGTCAGATGTTTAACCTCCAAATAAAACAGCTGTAGTGGCAAGGAAGCTGTATACTACTAGCGCTCCAAGCGGTCACATTTCTCACTGCAGGAAACAGAAGACAACCGATTTCTTTGATCAAATCTAGGCCGAGGCCTTAGATTGGATGAAATATTGGACGATGTTCCCATTACACTACGTCCAATTTTTCTTTGTCCAATTCTTTGACAAATAATTTGATAGTGTAATACCAGCCTAAGGCAGGCTGTTCCAGCTCGCGCCGCGCAATTCCCCGCGAGCTAGTGAGCGCTCACCTGCTCACGGGTCCGTCAGCTGCGGCCGTCAGCTGCTGTCGAATGCGGCACTCCACACTGCTGAGGCTACGCCGAGCGTGTGTGCAGGTGGCAGGTGAGGTAGCAGGCTGGCCTGTGACGTCACGAGAAACTGCAGCCGCGCTACAATTCCCGCCACGGGCGCAACTGCTGCTGAAATAGCTAGCCTACAACCGAGAATGCCACCGTTCTCTAGTGATGGGCAGTTAGGATCATTTCACTGTTTCGAAACGTACGGATCATTTGTCTTGTGAGCCAACTCACTGTTTCGGCACACGAAACATATGGCGTGCTGCAGTCGTGCTTCGCGCTGCCTTTCCTGATTCCCGCGAACCGCGACAGCTGCAGGGCCCCGCAGTGAGTCGGCCAGTGTTGCCAATTTGGTGTTTTTAGCACCAGTTCTGGTGTTTTTTGGAGTTCGTCTGGTGCCAGAAATTCTCATTTAGCGCCATAGCGAAATACTGGTGCTATTTCAAAAAATCCAGTGCCAAATCTGGTGCTTAACAGATTTTTTCATTGATTTGTCTCCTACGACTAATAAGAAAATCCTGAAATTCATTTAATAATTTTAATAGAGGTACACAAGCGAAGTTCAGCCTTACACGTGTTTAGGTCAACACTCGAGCAGGAGAAGTCCCTGAAATTGTCATTCTCGTGCATAAGTAAGCGCAGCATGCGGGGCTCAGTGCAAGTGCACTTGTTCAAAGAGTCCTTTTCTTCCCAGCTCCCAGGTAATTTTCCAGCTAAGAATATGTCTCTTTTCACCTTTGCAATACCTAAAGCCAGTCAACCCATCTATTGTTGAAATAACACAGCTGTTTGTCCAGGACCCAGGTGTTATTACAGCGGTGTAAAATGTTCAAAATGTTCCAATGTTTGTAAATCTATCGGACTATACTGCATGGTCATCAGTCCATAGCTTACAAACTACTTAAACTAAGGTAAACTAAGCTAAGGACCACACACACACACACACACACACACACCACACACACACACCCATGCCCCAAGGAGGACTCGAACCTCCGACAGCGAGCAACCGCCCGGTCCGCAACGAGACACCATATGCCGCTCAGCTACTCCACCGCGGTGGTATACAATGAATAGAAGAAAATTGCATATCATTAAACGAGTTGAAATACAAGACACACTACAATTTTGTTCAGAAGTGGCATCATATAGCGATGCAGATGGAGAAAACCGCTTTGCAAACATTGTAAACATAGCTATTTGTGTACTTTCGCTCCCACACTCTACTGCAGACTTAGAGTGTTCAGCCGAGTTCTGTGTGTAAAAATGTAGCATAGAAATCGAATGAGTGTTCACACATTGCATTCCATTTTATGTGTGCGATTTGGTCTAAAACAGAGGGGAATGCTGTCAACTATTAATTTCCGAAGGATATATAGTGGCCAAAATTGTATGCAGAGCTACAGCCCTACTTTGCCTCCCTGCTCTAAAAATGTAGTAGCGGCAGCTCGCTCCTCAAGTGAAGAAGATTTTTAACAAAAGAAATGTAAGTAATAAAAATCCGCATATGTTGGTGTTTTTCTTGTGTTTCGAATCGTAGAGTTCAGCTGGTGCTTTTCTGGTGTTTGAAAGTGTGGGGTTTAGTGCTTTTTCATTTCAAGATTTGGCAACACTGGAGACGACTCACTGCTTCGGCACTCGAAACATGTGACGTGCCGCAGCTCTGCGTTCTGCTACCTCCGCTGATTCACCGTTCACGTGAGCCGAGAAAGCTGCAGGACACGGCACAGTACCGCCATACAACCAAGACGAAACGCCTATGAAATATCACCGGGGTTTTCATACGTTATTCACTAGACTGAATTGAACGGCACGTTTCCTACTCCGATTTTACAGTCGTGTTATTGCGTAACGTTTCCTAAGTTACTCGTATTTTCGTACAACCAAATATTGAAATGAAGGAGGCAAAAAATAGTAATGTTCAGATGCCAAACTCTTGAAACTTTTTCCAACCTTCAAAATCCCACAGCTAAGTTTAAAAAAGAAAAAGATTTCGGTTCAAACGTCTGTGCATCCAGAAATGAATAACTTTTCTAAGGCTAGGCGCGCACAGGAGATTTTCCAGTCGCGGCGACAAAAAAAAAAAAAATAAATAAATAAATAAATAAATAAATAAAATAAAAAAATCGCTGTGGCGACAATATATTGTGGTGCGCGCACACAGCGACAGGAAAATCGCAGCTACTCTCAATAGCAGCTTGTTTGGTGGCGCTTTTACTACGAAGAAGAGCGAGAAAACAGCGCTAATGTCCTTACTGGTTACATCCGATTGTAAGTCAAAGGCTAGTGTAAGGCCAGTTTTACAAATTAAACGAAGAGTTACAAAACCGCTCAGATAAATGCTATCAATACTATGGAATGAGTAAGGATAGTTTTGATACACTGCTTCAAGTAGTAGGACCGAATGTAACAAAACAAGATACGACATGGAGGAATCGTGTACCAGCTGACGAGCGATTACCAGTAACTTTGAGGGTTGCACACATTATTTCATTCAATAGTTTTTATTTCCCTTTTACATTATTGATCAGATACATCAAGAAAATCATTTCATTCGACAATTGTTGTTATCATTTTACACTACTGATAAGATACATCAAGAAAATCGCACGAATGCCTTCTGCAAAGCTGTGAGCCTGTAGGAATGAAGGCTGATGCGTGCGGTATGCAAATAAGGGATTATTTTGCAAACCACTTTGTGACTCCACAAGGATCAGTACCTTGGCAATATGAAAAAAATTAACCTGTTATAATTGTGATGTCTACATGAATGAATAAAATAAGTGAAACATGGAATACCTTTGTTATTCTTTTGTGGTCCAGACAGTTGTGTCCAGTTCCTAATTAGGCTGCAGCATACTTCCCCCCTTAGTTTCTCTTTCAAATTACGATCACTATATTCTTTTAATTTCCTATTGTACAGAGCTGGTCGATTTTCTACTTCTGTAATTTGTCATTCTGAATCGACAACACAACCTATAATGTCATCCGTAGCACAACTCCCGTTATCAGGCGTGCTGCTGGCGCATTGAAACTTGTTTGTATGCAACACAGAGAGACAGCGATTGAGAAATCGCGTCGCCAGTGCGCGAGGCCACATGCTGTTGCCTGTGATTCATTTTACACCTGCGATAATCGCGTCGCGCGTGAAATAGGGCCGGTTGCGTTTTTTTAAACCGCTGCTACTTTTTTTTCGCACGTGCACGCGCTCATATTCGAGCCACCGTGTTCCATTCTTGCGGCAAATAAATCGCGCAACGGAAAATCGCTTGTCCGTGCCTGGCCTAACCAATCAATGTAAAGAAAATATTTAAGATTTCTCCCTAAGACATTTTTAATGCAGTCAACAGATATTACTACAATTATCAACACAAGGAAACACTTTTCATAATTTACGTGACGAAATCAGAAAACTGAACTAAAACTTTCCAATGTCCAGATTGGTATTATGGTAATCACATTCATTGTCAGCCAGTCAAATAAAAGAGATCAAATTACAGTTTCTTTGAATTGAAATTCAAAAAACGTTATTTTTGACATCTTCTTACTGAGAATGCGGGTTCGTCTCGCTGAAATTATTTGTCCTTGCTTCGAAAATATACCTTAACATGACACAGTTGTAGCAACAATGCATAAACATCACTTCACAATTTCGAATAATGTTGGAAACATTTTTCGGTGTTCATTCGACTAAAGAAGAGGGTCCTCAGTTCGGGACAGCATATGCTTGACAATATACTTGTCGACTTCAGTGATTCTTGCTGCTCTTGGATTATCCGTCTGGTTTCGAACGACAGTTCCTACATCGCGCCGAAATGTCTTCATACAAAGCTTGATGTATCTCTCTTTTCGGATGACTGCTGAAGGTGTAGGTAATTCCGTTTGCGTTATCGACTTCCGCAACATGCAACATTTGTTTATCATCCTTGAAAAAACTTGATTATAACGTTCCTTCTGCTTTGACTCAAATCCATATTCTTTGAAAGTGAGTCAAGTAACCTTGCTTCCCAGAGAGGTTTCAAGTTATGATACCTCTTCTACATTTTCTCTTTAGTTCCCCACTGAGACATCTAACAAGAGATAGTGTGAACCCATCTGGATATTTCTCTCCGAGGTGATAAAGATGTTTCAGTAATCCTTTGCTGAAGAAGGGCACTTTAGAAAAAGTAACGCAGTTTACACTACTTAGTTCACGAGAAACTTCCTCTAAACACCGAATGACTTCACAGCTTTCTCGGTTGTATCCCATTCTCCAAACCTCAACTGAAGGGTAGCATAATTCAAAATCGCGTGTGGCGCAACAGGGGAGCACTCTAGCGTAAAACTTCAAACCCTTTGCACGCCTGGGCGCTGTATAGAACACACCCAGGCAGACGGACAGCAAAACGCATGTTAACGGTATCTAGCGTACGATACATGAATCACAAGATTCATTGTTTCGAAACAGTGCTGATTCAAGTTTCTACTCAGTCGAACAGTTCGCTGAGTCGAGTCACTGAGTCGAAACACCAACTCAGTAGCCAATTCTACAGTTCTCCATGAAAATGCGGAACACGTGACAAGTGACACCTGGTCAGTCCTCAAGTTGATACTATATTATTTAGTTATTATAATTACCGTGAAAGCTCTGTGATCCTGAATATCAACGATTTGATTTCATGGCTGGAATTTAATAAAGCATGTTTATGGTCATATTACTTTACATTTCTAAATGCCTCTTTCATGATACTAACGTATTTGGTATTCCTTTCGAATTGTATAAAGAAATTTCCAATTTTTGTTAATGAAGACGTCATTGAGTTTAGAAGTTTTTGCTAGAGTATAAAAAGAAGCCAGATTATGATTGACTGATATTTTTACGCTGAAACCCATCCAAGTTTCCATCATCTTAATCGTAAATATGGCAATATTAATTTTACGATAAGTCTTAACAAATTCCTGTCTTCGAGAAAAGTATGGTTTTTTAAGTTCAAAGAAACGATACTTTTGCGTTTAGGCATAATAGCTTACTTCAGGTAAATCAATAACACGCACCATCTTAATTGCCAATAACTAGACTTACCAAGCAACGCCTGTCTTAAATGTTCACATACAGTAACTCGCCAAACAGTGACAACGATAAGTGGCGTAACGACCGATCCAGCATTTATCACAAGAAATGGACCAAATACTAAGGTTTTCGATTTAGGAAGACAGTGGCAGAAAATACGGAACCAATTTGGTTTCTCATAAAAAATGTGAGACACGCAAGAAAAGAAAAGGGCTGTACTTTTTCTTGTTTTTAATCTGCGTGCAACAAGTCAGATTTAGGCCTACTAACATTCAGGCGATAAGAATGTTACATCGTGATTCGGCTATGCGAAAGTGGTAATCAGAACAAATTGACGTTTGTACAACTAACAAAAGATTTCTTATTTTGTCGTTTAAAATTTTTTTTCGCTAAGTGAACAGATGTCAGGTGTTATCTTGTTTGCTGCAGCGTTTTGCGCAGCACACTTTTCATTGCAGGGTTTTGAAACAGTGGCCTTTCCTTGTTTTTTATTCTGTTCACGACAGAGAACAACTGCTCACAACGGTACGACGACCCAGCTGCCTTCCTATGAAGCCGACGAAACTTGTCTGCCGTCAGGTTTTGATACCACTGAGATACTACACGAACGCGCCTGTTTACTTTTGGCCGACGAGTACTAACGTGTGTGACGTCAGCTTCCCCCACCACCGCAGATCCGAGCTGGGGCAGTGGGCGCTAGCGTGTGCTCCTGCTAGCGGAGCAGCCTGTTCAAACATACTGTTCGAACAGCCTGGTCTAAGGCCCCATGTCACGGATTGGGCGGCCGTTCCCACCGGAGTTCCAGTCCTTCCTCGGTGTGTGTGTCTCTCACTGTGTGTATGTGTGTGTGTGTGTGTTGTCCTTAGGCTAGTGACTGATGACCACGCAGTTCGGTCCGCTAGATATACAAACATTTTTAGTTGTATCACTGGAAAATAAAAACACGAAGGAAATTTACATACATGGCGTGATGCCCTTGGGAATCTACAAATGTATATTCATAAATGCTGGATTACTTGAAAATAAATACTGAGTATTTATACACGAGACATCAGTTCAGCATTCGCATATTTGTAATTCCCATACTTCAATCACAGTGATTTCGAGAAAATCGTCAAAAGCTTCAAATTTTTTCCCCTTGCTCTAATAGAGAATGGAACGGTAGATAAATATTTCGATAAGCCTTCTGCCAGGCAATGTGATTTCCAGTGTAAATATGTAGATGAAGGATGCGGTGACTTATTTGAGAACGTTCAAGTAATACCCCGCGAAAGAAACTGACTGCGTTTATGTTTCTAGATAGAAAAAGAAGAAACATAAAGCAAAGAGCTACATGAGCAACATTTGTTTTTATTTTTAAAATAATGAAATTTTCATTTACATATTTACTCTGCAAACTATATTCAAATACCTAGTAGAAGGCTTATCTTAACGCTTTAGTAATATTTCTCTACCATTCCAACTTCAATAACACATGAACTTATGATGGAGCAACAAAACCGAAAGATAATAATTTAAAAAAAGAAAAAAAATGTTTTGCAGTCCAAAAACACACTAAAAATTAAGCAGAACAACTCTCACGATACCGTATCTTCTACACCTTTGGAAGCTTACTAAATTTGAGAAAAAAGGTAAAATATATTTAGACAATACGACAGACAAACCGTTGACATTACTATTTACTTTAAACCCCTTAAATTGTCATTAACTGGAAATAAGTTACCTGAAACAGCTTTTGGAATATGACGACATAATTGTATGAAATATAAAACGATTTTTCATGCTAATATGAACACCACATTACCTAGCCGTCAGTATTTCAGGTTTTTCACATGCAAGAAATTTCTCATTTTCGTGTATTTTTAGTAACTACCTACTATTTTATAGAGAAAAACATTTGGGGCTGTCCAATTACATGATTACACTGGAGCGAAAGACTATTCTTCGGATTAAAGTTTTATGACACAATTTCTGCAAGCTGTTGTTATCGCAATGCCGCCTACGCTGAGTTTGATTTTCGCAGTCAAGAAACGCTGAATCCATATTGCTGTTCATCCCCCTCTGCGATAATTCCAGCAAGCGAGGCTGTGGTTTGTTAACAAGCTAATTAAGTTACCTGGCGTTCCGTGACGTTAGCTCCTCCGACACCCAATCAATTAAAACCAGCTCGTTGATGAAGGACCGCAGTAGAGAGGATACAAGTTGAGAGAAAAAAACGAAACTGGCAGTGTCCAGTGGAATTTCGTTATGTCCGTTAGGGTTTGCGTAAATTAATCAGTGCGGACGAAAAGTTTGAAAGTCAGATTCGTTAACACTAAAAGTATACCACTGTGGGGTGTCTTTTTCCCAGGCGTACCAACATGTATTTTACGCTTATTTCCAACAAATAACAATAAAGGACTGTATGTGAATAGTTGGAGATAATTGGATCTGTTGTTGGGGAAACAGAGAATGGATCGCCTGCGAAGCCTTCACTCGTAACACAGCAGACGTAATGCGAAAAATAAAAATATTGGATGTGAAAGGAATCGCAGACAATTGCTGAAGACATTGCTTGTATTTTATCACAGACTAGCTGAAAACCCGGCGTTTCTCGGGTATTTATTTATTTATTCCTGCAATTTATAAGGTTTATATTCATTTGTATAAGGGCTTTATGTCTGTAAAATCTCTTGGGAATACAAATATTGGTAAATAAGTAATAGATTACAACATGGTGCGTGATGGGGCGGTTTTTCACGAACTTTACTGTTTATGTGCTCATATCTCATGAACTACGTGTCGGAATGTGAAACAATTTAGAAACTACATTCAACTATATATGTGTATACTGTCGGTAAATTTTCCTGTCGCTACAATTTGTAGTGTTCAAATTATAAATTTAACGTCATACCGAGAGCCGTAGTTTTACTGCATAAACAGCGGAAAAGTAGTAAGCGAAAACTTTTTTTCTTTCATCATTTTACTTTGGTTGCCAGCGAGAAAAAGTTTAATAAAGGTTTGAAATTATGTTTAAAGTTGGTTGCAAGCCGCTAAGGACTATCATTCTCATACAGTGTATTTCGGAAGTCTCGCCGCATTATATGGCATTTTTTGCGATTTCTATTGGTTATGACGTAATATCTTTTGAACCATGTGCCGTATGTGATACTTAACCATGCAACAATTGTTACCTCACGGTAAGGAATGTGTGTGCCAAATTTGGTTTGAAATCGGTCCAATGGTTTAGGAGAAAATGAGCAGCAGTTTTTCGCGCATCTCATTGTTTATGACGTCATATCTCATGAACTATATTGATTCTTACACTTACGGCGACCGTCCTCATGGATTGAAGCTTACGTGCACAAAATTTCATAAAGATTGGATCAAAACTGTAGATTTGTATGCAACATGTACACACATACGGACACTGCTTTATATATTAGATCTGGGCTTGCAGCGTTATGGGTTCTACATTTCTTCTCTCCTCTACACCTAATAGTTTGTCCATGTTGTTCATACCAGCTTTGGTGCAATCAAATTAAATTCGCCTAACTTAGGTCTTCAGTGCTACTAACTGTGGGAACTGCTAATTGTGTAGCCAGAATTTTTGTGTTGAAATCCGTGCGAATTTTATTAAACTAACAGCTATGGCTCACAAATATCCGCGTGTCCATACATCTAGTCCTTAAGTGTTGTCCTTTAAAAGAACTTATCGTCCTGATGTTCTGAAAAGTTCATGTAAACGGCAAGCACAATTGTTAATGAATCAGAATTTTTCACGTGTGCATATTTGGCAAACTATTGAACTTCCAAAAGGCCAAAATTTTAAAACATAGTTCGGAATTGTAGCCCCTTTGCTTCAACATTGGCAGTACCGTCAAAATAACGCCTCACTGTAGCTGTAATGCGCGTAGCGCGATTTCACGTGTTCTCTTAATAACGGCTATCAAACGACTTTGTAACTCTCTACATTACTGCACAAAGGCCATCTCCAAAGCTCGAGAAATGCTTCACCTTGATTGTTAGTGTGAACAAAAAATCACAAGTGTTCTAGCCATTCGTGTTTATTCCTAGCTCCGCCAATCAAACCAAACAGAAAACAATTTACTTAATAACATGTGAATTTACGATACAAAATATAAAACTAAGTCCTAAACATCTCCAAAAACCAAAAGTATTGCGTCTTGAGCCATATAATTATCCTGCCAGCTTTATTTACAATAACAAGTACATTAGATATACCTGACACGATTTTGACAAGAATTTTATAATAATGGTGCCACTTGTACGTCACGTTTGTCTTCGATTAATTGTCTCGGTGCTTCTAAAGTTCCAGGTCCCACAAACATGGGCCTTACTAGAACATTAATGGACAACCATACGTTTCGTGTGTTTATCATCACAAATGTGATGGAGGAGAGGGACGGTAGGTGCAACATTGC
Source organism: Locusta migratoria (assembly GCA_026315105.1). Taxonomy (NCBI): domain Eukaryota; kingdom Metazoa; phylum Arthropoda; class Insecta; order Orthoptera; family Acrididae; genus Locusta; species Locusta migratoria. The sequence goes on along the minus strand of CM048744.1, from coordinate 213,245,936 downwards.
GATAATGCTGCACGGTGAATTTCCTATGGACATTGTCAACAAGCAACGTGGAAGATTATTTCGAAGTACGCCGGTTGCAAGCGTCGGTTGGTCGAGAACTAGGACAGGGAGAGGAATTTTATCTTCACCTTACGTACAAAAAAGCTTAAAAAGCTACACGCTACGGCACTGCACAGACTTAATTGTTAACTCGCTACGAATCTGGAGCAACATTTTGCGATGGAAAAAACGTCACATTCTTCAGCACAGATATTGGAATCAAACGTGAAAGCGCGATCAGCGTCAAAAACGTATTCGAGATTAGGGAAAAAATGCAGACAAATTTCAGGTGCAGTTATATGTTCTTCTTGATTACTGAAACACGTGAACTCAAGTGATGGAAATATTGTTCGTAGTTTTTTTTTTTTTTTTTTTTTTTTTTTTTTTTTTTTTTTTTTTTTTTTTTTTTTTTTTTTGAGAAATCGATGTCTGCTCAAGTCCTGAGGGTGAACGAAGATTTCAGCGACAGATTTCACATTATCTCCACGTAATGTCATATAACGTAAACAGCAAGAACTTTCAGAAATATTGTGATGATACTGCGTAATGTCGTAGACAAGTAGAAAGTTACAGTTTTGTCAAGAAACGTCCAACAGTTTTCACTTATTCTTGATAAGTCTGAAAATTTCCTGTTACCTATAAATTGAATAAGATTTCAAAATATATAACTACTTGTCAATGAGAGCAACTTATTTTTACGTTTTCTTATTTACATATTTTTAAATATTATTATTTCATAACAGCAAGTATCGAAATTAAAAAAGAAGTTTTTGCGACTATAATATAAAATCCTTATTTTTAATTCTGATATTGCAATATGGAATTCGTAATTAACGACATCAAAATCAAATATATACGTTTAATTGAAAATAACAGTTATAAATGAAGTGGTCGGTCAATTCGGTCTCCTATTTTGAAACTATAGTAGGAGATTCATAATCAGCGACCTCGAAAACCTTTGTGCACCGATTTAATTTTAAATCTAAAGCTTTTTTTATGTATTTTTGACGACGTTTTTTGAGATTCCGATCACTGTCCCTCTGTGATTGCTGAACCTTATCTTATTCCCGACCAGTGAATCCGACAATGCTTCAATTCCCACATCTGTATGCCTATTTAGCCGATTGCAGTGGCCGAGTGGTCTGCGGCGCGCCAGTGACAGTCTGCACGGCCGCTACGGTCGGGGGTTCGAATGCCCCCTCGGGCATGGTTGTTTGTGTCGTCTTTAGCATAAGGTAGTTCATAAGCAGTTTGTAAGATAAGGGACTGATGACCCCGCAGTTAAGTCCCTTAAGCTTAACAAACATTTGAACATTCGAATATGCCTATTTATAATCTTTCTCTTTGTCCTCTTAGGCTTCTATATTAGCTGAAAACACAACGTTGCTTGGGTATTTGTTTATTCCAATATCCTATTGGTCCAGGTATTCCTCCTTGATCTCTTTCTCAGACAGTGACCTTTCTCTTGTTTTGAAGGTCAGGTATCTAAAATGACATCAAGATTGGAAATTGAACTGTAGATTCGTGTCGGATTGTGTGGTAAAGTACCCTGGAGATAAACTTTATCGAAATTGGATCGACGCACGCATGAATGCGGCTGTGTCCATACAAAATTACCAGTTGCAATTTTCCAGCTGCTCCGGGTTCCCCACTTTTATTCTCTCTCTCTCTCTCTCTCTCTCTCTCAGCGTGGGACGGAAAGGCGCGTTCCCAAGGTCACATGCTATTCGGTTGGGCCTAGGGATGGGCAATGAGCGCTCTCGAGAAACGCGCGACGCAAAGCCATTTTCTCGAGAAATTCTCGAGTGCTCTCGAGAAGTTGACAGTGCTGCTCTACAAGGAAACATTGCGACAGTGCAATCGTAATGGTCTTCCGTACGTGCAAGAAAGAAACTGAATTGTTTCTATTATTACTAGTGATAGAATATTTTCTCAGAAGACAAAAATCATAGGATTATTACATTATTATTAATCGACATTTCGCCGTGGGCTGTCAGTTACCGTTTAGGTCAGGGGTATTATTATAATAGCCGTCATCATTCACAATAATTTTATTGGTTTTTTTTTTTTATTTCACCAATGCAGGAGATAATTTCATGTCGACAAATACAGATAATTCACATTACTTCACTGTATGTTTATTATAAGATCCTTGCGTTAACGCCTGCGACAACTTCCTCGCAAAAAACTAACAACTGTGTCGTTCTTCTACCGTTAGGCCAAAAACTGAAGCAGATGTAACACAAAAATACGGTAATAAAGTTCTCGAAAATGGAGTTATAGCTCCGAAACGCGTCGGACAATAAAATTGTGACTGAAGACGGATTATTATTATTATTATTATATACCCCTAACATAGGGTTATTATTAAAACACGGATCTTAAACGAAACAAGAACTTCATTGTTTCCAAAAACCAATATGCATTCCGCATGTATTTATACTTACGTGAGAGAAAAATGCTACAACATGCTACACGCAAAAAGTGCTTACATACATTTACTAATTGTAGAGAAAAAAATGGGCAGAGCTTACAGTATTTGCCAGCGTTACGTACCTATTTTCCGTCCTTTTTTCAGCTTAAAGCTATGGTACTACACCCACAGCCACCACAATTTACAACTACAATACTGACTGTTGGTTGTTATGTCCTAATTCTGTTCAAAAGTTAGGATAGTGATAATTTTGATGCATTTTGGATGTTATGGCAGCCAAATTAAAAATTGTTTTCCGATACTCGCAGATTTTTTCAGCTACTATACAACCTTTTTACCGAATTTCCTTTTAATGTAGTTTGTATGGATAACATACAAAATAGATCGGTATTTTGTCTGACTTGTATTAATAGAAGAATGCACTTTTGTATCCTTGAACTTTTCTGTTTGATTGCTAGTTATGTGTAATTTTAAATGTCTTACACCCCGCCTGTTGTATTTTTTGTTACACTACGGAACTTAGCATCAGATACCTCCACCCTCCGTAAATCACTGCCAGCCGGGTGCCTTCGGTTTTCTGGTATTAAACGCCTATATTTAAATGCTGCGAGCACTGAAAAAAAAAAAAAAAAAAAAAAAAAAACGTAGCGCGTGGTGTGGCGCGCTGCCCCAGTCGACCGCCGCGCCGCTTCTGTGCTTCTCGAGAACTGCTCGAGCGCCGGCAGCCGAGAAATTCTCGGTGCGCGCGAGTAGCCGCGTCTCAAAGTCCCATCCTTACGTCAAAAGACGCTTCTCTCGTTGCGTTCCCACACCTGCAATGATTTTCAAGGAAAACTGAGAAGATTCAGTCCTGTCCTTTTGTGTATTGTAAACAAATAATAAAATAGGCAGTAAAACTTCGCTTACCTCAGAGTAATTGATAGTTTTCTTTAAGCCCTTATACAATCACATAGTCGAGTGTTTCTTCCAGTAATAGCACGCTACACATAGCAGAGTTTCGTATGACTTAATAGACATCCTGCAGTACTAAAAAAAAAAAATCAGGATTTTCTTTAAGTTTATTGTGTAGCAGATTTAATTTTCCCCTCTGTGATCTGTCCACAATTATTGTCTGCATAAAATCAGTAACAATGCAGCATGTTGCAGATTGTTTACTTAATACATTCGCCGGCCGCGGTGGCCGAGGGGACTAAGGCGCTCCAGTCACGGTCTGCACGGCCACTACGGTCGGGGGTTCGAATCCCCCTCGGGCATGGATATTTGTGCCGTCCTAGTTCGTAAGTAGTTCATAAGTAGTTTGTAAGTTTAGGGACTGATGACCCCGTAGTTAAGTCCCATATACTTAAAAAAAAATAGATTCATTTCCCAATGCTGTGATGTCACCGAGGCAGGTCTGAAACGCTACTGAGCCATATGTGGCCACATTCACGTCTTTAGTCGCTAGGACCAGCACGACCTAGAGAGAAGGCCGCGGCGCTCTCGTGTGACGTCAGGCATATTAGGTTGCGCCGCGGCCTTCCCTCTTGGTGGTGTTGCTAGGACGCCCGCAGGGAGGGTGTAAATTTGACTGGCGCGCTTTGCTTCTGTGACGTCACCTGGCAGCAAGCGCCGAGCAGTTGCCGCAGTTCTCTTATGAAACGTGCAAGTAGGAAGTTGTGTTTTTTCGCTCGCTCGTTTCGTGACCTGTTAAGTGTTCGGATAGAAAGTAGCTTTCTTGTATTAGGGATCAATTTTTCCATATATTCTTTCTGTAATTATGAGTACGAATACTTCGTTTTGTGCTGTTTCGAACGCAAGACCGAAGGCATTTTGTACCATCGGTTTCCAAAAGATGAACTTCACCGCACATGGATATCTCGCTGTAAACGACAAGACGTGATGTCAAAAATGCCAGAATTTGTTCCAAACATTTTTGTCAAGCCGATTACAAAAGAGACTTGCAAAATGAATTGTTACCTACAAAGAAGCTGCTTAAAGCAAATGTTGTTCCATCGAAAAACTACCAAACTGGCATGGAAACAAATCTGATGTTGCAAGTTCTAGCAACATAGAGGTTACTAGCAACATTTCCACAGAAAGGGAACGTCGCCACGAAGTAATGATATATAAAACAGAAGGACATTTTCTCTCTGTCTGTCCCTTTAACCTACTATAAGTCGAGAACTACTGAAAGCGTCGTGATGTTTCTTTTAAATTGTAGATACCACAAATGTGAAAAAAAAAAGTACGCGAGAGCATATGTCTAACTTTTACGAGTGAAGCATATGTACCATTTTTCTCTCCTAAGGCGCTGGCGCCGGATGGCTTCAGACTACATAAATAGTGATTGTGGGAAATTATTCATCACGATACGTTCAGTGACTCTCGAGTTAAAAGACGTTTAAATATTACCCGTGCGAAGTCGTGGGCGGGACGGGTTAGCTGGTTGTTAATAATATTTGAAGCTTTTCTTTTTCAGTCCTTTGTATGTTAGTATACATTTCTAGCCAACGTACCTTGGGATGCCCGAAAGAAGCTATATATGCGTTCAAATGTGGCCACCACCAGGCGACTTTTGAAGCTTTTTCTTTAGACGCTGAGCGTCTACCTTCAAAAAACGCAAGTGTGGCCGTAGCCTAAGTGTGATTGAAAGGCGCTGGCCTTTTTCACGCTCCTCTTTCACTTCATATGCGAATCGGTGCCTATTATTGTGTTTCAGCGTGTGCGGCATCCAGCACTTCCAGCGCGCCGGCCACCGCCACCTCAACCTGTTCCAGTCCACCTACTACGTCGTCGTCACCTTCTCCACCGTCGGCTACGGCGACATCGTGCCCGACATCTGGCCCTCGCAGCTCTACATGGTCATCATGATCTGCGTCGCGCTCATCGTGCTGCCCACCCAGGTACGTGGCAATAGCTTCAAACATCTACCTAGATACATAGATACTCTGCAAATGACATTTAAATGCCTGGCAGAGGGTTCATTAACTACTTTCATAACCTTTCTCTGCCGTTCCATTCTCTAATGGCGCGCGGGAAGAAAGAATGCCTAAATCGTTTCGTTTTCGATCTGATTTATTTTATTGGGATGGTCATGTCTCCCTACGTAGGTCGGTGCTAGCAAAATATTTTCACATTTAGAAGTAAAAGTCGGTGATTGAAATTTGGCAAATAGATCTCGCCACAACGAATAACGTCGTTCTTTTAATGATTTCCACCTCAAATAGGGTTGCCATACGCCACGGATTTCACGGACAGCCTGCGATTTTAGGGTAAATGTTCAAATGTCTGTAAATCTTTCGGACCAAACTGCGTGATCATCAGTCCGTAGCTTACAAACTACTTACACCTAGGTAAACTAACCTACGGACAAACACACACCCATGCCCCAGGGAGGACTCGAACCTCCACGGCGAGCAACCGCGCGCTCCGCAGCGAGGTGCTTTAGACCACTCGGCTACTCCACCGCGGCTAGGGTAAATGAAAACGTCCGGGCTGAAGAGGTAAATGTCTGCGATATTTGTTGGATCATTATCATAAAGATTTTTAATTATTATTTCTCCATATATTCTGTTCGTGTAGCATCGCTAAAAGAATTTTCAGCATTTGTTGATGTGAAGCATAATGACCTCCTTAGACCTGTAAGAACTAGGTGGGCCGGCCGCGGTGGCCGAGGGGACTGAGGCGCTCCAGTCACGGTCTGCACGGCCACTACGGTCGGGAGTTCGAATCCCCTCTCGGGTATGGATATTTGTGCCGTCCTTAGTATTAGTTCATAAGTGCTTTGTAAGTTTAGGGACTGATGACCCCGTAGTTAAGTCCCATAAGCTTAACAAACATTTGAACGTTTTTGAACTAGGTGGCTCACCCTGTTTCCTGCTATAGAGAGGTTCATCCCTATATTTAAGGCACTGAAGTCTTACGTTCTTTCACTTAATACGTGTGCTTTCCTTTTCAAGAAATTCTTTTCTGATTCTGTTGGTGAAATGTATCTGCTCTTCTTGTATGCACATGTGAATCCTTTCCTGATGGCAGTTACCAGTATTGAAAGAGAAGATAGATCAGTGAACGAGGCAAGATTGGAGCTAGAAAATATACTGCAAATTTTAGGAGAGAGAAAGTGCGTTTTCTTTATGTCTAAAGAATTAATGTCTGGCCTTACATAAAATCAGCCGTCTACATTTCCAGGGGTAGTCTCTCTTCTCTATGAAACTATTATTGATTACTTGATAAAATGCATGCAGTAAGCCCCTGTATGATATTAAACATTTTGACTGAATTTTCTGAAGACTGTATCTTCACGGAAAAATGTTAAAAAGACATTGAAGAGGATGCATGCAAGCTGTAAATTGACGAGTCCCTTCTCTTTGACCAAGTTATGAAACTGAAGTGTGTTTTGGGGGAGATCAAAGATGAAAGTTTTGAGAATTCGATGTCACATAAGAAATGCGTGTTCTTCGTTCATAATTGCATTTCTAGTTAGCAGTATTCAGGGATGCTGAAAATTGTGGAATTTTATTTCTCCGTTCTAGGTCATAACGCAATGCAGAGAGTCTTTTCCCTCGTGAATTCTCAATGGACAGAACAAAAGGAATACGTTAACATTAAAATTAGTTAATGCCATGTTGCAAATACAGCACAATATGAAAAATGTAAGTTGCAGTGAATTTCATGAACTGATTGAGAACCAGATCAAGTTTTTTTCATCAGTTCAAGGTTCTTAAAAATACGATTGGTGTAACAAAAACTTAACTGATACGCTGAAACTTCGTGTGCTGAATAATTTAATGCATATTCTCATTTTTGGTAATAAATGCTTTCTTAATGAAGCAGTCCTTCCTAAACTCTGGATCATTAATTAAATGCACATTTTTCCTTAGCTTAGGGGCATGATGACTCCTTATTCCTCATATTTCCATACCCTTCGATCGATTACGCTGACCGTAGTTTTCGTCCTGGTTTTGAATTCCGAGATTATGTCAACACCAACCTCAAATCGTGCAACATTTCCGTGACGCTTTCCCCCCTGTAATTTGATAAGACAAAACGAGATGCCCTTCTCTGAAACTTCTCAATGTCTTCCGTCAGTCCCACCTGGTGAGGGGCCCACACTGGGCAACAGTTCTCCAGGAGAGGACGCACAAATGTGTTGTAGGCAGTCTCTTCGGTGCATCTGTTGCATCTTCGTCGCACTGTACTTTCAACATGATGGATGTCCGACACACGGCTCGCGTGCAGTTGAAACGGTCTTAAATGATAAATTTAATGACAGGTGGATTGGTCGTAGAAACACGATACCATGGCTCGCATGTTCACTGGATCTTACATCCCCGGATTTCTTTCTGCGGGGAAAGTTGAAGGATATTTGTTATCGTGATTCACCGACAACGCCTGAAAACATGCGTCAGCGCATTGTCAATGCATGTGAGAACATTACTGACGGCGAACTACTCACTGTTGAGAGGAATTTCGTTACGCGTATAGCCAAATGCATTGAAGTTGGAGGACATCATTTTGAGCATTTATTGAAGTCATGGGGTAGTTACAGGTAATCACGCAGTACCACAATGCGTTCTCATAATGTATGATAATTGCACAAAAGTGCATTTATCACATTGAAACAACCGAAAAAGTTCAAACGTACCTAAGTCCTGTCTTTTAATTTTAAAAATCTACCTGTTACCCACTGTTCGTCTAAAATTCTGAGCAATATGTTTGTGAATAATACAGTGCCATCTATCACAAAGCGACAAAAGTGTTCCAAATAAAACATTCATAATTATTTACGAACTAGACGAATATGTAATAAATATTGGGAGTATCAATTTTTAAAAATGCAGTTGATATCCGTTTGACCTATGGCAGCGCCGTCTAGCGGCCAAACTATAGCACCATCTGTTTCCCCACTTGAAGATAGAAAAGTTTTGTTCTTTGTAGTTTTTTCGTTTGATGTTTATTTCGTGAGATATTTGGCCTGGTCACTATCATTGCACCACCCTTTATAAATACGTATCAACATTGCTGAGTCTCTTAATGTACGTTAATGCGAAAAATAGAAAAGTTTTGTTCTTTGTTGTTTTATCGTTTGCTTTTTTCGTGAGATATTCGGCCCGGTCACTGTCAATTGACCACTCTAGAAAGCAGAAGTCTCGTGTTCGAATGCCGGCTGTGGACAAACTTTAAATCAGTGGCTCTCCTTCAACTCAACATCTTTTGATATATATCGAGACAACATGTCTCTAGACATTGATTTATTATTAGTGCCGTTAATGTTGTGATGGAGGTGTCCTACGGCCCATCCCTAATCCAGCTATTGGTATTCGCTGGCCAAAGGCGTGGTATGACGTTAGCTTATTACTTGGGAGTCACAGATTTGAGGAAATTACGATATGCTTGATGATGATTCTCTATTCTGGTTATCATAAAACGTCGACTAGAGTCGTGGTGATGATTAGATCACGTTTTTATGCATATCTGCATGATATCACACAAATTCATATACATGGTGGACCACTTCCATGTTTCAGGGCAAATATCTCTGGAATAACAGTAGCTATTTAAAAACGAATTTTATCGGATGTGAATGTATGGCAGAGGCTCGTGAAAGCACATGTGAGCTGGGGTTTAGATGTTTTTATCTTCACTCACTTATTGTGTGTGTGTGTGTGTGTGTGTTGTTTTTAGTTGAAATAGTTTGTAAATAGAGGGACCGATTATCTCTCCAGTTTGGCCCCTTAGATTTACAAACATTTGAACATTTGATTTGAGACCTCATATTTTCTATGATTTCTTACGTCAACGAAACCGAAGCAATCAGACCCCCAGTCTCATGGATCTTCAGGGTAACGGCAGATCTGTCGTAAAGCTGCTAATTTTTCAAACACACAGCTTTTTTCATTTTTGTGAGTTTAATTTTGGCGCACATTGAAGTATTTCTCCCAGTTGTGTAAATCACGTTAATATTTTACACAGAAAACTGGGTTTGCGCACAGCTTAACATTAAGCATTAAACACAATGAATATTAATTCACTTTTATCACCATTGTTAATACAGCAACGGAAAATTTTCATGGATATTAAACGAGGTGGAAATTTCAGCGGAGAGAAAATGTGGACAAAATTGTTTCATAGAAGCTGTCATCGGAAACAGAAATTGGGTTTACAAATTATGATCGCACTGGGTCGTGTTATCGATGCGCCTCAGCCAAAAACATTCGGCTACCACGTTTCGCATCCACAGTCCGCTAAAGGGGTCTTTTTCTAGACACTTGGCGGTATTATAATTAGGCGGTTTTCAACACTTAACAGAATGCTTACAGTACGCTTTAGCAGCTAAAATTACCACAGTGTATTTCTTTAGGTATATTCTTCCACTGTAAAAAAAAATTGGCCACATTTCTGCATAAGAGATTGGTGCTTTGCCTTATTAGTGGAATCGCAGTTGAATAGTAGTCAGGAGTACGAGTTTGTGACACTTGCGGGGAGTGACACTTGCGCGGAAAGGGAATGTGTAGACACTTGCGGGGAGACCCGGACGCTGCAGGTAGTGGACAGGGTGTTCCAGAAGTAGCGATACACCACCCCTACTCCACGCCCTCCAACCGCTACCTGTGCCGTATTCAGGGAAAGGACCACCGGACCGGCCGCGCAATTTGTGACACAAATCACATGTTTGCTAATATCAATTTAATGCATAGAAGTATGAAATCACATCAAGACTACTTCCTGCAAACATTTCGACAAAAAAAGTTGGCACTGAGTTTAGAAAATCAAAATTCTGGTATATTGGATTTTAATATTTTATCAAAAAATGAACGTTACTACAAGAGATAAAGCCATTCAAATTTACGGGCACCATAACGTTTTCCCTTCCTGAGTAAATGAGCTGCTTCTTGTAGTTTCAACATCACAGTAGCCTTTTTCTTGAATGTTCTGAATATAAATCTTCACACAGACTTCTTGAGGAGGAGAGTGATACGGATATCTGATTGTAAACCACTGCCTATTACCTTAGCCCTGTTTGATTGTACTGAACAGGAGTTCCGCGTATTCCGTAATTTATATTTATACATTTAACAGGCAATGCAATTTATAACCAACTATTGGCTGCCAATTTCGCTTCATTTTTCCTGGAAGTCTTGCAACTTGTTTCTCCCTGTTGGTTTATGCCAAGTTCGGAGTAAAAATGGTTCTATATGACGATGATAGAAAATAGAACTTTAGCATTTTTCGGTGTGTGACATTCCCTTACACATTCCGTATTTCATACATTTATTATATGTATTTGCAATTCGAATACAGCGAAATCTTTTGGGGTCTCGAATAAACGCATCAAGTATGTAAAATACTCATTGACTTATTATTAACGTTTTTTAATTAAAGGTTTAAGGTTGCATCTCCTATTAAAAAGCATAGTAGCTATTTTTAAAGAGATGGAAGTTACGTGATAGTGGGGTTAACTACATAGCGGTCAATTACATCAACGTATCTGTGCAGGATTCCTAATATATTTATTGCTTGCGCAGGTGTCTTGATATACTTAGTGTTCTGAATAATATGCTTTCAGGAGGTATGACTGTTGAAAGTCATCGTCTTGTAGTAGCAGAGAATGTCTTAATAACTCTCCAAACATTATGACTGTTAAAATACCGTTTTGTTTTCAGGAGGAACACTCAACGTTAGAACAAGTTTCGTGTTATGTTGACAGTGCTAGACTTCTTGGTGTGCCTGTACCCAGGAAAAACTATTAGCCACCCCAAGGGCCCCGGGTTCCCCGCAAGTGTCACTCCTCGCAAGTGTCACTCCCCGCAAGTGTTCCAACCCCCAGGAGTACAGCCGTTAAATCTCCACCCATGCATCGAGATAAAGGACGTGCGTATTTTCCGAAATCGGTTAAGATGATTACCACAATACTTTCTCAAGGGTTCAATTTATTCCATGCTTACCCTACCTGAATATATTATCCGTCTCTAGTGACCATGTCGAAACAGCGTGAAAATGCTTACTTACAAACATCGCAGAACAGTCATTAGTCAGAGCAGAGTACTTCTGGAACTTGCCAGTCTTTAGGCACGAATCTTTCCCTGAGCGAACGTTGTATAAGTAGGTATGGAGCTATTGTAGCCGTATGAACTGAAAGGAACCTAATTGATATACAACTAGACCGGAAGACTTTTGCTAAGTGATTTAAGTTCCTTCACTAGTCCTAGGATATCTACTTCTAAATAACGCATGTTCAGGAGGATTTACGATATTATTTTCTAACTCACTAGCAGAAGTGACATTCCTCTGTGATTATTAGCATTTCGTTTGTTCCATTTTATATAGTGAGTAGGTCGATCCTGTTTTCAATGTATTGACTTTTTTTCAGTTTCTCAAATGGTCGAAATAGCAAGTACAGACGTATTACAATCTTTGGTTTTCGCTATCTCAGTAATTCTTCTGTGACTTTAGCTTATTTATATTTGAGTGTTTTTATGGTTCAATGAATTTATGTTGATACTAAATATCCTCCAAGATCTTCTGATAGTACTGACTTTTCAAACTTTACTTTTGTAATTGTATAATTTAAGTTCCTTTAAAATATCTAATATTTCACAGTTTCCCTTGTTATTTAATTTCATTGTCACTTTCATCTTTGAAGCAACTGAAAATCAGAATTTTTGGAAAGAAATTTTTTGAAAAATAATGAATTTTGAATAACGATCTCTCTCTTAGCAGTTCAGGCTTTGCCAATTCTCTTGATGTTGCATGCCTTTCGCTTGAACCGTTCGCTGTTTTCATGTTGCTTCTTTTGTCTCAGAAAGAAAGTTTCTCTTATTAGAAATAAATTATAAAAATCAAGATTTCTTTAGTCTCCAATAGACGCCCTGTTATTAATCTGTGAAACTGTGTCTCGTAAAAGGATGTCAACATTAGAAATAATTTGGAAATCTCTGCCATAGGTCGTATCGTGACAAAAGACTGTTTCAGTCGTAAACATTCTGCCTCAACAAACAAGAAACAACACTGAAAGAAGTATCTAATGTCCTAGCAATACTGTGCTGACATCGGGTGCATACCTACTTCTTATACAGCCGAGGAATGTAAATTACTTTGATAAACCCGCGTTGGCTTTGTGTTAAGAAATAATTGGCCCTTGAACTTCGCCCGGTACTACGTAGGGACGGATTAAATCGAACCTTTATATTTGTCAGTCTGCCAAACGGCGTTAATTCCTTTGTCAGGCGCTTCGAGCACATTGCGATAAAATTCTGGAGAGGAACAAACAGTGAGAAAATATCTTTGTCGTAGTGTTGATTCGTCGAATTTAATTAAATTTTCTGTCGCCGGTTCAGTTACAGAGCAAAGGGGAGTCGATGGAGTGGTATTCAGAGAAAATCAGATACTGCCATTCCTCCTGCACAGAAAGTAGCCGAATGGAAATTGAATTGTGCAGCAGAGGAAAAATCTGGACCATAACTGTAGCTCTTTCTCTGTTTCCTGTTATATGTTTGACATATAGATAGTATTTCCCTCATAAATGAGAATATGTTCACAAGTTAATAAAATTCTAGCCATACCGATGTATCATGCTATCATGCTATCATGCTCTGTTTTGCAATGTACGACTTCGTACACACATCTCTAATAAAATACGTCGCAATTTGGAGACACATAATTAGTGCTTTTCTATCCGCTGGAGCCAACAAGCTATGTAGAGTCTGATATCATCATTAGAAGATATTCCCATGCCTTAAAGGTTTAACTCATTGAATTATCATAGTGCTAGAATTACTTCAAGATAATTTCAATGTGCTCGTATTAATTTGTTGCTGAATGCAGACGAGTTCTGTACGTATGTATCGCATGTGAATGATAATTCACTTAACGCTTTAATGCATGACTTTTTATTTGAAGCTAAAAAAAATACCATGAGTATAGTTCGTATATACTGAAAAAAAATATTGAAAAAAATCCTTAATTATTATTCACTACCAGCAACAAACCGTTCATAGCTGGTGAGCTGCTTAGTGCTTCCATGATGTACCCAATGCAGTAAATGTAGCTATTGTGCCTCTCGTATTTCCAGAATGTATCTCATAATGCAACAGTTGTGATTGACTACTTTTACAAGGCAAAGGAGGAATAATAAAGTAAAGAAACGCACATGTTACGATTAACTCAGTGCAGATAACTGCGAAACTGATTCAGTGGCGCTCTGCGATTTATAATTTCTAGGACGAGTTACTAGTATATGTTCCACTGTGTGTACAAGCAGCTACAAATGAGTTTGTGGCAAAAGTTTGATCAGTTTGAGAGATAATGGGAAAAATTACATTATGCATTAAAGGGTTAACAACATCCAGCTGAGTTGCTGCTTTTGCATAATTAGTCGTGTTACAAATACAGAAACATACGTAATAATTAATAATTGTTCAATGAGTTGACTTTTTTTTCTGCAAAAGGAAGCTCCTCATTTAAACCTCGCACGGACGACAGTATGTTAAATCAATATACATATATAAAAATGGAACGTGGCACGTGTGTCCGTATATTTCACTTCGTAGCCAAAATTATTCACTGCAGACCGATGGCGGTTATGCATGAGAGTAGCCTTTAGGTGGGCGCTGTACACTATGGTGTTTTGGTCGCGGTGTGTGGCGGTGGGTGAGTGTGGCGTACAAAAACTTGTAAAATGTGGAACAATACGATGACCAACAGAGGCTCAAAGATAAAAAGACTCACAGATAAAACAGTGGGAAACACATACATTAACTGAGCATTAATTACACTGGCAATACACCAATGATCCCAATATAAACACTGGAAAGACTACGGTAGTGCTTACGATCAAAATACTACCAACTGGATTAGAGAGCCAAATATACGTCGAGCGTCACGCTTTCATAATACATAGTACCATCTCCATATTGTCTTTGAGCTCTCTGCAGTACACAGACTATAGACATGCGTTAATGTGACGGAAAGTTCGTAAGTCATAGGTAACTTTGGTTTAGCGGACAGTATCGCTTTACTAACAGAGGGTGGAAGATATAGTTGTTGAAAGTCGCCAGCTTATATAGACCAGCTTTGAGACTATAATATCAAAGAGATTATATACAGCGAAACATGATGCATTCTTCAGTAGTTTCTCTGCAACAAGCATACGAATAAAGAAAAATAACTGCATATTGCAGTTTGAAAAGTAAAACTACCAAGAAAGATGCCAAAGCATACGAAAGAAATTTCGCGTTCTCGATCCGTTTCTAAATACAGAAAACGGTGCTTAAAAGTGATTTTACAGACGATAGAAGCTTGAAATTTGTAGACGTTGACTATCTTACACTGTAGTCATAAGCGATTTTTCTATATTCCCATCCCTGAGGGGGTGAAATAGGGGATGGACGGTTTTTTGAAAACACGTTGCTGTCTTGGTATCAAGGCAATTTTGAAGTAAGAAATACAAAACTTCGGATGTAGATTTTTGATTGAATTTATAAAAACACGTGTTTCACTATTTCGGGAAATTCAACCATGAATGGGTGAGATAAAAGAAAATCTTTTAAAGGAGCTACCAAGACTATTTTGATGCTAGAAAGGCGAAAATTTGGATTTGGAACTATGGTTAGAATTTAAAAAAAATGTGTTATGGGATGTTTTTAATTCTGTCATGAATGGTGCAATACGGGGTGTCACGTTTTATTAAAATAACCTATTAGGAAAGAATTTTAAAGCTAAATCTATAAGTAGAAACATCGAGTCTACGCGTGCGAAGAATCGGTAATAAAGCTAGAACTGAAATAAAAGTCATAGGGATATAAAAGAACTGGAAATCGCTCAACAAAGAAAATGCCGCTGGATCTTATGATCAAATGTTCAAATGTTTGTTAAGCTTAAGGGACTTAACTGCGGGGTCATCAGTCCCCAATATCTTACAAACTACTTATGAACTACCTTATACTAAATACAGCACAAATATCCATGCCCGAGAGGGATTCGAACCCCCGACCGTAGCGGCCGTGCAGACTGTGACTGGCGCACCACAGACCACTCTGCCACTGCGGTCGGCTGGATCTTATGAGGGAACCTACCCCGTTCTAAGAGCAGTGTACCATAGGCAATTAGAGGAGCGAAGCGTCCCTAAGGCTTGGAAAAAGAGCGCAGGTCATTCCTGTTTTCAGGAACAGTTGTTGAACAGATGTAAAAAACTAGACGCGTATTTCTCTGACCTCGGTCAGTTGAAGAATTTTTGGAACACACATAATGTTGGAGTATTATGACATGTTTGGATATCTGTATGAATCAATATAGGTTCCGAAAGCATGATCGTGTGAAACCCAGCTCTCGCTCTTCATCCACAGGACCCCGACGGCAGTAGGTACGGGCTCCAAAGTAGGTTGTTTCATTTATTCGCCTGGTAATCATGGTGTCAGTTTAATAACGGAATGCCACCTATACCTCAAACGTGTAGGATCTAAACGTTTACCACGTTTTGTTATATTGGTGAGAGACACCAAACAACTATCAGTCACAAATTCTTTCCAGCTCACCGTGGCGTGTGCTCTCTCCCAGTTGCCCATTCATCAACACAGTTCAGGAGTGCCTACCTACTCTCAGTTTAACATTTCCCATTGGAGACACTTCTCCCCAGGCCGCGGACTCTTAAACGATGTGCAGCTCACAGTGCGTGTTGTTAGAATGTGGCACAATGAGGAAATAATTCCACCTATTTGGAATAAAACTAGTTTTCTCTAACAATCTTCTTTCTTTTTATCAACGTGGCAGTTGGATATGAAGCCTGATGCACATAGCATGTATTTATACCGTGGTAAGAAATAATGACTCTTTCTGAGCGCCTTTTTACATATCAAATAAGAATCAATTTTTTCCAGTCCGACAATAACCAATAAAATATGGCTCGCAAAATTTACCTAAAACAGTGATATCTTTTCAAAAAAAAAAAAAAAAAAAAAAATAGAAAAACAACATACAATAAAAGTTACTGCTGCTCACTATTTATCACCACAAACAAATTCTTCAACTTACTACCATTTCGTTAAATTGTGGCGTGCAACATGCCCGAGTAGCGTGGCTCCTACACAGGGGCCCACCAGCGAATTTTTTTCGGTAACTTTCGCCATCTAGGCTCGAGTTTAATAAAATAGAAACTCTCTTTGAAATTTAATCTGTATACGCTCACATTTTTTAGTTTCCAGGTAATAATTTTTGCAACCACTTCTCCCTAATGCTTGGACTACAATGCACTCGGCCGCTCCGCCGCGCTGTCTCGTTTGGACAAAACTTTTTTATAAATTGTGTCTCCCATTCTATTTGAGCTGTGCTCTCATTTAATAATCACTGGTGTTTGTTTTGTTTATATTATTCTGTATATGTATATCTGTATTTCTATTTATATCTTGTCTAAATTTATGATGTCAATACCGCACTTGCACTTGTAAAGCCATACGATAAAATAATGTTGTAGTTGATGATGATGATGATGTTGTTGTTGTGGTCTTCAGTCCGGAGACTGGTTTGATGCAGCTCTCGACAATACCCTATCCTGAGCAAGCCTCTTTAACTACACATAAGAACGGAAACCTATATCTGTCTGAATCTGCTTACTGTATCCATCTCTTGGTCTTCCTCTGCCATTTTTACCCCCCCACACTTCCCTCCAATACTAAATTCACGATTCCTTTATGTCTAAGAATGTGTCCTACCAATCGTTCCCTTCTTTTAGTCAAGGTATGCCAGAAATTACTTTTCTCCCCAATTCCGTTCAGTACCTCTTCATTAGTTACCCGATCCACCCATCTAAACTTCAGTATTCTTCTGTAGCACCACATTTCAAAAGCCTCAATCCTCTTCCTGTCAGCACTGTTTATCGTCCATGTCTCACTCCCATACAAGGCAACAGTCTACACAAATGCCTTCAGAAAGGACTTCCTTAGGTTTAAATCAATATTCGGTGTTAACAAATTTCTCTTTTTCAAGAACGCTTTTCTACCCATTTCCATTCTGCATTTTATATCATCTGTACTGCGACCATCATTCGTTCCTTTACTGCGCAAGTAACAAATAATAATAAATGATAATAATCTGGAATGGTACGTGTGTATGTGTGCAGTTCGAGCAGCTGGCGTTCACGTGGATGGAGCGGCAGAAGCTGGGCGGCTCGTACTCCTCGCACCGGGCGCAGTCGGAGAAGCACGTGGTCGTGTGCAGCACCACGCTGCACGCCGACACCATCATGGACTTCCTCAACGAGTTCTACGCCCACCCGCTGCTGCAGGTCAGTTCCACTGCCGTTAAATGTAACGACATAATAGTGCTGCTATCCAAACTCCTACCAGTACGTACAGTGTGTTAACTTTTAGATGGCAGAGCTCTCCCTAGCCCTGAATCGGTAAAGGTCGGTAGACGTCGGGCGGCTTCGGCCGACAGTCTTTGTTTAGAGGCTGCAGCCAACATTACTGACTGAAAGTGCTGTGGGAGGCAACAACAGACGTCTGCTTTCTCATTGTTTGCATAACAGTGTCTGAGTGTTCCGTTTTATGTCATACGTAACTTGAGTGAGTGTAGTAGGTATCGTTATCAACCATTCTCGTGAGTATGCTGTTTTAATTCATTTACGACCAACATTTAAAGCGCTACCTGTATTTTCGCGGAAGCACGTGGCGTAGTTTGTGTGTCAACACTGCAGGACGTAGGCGTGGCTTGTCTCCCTCGCTCGCCCCTCTCCACGCAGCTGTCATGGTGTGAGGCGGGGCTTGCTTCCTTTGCTCGCCGCTCCCCCCTCACAACTCTGCCATCTAACAGTTTACACTCTGTAATTTTACCAACATATGACATGCCACAGATACATGGGATACGGTAGACACCCGCCTTGAGCAAACCGAGATCATCCTTAACGGATCCCAGCAGTGCCTTAACTTTAGAAGGTGGACGAAACACACATTTTTCATTTTTTTTACGCAAAATGCGCCCAATCTTATTGGAAGTGCTGCCAACGTATGGCAGAAAGGTCACTGACGTGGGTGCCGATTCAGTGTTATCACTAGCCCCTTGCACATGTGGTCGATAGCGCAACGCTCTTTTAATCTGCCCTTCATCATAGCCATTCTGTCGAAAAGTTACCTCCAGATGAGACAGCTCAGTAAGCTAACTTTCCAGGTCAGAAGTGACGTGAGTAATATGCACTAAGGTTCGAAGAACCCCTTCACGTTGAGCTGGGTGGTGACAACTATCAGCTTGCTAATACAAATCAGTACGCGTTGGCTTCCTATAAACAGCATGTCCCAACGTACCATATGCCTTTCTCCTGACCAACACATCAAGGAAGGGAAGGCAACCATTCTTTTCCACTTCCATTGTGAAACGTTTCAAAAGGAGCAACTCAGCTGGATTTTGTTAACCCTTTAATGCATAGTGTAGCTGATCAGCTACATATCTAATTTTTCCAATTCTCTCAAACTGATAAAATTATACTCAGGGCCGGCCTTAACCAACCAGGCGCCCCGGGCGAGTCGCCCACTTGGCGCCTTTATTAGGCCTAGTTTACACGACGATCGAAAGTTCAAAAGAAAGATAACTGTCTGCTGCAGCGCTCCAACCGTACTAACTCGGTACTAATGACGTGTTATCATATAGGCTTGGTTGCGTTAATACGATAAACTTCCGTCTACACGTCTGATTACAACTAACAGCAGCGCCTGTGCGAAAATACGGGCTTATTACTGTTTGTATGCTTGGATTGTTCACGTTTGGGGGTATGTCATAGCTGATAATATTCAAATTAAGAAGCTTACACTGTCGGCTGTTGCAGGAGCTGTGGCGGTGTTTGTTAGAACACTACAGTGAAGAAGAAATAGAATTTTTATGTATCCTCAGTTGAGAGGAAGAGACGAAGAATGAGATGCGTACTGCATGCACATAATGAAGTAACTCATGCCAGAGGACCTCCGTAAATTCAGATTTGTTTTTTTACAAATATTAAGTGCTGAGTGTTTTACCAAGTTGTTTTCGTTCGTCCAAGGACAAACATGGCGATGAGAGAGAGATTAGCTAGATCTAGAGAGAGTATTTCGCCAAGCTGAAGGTACAAAATACTTTTTACACTTGAATTACATTTTCAGCATTGTTAATTGATGCGTCACTTACTTCCTGTAATGGTTATTTTTTGCAACAGGAGAATCTTCCGAAAGCCTAGCCTTTGCAAAAGAATTTCTGTACCGACTCTTACAAATATTGCTGTTGAAGTCTGCACAGCAATTTCTATTTCCAATCCATAATGGGACCTCTGTCAACTAAATTTTGCTTTGCTTTTAGCATCACACTTTCCAGATTATGGACAACTAACTGACATGCTAAAAATTATAGAATTTTAAAAATATGAAGTTAATCAACATGACGTATTCAAAATTCATTTAAGTCTACACTTTTCTGTTATTTTCTTCATAAATAACAGTCATTGTACCTTCTTACAACAGAGAGGATTTTCTGCAACGACCGTGTACGCCTCAATCGAAAGGGCAATTCCTGTTCTGTTCCACTCCAGTGATAGACGTATCACTCCAACAAAGCAAGCAATTTCCGTAGGGTCACAGCTATTTCCACACACAAACATGAAAACCACACAACGAATTCACTTTTGCGCATGCGTACCTACTTCGCCGCTAGCAAATTTAGAACCTGTCGTAAAGCGTGCTAGCTAGTACGAAACGCCGTCTGCGCTCACGAAATGCTAGTAGTTCCGCGTTTACGTCGCTAGATGGCGCGTAATGTGATGTGTTCATTATTATCGAGATCATCGTGTAAACTGGGCTTTATACAGGGTGATCAGTCCTCAGCGCGACCGCCTTTGCGGCGTGCGACTTGCTGGCGACAGCAGCTGCGGTTCGCGCTTAGCGGGCCGCCCGACCTCCGCACTGAATTTAATACTGGTTGGCGCGCAAGTTATTTCTGACACACACAACACAAACACTTAGAAAGAAAAGTTTCTTACTCATCTGTATTATGTAAGGAGGTGCTGGAACTACCTCCCTTAGTTGTTCGACCATTTCTGACATCTGCTGAGGTATTAAGGAATAGAGAAGCCACCTGTACCATTACAGTATTAAGGAATAAAGAAGCCACCACTGTAAGAGAATAATGTAAATAGAAATGCATGAACGAGTTAACTATTGAAACTGTAACTGGTAAATAAGTTTAAAATAATAACTGTGCATCAACTGTGATCTTTGACAATTATATATATTGTTTATTTTTGTAAAATATGTGGAAAGCGAGTGATGTGATAAAATATGTGTTTGGTGGGCAGCTTTTGAGCATTAAAATGCCTGAAAAATCACTTATCATCAAACAGCAGTGTGAACCAACTGTAAGTAGCTGTTTAGAATACGTTTTAAACTTGTAAATATTGTAATTTAGTGCCAAAGACAAAGCTCACACATAATTTTCTATCTCAGCATAGCCAAACGAGTTCCACAATGTTATGAGCAACACATAAAACATGTATACTGCCTGATGATGAAACGCCAGGCAGTTCGAAACCGGTCGTGGTAAATAAATATGTAAGAAATGTGACTGGTTGCTGTTATTTTCTGATTTCAATAATCAACACAGTCGCATGTTCCACACTTCCAAAATGGATTCAAGTTTAATTTGATGCTCCTCATTTGTTCAAAAAGTTTCTAAAGCTATGGGACCAACCTGCAGTGGTCATAAGTTCCTAGACTTGCAAACTACTTAAACTAACTGATGCTAAGAACAACATACTCAGCCATGGCCGAGGGAGGATTCCAACCGCGGACGGGGAACAGCCATGCACTCCGTGACCATTCCTGCGTGGCTTCTTATTTAGTGGTTAGGAAATATGAAAGTAACGGCGTAAAAACCAGATATTACTCATTTTGTATCGCCTAGCATCGCTCAGCTGCACTCCTTTCCCTAGAGAAATTTGCGACTGTGTGTTAGACTGTAAACAGCGACTGTTTGCTGATGATGCTCTGGTGTATGGGAGGGCGTCGTCTTTAACTGACTGTAATAGCATACAGAATGACTTAGACAAAATTTCTAGATGGTGCGAAGAATGGCAACTAGCTCTCAATGTAGAAAAATGTAAGGTGACGCGCATGAGTAGGAAAACCAAACCCCATAATATTCGAATACAGCATTATTAGTGAGCTTCTTGATGCAGTCGCGTCGTTCAAATATCTAGGCGTAACATTGCAGAGCGATATGAAATGGAACGAACATGTAAGGACAGTTGTAAGGCGGACAGCAGACTTCGGTTTATTGTGAGAATTTTTGGAAGATGTACTTCATCTGTAAAGGAGACCGCGCATAAAACGCTAGTACGACCACATCTTGAGTATGGCTCAAGTGTTTGGGACCCGCAGCAGATCAGTTTAAAGGAAGACATAGAGGCAGTTCAAAGGCGAGCAGCTAGGTTCGTTACTGGTAGGTTCGATCAATGCGCGAGTGTCACGGAAATGCTCCGGCAACTCAAATGGGGATCGTTCGAGGAAAGACGACGTTCTTTTCGTGAATTTCTGCTAAGTAAATTTATAGGGCCGGAATTTGAAGCTGAGTGTAGTACGATCTAGCTGCTACCTACTTTCATTTCGCGTAGTGATCACAATGAAAAGATAAGAAAAATTAGGGCTCGTAAGGAGGCATATAGACATTCTTTTTTTCCTTGTTCTGTTTGGGATTCGAATAGGAAATGAAATGCCTAGTAGTGGTACAGAGTACCCTCCGCCACCCACATTACGATGGACTGCGGAGTATGTATGGATGTAGATGTAGATAAGTACCTTGGTAGCGGTTATGTGCTTAGCTTTCAATGGCGTTCTCTTGGTGCCCCGCAGGACTACTACGTGGTGCTGCTGTCGCCGATGGAGCTGGACACGACGATGCGGATGATCCTGCAGGTGCCCATCTGGGCGCAGCGCGTCATCTACATCCAGGGCTCGTGCCTCAAGGACAGCGACCTGGCCAGG
This sequence comes from Locusta migratoria, assembly GCA_026315105.1. Lineage (NCBI taxonomy): Eukaryota > Metazoa > Arthropoda > Insecta > Orthoptera > Acrididae > Locusta > Locusta migratoria. The sequence continues at coordinate 213,223,496 of CM048744.1, read as the reverse complement.
GCCCGCATGAACGAGGCCGAGGCCTGCTTCGTGCTCGCCGCCAGGAACTACGCCGACAAGACCGCCGCCGTACGTACTCTACCATACACTCTGCTGCCTACTGTGCGAATGCCACTTGACCAGGGATCAAACACGGGTATCTGGCTGACTAGTCTCACGTTCTACACACTGAGACATGGTGGCTATCACAGCTGCAGAACACTGGCGCGCTCCCAGACATATAGCGGGTGATCAAAAAGTCAGTATAAATTTGAAAACTTGATAGAGAGCAAAAATTGACACACATGCTTGGAATGACAGGGGTTTTTATTAGAACCAAACATCTACCGTTATCGGGCCTTTTTCCTTCAAGGAACTGCGTGATTCTGGTTTTGTAACTACTACCGCGACGGGTGAGAGGTATCCGAAATATTACAGAATCGCATCATCCCCAGCCTGGTTGATAAACACCTCCTGGAACGTACGATTTTTATGCAGGATGGCACTCCACTAGATATTGCTAGTAGAGTGAAAGATCTCTTGCGCGCATCATTTGGTGATGATCGTGTGCCCAGCCGCCATTATCGTCATGCTTGGCCTCCCAGGTCCTGAGACTTCAGTCTCTGGGATTATTGGCTTTGTGGTTACCTGAGTTCGCAAGTGTATCGTGATCGACTGACATCTCTAGGGATGCTGAAAGACAACATCCGACGGCAATACCTCACCCTAACTCCGGACATGCTTTACAGTGGTGTTCACAACATTATTCCTCGACTACAGCTATTGTTGAGGAATGATGGTGAACATATTTTCCTGTAAAGAACATCATCTTTGCTTTGTCTTAATTTGTTATACAAATTATTGCGCCGGCCGCGGTGGCCGAGGAGACTGAGGCGCTCCAGTCACGGTCTGCACAGCCACTACGGTCGGGGGTTCGAATCCCCCCTCGGGCATGGATATTTGTGCCGTCCTAGTTCGTAAGTAGTTCATAAGTAGTTTGTAAGTTTAGGGACTGATGATCCCGTATTTAAGTCCCATAGACTATACAAACAACAAATTATTGCTTTTCTGACCAGATGAAGCGCCATCTGTCAGACATTTTTTATGTTCTTTATAGGAAATGCTCAATATGTTCAGCACCATTCCTCAACAATAGCTGTAGTCGAGGAATGATGTGAACAGCACTGAAAAGCATGTACGGAGTTAAGGTGAGGCATTGGCGTCAGATGTTTTTCAGCATCCCTAGAGATGTCAGTCGATCACGATACACTTGCGACTTCAGGTAACCCCAAAGCCAGTAATCGCACGGACTGAGGTCTGGGGACCTAGGAGGCCAAGCATGACAAAAGTGCCGGCTGAGCACACGATCATCACCAAACGTCACGCGCAAAACATCTTTCACGCGTCAAGCAATACTTTTTTTGGAATGAAACTTCACTCTGCAGCAGAGTGTGCGCTGATATGAAATTTCCTGGCAGATTAAAATTGTGTGCCGGAACCTGGGACTCGAACCTGGGACCTTTGCCTTTCACGGGCAAGCGCACTACCGACTGTGCTATCCCGACACGTATCACGATGCCGTCTCACAACTTTACTTCCGCCAGTACCTACTTTCCAAACTTCACACAACTTCTCCTGCGAACCATGCAAGACTAGCACTCCTGGAAGAAAGGATATGGTGGAGTCATGGCTTAGCCACAGCCTAGGCTGTGGCTAAGCCATGTCTCCACCATATCCTTTCTTCCAGGAGTGCTAGTCTTGCGTGTTTGCAGGAGAGCTTCTGTGAAGTTTGGACAGTAGGAGGCGAGGTACTGGCGGAAGTAAAGTTGTGGGGCGGCATCGTGAGTCGTGTCGGCATAGCACAGTCGGTAGTGCGCTTGCCCGCGAAAGGCAAAGGTCCCAGGTTCGAGTCTCAATTCCGGCACACTATTTTAATCTGCCAGGAAGTTTTAATATTTTTTTCCTAATAAACCCCCATGTCATTCCAAGCATGTGTGTCAATTTTTATCTCTCTATCTACATTATTCCGTGATTTCTTCAGTTTTCAAATTTATACTGACTTTTTGATCACCCGGTATAATGCGACGACGGGCAAAATGAGCCTTATCAGTACGGATGCACACGGGACTTGATCTGTTTACACAAATTGGTGAAGCATGGCCAGGAGTAAACGAGAATAATAGGCAAGGGAGGCAACGATACTAGGAGGGCTATCAGTTCACAATTTGTATCTGGCTGACAGCGTGCCAGGATAATTTCTGCAGCTGCGATATCCGCCGTGTCCCCTGTGGCATATTAGATAGTCGGGTCTGGACATTTTCTACTACCTCGCTGAATTTAATTCAATACCCACAGCTAAAACGTCTTTGATATCATTGCATGTATGAAAGAACAGCCACCGTACATATAAAAAAAATTAAAAAAAAATGTCCAGGGTGGAAATCTCCAGGTGCCTTTACGCTTGGCGATGCTTCACAGCATGATCTGTCCCCACTTTTGCCCTGCATTCCCCTCCCCCTACCCCGCCACACCCTTCCTCATTCACTGTTCAAATGTGAGTTGGGATATAGCGTGCATGAGCTTGGAGACCCTGTATAGAGAGATAGTGGCCAAAAGGCCTTTGCCCACTATGTTTTTAGCAGACTGCGTGCTGGACGTGCATTTAGATAAAATCCCAAGAAGAAATACGGCCTCTTTATCATTCTATCTTCTAGCTTAATAGTACATAGTAGAAGGAAATGCCATCCGCCTACGTTTATATAGGTGTAATAAATTTGTGAGCCATTGAAAGTCTCGTGAAGCACTATGTCTGCCGTATGTTAATAGTCATACTTTACGATGTTCTGGTAACATCGACAACTGGTAGTTGATAAATAGGAACAAAGAGACTTGTGCTGTATCTCAAAGAAAATGATGCTATTCCGGAATTTTCTGTCGGTTATTTATCACTGAAATTAGTTAACTCTTATCCCTTTCCTCCCCCCGTATAATGCATTTTAAGTGAATTTCTGTCAATCTTATAACATTTTCCTACACTGGTAAATAGCGAAAACGTATTTCTATACATACTTTAGGAACATTGTGCCATAGAAAATCATAAAATATACTTTCTCTACCGAAATAGCAGAAACTGATTCAAAATATGTAAATGAATGTCTGTAAATAGTCAATATTAGTTTTTCATGGCTACATACCATAGTCATTTGGTTCATAAAATCTTCCATTTTTTGCGGACATTCAAATAATATTTAATTTTAACCCTGCGCCATCTGGCGGCTATTGGACCTACTTTACCTGTTACGGTGTTTCCCCCTCTCACCACAGTTTCGCAAGAGAATCTAGCTGAACACCTTCACTAGACATCCACGACGGTGGTTTATATTTTAGTTAGTCATCTCCAATAAGATGTATTTTATTTACCATCGTTTTACAAAAAGTTTGTAAGTATATTTGCATATAATGTGTGTGTGCTCCATATGAATTTTGTGATTATGAACTGTAAACATCCGAAATGTAATTTATTTTTATTATTTGTGCCACAGATCTGATGATGATGTATCGAAACGCGTCATGATAATATAAAAATCAGTGCGACCAAGGCATTTGAAAAAAATATGCATACCATAATCCATTATAGGATTGCGAATAGCCAACAATACACAGCCAAGAGCAAGGTGCCAGGTTTAATTATCAAGTCATTTTGGAATTAATAATTAAGTATTGGTATATTTCGTGCTAGCAGACGTAGTTATACAGTTCATGCAAGTGAATATTTTTGGTTAATGTAGTTCTTGATGTATTTGAATTGTATTTTGAATTTATTGGGTGATTTTTTTTAAATGCAATGACTTCTGGTTCCGTAGCCATGTTAAAAATTTATTGTGTTGCATAACGCCAAAATCATGAAGTAATAAAAACCTAGAAAATATTGATAAAAAAATCTTGGCACTCACCGGATTCCAACTCAGCACTCTCCCTCCACTCCACGGGAGAATTACATTTTCCTTGATTTATTGACTGACTTTTTCAAGGCCTTTCTTGCATGGGGGCAGCAGAAAATACTTAAATTCACACAAAAAGCAATAATTCGTTGGTTTCCAAAGTCGCCTTTACGGTTCCCGCCTAGTATTTCTATCTTTCTTTATTCCTTGGGAACACAAGCATCATATAGCCATCTTCACTTCGGATTCTGGAAATCCGCTTCTCTAAAGCGATTTTCGTGCCCATGTGAACGCTACCGTTTTTTAAGCGTTCTTGGCTTGTCAGGTAGCAATTTCTTGTTAAGAAGTTTCGGCACATACGCAAAGAGTGATATTTTCTAATGTGAAATAAAAGTATAAATATTAGACTGGATATAAATGTATGTATTTAAATATAGAAAAAATATCGATTGTGCTCACTAAATTAGGAACTGAAACAGCTGTTTTTCAGCCGCCATATTAAGTGGTCTAGGAAATCCGATTCAGGCTATGCCGTGTAAACACGACAGCGAAAAACGGTTTACGAAAATCGGTTTTCGTCTTCCGGAAGATGTTGTGTATATGGTGTAGAAACATGGACGCTGAGACGAGAGGATTTGAGATGTGAATGTGGAGGAGAATGTAGAAGATAAGCTGGGCAGAAAGAGTGAGTAATGAAAGTGTGTTGGAAATGGTTTGGGAGAAAAGATGTCTGATAAAGGTTGTAAGAGAAAGGAAAAAGAACTGGTTGGGACTTTGTTGAGAAGGGAGTGCATGCTAACAGATGTTTTGTAAGGACTGGTTTGTGGCAAAAGACAGAAGTAGAAGACGATTCAAGGTGACAGATGACATAAAGGGAAAAGAAGACCTTGCGGACCTGAAGAGGACGGCAGCAGACCGGACAGCGTGGAAAACTACCGTGTGAAAACCTGCCTTTTGGCGGAACATTGATGATGATTAACTGGGAGAGCATGCCCACAATCATTTCTAAGGGTCGGTTTCTCGATGTCTCGTTAAGTTCCGGTTAAGATTTTAACTTGTCGTTATCGGAGAACTGCGTTTGTCAATGTTTCGTTATGAGCTAACCAAACGTTAAAAGACCTCAAACTGACCGTTAAATTAACGAGTAGAATTCTGCTCGTTACACGGCTATCAGTTAAGTGAGAATCTGTATGAAAATAGAAAGACTCCAAAGCGCTAAAATATCGCAATATATTCACGTGATAAGACCGATTTATCAAACAAAATAACAGAAGCACTACATATAGGAAAAACTAGTGTGGAAAGCAGCTTCATTGAAAAATTTTATCGTCATATTTCTCGCCCCATCCATGTCAGTATCTAGCAGATGAGTTTGATATATTGCAGATATGCAACATAACCTTAAAAATATTGTTGCGATATCAAAATACAAACTTAAGGGTAACGACTAGTTAAGTGAGAATCGGAATGATGAAAATGGCTGGAATAAGAAATTTGGTTGACAATGAAGACGGTTTCAATATTTTAGACGATCTAGAGGTCATTGCTCCTATAATGCGAACTAGACATATTTATGTTCGCCCAAATCATTTTAAATGATGAGACGATGCAGAATTTGTTACGCTATTTCGTCTTGGAAACGCTACATGAAAAACTCCACGATCATCTCAAGAGTCCAACAGATAGTTACGTATTTTGTAAGTTATCTGTCATAATAGAAAATAGAATACATTATTTATGCCTACAAGCTTATTAATTCAGTATTTGATTAAATTGTACCACGCTTCTCGCCGGGCTGCAGTGGTTATGTTAGCACCAATGTCAATGACGGCAACTCAGACGACCAATAAATGTTTCCTCGTGACAACTTCACTTAAAACGAAACTTTTTTTTCTGAACGGACAAGGATATATACAAGAACGTGTCAACCATAGAGCAAGTACAGTATCAATTTTGCTGCGCGTGAAACGAGCAGCATAACATTTACTCTATAGCTTGTGAAAAATATTAACACAATTCTTCACTTCATTGTTTATCTGCTGCCAACATAAGCACTGGAGCCCGGCGAGAAGCGTCGTAAAATATTACCCAGTATTTACTTGTGCTTTTTGCGCCTAGTGTGAGGCGTAAAATGTGATTCCTTCCTCCGATCTACAGGAACAGTATACTTTTGCCTATGTGCAAGGTTGCACTAAGATACTACGCACTTGGCATGTTATCGTACTAAGCCCTAAGCATTTTTACTGTCCTACATTTTCCGTGGAAAGCACTGAATTCATTTGCCACACGTGATCATATCGATTTTTTCTTCTCCTTCCATGTCGTAGCGTCCGTTTCTTTCTTTCTTTTCTCTCTCTCTCTCTCTCTCTCTCTCTCTCTCTCTTTTTTTTTTTTTTTTTTTTTTTTTTTTTTTTTTTTTTTTTTTTTTTTTTTTTTTTTTTACTGCACCCTAATATTTCTCTATTGAGGACATAACACACTCGCACTAACTTCTTATAAAATTCGAGCTTCTTTCACGTTCGTTTTCCATAACGCCAATTTACAACTATCTGCTAACCTGTTCCCTGATAGTTAAATAAGGTAAACAGCTGTTTATTCAGACAGCACTTTCATTTGTTTCTATTGCCAACCTAGTCGAAATATATCGTACCTTCTCGTTTTCTCCAGGTTATCAAACGAGAGGTGTACCTGGCAATGACAAATGCAATGCACTTAACGAGCACATTTAACTGTACGTTAAAGGCATCTTCTCGTTTACTAACGAGGAGATTAACGAGAGATGGACGAACCGGCTCTAAATAGCATAATATCTTCCAGTATAGTTCACGACTGAGCTCCCGTAAAGTCGTAGCGGACGGATGTCTCAGCGGCCGTGCTGTCTGCTATCTGAGATTTTTCCAGGTCGTCTTCTCCGGTAACCGGCAGGCCAATTGCCTTTCTTTTTCCGCGGCAATAAAGCCGCTACCGCCTTTAGCCGATATATCGACCGCCCTCTTCCGGCCCAGCGCCATATCTTCTGGTATCGAGAAAAAAAAAAAAAAAAGAAGCACGGCTCGTTTGCCTCGCGGTAAGTCAAAACTGGCGCTGCGCCGGTGTAGGGGCATGACGGGCAATCGACCTGCCCTTTATAAACCAGCGCACACGTGCGGAATGAAACGCGCGCGCTATCGTAATGAGATTAATTCCACACCACGAACATAATTTATTAACTATAAAAGGCGCTCAATTAACGGTAGTATACTTCGAAAGGTACTTTGCCAAAGAACAAATAGCAGTAGTGGGAATCAAAATAACTTAGTAACGAAATCTGTAAATATTGCTGATTTTCGCGTTTGCTGTAAAAGTTCTCTTTATCTTTCAGATTGTAAAAATAATTGACTCCTAATATAACTTTCGTTTCCACAAGCAAGTGAGACTATATAATCTACATATAACTTTGGACTCTTTTTCGTGATTGATCGATAAATATAATAGGTCTTAAATATTCATTTGAAATTATTATTTTTATCGATTTATTATTGCACCGGCTTAGTATCGGCAGTAATATTTAGCTGCTCAAGTATTTTTATAACACTATTCTACTTTTCAACTGTCTTTTATTCTTTTTTTCGTGATATGAAGCAATTTTCTATTTTAGAACTATTTTACGCCTGATATTATTTTAATAACGACATTTTCTGATTTTGCCCCCAACAATGTATATTATAGTCACTATTAATAAATTATAGTGTTTTTGTGTTAAAAACAGTCGAATACTCTGAGAGGTGGTAGAATTCACCGAAACAAGAAAAAATGAGCCTAATATACATGGTTCCGTAAACGAGGGGCGTAGGTACGGGGGGGGGGGGAGTCGGATGGTTCAACCCCCCCCCCCCAGACCGTTTTTGTCACTTGTGCAAAAATTAAGATTTGACAATAATTTGTGTAATGAATATGAAAGTTACACTGAAAACTTTGCCAAGAAAGAGAGGTACCAGGGTGTCTGTAAGTTGTAATCGATGCTTAGTTGAGCTTTGGCTTCTTACATCTTGTCGGGACACTTTGTCTCGACAGTTTAATTGGTGGCCTTCGTGAGGCCTAGGCAAGCGTCGCGCACAACTTGCACGACTGCAAATCTTACATTCAATAATAATGAACAAGTATTGTTGATTCCAGCCAGAAACACGCTCCACAGACTGTACCGCGCGAGGCTTGCCTAGCGTGTAACGAAGGCCACCGTGTCTTTTTTTAATTCTGCTCCCAACTACAGTGATCTGCTAACTTTATTACTACAGTACGTAACACAGACAAATATATTTTTAAACGAGAACAAATGTATTACGTCCGTGTATAATTTATACCACAGATGCTGATCATCTGCACGCACGCTTGCCTAAAGTGGCAGCATTGTATAGCAGACAGATTAAATTCCCCCCCTTTTGACAGATATTAATCGTGTGAAAGGAATTGTTAGTTTCGACGTTTTGGATCTAATTTTCGAGTTTGTATTTTATTGAAATAATTACCTCTATAAGCTGCCAGTGCTTTTTAATACTAGTGTTAACGTAATCTGTAGATATTTAGCTTCCATTTCGTGTCTCCAACCTAAATGTTTCGCAAAATCTTAGGCTTTAAATAGACGTTCCTAGCCATCTTTTGCATCTGGGGCAATGAGCCATGATGGGGAATTTAAGCAAAATGAAGTGTAATACAGATGCATACATTTCGTGAAATGGGCACTTGCTGAATGTAGAGAATGTAGTAATTTTGAAGTGCCAAAAACTGACTTTTGCGCTGTCTTAATCAAGTCTAAATTATAAAATCTACTTTCATTCCAATTTTACATCTGCAAGTACTTGAGACCTTCTATGTGTCTAAAACAGTAGAGTGATAAATATAAATTAGAACAGTTGTAACACTTATTTACTACTACTCATTCAACTTGTGGGTTTATCCTTGATTTTCAAATGTATGGCGTCATTACCCCGGAACCCAGGGTAATGGCACTCCTGCGTATACTTTCACAACATATTTTTAACAATAAAACTGAACAAAATACATGCCTGAAAAATTATAAAAGTATTTCTTTATGAAAAAGACACACTTTTAATAAGGTAAAAATACTGGTTTTCCTGAAGGTGGTGCCATTCCCCTGATCTCCCCTATATTTGTCTGAAGGCTTTCGATTTTTTACGATTGCTGTCAACTTAGGACTTGAGCTAGATGTGGCAGTCCGGAAAGTATATTTACTAATACCTACAGCGTTAAGGAGGTGAAATAGTGTTATGCAGTATCACCAATGATTCTTTGCATGACAGGAGGCGAATGGACTATTGCTTGGCACTCTAGGAAGCAATGTTCATTGTGCTTATGTATTCGGGAGGTGAACGCCCGTCATTTTCAAGTTATAACAGAAAAGACTGCTGTTCATGTCTACAATCTTTTTCAATAACGCTTTATTCTTTTATCAACTACTCACAAAATTTTCCAAATTCATAGAGAAAATCGTAAGTATGTTTTATGAGGGGGGAGGGGGCGACGGCGTCATAGCTTTGGCGCATGTCAACTGTGCAAGGGCACCTCAATATAGCTCTGGCCCATAGGACATTTATCTACGCCCCAGCCGTAAATGAATCCTTTCGGCAAGATATCCGTGTTTATCAGCCCAGGAAAATTAGCCCGAGAAAAGTTCGTGCTGGCCAAAACATAATCACAACCCGAAAATAATTGTAATCGATGTTAGGCATACCAAATAAAAGTAATATGAGTTTGCAGCGGTTTCTTGCTTGTGGATAACTTTTGAGGGCCGAAAAAACAACGAAACTTTTTTCAGTTTTTCGGCTACAATTTGAAAACGTAGGCTCCTAGAGATTTTTGCGAATACCAAAATGAAATAGCATAATATTTCCTGTGGTGTGATCTGTTTACAAGTTAAAATCGGTTCAGTCGTATAGCCAAAACAATTTGTCAAAAATCAGCATTTTTACCAACTGCAAAGAAAAGTAATTTCTAATGCCTGCAACCAAACAATACTCCTAAGAGATGGTAGTACTCAACGAAGCAAAATAAATTGAACCCAATATAAATGTGTCCGCAAACGCATACTTTCTGCGATAAAAGTGTGTTTATAGGAAGGGATACGCGACGCTTGGTTGCGGTTATAGGCACACCTAGCGACAATTTAATGGGACCATATGTACTACCACACAGATTGAATGGGGCGCATTATTTGCACTTTCTCATTAAAGTATTGACTACATTGTTGAAGGAGGTGCCATGTCAGCAACTTTTACACATGTTCATGCATGATGGCGCACCAACACACTTCTTTCACAATCTACGTTAACATCTGTCGCATATATTTCCAACACTGTTGTGGAGACATTGTTCAACGAACTCTACTATTGTCGCTTTTAGTACACGTTGTTGACATACCTACCTTACCTCCGAGCAAATGGACTCGCCCGTCCCACGTCACCGGCGTGCGCACAATCGAGGGAAAGTCACTTGTGAGCGAGCGGTCTAAAGTAACGCTGCCACTATGATTTCGAAACAGGGACAACGGAAACCCTCAGTGCACCGTATTACTTTTCGTGTTTGGAGCATCACCTGCGACCAGCTTTGCGAAAGAAGCGCCAACATTTTCTGCGCAACCCACCCAACATTTTGCACGACAATGCGCGGGCGCAAACAGCGTGAGCTGTGGCTGTTCTCTTCGGTCGATGGATCTGGCAAGTACTGTACCATCCACCATACTCATCGGAATTAAGTCCTTGTGTCTTTGATTTGATTCTGAAGATGAACTTCGTGGCATTCGCTTCAGAACTGTTCCAGAGATTTGAGAAGCAGTAGACCGCTCCATTCGCACCATCAACAAAACTGGCTCTGCTAACGGTATACTACGCCTTTAACATTGCTGGCAACGGGTTCTATACAACGCTGGTGACTAATTTGAAGGACAGTAACAGGCGCAAATATATGACGATTTTGTATCGTGAATAAATAGTTGTCACTATGAAAGTTCCAACCGTCGTTTATTTTTGGAGAAGCCTTATGTCGTGGCACGTCTTGGACACATCCAGTTTTTATTTATTTATTTTTTTTTTTTATGCTACGTATATCTACAAAGGTTCGGCATTCCTCCACTACTAGGTCGCATCTTTAGCGCATGCCAACAAGTAGAACAACAACAATCGGCTAAAGTTCAATGAGTGCGTCCAGGGCTTTAGTTGGAAAAAAAATTGAGGTAGTACTCTGCACGGCGGGAAAAATTTTTGGCGGTACTTTGCTCATTCCACATGAAATAAGTCAAGTGGCCATTTTTAGAAAATCAAGAAAGTAAAGATATAGGCATGTGAATACACTAATAAAATATAGCTATAATTTACAGATTAGAAGCTCCTTTTAAATTTATTAAAGGGTTTAGTGTAGATGAGGATACCACCCATCAGTTTCGGACGACATCCATTCCTTTTTAAGCCTAACGACAATAAAATATTATTATTATCGTAATTAATCAGTATTAAAAGCAGACTCAAATCACACGAAAACCATTACAAAAGTCGGACAATAGAACTGTGTGGAACTTTTAAAGACGGAACCAAGAGTTTACCGCCGAAAGAAGCAAAACTGACAGCGTTACCAACAGCTGAGCAAGTACACATCCAGCCGGTTGAAGAAGCATTGATCAAAGAGATTAAAATTCTCTTCTGTTTTAGTTCCTACTAGTGCTACGACACACAATTTTATAATCGTAAACTGACTACAGTGTGAAAAAGACTCAAGTAACCATAATGTTTACGGTGAATATTTTAACTTGAAGTGAGACCTTCTCAAAACGTGTCGAGCTAAGTTTGAAAACATACATAAACTGTGCAGTTCTTTCATGATTTGATGAATGGAAATTAGGTCAAAATGTTGCGATGTACTGTCCCCTAAATGTTCAGAATAATTGCCAGAATTTCGCATTTGCTATCTTCAACGAATAGGCAACGATATTGCACACAAAAGACATTGCGCATGTAGTGGCTTATCTCTTTGGAGCAAGGTTCTTAAACGCTCTGGAGTCGGTAAGAAGAATTTCCTCTGCCTCGGTTCAGAGTAGTCGGAATTGGCTCATTCGAACATTTGACCGCCAGTCAGATTCCATTAGAATTGTGCGAAAGTGCAATTTGAACCCTTCGACAGTTATGATCGCATCTCCAACGAATCTAAAACTTTCCATTTTTTTCCGAAATCCATTCGACAGTTTACAGTTGGTCTATTTTTTACAGAGTTAAGAAAGATTTTTAGCCGGTACGCTCGTAGCGAGTTTGAATTTTAGGCGGTATGCCGTACCGGAGCAACTAAAGCTCTGAGTGCTTCATTCCTTTGCCGAATGGGAGAAAGATGCATTGCCACGAATGGAAGCTACGTGTAACACCCATGAACACATCTTAGAATGTATGCGTTTCGTTTGGACTTATTTCTCGCGTTTCGTCGAGTACTATCATCTCTCGAAGTATTCAAAACTTGTCTTTTTAAACCCCAGAATACGCACACATACAACAGGCATTAGTTTCGGAATGACGGTTGTACCGCAGTCTAACACATACAGTCGCGACACTCTCTGCTGTGAAAGTTGTTACCAACTGACAGTTGCCACGCTCCTAGCGGTGGGCAAGCCGCCGAAGTAGTGATGTTTGTTTATAATTATTTGTGTACGCAATTAACGAAATAGTTACTATAATTATTGCGTTACAAGCATTAGTAAAATGTCAAGAGACATAATAATACGGCAATTAATGTAGAAGCAGCCGAATTTAACTGATTCAGTGGTATAAAGAACAACTTCGTCTTAAAAAATACTTACGAATATTTGATTATTTAGAAATTATTTCTCTGAAAGTAAGTAGATATAAACATAAAAAATAATAAATTTCTATTACGGTCTATTCTTACTGTAACAGGCAGTATTTTGACGCGTATCAATTCGGTGTGGAGTCTAATGATTCGTACATTTCTACACCTCACACGTCTGTCTTAAACGTGCATATACTGTTGAGTGTGATTACTTTAGCTTAAAAATCCAATGTTTTGATTATTCTTGCCATTTGTGGTTCAGCTGAAGCAACAATTGTGCAGTTGTCTTCTACTCTGAAAGAAGATTCATTGCTTTTGTCGTTTTATTGTCACGTTTGTGACGTTTTTCCTTCTACAACCGCTGTAGCTGATTTGGTACATTAAATACTGTAGTTATTATATTATATATTTGTTTGCTACGCCGATACTGATTCGACTGGAATTGTAGTAATTGGAGTAAGAAAGCGACGTCTTTCTGTTAAAGGGCAGGTCTTCTGGTGTTTCCTAGCCATTTTTTTTTAATTTTTAATAGAAAATGAAATTATGTAGCAGAAGCCTGTAGGTTACAAGATAACTATAAATAAACTGTCGTGTAGTGACTGCGTAGGCTTTCCCGGCGTAATGCTTCATAATATTCTTCTCGGGTTTGCTGCAAACCCGAGAAGAATATTATGAAAACTGTCGTGTAATTCAACGTTCTGTAACTTGTTAGGTACTTTAGAAAACTTAAGTAAGACAAATGTGGAGCTATTTTTAAGTTTTATCTATTTTTATGGCATTACGCACGTTTCGTAATGTAAAAGTATGTTAAAATCAATATAAACGATACTATTCGCACTCATCCAATATCGTATTCAGAAACGTAGCTTGCCGGCCGCTTGGAGCGCTTCTGTCGCAGTGTATAACAAAAATCTGCGAGAGTGTTGTGACTGTAAATAGACTGTGGTTGTACTAACTCGCCATTGGACTAAGCTACTTGCCTTCTTTTGAGGGGTCTGCCCCATTTTAATGTATTGTCTGTATTAGTCGATTCTGTATTGTCTTTGGACTACGCCTAAGCTTTTAGAATGGAAGTTTTAGTGACTGGCTCATCCTTTTTCATCCTTTTGATCAGCAACCACAGTCGTGTCCCATATTGTTTTAACTGCTTTTCCCACATTCTTTTGTACATCTCTCTCGCTCTTTCTCTTTCTCTCTCTCTCTCTCTCTCTCTCTCTCTCTCTCTCTCTCTCTCTCTCTCTCTTGTGTTGTCCCTTGTAACTCTCGTTGCCTTTCATTGGCCACTCTTGTGTGTATGCTCAGTACATATAGCCTCGCCGGCCGCGGTGGCCGAGGGGACTGAGGCGCTCCAGTCACGGTCTGCACGGCCATTACGGTCGGGGGTTCGAATCCCCCCTCGGGCATGGATATTTGTGCCGTCCTAGTTCGTAAGTAGTTCATAAGTAGTTTGTAAGTTTAGGGACTGATGACCCCGTAGTTAAGACCCATAAGCTTAACAAACATTAATTAATCATCATATAGCCTCCCTATTAGTGTTAACGTCTCCAGTGAGCAGATGGAACAAATTGCGTAGTAATGCCTCGCAGGAGTAGCCGAGCGGTCTGGAGCGCCACGTTGCGGATCGCGCGCCCTCCCTCGCCGGAGGTTCGGCCCCATAAGAATACCAACATTTGAACATTTTGAAATTAATAATAAAATCAACGTTATAACTTTCTCACTCACGTTAACATTACATATGGCAGAACTGGTGTGTGAGGGGGAGGGTACCCATTCACAGCGCCATATCTGGGTGGTGAAAATTGGAACTAATTTTTTAACTGTAACAGGCGCGTCATCATACGTACCAAGTGATCTTGAGGCACATACTCTCATTATACCACAACTCCACCGTAAGTTTGGAAAGGAGTATTTTTCTGCACCACATAAAAGGTATCACAAAAAACCAGGTTTTATTCTGAAGCGATATTTTTACTTCGCAGCGGGAAAGAGAAAACTGAATTATAGTGTACTGGCAGTCTGTACTAGAATAAGATGTTAATTTTTTTAAGATTGGCGTGTGGATTAATAATAATACAGGTCATATTTCAAAAGTACTTCCGGTCTATTGATCCGGCAGGCAAGTTAATGGGTTCACCACGGCCAATCCACCGTTGAGGACATGTATTTTTTAGGTATTGGGATACTTATTCTGGCCAACACAGCGCCCATATAGCGTTCCTACAGCTAATACATTTCTCCTCACATTCCTTTGTCGATGTGTTTAGTTTTGAACCCGCACCAGATCAGTAACGATCGAAAATCGGACAGTTGTTGATATATATATATATATATATATATATATATAATGATTTCAAGTTCATGGTGTACAGCAATCAGTGAGAATAAATATTCCTTGCAGATCTGCAAACCAAGACTTTTTTTAACTGAATGAAATACGAGGCGCGTCCAGAAAGTAAGTTCCGTTTGGTAATAAAATGAAATTGTACACAGGTACAAAAGAACTTTTTTTTTTTTTTTTTTTTTTTGCACAGAATTCTACAACTCTTAAACTACTATTCCACATATCTGCCGAAATTTTGCAGGCATTTGTCACAGAGTGGCGCCAGGTTTTGTATACCTTCTTCATAGAAATCTGCCGCCTGTGTCTTCAACCAGTTGGAAACAGTTTCTTTCAGCTCGTCGTCATTGGTGAAGTGATGACCGACAAGAAAAGACTTGAGATGTAAGAACAGATGAAAGTCCCTAGGAGCGAGGTCAGGGCTGTACGGAGGATGGTCAAACACGTCCCAGCCAAATCCCTGTAGGAGGTTTTTTGTCACATTTGCAGTGTGTGGCCGTGCGTTGTCGTGAAGTAAAAGTACACTCATCGCATTTGGTCCGTAAACATCGCCTTTTTGCCGATAAATTTCACTTGGTCTCACTTTCCTCGCATTCATAAACCGAATCACCGACCCGATTTTACAGACGGCGGGATTTTCAATCAACGCCGACATTTCAAACAAGTCCAACAAAGCGTACGTAACTGACAGCGATCTTCAAATGGCGCACGTTCTTCTCCTTGATACACATCGTCTACAGCGCATGTGCGGAACTGCAATCGCAGCGCTGCAGCGGAGATAAATTGAAACGGAACTTACTTTCTGGACGCGCCTCGTATATATTGTCAGGATGGCATGGAATATATAAGGCAGAACATATAACATTATCAAGGAGTATTATATGTGACACCTCCCTTTCTTAACAAAAGTTAAGAACACTGTGTAATAATAACATTAAACATGACTTCAGAGATCTAATCTATCTGGCTTTTTAACAACTCTGTCAAATTTTGATCTTTTGACGGTCGTTGGAACTTCATCCTTATTTACAGTTTTGTCTGTCATATCAGTTCTTTTCCTTATAACTTGACCACTTCTATCTTGTGCACTTCGCCTCGATGCCGAGCGCGCGGTTGCTTGCCGCCGGAGATTCGAGTCCTCCCTGGACATGGGTATGTATGTTTGTCCTTATGTTAGTTTACCTTAGTTTAACAAGTTTGTCAGCTACGGGCTGATGACCACGCAGTTTGGTCCGGTAGATTTACAAACATTTGACATTTGTCTTGTGCACTTCCTTGGCACTTGTTGGATCTTCACTTTGTCACTTTAGTCCCTCACAGTTTACAGTCAACTTCTTCCTGTTTTTTTCTTCGCTCTCATTCGTATTAACACTAGAAGTACCGGACTTTTCCGTACCCCTACTTGTACCATGTGAGTCATTTTTGACCCACGGAAGAAAACTACCGTTTATTGGTATCAGGATGGTGTTTTTGATATCTACATATTCGTATTACATTCAAGTGGGCTCTAACGCGCAATAAAAATAATTTTTTTCCTCTAAAATGAATATTACGCTGTAGATAATCAGAAACAATTTTATTTTTATTGTACGTTTGCGGAAGAAATTCCACAGTTTTGTATCAAACATCTTTCAAACAAGTAAGCCAAACAATTTTGCAACGTTTATGTTTATAGAAAGATTGACTCTGTCATAACATAGAATTTATGCGACTAGTAATTGTATTTTTACTTTTTCTGGCATTAAAGGTAAGAGCAGAGTATTTGTGAAGGAGTCAAAAATGCAACATATTTTCTTGGTTATTGCAATCAAGGAACAAAAACACAAGAAAAAACAATTTCAGTCTATAATTACGAGTGTTTGGAAATATTCAGGAACATCAGTTGACAGTATTGTCTAAGCTGGGGTGGGCTCACATTTCAGTGGCTTTGGCACACATACTTTCTGGATTTGAAACATAAATTTGATGTATTCCAAATTGGCCAGCACCGGTGCCGTGTGCTGACAAGGATAGATTGTCTCATCTCTGCAGTTCGCAGGGGGCCACAAGCTCATGTGCTGCTCTGAGAATAAATTCTCGCAGTGAAATCTCATTACATGTTCATAACTTAAAAATTGTGTGAGAATTGATCATTTCCAGGTCAAAATGTTCTTAAACGATATACACAGGCCGTCGGTGGGTGCCAGCTTGGACACTGTAATGTCTTGCCTTTTGGTCAACTATACCGACCTCAAGCTTGATTTCATTATAAATCTACACAGTTCCTGAAAGTTTTTCTCACTATTGTTATTGGCATGTCATCCATCATGCATTTTACTCAGAATAAGGACACCCATATATGCAGCCCATGTAGAACAGAACAAAGAGAGACTGGAGCAGATAGCGCGATTACTGATTCAAAATCTTAGGTCGAATCGTACGTGCTTATGTTGTGCAAGAGTAAATCATTATCAGATGATTCAGATTCTGTTTCCTGTTCATTTGATTAATTCGATACGTCTGAATCGCTTGAGTCGTTTCCACTCGAAAAAAATCGTCGCCCTTCTCTGCAATCGTCTCACTGCCAGATTCGTGACTTTATTTCATTGGTGAAACAGCGATAGTAGAGAATCTCGGCATTCGTAACACCACATTGTCTTGCCATCGTAGCATCAAAGACACAGTCTCGCCAAAATAGACAACAAGCTCTGCCATAGTTCTTTGACACGAAAGAAGAAGTTTTCTATTCCCCGTCCGTCAGACTGTGGCGTGGCTTTTCAGTAACTTCCCAATATCACTTTATATGTCTTTATGGCGCCAGTCCACAGAAAAACGAAAGCTGCACTAATATAAGGATTCGTCCGACCTCCATATTTTTCGTATTTCACTTTCTTTTTGGACTAAAGTGTAATAATATACTCCAACATCTCATGAATAACGTCAAGGCACGCCCAGAAATTATTTTATGCCTAAAACTTGGCGTTACTGGCACCAGATTATGTATTGGTAAGAAATGACCCACATGGTACTACTGGTATAACGGATAAATTATTCATACTTCTAGTTGGCTTAGAGCGATAAAATTTTTGTGAGTTGTGCTACTCTACAAGTGATAAAAAGTCACGAGAGGGTTTGGTCCTATGATGAATACGGTAGGGGGCAGGGGACTCGAAACATCTACATGGGTCAAAAAATGACCCACGTGGTACTTCTAGTGTTGACTACTGTGATCCTATTTGTACTAGAAATGCACGACATATGAGGGGCCGATTTGTATTCTGCCTCACCAGATAACTGTGGTTCTATTGATTTTCATTAACCTCAGATCTTCTGTAGATATTGTTAACCCAACACAGAAGCAGCATTGAGTTCAAAGGTCCGTAGTTCTTGACCTGAGACTGAAAACCGCAAATGATGGTTGCCGAGGCTTTTGCATTTACTAAATGAAACCGTCACTCCAATTTAGGGATGCCATATGTTTTTCAGTTTATTCTTGAAACATGTACACTAGCAGAAAAAAATATCAAGCTACGTAACTAACAACTTAGCACAAAATTCAGTAAAAAATCTTCTTACTTGTGGCTTGGTAGCACAGTAGTAGAGTGCCAGACTATAAATCCAAATGTCGAGGGTTCGATCCCGGCCACGTTCTATGATTTTTATCTGTCACTTTCCACTTCTTTCACCTCTGGCAAAGTTGATGTGAAAAACGTCTACGAGCACCGTGGTTCGGAATCCACGTTAGTGGATAAGTCAGTTCGAAGGTCGGAGGAAGGCAACGGCGTACAATCTGCAAACAGGACCATGTTTTGTAAAGCACTGTGTGTGTTCAAAGCAATCTTTGGATTGTTGACTGCTTTACCTTACTTGACTAATATACAAAGTTATACAGTTCTTTTTTTTCTGAAAAGGGCAACCACAGCTTAAATACATTTTGATAAAACACCACAAAATCTAAAAATTAAAAGTTAACTTCAATAATATAAAGTCCTGGGTGGAGATGTGTAGAGAAAATCGCAAAGCTGTTAAAACGTGTATATTTCGAGACTACCAGTTTCACATCAGTATAGATGCATCTTCAGGTGACATTAGCAAAATGATTACATGATATTTAGAAAACAGCGTCCAGCTTTCAGGGGGTCTTGCTAAAATACTCACACGCCCTAATACCATGTAATCATTTTGCTAATGTCACCTGAAGATGCATCTATACTGATGTGAAACTAGTAGTGTCGAAATATACACGTTTTAACAGATTTGCGATTTTCTCCACACATCTCCACCCAGGACTTTATATTATTGAAGTTAACTTTTAATTTTTAGATTTTGTGGTGTTTGTGTATTGAAGTTTTATACAATTCTACCCAGCTCTTAGGATGATATTTACACATTTACATCACCGGCTGTCGACTCCATGGTACCATATCATCTTTTTGTGCACGGTTTTGTAGATGTAAGCGTAAATCTTGGAGCAAGTAGCTGAAGACTTTTTTTCTTTTTTTTTCAGTATTGTTCTTAAAACCCAAACGAAACCAAAATGCCTTTTTTATTATTTTTTTTCTATCGGACCAAACTGCGTGATCATCAGTCCGTAGCTTACAAACTACTTAAAACAAAGGTAAACTAACCTAAGGACAACATACACACACCCATACCCCAGGGAGGACTCGAACCTCCAACGGCGAGCAACCGTGCACACTGCAGCGTGGCGCCTTAGCCAAAATGCTTGGTCGAGTCCTGGAAGTGTAGACAGACGGGCGGCTCGGTTGCAGGACGAGCACACGATCCTGCGCTCGTGGGCCGTCAAGGACTTCGCGCCGAGCGTGCCGCAGTACGTGCAGATCTTCCGGCCCGAGAACAAGCTGCACGTCAAGTTCGCCGAGCACGTGGTCTGCGAGGACGAGTTCAAGTACGCCCTGCTGGCCAACAACTGCACTTGCCCGGGAGCCTCCACGCTCGTCACGCTGCTGCTGCACACCTCCAGGGGGCAGTGAGTACCTCTCTCCACTAATAATAATAACTAGTATTGCCTGTGGTCGAAAATCGACCAATTGTGTTTACGATGGCCACTGGGGGTAAAATTTTACGCATCATGGCGGCCTCGCGTGATAATGTTGGCAACATCAACAACACGATAGAAAATTTTTGTCCATTTGTTCGAAACACATAGAATGACTCGATTAGTGTATCGTACAGACCACGAAGTAAACAAATAAAGCCGTTCCTGCTTTATGGTAGACAGGTTCTTGTATGCACCCTCGTCCGCTCAGTAAAAATAATTTCCCTCGGAAAGCGAAGATTCCATGAGAAAACATCAGCGTTGTCAAGCGATCGGCTAAAATGAAGACTCACAGGATTCTCACTTTTCAGCACCTGTTGCCAACATTATCATAGGAGGCCGCTGGGATATTTGGTAAAATTTAACCGACACTGGGAGGTATGAAACGGTATCTCTTACGTGTTAAGGAAAATGCCTGACACAATAACAAATAAAAACGGAAGTATATACTTCTCATGCCATTTTCGAATTATATAACTTTAATTAGCCTAATATTTGAAATGGAACTACAATTTTGGTGTTCGTATATTTATACAACGCCAAGAAATTATGTTATTTCGATACTGCGATATTCAGAATTCCAGAGCTGACAACATGTCGACTTCGTAGTTCCAGCCGTGCACCGCTACATGCCTCTCCCGGCGCATCAGTTATATCGGCTTTATCGACTTCGTAATTCCACCCGAGCACCGCTAGATGCCTCTCCTGGCGCATCATCCTTTATATCGGCATTGTATGAAAACATCCATTTCCTTTAACCACTCTTAATCACTGAGAAAATGAAGCATTTGAACGGCACAAGAAAGTGAGTTGGGAGCACTCCATGTTTCCATATTCACTTATTTTAATACGTTATTTTAATACTGCAGATGAGCTGCATTACAGCGTCTTTGGTCGAGGCGAATAGCCAATCAGTGAGCTGATTGTTGGAGAATGTAGAACTTGATACAAGCTTTAGATAGGAAAATTTCTACTTCCTTTTACCTCTT
The DNA here is from genome assembly GCA_026315105.1 of Locusta migratoria. Lineage (NCBI taxonomy): Eukaryota > Metazoa > Arthropoda > Insecta > Orthoptera > Acrididae > Locusta > Locusta migratoria. The sequence continues at coordinate 213,202,391 of CM048744.1, read as the reverse complement.
TTAATGGCTAAATGCACACATAATATTTATATTCGTGAAATCTACGACAAACAGTCTTTGGAATTATGTAACTTTCATTGGCCTTCTTGTACGAATAAATTAGTAATCTGTACCACCATTTTCGTGTTTGCTTATTTATATAATGATCATATAGTGTGGCTCATTGGCCTGGTGCAAGTCTTTCAATTGGACGCCACTTCGGCGACTTGCGTGTCCCTAACCTACCCCAGTTATCCAACCGGGGAAAGGGGATCTACAGCTTAACGTGGATTCCGAACCACGTGTCGTTTCTGGCGACTCCTCACATAGTTGAGAGGTGAAGGATGGGTTAAAGTGTAGACTGAAAAAATCCGAGGTCCGTGATCCTGAATACCAACGACTTGTTTTCATGATAACACTTTAATAAAGTATGTTTACACTGGCAATATTATACATTTTTAAATGCATGTTTCATAGAAACAACGTAACAGAAATTGTTAGGAAGCATAAAAAGTAAATTTTCGACCTGCAACTTCTCATTTTTGGTAAAAATAAATAAATAAAAAATAAAAAGATAAAAATAAATTCCGTTCTAGCTTTAAATACAGGGAATAAATTGAATTGTCTCATTTATTTGGTTACTCTCCATACTCAGTTCTTCGAATAGTGGTTTCGTTAAACACACGAATAAATTCTAGTGGTTTCTGGTAGTTTGTAATAATCTTTTTAGTGGAAAACCCTATTTTACTGTTGGAACAGGGGAAGTTTTTGAAACCTGTACTACTGTTGGTAAGCCTGATATTTCCACGGATATTACGGCAAGTTTCGAAGGCAGCTGTTATTAGTTTATTGTTGGCTATCCTACTTAGGATAGAGAAAAGACAACTGCACATATAAAATCCGAATTGTATGAGGTCCATGTGGGTTCTGTACCAACACTGAAGACCAGTTACTTTTGGATCAATTAGTTTAAACGTGCTCGGAGAAGCACGGAAGATGGAGCACGCTTCGGTCGCCCGTTGAAGTCACCACGCAGTAAACCATCGACAAAGTATATGATATGGTAATGGAAGGTCGAAGATTACAAGTTCGCGATATAGCTAACATTGTAGGCATCTCAACTGAACGAGTGCCTTACATTCTTCATGGAAAAACTGGCCATGAAGAAGACTCTGTGAGCGATGGGTGCTGCGCCTTCTCACTTTGGACCATAAACATTTTTGCTCAGAATCTCACACTGTTCAGGCGCAATCCACAGGACTTTTTGCGAAAATTCATAACTATGGATGAAACTTGGATCCACCATTACACTCCACAGACCAAACAACAGTCCAAACAATGGGCGAAGAGTGGTGAGAGTGCACCAAAGAAGGTGAAGACTGTTTTGTCAGCACGGAAAGGTGATGGCCCTGTCTTTTGGAATTCTGAGGGTATAATCTTGATAGATTATTTGAAAAAAAAAAAGGCAGAGCCATAAGTAGGCCCCATTATGCTGTTCTATTGGATCGTTTGAAACAAGAACTAAATGAAAAACTTCCAAGATCGGCACGGGAGAAAGTGCTGTTTCATCAGTACAATTCTCCAGCCCACACCGCGGCTATCGCAGTGGCAAAAGTGCACTGCTTGGAATTCGAGTCGGTTCCTTACGCACCCTATTCACCAGACTTAGCTCAGAGTGACTTCTGCTTACTCCCAAATTTGAACATTTGGCTTGGTCGGAAGAAAGTTTCATCGAATGAGGAAGTGTCCGCCGCTGTGAGAGACTATTTAGGAGAGTCTGACGAAGCCTACTTCGCTGATGGATTGAAAAAATTTGAAATTCGCTGGACCATGTGTATAGCCTTGCAAAGAGACTATGTCGAGAAATGAAATGAGTTTTCGCCTTTAACCCAATTTTTTTACTATTTTTACCAGACTTATCAAACCGCCCTCGTAATGCAACACATTTTTTTCTCGGCAATTTTGTTAAAAAAAAACCTGGTTTTTCTTGTGGAACAATTTCAAATATTCCCTCTTTGTCTTGTATAGTTTAATTTCCGGTAGGTTGAAGTGCTACATGGAACTGTTAAAATAGTCTGTATCGGAGGTGCGTTCCCGAACAACTCGCAGAGAATGAGTTTCCTTTGGCTGAAACCAGGCGCTTGCAGAATGTCTACGACGAGTCGATGGACAAAGCGTGTTTCATAATTGCCTGAAGGTCAAGCAAACCTGTTCTATTTCCCGAGTGCTGGCCGGCTGTGCACAGCTGTGACTTCTGCAAGGCGGTGGAGCGTGCGATCTCTCTCTTTCGAGATGATCGACGGATCACAGACAGATACCTCACTGCTCAACTTGACATCTCTATTGGTAGTGCTATCATAGTTCACCAGTTGTGATATTCAAAGTGTTGAGTGCGGTAAATAAGTTAGTGAAATAAAATGCATAATAATGAAAGGTGAATAATAAATGAAGTAAAAATGAAAACTTAGTTCAGTTCAGACCACTGAAGCACAGGCGAGTACAACACCAGACCTGCAGCCGCATTTCGACAGTGCATCGACTGGCTAACGCAGCAGATTCAGCAGGACATTGTCTCACCGAGTATTCACGTGTGGCGGAACGCGACAATTAGTCCATCACTCGCTCCACATTCGGAAAGCAATTATTCAGCTATCAGGCCATCGACCGACTACCTCAAGTGAAACCACACACTGTCAAACGTGACCAGCTCGAAGCAACGTGACCAGAAGCCAATAACCTAGTGTATTGACCTGCAGAGCAACGCCACAATCAATCTTTCTAGATACTGTACAACGTGACAGAAGAGAAAACGACCCTGAAGTCGTTCACCTCCAGCCAGGTCCATCAAATAAATACCACGGCCAAGAAGACGCCGACATCGTCAGTATTAGCAGTAGCAGCATTAGTAGTAGCAGGAGGTTGTCGTGATAAGCCACCAGTAGTGACAGTAACAGCTTTCAGGAAGGGGATCAAGAATAACAGAGGTACTTACCCAGGATGACTGATCAGAACGATATGATGCGGTCTGGTCTTGAAAGTCATATGTGATCGCCCTCCAAGGTACTGCAGACGAAGACGTGCAGCCTGAAGACCGTCGATTTTACCCGAGGGCAAGGACGCACAGCCTCCACGCCGGACCTCTACCTCTGGTCGAAGCACAACACTATTAGATTAGTTTAATATTTGTTCCTTAGATCATTAATACGATTTGGACGTGTCAGGTTAATGAAGTGTGTCAGTACAAGACTTTTAATTACACAAAATATTATATGACAATTTTTTTCTTTTTATTAGATTTAGTAATTTATATCTAAAAGCTTATTCAATGAGTACAAGGAGTTGTCATTCAGAAATTCTATTAATTTATTTTTAAATGCTACTTGGCAATCTGTCAGGCTTCTGATGCTGCCTGCTTGGTGACCAAAGATTTTTGTGGCAGCATAATTTATCCCTTTCTGTGCCAAACACGGATTTAGCCCTACATAGTGAAGATCATCCTTTCTCCTGGTGTTATAGTTGTGCACACTACTATGACTTACGAACTGGGTTCAATTATTAACAACAAGTTTCATAAGTGAATATATACACTGTGAAATTACAGTGAGGATACCTAAATCCTTAAATAGATGTCTCCGGGATGATCGTGGGTGGGCTCCAGCAATTATTCTGATTACACGCTTTTGTTCACTGAATACTTTTTCACTCAATGATGAATTACCCCAGAATATGATCCCATACGAAAGCAGTGAATGAAAATAGGCATAGTAAGCTAATTTACTGAGATTCTTATCGCCAAAATTTTCAGTAACCCTAACAGCATACGAGCTGAACTCAAACGTTTCAGCAGTCTGTGTTGCTTCCAGTTTAATCTCTCATCAATGCACACACCTAAATTTCTTGAAAATTCTACCTTAGTTACAGACTTCTGTTCAGAGACTATATTTATTACTGTAGTTGAGCCATTTACTGTGCAGAACTGTATACTGTGTTTTATCAAAACTTAGAGTCTGTTTGCAGAGAACCACTTAATAATTTTGTAAAGAAACATTATTTACAATTACATCACTTAGTTCTTTTATGGATGTGATTACTATATTTGTATCATCAGCAAAAAAGAACTAACTTTGCATCTTCATCAATGTAGAATGAAAAGTGATTTATGTATATCAAGAACAGTAAAGGACCTAAGACCGAATCCTGTGGCTCCCCATCCTTGATAGTCCCCTAGTTTGAGGAATCGACTGATGTTTTGACATTGCATGAACCACGTATTTCAAATTTCTACATTCTTCCAATTAAGTATGAATTAAACAATTTGTGCACTGCCCCAGTCAAACCATAATGATTAAGCTTATCTATATAATTCCATGATTTACACAATCAAAGGCCTTCCAAACATCACAAAAAATATCAATGGGTGATGCCCAGTCATTCAGAACATAAAATGGGTGAAGGCATACATAGCATTTTCTGTTCAAAAGCCTTTCTGAAAACCAAACTGATATTTGGTTAGTACTTAGTTTTTACAAATATGGGATACTACTCTTGAATACATTACTTTCTCAAAAAATTTCGATATAGCTGCCAGAAGACACTGGGTAATAGTTGTTAACATTTGATGTATTCCCTTTTTATGCAATGGTTTGACAACGGCATATTTCAGTCTATCAGGGAAAACACCGTGCTTCAGAGAGATATTACATGAGTGAGTGAGAAATCTACTTATCTGTGGGGAACAAGCTTTAAGTACCCGGCTGGAAATGCCATCAATTCCTTAAGAGCTTTTACTTTTCATTGAGTTTATTATTTTACTGATTTCAAGGGGAGAGGTTGGTGGAATTACAATTGTATCAAACTGTGTAGGTATGGCCCCTTCTATTAGTAACGTTTGGACGAAGGAGGAGGAAAATCACACGGCAACGCTCGTGGTAATCCCGGAGAATTGGGTAGAAAAGGAATTTCTTCCATACCTTGACTAAAAGAAGGGATCGATTGGTAGGACACATTCTTAAACATCAAGGAAACGTGAATTTAGCATTGGAGGGAAGTGTCTGGGGTAAAAACCGCAGAGGAAGACCAAGAGATGGATACAGTAAGCAGATGTAGGTTGCCTTTCTTATGTGGAGTTGAAGAGGCTTGTTCAGGATAGGGTATTGTGGAGAGCTGCATCAAACCAGTCTCCGGACTGAAGACCGCAGCAACAACAACAACAACAATAACGCATGTTTGGGAAGAGCACAAGCGTCGACAGCCGTCGCTGTTTAACTGACTAGCAAGAAGCAAATATGCCGTCACGTAATCGAACACACGGCCGAAGCAGAGGAACGCGCCGCAAGCCTTCGATATACCTAGAATTTTTCATATCCACTAACAGGAACGAAGAAATAAAATTGGGGATTTAACGTCCCGTCGACAACGTGGTCATTAGAGACGGAGCTCAAGCTCGCATTTTTGTTAAGGATGGGAAAGGAAATTGGCCATGACATTTCAACGGTACCATCCCAAAACTTGCCTGGAGTGACTGAGGTTAATCATGGAAAACCTAAATGTGGATGGCCGGAGACGGATCTGAATCACCGTCCTTCCAAATCCGGATCCACTGTGTTACTGCTGCACCATCCCGCTCGATGCTAACTCCTGTAGGTAGCGTTTGAGCGAACCCACTCTTTCGGAATGCAGCTTTCCTTCCTCCACTCCTACAAAAACGTTTCTGGAGCTATCATCTTACAAAAGGAATTGAATAATTTTGTTTCCCCACGGGGAAACAATTTTCCAAGAAAGACGAATCACGACGACTCCTTCTGAGGCAGCTGAAATTTCTCATTAACGATCTCTCGGAGCAGAAAGGCACTCAAACCACTCGGTCTCGGTGAATAGTCGGGATAAGGTAAATTAGCTACGCGAAAACAGCTTCATAATGAAAGACGCAGACTGACGAGTGTCTCCTGCAGAGTCCGGTGAAGTTCTGGTTACCGATCTCTCACGGCAGGAGGGATCCTGGGGAACGTCTCATCAAATATTAACTGCCTCTAGCATGGTAATTATGAATATCTTCAGTAAAGTAGAGCGCTTTCGACTGGGTCAAGCCTTCTCTCAGAAAATTTACACACACTTCAACTACTTATTCTTATTACAGTTTCTTGTATTATGCTGTACCTATCGCGACTTCGTGGTGCATCTTCAGAGCTCTTTGCAGCTGTGTTGGCCGGTCATTCATATATACTAGTCGTCCGGAAATGTTTCGCAATTGCTAATATGTATATACTCTCGCTTTGAATTCGAATGTAATCAGATAAATGGTTTTGATATTTCATAGAAGAATCTCTATTTCTTCTGAATTATCCAATTTTCCGGAAAACCTTTCAAATTTTTATTTCGTAAGAATGTTACTCTAGCTTTGAACGTCGAATACGCAAATTTTTATGGCAATCAGACGAATGATATTGATATCCAGTTGAAAAACTCTTCCAGTTTCTCGCGAATTTTCTTATTTTTCGGGTAACTTTCCCAAATCTTAAGTTCATAAGAACGTTCATCTTTCGTTGAACGTCAAATGATCAAAACTTTATCGCAATCGGATGAACGGTTATCAATTTTTAATGTTAAGTACATTTAGAAACACATTGTAAAAGGAACTTGGTTCGAATTTTGCTACTTTCCTTTTTAGCTGTCCATCTTCTTCCTCCTCCATGTTTTTTTTTTTTTTTTTTTTTTTTTTTTACTCAAAACTGTTCGAAGACAATAATGATCAAAACAAAAAAATTGTCCCTCTCCGTCATGCGAATTGTTAGTTATACTGCTCAATTCAATAAAAAATCACATTGAATAAGGCACTTTCAGTTTTTCTCAAATTTTCCTGTAGATTTTTCATAAAATTTCATACAAGCCTTGTCCTGTCAAGCCGTACTCAAGTGATGCTCTTACAACCACGTAGCAATTGATTTTTACTCGTAACCGAGTAGTCTGGAGCACCACGTTGCGGATCGCGCGGCCTTCCCGCATCGGAGGTTCGAATCCTCCCTCTGGCATGGATGTTTGTGTTGTGTGTTTAGTATTAGATAGTTTATAAGTTTAGGGATGATGGCCCTGCAGATAAGTCCCATAAGCTTAACAAACATTGGAACATTTTATTCATAGAAAAAAATCGCTTTCGGTTGTTCCTAAATTTTCCTACTTTCCGGGCTACTTTTCCAAATTTTTATTTGATGCGAACCCCCCTCTTGTTTTCAACGTGAAATGTACGAAATTTTATCGCAGTTAGACGAACGGTATTGCTAGCTCACTGGAAAAAGCTGTTTCAGGTTTTCCCGATTTTCCTCTTTTCCGGACAGCTTTTCCATATTTTGTCACCCTTTAAACCTTTCCTGAACTTTCACTAATATTTCAAGACTAAAATTAGCCAAATCGATTCAGCCGTTCTCGAGTTTTAGTGAGACTAACGAACAGCAATTCATTTATATATACAAACAATCAATTTTCACAACTATTAACCGTTAGTCTCATTCTCTAATTGAAAAAATACTTCACTGGGACGCGAGAGCACAACACAACTGATGTAAGAGTTTTCTCATAAGCCCTTATTACGTTAAGGTTTCCAAAGGGATGAATTAATATAGGACACATTATGTACGAGCTGTAATGAGCTGAAGTGACAGCGGCTTGGTATTCTGACGAACAGTATCTCAAAGGAGTATGAAAAACAAGATGCCTACAGAAAAAAAGCAAAGTACGTAGCAGCCAAAAAATTCAATTACACAATAGTGGCCGGCCGCGGTGGCCGAGCCGTCTACGGCGCGCCAGTCGCGTTCATCACGGCCACTACGGTCGGGGGTTCGAATCCCCCCCTCGGACATGGATATTTGTGCCGTCCTTAGCTAGTTCATAAGTAGCTTGTAAGTTTAGTGAGTGATGACCCCCGTAGTTAAGTCCCATAAGCTATACAAACATCTTTTGAACACAACAAGGTTGCCAAACCGCTCCTCTTGTAATACCAGGAGGAGCTCGTCTGTGTGTGGTGGGATGACAATACTCTTTGGGGACATCTTCCCCATCTCTGGAATCTTAAGCCAACGATCTTTCGTGGCCCAAGAATCCCTTTTCCATCTCTAGATGCTGTGTAACGACTGTCGCTCAGTGAGAGTAACTAACCGTGGTGACGGGAAGGAAAGGGAAAGGATTCGGGGCGAGAGTGGGGGTAGATGTACCAGCGCTGCATAAAATTAGCAAATGTTTGTAAACCTATTGGACCAAATTGCTTTAGTCATCAGTCCCTAGACTTACAAACTAATTAATTGACTTACGCTAAGGACAACACACACACACCCATGCCCGATGGAGGATTCGAACCTCGGTCGGGGACGGCTACCCAATCCCTAGCATAACGCCTCTGACCATGCGTCCGTTCCTCGCGGCCAGTGCTGCATGACGGAGTGAACAGGTGCCAGGTTGGTGGAAAGAGATGTAGCCACGCAGTGTGGAGGGGAGCAGCTGGGAAGGTGTACTGAAGGGGAAAATAGCGCAGACGGTGGGGGACGAGGCAAAATTGAGAGAGTGCGTAGGATACAGGGGGTATATGGGAACAGTGGAAGAGAATAGGTTGAGACCCAGATAATTTCATAGCCGGAGGATGTACTCTAACGATAACTCCGTGCAGTTCAAAAAAGCTGATAGCGGAGGAGGAGTGGGCTAGATACGGAAACAGCCTTTGAAATTAAGCATGTTAGGACTAGCTATCAATTTAAATGTTAGGAAGTCCTTTCTCAAAGCATTTGTCTGGCGTGTAGCATTGTATGGCAGTGAAACGTGGACGATAAGACGTTTAGACGAAAAGATTATAGAAGCTTTTGAAATGTGGTGCTACGGACGAATGATGAAGATTAGATGGGTAGATCACGTGACTAATGAGGAGGTGCTTAACCTAATTGGGGAGAAAACGAGTTTCCGGCATATCCTGACCAAGAGAAGGGATAGATTGGTAGGACACATTTTGAGACATCCAGGAATTGTCAACTTAGCATTAGAAGGAAGTGTGTGGGGGCAAAAATCGTACAGAGAGACCGAGGGACGAATACAGTAAGCAGATTCCAAAGGATGTAGGTTGCCGAACGTATTCTCAGATGAAGAGACTTGCACAGGACAGGGTAGCGTGGAGAGCTGCATCAAACCAGTCTGCGGACTGAAGACCACCACAACAACAACAGGACTAGCTGATGGTCTACCTTGTTTCTGGTCACAGTTTGGCAGTGGGCAGTGATTGGTAGGTATAGGTGTCCACAAGGGGGCAAGAGGAGGCAATTGACCCCTCCTGGGATTGGAGAGTACCGACTGTTTATTCATTACATGATTCTTATGCGTTTCTAGAAATGATTATCTGTGCCTGCATTACATCCAGTGGCGGCTGGTCCTTCAGATGACTGAAGGTCCACTTCTCTGAGCTCTGGATCTTGATAGTTACGCCGCCCCCCCCCCCCCCCATCCACCGCCCCACACCACCGCTTGGCGTCCAAAGAGACAATATGGCGCCGGGGGCAAGCGCCACGGTGTGCCCCCGACCTTTTTAGATATATTTGCGTTAAAATATCTGCAGAATGTCTTACCTCGGCTAGGTTTGCGCTTGCCTCAACTCGAGCTGAGGCGTTGGCCCACCAATCTTCTTTATTTCAAACTTTTTTTCCAAGCTTGAAGCTGAACGCTGTTCATTTTTCTTTGATAATAAGCAATAAGGACATGTGAATGTGCACATGAACACTAAATCACAGTAAGTAACTGATTACACTGTTAAGCGACTGCAGAGCTGCTCACTCCCCCTCCCCAATTGGCCAAGAACTCAGCCCCCCCCCCCCCCAAACTACGACCAACCCTTCCCCCCCTCCCAACCCCAGATATTAGGTCCTTTTCTGCAATTTAATATTGAAATTAAATATACGAGGTACGTCCAGAAAGTAAGTTCCGTTTGGTAATATAAAACAAACATGTACAGATAGAGAAAAAAAATATTTATTGTACAAAAATTTACAACTGTAAACTACTTTTCTACATAGCTGCCGAAATTTTGTAGGCACTTTTCATAGCGTGGCACAAGTTTCTGTATGCCTTCTTCATAGAACGTTGCCGCCTGTGTATTCAGCCATATGGTAGCATGTTCTTTCTGCTCGTCTTCATCGTTGAAATGTTGACCACCAAGGACAGATTTTTTAGGTGTAAGAAGAGGTGAAAGTTGCTAGGAGCGAGGCCCGAGCTGTACGGATGATGATCAAACACGTCCCACTGAAATTCCCGTAAGAGTTGTTTGGTCACATTCGGGCACTATCGTGGAAACAAAGAAGGAACTTACTTTCTGGATGTACCCCATCTTTTATTTCACGTTTAGTAAATTGTTTTATAAAGCCCCTCCGCAGACTGGCCAAAATTACTACCAATTTTGCACTCCCCCCCCCCTTCTTCCCAGAAATTTCAATTTCGCAGTTTGCGTCATTAGCGACAAGCTACCTTCGGGTCACGTGACACTGTAAACAGCACCCCCTCATAACGCTACGCATGCGCAAAGGCTGCTCTCACTCACATCTTTTCAAACAGTTAAATAATTGTTACAGCGAAGTCTATAAATGTCGATTACCCTCAAAATCGCAAAACATTTCCAAAAACATGCAAAGATATGTGGCAAGTAACAATACAAAGGGCATTGTTAATTCCGTAGCTGTTAAAAAGAAGACTGGGCTAAAAAAAATTCTTGCAGCCGGTCTCGAACCCACTACCTTCGACAGCACAGCGTAATGCCACTAACCACACAGCTATTCTTGCTAGGTAGACGGAACTGACTTCTTCATTGTCATTCATGATAGGATCTTCTGAAGGCTTTTACAATTTAAGCGTCTTTAATTCATAGTTATAAGATATTTTACCAAATATGATGCGTTTTTGATGAATCTTCAGTGCGCCAAAAGCAAATGTGGTGGATGTTGCCTTCATGGAGGATTTGCCCATGTCCAAGGTGAGGTGCGCAGTAATCGCCAGAACTCGAGTAGCCAAGTGCTGGTGTCCTTACCAGCTCCAACTCCATTGTTACAGGCGACGTTTCCGCTCGCCCCTCTCTGCGGCAGGAGCGACAATATACTGCCTCGAGGGAGTTCAGAAGGGAATTTGAACCTCAGCCACGCATGCGCATTGCAACGCTGCGGCCACTGCCACCCATATTACGCTGCCGCGCTACGACTACTATAAGTGCTGTCTCCGCAACGTAAAACGTTTGTCATGCCATAAAAATACTTTGAATGTGCATACAGAATGAGCTGATAGAAGAACGAAACGAAGAATGATAGTTTAAAAACACTGTTTTTTTTATTTATTTATTTTCACGATGAGCTTTTTTCCAGGGGTTCACTGAACCAGTGAAGACACAGGCCGCGCCGCCACTGATTACATCGTTGACGTGGTACTGCCGAATACAACAGGAAGTATTGTGGCTTGAGCATTGGTACCTCAGCTTTCTTTGGTAATTAAGTTCCGAATTGAAATTCACACATTCTTCAATGTTTCTCCAAAATTCAACGATTGGTAAATTCAGAAGCTGTAACGTTTCATCACTTGAAAAGTAATCAGGTAGTCGTTTTCCATTCGGCTACTGTCCCCTCCAGGTCCACTTTAGACTGGAAATTTTTGACAATGTTTTTTATTTGAATGTTTGACCTGACAACAGAAGCATTTATGTTTAGAGCAGTAAAAGGTCCCAAGAAAACCAAATTACGGAAAATATCCTGTTGTCATGGCAATCTTTTAAGACAATCCTGAAACGCTGTTTGGTAGTACTGCAGGCATCTGAGCCTGAAAGCTTCAATATCTTGATGTGAAGAAGACGAAGAATTACTCAATTCACTAAGAGTTTCTTCAGCACCTGCTCCAGTATTAATTTCACTGAGGGGCAGAAGATCAGAAGGATGTTTAACATTGCATTTAAACAATTCTCCTTCTGCAAGATGATCTGGCTTTGGAAAATTAGAGCCCAATAATCTTAAAAACCTTTTCGCATTCTTTGTAAAGCGAAGGAATCAGTATTTTTTCAGACTGAAAAAGCGTATTCAAAGTATTGAAAGTTGGTAAGACAAAATTTAAGAATTGCAAATAAGCTTTGGTGAATGTATTGTTGAAATAAGAAAATATTATATCTGCAGATGAAACGTAGTTTCCCATAGCTAACCATCTTGTTTTTGAAGGATTACTCAGTTTTACTTGGAGGCTCTCATAAATGACTGAACATTATCGAGAATGTTTTGTCTCCTTGGACTGAGAGAGAAATATGAAAAAATAATATGCAAAAAAGTCTAGATATTTTTAGGAAGGACCTCAGAAGCTGCACTCGCAATCAAATGCAAGGAATGACAAATGCATCCAAAATTACGATTTCCTCATTATCCCGTACAAAACGAGACAAAAGAATTGCGTTCTCCTAACACAACATTTGCATTGTCACTGCAGTATCATACAATGCTATTCAAGGATAAGCCATATTTAGACAGGCAATGCTTAAACATGGAAAATAACTTTTCAGGATCTACGTCTTTATTTTCACATAATCTAAAAAATGAGTATTTCTATCTGAGTCATTACCAATGCTTCTTGTGAGAATGCATAAATGTTTCATTTCCCATCTACGTGTATTGAGAAGTGCTTTCCCCGTAAGGCGTTTGCATGGTTTTTTTTTTTTCACAGCCTTATTTATAACTTTAGTCACAAGACATTTAATTTTGTCTCTTTTCAGTGCCACGATTCGTGCAATAGAGGAGTCCGGAACAATGGCATGATTACGTTCAGCGATATGTTCCATTGAATTGAAGCTCCTATTATGTTCCACGATATCAAACACAATCCTGAGTTCAAGAGTTTTTATACTGTTTTGCTCCCCCATTGACGTTTTTGTAAACAGAGAACTGATAATAGGCACATTTTTCACTTGCAGTGTATTTTTCTTGTGAGTTGGGGTTGCAGCGTTGTCTATCTAATTCGCCTTTCCCCGCTAAAATAAAAAAAAAACCAAGTCCTTGCAACACAAACATCTGGTCTTATATGGATCTTTAGTTTTGTAGGGCCACCCTTTAAAATTTGGATCTTGGAACCAAGAGTCCACAAATGTTTGCCTATGCCACGATTTTTCGTCTTTCTTAAGTTCGTCTCTAATATCACATTTTTCTTTTAGATGTTAATGGACCTGTTTGATCATTTGACATATTGGCACTGCTCATAAATAACAGTACCGATTAAACAGCAAACTCACCTTGTCACTGATTCACATTTCATCACGCACAAAAGCATATTGAACAACACTAAACTACTAACTGTTCACTCTCTGAGTCTGTCAACAGCTGCGTAACGGTGGGACAACAATGTCAAATATCCACAGAATATATGACTTCAACTGCGAATGGGCAAAGCTGAAAATATGTACCCAGCCGGGATTCGAACTCGGGTACACATTTTCAGCTTTGCCCATTCGCAGTTGAAGTCATATATTCTGTGTGAATATGAAAACAATAACAACTGCAGGATCAGAAGTGACGTCTGTTCTTTCGGAATAGACACCACATGTATATAATGTCAAATATGCTCACGAAAACACAACTGCAGCTGCAGTCTGCCCATTAACCGCCAACAAGTAGTAATTGCCGGTGGGCAGGGGATTAGAAAGCTACACGATCGCTTGTAAGTTTCAGACTCGCAAACGCGCTTCCTTATTGAATTAACACAGTGAGCTGTTACAATCATATCGTTAGAATAATTTTTATTACTAATGCCTTCTGCAATCAATATGTAATATCTAAACTGGAAAATAATAACCTGGAAAAATTCAGAATTGGCAATCTAAAAAAAAATCCCTACATTCCCTCGATTTTGACAATAAAATCCCTCAATCCATTTACGGTTGAAAAATCCCTACGCCGGGGGATGTATCCCTCAACATCGCAACCCTGTTTCCTCGGCCAACTACGAAACGAATTTTGTAGATTTCGTTGTAGAGAACGCAACAATACCTATTGCCTGGAAAGGCGAAGTCGTGACGTGGCAGTGCCAGGAACTAGGTCACGTGATGAGGTATAGTGGTCAGCGAGGCTACGGTTAAATTAGCGTCCAACAAGAAGAAGCAAAAAGCTCAACACTGCAGCGGCGTATCCAGGGGGGAGGGGACTGTCGGGCTGAACCCCCCTTCCCCCCCCCCCAAGACCCCCCTCCTAGAGACAAAGAGAGAGAGAGACAGAGAGAGAAGAAAAAAGAAAGGGATCAATCCTCCCAACATGAGTAATGGCACAGAGTAACATATACAGAGAAGCAGCCCTACCAAAACCACTGTCCTACGATCCCCTCGTAGTTCCGTAAGTTGCTAGTAGGTGTCGGGCGGATCGCTGGCTTAGGGTGCCTCTCGCGCGTCAGAGGGTAGCGTGGAGGGGAGGGTGAGGGGAGAGCTCGTGCCGCCTGCCACGAGGCCACGGCTGTGTCCGGCTTGCTGGCGTTTGAGGGGAGGTGGTGGTGGGGACAGCCGCTCTGCCGCCTGCTCTGGCCAGTTTAAAGAGCTGCTTCTGGCCACAGCGGCATCATGGGACATCTTACGGAACTACTGGAAACCCTCCCTCCCCGCACCCCGGAACAGGCGACTGGAGGCAGCTTAGGAGGGCACCCAAGACTTCCCGACCGCCCGATAGATGTCTCTACGGTTACGCTACCAGAGCTCTGTGCGAAATGAGAACAACCAATAGCATCACAAGTTAGCGAGAGCCAAAAGAATTGCATTCTGGGGTAAACATTACTTGCCTCGATGCGGGCAGTTTGAACGCATTCTGCCTCTTTCTTATGAAAGTAATGCGAGTATATTCTGCAAAATTCGACGTTTTTACATTTCCGTCTGATTTCAGAACGAAGTACGAAAAAATAGCTTCGAGTGAAACGCAGCCTATAGAAGGAAAAATCATGTTCTTCCTTATCACAAATTTTTGTGTTTCTTTCCAAATATGTGACGATTTCCGAAAGTGTGGTCAGGCAGGCGAATACGGATTTTATTGCTGCTTTCGGAGCAATTTAAGCTGCCCTCATAATTCCCTGCCTGTCCAGATTTATTTTATTTATTTATTTTCGAGGTCTATGAAATCGTGACGGGAGTGTATCGCTGGGATGTAGAATGTGTCATATTGTTGCTATAATAATCATAGGTAAATGTCATGCGGCTTACTGACTACATTGTTTGTAAACAGATGCATGAAAAGGGCTACACTTTACTTACGGGCTGCAAGGGCTTAGAGTGTTAATGTTGGCAATGAAATTTTCGCTTTACGGTGGTAATCAATTTACTATCCGGACAAGGTTATATACAAGAACCTGTCAGCCATAGAGCAGGAACAGCATTAATTACTTATCTCACGGCCAACACAAAAGATTAATTATATTATTATTTTCAGAGAACGTGTAATGTGGTTGCCAACACTATGTCTGTACCATAAAACTTACGTTCTAATTCGCAGAAAAAGTATACAGCCAATAAGTGATTTACCCAAGAGAGTGACATGGTCAGTTCTTATAGTGAAGCTAAAACTTAAACAGGAAGTAACGCAGATTATTAATCAACTCCTTTAAAGAATAGATATATAGAAGACGAGGGGTTCTTGCTTTTTGAATTTAGCCATATCACCACTGACTGATGTAATATAAACTATAGGATTATTTTATACTATTCTGCCTGAATAATTTACCGCGTTCCTCATTGTCTCCTGCTAGAATTTTTAATGTTGTTGTTGTTGTGGTCTTCAGTCCGGAGACTGGTTTGATGCAGCTCTCCACAATACCCTATCCTGAGCAAGCCTCTTCATCTCCACATAAGAACGGCAACCTACATCTGTCTGAATCTGCTTACTGTATCCATCTCTAGGTCTTCCTCTGCGATTTTTACCCCACACACTTCCCTCTAATGCTAAATTCGCGATTCCTTTATGTCTAAGAATGTGTCCTACCAATCTATCCCTTCTTTTAGTCAAGGTATGCCAGAAATTTCTTTTCTCCCCAATCCTGTTCAGTACGTCCTCATTATTTACGCGATCCACCCATCTAATCTTCAGCATTCTTCTGTAGCACCATATTTCAAAAGCCTCTATCCTCTTCCTGTCCGCACTGTTTATCGTCCATGTCTCACTCCCATACAAGGCAACACTCCATACAAATGCCTTAAGAAAGGACTTCCTTAGGCTTAAATCAATATTCGATGTTAACAAATTTCTCTTTTTCAAGAACGCTTTTCTACCCATTGCCATTCTGCATTTTATATCCTCTGTACTACGACCATCATTTGTTATTTTACTGCCCAAGTAACAAAACTCATCTACCTCCTTTATTGCTTCGTTTCCCAATCTAATTCCTTCAGCATCACCTGATTTCCTTACACTGCACTCCATTACCCTAGTTTTGCTCTTGTTAATGTTCATCTTATATGCAACTTTCAGCACACTGTCCATTCCGTTCAATTGCTCTTCCAGGTCCTTTGCTGTATCTGACAGAATTACTATGTCGTCGGCAAAACGCAAGGTTTTCAATTCTTCACCCTGAACTTTAATTCCTTCTCCAAATTTCTCCTTGCTTTCCTTTATAGCTTGCTCAATGTACAAATTGAATAACATTGGAGAAAGGCTACAACCCTGTCTTACCCCCTTTCCAACCACTGCATCCCTTTCATGCCCTTCAACTCTGACAACCGCTGTCTGGTTTTTGTACAAGTTGTAAATAACCTTACGCTCCCTATATTTTACTCCTGCTTGCTTCAGAACTTGAAAGAGTTTATTCCAATCAACATTGTCAAAAGCCTTCTCCAAATCTACAAAAGCTAGAAATGTAGGTTTGCCTTTCCTTAATCTATCTTCTAGGATAAGCCGTAAAGTGAGTATTGCCTCCCGAGTTCCTACATTTCTCCTGAACCCAAACTGATCTTCCCCGAGGTCGGCTTCTACAAGTTTTTCCATCCTTCTGTATATAATTCGTGTTAATATTTTGCAACCATGACTTATTAAACTGATGGTTCTGTAGTTTTCACACCTGTCTGCACCTGCTTTCTTTGGAATGGGGATTATAACATTTTTCTTAAAGTCTGAGGGTACTTCGTCTGTCTCATATATCTTACACACCAGGTGAAACAGGTTTGTCATGGCTGGTTCTCCCAGAGACTTCAGTAGTTCTGAGGGAATATCATCTACTCCAGGGGCCTTGTTTCGACTTAGGTCTTTCAGGGCTCTGTCAAATTCTTCTCTCAGTACAGTATCTCCTATTTCATCTTCATCTACATCCTCTTCCCTTCCTACAATATTGTCTCGAAGTTCATTTCCTTTGTAGAGCACCTCTATATACTCTTTCCACCTGTCAGCTTTCCCTTCTTTGCTGAGAACTGGTTTTCCATCAGTGTCCTTGATATTCATAGAGCTGTTTTTCTTATCTCGAAATGTTTCTTTTATTTTC
The DNA here is from genome assembly GCA_026315105.1 of Locusta migratoria. NCBI lineage: Eukaryota > Metazoa > Arthropoda > Insecta > Orthoptera > Acrididae > Locusta > Locusta migratoria. Next base: position 213,184,937 of record CM048744.1, on the reverse strand, counting down.
CTGTAGGCTGTATCTATTTTTCCCCTATTTATACATTCTTCTACATCCTTGCATTTGCCTTCTAGCCACTCCTGCTTAGCCATTTTGCACTTCCTGTCAATCTCATTTCTTAGTCGTCTGTACTCCATTTTACCTGTTTCATTTACTGCATTTTTATATTTTCTCCTTTCATCGATTAAATTTAGTATCTCCTGTGATATCCAAGGATTTTTTGTAGGTCTTGCCTTCCTACCTATTTCGTCCTCTGCTACCTGCACTATTTCATCTCTCAATTTTACCCATTCCTCCTCTACTGTTTTATTTTCCCCTGTTTCTGTCAATTGTTGCCTAAAGCTCCCTCTGAAATTCTTAAGAACCTCAGGTTCCTTCAATTTATCCAGGTCCCATCTCCTTATTTTCCTACCTTTTTGTAGTTTCTTTAGTTTCAGCCTACAGTTCATAACCAACAAGTTATGGTCAGAGTCTATATCTGCCCCTGGGTATGTCTTACTCTGTAAAACCTGGTTCCTAAATCTATGTCTTACCATTATAAAATCTATCTGGTATCTCCCGGTGTCTCCTGGTCGTTTCCACGTATACAACCTTCTTTTGTGATTCTTGAACCAGGTGTTTGTTATAACTAAATTATGTTCCGTGCAAAATTCTACCAGGCGGCTTCCTCTTCCATTCCTTTTGCCCAGTCCATATTCACCTACTATCTTCCCTTCCCTTCCCTTCCTTGTCCTACTACCGAATTCCAGTCTCCCATAACAATTAAGTTTTCCTCTCCCTTAATTGTCTGAATAATTTCCTTTAGCTCCTCATATATTTCTTCGATTTCCTCATCATCGGCAGAGCTAGTTGGCATATAAACCTGTACTACTGTTGTCGGTGTTGGCTTCGTATCTATCTTGACAATGATAATGCGATCACTGTGCTGCTCATAGTAGTTTACCCGCATTCCTATTTTCTTATTCATTATCAATCCTACTCCTGTGATACCCCCAATTGATTTTGTATTTATAATCCTGTACTCACCTGACCAGAAATCCTGTTCATCCTGCCAGCGAACTTCACTAATCCCCACTATATCTAACCTCAACCTATCCATTTCCCTTTTTAAATTTTCTAATTTTCCTACCCGATTAAGGGATCTAACATTCCACGCTCCGACACGTAGAATGCCAGTATTGTCTTTCCTGATGATCGCATCCTCCTGAGTAGTCCCCGCCCGGAGATCCGAATGGGGGACTATTTTACCTCCGGAATATTTTACCCGAGAGGATGCCATCATCATATGTTCATACAGTAGAGCTGCATGTCCTCGGGAAAGATAACGGCTGTAGTTTCCCCTTGCTTTCAGCCGTTCGCAGTAGCTTTGTGGCAAAGCCACATTAGCTGATGTTCAATAAATCTCTACAATAGTATCTAGAGTGCACTCTGATAATACTCTGAGAGCGCTGTATTTCGGAAGCAGACAGCCAAATATATATGGTAAGGAAGAATATTAATATTGTTGCCGCTCGTGAAGCTGGCCTATTGGGTTCCTACCTCAGAGCACACTGTAAAATTATCATAGATTGGGAAATAAACGGCGAAATATTTGCGTCCTTCATTTTCTAATCACAAGGAAATATAAATAATGTAGAACACTGCAAATCATACTTGCCTTACATTAATAAGCAACTCCTAGAATGTGTTTAAATAAAATATTTCAAAAAAATTAAAGGAAATGTGCGCTTACGAACTATGATCCCTTATGTTGACAATCTAGAACGCTATCCATTACACCATGTTGAAGATAAACATTTCAACCCTTTATTATTAAATTCATTACAACATCTTATTGCTGCAGTACAATTTCATATGTAATAACAAGGTAAATCTCCTTGTGATGCAGTGTCAGTGCACCGTCACTTTGAAATGGAACTGGGCAACCTTAACACGAAACAGTTTACATATTATGCCAGAATGAACGACGGGGTGTTCTGCATCGAGTCAAGGATATACCAGTAAGGTAGCGTAACCGTAGAGACATCTATCGGCCGGTCGGGAAATCTTCGGTGCCCTCCCAAGCTGCCTCTAGTCGCCTGTCACCCCGGAGCGTAGGACCGGGCCCTTACAGAGGTTTCCCGTCTGTATATATTTGTCTGTGGTAATGGCACCGACCGCGTTTTTTTGTAAGAACAATAGAAAGAAATACGAAATTTGCGAAAACTGCACAACTTTTGTCAAACAGAAATAAGCATCAAAGCTAGTAAGGAAACCCTTAGAAGCAGTGTTTTGTTTATGGATTTTTGTTTTAGGTGTCATAATTAACGTTTTGTTTTGTGCGGACGAGAGGGCATAGCTGCTAAAATACCATACTTTCTGAGGTTTTAATCAGAATCAAAGCGACCAGTAGTTGACGTAGATGGAACATGGATTCACACGCATTATACAGTAAATAAATGTTGTCTAAGTGATAGTGTGCGAGTAGTATTGTCAAACAAAAGTGCCGGTCAGAGTTTGTTGTTCATGTAAGCGGAGACAGGTGTTTCATGGCTCAAAAACCAAGACGTCCTACTATCAATCATAAACGGACAGCAAAATTTTTTTTTAAAAAATACGACGAAACCCAACTTATGCCAGGCTTACCGCAAATGCCTTTATCCCTTGTAATTACTCTCACAGCGTATTTACCCATTCGGAATACTTCTAGCCATTGTAGGTGTTGGACATGTTTGACTGTAGTAATGTTCAACCATTTTATTTTTATTTATTTTTTTTATTTTTTTCCATAATGCGGGAAGAATACAACACTCAGACACTGCCATTGAAGGGCTTATCAAAATTGCTTCAGACTTAACATATAACCGCAGTATCGAACATTGCATTCGAATTTACGAATTAGATTTCGTCTTCTGCAAAATTAGTTGTGAGTAAACGCACGGCGCGCAACAGGCTGGCAGCGCTCCACTCATACGAATACTGGCACTCTGAGTTTGCTACTGAGTTGATGTTTCGACTCAGTGAATCGAGTCAGCGAACTGTTCGACAGAGTCGAAACTTGAAGCGGCACTGTTTCGGAACAGCAAATCTTGTAATTCATGTATCGGACGCCAGATACCGTTAACATGCGTTTTGCTGTCCGTCTGCCTGGGTGAGTTCGACACAGCGCCCAGGCGTGCAACGGGTTTGAATTTGTTCTCCTACCACGCCACGCGAGATTTTGAATTATGCTATCCTTCAACTGAGTTTTTGAAGACTGGGATACCACCGAGAAAAGTTGTGAAGTCCTTCGGTGTTTTGAGGTTTGTTATATGTTGCTACATCTGTGCCATGTAAACGCATCTTTTCAAAGTAAGGGCAGATAATTTCAGTGAGACGAAACCGCATTCTCAGTAAGGAGATGTCAAAAATAACGTTTTTCAATTTCAATTTAAAGAAACTATAATTGAATCTCATTTATTTGACTGACTGAAGATGAATCACCCCCATGAACCACAGACATTGCCGAGGTGGGGTGGCTTGCGTGCCTCAACGATGCAGATAGCCGTACCGTAGGTGCAACCACAACGGAGGGGTATCTGTGGAGAGGCCAGACAAACGTGTGGTTCCTGAAGAGGGGCAGGAGCCTTTTCAGTAGTTACAGGGGCAACAGTCTGGATGATTGACTAAGCTGGCCTTGTAACATCAGCTAATGTGGCTTTGCCACACGGTTACTGCGAACGGCTGAAAGCAAGGGGAAACGACAGCCGTTACTTTTCCCGAGGACATGCAGCTCTACTGTATGAAAATATGATGATGGCATCCTCTTGGGTAAAATATTCCGGAGGTAAAATAGTCCCCCATTCGGATCTCCGGGCGGGGACTACTCAGGAGGATGTTATCATCAGGAAAGACAATACTGGCATTCTACGGATCGGAGCGTGGAATGTTAGATCCCTTAATCGGGTGGGAAAATTAGAAAATTTAAAAAGGGAAATGGATAATTTGAAGTTAGATATAGTGGGGATTAGTGAAGTTCGGTGGCAGGATGAACAGGATTTCTGGTCAGGTGAGTACAGGATTATAAATACAAAATCAGTTGGGGGTATCACAGGAGTAGTACTAATAATGAATAAGAAAATAGGAATGCGGGTAAACTACTATGACCAGCACAGTGATCGCATTATCATTGTCAAGATAGATACGAAGCCAACACCGACAACAGTAGTACAGGTTTATATGCCAACTAGCTCTGCCGATGATGAGGAGATCGAAGAAATATATGAGGAGCTAAAGGAAATTATTCAGACTGTTAAGGGAGAGGAAAACTTAATTGTGATGGGAGACTGGAATTCGGTAGTAGGAAAAGGAAGAGAAGGAAAAATAGTAGGTGAATATGGACTGGGCAGAAGGAATGAAAGAGGAAGTCGCCTGGTAGAATTTTGCACGGAACATAATTTAATCATAACAAACACGTGGTTTAAGAATCACAAAAGAAGGTTGTATACTTGGAAGAGACCAGGATTTTATAATGGTAAAACATAGATTCTGGAACCAGGTTATAAACTGCAAGACATACCCAGGGGCAGATATAGACTCTGACCATAACTTGTTAGTCATTAACTGTAGGCTGAAACTGAAAAAACTGCAGAAAGGTAGGAAACTAAGGAGATAGGACTTAGATAAATTGAAAGAACGTGAAGTTCTGGAGAATTTCATAGGGAGATTTAGGCAACAATTGGCAGAAACAGGGGGAAATAAAACAGTAGAAGAGGAATGGGTAGCATTGAGAGATGAAATAGTGAAGGCAGCAGAGGACAAAATAGGTAGAAAGGCAAGACCTACAAAAAATCCTTGGATAACACAGGAAATACTAAATTTAATTGATGAAAGGAGAAAATATAAAAATGCAGGAAATGAAACAGGCAAAATGGAGTACAGACGACTAAGAAATGAGATTGACAGGAAGTGCAAAATGGCTAAGCAGGAGTGGCTAGAAGCCAAATGAAAATCTGTAGAAGAATGTATAAGAAGGGGAAAAGTAGATACCGCCTACAGGAAAATAAAAGAGACATTTGGAGACAAGAAAAGCAATTCTGCGAATATCAAGAACTCAGATGGGAAACCAGTTCTCAGCAAAGAAGGGAAAGCTGAAAGGTGGAAAGAGTACATAGAGCAGCTCTCTAAAGGAAATGAACTTAGAGACGATGTTGTAGGAAGGGAAGAGGAAGTAGATCAAGATGAAATAGGAGATACTATACTGAGAAATGAATTTGACAGAGCCCTGAAAGACCTAGGTCAGAACAAGGCCCCAGGAGTAGATGACATACCCTCAGAGCTACTAAAGTCTCTGGGAGGGCCAGTCATGACAAAACTATTTGAACTGGTGTGTAGGATGTATGAGACAGGCGAAATACCCTCAGACTTTAAGAAAAATGTAATAATCCCCATTCCAAAGAAATCAGGTGCAGACAGGTGTGAAAATTACAGAACCATCAGTTTGATAAGTCATGGTTGCAAAATTTTAACACGAATTATCTACAGGAGAATGGAAAAGCTGGTAGAAGCTGACCTAGGGGAAGATCAGTTTGGATTCAGGAGGAACTTAGGAACCCGGGAGGCAATACTCACTTTACGTCTTATCTTAGAAGATAGATTAAGGAAAGGCAAACCTACATTTTTAGCCTTTGTAGATTTGGAGAAAGCGTTTGACAATGTTGACTGGACTACACTCTTTCAATTCTGAAGTCAGCAGGGGTAAAATACAGGGAAAGGAGAGTTATCTATAACTTGTACAAAAGCCAGACCGCTGTTATTAGACTCGAAGGGCATGAAAGGGAAGCATCTGTTGGGAAGGGAGTAAGACAGGGTTGTAGCCTTTCTCCGATGTTATTCAATTTGTACATTGAGCAGGCGGTGAAGGAAAGCAAGGAAAATTTTGGAATAGGGATTAAAGTTCAGGGGGAAGAAATAAAAACATTGCGTTTTGCTGATGACATTGTAATTCTGTCAGAGACAGCGAACGACCTGGAAGAGCTGTTGAATGGAATGGACAGTGTGTTGAAGAGAGCGTACAAAATCAACATTAACAAGAGCAAAACAAAAATAATGGAATGCGGTCTTAGAAAATCAGGCGATGCTGAAGGAATTACATTAGGTAACGAAACAATGAAGGTGGTAGATGAGTTTTGTTACTTAGGTAGTAAAATAACATGCGATGGTCGCAGTACAGAGGACAAAAAATTCAGAATGGCAATGGGAAGAAAAGCATTTTTGATAAAGCGAAATTTGCTAACATCGAATATTAATTTAAGGGTAAGGAAGTCTTTTCTGAAGGCATTTGTGTGGAGTGTTGCCTTGTACGGGAGTGAAACATGGACGATAAGCAGTGCGGACAGGAAGAGAATAGAGGCTTTTGAAATGTGGTGTTACAGAAGAATGCTGAAGATTAGGTGGGTAGATCACATAACTAATGAAGAGGTACTGAACAGAATTGGCGAGAAAAGGAATTTTTGGCATACCCTATCTAAAAGAAGGGTAGGACACATTCTTAGACATCGAGGAATCGTAAATTTAGCATTGGAGGGAAGTGTGTGGGGTAAAAATCGCAGAGGGAGGCCAAGAGACGCGCATAGTAAGCAGATTCAAGTGGATGTGGGTTGCCGTTCTTATGAGGTGATGAAAAGGCTTGCTCAGGATAGAGTAGGGTGGAGAGCTGCATCAAACCAGTCTCCGGACTGAAGACCATAACAACAACATCTGGTATTGTAGTTCAGTTTTGTGGTTTCATCGCGCAAATTGTGAAATGTATTTCCTTTGTTGATACTTGTAGTAATATCTTTTGATTGCATTAAATATGTCCTTGGAACAAATCTTAAATATTTTGTTTATATTGATTGGTTAGAAAAGTTATTCATTTCTGGATGCACGTAGACATTCGAACCATGATCTTTCTTGTTTTATTTAAACTTAATTGTGGGATTTTGAAGGTTGGAAAACGTTTCATGACTTTGGCATCTGAAAATTACTATTTTGTGCTTCCTTCGTTACAGTACTTAGTAAACGTATATGCTTAAATTCTCCATCATCGCGTCATTGCTCCAGTTGAAGTATATGGCTAAGAACGTCAATTTAAAGCCAAAGATTTTGCGATACAGTTAGGTTAGAGGCAAACAAAATCGAAGCTAAATATCTACAGAAGACTTTGAACATAAATCTGTAGCTAAGGTAGAATATTTAAAAATTTTAGGTGTTTGAATTGACGAGGGACTGAATTGGAAGAAACAAATTGAAGATCTCCTGAAACGTCTGAGTTCAGCTACTTATGCTATCAGAGTCATTGCAAAATTTGGTGATATAAATCTCAGTAAATTAGCTTACTACGCCTATTTTCATGCACTGCTTTCATATGGGATCATATTCTGGGGCAATTCAACATTGAGTAAAAAAGTATTCATTGCACAAAAGCGTGTAATCAGAATAATTGCTGGAGCCCACCCAAGAGCATCCTGCAGACATTTATTTAGGGATCTAGGGATACTCACTGTAGCTTCACAATATATATATTCACTCATGAAATCCGACCCAATTCAAAAGTAATAGCAGTGTGCATAGCTACAACACTAGGAGAAAGGATGATATTCACTATTCAAGGTTAAATCTAACTTTGGCTCAAAAAGGGGTGAATTATGCTGCCACAAAAGTCTTTGGTCACTTACCAAGTAGCATCAAAAGTCTGACAGATAGCCAACTAGTATTTAAAAAGAAATTAAAGGAATTTCTGAATGGCAACTCCTTCTACAATGTAGATGAATTTTTAGATAAAACTTAAAAAATAAATAAATAAAAAACCAAAAAAAAATCCTTAAAATATTGATTGTCAAGAATAGACAACATTTACTAAACTGACACGTTCCACATCTCATTACGAAATGTCGTATATATGATCTATGCAACAAGTATTAATCTAATCTGAGTATTAAAAAGCACTGACAGCCTACAGAGGCTTATTTCAATAAAATACAGGCTTGAAAATTAGATCCAAAACGTGGAAACTAACAATATTTCATAGATGTTTCGTCTTTGCTGTATCGCGCTCCTGTGCTGTGCCCTGCAGCTTTCTCAGCTCACGCTAAATCAGCGGAGGTAGCGGGGCGCCGGACGTTAAGTGTTTAGAGTGCCGAAGTAGCGAGTCGACTCTGCGGCACGCCAGATGTTTCGTGTGCCGAAACAGTGAGTCGACTCACTAGACTCGGAAGATCCGTATGTTTCGAAACAGTGAAATGATCCGAACTGCCCATCACTACTGGCACTGGCGTGTATGGCAGACTGCTTCCCCCTCTGTTGCTAGTCCGTCGTAAACATTATGGTGCTGCCTCCCCCCGCCCCAAAAAAAAAAAAAAAAAAAAAAAAAAAAAAAAAAAAAAAAAAAAACCCACAAGAGACGTGGGGTGGCAGATTTGCGCCGGCCCTGCATACAAGAATCTGTCAACCATAGAGCAGGAATAGCATTTCATTCTTTATACAAAAGATTATTCCTCAAATTTTATGTGATTGGCTTTTCAATGAGCCTTCAACCGTCGTTGCCAACATTAGCACAGTACGCCGTTACTGTCAGAAGTAAAATTTAACCCACTACTTAGGTATTACCGTATATAGTATATAAAAAGCACCGCAAGATAAACCATTTAGATTTTTATGATAATTGTTGAAACAAACATTTTTCATGCAGTACTGTTAAAAAAAAGTAAATAAATAGGCTTACCGTAATATAGCTGTATATAGGAAATCGGAAGAAACCCTGTACCTATTCAATTTTAGTGTTAAGTATAAATTAATTATAAAACTAACAGATATCACTGCAATTAACTGATCGTGTCTTCAATCGTGACTCCTTCCGAAAATTTGCATGTTTCCCAAGTAGTGTGCTATTCAGTATCCAATGGTCGTTGTGGGAAAGTCGAAAGAGTGTTCTCGGCAATAAGCAGAATAATAACCAAAGAAACAGACTGAGCTAGAGAGCATCAATCACGCTTTTACATCTTGAAAGGAATACGTAATTTGCATCCCATATGACTTTCCTTTTTACCGTACACTGAATTTCTACGTCTGACATCTATGGTACGGCAATATTTATTAGGATGGTGGGCAAGTAGGAAAAACTAGATTTTTACGTTAAAATTATAAATCCTAAAACTTTTTCTTAACCTCTCTCTGTATTGTATGATACTATGTTTTTCTCCCATTTTGGAACACGGCTTCCCGAAATTTATTCTGTATCTTCAAAAGTATTTAAGCTCCATTTTGTGAAAAGAAACGAGATTGACAACAATGTTTGAGATTTAGGCGTCCCGATTGTTAATAGATTTTCATTATTCCAGCGAAAAGCGTAGGCCTACAGGTTATATAATTTCCCCATATTTTCGAATGTTATACACTAACCATACCGGTAGCCGTGAGTAAATGTTGACACTGAATCATAATGACAAAATTTGTAAATCCGTACAATTTTCATTTTGAGACCAAATCCGCTTCGACTGCAATTAACTTTATTTTTAAAAAAGCACTACCGGTTTCGCGTCCTGTAGACGCATTATCAGGTGCTCTCAAAGGTTTGTTTTTGTCATAAACTGTTCAATCTAAATTTTGTAAACAAAAACCGACACTGCTTTATACACGTAATTTGTTTTGATTTGTTACCTAAATACTAGGGTTACCCCGCGTCCACACATTGGTACCAACGCTGGCGGCAACATTGGCCAATATTTTTGAGACAGCGTCCACACATTGGAGCCAACATTCAGTTGAATTCGTCGAGAGCCAATGTAAACATATCTGACGCTTAAATCGCGGTCAATGCGTTGACGCTTTTGAGTGTGAATAATTACATTTTTTCATTGTAAACCAAAATGGGAAACATACGTAAAAGACGATGGGGTGTTGTATCACTTCCTACCAAACATTAATTACGATACGAAATCATTAATTTTTAAAATATGCTAAAAGTAAACGATACATTATTGAAACTTAGACCTGCTACTTTAAATGATTGAAATAAAAATAAAAAATAAAGATGTTTTGGAGGAATGCTATTCTTTTGTTATTACGCTTCGATTTATTGCTAAAATTGACAGTTTTAGAAGCCTCCACTTCCCTTTTAAAATAACCATTTAATTGATATCACTGGTAGTGCTTGAAGTTTGCAAAACAATATTTAAAACTCGACAGTAAATATTAAGTACTGTAATGTTAATTTTAAAAATTCATTTCAATAATGGAGTGTGTCGAAAGTCTAAAAAGTTTTTAATTTCACAGTTCATGCCTAAGTTTTGCTGTGACTTTTTTTTTTTTTTTTAAGGTTTCTTTCACAAATAAATCACTTTCTGATACAGTTCTAATATTTACAAAGACATTTCGAAACTCAAAAACGGCGACGAAGAACGAACGAAGAAACAGTTTCGAGATGAGCAGACGACAAAGAATGAAACGTTGGCGCCAATGTGTGTACGACGTACCCATATTGGCCCGACGTCCTTTGATGTTTGGTCGAAATACCGACAAGCAACGGAGCCGTACCAACGTTGGCGCCAACGTTGGTTCCAACACTATTTCACCGATCCACACATTGGACGAACACTGTTGGCGCCAACGTTGGGTCCAATGTGTGGATCCGGTCTTAGGAGCGGATTTGGTCTCAAAATGAAAACATTTGGCTGCGGATGCCCGAAATTCAAGATAACATGCTTAAAAATCCGTACTAGACGGATACGGGTAATGGTACGCTAGTCATGTTATTGTAGGCCCTACAGTTTTTCATCACGTCAAAGTAGGCGCTTACTTTAATTTGCGGGAATTATTGTATTAATTTCGTACTGTATTAAATTGCATGGTGTTCAGAAAAATATTACTATTTATTTTACTGCTATTTTCCAGAGAAGGCCAGACTTCCCAAGAAGAATGGCATCGACTGTATGGAAAATGTTCGGGAAACGAAATATATCATATTGTCCTGGGCGACAGCAGGTTTTTTGGAGAATACGAAGGAAAGAGCTTCACATATGCCAGCTTCCATTCGCACAGAAAGTAAGTTACAGTACAGTATATTGCATTTTGGTTATGCCCATAGGACCTACTGATAGTTCAATAAATCTAATAATTACTTCAATATATTATATGAACTAGACAACGTCTCCAAATGTCTCACATTTTTGTCACTGGTGGGGCCTACCAGTATTTTTATGTTTACAGGTTCTTCTTCCACAACATGAATAACATAAACATTGAATATCGTTATCTGTTACCTGTACTATAACTGTGTTGATTATGTGTCACACTTATATTGTTTTGTTTGGTGTTATATTTAGTTTGTAAAATATGTGAAAATAATTGAAACACGGCCTATGTACCACCTGTCAATCAAAATCTCACGTGTCCCTTTACTTAAAGCTAAAAAAATATCCACCTTTACTGAAGCAACATCAGTTTCAAAATTACACATTGTTAAAGTTTTTTAAAACAGTTCAAAGTCGACCTGTTTCTGATACTTTAAACTACTATAGCGACTCTCAGAATCAAGGTAGAAAGATGAGTGAGGTGTCATTTTGCAGCATCTTCAAGCGCTCACCAAAAATATATAACACTACAGGGGTAATAATAAAAAAATTTTACCAATTTCAAAATAAAAAATGTTAATTTAAAATTTTTCAAAATGTGCCACTTATAAATTTTGGAAAAAAAATCTCAAATATTCCTTGTATAGTGGTTAATTGATATGATAAATTTCATCATGGGTTCTTACAGAAAAATGCAATTGAAAATATGCTTACATTAGAATTTTCACTATTGGTTCCAGAAGACCTAATAGTATCTAAAAAAGAAAAAAAAAAAAATGGCTGTGTAAAATTATTTCTATCAGAGACTTAACAATAGAAATACCGGTATGTCTATAAATTTGATCAGTGGAGTTTTATTTTCACAACCTCTTTTCAAAGCTAAATGGGATTATTAGAAAGCTTTAGACATATCACGAATAGAAGGAGTCTATGCACCAGAACTAGGTAGTTTTAAAACTGAAAAATTTAAGTTTGGTGGAATTAAAGATTAAAATATACATGAATTTTGGTTAAAACGAAAATTATAGAAGGAAACTTTCCTGGTGGGATAAACAAATATAAAAAATAGAAATCGGATGACTTACCAAAAGGACCGGTTCGTCGATAGGCACAAATAATCACACACAAACACACATACAAGCTTTCGCCACCACTGGCAGCTTCTTCAGGAAAAAGATGAAAAAAGGGGAGGAGAAAGGGAAGGATATGGGTTTTAAAGGAGTGGAAAAGGAGTCATTCCAATCCCAGGAGTGGAAGGAATTACCTTAGGGGACAAAAGGGACGGTGAACAAGGTAAACTCCTGGGATTGGAATGACTCCTTTTCCACTCCTTTAAAACCCATATCCTTCCCTTTCTCCTCCCCTTTTTTCATCTTTTTCCTGAAGAAGCTGCCAGTTGTGGCGAAAGCTTGTATGTGTGTTTGTGTGTGATTATTTGTGCCTATCGACGAGCCAGTCCTTTTGGTAAGTCATCCGATTTCTATTTTTTATATTTGAATTTTGGTGAACATATTTAATGTTTTGTAACTGTGTTACTATCTTAATAAAGTCTATGTACATAAAACAAACTTACACAGGCCTAATGATTAACTTGCAGCCTTTTTTTCATCTCTCCTGAAGATTAAATTACTAAAATTGGTGAAGGCTTAGATGGTTTCCTGCAGTTCATCATTTGACAAATTATAAACTTTTGCATACTGAAATAGATCTGTGAATCATTTCTTTGTGTGCTCTTGTGATTACACTATACTGAAACAATGGTTCAATTTTATTTCCCTGAGTTATCCAGTTGCTTCCTCGAAAAAAATAGTATAAAAAACTGCACCAGTGTGTTCTTAAAAGCTAGTGAATAAGCAATTAAGTACATTTAAATGCAATACTCTGCAGTTTAAATTCTGTCTGATAAAATTCTAGAGTAGTTGAGATTCCACAAACACTTTTTTTTAATGACGACTTGTTTCATTTCATATCATATCATTATTTGAACATAGTCTGGATTAAGCCTGAATTAAGACTTAGAGTGTTGTCTACACAATAACAAACCTGCTGAAACAGTAAGCAATGTACCCATAGTGACAGATTGAGACAGTGACACTGAGCAGCATTCATATATATGAAACTTGGATGTGAACAGCTAGAGAGCTTGAGCAAGCCATGAGGTAAATAGAGTAAATGCTACACTTATCTCGCAATGCAAGTTGCAGATGTGCAAACTACCATTTACTGTTCTCTGTGCGGTCAAGTGATACATATGTTTCTTGTCAGCAAAGTGCAGCACATGTTCACTATAGTCTCTTTGGTATCTGAGGATGGAACACTTTGGTGCTCTGCTTGTCATCTCGTGGGTTACCGATGGCATCCCTCCGACTATTTTTGGTGTTATTCACTTAGTAACTTTAATGTCTCCATAAAGGGCAGCTGCCAGGAATCGAACCCAGGCCCCCTACATGGTAATCAGCGACACTGTCGACTGAGCTGGAAGGAGGGAGAGGGGGCAGTATTTCAGCTGTGATCAACATTTGTGTCCATTATTTTTTACAGCAGCACTTTATAATGCTTGCCAATATGTTAGGTGGCTTTCCTTTCTGTGGGACATTATGTAATCAAATCTCTCTATTGACTCACTTTAGTGGTATGCATCACATGGATCACCTCAGTAGTCAAGGAATGAAATAATTTTTATTTTTAGATACTGGGGATTTGTGAATTTTTCTCACCTAACTGGAAGCTAGAAACAGTGCTAGTTTTGAGTGTAAAAGCTTATTAATATTAATAATTTTTACAGGTGTGAAAAACGGTCAACAGAGTGGAATACTTTATTAATAGAAACTCACCTTATAAAAACCATTAATTTCATAGAGAATATTTTGTGAGATCCAAAATAGTGCCTTAATTTTTATCCTGCTTGAGCTGCATGTGGATTTTTCAAACAGTAACAATCAATAATGTAATAATTATTTCTGTAGAGTGGCATCTGCATCAATTTTATGTGTAAAGATTTCATTTTTTTCTCTCTTAATTAAAAGGTACGGAGTAGCACTTGTTGGTGTGCGTCCAGCGGAATTACCTGAATTTTATGAGGATACAATATTGCTTAATCCTGGCCCAAGGCATATAATGAAGAAAAGTGACACTTGTTATTACATGAGCATTTCAAAGGAAGAGAACTCTGCCTTTATTCTGGGCAACCAACAGAATCAGCTGTGTGCAGAAAGTGGAACTACTGCAACAGATGACAAGGACCACAGTAAGGAGACTGGTGATGGGCATAACACTAAAACTGATGGTATCAAACTCCAACTCCAGATTCCAAACTCCATCCACGTCAGTGAGTGTTTGCATGGCTTTATTGTTACGCTTCATTTACAGAATAGGTAAGACATTGTGCAGTGCAAATGTCAATTCAAAATGAACAGCTTTCATGAGTGAAGAAAGTAGTAGAATTTGTGTCATTACACAAAAATAGTAATTAAAAGTCAATTTCCACTTTTTTCCTTAATGAGTTCGGAAGGCAGTGAAGTGATACAGTCAATCATCTTCAGGCAGATTTGTCTCAAGTTGGGGCTGAGACAAATCAGTCTGAAGATGATTCTGATTGTGAAATCAAAACCAGTAACCTGTACATAAAATAAAGTATGTAATTTCTGTGCACTATACTGATTTTTTCATATGAAAACTTCTTTCTTTCCTCCCCTCTTTTGAGTGAATATATTGCTTGAAACAATGTTTGATCATAGCTGTTCCCTTCTAGCCACATAGCCATTTGTAACTACTTAGTTGTAATCTACACCTTTCGCAGTATCCATTGTTTCTAAACACTGCTGGGCACCCAGAAATAGAAGGATCAAAATTGTTTGCTGTACAAAGATCACATGATAATAAATACAGCCGCACATGAAGGGAGGCACACATTACTGTGTTGTAATGTGACCATCAGCAAACTCCAAAGATATTGGAGGAGAACAGATTCAAACACTTCAAAGATGTCACACTTGCTAGTTGGTGTACTGGCAATGGGTACTGGAGGGGTGCAGGAATTGAATCCAGTACCACCCCAAACCATAAAATCACATGTAGGACCTATATGGTGATGCTTAAGGAGACAGTTCAGCTGTCTCTCACAGTGTTATTTGCAGACTCTAAACCATCCATCATGGTGGTACAGGTGGAATTGGGTTTCATCTGTAAAAACAGTGTCACTCCATTTGGTTGCCTATGTCCATTGTTCACCACATCATTGCCAGAGCTAATTCCTCTGGTGTTGACTGGGTGCTTAAACACAGCAGTGAACACCTTGCAGTCAGTTCACTCCACTGCAAATGACTTCTGCTATTATCCACAGACACTGCTTGTTGTTTATCAGACCAAATTTGTTGTGATTTGGTTCGTTTTATTGCAGAGGAACGCATAAATGGCACATGCACAGTATGTCTGTCATGTGTAGCGGTGCAACAAAGTGGGTGCAACCAGTTCCACTGGTCATTCATTCGCTACTTTATCCATTGGGTGCATATTCACATCACAGACACTCGGTTATGGCCAAAGCAATCACAGATTTCTCCAAAGGATAATCTGCAATTCCAGTAAGCTACGTATTATTTTTCATAAGGTGAACTCTGAAACACCCTCAAAAGGCACTTTTTGCCTTCTTTGGGGCATACTAAAGCTGCTTACAAAAACAATTCCAGTATGTCCATTTGGCTTTATTCCTCCTTTATATAGCACCAGCAGGTTGTGTTGCCAACACCTGTGATGTGCACATGCACAGAGATCCTAATCTAATCATATTCTTCTCTCATTGCTGCTACTACATCCTGCAAATTTCCCCTGATCTGGATGCTTCCTTCAGGGTTTGGGTTAAGATTTACTTATTATGTTGGCCGCCTAATGGACTGATGTTGACAACAGTTGAAAACGGCTGGAAATGAGGTTACCAGTGGTGGAGCAGATGCAGGCAGTCAGTCGGAATTCAGACAATTTTAATTTTTACTTGAAAAAGTAATTATAAGAATGAAAAGGAGATAATAGAATTTTTATGTGACCCCTCCTTCATATGTTACGATGAATTGTGACATGGTTAAGTTTCAGGTAGTGCGGTGATTGTTTAGCGAGCTAGTGTTGACAATGAAATGTTTCCTTTATGATGATAATAAATTTACTGACTGGACAAGTGTACATTCAAGAACCTGTCAACCACAGAGCAAGAACATTTTAATTATTTAGTTTATGGTCAACAGAAAGTGTTATTCAATATACTCAGTGAAATGTTGAAATCTAGTTCTTCGTCTAATTAAATTTTACAAACAGAAAAACTTGGAATTAATGATGTTTCCCTTCTCTACAGATGTTTGTGTAAGTTTGCAGAATATGTTTGCATATAACAACTACCTTCTCTATTGTCAAAGTTAAATTTTATTTGAATTTCCCAAAATATCATATTTTATGTCTTTATTTATGGGGTGGAGAATGGCTTAATAGAAAATCACAGTAATTTTTTGTGTCATGACAGAAATTCTTCCATCATGTTGCTCATAATAATTGGACAGTACTGGTTTCATTTGTATTCGGTGCTTATGTGCAGTAAATCAAAATGTAGACTATTCTGTAAATGAAGCTGGGTTTTGCTAATGGTTATAAATTTTAACTTCTTGGTTTGTTGATGTCATAACCTATTTCATATTATATTTGTTGTTATGTGGACCACATGTTCTGTGATGTACATCTTAATTTATTTGATATCCTTCTGTCTGCTGTATTATTGCTTCATACATGTATGTGTAATCCATAATTTTTCTGTGTTTAATAGCTTTTTGTCATGTTGGTGTATTTCATTCTAATCAATATTGCACTTAACTTAAAATCTTATATATGGTTGAAATTTCTAACAATTGTTTTCTTAATTTAACACAATATTAGAAGAAAACTTTTCTCTTTCACTAATATCTCTTCTTGTAGTGCTACGTAAAGTTTCACAAAATCTTTAGAAACATTACAGCACACTCAATGAGCAAGTTATTTATTGGGTTACTTCTCAATATATAATCACTATCATAGTTTTCCCAAGAGTGAAGAATTTGTAATAATATTTGACACACATCAGAATCACTACAGAATTTTCTTCTTCTTCACATCTATCAAAGAAGAGAATCTGTGGTTTTAATCTAGTACCATCTCATACCCTTCACTTTCAATTATTCGTTCTTGATTGTGACAGGCATATTCTCAAGTAATCAAATCTCATTATGTTGTTACGTTAAACAATAGAAATTCCAGGAAGGATTCACAATATTTTCATGACAGATAGGTTGCTTACTCACCACAGAGACGTCTGAAGAGTTGCAGAAAGGTACTGTAAAAATAACAAAACAACTTGGTAGCTTTCTGCCATTAAGTCCTTCATCAGTCAGAGAGAGGGGGGGGCGGAGACCACACACACACGCGGACGGACGGACGTGATCACTGTCTCCGGCTGCTGTGGTGGGGCTGAGAAAGTGGCAAGGAGAGGAAAGCAGGAGGGGAGAGGGGGAGCTGCACGGAACGGATGGGGGAATACATCAGTGTTGTCAGACGGACAGGGCGGAGGAACGGGAAGGGACTGAAATGTGTGGAGGGATGGGAGTCATATGTAAGGATAGTGTGTGGGCAGGGAAGGGGGTAGGGGAAGGGTGGTGGTTTAGGCCTGGGTATTGTGGAAGCATAGGATATATTGTAGGCAGAGTTCCCACTTGCACAATTCAGAAAAGATGGTATTTGTGGGGAGGATTCATATGACACAATTTGTGTGGCAGTCACTGAAGTGAGCCACATTATGCAGCACTGCATACTCTGCAACAGAATGGTCCAGCTGTCTCCGAGCCTTAGTTTGACAACAGCCATTCATCTGCACAGACAACTTTGTTGCTAGTCATGCCCATTTAGAAAGCTGCACAGTGGTTGCAGCTCAGTTTGTAGATAACATGACTGCTTTCATGGCTTTCCCTGGCCTGTATGGGATAGGAAATGCCTGTGACAGGACTGGAGTAGGTGGTGGTGGTGGGGCAGTGGATAGGACAGGTTTTGCATCTAGGTCTACTGCAGTAGATCCAGATGCAAAATCTGTCCTATCTACTAAAATACAATTTGATGTACATAATATCTTTATTACCTGCAGTTTTTTAAACTATCCTATACTTGTGGTTTCAGTAGTAATGTAAATTTGTAGAAGCAGGTTAGTCTTTATCGTTGTCATGAGGCAGTAGTATACTGTTAGTTGTATCATCCTCATTGGGGACTGGTATTCATCAATCATGAATAGATTTCATTCTTGCCTCTGTGTAGAAAGCTTTCAATGCTGAAAAATCATGTTCTTTCATTACAAAAAGTACTGTCTCCATCCCTCTCCTGCTGTTCTTATTTAAATATAGTTCATACACTATGCCATAAATGGTTCCTGTCAGAGTAAACCTGTGTGCTGGCCCAAGACTCAAACTCAAGACCTTTCCCTTTTGCAGACAAGTTCTTTACCAACTGAGCTACCCAAGCAAGACTTACAACCTGCCCTCACAGCTTTACTTACACCATTTCCCCATCTCCTGCCATCCAGAACTTCTCAGTGAAACTTCATTGCATATAAAAAATCTATTCTGGAAACATTCTCTGGGCTCTAGTTAAGCCTTGTCCCTGTAACCATGCAGTATCCTCTCTTCTAGCAGTATAAGTCCTATAATTTTCACAAGGAGCTTGTGTAAAATTTGGAAGGCAGTAGACGAAGAAGTGGCAGAATTAGAGCTATGAGATGGAGTCGTGAGTCGTGTGAGTTGTTTCAATAGTAGAGCACTTGCACACACAAAAAAGGCAAAGGTTCTAAGTTAAAATCTTGGTCCCATGCACAGTTTTAATTGGCCAGGAGGTTTCATATCGCACCCTCTTCTGCAGTGTAAAAATTCGTTCTGGGGCATTGTTTTAAGATTTGGCACTAATGAGTTAGATATATGGGAAATTAATGGAGAATAAGCTGAAGAGCTTTATAGGCTGTACATATCTCACAATAGACTATTACCAAATTACCTCTGAAGTCTGTATTTGATATTTCAAATAAGAGGTTAAGCTCAGTTGCACACCTTTGAGGCTCCATTTGCTCCATTTATACTTGCTTTCAGTCAAAGGAACAAAATTATCTTGAAAGGCGATGCATTTCCAGTGTTTGGTGCTGGTCACCTTATGTCCTGTGGTGCTGTTAATGCTTCATTGTTTTGAGTAAGTGGGTTAGGCAGCTACTGAATACACAGCATTTTATAATTTTTTTTTTTTTGTTTCAATTAATAAGCCCTTCAATCTATGAACATTCTCCGACTATGAACTGAAATTAGTTATTCAGATTTAAAACTTACCAAGTTGTATTTTCTTACTAAAATTTAGAGATGATACATTATGGAAATAATGTCTGCTGAAATACATCTGCTTCTGTACAATGTGTGTAAGGCTGTAAAGGACAAAAAGAGGGAGGAGACATTGTTGCAAAGGAGGTTACTTCAGTACTTATCATACATCAGATTCATTAACTAAAACATTCATCCTACAATAAATTCAGGAGCCCCCATCACTCTGTAATTGCAGTCAAAACTATTGGACTAATTACATATTAAAGAAGTAAATGCTTTAGTGAAATATTGCACCACAACTTTCATTGTGTAGACACTACCATACCATTTTCATAGTCACAGCATCAGATGAACCACAAAACTTGTGACAGTACTGACAACCAACCTGGAATAAGCTAGTAATTTAGAACATAATCAATGTAACACTTCCAGCAACTGAGTGCCTGTTCACAATACAATGATTTTAAACAAATGTCTAATTACTTGGCATTTACAATTATGAACAATAAAAGTGTAGAGAAAAAA
Organism: Locusta migratoria; assembly: GCA_026315105.1. NCBI lineage: Eukaryota > Metazoa > Arthropoda > Insecta > Orthoptera > Acrididae > Locusta > Locusta migratoria. Next base: position 213,164,992 of record CM048744.1, on the reverse strand, counting down.
ACCATGACTCTAAATGAGTCACAAAAGCTTGATACATTTCCATTTACAAGAACAACTTCTGAAAGTGTTATGTCAAGCATCATATTCCATTATTTGAAATGCTATTTTCCATTGAACTTTGTTTAATCATGACCATCTACTTGGAAAAGCCTGTAGTATAAGCTTCATTTAAGGAGCTATCTTGCACTCTTATATTTCTGTATCAATAAGACCTTCTATACTTTGGAAACACACACACAACCTAACTCTCTAATGCACAGTTAGAACCTCAGACATTTGAACTATGAACTGATAAAATATTCCATGCTATTTCCAACTTTGTTCATTATTTCACTTTTTTTAACTTGTTGCACCATGCATGCTATTGCATAAAATTCTTCATTAATCATAAGTCTGTGTTGAGTGCAGTAGCCTACTCTATTTCAGGAAAATTTCTTCATGCCTACCTCTCCCTTTTTATTTTCGATTTTTATATAACTTTCTCATACCTTCTTGCTGCTAGTTTCTGTTGTGATTTTGATTACAGAACAAAAGAATTCCATCACCCATACAATGTTTCTTCAGAGTGTGTTATTATTTATTTCTGTTTATTCTCATCTCAAGTTCTATGTATGAAACACTTTGCCCCTTCAGAAATTTTGTGAAAAATTTTCATCTTTAAATGCTAATGAATCTTCCTTTGTTTCCTTTTATTATCTTGGATGTTTCCTAACTTAATCTCTCATAGATCATGATTAGTGCACTGTGTCAGTTAGCCACCACTGCACTAAGTTAGTGCCATGCTTATTTATGGGATCATTCACAAGAAGATGACTATACATTGTGACACTGCTCCTTGGACCCTCTACGGCTAGTGACCATCCGTGTCGAATGTGGCACAACCTCCTCCACATTGGCTCCCAGACTGATGCCTTCTATAAGCACAGCACCCAGGTGTAGTTGTAGATATGTCACTGTGATGTCATATGTCTTGTCTTCCACTACACTTGCTACAAATCTGTTGACTATTATTGTCCATATGTTAGTCACTGCTTGATTGTTATGAATTTGTTAATTACTCTCTGTTTTTGTGTCATTTTTAAGAAACATGTGCCTGCTATCTACCAGTCTACCTACTGTGGTCTCTATTTTTGTCATTTCCTTTCTTTGTTTTGTGACAAAGTACAGATTTTTTACTTTATTTATGCTGTTGGTCCTTTTTCTCTCTCAACTACACATTTTATTGCACAATGAGGGAAAGGGAACCTTTCACCTATTGAGGACTGATGCAAGTATCACAGAAACATGTAACAAAAATAGCATTCTACTGTGTTTTGAGAATAAGCTCTTCCTCTAGCAATAGTACACACAGCCATACAGACTCCACTGTGTGGTTGTGTATCTGAATGTGTGTACTCCTGCTAAAAGAAGGGCTGATACTGAAAATCACTGCTTCTGTGAAGTATTACTGTTCTCCATGATTCAGTCCAGTATTGGTGAAAGTTTGCAATTCCTTTACTTAAAGCATTTCTCCTTCCAAATTTCCATTTCTGTTATACATTTTATTAGGTGCATGTGACAGTTTTGTAAATAGTTTTTCCCCATTGAATGTTTTGGAGCCATAGGAAATAACTCACCATTATAAATTTGGATATTATTTCCTTTATTTTGCATGCTGTTCTTGTAATAAGTTTGTATGAATGAGATGAGAAAGTTCTTGTGCACTTGACTTACTTTTGTCATGTTGCAATGTTCCTAGAAATTAAGAAAATCCTTTGCCTTTTACCCCTCATTTCCTTAAATGTTATGCAGGGGTTATTCCTTGCACTGAATGTTCTTTTTATGCAATATGTAATAAGCCAAACAATAATTCCTTGCAACACTGTTTTATTTCGTCCTAAATTACATTGGTTTTTTCCCCCTAAAACAAAATGTATACTGGAAGTGTAGTTTTGTACAGTTAGCTGTAGCCTTACTTTGTCTGGCACTCATGAGTATATGGTGAAACCTTTTTTCCCCCTTCAACTTGTGGTTGGTATGCAATACTGTTTTTCAATTTACACTGACAATTCTTTCTTAGGACTCAAAACATACTACATTAAAACTGTGTTCCTTCATCTAATATTATCTGTTGTGGCAATCCAAATCAAAAACCATGATTTAGAAAATTCTGTTGATATTGTCAGTGCTTCACTGTTTCAGAGGGACACGATTTCTGTAACTCTGTGAGACAAGCAGTAAGTAATTCCATTGGAGAGTGGTAGAGGGTCTACTAAGTCAGTATGTAGTATGGTCTGGTTAAAATTACTTGTTAGTTGACAGTCCATGCACTGGATCTGCTTTTCTCCAGTCACACCCAAACCAGTCTCCATTACCAAACTGGTCAATTCAGTTCTGTTTCCTTATCTGACACTCTTTCTTGATTTATTTTGTTGCCAATTCATACTGCTGCTTTTTCTGTTTTGCATTTCATCATTTAATGATAACCATACAAAAAAAGGGGGGGGGGAGGCGAGACATGCACAACACCGCTAACGAAATACATACTCACACACAGCACTAAGCACATATTACTGAATCCTACAAGCCATGATTTAATGTTGTATCAGCTTACATTTAGAGAAGCTTTGTATGCTTTATTTGAAAATGAGCTGTACGAATGTAACTATTCAGGGTGGTTATACAGGGTATCTACTGCGACTTGGAAGCAAATAACAATGTGATTGTGTAGTGCAGTGATAAATTCATAGCTTCTCTTGCTGAAGTTTATAAGTTCAAACCACACTGCATACAGTTATTTTAATTTCTTTGATTGTTATTTTTACTAACTTCACTGAATTGTTTAAGATCTAATATGTTTTGTAATAGTATTGACTTTTTATTTCCTCTCATTTTTCATCCTATGATACTTCTTTTGGATCAGAATCTGTTGTTAATTACCTGTAATTAAGTACCAGACAGAAGAACTGATTAGTTCATAACACAGCAGCTCATGTAACCACTAGCCAATGTGAGGATATTTTCAGGTACCAATACTGGTAGGATAACCAGTGATAACAAGAAATTACTTTTTCTTTTAGCACTGTATCTGAAATTTTTCTGAGTTTCTAACCCTCCATCGATGTCCTTGAGGGTGGCTTTCTGTAGCTGGATGCTGGAAGGAACAACGAACTGATGGGACTGACTACTTCCACCTCGTTACACCAACACACAAACAATGACAGGCATATTCTGCACATGGAAATGATTCACCATGCTGTACCATGTCCTGTATTTGGTATGTTAAGCCATGTCTCCATGTATCATTCAGTAATTAAAGTGCAGTTCATGCATATACATCTGGCACTTGACTTGTAGATGTTGGTGACAGCGCGATGAATGACGGGAGGTGAAGGCAACCAATCAAGAGTCATGTTCACGTGGCCAATAAGAAGTATGTCCATGTATATACTTCAAGTCATGAAATTTTCCGATCTCTGCTGCTCCTGTAAGATGGACAAACGATCTGCAACATATGAAAATTTTTGCCTGACCGGGACTCAATCTCAGGTCTCCCACTTTTCGTGAACAGTTGCCTTAACTGTTCGGCCATTCATGCACGCTCCCAGCCAGACTCCAACAAAAATTTTCATGTGTTGCAGATTGCTTCTCCATCTTCAGAAGAGTAGCAGATGTCGGAAAATTTTGAGATTTGCGAAGTATATATGAAGTAAACACTCTTCGTCCAAGCCCACTATGTGTCGTTCAGCGTGCACTTGTCGAATGACACGGCTGTCACGTCGGCCCTTTGACGGGGCCCGCCAGCAGACGGCGCGCAGCTCGCGTCAGCTGTTAGGCCGACCGTGCCCTCCTGTGGCACGGCCGGGAACTACCACGGCCGGGCCCGCGCCTGCCACAGAACCCAATGACGGCGCGCGCGATATGAACGGCCCTTAGGCCATAACATCCCTCCCCCCTTGGGGTGAGGAGCCGGACCCCTGAATGGCGGTGCAGAGGTCTGGCTGCTGGGACTCTTCCACCTCCATCCGATCGTCTGGCGGCTCCATCCACTCCCTAGCCGGAACCACCTCATACAGGCGGAACCCCTTCGAGCGACGAGGGGTTCGCCCACGAGAGCGCTGTCTTGCTGCTCCCAGCACTGGCGATGGCGGCGGGTTCTCCATTCCTCCCTCCTGTGGCTCCTCCATTGGAAACTCGGGGCCTCCATCGGCAGGCTGCAAGGTGCCCCCTCTGCCAGCGACCAGAGCTGTCCACTCCTTGTAGCTGGCCGCTGGGACTGCGGCGGGGGAGCGAGCCCCGGACCCCGACGGTGACGGGAAATTCCCTTGCCCCCCAGCCAATGCCCGCGAAGCGGAAGTCAGGAGAGAACTGTCCCCTGATGGCACCCGCAACAGTGGGGGGCTGGACCTGGACGAGGAGGAAGGGACTGTAGGTGTTTGAGGAGGGTGGCGGACCCGCAGCTGATCATGGTGGCGGGTGAGAACCCCGGTAGGAGAACGGACCTCACAGAGACGTCGGCCACGCTCCCGAACGACCACGGCCGGGACCCAACGAGGATGGCGGCCGTAGCCTCGAGCCCAGACAGCCGAGCCTGGGGGAAAACGTGACCAAGGACGAAGAAGAGGTGTGGGAGGGCCTGGATGCACGAGGGATAACAGTGTCCTATGAGGGCGGCCGTGAAGGAGCTCTGAGGGGCTCTGCTGACCTGCCGGAGTGGACCGATAAGATTTCAGGAATCGAAGGAGGGCGTCCTCCACTGAAAGATGTGCCACATACTTGCGTATTTGCGTCTTGAAAGTGCGGACGAACCTCTCCGCCGCCCCATTGGACTGCGGGTGGAAAGGTGGAGCCAGGACATGTTGGATCCCATGGGTAGAACAAAAATCGTGAAAGTGTTGTGAAGTAAACTGTGGCCCGTTATCTGTCACCAGTGCGGCCGGGAGACCCTCAATAGAAAATATCTTTAACAGGGAACGTGTGGTAACTTCCGCAGACGTGGTCAGGCGAACAACAAATGGGAAGTTGGAGTATGCGTCAAGGACGCAAAGCCAGTAGCTATCTAAGAAGGGCCCCGCAAAATCGACATGGAGTCGTTTCCAAGGTGCAGACGGAGTGGGCCATGGAGAGAGAGATGAGCGCAGAGCCGCTTGTTGGGATGCACAAGAAGAGCATCCTGCAATGAGGCGAGTGATGTCCCCATCTATACCCGGCCAATATACATGTCGGCGAGCCAGCATCTTCGTGCGAGAGACACCTCAGTGGTCCCGATGGAGAAGACCGAGAATCTGGCGGCGCAAGGACCCAGGAACCACCACTCTATGGGAGCCGTCTTCCGTGGACAGAAGTAAAACACCCTCGTAGGTGCTAAGGCGGTGCCGAATAGCATAATAATTGCGGAGAGGGTCTGATGCCCAGCCGGGAGGACGCTCTGACCAGCCTTGCCTCACCCGTTTAAGGACGACCCGGAGGATCGGGTCAGCAGCGGTAGCCTCCGCGATCCGTGAGCTATTGATAGGAAAACCGGAGACTACATCTTTAGCCGACTCATCAACTGCAAAACACAAAAGCTCTTTAGCATCGAAGACTGGATCAGGGCCTACCGGGAGGCGCGATAGGGCGTCGGCATTGGCGTGATGAGACGTCGAGCGGTACTGTATCTCGTAATGGAAACGAGAGAGGTACAAGGCCCAGCATTGAAGACGATGGGCTGCCTTGTCCGGAAGAGCCGCTGACGGGTGGAACAACGACACTAACGGGCGGTGGTCCATGTAAAGCGTGAACTTTGGCCCATAGAGATAAACGTAAATTTTTTTTAAAGCAAAAACGATGGCTAGGGCCTCCTTGTCCACCTGGGAATACCGGCGCTGCGCATCCGTAAGAGTTTTAGATGCAAACGCCAACGGGTGCTCCGACCCATCGGGAAACCGATGTGCCAGCACTGCCCCCACACCATGCTGGGAGGCGTCCGCTGCCACCACAAGTGGGACCCCCGGGGTGTATGCAGTGAGGCACGGAGCATCCAGGAGGGCCCGTTTCAGTGACTGAAAAGCTCGCTCGCACGCAGGAGACCAGTGGAACGGGACGCCTTTATGTAGCAGTTGATGCAGGGGGTAAGCCACTGTGGCGGCCTGCGGGAGGAAGCGATGATAATAGGCGATCTTGCCCAAGAATACTTTGAGTTCGTGAACGGAAGGAGGACGGGGAAGATCTGCGACCGCCCGCACGTGCTCTGCCACTGGACGTACCCCCGACCTGGATACCTCGTAGCCCAAGTACTCGATAGTGGGTTGGAAGAAATAAGATTTCTGGAAATTACAGCGGAGGCCAGCCCCCTCCAGAACGGAAAACAATGAACGGAGGTTGGCAATATGGTCAGCAGCTGTGGATCCCGTCACCACAATATCATCCATGTAGTTCACGCAACAGGGGACCGGCGCTAGCAACTGCTCCAAAATACGCTGAAAGATTGCTGGGGCACTGGCCACCCCGAATGGCAATCTCTGATACTGATATAGGCCAAAAGGCGTAGAAATCACCAGCGCCTGTTTGGAGGCATCGTCTAAAGGCAACTGGAGATAAGCCTCTGCCAGGTCTATTTTCGAAAAGTACTGGCCCCCGGACAACCGATCTATCAATTCCGCTGGGCGAGGCATGGGAAAAGAATCAATGACGGATTGAGAATTTACAGTTTTCTTAAAGTCGCCACATAAACGCAGGGCACCCGAGGGCTTGCGTACGACAACTAGAGGGGAGGCCCACTCGCTTGCTGTGACAGGACGCAAAATACCTTCCGCCGTCAGGCGATCTAATTCCGATTTAACAGCGCCACGGAGGGCGATCGGGAGAGGCCGAGCCCGACAGAAGACGGGGTGAGCCGTATTTTTAAGTGTAATAGTGGCCCGAAAATTCGTAGCACACCCAAGACCCGGCGCAAACAGGGACGAGAACTCCGCGCGAAGCTGCTTGAGACTCTCGTACGGAATTTGATCGGAAACCAAGCAGACAGAATCGGTAATAGAAAAGCCAAATGCGTGGAAAGCGTCGAGGCCGAAAATGTTCGTAGCCGTTGCACTGTTTACTACCACAAACGGTACCGCGCGGCTAACGTTCTGATATGTAGCTTCGGCGACAAACGACCCCAATAGTGGAATTGGGTGGCCCCCGTAGCCAACCAACGCGCGAGGCGCCGGACTTAAAGTGGGGGAGCCTAAAGCTTGAGTTGCAGCACTTAGAAGCGATGTCGTCGCGCCTGTGTCCACTTGAAGCGTAACCGTTTTCCGCAGAATGCGGAGGTCTATAAACAACTTCGGCGGCTGAACGCCGACGGGAACAACCTTATTAATATCCATGGGCGCTGCGCCAAAATCGCGAGGGGGAGAAGTCCTTTTGCGGCCCTTAGCCGAGGAGCGGCACACTCGGGCGAGGTGTCCGAACTTGCCACAACGATTACAGGTGGCCCGCCTGTGCGGGCACGATTCCCGAGAATGGGACGCCCCGCACGAAAGACATGACATCGGCTCGCTCTCTGAAGCGGGCGACGCGCGCCGCCTTTCCCCCCGCCCATACGACGCAGGCGAGCGCCGCGGCGTCCGAAGGGAGGGAGGGGAGGGCGACGCAACAACAGCCACCGAAGAAACCGGCGCCGCGGATAACGGGGCCGAATCGTCAACTGAGGATACCTCCCCCCAAGCGGAAAGTTGACTCCTCACGGCCTCCGAAACTTCAAATGCGCACGCAATACGCAAAACCTCCGCTAAGGAGGGATCGTCAGACTGAAGAGCCTGCTTGCGAACGTCCAGGTCGGGAGCAAAACAAACCAAAACATCGCGGACCATAGAGTCCGCATACGAATCACCGTGCGGTTCGGACCGAAACAGACAACGACGGGCTAGCCCCTGCAGTTCCGTGGCCCACGCACGGTACGACTGACCCGGCTGTTTCCGCGAACGGTAGAAAGATATGCGGGCCGACACCACGTGAGAGTGGCGGCGAAAATACGCCGCAAAAAGAGAACAGATATCCTGAAAGGACAGGGATGCCTGGGTCTGAAGCGGCGCTAAATCGCCCAGCAAACGAAAAAGACGAGGCGAGAGCCACGAAAGGAAATAAGCTTTTTGCTTACCTTCATCACACACCTGGAAGGCTACGAAGTGTTGGCGTAAACGCTGTTCGTAGTCAGACCAATCCTCGACAAAGTCGTCAAATGGAGGAAACGGAGGAACGGGCACAGAAGACCGAAACCCGACCTGTTGTGTCACAGCCCTAGTCAATGTGTCAATAGCCGCCGTGAGAGAAGCATTCTAGTGAGCCAAAATTTCCGGTAACAATTGAAGATTCGTCAGCAACGCGCTAAGGTGTTCTGCCATGACTGCGGCAGGAAGACCACGCTACCAATATCCTCTTCGTCCAAGCCCACTATGTGTCGTTCAGCGTACACTTGTCGAATGACACGGCTGTCACGTCGGCCGTTTGACGGGGCCCGCCAGCAGACGGCGCGCAGCTCGCGTCAGCTGTTAGGCCGACCGTGCCCTCCTGTGGCACGGCCGGGAACTCCCACGGCCGGGCCCGCGCCTGCCACAGAACCCAATGACGGCGCGCGCGATATGAACGGCCCTTAGGCCATAACAATATACATGGTTACATTTATCACTGCTGCGAATCACTGCCAACGTCTGTGCCTTTGGAACAAACATCAATGTCCATTACAGGCTTACGGTGGTAGAATTGTCTCTCTCCCTCTTTCAGGACTCACTCTAAGACGTCTGCAAGCATGTGAGGGATGGAGAAAAGTGCAAAAGTCTGGCCGGGGGTGTACACTGGTGACCGAGTGGTTAAATGAATTATGATTCACTTATAAATACAAGTAATATAACGCTTTATTGTGTTTTTGTTTGTCTCTGGAGTAAATGACACAGATAATTGTCAAATATATTCTCATTATACAGCATTAAGGATTATGTGAGAGTACCTTTTTGTTTATTACTAGTAGATTGACTCACAGATTTATTGTTTGATTGGCACTATTAATGAGAATATTTTTCTCCAAATACTTACATTGATATTTTTCTGCCCTTTGTTTTAAATCACTGGCAATTGTAAAGAAAAAGACAACTGCATCCTGTATGATTTGGGATACTCGATGTTATATGGCTTCTGAGAGATGTGGTAAGCAAATGCCATGCTGTACTATTGGTAGTTAGTGATACTCATGCCGTCAAAGGAAAACTCATTTTGATGAAAGGAATATAGCCCTTTAATTGTTAAAGTAAAGTTCCAATTGGAGATTTCTATTGTTGTGTAAGAGCCGCAATAACATTAATTGGTTTCCACATTTCATTTCTGTTATGAATTCTCCTACTTGTCCTACTAGAATTGTGAGATTTTAATCCTATTCATTGTAAACTTCAGTTTGGTTTAATGTTTCTCTACTGGAGATCAATATATTAGATGTATATGTGTGACAATATTCAAGTGAGGGGGTGATCTAAATGATTTGTTAAGAAAAATAAAAAATAGAAAAGAGATGACTTACCAAAAGGACCGGCTCGTCGATAGATAAGAATAAAATCACACACATACAAGCTTTCGCAACTGTTGGTCGCTTCGTCTGGATAAGAGGAAAAAAGGGGAGGAGAAAGGGAAGGACATGGGTCTTAAGGAAGTGGAAAAGGAGTCATTCCAATCCCAGGAGTGGAAGGACTTACCTTAGGGGAAAAAAAGGAAGGTAAATAAATACACGCACACTCACACATATCCAAACGCAAACACACCTAGACAGACATTTGTAAAAAGCAAAGAAGTTGGACAGAGATACCACTTGAGGCAGAGGCTATGTCCACAGAACCGAGGCAAAGATGCTAAAGATGGTGGGCGGGAATTTGAATTTAGCGGAGGTTGAGACCAGGTGGGCAACGGGAGGAGAGAATAAGTTGAAGGGCAAGTTCCCATCTCCGGAGTTCTGAAAGGTTGGTGTCAGTGGGAAGTATCCAGATAACCCGGACGGTGTAACACTGCGCCAAGACGTGCTGGCCGTGCACCTAGGCATGTTTAGCCACAGAGTGATCTTCATTACCAACAAACACTGTCTGCCTGTGACCGTTCATGTGAATGGACAGTTTGTTGCTGGTCATTCTCACATAGAACGCTTCACAGTGCAGGCATGTCAGTTGGTAAATCACGAGGGTGCTATCGCAAGTGGCTCTGCCCTTGATCGTGTACACCTTCCGGGTTACCGGACTGGAGTAAGTGATGGTGGAAGCGTGCGTAGGGCAGGTTTTACAACGGGGGCGGTTGCATGGGTAGGAGCCAGTGGCTAGGGAAGGTGGTTTGGGTATTTCATAGGAATGGACTAGGAGGTTATGAAGGTTAGGTGGGTGGCGGAAAGATACTCTTGGTGGAGTGGGAAGGATGTCATTAAGGATGGATCTCATTTCGGGACAGGATTTAAGAAAGTCGTATTCTTGCTGGAGAGCCACATTCAGAGTCCGCTCCAGTCCCAGAAAGTATCCGGTGACAAAAGGGGCACTTCTGGGGTTCTTCGGTGGAAGGTTCTGGATTTGGGGGGGATGAGGAAATGGCTCTGGTAATTTGCTTCTGAATCAGACCAGGAGGATAGCTGCGGGATGTGAAAGCTGTTATTGGGTTATTGGTGTACTGGTTCCGGGATTTGGGACTGGAGCATTCTCTTTTGTCATGAAGACCTAAGCTGTAGGGAAGGGAATGTTTGATGTGGAATGGATGGCAGCTGTCATAATGGAGGTACTGTTGTTTGTTGGTAGGTTTGATGTGGACGGATGTGTGAAGTTGGCCGTTGGACAGATGGAGGTCGACATCAAGGAACGTGGCATGGGATTTGGAATAGAACCAGGTGAATTTGATGGAACCAAAGGAGTTGAGGTTGGAGAGGAAATTCTGGAGTTCTCCTTCAGTGTTAGTCCAGATCATGAAGATGTCATCAATGAATCTGTACCAAACTTTGGGTTGACAGGCTTGGGTATCCAGGAAGGCTTCCTCTAAGCGTCCCATAAATAAGTATGCGTACGAGGGGGCCATCCTGGTTCCCATGGCTGTTCCCTTTAGTTGTTGGTACGTCTGGCCCTCAAAGGTGAAGAAGTTGTGGGTTAGGATGAAGCTGGCTAGGGTATTAAGGAAAGAGGTTTTAGGTAGGGAAGTGGGTGGCTGGCGTGATAGGAAATACTCCATCGCAGCGAGGCCCTGGGCATGTGTTAAGAATATATACGCCAAGATCACTTGTTGAATATTTTATTTTATCTTATTTTATTTTAGATGACCAGTTTTGACAGTCGTAGTTGTCATCTTCAGATCAGCAACTATTAATTAATATTTTGTACTATGACTGTTATACAATTATTGCATGCCATTCATATGTGTGATGAAAATCAAAGATGTTGCTGCGTACGGAAGTTGACATTCTGAAATCAATACAAAACACATGCACCTTCAGAAAAGGGTGAGGAAATGTACACTTCTGTCCCTTCAGTACTTGTGAAATTCAGGAAAGACGTGGGTCAATGTTTTGGGGTATGACAGAAAGGTTCATTTGAACCAAAACATTGAAAATGGACATATGCCACATTTTTTAATGATTTCTGTGATAGAACACATCAAATGGAGCCATTCCACACTCCACCACATGCTCAGATAACCGAAGGCATGGCTGCTACCTGATAAATGTACAGAAATTAACTGTTTTATGGTTCTGCATTGTAAAGAACATGTTTCAATGTTTACTAACTTTTGTAGAACTGTGAACCTGACAAAGTAATGTATATATACAGAAAAGAAATAACAATTTACAATTAATATGTTCTGTCTTATAAACCATTTGGAATAGGGCAGATGTTCATACAGTTTTATTATTCAAATGATCCTGTCTGTAATATCCATGAACTTTCTCCATCCCTCTTGGGATGCTGTATCTTTGGTATTTCCATACAACTGTAAAAATACAGTCATATATACTAAGCAGCTTTATGTCAGTTAAGATGAAAATATTAATAAACATTAATTATTGCTGTTATGTTTCAGCCCCTACTTCTGACAGTTGTGGAAATTCTGAATCAAAGCAAGGCCTGAAAGAGAATAATCCATCCACGTTAACACCTGATGTAGCAGTTACAGGAAATCATCTTGATGTACCTCGACCTGGGGACAACCCAAATCTCTTAAGTCCAGAGATTCTGAACCAAAGAAGAGGTAAGAGATATTTATGCATGTTTCATTTTCCTATTTACCACCATATGATTTTAGTTTACCCCAAAATTTCTAAGTATATAGTACTCCTTGGAGGAAAATATTTGTTTTGAGAGGTGCTAGTCTAGCAAACATTAAGGAGAGTTGTAATGTAAATCCAGAGCTTTCCCCAATCTATGGACTATTGGAACAACTTGCTAGTATGCAGCTGGGATGACTGTGATATTTCAACTGGAGAACAGTCATGACTAAGACAGTTCAGCATACCAGTCATCTACAGTCCTGATAATCTAATATACCGTTCATTAAATACAACAACGTCATATCTGAAAAATCGCCATTTTTGACTTATACAAATGGGTCAATGTGTTTTGGTGTGCTCTAATAACTGTAAGAGCCTCACATCTGGGCTTCCATTATTTTCTCATTAAGGAGCAGGAGTGTCATTATTGCATCATGCCAGTTCTGCTACGTCATTCCCCGCAATACTGTCTTGAGCAGTTAAACCGGCAACCCACGCGCAATGGAAATATTCTAGACCTTTTAGCCACAAACAGGCCTGACCTTATTAACGATGTCTGTGTAGAGACAGGAATTAGTGATCATGATATCGTCATAGCGTCGATGATGACCAAAGTTCATAAACCAATCAAGAAGGCTAGGAGCATGTTTTTGTTGGGAGGAGCCGATAAGCAAATGTTACGATTGCACTTAGAAAATGAATGGGCATCATTTAATTCCGGGACTATGTATGTAGAGGAATTGTGGACTACATTTAAGTGCATTGTTAATAAAGGGTTAGAGAAATATGTGCCACTAAAGACGATTAAGGATGGAAAAGATCCACCTTGGTATAATAATAATGTTAGAAAGCTGCTGAGAAAGCAAAGGCTGTTGCACTCTCGATTCAGAAAAGAACACACAAATGATGACAGGCAAAAGCTAGTAGAGATTCGTGCGTCTATAAAAAGATCGATGCGCAAAGCATACAATAATTATCACAGCCATACCTTACCAAAAGATCTTTCCAAGAACCCAAAAAAATTCTGGTCTTATGTAAAATAGATAAGCGGGTCAAAGCCCACTGTCCAGTCACTAGTTGATCATTCCGGGGCTGTAATAGAAGAAAGCAAACGGAAAGCTGAAGTTCTAAATTTAACCTTTAAGAAATCTTTCACGCAGGAGGACCGCACAAATGTACCATCATTTGATCAACGTACAAATTCCGAAATGGGGACATAGCAATAGGTATTTCCGGTGTAGAGAAGCAGCTGAGAGAGCTAAATACGAAAAAGTCTGCTGGTCCGGAGGGAATACCAGTTCGGTTTTACAAAGACTATTCTGCGGCGTTGGCCCCCTACTTAGCTTGCATTTATAGCGAATCTTTAGTTCAGTGCAAAGTTCCTAGTGATTGGAAAAAAGTGCAGGTGACTCCCGTTTATAAGAAAGGAAAGAGAACTGACCCACACAATTACAGGCCAATATTGTTGACATCAGTTTCATGTAGAATTTTGTAGCATATTCTCAGTTCTAATATAGTAAATTTCCTTGAAACGGAAAAGCTTCTTTCCATGAATCAGCTCGGGTTTAGGAAACATCGTTCATGTGACACATGACATCTTGCTAGCCATGGACGAAGGGCAACAGACGGATTGTGTTTTTCTCGACTTCAAAAAGGCGTTCGACGCGGTGCCACACTGCAGACTGCTAACGAAGATACGAGCTTATGGAATAGGTTCACAGATTTGTGACTGGCTGGAAGACTTCCTAAGTAATAGAACGCAGTACGTTGTTCTCGACGGCGAGTGTTCATCAGAGACTAGTGTATCGTCAGGCATGCCCCAGGGGAGTGTGATAGGACTGCTATTATTTTCTATCTATATAAATGATCTGATGGACAAGAGTAAGTTGTAATATGTGGCTGTTTGCTGATGATGCTGTGGTGTATGGGAGGGTGTCGTCTGTAACCGACTGTAATAGCATACAGGATGACTTAGAAAAAATTTCTAGTTGGTGCGAAGATTGGCAGCTAGCTCTCAATGTGGAAAAATGTTAGGTGATGCGCATGAGTAGAAAAAACAATCCCATAATGTTTGAATACAGCATTAGTAGTGAGCTTCTTGATGCTGTCGCGTCGTTCAAATATCTAGGCGTAACATTGCAGAGCGATATGAAATGGAACGAGCATGTAAGGACAGTTGTGAGTAGGGCGGACAGCCGACTTCGGTTTATTGGGAGAATTCTGGGAAGATGTACTTCACCTGTAAAGGAGAGCACGTATAAAACGCTTGTACGACCACGTCTTGAGTATTGCTCAAGTGTTTGGGACCTGCAGCAGATCAGTTTAAAGAAAGACATAGAGGCGGTTCAGAGACGAGCAGCTAGATTTGTTACCGGTAGGTTCAACCAATGCGCGAGTGTCACGGAAATGCTCCGGCAACTCAATTGAGGATTGCTGGAAGAAAGACGACGTTCTTTTCGTGAATTTCTGTTGAGTAAATTTAGAGGGCCGGAATTTGAAGCTGAGTGTAGTACGATCTTGCTGCCGCCTACTTACATTTCGCGTAAAGATCACAAAGACAAGATAAGAGAAATTAGGGCTCATACAGAGGCATATAGGCATTCTTTTTTTCCTCGTTCAATTTGGGAGTGGAATAGGAAAGGAAATGCCTAGTAGTGGTACAATGTACCCTCCGCCATGCACCTTACGGTGAATTGCGGAGTATGTATGTAGATGTAGATGTAGAATACTGTCTTATCTCAGATGAGCGTGTGACACTGCACGGGAAGGTTGCAGTTTGATAATTGAAGCGTGTCATATTTTGTGTTGCGACGGATGTTTGAAGTAAATATAGTGCTTTATACATGAATAGTGTATTATTTAGACTTGAGGCAGTATTGTATTGAATATATTAATCTAACTCCTCTGTCTCATATTAGTGTTATTTCGACATATGATGTCATTTCACTGAAGGATCCATTCCTTAGGTGTACTATGTCAGATTATGACGTTATTGAGAGTTAACCATGTTGTTAATTCTGATCTTCAATATTACATTAAGTGGAATTGTGTCACTCTTGGTGAAAGAGTTGATTCAAATTTAGAAAATGCATTGATTTATTTGCAATTATGTCAGTCTTGCAGGAACGTATTTTTGTATTCTTTAAGACGTTATTAGGTCTATACCTCATATTGTATTTCCCAACTAATTTCTTTCAGAAGATCGCCATGACTTCTTGAAGAGGATTGTTGGTTTCATTAGCTGTAGCTGCAAACGAGCAGGCTGCCGATAATACGTCAGATGACACAAATCAATCACACCAACAAGGAGATACTGTAAAAAAAGTCTCCAGATGTGGAAACACAAAAAGAAATTCAGAGTCTGCAAGGTAGTTTTCAGAAATACATTATACATTAATCGCCCAATTTGAACAGTTCAGAACAAATGAAACAAGTTATCTAGTGCAGTAATTGAACCGGATCTTAGGGGGAAAACATGGGATGCACAGACGTCTTGATCCAGCTGTACGTGAAGGAGTTATGAAACATATTGACTTGATTGCCAAAATAAAGAGCCATTATACTCATGAAAATACAACAGGGCAGTTTATATATGGGAGTAAATCACTTTCACAGCGATTACAAAGCTACCTGTGAGGAGAATAAGGAGCCATTTGCAACTTATGCAATGTTTCACCAGATTATTAAGCAAGAGTACAAAATTTGTAGTTTTTTTTACCCCCAAAAAGGATAAGTGTGTAATGTGTGTTGTCTACAAAACTGCAAATTAGGGAGATAAGTAACTCTTAAAAATAAATTATGAGCAACATTTGGAAGAATTACATTTAGAACTGAAAAATTGTATGACAAAGAGAACTTTGAAGGTATTGTGGTAGTGTATGATCTAAAAGTTCTAATGCAAATACCTAAAGGAAATGCTTCCATTTTCTATTACAAATCAAAGCTGATTGTTAACTTTACAATTTATGAACGGCAAAAGAAATCTTGCGAATGTTTAGTACGGGATGAATCCCATGGGCACCGAGGTGGTAATGAGTTGCGTACGTGTTTGTATTTGTATTTGAAGAAGATAGCTACAATACTGAAGTGATTTTTTACTCATATAACTGTGCTGGCCAACAAAAAAATAAATTCATGTTGGCCCTCTATGTCTATGCAGTACGCTATATAGGTATCAAGTCGATCACTCACAAATATCTGATTAATGGGCATACACAAAATGAAGGCGACTCATCCCATTCTGTAACTAAAAGACAAGTAAAGCTCCAACTCAAGGGAGGACCAATATACACCCCATAAGGGTATATTTCTGTCATTAGAGGTGCTAAGAAATATGGCGAACCCTTCCACATTAATGAACTATTCTATGAGGACGATCTGAAACAACTTGCTTCAACAGTTGGTCCTATTTACTTGCTGTCTTTTGTAAAATGATCATTGTAAAAGTACTGAAAGTGGAAAAAGAATCTCCGTGTTCTGTTTCATACAAAAGTCTTTGAAACGCGACTTTGAAAAGATAACTGTAATTAAAAGGAAGAAACTTCCTGAGCAGTTGACTTTAACACCTGCATTTCATTCAAAACCTTTGAAGAAGAAGGATGGCCTTATGGCATTATTAAACAAAAATTATGCCCCCAGAGTTTATTCAATCTTTTATGGAAATTTGTAACGGGTCCTCATATCAAGCCTGAAGGCAAATTTTGAAATTTCCTCTAACCGATTGAAACAGCAGTGATAGGACAAAAGGAAAAGATTTGTTTGAATCATTTGCACTTCACTTTTGTTTAGATTTTTCTTGTTTGTTGTTGACCATGTAATTCAATTTGTTTACTGATATCTCCACCCCCATGAACCACAGGCATTGCCGAGGTGGGGTGGCTTGCGTGCCTCAACGATGCAGATAGCCGTACCGTAGGTGCAACCACAGCGGAGGGGTATCTGTGGAGAGGCCAGACAAACGCGTGGTTCCTGAAGAGGGGCAGCAGCCTTTTCAGTAGTTACAGGGGCAACAGTCTGGATGATTGACTGAGCTAGCCTTGTAACAACAGCTAATGTGGCTTTGCCACACAGTTACTGCGAACGGCTGAAAGCAAGGGGAAACCACAGCCGTTACTTTTCCCGAGGACATGGAGCTCTACTGTATGAAAATATGATGATGGCATCCACTCGGGTAAAATATTCCGGAGGTAAAATAGTCCCCCATTCGGATCTCCGGGCGGGGACTACTCAGGAGGATGTTGTCATCAGGAAAGACAATACTGGCATTCTATGGATCGGAGTGTGGAATGTTAGATCGCTTAATTGGGTAGAAAAATTAGAAAATTTAAAAAGGGAAATGGATAGGTTGAAGTTAGATATAGTGGGGATTATTGAAGTTCGGTGGCAGGATGAGCAGGATTTCTGGTCAGGTGAGTACACGATTATAAGTACAAAATCAGTTGGGGGTATCACAGGAGTAGGACTGATAATGAATAAGAAAATAGGAATGCGGGTAAACTACTATGAGCAGCACAGTGATCGCATTATCATTGTCAAGATAAATACAAAGCCAACACTGACAACAGTAGTACAGGTTTATATGCCAACTAGCTCTGCCGATGATGATGAGATAGAAGAAATATATGAGGAGCTAAAGGAAATTATTCAGACAGTTAAGGGAGAGAAAAACTTAATTGTGATGGGAGACTGGAATTCGGTAGTAGGAAAAGGAAGAGAAGGAAAAATAGTAGGTGAATATGGACTGGGCAAAAGGAATGAAAGAGGAAGCCGCCTGGTAGAATTTTGCACGGAACATGATTTAATCGTAACAAACACATGGTTTAAGAATCACAAAAGAAGGTTGTATACGTGGAAGAGACGAGGAGACATCGGAAGGTATCAGATAGATTTTATAATGGTAAAACATAGATTCCGGAACTAAGTTATAAACTGTAAGACATACCCAGGGGCAGATATAGACTCTGACCATAACTTGTTAGTCATGAACTGTAGGCTGAAACTGAAAAAAACTGCAGAAAGGTAGGAAAATAGAGATGGGACCTAAATAAATTGAAGGAACATGAAGTTCTGGAGAATTTCAGAGGGAGATTTAGGCAACAATTGGCAGAAACAGGGGGAAATAAAACAGTAGAAGAGGAATGGGTAGCATTGAGAGATTGAATAGTGAAGGCAGCAGAGGACAAAATAGGTAGAAAGGCAAGACCTACAAAAAATCCATGGATATCACAGGAAATACTAAATTTAATTGATGAAAGGAGAAAATATAAAAATGCAGTAAATGAAACAGGCAAAAGGGAGTACAGACGACTAAAAAATGAGATTGACAGGAAGTGCAAAATGGCTAAGCAGGAGTGGCTAGAAGCCAAATGCAAATCTGTAGAAGAATGTATAAGAAGGGGAAAAGTAGATACCGCCTACAGGAAAATAAAAGAGACATTTGGCGACAAGAAAAGCAACTCTAAGGATATCAAGAACTCAGATGGGAAACCAGTTATCAGCAAAGAAGGGAAAGCTGAAAGGTGGAAAGAGTACATAGAGCAGCTCTACAAAGGAAATGAACTTAGAGACAATGTTGTAGGAAGGGAAGAGGAAGTAGATAAAGATGAAATAGGAGATACTATACTGAGAAATGAATTTGACAGAGCCCTGAAAGACCTAGGTCAGAACAAGGCCCCATGAGTAGATGACATACCCTCAGAGCTACTAAAGTCTCTGGGAGAGCTAGCCATGACAAAACTATTTGAACTGGTGTGTAAGATGTATGAGACAGGCGAAATACCCTGAGACTTTAAGAAAAATGTCATTATCTCCATTCCAAAGAAATCAAGTGCAGACAGGTGTGAAAATTACAGAACCATCAGTTTGATAAGTCATGGTTGCAAAATTTTAACACGAATTATCTACTAGAGAATGGAAAAACTGGTAGAAGCTGACCTCGGGGAAAATCAGTTTGGGCTCAGGAGGAATGTAGGAACCCGGGAGGCAATACTCACTTTACTTCTTATCTTAGAAGATAGATTAAGGAAAGGCAAACCTACATTTTTAGCTTTTGTAGATTTGGAGAAAGCATTTGACAATGTTGACTGGAATACACTATTTCAAATTCTGAAGGCAGCAGGGGTAAAATACAGGGAAAGGAGAGTTATTTACAACTTGTACAAAAGCCAGACCGCAGTTATTAGACTTGAAGGGCATGAAAGGGAAGCATCAGTTGGGAAGGGAGTAAGACAGTGTTGTAGCCTTTCTCCAATGTTATTCAATTTGTACATCAAGCAGGCGGTGAAGGAAAGCAAGGAAAAATTTGGAATAGGGATTAAAGTTCAGGGGGTAGAAATAAAAACATTGTGTTTTGCTGATGACATTGTAGTTCTGTCAGAGACAGCAAAGGACCTGGAAGAGCAGTTGAATGGAATGGACAGTGTGTTGAAGAGAGCGTGTAAAATGAACATTAACAAGAGCAAAACAAAAATAATGGAATGTGGTCATACAAAATCTGGCGATGCTGAAGGAATTAGATTAGGTAACGAAACAATGAATGTGGTAGATGAGTTTTGTTACTTGGGTAGTAAAATAACATATGATGGTCGCAGTACAGAGGATATAAAATGCAGAATGGCAATGGGACAAAAAGCATTTTTGAAAAAGAGAAATTTGCTAACATCAAATATTAATTTAAGTGTAAGGAAGTCTTTTCGGAAGGCATTTGTGTGGAGTGTTGCTTTGTACGGGAGTGAAACATGGACGATAAGCAGTGCGGACAGGAAGAGAATAGAGGCTTTTGAAATGTGGTGCTACAGAAGAATGCTGAAGATTCGGTGGGTAGATCACATTACTAATGAAGAGGTACTGAACAGAATTGGTGAGAAAAGGAATTTTTGGCATACACTAACCAAAAGAAGGGATCGCTTGGTAGGACACATTCTTAGACATCGAGGAATCGTAAATTTAGCATTGGAGGGAAGTGTGTGGGGTAAAAATCGCAGAGGGAGACCAAGAGACATGTATAGTAAACAGATTCAAGTGGATGTGGGTTGCCGTTCTTATGAGGAGATGAAAAGGCTTGCTCAGGGTAGAAAAGGGTAGAGAGCTGCATCAAACCAGTCTCCGGACTGAAGACCATAACAACAACAACTGATATCTGTGAAAATATCATTATGTTATTATATTTTTGGAATGTCTTTTTAAATTTTTATTGATATTGGATAATTCAAGCATAATATGCAGTTATTTCCAATATTCATCAATATTGTGTAACACATGTGACACAATCAACAGTGTTTATTTAACACTATCACAGTCAACAACGTCATATTTTGAGTTCACAATTTCATAGTGTCAACGACGTCATAATTTGAATTATGTCACCCTTTAAATAAGATTATAGTGACAAGAGTGTCACAAGTGGAAATTTTTGTAAATAAATAGTTATGAAATAATGTTGTTGGTGTTCAGAATAATTTATAAGGATCTATAATTGAGAATATACCATTCCCTTTTCCAAACATATCAACTACATGTTTAAACATAATTTCTTCTGCAATAAGAAAGATATCAATCATCATATTCATTTCTGAGAAATCGCAATTTTTGAGATGTGATATTGTTTTATTTAATGAGCGATATGACGTGTCACAACTGCACATGGGATTCAATAGATACCTGCCATAAGCAAGCCAATATCATCCATTATGGACCCAGAAATGTGCAGCTGTAAATGCTGCTGACTCCTAGGTACATTACTTGAAGCTCTCCATGAATAAATTGGCAGTGATAGTCGGCAAGGGGGTTTGCATCACTGCTCCATCTGTTCATGGTACTGCTAATTAAAACTTAAATTTTTTCACATATGTTGCTTAAACTTTTATTGTTGGGCTTCACGGTAGAATTTAAGACTTTTTGGAGCATCTAAATTCAATTCACCAATTCATCTAAATTCGGTATGGAAAAGGAAAATAATAGCTGTCTTCCTTTTCTTGATGTGTAGGTCAAGAGGAAGGATGAAGGTACATTGGTACATGCTGTTTATAGGGTGCCATCTCTCTGATTGTTTCTGTAGCCTGATAGTTTTCACCATCTTGCTCAGCATGAAGGGGTACTCTGTACCTTCATGCACAGCACTCATGTCATTTCAGACCCTGAATGTTTTTCAGCTAATTCATCCCATTTGGAAGTCACAGTTTTTCTGAATGTTTATGCTGAATGACAGATCAATCAATCATTTCACTATTGACCACTGTGAAATGGATGAGTGATGATGGCACCAAGATGACACCTCCTTCCTTACCCAGTAAGCATATCCAAGAGGACTGACCATATTTTTGCAGATATGTAGTGTCGAATGTGGTTTTTTGACCACCATCTAAGATTAAGGCACTATTAGGAACTGTAAGTTATAATCTTGGTTTGCATAAGATGATTGTATTGAATCCCACACAGTTGTGGGCTGTCACATATTGGCCACACTATCTGGACTGTGGAGAATTTTTGTTGTTGTTGTTCTTATTTTGAGGGGACTAAACAGCTAGGTCATCAGTCCAGAGAATTTGTGTAATGAACAAAGTGTACCACAAGTTTACAACATTCTAGCAGATCTGTCAATGTAGAACATTATTTCCATCCATTGGGTGTGTTGAAATTCATTTCCCAAGTGGATAGCATTATGTAGGGCCTTTCCTTTCAGTAAAGTGCTGTCTATGGCAACATTTGTTGTGTGGATGGAAGATTATGGTTTAAAGCCCCAACATGCTTGAACCATATTGTGAGAATTCATTCAAGTGCAAGGCGTGATGACTTCATCGACTTGTTCTGTTAAGAAGAACAAGATCTACAACAGTAGAAGTTCTTATCAATGTCTTCACTTTTCTTTACAGTAGAGTTTAAATACGTTGCTGGAATTCCAAGAGATGCCACTAACTGTGCACAAATCCCTTTATTGGAGTCAACTTATTTTAGTATATGCATCTTTTCGTTTAGCAAAAATGCTCATTGGTTTCTGCTCACATTATTATTCATGTCTGGAACAAGATTTATTTTTCACATGCATTACTTACAAACAAACGTAACAACTGAGTCTAATAATCTGTATTCTGTTGTTCATATCTATGGATTGTTTGGTTCAGAATAGCATTTTTTTATAATGTTGTCAATTTTAAAAACAGCGGTCAGTTCTTTTAAAAAATTTTAGAAATGTATCTAATGCAAAAAATGAATAAAAATAATGCTCATTGTAGTTTTCTGTTGCAAGACACAAAAAGAAGGAAATGCAATGTATTATTGTGAAAACATCTGTCTATTGGATTGGAATATGAACTATACTTTCTAAATAAATTCAGCTTCAAAGTGAGTGGAGGCTTGGTCTCTAGCTGAGTGTAGGTGCAGAATGCCCTCTAATGACCCTTGTGTAACATTTGAAGTACTTCCCACAAAGTGATTTAGGAACCATAATGCAGGCATTATTATTCCACAAGTGAATTAGGATGACTTCCATTCCTACCAGGATAAAACAGTTATGTGCAAATGAGCAGCATGGCACTGGGTGGTAGATGTCTTCCACACGATGTACCCACCTGTGACAAACAAACTCTGAAATAACATTCAAACCCTGGTCCAATGCTGTTTCAGTAGTCACTTGTCTTAAAAATGCTTTAAATGTTTTTTGGGAGTCTGTGTGGAAGCACGAGTTTGCTGATAAATCAATTTTTGCATCAAAGCCCATTGGGAGACAGTATATCAGCCTTGAAATCCTGTCTTATGGGTCAGTATGACAATTCATACTAGTAATGTCTTATTGTCTGTTAAATTTGTACTAGAAGTTAGTACTAAGAAATAAAAGCCTGCCACTGTAACCTCTGTGCTGTTGTAGCTGAGAGCTAAGAGGAGCTAACATGTCTGTCAAAGGTCTGTGGTTCAAGAACAAATGAAAACAACATCCATACAAGTACTGATGGGATTTAGTGACCCCATAATTGCTAACAAGAGCAGCCTCTTTTGTAATTGGCTGTAATTTTATTGCACTTTGGTAATTGTTTTTGAGGCAAAGGCTATTGCCCTATCTGTGGAGCCACAGTGTCTGACAAAACTGAATTGGTGCTATATAATGAGGCTTAGGCATCCACTGCAATAATGAAAGGTTTTCTGAAGTTTAAGTGCACAAAACACTAGTCACTTAACAGGGCATCCTTTAAAAGCTGAAGAACATTCTAGACATTTTTCTTTCCACACAAATGGTACACCTATGAGAATTAAGCAGTTCAAAGGAGTCACAATCTAATTTTCACATCACTGCAATGAATTTCTGTGACATTTGTGGGTGCAGGCAAGTATCGGAAGGCACACAGACTTCATTGAGACAGATGAATGCCCTGTGAATTAGTTACAAATGCAAACTGATACATTGAACAGAGCTTCTAAGTTTTGCAAATGTCCTGTTGGTATGTGGACAGAGACAGCTATGTTACCAACCTATGTAATACATTACATCACTTTTCATTACAGTTGTTTTGCTGGAGCTGAAGTGCTATCAAAAAGTAATTTTTTACATTGAAGAAACTCCTGATGGATGTTGATGGCAATAAATCTGTTGGATACCTCATAGAACACAGTTGCTAATATTTGATTAACCTGACAGAAATTCTCCAATGAGATGCAACCCTATATACTGTTCCTCCAGTCCTGTTTGGCATTTAAAATTTTCCGTCTATGGGTGTGATCCTTCATTCCATCAGTCTCCCCTTGAATTCCAAATTGGTTAATCCTTAGCTCTCACCCACATTATCGTTGAACATTATGTTGTTTCTTGTAACTGCTATTCTGGACAACTTCTCTCTCTATTTAAAATCCTTCTCTTCTCAGCACTTAGCTCAGTTGGTGTGCTTAGGAACTTTAAGCCAACTGTTAACGTGATCTGTATGCCACACAACACCTGAGTAAACTATCCACCCTACTGGTCCATCACATCAAAGGTGCTGTTCTTATTCACCACAACCCCCCCCCCCCTTCCACATAGCCAACAAACTGATCCTGGCTTCCTTACTGAATCTTCCCATCCCAGAACTCACTCCACTCGCACCCAAACCTTCAGATTCAGTCAGTCAGATTAGTACTAGACGTTGTATGTGGACAGAGTATAAAAAAGAAAACTTTGATATAAATAATATAGTGAGGACAGTTTACAACTCACCGCAAAGACGTGGCGACGAGCTGCGACAGGCACATACAAAAGACACACACATTCAACACATTCAGCTATCGGCCATGGCCTTCTTCAGATAATAGAGCACTCACGCAATCACACAGGCACACAACACAGTCATACAACCATCACCTCCGACTGCCACACTTCGAAGTGTGGCAGTCGGAGGTGATGGTTGTATGTGTTGTGTGCCTGTGTGATTGCGTGAGTGCTCTATTTTCTGAAGAAGGCCATGGCCGATAGCTGAATGTGTTGTATGTGTGTGTCTTTTGTATGTGTCTGTCGCAGCTCGTCGCCACGTCTTTGCGGTGAGTTGTAAACTGTCCTCACTTTATTATTTATTCCAACCTGGACTTTCCATTATTATAAACTTTGATATAATTCGTTCTATGTTTTGCCATCCAGGAGAATGTGCGCAAATGGGAAATAATAAGTAACCACTGACCTATGAAGTACACGAAAAGCATATTGCAACAGTTCGTCATGTTTTGCTCTCTTTGGGAAGTCAATAGTGTGTTCTTTTCTCATTTCAAGGGTCATGTGTTCAAGTCCTGTTGATGCAAACTTTTCTTTCTGTTTTGGGTGTCAAAGGGTTTGGGTGTCAAAACCTACCACAACCATCATAACTCGCAAACACCACTTAACGCTACCATTTCTAATTCAGACCTTAATCCAAGACCCTTGCCGTGTCAAAGATACTTGTCCTTTCAGAAGGCCTAAGGCTGGTTGCACACACGTGATTTTGGACGGCCAGTAAAATATTGGCCGGTATTTTATCGGTGGAATGCTGCTTGACACACGCCAGAATTTTATCATTGAAACGAGCAGTCGCTTGGCTATCGTGGTCGAGTGAAGTTGATTCCAAATGCGTCCAAAGTTTTGTTCCAGAAAACTGTTCATGCTTCCACTACTGAAATATGTATATCACTTATGTCTTAATACAATGTAAATGTATACATAATATGATTGTATGTATAGCTCAAATGAACAAATGATCATAGCAGGAAAGTGGACTAATGGACACTTGAAGTATATGGTAAGTTGATTATTTGGGCAGGATTAGGAACGTGTCTGGATAGCTGATCACTGAGGGCTACCTCCCCCCACCCGCATAATAAACAGTGTTAAGATCTCAAGAACATCATAGACAAAAGACATGATCTACCCAAAGCTGTGACGGATTTTCACATTTGTCACCACTAGGCTATTCAAATTTGGCCGCCCCTACCGACATCTACAATTTGATAGCCTATTTCACAGTCGTACTAACTATAATTTCTTGTCAAAGAAATTGTAGCTTTTTGTTTTGTGCACTATGGTCCTAATTACACCAGTTTTTCCGTAATTAGTATACTGTGAACTAAGGGATCAAAGACTATTTTTGCAACCCAGCTGTTTGTTCTGAATTGCAACAAGAAATAGTTGTCATTTATATCTCTGAGCTAATAAAAGAACAGTCACATACTGCTAATAATGTGGGGGTAAGGTATGTGTTGATACTTCTTACACAATAGCCTAATGTACATCAGGTAAACGTAATTAACTTTGATTACACTTACTTACGGTAAATACAGATGATAAATCAGTAGCCATCAATGTTGCATCATATGCTAGACTTAATTTTGATTCCTTTCTTGCAGTGATACTTGGTGTAGTGTGCAATGCAAGGCTTTGTACATTTTGAATAAGAAATGGTTTGAAGCAGTCTTACATTTTGAGCCAAGAATTTTTGACAATGTTTTCAAGTTACATGTTCTCCAATTACACAACACTCAGTCTTAAGACTGGTAACAGTACTGTGTTTGAGTCAGTCTTAAGCTCAGTAAACTGACTGTCACTGTCTGCCTGACTGAGTGACTGACGGGCATCATATAGAGCAGACATAACTGGTAACTGTACTCATCGACACATCACAGACAACTACATTCAGCTCTCAGAGTGGGGCACTGGTTTCCATGCAATACTCGATGCAACACTAAACATGAACTTGATGACCACTCTGATACATTGCAGAACTGTCTTCCCATGTATTGTGTGGCCATATTTCTCACAAAAAGTAATTGGTAAAGTCCAGCTTCAGCATTTATGTTCTTTCCTAGTAACACTTTATTTATAAGCCAGTGTCACTAATCTGTCTCATGTAATTATTACAGGTAGCCGCCGTCCAAGTATATTGCCAGTTCCTGACATGTTCACTAGTTCCTCACTCAACATTGCTGTAGAGCCACAGGATGATGGAGGCGATGAGAGTGATGATGAGTTAGATGATGATGTCCCTTGGAGATCGCCAAGTGAAAAAATTGCGTACGTGGATAATATTTTCCAATAGTATTATATTTTTTGACTGCCTGGCTTTTATCTGCTAAGCTTCATAACATTGCTCATTAAAAGAAAGTAATTAGCACCATCTTCCGTAATTGAACTTCTCATGCAAGGACTGGTCTATTAATATTAATGAAATAGTAAGTCATTAAATTTATTTGGTGTACTAAATGAATGAATGAATGGTAATGAGATGAAAGTGGGATATCTAATCTGTCACTGTTGAAATGTAGTGTTTCCTGCTACTGAATATGTCTTACTTGAATAATATTGTTGGCAAATATCAACTGTTCTGTCTATTTCAATAGGGTAATGAATTTTTTAAATGCACTAAAAATGTCTCATTATGTCTTCTTTCAATGTTTAGTCTGTTGGAAGTCAAAACATAAGACTTTTCATATTAGGTCAAAATAAGACAATTCAAAAGACGGCCATTTGTGGAAAATGTGTATTTGAAGTTTGAATATCACAGAGGTCCATACTTTTAAACTTTTATACTTTCTGTACCAAATCGTCTTTTTGGCAGAACAAAGAAGTTAGTGTGAATTCAGAACTCCGTATTGAAAGAGATGTATTATCAACAGAAGAAGAAAATCCAAACCAGTCCATGCCTATTTCTATTTTGTTTCGAACTTCTACTCCCCCATACTCTTCTTCTTCTTCTTCTTCTTCTTCTTCCTCCCCCCCCCCCCCCCACTCTTCCTCTTTTTGTTTCACATGGTGTACCAATGGTTCAGAATACTACATGTTTTGGAGACATTTTCCTGCCTCTCTATTGAAACACTTTGCTGTAAAAGAAATGGTCTGAGGAAAGAGAAATACATATTTGTGTTTGAGTGTCACTGTAAGCAACATAAATATCAAATATTAAGTTATATCAGAAGACTAAGTGATACAGTATCTGAATAAGACAGAGTAGGTGGGTACATCATAGTCGATGCGGCATCCTGACATTCATCAAGAATTGGTAAGATATTAAAGTAAAGTATTTGCTTGATCAAGGCAAATGCAGCGTAAGAGGAAATGAAAACATTTCTTTGTGTTTCTTTTGCTAGAAAATAAAACAAAAAAATTGTAGATTGCTTTTCTGTAATCAGCATTTTTTTTATCCCATTTGAGACCCATATCAGCTAAATGCTGACTGTTGATCTCCACTTTTTGTAACATCAAAAATTTGCTTGTTTATAAAAAGTTATGCATAATTTTATCACTTTATCTTTTATATTTTTAAAAAATAACTTTTATTTTGCCTGAGTAAATGTACATCATAATTGCACTCTGTTAGACAAAAATAATCACTGTATATTCTCCCCTATTAGAAGAACTAATTATGTAGTCCTTTCTTAAATATACTTCTTCTTCAGCACTACGAATTGCATGTTTTTACTGTAATACATTTTAATATTGGTAACAGTTTTAATATATTTTATTATGTGTCAACTATATATTCTTTAGAATGTTAAATTTTCAATTGTATATTGCAAACTATCTATCTTGAAACCATGGCAAATGCACATTTAACATTCAAGCTATCAGTAATGAATTAGGATTTAAAAAATCAACCCATGTGATAACTGTTGAAGCTTAACTAAGGGTCACTATAACTTCTATAAGCTTAAAAGGACCCTTAGCACATGGACCAAAAAGTTATAGTTCTTAGCTTTGCAACAAATATAAATTATTATGAGATTTTTCTATAGTAATAGACTAAACTCTGAGCGCTACTTAGTTGGATAATGGGTATTTCATGGTGGCAGTTCCATATAAGATAAAACTTCAGAATTGATAATGTTGTACACAATAAACAGTGTAGCTTTGTAATACATTAAGAAGAAAGTACAGTAATAGCATCAGAGAAAGGAACCACTGCTGGCCACTTCTGAATTTTCCCACCCAGTCTAGCCTTCGACAGTGGTTTTTTGATACCATAGATGCAGTTGCATTCACTGTCCATTTGTTATAGTGACAGAGCAGGAAAGACTATGTGCCATGCATTGTTTGCTTGAGTCATCAGCTGCCCAAGTCACTTACATGTGGTGTTCATTTCCATGACACTCTATGTGGGTTAAGACTTTCTGGTTCCCTGTAGAGTTACTCATTCAAAGAGTTTGTTTCCCTGGATGTTGCTGAGCGACCATTGACCCATACTGTGTTGACAGTGTTTTTATTACTCTTATCATGCATGTGAGGATACTAAAGTACCTTATATAGTACATTTTGAAACTTTGTTGATGAACAAATAAATCAATAAGTTTTATTGCTCTCTTTCTTTTCTACCCATCCCTGCTATTTCTATGTCATATGTTTCATTGCAGTGTCACAACGTCTGTCTTCATTTAAGAATTCCATTACCTTTATTTCCTTAAGCATCTTATGTTTTCAAAACTGATAAACTATTTCCCTACAACAACATATAATTTTCTCAACTTAATCTATGTAGTACAGATACATTTCTCAAATATGGAACTGGTTTGGCTGATTAATTGTGCAAATTTACCAATGACCAATTAATGAATTACAGCCATGTTTAAAATTATATTTTTTACAACTCAAACGTCTGTGATCAGTTGCTGCCCATGAGAATATGTTTTGGGTGTTCACAATTTTTTTATAATTCAGATAAACATGGATGTATGTATTAGCATCTGCTTTATAGCAGTTATGATTACAAATAAATTTATACAATTGTAACCATGGTGAATAATAATAATAATTTGTGTAATTTGTCTGATGAAAGGAAGAATCATTTTGTGGAATTTTATTGTTGAGGTAATGCATGTGCATACGCCAGATGTTAGCCACATTATTGTGATGTGGGAGGCCAGTGACTGCCACAGGCTAGTGCACTACATAAACAGTGCCAAGCAGCACTCATTGCATATTTTGATGCCGATTATGTCAGTTGTCTTGTACTGTGTGAAGTGTCGTGATTATCTATAGTTTTGATGTGGTCTTAGACACAATATTTGGCTAAAAGTGCTTACTATTTTCCCACATTTTCTTCTGAGTTGTTTCTCAGTTTTCACAAAATGTCTGATGGTGTTACCGGTGAGATTCTATGTTGCCTGGTTGGGCAACAAGAGGTTTTCACAAACTCAAAATGACATACTGCAGCCGCTTACTTCTGCCAAGCCAACACTGAGTGACATAGCGAATTGCGGACAAGGGGCTTGAGAGTGGGGGAACTGCTGCGCATATCACTGTTGTCAGATGTAACCTAGCACCTTCCCTTGAGGCTAAAACTCATTGGCAACCTTACTTTTGGTACTATCCTTTTACACGAAACTACGATAGACAACCATAAATATGCACTCTGAACACACCAAACCCGACAATTGTTCCAAATTTGTACTATTTTTAGTGCCAGGCAGAACTGGAACTGGTAACTTTTTAGGAAGCAGAAATTTTTTACATGTCATTCATCAGTCAACTTTGTCAGTGAGCCCTTAACTGGCATACATTATTTACGAAGTGAAACTGCACAAGTTCCGTACTTTATGTATTTATCGATGTTTTGTGCAATGATATTCGAGAATGTTTTTTGAGTGCAAATATATGCATAAGTATTTTGTGACATCTGCACAGGGTCGGCATCTCACACTATACTGCATTTTTGAGGTTATAATATACCGTGTCCCCTTCAATATGCAGAAAAACATACATAAGCAGACCATCACTCTCACCATTTATAAAACTACACAAAAAATACTTAAATAAATATTTGCACTCCACAATAACAATAAATTCTCGAAATGACTTACGCAAGTCATGAAAAACTACCAGTTGCATACACAAAGCTCAGCTGACAATTGGTGTGGTGGCTGATGAAAGTTGTAAACAAAGAACCTGGTGTTTCATTCATGGTTAATAAATTTTGTCTTTTGATTGCAGAATAGTCAAATCAGTTCCAAATTTGATGAAAGCTAAATGTATCAGCTCAACTCTCTCATATGCATGATGGATGCAAAATCACTTTTGCATAAAATATTAAGTAAATTTGGTGCAGCATGAACAGTTCAAAACTTTTAAGTTTGCTGTATATAGGTTATACACATTTGTCAGTTAGCATCTTATTTGATGACATGTTACTAGTATTTCTTAACTATAGTATTTCAGAATCTAAATTTATGGAATGTTTACAATTTTTGCACAGCTAAACTTGTACTTCCAGTGCATGTAACTCCAAATTCTTTCACAAGTTCTACAAGTTTCTATGTTGTATTAAAGTGAACACGGTTGCACACAATTATGCTTTGAGATATATTGTATGTGTTTGGACATTGTCTTTTTTATTCCTTTAGAAGACTACGTATAACTTCTGTACTTCATATAATTATTGTTCCATTTACCTTCTTCGTATACTACTATACTTCTCTTGTGCTTCTCCTGTCTGAAATATGTATTTTTATTGTTATTTGTATTCTTAAAGAGCACATTTGCATGAATCTCTTTCTGCTATTCCCTGACTTTATTTTGTGCACAAATTTATTTACTGTCTTCTCAGTTCTGGGACTACAGATGGCTGTATCACTAAGTCTTCTTGGCTTGGAGAAACTTGTCGGTAAGTGTAGAAAATTATTCAAAATTGGTTAATGAAGTGTTTCATAATAATTACTTTATTAGCTTTCATTGTTATTCTGTATGTAGAAAATGTTAACATTGCTTATTGTATAAATAATTTTGCTAATATATGTATATATATATAAAAGAGATGTAAATTTATTTGATAGTGGCCTGTTTCGATTGGTCACTTCATTATTGAGAATTAAATCAAATAGAAAAGTTAATCCTTCATTTACTTGCAGCAAATCGATCAATTTCTGTTGTCATTGACAACAAAATGTGGAACAGATTACAGATTACCACTGATTAACAGAATATAGAGCATAATACATTTAAAGACCAGAAAATCACATTGTCTTTAGAGCTGTCACACTTCTTTCAGCTTTAATTGAAGTATGGGCATTGAAATATATGAACAGATACAGTTGCTTGCCAAAGGTCATAGTGGCACAAACAGTAGGATGAGGTAAACAGAACAAGGATGAAGGAGTAGTACAAAGCAACCAAAAAAGAAAGGATATGTTTAAAGACAGAATAAAATGAGTAATCTGGGCCTAGAGCTACAATAGAGGATCAGAAATAATTATGAAGCTAGCAAATGAGATATAATGAGGAAATGCTTTTATGGGGCACTTGAAAGAGAATGTGTGTTGGTGGAATATGAAGATGGTGTGGATCTCCTCAATTCAGAGCTGGTGAATCTGGGAAATATTGGTAGCATGCATTGGAAAGAAATATTTGAATTTGTGCCCATTGTGCTGAACATCATGTTCATTAGAGTGACTTTGAACCATGTATAGCCCACAGACGGTGATGTGGCTGTACATTTATTTGTGTGTTTCAAATTAATATCATCATTATTTCAGTCTAAATGTATGGTGTCATACAGTTCAGCAGGGCCATGATGCCATGCATTTAGTATGAAGTTTTACCCCAGGCCTGGATTCTGATAATGATATTATATTGACATGCACAAATAAATGTACAGCCACATCACCACCTGTGGTCTATGTACTGTATTTTTAACGGTATCTCTAATAGCATTGTTGAATAATTAAAATTCATGAAAATGTATATGTACCTCTTGAAAAACCTTATGTCATGTCTGAGGATCCAATTATTTCAATAAAGGCTGCAAGCAGAATCAATAATATAATGAACTAAGGAAGAAACATCCCAGCTTCAACAAATAGCTGAGGTGTTCCTATTCCTTTAAGTGTGTTTCATGAACAGAGATGTAGTGAACTAAAAATTACCAGTGCCAGGCAGTACTATCACTGACAAATGTTCTTTTGTAGTTTTAAACTGTCTACATTGCTAGAATCAATTACTTCAGTTGCAAATGTATGAATGTATTGATCTTCATATAATGTTCTCATTATATTTTTAATATTTTTCTCCAATTGTGGAATGCTGTTTACATCTCTCATATATCCAAACCATTTACTCGGATCTAGCAGTTACAACATAATGCCTCATTTGTTCTTAAACCTTTCTTTCTGTCAGTAACTGGTCTATAGCACATATTATGATGGTTCAATTACAACTTACCTATTTATGAAGAAGACCCTCTAATCAGCTATCAGTGCAACTCATTGCCTACTCGACAACAAGTATTGTGCATATTGGCTGAAACAGTGTTATTAATTTAGAACTATGTTTTGTGTATGGATGTATGGTAGTATAGACTGTGTAACTAAGTCATGAATTTACAACATTAACTTAATCTGCTATAGTTCAAAAACCTTCTGTTTCTCATATTTTACTGAAGGTTATATATAAAGTAGTCATTAATTGTAGAATGAAACATTCTCCTTCAAATATTGTATTTGAAAGACTTCTGAATGTCAGATTTAACAAACAGTTTAAATGAAAAAATGCTGATTATGTGAGCCCAGTTACCTCATTTTTAGATGCACCCAGTCTACATTCCATACAAACTGTGTTAGACCTGTTTTGGTTTACCATTTCTTACTAATAGCATTCAAGTTACACCAAAAAATCACACTTACTTTCATAATTCCATTATTACCAATGTCAGTTAAGTTGCATTACAGGCAGGTATTTGTAGCAGTAAAATATCAAAGAGCTGTGAAATGTGTGGTGTGAAGTGGCAGCTACATGATAACAACATTGTTTCTGAGTTATCTAGATTCTTATGTCAGTCCAAATCCATATTTGTGCATTGTTGCTATTAGATGTACCAATTCTCCTTCACCTCTAGAATACAGTTGACACCACCATCATCACAACATTCTTTTGATGTGTCTGCCCCCCTTCTGTTGTGTACCATTGACATAATGTTTTGATGTGAAAGGAGCAATAATGTAAAAAAAAAATTGCTGCAGTGGTGGTTATTTACATTTTTTCACATCATCTAGCAATTGCTTCCGGTCTTCAGAAGAACTGTACTGTTAGTAAATACAGGCCCTTCTTGAATTTTTCTCATGTCTGTTCACACTATGACCTATGTTGATTTCATTACAAAGGTTACTTGTATTTTTTTATCCACATGAAAATTTTCTGTGGGGCTACAAAAAAAAATTATATTTAAAAAAATGAGCCTCACATAGCTCAGTAAACTAAGAATAAAGTCTAGCTGCTAGATGCCTCATACATAAATCTGTAGGAAACAACAAGGCCACCCATGCTAGAAGTGTAACATTAACTGAAGAATATGAAACAAACTCTCACATGAAGGGTGTATTGTATATACTGTATATTGTATGCAAAACCAGCCTATAAAAAATAATCTCCTTCTGGGTTATGAAAATCAATCAAATCTCTCACCGCACAACATTTTTAAGAAGTAAAACAATTACCAACTTTACAGTTCAGCTGTGTCAGCAAATAGTTGTGAATGAGCTTCAGTGGATTATTTTGCAAAGGTAACTTTGAGAATAAGATATCTCCCCCCCCCCCCCTCTCTCTCTCTCTCTCTCTCTCTCTCTCTCTCTCTCTCTCTCTCTCTCTCTCTCTCTCACCACACACACACACACCCCCACACACACACACGCCCAACCCTGTGCATGAGGGGACGATGCCATGTCCTAGTTCATCACAGGCCTTAGTTATGCTTTGTTCTCTTTATCAACTTTTCAAATTTTATCAAAGGTAGGCCTGTTAATTTTATTTATTTATAAACAGACAAAAAAAAGTTGATGGGACTGTTGTTCTACCCACTTTTTGCTTACATTATTAGTATTCAGAATGAGTTAGTTGTTATTCTTGTGATGTCAAACTTAATTTGTCTGGTAGCATCTGCTTATAATCAGTAACATGGTTTTATATCTTCATCTCATTTGATTGCAGCATTGTGAAAGGTTTTCCACCTGTGTCTCCTTACATAGGAGTGAGTCCAACACTGTGCTACCTCCTGAAGGAAAAGAAGCCTCTCTGCTGTCTCCAGCTCGCAAAGGTAAAATGTTATTATTGTAAATAAATTCAAGAACTATAAATGAAGAAGATATTTAACATGTAATTAATAAAAATCAGGACATCTTTTGAGAGTGAATGAACAGAATATACCCAAAGGAGCTAATTCTATAGGTTTTTAGTGTTTTTTTAATACATTTTGCTGAACAAAATTATAAAAAAATGTAAATTTCAGGTTAGAAAGTCAATAATATTTTATATTTTGAAAAAGATAGCTTGCAACTCATTGTAAAGGTGACACACAGAGAAACAGGCTGAAATTACAAAAAGAAAATCAGTCTTACCAAGCCTTCCTGAGAAAAAGAAAACACACAGTACTTTGATTTGAGGACTCAGTGAGAAAAGTAATGTATTGGCTAAGATATTTCCAAATTTTGCATTGGAATGAAGTAAATCTGTAGGTATATTTGGAAATTTTCATGTACTTACATCTTTGCAAATATCACTACTATTTATTTCTTATAAAAATTTGTTTCACTATACTAACTGCTTTCATATTCTGTTTCTAGGTCTGCGAACACTGCAGCTATAGAAATGCTAAAGAATATAACTGGCAAAATAAGACAATAATATTAGCTGCCGATTATGCATCCAATGGAATTTACAATTTTATAATTCCTCTTCGAGCTCACTTTCGTTCCAAAACTTCATTGAACCCCATCATTTTGCTGCTGGAACGAAGACCAGATATTGCCTTCCTTGACTCGATATCTTATTTTCCTTTAGTGTACTGGATGCTTGGTTCCATTGATTGGTAAGTAAACTGTAATTTCTTAGCAAGATACAGGATACATTTTTATAATAGTGCTATTACTTATAAATTTTATTTAACTCTTCATGCCTTCCTGGCAATCTAATGATATTTTGGGTTATTGGATGTTCTGCCGGATTTCAATGCCGTACTTGCATGATATTTCAGTTACGTAGTTCACAACCTTCATCAGGTGCGACCGCCCGTCAAGTGGACATGGTCCAAAATAATGTCTGCAGCCTTCCCCCTCCACTGAAGGTTGCAGGCACACACTCTGTGGTCTGTGCCCACTCGCTGCGATCTGCTGCAGCCTTGCCACTCCATTTGCTGTCTGCTGCTGTTCTGTCATTCCCTCTGTGGTATGTGCTCACCACACCCACTCCTGGGTGTTCCGTCTTCAGTCTATGCCTCTGTGCCCTGCATGTGATTGCCACAATCTGCTGGGGCATTGCCATTCCATTCTTCATCTGCTGAGGTTCTGGGTGTCCATTTTGAAATCCATGCCTGCCAGATCCACCCCTAGGTGTTCTACCTTCAGTCTGGCACTTCCTCTGTGGACCACACTTGGACATTGCGATCTGATGGAACCTTGCCATTCTGTTCTTCATCTACTGTGGTTCTGGGTGTTTCCTTTGTGGTCTGCACCCTTTGAACTTTCTTGTGAATCTTCCATGTTTGTTCCTGTGTGCTTTACACTCTGCCTGAGGGTTGTTTTCCACATCCGCAATGTCAGTTCTTCTATTTGAGGTATGTTGCAGCTGTCCACACTGCTTCTTAAACAATTCCAGAGCAATATCCTATGCTCTGCTTAGCTGGTACACTGATCGCCGATCATGAGATTGTCAAATCACTTTTATCTCTATCTATTACCTTATAACACCGTCCTAAAATCTGGGTGTGTATGCTAGAATCTTAGTTACATCATAATTCATACCATGTTATTCTAGGCAGTGTTCATGTAGGACATGACATTGACAACGTATCTTTTAAATCCTTGGTGCCTGTAACCCCAGGTCGTATTTAATATTACCCACCAGGTCCCCAATCTTGATGGATGGGCAGTAAACACAGTTGATATTGTGGTTTTGTAGAATCTTACTGATTCTGGCAGACATAAAATCAGTGTAGAGAAGATACACCACCCTCTTTGCTTCATCTTGCGTAGCTTCTGGGCCATGTGGTGTAGTGGCCGGTTGGAGTGCCATCTCAATTGGTTTGGTCAAATACACATTTTTGCAGAACACTGTTTTATAATTCTCTATTTCCATTGTCAGACTTTCTTGGTCTGAAAGGGCATGTGCTCTGTGGATCAGTGTCTTAAGAACTCCATTCTTCTGTACAGGGTGGTGACAGCAGCTGGTCTGCAGATATAAATCAGTGTATGTGGGTTTTCTATGGTGAACTTGATGTTCACATGGCAAGAGTTTAGATGTTCAATAAACTCACTGAGCCCATCCTTACCATAAGGCCAGGTCATGAGGGTATCATCCACATACCTGAAGAAGCATGCATTTTTATATGGCTGTCTCTACTGCCCTCTACTTAAATCACTCCGTGAACATTTCGACAGCCACAGGAGACAGTGGGCTATCCATAGCTTCACCTTCACTCATAATACTTGTTCCCATACATAAAATACATGATGTCAGCATATGCCTAAACAGGTCCAACAGAGCACAGTCAAATTTTTCATCATAAAAAACATTCCGCTAAAGACCATGAGGCATGGTCTACCCAGTCTCAGTCTTTTGCTGCTAAGAAGGCTGCCATGTACAGATGAAGGTGTAACAGTACACTAGCTATGTCATCTAATCTGTGGCACATATCTCAAACCCCCTCTCACCTGTTCCCTGCTTGCTCTGTGTTTTATGTTGTTTGCCACCTTGGTGTTGAGATGTTTAATTCAGGCAAATACTGCTACCAGTTCTCCATTTTGGCATCTCAGGTAGAAAACTAAAAGAACACAGCATCCTCCGTTTCCTCTGATAAGGCTTGTTCAACTTC
This sequence comes from Locusta migratoria, assembly GCA_026315105.1. Lineage (NCBI taxonomy): Eukaryota > Metazoa > Arthropoda > Insecta > Orthoptera > Acrididae > Locusta > Locusta migratoria. The sequence goes on along the minus strand of CM048744.1, from coordinate 213,127,513 downwards.
TTGACATTATCGAATGTCTCCTCCCCATAGAGTCTTTTGATTTTACTCTTCATTCGTTCCTGGTGATCTAATTATATCTTGAATTGTCGAGTGTTCTGCCAGATATCATTGTCGTACTTTCATGCTATTTCAATTGTGTAGCTTGTAACCTTCATCAGGTGCAACCTGAGACCAGTCTCATGTTGCACAATCTTCCCACAGTATTTCAATGGCAAAGCTTGAGGTTTAGTGACAAACTTTCACAATTGTAAAGTTCCTTGTTTCATTTTAAGTTTTGTGCACATATCTTTACTGTTAAGAGACTAATAATAATGTTTGTTGTTGTTGTTGTTGTTGTTGTTGTGAGGAGTTAGAGGGGACTAAACAGCTCGGTCATCCATCCCCTTAATCTTTAGTATTCTTAAAAAGAGATATATTGGCTGGTCAGTACTTATCTTAGTTCTGTACCGCTGACAGTCACACAAAAATATGAAAATAGAATTGAAAAATATGACGCTAGCTTTTAGAAATATTTTCCTTTGTCTGATACGGGAGGAGGGAAGAGGAATGGAAGTCGTGAATACCCTTAACCTTCTGTTCTCTTCCTTGTCCCTCTTGTACCTGACGAAGGAAAATATTTCTGAAAGCTTGTGTCATCTTTTTCATTTCTATTTCCTTGTTTTTTTGTGACTGTTGGCGGTACAGAACTAAGGTATGTACTGACCAGCCAATATTTCAACATCTCAGTTGGAGAATTTCCATCAGTAACCTAATAATCTTCAGCTTGCATGAGGTGGAACATCACTATTATCTAATATTGCCTTGTTGGAGCTATTACTTTTCAAATGCATATTTTGAATAGTTGATGTTCCATCTCCTATTTAATAAAATTGAACTGATAATAACTAGGATTAAATGTAAGACAAAATAACAAAGAGGCAGAGATTTTGTCTCTTTATAATTGTGTTATAAATATTACATTCAATAAAATATGTGTTCATGAATGTGTAATTAGCTCAGTACTTATGGAATGATATTCTTCACTCAAATTAATTATTATCTACAATATGTGTGTATGCTTGAAGACTACATCATTAAAGGGTAAAATCACTAGTAAGTTTCGTGTTTTTTCCCTCTTTAATGTTACTTTGCTACATGTGCAGCTGGTTGATAGGTATTTAAAATACTACTTAAAATATGTGATCAAAACTTCAATTATTTTATACAAGATGATAAAAGTGTTTTCCATGTACATAACCAAATTGGTACATTTTTCAATTATTTAAAAAATTTTCTTTCAGCCTTGACGATCTTTTGCGAGCTGGAATTACGTTGGCAGAGAATGTTGTTGTTGTAAATAAAGAGATGTCAAATTCAGCAGAAGAAGACACTCTTGCTGACTGTAATACCATTGTAGCAGTCCAAACGATGTTCAAGTTAGTATCTGTGTTAAGACGAGCATATTTAACTAAAAATACTTATTATTTTATTTTATACTCCGACTATAATTAATTTTTTACTTATTTAGTAGCTATTGCTTGTGCTTGTCTCCTTTTTTCCAGATGTAAACCTGTAAATTTCTTGGTTTGAAATGTTACGCATTATCACTAGCTTAAGAGCAGTTTACATGATGATCGCACTAGTAATAAACAGATTGTGTTGCACACCATCTAGCAATGTAAACCCAGAACTACCAGCATTTTGTGAGCTCAGGCGGTGTTTCATACCAGCTAGTATGCTTAGAGCAGGTTCTAAATTTGGTAGTAGCGACCTAGCCATACATGCACAAAAGTGAGATGATTGTGCCACTTCCATGTTTTATGTGTGGGAACAGCCATGTTTTGTTGGAGTCATCATCGTGCATCAATGTAGTGGTACAGAACAGGAAAAGTGATTTTGATTGAGGCGTACAGGGATGATGTAGAACATCTCTGTTCTAATAAGATACAATTACCATTATTTATGAAGAAAAAAATAGAAAAGTGCTGATTAACTTCATATTACTCTGTAGGAATCAGCATGGGTTTTGAAAAAGGTGATCGTTTGAAAACCAGCTCGCACTGTTCATCCACAAGACTCAGAGGGCCATAAACATGGGTTCCCAGGTAGATGCTATGTTTCTTGACTTCCGCAAGGGTGTGCAGCTGCAAGAATTCTCCTTCTTCTTCTAATATTTCGGCTGTGTAACATCCAGCCGCCTTCAGAGTGAGCCATAAGAATGACGCTCTAGTGTTTGCTTGAAAGATGTTCAGAACACCGAAGGTAGACACAACTTTTACAACATAATAAGTCTGCAGTGGCAGAGCACTGCATTGAGACTGGTCACAGTATGTTGTATGACAGCGTCAAAATTTTGGCAACTACATTATCTTTTTGGGACTCAGAACTGAACGAGGCAATTGAAAGTCACTTGACAATGAATTTAATTAATAGAGATAGAGATAGTGCTTTCAATCTAGATAATTCATGGAATTTGACACTTTCGGTAATAAACTCACAAAGACATCATTACAGTGCAGTTCACAGGCATATATCGATATGCTGACACAGATCAATTGTGGAGTCATAGATTTAACTCATGCATAATGCACATCTTTGCCACCGACCAACATCTTTGGTGCTAAGTATCTGAAGCCACATGCACAGTTGCATGGAACCCAATTGTAAAGGGCCGAAGCAAACACTGGAGCTTCAGTCTTAAGGCTCACTCTGAAGGTGGCTGGATATTACACAGCCGAAATATTAGAAGAGAAAGAGAATTCTTGCGGCTGCACACCCAAAACTTAGTGAAACAGTCTTTGCACCGCCAAAACCTGAAGATTCACACATTTGAAAATGTTGGTACATACATCCTTTGTGCAAAGAGAAGGCTTTCAAAAGATTCCCCTGTAACCAGAAATCAGTGTTAAAGGGAGTCTACAAAAAAATAAAAATTACAGGAAGTAACTGACATATAAATTAAACAAAGATGAGAATGCAACTCGGGTATAAGAAATATTTTGTACCTTCAGCTAAATACTGTTGCTCATCACAGTATTTTTGTCCTTTGACGAATGAAAGGAACTTCTTAAAACACTCAACACTGATTTCTAATTGCGGTTCTCTGGCATAGGTTACTCCATTATTAGCATGCAGTACATATCTCATTCTTTGTCTCTTCATCTCAACCACGGATGCACCCAATGTCTATTTCTTCTTTGCTGTTGTGTTCTAACAAATGCTGCAACATTTCCTGCTACTGCTGACAGTGTAAACTTAATAAATTTAATATAATCAGCTATGACATAAACCCAAACATAAACAATTCACATATTCAAATTGTAGTACAGCTCTATTTTTGCAGAGACGCTGCTGTCAGTGGTAATCCCATGTGTAGATGGAAGTTTATCTTATAAACGCAATCAAGACTAGGGTTCCCATCTGTCCCGATTTTTCTGGGACGGTCAAGGATTTTAGTATAATGTCCCGGTGTCCCCAAGACTTATCTGAGGTCAGATAAATGTCCTGGTTTTTTATCATATATAACATGGTCTCTCTTTTTGTACAAAAAAAGTGTGTCATAATACATCGCTTTGTTGACCTTAAGTTTTGGTATCCTGGTACAATGCTAAGAAAAATCTGTAAAAACAGTTTACGAGTCGATAGGTGCAAGAACAATGTTCGGCTGACTGAAGGCAAAGAACTTCAGCCAGAAACAGTGTCCACATACTTGATTTTTATGAATTATGAGTTGTTCATCGCATGATCGCAGTTTGGTATTTTGAGTACTTGTAGTGACAGTAGTTAACTATATTTTAGTTGTAATTGATTGTTGATTACATTGGCTATTCACACGCAGGATATGTAAATATGGGTATTTACTAATGTATCATAACGTACAAATATATTTCCTTTCTAGAAATCTACTGATAATAAAGAAGTTACTTCACTGGCGAATGACTAAATACAGATATTTATTAATGTATAATAACGTAGAAATAAGTTTTATTACTGGAAATCTACCGATAAAAAACATGTTACTTTATTAATGATGAACTATTCATCTTGAATTGCTCTACACTACTTAAATATTTTCTGCAAACTTAATAAGTAGCGTGCGAATATTGACATAATTGACATTCGATATATATTGATTTCGGACACATAATTTCAAGTGTAAGCTTTCTTGGAAATTACCGAGTGGTTTCAGTAATAAATGCTGTGTGACCAGATGAAAAAAATAGATTAAAGTTAGGAACAGTGAATGCATGAACAATGATAAACTTTTGCTAACCTTCATTGTATGGGTTTCTGTAATATGATACCTAAGGAAGACCTAAAACAGTCGCACAGCACTAAAATATACAACTCAAACAAATTTGAGCCTGTTCCGTCAGCTTCAACAGAAAATGTGTAAAGCTTGTGTTTATATTTAATTTTTAATTGCTGTAATGCTTTTGACCTGCCATCAATAGTGTGGTATATTTTGTGAAACTATATTATTACTCTGATTATGTTAAATTTATATCCTTTTGTAATCTGGAACACTAAAATTTAAAGTCCTAAAGCAATTATAACTACTTAAAAGTACTACTCATTTACCTCTGAACCCCTATGATCAGCTTTATTTAAAGGTGAGAAATTTATGTTTATATTTGAATTTAAGTTCTGTATGATCTATTAATAACCTGTCATCAGTAGTACAGAACATTATGTGAAAATAGAAAATTTTTATTAGGTTCAATTTTATTGTTCTCTACAATTTTCTACACTGTCTACAATGAAAAGTAATAAAGCAAACCAACTTCAACTTCATGTAACATGTATGAAATTTCTCTTAATATCTACATAAAAATGTGTACGCTATACTACTACACCCTTCAATCAATAATATGGTAGATTATTTTGAAATATATAATTATTAAGTAAAAATGAACAAAAATGCTATAGTGTCCTGAATTTTATTCATTTGTCCTGAATTTTATTCATTCGTCCCGAATTTTATTCATTCGTCCCGAATTTTATTCATTCGTCCCGAATTTTATTCATTCGTCCCGAATTTTATTCATTCGTCCCGAATTTTATTCATTTGTCCCGAATTTTATTCATTTGTCCTGAATTTTTTGGGAATCATTTTGAAAATGTCCTGAATTTTATTAAAAACAATATGGGAACCCCAACACATCATTAGTACCGTGTTAGTAGGCTTGGAGCACTGCAGCAAACCATAATCTTTGTGAACTTTTGATTATCATTAAACTGGGCATTATGAGTCATTTACAGATGTATATTGACGTTTACAAATAAATAACTGGTTGTTATCACTCTCTTTTTGTAATATTAGCTGAAAATCAAGTTTGTGTAGTATCTTGTAAAATGCCTGTGCTATGAAAATTTGGTTCCTACAATTAAGTACAATTATTTTATGTATGTATGGTTTTGAATTCTGTTAATTACAAACATAGCAAAATTAGTTTATGTAATTATCAGACAATTACAGAATACAGAATACAGAATATTTATTGGCCTTTCAATATTTTTCATACAATTGGCTTCGTCAGGGTACAGTGTAATTTACATTTATAGCCTACATTACAAGCATATATCATACATACAAATTCACATATTACAATGAAACAATAACATAATTTAAGAGAAACATATATTTTTACTGTCAGTTTCTAGAAATTCTTCAACTGCGTAGAATTCATTGGATTTTAGCCAAGTTTGTATTGTGTTTTTATATGTGCTCAGTGGCATTGTACGAGCTGCTTCTGGTAGCTTATTGAAGAATTTTAGGCTTAAGTACTTATAGTTATTTTGTACTATGACTAGTCTCGTGGAAGGCAAATCCAGCATACAGTTGTTTCGTGTATTGTGAGAATGAACATTTCTTCTCATGCTGAACTTATCTATGTTTTCTTTAGCATTTACTAAGTAGTTATATATATACAAACTAGGAATTGTCATTATTCCAAGCGATTTAAAGCGAGTTCTGCAGGACTCATTATGTGCTAGCCCTAATATACACCTTACTGCTTTTTTTGCCATCTGAATACACATTTAGCTCCTGATGAGTTTCCCCAGAGCAATGTTCCATATTGCAGATGGGAATGGAAGAAAGCATAGTACGATTGAAGCAATAATTGTTTGCTAATACTGCCCCTCAATTTGTACAATAGGAAAAGTACACGAGCTAGTTTGCTGCATAGGTAATTGGTGTCCTTCCCAAGAGAGTTTTTGATCTATGACCAGTCCAAGCAATTTCACAGTTTTATTTTCATTTTTAGATACCTTCAAGTTAAAGGTTATTTCCTCTGTTTTTGTCTGATTTATGCAGAGTTGATTGGCCTGACACCATTGGGTAGTCATTTCTATCATCTCTTTATTTTTATCCAATACACTCTGTAGATTGTCTCCAATGGTTATTAATGTCATGTCATCTGCATATAATACACTCTTACAGGGTATGTAAGTTGGAAATTCATTGACATAAACAATGAAAATGAAGGGTCCAAGAACCGAGCCTTGGGGTATTCCTCTTTTTATTGGGAGGATTGAAGATTTCTGATTGTTTGCATAAACAAGCTGTACCCTATTGCTTAGGTAGGATTTGAGTAATTTGAGTGGTTTATCTCCTATTCCATAGTATTCCAGCTTTTTGATTATCACATCATGAGACACAGAATCAAATGCTTTGCTTAAATCAATAAGGGTTCCAGAAGTGTATAGCCGTTTTTCATATCCTTCATAAACATTATTTACCAGTGATTCAACTGCTTTCACAGTTGATAAGTGTGGTCTAAATCCAAATTGTTGTTCATTTAATAATTTATTGCATTCAAAGTACTTGTATATCTGTTTATGCATACAGTTTTCAATTATTTTAGATAAGATTGGCACTATTGAGATGGGTCTGTAGTTACTTGGAAGATTTTTATCTCCTTTTTTATACACAGGTAGTGTGACTGTAAGCTTAAGACATTTAGGGAAGCTTCCTTCATCTAATACTCTGTTTGACAGTGAGAGAAGTGGCATTTGGACTTCCTTCACTATAGCCTTTATGATGAAATTGCTGATACCATAATAGTCTTCTGTTTTTGAATAGTTGAGTTTGGTTATTGATTGTTGAATGTCATTTAAGGTGATTGGGCCCCAAGTAAATTTCTCACTTCTTGTTTGTTTAGCATAAGTCAGAGAAGCTTCTATATTGAAATTAGAGTCAATGGGTAGGGTATTGTTGCCATTTACAAAATGTTCATTAAGAATATCACAGTCTATGGGTATACTGTTTTCTTTATTGTTGTTATTAATTTCTCTCTTAATGACATTCCACGCTGCTTAACATTTATTTTTTGAGTTCAAAATGTATTCATTATTTGCATTACATTTGGCAGTTTCTATTTCAGACCTGTAAAGTTTTCTCATATTTATGTAGTTTTCTTTGTCCCTATCACTATTATGAGACTTATCTTTCAGTAGGAGTAATAATATCCTGAGTATGTTTAGCTGTGGTGTGTACCATTTATTAGTATGTTGGCGCTTATGTGGGGTATATCTTCTAGTTACCATGGGGCATGTCTTTTCTACTATGTTCGTAATCTCTGTCAGGAAAATGGAAAAGCATTTATCAACGGTTTCATTGCTATTCATTATTTGGGACCAATCCTTTCCTTGTAACATATTTTTCATATTGCTTACATTGGATTCACCTAGCAATCGATATGTCACTTGCCTTTCTTTGGTAACAGGGGTTGAATTATCTATTTGAAGCCATAGACCTGCGTGATCTGATAAACCTAATTCTATGACATCACATTGTACCGAGTCTCTATGTACATTACTTATTATGTTATCAAGACAGGCATTAAGTCTAGTTGGCTTTTCATTCAGACAGTAATAATTTAATGACTTCAGAGAGTTAATCATATCTACTACATTTTTTCTCGTAGCCCTTATATCAATATTAATATCACCTACAATTACAATTTTATGTTGTTTATATTTGGACAAGTGTAATATTAAAGCATTAATATTTTCTATAAAAACTATTTCATCAGAGCCTGGAGTTCTATAAATTGAGACAATTACAATTTTTTGAGTGTGCAAAACTATACCAGCTACTTCTAATGTACCTTCAATGCAAACCATGTTAAGATTTATAACAGAGTGTTCCAAGTCTAGGTTGCTTTTTATGTAGATTGAGACTCCGCCACGTACAATATTTTTTCTGCGGTAACTAGTGTTTAGTAAGTAACCTATAGGGACAAACAGGTCTATTTCACAGGCTTTCATCCAGTGTTCATTAACACACAAAACACTGCAGTTGATTCTTTCAAGCCAATACTGAAGTTCATTCATTTTATTTCTAAGGGATTGTACATTTATATGTAGAAGGATAATTTTGCCATCAATACTAGTGGGTATTTTGTTTTCATTGTGTGCAGTGTGTTCATTTATTTTCGCTACATGTTCTGGATCATCACAATGGTCCAGCTGAATTAATTTGTAACTGTTTCCTATCAACACTGTTCCTACCTTTCCTTGCTTTGTGTCATTGTTTTGTCTAAAAAAGGATGGACATGAGCATGTACAGAGGGACTATCTTTTAGAACAAACTTATTGCGTTCGCGTGTTTCATTTATAACGTTCTTTATTTCCTGACATAGGAATTTTTTCCCGTGATAGTTTAAATGTTGCCCATGTTGTGTGTGTAGATTTCTGTTCAGTCTACTGGCATCTACTATGTTGCATTTGGCATAACTGGAGCATAACTGTTTGATTTTAGCATTGGTCCTACGAATTTCTTTGTTTACACATGAATTATAGTTCAGATCGTGCCTCTGAGGTATCGTCACAACAAGACTGTTTACCGTCTTATTTGCATCTAAGAACTTTCTCAAACCTGTAATGCACTTTTTAGCTTCATTCTGTGCTACGTCGTTTGAACCAGTAATACAAACAACATAATCACTATTCTTCATTGTAGTCTTGAATTCCGAGATGTCACCAATGATATTCTTCGTTTCTTACATAGCCTATGTCAGCCTTAATGTTTATTAGATTATTGTTAATAAGTTAAACACTTCAAGATTTTTTTGTACCAATCTTACAGAAAAACTTTTCTGTGCTCATAGTAATCTCCATCCCATCTTTGAATGACTGCCAGTCAGCACCATATTGACTGGACAATAGACAACTGCAAATTACCCTCTTTCCACCATAAGTAATCATTTGAGTAATGCTTACTACTTATTTTCCTCTTGCCACTTCATTCCATTCATCTCCTCCATTCTGCTCCTACCTGCTCCCCTCCCCCCATCTGTCTTTTTCTCCCTCTCTAGCTACTTTACATATATTGATATTAAGTTGTTTCTCTCTAAACACCATGTGGTTGCTTGTGGAGCATAAAAATCTTCTACATTAAAACATACACACACACACATGCTATGATCAGTCAAATGGTGTGAAAGTATGTACATTGCAAATACCAATACACATTTATATAGTTACTTGCTAATCTTGGCTAGGCTTCAACTTGGCTAATCTTATATGAAATGAAAGGGAAAGCAAATAAAAGAATTCTTGTGCACTTAGGCTCAACAATAAAAATTATCAAAAAGAGGTCGAGTGGCTGTCCAGTATGTAACTCAGCTCAGTACTGCCAATAGTAACAAAAATGGAAACAGACTATAAGAAAACAATTTTCCTTCAGTGGTAAGAAGGGGGGGGGGGGAGGTTTTTGGTTACTCGCAACCTAGGCTGTTGTACACTGTTTTGTGTTCCTGTAGCTGTGTACACTGAAAGGAAAGTTAGATAAAAGGTGTTTTCTCAGAAAATCATTATTTATTGTAAAGCCAGTAGATAGACAAAATACACTCCTGGCCATTAAAATTGCTTCACCACAAAGATGATGTGCTACAGATGAGAAATTTAACCGACAGGAAGAAGGTGCTATGATATGCAAATGATTAGCTTTTCAGAGCATTCACACAAGGTTACTGCCATGACCCCTCCCGCCTTCCTATTCCAGTAACAAAGTTTGAAATCCAAGCCCATCCGAAAGCATTGCCTTAGTCACTCATTACCATCACAGCCTGGAATGCTCTAACATATTGCACCATGGGGGCTAGGACTTTCTCAAGTCAAGTCCTGACATGAGATCAGTCCTTCAAAGTATCCTCCCCACGCCATCCAGAGTAGCCATTTGCCATCCTCCCAACCTCCAGAACATCTTCGTCAAACCTTACAACATCTTATAACCATCCTCTCTACTTAATGATTCCTACCCCCGTAACCAACCCGTTTGCAAAACCTGTCCCATGCAACCTCCCATAACCACCTACTCCAGCTTGTCTGCAGAAAACCCTTCAAGGAGGTGGGCCCAAACACAAAACAACACGTCATTTACCAACTGACATGTGCTAATTGAACATCATTTACACTGCTATGGCCACTAACTAATTGGCTGTATGCATGAATAGTCACATACAAACAGTTCACCTAGGGGACAATCAGTGTACTGTGACAGAACATTCTCTCCAACATAACTCCAGTGACCTGGGCTCATGTTACACCACACAAGCCATGTGGATATTCCCTCCAAGCAACAGTCCCTCAGAGCTGCAGAGATGTGAACTTGGCCTCCATCACATCCTGTCTTCCCTCCATAGTTTTGACCTAAACCTATATTAGCATCCCCCACTCTGCCATCTTCATCTCTCTTATTCATTTCTCACGTATCTTCTTCCTTATTTTTGGAGATACATTGACGATATGTTCTAGATATAGCCACACTGGAGGGATGGTCTGACTCATTTTCTAGATAATTTTAATTACTTTCATCCTAGCATAATGTTCATGATGGAGATTGAAAGGGATGGAAAGCTACTATTTGTAGATGTTGTATTACAGGAAGGATTATGGGACAGTGGGTCGCAGTATTTACAGGAATCCTATGCATAGAGATTGCTGTTTGCATGCAACAAGCGTTCATCCTCCATTTCAATGCACTGATATCCTGCAAATGATGGCAAAAAGAGATTTAGCCATTTTAGATGCAGTAAGCATGACAAAAGAGATGGACTATCTTAGAGGCATGTTCAACCAGATTTGATATATAGGAAAATTGATCTGTCGTGCCTTCCTCCAGTTTCGATCTATGCAGGAGCCACTTGAAGACACTTGTAAATTGTTGGTTTTCCTACCTTTTGCTTGAAGCAGAATTTTAAAAATAGGCAGACTTTTAAAGAGATATAACATAAAATGTATTTTTTATCTGCCATCCAAGGTTAGAGCACACCTGAGCTCAGTAAAGGATGTTACAGGATTGAGGAAGGCGGATGTGTACAAAATACCTTGTCACTGTGGGAAACTTTACATCAGTGTGACAATTAGAACTATTTCAAGATTGCTGTACTGAGCACCATCAGCACACACAGTTTTATTATTGTGATGACCCAGCTGTAGCCAAAAAAAAATCTGCAGGGGCTAATCACTGTCTTGCTGAGGGACATAAAATGATTTATGGTGAGACATGAATAGTTGTCTCTGCATCTTGCTGTTGGGATTGTGTTTTGGAAGAATTTTCTGAAATTCTTGATTTGAGGATGGCCAAACTATTTTATCTCATGATCAATTTCAGCAGAACTAGATGCCATCCCCAGATGCTGTCAGTTCATAAAACTGGGTATTATCATCGTCATTGAGATGGGAATGTGCTCAAGTTATAAAATGTATTTCCATAATGGGTATTCACAATAATACAATAACTGAAATAGAAATTTTGAATATGTCAGTTAAAATCACGAGGACGAATGGTCCCCTTCTTGTACATATACTGTCAACGACGACTGGAGAAGTCTTTTTCCAGTCATTTTTTTGAAGATATGTTTCACCAGTGGCACCATTTGTGTTTCTGATTTTAACTTTGATGTCTTCTAAATTTCAGTAATTTTATTATTGTGACAACCCAGTATGGTAATATATTTTATAACTTGGGCACATTCCTATCTCAATAATGATGACACTCAGTTTCATGAAGTGAGATTATCTGAGCATATCAACTAGTTCTGCTGAAACAAGTCATGAAATGAAATGAAATGAAATGAAATATCAAAGATATAAACTGAAGGATAGGCACTGAATTAAAATTTGTGACATAGCAGGGATTCGAACCCTGGACCTCCTGCTATACCACTAAGGCACCATGATGTAATGAATATGGTGACTGCACAGACTATCTGAAGGCATGTTTCCCTCCACAACACAATCTTCAATTCTTCCTCATGTTCCCCTATGTAAATACATATCAATGTTGCCGAGGCTCTCCAATAACAAAATAACGCCCCATCAATGAACGTTATTGGGAATGATCTTGCCTTGTTCCTCAGTCACAGGTGATATATGTAAATGTCAAGAAATAAATCATTGTCCAGAGACATAATTTGCTGCTCTTTCAGTTTCATATCTCTGATATATATTGAGACAAATTATGTCTCAAATTATTGGTCTTGACAATCTTTATAAAAGTCATACCAGATCACCCCAACAAAATGTGTAAGCTATGCAACTGAAATTTGTCTCTCTGACAACATAACTAGAGACAATGGTTTTCCCTTAAGCAAAATGTGGAAACCAGTGTTATTAGATATGGAAAAACAGCAGTCTATCACTCATCCAACAAATAATGGTACTAAATAGCGATTTATCATTTACTCTGGCTACCGACACTCTGGTGTTGTGTTAGAAGGCCAAACTGATGATTTTTGCACAAATACTGTTGACCATCGACTGTCACTCACAGGCTCAACTGAGTTCCAGCAGAAGGTTGTAGCAGAATACATTTCTGAGAATAGCAGCCGGATGGATAGCCAAAATATTGTGTCTAGATGAAGTCGTTATCTGGAAGGAAACCTGAGAATCTATCGTAAGATTTTACATCAGGAAAACCTATATACTCTTTGGTGGGAATCTTTTTGATCACTTCGGTACGCCATTTTTCATTCACTGTTTGTGGTGCAATGTAATAGTTTGTTTTGAACATTTTTTTGATGTTAACAATTACCATTTTGTGAAGTGTATACATACATCTCATAGACAGTTGATATCTGAACCTCCCAAGTACTCAATTTTCTGTCCGTCCGTCCGTGTCCCCCCCCCCCCCCCTACCACCACCACCATATGATGCACTTGGTGAGTGAACAAGTGAACAACAGCTGATATTTTTCCTGTTACTATAGTTAATGCAACACTTTCAGTGATCCAAACTTGAAATGGAATTTGTGACATTGCACTCATAGGGCTCTTTGTCAGGTTAGATTAAGATCGGAGGAAAAAAATAGTTACCATCATGAGTAAAAAATAATAACAGAAAGAGTAATTCCAATATACCATATTTATGTGAATATAGGTTGCTTGCGAATATAGGCCACACCTAAACTTTTGACACAAGATTATAGGGAAAAAAATCTCGAATATAGGCTGTACATTTTTAATTTTTATTTAGTTATTTATTTGTCTAATCGAACTTTCTCGTAATCATAAACACATTGCTATGAATCCATCTCCTCTTTTCAACAAATTCAAAACCAATGTGGAAAACTAAATCAACAAATAAGAAATAGAGATGCATGCCGATAGCTGTGCAGCGCTCCAAGTGAGGTGAGGACGAACCAAGGCTTGCTATCAGAAGTTCCAAGTGCTATATAGTGTAGACGTGTGCTGCAGAATATCGTGTTTTTTTGGAGAGTGAGAGAAGTGTGTGTGTGTGTGTGTTTATGTAAAATCAACTGACAGTGTCAAATTGCCTTTATTTTTGCAAATATCTCTGAAATGGTGCAATTTATGGAAATGCAGAGTTGTTGAGAATTTTTGTCTCAAATGAACGATTAACGTGTTATTTGCAGTTAAATTTCCTGCTGTCAAAAGACTATCACAAATGGCCTATGTTTTATCTGAAATATTTGAAAAATGGAGGTTCTGGTCGCTGGCATTGAAATTTGGTAGTGATCATTTGTAGGTCACAGAGAGAGACAGTGTCAGTTGCAGCTATTTTTGCATTTTTTCTAAAATGGTGCGGGATATGAAAAAAGAAAACATAATAGAGAAAATTGTAGAGAATTTTCTCCTCTACAAAATCATTTATTCAATTTTCATGTCAGATGAACAGTTAAATTTTCATTTAAATTTTGTACTGTCCAAAGGTGATCACAAAGGCCCACTTATAATGTTACTACTGTAACATAAAGTGGGCCAAAAACATTTGTTACTAGTGTACAAGTGAGGACAAACTATTAAATTGTTCAAACAGTCGTTGTGCACTGCGAAGACAAAGCTTATAATATGCCGATCTAGAAACAGACTTGACGGTGTCAATGTCTTTGTTCGATTCTGGCTGTGACTTTCCTTCTAATCTCAGGCAGCGCTATACCAGCAAGGCAGTATAGCTTTTTAATGGGCATTGGCTTTGGGCATCTCGTGACGTGCGACAAGTTTCATTGAGGTGTACATCCACTTGTTTAGCGTGGCATGAGTTATAACATACTGGGCACATGTATTCTGCAGCTGAGCAACATAGGGACAGTGCTGTAGTTCTTAAGGTATTTGGTCATGGACCCCAGTTCAAACCTGCAAGCTTGCGAACAATATTATTTTTAGCAGCTACTTTGCATTTGGTGTTAATACAGTGCTTTTTGTAGGTAAGCATTCGGTCAGATATTTAGGAGTGGCATTGTGCTTTAGTGAAATACCTTCCCAGTTTATCTGTAGGGACCTTGACACCTCCTTGTTCTTTATATGGAAAGCACAGGTTTGGGTTTTTGAAGGATTGTATTTGAGTTGGTTTTTCCTATAATATGCTGTAAGCTCTTCAAGGGCTTGAGATAGCTTTTCCTCTACAATCTCCAAATTGTCTGCTTGGGTGGTGACGGCACACTCATATGCATATATGAAGTTGTGGGTATCTTGGGGAAGGGACTGGTCATTGGTGTATATATTGAAGAGCATATAGGGGCCAGAATGCTACCCTGTGGAAGACCTTGTTTTTGATTTCTCCGTTGGCTTATCTGACCCTGGAACTCCACAAAAAATCTCCGATTTTGGTAAAAATGGAAATGAGCATATGGCTTTTCTTGGCCGGGAGATCCCTTGCAGGATTGTTTGTCCACCTTAGTGTAAGACTTTTTATTTGACGCCGCGTGGGTGACTTACATGCCCATGATGATTATTAGGACAACACACAACACCCAGTCTCCTGCCAGGAATCAAACCCGGGCCTCCTGCGTGGTAGTCAGCGACGCTACCACTGAGCTACGGAGGCGGACTCCGATTTTGGAGAAGATTGCCTATCATACATGTTAGGATGTAATCCTTGCGTATGTCATATAGTTTGGTTAGCAGATGCTGGTGGTCTATGAAGTCTGCTCCCGTTATCAGTTTGTTCTTAAAACTCTTCCATGTGTTGTGTCAGTCTCAACACTTGTGCTGTGCAGGTCTTTCCTGGTCAGAAACCAGCTTGCTGCGTGATTAGAAGCAGGTCAACTATATTGGAGAGTCTATGGAAAAGCATGGAAGCATCTAGTAAAATGTTTAGAGTGAATTATGTTTAATTAAGCCTGATTTGTTAAGGTTATACTGGGAGTGATTCAGCCTTTCAAAATTTTTTTATGCTGACAGTAGTGTTAAAAACTTTTTGGGTTACAAGGTGGGAGGAATGGAACCCTTGGTGTTACAATCAAATGAGGAGTAGACCAGCACTCCATAAAATCCCCCCCCCTACCGCACACACACACACACACACACACACACACACACACACACACACACACAATAAACCACTGCAACTTGCTTCTCTAGCCAGAGCAGTCTTTTCAAAGGTAAAAAGCCTTTATGTATAATAGACCATCTTGTTATTATACTCAAAGCGTGATTCACGGTTCTGCCCCCACAACTTCAAGAATTGAAGAATTGAATTCCTACTTTAATTTCCATATTCTTCAATTTGATTTCAAATTTTAGGAGAAAAACATATAGATAAATATATCCAGTTATTTTACCTGTGATGAGAGTATAAATATTTGTATTTTAATTATTGATATGGTGCCTGTTCTTTTTGGACATGTTCAAAAGAACAGACACCATTTGTTGATGTTAGGCCTTAATTTTACAAATTTGAAATATTTAAACATTTCGACTGCACTGAAATATATTCAATGGCAAAGTTGAAAATTTATGCAGGGCCGGGATGGAAATCCGTATTTCCCACTTCAGTCCAGCGGTCGCCTTAACCAATTAAGTTATTGGAATCTGTTGTTAAACCATGTACCAAAGTGATCTGAAATAGTTTTTTTTTTACTTTGTTTCAGGTTCTTTCCTAGTATCAAAAGCATCACCGAGCTTTCTCAGTCTTCAAATATGAGGTTCATGCAGTTTCGGGCACATGATAAATATGCCCTTCATCTCTCCAAAATGGAAAAGGTATTGGCCTTTGGTTCCCAGCTCTACAGTCCAGATGACGGTCCTGAAGGGGGGCTTGTGCTGGTAACCCTCTTGTTTACATGTTTCATTTAACACAAACTGACTTGCATATATAGGTAGCTACTTAGCTACTCGATGCATGAGAGAAGAAAATTTGCATACATTTTTAGTGATTTAGTTCAGAAAGTACCCTTATAAAGTTGTGTGTTCAATGGCATTGAGACACTGCCATTGATCAAGCTTCACCTGTGAGAAGATCTAATAAAAATAAGTTTGACTTTTGTTGCACATAAATATCTGAAAGTATTAAAAACACATCAATAAGTGTCAAGGAAATAAATATCATGTTGCCTCTAAAAATTAAAAATCTTAACCACAGTTGGGGAGGAAACAAAGCACTTACTAAACTGTCACTAAAATGGAAACCCTTGAAGTCAAATTAATGCATGCACAAATTTGAAAACACTGTTTATGCTAGCTGTTGAAATTTTTAAAAATACCTTTAGAAGAAAGTAAAGTATAAATTAAATTTTTGATATTTTAAGTAGTCTAAATCTGAAATCAGAAAAGAGAACCATTTTCCATAGACAATTCAGAAATACCAGTAGGCCAATACATAAAATTTTAATTCCAAACTATTAATAATAATGATTTATATACTGAAGATGGTTGGAGAAACTCAAAAGAAACAAGAGGGTGGGAATTCTGCAT
Organism: Locusta migratoria; assembly: GCA_026315105.1. NCBI lineage: Eukaryota > Metazoa > Arthropoda > Insecta > Orthoptera > Acrididae > Locusta > Locusta migratoria. The sequence continues at coordinate 213,110,368 of CM048744.1, read as the reverse complement.
AGAGAGAAAAAGGGACCATGGACAGTGAAATGATTATAGCCGGCCGTGGTGGCCGAGGAGACTGAGGCGCTCCAGTCACGGTCTGCACGGCCACTACGGTCGGGGGTTCGAATCCCCCTCGGGCATGGATGTTTGTGCCGTGTGTAGTCTTAGCTAGCTCATAAGTAGTTTGTAAGTTTAGGGACTGATGACCCCGTAGTTAAGTCCCATAAGCTCTACAAACATTTGAACATTTTTTTTTTTTTAAATGATTATATTTTCTAATAAGATATAAAGTAGAACACATAGAGACACTGAGGATGTGAAATTTGTCTAGCAAAGTGGTCTTTAAAGTAGAGAAGATTAGAAGAATTATTTCTCACATTAAGATAGAGTGGATACCAACATGTGTCTCTAAGATAAAATATTAGTTACCTTCTCCAGAAACAGAAATGACAGTTCTGGAGTGGAGAGTTTAAAATTAGATTAGATTAGATTAGATTAGTTATTTGTTCCATAGATCCATGTTGAGGCGATCCTCGTGGATGTGGAACATGTCAAGAAACAAAATTTACAAATTGAATAATAGATAATACTAATAATATAAATACAAATACATACACTTATGATATAAATACAAATACATAAATGTTTAAGGTGTTTTTGGATGATGTGTTACATAACATAATGTTATTGATGTAGGCTGAAGGTTGTTATTGTAGACAGATTGTCTGTGGATGTTTGACCTGATTGATATATAGATAGTAGTAATGATAACACAAATTTGAATGTAAAAGTCTTATCCAGTGATGGAGAGTCCAGGCTTGAATTCAACAATATAATGAAGATAAATTTCAACTCCTGCAAAGACGATCATTGAGCTCCAGACAGGCATCTAAAAACTGACAATTACACACACACACAAAACTTACTTTCAGCCACAGCCTTCTTATGATGTGCCTGAGTAACACAAACAACCTTCATCTCTGGCTGCTGTTTTCAAAGTAACATTTTGCAGTGAGACCAACTGGGAGGGTGGGTGGGAGAAGAGTGGAATGGGAAGGCTGCAAGGCCAAGTTAGGAACAGATATAGGACTGCCACCTGTGAAAGAGACCATGATTTACCAACTCTGCTGCAATTGCTGCACAGTTTTTTGTATTGGTATGACTACCAACCAGCCATCCATCAGAATGAGTGGCCACTGCCAAAATGTGACCAAAAGCAATCTAGCCCATCCTGTACCACTGATTCCAATGGCTTCTCAAGCAGGGGGGGGGGTTAGAAGTGTATGGTGATACAGCATGGGAAATCTATTTGTAATCTAGGTCTGGGGTGTAGTGCCTGTATGTGAAGGCCTTTGTGAGACCTTGAGAGTACTGTGCAAGAGGTTCTGATCACTGCAAATGGGTTGTCTAGGAGTGGCCATCTCTTTCCACCCATGAAGTATTTACACACAATTTAAGGCCTTTCTGTTGTTCATCCCCACCACTGCATTGCAATCTTCCTCCCACTTTTCCCCTCTCTTCCTATTCCCTCACTGAGACTGTAATTTGGAGTGAGGTGGCCAGAGATGATGGTTGTGTGTCTGTGAAGTGTGATGTGTGACTGATGTCTTTTCTGATGAAGGCTAATGGCTAAAAGCTTGAATTCTTTGTGTGTGTGTGTGTGTGTGTGTGTCTTTTTTTATATGCCTTTCACAGCTCGGCATACATCTTTGTAGTGAGTTGTAAACTACCCTCATTATAATTTCCTGATTTCCCCATGTGTTGCTTTTTCTGATTATGGATATTAACATTAGGAGTTGTGAATGCTATAACTGCATATCGAAAACATAGTAGAAATTTTAATAACTTTTTTAGAATTATTTGAACAAAAATTTTAAATAATACTGCTAACAACTACATTCAGTTACTTATCTTATACCATATTACCATTTTAAGCATGCCTTCTTTGTCAGACAAGTGAAAATATTCAAACCAAGTGACATTACTGTCAGCATGTAGCAATAAACAGATAAAAGATCACCATTGTCACTATAAACTAATTTGAGGAGGAATTGTAAAATAATAGAATCGTGTTGTCACCCAGTGAAGTGTTTTCAAAGAACTAAACATGACATTCAAAATGTAGAAATAGAACTATCTTAATGTTAATTGAGGACTATCAATTTGCTGAAATAAATAATTAAAATAGTAGTAAAGGGTACACGATCAGGAAATTTTAAATATCATGGTATAAGCAACGGGTAAGGATTTGCATAAGTTATGAGAATATAGTTAAAATGATAAAGAAGAAATCATATCTCTAATAAAGTCTTTCTGTATAATAATGTACTTCAACACAGAGCCCTGTGAGTATGTTGTAGTAAAATATTTGGGGTGGTGTAATGGACTGCCCAAGATCGAGACTGCAGATTTGCAATGAGAGAATCATTATCAAAGAAGTTGCTGCAAAGGAAACTGTCACTGAAAACACAGTTCACCAAATTATTAAGTGGAATTCAATTTTAACAGACTTATTTTTTACTTCTTATACATACTTGTGAGACTTTAAAATATTAACAAGCTTGTGAAATGGAAATAGGGAAAGAATAACAATAATTAGTGGAAGGGCAGGCAAGGTGTATGGAAAACAGTTACTATATAGTAGAACACTTATTTATTACACCTTGTTCAAATTTATAAAATCAACAAAGCTTCTTAATAACAATCATAAAGAACCTTTTAAAAGACAACAATTGAAAAAACAGGCAATAAACCTACTCAAGATACAGTACTTCTCAAACAATTAAAGAAAACTTTGACAGAAAAGTTTAGATGACAGTTAAAGAGGACAACAAACTTGCAAATATTGCCAGGTGGCTTAAAGATACAGTTTGATTAAATTCAAATAATCAACACAAGCCCATTAATGACATTCACTAAAGATCCTTTTAAAAGACAACAATGGAGAACAAGGGCAGTAGTCTTGTGCAAGATATCTTGCCGCAACAAGTTGCAATCTAAATTACAGTCTAAAATAGTAACTTAGCTCAGAAAACAAATTTAATGAAATCATTTACATGGTAGGGAACACATGACAATGGTTAACACAATAAATTTGGAATAAAGCTAACAAGGATTAAGAAATCACATTCAGGTGAGGTTACAGTGTTGAACACCCAATGTAGGCCAATTCTGAGAGCTGGCACTAGAACATTATAACTGGACAGTTACAAAAGCAGATACACCTGATGCCAGAAGAATTCTTAAAAATAAGGTAAATTCCAACAGACATTAACAATTTGGAAGGTACGCCTGAAATCTGCTGTCGTCCATTAAAACTGCCGGTTACATATCAACCAGGCTATAAAAGTTTCAATCTGAAAACATCAAATCTTAAATTGGCACCTAAAACCTGACAAGCGAATCCAGGTGCATACGCACCTCAAGAAAAAAATCAAATCGACAATTATGGCCAAGGCGAACACATCTACCACATCAAATGTTTCTGCATAAGAAGCAGGTGGGGTCTGGATACTTAACTCAATGATAGACTTGTGCCAGCGGCCCGACACGTTGTCCACACATGGCTCATGCACTGACGTCGTCCTCTTTCTCGCGTCAACAGCCAACTCACCCTTTTCACCTAGACAATGGACTTGCAGCCGACCAAAAATCAGCTAATTAAGGCTTAGCTTACAATGCCATCGCTGGAGGAAACAAGGAATGAGGCGAGTGTAGACGAGTGGCTGGCAACTGGTGCCAGTGCCTAGCAAAGAAGAAGATGCAACAAGAATAGAGCTGCATGGCTCAGTGTTATAGCTGTTCATTTTAGGTATTCTGTTGTATGGTTTCAATGGTGACAAATTATGCCTTGCATTCTGATAAGTCAATATATAAATGTGAAATTTCCAACAGCTCCATATAAAGATATACCCAAATATTGTTTTGAACACCTCAGTGCTTTACTCGACATGGTCCTGTTGCAGAACTGATGTACTTAGCCAGTTAGATAATACCCTAAAGTTTTCACATGGATTCAGAACCAGGGTGCAACTTGGCATTTTTCATGGGAATCAATGTTGACATAAGTGAAAGTAGTAATATGACAGTAAAAATTCAAAGCCACAGTGGAGTAGCCGAGTGGTCTAAAGCACCTCACTGCAGAGCGCGCGGTTGCTCACCTTGGAGGTTCGAGTCTTCCCTGGGGCATGGGTGTGTGTGTTTGTCCTTAGGTTAGTTTACCTAGGTTTGAGTAGTTTGTAAGCTACGGACTGATGGCCACGCAGTTTGGTCCGATAGAATTACAAACATTTTAACAAAAAATTCAAAACATAACACTGATCAAACCTGTGTCCATTTTATTTGTAGTCTGGTGCTTTACCACTGTGCCATCAACATCATCAACTGCTCTGTATAAAGAAATATTATCTGAAGAGCAAAGAGGGCCTATCTCAATATCCATTGCAAATTACATCACTAAATTTTACAATTTATCAAGAATCCTGTGCTCAACTCCAAAAATTACGAGGAATCTCATTTATTTTCAGTATGAGACCAATGCAGTGTTAATGTAGTTTGGCGTGATGGTCTACTTGTAGATTTCTCAACTAAAACCTGAGAGTTGACAAAATCAATTCCATTTGAATAATAGGTTTTCTATTTTGGATTTTAACTTATAATTCACCTCTCAATGATGTGAGGAGTAGTCATGTGGTTCAGATAACTGGGGTGGGTTAGGGAGATGAAAATTGCCAAGATGTGCACCAGGCCATTGAGCCACATGGAAGTATTGTTAGTGTTTTATGCAGTCACTGATAATTTGTAGTACTGCTGTGACCTTTAGACCATGTTGGAAGAGACATCTGAACCATCACCTCAAATTTAGAAGTAAAAAAATATTTAAAAAAACTGTTCATTGTGAGAGGCTAATATACAGTTTCCATACCAGATGATTACTGTATGTTGTTTGTGGTCTTTGCCTTTACTAATATAATCATGCTTTTCTGAATGATAATGATAGGCATATATTATGTCTGTATGTTTATAATTGGTGTATCCTTGTGAAAAATTAGTGCTTCATTCTTTTGCATAGAAGAATTTGAAAGATGCTTACTGGATACAATGGAAAATAACCATTTACAACGCTTACATGTTTCTCAATGGAAAATTGCAATTATAAATAAATTTCTATTTGGGAAAGTTCAGAAGTATTTATTAACAATATGATGAGGATAGTTTACAACTCACCACAGAGACTTTTGTCACGCTGCGACAGGCACGTAAGATAGTCATACACACATAACTGAAAAGCTATAACCCACAGTCTTCTTCAGAAAAAGATCATGCTCTCATTCGTACTATCACACAGGCACGCTTCAGCCACTCAACCATCATTGGCTACATTTTTGTGTGTAAGAATGTCTTTTTTTATGTGCCTGTCACAGCTCGACAAATGTCTCTGAGGTGAGTTGCAAACTATCCTCATTATAGTGTTGAATTCTATCCTTGACTTTCCATTGTCAGTGGTATTTATTGTGGTCAGAGTAATAAATATGAAATTTAACAATGTTCTGAGATGTCTGGTTTATGTCAGGCTGTAAGATATTTGTGACTTGTTACAGTGTGTGTTTGATTCTTTGGCAAAAATGAATACAGTTCATTTGCACTTTTGCTAAAACACACAGCAAGAATGTTGCAGGAATGATAAACAGAATATTTTGCTATGAATAACATTCATTGTTTAAATCAATGATTACTCTTAGAATTGTACACAAATTGCACGTAAGTTTCTTCTGCACTCTGTCTCTAATGCATTATTGCTAATCTTTGCTTCTGCAAAGCAGTATTTCAACTGCTTGTAGATGTTTCCATGCTTCTTAAAACAATTTTTGTGTTATGGCATTATTTTTCTCATTATCATTTTGAGCAAAACTGTTTCATGAGTGATTATGAGATGGGTAATCCCTCAACGTGTTGCATGAAGATTTTAGTAAACAGAGCTGATGTATGGAATATGCAACACATTACAGTATTATAAAAGTGACTATACAGCTAAAACCAATGAAGTATGCTATAATATTTGACAAACTTTTAATAGGCATTGCTTTTCATTCACAATTTGCTAAATAGTAACTAAAGTTTTATAGTGGTAGTTACAAGATGGACACCAGCACAAACCCTCAAAATAACTTCCTGTCTTATGAGTAGTCATAATGTCAGTTAATAAAATTACATGCTATATTGCATTAGTATAAAACTAACTTCCTTGTGCAATGAATCTATACCGTAGAAAGTAACATTATCTTAATATGTTGCAGAATAGAATGCTAGTGGTAGACTGTATTGATTTTGGTAAGCAATCTAATAATTACTATGTTATTAGTCACTTACTATTGTTCCATAATTATTATGTTCACATTTTACATTTTATATTTTGAATTTTTTTTAATGCAGGCACATCTATATGCATAAACATAAGCATGCCATGCAATGATTCTCACATGGCACGTTTTTACTAAATAGTGAAACATGGTGTTAAAGTGAAATTAAATCTTTCCTGGCATACTGATTTGTGCTATAAAATATTGAGAGAACTGTTTGATGTCTGTTACTTCCATCAATTCTCCCAAATTTTATAGAACATGGTGTTGGACTTTGCAGCACTAGAGATTTCTTATAAATAATATTCATAAAAGAGAAACATGTCATTTCAAATGAATTTTACTTCATACAGTATTATGTAAGAAGTAGACTGTGACATAACCAGAAAATAAGAGAATCAAAGTCTATAAGATGAGAGGAAAGGATCAAATGGAAAACACGAGAACAGTGTAAAGGATGATAGGATATATACCAGAGAACATATTTAATGGTACTATAGGGAGCTGTAGATGGTAAAAGGTGTATGGGAAGACAGGTTTAGAATATGTCAAACAGAAGGGAGTGAGTGATGCTTGCTTTGCAGATTCATATAAGGAGAACACACACAATTCAAAAAGATATCCATGTGATATTTCTGCCCAGATTTATGGTTACCAACAAATAGGTACTGGATTGCTACTGGCAACATTCAGATATGAACAGGGCATTTGGTACTTGCTTGCCCAGTCTTCAAAACATGTCAGTACCTGATGTCGAGTAATCTGTAGGAGAGTGTTTCCACAATCACCTGTGATAATGACATACATTATTGAGAGTAGAACTAATTGGAATACAAGACATTCAAAAAGAAACTCCATAATGGAACTTAGAATACAGAAATTTGGAGGCACAATAAGAGTCACAGAATGCAGGCAGCACTTCTAGCAGAAGGCAAATAAGTTCTTTAACATCATTTTGAAAAATTAAACACAAAAACCACACGGCCTGAACTACACTGTAGTGTCACTTCTTCCTGCTGCATCATTGTGATACAATTTTTTTGGCTCAGTGGGAATTATATCAGGAAAATTCATATAAATGACAGGCCTAATTAATGACCAGAAAGTGAAAATTATATTACAGGTGCTGTAATGTGCTCCAAATGTACTTTTTCAACCTTTCCAAATACAGACTTGTGGTTTATTTTAAATAACCTTTCATTACCTGTCAGCTAATCCCAGTCTTCCTCCCTTCACAATCCTTTACTGGTATTATTTTGCCACCATTAACAAATTTATGCTATTTTTATACAATGTTAAAATTTTGTTTTGACTGAAATGACAACTTTCATGATGATGACATATACAGTGGTATTCCAAGACTTGATGTCAAAAAACCAGTCCACATATGTGTAATAAAAAACAGACAGTTCATGGGAAAGCTAATCAGAAGAGTAATATTTCTGTTCATATCAGAAACTAATAGCATTCCCATGTGAACAATAGTAAGTTATGTTGCTCCACATTCATTGCACCCCAGAATCTGAAAAGTATTTTAAGTCAAATTACTAGGAATTTATTGATGTTGAGTATGTTGTTGCTATCTAATCACACATTTTATGTTATTGCATGTAAATGTTTAATTAATCATGTAAGTAATATTAATTTCTTGTCACTAGGCTACAGACAGGAAGGTTCGAATCAAATCTTGCACTTTGCAATTAGTATTGTGTGTGTGTGTGTGAGAGAGAGAGAAAGAGCGGCTCACTTTTGTGAACATTTTAGAATCCACACTATGTAGTAAACTAAACAACTGTTAGCTTAGTTATGATTACAGCACAGTAGAGCTGTAATAAATATTGCCACGTAGTGGTGGTATTGGGTGTCGCTTGTTGATTAACACACACTGGTTTAAATGCAGCGATAATTTATTAAACACTTTTCACATATGTACAAGATCTCAAAATGGACTGGCTCTAGATAGAGGTTTACACAGTATAAATACACCGAGAAAAACTTCTGGAACTTTATTTTGCATTGCATATAGAAGGCACTAGAACTGTGTATTCACATTAAAATGTACAGACAGCGTGGGTTTCAAAGCCAGGCTCCTTTGCCTAGTGTCCAGCACTGTATCTGCTACACCAAGCTGTTGGTTGGTATCTTTCAGCACTTCATTTGCAACATAGCTCCCTCCTTAGGAAAATAGCACCTCATTTTATACATCTTGCTTCACAAACAAGTCATCAGCCCTCCATACTGCAGCTACTAATGCTGTTACTCGCTGTGGTGGAAGAGATGGTCGAAATTATGACAGCATTACGAATTTTGTTGCCTCTTACATTGTTGAAGCATGGAATCTCTGTATGATTCTAATCGTAAGACATAGACTATGTCTATCACTATCTTCAACTTCATGAGTATGACCTTGTATAGCCTAAAGTAATTTTTGAGCAGTTTCTTAGGCAGCCCATCTTCAAAACAGGATTGAAGATCCAGGCTGGAATGAAACAGTGCATCATACCGTTTGACAATCTTTACCTTGAGCTAACAGCATTCAGAGTTATTCAGTAAGGAATTTGTTTTAGAAATGCAGTAATGAAAATTATCTTTTTTTTTTTTTTTTTTTTTTTTTTTTTTTTTTTTTTTTTTGTATTGCCGTTGATACGGGTTGGAGAATCCTTGGATACTTATTGAATTTTTTCTTGTGGACTCTATACACACCATGTATATTCGGATATATAATCAACAAATAATACAATTCCTTGAGACATTGTCTCGTTATACGAAAGGTATTAACATAAGGAGAGGCATTGAATTAATTTTATGCTGTGGCCAGGATTCGAACCTGTGACCTTCTACTTACTAGGTAGGTGCTTTAGACCACTCAGCTAACACAGCGTTGTAGCCAAAGCAACTACACAGACTGTCTTAACTTTAAGACAAAGCAACTACAAGGACTGTCTTAACTTTAATACCTTTGGTTAGATCATCAGTACAAACTGTAATCCAATTCATTGTCATCAGTAGTTGTTGGAAATCATTGCAGTAGGTCATTGCCAACACATTGAAAAGACATCTCCACTGGTGGAAACGATATGAATCATTCTGGTGGTTTCTAAGGAACTGACTTCCTTATCTGACTCTCTTGACAGTGGGACACGTAGTAACAACCACTTCTAAATAATTCTGGCCAGAGAACCCTCTTGCGGATTATGTCACAAAGTTTTATAAACCTAAATGATTGGCCTCAGGTGTGAAGGAAGAACCTATGAGTGCCTATGTTCAGGAATTGCCGGTAATTACCTTCCTCCAAAGGGGTCCAAATTTTTCTTGTCAAGTAAGCTATAAATTATCTTAAATTCTCCTTTCACATGTTCCAATCAATTCAATGCATGAATTTCTGATTGTCCTTCTGTTAATCAGAAACGTCATTATCGTCATCACTCTCATGCTGATTTTTCACTGCATTCCTTGAGGACAGTCGGCATCTTCGTTTTGTCTTCCACCTGTGTACACCATACCGACTGTAAATGGTGCACCACTGAGATAATTTTATTATGTAAAGCAATAACCACCTCCTCAGAGGCTCAGCATTAGTTTGCTGAGTACGGGCTTGGCGAACCCGGGGTCCTGAGCTGTGGGCTGTGTCGCGCCAACAGTCCGCTACACCGTAAGCTCTGTGCGTGCTTCAACGACCATCGTTCGGCGCGACGGTGGAACGTTGTACGTTTCAGAGTCCGGGGATCTTGGCTTAATCGCCTGGGTCGCGAGGATGGTACAAACCTCTATAAAAAAAACCTCAATCTCAAGTTGTGCTACGTGCCGAGGAGATGCATGGCTGTTGAGGTTGAACAGCCGCTAGCGAGCAACCTCTGAGGAACCTGCCGCACCTCAGTTGTATAAGGCTTACCCAGGCAAGCGGGGCTCTGCCTGGGTGGACCTTTAGTTCCCTAGCTGCTTGTGGGACAGACATGAAACGAGCAATAAATAGCGTCGCCACACGCAAACCTGGCGTCTCTAAGCGTGGAAGAAACGAGTACAATGCTGCAGAGTATGACCCCCAAACGTTCCCTTCCCTGGCTACACCATGGGAGGAACGTCGGGCAAGAAAGCAGGGTGAGGCTTATGCCCCTAAATATCTAGTTTGCACCCGCACTGATGGGGACTCTTTTAAGATGACTAAGCCCTTGTTCTTCGTTGAAAACTTGGAGGACAAGTATGGTGAGGTGGAAGGGATGTCTAAGATGCGGTCAGGGTCTGTCTTAATAACGACGTCATCCCCAGCTCAGTCACGGGCACTGCTTGCCTGTGACAAGCTGGGTGATGTTTCCGTTACCATTAGGCCGCACAAGACCCTAAATATGGTACAGGGCATCATCTTTCATAAAGACCTCTTGCTGCAGTCAGATGACGAATTGCCTGCCAATCTAGAACGGCGGGGAGTACATTTTATTCGGCGAGTCCATAGGGGTCCGAAGGACAATAGGGTCGCGACCGGTGCCTTCATATTGGCTTTCGAGGGTGATTCATTGCCCGAGAAGGTCAAGGTGATGGTCTACCGGATCGACGTAAAGCCCTACGTTCCTCCCCCTATGCGCTGTTTTAAGTGCTGGAGGTTTGGGCATATGTCCTCCCGATGTGATGCCAATCCTACATGTCGGGAGTGCGGACGTGCTGTCCATCCGAACGTCCCCTGCACCCCTCCTTGTGGCCAAAATCACTCCCCTTGTTCGCCTGTCTGCACAGTTCTGCACCAAGAAAGAAAGATCATAGAGTACAAGACCAGAGACCGACTGACGTACTCAGAGGCAAAGAAGAAGTACCATAAGCTCCACCCTGTGCGCCAGGTCAACACCTATGCCACAGCAGCCTCACTGTCACCCTCCACTGTGCCTACAAACCAGTCAGTGCAATCCGTACCAGTGGGCTCCCAGGCCCAACAAACTATCCCTGCCCCCTTACCAGCTGGGGGCGCTTCCTCTTCGGTGGCTCCCACACTTTTCACTGTGGGAGCAACACCCACTAAATCATCGGGGACGCGAGTCCCCACCTCTAAGCCGGAGAAGGAGAAGCCTTCTCTGGCTCCTCTCGCCGAGAAGGGGTCCCTCGGGACACCCCCTTCTGCGGCTACTCAGAGCGCTCCGGAGGATCCTGGCCACCGGCCTATAGATCCACAACCTGCCGGTCGAAGAGCTTCTTGCTCTTCTTCCGTCCCGGATGCCGCTTCTGGGAAGCCCTCACGGCCCAGCAAACCAAAGGGCCAGCGAGAGGAGAAGAAGAAGAGATACAAGAAAAAAGAATGTTCGGTGGCTTCAAAGCCACAACCACCCATATCCTCTTCTTCAGAGGATGAAGTCGAGATCCTCGCGTCTCCTGAGGATCTCGCAATTACTGATTCCCCAGACAAGATCTCTGGTTCTGTGGATTCAGAGCGCGTGGTAGCAGAGGATCCAATGGAATGATCTGCTCCTTTATTCATCATGGCAGTACAGCCAGGAGATAATATCATCCTCCAGTGGAATTGTGGTGGCTTTTTCCACCACCTGCCTGAGCTATGACAGCTTCTCAGCCAAACACCTGCTTTCTGTATCGCTCTTCAGGAAACGTGGTTTCCAGCGATGCGGTCCCCTGCCCTTCGAGGCTACCGGGGCTATTTTAAAAATCGCTCTATCTATGGCAGAGTTTCCGGTGGAGTCTGCGTCTATGTCCTAGCCACTGTCCCGAGCGCTACCGTGCCTCTTCAAACGCCACTAGAGGCGGTTGCTGTTCGGCTCCGGGCAGTGCAAGACATTACCATATGTTCGGTCTACCTACCACCTGATGAGGTTGTCTCTCCTGTAGACCTTGCTGCCTTGGTCGCCCAACTTCCCCCACCCTTCCTTCTTTTGGGGGATTTCAATGCCCACCACACTTTGTGGGGTGGCACACAGACTTCGGCACGGGGTAGAGATGTTGAGACTCTACTGACGCAGCTGAACATCTGCCTCCTGAACACAGGTGCTGCTACGCACTTTAGCGTGGCACATGGTACATTCTCTGCCATAGATCTGTCTGTCTGTAGCCCAAGCCTGCTTCCACACTTCACTTGGAGGGTCCACGATGACCTGTGTGGCAGCGACTATTTCCCTATCTTCCTGTCGCTCCCACAGTGTCCAGCTGCTGACCGTCTGCCTCGCTGGTCCCTCCATAGGGCCGACTGGCCAGCATATTCCATAGCCGCTGTGCTTCCCTCTCCTCTTCTGGCTGATATCGATACCGCTGTGCAGCAGGTCACACATTCCATCATTTCTGCTGCTGAGAACACTATACCCGTCTCACTTGGATCACTCCACCGTAAGTCAGTGCCCTGGTGGACGCCGGAGATAGCTGAGGCCATCCGGGAACGTCGGCGAGCACTACAGCGCCACCGACGCCACCCTTGTGTTGAACATCTTGTTGCCTTCAAGCGTCTCCGTGCACGGGCGCGGCGATTGATCCAGCAAAGCAAGAGGGCCTCCTGGGAGCGCTATGTCGCCTCCATTGGCTCCCGAGCATCGCCTTCATGGGTATGGTCGCAAGTTCGATGCCTCTTTGGCCACCGCCCACCAGTGGGAATTCCGTGCCTGAGCATTCAGGGTACAATTTGCACTGACCCTCACACAATAGCAGAGCATTTGGCACACCACTATGCTCTCACCTCAGCGACCGCTGCATATGATGCGGATTTCCGCGCCCTTAAGGAGCGCACAGAGCGAAAGCAGATATCCTTTCGAACGCGACGCCAGGAAATCTACAACATCCCTTTCACCGAATGGGAGTTCGAAAGTGCACTTACCGCATGCCCAGCCACGTCCCCTGGACCCGACCGCATTCATAGTCAGTTCCTCCGACATCTGTCAGCAGACTCTAAACGCCAACTTCTCTCCTTGCTGAATCGTCTCTGGGTTGAGGGTGTCTTCTCGTCCCAATGGCGGGATAGCATCATCATCCCAGTGATGAAGCCTGGGGCTGATCCACAGGTGGCTGATAGTTACCGCCCAATCAGCCTCACCAACGTTCCGTGTAAACTCCTCGAACGGATGGTGAGTCGGAGGCTTATGTGGATCCTTGAGGACCGGGGACTCTTGGCTCCACAACAGAGTGGGTTCCGTCGTGGCCGCTCCGCTATCGATAATCTCGTGTCACTGGAGTCGGCCATCCATACAGCCTTTACACGCCGCGAACATCTGGTTGCTGTATTCTTTGACCTGCGAAAAGCGTACGACACCACCTGGCGCCACCACATACTGTCTACGCTGTATGACTGGGGCTTACGTGGTCCGCTTCCTGTATTCATACAGAATTTTCTCGCGCAACGTTCTTTTCGAGTTCGTATTGGTTCCTGTTTCAGCTCCCCTCACTATCAAGAAAACGGTGTCCCACAGGGATCCGTTCTAAGCGTCCCTTTATTTTTGGTCGCTATCAATGGTCTTGCTACTGCTGTGGGGTCATCGGTTTACACCTTGTTGTATGCCGATGACTTCTGCATGTATTTCAGCTCCACTAGCATCGGCGTTGCTGAATGGCGGTTGCAGATAGCTATTCGAAAGGCGCAGTCGTGGGCGTTTACTCATGGTTTTAAATTTTCCGCTACGAAAACCCGGGTGATGCATTTCTGTCGGCGTCGGGCGGTCCATCCTGACCCCGAACTGTATCTCGCTGATGACCTGCTGCGTGTCAAAGAGACGCACCGTTTCTTAGGCATGTTATTCGACAGCCGTCTAACCTGGGTGCCACACATTCGCCAGCTCAAACAAAAGTGCTGGCGACACCTTAATATTCTACGTTGTCTAAGCCATACTGTTTGGGGAGCGTCACGCCCAATGCTCCTGCAACTTTATAAGGCGCTCATCCATTCGCGCCTAGACTATGGCTGCGTAGTATATGATTCGGCTGCACCTTCAGCACTGCAAACATTAGACCCAGTCTTACATTCTGGAGTTCGTTTGGCAACAGGGGCTTTCCGCACGAGCCCTGTGACAAGCCTACTAGTTGAAGCTGGGGTCCTTCCTCTGCGGTTCCGCCGGCAGCACCTGCTGGCTTCGTACGTTGCCCATGTTAAGGCCTTGCCACACCATCCGAACCACCGGCTTCTTTTTCCAGGCGCTGCACTCCCTATCCCTCCAAGACGACCTCGGTCGGGTTACCCAATATCGGTCCGCGTTCGTTCTCTCCTTTCGTCCCTCGAATCCCAACCACTCCCTGCCACTTTCCACTATTCCTTTCAAACCCCTCCTTGGTCCATCCCCCGATTGCAGCTTTGTCTGGATCTGTCCAATAGATCAAAGGACTCCGTTTCTCCAACACAACTCTGACACCAGTTCCTGGATCTCCTCAACTCTTTCTGTGGTGCTGAAGCCATTTATACTGATGGGTCCCTAGCTGATGGTCATGCTGGGTATGCATGTCTCCATGTTGACCATGTCGAACAACATTCATTGCCCCATGAAAGTAGTGTCTTCACTGCAGAGCTGGTCGCTATCCTCAAGGCTCTAGAACACCTCCGAGCCTGCCCCAGGGGGTCATTTGTCATCTGTAGTGACTCCCTGAGTGGCTTGCAGGCACTCGACCAGTTCTTCCCTCGTCACCCGTTAGTGCAGTCCATTCAAGACACTACTTACTCTCTTGCCCAATCTGGCCGATGTGTGGTCTTCCTGTGGACCCCTGGCCACGTCGGCATACCGGGGAATGAACGTGTTGACCAGTTGGCCAAACAGGCCACCAATGCGCCACCCTTCACCATTGGCATCACGGAATCAGACCTTAGGTTATCATTGCACAAGAAGGTGCGTGATGCTTGGAGTGCCAAATGGTGTACCATGTGTGCCACAAACAAGCTCCGAGCCGTGAAGCTATCCACAACTCTGTGGAAGTCTTCACTGCGGCCCATACGTCGAGAGTCAGTTGTCCTCTGCCGCCTCCGTATTGGGCATACCTGGCTGACCCATGGTCATCTCCTCCGCCGTGAGGCACCACCTGTGTGTCGGTGTGGAGCAGCGCTGACAGTCGTCCATCTTCTGATGGACTGCCCAGTTTTAGCTACATTGCGCCAGTCTTTTAATCTACCAGACGCGCTACCTTTAGTCTTAGGCGACGATGCCTCTATGGCTCATTCTGTTTTAAGTTTTATTTGCGCAGCTGGTTTTTACAACTCCATCTAGTGGTGGGTGCTATAGCCTGATACTTCAGGTCCCCACCTATCCAGCGATTTTAAACCCTTTTAAGACCCTCTTGTAATTTACCGAGGGGTTTTTAGTGTGTGAAGTATGGCTGGCTCATCCTGTTTTTTTTTTTTTTTTTTTTTTTTTTTTTTTTCCCCTGTGATCAGCCAGCCGTGTTTTTCTGCTGTCCAGTTTTAGCTGAGATCTCAACTTCTTTTTTCCATATTGTGTCTCTTCCTTTTGTGTTGTAAGCGATTTCTCCAATGTCAGCTTACCCCATTTGTGAGTTTTCATCTTCGGAGCTGTGTTTTACTTTTTATACTCTTGACAGAGGACTCTTAGCTAGGGACAGGGGACTGATGACCTAGCTGTTTAGTCCCCTTAAAACCAACAACAACAACAACAGCAATAACCATGATTTCTATTTATTTTTTAGTCAGATAACTGGTTGCAGCAGGCTGTACTGTCATCATTGGATGCATCTTCTATGTATGCCACATCACACAGGAAACCTAGTTATAATGTAGGTTCAAAAGTTACTGTTGCATTACACAGACCAAATGGCATTAAATTAAATTCATTAAAGCCCTTTGAGGTAACAAAATCAGTTCTCTCACAATCGGCTTTGTTGACTTCTATTTGTGCTTATTCTGAGTAAAGGTCAATGGTTTATAAAAACTTGGCTCCCCTGAGACAGTCAAGTGTATCGTCTGTTTGTGGAAGAGTGTAAACATCTTCTTTGGTTATTTTATTAAGTTTCTTGTAGTTGACATAGAACTACCGCCTACCATCATTCTTTTTGATGGGAACTACCAATGATGAGCTTGGTATCAGAGATGGCTGAATTATGTCCTCCTTCATCATCTCCTCTTCATCTTTCAGTTGATAGTTGAATGCTTGTTATGCATATGTGACTTGAAAAGAGGTGTGGCTCTTTGTGGTAATTAAGTATCCATAATTTCCTAATTATATTTATTTATTTTTCCTCCCCTCAGGGGCCTCAGCATTAATTTGCTGAGTGCAGGCTTGGCGAACCCAGGATCCCTGAGCTGGGGGCTGGTAAGCGCCTCCAGGCCTCTAGCATTGTAAACTCTAAGCTCATTTCAGCGACTACCCCATATGGTGCATCTGTTAAGTACTTACGCAATGTGTCACTGTTAGTAGAAACTTCTAGATCACAGCAAGCAACAAAACTATAAAGAGTTATGTGCCTTGGGGAGTATGCTATAGAAACAGAGCTGCATAGTATGCTAAATTATAGCAAAGGTGTAGTTACATGCAGGGATCTGGTAAATATCCCCAGAGAGGAACTGGAGACTTAGTGGTCAGAGGATGGTATAGTAGATGTATGAAACATCATGAAGAGGGTGATGGGGAGTTAGACCAAAAATCCCAGAACACTTTAAAGCAGGCTTCCTTTGGCTAAGCGTATGGCCTTACATCCCTAATCCCATGCACTGTTTTAAATGCCAGCGGTTTGGGCACATTACACAGGCAAGCAGTGGAGAAGCCACATGAGGCAAATGTGGTCAGGCCATGCATGAAGGAGTTGAATGTTCATCACGTATAAAATGTATAAACTGTTCTGGAAACCACCCTGGGTGGAGTTGGGATGCACAGTGTATATCTAAAGGAACGGAAGATTCAAGAACTCAAAACAACTAAGTGCATCCCCTGTGCTGAGGCCAAGAAGACATTTAAGGCTATGCAGTGTTCCACAGTCTCCTTTGCTACAATACTTCAGCAGCCCATTCCACAAGCAAATGCCTCTACTCAAATAGACCACTGTATATATGCATACAGGAGATGGATTTGAAATCTACTGACAACCCTGAGATACATGGCTATGTTCTCCACAAGAAGGATGACCTCAGTGGAGAGAGAGCTCAAGGAGGAGTGGATATTTTTCCTAATGCAGCCTTATCACTTTGGGGCCCTCTCTCTCACCACACATTTACAAGCAGTTGCAGTGTCAGTATATGTGTGCCACTTTTACTATATGCTCCCTCTATCTGTCCACCCTCCCCTCCCTCTCCCCTTATGACACATTCAATGCATAACCCTCGAAGACCTCCTTACACAGCTCCCCCGCCCATCCATCCTTTGTGGTGATTTTAACGCACACAATGTGCTTTGGGGCTCTTTCACAATTGGCCCCAGGGGCCGAGTGATTGAGAGGCTTCTCTTGTCTCAGAGTGCACGTTTACTAAACACTGTACAGAACACACACTTTTGCACTGCAATTGGGTCATTCTCTGCTATTGATCTTTCCCTTGCTCTCCAGTCCTTGCCTCTGCTATTCAATGGGAAGTGTCCATTGGAGAAGTCACCTGTGGCAAATCTGGTCAGGCCACCTATGAAGGAGTTAAATGTTCATCACCTATCAAATGTATACACTGTTCTGGGAACCACCCTGTGTGGAGTCGGGATTGCATTGTTTATCTTGAGGAACAGAAGATACAAGAACTCAAAACAATTAAGTGCATCCCCTATGCTGAAGCCAAGAATATCTTTAAGACTATGCAGCCTCCCACATTCACTACCTCCTTTGCTACAATTCTTCAGAAGCCCATTCCACAAGCAAATGCATCTACAGAAAGTTCTTAGTGTCAGTACTAACATCTACACCTACACCTGCATTTGTCAGTGCACATGTCTGGCAGCAGTTGTAGCTAAACCTGAACACCTCCCTCCCCCCTACACCCCCCCAAAAAAAAAAAAAAAAAAAAAAAAAAAAAAAAAAAAAAAAAAAGAGAGAGAGAGAGAGAGAGAGAGAGAGAGAGAGAGAGAGAGAGAGAGAGAGAGAGAGAGAGAGAGAACCATGACTGCCATTCAAGCTCCTGCTTTCCAGCCCTACAGATCCACTAATGCAGATGATTTTCACTCGCCCCTTTTACGTGTGGGAGATTGATTCGACACTATTGGCAGCTAGTCAAACATGCCCTGGTCAAGATATGATACATTACAGTATGCTATGGCACCTTATGGACAGAAACAAAAAAATCCTCATTTTTCATATGATATAGGTGTCCATCACATATCTGACTCTTGCTGAGAAGTGATTTTAATCCCTCTTGTAAAGCCTGGAAAGGGTCCTACAAGCTCAAGTAGTTATCATAGTGTTGCTCTCATCAGCTGCGTGGGAAAGACCTTAGAGCGGATGTTCAACCACTGCCTTGTCTGGATGTTAGGAATCAGACAGCTCCTTAGTTGCTTTCATTGTGGGTTCAGGAGATATCAGTCCACTTTTGATAACCTGGCCCTCCTGGAGGCAGCTATACAACAGGCTTACCTGCAATGGTATCACCGTTTGGACTTATTTTTTGACATTATGGAGGCCTATGACACTACTTAGACACATCTTATTCTCAGGCAAATCCACGAATGGGCTTTTTGTTGTCTTCTGCCCTTATTTCAGTCCTTTCTTTCCCCCCACACTATTTCAGATTTAGAGTCGGTGATGCCCATTCTGAAAATTTTGAGCAATAGAACGGTGTCCCTCAGTGTGACATTGTTCGCCATAGCTATTAATAGTATCACATCTGTTGTTAAATGTCCTATCAAGTGTTCTCTGTTTGTGAATGACTTCTTTGTTTTCTGCTCTTAATCCAACCTTGCAACGACAACTCATCAGTTGTAGCTAACACTTTGCTAGTTGGACGAATGGGCAGACAGGACGGGTTTCAAGTTTACATCTGAGAAATCTGTGTGTGTTCTCTTTAACCATTCCTGTTATGTTTTTGACTTCCCTGAAATGCAGATGAGGGATACTATTCTGAATATTAAAGACACTATGCATTTTCTGGGCCCACATTTGACTGTAAACTGACACGGTTGCCGTATCTTAAAGCCTTGAATAGAAAGGTGCCTCAAGCAGTACGTATTTTAATGTGTCTTAGTCACACTTCATGGGGAGGTGATAGAACTCATCTGCTCCAGTTTATAGAGCCTTTGTGAGATCTTGGCTTGACTGTGGAAACACAGTGTATGGGTCTGCATAGCCTTCTTATTTAAAGATGTGGTGAACCATGAAGGGATTAGGCTGGTTACTGTGGCATTCAGGACTAGTCCCATACCAAGTCTCTGCACGGAGGCTGCTGAGACAGCACTACACATACGCCGTGTATTGGCCGTTTTAGTGTATTGGAGAACGCTGGGTCTTTATTTTTTATTTCGTTTATCAACCAGCCACAATACTGTGGTAATTGTGTCCTAAGTAGTTTTACAACTGTATACTTTAGAAGTCAAACTTAAATTGTAGATGTCATGTGTTTTTTGGGTTTGTTTAGCTACCTACACAAACTGATTATTTTAGCAGCTTTTGTTTTATTGCCAATTTTTATTAATTTCCTGTTTACTTGCTTCACACTTCAATTGCATTTGTAAGGGTGCTAAAGACCTAGTTGTCGTGTGCCCATAAAATCCTATCCATCCATCCACTTATTTTTCCTTAAAGAGACAAGAGAGGTTCGAACTAATATCTTTTGATGGAGGTGCATTACCGTCTTTAGCAACTAAATGAAAGGCGTTTTATGTGTGTCATACGCGTTTCGCTTCTTTATTTATGAAGCATCATCAGTGGCCTGTAATACATGTTATTTTTGTATAATATTGTAGTACAGTCATAATATTATAGGTATTTTTCACAGTATGACAGTTAACAGTCTTGTTACAATTACTAAAGTTCGGATCTACTAGGTTAGAAACAACTTCTGTAGCACTAGCTTTTGGAAAGTTAATTTAATTATATAGTTTTTGGCCCCACTTACGGTTTTCTGTTTTATTCCATGTGTGTCTTCATGGAGATGTTTGTGAGGTCTTCAGTTGGATGTGGTATTTTCGGTCTTGATGAAAACCTTTTCATCACCACTTCACTGTGTATTCGTTTTTGACGTTTGTTTACAACGTTTAGTGTTGCCAACTGTCGCTTTTCGTCTGTCTCTTGTTTGTGTTCCTTGTATTTCTGAGTGTATCAGCTGTTTTTTGTTTGTGTTGGTGTCTGTGTAGACTGTGTGTGTGTGTGTGTGTGTGTTGTTATTTGTGTTAGTTTTTTGTGAATATGGGAGTAGGGGAAGGAGAGCGAGAGGGAGAAGGAGGTAGGGCATTTCATGTTTCGTTATTATTTTTCACTGTTTTTGTGGCCAGCTTGATCAGTGAGTTGTTGCTTATGTTGATCTGATCATTCATTGCCAAGGCTCTCTGTATATGAAAGTTTTCTTGTAGTGTCAGGATTTTTCTGTCTCGATTGTTGGTTCTGATAATTTTCATGTCTTGTTCCATGGTGGATTGTTCATGTCCGTGTTGTATCAGGTGTTCTGCAAAGGTGGAGTGGCTATTTTCATATTTCCAGCTTCTTATGTGTTCTTTATATCTGGTTTTGAAGTTTCTGCCTGTCATTCCCAGATATACTGATTTGCATTTTTGGCATTGTAGTTGGTATATTCCTACCCCTTCATATTTGTCTGCTTTCTCTGTTGTTTGCAACTGTGACAGAAGTGTGTTTCTTGTTCTATAGGCAATTTGTAAACCTTGCTTCTTTAGAATGTTTGCTATTTTGTGTGTTGATTTGTGTTTGTATGTAAGGGTGTACCATTTATTTTTGCTGATTGTGTCATAAGGTTGGTGTTTTGTGTGTGTTGCCTTGTCTGTGTATGTGAGAGTTTTGGGTGTTTGTACTTTGTGCTTCTTGGAATTTTTCATTAGTTGTGTTTTGATTTTTTGGTTGAGTCTTTCTACTGTTTGGGTGCTATAGCCATTGTTTTTAGCTATAAGTTGTATTGTTTTCAATTATTTCCCATAGTTCTCCTTGCTTAGTGGGATATTGTTCAGTCTATGTAACATGTGTCTTAGAGCTGCTAATTTTTGATTATGGGGGTGGTTGGAAGTGGCATGTATGATTGTGTCTGTTGCTGTTGGTTTTCTGAAGATGTCAAATGTGTGCTTATCATTGTTTCTCTTTATTGTTATGTCCAAGAAGTGTATCTGTCTGTTTGTTTCTTTCTCCATTGTGAATTGAATGTTGCTGTGTATACTGTTTATGTCTGTGTGGAGCTGTTCCCCTATATCAGGAACACTGGCAAATATCTTCATCAACCACATAGAGAATACAATATTTAACACAATCATTACAGAAAAAAAAAATACAAAATTGTCTACTGGTACAGATTTGTAGATGACATAATTTGTATGGTAGATGAATCTGCAGAGAAAATACAACAGCTCCAAACAGACATAAGCAGTATACATAGCAACATTCAATTCACAATGGAGAAAGAAACAAACAGACAGATACACTTCTTGGACATAACAATAAAGAGAAACAATGATAAGCACACATTTGACATCTTCAGAAAACCAACAGCAACAGACACAATCATACATGCCACTTCCAACCACCCCCATAATCAAAAATTAGCAGCTCTAAGACACATGTTACATAGACTGGACAATATCCCACTAAGCAAGGAGAACTATGGGAAATAATTGAAAACAATACAACTTATAGCTAAAAACAATGGCTATAGCACCCAAACAGTAGAAAGACTCAACCAAAAAATCAAAACACAACTAATGAAAAATTCAAGAAGCACAAAGTACAAACACCCAAAACTCTCACATACACAGACAAGGCAACACACACAAAACACCAACACTCATGACACAATCAGCAAAAATAAATGGTACACCCTTACATACAAACACAAATCAACACACAAAATAGCAAACATTCTAAAGAAGCAAGGATTACAAATTGCCTATAGAACAAGAAACACACTTCTGTCACAGTTGCAAACAGCAGAGAAAGCAGACAAATATGAAGGGGTAGGTATATACCAGCTAGAATGCCAAAAATGCAAATCAGTATATCTGGGAATGACAGGCAGAAACTTCAAAACCAGATATAAAGAACACGTAAGAAGCTGGAAATATGAAAATAGCCACTCCACCTTTGCAGAACACCTGATACAACACGGAAATGAACAATCCACCATGGAACAAGACATGAAAATTATCAGAACCAACAATCGAGACAGAAAAATCCTGACACTACAAGAAAACTTTCACATACAGAGAGCCTTGGCAATGAATAAAAAAGTGATCAATGATCAGATCAACATAAGCAACAACTCACTGATCAAGCTGGCCACAAAATCAGTGAAAAATAATAACGAAACATGAAATGCCCTACCTCCTTCTCCCTCTCACTCCCCTTCCCCTACTCCCATATTCACAAAAAACTAACAGAAATAACAAACACACACACACTCCCATACTCACAAAAAACTAACACAAATAACAACACACACACATACAGTCTACACAGACACCAACACAAACAAAAAACAGCTGATACACTCAGAGATACAAGGAACACAAACAAGAGACAGACGAAAAGCGACAGTTGGCAACACTAAACGTTGTAAACAAACGTCAAAAACGAATACACAGTGAAGTGGTGATGAAAAGGTTTTCATCAAGACCGAAAATACCACATCCAACTGAAGACCTCACAAACATCTCCATGAAGACACACATGGAATAAAACAGAAAACCGTAAGTAGGGCCAAAAACTATATAATTAAATTAACTTTCCAAAAGCTAGTGCTACAGAAGTTGTTTCTAACCTAGTAGATCCGAACTTTAGTAATTGTAACAAGACTGTTAACTGTCATACTGTGAAAAATACCTATAATATTATGACTGTACTACAATATTATACAAAACTAACATGTATTACAGGCCATTGATGATGCTTCATAAATAAAGAAGCGAAACACGTATGGCACATACAAAACGCCTTTCATTTAGTTGCTAAATACGGTAATGCACCTCCATCAATTTCATATGCAACTAAGGACGACGGAAATCGAAAAAATGATGATAATATCTTTTCTCCACTGGTAATCCTTGCACTGTGAGGTTCATGGGCTGTTGTGTTGCACAATATATGACAGTTACCGAGTGAGGTAGCGCAGTGGTAATGCACTGGACTCGCATTCAGGAGCATGGTGGTTCAAATCCACCTCCAGCCATCCAGGTTGTCCATGATTTCTCTAAATCACTCCAGGCAAAAGCCAGGATGGTTCCTTTGAAAGGGCACGGCCAATCCTCTTCTCCATACTTACCCAAAACTCTGAGTGTTAGCTCTGTCTCTAAGACCAAGCTGGTGATGGGACATTAAACCCTAAACTTCCTTCCTTCCTTCCTTCTTTATGTAGTGAAACACACAAGTTCCATACTTTTTGTATTTTTCGATGTTTCGTACAATGATATTCCAGAATGTATTCACTTTCTCGAGCGCAAATATATGCGTAAGTATTTTTGTGAAATTTGCTCAAGGTTGGCATTTCACACTTAAATCTCGTTTTTGAGGCTATAATATACCATGCCCTCTTCAGTGGGCAGAAAAACACACACAAGCAAACCATCAGTCTCATTGTTTATAAAACTTCACAAAAATATTTAGATAAATATTTACATTTCACAATAAAAATAAATTTTTGAAATGTGTCATGCAAAGCTTGAGAAGCTACCAGTTGCAAAAACAAAGAAAATCTGACAATTGGCACAGTGGCTGATGAGATACTTCATGTTGTGAGTCAACTATGCGCATTTTGCAAACAATGAAACATGAAACAAACGTTTGAATAAACACAAAGTGTCAAGAAACTTGACTGCGTAACATTTATAAACACTATACTTAAAGGTGAAAGAGGCCAGTGTTAATTTACATCAATTACATCATTCTTCATGAACAAGGTTTCAAAAAGTGTAAAACAGTGGAAGATTGTAAATTTGTTAACGCAAAAATGAGGACAAATTAACATTGTGAACAGGAAATTTGACGGGACCGACAAAAAGCGGTGTAAATGCTGGGAAAATGTAAAATCCAGGAATGTAAAAACGGGGTTTTACTGTACAAGAGTTCAGAATGAAGTGACTCCTGCCAGAGGTTTTACACAGTGCAAGAACACTCACAGAAACTTCTGGAACATTCTTTCTTAATACATCTAGAAGGTACTAGAACTGTATATTCAGATTAAAATGTACAGACAAGGTGGCTCTTGAACTGAGGACCCTTTGCCTCAGCATCCACGTTATCCACTATACCATGCTGTTGCTGCCTTCTCAGCACTTCATTTGCTGCAGGATCTTTGTAAGGTTGAGTGCGGAATCACAATTTTGGTGGACTTGGTATGAGTTCGTATTTGAACTAGGATCTCAGGCGGTAAAAATGTTTTGGTTTAACCTGAACTAGTGCCCACAAGTATGATCATTAGAACATCTCTTATTGTAACTATTTTACAGTATATAAGTAACGTTTGAAAGATGAACCATATTGGTGCCCAGGCAAATTATACAAACTGATTAATTCCTTTTGCAAAATATGATGTCAGAAATGAAAATATCTTCTCTCTCCTAGACTTTCTCATTCAGTCAAGATTTATTGTTGAAACAGTGCTTACGGACTACATGAAAATTCCATTCTCTAATAGTGCACAAGAAAAACGAACACTTAAATCTTTCTGTTTTCGAACTGATTTCTCATATTTTATTATGATGATCATGTCTGCCTATGTAGGTGGATGCTAACAAAATATGTTTGGAAGAGAAAGAAGGTGAAAGAAAATTCACAAATTGATCTTGCTGCAATGAATATCATCTTTCTTTTGATGATTTCCACCCCAACTCGTGTGTTTCTGTGACACTATCTCCCCTATATTGCGATAATACAAAGTGAATTTTCTCTAAACCCTCCATCAGTCCCACATGGTGGGGATCCCACAATGTGCAGCCAAACTGCAAACTAGAATACACGATTGTAACATAGGTGGTTTCTTTAGTAGAACTGTTGTATATTCAAAATTTTCTGCTAGTGAAACATAGTTTTTGGTTCGTCTTCCCTCCAATGTTTTCTGTGTGATCTTGTCAATTTAAGATGTTTGTAATTGTTATTCCTAGGTATTTAGTTGAATTTACTGCTGTAGATTTGACTGATTTATTGAGTGAATTAAGTGTAACAGATTTCTTTTAGTGCTCATATTGGTGGCTTCACTGATCATTATTTAGGGTTATTTGCAAGTTTTTGTACCATGCATATATCTTATCTAAATCATTTTGCAATCGCTTTTGATTGTCTGGTGACTTTACTAACCAGTAAATGACAGCATCATCTGCGAGCAGTCTGAGAACTGCTCACATTGTCTCCTAAATCGTTTATAAAGATAAGGGACAGTAGGAGGACTATAACAGTTCCCAGGGGAATGCTAGATATCACTTCTAGTACTAAAATAACAGGTGTCAATCCATGCTGAACACCCATGCTCGTATGTGGTGTAGCCTTCAGGTGCTGATTCTGGCACCATTTTGATCATACAAATGGCAAATACGGTCTGGAGGTACATTATTCCACACTTGGTTGACCTTTAACGAGTTGCATATGTCAGTTGTCTTCCCATCAAATCTGAAATGCACTCAATTGGAGACACGTCTATAGCCTGTGCTGGCAAGGGAAATTGTTGCACATCCTACAGTGGATGTTGAATTTCACAGGTAATGAGTAGGTGAGTATTTCCCTGTTAGAACAACACTTTATCATCCTGTTGTAATAATGGCAAAAGGGCAGGTCGTACAACTTTCTGCACAATCATAGTGGTGATCACTGGTCAGCTTCATTGCACAACACCAAAGGTGAACAAGAGTTTATTGCACCCCAAATAATAAGGCCTTTTGTGAGGCCTAAGTGCCTTCCGATGGATGCACTTTGAGATAGCACTCACCAAGTCTATGTCATACACTCAGCAGACCATCATTTGTGTGCATTCAGAGTCTGCTTTCAGTGTTGAAGACCATGGCCTGACATTCAATCTTCTAAAGATCCTCTGAAGGCACCATTAAAACCATGCATGTAGATGCTGTGAGTGGAGGCTAGTGCTGTGGGTAGGCATAATCCCACTGCTAGTAACCAGTAGGAAATAGTTCTTGTTGACACTTCTGGGCTCACAAACCCTCGTATCTGTTCTGTGGCATCTTTACAGTCTGCCTCTGCTGCCATTACATTACGAGGATCTTCATGGATGTTTGTGCTGTGTGGATTTCCGGAACCTTGTCTTTGGGTGTGGTAATGTTCACATAACCATTGCAACCAGCATCATTGCACACCTGATGCAGGACATCCAACTTGCTTGTCAGTTCTCTGAAAGGACCATCCTGCCACTCAGACCACCACAATTTGACCCCTTTCAAGCTTGCTTACGTGACTGAAAGAAGCACTTCTGCATGTCCTTCACAGGAGCCACTGGGAAGGTTCACTTGTTGGTATCACACTGATACTTATGGCTGTAAACATTCCCTACACACAGCTGGCACTCTGGCAGGTATGTCACTACACAATTTGTTGGTGGACAGTGTTGAAGCCATTATGAGTACATCTACTATCCCACAGGTGGTTTCTGCTGCAATAGGATCAAAATCTGTCATCTTTCCAGATGTAATCCCTCCCTCCTCTCCCAATTGTGGTGTATGTCAATTGCTCATCTAGTGTCACAAACTTTATATAATAACAATACTTACAATAATAATAATAATAATTGTTGTTGTTATGTGTGTATCGGCCCTGTAGGATCACTCAATGATTTGTCTTTTTAATAGCCCATACAGCTTTCATTCTTTCACTATGTGCTTTCTTCCTTTCCTCTGACCACTTGGTCCTTGATCCTTTAGAGACTTATTGCTTTGGCTTTACTACCCATCTATCGTATTTGCTCAAATATAGGCCGCACTTTTTTCCCCAAATTTTGGCGTACAAAATCGTGGTGCGGCCTAGAATTGATATTCAATCCTCCTCCTCCTCCTCCTCCCCCCCCTCCAACTGCTCCTTTTCTCAAAGTTGTTAGTTTCAAAAATTACATGCTCACTTTTATTTTGGTTTGAGAAATGTAATAAACTAGATAGTCTTCAAAAATGCTACAGTAAGCAGAATTGCATATACGTTTTTGTACACGTTTATGAAAACAGCGTGGGAATTCATAGAAGTCGATATTACGATATAAATCGAATGGTGTCATCCTGTACCACAGCATACAAAAGCTGACAACTGCTTTTTAACACGTCTGTGTGGACTAAAACAAAAACAGTATGTCACACACTACCTAAGGTCACACATTATTTTAATTTGATGTAGTCAAAGAAGCTAGTCTTTGCGAAAAAAGTTTAGTGTGTGTCACGAGAGATTTTTACCGTGACGTTTACGTTGGTACGGTAACACCTACCACGAGCAGTGATGGGAGGTTAAGACAGTGGAACAACTGATTTGTGTAGCTAATGCTGATGTTGAGTTCCAATGCTATGTTTTAAAATAACGTATTTTACTACGACCAGATTCACTGGTTTCACGTTCGTTGCTTCTTTCTTCTTCTTCTTCTTCTTCTTCTTTCCCCCCCCCCCCCCCCCCCCTCTCACTCTCTCCATGAAATGATGTACATGGAACTCTGAGCTATTTTGCAGCCTTGCAACTGAATCATTTCTGTTGTAACAGCAAAACCACAGTTTCTGTTTCGAATTATGAAGTCAAGCAAACATGTGGATATTTACATTTTAGCCCTTGAAATGCATAACGACTCTTCGAACATTTTAATAGTGTGTCTCACTTACACACTAGCGTCAAACTTTTTTTTTTTTTTTTTTTTCAGCGTCAAATTTACGCCAAACTTCCCGTTTACCATGTCTGTTACTGTGACTAGGCAACCTGAAGCTTACATTCGGCGATGTAATTTGTACGTTCGTTTCCCGTACAAACTTGAAAGCCAAAACATCCCCGCCCCCCCCCTCTCTCTCTCTCTCTCTCTCTCTCTCTCTCTCTCTCTCTCTCACACACACATTCACGCCGAAAAAACTATATTTTCGAAGCACACGCCTACGCTATACAAAACCCTTGGTTCGGTGCCCACTCACTTGGGCCGACCGGATCGGCCTGTTT
The DNA here is from genome assembly GCA_026315105.1 of Locusta migratoria. Taxonomy (NCBI): domain Eukaryota; kingdom Metazoa; phylum Arthropoda; class Insecta; order Orthoptera; family Acrididae; genus Locusta; species Locusta migratoria. The sequence goes on along the minus strand of CM048744.1, from coordinate 213,081,884 downwards.
TACAGTTTTGCATATTTGTTTTGAGTTTATTGAAAAGAGAACATTATTTCTTTAACAATTTGTTTTTGATTACGCAAAAGTTCGATTAGACAAAAAATAAAAATAAACTAAATAAAAATTTAAAAACCTGTGGGCTGTACTCGAGATTTTTTTTTTTTTTTTTCCCCCTCTCTCTATAATTTCATGTCAAAAGTTTAGGTGCGGCCTATATTTGCATGCGGCCTATATTTGCATGCGGCCTATATTTGCATGCGGCCTATATTCCCGCAAATACAGTATTTATCTTCTGATAGCAAAGTTTACTGTCTAGTATGTATGATGGCCCTTTCTGTGCCTTTTCCAGGTCATTTTTTACTTCTTCTGTCCCTGGAATGTTCTTCAGTTTTGCAGTGAATGTCAGAATCTCATGAGTTAGCCTGGAAGATGGAAGAATTTCAGCCTTCATTTTCTGCTGCCTGCTGCTAGATTGGACAGTTCTTCTGTTACTTTGCGCGATTTGAGTCTATACCATTCTTCTGTATTATCTAGTCCCAGGATTTTCCTCATCTCTCTTTCCTCCATCAAGATGTGTTCCAGATTTCCCCCCCCCCTCTTTTTTAATGATAAATTTGAATCATTGAATTAAAATTTGTGATGTGACCGGAAACGAACCCGGACCTCCATGCTTACTAGGCAGACATCTTACCTCTAGACCTCCACATCACTAGCGATTAAGGCACCTCGGAATAGTCTAAGCATGATTTCCTTCATGTCACAAACTTTAATTCAGCTTCTGTGATGTGAAGGAAATCGTACCTGTTTCTTTTTTCTTTTCTCATTCTTCTTTTAAGTTGCTTTCCTTGATCTTTTTTTGTCGAATTTCTCAAGATGCAGTTTCTGGTGATACATTTATTTTGGAGTAAATATCACTTCTATTTGCATTAGATTGTAATCAGACTCTGTGTTGGCTCCTCTTCAGACTTGTACATCATGAATTTCTTTCTGTGAAGAGTGTGTGATGGTTACATGGTCGATCTGATAATCTCCAAATGACAGTATAGGAAGTCTCCAAGTAATCTATTTCCAATGATGTTTACTCTGGGAGGTGGACATTATTTTCAGGTTGTTTTCTTGGCTCAGTTCAATGAGTTCTGTGCCATTCTTGTTGGTGAATTTATGGACTTGTAATTTGTCTTTGCTCTTGAGATATTCCTTTTCTCTGCCAGTTTGGGCATTGGAGTCGCCTAGTAATATCTTTGTGTCTCCTTTGGAGACAGATTCTATGTTCTTCTAAAGTTTAGACCAGAACTGTTCCATCTTCTGCAGATCTTTCTTATTTTCAATCTTTGTGGTGGCATGTACATTAATTCGTGTTTTATTTTTTGTTCACAAATTGTACATGCATTGTTATTAGACTGTTGCTTATGGAGGTGACTTTTTTTTAATCAAATCAACTATGCTTTTGTGAATGACAAATGCCATACCCAGGAGTGGTGTGCAACCTTATCCTTTTCAATTGTCTTTTTTACCTTTGAAAATCCGATAGTTACCATAGTCCAGTGTGTTCTTATTAGCAGAGTGTGTTTTCTGAAGAGCTAGTGTGTGTCTTCTGTTGATCTAATTCTGATGTTAAGATGTGTAACTTACCTGGTTGTCATAAGATATTGATGTGAGTTTCTCTTTGTAAATGGGAGTCTTTGATGGTAGTTTGTCAGAGAACTCTGACTTTCTCTGTATCGTGGTATGGGCTACCCACAGAATCCGAAGACCTAGTTGCTGTCTGTTGTCAGGTGGATTGGTTACCACCAGGGGTAATTCTGTTGTTACTCTCATGGATCATAATTGCTTGTAATCAAACATTGCTTGTTCTCGCTGAGAGTTTAGGACCAGGGATTGCTACTTCCTGGAACATAAAGTGTGCTGCCATACCTACTAGGTAAACAGCTGCTGACCACTTTGCTGCTTTATCCAAGTGAGATGTGGATTTGAGTTTCAGTTCTTCTACCCTCTCTGCCATTGAGGCATGTCTCCTCTTCTACCAAGGAAGCCATTGACCAGTTTCTATTCGCCTCAATTGATCCGTGGGTGCTTATTTGGCTAAACTTTATTCATCCCTGTCCTGCATATCTACAGGAGTTTCCTTTATCAGCCATTGGGATGTGCCGTTTTGGGGTTGAGAACCCCATCCCAATGTCACAAATAGGGTTATGCTTATCGCTTACTCAGTTCAGAGCTAAATTCTCACATATGCTAACTAGGTACAGTATCTTTATATTTAGCAATCAGATTTTACATGCAAAAAAACTGTTTTGTTAGAAGGTTTATGAAGTGAACCCTGTCTTTAAACTTGTATGAATCAGTTCAAATTTTGTTCAAAGGTAGATAATGGATAAAGTATTTTTATTTAATTTTTTATCAAATTATCATTACCAATTGTCAGTATACTTCCAGAATTTAAATTTCATAGTATTTTGTCAATTAATTATCAGTTAATTTTTAATACTTTATTTGCAGTAAACTTTTAAGTGGGTGCAGTAAAATAATCATAAGTGACATTTACTTAATTTTTCATGATGAAATTTTCAAGACCTTGTAACTTGCAAATTCTGTCAACTACAACAGTTAATCAGCTAAGATGTAGTGAATGTTAGGAACCAGAATGAAAAATGCCCCTATCACAGCTCATCAGAAGGTAAATATATACTGACCAGAGTCAAAGATGTAAAAGAAGAAAACTAGCTTCACGACTTGCCTGGCAGTTTCAAATCATTTAAATGGAAACATCTTGACACGTTCACTCTTGCTAATGAGTTAACCATAAGTTCCCAGTGCAGTGAGCTGTAATTACGAGTACAAGTATACCCATCCTACACTTCAGCGGCATGTAGTTTCATATTGCACGATTTGGAAAGCACCACATTGATGACATTATATTATGTGTCATGTTATATGACTTAACTTTATGTTTGGTTTTACTTTACATAAGTGTGAATGTGTTAAGATTTTTTTTCTTCGCATGTTTTTTAAACTGTCAGGTAGGTTGAGAAGTTTGTTGTCCTCTTTCACCTCCTAAGTATGGTTAGGCTATATTGTCCTTGTATTGTGATGGAATAGGAGCATTTTCATTCTAGTTCAGTAATTTTTGTATGTTATCTGTCACCACTATCCAGTTCCATAGTTAATGTAGAATGATTTGCACGCTGCAATAAATTGCCCCTCCATGAGCTAAGTTGAATTTCCTTTTGAATAAAGGGTAAAAAGCTTTATGCTATGCACATGTACACACACATGTAGTTAGCCTCCTCCTTTGGTGATGTATTTGAGTGATTCGTTATCACTTTCCATAACCATATTTAAAGTAAATACACATACTAAGTACAATGCAAACTGCACACTGCATTGAGATCAAGCTGCACATGAACATACTTCTGAAGGGCAAGAAAAAAGTATCATCACTGATACTTCAAGCTTACCACCATGAAGTCCCCCTCTGTCATCCTGTGTATAGTGTGGTAGATTGCCACGAGGGGGCCCAGATTCTATTCCTGGTCTGGTTGGAGATTTTCTCCACTTGGGAACTGGGTGTTATGTCTTCTTCGTCATTATCATCATCATCATCGTCATCGTCATCATCGACACCCAAGTCACCCATGTGCCAGGCAGGCCAAGCACGATCACAGCTGGGGTCTAATGGCCAAAGTTACCACACGAAATCATCACCACCACCATGAAGAAGAGAGAATTCAAAGATTATAAACTGGAAATATTGATTTGGGAACAATAATCTTTAACTGGTAAGGAAATGTTAGCACAACTAAATAAATAAATCTTCTTGAAATGCAAGGGAATAAAGAAACACATTTGTTAAGTACACATAAAAAAAAACCTAAAATGCATGAGAGACCTGTCCAAAGCACCACAGATAGGAGAAAATGTGAATAAAATATGGAAGACACAGTAAAATACAGGATACCTGACAAGCCCTACATACTCCCTTCTGAAGAGATGAATGCTAGTTTATTATGCAATAACCAAAGGTTTCATTCTTGCTTTCCTGTTCAACATCATGTTAAAAATCTGAAATCATTAGATTATACACATACTATGTATGTTCATTGTAAACACTTTTGTTAGTAGTTCTTCATTAGTTCCAGATAAATCTCATAAGTAAAGTGGATGAACCACAGATTACAAGTCCCATTGTACACAATAATCAATTAAATATTTTTCTTTAATTGCAAACACAGTTACTCTCATAATTTTGTCTCGTTACCAAGGAGAATGGGAGCAACTTAAATAGAAATATCAGCATATTTTAAAAAATACCTGACAGTGTTTAAAACTTGCAGAATGACTACATAAGTATTTTTATAAAAACTTAAGTCTGTAGTTTAATTACGCATCTACACAGTTTGTACACTAATCAGACAGAACATTATGACCACCTATGTAAATAACCAGTATGTCACCTTTGGCATGGATAACAGCAGTGACAAATCTTGGTATGGAAGCAACAAGGTCGTGGTAGGTTTCTGGAGGTAGTTAGCAACACAACTAACACAAGTAAATTCCTGTAAATTATGGGGAGGGGAGGCAATGAGCTCTGATGCCATGTTCAATGACAACTCAGATATGTTCAATTATGTTCAGATTTGGCAAATTGAGGGAGCAGCACATAATTTGCAACTGTGTTCCTTGCACCAACCCATCACACTCCTGCCCTTGTTTCATGATCATCATGAAGGGGCTTACATAGTCTGCAACCAGTGTTGCAATAGTCTTGGCCATCATGCATGATCTCTACTGGATTCGTGGGTGCCCCAGAACGTAGGTGAGTGGCTTGAAGACTACTTAAGCAGAAGAACCCAGTGTGTTTGCCTTCGATGGTGGGTGTTCATCAGAGACTAGGGTATTGTGAGGAGTGCCCTAGGGAAGTGTGATAAGACTGCTATTTTTTTATGTGTAAATTATCTGACTGAAAGAGTGAGTTGCAATCTGTGGTTGTTTTCTGATGCTGCTGTGGTGTAGGTGACAACATTGAATGACTGATACAGGATGACTTGGACCAGATTTCTAGGTAGTGTGAGGAATGGCAGCTAGCTCTAAATGCAGAAAAATGAAAGGTGATGTATAAGATGTGTAAGAATGTGTAAGAGAAACAATCCTGTAATGTTCAAATACAGCATTAGTAGTGTGCTGCTTGACAGAGTGCATCAGTTAAATATCTAGGTGTAATGCTGCACAGCAATATGAAATGGAATGAGTGTCAAGGAACTGTTGCCCTGGAAGACAACAGATTTGCACCTCCTATGAACATCATGTAGAAGTTATTAGGTTTCATCAGACCAAGCAATGCACTTCCATTGAACCAATATACAGAGACAATGGTCACATGCCCATTTGAGTCATAGTTGCCTATGTCAGAGTGTTAACATCGGCACATACATGGCTCTTTGGCTGCAGAGGCTCATCATTTAAGGTTTTCGAAGGAAGGAAGATTAGGGTTTAATGTCCCATTGTTGGAGTTCTCGATGCAGTGTGTACTCTGCACAGCTTAAAAGACTGTTCACTGCCTGCCCTGTTTTACCATTCTGCCCAACCTATGACATCTGGCAGCTGTTATGAGTGGTTGTCACCCAACCACTAAATGTTTGGATGTGGTTTTATCATGGTTTCACCATTTGCTGAAGACACTCACTACATTACTCCTCGAACAACCAACAAGTCATGCAGTTTCCATAATGCTTATGATGAGTCTCCAGACCAACACAGTCTGTTGTCAGTCAAACACAGATAGACTGCATGCCAAGTTATGCAAAGTATTTAAAATACTAGTGTTAGGACTTGTAATGACACACCATGTTTCATGAAAAAATTTTCTGTATGGCTTTTTAAATTAATTTTGTGTTCTATTATTATACTCTTAATAATGAAGTAAGTAATCTATATGGTAGATTTATGATGTTTTTTACTCTTTTTTTTATTAAAATCTTATGTAGGGATACTATCACAGCAAATTTTTACTGCCTGTATTTCTAACATATTCGCTCTTTATTTTCAGCGAGAAAAAGAACGAGGATCGCACATATCCTACATGTTTAGGCTTCCATTTGCAGCTGGTAGTGTATTCAGTGCCAGTATGTTGGACACACTATTATATCAAGCATTTGTTAAGGATTATGTAATCACATTTGTCAGACTACTACTTGGAATTGATCAAGCACCAGGATCTGGATTTTTGACATCTGTGAGTTTACAGAAATTGTTTTGTAATTAATCAGTGAAGTAGTATATTTGGTTGCCACATTTCTGCATAGAGTATTACTCCAAAAGCTACAAGGGTCACCCTTTAATTTCTTAGAAACAACTAGATGGTGCCATTGCATTTAATTTTAAAATTTGTTGCACCAAAACTGTCTCATAAATCAGTGGAGCAAATGTTTAATAGTGAATGTTGAACAAAATATTTTACTGAAATGAATGGAATTTTTTAAGTTTCTTTCAGATTTATTTTGTAGGGTTTTTGTAACAATGATGTACAGATTGCTTTGTTCAATTTTTAACAAATTATGAATAGGACAAATTGCCACTTACCGTAAATTAACACACAGAGCCACAGACAGGTATGATGAGTAGACAATCCCAATTGCCTTATTCAGGTTACAATCAAAGCATTCCTGAGGTTGGGAACACACACAACATTCTTACACTCATGTAAATGACACTATCTCTGACCATGATGCCTCTCATAGTTCTGACCAAGCATTTCACATATTATTATGCAGACCTTTACAATTTTATTTAATAATTCACAAAAATAGAAGAAAGAGATGGAAATAAAGGAGGCTAGGAATTACTATGTGTCTGAAATTCAGAGTAATGTTTTTGAGTGACTACATATTATGTTATTCAGGAACGCTTTAAGACTAATGGTAGCAAATTTATGTGAGACTACTTGAACCTATCTCAAGATAATTTGAGGATAGTTTGGGTCAATATATGGTTATTATTTCAAGTTTGAGATGTTAGATCTTCTTAGAATTATGGCATATTACACCAGAGTACCAATAGAGTTAACTATTTTGTTCATTTTGTAGTACAACAAAGGAGTAACAATTTGTGCTGTCCATTTCTTTAGCTTCCAATCAGTGACAATATTATTTTCAGAAGCTGACATCACCAACAGAATTAATCATTCAATCATGTGTTAATGTATACAACCTAACACTGAATTTACTTGATTAGTATTCACAGATTTACTAATTTTATTTTGTACTTCAAAAACTTATTATAATTTCTTTGCTTCTTTCAATAAGAATTATTTTGTTATTTATATTTGACTTTTTGGCTAGAAAAAATTAATTTATTGACAAAGTGACCCTGCGCAAATTCCATTCCCCCCTCCTCCCCCCCCCCCCACTCCCCCACCAATCCAAGTATCTGTATCCAGATAGTTGAGAGCGGGTAGTGCTGTAAAATATAATTGGAAATATTAAAACAATTTGACCATTTTTGGGCACTGAAATAAATTCATTAACATTGTAAATTTGTGCTGAACCGGTATTTGAACATGTTATCGAGGCATGCTTTCCTTCTTACCCAAATCCTCAACTAGTGCCCACTGATCATAGTGCCTTCTGACCATTACCTCCTCTTGCTTGCAGCCTCTACTGAAATCCCACATGGGATTGGCTTGTTTCTTCATCTGCATAGAAATTGTCTATTGCAGGTACATATATGGTATTATAGATATGGTGTTCGATCTTTTGGATTTGTGGTCTTTGAGGCATCCAATTCCATTTGTATTTGACACTACAGGATGTGATAGCAAATTTTATTGCTTTATTGCGACCTCCATACTGCAGGCGGTGCATGTTCTAAAGATTGTGATGCAATTGCAAAGACAGCATCCAATGGGTAAATTTCATTATGCATGCTGATACTGTGCAACTGCACTGCATATAGGACAATCTGAGCTTTTCAAATCATTTCAAACTTTTTATGAACATCTGCGTAATATTCTTACAGCTTACACTATAAAATTGCTCTTCATTTTTTAGATATTTAATTTTCAAATCTGGGACTCCTCTCTTTCCTGGGTACACAGTATAACTGAATGGCTTGAACATAAATAAATTTTGATTAGTATTTTTTGGACCATTTCGAGCAAGTTTTTGTCTCCCTCCTACCTTGTAATCCTTACATGATCAACTCTTTTTTTGTTAAAAATAACTTTACATCTGTTGTTTCTTTTTCAATCTTTTCCCTGCTGTCTTAAATCCAAATGAAAAGAAGAAATGGCAAAATGAATGTCCCCCTCCACCCCCAAGTTATAAAATTATTTGGAGTTTTCTGAATAAAACAAATCAAATTTCACTCATCTAAATGAATTCTAAGTGTGTTTTTATCACTGCAAAGTTGACGCATTGCGTAAATGGTTGTAGCAACTTGGTGTGTCATGACGCTTGCTGGCTGTGAGCAGGGTATCTTTGCAGAATTTGATAGTGTTTTGTTTTCCAACATTGTATGGCTTCATCTCTGTGACAAGTGACTGTTCACATCAGTAAACATAAACGCTATACCGTATGCGTTGACTTGTTGAGTTTTCTTTGTGTTATTTAGCTGTTTTATGTATTTGACGAATTTTGTTCATACCTGTTTCATGTATTTGGTTTGTGGATATCAGTATGCCCTGTTTCAGCAATAGAGTGTTTAAGAAAAGGCATAATGAGTGGAAGAAGAAATCATTTGTTGTTTCAAAGGGAGTTGCTGCTCAGACTGCTTCACCAACTACTCGACATTAATGTGATAGAACATCTTCCAGCAAGAAACTTTATGACAGCAAAGAAAATTTTAAAATTTTAAAACTTTGAAAGTGACAGTAATGGTGTGAATGAAATAATTTTCATTTCCTTGCTCTCTGTTTTGAAACATAATGTGTTATGCCAAGTTTGCAAAGAAAGAGGACTGGAATTGAAAATAACTTCACACGTTGGTTTGGAATGTAAAATGTTATTGAAGTGTTACAAATGTGCTGCAGAAGTTTAGTTTTCTAATTCTAACAGTATTCCTCATAGTGGGAATAGTGGAAGGAAGGTGTATAGGCTACTGTATGGCTTGCGTTGCATTGGCAAGGGCACTGCAGCATGGACAATGTTATGTGGAATTACAAACTAGTGAAAACCACCAACCAAGTTTGGAATTGATAATGACTTGGTGGCATCTTCTGCTGTAGATATTGCTCAAGCAACAATGAAGAAAGCAGTTGAAGAAGCTGTGACAGATAATGGAAATTATAGAGATTTAACTGTTGCTTTAGATGGATCATGGCAACATAGAGGTCATAAATCTCTAAATGGAGTTGTGACAGCTACCAGTGGAGACAGTTGTAAAGTAAGGCGGACAGCCGACTTCGGTTTATTGGGAGAATTTTGGGAAGATGTACTTCACCTGTAAAGGAGACTGCGTATAAAACGCTTGTACCACCACGTCTTGAGTATTGCTCAAGTGTTTGGGACCCGCAGCAGATCAGTTTAAAGGAAGACATAGAGGCGGTTCAGAGACGAGCAGCTAGATTTGTTACTGGTAGGTTCGATCAAAGCTCCAACAACTCAATTGGGGATCACTGGAAGAAAGACGACGTTCTTTTTGTGAATTTCTGTTAAGTAAATTTAAAGGGCCGGAATTTGAAGCTGAGTGTAGTATGATCTTGCTGCCGCCTACTTACATTTCGCGTAAAGATCACAAAGACAAGATAAAAGAAATTAGGGCTCGTACAGAGGCATATAGGCATTCTTTTTTTCCTCGTTCAATTTGGGAGTGGAATAGGAAAGGAAATGCCTAGTAGTGGTACAGTGTACCCTCCGCCACGCACCTTACGGTGAATTGCGGAGTATGTATGTAGATGTAGATGTAACTGATGTTGCTATTCTCTTGAAACATTGTAGATCTAAGGGGATTACCAAGAACAAACAAAGTGAAAGTTGCAAAGCAAATTTTCAAGGCAAGAGTGAAGCGATGGAAGTAGAGGGAGTGAAAGGAATTTTTTCCAGGTCACAGGAGTGCTATAATGTACGATACACTAACTATCTAGGAGATGATGATTCTAAAGCATATAAAACTGTAAAGGAACTCAAACCTTATGGCAATGAAATTCACATTAAAAACCAGGAATGCACTGTACATGTGCAGAAGCGCATGGGGGCTTGTTTGCACAAATTAAAGCAGACATTAAGGTCCCAGAAGCTTAGTGATGGTAAGACCCTTGGAGGAGAGGAAGATTGACAGATGATGCAATTGATAGATTGCAGAGGTATTACAGGTGTACAGTTAGACAAAATACAAGAAGCATTGAGCATATGAGGAGAGCAGCATGGACATAATTTTTCCATACTGCATCAACAAAGTATGGACATTATTTTTTCCTACTGCATCAACAAATGAGCACCCACAACATGCACTGTGCCCCGCAGGTGTAAGTATCAGTCAGGAAAGAAATAAGCCCATAAAACAGTTTGCCAAATGCTGTAATAGATGTAATGAAGCCCATATTTAGAGATTTATCACAGCCAAGTTTATTCAAAAAGTGTTTACATGGGAAAATGCAAAATCCAAATGAAAGTGTACATAATTGAATTTCGATTAAAATTCCCGAAAGAGTATTTGTACAGATAAAAACATTGTATTTTGGGGTGTATGATGCAATGGCAATATACAATGAAAGAAACATTATCAAATGTGATGTGTGGAAACATTTAAGATTCCAACCAGGACACACCTCCATTTCCACAATATGCCTAATTGATAAGGAAAGACTAAGAAGTGCAGCAAGAAGAGACAAAAGCCTACAACATGCAGCAAAAGGGAAGAAAAGACCAGTAAAAAGGAAACCAGCACTGACAAAGGGAGAGGATGCTGATAATCCATCATATGGGGCAGGAATATATTAAAAAACATTGGAAGCCATTTCCTGTAACTTTAAAATTTTCATCTTTAAGGAACATTTTCTCAAAAAACTGTTTAACAGTATATCAATGAAATTTATACACAATACTGTTTACTTCATTTCCGTCATTTTATAACAATTGTAAAAAGATTTTGTATAATTGAAGAGTTATAGAAGAAAAGGGAATTTCCAAGACAGCTTAAACTCGAAGTTGTACTGCCGAAATCAATATATATATATCCATCCTTCATGACATCCTTCCCACTCCACCGAGAGTGTCTTTCCCCCGCCCACCTAACCTCCGTAACCTCCTAGTCCATCCATATGAAATCCCCAAACCACCTTCCCTACCCTCTGGCTCCTACCCTTGTAACCGCCCCCGTTGTGAAACCTGCCCTATGCACCCTTCCACCACCACTTACTCCAGTCCCATAACCCGGAAGGTGTACACGATCAAAGGCAGAGCCACTTGCGATAGTACCCACGTGATCTACCAACTGACATGCCTGCACTGTGAAGCGTTCTATGTGGGAATGACCAGCAACAAACTGTCCATTCGCATGAATGGTCACAGGCAGTTGGTAATGAGGATCACCCTGTGTCTAAACATGCCTTGGTGCACGGCCAGCACATCTTGGCACAGTGTTACACCGTCCGGGTTATCTGGATACTTCCCACCAACACCAATCTTTCAGAACTCCGGAGATGGGAACTTGCCCTTCAACACATTCTCTCTTCCCGTTGCTCACCTGGTCTCAACCTCCGCTAAATTCTTATTCCCGCCCGCCATCTTTAACATCTTTGCCTCGGTTCTGTGGACAGAGCCTCTGCCTGAAGTGGTATCTCTGTCCAACTTCTTTGGTTTTTACAAATGTCTGCCTAGGTGTGTTTGGATGTGGATATGTCTGAGTGTGTGTGTATTTGTACTGCCTGTGCCCCTTCGCCTGGTAAGTGTACTTCACCTATTTTTTACGTATATTTTCCCTGTTAGGAATTTTTCCTCTATAATATATATATATATATATATATATATATATATATATATATATATATATATATATATATATATAAAGAGATGACTTACCAAAAGGACCGGCTCGTCGATAGAAACAAATAAAATAAAATAAAATTACACACAAACACACATACAAGCTTTCGCAGCCTAGCTGCTTCGTCAGGCAGAAGGGAAGGAGAGGGAAAGGAAATGATGAGGGTTTTAAGGGAGTGGATAAGGAGTCATTCCAATCCCGGGACAGGAAAGACTTACCTTGGGGAGAAAAAAGGAGGGTAAATAAATACACACACACCCACACATTTACACAGACACAAGTACAGTTAGGCAGACATACTGTAGAACTGTAGAAAGCAAAGAAGTTAGAAGTTAGACAGAGATGCCACTTGAGGCAGAGGCTCTGTCCAGAGAACCAAGGCAAAGATGTTAAGATGGTGGGTGGGAATTCGAATTTAGCGGAGGTTGAGACCAGGTGGGCAACGGGAGGAGAGAATAAGCTGAAGGGCAAGTTCCCATCTCCGGAGTTCTGAAAGGTTGGTGTCGGTGGGAAGTATCCAGATAACCCGGACGGTGTAACACTGCGCCAAGATGTGCTGGCCGTGCACCAAGGCATGTTTAGCCACAGGGTGATCCTCATTACCAACAAACACTGTCTGCCTGTGACCATTCATGCGAATGGACAGTTTGTTGCTGGTCATTCCCACATAGAATGCTTCACAGTGCAGGCATGTCAGTTGGTAAATCACATGGGTGCTATCGCAAGTGGCTCTGCCCTTGATCGTGTACACCTTCCAGGTTACTGGACTGGAGTAAGTGGTGGTGGAAGGGTGCATAGGGCAAACCCAATCATCCCGGCTGCCCCATTGTGGCCGGTTACCAAGCCCCAACAGAACGAATCTCTGCCTACATAGACCAACACCTTCAGCCCATCATGTGCAGTCTCCCATCCTTCATCAAAGACACCAACCACTTTCCTGATCGCCTGAAATCCTTACCCAGCCTGTTACCTCCTGAAACCATCCTTGTAACCATCGATGCCACTTCCTTATACACTAATATCCCACATGCCCAGGGCCTCGCTGCGATGGAATATTTCCTTTCACGCCGACCACCCACTTCCTTACCTAAAACCTCTTTCCTTAATACCCTAGCCAGGATGGCCCCCTCGTACGCGAACTAATTTATGGGACGCTTAGAGGAAGCCTTCCTGGACACCCAAGCCTGTCAACCCAAAGTTTGGTATAGATTCATTGACAACATCTTCATGATCTGGACTCACAGTGAAGAAGAACTCCAGAATTTCCTCTCCAACCTCAACTCCTTTGGTCCCATCAAATTCACCTGGTCCTATTCCAAATCCCATGCCACTTTCCTCGATGTCGACCTCCATCTATCCAACGGCCAACTACACACATCCGTCCACATCAAACCTACCAATAAACAACAGTACCTGCATTATGACAGCTGCCATCCTTTCCACATCAAATGTTCCCTTCCCTACAGCTTAGGTCTTCGTGGCAAACGAGTCTGCTCCAGTCCTGAATCCCTGAACCAATACACCAATAACCTGATAACAGCCTTCACATCCCGCAGCTATCCTCCTGGTCTGCTACGGAAGCAAATTGCCAGAGCCACTTCCTCATCCCCCCAATTTAAGAACCTTCAACAAAACCCCAGAAGTGCCCCTCTTGTCACCGGATACTTTCCGGAACTGGAACGGACTCTGAATGTGGCTCTCCAGCAAGGATACGACTTCCTAAAATCCTGCCCCGAAATGAGATCCATCCTTCATGACATCCTTCCTACTCCACTGAGAGTGTCTTTCCGCCGCCCACCTAACCTCCGTAACCTCCTAGTCCACCCCTATAAATCCCCAAACCACCTTCCCTACCTTCTGGCTCCTACCCTTGTAACCGCCCCCGTTGTAAAACCTGCCCTATGCACCCTTCCACCACCACTTACTCCATTCCCGTAACCCGGAAGGTGTACACGATCAAAGGCAGAGCCACTTGCTATAGTACCCACGTGATCTACCAACTGACATGCCTGCACTGTGAAGCGTTCTATGTGGGAATGACCAGCAACAAACTGTCCATTCACATGAAGGGACACAGGCAGACAGTGTTTGTTGGTAACGAGGATCACCCTGTGGCTAAAATGCCTTGGTGCATGGCCAGCACATCTTGGCACAGTGCTACACCGTCCGGGTTATCTGGGTACTTCCCACAGACACCAATCCTTCAGAACTCCGGAGATGGGAACTAGCCCTTCAGCATATTCTCTCTTCCCGTTGCCCACCTGGTCACAACCTCCGCTAAATTCGAATTCCCACCCACCATCTTAACATCTTTGCCTTGGTTCTCTGGACAGAGCCTCTGCCTCAAGTGGCATCTCTGTCTAACTTCTAACTTCTTTGCTTTCTACAGTTCTACAGTATGTCTGCCTAAGTGTACTTGTGTCTGTGTAAATGTGTGGGTGTATGTGCATTTATTTACCCTCCATTTTTTCCCCCAAGGTAAGTCTTTCCTGTCCCGTGATTGGAATGGCTCCTTACCCCCTTCCTTAAAACCCTCATCATTTCCTTTTCCCTCTCCTTCTCTTCTGCCTGATGAAGCAGCTAGGCTGCGAAAGATAGCATTTTTGTGTGTGTGTGTGTGTCTGTGTGTTTATTTGTTGCTATTACTGCCTGTGCCCCTTCGCCTGCTAAGTGTACTTCATCTATTTGTTACGTATATTTTTTCTGTTAGGAATTTTTCATATATAAAATAGACGAAGATTACTCACCAGGCGAAGGAGCACAGGTGTGACAGCATCACAAATAAATAAATGAATACACACACACACACACAATCGCAAGCTTTCGCAACCCAGTTGCGTCTTCAGGCAGTAGGGAAGGAGAGGGAAAAGGAAATGATGAGGGTTTTAAGGAAGGGGGTAAGGAGCCATTCCAATCCCGGGAGAGGAAAGACTTACCTTGGGGGAAAAAATGGAGGGTATTATTCGTATCATATATATATATATATATATATATATATATATATATATATATATATATAGAGGGAAACTTTCCCGGTGGGATAAACAAAAATAAAAATAGAAAAGAGATGACTTACCAAAAGGACCGGCTCGTCGAGAGAAACAAATAAAATCACACACATACAAGCTTTCGCCACCACTGGCAGCTTCTTCAGGAAAAAGAGGAAAAAAGGGGAGGAAAAGGGAAGGATATGGGTTTTGAAGGAAGTGGAAAAGGAGTCATTCCAATCCCAGGAGTGGAAAGACTTACCTTAGGGGAAAAAAAGGAAGGTAAACACACACACACTCAGACATATCGAAACGCAAACACACCTGGCTAGGGCAAAGGCATGCTGGCGGAGGGAATGTAGATAAAATTTGATGGGGTCAATGTAGGGTGACAGGAAAAAAAAAAAAAAAAAAAGGTTGAAGGATGAAAATAATCTACCGAATGAATAGAAGTGAAAACGTGTAGAAAAAAGATCGGAAAAGTCGGAAAAACAGATGGAAATATCGAAAAACGGGAATGGAAATAATCGCGAAGTTGCTATGAAATGCCGAAAATTGATATGAAAAGCCGAAAATTGTTATGAAGTGCCAATTAAAGGTTATAGTAAATGAAGTTCTGAGATGATGTTTGCAGTGAAATGAGAATTGTAGATGAAAGGGGGATATTATCGAGATGCAGTTTTGAAGGCGGTATCCGCGAGAATATGAATAAAAATAATAATAATGACGTTGGTCGTTTTGTTTGGGTAGGCTCACAAGTTAATATTACTGATTGTTGTACAGATTGTTGTATGTAGTCTAATTGCCTGGAGAAAATTGAATTGTAACTAAGAGGGGAGGTAAAAATAGAGTGAAAATACTATGTAGAATATAAACAGAGGGAGAAAGTAAGAGGACAGAAAAGATTTCGAAAGGTAACAGAGTAATAACAAACGATCGTGATTGTTAGATTCAAATTGATGAAATGAAAATTATAGAGGGAAACTTTCCCGGTGGGATAAACAAAAATAAAAATAGAAAACAGATGACTTACCAAAAGGACCGGCTCGTCGAGAGAAACAAATAAAATCACACACAAACACACATACAAGCTTTCGCCACCACTGGCAGCTTCTTCAGGAAAAAGAGGAAAAAAGGGGAGGAAAAGGGAAGGATATGGGTTTTAAGGAAGTGGAAAAGGAGTAATTCCAATCCCAGGAGTGGAAGGACTTACCTTAGGGGAAAAAAAGGAAGGTAAACAAACACACACACACTCAGACATATCGAAACGCAAACACCCCGTTGCGTTTGCGTTTCGATATGTCTGAGTGTGTGTGTGTTTGTTTACCTTCCTTTTTTTCCCCTAAGGTAAGTCCTTCCTTTCATGGGATTGGAATGACTCCTTTTCCACTTCCTTAAAACCCATATCCTTCCCTTTTCCTCCCCTTTTTTCCTGAAGAAACTGCCAGTGGTGGCGAAAGCTTGTATATGTGTTTGTGTGTGATTTTATTTGTTTCTCTCGACGAGCCGGTCCTTTTGGTAAGTCATATATATATATATATATATATATATATATATATATATATATATATATATATATATATATATATATATATATATTATAGAGGAAAAATTCCTAACAGGAAAAAAATATACGTAAAAAATAGATGAACACTTACCAGGCGAAGGGGCACAGGCAGTAATAGCAACAAATAAACACACAGACACACACACACTCAAAAATGCTAGCTTTCGCAGCCTAGCTGTTTCATCAGGCAGAAGGGAAGGAGAGGGAAAAGGAAATGATGAGGGATTTAAGGAAGGGGGTAAGGAGCCATTCCAATCCCGGGACAGGAAAGACTTACCTTGGGGGAAAAAATGGAAGGTAAATAAATGCACATACACCCACACATTTACACAAGTCTTGTGTCTGTGTAAAGGAAAGACTTACCTTGGGGGAAAAAATGGAAGGTAAATAAATGCACATACACCCACACATTTACACAAGTCTTGTGTCTGTGTAAATGTGTGGGTGTATGTGCATTTATTTACCTTCCATTTTTTCCCCCAAGGTAAGTCTTTCCTGTCCCGGGATTGGAATGGCTCCTTACCCCCTTCCTTAAATCCCTCATCATTTCCTTTTCCCTCTCCTTCCCTTCTGCCTGATGAAGCAGCTAGGCTGCGAAAGCTAGCATTTTTGAGTGTGTGTGTGTCTGTGTGTTTATTTGTTGCTATTACTGCCTGTGCCCCTTCGCCTGGTAAGTGTTCATCTATTTTTTACGTATATATATATATATATATATATATATATATATATATATATATATATATATATATATATATATATATATATATATAAAAATCAAATGTCAGTTACATTAGTATTGGAACGTGACTTATTAAGTGTGTAGAACATATTTCATTAGTGGGTCTAATTAAAAAAGTGTATACACAACTGATAGAGTATTTGAAAACAAATACTTCACTTATTAATAAAATAGGTGAAATAACTTCTTTGTTATCGGTAGATTTCTAGTAATAAAATGTATTTGTATGTTATTATGTTGTTGTTGTTGTTGTTGTTGTTATGGTCTTCAGTCCGGAGACTGGTTTGATGCAGCTCTCCACCCTACTCTATCCTGAGCAAGCCTTTTCAGCTCCTCATAAGAACGGCAACCCACATCCACTTGAATCTGCTTACTATACGCGTCTCTTGGTCTCCCTCTGCGATTTTTACCCAACACACTTCCCTCCAGTGCTAAATTTACGATTTCCCGATGTCTAAGAATGTGTCCTACCAAGTGATCCCTTCTTTTAGCCAGGGTATGCCAAAAATTCCTTTTCTCACGAATTCTGTTCAGTACTTCTTCATTGGTTATGCGATCTACCCACCTAATCTTCAGCATTCTTCTGTAGCACCAAATTTCAAAAGCCTCTATTCTCTTCCTGTCCGCACTGCTTATCGTCCATGTTTCACTCCCGTACAAGGCAATACTCCACACAAATGCCTTCAGAAAAGACTTCCTTACACTTAAATTAATATTCGATGTTAGCAAATTTCTCTTTTTCAAAAATGCTTTTCTTCCCATTGCCATTCTGCATTTTATATCCTCTGTACTGCGACCATCACATGTTATTTTACTACCCAAGTATCAAAACTCATCTACCACCTTCATTGTTTCGTTACCTAATCTAATTCCTTCAGCATCGCCTGATTTTCTAAGACCGCATTCCATTATTTTTGTTTTGCTCTTGTTAATATTCATTTTATATGCTCTCTTCAACACACTGTCCATTCCATTCAACTGCCCTTCCAGGTCCTTTGCTGTCTCTGACAGAATTACAATGTCATCAGCAAAACGCAATGTTTTTATTTCTTCCCCCTGAACTTTAATCCCTATTCCAAATTTTTCCTTGCTTTCCTTCACGGCCTGCTCGATGTACAAATTGAATAATATCGGAGAAAGGCTACAACCCTGTCTTACTCCTTTCCCAACTGATGCTTCCCTTTCATGCCCTTCGAGTCTAATAACTGCGGTCTGGCTTTTGTACAAGTTATAAATAACTCTTCTTTCCCTATATTTCACCCCTGCTGACTTCAGAATTTGAAAGAGTGTATTCCAGTCAACATTGTCAAATGCCGTCTCCAAATCTACAAAAGCTAAAAATGTAGGTTTGCCTTTCCTTAATCTATCTTCTAAGATAAGACATAAAGTGAGTATTGCCTCCCGGGTTCCTATGTTCCTCCTGAATCCCAACTGATCATCCCCAAGGTCAGCTTCTACCAGCTTTTCCATTCTCCTGTAGATAATTCGTGTTAAAATTTTGCAACCATGACTTATCAAACTGATGGTTCTGTAATTTTCACACCTGTCTGTGCCTGATTTCTTTGGAATGGGGATTATTACATTTTTCTTAAAGTTTGAGGGTATTTCGCCTGTCTCATAAATCCTACACACCAGTTCAAATAGTCTTGTCATGGTTGGCTTTCCCAGAGACTTTAGTATCATCTAGTGTCAGCTACTCCTGGGGCCTTGTTCCGACCTAGGTCTTTCAAGGCTCTGTCAAATTCATCTCTCAGTATAGCATCTCCTATTTCATCTTTATCTACTTCCTCTTCCCTTGCTACAACATCATCTCTAAGTTCATTTCCTTTGTAGAGCTGCTCTATGTACTCTTTCCACCTTTCAGCTTTCCCTTCTTTGCTGAGAACCGGCTTCCCATCTGAGTTCTTGATATTCGTAGAGTTGCTTTTCTTGTCCCCAAATGTCTCCTTTATTTTCCTGTAGGCGGTATCTACTTTTCCCCTGTTATTATGATACATTAGTAAATACCCATACTTGCACATTCGCAATGAATATCCGCGTAATCAACATTCGATATATATCAATTCCGGCCATACAATTTTGAGTGTAAGCTTTCTTGGAAATAACTGAAGAAAAAGTGCAAAATTTTAGAGAAAAAAAATAAGAATCTGTTTTAAAAAAAAACGTAAAACAAAAACCAATAAATATTTCTTAACATGGCATCATAACTTTGTAGAGAAATATTCACTGAACATATAGTCCAAATTTCAGAACAATACGTTTAATGGTTCTAGAAAAAAGAGTTTCTTCTGAAACTTCCTGGTAGATTAAAATTGTGTGCCGGAACCAGGACTCGAACCTGGGAGCTTTGCCTTTCGCATGGCTGTGGCTAAGCCATGTCTCCACCATATCCTTTCTCCCAGGAGTGCTAGTCTTGCAAGTTTTGCAAAAGAACTGCTGTGAAGTATGGAAAGTAGGAGGCGAGGTACTGGCAGAATTGAAGTTGTGAGGGCGGACCATGAGTAGTGAAGGGATAGCTCAGTGGTAGAGCGCTTGTCCACAAAAGGCAAAGGTCTCAGGTTTGAATCCCGGTTCCAGCATACAATTTTAATCTGCCATGAAGTTTCATATCAGCACACTCTCCGCTGCAGAGTGAAAGTTTCATTCTGGAATGTTCCTTCTGTTTGCTAAAATTAACGTGGAGTAGATGGATCATTCTGGATCCCTTTAATGTGGATGCCGAACCACGATACTACTCAACATGTTTTACATCAACAACATTGCCAGAGGTGAAAGAAGTGAAAATTGAAAGATAAAATTCCTAAGGATTAAACCCGCACCCTTTGGATTCATAGTCTGGCACCTTACCACTGGAATACCGAGCCACACTATTTATAGTTGTATCCAACTAGTCGTTCAATGCTAAACATTCACTTGAATGCAGATATTCTGATTTAATTACTGTTGTGACAGTTTCAGATAAACCTTCATTGTTGTACATATTCCTAATTATACCATAAGCTCTTTCCATTTCAAGTGGCTTTTTTCCCCTCAAAAGCAAAATTTGTTCTTTAATTTCCACCATTTTATAGTAGTGATAATTGGGACATATCTGTTAAATCCATTTTTGGAATAATATAATGCCTACATCATACATCCCATATTGTTACGTTTGGTTTCCAGATGAAAATTACAAAAGATGACATGTGGATAAGGACCTATGGAAGACTGTATCAGAAACTATGCTCAACGACATGTGAGATACCAATTGGTATCTACCGTACACAGGATACCTCACTTGCTGATTCGTCCCACGTGAGTAATAGCAGTTCATCTCGACGATGGCCAGGGTGTGTGCGTGTGCCTTCTATGGTGAGTAACTCATGTCAGGTGTCAACACAATACATGGCCTGTTGTTATGAGACTTGAAACTGTTTGAGTCTTAAATATTATTTTAATTATTTTTTAAGTATTTGTTTTGTTTGTGTACAGAGGTTTTTCTTTTTTTTTTTTTTACTTTTATACATATTTCCTCTAAAGATTTGATGATATCAAATGTTCTTCTCATTAGATTATGTACATTTTTTCTTACTTCACATTGCTTTTTTACTTTCTTATTGCAATACAGTTACAAAATACTCATTGTTTTTACTATACCCTCTATTCTTTACTTTCCTTTTTTTATACAATATGTAACTACTACTTGAGTGGCATGGCTTGCAGTCATTTCAAGTGAATTTTTGAAACACTGTCATATCAAAAAGTGGACTTGAAAGTTTCTCTCCAGTGAATGCACACGCACCACTTTCTCATACGTGGCCAACTCTTCAGTAGGATGAATTTTTTCCTATTTATAAAAATAATTCTTTCTTTGCATTATGGTTCTTGTAAAGAATACTTATGCATGCCTCAGAACTGTAATTTTATTTGCCTGATTTTAGAGTGTATCTCTTTTAAATCATGTTAAATAATTGTTCATTCATTAGTATCATTTTTAGTGTCCTCTGGAAATGTGTTGATTACGGGGGGAGGGAGGAGTTGGGTCATAACCTGAATTCTATGTCTAACTATTCCCTCCATTGTAATAATGGAAAATCAAGGTTGGAATTTAACAATATGAGGACAGTTTACAATTCACAGCAAAGATATAATGACGAGCTTGTGCCAGGCACATAAAAACAGACACACACATACAACACTTAAGATATCGGCCATGGCCTTCTTCAGAAACAGAATATTCATGCAATCACACAGGCACACCACACAACCATCATCTCCAGCTGCCACACTCCAGATCATGCTCTGCAATGTGGAAACAGGGAAAGGGAAGGGGGAACAGGAAGATTGTCACAGTGGTGGGGATGGATATAGCACAGTCATACAGAGTGTGTACGATAAGATGGATGGAACAAGATGCAGCTTAGGACTGGAGTGGAGAGACGAGTGAGGGGAGGAAAGCAAAACAAAATAAACAGACAGGTGTGTATGTTCTCTCTCTCTCTCTCTCTCTCTCACACACACACACACACACACACACACACACACATACACACCTGACAGAAGGGTTTCGCCAACACTCTGACTCTTCCATCTACAAGTTGTGCTGGAATGACCCCGTCCTAAAAGTCTAACAAAATCTCCAATCCCTGTTAAAATCATACGGCCCCTCCCAAAGCTCTCTCCTGAATCCATCTCCTTCCTCAGACCAACAACACCTCACACACCCACCTTCTACAGGCTCCTGAAAATCCACAAACCAAATAAACCTAGATGCCCAATTGTGGTTGGTTACTGTACTCCTACTGAAAGAATTTCAGCCCTTGTTGACAATCACTTTCGACCAATTGTCCAAAATCTATCCTCCCATAACAAGAACACCAACCAGTTCCTTCGCTGAATCTCCATTCCTTTACCTCCTGGATCCCTACTTGTCACAGTGGATGCCACCTCCCTATACAAAAACACCCCACATGCGCTTAGCCTTAATTCTCGAACACTATCACTTCCAACATCCCTCTGAATTTAGGTCTGATATCTCATTCCTCATAACCCTCACCAATGTTATCTTAACTAATAACTATTTTTCCTTTGAAGGGAAAGTCTACCATCAAATCCATGGTATAGCCATGGGCACTCACATGGCACCCTCCTATTCCAGACCGGTTTACAGCCTGTCAGAAGGAATCCTTCCTAGCATCCCAAAACCACAAACCTCTGACCTGGTTCAGGTTTATTGATGATATTTTGATGATCCGGACTGAGGGCCAGGACACCTTATTCTCCTTCATTCAAAACCTCAACTCCTTCTCCCCCATCTGCTTCACTTGGTCTTCCTCAACCTACCAAGCCACATCCCTGAATGTCAACCTCCACCTCACTGTTCGCTCCATCCACACTTCCATCTATATTAAACCTACCAACAACCAACAGTACCTACACTTTAACAGTGCAATCTGTTCCACATAAAAAAGTCCCTTCCTTACAGCCTGGCTGCCTGTGTACAGCATATCTGCAGTGACAAATACTCCCCTTCTTAATATGCTGAAGGTCTCACAAAGATCTTCACAGACAGAAATTAACCCACAGATCTAGTCTGCAAACAGATCTCCCATGCAATATCTCGACACACCCCAAATCCTCCTCCTACCACCAGCAACTAAAGAACACTCCCCTTGTCACTAAGTACTATCCTGGACTTGAACAAGTACATTGCAAACTTCGACAAGGTTTTGATTTTCTGACCTCATTCCCAGAAATGAGACAACCTGCCCAAGATCCTTCCCACTCCTCCTAAAGTGGTGTTTCGTTGCCCTCCCAACCTCCATAACATCCTAGTCCATCCCTATGCCACCCCAAAACCCAGCCCACAACCACAGGGATCATATCCATCTGGAAGACATCGCTACAAGACCTGTCCCATCCACCCACCCACCCATCCAGCACATCCTATTCGAATCCCATCACAAGCTTATCATATCCAGTCAGAGGCTGGGCTACCACTCACCATGCAGCTTTCTATATTGGGATGACCAAATAACCAGCTTTCCATTAGGATGAATGGCCACTGACAAAATGTGGCCATAAACAAGGTGGACCACCCGGTAGCACAGCATGCAGCAGAGCATATGCTTGATTTCAGTGGCTGCTTCACAACCTGACCCATCTGGATCCTCCTTCCCACCAACAGATTTCTGAACTGCACAAGTGGGAGTTATCCTTACAGTACATTCTCTGACCCCAAAATTAGCCAGATCTCAGTCTACAATAACTCCCCTTTTTTTCCACACCCAACAGTTCATATGCCCCTGTCCCATACCTCCCATATGCTTCGTGGTCCTCCTCCCCCCCCCCCTCTCTCTCTCTCTCTCTCTCTCTCTCTGTGTGTGTGTGTGTGTGTGTGTGTGTGTGTGTGTGTGTGTGGGCGCACGCATAAGTGCTGCATGTGTATGTCTTTTTTTATGTGCCTGTCGCAGCTCCTCATTACGTCTTTGATATGGGTTGTAAACTGTCCTTATTATATTGTTTTATTCCCTCCATTGGTGAAGTAGTTCCAAATTAGACAAACAGAACAAAAATCATATCTATTAAATATATTAATTACAAAGCCCTGAGATTTTCGGAGAAACTCTCCATTTAAGAACAAAATTTTATTTTTTATATTTTTCTTTCTTAAATCAAATTGTTCTGTCAGTGAGACATCAGGAAATTAATTACAGTGAAACACCTATTTTACCTTGTCTTGTGACCCAGATGTCAACAAAATTTAGGAAAATGCAGGATCAAGGAAAACATCAAAACCCAGAAAATATGAGCAAAAACATATGTTTCACAATTTTATAAAAAGTGTGATGAAATATGAGACTTTGACTACTCACACACACACACACACACACACACACACACACACAGATTTGCTTCAGTACAGCTTCCGCCACGCAATCATTATCAAATGATAAATGTTTGAAATAATTAGTGTTTTCTTATTAAATCATGTGGCTTGGTAGGTGGTTGAGTGAATGTAAGCAGGTAAGTGTGTATTACAAGAAGTAATAATGCCTCACTTGATTCAATTGAACAATTTAATGGCATAGCCCATCGTAAGTACACAAACTACATTACACATATGCACTGCTAAACACACAAAACCAGACAATCACTTCAATTTTGGCACTATAAATTCATTCCATCGTCTCTCACCTCTCATGGGTTACAAGAAAATTATGTACCATTGGCCACGCAAAATGTGATGCATTTCCAATTTACGAGTGACAGTAAAACACCGTCAAGGGTGCCACTGGTCCAGATCTAGACTTTAGTGCAATACAATGTTCATACAATAATTTGTGGTAATGAATTTCATCTGTTCTTAAAAACCACAGATGTGTGACAGCAAGTAGAATCTCGTCAAAAAATTTGAAATTTTTATCTGGGTACAAGGTAATCGAGCTATTTTCCTACATGTTACAACTAGAAATTATATGTGAAACCCCCATTTTTGAGAGATCTTTCCATCTGTTAAATGCTTGTAAATTATAAATTCCCAATTTTGGGCAGCAATACATACAGCCTTATCTTTCAAGAGTGTCATCTATGTCAGTACTTACTGGGCATTGTTTGAATGACATTGGTAGAATTAATTGAAGTTCTTCTAGTGGTGATGACTTCATCAAATTCCCCTTGTTAAAAGAAGATGATCTGCAATGGTAGAAGTTATCCTCAGTTGTTACTCAACGTTTCTTCGCAATAGTATAAAGGTATCATGGGATTACCAAGAGATAGAGTTATCTGTACACAAGTCCCTGTATTACAGTCAACTTTTATTAGTATACATGCATCTTTTCTTATAACAAAAACATTTTCTGATTTTTCATTTGCTCTACACTCAGACACATATAACAACTGTATCTACAACAATGAACTTCCAAAAATCCGTAGAGAGAGAGAGAGAGAGAGAGAGAGAGAGAGAGAGAGAGAGAGAGAGAGAGAGAGAGAGAGATTATCTCATTTTGTGTTCTACCTAGCTCACCACCTAATTATTAGGAGTTTCTCCTTCCTGACACTGAAATAAAGAAAAGATGCAACCAAATCAAACGTGATCTTTAGCAAGCTTACAGTAGTACCTCCTTGTACACAGGCATGTGTTATCCCTGTCTAGTGCACATGTGCTGACTCAACAGAGTTTAGAACTGTATTCAAGCTCACAGACATGGACAATGCCATAGATAATGAATCTGCTAATTCCTCTTCTTCTGACAGAGGGCTGTTGTGCTAGACACAATACTATTGAGCCTACCAATACCTTCCATGGTGGGCCTTGGTCTACCCCTTAACTTCTTCACCAAAGGTGATATGCACTGTTTGTCTTTTGTGACTCTTGTTACTTCTTCAGTCACATTAAATAACTGTAAGAGGAAATGGGCCGAAGTCAAGTGAAACACCAAGTAAGAACATAGAATCTAGGTAAATGTTACTAGGAAGAAACATAAAATAGGGGAACTTCTAGCATTGATCTTTTGGATTTTTCACAAGGGCTATAAACGTATAACATAAAATCATATAAAATTAGAGAACATAAAATCCAAGTTTCACTATACTCAAATTTTTATAATAAAACAAAATCTTCTGTAGGTGCTACATCTACCTTATTCTTCAAGAAACACCTATCATGAATATGCATTAGCTCTTGATTGTCTTGGCAACTGTCCCATTTAAACTCAGGATTCATTCATTGGCATGCTATCTCTGGTTTCATTTCATTCAGGGATCTTGACAGGTGCCCCATCGATAAAGATAGATATACTGCAGGTCGAAGTACATTGGAGGTTATCTCTACAGGGGCCAGATGAACCCACGGCTCATGAAGATGGGCAGCAGTTGTAGAGCAACAGCCTAGTGGTTTACTTGTTATTCTTTGTAACATCACGCAACATGACCTTCTGTATTGGTACTGTGGATACAAACAAGGAGGAACTGTTTGCACTGCTTTTCCCACAGCCTGCAGCTCTACTGTTTTGTTAAATAATGTGGCATCCTCTTATGAAATATTCTGGAGGTAAAATAGTCCCCCCCCCCTCCCCCCATTCTGACCTATTAGCAAGTGGAATTTTAGATCCCTTATACCGGCACATCGATTTGAAAAATGAAAAAGGGATTGGTTTACTTTGAATATAGTGGGAATTGGTGAAGTTTGATAACAGATGAATGGTATCAGTAGATAGTTATAAATACCAAATCAAATAAGGGTAATGAAGGAGTAGATCTAATAATGAGTAAGAAAATATGAATACTTGTGTGTTAATATCCACAGCATAGTGAGTACTTAATTGCAGCCAAGTTTTAGATGAACCCAACAACCATCACAGAAGTATATGATTAAATGTCAACTAACTCCACAGCTAATGAAGATATTAAAATATGTATGATGAGGTGAATAAAGTTATCCAAATAAATAAGGGGACAAAAATGTTAGTTTGGTGGGTGATTGGAATTTGAAGTAGAAAAAGGAAGAGAAGGTAAAATAGTAGGATAACATATGCCCGAGGAAGAGGGAGTTAGGAGCAAATTATAATTTAATCATTGCCAATATTTGGTTGAAGAATCAAGGAAGTAAGTTAGGTATGTGTAGCACCTGGAGACACTGGAAGGTTTCACATTCATTATATAATTTTAAGGCAGAGGTTTCTTTTGTGTCCCAGCCTTGTCGCCGCTTTTGTGTCTCGTTTCCGTCGTAGGTGTCGGTGGCCGAGTGGAATGAGACCGACACAGGAATAAAGATAGCACGCTGGTGCAGGTACGGAGGGGAGCAGCCAGAAACTAGAAACACTAGAGTAAATTAGAACGAGATATATATTGCACAGAATTTATACAATACTTAACTTTTACATAGATCATACTGCAGATATATAGTTGAGCTAGAGGTCTGCATAGTGCCTGTACGATAGCCAAGTCTTCACTGGTGCCTATCTGATTCCGAGTCTTTACTGGTTCCTATCTCAGTCCCAAGTGAACGATGTCGTTCAGTGGTGGCCAAGAGCGGAGTTGTAACAGAGGGCGCTCGTGGCTGACGTCGTAAGAACGCCATGGCGGCGCGCGGCGAAAGTAGGTGGCGCGCACTTTGGACTTGTGCGACACCACAGTTTCAAAACCAGATTTAATTTTATAATAGTAGGGAAAAAATTTTGAAACCAGATTTCAGAAAGAGATGTGGACATTGACCATAATTATTGGTTTTGAAGTGTAGATTAAAAATGAAGAAATTACAAAAAGGTTAGAATATAAGAAGATAAAATGTGGATAAATTGAAGAAAAAGAAGTAGTGGCTCAGAAGGAGGTTAAAATACAAGGAGATGCCCGTGCACTGAAAAAGTGAAGCCTCACTTTGCCATTTTGCCAAGTCTTAGAGAAGTGTTCATATTATAGAGATGATGTTTTATGTCACTTAAAACAGGAATAAAATGTTGTGCGGTTTTGCCATGATGAACGTATTAAAAGAATCACAATTAGCATTAAAAATTAAAGTTTTTGAAATATTTTATGATGAGTTTTTATTATTATTAATTCCACAAGGTGTATTATTTAAAGGTATATAGCCCCTACTTTGTACTGACTGTCAGTTCAATTAACAGTAAGAGGGTCAACTTAATGCATAGTTTTTCCGTTTATTTTAACCTTCTTGGTGGCTACACTGGGCTATGTATGATTTCTGGAAAAAGAAAAAAAATCAAATGTAAATTAGAATAACAAAGTATTGAATGTTTATTGTTGTTTCATTACAGATTTATTACTTGAGTTATGGGACTGAATGTAGAATCAAATTCCAGCTTTGTGCTTCATGAAAATCCATGGTGGCATATAAGCAGTTAAATTAATTTTATTTATTTATTTAATATAATACTCCTATATGTTAGAGTGCTGCAGACGAATGACATTTTTCCATGAGCAGAGTCATTTTGTCTCGAAAATGAATCTCGCTTGGGGATGAAAACCTTAACTGTTGAGGTTGATGGAGGGAAATATGCACCTTATGTTAGACAACATCTGATTCCCCTGTATTTATATTCTTCTGTGATTTATATTGCTAGCTAAGGAATTGTAAGACTAAATGATAAAATTGTTTCTTTGACTCCAATGGAAGTGGGACATGGATGATAATAGGAAAATAGAAGTGCTTGAAGAGTAGAGGGATATAATGAATAACTAAGGAAGAGTTACTGAACAAAGCAAGCTAAAAAAGAAGTCAGTGTCACAGCCCAACTAAATGATGACACAGGATGATCAAGGAATTGGTGATGGATGGAAGTGTGTAGGGTAAAAATTGTGAGGAAGACATACCGTATATTTCTGCAGATAAGATGATGGCTGAATCATAAAAAAAGCCCCAAAATCTGAGGTCATCTTATACGACGGTACAAAAAAATTAGATTGAAAATTAGTGTGTGAAATTGGTAATTTCACAGATGTGTTGCATAGCACGGCTATAGTGAGCTTCGACCTCTAAATATATATATATTATTTGTTTCTATCGACGAGCCGGTCCTTTTGGTAAGTCATCTCTTTTCTATTTTTATTTTTGTTTATCCCACCGGGAAAGTTTCCCTCTATATATATATATATATAATAGACGAAGATTACTCACCAGGCGAAGGAGCACAGGTGTGACAGCATCACAAATAAATAAATGAATACATACACACACAATCGCAAGCTTAAGCAACCCAGTTGCTTCTTCAGGCAGAAGGGAAGGAGAGGGAAAGGGAAATGATGAGGGTTTTAAGAAAGAGGGTAAGGAGCCATTCCAATCCCGGGAAAGGAAAGACTTACCTTGGGGGAAGATATGGAGGGTAAACAAATGCACACATACCCACACCCTGCCCTATGCACCCTTCCACCACCACTTACTCCAGTCCCGTAACCCGGAAGGTGTACACGATCAAAGGCAGAGCCACTTGCGATAGTACCCACGTGATCTACCAACTGACATGCCTGCACTGTGAAGCGTTCTATGTGGGAATGGCCAGCAACAAACTGTCCATTCGCATGAATGGACACAGGCAGACAGTGTGTGTTGGTAATGAGGATTACCCTGTGGCTAAACACGCATTGGTGCACGGCCAGCACATCTTGGCACAGTGCTACACCGTCCGGGTTATCTGGATACTCCCCACTGACACCAATCCTTCAGAACTCCGGAGATGGGAACTAGCCCTTCAGCATATTCTCTCTTCCCGTTGCCCAACTGGTCTCAATCTCCGCTAAATTCGAATTCCTACCCACCATCTTAACATCTTTGCACCGGTTCTCTGGACAGAAATGGTATCTCTGTCTAACTTCTTAACTTCTTTGCTTTCTACAGTATGTCTGCCTAGGTGTACTTGTGTCTGTGTGAATGTGTGGGTATGTGTACATTTGTTTACCCTCCATTTTTTCCCCCAAGGTAAGTCTTTCCTCTCCCGGGATTGGAATGGCTCCTTACCCCCTTCCTTAAAACCCTCATCATTTCCTTTTCCCTCTCCTTCCCTTCTGCCTGAAGAAGCAACTGGGTTGCGAAAGCTTATTTGTGATGCTGTCACACCTGTGCTCCTTCGCTTGGTGAGTAATCTTCGTCTATTTTTTATATTTTATTGTTCCTGCTAGGAATTTTTCGTCTTAATATTCGTATATAAAGATTTTTGACTTACCTAAAGTACAGGCTCTTCGACAGAAACACCAAACACACACAAAAACACACAAACATTCGAGCTTTCGCCACCAGTGGTGGATTCTTCGGGAAAAAGAGGAAGTAAGGAGAGGAGAAAGGGAAGGATACGGGTTTTAAGGAAGTGGAAAAGGATCCATTCCAATCCCAGGAGTGGAAGGACTTACCTTAGGGGACAAAAAGGAAGGGAAACAAATACACAAACACTAACACATATCCACATCCAAACACACCTAGGCAGACATTAGTAGAAACCAAAGAAGTTGGACAGAGATACCACTTCAGGCAGAGGCTCTGTCCACAGAACCGAGGCAAAGATGTTAAAGATGGCGGGCGGGAATTAGAATTTAGCGGAGGTTGAGACCAGGTGGGCAACGGGAAGAGAGAATGTGTTGAAGGGCAAGTTCCCATCTCCGGAGTTCTGAAAGATTGGTGTTGGTGGGAAGTATCCAGATAACCCGGACGGTGTAACACTGTGCCAAGATGTGCTGGCCGTGCACCAAGGCATGTTTAGCCACAGGGTGATCCTCATTACCAACAAACACTGTCTGACTGTGACCGTTCATACGAATGGACAGTTTGTTGCTGGTCATTCCCACATAGAACGCTTCACAGTGCAGGCATGTCAGTTGGTAAATCACGTGGGTGCTATCACAAGTGCCTCTGCCTTTGATCGTGTACACCTTCCGGGTTACGGGACTGGAGTAAGTGGTGGTGGAAGGGTGCATAGGGCAGGTTTTACAACGGGGGCGGTTACAAGGGTAGGAGCCAGAGGGTAGGGAAGGTGGTTTGGGGATTTCATATGGATGGACTAGGTGGTTACGGAGGTTAGGTGGGCGGCGGAAAGACACTCTCGGTGGAGTGGGAACGATGTCATGAAGGATGGATCTCATTTCGGGGCAGGATTTAAGGAAGTCGTATCCTTGCTGGAGAGCCACATTCAGAGTCCGCTCCAGTCCCGGAAAGTATCCGGTGACAAGAGGGGCACTTCTGGGGTTCTTCTGTGGAAGGTTCTGAATTTGGGGGGATGAGGAAGTGGCTCTGGAAATTTGCTTCTGTACCAGATCAGGAGGATAGCCGCGAGATGTTAAAGCTGTTATTAGGTTATTGGTGTACTGGTTCAGGGATTCGGGACTGGAGCAGACTCGTTTGCCATGAAGACCTAAGCTGTATATATACATATATATATAGATGAAGTCTACTTACCAGGCGAAGGAGCACAGTCAGTAATAGTAGCAAATACACACACACACATACAAACGCTAGCTTTCGCAGCCTAGCCGCTTCATCAGGCAGAAGGGAAGGAGAGGGAAAGGAAATGATAAGGATTTCAAGGGAGTGGGTAAGGAGTCATTATCATTTCCTTTCCCTCTCCTTTCCTTCTGCTTGACGAAGCAGCTAGGCTGCGAAAGCTAGCGTTTGTATATGTTTGTGTGTGTGTGTGTGTGTGTGTGTGTGTGTGTGTGTGTGTGTGAGTGTGTGTGTGTTTATTTGTTACTATCACTGCCTGTGCTCCTTCGCCTGGTAAGTAGACTTCATCTATTTTTTTACATATATTTTTCCTGTTAGGAATTTTTTCCTCTATAATATTCGTAACATATATACACCAGGCGAAGGAGCACAGGTGTGACAGCATCACAAATAAATAAATGAATACACACACACAAACGCAAGCTTTCGCAACACAGTTGCTTCTTCAGGCAGAAGGGAAGGAGAGGGAAAAGGAAATGATGAGGGTTTTAAGGAAGGGCGTAAGAAGCCATTCGAATCCCGGGAGAGGAAAGACTTACCTTGGGAGAAGAAAAGGTAGGTAAACAAATACATACACACTCATACATTTACACAGACGCAAACACTCCTAGGCAGACATACTATAGAAACCAAAGAAGTTAAGAAGTTAGGTAGAGATGCCACTAGAGGCAGGGGTCTGTCCAGAGAACCGAAGCAACAATGTTAAGATGTTAAAGATGGCGGGCGGAAATTCAAATTTAGCGGAGGTTAAGACAAGGTGGGCAACGGGATGAGAGAATATGCTGAAACGCTAGTTCCCATCTCCGGAGTTCTGAAGGATTGGTGTCGGAGGGAAGTATCCAGATAACCCGGACGGTGTGCCAAGATGTGCTGGCTGTGCACCAAGGTGTGTTTAGCCACATGGTGATCCTTGTTACCAACAAACACTGTCTGCCTGTGTACATTCATGCGAATGGACAGTTTGTTGCTGGTCATTCCCACATAGAACGCTTCACAGTGCAGGCATGTCATTGGTAGATCACGTGGGTACTATCGCAAGTGGCTCTGCCTTTGATCGTGTACACCCTCCCGAGTTACGGGACTGGAGTAAGTGGTGGTGGAAGGGTGCATAGGGCAGGTTTTACAACGGGGGCAGTTACAAGGGTAGGAGCCAGAAGGTAGGGCAGGTGGTTTGGGGATTTCATAGGGATGGACTAGGAGGTTACGGAGGATAGGTGGGAGGCGGAAAGACACTCTCGGTGGAGTAGGAAGGATGTCATGAAGGACGGATCTCATTTCGGGGCAGGATTTAAGGAAGTCGTATCCTTGCTGGAGAGCCACATTCAGAGTCCGCTCCAGTCCCGGAAAGTATCCGGTGACAAGAGGGGCACTTCTGGGGTTCTTCTGTGGAAGGTTCTGAATTTGGGGGGATGAGGAAGTGGCTCTGGAAATTTGCTTCTGTACCAGATCAGGAGAATAGCCGCGAGATGTGAAAGCTGTTATTAGGTTATTGGTGTACTAGTTCAGGGATTCGGGACTGGAGCAGACTCGTTTGCCACGAAGTCCTAAGCTGTAAGGAAGGGAACATTTGATGTGGAATGGATGACAGCTGTCATAATGCAGGTACTGTTGTTTATTGGTAGGTTTGATGTGGACGGATGTGTGTAGTTGGCCGTTGGATAGATGGAGGTCGACATCGAGGAAAGTGGCATGGGATTTAGAATAGGACCAGGTGAATTTAATGGGACCAAAGGATTTGAGGTTGAAGAGGAAATTCTGGAGTTCTTCTTCACTGTGTGTCAATCGGTTAAGTATTGAAATGATAGGTATCTAAGAGGCAAATGTTTTGATTTTTACAATTATGTTGTTATTTTAAAGGATGTGGTTAGGCAGGAACCTAAGAGTACAGCTTTCTGGGTAATTTACAAGAAAGCTTACACTCAAAGTAGCTCAGCCTGAAATGATATATATATCGAACATACAGCTGTAAATCAATTTAGTGTTTCTGAACTGTAGATTCAGGTGCTACTCGCCCTCACGTACTAAAAAAGAAACTTTTTGTTTAACAAGTGAAAGTTAGGTTACATATAGGTCAAAGAAGAATTTTTTTTTTTTTAGAGCCCAAATCTCCGGTTCAGAAACATTTGATTATTCCATACATATGGTTTCTAAACATATTGCTTTGATATATATTGTTTGGAGGTTGAAGCCTCGCTACAGCTGTGCTAAGTAGCACATCTGTGAAATTACCTGAAATTTACATCATGGAGGAAAGATTTACAAAACAAAGGATTGCAAGGGTGGGAGAAATAAAATAAAACTAAATATTTGTTTTTGAGCTTTATTAATGAGTGATTAAGGATACATACAATAACCTATATACCATAAAGCAGGAATAGAATTAATTATTTCCAATGCAGCTTGATTTTACAATGTCGCTTGTCAAAAATAATTTCTCAGTATATCCAGAGTCACATAGAAACGATTAGTGTATATTTACATACGGAGCAATGAAAGGGTTGAAATATTTCGGAGCCATATGCAACAATTGCGGCTTCTTTCGAAATCCTTCATCTTCTGTTCTCTGGCAATTTCATGTGTTTTCACCCGCATAATATGTGCATAGGCATGATTAAATGTCATCCTGGTGAAAGAAATTACCTTTTTCTTAAACTTTGTGGTAAAAAAAAAAGGCACTTCATGCATGAAAGTTCAAAAGCAGACCGCAACAAAGGGTGAAATCAAGGTGTACCAATCATGAAAACTACTTATGGCGGCTTCTAGTGGTATTTTTCAGAACTAACATTCAGAAAACCAAAGAAAAGGTTTTAACCAGCATGCGGTTCCAATGTGTAAAACAGCCAATGTGTGTTAACCTTCAAAATGTTATACTGCTTTTTGTTGGTATATGCAACTTGTAATTGTGTATTTGTATTATTATACTGCCTTTTGGCAGGTATTTGCTGAATGACCAACACATATGATCTGAAGATGGCTCAGAAATGGCCTGAAACTAGTCAACAGGAAAAAAAATTGTGATCAAGACATTAGATGTGTTATCCACTCAGTTTAAAAATACTTACAGATCACCTCCCAGATAAAATATCAATCAGTATCACAATTCTTAGCTTTCTGGTTCTCCTGCTCCCCTAAAGCAACTTACAGGTACTCATTGACACTACACCCTATGAATTTTAGCTGGTGCACTTGTTCACAATTGATGTAGTTTCAGTACAGTTGACAGTCACATATATTTAAAAAAATTAAAATAAAGAAAAGATTAAAATTAATACAAAACCAAACTTTCAGGAACTTGTTCCCTTATTGGAGAGGTGCAAGAATTGATGAATGAAAGGAAAGAAAAGGGAAACTGGATGCAGGTTATACACAATCTAGGATATAAAGTAACTATGGGTAGGGAGTAAGAAAAGGTGGAGTAAAGAGGTCAAAGAGAAATAAAATGATTTTGTGACATAAGTACTGTGCCAGCTTCAAAGCAATAAAGATAGTTAGAGATGTAAAGAAGTGTATGTGAGACGATTGATGCTGAGTAAGTATAGCAAGGTGCTTCCTTCTCCACTACCTAGGTATCTATCGTAAATTAATTTGCTTGATTGTCAAATCTATCACCATTTATATTAATAATCTGACTAATACTTTTCTTATTCACGGAATGTATGACATTAACTGCGAATTGGTAAAGTTGAAAATGAGTACTCAACTGGGACTCAAACCCAGATCTCCTGCTGTCTAGGCATTTGCAATGACCTCTACACTAGAGGGGACACAGCAGTCAAACAGCTGCATGGAATTATTCAAGTAAACCACCTGTCAGATACAAATTCAGAACTTTACCCTGCCCACTAGAACTCTAACTCATAGTTATTGTAAACTAATTTCTGTGAGAGTAAGGGCCTAGGAGTGCCTCAACACTGAAGGAAGGATCATTACCTGTCATCGGCATTTATTATATGTAAAAAAAGTAGATGAAGTCTACTTACCAGGCGAAGGAGCACAGGCAGTGATAGTAACAAATAAACACACACACACACACATACAAACGCTAGCTTTCGCAGCCTAGCTGCTTCGTCAGGCAGAAGGGAAGGAGAGGGAAAAGGAAATGATGAGGGTTTTAAGGGAGTGGGTAAGGAGTCATTCCAATTCCGGGACAGGAAAGACTTACCTTGCAGGGAAAAAAGGAGGGTAAACAAATACACACACACCCACACATTTACACAGACGCAAGTACACTTAGGCAGACATACTGCTACAGTGTGTGTGTGGGTGTGTTCTATTTATTTGTGCTTCTATCAACCTGTGCTCCTTCGCCTGGTGAGTAATCTTCATCTATTTTTTATATATAATTTTTCCTGCTAGGAATTTTTTTTAATACCAGAAATGGTTGATTGCTTTTTAGCACTGTTGGATTTTAGCTTCAAAATGTCCATGTCCAACTGATTTATTCTATAACAGAGTTGTCCACTTTAAATCCTGTGGGAAATCTCCGGACAATGTCTATGCTATCAACAGCTTCACTGAATGATGGTAGTTGCATTTCTTCATCCCTAACATCGTCCTCTTCTTAGATATCTTCATCATTCTGCTTTAATTCATCTTCACAGATTTCCTCAACATCATGGATACATGCAGTGGTGGCACCATCATCACAAGCCACAAATTCATCAAGAATGATGGGTAAATTGTTAGATACCTGCACCCAATCATGCAGGTCCATTCCTGCTTCATCACTGTTGATTGAATATATTCTCCATCATGATGTCATTGGATGGTGTTTGTGCATGGACATTTGTTTTGTTACGGATGTGTCATTACTTTTTACAGTACCATGTGATCCATTTATGATCACCAATCCCCCTACTGAACCACATGATTTAATTTAAAGAGACTAATCATCTCAAATAAAGATGATTTGCATTTTTTGTAAAGTATTCATCTTTACTTTTCACAATACAAACTAAACCATTTACATTAACACATCCACCTACTGAACCCCATGATTTAATTGGAAGAGACTAATCATTTAAAATATTGATAATTTGCAACAGAAATTATAATGTGGTAGAAATTTAATGTCATAATATTTTTATCAGAACACAGGTGTATCATTTCATGCACATTAATAAACAAGTGGTTGCCGACATGCACAACAACCACTGCCAGCATATCACTTAAGTGCAGTATGAGCATGCCGCTGATCTAGACTTGACACATGCTAGACACACAACATTTCAGCGATTTTATACTCTGTCTGTTACGTACATCGGGTTTTTGTTTATGAGCACACAGACCCGTTTTCCACCCACAGGATACTTGTATGGTATATGTCATAAATATGCTGGTTTTTAATTCTTGATATCTGCAAACTAAGGACATCAATC
Organism: Locusta migratoria; assembly: GCA_026315105.1. Taxonomy (NCBI): domain Eukaryota; kingdom Metazoa; phylum Arthropoda; class Insecta; order Orthoptera; family Acrididae; genus Locusta; species Locusta migratoria. The sequence goes on along the minus strand of CM048744.1, from coordinate 213,045,316 downwards.
TTCAGAGCACTTCATTAATTAACCTGATATTATGAGAAACCCTCTAGATGTCTTAATACCCAGAGCATTTGCTTGATAGCTTGACTCATAACATGACATCAGAAATACAAAAGCCCAGTATTTATATGAAAAATATGTGGTCACAGTAGTTACACAACTGTTGTTCTGGTCTTCAGTCCACAGACTGGTTTGATGCAGCTCTCCATGCTACCTTGTCCTGCGCAAACTTCTCCGTCTGAGAATAAGAATGGCAACATACAACATTTTGAATTTGCTTGCTATATTCATCCCTTGGTCTCTCTCTACAATTCTTACCCTACACACTTCCTTCTAATGGTAAAGTGACGATACTTGATGTTTGAGAATGTGTCCCACCAATCTATCCCTTCTCTTAGTCAGGATATGTCAGAAACTCCTTTTCTCCATAGTTCTATTGAGCACCTACTCATTAGTAACGATCTACCCATCTAATCTTCATTATTTGTCTGTAGCACCATTTTGAAAGCTTCTATCATCATTTTTTCTGAGCTCCATAGCCATTCTGCATTTTTTATCTTCTTTACTTTGGCCATCAGAAGTTATTTCTATCCAAATAACAAAACTTATCTACTACTTTTATTATCTCATTACTTAATCTAATTCCTTCTGTATCGTATGATTTCCTGATACTTTATTCCATTACCCTTGTTTTACTCTTGTTAATATTCACCTTATACCCTCCTTTCAAGACACTGTCCATTCCGTTCAATTTTTCTTCCAGGTCCTTTGCTGTCCGTGACAGAATTACAATCTCATCGGCAAACTGCAATGTTTTTATTTTTTCTCCCTGAACTTGAATTCCCTCTTCAAATTTCTCCTTGCATTCCTTCACAGCTAGCTCATTGTAAAGATTTAACAGCATTGAGAAAAGGTTACAACCCTATCTTACTCCCTTCCCAACCATTCTGACCATTTCGTTTCCTTCGACTCTAATAATTGCTATCTGGTTATTGTACAAGTTGAATTGAACTCTTAGCTACCTATATTTTACTGTCAATATCTTTAGAATTTGAAAGAGTGTATTCCAGTCAACACTGTCAAAAGCATTCTCCAGATCTATAAATGCTAAAAACATAGATTTTCATTTCCTTAACGTGTCTTCTAAGATTAGTTGTAATGTGAGTATTGCCTCCCATGTTCCTACATTTCTCCTAAATCCAAACTGATGTTCCCCAAGGTCAGATTCCGCCAGTTACTCCATTTATCTGTAAATATTCATGTTAGTATTTTACATCTTTGACTTATTAAACTGATAGTTCTACAATTTTCACATTTGTCTGCACTTGCTTTCTGTGGAATTGGAATTAATATATTCTTCTTGAAGTCAGAGGGTATTTCCCCCATCTCATACATCTTGCATACCACCAATTGGAAAATACTCCTAAACTTTATCACCATAACAGCTATAGATGTAAATATGAAGCAATGTAGATAGCCTCAGTGGTTCTTAGGGAACTATTTGGGGATAGTGTTGATCAGTGGGTAAAAGAATGATACCATCAACAATGATCAATCTCTACTATAAATGTTAAGTTTGTGTATTATGTATAACATGCATCACTGAAGTAAATGACATGCTGGGTGTTTTATTTTTGTTTAGTGTGTTTTCAGGGAAACATTGACTGTTTTTGTATCATGCTGCAAAGAATCCCTTCTACAACATGATGGCAGTGTCCAGATTCCAGCCCCAATAAAAATTTATGCCGCTCATTTCTTTCAGGACTCGGTGAACAATAATACAAAATGGACAATTCATTTTCCAGATTGCAAATGTTCTGAGTTTGGGTCTTGTACAAGTGCAGTGTGCCTAATGAATTTTATATGTTGGCGATAATGCATCCACAAAGATAATTCATTTCTCAGCTACTTAGAATAACTGATTCTTTTGGATAATGTTCACAAAACTTTGTCAAAGTGTAGAATATTTGTCTTTGAAATATAAGTACATGTCTTTCTGAAGCAACATGAGTCATTTAGTCTTGTACATAATTTTATCATTTTCTGAAGGATCAGAAATATAGTCCCTCGTATTAGCAGAAATTCAACTTACATCACTGTCACAGTAAAAAAAATCTGGTCTTGTTTTTCCAATATTTGCTCCTTTTCTTTCCTTTTGACAAAATTACCATAATAAATGTAACTATAATGTATTCACCCATGTTAAAAATATGTGGATTTTTTTTCTGTACTCCAAAATATCATCACTGTTGTTGTGGTCTTCAGTCTGAAGACTGGTTTGATGCAGGTCTCCACTCTACTCTACTCTACTCTATCCTGAGCAAGCCTCTTCTTCTCCTCATAAGAATGGCACCCTACATCTAATTGAATCTGTTTGCTGTATTCATCTCTTGGTCTGTGATTTTTACCCCACACCCTTCCCTCCAATGCTAAATTCACAATTCCTTGATGTCTAAGACTGTGTCCTACCAGTTGACCCCTTCTTTTATTCAGGGTGTGCCAAAAATTCCTTTTCTCCCAAATTCTTTTCAGTACTTCTTCATTAGTTATCTACCCACCTAATCTTCATCATTCTTCTGTATCACCACATTTCAAAAGCCTCTATCCTCTTCCTGTCTAAACTATCCTCTGTACTGTGGCCGTCATATGTTAATTTACTACCCAAGTAACAAAAATCGTCTACCGCCTTTATTGTTTCGTTACCCAATCTAGTTCCTTCAGCATCGCCTGATTTTCTAAGACTTCATTCCATTAATTTTGTTTTTCTCTTGTTAATGTTCATCTTATAAGATCCTTTCAACACACTGTCCATTCTGTTCAATTTCTCTTATAGGTCCTTACAATGTCATCAGCAATAGGCAATTTCTTCACTCTGAATTCTAATTCCTACTCTAAATTTCTCTTTGCTTTCTTTCACAGCTTGCTCAGTGTACAAATTGAATAACATTGGAGAAGGGCTGCAACCCTATCTTACTCACTTCCCAACCACTGCATCCGTTTCATGCCCTTCAACTCTAATAACAGCTGTTTGGTTAATGTACAAGTTGTAAATAACCTTCATTTTACCCTTGATGACTTCAGAATTTGAAAAAGTGTATTGCAGTCAACATTGTCAAAAACTTTCTCCAAATCTACAAAAGCTAGAAATGTAGGTTTCCCTTTCCTTAATCTATCTTCTAAGATAAGCCATAAGGTGAGTATTGCCTTATGTGTTCCAACATTTCTCCTGAATCTGAACTAATCTAACTAATCTATTCCAATGTCAGCATCTATCAGCCTTCCCACCCTTCTGTAAATAATTTGTGTTAAAATTTGCATCCATACTGATGGTTCTGTAATTTTCACACTTACCTGCACCTGCTTTCTTTGGAATGGGGGTTATTACATTTTCCTTAAAGTCTGAGGGTATTTCGCCTGTCTCATACATCGTACTCACCAGATGAAATAGTTTTCTCATGGTCATACAGTAGAGCTGCATGTCCTCTGGAAGAGTAACGGCTGTAGTTTTCTCATGTGATCTGACGTTACAAGGCCAGATCAATCAATCATCGAGACTGTTGTACCTGTAACTATTGAAAAGGCAGTTGCCCCTCTTCAGGAACCACACAATTGTCTGGTCTCTCCACAGATACGAACTACTCCATTGTCGTTGCACCTATGATATGGCTATCTGTATTGTTGAGGCGTGCAAGCCATCCCACCTCAGCAATGTCTGTGGTTCATGGGGGTGGTACATAATCACTAGGACGACAATACTAGTTCTTGAAGATGACCTGCTAATTTGAAATTTTATCATTAACCTGTTACAGTCTGTGCCTCTAGCACTGACATATTCTGCAGTCCTCTTTCCAGAGGAACATGTTGTATTTCTGATGGTTTTGCAGGAATTTTAATGTTAAGTAATGAGACGTGAGATCAGATGTATTCTGGATAGCTTGTTCTGTGTATTTATTAACTTGAAAAAGTGAAATTTTGGGCGTTTTACAACTTTTGTTAAGATTTGCAAGGATTGAAGATGGATTCACTTTATATAATGGGTGTGCTACTTCACATTTATCCATCTCAGCTAGCTATATCATGGCTTGTTGTACAACACTTAGAACTGAGATTAAGTCAGTTTTTTTTATACTTCCTTACTGTGGTTAAATAAATCATTGACAGAATTTTTCAAGTCGTTTCATGGTTTGTTGTACAGCCATTTGATGCAATGTCATCACAGTTTTACTGAAAAGGGTGAGAACTAACAATAAAGGAAAATTTTCAAATTTTAATAATAAGCATTATGTGAAACAAAAATTATAATGGTAAAATATATCTTTTGATGGAATAAATTTCATGGAATTTGTAAAGGAAAAAAATGTAAACAGCTTTCATTATAGTTTTGTAAATATTTGTATTCATAGTTCAAACATACTGATAATTTCATATAATAATGGAAAGTCCAGGTTGGAATGAATAATATAGTGAGGACAGTTTACAACTCACTGCTAAGACGTGGCCTCAAGCACATACAGAAGACACACACATACAACACATTCAGCTATCGGCCATGGCCTTCTTCAGAAAATAGAACACTCACGCAATCACACAGGCACACAACACAGTCATAAAACCATCACCTCCAACTGCCGCACTCTGAAATGCAGCAGTCAAAGGTGATGGTTGTATGACTGTGTTGTGTGCCTGTGTGATTGAGTGAGTGTTCTATTTTCTGATAATTTCATATTTATTTTCACTCATTTATCTTTCCAATGACACCAAACTGAATGAAATTTATTCATAGACAGAGAGTGAATTAACAGTGATTACAAACTTATAAAAGACACATTTCTTGACAGAATTTGTAAAATAGGCAGATATTTGGAATTGGCCTCCCAACCGTAGTTCTGATTTTTTTAAATAATCATTTTAACATCCTTTCATTATGTGCTTTGTTATACCAAATTTTCTCAAACATCTGTGATTTTAGCCTAACAGCCACTGAGTGGTTTCACTTGAATTAGGGCAGCTTATGTTTGCCCAGAAAACATTTGCTTATTGAGCAAACACAACAACCAGAAGGTCATTAGTGGCAGAAACATCAGTTAGTTTATGCACCATCAAGATATTAAAATTAACACCCAGAATAATTTTGCCAACTGCTTTTAGAGAGCTTTAAAAATGACATGTCATTTATATAGTAATATTTGTTTAAGCTGTATATATCTGTACATTTGATTATAATTTCTGTTGTACAGTACTCATAAGCTTTAGATGCATGTCTTGCATGGCCAGTGGCAGAGTATTAAATATTTGCATTGCTTTTGAATCAACTGTATTAAAATACATTTGCTATTCTACACCAAGATAATTTTCACTTCATAAAGAATTCGCTATACAGGTACGAGAGTTTAATGTACAGAATGTGCACAACTACAAATCAGTCATCCATATGATAGTGTGAGAGCCATTTAATAGTTCTTGATGTGACACAGAGATGCCTGGGCTTGATGTCTATAAATCTGGCTTTGTTTTCTTTATTGTATGCTCTTTGACAACTTAAGTCAGTTGTCAACTATATAGGGAGAAATGTTTTGTTTGTCTGACTTTAAAAAATTATATATGTTCCAGCAATGGAAAATCCAGATTGGAATGTTCATAGTAGAGGACAGATAACAACTTACCTTGAAGATGATCACTGAGCTGCTGACAGTCACATTTAATAGACAATCATATTCAGACAAATTTAATTATCGACCGTGGCCTTCATCAGAAAAAGAAACACTTATTTTCACACAAACACTCAGTCATAACTATGCACACATGACCATTATCTCTGGCCATTCCAGTGCAACAAGCATCTTAATAGGATGAGGAGGGGAGTGGATGAGGATGGATGCTGCGTACGGATGAGGACGGAACATTTCGCATTACATGATAGATAGTGAAGTCTCTGATAAGTTGGGATGTGAGATGCAGCATGGAATGCATTAAAGTGAAGACGTGGTGGAGCGAATGTGAATGTGATAATCTATTTCATGTGTCTGTCAGTGGCTCAGCAATTGTTGTTATGGTGAGTTGTTATATATTCTCTATTATTGAAGTTGTATACAACTTGTTTTGAACTTGCTAAATTGGAATATTGTACCATGTTGAACTCTTTGTTTTGGATGATTCATTACTTTTGGAATTTGCCACTAGTTGTTGAAGACCCTTCCTCAATTTCTGACAGTTAATAACAACAATATTTCCATGTGGTAGTGATGTAGGTAAATCACAGATGTCAAAAACACAAATGAAGTGTAAAGTATGCATCCTGTTCTTTTACCAATCAATTAACAATGTAACTGATTTTGTGCTTGGTTTGATTCTATGAATGGATGAGATCTGCAACATCATGCCAGCAATGTACTGGAAGGTGGTGTTCCAACAATAAACAAAGGAAAACTGATCAAAATATCCACGGGTGTACTGCCGGTTTATAGTGTCCAACGGGCACAATATTTCGGCGATCATACATGTCGCCATCATCAGGTGAACTGACGGACTGAGCTCCTGGAAACGCGCCAGCACAGAGATCCGCACGCTACGGCTGCTCGAAGGGAACTGGGTTCTAGCCCGGTAGCGGGCCATTTAAATACCCTCGGCCCGCGGAGCGACCCCTCCGCGCCCCGCGCCACGGCCGCGCAGTGGAACCGAATGCGACGGCGTCTGAGATGATGTCGGTGTGAGGGCTCTGTCCGCCGTGGTCATCACTTCATTACGTTTGCTAGATTTGCTCTTAATTAACCCAATCGCTGGTTCCCAAGCTTTGCTAAGATTATAGCCACAGTCACGGTTTATGAGGTCGTCACTTGTGCGAATTTCAATGGCCTCTCTAACGACGCAGTCCCAGTATCTCGACGTCTGTACCAGAATCCTAGTGCTTTCATACTCCATGGCATGATTCTCCGACAAACAATGTTCAGCGACCGCCGACTTGCTCGGATACATCAATCGTGTGTGCCTCTGGTGTTCAACACATCGATCCTCGACGGTACGCATCGTCTGTCCAATATATGACTTTCCACACTGACACGGAATCTGGTACACGTCGGCCTTCCTCAAACCGAGATCATCTTTAGCGCTCCCCACCAGTGCACAAATTTTATTCGGCGGACAAAAAACAGTTCCAACTTGGTGTTTTTTCAAAATGCATGCGATCTTCCCCGAGAGTGCGCCAGTATATGGAACGAACGCAGTGGTGACCCTTCACAGAGGAATGGGGTACTTAAAACTCTAGTACATAGGTCGCGACCTATCTCCGACACAGAGAGTCTACCTCAGGAATTGGAACACCTGAAAACTGTATTTCGAAAAAATGGGTACTCAGAGTGGCAGATTCAGCGGGCTCTCAGCCCAACCACTACAACACAACCTGTGGAAACTGATGATAACACGAGGGAGGATGTAGGCACTGCGTTCGTTCCATATACTGGCGCACTCTCGGGGAAGATCGCCCGCATTTTGAAAAAACACCAGGTTGGAACTGTTTTTTGTCCGCCGAATAAAATTCGTGCACTGATGGGGAGCGCTAAAGATGATCTCGGTTTGACGAAGGCCGGCGTGTACCAGATTCCGTGTCAGTGTGGAAAGTCATATATTGGACAGACGATGCGTACCGTCGAGGATCGATGTGTTGAACACATGAGGCACACACGATTGATGTATCCGAGCAAGTCGGCGGTCGCTGAACATTGTTTGTCGGAGAATCATGCCATGGAGTATGAAAGCACTAGGATTCTGGTACAGACGTCGAGATACTGGGACTGCGTCGTTAGAGAGGCCATTGAAATTCGCACAAGTGACTGTGGCTATAATCTTAGCAAAGCTTGGGAACCAGCGATTGGGTTAATTAAGAGCAAATCTAGCAAACGTAATGAAGTGATGACCACGGCGGACAGAGCCCTCACACCGACGTCATCTCAGACGCCAACGCATTCGGTTCCACTGCGCGGCCGTGGCGCGGGGCGCGGAGGGGTCGCTCCGCGGGCCGAGGGTATTTAAATGGCTCGCTACCGGGCTAGAACCCAGTTCCCTTCGAGCAGCCATAGCATGCGGATCTCCGTGCCGGCGCGTTTCCAGGTGCTCAGTCCGTCAGTTCACCTGATGATGGCGACATGTATGATCGCCGAAATATTGTGCCCGTTGGACACTATAGACCAGCAGTATATCTGTGGATATTTTGATTATGAAATACGCTGGGAGAAACTAAAGAATCACATCAAAGGAAAACTGATTTTGTACAGCAGGAAGTGTGTGGATAAAGTATTCTAGATTGCAAAAGACATTCTTAAAACTCATTTATTTCATAAAGTGAAAATAAGACTGGTGAATCTGTATCATTTGGGTGAAAAATATATGAGGTTGGATGTAAGACTATAAAAATGAAAAACAATTTCTGACCTTAAGAGTGCACGTGGTCAAAGAGGTGCAACAACAACGGTGGGGAGGTTAACAGACGGATGTATATTATACATGCATACAATGTTTACTTGAGTTTCCATGCTCCCATTTCGAAGTATTCCCACGCCCAAATCTGTTGCCAGAAGACATTTTGAGAATACAGAATTTTGTACCTGTAGAACATGGACCAGAAACTTTTCACTTACTTCAGATGTCTTGAAGGGAACCACTAGCTGTATAGAGGAAACCATTAGCAAAATCTTCATAATAAACACAGACATATGTGATACAGTAGGACATCCTTCCAGCCACTTGACATGGTAAGATCAGGTCTCCAACCCTCCCCCTTTCTCCCCTAGGCTCAAATCCAGGGGGGGGGGGTCTTCCATCTTCTCCCTTTACTGAGGTGGTTTGGCAGCTTGTTGGTCTGTGAAGAAATACCACTAATAAATGTAAACTGGCTGCTTTTCTTGCCAAATGTATTTTCATAATATTTTATTCTTTCAAGTATGTCATCTCAATATTCAATTTGTTTCAGTTTAAATTTCATACATTAGGATTGCAGACTATTGTATTATTCCGAGTGTGTTACCTGTCAATTCCTTTTTTTAAATTCAGTATAAGGAAAATGTTGATGAAATTATAGACGTATACCAAAAATTCTTTCAGTATGTAGCACACAAATAAAAGAATTTAAAAAGTTTTCATTGAGTTCCATTATTATTAAAGACAAACAGAAAGGTGAAAGAAAAGAGCTGAAGGAACAATGGAAACACCAGGCAAGGTTTGAAATCCTGAAAAGTTCGTAAAACATTGTTGGGTGAAAAAATTGTTAATAGGCCAGAAAAGTGTGGTGGACAGAGCACAAAGAAGAGGTTGAAAATGAAGATAAAAGCAAGGGAGAGTCCGTAAAAATATCATAAGCAATTACAGTAAAGTTAAACATATGAGCTTGAAGAATGAGGCATGTCTCTTTGTCAGTCCACATTTTCTCTCTCTCTCTCTCTTTTTTTTGTCCCCCTCTCTATATCATTTGTTCATCTCCATCCCCTCCCAAATGCTCCAGTCTCCAGAAAACAAAAAAAACGTTTCTCTCCCTTTTAAAACATCACTTGATTTTTCATCTGAGACAACAACAAGAAAGGTTTTAAATAGTAGAGTGAATTATGTGTAATGTCCTAAACACAAATTCTATTTATTATTTATAAAAAAATATTTCTGTAATGCCTCTTCTTATAGCATCAGATATCAACAAGAGTCACTATAGTTGGACCTACAAACGATAGCATATTGTGATGTCTAGACAGCAGCATCTTTGCTGGCTTCAAGTGACAGTTGAAGTACTCATATATATTGTGCTTTGTACTTGAAGAAATCTTATGCCACAAATAATAGCTCTTGCTTGCTTAGGTAGAATTTGTTACATGCCAGCATCATCAGTGATGACAACTTGCAGTATATAGACTAAAATACATTGAATAACTGACTACAACCAAGTTTAATTTTGGTCATGCCTACAACAGTCACTGCAGAGCATTCAAAAAATTACTGAACACTGATTGGCTGTTAAGGAATGCGTAACATAGATGCACAGGCCAAGCCTAAACTCTTCGCCATCATCTGTGCTTCCAACTGTAATTGTGGTATTGGTGTTTGTGAAAGAAATAGCAGCATGTGTGGTGATGGTCTTTGTGGGTGAGGCAATAATGGCGTTCTTACTGCTGACGGGGACAAAATAAGTGGTAGCTGTACTTTTTCTCTCAACTGTTCTACAGTTTCCCATGATTCATTTCATTTGTGTGCTAATAATTGTAGCATATTTAATTGGAAGCTATTCTACTTTTATTGTTTAAGGCTTTAAATTATTTTTGGCTGCTTAAACTCCTTTCTGTGTTGCTTTAATTTTTGTTGGTGGTAGTGGCATACAAGAACTGTATGTTGAATGATGAAGGAAACATGTCGATATTATATTCTGTTGAATTGAAAATCAATAGTACAATTATTATATGGCATCGTCAAGTCAATTTGACCCCACTTACAATTACATTATCTGTGGAAAATAGTATCATTTATTTCCCACATTAAAATTTAATTTAAATACATTGTTACAGTTTTCCCAAGGCAGCATTTATAGAGGTTTCATACTTCACACATTATTGTTACAAATTCGAAACTATAAAAATTAGTTGTGACGTAAAAGTTAATTTTTGTCATTTCATATCATTTCCTGTATTAGTTAACCATTTCTTGCAAATAAGGTAAATACTTCTGTGTATAGAAATTTAACCCAAATGCTCTGTACTTACCCACACAAAGAAACATAAACTGAGCAAAACTTTTTTAAAATTAGTTTTTTCTCACTCTTCTTGTGTAATTTATCTTTTTGAAGCTAGTACTGCCTCATTTGTATTGAGCAAATTACTGTAATTAATCTGAAAACATGTGCATAATTTTGTAACAGGAATTCCTTTTTGTACATACCCATCAAAGCAACAGTTGGTGTAAATGAAAATTGCACACTTGGATTTCATTAACACTAATGACTGACAATTATTCAAGTCACTAATATCAACAAATCATCATTATTGCTAAGCTTAAAGACTAATATTTAGTGCATGCCATATGTAGTTTACCCACTGGTCTTGCTTCCTGTTTATTCAAGCCTGACGAGGAGAATGACTCAGATGGAGTTGGGGTTACATACAGGCCAAAGTCTCAAATTCGAAACTGTCTGGGTTGTGTTCAAAACCAGACATCTGTGGTGAGTAAATCTAGCATTTGTGATTGTTTCAAAGTCGGTTGCTGCTTTTTTGCTGAATGTGTGTGTTTTATTGCTTTATATCTGAAAACATACTTCTATAATTTTCTTTGTACATGAATCCACAGTTTCCATAATTTTTTTGAAAAAGATTCCAGATCCTCCCGCAACAATGTGTGTGTGTTTCATTTTCTTGGTGCAACTTGACAGTTTTAGTTATATTAAGTATATTTTTGATTGGTAAGTGAGACAAGAAAGACCATCAAATAAATATTTGCCTTCTCAAATTTGATAATTATGGATCATAATTTATATTTAGTGTATTTGAAAAGGGCTTAACACTTAAACTGTACAATTGTACACAGAATAAACCTAATAACATGACTGTTATGGTGTTATGGTGTTATTTCAAAAATACTTTCATATAAAAAAATGAGGTGTGGAATCAGCCTTTTGTTTCATAGCTTTTTCAGTATAGTCTTATTTGGTGTTCCCTCCTAAAATATAGAAGTGAAATTAACAGGTTTTCTTAGGTTCATAGCCTACAAATATTAACAGTACTGCTATTACATCTCTAGTAACTAGAGATACTAAGACTTTCAGCACACAGTGAACTGATACTTTCATCTGATGTGGGAATGTGCGCACTGTGCTCACTTAATTCAGCCAAAGCCATATAATGTGCATTTTGGCTAGAAGTAAACTAGAAAAGACAACTTTTAAACTTACCTCACTAATTAAAGCTTCTAGTTCCCCAAATATTTATTAACAGAACAAAATGTAATAAAAAGTATTCTTAGAGAAAATTTCTTGTTGTTGTGGTGGTGGTGGTGGTGGTGGTGGTGGTGGTCGTCATGGTCATCTCAAGTCCATAAACTAGTTTCATATAGCTCATTCTAGACTATCCTGTTAAATCCATTTCATCTCTTTATAACTACAATAACGTACATCAGATTGAACCAGTGTATTGTAGTCAAACCTTTGTCATCTATGATTCTTACTTCCAAACTTTCTCTTGATTAGTAAATATACTGTCCGTTGATGTGTCAGGCTGCCTTTTACCAATAAATAACTTGTTTTAGTCACATTGTGTCATAAATTTATTTCCTTCTCAGTTCAGTGCAGTACCTTTTCATTATTCATAATATACACCTATATAATCTTCAACATATTCTGTGCCACAACGTTTTGAAAGCTACTATTCTTGTTCTGCATGAAATGTATATCATCCACATTTCACTAAACTACAGACTACATCTACAATTATATCTGTACTCTGAAAACCACTGTGGAGTGTGTGCCATTGTACCAGTTACTAGATGTATTAATAATTCCATTCACATAAACTGAAAACAAATGTGTGAACCTTCATATTGCCCTTCTTTGTATGTGTTCAGTATCCTTTGTTAAGTCTATTTGGTGTGAATCCTAGACACTTTAACCATTTTCTAGCATAAATCTCACAAGTGTTTTGTAAGCAGAATATTTTTGTACAACTCGATGGTGCACAGTTAGTGGGAACGTCTGCGATGAAAACACCTACCCTGTTTAACATTTCACTAGCAACAGTATTGTGGTAATGACAGTGCACACAAAACAAGGTAAAACATCATTGGGAAGATGATTAGTGGGCAAAACCTAAAACTACCTTGGTGAAAGTAACTGCAAAACTCAACACTCCCTGGAGTAATACTCTTTCAATAAAATGTATGGTTGGAATTTAACATTCATGGAGGAGCTGCAATTGCTAAACCCTTCATAATGGAAACCATTGTAAAACTGTTGAGGAAGTGGTTCCATGATAATAAAACGTGAACACTTGATGACTGGATGTATATGGTATGGTCTGCTGAATCATTTTCATTGCTTCCTACAAACAACTGGGTTTTTGTGTACACACAGCGTGAGTTGGCTTGCAGGGTATGGATGTAGATTAGGAAACATTATTAATTATACACCACTAACATGGTGTAAATTTTTCCTTAATTGCAGACAAATTAATGTAAAAAAACTGATTATAATTAATTTTAACAGCTGTGTAAATGACCTTACAGATAAACATAGTAGTGGTTATGATATTTTTCATTCTTAAGAAGTTGAATCTCACAATAACTGATCTATGAAGAAACTAACAAGATATAGTACTCTATTTTAATGTAGGCATAGTGTTCTGACTGGCAGATAAACCAAGATCTGTTTATAATTTGAACATTGAGAATCTTAAAGATATTTATCAATCACTGTAGCTCATGAGGAATGGTGTTGTTCAGGGCATCCACAGATGTTATGTCGTTAAGAATCTACAAATGCAGTCAGTATGTTACATTAATTTTAGTATTGAAATCTATACTCCCATTTTCCAGTGTCACCGCTAAACGGATTAGTAAACTGGGCTCAATGAAATTTAAAGAATGATTATCTAGCTGCTTATGGTGTTCATCATTTCAAATAATGTATTGTTGATGATTATGATGATGATGATGATGATGATGATGATGATTCTGTGTAGCATCTTTGGCCATTAGACTCCAACTGGGATTGAATATAGTGTTTATATGTGTTGATACTTTCAAAACGTAGGATACTTAATATATTTTCAAAGCCAGAAATTTAAACTAACAGAGATGCATTTTATTCAGATATGAAAATTGGTCAACTATGGCCATAAAAAAGCTTTCTCTGCTGTGTGGAATACAAGTGATTACTGATGATGATAGAAATGCCAAGAGCAAAGCACAATACAGACACTGAAACTTTTAAGTGTAACCGGCTTCTTTCTACAAGCGACAAGTTATCTGTGAGGTTCTTGCTTCAGTTTATTAACTTTATTGTTCTCGTGGGTACATTATATTCAGTTTAACATTAAGTATCTGGTTAGTGTATTCTTACTCCGTGTGAATTGCAATCATCTTCTATCTTTGTGTATGTTGGAGTAGTACCAGCTCCAGTCATTTTAGTTCACCTTCATTACTCTGTCGAGTCTACATCGTCATTCATTTCTGTGGGTACTGTAGTAATGGACAGGGACTGTGACTGCTGTGTACGGATGGACCGAGCTGATGACACTTTGCTCCTCAGTTGCACAGCTCGAGGCTGCGGTCGTAGGGCACCATTGTTGTTGGTCAGCCTTTGAAACTGAACAGATGTCTGTGGCGTCCAGCGTGTCCACCAGTTGGCCGACAGCAGTGATGATCCCTGTTACTGCTCACAATGGGGCAGACACCCCACGGTGGTTACACGGGTGTTTACCCCCATGCATGTCAGGAAGCGAAAGACTTCCTGGGGGACTGACAGTGAGGACTTCCCTGTTCATCTTTCAAACAGGTTCGAGGTTCTAACTGTCCCAGACAATGTTCCTGATCCAGATGGGGTCTCTTATCCTGATGTCTCTTCCCAGCCTTCAAGATCTGGGCTATCACAGAGGGTGGATTTGCTTGTAGTTGGGAGCTCCAATGTTAGGCAGGTAATGGAGTCCCTTAGAGATATGGCACACAGAAAAGGTTTCATTCTCAAAATGTACAGATAAAAGATAGGATGAACACAGATCCAAAAACCATTCATCTAACAGTTGTAAATTGTCGTAGCTGCGTGAGGAAAATACCAGAGCTTAATGCAATAATAGAAAGTACTGAAACTGTTACTATGGGGCAAATAGTGTTCAGAAAGGATAGATTCAGTAAAACAGGTGGTGCTGTATTTATTGCTGTCACAAGTGATTTATCGTGTAGCAAAAATATAGTAGATAGTTCCTGTGAGTTGGTATGAGTAGAGGTTTTACCTCACAACCATAATAAATTAATAATTGGTTCTTTTTACCGACCCCTGGATTCAGACGATTAGATTGCAGAAATGTTCAAACAAAGCTTGGAGCAAATTTCAAAAACATACCCAAAGCACACAATTTTAATTGATGGTGACTTTAACTTACCCTCAGTATGTTTGACAAGAATACATGTTTAAAACCAGAGGCAAGCATAAAATGTCGTCCAAAATTGTACTGAATGTATTCTCCAAAAATTATCTTGAGCAATTTGTTGATAAACCTACTAGAATAGTAAATGGTTGTAAAAATTTACTTTAACTCATAGCAACAAATAATCTGGAGCTAATAAAGAGCATCAAAACAGATGCAGAAATTAGTGAACACAGAGTTGTCATAGCAAGAATAAATATTGTATTTCCCAAACCTACCAAAATTAAATGAAAAGTATATATCTATTCAAAAAAGCAGATAAAAATTCAATTAATGCTTTCCTGAGTGAGAATCACCAACTTTCGAGACTTACAATGTGATGGCAGATCAGATACAACTTACATTCAAAGAAATAATATTGACAGCCATTGACAGATTTATACCTAACAAATTAACAAAAGAGTGGACTGACTCACTGTGATACACAAAACAGTTTAGATCACTGTTGCAAAAAGCAAAGACAAAAGCACACCAGATTTAAACTGATACAAAATCTCCAAGTCTTTTACAGAAAGTCAAAATTTAGCTTGAACTTCAATGCAAGAAGCTTATTACTGTTTCCGCAACGAAACCCTGTTACATAATTTTGTAGAAAATCCTAACAAGTACTGATCATATGTAAAGTATACTAATGGCAGAACACAACCAATACCTACACTACACGATAGCAATGGTTATGCTACTGATGACAGTTCTGTTAAAGCAGAATTGTCAATGCAGCTATCTGAAATTCCTTCACCACAGAAGATGAAGCAAATACTCCAGAATTTGTATCAAGAACAGCTGCCAACGTTGGTAATTTAGAAGCAGATACCCATGGAGTATTAAAACTTAACAAAAGTAAGTCTGCCAGTCCCAATTGTATACCAATTAGGTTCCTTTCAGGGTATCCTGATGCCTTAGGCGCCCTATATCTAGTTATCATATACAACCACTCACTCAGTCAAAGATCAGTATCACTGGAAAGGTGCACAGAAAGGCAATAGGAGAGATCTGCAAAATTACATGCTTATATAATTGATGTTGGTTTGCAGTAGGATTTTAGAACATATACTTTCCTCAAATATTATGAACTACCTTGAAAAGATTGACCTATTTACCCATAGCCAACATGTATTCAGAAAGTATCATTCTTGTAAAACATAGCTAGCTTTTCACTCACATGATAAGTGCTATTGACAAGGGATCTCAAATAGTTTCCTCGTTTCTAGATTGCTTTTGACACTATACCTCACAAGCATCTTCTGATCAAATTGTGTGCTTGTGGAATATTGCCACAGTTGTGTGATTGCATTTTTTATTTCCTGTCAGAAAGGACACAGTACATCATAATACATGGAAAGTCCTTGAGTAGAACAGAAGCGATATATTGCGTACTCAGGGAAGCCCCCAATTTCCATTATTTGTATAAATGATTTAGGAGACAATCTGAGTAGCTCTCTTAAGTTGTTTGCAGTTCATACTCTCATATATCAGTTAGTAAAGCCACCAGAAGATCAAAAGCAACTGCATAATGATTTAGATAAGATAGATGAATGGTTACAAAAAATGGAAATTGACCCTTAATAACGATAAGTGTGACGTCATCCACATGACCACTAAAAGAAACCAAATAAACAAGTCAAAGCTACAGGGCTGTAAATTCAACTAATTACCTAGGAGTAACAATTATGAATAACTTAAATTGCAAACAACACACATAAAATATAATAGGGAAGGTGAACCAAAGACTAAGTTTCATTGGCAGAACACTTAGAAGAAACTGCTTAACTACACTTGTGCGTCCTATTTTGGAGTATTGCTGCTCATTGTGGGATCTCCACTTAGTGAGACTGATGGTCGATTTAGAGAAAGTTCAGAGAAGGCTAGCTTGTTTCATATTATTGCTATATAGGGGAGGATGGAAATCATTAAAAGAAAGGCATTATTCATTGCGACACAAGATCTATTTGTGAAATTTACTTCACCAACCTTAACTTCTGAATGCAAACATTTTTCATTACTGCCCACTTACATAGGGAGACATGATCATCAGAATATAATAATAGAAAGCAGAGCAAAAACTGAAAGACTGGGGTGTTCCTTTTTTCCATGAGCTATTAGAGAATGGAACTGCAGAGCCATATCATAGAAGTGGTTTGAAGAACCTTCTACCATGCACTTCAATGTGACTTGCAGAGTATTTATGTAGATGTACATGTAGACAATGGAAAGCAGCCATAGTCTCACTAGTTGCCTGTGCTTGCTAATTATTTGTCATTGTCATTTGTTTGCTGCTCCTGCTGAAAAGTAGTTGGCTGAATATATTTTGTACATAGTTTCAATATATTATTTGCATGTTAATATCTTTGCTTTTGTGACCACATTCATTAAAAGCATGAAGAATTGATGCAGCATGAGGACCTAATTAGCCATTGGTTGTTCTCTCTGGGTACATATTGCAGTTTGAATTATGATATTATATTTTAGCTTGATTTCTATGGAATTTATCATTGAATTTTTAACTTAATCGCTCAACCAGAAACAAATCTTTCCTGCGGAATAGGTGTGGTTATCTATGGATTTGTTTTCATTATTTGAGAGATGGCTGGATGCCCTTCCTTTTGCCACAGAAACAAAATCTGCAATAAAAAATTTTGGTGCTGTGGTGTAAATGTCTTCAGGTCTATGTTGTTTTGTTAAGTAAGAGACATATTTGCAGTTTCTTTGCTGGCTGTTTCTTGACCTTGTTGTCACAAATACTTTATATTTTTGAACATATAGGACTTTTAGTACATGGGATTCCACAAGAATGAGGGATTACACAGAAAGGACATGTTAAAAATAGTGTAACTTCAGAATTTCATTGTCATTCCAGGGTATCAAGGCATTAATCACACAAGACTCCCAACACTTTTTTTTCACCTTTCTATGGATTGTAGTCAAGTGGGGAAAGGATAAAAGAGCATTAAAAAATAAGGAAACACTCTCTTTCTTAGATTTTCTTCGAAACTGTTATTCCATTTATCTTGTCGGTTATTGTGTGATAGTGTAAAGGAATTTTATACAACTAACAAAAAAAGGTTTATTGTTAATACATAACCTGGCATTATAAAAAGGGGGTGGGGGTATAATAAATTCTGCCTTACTCCAAATATTGTTACCCAGTTAACTTATCACTATATCAAATTATAACATTACAGTTATACAAATTGTTATCCAGCACATTAGTGAATATGGCACCTACTATTATAAGCATCTCACATGAAATACCTTTTAAATTTTGAGTTTCTATGTAAGATGGCCAATGTTGGGGATTTTGTGTTCATTTAAATATGGCATGCTGATTTTCATTATTTGTGCAACAGTGATTTAACCTGTTTTGTGCACCAAGGGAAATCAGCTCTGTCTTTTGTTGATTTGTCTATTTTAATAAAAATGAATTGCCGCGTGTATGAAAGAGCATCACTTGAGAATGGCTTCATCGATTTGGCTGATCTTTCTTTTATTCTGTTTGTAATTCTTAGAACAAGGTTTGTATGAAAGATTTTTTTTTTTTTTAAATCTACCGGAAAATATTAGAATTGGGGGAAAACTGAAAGGACACTTCCATCTTGGATCATTTTCTAGATTCCCCAACAACCAGCTTATTCATTTGTTACTTTCCTACTGATCAAATAAGCTGTAATGGTGCAAACAAATATGCCAAGGAAGTTAGAATAAAGGGAGATGTCATTATCCATAGAAGATTAAAACAGCCAGACAGATTTAACATTAAACATTGTTTCTTTAGAAGACCCTCTATGTTGTTCTTACACCATATCTTAGGAGCATTGGAAAGATTGAATTAATGTCAGTTCATGGTATTTTTGAGTATTACAAACAAATTGAGTATAGATCGCAGTTTTTTTGGAACACTGCCTCTATTGTGGCGGCGTAATATCGGTGGGCGTACACGCAACACAATCCTACTATGTGATCATTAAGTCAGTGACACCAATAAGGATCATACACAGCACTTGGAGGTAAATCGAAAAAGAAATTCTCAAGCATGATCCGTTATGACTCTGGAATAACAGGTACAGTCGAGTTCGACTCACTCAGTTGCAGCTTACGCACAAAATAATTTGGATTGTCAACAAAACAGGCAACCATGTGTGACAATTAGAACTGAACATTTGGCGTTTAGATACAATGCAGCACTTGATTACACAGCAGATGCACCAGTTGGTTTGGGAACAGTGAACAATGTTTGTCAATATTGCAAAGCTTTGAGATTTCGATGGAGTGGTGTGAAGGTGATGCAAAAAAGATAAGGGGAGGAGGAGATGGACAAAGGAAGGGGTAAGAAGGCGATGGGAAAATAGAGGAGGGAGGAAGGGATAGACTTAGGGAGAAGAAGAGAAGAGATTAGGGTATATATCCTATACACATTAGCTACTGTGAAGTTTTGCCATCTTTGCTAGTTTTATATAAATTTGTCAGTTGCTATCAACATCATTTCTTATAATTTAAGCCACATCTGATATACACTTACATTTCTAATTTGGAGGTGTGGAAAGGATATCTGAGAAACACATTAAGTGAAGTTGTCTCTTGTTTTCTGCATAGATATGTTTTGTTTATTTTTCATGAATCTGGGACTTTCAGTGTACCACCCGGTGGTCACTAATCCCTGCATTTGTTTTGATGTTTGTTATGATCTCAGGATTATTTGTTGCCAAGAGGTCAAGTATGTTTTAGACAAGCATATACTATTCTAGCGGGAATTTGATCTGTGCATTGTTCATCATTAGAACAAACCAAATGTAAACATTACACTATGTATCTTTCGCTAAAGTTGCATCCTTGTGGGTACGATCAAGTACAAAGTACAAAGTTGTTTGCAGCATGACAGATGTAATCAAACAGTAGTTTAATACAAAAAAAATGTTTATTAGCTCAGTCATGATATTGGCCACCTACCTCACTATGATGTGAACAGTACAGATAATTTGTAGAAACATTGATTCACAGAGAAACAATAATACTTATAAAGATATTTAATTTTAAATATAACGAAGTAAAATACAATAAAATGGGGGAAATTGAGATAATAATATTCTTCTTAAATGCCAAATATGAAGCTTATGTTAGGTAAAAGTCTGCAAAACCTAAATCAACTAACTCCTCAAAAGAAAATTGGGCAAGAGGTATAAAACAAGAGAAAATGTAGATTTGACAGAATTTCTCTAATAAATAGAAATAACAAAGGAACAATTAGAGTTACGTGTTCTGGTAAAGAACTGGATATGTTTCCTGCAGAGAAGAAGACCAGGTTCCATTTGGGCAAAATAAAAAATGGCACAACAGTTGAAAATGTACTACCTTCTTGGAAAAGTATTTCCCTGACCACAAACAACTCTGCAGTTGGAAAATTAAGCACAAAGAGGTTTGATTGCAGTTTTAAACTAGGTGTTGACTGTGGATTAGTGGATAAATTAATGGATTCCTATGTGTGGCCAAAATATGTTGCCATAAGTGTTTTTTGTTCAAAAGGAAGTACAGCTTACCAATTCAGTAATTATTCAAGAAAACAATGTGCAAGTGCAAATATTCAGTGAATCGTAACAAAAGTGAATACTTTAACAATCTTTGTGCACAAATTTAAACATGATGTTTTGTGTATCAGTGAACATTGGCTAGCCGAGCAGGAAGGGGATTATTACAGACATGTGGAACACCTTGAAATGATAATTTCATGGTACCATAAATCAACTGCCCATGGAGGGGTATGTGTTTATACAGATATGAGTGTGTGTGTGTGTCCAGGAAGTTGAACTAAGTAAGTTTCATATTTGTACAGGCCCTCAATCAGTGCTTCCCTCGCCATCCTTTGGCTCAAGCCATCCAAGAGTCCCTGTATGCCATTGATCAATGTGGACGGTCAGTAGTCTTTCTCTGGACTCCAGGACACGTTGGAATAAATGGAAACAAAGAGGCTCTCCATAAACCTACCCTGGATATACTGTAGGTATCCCAGCTCCGTTCAGTTATACAGTCAAGTTCTTGGTCTATGGAATGCAGAATGGTGTTCCGTCCAAACACCCAACAAGTTAAGGACCATAAAGGAGACATCAAACGAGTGAAAATCCTTTTTGCGGACTCCCCACATGGATTCTGTCATCCTCTGCTGACTCTGTATTGGCCATACTTGGCTGACGCTTAGTTACCTTCTTAATGGAATACCCTTATTTTACCGCTCAAAGGCGGACTTTTAATCTCCCTGACTCCTTAAACCTTGTTTTAGGTAACAATGCCTCTATGACTGATTCTGTTTTATGTTTTATTCATAACAGTGGATTATACTATTTCATCTGCACCTGCTGAACATTTTTACACAGGTGATTTTAATGTGTTACATAGTGGCTGGACATTCTACCCAGCCTGGACACTCTGGTATTCTTTTACATCTCTCTTCTATCTCTCCATTTATTTGCCTCTTTTATTTATGACACCTTCCACATACAGTTTGATGTAGTTTAACACTTTGTCCCATTTCAGCGATATTTTGTGTCATTTCTGTGATTGGAATAAGGGTCTGGTGACCATAGTAGTTTGGTCCCTTTAAAACCTCAACCCAGCCAACCAACCCACCTTGCAATATGGTTTCTCTTAAAATGTTTTACTAGTTTATTAAGTAATTACAGTTCATTCATCTACCGATTCTCAGCTTTTCAACATTACGATGTATGGGGGTTCTGCTCGCTGCAAAATTATTCTCCTAGGGCGTTGTGGTAGAAATAAATACTCGTAGGTACAATTTTTCACTTCTTCTTTAATTTCCAATCAAACTGCTTCTCCACCAAAACATTACAACTTCATAAAATACACAATGCAACAGAACTTAGCTGATAGTACTTCCAGTTTAAAACGCAGACTGACATAGCTTTCAGAGCACTTTGCAAACACTAATACTCGAACTCCCCCACGCAAGGCGGTGAGGCAATTATATAACATCGACAGTAATGACATTACATTATGCATTGTTCATAACAATTGAATACACTAATTTACAATTAATGTACACACAAGTAAATCATTTCATGTACAACAAAATAATCACAATATAAAATGAAAACTATACATACAATAATCTTGGATGGCCCATATCTTTTTAAGTCGTAATCTCGGACCTTGCTGTTTGACAACAAAGTGCAATGTTAAATGTCAATAAATTAGTTAATGTGTACATCATCCATGTTCCTAACATATATTGAACTATCAAATATCTTGACAATTCTGAAAATAAGTTCAAAATCTTATGTCAGTCAATATGTATAAAGAATCACAATATTGAATTTTCAACTATTACATTAATTAGCACAATTAGCTGGTCAACACAACTTGTTTATGAGCCAAACATATATACAATACTATTTATTTTCATGTCTTTATGTTTTACAAAAGTTTTTACCCTTCATCTGTCTAAGTCTTGAAATAAAATATAATAACGAAACTATTGTTTATAGAACTGTTTGGAAAGAAAATATATGAATCTCTTAATTAATGAAATCTATCACTTGTTAACTAATCACAGTATCACTGAAACACTGTCCTACACTGATTCCTAGGCTGGCTACTTTGTCTGTAACTAACTTCACATGCAGCATATATCACTATTAAACCACACAATTCCGGGTCCAACACAGATGGAATCGTACGATAACATTCAGATGAGAGGGCCAGCGGTATCATCACACTCTGCAGCTGACCCTTCCAGGGCTCGGGTACATGACAAGAAGCCCTACCTCAAATGAAGCCATCGGTCAGCAGGCTGGTGTCCATATAAAGTGTGATGTGTGTCTTTTCCTTCCTTAGTTTTTTCAACTTCAGCAGCAATGTCACATCAAATATTGGGCAGTGTGATCCCCGTAGTTGTTGTTGTTGTGGTCTTCAGTCCGCAGACTGGTTTGATGCAGCTCTCCACAGTACCCTGTCCTGTGAAAGCCTCTTCATCTGAGAATACATTCGGCAATCTACATCCTTTTGAATCTGCTTACTGTATTCGTCCCTCGGTCTTCCTCTACGATTTTTACCCCCACATGCTTCCTTCTAATGCTAAGTTGACAATTCCCTGATGTCTCAGAATGTGTCCAACAAATCTAGCCCTTCTCTTTAGTCAGGTATGCCAGAAGACAGCATTACCATCAAAGTGAATGAAAAAATTACAGACAAAAAGTCAGAAGTTGAAAACACTTTTAATAATTATTTTTTAAATGTTGTGGAGAATATAGGATCCAAATGTTCATTAGAAGAAGCTAGGCAGTTAATGGAACAGGACGTACCTAGACAGTTTGATACAATGGAAATCCCACCCACCTCTCAAACTGAAATTAGGAAATTAATAAACTCTCTCAAGAGTAAAAGCTCTCGTGGCATTGATGGCATATCCAGCAGGGTATTAAAAGCTTGTTCCCAAGAAATATGTAGGATTCTTAGCCACATTTGTAATAGCTCACTGGAGCAGGGTATTTTCCCTGATAGACTGAAATATGCTACTGTCAAACCACTTCATAAAAAAGGTGATACATTGGATGTCAACAACTACCACCCAATCTCACTTCACACTGCTCTATCAAAAATTCTTGAAAAAGTAATGTATTCCAGAGTAACTTCATATATTAATAAAAATAAAGTTCTAACAAAATGTCAGTTTGGTTTCCAAAAAGGCTTTTCAACAGAAAATGCAATACACATTTTCACTAATGAAATATTAAATGCTCTGGATAACGGTAAATCACCCGTTGGGATTTTTTGTGATCTATCAAAGGCCTTTGATTGTGTTAACCATGGAATTCTTCTAGATAAACTTAAGTACTGTGGTATGAGTGGGAAAGTGCACAAATGGTTTAAATCATACCTAACTGGAAGAGTTCAGAAAGTTGATATAAGTAATTCACATAATATACAAAAAACAGCCGAGTTCTCAAACTGGGGAACTATCAAGCATGGGGTGCCACAGGGTTCGGTACTGGGACCTTTGCTGTTCTTAATATATATTAATGATTTGCCTTTCTATATTCATAAAGATGCCAAGCTAGTTCTCTTTGGTGATGATACAAGTATCGCTATCACACCCGAATCACAGGAATTAACTGATGAAATTGTCAATGAAGTATTTCAGAGAATTATTAGGTGGTTCTCTGTAAATGGACTCTCTTTAAATTTTGAAAAAACACAGTATATTCAGTTTCACACAATAAATGGCATCACACTATTAAGTAATATTGACTTCAACCAGAAATCTATAGCTAAGGTAGAATATTCAAAATTTTTAGGTTTATGCATTGATGAGGGGTTGAACTGGAAGAAACACATTGAAAATCTGCTGAAACGTTTGAGCTCAGCCACTTATGCTATTATGGTGATTGCAAACTTTGGTGATGTACAACTCAGTAAACTAGCATACTATGCCTGTTTTCACTCTCTGCTTTCTTATGGCATCATATTCTGGGGCAATTCATCATTTAGTAAGAAAGTATTCATTGCCCAAAAGTGGGTCATCAGAATAATTGCTGGAGCCCATCCAAGATCATCCTGCAGACCTTTGTTTAAGGATCTAGGAATCTTCACAGTAGCTTCACAATATATATATTCACTTATGAAATTTGTTATTAACAATCCAACTGAATTCAAATGTAACAGCAGTGTACATAGCTACAACACTAGGAGAAAGGGTGATATACACTATTCAAGGTTAAATTTAGCTCTGTCACAGAAAGGGGTTAATTATTCTGCCACAAAAGTCTTTGGTCACTTCCTAGTAGTATCAAAATTCTGACAGATAGCCAACTAGCATTCAAAAATAAATTAAGAGAATTTCTGAATGGCAATTCCTTCTACACATTAGATGAATTTCTAGATAAAAGTTAGTACTTTAGGAAAAACTTAAAAAATAAAAAATAAAAATAAAAAAATAATAAAAAATTAAAAAAATTCAAATATTGAGTGTCATCTAATATTATGTATAGACACTTCATTTAACTGACACGTTCCACATCATTATGAAGTGTCGTATTCATGATCTATGGAACAAGTATTAATCTAATCTAACTGCAGTGTCATTGTCATACATAAATTGGCGTGTGGTTTTGAGAATGGTTGATCATTTGTGTGTACAGATCACACACTTAAATGTGGCCTCAGAGGAGAATGTTGGGAGCTGAAGTTTGCATTGACTGTTAGAATAAGCCCCGCTTCTTTCTCCCAGTGCTGCCAGTTTATTGCATATAGATTACAGGTTTTAAAAGAAACAACATGTATGGGGTTAAGGCGTCACAGATGGGACATGAAGTTATCACTTTAATGTTTGAGTAATAGAAAACTGGAATGTATATCTATGAAATATTAATATTTTAAAGGGACTTATAAGCCGGTGTAGCAATGCTTTCTGCCTCTTTTTATTGTCGTAACTGAATAACAGTCAGAATTAACATTCTTCATACCACTTTCAAGGACAGCCCCCTTTTTTCTAAAAGAAGTCGTCAGGGTATGTGGACATATTTTAGCAAATAACAAAGTGAAAGACAATACCTAATACCCAGTACAAGTCAACAATACATTTGCAAGGTCTATGGTGTACAATGCTGTTAAGAGGTAAGGTTGGTAGAGAGCATAAACACACGAACTCAGCCGACGTCCACTGATCAGAGTGGCCACAAAAAAGTGTGTGACATTATATATGAGCTGGGGCAAGGACACTTCCCTGAGGCAGGCCATTCCTCTGATTTCTCCACCTGCTCTTCTTGCCCTGGAGACATACAAAAAATCTCCTATTGTGCAGGAAAGTACCGATCAGCTATGTTAAATGATAAGAGTCAACAACATTTGCATGAAGGATAGGTTGCTTACTCATGACACAGATGTCCAATGAGTCACAAAAAGGCACAAATAACAGAAAACAACTTGATAGCTTTCGGCCGTTAAGAGCTTTGTTGTTCAGAGATACACACACTCACACAGACATGACCGCCATCAGGGATATCAAATTTTTGTAATTTCTTATATTTATGGTATATGAAGTTCAGAACTCAATAACAGTTATTTTTGTCAGCCTGTTTTTGGGATATTGGTCATCAAAAGCTGTGGTATCCATGGCATTCACTGTGACCAACACTACCATAACTACCTTGGCCCAGGTTATGACTCTTGAAGAGTTTCTTTGCACTTTGCTCTCTGATAATATGTCACACTAACTGAAGGCCCAGCATTTCCTGGGTATTTATTTAAAACACTCTAGTTAGTCTCTCACTCCACCCATCCTCTCTCTCTGTTCCTCTCCATCTGAAGTCCAAGTGTGTAACATTTTTTCAAGATTGGAATAAAAATGTAGATTTCTGTTGAAATCTGTACATAAATTAACCCCTGTTATGCACTGTACAAAATTGTATGTAGACAGTGACCTTCCTCTTCATTTCAAGGTGAAAAATGTCATCAAGATACTAATAAAACTGTAGATTTTTTCGAAGTCCATGAGGAAAAGTACCCTCCATCGTGCACTGTATGAAATTTTATGTAGATAGTGACTTTCCTCTTATTTTGAAGATTAAGTGTGCAATATTTCGTCAAGACTGGAATAGAACTGTAGATTTGTATGCAATATAAATAAGCACACAAACAAACACATGGACACTCTCTTCTAAATATATATTTATGTAGTAGATTTGTTCAAAAAACATATAGTTTATGTCTGTCCAAATGTTTATTACAGTATCGTATAAAAATCAGTCAATAATTTTCCCAGATTCTTGCCAAAAGCATTAAACAATGTTTTGTCTTTTTTATAATAGCTTAATACCCATGTTTATCATGTATCTCATTGTCTGTGAAGTCATATCTCATGAACTGTATGTCATAGGTGGTTCTTAAATGTACAGAAGTTTTATTGTTACATCAAGGAATATATGCACTAAATTTGGTTGAAATTGGTCCAGTGTTTTAGGAGGAGATGTGCAACAGAGTTCCATAATGCTGCAGTTTTTCCCACATTCCATTGTTTATGATGTCATATCTCCATAACTATGCACCATATAGTGATATAATTATGCCTGTAGCCTAACTCAAAGGTACAAGCGACCTGTTGACATAGTTTCATTGCACTCAGATGAACTAAATGGCAGTGCATAAAAAACATACATACATTCATTTTTATATATTAGATTTCAGTGTGCTGTCTATGTACCCTCTTTTCTCAAATGGCAAAGCAGCACATATTGTTCATTCCTTCACACAGGAAAAGTTGTTAAATCCTCTGTAACCCTACCAAGATGCTTCAGGGACATTAACCCCAGACCAGGTTCGAGCATAGGCATTGCATCTGCCCCATCTCCTCCACCTTCTGCCTTTAGGTGCCCACAATGCCCCAGCTGCTGGCAGTCCCACATGGTTGCACTGGCACCCAAGAGGATAGATGGAACCTTCTGGCATTGTTGTTACTAGCAATTTCTAAATGAACAACATTGAAAACTCAGCCTTCTTAGAACTGGAAGTCCGCAAAGGGATGAGTTTTCACCCTTCAAACATACCTCCCTTCATCCCCCACAGCACTTCTGTTCATCAGTATGTGCCTATTTTGATGAGAAGGGGGCCTGGTATCAAGTACTGCCAGTGGAAATGGACCACCATCTCTGGTAGGAAGGTTAGTGGCAAATAATAGCAGTTGTCAATGAAATGCTCAGTTTAAAGAATAATTGATTGAGAGTGGTTCATTATCAGTGCAGAGCCGTGGCCACATAATGAGCACAGCTTTTCAAAGTGTGGGCTGTTGTCATTCCATAGTGATTAAGACTTTGCTCCGCTCCTCATTGTCATATTGCTTGGTTTCCTTGTTCAGGTCTGTCATCTTGAACTCAGTTCGATTGTCATATTCAGCTGGTGTATCTTCACTGTGGGTTCCTTCTTCTTTCCATTTCCCTTCTCTCTCTCTCTCTCTCTTTTGTGAAATGTAGGAAAAATATGTAGCTACAAAAATAAAAAAATTCTCAACACAAACTCTGTTCAGCTCAGTTATGTTATAATGTTATTCGGTTTTGTTTTTCATTGAAAATTTTAAATTATGCCAACATCAGAATAATATTTATTTACATCACAAATAATCTCTTAATTCAACAAAAAAATATAACTTTCAATCTTCCATTTCCTCTCAGAAAAAGGTAGAGAAGAGAAAAAATTTCATCAGTAACATACCATGGGAATACATAGTAAGAATAGGTTTGAAGATGAGCTCATGGATTTGCACTATCACAATAGCTTATTTGTGACTTTGGTCTTTAATATTTACTGCACAATTTCACATCCGAGAAATCTGCTGTTCCCCTCAGGGGCTCAGCATTAATTTGCTGAGTATGGGCTTGGCGAACCCGGGGTCCTGAGCTGTGGGCTGTGTCGCGCCAACAGTCCGCTACACCGTAAGCTCTGTGCGTGCTTCAACGACCATCGTTCGGCGCGACGGTGGAACGTTGTACGTTTCAGAGTCCGCGGAACTTGGCTTAATCGCCTGGGTCGCGAGGATTGTACAAACCTCTATAAAAAAACCCTCAATCTCAAGGTGTGCTACGTGCCGAGGAGATGCATGGCTGTTGAGGTTGAACAGCCACTAGCGAGCAACCTCTGAGGAACCTGCCGCACCTCAGTTGTACAAGGCTTACCCAGGCAAGCGGGGCTCTGCCTGGGTGGACGTTTAGATCCCTAGCTGCTCGTGGGACCACAATGAAACGAGCAAAAGAACACGTTGGTGGACGTACAACCACCGTCTCTAAGCGTGGTAAAAGGGACTACAATGCTGCAGATTATGATCCCCAAACATTTCCTTCTCTGGCTACACCTTGGGAAGAACGTCAGGGAAGACAGAAGGGTGAGGCTTATGCCCCTAAGTATCTGGTCTGTAGCCGTAGTGATGGGGAATCTTTTAAGAATACTAAACCACTATTTTTTGTTGAGAACCTTGAGGACAAGTATGGCGAGGTGGAAGGCATGTCGAAGATGCGGTCGGGATCAGTATTAATAACGACGTCATCCCCAGCTCAATCGCGGGCACTGCTTGCCTGTGACAAGCTGGGTGATGTTTGCATTACCATTACGCCGCACAAGACCCTAAATATGGTGCAGGGTATCATCTTTCACAAAGACCTCTTGCTGCAGTCAGATGACGAATTGCGTGCCAATCTAGAACGGCGGGGAGTACATTTTATTCGGCGAGTCCATAGGGGTCCGAAGGACAATAGGGTTGCGACCGGTGCCTTCATCTTGGCTTTTGAGGGTGATTCATTGCCCGAGAAGGTCAAGGTGATGGTTTACCGGATCGACGTAAAGCCCTACGTTCCTCCCCCTATGTGCTGTTTTAAATGCTGGAAGTTTGGCCATATGAGCTCCCGATGTGATGCCAACCCAACATGTCGGGAGTGTGGACGTGCAGTTGATCCGAACGTCCCTTGCACGCCGCCTCCAGTATGTGTCAACTGCGGCCAGAATCACTCCCCTTGCTTGCCTATGTGTACAGTCCTGCAGCAAGAAAGGAAAATCATGGAATACAAGACCAGAGATCGACTGACTTATTCAGAGGCCAAACGGAAATATCAGAAGCTCCATCCTGTCCGCCTGGTAACTACCTATGCCGCGGTAGCCTCATCGTCCTCGTCCACTGTGCCTGCTGTTCCACCTGTTCCGTCAACGTTAGCGCGCCCCCAGGCCCAATCGACTGACCCGGCCCCCCTACCAGCAGGGGGCACCTCATCTTCGGTGGCTCCCACTCTTTTCACAGTGGGAGCATCACCTGCTACAACACCGGGGACACCAGTCCCCACCTCTAAGCCGGGGAAGGAGAAGCCTTCTCCGGCCCCTCTCGCTCGGAAGGGGTCCTTAGAGACAACCCCTTCTGCAGCTTCCCAGAGTGCTCCGGAGGATCCTGGCCGCAGTCTTCAGGATCTCCAACCTGCCGGTCGAAGAGCTTCCCGCTCTTCCTCCGTCCCGGATGCCACTTCTGGGAAGCCCCCTCGGCCCTGCAAACCAAAGGGCCAGCGAGAGGACAAGAAGAAGAGACATAAGAAGAAAGAATGTTCAGTGGCTTCAAAGCCACAACCACCCACATCCTCCTCTTCGGAGGATGAAGTTGAGATCCTCGCATCTCCTGAGGATCTTGCAATTACCGATTCCCCAGAAAATAAGATCTCTGGTTCCATGGATTCCAAGCACATGGCAGCAGACGATCCGATGGAGTGATCTGCTTTTTATTCGTCATGGCGGTACAGCCAGAAGGAAACATCATCCTCCAGTGGAATTGTAGTGGCTTTTTCCATCACCTGCCTGAGCTACGACAACTTCTCAGCCAAACACCTGCCTTTTGTATCGCTCTTCAAGAGACCTGGTTCCCAGCGACGCGGTCCCCTGCCCTTCGAGGCTACAGGGGCTATTTTAAAAATCGGCCTATGTATGACAGAGTATCTGGTGGAGTTTGCATCTATGTCCTAGCCACTGTCCCCTGCCCCTAGAGGCGGTTGCTGTTCGGCTCCGGGCAGTGCAAGATGTTACAATCTGCTCAATCTATCTCCCAGCAGATGAGGCTGTCTCTCCTGTGGACCTCGCTGCCTTGGTCGCCCAACTTCCCCCACCCTTCCTTCTTTTGGGGGACTTCAATGCCCACCACACTTTGTGGGGTGGCATGCAGACCTCGGCACGGGGTAGGGATGTAGAGACACTACTGAACCAGCTGAACATCTGCCTCCTGAATACTGGTGCTGCTACGCACTTTAGCGTGGCACACGGTACATTCTCTGCCATAGACCTGTCTGTCTGTAGCCCAAGCCTGCTTCCGCACTTCACTTGGAGGGTCCACGATGACCTGTGTGGCAGCGACCATTTCCCTATCTTCCTGTCGCTCCCACAGTGTCCACCTATTGACCGTCTGCCTCGCTGGTCCCTCCATAGGGCCGACTGGCCAGCATACTCCATAGCTGCTGTGCTTCCCTCTCCTCTTCTGGCTGATATAGATACCGCTGTTCAGCAGGTCACTCATTTGATCATTTCTGCTGCTGAAAAAACCGTACCCATCTCACTGGGATCACTCCACCGTAAGTCAGTGCCCTGGTGGACGCCGGAGATAGCTGAGGCCATCCGGGAACGTCGGCGAGCACTACAGCGCCACCGACGCCACCCTTGTGTCGAACATCTTGTTGCCTTCAAGCGTCTCCGTGCACGGGCACGGCGATTGATCCAGCACAGCAAGAGAGCCTCCTGGGAGCGTTATGTCGCCTCCATTGGATCCCGAGCATCACCTTCACGGGTATGGTCGCAAGTTCGACGCCTCTTTGGCCACCGCCCACCAGTGGGAATTCCGTGCCTCCGCATTCAGGGCACAATTTGCACTGACCCTGTCACAATAGCTGAGCATTTGGCACACCACTATGCTTGCACCTCAGCGACAGCTGCATATGATGCGGATTTCCGCGCCCTTAAAGAGCGCACCGAGCGAAAACAGATATCCTTTCAAATGCGACGCCAGGAAATCTATAACATCCCTTTCAGCGAATGGGAGTTCGAAAGCGCCCTTGCCGCATGCCCAGCCATGTCATCTGGACCCGACCGCATTCATAGTCAGTTCCTCCGACATCTGTCATCAGACTCTAAACGCCAACTTCTCTCCTTGCTGAATCGTCTCTGGGTTGAGGGTGTCTTCCCGTCTCAATGGAGGGATAGCATCATCATCCCAGTTATGAAGCCGGGGGCTGATCCACAGGTGGCTGATAGTTACCGCCCCATCAGCCTCACCAACGTTCCGTGTAAACTCCTCGAACGGATGGTGAGTCGGAGGCTCATGTGGATCCTCGAGGACCGAGGACTCTTGGCGCCTCAACAGGGTGGATTCCGTCAAGGCCGCTCTGCTATCGACAATCTCGTGTCACTAGAGTCGGCCATTCGTACAGCATTTTCTCGCCGTGAACACCTGATTACCGTCTTCTTTGACCTGCGGAAAGCGTACGACACCACCTGGCGCTATCATATTCTGTCTACGCTGTACGATTGGGGCTTACGGGGTCCACTTCCTACATTCATTAAGAACTTCCTGGCATTGCATTCTTTTCGTGTTCGTGTTGGTTCTTGTTTCAGCTCACCTCATTGTCAAGAGAACGGAGTCCCACAAGGTTCCGTTCTTAGTGTTCCTTTGTTCTTAATCGCCATAAACGGCCTTGCTGCGGCTGCGGGGTCATCGGTTTCCACTTCTTTGTATGCCGATGACTTCTGCATGTATTACAGCTCCTCCAGCATCAGTGTAGCTGAACGGCGGTTGCAGATCGCAATTCGAAAGGCACAGTCGTGGGCGTTTGCCCACGGTTTTCAATTTTCTGCATCCAAAACCCGTGTGATTCATTTTTGTCGACGTCGGGCAGTACACCCGGAACCCGAACTGTATCTCGCTGATGACCTGCTGCGTGTCGAAGAGACGCACCGTTTTTTAGGAATGTTATTCGACAACCGTCTCACCTGGGTGCCACACCTTCGCCAGCTCAAACAAAAGTGCTGGCGACACCTTAATATTCTACGCTGTCTAAGCCATACTGTTTGGGGAGCGTCACGCCCAACGCTCCTGCAACTTTATAAGGCGCTCATCCAGTCGCGCCTAGACTATGGCTGCGTAGTATACGATTCGGCTGCACCTTCAGCACTGCAAACATTAGACCCAGTCTTACATTCTGGAGTTCGTTTGGCGACAGGAGCTTTCCGCACGAGCCCTGTGACAAGCCTACTAGTTGAAGCTGGGGTCCTTCCTCTGCGGTTCCGCCGGCAGCACCTGCTGGCTTCGTACGTTGCCCATGTTAAGGCCTTGCCACACCATCCGAACCACCGGCTTCTTTTTCCAAGCGCTGCACTCCCTATCCCTCCAAGACGACCTCGGTTGGGTTACCCATTATCAGTCCGCGTTCATTCTCTACTTTCGTCCCTCGAATCCCAACCACTCCCTGCCACTTTCCACTATTCCTTTCAAACCCCTCCTTGGTCCATTCCTCGTTTGCAGCTTTGTCTGGATCTGGCCAATAGATCAAAGGACTCCATTTCTCCAATGCAACTCCGACACCAGTTCCTGGATCTCTTCAACTCTTTCCGTGGTGCTGAAGCCATCTATACTGATGGGTCCCTAGCTGATGGTCGTGCTGGGTATGCATGTCTCCATGGTGACCATGTCGAACAACATTCATTGCCCCGTGAAAGTAGTGTCTTTACTGCAGAGCTGGTCGCTATCCTCAAGGCTCTAGAACACCTCCGAGCCTGCCCCAGGGGGTCATTTGTCATCTGTAGTGACTCCCTGAGTGGCTTGCAGGCACTCGACCAGTTCTTCCCTAGTCACCCGTTAGTGCAGTCCATTCAAGACACTACTTACTCTCTTGGCAAATCTGGCCGATGTGTGGTCTTCCTATGGACCCCTGGCCACGTCGGCATTTTGGGGAATGAACGTGTTGACCGGTTGGCCAAACAGGCCGCCACTGCGTCACCCTTCACCATTGGCGTCATGGAATCAGACCTCAGGACATCATTGCACAAGAAGGTGCGTGATGCTTGGAGTGCCGAATGGTCTACCACGAGTGCAACAAACAAGCTCCGAGCAGTGAAGCTATCCACAACCCTGTGGAAGTCTTCACTACGGCCGATCCGCCGAGAGGCGGTTGTCCTCTGCCACCTCCGTATTGGGCACACGTGGTTGACCCATGGGTATCTCCTTCACCATGAGTCCCCGCCCGTGTGTCGATGTGGTGCCGCAATGACAGTGGCCCATCTCTTGATGGACTGTTCGCTTTTAGCCAATCTGCGGCATTCTTTTAATCTCCCAGACGCACTACCCTTAGTTTTAGGTGACGATGCCTCTATGGCCAACAAAGTTTTAAGTTTTATCCGCGCTTCTGGTTATTATGCATCTATCTAACCGTGGGTGTTGAGGCCTGATATCTTAGGCCACCAGCAACCCAGCTTTTTACCTTTTCACGTCCTTAGGAGTTCTTATTGTGTGCAGTGTGGCTGGCTCATCCTGTTTTTTCTTTGTGATCAGCCAGCCAAGGTACTCTGCTATCCAGTTTTATTCGTGACTTTCTTTTACTAATTCTGTGTGTCTTCGTTTTGTATTGTCAGTGGCTCGTCCATTCTTAACCTGCCCTTTTATGCGATGTCACTTTCAGGGCATTGTTTTATCTTTGACAGTTGACTCTCAGCTAGGAACAGGGGACTGATAACCTAGCTGTTTAGTCCCCTCAAAACAACCAACAACAACAACAACAACAAATCTGCTGTTTTGAACAGTGTTTTTTTTTTTTTTTTTTTTTTTTTTCCATTCACACAATGTGAAGTCTATCAAATGATGAAGCCATTTTCCCAAATACAAATTCAAAATATTATTCTAAACTTAGAGGCCTTCATTCAGGATACTATGGATTTGAATCATTTCCCAAAATTAACTCAAAAAGAGCATATTTATCTGTTTATTTATTTGTTTTTCTTTGACATCTGACTGCAAACATTGTTCAGTGAAGTAATTTAAGAATGAAATTTTCCTCTTGCTTAGTGGCAAAGCAACAGACAATTCTTATACAGGAAATGGCCATCTCATTAAAACAGATTTTGATTTCATACAGTATTGATTTTTTCACTTTAGATGTATAATTGATCTTTTTTGTATAGAGCATGCTGATTTATAATATATTTGTAGTTTCTTGAATCTTATCACTGCTTGAATAATAGAATGCTGTATGCTGAATGATATTGATATTAATAGTAATATTTATCTTCTGTAACATAAAAAATGTTTATTGATTCTTTGATTAGTAAGAGAATAATCTCACTTTTATAATTATTGTAACAATGCACAATTATTACAATAGGTTTCAACTTACTAAAAATTATGTGGTTATTGTGCAGCTACAACCAATCCTTTCACTGCGAAACTATTCTGTGACTATAGATTAATATTTATGGAAATAAAATCATTATATCAATGTTTAGTATAACATACCATTAGTCTGTATTATTGACCTAAATTCTCAATAAAACATTTCTTTTCATTGATGATTTACATGTTTCTGTCAACAGTGCTCCATAAATTTAGTGGACGAAGCTCGAGATAACCACACACAAATGATTGAACGGGCTGAAATTGCAAATCTGGTTCGCTCCAGAATGGAAAGCTTAAATCTGCCCAGTATAGATTATGATGATGTCAGTGAGAAAAGGAGCAATTTGTCATATGTAATTATCAACCCAAGCTGTGATTTGAAACTTGAAGAAGGAGATATAATGTAAGTGGTATTTTCAGTATATGTATAACAAATATTAAATGTAATTTCCCTATATGACTGTAGAGAGCCACTAAACTGCAACCAATCAATGAGATGTTCATATACATATGTAATTATTTCTTAATTACACAATCGTGTGCACTAGTCCACAAGATGCAAGTCAGTAGTTGCCTTTCCTTGTTTTTGTTTGTTGTTTCCATCCAATAAATTCCTTTACGGCAAAGCTGCAATGCCACTTATCATTTATAGGATATATTATAATGTTGGCATTATGCAAAACTGATGTGGGTTAAAATGTTAATTCATAGTTTTAGATCAATAGTTCATCACTGTGAAATAAGGAAAAATGAAGAAAATATTGAGACCTCAAAAATTGTGAAGAAAGGAACGTGAGCAATAACGAGTATAAAGTATGAGGGACAAGAGTGTATGGTGGGAAATTGGTTAATTGAACACTACCACATTGTGCAAGGCAGCATCCCCTGCTCTTTTGCCATTGTTTAAGCAAAAATGTTTCTACAAGTGTTAGGCCTGCTTTCCACTTGTGACTTTTATTATCTAATGGATAAGCAGTGTTCATAAGATTAAAATATGCAAAATATAATTTTATCTACATGTCAAATGTTAAAATTTCAAATAAGATAATGACAGCTGTTTGAAACACTCACAGTAACCTACAAATATTGTGTAACTGTATGGTGTGAATGTGTCATGTGTTTGAACTATGATGAGGAACATTTTTGTGTTGCAGTAATAGAGCATAAATATGCTTGAGGTGTGCTACACCTTGTTTACTTGATAGACAGTATCTGATACCAGTAGCTAATAGCCAGTGACTGCAATAGGGCAGGGAATCGCTACAGCTCTTATTGTGAAGTGGCCACAAGCTCTTCTCTAAGGTTTTTGTGTTATGGGTGGGTTAGAAAGTGAAGCAAATTATTTTCAGCTATCTTTAACAGATAGCTGAGAGGTAAAAAAACTAAAGGATCAAGTAGAATCATACTTGTGACTTTACATCTCCATCATGCAACTTCTATCACTAGACCACACACAGACACGCTTGAGTGAAGGTAACACTTCCCTGGACATTTTCTCCTCACACAACACATGTTGCTAGATCATGCAGATGACTGGACTTAGAATTCTGAGAGTGGCCAGTTTTATTACTATTCATGAGAATGGCTAGGAGCAACTTAAAATACAATGGCCAGATAGTGATATATAATTTATGTCAAAGAGTGTATCTGTCATACCAACTTTGAAAGATTTTCCTTAATCATTACTGCTGTGGTTCACCCCCTTGTTAACTGCAACATTCATTTGGTGTATTACAGGAATCCACACAGTAAAGGAGGTAATTTTCACAACTGAATAAGAGTTTATTTTCTTTACCAGGTGCAGGTAATTCTTCAGCTTTTTTTCCATTTGTATTCCCATTTAAATTCCTAGACATTTACGAAATTAGTCATTGGCAATGTTTAGTTACATTTAAACAACAAAGTTTTGCATGAATATGCACACAAACATCAGAAAATATATACTTACCAGGTGAAGGAGCACAGGCAGTGATAGTAACAAATAAATACACACACACACACACACACACACACACACACACACACACACAAGTACACCTAGGCAGACATTTTGGCTTTCTACAGTATGTCTGTCTAGGTGTACTTGTGAATGTGTGGGTGTGTGTGCATTTGTTTACCCTCCTTTTCTTCCCCCAAGGTAAGTCTTTCATATCCCAGGATTGGAATAACTCCTTACCCACTCCCTTAAAACCCTCATCATTTCCTTTTCCCTCTCCTTCCCTTCTGCCTGATGAAGCAGCTAGGCTGCGAAAGCTAGTGTTTGTGTGTGTGTGTGTGTGTGTGTGTGTGTGTGTGTGTGTGTGTGTATTTATTTGTTACTATCACTGCCTGTGCTCCTTCGCCTGGTAAGTAGACTTCATCTATTTTTTTTTACATATATTTTTCCTGTTAGGAATTTTTTCCTCTACATATGCTTTTCCTTATTAATGGTAATTCAAATTAAACCACAATATAGTCATTACTATATTGGCAATTCCAACGTGACCTTTCCATTATTATATATCAGGTTTGTAACATAACCTGATTTTTGCTGAGTTTCAAACTTCAGCCTTGACGTAATTAGCTGTTTTCTTAAAATTCAGTTCTTTAACTTTATTGACAAGATATAGGAAGTTCATATTCATAGGACATGCTCATTAATATGTTATTAAGAAGTGATTTAGCTTTCAGTCACCTCAGTTCAGCAAGTTTGCTCTGTTGCTTAGTAAGCACAGGGTCTGCCTTGGGTCCTGATAACTCAGTCTATGCATGATGGTATCAACACGTATAAGGTGTTGTGACAATGCCGGGTCGTAGTTCATTGCCTCTTGAAGCTCTCATGGATCGGCGCTCTTGGTCACGACTGGTCGATATTTCATAGGGCAAAACTAGTCTACTACAAATAATGTAGGCAATATGTAGAATTGCAGTTCATTGACACTTTAATAAATTATTAGTGCCCAGTTGTCCCCATTTATAGCCAGAATATAAGTCTCATTAATTAATAACACAGAGACAACCATCAGCTTCGGCTGTTGTACTTCAAATTTGAAGAAGGCCATAGTCAATAGCTGAAGTGTTTTGTGTGTGTGTGTGTGTGTGTGTGTGTGTGTGTGTGTGTGCGACTTTTTATGTGCCTGTCACAGCTCGTCATCCTGTCTTTGTGGTGAGTTGTAAACTGTCATTGCTATATTGGTAATTCCAACCTGAACATTTGATTATTATATATAAGGTTTGTAACATAACCTGTTTTTTGCTGAGTTTCAAACTTCAACCTTGATGTAATTAACCTGTTTTCTTAAAATTCAGTTCTTTAACTTGATGCTATGACACAGTTTAAAGTGAACTGAACTTACCTTAGTTCTTTTTTTCTTGTTGGAGGCCACTTTCTTGCTTTGCTGCAGAGGTTCTTAATCTGGAAATGTGTTCTAGAACTGAATTGATCATGGATGTCATGCTAATTACTAAGTAATAAGATCACGTACTCCATATTCATGAGTTTTCAGAAATTGTTCTGTCACATGATGACAGCCAGTTCAATGTGTGCCTCAACATATTTCAAAATCTGACTGACTGCAACCCTTAAAGATGCTCTGCTGTTCACACTTTCTTAGAATTAATACCATTCTTTCTATGAAAAAAAGTTGCCATTAATTACAAAAATTATAACAGCCTCACAGATACAAATTACATTCATAATTGTGATGGAATTACAGTTGTTTACTTTAAAACTGATGATACTTGAGGTATATAACATTAAAAATAAGCTAAAATTCTGAGAATTGACATAAATTGGATGTGACATAATATGACAGAAGCTTCTTACACATTCAGTGTTTTAGAAGTTCATCTTATAATGGAAAATGTTGTTTGATTACATTTTGGTAGCCAATGTTAATTATAGTTTATGAAATAAGTTTTAAATGAACCTCATATAATAATGGAAAGTCCAGGTTGGAATAAATAATATAGTGAGGACAGTTTACAACTCACCGCAAAGACGTGGCGACGAGCTGCGACAGGCACATACAAAAGACACACACATACAACACATTCAGCTATCGGCCATGGCCTTCTTCAGAAAATAGAGCACTCACGCAATCACACAGGCACACAACACAGTCATACAACCATCACCTTCGACTGCCACACTTCAAAGTGTCTTTTATCCAACCCTCCTTTATTGCATCTCTTCAATACGCTGGCACCACTTGATGTACTCTTCCGTCATAGCGACGTCTTTTATCTGAAGAGCTTGGTATGTGTCTCCTGTTATGCCCTTCATCAGGTGACTGTACACAGGGCCAAAACATTCTGTATGTATGAGTGTATCGGCTCGCATACATGCAGCACTAACTCCCTCTTGGGCAGAGTGCTCTGCTATTTATACACAGACGGAATGTACCAGAAATTAGTAGAACAGTTAACATAAGAAACAAGTTGAAATTACAAGTGAACATAAGAAACATGTAGAACATTCTGGAAATGTTAATTACAAAGAAATAAATTTTTGCCGGTGGACGGGATTGAACCGGCGACCTTTAGCAGCGCAGTCGGTGACGCTATCCCCTGCACCACGCTGGCATTCGATTTACGTGGGGTCTCATGACAATATAGAATTTTATACATAACTATTAACTATAGTGTGTATAAGGGTTCTTCTGCCCTTATAACTATGTTAATTAAAATTCATTTCCAATTAAGTTCAACTTAACTTGCATTTTGGAGGTGTGAATTGAAATAAATTGATTTTCTATCACTGTGATGTTTATTTCAGACCATAAGCTACTCATGACAGAACTCAGTTACAAAATAAATAAGACTAAAACCAAAACTAACTTTGTGTGAAGTAGCCTCCTTATATACTATTTAAACAATTACTATCATTGTTATACTTAATTAAACAATTCAATAAGTAATATCACAGATATTTTCGAGCATATTGTGATTTATGATAAAAATGCAGTCCGCCAGAATTCATTTCAGTGAGTAATTTAGGTTTTACATGATTTTAATGTAGCAAATATCACTTAGGTATGAGGTACAATTTAATTCATCTAATTAGTCTCAAAATTGCATTCTCAATCTAGATCTTGGTAATTGAATGATCTTACAAAGTTGATTTGCATATGTTTATGATCTTTAATTTGCAGTTGCTTAATATTCATAGTTGTTACACAGTAATTAGTCCATTTGTATGAATACTGACAATGAGAAACAATAGAGACTTCTAGAAAGTTCCACATTGTATAATTAGTTTACTATTCAAAATTTATGATTCAGTTCTTTGATAATTGTTTTGTTTAGTATAAAATGACTTATTGAGGTTAATTAATTACATATAAATTCAAGTCATGCCACAAATACCATGTATTAGTGAGAATGGAGTAGTTGGAATAAAAAGAAATGGAAGAAATATCGGTCTGTAAGGTAGAAATATAGTATCCTTGTCTTCACTAAAGCATGATATCCTGTACTACATATAAAATTGTAATAAATTTTACTTTCTGGTAGTAGTGCCAATTTAGTCTTTATTTATTGCAGAATGTGTTGTACTTATTAAATGTATTTTAATGCTAGTGATTTATTTTTCAGATACATAGTACGGCCCAGTCCATTCTCAGCACAGAAGACGTTTGAACGTCACAACAGCCGACGGAAGTCAAATATTAGTTTCTGCTCACAGCAGCTAGTACAGCAAATGGCAAACTCTGCAGCTGGCAGCAGGCGTGGGTCCACTATTGGACTGTCTGGCTATACACCGACCCCGAGACCCCCTCCACTTGTAACAACTAAAGCAAACTCCCTTTCACTCCCAGACAGCCCTACAGTTGCCGGGTGTGCCGCAAGTCCCAGTCCCGGCGGATGCTACAGAGCACGATCCAACTCGTTACGTGTTGCCGACGATATACTTTTGCGGCGTTCCAACTCCCTGCGACAGGGATTGGCACCCTCCGGTCCTACGAGACGAAAAAGCAGCCTGGAAGACCTAGGTTTCTCCTATGCTTCAAACCATAGTAACCCCATCAAAATAGCACTGAATGGAAGCATCGGTCTGGAGGTGACACCACCTGAAGAAGGAAGCTCACAGAGTGAAACCAGCTGTAGTAACCTTCTCAATACTGTCGCTACTGGTCTGTCGGTCGGTGGCAGCGCTGCAGGCGGTGGTGGTAGTGTAGGGATCAGTGTCAGTGGTGGTAGTGGCATCGGTGCCAATACAGGCGTGAGAAGTAGCGGAGGCTGTTCGGGAAATGTAAATAGTCAAGGACTGGGTATTTGTGCGCAGACTCCGAGTTCACTCGATGTGTCGAGCCTTGTCAGCTGCAGTGTAGACAGTTGTCCGCCTCCTTCGTCTCCTGGCCCGTGTGCCAGCCCGACCCCTCTGGCTGACCCACAACACCTCCAAGGTACACTTGTATGATATCACCTTATGTGGGGGAGGAGACTAAGCAGTGTAGTCCGCAACAAGTGGCTGTAAACTGATTGCTCCTCAGTCCCACAGTGATTCGTTCAGAACTGAACATTTATAACAGTGAGTGTACTTCAGTACCTTATTATCTATATGGAACTGTAAGAGTCCATTTGCAAAAATAATGAAATGGTACTGTTGGTATTTAGCTGTTGACTTTCTAGTACAACTTAGTACATAAAAGTAAATAGGTGCTACTTTGAGATATTTTTAATTTACTGTTATGTGAAAAAGAATTGAGTCATTTTAAAATGACATATATTGTTCACAAATAAATGCGGAAATTAAGGCATGTTTGGCTTGCTCGATATGTCTTCTTTCTCCTGTTGCATAAATTGCCTCTTCAGCAGACAGAGACTAATTGATACAAGCTAAGAAAAATATCAGATGGGCTACGTAGAAAAGCAATGTGTCTTCATGAGCCC
The DNA here is from genome assembly GCA_026315105.1 of Locusta migratoria. Classification (NCBI taxonomy): domain Eukaryota; kingdom Metazoa; phylum Arthropoda; class Insecta; order Orthoptera; family Acrididae; genus Locusta; species Locusta migratoria. The sequence goes on along the minus strand of CM048744.1, from coordinate 213,003,400 downwards.
ATTATTTCTATTTTTCTCGATTATCATTCTCTTGGCTGATATATTATCCGGTGTGGCACCGAATGAGTTGGAAATGGGAACAAATAGTGTGTAGCTGTAAGTTATCTTGAAGATTTTTTTAGAAACTAAAAACAATTTGGTGTGCTCCATAGCAGCATCATTGCCTTGTAAATATCATCTGTTATTACATACCATATGTATAGTGTACAGTGGTATAAATAAGAGTGTGCATTCAAGTGAAATATATAAGAAGTTTGTATATTTTGTTTACTCTGTAGCAGGAATAATTCTGAAGCTTAAGACTGAACTTGTAACTACTGAAAATATAAATTTATAATAAATATACTCTCGAGTAGCAGATTATTTATAGAAAGTGTAAACTGTTTTATCTAATAGTGATCAGTTTTCTTAAAATTACTTCTGATGTGGGAATCAAGCAAATATCTGTGTGTGGTGTTTTTGTTTGTATCAGAAGTCGAGAATTGTGCACTGATGTATGCAGGTTAATGTTGTATGGAATATGTTAGATATAACATATCAAAAACAGAATTTCATATGAGAAATATGTAAGGCCTTTTGCATAAGCTATTCAAAGCATATCAGCAGTGTTCAGTACTTTCATTACTACTCTTTAATGTCATCATTTGGCATTTGTTACAGTACATTCAAGCAGTCTCGTCATTCTGTTTCTAACTTAGTTGTTCTCACTAAAAATGTGCTTGGCAATTGTCATATCTTGTTATTTCAAATGATCTCAAGTAACTCTTTTTTTCCTTCCTATGTTTTGTTTTAAAAGTTAGAGCTTTGATGAATTAAATCATTGTGAATGATTAGGAGACAGTGAATAGATGTGATAAAATTATCAGCTCTAAAAGGAGATTTCACTTAGTTTCAGCAGCTATGCATGGTATTGATTTTTGTGATTTTATTTTAAAATTAATATATATATTTAATTATTTATTGTAATGTACAACAATGTTTTGCAATCAGGATTGAGTATCTGCCCATATTTATCTTATCTTCATGTTACAAACCATTAAAACCGGTCACAGACATCTTCGGGGCTTCGGGGGGGGGGGGGGGGGGGGGGGCAATAGGGATAATTGCCTATCTTGGAACCTGGGCACAGACATTTTATTCCTTGCAGAATTCTCTCACATTTATGGCAATGACGGTCTATGGCTCTGTAGATTTAACATTGCTCTGAGTAACAAGAATTACAGTGCCTTTAGTAATCACAGAATGTTTTGGTTTTCATGCTCTTATTGACGACAGGAAATTTTGCTAATTCCTTAGCATAGCAGAATTTCATTACTATTCTACTGTCAACCTGGTGAAATAATACAAAACAGTGTTGAAATAATGTCATCAATATTTCATTGCTACTCACTCATACAGCGCTTACTGTACCACAGAGACAGTAGCTATCCCCATCTCCCAAAACACTATTTTTAGTGTTCACCTTGTTAAAGCCAGTCATCAGTTGGATCAAACCTCTTCCAAAACAAAATCCTAAATCAACTACTGTGCAGAAAGAGATCAATCCAGCATCTTGACATGAAGATTTCTAGCACAGTATACTAAGGGTACAGCTAGCAATCATTTCAAATGCCAATTTAGTTCTTATGGTTTGACATATTTTCAAACTAACAGAATTGTTAATTCAAAAATGGCTTTGCTCCCTCTTGCTAAACCTTCTGCAAACAAACAAAATCAAGAAGCTAAGAGTTCCCAGAAAAAATTAACTTACAATTTTAATTACTCTATTTAGAATAATGTAGGCAAATGTACCAAATTTCAAGATAATGGCTTATGGTGGTACATGGCATTTGCCCATAGCATGAATAACATTTAAATAATAATCAGACTGTTATCTTGCTGTCTGACTATGGTGCTTGAAATTGTATCTGTAAAATACATATTATGAAGTGATGAATTAATGTGTCATGTCCTTTTACTTACACAATCTTCTTGACACAGTAATTATTTTTGTCTATATTCCATTCTAATTGAGAGAAGTTTCACAAAATATTAATACTTTTAGCATATCACATCTGCCATGCCATCCATGGTGATCCATAGACAGTAGTTTGATATTGACAATATGTAAATTGGTATTAATATTTAACTCTAGTGGCCTATAGGATTTGGTTGTATACTTCTTTTGCACTATTTGTTATCAAACTGTAAGATTTGGTTATTTGAACATTTTTAATAAGGGCTGAAAATTGTCCTTGCCCAGTAAACAAAAATGAAAATAGGTAACCAATTTACTATAGCTGATGGATGTGTGGCATCTAGACAAAAGTAACAGCATAGAAAACTTAACTGCTTTGCGAGACATCACTTCCTTTCCAAATTAAGTGTTAGCTTTTCTCAAACAGACTACTCTGACTTCTGGAACAATCCAGTCTTTTGTATTTGGTTTGATTTTTACTAACTTTTCTCTGAAAGGGTTCAATATGACTGCTATAGTTTGATTAATAGTTACTGGAGGTACTGCTGACTGTCACATCAGGTCCCTTGACAGATGAAACACAGTTTACTGCTGTAGCTGTTTACATTGAAACTGTAGTTGTAATCATATAAGAAAAAGATATTAAACATGCCGGGTTGTTAATACGTAAAAGAAAAATATTAATTTCAGTTGTACTACTAACTATATTGGTTAATGCTTCATCAAAAAGTTTCTAAACTTGTATGATTATCATACTAACGTACAGGCAGTTCATGTTCATCTCTCACTCTAACATACAAAAAGCAACACTTCAGTACTCCTTTGAGTATCATACTAACGTACAAGCAGTTCATGTTCATCTCTCACTCTAACATACAAAAAGCAACACTTCAGTCCTCCTTTGAGTAATAACAGTAAAGTTATGCAAACTCTCTTACTGAGTAAATGGGATTATCTGACGAAAGTCCATACCACAGTGGCTACACTAGATCACCAAAGTTATCACTGTCAGGCTTGGTTAGAACTTGCATGGGTCACTGCCAAGCACTGTCGGTTAGCAGGGTGCACTCAGTCCTTTTGAGGCCAATTTAGGAAAATAATTGATTGAAAAGTGGCGGCTCTGATCACGAAAACTGGGATGCCGGGTGAGTGTATGATATTGACCATGTCCCCCTCCACCCTCCATACCACATCTGTTGATGTCATTGGGTAAAAGATGATACTGTGGTTGGTCTGTATCTTTCAAGCTTCTTGAGGCCTATAGGATGGATTTTACAGTTTTATTATCTACCAAAGGAAAGTCAATAAAATAGTGAGGGTACATTGAAACTCACTGTAAAGATGATCACTGAAACCAGACATGCATGGAGATAAGGCAATCACATCGACACAGCTTAAATTTTTGGCCACAGCCGTCACTTAAAAAAACAGCATACTTACATTCTCACAAATCGCTCATGCACACATGACTACCGACTGCAGGTGTTATGGCCCAACTGGGTCAGGCTGAGATGGCGGTCATTGTGCATAAAAACTCCTTCTTTACAGCCAATACTAATTATAATCAATGACATTGGACACTTTTTACTGATTATTTTGGGCATTTGATAAAAACTGATGAGGAAGTTGAAAATTTGGGCACAGATCGGGGCTCAATCCCAAGTTTTCTGCTCACTAAGTCATCTGGACATGTTGTATATGAACAATGCAGGAACTACCTTGGCAGTGTGACTAGAGGCAAAAAGATACATTTCAGTGCAGAAGCACACTAGATTGATCGCTTCGTAGGAATTGTGGCTCCAAGTAAATGAGAATAGTGGTCAACAGATAATATGATATAATTGTAATGTAGAAGTTGAGAATTTGTGCCTGGCTAAGATCATGCCAGTGTAGTCCTTGCAGCTGCTATATCCACTATGTCCAAGAGCTTCTTCCTAACAATCAGAAAACCCAATTTCGATCCCTCGTCTAAGCACAAATTTTAAACTTACTTATTGTTCTTTATTTAATGCCCACAAAAAGCAACTAAAATGTCTCTGACATGCATGTGTTGTTCCAGAGTGTTTGTGTATTTGTATGTATGCTCTTATTTGTAATGCATGCTTTGAGCAAAAATTTAATTTGGATGAATGCAAACTGTCTTTTTAATGTGCCTCTGCGACTGTAACCTATCCTCATTAATTTATTCAAGATGTATATGCACCACAACAACCGAGATCTGGGAAAACCTAGGATTTTTTTAGAATTCCAGGAAGTTTTCATTGTTTACATTATCGGTTAATATTTTTGTAATTTTGGCTGGTAAGGACTTAACTTTACCCTACTACTGCAGAATAATACTGCAGCAATAAAACATAATGAGAATTACAAGAAAATTAAAATTTAGTTGAAAAAACTGTGATTTACAACAAAACACCATGTGCATAGTCTACAGAATTTGTCAAAGACGTCGGGACAAAGAGTATGCAATACTTCACAACAGAAAGCTTTCAATGAGTGTGATGGCTCGTGTTTGTTTCTAGCAGGGTGCGGTTTAAAAATTGGGATGACTAGTGTAGAAACATTGCTTTCGAAGTAAATGGTGTTTTATGCAATATGAATTACATTAATTGTTTGCTATTAATTTCTTTAAATAATTTTCTTCAAACATGATTCCTTTAATTCTCATTCAAAACACTACTTTGGGGCCAGCTACTTAGAGAAATTTAGGGTTCGGAAGACCAGCCATTTATGCCGTTATTAAAAATTTTAGCGACACATTTATGTTTTGATATATCTTAAAAGCTAAAAAAAGACTAAGCTTAAAAGTTAGTTTATCATATTTATTTTAGTTCTTTACTAGATACATTAGAAATTATGCAATAACAGTGGCAAAAATTATAATTATCTGGAAGAAAAAGTTATGGGAAGTGAAGACAGCCAATCAGGAGTTAGTAAATAATTATGCATTGTGATCACACTTTTGTTGTTCTATGAGGTTCATACGGAGCAACTTACTCGAAAATTGTGACATATTTGAAGAAAACAGGAAAATATTTTATATTGCTTCGACCATCTTGATGGCAAATTTTTCATTAGTTAATAACACGTTTCGCCCTTTAGCAGGGCATCTTCAGATTATCTGCGTGACAGAATTTACACAAAATTACAGGGCGGAATTACAAACGGTTATAATGGTACATGGGCTTATTTTGTGTTAAGAAGACAGTATAAATGGTAAACAAAGCTTACAATGCGCTCTCCGTGGTGTGACACCGTAAGTTGTTCCTGGAATGTTTTTTGGTTTTCCTTGTGGCCCTACAAATGTTCGGGTAACAACGAATTACGTTGATACCCTGCTAAAGGGCGAAACGCGTCATTAACTAATAAAAAATTTGCAATCAAGACGGTCGAAGGAATATTTATTCTAACTGATTGCTGTTGTACACCATGGATTGGAAATCATTTTATAGGAAAATATTTTTGATAAGAAATGAAAGCTTCTCTATTGGGTTACAGCCTAACAACACACACAAAAATTGTAGGCTTTTCATACAAAACTGTGATGTATTTTATAAAATAAAGTGAATGATAAATGACCATTCATAAATTACATCATCTGTCTCATCATGAAAAAACTGAAATATATGCAATTTTCATTTATGAAACAAAAGTGGGAAACATTCTCACAAACTGTTTGCACCTGACCCATGATTGGCCATTCTTACTTCCCATCAATTGTCACATTATTACCAACATCTACATCCCATGGAAATAAAAAACACTGACATTGCAAGTGCATTTTAACACTGGGAAGTTGTTTGCTGGTGCAATTGATTTAAGCAATTGATATGGTTTATTGCTTCAAGCCAAGTATAACAGGCAAATATAATTTCTCCAGGGAAAATCATATTTCACCCCTAAAAATGTGCATTTTCATCTGGGAAAAAAAATCTGGAAATTTTTTCTTGGCCGCGAATACCTGCTGTTATTGTACAAGACTATACTGAGGGATTGTTGTATAGTTTGTCACCTCCTTGAAAAAAATAAAGTTATGTAATTAACTTTCTGTTTGTTTTCAGGCTATATAGTGAAATCCCTGTCCCACTTACACCACAGCTTGCTGCCAAAACAAAATGCTGTTACTCATAGATAAAGTTGCGGTACAATGAGATGTGGTGACTTCAGTGCATACCCATACAGAAGACATCAAAAACAAATAATAAATTGACTTTTTCTTTGTGGTTATAATTAAAACTTTTCCAAATATCCCTACACTTCACCATCATTACACACTACATACAGTCATGTAGCACTATTCTGCTTTCTATACAGTGTAGGAGCTTCATTTTTATGCTGGAAAAATGTGATGAGTCCCTTCACTTTGGACAAACTGTGCTACAGTTGCAGCTTATGGCAAACTATGTGACCCATTAAAAGTTCTCTGTAGGGCTACAAAATAATGAAGTAGGTGACTGATTTTATTGACCTTGCTTATATTTTCTTTTCATCAAAGAGTATGATTTCATTTTAAAAAGTCCTCTGTTTCAATTAATTACCAAATACTATATTTTCAGTTAGAAGTTTTATTAGTGAGGACCGATGATAATAGGAGATAGCAAATTAATTTGAAAAGGGATGTGTATATCTTTGACATTCTTTTGTATAGCCAGATAGGGAATGGGATGATGGGTGGTCCATATGTAAGGATTAGTACCAAAGTCTTCAGTCATATGTCCTCAAAACTTTATTTGCAATCAATTGAATAAAGTTTTTAAAGTTATGGGACTGAAGGTTTAGTTATTAATCCTCATCTTTGATAATGTTCTACTGACATCAGCAGTTTCACAGTTTACAATCAGTTTAGTTACAGTCCACACAATTTCAGTTCTATCCTAAGAGTCTTTTGAAATGGAAGAATATAGACATTACATGTAACATAGTAACCAATATACCTAGTGCTTAACAATTCAGTACCAGTAATGCTTGGGACTTACCATTTTTTCATAGGAAAACTGGTACTATAAGTTTCAACGATTTTTCACAATGCAGAAGCAATAACGTTTCACAAAGAGATTTAAAGTGAAAAATTCCAAAGTAAGATATTAAAACAATATGTAGTGGCAGATGAACAATTGGCAGCACAATATAGCTACAAACATTGAGCTTTTAAGTCCCTGTATTATGTGTAGTACTCATGTAACTAGATTATATGCCCATGATATGTATTACAAGAACTTTTAATTTTGATAGGTACTGAAACACTCAATAAACTATACAAGCTGTTTAGTAAAATCTTAAGATTCCTGTCACAGCCTTAAAGATTTAAGGAGCTACAAAGCCTGGTGTATCAATTGGAAGAAACATTGTCAGTTATCTTTAATATTACACAATCCAGTGATAAATTGGATGGGAGCATAATTATTAATCATAAATTTCAGAAAGACATAAATATTTTACCACGATGAAGATTTATTTTAACTTTGTGTGATAGCATTCAACTTATAAATGTACATTTTTTTAAAGAAAGGCAAAAAATAAAATTTTAAGGACTCAGTTGTTGATAAGGAAAAGGATAACTTCTGGTTAAGAAAATTCCTTAACCATATTGTAAGTAAGAAGAATTCGATGAAAACTTGTTTATCAGATTGCACATACAGATTTAGTCATAAACAAGTTTTTATCTGGGTTTTACTGCCACAGTAATCATTTGAAATGTAGAGTGAAGCAACAGGTACTGTATCATTGTGTTTTCTTCAGACATACACTGACTAATATTAAAAATGAAAATGTGAGTTTGTTTGTTTGTTACATTTCCACACCTAGCCACTCAACTGGTCATGAAATTTTGCATACACGTTATCAGGGGTAGGGGAAAGAAAATACGGCACCTTTCAACCACCAAAATTACTATGCCAAAGAGAGAGAGAGAGATTAATAATATGTAGACAGTTGTCCAACAGAATAAAAACACAGCATATGAATTGATTTCAGCATGAAGCCTGGAGTACAGAACAAGGGACATTTGATATCCCAGAAAAAAATCTAATTCACGAAAAGAAAGAAATAATAATAATTCCAAGCTATCTTAGGCATACCTTAAAATGCTGCATAGTAAAATGTAAAATACAATGGACTCCTACACTGTTTGATCACCATGAAACTTGGCACATATCTGTATCTTTTCGTGTAGAATTTTTATAGTTCACAGGCTGCTATAGGTGCATGACAGAGGTTACCTTGCAATAAATTTCACTACTGTTTCGGTTATAATATTGTCAATTATATGTAACTTTCATGGTCACAAAGAAGGAGATGAATGTAGAGAAGAGCAGGAGGAGGAAATTGACAGGGAGAAGGGGATGGAAGGATATTTTCCAATAAAGGACTACAGGTATCTGAGCAATGTTAGGTATTAAGGCTAGTCCTTTTATATGTTCATTGTATTTTTCCAGTTGAATTTACTTGGAAGAAATGAATATATTTCATACTTAAATCGAATAATTATATTTTCTTTGACACATATCTGTTCTCAACGTTACTACTAATAAGGAATATAGGCTGGGTTCGAATCCCAGCCTTGATCCAAAATTTAATCTTATTGTCCAGCCTATATTGATGATCAATGAAAATATTTCATGTCTTTGTTCCAAATATCATACAGTATCGAACTATTATACTACTGTTTAAGTGATAGGTTTGTTGGGAAAAGTGAGAACAACTGTGATCCCAATACTTCTCCTAGACCTTTCCCCAAAAAAAAATCACCCTCTCCTCTCTCTCTCCTCCACCCCATCCCCCTTCTCATTTTGAGGTGTGTGTGTGTGTGTGTGTGTGTGTGTGTGTGTGTGTGTGTGTGTGTGTGTGTGTAGCACCTAATATTTTGTGAGAACATTTTCTCTGTTGATGTAGCTCCATACTAATGTGGAGAGTGGGACAATGGCTGGTTGAAATTATGATCAAAGTATATTAAAATACATAAAACCAACAGTTGTAACAATAATGATTTTATTAACTGGCAACCAGTTCCAGCACCTCATAATGCCATCTTCAGGCTCTCAACGCGTACAGGATGAAAATGTTATGTATATGATTGAATTAACTAGATTTGCAACTTCCATATGGGCTCGTGTGCACCATCCACATACAGTTTCTGTCTTGTATGTGATGGTGCACATGTGTGCACATGGAACCTGTGAATCCAGTTAAATTCAGCCATACAGATCACATTTTCATTCTGGATTCTTGATGGCCTGAAGATGGCATGAATGAAGTGCTGAAACTGGTTGCCAGATAATAAAATCATTATTGTTATGGCTGTTGGTTTATATATACTTTATGTCTCTTTGTTCCTTGTGTGTCTGCAGTTCCTTATTATTTCATCAGTCTTTCCAAAGTATAGCATCATATCCTTTGATATATTTAAAAATTATCCAGATTTAAATGATATTGTGTTTCTCCAATAATTTTATGAACCAAAAACACTAGTCCTGGAATAAAATTTAAAACAGTTTTCTGAAATAAAATTTTGATCAGCACAGAGACTTACATTAGTAGAACTCAACCTTCACATAAATAGACATTGGTGACAAATGAAAGTTGCTGCAAAAGCATTATACTGCATACATTATGTGCCTGTACACTATTTACAAGTGGATAACATAAAATGAATTCCCACATTTAGGTGATAAAAATATTGTGTATACTCTTTTCAAAGAATAATTCATGTGATTTTGCCTTAATGTGACCTGTGTAGTGTAAATCCATATTCGCTATAGATGTATTGTAAGTTAAAATATATTTTACTGGTCAGTTCATCTCAAAACACTGTAAATACATTTTATATGAAAATAACTTTTTCAACTAGGAATGTAACTCTTGATTTTAGTGAAAAAGTGTCCATTCTATTGTACATGTTCATTTTTTAAGTTGAACTGTTACAATAATCTTTACAGTGTACAGCTTATTTTCATATTTAAACATAGTGTTTATGAAGAAAGGTGTTGTATATAACCATTAAGAAAGGTGTTGTATATAACCATTAGTAAATGTACATTTTATATTTTATATATACCAGTTTGTGAGTCGACAGTCGAAATTGGTAAATAGGGTGTATTACAGTCTGTATAAGAATAATAACAATAACAATTATTATAAATATTATTTATAAATACAGTTGCCAGACAGGTATACTTTGTACTTTGGCTGAATGCTGTGTGTGTGTGTGTGTGTGTGTGTGTGTGTGTGTGTGTGAAGAAGAGCCCAAGGACACGCAAGGCAAACATATTTATAAGTGCCATATCTGTATTCAAAGCAGAAATGTCTGTCACTTTATCATTAACTGAGACACTATGTTTTATTAGCTTTTGTAATATATGGCTTCTTGATTAGCATTGTAAATAGCTTGAATGTATGTACAGTGTGAAGTAACTCCTATTTATGATAGCCATCTGAAAGGTACTGAATTTTAACATTTGAAGCTCAAGACTGATTGTACAATATTTTGAAATGCGGGATACAGTGAAGACAACAGAATTTGTTTGACTAAATAAATACACTAATTTAATCACATTCTTATGTGATTTGTTTTACTGTATAATTTCTTGTGTATCAGAGTTCTGCGAATATTTTGTCATTGATATAACATAGTCACTTCCTTCATGCAACAGGAAAAAGGTGTTGTCCACTCAAGTGTATGAACTGGCCTAAAATAACAGTTCTTACTAATGGTTGGTTTCATGATACAATTGTCTCAAAACTGCTAAATACATCCCAAGATGATATAATCATTAAATGAAAGTACTGAAGCTGTAAAAATGTCAGCCAATCTGTATTATTTGCTATGCACTATGCAACATAATAAATAGCAGTATTGTACTTGACAGACATCTGGCACTGTGAAATACTCAATTATTGGCACAGCACACCTTAGAACAACTTTGACACAAGTCTTTTGTTTTCCATTTCCAACATAATTAAGCTTCATTTTTATAAATTATAAGCATTAACAATTTTTAAATTGTGTTTGTTTTTTTGTTTTACACTGTGTTGTTTTTATATTTTGCTAGTGTGAATAATTTGAAGCTGTGTGAACTTCTATGAGACTTTGAAAAGAAAAGAAAGTGTTAACTGATGTGAGAGAATGTAACAGACACTGTAATACATATATTAAATATATTTTCCATTGTATCTTCCTCTGCACATTTCATTTTTTTATATAATATAAACACATTTAGCAATGCCCTTTCAGAAAATGTGTAATCACTTCCGCATGGATATATAATAAAACTATATATTACTGATTTAATAATATTGTATTACCAGGAAAAGTCACTTGAGAAAACAGTAACAGTGTGAGGAGACAGGAGGCAAAATTTCAAGCTACTGCAGAATCACATTTTTGAAGTAGGGAAAATTGTATCTAGATTTTGAAATTGTTGGCTAATTCATCTGTGGGAAATAAAGTATTACTTCAACATTTTGATATCTTGTAGAGCTGTAGTTGGCTTACTGACTGTTGTTGTTGTTGTTGTGGTCTTCAGTCTGGAGACTGGTTTGCTGCAGCTCTCCAGCCTACTCTATCCTGAGCAAGACTCCTCATAAGTACAACACCCTACATCTATTTGAATATGCTTACTGTAATCTTCTCTTCGTCTCCCTCTGCTATTTTTACCCCACACACTTCCCTCCAATGCTAAATTCATGATTCCTTCATGTCTAAGAATAAATATGTCATACCAAGCGATCCCTTCTTTTAGTCAAGGTATGCCAGAAATTCCTTTTCTCCCCAATTCTGTTCAGTACCTTCTCATTAGTTAAGTGATCCATCCACCTAATCTTCAGCATTCTTCTGTAACACCACATTTCAAAAGCCTGTATCCTGTTCCTGTCCGCACTGTTTAACATACATGTTTCCAGGGTATTTAGTGGAGGTCCCATTGGTCCCTAAAGCCCTTTATTCCAAAAGGTACCTAGTTTTTCAATTTGGTCCCTAAAGTGACTTTTTTCCAAATTGGAACACACATTTTGTCATATTTTAATAAATCCAATAAATTTTAACTGAGGCACCTTTCATGTTACAACTGCCTTTAACCTTTGTCTCAGCAATTTTGTCCCTTCATAGCTCCTCAACATACAAAAGTTTCCTGTCAAGAGGAATGATGATAGGACATCGTCAACCACGGGGTGAGGAAACGTACGCGGAGTCAGTGCTACACAATGCCAGGAAATTTTGCTCGACTTCTTCTTTATCTTTTATGGTAGAAACTACGCACTGAAGTAGTTCATATATGTTGGAAGTAGCTCCAACGAAGATGACTTGCTACTCCTAAAGACTAAATATCATCAATCAGAGGCAGGACATGCTGAGAAATGTGCTACTGATTTTAGCTGTGATTGGAAACATTCAGCTACTGAGATAGGCAGCAGTCCCATATTATTCTTGGTCACTGTACGTATGTATGTGTCAATCTCGCAATGCTGAATTTCATAGCTGCGCCAAAACCATTATGTGAGCAAAGAATTACAGCACTTTGGTAAGTTGTCGGAACAGTAGGTTGTTAGTTGTGGCTGTGAAAGTCACAATAATACACTTGAGAGAATTAAGTGGCATAGTAACTACTGTCGGATTGGCATTGTCTTATGATATTTTATTGATGATTAGGTGTAAAGATGAGATTTGCATATGTGAGTACTTTTAAGTTTAGTGGAGCAGGAAAATCATTCAAATTAAAGTTAACAAACAATCTGTAACTTGTAGATCACAGACAATGTGGGATACAGTACTGTATACTTAAAAAATATTTTTTTTTTTTCTGTTTCCAAGAGTTCTTACACTGCATGCAAACCCTTAAAACTGTGGATCTTTCAACATTTATAAACTATTATTTGTGTCAGACCATAGCCATACCGAAAATGTAATCGATAAGATACGTCACAATATATCGCAAGAATCGCATTAAAATGACAACACTTGCATGCAACAATGGTATACTTGAGTATGGTAGTGCTGTAATGGCAAACCCCAGTAGTTAAATCGGTGTGTGCAGGACTTAGTAAGCACAATAAAAACCAATTTTAATGTTCACATATTTCCTGTGATAATGACTTGCAAATTAAAAACAAGCCTAGATTGCACTTTATTTATATACTGCTAACTCATATCATCCTTTTTGGTCATCTTCAGAAGAATAGGTCTGTGTCTGCTGATGTGCATAAATCAAACTGTGAAGTCAAGCCCCTAAGACTAAGCTTTGTGTGTATATCCTTCTGAAGATGCCTCAAAAGGGCAAAACACATTAGCAGTAAAGAAATAAAGTACAATCAAGACTTCTTTATTAAATAAATTCAGAAATATGGGTCAGTGGGTAGGGTTATTCATTAAAAAGAAATTTATTTATGTCTCATATTTCATATCACTGTTGGTCCCTTAAAAGTTCTTTAGATCCCTTTTTTTTTTTTTTTTTTTTTTTTTTTTGTTACAGGTTGGTCCCATAAGTCCCTACTTATTTTTAGATTTCTGCTAAAAACACTGTTTCACTCCCATACAAGGCAACACTCCACACAAATGCTTTCAGAAAGGACTTCCTTACATTTAAATTAAAATATGATGTTAACAAATTTCTCTCAGAAACGCTTTTCTTCCCATTGCCATTCTGCATTTTGTATCCTCTATACTGTGACCATTGTGTGTTACTTTACTGCCCAAGTAATGAAACTCATCTACCACCTTTATTGTTTCTTTACCTAATCTAAGTCCTTCAGCATTGCATGATTTTCTTAGACTGCACTCCATTACCCTTGTTTTGCTCTTATTAATGTTCATCTTATATGCACCTTTCAACACACTGTCCGTTCTGTTCAACTGTTCTTCCAGGTCCTTTGCTGTCTCTGACAGAATTTCAGTGTCATCTGCAAAGTGCAATGTTTTTATTTCTTCGCCCTGAATTTTAATTCCTTCTCCACATTTCTCCTTGCTTTCCTTTATAGCTTGCTCAATGTACAAATTGAATTACATTGGAGAAAGCCTACAACCCTGTCTTACTCCATTCCCAACCTCTGCATCCCTTTCATGCCCTTCAACTCTGACAATCACAGTCTGGTTTTTGTACAAGTTGTTAATAAGCCTCCCTTTCCTATATTTTACTCCTATTGATTTCAGAATTTTAATGTCTTTTAATCAACATTGTCAAAAGCTTTTTCCAAATCTACAAAAGCTAGAAATGTAGGTTTGCCTTTCCTTAATCTATCTTCCAAGATAAGTAGTAAAGTGAGGAATGCCTCCCGTGTTCCTACATTTCTCCTGAATCTAAATGGATCTTCCCCGAGGTCAGCTTCTACCAGCTTTTCCCTACTTCTGTAAATAATTTGTGTTATAATTTTGCAACCATGGCTTAACTAGTCGTTCTGTAATTTTCACATCTGTCTGCACCTGCTCTCTTTTTAAAGTCTGAGGGTATATCCCCTGTCTCATACATCTTACACACCAGGTGAAATAGTTTTGTCATGGTTGGCTCTCCCAGAGACATCAGTATTTCTGAGGGAGTGTCATCTACTCCAGGGGCCTTTACTTAGAATTAAGTCTTTAAGTGCTCTGTCAAATTCTTCTCTCTGTATAGTATCTCCTATTTCATCTTCATCTACTTCCTCTTCCCTTCCCACTATATTGTGTCTTGTTCATTTCCTTTGTAGTGCCCCTCTATATACTCTTTCCACTGACTATTGTACTACTATTGTACTTACTGTCTATTGAATGTGAAAAATCATAGTTAGCTTAGCTGATCATTGATGGTTGCATGTCTACATCTATTGCATGCTGCAAGGCCATATGTGATGTGTACATACTGTACTAACACCTCTTTCTACTTGTACTGTTCAATTTGCAAATTGTATTTTTTTCCAAATATAATTTGGCCTTTTTATTTGGTTTCATTAGAAATTTCTATTTTGGGTTGTGGGGGGCCCCCCATCTGTTGTGGAAGTCCCTGGGTTTTAGCTCCATTTTCCCTCTCCTAAATCTGTTGGGTTATATTGGACAGCTGTACTCACTCAAATTTGCATTTGGTATTTTACCCATACAGTATTTGAGGAACTATACGTACATCTGTGGACAAATAAAGCCTCTCTGATTCAAACCCCAATACTTCTTAAATTTTGAATATAAATTGTCATTGATAGGAACCAAAGTCTTCTGGAATAAGAAGTTAATTTCATCAAAGAGGGTTGAGGTGCAGACACAGGTCCAGGGCATCATTTTGCTCTTGGGGTGGAAACTGCCACAAAAGGCAGAAGAATCAGCAATGCTCAACAACATGAAAATGTAGAAAGTAATAAAAAAACTGTTTCAAAGACACATTATGTGCATCCTCACTGGCAAAAGATTCTGGAATAGCCCCCATTCAAATTTACAGGATAAGACTGCCATGTGAAAATGATTGAATAACAAATGAAGTGATAACATTCTATGAGTCTGAACATGGAATACAACAAGTTTGCACACAATAGGGAAACTAGAAGATCTGAAAAGGGCAATTTAAACATATTGGAGATAAGTGAAATCAAATGAAAAGGAGGATTTTATGTCATATGAATATAATATCAACAGCAGTAGATGGTATAATGGGCAGGATTTGTTATGAATAGGAAAGTAGGACAGACAGTAAGGTACTGTGAACAGTTCAGTAATAGTGGTTTCATCATATTCGACAGCAAAATTAACACCAATACTTGAGGTACACATGCCAACATCACAAGCCAAAGGAGAAGAGATAGAGAAAGTATTTGAGGATATAGAAAAGGTAATTTGGTATGTAAAAGGAGATGAAAATTTCATAATTATGGGTGAATGGAACAGAAGGGAGGGTTTTGGGGGAAAATGGGTTCGGTATTGGGAATGAGAGAGGAAGAAGACTAATAGAGTTCTATAATAAATTTCAGATGCTAATAGTGAATATTCTTTTCAAGTAGAGAAGATGGCATACTTGCAAAGATCGAAGACTTCGGAATGTTGTACCTAGATAACATCATGGTCTGAAGACATTCTGAAAACAGGTAATGGCTTGTAAAACATATCCAGGAGTGACAAAGACTCAGATCACAATTTAGTAATGACAAAGCGTACACAAAAGCTTATGAGAATCATCCAAAAGAACTAGTATGAAAGGAAATGTACTGAGCAATAATGACATTTGAAGTTCACTAAAGTCACAGTGCAATAAGGAATTTAAGACTGAATATGTCTGAAAAAAAGCAATCACAAATGTTGGAATGACAAACATAAGTAAACAGAATGGAACTATGAAGAAACCACAGGAACAGAAGAATTACTTTAGCTGATTGAAGAGAAGGGGAAAGCCAAGGGGAAATGGTTGCATGAAAAATACAGTATGAAGAAATCGAAGAGGAAATTGTTATAAACAGATCTGGTGAAAGTTAACAATGTATTCACGACACAATACAGCATACTCCGTGTCACAATATAGGTCTGGAGCCACAACACTAGTCACAGTCTAGTACACAATCTAGCAGGTACCAAATCTAGTGCCAACAATGGTGGGTGATGACTGCAAGCTGGTGGCTGATATTGATGGCGCTGTCGGCCACACCTAAAATCGATCCAGTGGAGCCCGTTATCATATCAAGAGCTCTGGCTTATCAGGAGTGATGTGTGTTGTAAATTTGTCATCTGTTTACTGGAACTGGAGCCTGCCAAGCTAGGTAACGGTAGAATCGTATTGTCGGTAGGTCAGCCAATACGCAGGCATTGAGTCCCTCATTTATAGCACCCCTCCGCCATTAGGAAGGGTGTACATAGGAGATGTCTATTGTAGTGGTTGGTCTGCCTGCATGTCAGATCTCCAGAGGGGCCTGCACCCTGCAGTAGGGGATGCTCAACAGCACCTGGCAGGGGACCTGTGACTGTTCTTTGTGGGGGTGGTATTATAAGTGGAGGCGGGAGGCCCATTTCCACATCCAGTTACTATTGAAGAGGCAATACAGTGTGTGCTTGTGGTGTCGTCTCTCAGTTGAAGCCAGGGAGGTGTCCCTCGTGATGCATCCCTGTAATCAAGAACATCATTTGATTGCCCCAACCTGTAAAAAGAATAATCTTGAACAACTTGTTGGGGTGGTGTGTGCCATTGAGTTGTGTCAGATGAGGCTGGAGATGAAGGAGCTGGGGGCGAGGAGCTAGTTGGGAGATGCCGAGGTCAGATTCTAGTTAAGGTGACAAACAACTACTCAATCTGGGAGCTGCACCGTGAATAGTTTCCTGCCCCACTGATGTTCAACGGTTGCTGAAATCCATGGCTGTTGAAGGCCAAGCCAAGATTGGGCGCCTAGTCAAAAAAGAGGTTACAGCAGTGCTGGTGGTGGATTTAGTTCTGGGATGAGCAGATGCAGCAAAGTACATGGTTGGTGTCCATGCAGGAGTGTGCAGGTGACTTGCTGCTGATTCAGGAACCTCTTAGGAACTCAGAAATAATATTAGTGCTTCCTCAAAAGCATTGCCTTGAAGGTATTTCTGCATTTGGGTTTTAGACGCTTGGATAGCTCATTCAGCTTCACCATTAGATTGTGTGGGAACGTGTTGGATGTCATTACTTTGACAATAATGGCAGAATTCACTGTTCCTACATTGTGGTGCTGGAACGGCTCCCAATTGTGAAAATATTGGAGATGGCTTTGATTGTAGACTCCACAGTAATGGAACTACATTTTACTATCTAAGTGTAGTGGGAATCCATGTCAGTGTCCACCAGCAAGTGGGCATTGAAAAAAGGGCCAGCAAAATCTAAATTGATGCATTCCCAGTTACTGAAGGCTGCAGGACAGTGTGTGGAGGTTTGGCAGGGTGCTAGAAGCTGTGAGATGCACTGCAAGCATTACCAAATAAGAAGCTCAATGTCTCTCATCATACTTCGCTAGTATACATGATGGCAAGCCAGTGCCTTTGTTTTGGAGATGACCCAATGTCCATGTTGAAGTAAGGTGATGAAGTCCAATTGGAGGGAAGTGGTCACCATAACTGGGGCCATGTGTGCTGATCCACCTGTAACAGCATGCCATCCATGAGCAACAGTTCATTGCAGATGTTGAAGAAAGGGTAGAAGCATCCCTCAGTGCATGCAGCAAGACACTGTGGGCAACTCTCAAGGATGTAGGCCTGAACATCCATGTAGGTGACATCCAATACTTGGTTGCTACTCACTGGAAAAGTCTGTAAAGCTTCCTTGATTGTCCCATCCACCTGAAACACAAGTAGTTCTTGAAAGTAAAATCCGGGATCCAGCCCAGTGGGTAAACAGGAGAGCCACTGGTGTGTAATGGATCGTAAAGTTGTATCTTGAGATGAACAATGTTCTGCATTGGAGTCTGTGATGTGATTGTTGATGCTGGCTCAAATAAGACCATCAGTGATTTGTGACACTTGACACCATAAAGAAAGATCTGAAATTTAGTAAGGTCTCTTTTTTTAGCCTGTGAATACTTGGGTTGTGTGTGTGTAAGGGTCTTTAATGCATAGGCAATGTACTGCTCAGTGCCATCAGGATTTTTGTGAGCCAGTGGCATCCATGGATACAATGTGAAGCTTGTCTGGCTGAAATGTGGCCAGGTAGGGTGCTGTTTGCAACTGCTCTTTCAGTGTTTAGAGACCTCAGACCAATAGGGAAGTCAGTTCTGTTGCTCCCAGGATGAAAGTCGATAGTAAGTGATATTTCTGAGAAATGATTGAAGCTCTTTCAGTATTGTTGGGCGCAGGAGTTACTGGATGCCTTTGACATACTCAGAAGTTTGCTGCACGGCACTGCATATGATCTAACCAAGGTACATGATTTGAAGCTGGAAAAGGTACAATGGGGGACAAAAAGATTACCCTACCCATGCTCATGCCCAAGCTTAAGTTCAATTGTTGCTAACTCCAATGGTCTGTGCAGCTTCATCTTGCTGTTTACATCGTCAAATAGAAGTAATACAATAGTTAAGATACAATGTTGAAATTCATTGCACTTTAACACACACATCATTTTATTTAATTTTTTTATATTTTTTAACATATTTGAGCAAATAGAAACAGTTGAGGTACAAGAATTCCACATGGGTACATTTACTACAACGAACTGCTTCTCACATATATTACATTGGGTGAGTAGATAGGCTGACGGTTTATGAACGCAATGGGCATGTGTTTGAATCCCACTGGAGTCAATTTATTTTTTAGACCTCTTGCAGATAATATTTTAAATATTAATTTGCTAAAAATTGTGCTGTTGTAAGCTCTTATAGGTTTTCATAAGATTTGACACAATTTTCTTCCTTCAGGATATTCACAACCATCCATTAAATAATGGCATCTGCAACAGTTGTCAGTTTCAAACTTGTTATTTATTTATGCACTAACAGTGTTTCGAGACCTATGTCTCATCATCAGATGCATCTGCAAATTACAATCAAATAAAATAGTGATGTCGAGCATGTAATAAAATGGCCACCCTAAACCTTTACTAAAATTATTCAGTACAAAAAGAGTAAACGTACTTGGTGAGTCCGTAAAACTGTTACATTTAGGAACAGATTAAAATAGCGAGTCTCTGCAACATGCAACAAGGCCACTCACAAGGCAAGGTCTGCATATAAAACAGAAGTCCCATAATTAAGAAGCAAAACATCAAAAAGATAGAAGATTGGCACTGTTAAGAACAAAAGAGTGCATCTATATTCTGCGCGCCTAACTATACCAAACCAAAAGTGAGCCCCATGCAGAAATGCAACTTACAGAACCGCCCAAGCACTGCAGCAGCCCTACAACAGCCACCGAAGCAGACAAGCAGCGTTATCCTCAACTATGATCTAGTGACACCATCCAACTGTCATACTCAATTGTTGTGGTTGTAATTGTACGTAAAGCAACTTTAATAACTAGTGCCTAAACCCAACTGTATTTATGTAACAGAGAAGCACTAATAACATGGAATTGCACCATGTGAGATAGGAACCAAAATAAAATTATAATTCAAAAAATAACCTAACTGATAACAGTGTATACTAAGAGGACGACTAAGAAAACTATGCAAATGGATGGCCCCCCAAAATTAATGATAAATTCACTCATCAAACCAGAATGGCCGGTCGAAGTGGCCGAGCAGTCTGCGGCGTGCCAGTCATGGTCTGCACGGCCGCTGCGATCGGGGCTTTGAATCTCCCCCCCCCCCCTCGGGCATGGATATTTGTGCCGTCTGTAGTATAAGCTAGTTCATAAGTAGTTTGTAGTAGTTAAGTCCCATAAGCTCTACAAACATTTGAACATTTTTGAAACCAGCATGTAATTATGACCACTAAAATTAGTGCAAAGATCTGAGGAAATGACTGGCAGAAGTTACAGTTGGGAAAAGTGAAGATCACTGAGTTTTAATACCCTGTAAACATTATATATAGTTACTTAATATGCTCTTGTGCTTTAATTCAATTTGTTCATTCAGCTTGTTTATATGACTTAGGATGGATAGAAGAGTTGTGCAACAGAGAATCTGTAGTGGTAGGCTTGCAATATATATCCTTTAAGATTACAGATTGAATAACACTGGAGAAAGGCTACAATGCTATATTATTCCTTCCTCTACTACTGCCTCCCTCTCATGGTTAGGGACACTACATTTGCAGCACTTGAGAATTTAGGTAGCATGTGACATACATCCAGAGAGCCACAGAGGTAAAGCTGACCACTCAGGTAAAGTTGAAAATATCTAAGTCTGTTACAAATTTTAAAGTGTAGCAGTTGAATTTCATCACCTAGTAGCAGTTCATGTCTTAAAATTCTGATGTGCCACAAATATTCTTACCCTTACTATTCATTACACAGATTTACATGACAGTGTGATTGTGAAATGGGGTAATTTGTAAAACGCGATTCCACCCATTTGGTCTGACCCTGTTGTTCGCTTGTTGTCTTGTGGTGTCATTGTTGTACGATAATTTTGAGTAGTCTGTGTTTACAGATGGTGTGTGTAGGCATTTGGTGATGTGCTTTTGTGGTAGAAGTTAAACAGTTTGCAATCATATTTGGTTGTATTGTCTGTATTCATGTGGTGTGATACTTCTCTCAAAGTTGTTTTCTGTCATGTATGTGTTACTATGCATTTCAGTAGTGTGATGATTCTGGTTTAGTTCACCTTTCTATAATTTCATGTGTTTTATTGTTCCGTTTTATTCGGATGGATATGATGAATAATTGTAATTCTTTCTTGCTGCGTGATGCACTGCCGGGGAGGTAGACTATGTTGGCCACAATAAAATTTCTTCAGCTTCTTGGTATTATAGCTGATTATGAAGGTAACAAAAGTCATGGAGAGTTGTAATTACTGCTTTTGGCAAAGCCAACAAATGTGAAAAGGAAGAAACTGGTTGTGATGAAAGGGCGATCTGTCCCAAAGCCCAAGGTCTAATTTGGATTGGGAGGCAAAAGTTAGGTTGTGAGCTGACAAAACTAACAAATGTGAAAAGCCACGTGAGAATGGCGAGTGCTCTAAGGCACCTTAGTGCAGAGTATGGTTGCTCCCCATTGGAGTTTTGAGTCCTTCCTCAGGCATTGGTGGGTGTGTTGTCCATAGGTTAGTTTAAGTAAATTGTAGTATTTTGTTTGACTAGAGACTGAAACCTCAGTAGTGAAATCCCATAGATTTACAGACATTTGAACATCTTTTTGAATGTGGAAATTGAAAGACTGGATGTGGCGACAGACTGATCTGTAGTGTAATCTCAGATTCCAAAGAAATCAAGTGCAGACAAATGTGAAAATCACAGAACTATCAGTCTGATAAATCATGGTTGCAAAATACTGGCACAAATTATTAACAGACAAATGGGAAAACTGGTGGAATCTGACCTTGGGGAAGATCAGTTTGGATTTAGGAATAATGTAGGAACATGTGAGGCAATACTCACATTACAACTTATCTTAGAAGATAAGTTAAGGAAAGGCAAACCTATGCTTCTAGCATTTGTAGGTTTGGAGAAAGCTTTTGACAATGTTGACTGGAATACACTCTTTCAAATTCTGAATTGTCAACTCACCATTACAAGGAAGTGTGTAGGGTGAAAATCGTAGAGGGAGACAGAGAGATGAATATAATAAGCAGGTACAAAAGGATGTAGGCTGCCGTTCGTATTCACATATGAAGAGGCTTGCACAGGACAGGTTAGCGTAGAGATCTGCATCAAACCAGCCTGCAGACTGAATACCACAACATATGTAAATAAATGATTTACTTATGGGAAATTATTATTAAAACTTGAAATTGTACTCTATAGCTGAATGTGAGTCAAGTGTTTAAAATTAAATTGCCTTTAATGAGCCACAGTGAAATAGTGGAGCATTCTAAGGCACCTTGCTGCAGAATGTACGGTTACTCACTTTAGAGGTTTGAGTCAAAGTCAAGGGCAGATTCAGGGGTGAGGTGGGGGAGGGCACAGGGGCATATGCCACCCCCCTCCCCCCCTCCCAGAGGAAAAATGAGAGAGAGAGACGATGAGGAAGGGAAAGAATCTTAGCATTAGAATAATTAATTAAAAACTTTCATTGCCGGCAGCATGCAATTGTGAGTTTAAAAATCCCAAATCTCTGTCATTTACATAACATAATTTGAATGTTTGTGTTATGCTGCCATTTATTTGTTTCTTGTTCTTTTTTGTCAGTAATTTATGATAAAAATAGATAAAAGTTGTTTATTGCTTTGTGATTGCTTGGGAGATAAATGAGCTATTGTGTATGTTTTACTCACATGTAAATAAAGTTAAAGGATTTAACTATGTAAAAAAAAAAAAAAAAAACGTGAATTTCTAGGGCTGCATTCAAGCTGGCGGTATTCAGATGTTTTCCCTTAATGGTTTATCTGATTCTTTTCCCAGACACTAAGAAATGGTACTCCCACCCATTATAAACAGTTTTATTTGAAGCTACACATTTCGATTTTCCAGTTATAGGAGCAAATTAGAAATTTAAACAGCATTTTTCCACACGTCAGATACAAAGGATTTTCATGATAGTAGAAATTCTTCTCGAAACACAGTCAAGTGTAATTTTCAGAATCAAATTTTCACACTGCAGCGGAGTATGCACTGACATGTAACTTCCTGGCAGATTAAAATTGTATGCTGTACCCAGGATCCGAGCCTGCGACCTTTGACTTTCGCGGGCAAGTGCTCTACCATCTGAACTATCCCGACACGCTTCACAGTCCTTCGTCACAATTTTACTGCTGCCTATTTATCACCTCCTACATACCAAACTTCACAGAAGTGGTAGAAAGGATGTGGTGGGCACATGGCTTAACCACAGCCTAAGGGATGTTTCCAGCATGACGAGTGCTAGTTCTGAAAGGTTCACAGGAGAACTTCTGTGAAGTCTGGAAAGTAGGACACAAGGTACAGACAGAAGTAAAGTTGTGTGGCGGACTGAAGCGTACTGGGATAGCTCAGATGGTAGAGCACTTGGCAGTGAAAGGCAAAGGTCCCAGGTTCAAATGAAATCATGCTGTGGCCAAGTGCTTAATTTCTCACAATATTTAGAAAATGTCTGCCGGAGAGAAGAAGTAAATGGGGTTGCATTCCTAGATCTCAGTGCTGCATATGACACAATCGTCCATAAGCTGCTTACCCAGAAAATATATAATGTCACAAAGGAGTACAACCTATCTATGTTTGTGCAATGCATGTTACAGAACAGACTTTTCTATGTAAGCTTGCAAACCAAAAACAGCCAATAGAGGAAACAAAAAAGGACTTGCACAAGGCAGTGCTGTGGCTCCTATACTTTCAAACAGCACTGTCACAACACAAACAAAAAGGTCTGTGCCAGGAACAACAAACTGCGGAAACTGACAGATTCATCATGGGGAGCTTAGCCACATGTTTTGCGCACAACCAGACTAGCGCTCAGTATCTCAGCAGCGGAATATGCGAAACCAGTGTGGAGGAAATCGGCACACGCTAAACAAGTTGACATTGCTGTGAATGAAACAGTATGTATCGCCACAGGATGCCTCAAGCCAACTCCCACAGCCAAAATTTGTCCTATCACAGGCATAGCACCACCCGCTGTTCGAAGGAAGGTTTCCGCTGAGATAGAAATATCAAAACTACAGAACGATCCTCAACACCTGATGCTTTTGCACCGCAAACAAGGGATCCGGTTAAAGTCCTGCAAGAGTTTCATTAACACAACTGAAGAGCTCTTTGCCGAGCTCAACATAAGGTGTATATCTTTGTGGAAAGAAATGCTGCCACACTCCATGTTAGGTCTCCGTGAAGAGGGATCTGTAGGATTTGAACTTCCATTTCCAACTTGGAAGACATTAAACTGGCTGCACTTGGAGTAACTAGAAGCAAATCAGACCTATTGAAATGGGGATATAGTGATCATAACAGTTGTGAATGCAGGGCAGTACAAGATTTTAACCATCTACTGACTTGTCCAAACATGTCAATAATATGTACTATGGAAGATATTCTTAATGTAATATGCTGATTACTGGAAAGGGAGAATATAACTGGTGTAACCAGACACGGAAGAAGAAGAAGAAGAAGAGTAGTATGCAGAGGAATACTATATACACCCATATGGACTAATGTGCAAACTCAACCCTATGTCTGCAGGGGGGCCAACCCAGGTCTGACAGAATACACAGAACTCACAGATGGTTGGCAAATGTGCATCAATAAAATGTGATTCCTGAAGAATGACACAATCTGTGGAGTAGAAGGAAATCAGTTATTTTAACTCCAGGAGCTGATGCTAACAGCTATTACAATTCCATTGGATGAGAACTGCACAAGGATCCAGATGGGAGGTAAAGGGGTTATAAGGTTGTACATAGATTGGTCAGCATCTGTCTTGATGAAGAAGGGACAACATCCATAAACAGTGAATGAGATACAAGCTCACAAGGGGAGGACGCCTACTCGTCATCGCTGAATTTGTCCAAATTTATGGTAGATGTAGGGCGTGGTGAGACACGAAAGTGCCCCAAATGGGACCTCTAGATGGCCAAGCATCTTATTAACTGTCCCTGTGATGACATGGTTAGGAAGCAGTGTTTGGCTCAGCAGCAACAGGTTGGATTCGTATTGAGAAATTCGCAGCTTCAACTCCACTCGGTGACAAATTTTTTTCTGCTCCTTGGCAATGCATACACCTACATATTGTTCCCATAGGGATTGTGAGGACAAGATTAGAGTAATTACAACATGCACGGAGGCCTTTAAACACTCATTCTTCCCAATCTCAATACATGAATGGAATGGGAAGAAACCCTAATAACTGCTATAGTCGGACGTACCCTCGCCATGCACTTCACAGCGGTTTGCAGAATATTTATGTAGATGTAGATCGATGTCACAATTAACCACAACATCATATACGTTATTTTATTAATTTATATAAGCAAAAAAGAAAGGGCACTGGATGAAATTTGGGACTACAAACATTTAAAAAGGGACTATTGTTAATGCGTACTTGGGGACATCATGTATGTAAATCAATACCTCCATTTTTTGCAATTGTTCAATTACATGTACCAAGGTGATATTCATGGAAGAAACAGAGGAATCAATAATTTTGACTGAATTTTGCACATGTTATGAACACTGTCCTTTTGCAGTTACATGGTTTTTTTAGTGGTATGTCCCCTGCAGATGTGCACATATAAATTCAAAACAACATATATGATGTTGTGGTTATTTGTGAAGTCAGTAGTTTGCACATTACCAAGGAGCAAAAACATTTGCTGCCAGGTGGAACTGAACCCATGAACCTTTCAATAGAAAACCGATCTCTTATCGCTGAGCCAAACACCACTTTCTACACAGACTCTCTCAGGGGCAGTTGATAATGTGCACATGGTGATATATCCATATCAAAATTCCTTTTATTTCCTAGACACTTAGCCATCTAGAGTTCCCACTTGGTGCACTTTCATATATCACCATGCCCTACATGTACCATAAATTTGGATAAATTTGGCAATGACAAGTAGGCATCCTCTCCTTGTCAGATTGTTGGTTGTGAGGACAAGGTTGGCACCTCAGATGGCACAGGAGGGACCTTGTTCTGCAACCCTTTTTCTTCTTCTTCTTCTTCTTCTCCTCCTCCTCCTCCTCCTCCTCCTCCTCCTCCTTCTACTTATTCTTCTTTCTCTCTTGCATGATTGGTAGGGCAGGTCCCTGTGAGAGAAATGGCAACAGTGATGTCTGGGACTGATGAAGAATGGGTAACCTTGTAAATCACAGATTGTGAGTCCAGTGGCCGGTTTGAGGCAGAAGACCTCTAATCAAAGAGGAACGCTGGGAGTAGCCCTGAGATAGGGAACACACACAGGAAGGGGACAAGGTTGTTGCAGGAGAGGGAAGAGGAGGTGGGAATGGGCTGAGGACGACGGGGGGGGGGGTGTGGCCCAAGATATATTAAAGGAAAAAGTTGATACCATAGCCACAGAATTCAGATGTTCAAATTTTTGATGGTCCTCAGAGTAGGATGATTGATCTAGAGATTTGTATTACTTTATTTACTTTTCTTTCTTGCACACCAGGCAGTCTGGTGATTGTAAAGAATGTTGTTGCTTATGAGTGGCATTTGCAGGGGTGGAACACAGTGGTTCCCCCTAATGGAATAGACATCCGTATTTATCACATAGCAGGACTGCTGTACAGTGAGAAGACACACGCAAACTGCACACACTGGAAACATCTTGTGTGTCTCGTATGGTCTTACATCACATTGACCTTCTTTGTGAGAGTATCCACTCAAAGGCCAAGATAAAGGCACCAGTATCAATATGATTATCCTTAGGTTCCTCTGAACACAGTGAACAAAATGGATACCTTGCTATTACAGATTGGCCTGTAGTTTCTCATCAGTTAAAAAGAGGTGGTCACAGTGAAAAATAGCTCTCGGAACCATATTTCATGATTGGTGAGGGGTTATGGACACTAGGACATCACCTATGTGGTTGCAGGCACACAGAGCTGCATTCTCTGAATTTATCTTCTATGTTTTCGATAAAGAACAGCAACTTGGTGCAGACCAGGTAGCATGGAAAGTGTTTCACTCCAAGCTGACGAGCCTGGTCTTCCTCACAAAGAATTGTCAGGGGGGGGGGGAGTTCTTCTTGTCATAGTTAGTAGCACTGAATGTACTATTTCTAGTTTCATTGACAGCCATAGCAAAATCATTTTGTAGTTTCACACATTTCATGTGTGAAATGTCTGCCCTGGTACAACCTACTAGGATCACTCTTGGCACCACACAACCACAACAAAGCCACCTGGCACAGTGGCCATTGCTGGAAATCTCAAAACCCCAAGAGACCAGGTATCAACTGCCTGCATGAGGAGGTCAGTGTTTTTAGCAGAAATTTAAAAATAAATAGGGACTTAAGAGACCAACTTGTTAAAAGAAGGGACCTAAAGAACTTTTAAGGGCCAACAGAGATATGAAATAGAAGACATCAATAAATTTCTTTTCAATGAACAAACTTGCCCAATGACTCATTTTTCTTTATTTATTTAATAAAGAAGTCTCGATTGTACTTTATTTCTTTACTGCTAATGTGTTTTGCCATTTTGAGGCATCATGAAATATAACAAAGCTTTGTCTTAGGACTTGAATATGTTGACTTCATAGTTTGATTTAGGCACATCAGCAGACACAGACCTATTGTTCTGAATATGACCAAAAATGGTGAGGAGAGTCAGCAGTATATAAAATAAAGTGACTTTGGCGCATCTACGAAATTCAGTGTGGCGTGATTGACACACAAATGCAGTGGGCAAGTATAACATAGTACTGCTACACCACCAATCTCAGTAGCTGAATGTTTCCGATTGCAGCTGAAGTCAGTAGCACATTTCTCAGCACTTTCTGCCTCCGAGCGACAAAATAATTTTGTTGGTAGGAGTTACAAGTTTGTCGTCGTTGGAGCTATTGCCCCACATATACGAAGTACTTCCAGGTGTCATTTCTACAATAAAAGATGAAGAGGAAATTGTGCAAAGTTCCTGGCATTGCATAGCACTGTCTCCGCGTACATTTCCTCGCCCTATGGTCGACAATGTCCTACCGTCACTCCCTGCACTCCCCTTGACAGCAGACTTTTGTACGTGCAGGAGCTGAGAAGGCATAAAAATGCTGAGACAAAGGTTTAAGCCAGCTGTAACATGAAAGGTGCCGCAGTTAAGCTTTATTGGATTTATTAAAAAATGACAAAATCTATGTTTCAGTTTGGAAGAAAGGTACTTTAGGGAACAAACTTAAACTATTTTTTTAGTTACCTTTTAGGTACTTCTGAGAAAAAAAAAGAGACTTTAAGGACCAATGGGACCTCCACTAAATACACTGGGAGGTAACAGCACAAGTAGCATCAGTGTGATCCCTGTGTTGTTAGGGGGCTTTGCCAGAAGGGCACATAATTGCCCTCCCCCTCGCCACTGGATACCAAGTGGGGGTAGGATACTATGACGAAGAAGGAAGGGAGGAAGGAAGAGATGGGGACCAATGATGTAGGGGATCACATTAACTGGAATTTTGAAAAATGGGAGAACTGACAAACAGAGCAAATTCACCAAGGCCACCATCAGAAACACGGGTATAGCCAGGCCTACTTAACCCTTTGAGCGCTGCAGACGGGATATGCCGCAGCGCTCCACCGGGTCGTGGGGCCGATGGACGTGGTTTGCTGCGGCAGTGGTATTTCCAGTGGGCCCTGCAGGCGGGATTCACCGCACGGCCTGGCCGGTACCTGGGCGCTAATGCCGGCTTACACCGCAGCCGATCCCTCTGCCTACGGGTCTGTGGACGTGAACAGCCACAGGGCTGCATGCCGGCCTGTCCTGACTTCTTTTGTCCCTTCTACTGCACCGGATGGATGTTCCCTATTTATTTTTCTGTGCCGCTGCCTCTGCTTTCTGGAAAAAACTCAGCACGAATGTCAAACTGTGAAATCCGTAGCAATCTGGTTTGTGTGACTATCTGCGTTCAGCTTCTGTGGTTTCGTTTAGCTTTCTGCCGTTTCGTTAGGCTTTTTAGAGTTCAACCGAGAAATGGCACATCGACGTTGTTGCACTGAAGAAGAGATACTGGAGATACTGACAAGGAGTGACAGTGACAGTGAGGGTGGTATCTTCAGTGAATGTAGTGACGATGATGATTCATCAGAAGAATCTCGCAGTAATACACCTCCACATACTTCACCTAGCAGAGCTCCTCAGGACAGTTCTTCAGATTCTGAAACTGAAGACAAATTGATAATAACGAGAAATTTGATTGGCAAAAACGTGATTTTAGTCCAGTACTTCATACATTTGATGACTGATCTTCAGGACATAATTGCCAACTGGCGCCTGATTCAAGCGTTCTATTGTTTTTCATGCTATTTCTATCAGTAGATTTGCTGAAATTTATAGCACTTGAAACGAACCAATTTTATACGTTCAACATGGCAAATACGTCGGAATGAGTTTGTTCTCGGCTATCCACCTGGAAGGTTAAAGTTTTGAGGAACTGTATAGCTTCATTGGACTTAATTAAACAAAAAATTCTGGCATTATTGTTTCTAGAATATTCTGACCTGGGTTGCGGTAAAAGATATTTATTTAAATGGCGACTAGTCTCGAGTGAAGCCCAAAGACTGTGACTATAACATTACAGCTATCCATATCCTATGATTTTATTAACTGCTAAAATGTGGTTGTCACATTTCTTTTTTACATGGTTGTTTGAAACTGGGCTTCAGCTGAAACTAGTCGCTGCTTCAATAAATATCTTTTACCGCAACTGAGGCTACAGTTTTCTAGTGATATTTAGTAACAGGTTGCTATTCTATTTTCCAGGAAGTTAGATTTGTTAAAAAAAATTATAGTCCTAGACATTCATCTCCTTATGATAAGCAGAAATTATTCAGACATAACTATAAGTACTTAGAAACCTCAATTTGATTGATCGTTGCCTGCCGACAATTAACTGGGTTTACCTAATCGAAATGTATTCGCAAACTTGGAAATGGCGTCTTGCCACAAATTGGTCAGTTGCACAAACTCACCCATTTCTGAAGCACAAAAGGTCATTAGGAATTAAAGGTGACGTTTAATTAGGTAGTTTAGAAACTTGAGTATTTCCTTATCCAATTCGTAAGCAAAAGTTGTACATTGTCGATTATTTATACTGTACAATAACAATTGCGTCCCGTATAAAAAGAATTCACTAATGCTGAACATTTTGTTTTTAAGTTTCCCTACGGATAATTAGTTGGATTAATGCTCTCAAAATATAGTGGTTAGATTCAAAAGTGTGACTCGGCTTCCAGATGCTTTCATCGAAAGTAGCCTAGTTTTCACGAGAATTACTGCGCTAGTGCAGAAGAACATCAATGTTTAGTCGTTATGGTTTCTAGAGCGTTTGAATCGTAAGTTGCATACAAAAATCAGATAATTAAGTATCAGTATGCCAAATAAAATTCAGATGTATACAAAGACCTTATGATGATTCTTAAGAACTAAACACAAATAAAAGAAAGCCTTTGATGAAGAGTGTCATTTCATGTCAGCTCACCAAGCACACTCCCTGTTCGACCATTACAGATTTTGTTGAAATTTTATATCAACATTCGCTGAAATTTCTCTTGCCAACCTATTAAGTATTAAGTTTCATGAGTCAAAATTTACACTTTTCTCGTGCCGTGATTTACGCGTTCACCTTTGATTCAAATCATTTAGCATTGTTGGCCTGCGTTGGTTGTCAATTTACACTTTTTTGCAGTTAAAATAATGTTTTATAAAACTTTCCAAACTGGACTTATTAGATAGAACACAGGTTTCTGCAAAATAAGGTTGAAAATACCGCATTTTTATCCTTTCTAATATCTTCACCTTTTACACTTAATTTAGTATTGGAAAGCGACACATAAATGAAGCTGCATATATCAGAACCTTGCAGTTTGTTAGTCCCTAAGATACAATGTGCCAAACGTTGAAGTTTTTTGAGTCACAAATTTTTAGAGCAACTTTGTTTAGTCTTTTCTGATTGTATATAACATGAAAATTCTTTTCAATATTATTCCTATGAGAACGCGTACATTTGTACACAATGGGAAATATTTCGATGACAAATATGAAATTTGGCCGAGTCATAACAGCTCAAAGTCGCCAGGAATTCACGCTCGCCCTTCGCAAAATTGCGCATGGCGTCAAACAAATGATTCCAGTATTGCTTCAACGAATCTTAAAATCTATCATTATTGATTGATTGGCGACATGTTCGAATGTTCACATAAATTTTTCCGTCATGGTAGAGCAGGAAAATGTTCTGCAATTAGCCGATTTGATATGAAATGACCCAGGGGCTACATGTTAGCAGCGTAAGGAGTTTCAGTGTAGATTGTCTGTCAGGCAATTATTTCAAGATTCAAAGCATCCAGATATTCTGTTTATTTGTAACTTCGGCAAGAACACTGCGAGGCTGCCGTGGCCGTCCTGGTTCCAGAAATACTCCGGCCACGGCAAGGACGGCCAGGCGGAGAGCTCAGGCACACACAACAGGCCGCGGAGACGGCGGCCAGCGCAGGTAGGCGGATTAGGCGGCCATCACGGCAGGCTTGACTCGGCCAGCCGGATGCGCAGGTGCAGCACTCAAAGGGTTAAAGGGAAACACCTAGAGAGGAATAATGAGGGGGGAGGAATTGGGACAGGAAGAAGGGGAACTGGGAAAGGTAATGCAGCCTGGGAAAATAGGAAGAAAGGCTACAATGGCTCAGGGAGCCACGCATGACACACACACACACACCCACAAAAGAGCTGTGGGTCCCTGGGGGAGGGGGGGGGGGTATGTCAAACAGTCTAGTCTTAAAGACTATAAATTCTCCAAAATAGTTTCTTCATTTTGAAATATTTTATGTTTAATGTCATTAGCTATAGAATCTTTAACTAATTCTAACTGTTCCGTAACTATCAAGGCCATTACACTTCGTCACAAGTAATGAAGTTATGTTGAGAAGTCATTACACCAGAAGATAAATTACCACTACTGAAATGAGAACTCTTCACAGTATATTTCTTATAAACACACCAGGGTTTTATTTGACCCATAACTACAGAATATTTGAACCCAGCATCTGGTTTACACCACGTTACATCCATATGTCTTACAACTTTTTTAACGTGTTAGCACAGTCATAACTAATCAACAACTATAACAGCTGAATGACAATTCCATGGTGCTTTAATTATTCCGAGGTTCACCAAAGTTTTATTAAAGAAATAAAATGTCTCTTTGGAACCTCTTATGACAAAGGGGAGGTTTGTTTTCCACAATATCCTGTAAAAGATAACTTAGGACAGTAATAGTCCACAAAAAAACTCCTACAATATATAAAAAATAATTCATTTGGACATTTTGTCCATCCAAGGTGAGCATATAGTGTTCGAGACACTACTAAGTGTTCCCAGAAGTTACTTATACTGCCTGAAAATGCTCTACCTCAAACATCACATCCTCATTTTGACCCGATTTGTTGTTATAGTAGCACTAGCTGTGGTATCCTGGACTGATTTTGCTTCTGAATGTGGAAACTTGTAATATTTGCTCTCTCCGTGTGTCTGTCTCTGCCTTTTAACATTATGACAGAATCGATTTTCCTTTTTCTTCATAGCTTCCAAGACACTCAACAACCAAGGCAGTAATGAAATATTAGCAACAACACAATCTCTTGTTATTTCTTTACTTCCTGTAGGTTGTGGCTATGTCTTGGAGGTAAAGCCACCATGAAGCCGCAATATCAAAACACAAGCAGCCCCATTCACGGCATGTGAATCCGTTGCTATCATTGTTGTGCCTTGTCAGTCCCTTAGCCAACTGTTCTCTTCAATTTTCCCTGCATAGATAATAAATGAAAATATACACAGAGGAGTGTTTACTTAATCACTACATAAATGAAGCTTTTATCATTACAAGAATATCTTTCCACTGTAACTATGTGCCTGAAATACAATTCACACTACAAAATGTCTGCTATTTTTTTATTTTTTATGCTACAAGAAATGGTGTATGTATTTGCTTACCTTGCCCAGAATTTCCATTGTCCAGGAACACCAAATATCTGCATATAATTTTTAATATAGCGCATCCACAGCTGCAATATTGATTCATTTTTTTCCCCAAAGAACTTTTGATCAGTTAAGTAGAAAAGATGGGTTTAAAATATAAAGCTTTACTGAAAGAAAGACCGTAGTCCACTACTACTTTTGAACTACTACATGACCAGTTTTGCAATGACTATAAGTTGCATCTTCTGATGTATGACATAAAATCCCTTGTCAATTATTACATAAGAGTTACATAAGGCCTGATTACATTAAAACAGCTCACATTCAGTGCATCCCAGACAGCTTCACTTCCAAGGCCACTATACAGTGCGACTACTAGGCTTAGACCACATAGTTCTGTGTCCTAAGACAGCCGTCGTAATTCTATCAGCAACAAGATTATGGTGCATGAAAATCATTGCATATGCAGATTATGTGATGATTTGGGAAGAACAACTGAACACCTGGCACAGAGTAAACAAAGAAACAGGTATGTAAATAAGCTCAACAAAAAGTGAAGTGAAGAAAATCTGCCAAAAAAATTGAAAAGTGAAGGATGTAATCTGCAATGGAGAAGTTATTAAAGAAGTGGATGCCTTCAAGTGTCTAGGAAATAAATTAACAAAGGAAAGAAAGGAGATATCAAGGAAGAAATTTCAGAAAGAATAGAAAATTGTATAAAATTTTATTATTGTGTATTGGAATAATTAAATTGGAACATACCTACTGATAAAAAAATCACTAAGTAGAAGTCATATTACCTGCCAATTTTAATCTATGGATCAGAATGTTGGACAAAAAGATCTGAGCAGGGCACAAGTACAGAAATGTGGCTTCTTTGAGGAAATCTTGGCAAGACAGAAGATAAGAGCACACTAAAGACAAAGTCCCTAAAAGAATGGAAGCAAACCCTAAAGCTTTCCTAGAAGAGTCCTAGAATGGATAGAATCTGGATGGAGGCCAATTGAAAGGCCATGAGCAAGATGGAGAGACCAAGTGCAACAACATGTAACCTGAAGAGGTCTTCAATAGGAAGAGGTGTTAAACAGTAGACTGTGGGGAAAAAAGAGAAGCTTGGAAGAGGCTCTGTCAACAACTTGCATAAGCAGAATAAGAAGAATAACAACAAGAGAGATATTACTGCTTCCTTGCCTTTTATGTCATCAGTAGAACAAGTCTAATGTGATGGTTGTATGGCAACAAAGTGATGTGGAACAACACACCCTAAAACACTGATTCCCTAACACAGCTTTTAAAGACTAATGTCATGTAATATACAGTTCAGTAATACTACTGATTAGTGTTTTGTAATGTACACAGAAATAATACTGCTTTTCTCCTATTTCAATTTTTGCTCATCAAGTTTACTGTGTACAAATTTTAAATTACATTGCTTCCAAATCCTGATTATTGTTGTTTGTGGTCTTCAGTCCGAAGACTGGTTTGATGCAGCTCTCCACAATACCCTATCCTGAGCAAGTCTCTTCATCTCCACATAAGAACGGCAACCTACATCTGTCTGAATCTGCTTACTATATCCATCTCTTGGTCTTCCTCTGTGGTTTTTACCCCACACACTTCCCTCCAACGCTAAATTCACAATTCCTTGATGTCTAAGAATGTGTCCTACCAATCTATCCCTTCTTTTAGTCAAGGTATGCCAGAAATTTCTTTTCTCCCCAATTCTGTTCAGTACCTCCTCGTTAGTTACGCAATTTTTCTCTACCCTATTAAGGGATCTAACATTCCACGCTCCGACCCGTAGAATGACAGTGTTGTCTTTCCTTATGATCACATCCTCCTGAGTAGTCCCCGCCCAGAGATCCGAATGGGGGACTATTTTACCTCCGGAATATTTTACCCAAGAGGATGTCATCATCATATGTTCATACAGTAGAGCTGCATGTCCTCGGGAAAAGTAACGGCTGTAGTTTCCCCTTGCTTTCAGCCGTTCGCAGTAACTGTGTGGCAAAGCCACCTTAGCTGATGTTACAAGGCCAGCTCAGTCAATCATCCAGACTGTTGCCCCTGTAACTACTGAAAAGGCTGCTGCCCCTCTTCAGGAACCACATATTTGTCTGGCCTCTCCACAGATACCCCTCCGCTGTGGTTGCACCTACGGCACGGCTATCTGTATTGTTGAGGCACGCAAGCCACCCCACCTCGGCAATGTCTGTGGTTCATGGTAGTGGGATTGTTGCTAACCTTTGTTATTTATTTCCATCAAATTTTGCTTCCCTTGTTCTAGAGGTTAGGTCTGAATTCCAGCTCTCTGTAAGCATTTTCTCTCATTGCAACTCTAGTTCCAAAAATAAGTGTTTACACATTTTCTGTTCATGCTTGTCTCCACATTCATCTGGTAGGTATAAGTTTATTTTTTGCTTTTATTAAATATCATTTGATAGGCTATTTCCTGTCTATGTCTTGAGTCTTTATAGATTTTTTTTTAGTTGAGGATATGTCCCTCTCCAACTAACAATTAAAGAAAGTAATTGAAACTTAATGGATTATTCGACTTAGCATTTCTGTCTTGAAATTATTTGTCATTGTTACCTGTCTTGAAATTATTTGTAGTTGTTACAAATATTCTAGCAATTATACTTTTTGCACAGATTTCAACTTCTGTAATAAACAGCATTAGTTCTTGTCTTCATCAGAAACCTAATGCATGAATACTTATGAAAATAATTCCAAAGAGAAATACTTCAGAGGGCAAACAGTGTCACAAGAGGGAACTGATGACTTAGATATTTAGTCCCTGCAAAACAAGAACATTGTTACAAGACTGCAGAAATAATTGGACAAAATTGATACCCAAAATAACTGAGAATTTTACTGTAAAAAATCATAAAACTGTATTTATGTCCGAATGCCCTGCATCAATTTCTAATTAGTCACCTTGGACATGTATGCAATGACACCAGCATTGTTCCTATTTTTAAGTACTCCTGGAAGTTCCTGAGTGGAAGGTGTCCGGGACTGTTCCAATTTTTGGATGTATTTGATAGAGTCAACGCAATTTTAATCTCCAGGGCACGTAGAAGTTATTGGGGCCTGAACATCCCCAAATCCCTCAAAACCTCACAGTAAAATCTGCCCATTGACAATAGCTAAGATATGTACTTCCAAACATCTAACTGTGGATTCTCTTACTGCTATTGGTTTGACTAGTACACTACTAGTATTTTGGGTACACCTTATATATAGATCTCAGTAAAATCTATATCTATTATGTAAGTCTATAACTAGTTCATATATGTTATGACTAATAACTCACCTATGCACGTTACACCAGCTACAAGTGTCACCAGGATCCTGAACCGTCCCATCGGAGTCCAACACAATCCACATCTATGCACACCCACTCCCGTCCTTGCTATTAGTATTGTCTGGGACACAAACACTTTGGCGAGCACAGTACGCATACAACTGAGGCGATGTTCATGGCTGGCCCAGTGCCTCTCTCAAAACGCCGCACGGCTGGCAGGGTGCAGCGCAGTAGTGCAGCCAGCGCTGCACAGTGGCTAGTTCTGCTAACGGGCGGCGCGCCGTTCAAACACATGCACCGCACGTTACCACATTCTTCCCCCTTCACAGTGTAATGTTCAGGCTATGTCCATGGGCAATGCCTTGTCCATCTCCGGCTGCCAGCTTCGGGCTGGTACTAGCCCATAGGGTCAATAATGTCCTGATTGTCTTTGCCAGGAGTAGCTGGTACATCTGTATATGTTGCTTGCAATTACCAGGGATGAGGGAGAACCGTCCGCCCCCAGAACTGGAGATAAAAAAGGAGTGGTTTCATTACTTACAGGTTGATTCATGTTCATTTCTGGTGTCTGGATGTCCATAGCTTCGGAAGCGGTGGCGCTCTCCCCACCGTACAGCACCGGAGGCTCAGAGAGGGAAGCCAAAGATGGTGGCGACCCGACGCCCAGGGATGAAACCGCTGGGACTGGTGCCAGTGCCGAGGAAGGCACCCCTACCACTGATGGAGCTCAGGTGGACACAGCACGCAGTGCAGAAGTCAGCTCCTCAGAAGATGTCGGCATGGAGAATGCCGGTGAAACAGGCGCAGGTGGAGGTGGTGCCTGTGGATCTGCCAGGAGTCGTGAGCGCAACTGATTCCAGTGTCGACGAAGAGTGCCCACAGCAGTGTCCACAGTGCAGAGGCAGGGGCCGAGTCATGACTTCACCTTACCTGGCAGTCAATGAGGATGCCGGCCAAACCCGCGCGACCACACAAGCAAACCCGGAACATAATGACCTGATGGTCGTGTGGGCACACTTGGTGGCTGAGGCAACAACAAATGAAAGAGAGTGCAAGGTTGCTGGCCATGAAACAATTCTGCCAGGCTGCATTTCCCTGCCGGGGTGAATCGGTACGACATCAAGAAATGGATAATGGTATTGCCCACAGAGCAAGAGGTCACATACTTGCACATTTGAGCTTTAAAAGTACGCACAAACCTTTCCACTTCGCCATTAGACTGGGGGATGAAATGGAGGGGCTGTAATATGGTGAATGCCCAGACGTGCAAAAAAAATCTTGAAAAACAGAAGAAGTGAAAGGGGTGCCAATATCTGAAACAAGTGCGTGGGGAAACCCCTCCAAAGCAAAAACTTTAGACAGTGATTGAATAGTTACAGCAGTGGACATGGTATGGCAATGAAAAATGTATGGAAAATTTGAATAAGCATTCACAAGAAAATACCAATAAGAGTTCAGGAAGAGACCCATGTAATCGATATACACCCATTCCCATGGCTGTCGGGGCTGCGGGCAAGAAGAGAGACACGCCTGAGGTGCCGCCTGCTGCAAAGCGCCTAACGAACACTTAGTCACCAGCCTCAAAATGTCACCATCGATGCCGGGCCAAAATGCATCCGGCGAGCCAATATTTACGTGTGGCAAACTCTGAAGCATCTGGAGCACTTTGGAATGGAGATCCGCCAGAATCAACACCGCAGGGCCTGTCCATCTAGCCAAAAGGAGAACCCCGTGCCATTCAGACAGACAAAAACGGAGGGAATAGTATTTACGGACGGGATCTGAAGCCCTATGTGGAGGGGCGTCCGGCCAGCCCACACAAATGTAGTGAAGAACACGCTGCAGCACAGGATTGGACGACACCACCTTGGCCAATACTGGAGCCGTAATAGGAAAACCATCAACAGTAGCCCAAGCTTCCTCATCTAAATAAAAGCATAAAAGCTCTTCTCGATCAAGGTCAGGATCAGGACCCGCCGGAAGGTGCGATAATGTGTCCGCGTTAGCATGCTGTGCTGTGGGATGGAAATGGATTTCATAATTATAACAGGAAAGAAAGAGAGCCCAACATTGCAACCTATGAGCTGCCTTGTCGGGAAGCGCTGCTGTAGGGTAAAATAGAGACACCAATAAGATGAAATTTGACCACATACAAGTAAACGTGAAATTTCTTCAAAGCACACACAATGGCTAATGCCTCTTTTTCAATTTGAGAGTATCGTTGCTGGTTAGCCGTCAACGTCTTACATGCAATGGGGCTTTCCGACCCATCGGGATACTTATGGGCCAAAACTGCCCCAATGCCATGTTGAGACGCATCCGTAGCAAGAACCAAATGTTGCCCAGGAACATACACCATTCAACAAGGGGCAGAAACCAGTAAGTGCTTTAACGTGTGAAAGCCCATTCACACTCAGACGACCAGGCAAAGGGAACACCCTTCTGAAGCAGACGATGTACGGGATGCACTACCAAGGCAGCCCCCGGTAAAAAACGGTGGTAATAGGCAATGTTGCCCAAGAAAACCTGTACATCTTTAACAGATGCGGGACACGGCAGGGACTGTACCGAGGCCACGCAATCTGGCAAAGGACAGACACCCGCTGAAGACACTTCAAATCCCAAATAAGGAATAGAAAGTTGGAAAAAACGAGACTTGTCCAGGTTGTAGCGGAGACCAGTTGCTTGTAGGGCAGAGAAAAGTGCCCGAAGGTTTTGTAAATGTTTGTGGGGTGAGGCCCTGGTCACAACAATATCGTCTAAGTAGTTAACACAGCCCGGAACCGGACGGAGGAGCTGCTCTAAGTAGTGCTGGAAAATAGCCAGGGCACTAGTGACCTCAAAAGGGAGTTGCTGATATTGGTATAACCCAAAGGGAGTGTTGATGACCAATAGACATTTGGCGTCGTCATCCAAAGGAAGCTGAAGATAGGCTTCTGCTAAATCTATGTGAGAAAAAGAGTGTGGACCAGAAAGTAAAGCAAGGAATTCATCCATACGAGGCATGCGGTACGAGTCAATCACAGACTGTACATTGATGGTGACTTTAAAATCACCACTGATAAGACCCCCCCCCCCCCAGGCTTCTGCACAAGAACCAGTGGCATAGCCCATTCACTGGAAGAAATAGGAGTTAAGACCTGCAAGTCCTGTAGGCAATCCAATTCAGCCTTAAGTTGGTTGCACAGGGCCACCAGCACCTGGCACGCACGAAGAAACTTGGGTCATGCCGTCGGTTTCATAGTAATGTGGGCGATAAATCCCACCGCACAAACCCAGTCAACCCGAAAACAAGGAAGGAAATTCCCAACAAAGAGCATCCAACTCCGGAAAAGGAACCAAATCTGACAGGAGATGGACAGAATCATCGATAGGAAAACCAAAAACATTAAAAGCATCCAGTCTGAAAATGTTTGCAGCCCCAGTGTCATCAACAACAAGAAAAGTGATTGGCCTGACGACAGATTTACACGCTGTGGAAGCCATAAATTGACCCAGGATAGGAGGCGAGCCAAGCTGTACATATGTGAGATAATTGAGAAGAGAAACGAAAGATCCAGTATCGACAAGTAAGGTAACCACCCTGTCAAAAATCTGAACTTCAACAAAAAGTTTGGGAGACGGAGAGTGAAAATTCTGGACAAGATTAACATCCATCTCGTCATCTTGCTCAGTCGGCCGGGAACGGCAAACAGGAGCTATGCGGCCTTTTTTCTTGCATGAGTGACATGTAACCCAATGCTTGGAGCAATCTGCCCTGTCATGCTGTACAAAACAAAGGGGACAAGATGGAAAAGGTCACTGCGAGTGGGAGTGTGCGGCGTGACCCTCGACTGCTGCGAAACTGTAGTCCGTTTACGCCCGCGCGTGCAGCAAGTGGGGTGCTCCCGTATGAAAGCAACGTCCTTGCAATCCAAAGGTGCTGAGGCCAACTGCAAAACTGCAGCGACATCACCCCAAGTCTCAATTTGGTCCCCTGCAGCCTGGGAGACTTCAAAAGACTGCACAATGTTTAAAACATCCATCAAGGTAGGATTTTCCAGCTGTAGGGTACGTTGGCACACTTCCCTATCTGGAGCAAGCCGGAGAATTGTGTCCCGAACCATATTGTCCACATATGACTCCTAGTGGGTCAGAGTAATGAACATACACCAATGGCTAAGACCGTGCAGCTCTGCGGCCCATGCCCAATAGGACTGAATGGGTTTCTTATGCAACTGGTAAAATTCAACCCACGCTGCAATAACATGCGTATGCGGGCGGTAATGGACTGACAACAAACAACACATCTCATCAAAAAACAAAACAGCCGGTTCCTGCAGGGAGGCTTGTTGACACAAAAGTTTATAGATGTGAGGGGAGACCCACAAAAGAAATAAAGTCTTACACAACGCCGGGTCGATACCCCGAATGCAAGGAAATGTTGATGTAGTCTGTTTTTATACGAGTCCCAATCTTCTAAAGAATTGTCAAAGCCAGAGAAGGGAGGTGGAAACACTAGTGGGAGACACAGAACTGGAATCAATCGCCAGCCAAGGAGCCAATGGCAACTGCGACACCAGAGAGTCAGAGTGGTCCACCTGACGTGACACAATTGTAGTTAACTGCTGAACGGACTCAACCACAGTCTGTAATGATAGCTGCAGGATTTGGCCCCATGGGGGTAGCTGAAAGTCCTCCGGACTGAGTCCTTTGTTTTCCACCATCATCTACAACGGAGCACTAGGCAATTCAAACACCACCTCCATCACCAATTGTATGACTAATAACACACCTATGCACGTTACGCCAGATACATGTGTCGCCAGGATCCTGAACTGTCCCATCGGAGTCCAACACAATCC
This sequence comes from Locusta migratoria, assembly GCA_026315105.1. Lineage (NCBI taxonomy): Eukaryota > Metazoa > Arthropoda > Insecta > Orthoptera > Acrididae > Locusta > Locusta migratoria. The sequence goes on along the minus strand of CM048744.1, from coordinate 212,962,230 downwards.
ATATCTATGAACACCCACTCCCGTCTTAGCTATTAGTATCATCCGGAGACACAAACACGTTTGTGAGCACAGTAAGCATACAACTGAGGCAAAATTCACGGCTGGCCCAGTGCCTCTCTCAAAAGGCCGCACGGCCGGCAGGGTGCAGCGCGGTAGTCGAGCCAGCGCCGCACAACGGCCAGTCCTGGTAACAGGCGGTGCGCTGTTCAAATGCACGCGCTGCACGTTACCACAATATATCTACGTGTGTGTGTGTGTGTGTGTGTGTGTGTGTGTGTGTGTGTGTGTGTGTGTGTGTGTGCGGTTGCACACTGAACTAGTTACATACTAATACATACTGATAATAGTTACAGATTTTAATTGGACCAGACAATCCAAAGCTAGATGTCTTGGATTACATGTCTTAGTTATTTTGACACAAAGTCACATAATTTTTTTGGCACATGCAGTTATGAATAATAGTGGTGCATGTCAACATGTTTCAGTGCTTCTGCAAATTGATAAATGGATAACATGACATAGCAATGGATTTTCATCCATTTCTGTTAGAGACTTCAGGAGTACAAGGTTAACAAAGGAATACAGACTACAAATAAACTTAAAGTCATTACAGTGTGGGTTTTTCATGGGGTGCGAGCCCCAGAAAACACACTCGTCTGGTTACAACACTTTATTGACCTTAACTTCAACAAGCATCGCTACAGACTGACTGTAATTGTTGGTGGTGGCCGAGAGCCGGCTTGCCCAAAGACAATCGTAAAGATATGGTTGTTTGTTCAGAGTTGATTACGGCTATCGCCGCCACAACAGCTTATTGTTGAAAATAATTTGAGATATGTGGCAATGTCTTTGGTACTATGTGCACTATGCTACACACCATTGCAGTTTGTTGGCATGGACAGTAAATATTGCCATTTTGTTACTGTGGTTAGAAGTTGAAGTAAGGAAATGATTAATTGAACAATATGATTTTGATTTATGGTCAGGAACATCAGAATTTAGGTGGTGGTGGTGGTGGTGGTGGTGGTGGTGGTGGTGGTGGCAGCGGCAGCAGCAGTGGTGGTGCTTGTAAATATGCAGTACATTTTTTGGCAGGTGACATCCCACTCTAAGAACATTTGTTCCAATATCATTTGAGAGGGACATGACACTATACACCTATGATATTGTTGGTAGCCCACAGTTGTGGTAGAGGAGGAACCTCTACATTCTGTGCAGAGTTTAGCTGCATGCCATCACCTTTAACAACTATCCATGTGGGGAACAATACAAGATAAAGCACAGTATTCCTTTATGTCCATTTGCAGTAACTGAGAGTAGATCCTGATTTTCAGTGTCGTACAACATTTTGTGACTGGTTGCCAAACTAACATGGCATGGATAAATAATTCCTCGGCAGAGTTATGGCAATAGATAGAGCAACATTTATTACAAATGGCATTTTCAGTCAACACAATTATACCATTTGGGCTGATGAAAATCCACAGTTATCTTAGATATCCACTCCCAGCATGTGTTCTCCATCAGTGTTTGGGAAGGAATCATTGGTAATTGCCCACTTGGCCCATTTGAACTGTCTGGATGACCCAAAGTGAAACCATTTACAGTTTCTTCAGACTGTCCTCATCTACTGAAGGATATTTGACTTACAACATGACAGAACACATGGCTATTTCTTCACTGCACATTATTAGAGTGCTGGGACTCACTCTTTGAATTAACATTACCCTCGGAGGTGGACTGAACGTACAGCAAAATCTCACACCCTGTGTGTGTGTGAGCTCCAAACAGTGTATAAGAAAAGAGACCATCAGTGGCTGCTACTGCTGGAGAATATGTCACAAAATTTCAAAGCTTGACAATCATGATGTAGAAAGGCAAATCTGAATTCTAATGCATTGGTGGCCCAGACACTTTGAACATCCTGTAAAAGTAAAATGGTCTGTCAGTATAAAGACTAAAATCCTTGTGTGAAAGACTATTTCTGATCCTAACATTCTGTGCAGTACATTTTAATGATACTATTAATTCATATTTTACATTAGATTCCATTTATAAATTCTGTAGCCAACAGTTACAAGGCAACCTGCACTGACAATCCCTCTATCACCATAATGAAGGTAGACAAATTAAAGATTATCTTGACAACTAATCCTCTTACAATTTATCGAAGTTTGTGCAATCATAAATAGAAAGGAATAATTTATATTATTAATTAACACAATAATAATTAACATAAAGGCCTTTGTATGTACTGAATATAAAACATTTTTCACTCCATTTATAAAAAAAGAATGAAAAAGAAATCTATCACTATTGCAATATATGATTAGAGGAGGATAGACGGAAGATAAGGTTATTGTAACTTAAACCGCAAAAAATGATTTCTGTAATACTTTAATAATGTACAAGAGAACATCACTGTACAGGCTCTTCAAATACAAAATATTGTTTAACAGCAGTATAACAGATAACAAAGTTAAGAAAGTTGGTATACACATAATACAAGTATTTACAATTTTTTCCCATAAACATACATTACTGATAGTACAGCAGGATGTGCATGAGAAATTGGCCAGTCAGTCAGTCTTCCAAATCCTCAATGAGAAATTAAAACTTTTGTTTTATAGTGAAATATACATTATTCATTACCTTCCCCTACTTGTTTACTCTATTTCAAAATAGCAATTTAGAAAAAAAATTAAACAGATTAAAACAATATTCACACAATAAAAATTGGTTCCCAAAATGATCTACTGAACATATCATATGTTACCATAGACCACACATGTCTGATGTCTGGAAGATAAAATATATGAACACAGAAAAGAATGAGATAATGTTTCATGGAATGTGTTTACGACAGTCCCAGACCAAATAGTATCACATGAAAAATCTCTTTTAAAACCACATTCCTACCGTTGCTTTATTTTTAGTAGCTACTAAGACAAAATTAATAAAAGAAAAGAAATTTCTTTGTTTAAAACAGTCTGTTCTTCTGCCAGCATCTTTACATATTCAGTAAAGCAGCAGTACAGGCAACACACTGGACATATGAAGAAACAGTTTAATACTTCATGAATTAATTGGTTCTTCTTAAGAAAATTTAGATTTTTAATTGTCGGTAATACAAAACTATCTCTCTTTGTTACATTTCTTCAATTGAATGTGCATAAATGTTCTTTTGGTGAATTCAGGTAAGTTGTTCTTCACTTAACAGGTTTATTTTATTGATTTTTATTACTTTGGAAGCATATGATCAGGGATGCAATTTTAAGGGTCAGTATGAAATGGAGACAGAAATTGTGTGGGGACTTTGCTGGCCAGAGATAAACTGCAATAAAAAATCATTACCATAGCAAAATAACTATTTTATCATAATAGAAAATTTTAATAAAAAAACCAGTAAATTAATAAGGAGAGAGACAGATCTTCAAGATCCAAAATTCTTAGTACCTGTAAAAAGGAACACTAAAAAACAGAAAAAATATTTTCTCACCAAAAAAGGAACAATCAAAATGATGAAATTGTCTAAACCATGAAATGATGATGTTTCCAAAGTGTATCAAGCACTGGAATCCATAACACAAAAATTTGTGGGCAAAAAGTATATTGCTTGACTAAAACTGAATCACTGCAGAATCAATTCTAACAAGGAGTACCTAAGTTCTGAATTTGATGTCTTAAGTATGTGTGTGTACTGCTTTAGGCATGGCTAAATCATTAATGCAGTATACATTCCACCTTGTGGATTCCCATAAAGTGCTTTATAGATTATGTAACTTTCTCATCCTGACATACTGATTTAATTTGTTTAATATTTTGTAAGGGAAGAAATTTTAAAATGAAGCTCAAAAAGCACATGTATAGTGTTCTATAAAATATCATATCACAATCATTTCTATATTTTTGTACAATCTGAGAAAGAAAAAAGACTGAAATGAAATTCAGAGCACAGATTACATTATTAAATTTAAGCAGAAACTATCAAATACTATTTACACAAATGGTCAACAGCAATTTAATGTGTTATCTGGCAAGAAAGTATGTAAAACTTTTTTTCACAGATATCTAATGCCAAAGTATTACTGACATTAACTGTAACAAAATCTTTCATTAACATTCTTTGGTTTGCCAAAACACAAATAATCTTCAGTCTTTTAATAAGTAATTCATCGGCACCATCATATTACAACAGAGAAATAGTATCCACAGTCTCTTAGAGTGTCTTATTTTTTTAGAAATCTTTACTCTTCACACCTACAAAATAATGACAATACACAAATACGTTATTTCTTTTTGTCACCATAAAACATAATAAAAGCAAACTATTTATATGTTTGAGAAAACTGAACTATTTTCCTACATATATTCTTTGGTTGACTGAGATAGTTTCAATATTTTTGGAAGCATTCTGTTCCAATTAAAGCTAGAAGTGCTGCTAGCTGGCTCTTTAATGTACATGGATAAAAAGAGCAACAACTGCCTAAAGCATATATGACTGCAGTATTAACAAACAACATAACATCATCCTCTGTGGAGATGATTTCAGTTTATATGTATTAACTAGGTAATAATAATTTAAGTAACAATCAAATCCATATTTTATTTTTGTGAATACCACAACAATTTTCATGTTGGTCTGTTTGTCTGAGTATGGACAGATAAAAAGAAATATATTTCTAGTTACAAAGTGCATGAGCAAGCTCTGTGAATACTATTTCTAAACAGCTTGCAGTATGCACATACAGTTCACAAAATAAGTTTTTGTTTACAAAAATCTTAGCTGAATTAACTATGAGGAATGATGTATAATTGTACTGCACATTTGGAACAAAGAGAAAAATTCTCGCAGTTTTCTTCCAAAACTGCTGATAAATTACAGCTGGTTCAAAGAGGTTTCGGAACATTGCTCACGAACTGGCCAATGTAATTTCCACGTGGATTGTAGTTTGCTACAATTATAGCTCTTCCATTTTTAGAGCGTGCTATCCCCATACCAAGTTCCTTGCTGCTCTTCCATATCATTTGTGAGAAGTGACCTAAATGAGAGAAACAAAGAGATACTTTCATATTTTAAATTGTTTGAGAGACTGTACTATAAATCACAAGTATATCCTATGACATTTGTGTTAGATGGTTAAAACTATCTCTCTTACCACCAAAGATGCATCAATAAAAAACAGTAGTCAATCAGATGATTTTTTTACTCATATCAGCTAATGACGGACCATCAAGATGGTTGATGATAATAAATATTCTCTCAACACCAACTTTGTGCCTTGTTATTACACAGTATTTACTATTAATAAACAGAGAATTTCTATGCACCTTACACCTGTAACTCGCCAATAAATGGCAAAATACTTGAGTTTGGACCCTCTTTTCACTCTTGTAATCTACATCCCTCAACTATTATCAGAGGAATTTTGTATTTTTTATCGTTTAAAAAAATCTTTGGGGTGCTTCATGGACAGTGATTTAACAAAGCAATGTATGGTAGTTGCAATAGAACATTGTGCCCCTCTCAGGTAGAACAGTTTCAGATAGTGCTATTGCCTAACGTGACAGACATATGTTGCATACAGGATATGTCAGACAATATTGAGAGCCATATTGGAAATATTTTCAAAGATTTTGTGGCATATTCTCTGGCTCTGGTTGAAAGTGTCGATGTCATGGGCACAGCTCAAATTGCAATTTTCATTTGAGGAGTGAATACAGAGCTTCAGGTGAGACCAGAACTTCTCAATGTGGTAGAACACTACAACCAGTACTGATATTTTAATGTGTGTTCAGAGAAAGCATCAAAAATATAGGAATGTTATTGAAGTCCTTAGTTTCTGTGTCAACAGATGGTGCACAAGCAATGATGGAAGAAGAAAATGGAAAACCTTCCTGCTCCAGATGAAATCAGTGGTGTTCACTGCATGATTCACTAGAACTTATGTGCAAATGCAATGAGTGTCATACAACCAATAATATAAGAAAGCATGGACTACAAAACAGGCAATTTAAAAACTTCCTTGAGGATATTAAGAGCCAGTTTGATAGTTTGTCTCACTGCAGAGAAGTGCACTGGCTTTATCATGGTGAAATATTAAACTAATGTTTTGTCTATTAGATGTGATAAATATCTTCCTGGAAATAAATAATGTGTGTTCCTGAACTGAAAGAACCTGCATGGAAAAGTCGTCTTGCTTTCTTATCAGATTTAACAATAGTTCAGAATGCTTTAAACATTTCATTACAGGGTAATGATCTGGTGATTATGCATTTTCATAGACTGAATTTGAGCTTTTAAAATGAAATTGAACCTTTGGGTGAGTCAAGTCAAAAGTGGAAATCTAACTCATTTACCTAATTTTTTGTCACTGTTGTTGTTATTCACACATGTTAGTCTGCCATAAAGAAAATCTGAGCAATATTTTCAAGATCTCTTGGCATCAGAAAGTGATTTTAATCTGTTCTCCTCTCCACATTCAGAAAATATTGAAGAAATTTCTCCTGAATTACAACTGTAAGTTATTGCCTTGCAGTGTGACAGGGAATATAAAGTCAAATTTCAATTCAAGGAAAACAGTTTGAAATTCTATAGACACTTTCCTAATGGCTGAATTCCTTGTTTCCAAAAACAAGGTAAATTAAGAAAAATGTAAAAGCAAGTGTAATGAATTTTAGTTGCATGAGTATATTTTTTGTTTGTTTGATTTGTAGCAATTATGATTAATTTAATGTTGTGCATGCAGCTGCCAGCAGGTTTAAATTGTCTGGCAAACATGTAACAGAATTTAATAGGCTTGTAATGAATATCTTAAGCACCTTTACAATGTCAAAATAAGTAGTAATTTAAAAGAAAATTATGGAAGTGTACAATGTAGTGCACTAGTAAAACTGACAAATATTGTACCCTTTTGAATATAATTCACACAAAATGTATGAAAACTATGTTAAAAGCAATATATTTACAATCATAAGAACTTGCAGTAATGTTGCAGTAACTTAACTTAGTTTCTAAATAAGGAGACTTTCTTTAAAAAAGCAATGTATGTTCCATGGTGGTTCCAAAACCACTGTAATATCCTTGTGAAGATCCAGATTTTATTTCTAGCTTTGGAGAAAATCAGAGAAACTATGACACTTGGTTCTGAATGTTGTACATTAAATAGAAATTTTTGCATTAAAATAAAAAAATCCAGCACTGCAGGTGGTTTGTACACCATACCTACCACAGTTCTCCATCTCAATTGAGATTTTACTGGCTGTATTACACATGGCTGAATATAAGTCAAAAAGTTGTATATACAACTATATCCCATGTGTGATAATTTATGAATCTGTGTTTTTGTAAAAGGTGAATATACACACTCTCATATAACATACCTGCCTTCAGCATTCTTGGTTCAACTCCAAAAGTAAAATCTTTTACTTCTTTGTACCACTTCTGACAGGCATCTCTTGCTGTAACATTTTTTCCTGCATCTGAGGACCAAACACAAAAGATGTTTTCCCCATATTTTCCATCTGGACGATGACAAAATTTATCTTCTTTTGCCAAAGTTTTGGCCCATTCTGTCGCATATTCACAAAGCTAAAAATGGAAAAAAAACTGTAGATTAGTGCAATAAAATACAAATCTGTTGCAAATCACTTTCATGAAGAGAAAATATCAATTAGTGTAGTATCATAATATTTCCTATTATGTAAAAGTGTTAGCCAATGGTCAGTCATAATTTAAGTAAGAGAATCATTCCAGGAGTACAACTTTCCCTTGCACTATTTATATGTCTTTGCTGAGGGAGAAGAGAGGAAAACCGAAAGAGATTAACTTCACAATTCTAATAATAAATCCTGACTGTAAAGATAGTAGTATTTTTAAATCAATTTTCATTTACAATAATCTCATAAATTTTTTGCCTCAGATATTTGATTGACTTTTCATGCTCAGAGACATTTATTTTTCAAACATTTTTGAACATTATAATCAACAGATGTCATAAAACAGGACAGTTAGTAGATGAAACAACAGAATTATTAAAGATTGTTGAAATACAAAGTTAAACACAGTACAGCCATTTGTATTAAATTGTAATGTTTGCATTGTAGTCACTCAATAGGAGATAAAATTAGGTCTCTTTGAAAAGGCAATATTATAATTCATTTAGATAACACCATTTCAATTTTTCCTGTATATATGGTGATTTTTATCCACTATTACAAACACTGAGGATTGATAAGGAGAGGATATGGGACAAAGGAGGTCCAATAACTTATGCCTGGATGGAAATTCACGCTATTCAACCTACTTTGTTACAAAGACTGCACTGTACCAAGCAGACACAGTCACAGCATGTGTTGAAAATGGTTTCCATGTGTATCTATGCATGGGTGATGCATGTAGATGCCATAGCATGTTCTGTTTCACACATTCACATTGGCCAGTTTGCATCCAAAAACTGTCAAAAGTAAAAATAAATATGCTACTCTAACGTCTCCATATCTGGTATGGCCTCTGCATACACAATATTTTTGAGATGGCCCCAAAACTAGAAATCACATGGGTTGTGATCTAGTCAATGAGTAGGCCATGCAACTGTACCTTCTTGTCCTATCCATCAAGCAGAGAAGACGTGACTGACAACTGTCCAGACTCTGTGTTTGGTGCATGGCGATTTTACAATGGATCTTTTAACAGAACAGCGTGTATCAAATTCTGTGTGAATCTCAAGAAAAGTGCTATGGAGGCCCTTGCAATGATTCAACAATTGTCCCAGTGGAGGAGCCCGGACTCTCCAAGACCCAAAAAGAAAATGAGACAGTTGAAAAACAAAGTGAAGAGCATGATCATCATTTTCTTTGACACCAAAGGAAATGTGCACAAAGAATTCGTCCCACCCAACCAAATAGAGAATTCTGTGTACTACTGTGACATTTTGCAATGGCTCCGTGAAAACGTGTGGCAACAGCGGGCTGAACTTTGGCGTCAAGGGAACTGGCTGCTGCATCACAATAATACACCCTGTTACACATCCTTGCTCACCAGGACCTTTCTGGCAAAAAAAAAAAAAACATTGTGGTTGTACCCCACCAACCAAACTCACCAGACTTGGCACCTTGCGACTTCGTGCTATTTCCAAAACAAACTCAAGTTGAAAGGCCGTCGGTTCAACACACTAGAGAGGATTCACGAAGCATCGTTGGTGGTGCTAAACACCCTCAAAGAACAGGAGTTCCAGAAAATGTTTGACCAGTGGCAGAAGTGCTGCAATCAGTGTATATGTGTGGATGGGAACTACTTTGAGGGTAATGGCGGCCATTAGCCCAAAGGTAAGGTTTTCAACAGAGGGGAGCACCAGTCCCAAAAAGTTTGGATAGCACATCACAGACTGCAGTCTCTGTAACAAAGTCTGACTGACTAAATGGTCCCTAACCAAGTAAACCACACATTTCTGTACCTAAGTTCATCAGACCTGTTTTGTCCCATATTCTCCCACTGATCAATCTTCAGAGTTTGTACATGATGGAAAAACCATCCTGAATAACAGCTGACGGTAGTCTCTGATGTCAGCAGAGTGATGACATATTGCGAGAAAGTCCTCATTAAACAACATAGAGCCTCATTTCTCATTTATTTAGTGATAGTGAAAATTATGCCAAAGATTGCTTTTTTTTTTTTTTTTTTTTTTTTTTTTATTACTACAGTATAACCCGTTGCAGAAGTCTAGCTGCCACCTGCAGATGCCTCTACAAATGTACATACAATAATGTAACAACTGCATATAAAATTTACAAAAGATCTAATTGCCTAATACTATATACCTACCATCTATATAAAATAGGTACAAATTTGTGGTCGCTTATGGAGAGTGTACCAGTTTAAAAATGGATTGATTCATAACTATAATTTAAATAAATGTCACTAATAAGTGGAGTACTCTCTGCAGTGGCAGACTAAGGCTGTTGGAGGCTCGGGGAGACGGCGAAACGAAAGGAGGAGCACCCCCCCCCCCTGTCCACTTGGAAATACATGTATTACTATAAAAAAGATTTGGAGGCCCCTTCCAGGACGAGAGGCATGGGACAGTCTGAAAAAAACAGCTTCCAAGATTTGGAGGCCCCAGCAGAACTACATGCCAAGTGCGCTCAAAAACACCAGAAACACTGTTTAAGAGACTATGTGCAACAATTACAATCCTAGTCACTAGATGGCAATACAATGTTAATACAGCAGTTTGTCATCACATGATATTAACTGCATTAACACTGTAACAACTTACAACTAAGTCCCAGATGGGATTCAAAAGCAATTGCAGTCTTTCAAAGGTAGGGAATTATAAATTCCCAGCGAACCCTTGCAGTTCACCTTCATCCTACTAATTTGTTACTAACTTTTGACAGTTACAAATCATTTTCCACCATGAACATTGGCCTATTTTGAAGTAAATATTTAATACACTTTACTCCCATGAACTCCACAGATTTGCAAAGCAACTGCTTAACCACTAACTAAAACAGAAATAAAAAATAACAGAAAATCACAGTCCAAATTACACAAATGGTACAGGATTTTAGTGTGTACTTTGTCACTGTATACATCGCTATTAAAATACTGATCATGACTGAAACTAGTGCATTTCATTACTTCCCAATGCAAAAACACTTTGAGTAGTGTATCTGCAAAGTGGCAGTCTCAACAGTTTGACTGTTCCTATGATTCATCACTAGAGCTAATTTTTAAAATGATATGCTCATTTTATACAAACTTGCAGCTCTCAAACATTTTGTATAAGTATTATTTGTAAATAAGATAAACTGTCATAAAATACCTCTTTGCTTAATTTCAAATCAGGTACACCATGCTTTCTTCTGTATTCATTATGGATCCTTAGACCCTCCTGTGCAAAGTCTTCATCACTTGCACTCCCATTAACAGTAGTTCCATTAACAACAGCACCATATTTTACTGGAGACTTCTTAGTCTTGTCCTTAGGGAATCCTCTGAAAATCAATATTACAAAGCTTTATTCAATACATATTCAACTGACACTCATCAACTTACATACTAGGCTTCTCTATTTTGAAAAAGTTTTACCGTAATGAATCTCTTTCACGTGAAATTAAGCAGCATAACATCTCTCATTACTACAGGTCTACATCCATTATTATGCCTACAGTTGCAATATCTTTACCATTCAAGAACCTGTGGCGAGGGATAGATTGTAGCATGCTGTACGTTAGTAGCTTTATCATGAATAGATCTGCTACTGTAGCAAGACAAGTTGTTCTTTAACACTGTTACCAAAAATCTCAAAAAGTTTATGGCCAATTTAGTCTGATTTCTGGTGTGATACTATTAAATATTGGAAATTCAACCATCAAGGGGGTTAAATTGGAGAGGGGATGTTTTTTTGAAAATCTATTGATATTTAGGCAATTTTTAAGTTAGAACTACAAATTTTCGGATTTGGATTCGGGGTTCACACGTTTTTCGGTATTTTCAGAATTAGACCAATAATGGGGTGAAATACGAGATGCAAAAATTGATTTTCGAAAATATTATGCTGTTAAATCAAATTTCAAGCTATAACTATGAAACTTAATATATGGATTCTTCATCAGGGTTAAAAAGAAACAACTGGTGCAGACCAACAAGCCTACGCATGTGAAGCAGTGGGGGTTCAGCTAGTATATTTTAAAATGTAGACCTTGGGCTACATACCACTATGGGATTGATGTGTGTGAAGCTGCATACTGGTAAGAAAGCAATGTGGAGAGGAAATCAGATGTATTCTTAAGGATTTTGGTCATCCACTTTTAAGGTTTTGCCACATGTATATAAAATTGAACAATGGAAATCCCAGGAAGGATGGATGCAACAATGTTTTTGTGAAGGACAGGTTGCTTACTCACTACAGAGACATCCGATGAGTCACAGAAAGGCACAAATAACAGAAAACTACTTGATAGCTTTTCGCCATTAAGGCCTTTGTCAATCAGAGAGAAACGGGCGCGCCCGCACACACAGAGATTGGGTTAAAAGTTTATTTTTATTTATTTAACTGCTCTACCCAGATGCAGCTTTCTTTGTAAAACTGCATCAAGGTATGATGGAAGTATTCTGTGACAGTGATTTTTATAATCAAGTAATCGACATACTGTGTTTTTCAGATGAAGCTGGACTTAACCGTATAACATGCAAAATTCAGCCATTTCTCAAGTATTAGCAAAAGGACAAGAGTGTTGTTCCATGTCATGTCATACATACATAAGGCAGTATTACACATTCTTCACATAAAATCATTTGTAAATGGTGACATAGATCATCGAAACATATCATGAAGTGTGTAAATAATTAAGTAGTGTAAAAATGTTGTACATTGACTGTGGCTTCTGACATCATTTTCTATGAAGTCTAGAACATAAGTTAAAATTTACCAGTCACACTCCTAATTATTATAACTCTTGATTTCAATGGCTGCTTTACTAACCGATCCATCTGGTTCCTCCCCTCCACCACAAGCTCTTCTGGACTTTATAGATGGGAGTTGTGCCTTCAACACATTCTACTGTGCCACAACCCTCCTGGCCTCAACCTAAGAAAACTTGCCATCCCTACACCCTATACCTAACATTCGCCCCCAGTTCCACATGCATTATCCTGAACCTCTCCACTTCATATCTTCATTCCAACTGTGCATCGGCACTTACAATAAACTTTAAATTTTTTTAATTTAGTTTTAGTATGTTTTTCTTTCATTCTATATACTTCTTTATAATTTCAAATCCCCCCCTCACTCCCCACATACCTCTACTCCTCCGTTTTATCCTCTCCCACCCTTTCCCTTCACTCCATTCAATGTTGCATCTAACATTCCCGCATATCATAATAATGTAAAGTCCAGGTAGGAATAAAAAATATAGTAATAAGGACAATTTACAACTCACTGCAAAGACATGGCGACGAGCTGCAACAGGCACATACAAAAGACGCACACGTATAATACTTTCAGCTATCGGTCATGGCCTTCTTCAGAAAATAGAACATTCATGCAATCACACAGGCACACAACAGTGTCATAAAACCATCATCTCCGGCTGCCGCACTTCGAATCACACTCTGTGGCATGTAAATTGGGGATGGGAGGGGAGAGGGGATCTTTGCAATCCTTGATACACACCCTTGCAAGGCATCCTTCCCCTCTGCTTCCCTCCTCACTGAATGTCATGATGCTTGTAGTGCTTGATTGTTGTGTGTGTATAGTTGTTTGAGTGATTGTCTGAATGTACACTATGTAATCAAAAGTATCCGGACACCCCCAAAAAAATATATGTTTTTAATATTAGGTGCATTGTGCTGCCACCTACTGCCTGCTACTCCATAGCAGTGATGTCAGTAGTCATTAGTCATCATGAGAGAGCAGAATTGGGCACTCCGCAGAATTCACAGACTTTGAACGTGGCCAGGTGATTGGGTGTCACTTGTGTCAGCAGTCTGAGAGATTTCCACACTCCTAAACATACATAGATCCACTGTTTCTGATGTGATAGTGAAGTGAAAACATGGACATGTACGGCACAAAAGCTTACAAGCTGACATCTGTTTACTGACAGAAACCATCGACAGTTGAAGAGGGCCTTACAGTGTAATAGGCAGACATCTATCCAGACCATTATACAGGAATTCCAAACTGCACTCTGAATACCATGTCAGGCAGGAAATGAGAAAACTTGGATTTCATAAGCCACACAGCATGCAGGTCAATGCAAAATGATGCCTCGCTTGGTGTAAGGAGCATAAACATTAGACAACTGAACAGTGGAAAAATGTTGTGTGGAGTGACAAATCACTGTAAGCTATGTGACAATCTGATGGCAGGGTGTTGGTATGGTGAATACCTGTTTAATGTCATCTTCCAGCATGGGTAGTACCAACAGTAAAATTAGGAGGCAGTGGTTTTATGGTGTTGTTGTGTTGTTCATGTAGGGGCTTGCACGCTTTGTTGTTTTGCATGGCACTATCAAGCACTGCCCTACATTTATGTTTTAAGCACCTTCTTGCTTTCCACTTTTGAAGAGCAATTTGGAGATGAGGATTGCATCTTTCAACACTATTGAGCACCTTTTCATAATGCATGACCTGTGGCGGAGTTGTTACACAATAATAACATCCCTGTAATGGACTGGCTTGCACAGAGTTCTGACTAGAATCCTATAGAACACCTTCAGAATGTTTTGGGATGTTTACTTCATGCGAGGCCTTACCAACCTACATTGATACATTTCTTCTGTACAACACTCCATGAAGAATGGGCTGCCATTGCCCAAGAAACCTTCCAGCACATGATTTAATGTATGTTTGTGAGAGTGGAAGCTGTCATCAAGGCTAAGAGTGGGCCAACACCATACTGAATTCCAGCATTGACGACGGAGGGTGCCACAAACTTGTAAATCTTTTTCAGCCAGGTGTCTGGATACTTTTTGATGAAGGCCACGAGTGAAAATTTACATTTTATGAACATGATTGTCTATTTTTTGTGTCTGTCAGTGGCTCAGCGAACCTCTTTATGGTGAGCTGTAATCCATCCTCCATTATTGACATGATTTTACAGATAAATTGTATATGCAACTATGTACAGTTTTGTTTTCTTCTTTGAAGTCAGGTTTTTGTTTAATTAGTTTATTTGTATTTAGTTTCTATTTCATTTTAAGCCTGAAGATGCCCTTCTAGGCCAAAAAGCAGTTAAATAAATAAAAATAAACTTGTATAACATACACAAAATTGTAGTTTTAATTCAATATGATGATGTTCTACCAAGAACCAAAAGAAGAATGAGCAAAACATGTCCTTCTTTGTCTTTTCTTTAAGTTTGTTTGTGTTACATACTAACAGTGATACCTCTGCACAAAAAATGGACACATGTTAGATAGCATTCTATATTGAAATTTATCGATACTACCAGCCCTTAAAATATTTACTAGTCCTCCTGAAATGCCCTGTATTACCTACACGTGATTTGCAGCAACATATGACCTAACATCAACCATGTGTAAATTTTATGCACTGCAATTTGACCTCTGCAAACTTGATAAAATTTCATGCAGTGCTTTACTCAATTTGATGAATCACAGTAACTGTGATGAATAACCGGAAGAAATTCAGTCCACTGTCAAGTGAAAATTCAGTGCATTATTGATGAAAATGCCAAACATTGTGTTGTACAAAACTCTTTTTTTATGAATAGTTTTCTTAAAATCAGATCACAAGTGTTACATGGCAACCGTTGTGCCAGGTGCATGGCTAACAGTGGTCCAAGATGGCCTTCCCCTCTGAATAAACGAATGAACTCAGCCAGCACATCTGACGAAAATTCATCTCTGCACATTGGTACTGCATCCTGTTCGGACTATGTCATCCTCACAGACCTACCAGATCCACTGCAGTGGTCTGTCTCACACCCCCATATATTAGTGAGCCACCAATGTTCCCAATCATTTTTAGTAACTTAAGCTATAAATCTGGTTTCATTTGTAATGACAATACAGAAGGTTAAGAGAGAGTGTGATAAGATGACAGAAAGTGGGTGGGGGTTAGTGGAATTTGTACATAAAGAGGAGGAAGGAGAAGATGGAGATAGGGAAAGAGGGCACTGCAGAGGAGAGAAGGATTATAAGGACAAAGGGAGAAGGATACAGATATTAATAGAGAGACAGGAGAGATGTTCATGATATATATCTGATTTCCATACATATTTAGCAACTGCAAAGCATTTCCAGGTTTACTAGTAGAGTGTAATCACATTAAATTATTTAACAAAGGAGTGGTTCACCCTTCTACAATTATGCGCACAAGACCAGGTACAGGCCTTGGCACAGATTATTGGTGCACCATAATCTGAAGAGTCTGCCAAACAGTACCAACACAGGGCAACCATCAGAAATGGACAAATCTAAACATCCTTTGCTGGGAACGTGTCCTGCAATGTCATCAGCATCACTCAAGTTTATGGCCAGGGTACCAGTCTGGCACTGGTGTTTGGATAGTTCCCGCACTGGACCCCAGCATCTTACACAACCATGATTATCTCGTGGCATGCTACCAGCTGAACACCTGCCACTTCTACACCACTTCGGGTCACTGTGGGCTGCACAATGAATATTCTCTTATTCCTTTAGTGGGGATCCTGAATAATTACTCTTATCTGTATGGAATATCACTTTTTTTCTACTTCATTTTAAGTATTCCATTTTATCTTTAGTTCTTTGGGAAGCACTCCCACCTCTTATGACTGCAATATTTTCTTGTGTAAATTTTATTCGAAAGATATAAAGTGGCTACCCAGTAGTTACCTCAGCTCATACTGCAAATAGCCACACAAAAAAGATGAAAATAGACTCAAAATTTTCAAAAAAAACCACCCTTCATCAAGTAGGAGAGAGGAAGGAAGAGAAACTGGATAGAATGAAAGGGTGAAGGGAAGACTTTCATATATTACCCTTCATGCCATTCTTACCTCACAGCCTAGGTTGTGAATAACAATTCCCTCCTGACCCATTTCACCTCCTTCCCCTCTCCTACCTGATGAGGGGAGAAATTTATGAAAGCTTGTGTCTCAGTTAATTTACATCTTTTCTGAGCTGAGTAACTACTGTCCAGCCAATCTCTCTCTTTTGAATAATACTTTTTCATCTCATTGGAGAATTTCTGACACATTAATACAATATTCTCTTGTGTGAATTTCTCAATTTATTACATAACTTCAGTTGACAAGCATCCCAACTTTCATACTCAGAAGGTTAGAACAGATGTGATTAGTCAACTTAGGCAAGTAGCATCCAAAAACTAATCAAGTTTGTTTTAATTTGAAATGATAGGCAGAATCACTCAAACTGTAAATGATATGAACACACATCATGGAAGTGTTAATGGCAAGGTTTAATTATGTACTTACCCTAGGGGTGGCACATTTTCAGCAAAGCTTCCAAGGAAATTGCCTGGTGGTGAATAGTTCGCAACAACAAAAACTTGACCATTTCGACTCCTTGCCACTGCAACTCCTAATTCCTCACTGTCTCTCCATACAACTTGGCTAAAGTGCCCTGCAATTGTTTACATGTGTTTAATCACGTAACTTATACATCACTTTTTATAATTGATTTATCAATCTTAACAAATGATGCAATAAATATAACATACTGATGATAAATTGTGATTTGTAAGACTTACCATTACTCCATAGTACCATTACCATAATAATCAATTTTTCTCTATGCTAAACGTTGGGAGTATACTTTACCCCGCAGAACTGTTCTTAATACATCTACTGAAAACCGATTTCACTGGCATATACAGGGTCATTTAAAAAGCACTCTGATTTTGGATTATTTATGAAATTTTTGTTTGTTCGTTGCCAACATGTTTTGTATTGTTGCAATATCCACAAACATTTCCTTGTTTTTTTAGTTTGTTTCAAGCAAAGGAGCAGTTCACTACTGCACAACATGTGAAAACTTTTTATCAAAATGGGAAAAGTCAGGAGACTTCCCACAGTTTTAGGCCACAATAAAGCACGGAATTAATCAACAGTTCACAGAATTATGAAAATGTTCTACTAAACTGATTCAACAGTTATCATTAAAAGTCATGAGCGTCATTGTAGTGGGCGATCTGAGAAAAACGTGGTGGTGGTTCATGAGAATGTGGTTGTTAGTGCACTGAAATTGGTTCTTCATTGCTCCCTAGAATTGGGCATAGGAAGTTCTTCAGTGCAGAGGATTCTCCAATATGATATCCATTACAACCATTACAAAATGCTGGCCAAGTAACAATCCAGTTTCTCCAAGAGCAGTTACCTGATCACTTAATTTCACATAATGTCAAAGTTCAAGTGACTTCACTCCCTGCAACTTTTTTTTTCTTTGGGGTACTCTTTAAGTTGTCAGTGTACATCAATAAACACCCTTAAATCTGTAACTTAAAGGGAAAAAATACAAGTCATCAGCAAAATTCAAGTGGAAGCTTGCCACAGTCACAGCAAATTTCATGGACACAGTTTCAGCATGATATTCTAGTAGAAATGGTCATATGCTCAAATCATTCGGCATACCTGTAATTGTAGGATGTGATGAACATGTTTATGGGTTTTGTTAGTGTGTTTTGTAAATATATTTCGTAATTTGATGTAACAAAACAAGTGCACTTTTTGAATGGCCCTTTACATTTTTATTTCTGAATTCATATCTACAGTCTTATTTTCATGAATAATTGAGTGGTTATGCATCTTAACCACAAATTCATGTTGGTAATTAATACAGTATTCATCTTCATAATGGAAGTTGAATTTCAGAATCTTGTACTACTAATCTCAAAAGACTCCAATCAATATGGCAGTTGTTTTGTATTCCACAAAATTATAATTATTTTGTTTTTATTAATTTTTCATTTGTTAAGTTAATTACAAAATAATTACCTGATTTTAAATCTCTTGGCTCTCTCCCAAAAGGATGGTCCTTTATTTCACTGTACCAATGATCAACAGGCTCTCGACCAGTGACTTTATGAGCACCACTAGAAGACCAACTGCAGAAAATGTTTTCTCCATAATCAGAGTTTTGCCTGTGTTCTGAGTGACCTTTCTGTGCAAGATGCTTGGCCCATTCATCACTGTATTTGCACAACTGTAAGAAACAAGAATGCAATATTTAACACTAATAACAATTTTGACTGAGGAAAAAAAGGCAGTTCGTAAAGGAAGAGGGTACTGCTTATTTTTACCAAATGAGTTTTCTATACACAGAAACAAGAAGTTTTCATTGTTCGTATCTAAGCCATACATATTATTCTGTTTCTAATTTTATATTGTGCTGTACATTCTGCTTCAGATATAGTCAGGTATGGAGAGTGATGTGAGTTTGAAATTAAAAGAGAGCAATCAGATTTTGAACAAGAGACCACATAGGTTTATTTCCTCAGTGGGATGAAAGAATGTAGCTCAATTAACCTCCTAACCCATCTTGAAGTAGAAAGGAAAATGGAAAAATAATGGAACTAAGCCATTTTGATTCATGATAGAAATTCTCCATAGGGACAACAAATTATTTTTCAAAAGAGATAGATTAGCTGGCCAGTACTTACCTTTGTGCTGTTCTACCGATAGTCACACAAAGAATGAAAAAAAGGATGAAAAAAGAACAAGCTTTCAGAACAGGGTTCCTTCTTCAGGTAGGAGAGAAGGGAATTACCTCATGAATTGCCTTCCCTTTTTGTTCCCATTATTTTTCTTCCCTTCTCTCCTACCAGAAGAAGGTATCCTGTTCCGAAAGCTTGTTCTTTTTTTGTCCTATTTCTTTCTTTGTGTGACTATCAGTGGTACAGCACAAAGGTAAGTACTGGCCAGCCAATCTATCTCTATTGAAATAATCCATTCAACATTTGTTCTGGTAGGCAGGTCGGAATAGAAGAGAGAGGTTTCAAGATGCGACACCAAGCGCTTGAATATGCACATGGCAGTAACAGTGTGATCTGATTGACAGGATGGCTTTTTTGATGATGATTTGGCCTATTCCAGTGCCAAATGTTCCTCTGTTGGCACATCAGAGGATCGGCAATGGTGTGCTTCACCTCAAAGAACATTGCTTTATCTACAATCTGTCGCAATAAAGTTCAGTGAATAGTACTGCAACTTTAATGTAAATGAACTGTAACTACAGTTACTTACTGTCCTTCAAAATACTTTAACAATGGAAAATCAGATAGGATTGTCAATAGGGAAGAATAGATAACAACTCACCATAAAGAGGCTCACTGAGCTGCTGACAGACACAAAAATAGATAATCACATTCACACAACTTAAATTTTCGGCCATGGCCTTCACCAGAAAAAGAAACACAAACATTCACGCAATCACTTAGAGAACTATATACACACAACCATCACGTCCGGTCATTCCAGCAACACAAGCATCTAGACTGTGACTGAGGTGTGTGTGCAGAGGGAAGGATACTGGTTAAAGGTGGGGATGGAAAGTTCAGCATTGCATGATGGATTTTAAAGGCTCTGATAGATTGCAGCATTGAATACAATGAAAGGAAGGGGCGGGAAAAGATAAAAGAGAAGTGAAGAGGAGTGTGAAGAGGAGTGTGGGGAGGGAGTGGGGGGGGGGGGATTTGAAACAGTAAGAATAATAAGGAAAAATAAAAATTGGAAATAAATGAAAGAATAAAGTTAGGAAAATAGGAAAAAATAAAAAATAAGTAAAAATAAAAAGTAATTAATTAAGGGGATGATCCCTGTGGTAAAAGGTTGGGTTTGGAGTTGCATAGGGATGGACAAGGACATTGTGGAGGTTGGGTGTGTGATGGGACACCCTTGTAGGAAGGGTCGGAAGGGTTCAAATCTTTGTGAAGCTTAAGGGACTTATACAAACTACTTACGAACTACCTTACACTAAAGACAACACAAACATCCATGCTTGAGGGGGCATTCAAACCCCAACGGGGAGTGGCCTTGTGCATCGGAGCATAGCACCTCAATGCGCCTGGCCTCGCTGCCATGGCGGAAGGGTCTTGGATAGGATATGTCTCATTTCATGGCATGATGACAGATAATCAAAGCCCTGACGAAGGATGTAAATTAGTAGTTCCAGTCCGGGGTGGTATTGGGTGACAAGGAGGACACTCCATTCTGACTGGTTACTGGAGCTGGATGGAGGATTGGTGGTGTGTGAGGATATGCCACAGGAAACCTGTTTTGCGGACTAGGTCAGGAGGGTAATGTCTGTCCGTGAAGGCCTTTGTAAGGCCTTCAACATAATGGGTAAAGGACTTCTCATCACTGCAGATTTGCTGTCCACGGGTGGCAAGGCTGTACGGGAGGGATTTTTTGATGTGGAATGGATGGCAGCTATCAATAGTCAATTGAAATGGTCATTTCTAATAACTATGCAGCACCAAGATCTGCATTGGAGACTTTGCATGAAATCTTCCTTTGGGATGGTGTTCAAAAGCCTCATCATGTTTCATTGGATGTCAGGAACATCATAAAATCTCTTTCCTTTAAAGCAAGTTTGAGTTGAGGGAATATGGTGAAGGCTAGAAGATTGAGATCCAGTGAGTATGGTGGATGTTTAAGTTGCTTGACAGTCCTCACCCGCACACAGCCAATATTGTCAAACAGTTCCTGATAAAAAGGGGGTGGTGCAACTTGAACATCCACCATACCCATTGGATCTCAATCCTACGAGCTTCTTCCTATTCCCTCAACTCAAACTCGCTTTGAAAAGAAAAGAGATTTAATGATATTTCTAACAGCCAATAAAACATGAAAAGGCTTTTGAACACCATCCCAAAGAAAGACTTTGTGCAGTTTCCAGGACATGTATTGCAGAGCTCAGTGGCTCATAGTTGTAGGAGGTGCCTATTTCAAAGGACAATAAGGTAACTGTAGTTCACAGCTCATCTATCTTAATGTTACAGAACTATTCACTGAACTTTATTATCAGAAGTTGTAAATAAATGAGAGAGAATAATGAGAATGTTATCAATGATCAGTAATTGATAAAAAGAATGCAAAGAACAAACAGGAAAACATGTATTTATCCAATGGGAGGAGGAGGAGGTAGAAGAAGATATATAGAAAGAAAGAAATAAAAACCCAATAAGGGCAGACTGTCACTGGAAAGGGTAGATTGGGGAAAAACAAAGAAAATATTGGATCAGATGAAAATAACAGCATATTAACAGTATACCGGTCATTATCTCAATGGAATATCAAATGGATGGTAGGAATTACAATATGTCAGAAACGCTTTTCTACTTTTAGTTTGGCCAGTAGCTGCAGAATGTAGTCATAATAATGTAGGGAGGACCCTTCAGTATTGTAGTGTTCCACACCAAGGTTCACTACCTGTGAACTTTCAGCACCTTGGATGGTTTTCACAGCAGTCTATTGCAGGCATGCCCAAACGTTGCTCCGCAGGTGCAGGCACCCTTGCCGCAACCACCCTTGCTCCCCACCCCACACATTGAACTAGGTGAGAAACATCCTGCCCAAGATCCTTCCCACCCCTCCTAAAGTGGTGTTCCATCGCCCTCCCAACCTCCACAACATCTTAGTTCATCCTTATGCCACCCCGAAACCCAGCTCACTACCATAGGGATGATATCCTTGTGGAAGACCCCGCTGCAAGACCTGTCCAATCCACCCACCCAGCACTTCCTATTCCAGTCCTGTCACAGGCTTGTCCTACCATATCAGAGGCTGGGCCACCTGTGAAAGCAGCCACGTAATTTATCAACTGTGCTGCAAACACTGTACAGCTTTCTATATTTGCATGACCACCAACCAGCTATCCATTAGGATGAATGACCACTGCCAAACTGTTGCCAAAAACAAGGTGGCCATCCTGTGGCACAGCATGCACAACATGCTTGAGTTAAATGGCTGCTTCACAACCCGGACCATCTGGATCCTCCCATCCTCCACCAGCTTTTCTGAACTGCACAGATGGGAGTTATCCCTACAATACATTCTCCGATCCCGAAATCAACCAGGTCTCAACCTACGATAACTTCCCTATTTTTTTCTCCATACCTTACAGTTCCAACCCCTCTATCCCAAACCTCACCTATTTTGTGTGGTGCATGAATGTGCGATGTGTGTATGTGTGTGTGTGTGTGTGTGTGTGTGTGTGTGTGTGTGTGTGTGTGTGAGAGGACGTGCGCACGCGCGAGCATTTTGTATATTTATTTTACTTTATTTTATTTTATTTTTCTCCCCTCACCAGCCTCCCCACTCCATTCCTAAGCTGCATCTCGTTATTCCCATCTAACCCATCCCCACCACCGTGACATAACCTTCCTATCCCCTCCCCCCTCCCCTCCCCTCCCCTCCCCTCCCCTTCCCTTCCCTTCCCTTCCCTAATTCATAGCAGAGCGTGATTCGAAGTGCGGCAGTCAGAGGTGATGGTTGTATGACTGTTGTGTGCCTGTGTGATTGCGTGAGTGTTCTATTTTCTGAAGAAGGCCATGGCCAATAGCTAAAAGCGTTGTATGTGTGAGCCTTTTGTATGTACCTGTCGCAGCTTGTCGTCATGTCTTTGCGGTAAATATTTAAGTGTAATTTGTTGATCGTCAAAACCCTTTATGTGCAATGCTTCGATTTGTTTACATAGTAAAATTGTAACGCTCTTTCTTATCGGTCGCAGCAATTCGACTCCTGATTGGCTGCTCTGCCATTCCTAGACTAGTGAGTGCAAGCGCTAGCTGCTGACGCATAAAATTCAATTTGTCAGGCAGTCTCCTTGTGGAATACCACGCAGTTAGCTACCTTAAATTGAAGTGCGATAGCATGTTTTCAGAGGAACTGGGGGGAAAATGCACCTAAAACCAATTTTTTTTGTTAGTTTTTTATTTGTGTGTTAACAAAAAATATTTACTTATAAGAATGAGACATTACAACCCTTACCTAAAATAATTTTTAAAATAGCATATTTATGATACTAGTTCATTTAAGAAACATATATCTTTCAGAAAAAGCCTACTGTATATATGACGAGTGTGCATATACAATAGTATCAAATTTGGGTTACAAAGTTACTAAGTTTTTCTTCGATTCAGGTTTTGGATATTTTCTAAAGCTTCACATAGTGATTCTGCCAAACAAACACTAATTTTTACCTAAACAGTAAATGGTTTGCACGTTTTAGTGTTCTTCGACCCCATTCTGTGCGGTGTCACTCTTTCTGCAGCTATCTCTCTCACTCTGTTGCCAACACTAATGACACACGATTGCTTCTGAGGTGGTGAATTCCAGTGTACTCCACCCATGGGAGTACCCATATAGCTGACGCTACAGATGAGTATTATCTATAATCATTGCATTTTCATGTTTTAGAAAGGGAGGGGGGGTCACAAATAATAAACACATGTAAGTCTTCAAACACATTTATTCAATTGGTATAATAGTGTGTCACATCACCAATTATTTTTACACTGAAACAACACCCATTATACTCTTACTCCCAGCTGCTAACTCCATGGGAGTACCCATATATATATACACACACCTTATACTCCTACTCTCAGCTGCTAACTCAGAATCACCTTTTGATATTAGCATAGCTAAGAATAAAAGCTCCTGTATCAATACTATTACCCTTGGGGCCTCTGGATGCGGCAAACGAATTTAACACCATGTTGTTCCATTT
Source organism: Locusta migratoria (assembly GCA_026315105.1). Lineage (NCBI taxonomy): Eukaryota > Metazoa > Arthropoda > Insecta > Orthoptera > Acrididae > Locusta > Locusta migratoria. Next base: position 212,938,026 of record CM048744.1, on the reverse strand, counting down.
TGCCTGAGTTCCTCGTCTGATTGAAGTAGAAGGTCCCTGTGAAAAATAACACCCTGTGTCATGTTAAGCGACTGGTGAGGCATCATGTGCACCAGAGCTGTATTGCATTTTGCTCAGTGTCTCGACTTCACCAAACTTGTCTTCAATGTGTTTTACAAAGAAGAGAGGTTTGGTGGCAGCAAACATCTCTCCATCTGTCCTGGAACACACAAAGTACTTGGGAAACGGCTTTGCACCTAATCTGCAAGGCTGACCCTGTTCCCAGGTTGTGGCCAGGGAGGGGAAGGCCATGGAAGAGAGAACAGAAGCTGAAGAGGTACTATTCCTGTCTTGAGATAATGTCATCACAGGAGAGCGGTTGGGCACCTTAACTAATTTCATGTGCAGGACGTCCACCCTGGTACCACCCACTCTGGTCAGGGGTTCATCCCACAGGGGTCACCCAGCCATAGCAAGGACCACCTGGCAGGATGGTCATTGCTGGGACTTCCGATACTCCGAAAGGATGGGTAACCACTCCTACACATCCGTGGGGCGTTTGCAGCTCTGGTACCAATAGTGTGTTGCCTGTGTTGTCAGGGGGGCTCAATCAATAAGGTACATATTAGCCCCCCCCCCCCACACACACATAGTAAGCTACTCGTGATGGCGACCTAGCAGGGTTAGCAGGCTAAAGTGCGGAGGGAGAGGGAAAGGAAGGGAGAGGGACATGCACCTTAGCAGCTAGGTAGGGAGTTCTTCCCCTAACGGCTCACACTTTGAACGGAAATTTTGAAATGGAGGTCAAATCCCAAGGGGGACCAATACAGGCCCAAAAACAGGTGTAAATGGGAAATAGATCAAAATCGCAAGGCCATCAGCGGTACTATGGGAATAGCTGAGCCATCAAAGTGAAACACCTAGAGAGGGGAGTAGTTAGGAATTAGGATGGAGAGGAGGGGAACTGGGAGAGGTAATGCAGCCAGGTAAAATAGGAAGAAAGGTTGCAATAGCTTGGGAACCCATGCACGCCACATACATACACACAAAAGAACTGTGGGCCCCCTGGGGGAACAATGCTTTTTCAATACTGCCCACAATGAATGTTTTCTTTTCATTTTCTTTGATATAATCTTTCCAAATTGGTAAATAAACATTAACTTTCACCAAGCAACAATGCCACAGACTATTTTAATCATTTCAGTGATGAAGTAAAATCAATCAATTTTAAGTGCAGACTTAATTGGCTATTGTATTTGAAAAAGAAAAAAAAATTACCTTCTTGCTTAGCCTTAGTGGTGGCACACCATGCTTTTCTCTGTACTCATTATGTGCATTAAGACAATCAGTGACAAAATCAGCATCACTTTCCATAGATTCAGTTGAAGATGCCCCATTTGTTGTTGGGCTAACAGGCTTCAATCTTGATTTCAGCAAACTCAGCTGTGTTTCAGACTTCTGTAACAGAAATTATCTTAGTATTAATTATGCAGTGATTCATATCATTTATATTGGCCTGTGTTTAATACATACAATATAATATCAGAAGTATCTAGATACCACTATGACATTTGGAACTGACCACTAGGTGAAACAGGGTAGAACCAACAGTATAAAAGTAGGCACAGAGTACTGGTTGTCAATAGAGAAGCATTAACAGCAGAATATTTTGGTTAGGTGAGGTCAGTGACTTTGAAGATGGAGTAGTCATTGGCTGTCAGTGGAGTAACAAATTCAAAAGGGACATTTTACCTCACCTAAAGTCAAGTAGTTTGTGACAGGACACTCAAGAGGATGTTTGATACCATACCACACTGTTGCCTGATGAACAAAGTGCAGGCATATGGAATATCACATCAATTGTTTGACTGCATTGAAGTGTTTCTAGCTAATAGAACACAACATGTCATTTCTTAAAGTGACCTCAGACATGCCCCAGAGGACTGTTATAGGACCTCTGCTTTTCAACCTTAGATAACATCGGAAGTTTAATGAAGTTTTTCACAGATGATGCTGTAGTTTATCGAGAAGTTGCAACACTGGAAAAGAGTAGCAAAATGCAGGATGATCTGCAGCATATTGATGCATGGTGTAGGAAATGGCAATTGAGCCTCAACATAAACAAGTGTGAAATGCAACATTTACATAGACAGACCGGTCCTATTTAATACAACTAAGCAATAGCAGGACACACAATTGAAATAGTTACTTGCATAAAAAAAAAATCTGAGATTTGACATAAGGGTCAATTTGAAATGAACAACCATATACAATCTGTTGTGGGTCAGGCAGATGCCACATTGAGATTCATTGGAAGAATCCTCAGGAAGTGTAGTGCGTCAACAAAGGAAGTGGTTTACAAAACTTTTGTTCAGCCAATGCTCGAGTATTGCTCATAAGTGTGGTATCTGTACTGGATGGGGTCAATAGAAGACATAGAGAAAATCCAATGGATAGCAGTACACTGTGTTACAGGCTCATTTAAAAAAGCATGAAAGTGTCACAGAAATGATTAAGAAACTCCAGTGGCAGATGTTGCAAGAGAGACATTCTGTATCATGACGTGGTTTTGTCAAAGTTCCAAGCCCGAATGTTTCATGCGGAGTGAACCAATATATTGCTTCTTCCTTCACAAATCTCATGAAGTGACTAAAAGGATGAGATCAGAGATTATGCCTCACACAGAGGCAAACAGGCAATCATTCCTCCCTCAAACCATACACAACTGAATTGGGAGGAAGTGACAACTACACAAGGTACCCTCTGCCACACACTTTGAGCTGGGTTGCAAAGTATAAAAGTAGAAGTAGATGGAAAAACCACAGCTAAACCAAAGCCAGGCAGAACTCATCTATTAATAGACAGTGACAATGAAGCACAGCAGAGAATGTTTGTAAAATAAAATAAAAGAAGAGATTAGAGGTGAAGTACAAACACACATTGTTTTGTTAAGGATCGAGAAGGAAATCGGCTGTGTTCTTTCAAAGGAACCATCCCAACATTTGCCTGGAGTGATTTAGGGAAATCACAGCTACATAAATCTGGATGACAGAGGCAAATTTGAACTGCCGTCCTTCCTAATGTAAGGGCAGTATGCTGTACTAACCACTGTACCTTACTCGGTGTACAGGGATTTAAAAATGGTGTGGTATATTGAGTGAGTAGTTGCTCATAAGACATTTATGTCTTTACTCAGTGCTACATGACACTTCAGGTGGAGTAAAGAGTGATGCCAATGGTCAGTAGATGATTGAAAACCAGTGATTTGGTGTGATGAATCGTGCTATACCTCATGACAACTGGATGGACAATGTTACCTGTTCTCAACAGTAGTGCCAACAATGAAGTATGGAACAGGTGATAAACAGTATGTACTTGGTTTTTTGTGGCTATGGTGAAGTCCCCTTTGATGCATAGTGTAGCTGATCAGCTACATACCTTGTTTTTTCTATTATCTCTCTAACTGATTAACATTTTACCACAAGATCATTTGTAGCTGGTTGTATACATAGTGTTACATATGCTAGTAGCTTGTCCTAGAAATTTTAAATTGTAGAGTGCTACTGAATCATTTCGACAGCTGCATTGCGTTACTCCGAACATGTGCATTTGTTTACTTTAGTATTCCTCCTTTGCCATGTAAAAGTAGTCAATCGCATACTACAGTTACTTTATGTAAAGATGAGAGGCATAATAGTGACATTTACTACATCGGGTACATCATAGAAGCACTATATAGCTGACCAGCTATGAAATCTTTGTTGCTAGTAGTGCATAATAATTATACTATTTTTGTTAGTATATATGCACTATCATGGTACTTTTTATAGCTTCAAATAAAAAGTCACACATTAAAGGGATAAGAGAACACTAAATATGGAAAGATATGAACACATTTTGAGGCTCTGTGGTAAAGCACCAGCCTACACATCCAAATATCTCTGGCACTATGTCCAACATGATATACAATTTTTATCTGTCACTTCTTTCACCTCTGGTGATATCTGTTGATGCTAAATGTGCTGAGTTACATTGATTTGGAATCCATATTAAACTGTAGGTCCCTCTGTAACTGGCTGGGTAAATATGGTCAAAGATTACTAAAACACATTTTACAATGAGTTCTATGTGCAGTAGAGGAATAATTAGGGGTGACGAATATAGCAGCATTAAAATCTACTTTGTCATAAAGCACTGGCTTAAGGACAAGGATTTCTAGGAAATAACACCCATGAAATGGGTGGACTAGCCTGTCCAGAGTTCTTACCTGAACTCAATGAAACATCTTTCGGGCGAGTCAAAACATTCACTCAGATTCAGAGCTCAGTACCTGATACCACGGCTTTCTTTGGTTGGTTCTTGAGGGAGAAAGGGGCTGAAATTTCTCCACAGACACGTAGACACTTCACAGGAAAGTTTTCCAGAGTATAACGAGTTGTATTGGTGAAGGATTGGCACCCCACATTAATGTCCACTAAAAAGTGTCTGGATATGTTTGATCAGATTGTGTATTTAAAAATAAAAATTAAGCTTCATTACCTGTATTTTTTAAGAAAGTAGTGATATCAAATGGATAGAATGCAACTCACCTTATAGAGGATACAGTGAGTCAAAGAGAGAGGCAATGAAAAGACTGCTAAACTTAAAACTCTTACACAAAATATTCTCCTTCAGAAATAGAAAAAAGATATGCTATCCCAAAAGCTTAACTTAGAGACTACAGGCCATTATAATTGCTACACCAAGAAGAAATGCAAATGATCAATGAGTATTCGTTGAACAAATATATTATACCAGAACTGACATGTGATTACATTTTCACACAATTTGGGTGCATAGATCATGAGAAATCAGTAACCAGAACAACCACCTGTGACTGTAATAATGGCCTTCATATGACTGGGCATTGAGTCAAACAGACTTTGGAAGGCGTGTACAGGTACAGATGCTCATGCAGCTTCAACATGAAACTACACTTCATCAAGAGTAGTGACTGGCGTATTGTGACGAGCTAGTTGCTCAGCTACCATTGACCAGACATTTTCAACTGGTGAGAGATCTGGAGAATGCGGTGGACAGGGCAGTAGTCGAACATTTTCTGTATCCAGAAAGGCCAGTACAGGACCTGCAATATGCGGTCGTGCATTATCCTGCTGAAGTGTAGGGTTTCGCAGAGAATGGTAGAGCCACGGGTCGCAACACATCTGAAATGTAGTGGCCACTGTTCAAAGTGCTGTCTATGTGAACAAGAGGTAACCGAGACACGTAACCAATGGCACTCCATACCATCACGCCGGGTAATACGCCAGTATGGCAATGACGAATACACAATTCCAATGTGCGTTCACCGCAATGTTGCCAAATATGGATGCAACCATCATGATGCTGTAAATAGAACCTGGATTTATCTGAAAAAATGACTTTTGCCATTTGTACACCCAGGTTCGGCATTGCGTACACCCTAGCAGGCGCTCCTGTCTGTGATGCAGCATCAAGAGTAACCGCAGCCACAGTCTCCAAGCTGATAGTCCAGGCTGCTGCAAATGTCATCAAACTGTTCATGCAGATGGTTGTTCCCTTGCAAACATCCCCATCTGTTGACTCAGGGATCGAGACGTCACTGCACGATCCGTTATAGCCATGCGGATAAGATGCCTGTGATCTCGACTGCTAGTGATACAAGGCCATTGGGATCCACAACGGCGTTCCGTAATGCCTTCCTAAACCCACCGATTCCATATTCTGCTAACAGTCATTGGATCGCGAGCAGCAATGTCAGAATATGATAAACTGCAATCGCGATAGGCTACAATCCGACCTTTATCAAAGTCGGAAACATGATGGTACACATTTCTCCTCCTTACACGAGGCATCACAACAACATTTCACCAGGTAATGCCGGTCAACTGCTGTTTGTGTACGAGAAATCGGTTAGAAACTTTCCTCATGTCAGCACGTTGTAGGTGTCACCACCGGCATCAACCTTGTGTGAATGTTCTGAAAAGCTAATCATTTGCATATCACAGCATCTTCTTCCTGTTGGTTAAATTTTCCATCTGTAGCGTGTCATCTTTATGTTTTAGCAATTTTAATGGCCAAGAGTGTAATTTGTATTACTATACCACAGTGAAGATTTCATGAATTTTACTACCTGACATCATTTATTTTATACCATCTAATATGGTGTAAATCATGGGTGAGCAACCAGCAGCCCATGGACTAGGTCCAGCCTATGAGTGGTTTCAATCTGGCCCCTCAGATTAAATTGGTATGAGAATGCAGAGCTTTTTTACACCACCATAAGTAAAGAAATAACGTTCAACACACATAAACATATGAAATGGGGTGTCTGTTCAAAAATCATGTGTTTTGAGGCATAATGTTATGGCGTGGCAAGTATGGGAAAGGGTGTAATTCATATCAGTGTATACAGTGTATATATATCTCTGCGACTTGTAATAGAAAATAGTAGTCAAATGTTATTAATAAGGGCTAACCAAAAAGTTTCAATTCAATGGCCTTACACTCCAAAATCAGTACGCTAATCAGGCAAATTGTGCAAGAGCATTGAGAAAGTAACCCTAAGTTTGATAAAACATGTTGTCTTGCTATGGGAAGAAGTCCATAACTGTTAGCTGCACATCCTTGTCCACGCTTCAAATTGTCCACCCATCTAAACTCTTTAAGTGACTGAATGCATGGTGACTGCAGGGGTAGAAACTACACAAAGTGGTGTTGTCCATAATGGATGAGGGAGGTCTTCCAGGTCGACTGACATCCTGTGTTGAATCACAAACAGCACAAATCTTAGTCTAAATTTCCAGAATGGTACTTTTTTGCAACAAACACTCTTTCCCAACACTTCTTCATTGTCCAAATGGTGGTTTGTGGATGTTTGTCCTTCAGCAATAGGAGAAGATAATAACAGGCATTTGGTAACAAATAGTTCACATTTACCACAAGCATGTTCAAAAGACACATATACCATAATATTCCCTTTCCGATATGTCAGTGCTTATATACCTATATTAGAGTCATGATACTTTGCACACATGCTGTTACAATAACCTTATACAGAAACTTTTTGATTGGCCCTTATTTGTAACTATTAAAGTGTGTCTGCTCTAGTTGTAAACTTACCTTTGGTGAGGGAATATCTGGAGATACACTAGGAGAACGGAATTTTGAAGTTCCTGCAAATAAAAAGAAAAAATAGTGAGACATAGCTTTTTTATTTACCTATGAAGAAATGATGATAATGAAGTTATTACATTGATGTGAGAGAGAGGAATGAGCAAAAATAGTAACAGTAAACTGTTCCAACCTCAAAGGTTTTTTTTAACACTACAGGGCTTTACTAGGAGAGAACTATTGGAGGTTGTGAGCCCTTGCCTTCTACTAACTCTGGTGGCCCACACAAACTTAGATCTGAGACTACCAGGCATCTGGTGATGCAGTGCACCACAGGAGACAGCAGATGCCCCTAAGAATGAGTCAACCTTCAGACACCACCACTCAAGGATGTAAATGTGTCCTCTCAGCCACATAATTTACCAGCCAGCTAAGACTATTTAGAGACCAACCCAGCCATCTCTCACCCACAATTCTATATTTATATGCCTCTGTATGTACTTTCACATTAATGTGAGCCACACCATAAAAAGGATCCCCCTTCTCCTTTCATCCCCAATCTAATCAGCAAGTAGAATTTGTGGTGTGTACCTTCAAGACTCGGATGAAAATACACACGCAATGATTTCTCATCACAGAAGTATTAACTTTCTTCCTGAAGGCCCATCAAACAATTCCTATTGGTACCTGACTCAGCAGAGCTTTTTCATAGACGGTGCTCTATCTCCCCCAACCTGATACACAACTGCTACTACATCTACATCCATACTACAGAAGCCACCTCACAGTGTGTGGTGGAGGGTACTTTGTTTAACATTGTCACTTCCTCCTATTCCAGTCATGTATGGTTCATGGAAGAAATGATTGACCTCTGTGTAGGCCATAATCTCTCTGATCTTATCCTCGTCATTGTTTTGCGAGATATACATGGAAGGAAGCAATATATTGGTTGACTCTTCATGAAATGTTTGTTTTGGAAATTTGACAGGCGATACGAAATGCCTCTCTTGCAGCATCTGCCACTGGAGTTTCTCAATTATGTCTAGGCTTTAGCACTTACTAAATGAGTCCATAATGAACTCTGCTGTTCTCTGTTGGATATTCTCTATGACTTCTATTAACCCTACCTGATACAGATCCCACACTGGTGATTAATACTCAAGCAACAGTTGAAAGAGTGTTTTGTAACCCACTTCCTTTCTTGACTTACTAAGCAGAAAAATTACAAAAAGGCAACCAAAAACACACAAAAATATAATTAAAACACATACAGAATACACAAAATAAAAACTGAATTAAAAAAAAACTATACGTGAAATCAAATAGTTCAGTTAACCTATAGCACACCTCAAATTAAGGTCTAACAAACACCCTGCACAAAACAAATAGGATAAAAACAATACTGAATACTTCAATTAATCTATACTACCTAAAATCAAGAAAACAATACCAATCAACTCCCACGCAACTACTACAAACATTCAAATGGTATTGCATATTTAAATTGACCTACAATACAACTCAAAGACAGCAATAACATTTCAACCTCACCCCCTACCAGAGAAACAAACAACATAGAAATATTATTGAACACTTCAATCATTTTAAATGAAACACTCCAACATAATCTTCTTCATCACCACCACTTTTGTATTTTCACATCCAAACTGTTGCCTCCTAACCTAACATACACCTCGCCTTATGCTACCGATCTGTTTGTCACCACAAGTTTCTTGCTTTTCACATTTGTTGGCTTCATCAAAACACAACCAGACTGTTGCCTTATATCATATTCTGGGGCAATTCAACATTGAGTAAAAAGGTATTCATTGAACGAAAGTGTGTAAACAAAAACACACACTATGGAAATGCTGCTGAAAATCCCACTTAAAGTGATCTGAAGGTTGCCCCACTCCAACACACACACACACACACACACACACACACACACACACACACACACACAAAGTGACAAATACAGCATATGCATTTGGAAGGGGGCATGACTAATATAAAGATAAGCATGAGGAAAACCTCCCCCCCTTTTTTTCCAGCAAAAAGAATTAAACTTATTCGCCATATCCGTTCAATCAAAAACAAAAGAATGAAACATGAACTAAACCGGATATATTACACTACTAAAATGTCAGAATGCACACAAAAAGAGAAAACAACTTTTAGAGAAGCAACCACACCACATGCATATTAAGGATATCACACACCATATTGAGAATACAACAAAATATGTATTTAGAAACAATCATAAGATTAAACATGAGTGCACACAGAAAACACACATTAAAGTTAATGTAAAATAGGAGACTAGAATTTTTTTTTAAAAGTCATTTCTTACCATTTTGTGAAGGTGTGCCAGGAAGTGAGGCAAGAAGATCCTGTGGCATTCCTTTGATGACATCTCTTTTCTCTGAGGTAATTACTTTTTGTGGACGGTGTCCCATGAAGGTCTCCACGGTCTCTCTTGTAACTGTTTCAAATTTTGGCTCCTTAAATGAAACAAAAATAGCTAGCATAAGAATTTTTGAACAAAAAAAATTAATTACATTAAAATTGAATAAAATTTTGATTCATATTTAATTAATAAATTGTTTGCATCATTTAACTTTTTTTATTTATATTTTTTTTCATAAATGGGCCTGCAGCAGTAAGTATATCATAATATGACATTTTTAATAAGTATAATATCCTTTGCTGCTGCTTATTAGCTCTATTTATTTATACACTACAGCTGTTTTGCCATAGCCATATTTGGGATTGTCAACTGGTATTCCATTTGTTGGACACACACACACACACACACACACACACACACACACACACACACACACACACACACAGCATCTGTACCTCTATATGATTTTTGCAGGTACCTTTCTTAGAAAGTCATTTTTAATAATAATAGTAATAATTATAAACAGCTGTCAAATAAGAAAGTCATTATATTAAAAGTTATTAAAAGATGACTCTCTAAGAAAGGTACCTGTAAAAATCATATAGTGGTACAGATGGTGTGTGTGTGTGTGTGTGTGTGTGTGTGTGTGTGTGTGTGTGTGTTTTACCAACAAATGGAATACCACTTGACAATCCTGAATATGGCGAAACAGCTGTAGTGAATAAATAAATAAAGCTAATAAGCAGCAGTAAATGATATTATACTTATTAAAAAAAACTTTTTTATTGTTGGATAGTGTTAAAAACTGTATCAATAATGGCCATCATTAATATAGTTGTTACACTTATTTGAAATACTGCAAAATGTGAACATCTTCATTACATTTACAGTGAAGTAAAGTTAAGTGACATCGAAACATAGAACAGTAGAAACACTATCACATTATCAGTAGTGTATTTTTATTACATCCCTATATGATCACAGAAAACAAGGGACACATCAATAGCCAAAGAGTACAACTGAACAATGTATTTTACCAAGGCTGGATAGGGGAGATGCCAAAGAACTGTAAAAAATTCTGTGCAAGAATTAATTTACCTCATACTAACACAAGCATCATAAACTTAAGATGATGACAGAAGAGACGAGAGTACAATCAAATCTGGTGAAATAAAATTTCCAAGCATTTTGTTAGGAGAAACAGAATGAAAAACAAAGCTGTTATGAAGGATATTTGAGTAGAGAAGCTGAATGATAGAACTGAGAAGAAAAGATTAAAATGGTGTTGACATGTAAAGATGGAATAATGTCTAAAATGATGGAGTTCAAGATTCAGTGAAAGAGGGAGACCTAAATCAAGTTGGATCAGCTCTATTAAAACTGGGAGATGGAATCAGGACTGTAACCAAACAGTTGTAGAATAAAAGTGGTCTAAAGATGGGAAAGAGGAGAAGTACCAATAATGCTCCAATTGGCATGATGCAGGATAAAGGAGAAACAAAGGTGAAGATTTTTCACATATATAGAAAAGTACACTGGTGAAAAGTCAACAAAAGCTTTTCAAGCTTATAAATGTTGCACAGGAAAAAGGCCCATGTGATCAGTACTGAAGGTACATGGAAACTTACTGGGGAGTTCTCAGTAATACAGTGTATATATTATTGCTAGATGAACAGTCACTCAATAAATAACTCAATATAGCATCAAATTTTAACTCCAACACACTGATATTTATCTGAAAATCAACTGCTGCAATGGGGAGATTTTAAAGTTTACAGTCTGCAAGAACTTCACACAAAATTGCTCATATATGGTTCCACAATACTCCTGATTTGTGTATTAACATGTACCTCATACTTTTGATGTTTCAGTCTTTACTAACTTTGCGTATATCAAATGATTGTCAGGTGGCTAGAGTGCAGAGCAGATATAAACTTATCAACAAACATTTTAAAGGTTTTTCACAGTGGTATGCAGAGATTCTTCATGGGAAGTACAGTTGGTATCCAGCAGCTCATGAGGAAATATCAGTTCTATTCTCAATTACTTATGCTTACATCAAACATGTATCAAGTTTTCAAACAGTATTACTGTAATACAATGGAGAATATCTTGACAGTAACATTAAATCTTTCTCATTTGGGGCTTGAACTATATGCCATCCAGCCCTGTCAATGTTATTTTATTGCAGATGGTAATTGTATATTAAGAGTTCAGTTTGCATGTTGACATTAATAAACTTGACTTTTGCAGTCATTTTAGTTTTACACTTAACCCTTGTGGTACTGTAGCATACAATAAAAGTACATGAACGTTCTTGCATATTCTGTACTAATTATAATCGTTGGCCTATAGATTTATGATTAATTACAGAATTTTTATATGTTTCTACATTTCATTATTGCAGACTGTACTACACTGTACATAATTTCAAGTGGGGTAGAAATATTGGGGCTATAGAAAGCACAACATAACTTGGGACTGTTTCAATGTTAGGCTGGTGGTCAGGAATTTTAGTATGTTCTCAAGAAGGTGATGTCTGATGAGGTCTGGATGGAGGAAGCAAATGCCACAAACCAACTTGCAGCACATTGGCTGTCATGGAATAGGAACTGAGAGTGGAAAAAATGCCACACTTACATTAAACAGTGACAAAGCATCAAATTATGTTATAAACAAGGATCCAAGTAGTGTTGATCCAGCACAGAGTGTTGAGCATTAGTGGACAACATTCAAGAGACTCATACCAGACCATACCATACAGGGTTGGGCACATGAACTGTCCGTGTGCATAACCTGAGTGCAACTCATGAACTCTTACATGCAAACAGTGGCAAATGCTGCTGATAATGCACAATCAACAGCTGATAGGTGACGTTTTAGCCACATTATAAGCACTTTAAGCATTACAATCACATTATAAGCACTTTGCACTGTTCACAACATTGTAATACAATGCAATGATTACTTCTGATGAAATATAATATCTGAGGAAGTATAACATCAAAGACCAATGTCGTGTTGCACAAAGGTGCTATGGAATGAAAAAGTAATTTCAGCTTATAACAATTCTATCAGGCAGAGGCACAACAAAACATCAAATGAACCAGTTAAGAAATAACATTTTCATTCCGGTACACTTTAATGAGTACAGCAGAATACAGAATAATATGTTGCATAGGTTGACAGCAGCTACATTCAAAATTTTGCCATTCAGTTCTTTGGTGAGCATAGGCAGAGGGGGGGGGGGGGAGACAAATCACTTGTAATGCTTGGAAAACAAAGAAAAATCTATGAACCAGTACACCAATAACCCAATAACAGCTTTCACATCCCGCAGCTATCCTCCTGATCTGGTGCAGAAGCAAATTGCCAGGAGCAGTTCCTCATACTACCAAACCCAGAAACTTCCACAGAACCACCCCAAAAGTGCCCCCTCTTGTCACCAGGTACTTTCCAAGTTTGGAGCGGACTCTAAATGTGGCTCTCCAGCAAGGATATGACTTCCTTAAATCCTGTCCCAAAATGAGATCCACCCTTCAGGACATCCTTCCCACTCCACCAAGAGTGTCTTTCCGCCACCCACCTAACCTTCGTAACCTCCTAGTTCATTCTTACAAAATCCCCAAACCACCTTCCCTACCCTTCAACTCCTAGCCATGTAACCACTGCCATTGTAAAACCAGCCCTATGCACCCTTACACCACCACTTACTCTAGTCCCTTAACCCGGAGGGTATACATGATTAAGGGTAGAGCCACTTGCGATAGCACCCACGTGATTTACCAACTGACATGCCTGCACTGTGAAGCATGCTATGTGGGAATGACCAGCAGCAAACTGTCCATTCACATGAACGGTCACAGGCAGACAGTGTGTGTTGGTAATGAGGATCACCCTGTGGCTAAGCATGCCTTGGTGCACAGCCAGCACATCTTGGCACAGTCTTACACCGTCCGGAATATCTGGATACTTCCCACCGACACCAATCCTTCAGAACTCCGGAGATGGGAACTTGCCCTTCAGCATATTCTCTCTTCCTGTTGCCCACCTGGTCTCAACCTCCACTAAATTCAAATTTCTGCCCACCATTCTATAACATCTTTGCCTATGTTCTCTGGACAGAGCCTCTGCCTCCCCAAGTCCTTCCACTCCCTTAAAACCCGTATCCTTCCCTTTTTTCCCCTCCTTCCTCCTCTTTTCCTGATGAAGTGGCCAACGGCTGCGAAAACTTGAATCTTTGTGTTTGTTTGTGTTTTTATTTGTGTTTTTGTGTATCTGCCAACGAGCTTGTACTTTGGGTAAGTTAAACAATCTCTATTTTTTATACAAAGAAAAAAATTGTTTTATAAGTTTGTGTATTACTGATATGACATTTCTGGAAATGTGGAAGTTATTTCTGGTGTACCTCAAGCAAATGCTACAGGACCAATACTTTTTACAAGACACTGCTGGCCATCCAAAATGAAACACCAGAAAGGATCAACGATATCACAGCCAAATTTATTTGGAAAGTGACATGTTGTTCAAATACTACATGATTGGAAATGGAGCTCCATATGCAGTGAAGATAATTGATGCTGCACACCTCAGCACTGGAAAAATACAGTGATTACAATTTCCAACAGAGATTGCTCACTACTAAATTATGTAATAAAAGTGTTTGTCTTCCTCCTGAGAATTGCTGGACCAGTAATATTGGGGGCAGGAACTAGGTGTTGACTGAGGAAGGCAAAGGCCATCCAAAATATTACAGACACGGCAGTTCTCACTAACCCTTTCCAGCCCAATGGTGCCATATGGCATCCTCATCTCTATCTATTACTCTCGGCCTAACAATTTGACCAAAGATTATAAAGAACACTGCAAGAATTAGCAAAATTATTTGGGGGGGGGGGCTTGGCTACCATCACTACAAGCAAACAGAGGAGCATTTGGTTACAACACATTGACAAAACATGAATTTTCTCTTAATGTCTAACTTAGAGTAGAAACAGCAAGAGTTTCAAACCATTATATCAAGGTAAAGGGAAGAAAATAATATAAAAAATTCATTAATAAATTGTTGTAAAATGTCTAAATTACTAGTATACAGTTTGAAAAAGGTTTCAGTTATGCTAAAGAAAACATATCATGCCCAATGATGCCAAATTTCCTTCCGAAAATTAAAAATCTAAAAAATTCGAAAAATATACATTATTCCAATCATTAGGAATAGAAATATGCAAAGAAATATTTTTGTTCGCACGTAAATAGAATTTGGGCTGGAAAAGGCTAACAAGTAGAGGGTCTGACGTATGGGTCACCAATTTCTATCGAATTTTGCATGGACGTTCTATATTGAATACAAAAATAGACCTGTTTCGGCTTTTTGCTAGCACTTAGCAGTTTTTGAAAAAATCAAAGATGACGATGGAAAATCGTTATTTAAAGATGTACATCGAAAGATCGTCTGAAGATTAGCATTTTTTATGGGGTTAAAAGTTTATGACGTTAACACGTACTTAACGTTTTTGTTTTCATGCTGTAGCTTGGATAGGCCTACTCGCCTTTGCTGGTCGAGCGTTCCACAGCTCTTGACTGTCAGTTCCTGGATCCAGCCAGGTTCGAACCTCCATCATGACAATTGCTGACGAATAGACTGCTAGTAATTGAAATTACGAAATAATATACTTTAATTACAAGTTTTTTATTTTATTTATTTCTTATTTTAATTGTTGAAATCAGTGACCCACATGTCAGTACTTTCCTTGCAAGATGCAGCAAACGTAATATTACGGGCGCGGCGTTCTTCACACCGTGGGGAGGAACGTAATATTACGTGTATGCCACAACAAACTTAAAAGGTTTTCACACAAAAATTCGAAGGTATTCGGACTACTTTTTCAGGATGCAATTTTACATGAAGGATGAAACCTATGAGTTCATTAATCGCAATGTATGAATGAAATTTCTTGGAGATACCGTGATCAGAAGCCCCTCATATCATCATCATAGGCACTCAAATCGACAAATTGATGTCAAATGAAAAGATTCTATATCTACATAGATACTCTGCAAATCACATCTAAGTGCCTGGCAGAGGGTTCATTAACCACTTTCATAACCTTTCTCTACAGTTCCATTCTCTAATAGCACGCGGGAAGTAAGAAACACCTAAATCGTTCCGTTTTTCATCTGATTCTCTTATTTTATTGGGATGGTCACGTCTCCCTATGTCGGTGTGTGCTAGCAAAATATTTTCACATTCAGAAGTAAAAGTCGGTGATTGAAATTTCGCAAATAGATCTCGACGCAACGAATAACGTCGAACTTTTAATGATTTCACCCCAAATCGTGCAACATTTCCGTGACGCTTTCCCCCCTGTAACGTGATAATACGAGCTGCCCTTCTCTGAACCTTTTCAATGTCTTCCGTCAGTCCCACCTGGTGAGGGTCCCCACACTGGGCAATAGCACTCCAGGAGAGGACGCACAAATGTGATATAGGCAGTCACTTTGGTGGAGCTATTGCATCTTCGAAGCGTTCCGCCAATGAAAAGTAACCTCCAGTTCGCCTTCCCACAATATTTTCTGTGTGTTCTCTCCAGTCTAAGTGGTTCGTAATAGTAACTCCTAGGTATTTGGTAGAATTTACGACCTTAAGGTTTGACTGATTTATCGTGTAATTGAAGTTCGGCGGATTTCCTTTAGTGAACACGTATATTACTTCAGACTTTTCATTGTTTAGTGTTAATTGCCAATTTTCGCACTATGTAGAAATTTTGTCCAAATCGCTTTGCAGTGGCTTTTGATCGTCTGTTGACTTCACTAACCGATAAACGATAGCATCATCCGCAGGGCCGGCGCAAGGCACGTGTGAAACGTGCGGCCTCACGGGGCGGCACTTTCCAAGGGGCGGCAAATCTGCCGCCCCTTTTTTAATTTTTTTTTTTTTTTTTTTTTTTTTTAGGGCAAAGTAAACATTCATGCTCAGGAAGGGATTCGGAACCAAACCTCGGAGGGAGCGGCTTCGGGAACTGTGTCATGGCGCCTCGACTATCTGCCGGCCGTCTCTGTTGAGCAAGGGAAAGGACGACTAATTTCTTCCTCGCCACGGTGACACCACCCTCGTGTTTAAGAACGCAGGAACGGGGAGGGGGGAATTCAAATTAAAATGTTTGTATAGCTTATGGGACTTAACTGCGGGGGTCATCAGTCCCTAAACTTACAAACTACGTATGAACTAACTAATACTAAGGACGGCACAAATAATCATGCCCGAGGGGGGATTCGAACCCCCGACCGTAGTGGCCGTGCGGACCGTGACTGGAGCGCCTCAGTCCCCTCGGCCACCGCGGCCGGCGGAGAGGGGGAAGCAGTCTGGCGTACACGCCATTTTTCTTATGAGTGGAGCGCTGCCAGTCTGTTACGCGCCGTGCGTTTACTCACAACTAATTTTGCAGAAGACGAAATCTAATTTGGAAATTCGAATGCAATGTTCGAAACTGCGATTATGTGTTAAGCCTGAAGCAATTGCTAAGCCCTTCAATGGCAGTTTCCGAGTGTTTTATTATTCCCGCATTATGGAAAAAAAAAAAACAACGCTGAACATTACTACAGTCAAACATGTCCAACACCTACAACGGCTAGAGGTATACCGAATGGGTAAATACGCTACGAGTAATTACAAGGGATAAAGACATTGCTAGTTAAGCCTGGCATATGTTGGGTTTCGACCATTTTTCAAAATTTTTGCTATCCGTTTCTTAGTGATAGTCGGACGTTTTGGTTTTTGAGCCTTGAAACACCTGCCTGCGCCTTCACCAACAACAGTTAAACTCTGACCGGCACTTTTGTTTGACAATATTACTCGCACACTACTACTTTGCCAACATTTATGTACTGTATACTATCTTCTGTTGAATACATTATCTGTTCACAACCACTGAAAAATGTTTATTTACGTTAATTGTAAGTTCATGCTGCGCGGGATTAGCCGAACGGTCTAAGGCGCTGCAGTTCATGGACTGTACGTCCGGTCATGGCGGAGGTTCGAGTCCTCCCTCGGGCATCGATGTGTGAGTTTGTCCTTAGAATAATTTAGGTTGCGTAGAGTGTAAGCTTATGGACTGATGACCTTCGCAGTCAAGTCCCATAAGATTTCACACACATTTGAACATTTTCGTATATTCATAAGGCTCATTAAAATTAGCCGGCCGAGGGGACTGAGGCGCGCCAGTCACGTTCTGCACGACCACTACGGTCAGGGGTTCGAATCCCCCCTCGGGCGTGGATATTTGTGCCGTCCTTAGTGTTAGCTAGTTCATAAGTAGTTTGTAAGTTTAGGGACTGATGGCCCCGTAGTTAAGTCCGAACGACTCTACAAACATGTATTAAAATTAGCTTGATTTCTTCAATCTGGTTTGACTCGCTTTTTGAGCTGGTGCCCAGCGACTGTTTTGTACAAACCTGTAGAGAATGTCACCAATCAGTCGCAATTTTTGTTTTCATTTTCCAGATCTACAATAGATTTCGGGCACAGTATGAAAATCTTTAGGTAGATCTGAAAAGTAAAAACAAAAATTATGATTGATTGCTGACATTTCCTACAGATTTGTTTAAATAAAATTCCACAAACGTTTTGGAAAAAAAAATTTAAAAAAGCGGGGGAGGGGCGGCGATTTAGCAGCTCGCACGGGGCGGCACTTGGGCTTGCGCCGGCCCTGATCATCCGTGAACAGTCTAAGAGAGCTACTAAATCGCTTATAAACACAAGGGGAATGCCAGATATCACTACTGTTTTACTCGATGACTTACCCTGAATTACTACGAACTGTGTCGTTTCTGATAGGAAATTTTGAATCCAATCGCACAATTGTGGCGATATTCCATTGATACTGGCCTACCGAACACCACCACATCGGATTCCTAAGCCAATAATGTCATACTACCATTCACTATTAGCGCATGGTACATGTTGTAATTAATGTAGTTTTAACATTTTAACGTCTGTAATTAGTTGTAAATATAAGCTTTAGCCAGATAAATGCCACCAAGTGACATCTCCCATTTTATTCATGCATGGCAGATTTCTTCTTGAGGGCCAGAAGCGCTGTTCCTTTAGGCCGGTATTACACTATCAAATTTTCTTTGACAAAGATTTTTTGTCAAAGAAAATTGGATAGTGTAATATGGAACTTTGGTCAAAGTTGCTTTTCGTCAAAAATTCTATGATCAAATCTAGCAGCTCACCGTAGATTTGATCAAAGAAAGCGTTCGTCTTATGTTAACTGTGGTGAGAAATATGACCGCTTTAAGCGCTAGCATCGCTGTAGCAGTTTTTGACGTACTGTTTGAAAACATAACCGCGTAATTCGTATTGCGAGTCGTCGCAACAACTAAATTTATGCAGTTGTATAAGGTTGATTATAAAAACCGGCTGCATCGAGCCGAAAGCTAGATAATTGCGGTATTCATTAGCGATTAAGTGAGTACTGTTTGCACGGCAGACGACGTAAAAATGAAAATTAATTGTCTCTGCACCAGTTTTGCAGCGGAGAAAGCAAAAGTACATAATGACACTTTAATTCCGTACATATATTTAGCCAGACAAATGCTATTTACACGATTCATAATACGCAAAATATAAATGTTTCAAAAGTTTTGTTTACTGCAATATTTAGAGCAGAACGCCACTGCAGAAGCAAGTCAAGCGTCACCATTGTCAGTCTTCCAAACGACGAGAAGAACCGTTTTCGAGTGGTACAGCGGCTCTCGCCTCAGGTGTATCGGGTAATGCAGCCTAATATTACATATTTGTAGAAAACGACGAAGTAATTTGACAAGCTACACTGTAGATGTCTATTATGATTAACAAAAGAACTTAATTTTTTTTTCAAATATGTCTTAAGAGTACAGCTTAAATTGTTGTGAGTGAACAAGGAGCGATGATATCTACAGTCTAGCTAGAAAAAGTACTTCGCTCTTTTCTACAAACATCAGATGTTAGGCCTTATTATACGATACACCTGAGGCGAGAGCCGCGGTAAAAATAAAAACGGGTTCTGTGAATAAAGGCACGCTTCCAGATATTTAGTCGTTGCAACTGTTGTACGCGTACATGCAATCTAAGTGTATAAGTAGATATTTGTAATCTATGTAATCAAAAACTAAGGTTAATAACAAATATTCATCCGCCATTTTCAATGCACTGTGACAGATTCTTTGTCAAAGAAAATTTGATAGTGTAATGCGGTGTAATGTCACCATTTCACTACGTCAAAGATTCTTTGTCAAAGAATATTGGACAAAGATTCTTTGTCAAAGAAAATTTGATAGTGTAATACCGGCCTTATTAATTCTACATACTTGGCATCCTCGATGCTTCCTTCCGCACCTGATCCCGCACTTACCCCCACCCTGAACGCCAAAACGAAGGACGAGCCCGTCACTGCGTGAGTCGTGGCGATGAATCGAACGTCTGACGGACGTTCATTGCATATTCATGGCGGGCAAAGTTTACAGGGGTTTGGACGGAGCGCTTACATCACCTATCTGTACCGCACGGAGAGAATACATAAGATGGTGTGACCGACGCTTATATTTATCCTTCAGCCGGACGTCATAAGAACATCTACAAATTTACGTTCCGGTAATACGATTCCAGTCAGCCAACTTCTCGTTGTAAAACCAACTGGCAACAGGAAAAGTTTCATTTCATGGTCGTGAACAATGACTTTAGAGACTTTCTGATTGTTACTTCAAGCAGCTAGTATTTTTCTTGTCCGTAGATATTTTGGTATTCCTAATGAACTTCAGAAGTTTAATGTAAGTTCTGAGAATGGTTGTAACAATAACCAGCTGAAAACTGCTTCTGTTGGAGAACAAAAAAAGTCAAATAAGTTCCTGCTTAAACAACACTGACAGAAAAGTGGGGAAGCAACTGCCTAATTCCACCTTCCTCACAAAAGATTTTGCTATGCGAAGTATTCGTAGAACAGCAAAATACTATTATCCAGTCTCTCATCGGAAAGAATGTTTCATACACATCATCTCCGTTTCACTCCCACAGTCTCTCCAGGGTTGTCAGGTGTGGCGATTTTTCGCATTCTTGGCTCTCCTTTTCTTAGAATAACAGCCATTCTAGCTTTATGGCAACTGGCGATTAAATGTGGCTAGTAAAAGAATTAGTTGGCGACTTAAAGGCTATTTTATTTTACTTCAAATAAGACGAATTTAAAGCAATCCCTCTTAAAACATTGTATAAATGATACTAACTGAACATCGCTAGAATACTGAGGAAATGTAATCACACTGTAGAAGTTGCCACAAATGTCTGCACACATCTTTGATCTGTGAGAGAATGTTATACAGATGCAAAGTAATTAAACTTGCAGACATAAACGTAAAATACCTGGAGGAGCCTACTTACAAGGGTTCAAGAATAGGCCTACGCTTCAAACGACGAATCCTAAAATATACTACAATCCCACATGTATGGCTGCCGTAGACATCGCGTGGATTACAGCATGCACAGAGGAATTTAAACAGTGATTTTTTTTTTTCGCGCTCCATGTCCGCACAACAGAATCCATTTTGGCTGCCTTCTTCTGCCATTTCCTATGTGCCATCCTTTTTCTCTTCCACTGCTACTGCCTCTTTCTTTCTCACAGTCTGCACTCTGTTTCTTCAACCACGATCATCTCCTCTTTATACCTATCCTTGCGTGTGCTTTGCCCAGACATCTGACTGAGAGATGGGGGAGAGCAGATAAAATTTTTTTGTTATTGAAGTTGGTCGGTTTTGAGGATCCAGATCCCCTATGTATGGCCTACACCAGTGTTTTTCAACCTGTGGGTCGCAACCACCTGGGGCGGGGGGGGGGGGGGGGGGAGAATGGCAAAGCCCTGCGAAAGGGGTCGCGATCGCAGGATGATGTAGTACCAGCGTGTTCGATAGCAAGTCTACGTTTCGTGACGAGCAGCTACCAGGGTTGCCAACTCTACCACAAAGATTCCCTCTAAATTTACTATAAAAGCCCCCTGAATCGGAAGAAATCCCCCTAAAAAAGCAACCCGGTGGTGGGGGGGGGAGTGGCGGCAAAGAGCTGCAGCCTGACTACTTTTCGATAAACAAAGAAAAAACGAAACCACCTTGTTTTTGAGAGTCCCCCCCCTCTCTCTCTCTCTCTCTCTCTCTCTCTCTCTCTCTTTCACATATGTTAAAAATTAAGAGCCACGCCCACCGGCAGAAACATAGGGGTGCGATACCGAAAGATAACTCATAATTAGAAATAATTACAATCTTCAGCAAAGGGTCCGTTTCCCAGATTTTCGCATACTTTTGTACATACTTTCTCTTATTTTTGGTACACATTTTGACCCATAAAGCAATGCATTTACATCACAACTTGAGCTGGCTATTAAAGTAAAAATAATGATGGATCACCAATACAAAACAATATCGCTAACACACTAAACTGCCCATTATAGCACGTGACTTAGCGATAATTCAGTGCAGTATCCTCGGGAAATACCAATCCATTACTACTCGCGAAAAAAATAAACCTGGTATTGTTGAGCGATGGGATAGTGGTGGAGAGAGGTAAAATATGCGCCGCCTCTGTGCGCCGTAAGTAAACAGTGCCGGCAACATGAACTGAAAAAACAAAGAAAACAGCGCGACAGTAGTGATGGAAGAGCGACAATGTAATCAACACAAGCTAATAGTACGCTGCACGGTTGGCAATGAACATTTGCAATCAGTATGGCAACAAGTCTTCTGATTGCTACCCACACATTTGATGCACAAAAAGAAACACTCTTCTTCCCCCTAAAAAATTCCCTTACGCTTCTTTTCCCCCCAAAAAAATCCCCCTAACATTTCTTTCCCCCAAAATTCCCCCCTGAAAACAATTTTTCCCCCTACATCTAGGGGGGAAACCGCCAAGTTGGCAACCCTGGCAGCTACTATAACCAAAGTGATAAACGAAAGTGACAGGGTCAGTGTTGCCAACTCGTAAATGCGAAAACATCGTACTACACTCAAAATTATAGATTTTGGCTCAGCATTAATCGTACATCAGACAATAAATGTTAAAAGACAAATAAATTAATAGAAAAAAATAATGGTAATTTCCAAGGAACAGTGTACATCGAAGTAGTGGTATCAGTGCCAGCGAGTAACGTCTCTACTTTTTACAATAAAAACTGATCCATTTACACTGACGCATCCACTTATCTCGTGAGATTCTTTTTTTTTTTTTTTTTTTTCTCTTCAACAAATAGAAACAGAAAGTATTACGCTACATTGATGCCGCTACTTCGATGTATATCAATCTTTGTAAATTACCAAAATGATATTAGGAAAACTGACACTTTAGGTTATTAAATAATCGAGCCACAGACATACGTGAAGTAGTAGTATAACACGTAGTAGTCACTATTACAGTAACATAAGCCTTATGATGTGTTTAAAGTAATTTCACTTACGGTTCCTTAGTTGTATCGACAATTCTGATTTCTTTAAGTGTACTTGACATGCATGGTTTAAATGGTATCTCCAGCGGGAAAGAAATTATAGTATGTTTGGCTAGTATCGTACAAGGTACAATCGTACAAGCACTGAAATTATCGTATGCCCTCAATAATTATCGTACGAGTTGGCAAAACCGGACAGGGTTACATGAAAGTCGCGTAATAAACAAGTCATTCGTAGGTGGAAAATTAGCTTTGTTATGTTTCGGGTGGCCCTTATTCAGACATCGAAAGCAGTGGCGTAACTATGGGGGAGGGGGGATGAGGGGGATAGAACCCCCCCCCCCCAGAAACCGAAAAAAAGAAAGAAAAATCGTATAACAGCAATTTGGTAAAGGTAAAGATTGGATACTAGGGGTGTTTTACCATAAGCTTTCATTGTATGGGAGTGAATTAGTTTCTTCAACGGGAGTGGTAGATGGTGGTCTGTCTGGAAACTGACTAAATTTTTCCTCGTCAAGCAGATCTATCTCCCCCCCCCCCCTCCCAAAGCCAAGTCCTAGTTATACCACTGATCGAAAGTATCGCAGGTACTAGATGTACCTATGGTACTTTTGATTTCTGATGATGAACCGACTGAAACGCGAAACAATGAAGCCACTTGTACACCTCATGACGACTTGTTAATTAAGCAAATTAACAACGTTTGTGCAGTACTGCTATAGTTATTTTCTTGTATGACTGTCATATGTTCAGACAATGTTATGTCAGAAAAATAGCCGGTAACTAATATTATTTTAATCAATACTTGACAATACCTTTTTCTTACTACTGGATCATAGCAGTTGGTAACGAATTTTCGGTGTATATTATTTTTATTCAAATAATAGCATTTTATTATTGGGTGGTGGTTTGATGCTGCTTGAGGATTTTTAGTATCCTTTCGAAGAAATCCAAAGTTTATGAGCATCCTTGAAATATTAGAAAGTTATGTATCAGTTTTGATGTTTTCATATTCTCACATGACAATACGTCGGCACATATTACACATTCAAATTCATTATTTATCACAGAAAAATCATACAAATACTTGTAGTCAAAGTCTTTTTTTTTTTTTTTTTTCCTCCATTTTTGATTCGCTTCCGTTACTGCAACATTCACCAGACGCAAATGGCTGCGCAGATCTTAATTACATCTAAGAAAGAAAATTAAATACTTTGCCTTTGGAATCACTGACATAGCTTTATTACGGGCCTGGGGGTGTGTGTGTGTGTTGACAACGTTAGTAGAAACTGGATTCCAACGAGGACTTAAATCAGCTGTAGTTTTTGTGGACTTTACAGCAGCTTATGACACTGTGTGGAGGAAAGGAATGATTTTGAAGCTTATTCAAATTATCCCATATCATAAGAATGCTAAATAACGGCCTACCCCAGAACTCAGTTCTGGCCCCCAGCTTATTTAAACTATATATCCATGCATGCCAGATATGGACTCCACGAAAATCCAGTATGCTGATGACCTAGAATTAGTCTTCCTGAGTAAAGACTTCAAGCACTGACGAGTGACCTGATTAAATTACGTGATAACTTTCACAAATGGAAACTTCAAACTAACCAAAATAAGAGGTTACTGCTTTCCACCTGAATAATAAAGAAGCCAAAAGGAACCTAAATGAGACTTTAGACAGAATCGAAGTGCCACATAACTACAACCCAATATACCTTGGTATCACTCCGAATCGGTCCTTGACATTCAAAGAACAGCGCTTAAAGCTTTCGAAGAAACTTGGCTCAAGAGTGAACTTGCTTCGCAAGAATGCTGGCAGCCATTGGGGTGCGGACGCCAATACCCTACCCTCTGCTGCGCTCGCTCCTGTGTATTCTGCTGGGGAATACTGCGCACCCGTGTGGGAAAACAGCGCTCACAAGAACATAGATTGACGTCAAACTTAATGAAGCCATGAGGATTATCACTGGCACTGTCAGATCTACGCCCATTCAGTGGTTACCTGTCCTGGCTAATATTGCTCCGTAAGATCTAAGGAGGAAAACAGCTTAGTTAAAATTGATCAAGAACAATAAGGCTCACAAGAACTCCCCCTTGTATGATGCTCTACAGCAGTGTTTTTCCATCCTTTTCGGATATATGACCTCCTTCCAAGAAAAAATTGTCTGGCGACCCCCTTCCCCCCTCGTCCTCACGAATCGTAACAAAACTATGTTATCTCAAAGAAAACAAAACTTCCTTTTGCTTCAGCTTTCTATTAAATCGTGGGAAGAAGTTTTGTGTGTGAGTTTTTCGGAATGGAATACATTATTCCACGATATCCGACCGAAATATATTTTGCTTAACAAGTGTTTGGTATTTCAGGCAAGATTCCGACGCGAATTATTCCGATTAAGAAAAGTCCCACTGTATGGACAATTTGTAAAGAAGTGGATCTATTTTCTAATTTTTTGTAACATTGTATCACGTTCTTTGGGTTCGTGAAAACAGTACTGAGACTTTACTCTTATACATCATTAACACATTGTTGTTGCTCTACACAATACCCTATTCTGAGCAAGCCTCTTCAACTCTACATAAGAACGGCAACCTTCATCTGTGTGAATCTGCCTACTGTATCAAATGTTCAAAAGTTTGTGTAGCTTATGGGACTTAACTACGGGGTCATCAGTCCCTAAACTTACAAACTACTTATGAACTACTTACGAACTAGGACGGCACAAATATCCATGCCCGAGGGGGGATTCGAACCCCCGACCGTAGTGGCCGCGCAGACCGTGACTGGAGCGCCTCAGTCCCCTCGGCCACCGCGGCCGGCCTTACTGTATCCATCTCTTGGTCTTCCTCTGCGGCATTAACACGTTATACTATAAAATAATGCATGATCTAGTCTACTCATAATCAACATTACACAAGTAACTCCGTAAATTTAACATTCAATAAATTTCGTTTAAGTATACGGTTTTGTATTACTGAACCCTCGTTATTTTATGGTGCAAGTAGTTCGTCCTGTGAGGGCGACCCCCCCCCCCCCCCAACACACACACTGGGGGTCGCGAACTACAGGTTGAAAAACACTGCTATACAGGATCCCCCAACATGTTTCAAATCACAGAAACTTCCCTTGTGTGACACAAAGTACTAGTTCCTTCGATGTGACCTCCAGGTGGCAGGAATGAACATCCACCGCACAACGCCCACCTGGTGCAAGATCCATCAAAGAAGGTAGAGTGATTCCAACTACCACGCCAAACCTGGTCTAGGCTGAACCGCATCCAGACTGGTCAAGGGAGGTTTGATTACAACACGAAGAAGTGGGGTTTCCTTCCATCTTATGACTGTGACTGCGGAGCGGAGGAGCAAACCATAGAACACATCATCAGTGCCCGCTGCGAGCATTTTGCGGTGACTTGCTGAGTTAGCATCAAGTGACTCCAAGAGTGCTAAACTGGTTTTCAAATTTGGCCATTTCCATATAATTGTATATAATGTATACTTGTAAAACCATACGATAAAATTTTAAAATTGGACGAACCAGCTTTGGCCGCATTGAAATCTTTATTTTTTTTTATAAATAATAGAGATCGACTTCGGTCAGTGTTGACCATCCTCAGTGCTACAAAAAAGTCAAAAGAACACTAAATCAGCTTCTAGAAGTCATAATAAAAATTAAGTAACGTAATTGACAATATTCGGTAACAAAAATTAAGAAACGTAATTGACAATATTCGGACGTATAGGCTATTACAATATGAAGAGAAAAAATACAACAGTGTCATACCTAGAATCCAAGCCCTGTGGGCCCACAAAAACTTGCACATTGCATATTAACATCAAGTAGGCAGTACATAAGTAGAATGTCAATCAAACTGATTTCTCAGCTAACAAACCTAGCTGCGTGTGTGGGCGGATAGCACCCAGCGCCCTCTATACAAAATTTAGGTTACAATAAGCCATACTTTAAAATGGAACGACCGTATATAATCAATCGTCGGTAAAGCAGATGCCAGACTTAGATTCATTGGAAGAATCCTAAGGAAATGCAGTCCGAAAACAAAGGAATTAGGTTACAGTACACTTGTTCGCCCACTGCTTGAATATTGCTGACCGGTGTGGGATCCGTACCAAATGTTCAAATGTTTGTACAACTTATGGGACTTAACTACGGGTCATCAGTCCCTAAGCTTACAAACTAGCTAAGACTAAGGACGGCACAAATATCCATGCCCAAGGGGGGATTCGAACCCCCGACCGTAGTGGCCGTGCTGACCGTGACTGGAGCGCCTCAGTCCCCTCGGCCACCGCGGCCGGCGGATCCGTACCAGGTGGGGTTGATAGAGGAAGTAGAGAAGATCCAACGGAGAGCAGCGCGCTTCGTTACAGAATCACGAGGATAAAATCAGTGAGATTAGAGTCCACACAGAGGCATACCGACAGTCTTTCTTTCCGCGAACAATGTGTGTCTGGAATAGGAGGGAGAACCGGGAGTGGTACTCAAGGTTCTCTCTGCCGCACACCGTCGGAGCGCCGTGTAATGGTGCGCTGGCCATCCGCCGTCGGGGGTTCGAATTCCCGCCCTCGGGCATGGATGTTTCTGTTGTCTTTAGTATAACGTAGTTGATAAATAGTTTGTAAGTTAAGGGACTGATGACCCCGCAGTTAAGTCACTTAAGCTTTACAAACATTTGAACACACCGTCGGGTGGCTTGCGGAGTATGAATGTAGATGTAGAAATCACAACTAAATGTCACAGCTACCGAAAAGTAGCAACACAGAAATCACTGTTATCAGACAGTCACCGTTTAAAGGCTATCCCCATTAGGTACAAACGTACGTCGTCCCGAGATCACGTGACCACAACGGCAAAAGGTGTTGACCACGCAAGATCTATTCTGTGCATCTGAATGCTCACTCAAGAGATATTTCTACATTGTGACATGTATACAAACTGGATGTGTAATTCTGCTATCCGAGTATAGAACTACAGCGAGTCAGCACGTGGTATTGTATTGCACACCATGTTGAAATTTGGCTAATGAATATCCGTCAGTATGTACATGATAAAGAGTATAAACACTCTCTTCACGTATTCTAGTAACTCTACGTAGCAGCCATATTTGAATTTGGAAAGAAACGAAATACAAGTATGAACATATATGGATGGCACGATGAGACAGCCGAAGTTAAACATCCAGGTAGTATAGAGATCAATGTATAAGAACAATGAGGTTTTTCTATGACACTGCAGTTTAGTCAAAGAAGGTAAGTCGACAAAATGGGCAGTGGTTTTTGAAAAGAGGTTGTGAAAATGTAAGGTAAGGGTAACGGACTGTACTCAAATCAGTTGAAGTTGCTGCAATTATATTAGTACATGGGACACTACAAGTACTGCATGACTTTTTTTTCTATTTGGGCAGTAATAAAACCGATAATGGCAGAAATAGATATAATTTGAAACGCAGACTGGCTAAATAATTTCTGAAAGAGAGTAATTTATTACAATTGAACACAATTTCAAATATATTGAATTGAAAGTGAAGCGCTGAATTAAAATTTATGCTGCGGCCGGGATTCGAACCTGATACCTCCTGCTTGCTAGGCAAGCGCTATAACCAGTTTTTCTTCCTTTTCTTTTTTCTCCTCTCTCTCTCTCTCTCTCTCTCTCTCTCTCTCTCTCTCTCTCTCTCTCTCTCTCTCTCTCTCTCTCTCTCTGTGTTCTTTTTTAGGTAGATCTGAGCTCTGCGGTCGTTGGTATAGTTCGTTCTTGATTGTTCGTTGACTATTTGGCTCAGCTTTTTTATCACAGAGGGCGCGCTGGGTCACGGCGCCCGGCTCTAAGCCACACTGTCCTCATCAATATCTCACGACTGCACGGACTGTCTTAAAGCACGTCTCCATCCACAATGCAAACTTCAATTTTGCCTTATTTTCCCCTATATAACTATACAACAACGTTGGCGAGGCTCTTCAATACAGGACTAGCACCCCAGGAATGAACGTTAATGGGAACAATCCCGCCTTGTACAACAGGCACAGCTGATATAAATATCAAATAATAAATTAATGTCCAGAGACAAAAATAAGTCTCAATATATCAAAGATACTAAACTGAAGCAGAGGCACTGAATTAAAGCCGGCCGCGGTGGCCGAGGGGACTGAGGCGCTTCAGTCACGGTCTGCACGGCCACTACGGTCGGGGGTTCGAATCCCCCC
Source organism: Locusta migratoria (assembly GCA_026315105.1). NCBI lineage: Eukaryota > Metazoa > Arthropoda > Insecta > Orthoptera > Acrididae > Locusta > Locusta migratoria. The sequence goes on along the minus strand of CM048744.1, from coordinate 212,908,827 downwards.
TCGGGCAGGGATATTTGTGCCGTCCTAGTTCGTAAGTAGTTGATAAGTAGTTTGTAAGTTTAGGGACTGATGACCCCGTTGTTAAGTCCCTTAAGCTTTACAAACATTTGAACATTTTGAACTGAATTAAATTTTAAGTTTAGGAAATTGTAACATATTGAATGATAGCCCCAGTAACTTTATTATCAAACTCTTTGTTTATCTTAAATATGGTCACAGTTGTTTCCTCCATCTGGTCAAGGCCACATGTTCTACATTGTATAACTAACACACTTTTTTGCACAGTGTACAACATGTGGCCTTGACCAGATGGAAGAAACAGCAGAAGATAGTTAAAAAGACAAAGAAAATTTAAGTTAAAACTACTTCTCATATATACAAATACGTGAACTGTTTATAATGTGGAAACATTACATCTCACAAAAAAATTATACTTGTAGATCCTACTGAAGATGACTTATTTTAAAGGCGAAATGCGTCTGAGAGAAAATCAATAGCAGAAAACAATATTATTATTATTATTATTATTATTATTATTATTATTACCTTCAAAAACGAGGAATTTCGCGCTTGTTGCGGAAGATGGCCACCCAAACAAACTTGTTAATTACCATGGTGGCTGGCTTCGGACAATAATAATCCATTCTCAAACCTTACACCGAGATGTGCTATCATAGTTTCACAAATTCCACGAAACAAACAAATCATAAAACATCATTCTTGATAATTATACGAATGCAAGATAATACAGTTGATAAGGAGAGGCACTGAATTAAAATTTGTGCTTTGGCCCAGAACTTTCTCTTCAATACGTAGACGCTTTAAACCGCGCAGTTAACACAGCATTACGGACGAGACGTCTAAACGGACTGCCCTAGAGCACGTCTCCCCCCGCAACACATACTTTTATTCTGCCTCAATGTTCCCCAATGAAATATGCATCAAATTGAATTCAGATGGTAGCACTCAACCGTGGAGGCTGTACATATTAGTAGAATATGTTTTATTGTGTTACTTTTGCATAATTATCAAGAATAAGGTGTTATAATATTGTTTAGTATGGCATTGGTATTATAACATGTGTCTGATGCCGAAACCAGTCACCACAGGAAGTGACGACATAGCAAATGTAAGAAAAATAAAGACAAATTAATGTATTACGAAAAAGTTTTTCTTTAGGTATTTGTCTGGAGCGTAGCCTCTGCAGAAGAGAAACCTGGTGAACAGTTCTGACAAGAAGCGAGTCGAAGTAATGCTGAATGTGAGATAGCTGGATTGAATGATTAATGAAAAGGTACTGTATCAAACTGGCGGGAAACTAAATTTATAGCGTAACTTTACAAAAACAAGAAATTGTTTGATGGGACACATCCTTAGCCATCAGAGAATCTTCATTATGGAAATGCAGGGAAGTTATGGACAGAAACCACAGAGCCACCGTGGAATGACTGTGCGCTCTAAGGCGCCTTGCTGTGGAGCGCGTGGTGGTCCCCGTCAGATTCCAGTCCTCCCTCGGGTGTGTGTATTATCCTTAGGTTATTTGAAGTAATTTGTAAGCCAATAGTCCGCGCCACGTAGGAAGGCGGCGCAGTTTTCAGCCGTTCTGCGCACCCCCCTCCATTACCGCAGTGGCAGCCAATGACGTTCATTCTGTAGGCGCGTGGCTGGCCGCGAGTTGCGCAATGTTTCTCCCGCAGGCTCCACTGTTTTGGCGCTCGGCCGTAGCTCCTCCCTCCACTCTTACCCTATCGCTCCGTCTCTATGCGCGGAAGCGCCTTCTTACATACGCCAACTACAGGGACTGATAGCCATGGTAGTTGAGGGGAGTATAAATGGTAATTTCGTCAAAACTTTTCAATTTTTTTTGTTTTTTATGCAGAAATATTAATGGAATTTGCTGATTAATTTGTTGTGCGATTTATTAAATTTGTTTGACGAATTATTTTTAATAGAATTTAATCTAATTAGCTGCAAAGGACGCTTTTAGGATTTCATAAACCATTGGTCAGCTAAAAACATATCAAGGATGTGGTGTCGCTCAAGTCCAAAGTGCGCGCCACCTACATTCGCCGCGCGCCGCCATGCACGCACGGCGCGGCGTTCTTACGACGTCAGCCACGAGCGCCCTCTGCTGCGCTCCCGCTCGTGGCCACCACCGAACGACATCGTTCACTTGGGACTGAGATAGGAACCAGTTAACACTTCGGAATCAGATAGGCACTAGTGAAGACTTGGCTATCGGACAGGCACTAGGCAGGCCTCTAGCTGAACTATGTATCAGCATTCGGCAGTACTGAGCTATGTAAAATTTAAGTATTGTATAAATTCTGTGCAATATATATCTCGTTCTAATTTACTCGTTTCTAGTTTATGCTGTCCCACTGGCTGCTCACCTCCATACCTGCACAAGCGTGCTTCCTTTATTCCTGTGTCGGTCTTTCTACTCGGCCACCGACACCTACGACGGAAACGAGACACAAAAGCGGCGACGAGGCTGGGACACAAAAAAAGGAATCAATTATAGGATTCGCTGTGACATTTTTATCTTCAGTGAAAGAGAAGAATAATTACAAGATTTGTTAAATGAAATAAGTAGTCTACTGGTTATATGCTTTGCCAGTAAACTGGATGAAGACAGAAGTGATGAGAAGCAGCAGCAGAAATGATTCTCACAGACAAAGAGGGCAGAGACGTCTACTGGCATCAAAAACTGACTTTAATGTGAAAAAAAAAAATTCTGTCAATGTACGTTTGGAGCAATGTTGTTGTTGTTGTGGTCTTCAGTCCGGAGACTGGTTTGATGCAGCTCTCCACAATATCCTATCCTGAGCAAGCCTCTTCATCTCCACATAAGAGCGACAACCTACATCTGTCTGAATCTGCTTACTGTATCCATCTCTTGGTCTTCCCCTGCGATTTTTTCCCCATACACTTCCCTCCAACGCTAAATTCACAATTCCTTGATGTCTAAGAATGTGTCCTACCAATCTATCCCTTCTTTTAGTCAAGGTATGCCAGTAATTCCTTTTCTCCCCAATTCTGTCCAGTACCTCCTCATTAGTTACGCGATCCACCCACCTAATCTTCAGCATTCTTCTGTAGCACCATATTTCAAAAGCCTCAATCCTCTTCCTGTCCGCACTGTTTATCGTCCATGTCTCACTCCCATACAAGGCAACACTCCATACAAATGCCTTCAGAAAGGAATTCCTTAGGCTTAAATCAATATTCGATGTTAACAAATTTCTCTTTTTCAAGAACGCTTTTCTACCCATTGCCATTCTGCATTTTATATCCTCTGTACTGCGACCATCATTTGTTATTTTACTGCCCAAGTAACAAAACTCATCTACCTCCTTTATTGCTTCGTTTCCCAATCTAATTCCTTCAGCATCACCAGATTTTCTTACACTGCACTCCATTACCCTAGTTTTGCTCTTGTTAATGTTCATCTTATATGCACCTTTCAGCACACTGTCCATTCCGTTCAATTGCTCTTCCAGGTCCTTTGCTGTATCTGACAGAATTACTATGTCGTCGGCAAAACGTAATGTTTTTAATTCTTCCCCCTGAACTTTAATTCCTTCTCCAAATTTCTCCTTGTTTTCCTTTATAGCTTGCTCAGTGTACAAATTGAACAACATTGGAGAAAGACTACAACCCTGTCTTACTCCCTTTCCAACTACTGCATCCCTTTCATGCCCTTCAACTCTGACCACCGCTGTCTGGTTTTTGTACAAGTTGTAAATAACCTTACGTTCCCTATATTTTACTCCTGCTTGCTTCAGAACTTGAAAGAGTTTATTCCAATCAACATTGTCAAAAGCCTTCTCCAAATCTACAAAAGCTAGAAATGTAGGTTTGCCTTTTCATTATCTTCTAGGATAAGCCGTAAAGTGAGTATTGCCTCCCGTGTTCCTATGTTCCTCCTGAATCCAAACTGATCTTCCCCGAGTTCGGCTTCTACCAGCTTTTCCATCCTTCTGTATATAATTTGCGTTAATATTTTCAAACCATGACTTATTAAACTGATGGTTCTGTAGTTTTCACACCTGTCTGCACCTGCTTTCTTTGGGATGGGGATTATAACATTTTTCTTAAAGTCTGAGGGTATTTCACCTGTCTCATACATCTTACACACCAGGTGAAACAATTTTGTCATGTCTGGTTCTCCCAGAGACTTCAGTAGCTCTGAGGGAATATCATCTACTCCAGGGGCCTTGTTTCGACTTAGGTCTTTCAGGTCGCTTTCAAATTATTCTCTCAGTACAGTATCTCCTATTTCATCTTCATCTACATCCTCTTCCCTTCCTACAATATTGTCTCGAAGTTCATTTCCTTTGTAGAGCCCCTCTATATACTCTTTCCACCTTTCAGCTTTCCCTTCTTTGCTGAGAACTGGTTTTCCATCCGTGTCCTATGTCTTGCCTATTACGTCTAGAAGTGAAATGGGTCGGTATGATTTAGGGTCAGTTCGGGGTTTGTCGGGTTTTGGTATTAGTATTGTTTTACTGGTTTTCCAGGTACTGGGGAAGGTTTCTGCATGCATGCAGTAGTTGAATATGGTTGATAGGATTCGTATTAGTACTTGTTGTGGGGCTTTCTGCAGGTGTATGCGCTTGATATCGTTGGCTCCTGGGGCCGAGTTTCTTCCTGAGAAGATAGCCTCCTGTATTTCTTTGTCAGTTATTTCTTTGGTGAGAGCCACCTGTTCTTCTGTTTCTATTGTTGGAGTTGACAGGGTTTGGGGGAGCTGAATGTCTATTATTCTTTTGTGGTGGATGTCGAATTTTTCGTCTTGGGGGGAAGGAGTATACCTCTTCTAGAGTTCGTTTAAATATGTTAACCTGATCGTGTTTATTTGTGGTCGGTTCGTCGTTTTCTATGCGTGTGATGTCTGTTTTTGTCTTTGTCCTGTCAATGTTTTAAATTTGTTCCAGAAGCGTCCTCCTTGTCTGTAGTCAAGTTGGCTGCACGTCTGGTCCCATTCTTGCTGTCGGTATTCGGAGATTATGCGTTTTGTTTGTGCGTTCAGTCTGTTCCATTGTCTTTTTAGGTCTGGGTTGTCAGTTCGTCTTATTTCTCTGTATATGCGTTTTTTCTGTCTGATGAGGTCCAGCGCTGCTTGCGGAATTGTGGGTTTCCAATTGTTAATCGTTTTAAGGGGAATGGCTTCGTCTATGGCTTGTTTGATTGTTTCCTCTACTTTTTTGACCGTCAGCTCTAGGTCTTGGTTGTCCGTTATTGCTACTGGTATGGTTAGTTCTCTAGTTATCGTCTCTTTGTACTTGTCCCAGTCTGCGGTGGCGTAGTGTCTTATGGTTCGTCTGTTTGGGTGTGCTTCAGGTGGGTTTGTGGCGTCTGTAGAGAAGTGGACAGGGAGGTGGTCGCTTATGAGGGAGTCTCCTACTTTGTAGTCGGTAATAGTGTTTGAAAGGTTGGGGCTGTATAGGATGGGGTCGGGGGCTGAGTCGCCTGTATGCCCTATGAAGGTCGGTTGATGTATTGGGAGTCTCATGATAGGTTCTGTAAGCAGCATGTCATACAGAGCTTGTCCATTCGCGTTGTGTGTCTTGTCTCCTAGCATTTCATGTCTTGCGTTTAGGTCTCCCATTATTATGTATCGTCTGTATGTCATGATGTGTCATGAGTCTTTCTGGTATTGGGTTGCCTGGGGGGTTATGTATGCATGCGATTAGTATGTCTTGTCTGTTTCGTCCTTTTATTTTGATTAGTAGGACTTCCTCGTCTTCCAGGTCTGCAGGAATAGACACTACTTTTGCTGGGATTGTGCTACGCACCAGGATTGCAACTCCTTCTCGTCCATCGGCCCTGTCCTTTCTGTATGTGTTGTATCGCGAAATATGGAGGTTCTTCGTGGGTTTGAGCCAAGTTTCCACGATTCCTACTATGTGAATGTCTTCGTTCACTAATCTGTGGTGTAGTATCGCTAGTTTTGTTCCTACTCCTTGCACATTGGCGAAGAGTAGGTTTGTTTTTCCTAAGGGGACCTCTTCTGCCATTTTGTTGTGGGAGGGGAGGGGGGAACGGCTGCTTAGCTGCTTGTGTGTTTTTTATGTGTTTATGTGTGTGTTGCTTGTGGTGTTAAGACGCCTTTCTTGGTCTCTAGTGTCTTGCACAGTGATGTGCAGTTTGTTTCCTGATTGCGTTAGACATATTCTTTTTTCCAGAATCTGGCTGACCGCCAGACAGTATCTCCTATTTCATCTTCATTTACATCATCTTCCCTTCCTACAATATTGTCTCGAAGTTCATTTCCTTTGTAGAGCCCCTCTATATACTCTTTCCACCTTTCAGCTTTCCCTTCTTTGCTGAGAACTGGTTTTCCATCAGTGTCCTTGATATTCATAGAGCTGTTTTTCTTATCTCCAAATGTTTCTTTTATTTTCCTGTAGGCTGTATCTATTTTCCCCCTATTTATACATTCTTCTACATCCTTGCATTTCCCTTCTAGCCACTCCGTCTTAGCCATTTTGCACTTCCTGTCGATCTCATTTCTAAGTCGTCTGTACTCCATTTTGCCTGTTTCATTTACTGCATTTTTATATTTTCTCCTTTCATCGATTAAATTTAGTATCTCCTGTGATATCCAAGGATTTTTTGTAGGTCTTGCCTTCCTACCTATTTTGTCCTCTGCTGCCTTCACTATTTCATCTCTCAATTTTACCCATTCCTCCTCTACTGTTTTATTTTCCCCTGTTTCTGTCAATTGTTGCCTAAAGCTCCCTCTGAAACTCTTAAGAACCTCAGGTTCCTTCAATTTATCCAGGTCCCATCTCCTTATTTTCCTACCTTTTTGTAGTTTCTTCAGTTTCAGCCTACAGTTCATAACCAACAAGTTATGGTCAGAGTCTATATCTGCCCCTGGGTATGTCCTACACTTTAAAACCTGGTTCCGAAATCTATGTCTTACCATTATAAAATCTATCTGGTATCTCCCGGTGTCTCCTGGTCTCTTCCACGTATACAACCTTCTTTTGTGATTCTTGAACCAGGTGTTTGTTGTAACTAAATTATGTTCTGTGCAAAATTCTACCAGTCGGCTTCCTCTTTCATTCCTTTTGCCCAGACCATATTCACCTACTACCCTCCCTTCCCTTCCTTGTCCTACTACCGAATTCCAGTCTCCCATAACAATTAAGTTTTCCTCCCCCTTAATTGTCTGAATAATTTCCTTTAGCTCCTCATATATTTCTTCGATTTCCTCATCATCGGCAGAGCTAGTTGGCATATAAACCTGTACTACTGTTGTCGGTGTTGGCTTCGTATCTATCTTGACAATGATAATGCGATCACTGTGCTGGTCATAGTAGTTTACCCGCATTCCTATTTTCTTATTCATTATCAATCCTACTCCTGTGATACCCCCAACTGATTTTGTATTTATAATCCTGTACTCACCTGACCAGAAATCCTGTTCATCCTGCCACCGAACTTCACTAATCCCCACTATATCTAACTTCAACCTATCCATTTCCCTTTTTAAATTTTCTAATTTTCCTACTTGATTAAGGGATCTAACATTCCACGCTCCGACCCGTAGAATGCCAGTATTGTCTTTCCTGATGATCACATCCTCCTGAGTAGTCCCCGCCCGGAGATCCGAATGGGGGACTATTTTACCTCCGGAATATTTTACCCGAGAGGATGCCATCATCATATGTTCATACAGTAGAGCTGCATGTCCTCGGGAAAGGTAACGACTGTAGTTTCCCCTTGCTTTCAGCCGTTCGCAGTAGCTGTGTGGCAAAGCCACATTAGCTGATGTTACAAGGCCAGCTCAGTCAATCATCCAGACTGTTGCCCCTGTAACTACTGAAAAGGCTGCTGCCCCTCTTCAGGAACCACACGTTTGTCTGGCCTCTCCACAGATACCCCTCCGCTGTGGTTGCACCTACGGTACGGCTATCTGTATCGCTGAGGCACGCAAGCCACCCCACCTCGGCAATGTCTGTGGTTCATGGGAGTGGAGCAATGTACGTTTGATAAACGTCAGGGCGACTAGTAAGAAAGCGAATGAGGAGGTTCCTCCTATAGCCGGCGATGAAATAACTACTTTGAAAACCGTGACAAGGAGCCGGATGATAGAGATGTGTTATGACATTAGGTAATGACTACAATGGCATTAGGTGCTGTAGAGGTGAAAACTGGAGGGAAAGACATAGATGGATTAGATCCAGCAAATAATTGACGACGCAGGGTGCAACAGATACTCTGAAAGTGTCTGTAAATCTATCGGACCAAACTGCGTGATCATCAGTCCGTAGCTTACAAACTACTTAAAACTAAGTAATCTAACCCAAGGACAAACACACACACCCATGCCCCAGGGAGGACTCGAACCTCCACGGCGCTCCGCAGCGAGACGCTTTAGACCGCTCGGCTACTCCACCGCGGCAGATACTCTGAAATGAAGAGGTAACCACGCAGGAGTTCGTAGTAGGTCGCATCAAAGCAGTCATATGACTAATGACTTAAAAAAAATTCGTCTGTGGAAAATACTGATTACTCTATATTAAATGAAAGATTATTTACGTATATGAGAAACAACACAAACTAAGATGGCACCTTGTGATTCTCTTATGATCTCCAGTGAAAAATTTCTCCCGTTTACATCTGTTTAATTACTTTGTTCATATTTCGGCATTTTTTTCGCGCAATATAAATCGATCCAAAGATTTAACTATACAAAAACTCAGATTTTTAAACTACGATTTACATGGGAATTGCCGTGTATCGTAAAACATTACAGTATTGTGAAATACTTCTAAAAACAGACGAGTAATGTGTCAATCGCATTGCGCATTTCTTAGTTAATTTAGTATCCAAGCTGCGATTTGCTCGGGCAGTGAAATGTTCAAGAATGTACATTATAACTTTCATGAAAATTATGGCATACCGGTTGTCCTACTAGCTTTTATGCTCGGCTTATTTCGCGTTGATGTCCTTGCATGCGAGTCAAAGACCATAGAAAGTACAATAATTTCTCAACTTTGTTCCTAAGTTATGACCAGGATCATCAAGATAAAAGTTTCCAATTTTCCGGTTTAAATGTAAATACTGCCCTTCTAAATCGAGATGAAATTAACGTTATTATTACATACGAAAAGAAACTCTTGTTTCTTACAGCGTGTGTAAACCACCGACACATCGTGTAAATTATGCAGGATTCAAACGACATCGAAATCAGTTCGGCGGTTTGAAGATGTTGACGTGCTGTGTAAGCATTGCATTCATTATGCTGACTCGTATTACGTACAACATATCAACCATTAAAGGTATTTTAATAAATATGATAAATTTCAAAAGTCAAAGAATAAATAGCTTTACCAAGCAGTATACAACCGTCTCAGAAGCTGCAAGAGAAACGTTGATGCTCAGCTGTTCCACATTTCTAGTTATATACTTAAAATCATAGACCAAAGATAACATAGACTGAGCATGTCTCTATCTCTGCTGTGTTGTGGTTTGCCGCGGTGGAGTATCCGAGCGGTCTAAAGCACCTCGCTGCGGAGCGCGCAGTTGCTCGCCGTGGAGGTTCGAGTCCTCCCTGGAGCATGGGTGTGTGTGTTTGACCGTAGGTTAGTTCACCTAGGTTTAAGTAGTTTGTAAGCTACGGTCTGATGACCACGCAGTTTGGTCCGATAGATTTACAGACATTTGAACATTTTTGTGTTGTGGTTTGAAACCAACATCTAATTGCCCCGAGTCACGTAACTGAGGCTTCGTCATTGCGAACCACAAGGTTTTTATTTTGCAGGTGAAGTCAAGCGTTGATTTTAATAATAAAATGAGTTCTCGTATTCCTATTACACATGTAAAATATAAAAGTAACGTGATTTCTCCGTATTACTGATATTAATGCGGTGAGTATCGTTTTTACATGTGACCAGGGGAAAATTATTTTCAGTTGCGTTTACAAGCAAAAGAATTACAGATCCTCAATGTTTGTGCTGCACTATGCATTTTTTACTTTTTCCCAACTGACCAAGGTGCTTTTTAATAGAAGATTATTTCAGCGTGTCTTGACTGAGTATACATGTCAGCAAGTGATTTCTGGTGCAGATCTGCCATTAATAGCGTTCCACAAAGCTGAAGATGAATACAGACTGTTTATTATCTCTATAAAATCAGTTCTTGTGACGAACATCAATAATTGTTCGACCACATTATTATTTAATGTAAATAGCCAATATTTTTCTTGTGTTAAGTTTTGGCTCACTGTATGTGTAAAAAGTCATAAAATATAAACGCTTGTATTATATTAAAATCGGAAATTATGGATGCAAATCGATTTCAGATATATATATAAAAGCATGACAAAACATTTCACATGTGTTCTTGAGGAATCGTATGAAAACTGATGTTGCTTGTCAAACTAATATTTCGTCTCCTGTGTAAGCTACAAACAAAGATTTACGCTACAACAAAAACAAGCATTCACTTAAGAATTGCAGTTCTGCTGCTTATAAAAAGAACTGTGAATACATTTCATCTAGGCACAAGTAAAAACTGTAACCGTTGCACTGATATTGGGAATTACGGAGAACTAACGCCCATTGTACTACTGAATGTGTAATAAGAATACGGTAAGATGCTTTATTGTTGAAATCTACGCTTAATTTGCACTAGGAAGGAGAAGAACTGCTACTCTCAGCTGCGCTTCACATTGCTTGTAATGAACAGTGTTCCCTACCCCGAGTCACGTGACTTAGATGTTGGTTTCAGTATAGTGACGTCAAGCAGAGTCTATATTATCTATGGTATATGCTTAAAATCAACAAATATCTTGAACTGCACAATTTTTAAAGTAGCAAATACTCTTCTACGCGTTCAAGCTATCTTCATATCCAATTTCATCAGAATCGGTTAAGCGGTTTGGTTGTGAAAGCCTGACAGAGCTTCTTACGCATTTATACGGTAATATTGGTATTGATTGTCAACAGCCGAACTGGTAGTAAAATGGTTGTGTGTGTGCCTTTTCATTTTGTGTTTGTCGTTACTATAAGAAAATTTCTCCCTCGGTATCATTCTGATCTGAGAGGATAAAACGCACGCGCACCAAAATTTTTGCAGATGGCACTGCTTTAAGGCCTAAACTGTTACAAATTGTTTAATTCGCATCGTATTTTTATTGAATTAAAGCCAAATGTGCAATATTTAGTGTGGAACGTTTGAAGGGCTAAGTTTGTTAATTCTTACTGTTCCTTGCAAGTTGTAGCGTTTCATGTCGGTTTTGTTACCTAATTCGCTGCTTACACATTTTCATACTGTACCTACAATTCCCACAAGGAGAGAAAATATCGACTAAGCGGTCACATTTACTTTGTTTGTGGAAAATTAAACAGCGTTCAACTTCCTGGTGAACAGCTTTACAGTGAACAGACTAGTAAGCCGTTCAGCTACGCAGTTATCCTACTGTCATTTTAAAAAGTCTTGGTAGGTCGAATCTGCACTAAGAAGACTTCGACCTACATTTCAATTTCGGTAATTACTGCAGTCTTACATATAAGTGTCTTCTTAAAGTGTTTGGGAATTGTGTTTTGGTTTCATCAAGACTAGATGTCATGTGACATAATATACATTTTATTCATTTGACTTGCCTGTTTGCATTGAAGGCGATGTTAGCTGATGTATTCACTTAAGTTTTTTTTAGCTTAGTTTACAGTACTTGATTATGGTTAAAAATCGCAACCGACCGATGTATATACGCAAAATAAACACTCGATAGTTAATAACATGCACTTCCTAATGTATTTAGTCTGTCTAGAAAAATAGTCTGATACAATGAAGCGATACAGTTTTCGAAAGGGTTGTACCATATTTATTAGGGTATGTCAGGACATCTCATCACAATTCCTTTGGTATTGTGCTTTCCTGCACTTGCCTACGTAATACAATCCAACTGAAACATGTTTCACTATACGTGTAAATTTTGCAGGGATCGGTTAGTGATCTAGTTAAAAGCATACATATCTGCTGCGATTACTATTCACCTGTTGCGGAAGAGGAGCCAGGAACAAGGTAAGTACACGTCACGTACTTTTTTTTGTTTTCCTACTTCCAACTAAAGACCTTGTCAGGCACTAGCTCCCGTTTTGTAATTGACTCAACACTACATTACATTAAGAGTAAGTTTTCATTTCTAATTATCCTCTAATCAGTACTTTTCTTTCGACCTTTTAACGTCTGCATTATCAGTGATCTACGTTTGTTCATACGCTACGAATAGTTAGATTAGATTACATTAATAACCGCAATGATGTGGAAGTGCCAGTTTAGTAAAAGATAAGGCATATTTTTATTTTATATTATCTTTAATAATTTAATTTACATATGAAAATTCATCTAGTGAGTAGAAGGAGTTGTCATTCAGAAAATCTTTCAATTTTATTTTAAAGGCTAGTTGGCTGTGTCAGTCATTTGATGTTATTTTTAAGTGCCCAAAGAGTTCTATGGCAACTTAATTCACCCCCTTTTATGCCAAAGTTAGATTTAACCTTGAGTAGTGTAGATCATCCTCTCTACTAGTGTTGTAGCTCTGCACACTTTCATTACTTTTGAATTGGTTGGGTTATTAATAAATTTCATCAGATAATAGATATATTGTGAAGCTACTGTGAAGATCCCTATATCCGTAAATAAGTGTCTGCGAGATAATTTTGAGTGGGCTCTATAAATTATTCTACTTACACGCTTTTGTGCAATGAATGAAAATATGCATAGCAAGCTAATTTATTGAGATGTTTGCCACCTAAATTTGCAATAACTCTAATAGCATAATTTGCTGAACTAAAACGTTTCAGTAAATTATCAATGCGCTGCTTTCAATTCGATTTGTCGTCAATGCACACACCTAGAAACTTTTAATATGCTAACTTAGCTACAGACTGTATTTATTAACGCTGTAATGCCATTTACCATACGGAGCTGTAGATACTGAGTCTTTTCAAAATTTAATATGAGGCCTTTTTCAGAAAACCACTTAATAATTCTCTGAAAGACATTATTTATAATTTGATCAGTTAATTATCAGGTGTTTCGATTATACTTGTATCATCAGCAAAAAGAACTAGCTTTGCATCACCGTGAGTATAAAATGGCAAATCTAATATATCAAGCAGACTCTCCGTATGTGCGTACGTGTTGCATACAAATGTACAGTTTTGATCCAGTCTTTCTCAAAGCTTCGATCCATGAGAATGGTCGCCGTAAGTGTAATAATCACGTACGATACATAGTTGACGAGATATGACGTCATAAACAATGAGATGCGCGAAAAACTGATGCATTTTGCGACAATGCTGCTCATTTTCTCGTAAACCATTGGACCAATTTCAACCAAATTTGGTACACACATTCCTTACCGTGACGTAACAATTGCTGCATGGTTAAGAATCACATACGGCACATGGTTCAATAGATATTACAGCATAACCAATAGAAATCGCAAAAAAATGCTATATAATGCGGAGAGACATTCGAAATACACTGTATGAGAATGACAGTACTTGGCGACTTGCAACAAACTTTAAACATAATTTCAAACCTTTAATTAACTTTTTCTCGCTGGTAACCATGGTAAAATGATGAAAGGAAAAAAAGTTTCTCGCTTACTACTTCTCTCCTCTGTTTATGGAGTAAAAATTACGGCTGTCGGTATGACGTTACAATTTATAATTTGAACACTACAAACTGTAGCGACAGGAAACTTTTACATACAGTATACACGTATATAGTTGAAGGTAGCTTCTAAATTGTATCACATTCCGACACGCAGTTTATGAGATATGAGCACATAAACAATAACATTCATGGAAAACCGCCACATCACGCACCAACTTTTAATCTATTACTTCTTTACTACTAATTGTATTCTCAAGAGATTTTACAGACATACATCACTTATACAAAGTAAGATATACCTGAAAAATGGCAGGAATAAATGAATACCCGGGAAAAGCCGGGTTTTCAGCTAGTCATTAATATATAACAAGAACAGGAAAGGAACCAAGACTGAGCCCTGTGGAACCCCATTCTTGACAGCTCCTCAGTTTGTGGAATAAGCTGATTTTTGCGTTTGATGTATTCCCACATTATTAAGACAAAAGAATGTATTAATCGTGTAGGGGTGAAAGCATTTATTTAGGATTGAAAGATATGTTACAAACTACTTCATGAAGACTGAAGCTGCGTTTGCGAAATAAATTTGGTTTTTACAGCTCTGCCTCCTGCAGAATATATTTTTCCCGAGAGTGGAATTATAAAAAACGAATATTATCCGTCCCAGTGAGACATCTTCTGTTTGGATATTTAAAGAGGGAAGGAAGAAAAGGGTGAGAATTCAAGATGACGAAAGTTTACAGAAAGTGCTATGGAGAGTACTTGCTTCGATTTTTGCACTGAACTGCCCGACCATATTGTTCTTACTGCGAGAGTACGATATTGATTTATTGCGAAGCGAGACTTACCTGCGAGATGTCCGCGCAGAAGAGACAGATTTAGCAACACGTACACCCACTGCACACTGGAGAATCACTAGAGCAGATAAACGCTGGCGCAGACAGACATACCTCGCCGCTCCTGGCAGACGCAAATGTCCGCTGCTCCGTCTTGCGCACCATGACGACCCGGCTGAGCCCGGAGTGGAAGTCGTGCGCATGCGTCGTACTGGGCAGCATGTTGAGGTCCATAATCCCCGTATATCGCAGGGACCTGCAACACAACACATCTCGATCAGTTTATGGCGTTAATTATGTGACATTTACGACGCAATACTACACGCTGAAGACACGATTTCTCCCCCCCCCCCCCCCCCCCGCTCCCCCCCTTCCCATATCCCTCGGAACCCGCAACTATTCAGTACGTATGACGGCTGGTGACGTTCGAAAGTTTGCATGCTAAAGAGTCACGAAATGTTTTACGATCTAGGAAGCGTTAAGCTACGTGACAGTCGACCACAGTTATCGCTCTTTTCAGATACCGAGAAACAAGATTCCTTTCCCTACCTTGGAGAACCACAAACATGAATGGAGTTCCGTCATATCACAAAAAACAAAAGAAGAAAATTATACCCCTCCTCTATGCTCCGTCTGACTTCCACTCCAATGAATGCAGGAAATGGTGTACAATACCATACTTAGGACAATTGTCACAACAAGTATCTAAACCACTGAAATCCTGCAACTACAGGGTTTCGTAACACATCAAAAACACCACAGCTCAGTGTATCTTTAATAGCAACGACAAGACTCCTGTACTAAACAACAGTGGAGTATATAAAATTACTTGTCGAGGATGCGATAATTTTTATATTGGTCACTCAGGCAGAAGCAACTAGACTAGCTGAACATGAACGCAGCTGGAGACTACAGAATCAGGAGTCCACATTTGCTGAGCATATACTGAGTGAGGGCCATAGCTACCAGCCACTGTTCCAAGTCCTTCACTTAGTAAACAAGGGCCAAAAACGTAACTTATTGGAAGCTCTTGAAATTAATAAACACCTAGCCCATAGCCCTGATTTAGTATTAAATGATCAAACACAACTAAACAGTTCAGCCCTATTGGATTTCACTTAATTCATCCTTGAGTCACATTACCTCCTACCCTGTCAGTTCCAGTCTCTTCATACATTTCCTCACAGTACAATCAATTACCTAAGTTTCCCATCAACTCCCACACTGGCTGTTCCATTCCTCCATTACAAAAAACCTGAAAACCTTAAATGTAGACCTAGCATTTCATTTATTTGTATAACTAATAAATGTCAGACAAGCACAGTTTCAATGTTAATTCTAAAAACTGGATTCCTTGTTTACCCCCACAGTCCCAAACTCCAGTGTATTTATTTATTATGATTTATTTTTTAAGTTTTGAAAAGTCTGTCCCAGTGTAGCTTACAACATAATATTCATTTTCATCTACCTGAATTTTTAGAATATTAATTTCATTAGACAGATTTGTTTTAGTTTAATCTAATGCAGTAACTATTCATTCAAAGTTCTTGATGCCACTCCAAACCTGGCCAACAACTGTCATATGTAACACCATCAATAATTACCACACGCAATTATCAACAAGGCACTTATTTATTTATCAGCATTATCAGTTTGTTTGTAATAGTAGGTATTTCAGTTCCCAGGTTATATTCAAATTTATTCCTTGTTTTATCCTTCACACATTGTATATTCACTTATTATTGTTTAGTTTTTAAGTTGATAAGTGTAATAACACAATGTCAAAGAAGTGTTATACTATGTATGTCGATCTAAGTGGAGACATTTGTCATCTCTTCCCATACTGTATCTAAACATTGTAACCTCTTTGACACAGCATCAAATACTCTGAAGATGGCCTAATAAGCCGAAAACTGGTTAAGTAAACAAAAATAAACTTGTATAACACACACAAAATTGTGTTTTTTAATTTATCATATCACACAGTTAATGATGGGAGGAACCGCCTGGGCTCTGGTAGGGGGGGGGGGGGAGGGGAAGGAGTTTTTAATTGAGTACTTTATTCGATTTAATTATATCCATTATTGATTTGAGATCGTGGTTGTATGATCAATTATTTTGTCAAGTAGGCTCAACCACATAGTGGTTGAGCCTACTTGACAAAATAACTTTATTCGATGTCTAGAATACTGTCACAACCGGTGCAGTCAAGGTCATATGGCAGAGCACGAAATGTTATCCATATGCGAAGTATACAAATTCTTTCATAATTAATGGAGAAAACTCAAGCACATTCACTCAACCCTTGGGCCTGCTTTAACAACAAACTTATATTACTAAGCGGCTAACGGATCCCAGCGACAACAAATGTTTGCTTATATGTAGCACAATTACCGAAATTAAAAAATTAAACTGCTGTTATAATCTATTCATTGAATGATGTTTTTTTGTTAAAACCATGATGACCTTATTTAAAACTGCAAAAGTGTGCATATAGCACTGCCTTCTCTGAGGATATATACTTAAAAATAAGTTTGCTGTAACTTTGTCCCGCCATATTATGTTTTTCTGAGGTTCCAACTTTTTTTAAGAAGGGGTGTTTATCTCGTCATCTCATAGTTGCTAACAATTACAGTCAGTTTTTAGTTTCATCACTCTTTCCCTTGTATCTACTGAAAGATTACTTTGGTGTTCCTGGATAACAACGTATTAAAAGCTGATTTATACCGTATTTTGTGTATCATTGGTTTTGATGAAGAAGATGCTTCTAGTATGCCATTTTGCCGCTTGGTACGGCGTGTAGCCATTTCTGAGACAATTTATCAGTCTTGGTGGTTGTGTTACGTTGCCGTATGTATGTGGCTGTGAGTGTGAGCGTGAGTGTAGTTTATGTTATTGTAATTCAGCAATTAATTGTCTTTGGTGCTGTGGCGAAGATTATGCTAGCATTATTGATCTGGCAGTGGTATCTATCAACAAAATAACGTCTCAAGTAATAAAATCGATACAAACGTCTGTGTTGCGCACGGAATACATGACATAAAAATCAATAGTTTGACCACACATTTTTTATGTTTACTGCACTGTATTAATACATAAAACACTGAATTTTAATTTTTCCAAAGCTGCATTCATAATGTGGGAATGCAAGGGTTAAATCACACACGACCTTCAAACACCAGTCTAGAATAATCACCATTTTTTCTTAAGATTGACAATATTGGTTCTTTTAGATTCTAAATATACTGTAAATCGCTTAAAGGAACTGTAGGTATTGAAAAGAACGTTTTCATCAACAATAGTGCTCAGTTATACGATTGAAATTATTCATGTTTTTAATAGATTTATTGGGAAGCGCAAAAATAGCAGAATATCAAGTAAAGAGAAAGTGACGAGTACATAGAGAAGGAGGTGAAAAAATACGTGTACTCGCAGTACATGTGATCATCCCTTTGTTAACAGTTCGACACAATAAGGCAAGTACTGTATTTAGAAACTCTGTGTCTCGAGGTAGCGCAACAGGTGGACCCCGTTCATCCAGAACTTCAGAATAAGAGCACTTAACGAAACGTGTTTGCTGCACCCCTCACGAATGGGAAAAGTTTACTGTTTACTAAATTCTTTCTGTTCATACGGTAAAGCTACTGCATCAGACGTGACGTTTCAATTTATTACCTTTTATTACTAACTCTATTCTCAACACTTTGTCAAGATTATCGACACACACAGCTAAATGTACCTGCAAAATTAATTGTATAACATTTTACGCCATGAACATTGAAATTCGTGGGGAAAAAACTTTTGCTTTCATTCAAAATACGCCGCAAATTGCCCAGACTATGTTCATTCACTGTTTCGTAAAGAACGCACTTCGCGACTTCCAACAGAATTTAGGAGTAATTTCATACTTTCTTAAACATTTTTTCTCGCAGATATGTTTTTAATTCTTTTGTAAAATTATCAGACGTCGGAAGCTGTTTTTGACATGGGAATTCCATTGTTTAGGAAATCTGTGCTTTACTGGCATGATACTACTTCACTTGTTATGATTACTGCCCACAAGCACCTGTCTCGGGTAGCGTTCCACGTGTCATCTTATTTGGTTGCAATTCTGAATGTATCTGTGGTGAATTACGAATTCTTGAAACTACCTAGGAATATCTCGTAAATTTTGACAAGACTGTACAACTAGCTTTTCTAGTTCTTCAACCGTATAAATTGGGGTTATGTACAATTCACTTTTGAGATGGCCCCAAATAAAATAATAATAATAATAATAACAGTATACTGAGGTCTGGTGCTCTTGGAGACAAAGGTTCAAGATTATTACAAATGATTGAATGACTTTCATAAATTCACTGAAGCTATATTGTCACGAACTCATCACTTATACAGAAAATCTCAGAATACTTTGTATTGTTAATCGGTTTGGAAAACATTGTTTCTCTATTTGGAAAAACAGTGAACTGATGATTTAAGAATAATATAACAGTCCAGTTCGCAAAATTTAACAATTTATTAGTTAATTAACTACCATAGTCCATAAACACACTTCACTTTTAGCCTGCATATGGTTCCCAGCTCACTTCCGCAGACTTATCTAGAAGCTGAAATATACGTAGCATAGTGCATACTGTCTCAAAAGCTTCTGTCAGACTGTACGTAACCACACAGATATAAGTTCAATAATCACACAAAGCATCAGAAGAGAGGATAAATTACCTCGGAGAACGTAGTTACATCCATCATCTCAAAATAACATTACATTTTAATGTTATGTTGAGCAGGCGCTGATGACCTCGCTGTTGATCGCCCTAACACATTAATCATCATCTGTTATGTTGAGATGATGGATGTGACTATGTCCTATGAGGCAATTAACTACATGTGTACTTGCATTCTACAGTGGAACATGTGAAACAGCCACTTTCGAGTATACACGGTGTTACAAAAAGGTACGGCCAAACGTTCAGGAAACATTCCTCACACACAAAGAAAGAAAAAATGTTATGTGGACATGTGTCCGGAATCGCTTAATTTCCATGTTAGAACTCATTTTAGTATTTCTCTTTAAAATTGAATTGAAATAAGACGTGCAGACAATTGTCAAAATACCCAATTGTTTCGTTAGTATGTACGGTACTTCCTCGATTCATCGCCAATTAAACCAATTGAATGAAGGTAATGTTGACTTCAGTGCTTGTGTTGACATGCGACTCATTGCTCTACATCAAGCACAACAATATGTAGCATCAGCTGGTTAGTGTTCATCATGAACGTGGTTTTGCTGTCAGTGCAATGTTTACAAATGCGGTGAATCGAGGAAGTACAGTACATACTAACGAAACAATTGGGTATTTTGACAATTGTCTGCACGAATTATTTCAATTTACATTTAAAGATAAATACTGAAATTAGCTGTAACATGGAAATTAAGCGTTTTCGGACACATGTCCACGTAACATATTTTCTTTCTTTGTGTGTCAGGAATGTCTCCTGAAAGTTTGGCCGTACCTTTTTGTAACACCCTGTATAAGGCGATGTTTAGCGATTTCAGTAATTATTATTTTGTGGAGCAACCACTATTTTCTCTGAAAAGTAAAACATTGTTTAGTTATTTCTTATTGTTTTGTGTTTTGAGAGTACAGGTGATTATTTGAGTAAGGCACACATAAAAAGTAAACTGTGATTTACTAATGATAGCCATACGCGGACCTGTTTTTATGCGCCAAGGAGAGAGGGAAAACTGCGTTCTGTACCCCTCTCCAAGCTTCCTGTTCTCACGATACGAGGTACAAGATTGAGGGCGGGTATTGCAATATCGAGTACGAGCTGTACCTACGTTTTTCGAAAGTAACAACTCATTTCTCCCAATTATTCCCATTTACGATTTTTAAGTGTGCCTGTCACATTTTCGTATCGTCTTCACCGACCTTTTATCCTAACGGCACATCATTCATCCCTGTGGCGTCTACTATCAATATTATATAATACTGATCCGAAATACAGGAGCATTAGTGTCTTGTATTCAGTTTTGTTAATAAATTCACCATTGTTTCTAAGAATCCCCCGGACATATTGTAGTCTTCAATTCGCTTTCCTTATTACTTACTACATGTGCTCTTGTCATTCTTGGTATTTAAAATATGCGAGTGGCAATGTAACACGAGTCCTCCCCTTTAGGCTGTTCTCGCACGGAACGAGTGAAAAGCAATGCAACAGGCAAACGATATACATTGGCAAGCGGACGTCGACTAGTGTTTCGCACACGAAGCAACTTTGAAATGAGGAACTGCAGTCTAGTATGAAAGCGTGAAGGAGAGGGAATATTGTTTACTGCAACTGGGCATCTTTTGGCTATACGTAGCATGTCAAGAACAGATTCTTTACTTTTTATAGAATGAATAAATATTACTATAACTGATTTCTACCCCATAACATAACGAAACACGAACGTCATAGTGGTGCAGAGGTTAATGTACGACAATTGCAGTCCTTTTCCATATTTATTTCGTAGCAGTCGAAGTTTTTCCTTTATCACGCAAATTCACGAGAGAATTTTTTTTTTAAATTATCGATGTGAAAATAATTTTAACCGTAGATTAACTAGAGTAAAAAAAACATTGATTGTACAATGTGGATGGCTTCAGAAAACGCAATATTCTGCAGGAATAATGCAAGAGTGAATGGCAACATTAAAGCCTTTTGTGTTCTCCACAATGCAAACGAGAAGAAACATCGACACAATTGCAAGAAAATAATGAATCCACTTTGTCGATTACTTTCATTATGAAAAGTTAGCTGTCACTATAGTTACATGGAAAAGAGGTTCAAATGTTTAAATGTTGGTAAATCTATAGGACTCTACTGCCTGGTTATTAGTGTATAGCTTAGGTAAACTAACCTAAGGACAACACAAGCACCCATGCCCGAGGGGGGACTTGAGCCCCCGACGGCGAACGTCCGCGCGCCGCAGTACGGCGACCCAGTGCGCACGGCTAATCCGCCGCGGCGGGAAAAGAGGTGAATGTGGTTTGTGCTGTTAGTATGTGAAAGTCATTGTTTTTACAAATACCTTATAATTGTGGCTTCTCGTTCGTTTTCCCGCCATTTTCACAACAATATATTTTTACAGAAGAGCATCGTCAAAGAAACATTCCCAGTTTGATTTATTTGTTATTGTAAATTTGTCCCCACTGGAGTACTGCGAATTTTATTTTAAGCAATAGATATACAGTATCTTACTTTAGCTCCTGCTTTTCGGTTACGTCCTTCCAGCAGAAGCCTGGGAGCTTTTAATTATACAGTATGTTCGACAACTTCCCGCACAAAATTAATGTTTACAACTTGTTCATTCAGTATCAAAATAAAAGTATTACAAAGCAGCTATTATATTTGTAGACACCGAAAAAGCATATGACAGCGTTTCTCGAAGCAAGATATGGGAATGTTTGGAAAGCCTAAAGGTGCCAAAGTATCTGATAAAGTCAAAATGCTACACCAAAAATGTTATAGCTGTGTCCAGATAAGCAACGGACGATCAGAATGGTTCGAAACAAAGAGAGGTATCCAGCAAGGTAGTGCCCTATCACCACTCCTATTTGTAATAGTAATGGACAAAATTATAAAATCTATCAAGAAATTAGACAGCGAACACAATGCCCTTGTTTTGCCGATGATTTTATGATATGGGGAGAGACAGAAGCTGAAGCACAGAGGAAACTGAATGATTGGAACTACATATTCAAAAATTTTGGACTAAAGATAAGTAAAAACAAAGACAGTAGAGATGACCATCAACAGGCAAGTAACAACATCAAATATATTTCTAGATGGTGCCAAAGTAGAATCTGTTAGTCATTTCAAATACCTAGGAAGCATGATCTCTGAAGACAACACCTTTAAGCAGGAAATACTCAGCAGAACACAGAAAGCATCCAGTTTTTACAGTCAAATCAGGAATCTTCTCTGGGATGATAAAGTGCCACAAAAAGCAAAAACAACCATGTACTATACATATTTCGTTCCAATCCTTACATAAGGCTTAGAAACATGCAGATTACTAAACAGGCAATGGAAATGAGATTCATTAGAAGTATGAATCAAACAAGCAGACAGGATAAAATTAGGAATGAGGTGAATAGAAAAATAGCTGGTATTGAGGTTCCTGTCACCAGCATCATAAGGAAACGCCGACTTCAGTGGTATGGGCACTTAATGAGAATGAACAGTGAAAGACCTGCTAAAAAGTATTTCAATCTCAACCTCATAGGAAGAAGAACACAGCGAAGACCAAGGAAACGCTGGATAGAGAATGTAAGATCAGATGTGGAGGATAAAGGACACAAATGGGAAGACATTCTTGAACAGAAGATGTGTGAAGACAGGAGGAGATGGCGAGCACTTGTACACCACACCCGGGAAACTGTAGCTAGATGATGATGATGATGATGATGATGAAGCAGCTATCGAGGACCCGACGCAACTCTCAACGCGTGCTACGCAGACGTACCTTTATTCGTAGAACCGTTTTCGAGTGGTACTTTGGCTCTTCGGCTCTCATAGACATACTTTGGAGGCAACATTCACTTGTTCCTTCCATGTCACAGACGCCATTTTGATTTGCCGTATATCTCTCAATTTTTGCGTTTCAGCGCAACGGCGAATTAACGACGAATTACAAATCATCTATGGATGAATTTATTATAACTAAATGTAATTAAAATCAAATTAACATTAAGCAACAAACTTGTGGGAATGACTATGTTGACTATATTGAAGGTAGCAATAACATTGAGGTGCTGTGGTGTAATAGGTAGTGTGCTAGACTTCTGAGCAAGAAGTTCTGCGAACGAAACTCACCCAATGCGACTTTTTTTTCCTTTCTTCTTCTTTTTTTTTTTTTTTAAATCTTAACGTTTGCAACACATTGTGGGAGTTATTTATCCACAACACTTTGTGGAATTTTTTAATTCACATAACAAAATTATGTTAAGGAGTACTCTTCTATGCTGTCTCAGGAGTTAATAACATCGATTTGGTGATTTTTATGTGTGACTGAAGAACGGAGAATGAAACTGCTGCTGCAATTGGTGCGATCAGCAATGATATTTATGTTCTTCCTTCTCACAAATATTTGACTTGTTGCGATTTTCGAGAATATGTATGGTTGGAGACAAAACTAGAGGAACGTTAAAATTGCTGGTACAGTAAGTGAAATGAGTATCAATGACATTTAGGCCTACACCATTCGCTAGTCCGAAAGATGTGGCTATTTATTTGCGAATATTTTAACCGTTAGTTTCGAATATATCGCGATTTCCGAGAGTGTGCTTACGCCGATATTCCTTGTCGCCAGTGTTTGGTGGCTTGTTTCTGAATATGTCATGATTACAGTGTGTGCGGTTAACTAAGATCCTGACAGGATAAATTTAATTTCTGTTGCAAGTGCATACAGAATATTCAGAACAACGTCGTCTGCTGTCATATCTACACGTGCCTTTAATGGGCAGTCTTCAGGCCTATGGACATTTGTGTTCGTTGTCCTCTTTAAGATCTTAAAACGTAAACAAAGGCATTTTACTGTAAAAAAATAAAGTGTTTGTCGTAATTATTTACAGCACTTTAGCTTTGAAATTGCATTGTTCAATGATACGCGAGCTACGTGCCTTGGAATTCAAACGCGAAACTTCCACTTTTTCAAATAATCGCGAGTCAAATGCAGCATTCTGGCAGTGGATTGTAGTTTCGGAATCGGAAAGTACAAACATTTTACTTTAAACTCGGAATATAAATACATAACAGGTACGGAAATGCAGGTAACACTTTCCCGTTACACAAATAAACAAGGGATGAACAACTGGTTTAATTCGTCTGCTAGAATGGCTACTGCAGACTTGACAACCACAGATATATATTTATCGTTGCCTCCGAAGTATCTCTTTGAGAGCCGAAGTACCACTCGAAAACGGTTCTACGAATAAAGGCACGTGCTACGCAGGGGGGATGGCCGGGGGGGGGGCGTGTCGCACGCAACTAGTTGGCAACCGAGGACAACGAGAAAGACAGGCCGCGGCGCGCACGTCATGTCACGTGATCAAGTGAGGCCTCAGCTAGCGATCGCGTCTGCTCAGGCTACCTTGTTCACGTGACATGACGTGCACGCCTCGACTTGCTTTCTCGTCGGCCTCGTTGACAACGAGTTGCCGTCGATCCGCAACCCGCGCGGCCTACGGAGCCCAATTTAACTACAAAGGAAATGGTCCTGTTAACATCTCGCATCGGCAACTGGTTCCATTTGACGGCCAAAGAGGTGGAGCTGAGACCTCGCGATGCAGTCGGCCACGGCAGCAGCCAGTGAGAGTCCCTGTGCTGCTTGCGGTGGCACGTGGCGCATACTAGCGCGCAGATTTAAGGCGTTTGGAGAAATGCCGGCAGCAGCCGCTCCAGACACGCCCCCGCAGCGCCGATGTTGTTTGTATTGTTGGGTTGGCAGCCCGCCAAGCGCTTCTGCGATCCCGCTGCCCCATCGGCGAAATTGATGCGGCCGAACGAGACTTGATTGCGCAGGGCTGGTTACACCAGACGTGTACACGCTCGCGGATGGAAGCTACAGTAATGCGCCCGACAAACGCCTAGCAGCTGTGCGCTTTCCAGAACAGCCCGTGTTTTGCTGTGCGACCTTCACGCTTTTTTTGGCGTGACAGACTGATTCATACTATTTCCACAACCAAACTGTAATGCAGTATTTTCGAATTGGAAGACTTTTCAAAAGTTTTAACATAAAGACTGTTTTCCGTCCGCCGTCCACGATTAGGGCATTGCTTGGCTTCGTCAAAGATGACCTCGGACTCAAGAAACCCGGTGTTTATAAAATACCGTGTGAGTGTGGCAAGGCATACATTGGCCGTATACTTCGAACTGTACATGATAGATGCGTGGAACATTGCCGCCACACGAGACTATTGCAGCCGGATAAATCGGCGGTAGCAGAACACTGTTTAACGCAAGGACACAAGATGATTTATGATGAAACCCGCATAGTAACCAATACCTCCGGTTTCTGGAACAGTGTTTACAGAGAAGCCATTGAAATCAGGGTGACGGACAATCTAATAAATAGAGACATGGGGTTTCCTCTTAGTAGAACATGGAATCCATTATTAAATAATATCAAATTGCAATGTTCGACCCGGATTCCAGCACCTGGGACTGATTAATGTTAGGTGCGATATATCGTTGTGCCCTGTTCCACTAGGGGCGGCGCCACCAGCCCTGTCTAGGAGGTAGTAACTGTGACGGCCGGCGCATGCGCCGTGCACGCGACCGACGCCTATATAGGACGCCGTACTTCTATCTTGCACCAGTATTCAGCGGGACTCAGCAGCAGCAGTTTCCTGAAGATGGCGGACACCTGTACCGTCGAAATATTGAATCAGTTTGATTTTATTATCCGGCAGAAAACCCGCAGAGACTTCGAAGATTTGTGATGCCGGGAAAGCCTACGAAGTTACATGTAATGCAGTATGTCGAAAATGACAGCCCGCTAAAATTTCCTTTGTTGTGATTGATTAGATTTTGGTCAGGTAGCATGCATGGCGTATTTTCTGTGTTTTCTATTCCAGCCAATGAAATGTAGATTACAACATAAAACTTTTCGAACCTTCATGTTGAGTATTAAGTTCACACTGTTACACCGATTACAGTTCTTACACAGCTAGCTTCAGTGTTCGTCCCCTTTATTTGCTAAGTCAAAACTTATTTACATTTCGCTTGTTATAATTTTACTATTTATTACATGCAGTAATAATAATAATAATAATAATAATAATTTCTTGTGGGACAATTGTTTGATGCAAGTCTTTCAACTGGACGCCATTTCAACGACTTTCTGTTCCTAACCTACCGCAGTTACCCAACCGGTTAAAGTGGTCAAGATCGTCTGAAAATGATCATTTTTTACTCATATATATCTTGATTCTTTCAGAAACTACTGTCTAGCAAACTGCCGAAAAGACGCGTCTCTTTATATTCAATATTGAATAAAAAAAGGTAAAGCAGTCAACAATCCGAAGATTGGTTTGAACACCACAGTGCTTTACGAGGCATGGTCCTGTTTGGAGGTGGTATGCCGTTGCCTTCCTCCGACCTTCGAATTGACTTACCCAGGCAGTTATAGGGGGACCTACAGTTTAGCGTGGGTTCCGAACCACGGTGCTACTCAGTATTTTTCACATGAGCAATAGTGCCAGAGGTGGAAGAAGTGGAAAGACAGATAAAAATCCTAGGACCTGGCGGGGATCGAACCCGCGACTTCCGGATTCATAGACTGGTACTCTACCACTGTACAACCGAAGCGCACCAATATGGAATATGCATGCAGAAATTGATCGAAATTGATGACCCACATATCAGACACTCTCCTTGTAAGTCAATTACATTTACGAGGAGTAAACTTCAGGAAACGAATAACACTAATCTTGTACTTTCGCTGCGGCGTATTTATTTTTACTCCAATATGTTTCATACATTTTTAACTGTATCAGAGGCAGGTAATAGTGTTCATAGCTATTCCTCAGTTCCTCGTAACTAATGGTGACTATCTTCTCATCTTCAGCTTATAATACCGCAGTATCAGCAAATCTTATGCGCTCGTTCTACCTTTGAACTCCTGCAAGTCGTCCTTCCTATAGTTTATTTATGAGGGTGAAGACAGACTTTTGAAGTGTCGATATCTGTACCTTACACCGTGTCGCGGTGGAGTAGCCGAGCGCTTTAAGGCGACTCCCTGCGGAGCGCGCGGTTGCTCGACGTCATGGGTTCGAGTCCCCCCCCCCCCCTCGGGCATGGGGGTTTGAGTTGTTCTTAGGTTAGTTTACCTTAGTTTAAGAAGTTTGTAAGCTACGGACTAATGACCACGCAGTTGAGTCCGATAGATTTACGAACATTTGAACCTTACAGCGTGTGTCCACTAGCAAGAAACTTGCGCAACTAGCTTCAGCAAGAACTCGCTGAGGTGTTTACATTAGAACAACAAAATTGCGCAAGTTACTGCTGGAAGTCTCCTCGGAAGTTTAATTCCATGAACTCGCATCAAATTCATGAGGATGTGTTCCCACTGGAGTTGAAATGGACAGGAGGAAGATAGCAGTGTCAAAGTTAAAAACAGAGTCGCTACTGCCGTTGTTGCGTTATTATTTATTGAAGAAACATCGTAACGAAAGCAAAACTAAGAAAAAGATAAATGATCGAATCAAGAAATGAAATCAGAGGCTATATATTTAATGGATACGGAAGAGTAAACGTGCATTAACAAACATTATCGAAAAAATAAGAGTACTTTGCTCAAATTAAAATCTTTCTAAGAACGTAGCAAGCTGGTTTCGAAGATATATTGTGTACTGTAAAATCAAAGATTCGAAAACAAGGTGCAAAAGTGCGGCAAACTATACCACCAAGATATATTTTATTTACTCCTAGATTTTTGCAAAAAGTATTTTACTATTCATTTATTAATTTATATTTGTGCTAACAATGAACAATCAAAGTTTTAAAGACGTCTGTACTGCCGCTCTATGTCCCAAAGTGATCCGTAAATTAATTTCGCACTTCGACGGTAGTTGCGCTCAGTTATATACAGGGTGTTAAAAAAAAAGGCTATGGCCAAACTTTCAGGAAACATTCCTCACACACGAAGAAAGAAAATATGTTATGTGGACATGTGTCCGGAAACGCTTAATTTCCATGTTAGAGCTCATTTTAGTATTTCTCTTTAAATGTAAATTGAAATAATTCGTGCAGACAATTGTCAAAATACCCAATTGTTTCATTAGTATGTACTGTACTTCCTCGATTCACGTCATCAACACAGATTTTCTGTGAACGTTTGGGCAGGAATTGTTGATGATGTCTTGATTGGGCCTCATGTTCTTCCACACCTACGCTCACTGGAGCAAGTTATGATTTCATACGGAATACTGTACCTGTGCTGCTAGAACATGTGCCTTTGCAAGTACGACAAAACATGTGGTTCATGCACGATGGACGTCCTGCACATTTCAGTCGACCGTACGCTTCTCAACAACAGATTCGGTGAACGATGGATTGGTAGAGGTGGACCAATTCCATGGCCTCCACGCTCTCCTGACCTCAACCCCCTTGACTTTTATTTATGGGGGCATTTGAAAGCTCTTGTCTATACAACCCCGGTACCAAATGTAGAGACTCTTCGTGCTGGTATTGTGGACGGCTGTGATACAATACGCCATTCTCCAGGGCTGCATCAACGCATCATGGATTTCATGCGACGGAGGGTGGATGAATGTATCCTCGTTAACGGAGGTCATTTTGAACATTTCCTGTAACAAAGTTTTTGAAGTCACGCTGGTATGTTCTGTTGCTGTGTGTTTCCATTCCATGATAAATGTGATTTGAAGAGAAGTAATAAAATGATTTTTAACATGGAAATTAAGCGTTTCCTGACACATGTCCACATAACATATTTTCTTTCTTTGTGTGTGAGTAATCTTTCCTGAAAGTTTGCCAGTACCTTTTTGTAAAACCATGTATATTTAGGGATTACGATGTTACATTTGTTTTGGCTATTCTCTTTTCGCCACTCTCCTACTCAACTCTAGCATTTTCGTATCAGTTTTGAATAGACAAAACTTATAAAGTTTGAGAAAAAAACTTCAATCAACTGGCAGGTCAGGCAAGTACTAGAGGCAATATACGATTAAATTTTTACAATAACTCGTGGAAGGTACTTCTGCAAGTTGACCGGACTTGCACAAGCTGGCTTGCTGGGGGTATGTCCACCCAAAAAACCTCGCAGAAGTAGAGTCTGCAAGTAACTTCGGAAAATTTACTTGGTAACGGACACACCCCTTTTGTCGCAGTAGCCTTATGAAGTAGAACTGCTATCTGGGGAACCCAGTGTTCTGGAAGCTGTGGCGCCGATTTTTACTGGTGCCATGAAGAGGGGAGGCGGGGTGGGTGGCGGGATATTGGGTGGGGAGAGACAATTAATGCAGTTGGCTGTCTCTCTGAGTCTGAAGAGGCGGACCGTGTATCGCAAGAACTCAGATATATACGAGGTTAAATACCGTGTTTTCGCCAATAGGGACGGTATAAAGCAAAGTGTGCAGACAATGATTAGCTCAGAACGTTGATAAGAAACCTTGGTGAATGTAGATGTTAGCACGTATGTGTACTTACAAATCAATAAACCAACAGTTGAATGAATTCGTTTCTGTTTTAGAATCGTTTTCACATTTCTCGTAGTTAATTGAGTGATGTTTAATAACTAGTGGTAGAGTTTTTAATAGGAAATATACCGCTTGGCACACGACGTCTTTAGGTAAGTTTGGCAAAAGAAAAACCTTCCGCCGTTGTTTTTAAAAAAAATTAAATCAGTACATGTTTCGAAAATCCATTATTCTCACCTTCAGACACTTATAAAATCCATGCAGTAATACGAGAATTAGCCATCCATTTATAATCCTGCATATACCCTTTCACCCCAAGATGTAGCCGACAACTGTTGTTGTGACAACTGGGTGAGCGGGTATATGCAGGACGGCTAATTCTCGTATTACTGCATGGATTTTATAAGGGTCTGAAGATGAGAATATTGGATTCTCGAAACATGTAATTGATTTAAATTTTTTTTTAATAACGGCGGAAGGTTTTTCTTTTGCCAAATTAATACAACGCTGTCGTCCCGACAACTTCTACTGACAACAATCATACTGTTAGTCGGAACTGTGACTTTATTTTTCGAAATACTTTCTGCAGTACTGATTCAAGGTGTTATGTACTCAGGCATGCCAAAAGGGATTTACGTGAAGTTGTCGATTGCAAAAAACGGAAGTGAAGTTGGCAACATAAATCTAGCGCTCTCAAGAATAAAATGGTAAAGGCCAGTGATGGAAACAAACAAATTATTACTTTCTGGTTATTTTGTATTGTGGTAGTCACACTGAGGCTCTGACATTTCGTAGTATCTATTTGCCATGTTTGTTGTATACCTGAAGACTAAAGACTACCTTCCTATAAGAAGGTATGCAGGACTGTGGAATTTGTGGTAACTATACAGTAGTCTCCTTAATAAAAAAAATTACATTTTTTAAAAACAAAGTTTTTAAATAGTCATTTACACTGGAAGCTTAAAGTCTTTTCATTGTTTACTTCACGTTATAGAGTGCGTCTTCTGTGAAGATAGACTATACCCCCACAGTAAATGCAGTAAATGTTTTGTTTCTTATGACGCTTGTATTTGCGGGGAAACTCGTAATTCCGAAACTCGAAATATCGAGACTCCACTGTATCGAGTTCAGTTTACTTATTGTCTAAAATATTTGTAAAGCTTATGGGACTTAACTACGGGGTCATCAGTCCCTAAACTTACAAACTACTTATGAACTACTTACGAACTAGGACGGCACAAATATCCATGCCCGAGGGGGGATTCGAACCCCCGACCGTAGTGGCCGTGCTGACCGTGACTGGAGCGCCTCAGTCACCTCGGCCACCGCGGCCGGCCTTATTGTCTAACTTTAATTTTTATTTTTTAGGTTGACAATGTCACAACGAGGAGAAAGGAATCCAATCTGGAAGTACTTTAATTAAAAAGTTCCGTCGATTTGTCTAAACCTGTTCGCCTCCCATGTCATCATCTACGGACTCGTTATTACACTTAGTACAGGAAAGGGATCTTCAAAAATGTGGAAAAGCTAGGGGTTTGTGGTGTAACTTGAATGCAGAAATATTAACTTAATTACGCAAGTTTCGATTACGGTTTAGACGATTTAGGTTTCGGCCGAAACTAGAAGAGGAGCCCAATATTCGGTTTCGGCCACAAATCATGTTTCGGTCGGACTCTATTTGGTAGTAAGATGCCCACTCTTAAGTCACCGTGTATAAACATTTGTTCGACGGCCGCAATTACATAAAAATGCTTAAAAGAGATATTAAGACCGTGATAGGTACAAATAACGGGAACTCATTACAGTTCCTTCTAAACAATTGTCAAAGAGGAATAATGCAACCATCGTGTATTGTCAGTTGGTAAGCCATGACCCTGCTACATTCCTTGAATAAGTTGTTTATTATGTGAAGTAACGAAAGTTGAAAATTTGTGCCCAGTCGGGATTCGTAGCCGGATCATCCTGCTTACTAGGCAGTCGCGTTGATCACTGAACCACTGGGGACTCACTCTCGGACATCTTTAGATAATTTTTTGCAATATTATAATCTCCCTGCTCATACGTGACGCACTGTGTCCAAAAACAGCGCAGTGTCTGCCAGAAATTATAGCAGAAAGCAATACGGATCAACTGATGTTTTGCCTGTGAGATTTGAGGCAGGAGACTTGCATCGTCGAAACTGGTAACCAACAAATAGATTATTCAAGGAATGACTTACAGGTAATTATAATTACAAATTAACAAAGTGGTTTGCAAATTAATGTCCGCAAGAACAGATACCACACCAAAATAAAAAAGAGGGTCTTGAAATATACAAAAAGTTAATCCGTTGCGTTACAAAAACATTGCAGTCTGTTCCAAGGCGAGTTTACATGCCAGGGCAGTGTGTCAATGAAGAATGACATCATAAGCACATCCGGCGTCATTTAACGCGCAATGCTGCTGCTTTGTTTAGCAGGTACGTGCGCTTCTGGAGGCTGTTCCAGATAACAGCAGCGGCAGTGGACCACACGAAGCCGGAAGCAGCGATAAGCAATCTCCACGGCCGATACGCGTGGGCAACCAATGGTGCTAGAGTGCCAGCTACCTGTGGGACGCAGGTTGTGCCTAATACAACAACGCAGGTACATGCGCATCCAGTTGCACCATTTTGTCAAACGAAACAGGGTACATATTGCTCCAAAGATTATCATGATTTCGTGTGGCAATTTTCGCCGTTGGCCCCCAGCTGGGATCGTGTTCAACCTGCCTGGTTGCAAGTCTTTAGGTGACGCCACTTGGGCAACTTGCGCTTCGATGATCATGAAATGATGACGAGGACACCACAACACCCAGTCCCCGAGTGGATAAAATATCCGACCCAACCTGGAAACGAACCCGGGCCCCCTGTGTGGCAAGCTACTATGCTGTTCACTGGACTACTGAGGCAGACATCGCTCCAATTATTAAGGACGATCGTAGAAACAATGTCCGTAACCGTACTTACACGAAGCACTAAACGAAGTTCCTCATCCTGACCCCAACTGGCTAATCGGGACCGACCGACCGCCATGTCATCCTCAGGCCGTTGTAGTCTTTCTTCACCTTGGAGCATCTATATCTCAGGTAAGTAGCTCCTCAACTGACATTACGAGACTGAGGAACCCCCATTTCATCCTACCACCAAGGAAAGGTGTCTGGTAGTAGTGGGAAATGAACACGGGTCTCCTGCACAGCAACCAAACACGCTGACCACTAAATTATGGAGGTGGTCATCGCTGACGTAAATCTGATGTTAAACGGTGAGGCACATTTATATACCAGTATGACTCAAAAAAATGTTCAAATGTTTGTAGAACTTATGGGACTTAGCTACGGGGTCATCAGTCCCTAAGCTTACAAACTACTTATGAACTAGCTAAGACTAAGAACGGCACAAATATCGATGCCCGAGGGGGGATTCGAACCCCCGACCGTAGTGGCCGTGCAGACCGTGACTGGAGCGCCTCAGTCACCTCGGCCACCGCGGCCGACCCAGTATGACTGGTGATTTTTTTTAATGCAGCCCACCACAACTTCTCTTGTGCTGAACTTTTCCGTGTACTGGTTGATTCAGGAGGAATGTCAATAATTTATGAGGTGATTCTCATGTGAGAATAAATCGAGTAAGTCCTATGCATGTATGCTCAGCGTTTGAATGGATGGCTTTTTTTTTTGTTTTTTTTTTTTTTTTTTTTTTTTTTGTTTGGATACACTCTGTAGCGGATCAGGAACAAATATGGTAAAGCAGTCGACAACCAGAAGATTTGATTCTTGAAGTTTTCCTGGCGGTGTACACGCCTTCTTCAGTCCAACAAGTTTGCAGTAGACGAAAATTGCATTTCTACTGGCCATTGCATGTATTACAAAGAAGTAAAGATTTTAACCACAGCTTCTACCTTCTGGGACTCAATTGTAAAGGAAGCTGTACACATACAATTGGCGGACAACCTGTTAAATCGTGACAAAGGATTTCATCTTGACAATGCATGGATGCCACTTATATCACGCCTTCGTTCGGAAAGAATGTCTGCATCTTCACTTCCGATTGATGTTACCACCTTCAATGATTAATGACTCATTTGTAAGCGCTGTGGATACGTAACAGCTCTTTATATTTGCACTCAGCGCTCACATGTTTACCTTTAAAGTATATATTCACCTATGACTGGCGCAGCAGTTACGAATGTGGTATCTTCGAGCATGCGCACTCTAATCTTTAGTAGCTTTACCGTATAAATAAGCACGCGCAGAGGCTGAGAATTCAGCCTTGGACCGTCTCTAATGACCACGCTGTCGACGGGACGTTAAACTCCAAGCTTCCTTCCTTCCTTCAGTCTTGGACTCGCCTTGAAGATGGCTGTAAGGTTTGCTGCCGAAATATCGGAGGAAGAATTGTCGCTGTCCCGGGTGCACTCCCGAAAGATGATGGAATAAAAACCAGAAGATTGGTTTGAACACCACAGTGCTTTACTACAGCTGGAACAGCGAAAGACAACGGACGAATTTAGGTTTGGTCTGCGTTTCTACATGACACATTCGTCGACAGCCAATGAGCGTTCAGAATTAGTAATGTTCTTAACGCTCTGCTGCAACTGTGGTAGGCATTTCCAAAATTAAACGTCATAATAGCGACATATTCAGAGTACTTTAGTCTATTTGTTGCAAGTTGTCATCGCCGATGGCGCTGGCATGTAACAAATTCTGTCAAAGCTGTGCTCCAATGTTCCTTAAAGCGCAAAGCAAGTACAGGGTGTACAAAAGGGACTTTACAACTTCGAAAGTTAATATATATTTATTAAAAAGAGGTACAGAGATGGTTTTAGTGTTGTTTCAAAGGAAAACACATCAAGTTTTGATTCGCATAGTTCGCTAGTGCAGAATCGCGCCACAACAAGCGCTAAGCGGCAGTTCACTCGACCCAAGAGAGTTAGCTGTGTTTTGGTTTGAAGAATCAATGTCGACTACAACAGTTCAGCGTAAATTTCATACCAAATATGCTAAATATCCTCCTAGTAGGCCTACAATACATAAGTGGCAAAATGTTTTGAAGAAACGGGGTGCTCAGTAAGACAAAGTACCAGGGCATCCAAGCACATCTGACGAAGTCGTTAAGCGAGTGAGAGAGTTTTGTCAAGAGCCCTACGAAATCGACCCGGTGTGCATCTTGTGAACTGCAAGTGCACATACAATAGGTTGGCGTGTTTTGTTTGCATTTGAAACCGTATAGATTGTCGCTTTTACAAGTAATTAAAGACATTGATAAGATTGCCCAGAAGAACTTCTGTGCGGATATGTTAGACCGAGTGGATGATGAACATTTCTTGGACAACAATCTTTTCTGACGAGTCTTTTCTTCCAAACATTTATGCACTCATAAATTACAGGCCTACTAGGAAGATCTTTAGCACACTTGGTACGAAATTTACGCTCAAATGTTGTCGCCGACTTTGATTCTTCAAACCAAAACACACAGCTAGTACGCTCGGGTCCAGTGAAGGCAGCCATCTTTAACGTAATTGCCAGTGTTTTCCTTTGAAACAACACTAAAACCATCGCTGTACCTATTTTTAATAAATATATATTGATTTTCAAAGTTGTAAAGTCCCTTTTGAAACACCGTGTACCCCTGTACTTGCTTTTCGCTTGAAGGAACCTTAGAGTACAGCTTTGATAGAATTTGTTACATGCCAGCTCCATCGGCGATGACAACTTCCAACAAGTAGACTAAAATATTCTAAATGTGTCGCTATTATGACGTTTAATTTTGGAAATGCCTACCACAGTTGCAGCAGAGCGTCAAGAACGTTACTAATACTAAACGCTCATTGGCTGTCGGACGAATGCGTCACGTAGAAACGCAGACCAAACCTAAATTCGACCGCTGTCTTTCGTTGTTCCAAATATAGTAAAGCACTGTGGTGTTCAAACCAATCTTCTGGTTGTTGACTGCATTACCTTATTTTTTTCCTGACCCGCTACATGAGAGTATCTAAAAAAAGCTGCTCATTCAAACGCTGAGCATACATACATGCATAGCACTTATTCGATTTATTCTCACATTAGAATCAAATTATTGACAATATTTCCCGCTCTCCATTTGGCCTTGCGCTTGGGATGTAGAGAACTCGTCCTCGTGAGTTCGTAGTGTCAGCACGACAAACTCTCAGCAGGATGCAGCAGGAGATTCCTAAAAACAAAAATTGGCCGCGATGAAGTAGATTGCTCTTGACATTTAGAGAGGCGTCATTTCGCGAGGTCAAGCAATATAGGCCTAGTGCTGGCTCCCACGAACAGGTCGCGCCATGACTGCAAAGCTAAAATTAAACTAATTTGGCGCATTACAGAGAGGCGCACAGGAAACTGTTCATCGCGCACGCCACTCAAAAATTTAATGGCGTGGTTATCAAAGACAAAGCTCAAACAGGGAGAGGGACAGTATGTTATTTGAAATGCGGGCATAAGTCCGCTCTGACTGCAATAAGCTTTTATTTTAAAAAGCACAATCAGGTTCGCTTCTTATAGACGCATCATCAGGTGCTTAATTTTATTTATTTATTTTTTTACACATATCTGCCGTTTACGTGCCACTACTGTACTAGTTGAAATATTGAACGCTATCAAACGATCAAGTTATCGTTAAAACGATAAAACAATAAGCGCTGTTGCGGTAGTCATATTTAAAATATACTGGTGATGGAGGGAGGACAAACTGTGCCATGTGTAAGCTTGACATTACCACTTACAAAATGGCACGGTTTTGCCCACCCTCACCACCAGTATATTTTCAATATGTCTACATCAGCATCTACATCTACATGGAATACTCTGCAAATCACATTTAAGTGCCTGGCAGAGGGTTCATCGAAGCACCATTATACTATTTATCTCCCATTCCATTCTCGAATAGCGCGCGGGAAGAAAGAACGCCTGAATCTCTCCGTTTGAGCTCTGATTTCTCTGATTTATTCTTATGGTAATTTCCACCTATGTAAGTGGGAGTCAACAATATAGTTTCGCATTCCGAGGAAAACGTTGGCGATTGGAGTTTCGTAAGTAGCCCACGCCGCAGCAATAAGCGCCGTTGTTGTAATGATGCCCATCCCTGACCCTGTATCTTTTCCGTAACGCTGTCTCCCCTGTATTCTGACAATACGAAACGAGCTGCCCTTCTCTGGACTCTTTCGATGTCCTCCGTCAAACCCACCTGATAAGGATCCCACACTCGGCAGCAATACTCCAAAACAGGACGGACAAGCGTAGTGCATGCAGTTTCTTTTGTAGTTCTGTTGCATATTTTAAGGGTTCTGCCAATAAAACTCAGTCTTTGGTTCGCCTTTCCGACGATATTATCTACGTGTTCTTTCCAGTTTAAGTCTGATGTAATAGCAATTCCTAGGTATTTTGTGAAGTTTACGGCCTCCACTTCGTACTCATGTGGACGACTTCACATTTCTCATTATTTAGAGTCAATTGCCTATTTTTACACCATACTGATATCTTATTCAGATCGTTCTGCAGTTGGTTTTGATTTTCAGATGATTGCACTAGACGGTAAATGATGGCGTTATCTGCAAACAACTTGAGGGAGCTACGTAGATTTTCCCTCTAAATCGTTTATATAAATAAGGAACAGCAGAGGACCAATAACACTACCCTGTGGAACGCCCGATATCGCCTCTGCTTTAGTCGATGCCTTACCATCGATTACAACGAACTGTGTCCTCTCTGACAGGAATTCCCCTATCCAGTCGCAAATTTGGGGCGATATACCATAACCACGCAATTTGATTAAAAGCCGTTTGTGAGGTAGTGTCAAAAGCCTTCTGGAAATCAAGAAATGCGGAATCGATTTGCGAACCCTTGTCGATAGCATACATCACTTCGTGTGGATAAAGAGCTAGTTGTGTTTCGTTCAATTTAGCTAGGGCACCATCTGTAACGTTTCGCCTTTCAACACTTACTTCCTTTCTTGTCTAAACTGAGGTATTTTCACATAAACTAGCACAAAGAGAGACGCGATTCTTCTTCATGTCTTGGTACGAAGGAAAGCAGATGGGACCTTGGGACACAGCGTCTACCACAAGCCTACGCATACAGATCTATATCTGCAGGCCACGAGCTGCCACCATCCTGCACAATGTGGTAGTGCATTATGTACACTGGTTCATAGAGCACGTGTGGTATCTGATCCTGAAAGCCTGTCAAGTGAAATGGAACATCTGAAAACAGTGTTCCGACAAAACAGATATTCTGAGAGATACATTATGCTTTCAGGGCCAATAGAGTTCAGTCCACGGAGCAGAATGAAGTCACAAATACACCTTCCACCTTGGCGTTCTTGCCGTATTTTGGTGCCATGTCGTCGAGAACTGGAAGAGTCCTTGGAAGATACGAAATTAAGTGTCTGTTACGACCATCTCCAAAACTGAGGAACTTGTTAGGATCGGTTAAGGATGATATTGGTCTAAGGAAACAAGTATATAAGATTCCTTGTCAGTGTGGAGCGGCATATATAGGCCAGACATGTAGCACAGTGCAAGAACGCAGTGATGAACATCAGCGTCATACACGCCTGTATCATCCAGAGAAGTCGGCAATTGCAGAACACTGTATGAACACGGGACATCGTATGTTTTATGAGAAGACAGAAATTTTATCCCCGGCTTCATCCTTTTGGGATTGCGTCATTAAAGCAGCAATACATATACGTACATCTGATAATCTCATCAATTGGGATATGAGATTTCAATTGAGCACAGCCTGGAACCCCGGCCTTTCTACTATCATATCACGACGAGAAAATCAAAACCTTTCGTTAACGGATCGGCCATAAATTGGTTTAGTTCTACTGAATATCGTCTGGCCGTACTGTTTGTAAACACAGCGTACAGCGCACGAGCAAAACAGCCGCTCTGTGTTTCCCTGCAGATGGCACTTCAGATCGACGCCCTCTACCGGCAAATTATTGCACATGCGTAATTTGCGCGTCTGCGAAGTCTTCGCGAGCGTGTTCTATATATAGTGGCGCAGATATGCAGATAACCTTTCTCTCCCTGAGGGTCCCGACTATCCCTCCTCATTCCCCCAGCTGTCCCTCCGGATCCTCCTCTTACCGCCCTCCTCTTTCCTTTTTCCCCATGGCTTCCTGGGACACCCCCCGTCCCTTCCCCACCGGCCCTGTGGCTCCTCCCCACCCTCTCCCTCTCCTCTCATCCCCTTCCCCCCCCCATACCACATCTTCAATGCTGTGATTGCTCAACCGTCAATGGAACCTTCTTTGTGATTCCATGTGAGTGCTTCAATAAGTGTGGTGGGTTTTAGTTACTTTGTTTTATTTTACGACAGTGGACGGCCAACCCGCAGCCGACACCATCAGTTTGAACTTGTGTATATTCCTTTTAACTCTGAATAGCGGACGGTCTCACCATAGCCGCCGCCCTACGCTCATTTTGTGTGTGTGCCACTGACCTTCGAGCAGTTTTTATTCACCACTTTCGCCGTTCCAACTCTTATGTCACCACCGTTTCCCTCCATTTTATGTTCTATGTTTTATCTCCATTTTACATCTCCGTTTTATTTATGTGTTACCTCCAACATTTTATCTCCTTTATGTTCGTATGTTTCTCCTTTGTCAAATTTTATTTCTGTGGGCTGAAGAGCGCCAGTGAGCGCTGCCGGCCCGTCCCATTTTAGGCGAATTGAAATCACAATAAATAAATAAATAAATAAATAAATAACCGTCAGTCGTACTTGGCCATCAGCAAGGTGCAACCACCTGAAGATGTCGGACAGTTGCTCCGAAGAAATATTATCCGGTGGCAAACCCATGAAGACTATATGCCACAAAGAGAGAGACATCTGAAATTCGCAAGGCACCCATTCTGTTTCGTGACATTTCATTGTCCCGCGGCAAGTGCTCCGCCAGTCAAACGTCGAAAAGTTTCCAAATTTATTACAGAATTGCATTCTTCGCTAAAAGCATTCCAGCAGAATCGCTAGCGGAAGAAGTTGGTTATGACTTGCTGTTTCCGTAACACGGGAACGAGGTCAGTCGTGCTGAGCTTTGTCGCATTGTCTGGGAACATTATTCTTGGCCGGCCACATCGCTGTTGCCAGCTTTTCGTGACAAACCGCCATGCCTCGCGGCGGAGGGAAAAAGCGGAACGACGCTGCAAGCCGCGGCCCGTGAAAGCCCAGCAGGCGACTACACTACAGCAGCGAGAAGGCGCCTGCGCTGTAGTACCGCCACAGCGGTACGGCACACGGCGCTAGTGCACGTCACGTGTTTCAGGGGGAAGGGGAAGGGGAGGGGAGGGGAGGGGATAGGGGGGTAGAGGGGGACGGGGGAGGGGATAGTACTAGAGCTGGGTTTGAACCACAGACATATATTAATAGACTGGCAATGCCTTATACAGTATCATTGGTGTCAGTGAAGTCTCGCCGCCATATTTCTATACTATAAACTAGCAAGCAGTCGTGTGTGTTATTACAGAAAACAGTCGTGAAAATATGAATGAATTGAGGTAACTACGCTGTCTTTTAGAGTTTTGACGTATGGCAAATTCGTGTGTTGTATATGGCTGTAATTTTTTTTAGCTGCAGTAAGCTTCGACACAGTAATGAGTTGCATTGATTTGCTGTTATTATTAATCTGTTACCAATTTAATTCAATTTCGGATTTTATTTCAGTAGTGTGGCTATTAGAAAAGTGTTGTTTATCGTGGATAACCCGTATCATTATTTTGAGAGTTCTTACGAAATATTTGACACATACACTAATAAATCGCGTCGCGTTTTCTGTTTTTATTAGGCCTGACCTGTCATCAGATTAGATCAATTTCGGCTTTTCTGTTAATAGTATGACCGTTATAAATGTGCTATTTTTCGTGGATAACACAGTCCTTATTCTTCTTAGTGTTCTTGCGATAGCTACAGTTTGCTTTAAATGTACCGATACATAACGGTAAAATTTTACTTACCTCCCGACAGCCTCGTATCAATATGTTGGCAACATAAACAAAACGGTAGAAAGCCCTCACCAAGATGTTGATATTCTTA
Organism: Locusta migratoria; assembly: GCA_026315105.1. NCBI lineage: Eukaryota > Metazoa > Arthropoda > Insecta > Orthoptera > Acrididae > Locusta > Locusta migratoria. Next base: position 212,868,062 of record CM048744.1, on the reverse strand, counting down.
GAAATCACCACAGTGTCACTTGATTAGTGTTTTGTACAGATGAAGTAAATAAATAACGCTGGTTCCTACTCTACGGTTGACATGTTCTTGTATGTACCCTCGTTCACTCTGTAAAAGTAATTGCCCTTGTAAAACGAAGATTTCTTGAATAAAAATTCGCGTTGTCATGTGATTGGCTAATGCCAATGTCACACGACTGACAACATAATCACGCGAAGCCGCCAGGACGGAAAGTAAAATTTAACCGTACGTAACACGTTCTTCTCGTAACACGATTCGACTATGTAGGCCTGTATGTTAAATTCAACTATTGTGGAAGTATTAGCTTAAATGCAAATCATGTTCAAACGAACTCGTAAAGCTTACAACGTCATATGTGTCAGAAGAACATAGTCAGAACTGTACGGCAACTTCTTGACGTGAGGTGAGGCAAGATGGCGGCTTCCGGCTTCAGCCACAGAGCCACGTTTGCCAGTCTAGTAATGTATGTCTGTGGTTCCAACATTCGATCACGGCGCTATCTAGCAACGTCAGTACGAACTATCACTACGATTTACAGCGATGATATTCATAAATCTTTTTCGGCGCTGTGCAGTAAACTACTTATAACGAAGATTGTGTCAGTGTATTATGGGTAATAATAAGTATGAAATGCAGACTGTAGTAGCAGGTCATAATTAAAAAAGCAACGAATTTAGGCTATACATAAATGATAGCAAACGCGATTTAAAATTCTCGTGCTGTGATGTAGCGGCGCCTGTTGGTACTACGTAAACAGCAGCTCGTGCAATGTTCAGTCCGTGGTCGCAATTACAGTTCCTTTTTGTATGAATTATTTCCGTTAATGGGTATTAAATTTTCAATCTAATGTTTTCTCTATTTCATCTCTTTTAATCGTGTTTTCCATGCGATTGAAATGGTAACATTTTTATCTGTTATTGTACCGTATAAACAGGAAATGGAATTGTCAATTGCAACCTATCTCTTATTATTTCTATTTAAGAAGGATTCACAGTAATGTAACATACTTCCAGAAACAACATTTTTTTTTCCTTTGACTGTTAGCTTTGCGGTAATTTGATGCAGTAATTCTGTTATAGTAGCAGATATTTTATCAATGGATCATATCTTGTAGTGATAACAGATAGGTCACTTATGCACTGTTTCAAACAAAATATACAGTTTATCATAGCGATGCCCTTTTTTTACATGTACTTCCTATGAAATCAGTTCTGAGCAAAGCAATATCCCGGTAATTTCAAAATTTCCAGCGTACTATTTGCGGATACGCAGCGCGAGACATTTGTTATCTGAGTGTTCGAACAGTTCGATACTGTATCGAGCTCTCCGATTTATAGGGAAATCCCGGGCATGTTCGAACGCGAGTACCGTTTGCCCAGCACTAGGTAGTACAGTAGTAGCACGTATCCGTGAAGGTCACATACACGTAACTGAAGGAAGATAATTACGATTTAACGTCCCGTCGACACACGTGGTCATTACAGAGATGAAGCCGGCCGCGGTGGCCGGGAGGACTGAGGCGCGCCAGTCACGGTCTGCACGGCCACTTCGGTCGGGGGGGGGTCGAATCCACCCCCCCCCCTCCTTCGGGCATGGATATTTGTCCCGTCCTTAGTGTTAGCTAGTTCATAAGTAGTTTGTAAGTTTAGGGACTGATGACCCCGTAGTTAAGTCCCATAAGCTATACAAACATTCGAACAGAGATGGACCACACGCCCGAATGTTTTTGTCTGGCACTGAAAAGGAAATCGGCAGTGCTTTTTTGAAAGGAACCATCCCGATATTCGTCTGGACTGATTTAGAGAAATTCTCAAAACCTAACTCACGATTTCCGGAGTCGAGTTTGCATCGTCGACCTGCAAATTGTGAGTCAAGTGCGTTATCACTGCCCCATCTAGCTCGGTAGGACGCGTAACTGCAAGTATGACAATGCTTATGCAAGAATTTTTAGCAAGTAGGCATAAATTTGCTTTGTCTCCACATAACCACAGACGTAACACTGAGGTGACAAACGTCAGAGAAAAGAGGTATGCAGAGATACAGATGGAGCTCGTATTGCTTGTTGTTGTTCTTGTGGTCTTCAGTCCTTGCATGTTGCATGCAGCTCTCCATGCTAACCTGTTCTGTGCAAACCTCCAGCAGAATTCTTTTGAATCTTCTTACCAAATTTGTCCCTTGGTCTTCCTCTGAAATGTTTACCCCACACCCTTCCCTCCAATTCTAAATCGACTCTTCCTTGACGTACCAGAATGTGTCCAACCAATTACTTCTCCCTTTAGTCAAGATAGGCCAGAAATTTCTTTTCTTCTCAGTTCTGTTCAGCACCTCTTCATTAGTTAGGCGATCTACCTATCCAATCTTCAGTATTCTTCTGTAGCAGCACGTTTCAAAAGTTTGTCATCTTTTTGTCTGAACTCCTTATAGTCCATGTTTCACTCCCATAAAATGCTACACTCCAGGCAAATGCATTCAGAAAGGACTTCCCAAGATTTAATTATTTTTAAAAATACATAGTCAACAATCAGCTGTTTATTATATTTAAAACTTTACCGGTTTCAGATATTATCCATCATCAGAAGACTGTAAAATTTTTACAATCATTAATTATACACAGGTTACAATGAAATATGACATATCATAGTGTCATTCAGAAGATACCTACAAAATTGAACAGGCTGATTGATAACTACATAGTTGATCTGATAAACTTAGCAGAAATCGAAATATTCATGGTGTGAAAATAGTATATCTTTGACCGTCATCACAGGATATATCTTCGATGAGGTGTCATGGCGACTGATACAAAGAGTGTTATGTAAACATTACGTAAAATGACAACTTGGACCATGAAAACAAATAAATATATCCCATAAAAACCATTGTTTGTCAAAGTATAAAGTACGGCAAATGAAATATGCATAAAAACGTAATTTTAGGGAATATTTTAGAATGTTATCCTGTGACAGACTAGTACAATTATAATGAACTTATGCAGAGGTACACTAATGAGCATAGTATTATAACATAGCATGCTTAATAATGTGTATCGATAAGTTTGTAAATGACCTACAATTAACATATTATAATCAAGTCCAGAAGAACATTGCATGAAATAGACAAGTAGGCTTTAGGCTACAATCATATCATGTAAGGCATAGCGAACAAACTTGATTTCAGTTATGTAGTACAGACTCTTCTGAAGATGAATAATATCCGAAACCGGTAAAGTTTGAAATACAATAAACAGCTGATGGTTGACTATGCATTTTTAAAGTATATTACAGCTGTTGAATCACACCTAAGCAAAAATTCGCAAATTAATTATGGGTCAACAAATTTCGCTTCTTCATGAATGCTTTTCATCCGATAGTTATTCTGCATTTAATATCTTCTTTACTTCGACCATCAGAAGTTATTTTGCTACCCAAATGACAAAACACATTTACTACTTTTATTCTCTCATTACCTATCCTAATTCGTCCAGCACCCCCTATTTTCTTTCACTACCTTCAGAATACGAAAGTGTACGTACCAGTCGTGTACACAGTGTATAAAAAGAAGGTTGAATTGCCACAGCTGTCATTTGTACTCCGGTGATTCATGTGAAAAACGTTTACGACGTGTTCATGGCCGCACTATGGGAATTAACAGACTCTTAAAAGTGGTTGGTTGTTGCAAATACATGTATGAGACATTCCATTTCGTTAGGAAATTCCTAAATCCATAATGTAAAGAGTGTGTGGAGAATATCAGATTTCAGGCCTTACCTTTCGCCGACAACACGCACTTGATGACAGCGGCGTTTGCCTGGAGTTCTCGGTGCTACCAGACACGCAACACTGCGTGTAATAACCCAAGAAATCAATATCCTGTGCGGCACAGAATCGGGAATTTACAGGCTATGGCAGGAAAATATCGACTCGAGTGTTGTTGTAGAATGGCATCGCATCTCTTTGGGCCCGTGATCATTTCAGTTGGACCCTAGACGACTGACTTTGTTCATATGACTCCCCATTTCATGTGGTAAGAGTTGATGGTAGGGTTCGAGTGTGGTGGAAACCCCGACGAAGCCACGGAAACTAAAGTGTGACAGTGTGCCACCTCCCCGGGACAATAGTCTGCGATTGATTTGGAAAAGATTCTGGACATCTCCTCTGAATGGCTTGGCCACCCATATATGGTGACAAGTGTCCATGTAACATTTATGGGGCATAATCGAGAGGTCAGTTCGTGGGATACAATCCTGCATGGCGATTATGGTTACAGGGGCAGCATGACTCAACTGACGTCTACTGACTGAGTTTATTCCATGTCGAATTGTTGCAGTGTACCACGGTCTAGGGCGTTTTAATGCCCTTTATCATCTACTTCTAAAAGGAAACTTTTATTCTCACACACTGAAGAGACAAAGAAACTGGTACACCTGCCTAATATCATGTAGAGCCCACGCGACTAATGCCGCAAGACTACTTGGCATGGTCTCGACAAATGTCCGAAGTAGGGAACTGACACATGCAACCAGAAGGGTTTCCCATAAATCCGCAACAGTACGAGCAGGTGCAGATATTCTGAACAGCACGTTGCAAGGCATCCAAAATATGATCAATAACGTTCATACTGGGGGGTTTGGTGCGCAGCGGAATTATTTAAACTCAGCAGAGTGTTCCTCCAACGACTCTGTATCAATTTTGGGCGTTTGGGGTGTCCTATTTCCTGTTGGAATTGACGAAGGCTGTCGGAATTAGTCTTGTGTAGTTCGCGAACGAACTAGTTAGGAAGAGCACTCCCACAGGCGAACTACGCGAACTAGTTCGCAGATCCCTCGCCTCTTAGTTCATCCGCACCTTTTCCGAAGACTGACGGGGAACAGCGAGAGGACGCGAGAGCGCGCAGAATGGCGTGATTCCCTTCGGCCAATTACCTTCATTTCGAGCTGAGATGCAGCTCAGCTGTAGATTCATGATTCACTGCCACAAGAAATCTATTTTAAAAAAGTACTACGAATACTTTGTATGCAAAGAAGTTGAATACCATTCTATCACCCATACGTGTAAATAACTGATTTATTTGCCTAAGTATTTGATGTCAAATTGCCCAAAAATTCGGGTAAACAGCACACGTTTTGGCAACACTGATTCATTATATAAAAAAGCTGTCATAAAAAAGAGAGCTTTTAGTAGCGGTAGCAAAAGCCAAAAAGAGCGGACGAACTAGGAGCAGCGGACGATTATGCCAAACGTATCTCGCTTCATAGTTCGTTGGATTCTTTTCGGAAGACCGACGAGCAATAGCGAGAGGGCGCGTAACAGAATTAAAAATCACGTGTTTGCCTTCTGCGAGGTGAGCGTCTGCCTGCTAGATTACATAGTTCAGTGCTACAAAATTTCTGTTTTGATGTGTTCTGCACTCTGCAATATCTGACTTATAAATTCCATAATGCCAAGATATAGAGATAACTCTAAACTTAAACGCGAGAAATTATCCACAAACTATATCTTTTGGTTTGCGTGATATCGTCAGCGGCTCACACACACTACGTTTACATGCAACACATCTTCCGGAAAACGAAAACCGATTTTCGTAAACCGTTTTTCGCTGTCGTGTTTACATGGCACAGCCTGAATCGGATTTCCTAGCTCACTTAACATGGCGGCTGGATAACAGCTGATTCAGTTCCTTATTTAGTTTGCACAATCGCTTATTTTTCTTTATTTAAATGCACAGATTTATGTTCTCTCTAATATTTATACTTTTATTTCACATTAGAAAATATCACTCTTTCCATTTGTGCCGAAAATTCTTAACAAGAAAACACAATCTGACAAGCCAAGAACGCTTCAAAAACGGTAGCGTTTACATGGGCACGAAAATCGATTGTGGAACTGGAAAACCGCTTTAGAGAAGCGGATTTCCAGAATCGATTTTGGAGTGTTTACATGACCAACCAAAAGCGGAATTGGAAAATCGGTTTACGAAATCCGGTTTTGGGAGCCCATGTAAACGGGGGTGACAGCAAGCGCATGAAGCAGCTAGGCGGGAGAACTTCCCCCTCCACCTGCACGCGCAGACCACGTCGCTCAGCCGTCACTGGAAGCGGACGAACTAAAAGTGGGAACTAGTTCGCGGCAGAGCCGCGAACTAAAGTGAGCGCTCCCGATCGCGAACTATTATGCGGAAGTCTAGTCGGAATGGATATGAATTGATGTAGTTATTATATAGCCACGATAACTTGACGATTTTGTTGGTGCTACCACAAGCGGAGGAAATCGGCACTAGTTGAAAGATCATTTACTTACAAGCGCTGCCAACGTTACAGTACTCCTTGACGCGAAGTTTTAGTGTACACGTTGTAAGGGTTGGCGATTCCAGCACTGTGGCAAGCACCTTCACTCCCCGCGGCAGCCCTAATGCTCCTGCAAGACACGCCACCTGCAGCTCCCAGCAGTCGAGTTATCGTGACCAAATAGTAATCAGCCAGGATGCGTATGTACTTGTCAGCTGTCAGAGTCGTATCTACAATTTTTTTAATCCCATATCACTACAACTGCACACACCATCACAGAGCGTCCATCTGCTCGAACAGTCCCCTGCTGACTTCCAAGGTCCATGGATTCATGAGGTTTTCTCCATACCCGTTCACGTCCATCTGCTCGATACAACTAGAAAAGAAACTCAAACTTAGCAATATGTTTACAGTCATCAACAGTCCAAAGTCGGTGTTGGCGGGCCCAGGCGAGGCTTAAAGCTTTGTGTCGCCCAGTCAGTAAGTGTACATGGATGGGCCTTCGGCTCCGTAAGATCGATTTTGTTTTGCTGATTGGTTCGCAAGCTGACACTTTTTGATGACACAGCATTGAAATCCACAGCAGTTTGCGTAAGGGTTGAAGTTCTGTCACGTTGAACGATTCTCTTCAGTTGTCGTTAGTCCCATTCTTGCAGGATCATTTTCTGGCCGCAGAGATGCCGGAGATTTGATGTTTTACCGGATTCCCGATATTCAAGATGCACTCGTGAAATGGTCGTGCGGGAAAATCACGTCATCGCTACCTCGGAACTTCTGTGTTCCATCTCTCTTGCACCGACTGTAACAACATTCAAACTCACCCACATCGCGATGACCTGCCGCTGCAGCAGCAGCAGCAGCAGCAGCAACCGATATAACGCCTACGCCAGACACTTGTTGTCTTATATAGGCGTTGCCGACCGCAGCGCCGTCCTTTGTTTACATATCTCTGCGTTTGACATACGCATCCCTTTATCAGTTCCTTTGGCACTGCAGTGTAAGTTGCACATGTTGTACTACACTAATTCCATCGAGCGGTCGGCTAGGCGCGTACAGGCGATTTTTCAGTCGGGCGAAAAAAAATCGCAGTCGCGGCAATACATTGTGATGCGCGCACAGCGACAGGAAAATCGCAGCTACTCTCAGTACCAGCATGGATTCAATCGAAACAGCTTGTTTGGTGGCGCTTTTACTACGAAGAAGAGCGAGAAAACAACGCAAATGTCTTTACTGGGTACATCCGATTGTAAGTGCAAGGCTAGTGAAAGACCAGTTTTACAAATTACAGGAAGAGTTACACAAGACCACCCAAATAAATTCTTTCAATACTATCGAATGAGTACGGATACTTTTGGTAATTGATATAAAAGCATGTTTATTCTGCATAATTACATAAGACGAAATGACGGTGTACGAAGAGAGGACGAATCGTACGAATGCCTTCTCCAAGGCTGTGAGCCTGTAGGAATATGGGCTGATGCGTGTGGTATGCAGATAATGGTTTATTTGGCAAACTACTTTGTGACTCCACATGGATCAGTCCTTGGCAATATGAAAAAAAAAAAAAAAAAAAAAAAAAAAAGAAAATAAACTGTTATAATTGTGATGTCTACAAGAATGAATAAAATAAGTGAAACATGAAATACCTTTGTTATTATTTTCTGGTCCAGAAAGTTCAGCCCAGTACCTAACTAGGTTGCAGCATACGTCTCCCCATAGTTTCTCTTTCCAATTGCGATCACTGTACATTATTTTAATTTTCTGTTGTAGAGAGCTTGTCGCTTTTCTACTTCTGTAATTAGTCTTTCTGAATCGACAACACAGCCTACAATGTCATCCGGACAACAACTCCCGTTATAAGACATGCTTCTGGCGCACTGAACTCACTTGTATGCAACACAAGAAATCGCGTCTCTAGTGCGCGCGGCCCCATGCTGTTGCCTGCCTGTGATTCATTCCACACCTGCGATCATCGCATCGCGCGTGAAATAGGGCCGGTTGCGTTTTTTTAAATCGCCGATACCTTTTTGTCGCACACGCGCGCTCATATTCGAACCACCGTGTTCCATTCTTGCGACAAATAAATCGCGCCACGGAATATCGCCAGTGCGCGCCTTGCTGCGGAGCGCGCGGTTGCTCGCCGTCTGAGGTTTAAGTCCTCCTTAGTTTAAGTAGTTTGTAAGCTACGGACTGATGACCAAGCAGTTTGGTTCGATAGATTTACAAACATTTGAGCTAATTCCATTTCGCACGAAGAGTAGCGCGGTATGAGATAAAAGTACATTTTTTAGATTCCTTGTAGACGCAGTTTACCGCGTTACGGATTAAAAAGGTGCAGCACAGTGTGGGAGAGAAACGGCGCGGAGGCGAACGCTAACCTTGAAGTGCAACATTACGATTTTTGTGAGCAAAACTTGTAAAATGCACTCGGATCATCGCGAAGTTTTGTCACTGTATGGACCAAAGACAATGTCCTTTGAAGCCGAAGAGAAATGGCGGCAGAAACTTTACCAAGGCCGCACAAACATAGGTGGTGCTGATAACTCTAGCGATATCGACTAAGCAATAGAAGAACTAATTTGCAGTAGTCGTAGATTTAACGACGAAGCGGGCGTTCACACAGCAGTTATCTGAATATTTCCTGTCCAAACTGTGGATTTCTCTGGGAAGCGAATGATTAGTAGGACGTTGCGATCTTTTTTACTGTGAGTTGCTGTACTAATTTCGTGTGGCTCATTGGCCTGGTGCAAGTCTTTCAATTGGACGCCACTTCGGCGACTTGCGTGTCCCTAACCTACCTCATTTATCCAACCGGGGAAAGAAGACCTACAGCTTAGCGTGGAATCCGAACCACGTGTCGTTTCTGGCGACTCATCAAGTCGTTGAGAGGTGAAGGATGGGTTAAAGTGCAGACTGAAAAAAATCCGAGGTCCGTCAGGGTTTCGAACCCGCGACCCTTCTGTACCAGTCGAGCACTTTACCCTAATACCACCGGACCCGACGTGATTTGCTATGTAAAAAACACATTCACGTATGTATGTTTGGAGTGTTATATTTTTTTTTCACAAAAATTACTGGGCCTACCATTATTATCCGTAACTAAATTCTGAGGTCCCCTCGCATACCACATGATTGGCATAATTACTCTAAAATAACGAAGAAATGCATTTCATTTCCAATTACTTGTACAACACTGACTAAAAAGCACTGTTCATTGATCACAGATACTACATCACTAAAGCGTGTAGTGCGTACGAGAGCAGACACCATTACACCTTGCGGGAATATATAGCAAGAGAGAAACTCAACGGGAGACATTTTAATAGTATTGTGCGGTAAGTTGAGACGTTGGGTAAGGCAGGAAACGTATCCGGAGAGCCGAATCGATTATGGGGGTCGCTGGTGTAATCGAAGTCTGGTTCCGCACAAATTTACATTCGAAGCCGTTTAATGCATTACACTCGGGCAGCGAGGAATTGAGAAAATTCTATTGCACTGTATGAAAGACTAGCAACAATATTGCGTTTTCTCGAGAACTGGAGGAGGAAAGTAAGCGTTTAGTAATTGTTGATCTTACTATGTTTTTTGTATCTTTACATCGCGCCTTTGCGAGTATCAAGTATTACCTGTAGAGGGAGGGGTTAGCAGTGGGTGGTTGTCACCGCTTTAGGCCGTATTATAGTATGTAAGAGCTTTTAAACCAGCGGTTCCGCTCGCGTGTTGGTTGATTATGATAGATAATCTATCTTTCAGTAGCGGGCTATGAGATCAAATTACACGTAAAAATGCACTCGTTTCGTAGAATCCAGTCACGAAATTCAACAATAATGATTGTAATAATATCACAGATATTACTTAATGTAATGCGTGGAACGTCAAATCTATTTTTTTAAGAGATGTATTTAAATAAATTTCTTGTTTACTGCTTTATTTATTTATTTCCTTATTCGTATGCTTATCCTTACAGAGAAAGATCTGAAGACATTGTAGCACATATAGACCAAAGATATGGTCTGTGGCATCACGTTTCGCTGTATGTAACCACCTTGCTATAGAGTCGCAAACATCGCTGGCCTTCAGTCCGAATTTTTTTTAATATAATTTTACGACTTTCAACCACCATATCTTCCACCCCCTTATAGCTATCGGCATGGAACTGATACGGTGTAAAACGCGAGACTTCGGACAACAATTGCACACAGACCATTCGTTTGCGTTCTGTAGTTTTCGCTGCAGAGCGAAACATTAACACACACACACACGTAGAATTTTATATACACCGATAACTTTCCATCCCAATATACTCCACCCTTTTATCATTATCAGCCCTCAAGCAACAATGCAACCAATAAAACCATTTTCAAAGAGTAAATACAATTTTCAAAGAGTAATTATTGTTCCGCATTTCCCGTTATATTCTTCAAATTACTAAATATCTATCAGATAGCCATAAAACCGTGCCTAAAGCCTTCCCCGGGTAGACATTAGTAACTGTACAAATTTTTAGCTCTTTATGTTTTGTGGTTCAGACGTGATAAACGTACATCGTACAGACATTCACATTTATAGATATGGATTACCGGTCGGGGGGGGGGGGGCAGTTATGTTCGCTACGAGACCGTTGACTCCATCCCCCTTCTAATCATCGCAAGCCGATGGTTTGTGCCGCTCCTGCGAAGAACCGGTGGTGTATACAGCTATGTGGAGAGATGGAGACTGTGTGATTTCCTTTCTCTGGGGAAAATAGCGCCGTTCAGAACGCCGTTTCGTCGAAAAGCGGGACGATGGAAGTGAAGGGTTCAGATCCCATGGTATACTCTCAAGCGTGTGCATATCGATACGCTCGCACAAGTTTACATTAAGAAATTCGATCTAGCCTCAAGCAGCTTCGTCAGAAAGGTAGCGCAGAATAACTCTACAAAGGTTCAAACAAACTTTTACCATAGTTGCTTCCTCCTTTCAAGTTATTTCCTGTATAGTCTTTCTTAATTTGGTGTCCATACTGTTATTTAACGGATCCATCTACATCTAGGCTCCCAAGGAGTTGCGAGGTGTGTAGCTCTGAACAATCTACCATTAATGTTTATATTTTACTCTCTCCGATTCACTGACGATACAACTTCGTCCAAATAAAATATTTCCGAAATTATCAGAAAACTGTGCAATTTACTCCAAAAATATCGCAACAGCCACTGCCGTCTTAAAATATTATTTATGCCAAGAAGTGTTAGGTTTCCATCCAGTTTCAACTTCAATAGGAGTAACGCTGTTATTCGTTCGTCATAATAGCGTTTAAATAAACTATATTTTAATGCTGAAACAGCACTGCGTAGTTTCTCTTTTGAGTTGCCCCCCAAAAATAGTACTTCGCTACAGGGCGATAGTAGAAATGCTGGCTTGTTTCATTGTAGCCACAGCACAAACGGGAAGGAAACTGCAAGTGTTTGGTGGCGGTCAGAACGTCACTGCTGTTCCAAATTGTGTCTGTCTGCACTAGCGAGGATATACTGGCGCGTAGGTGGATGGTTGGCTTTGGCTGCGTTTACATTTGCTTTATACCGCACAGCTGAGGTTAGGCGTCCGCCTCTGTATCTGAGCAGTTCCCTGGAAAGCAGCTGGCTGTCAGGAGGCTCCCGCGTGTGCAGGTACTTTAGGGCATACGAATCTATTCAGACGGCAGGACTACCTGACACTATACGAGGAAAAGAAAATGTTCAGTGATACTTCTTTCGTCTTGACATACTGCAAGACTCAGCTAAAATCAACGTGATGTATTGCGTAGTTCACTCGTGGCATCGCACAGACAGAGTATTTGCTATAGTTCACTGGTGACAAAACAGAGTATTTCTATGGTACTGCGAATAATGTACTACCTAAATAAAGAAAGGCTACAGTTTTAACCTTCGAGCGGACGCGCTGGAGTATTCAGTACACCATACGGGAATTTCGTAGTGATGCATCAAAATGCAGAGACGTGCGGCTTTGCAACTCTAGGTATGTGACGTCTTAGCACCCCCTCCCGGCCCCTCTTCCCCTCCCACTCCCGCAACGACTCAGAGCCCTCACTATTGCCTTGTTTCTCAAGGAAGACAGTAGTGAGGTATTCCATACTTTTGTGTCCCAGCCTCGTCGCCGCTTTTGTGTCTCGTTTCCGTCGTAGGTGACGGTGGCCGAGAAGAAAGACCGACACAGGAATAAAGGATGCACACTTATGCAGGTAGGAGGTGACCATCCAGTGGGACAGCAGAAACTAGAAATACTAGAGTAAATTATAACGAGATATATATTTCTTAGAGACTTAGTAATACTTAACTTTTACATAGCTCAGTACTGCAGAATGCTGAGACATAGTTGAGCTAGAGGCCTGCCTCGTGCCTATCCGATAGCCAAGTCTTCACTGGTGCCTATCTGATTCCGAAGTGTTAACTGGTTCCTATCTCAGTCCCAAGTGAACGATGTCGTTCAGTGGTGGCCTCGAGCGGAGTTGTAGCAGAGGGCGCTCGTGGCTGACGTAAGAACGCCGCGCCGTGCGTGCATGGCGGCGCGCGGCGTAAGTAGGTGGCGTGCACTTTAGATTTGTGCGACATCACACATACCTCACGCACCTGCTTGTGATATACGAGTGCTCCATAACTGCGGTGTGGACGGGACGTTAAACCCTAACCTACCTTCCTTCTTGTGTGTATTAGTTATTATAATTTTTCTGTGAATTTGTCTCACTAAAATTCAGATGGGTTCACCGATTTGAATATTATTTTGATTTGTTTGTTGGCTTCAATACCGGTGTGGATTAAAAAATAGAAAAAACCCAAAGGAACAGCAGCCAAATCGAAATTGGTCATTTTTTAAGGGGGGGCATTTCGGTGTCACGTTTATGACTTAATATCTCCTGAATTGTGTGTGCTACAAAATAATTATTTACCAGGTTCGTAGAGCGGAATATTAGGAAACTGCCTGCGAAATGTGTTGTAAATGGAGTTGCTAGTAAAGACGTAGTAAATTACAACCTCATGATTATTAGGGCGAATTTTCATGCATTTCATTGTCTGACGTCATAGCACCTAAACTGTATGTCATAATACGATATTATTTCGAAGGCACATCCAGTGGGTGTATATGTAGCATGTCTGCAAAATACGTCGGGAATAGAGTTAGTATTAAAGACGTAATAAATCAAAACGTCATGCGTGATCAGGCGGTTTTTCCATGAACCTAATTGTTCATGACTCCGTATCTCTTGAACTGTGCGTCGTACTATGATAAAATATGGTATGTGTGTATACTGTCTGTGAGGTTTCTCGTGGCCGGCCGCGGTGGCCGAGGCGCTCCAGTCACGGTCAGCACGGCCACTACGGTCGGGGGTTCGAATCCCCCCTCGGGCATGGATATTTGTCCTAGTTTGTAAGTAGTTCATAAGTAGTTTGTAAGTTTAGGGACTGATGACCCCGTAGTCCCATAAGCTTAACAAACATTTGAACATTTTTTTTTAGGTTTCTCGTGAATACAATTAATAGCGTACGAGTAATAAATTGTAAAATCATGCCAAATGCCGTAATTTTACTACATGAACGCCGCCAAAGTAGTAAGCGTCAAACTTTTTTCCTTTCATCATTTTGCTGTGGTTGTCAGCGAGAGAAAGTTTCCTAAAGGTTTGAAGTTATGTTTAAAGTTTGTTGCAAGTCGCTAAGTGCTCTCTCCTTCTCAAATAGTGGACTGATAAAGTAACACTATCACGTGCTGCAAGACGGGGAAGTTTTCATTGTTAATGACGTCATAATCTCCTGTACTATCCTGCAAAATCCTTTCTTAGCTGACGTCTTCTACCTATAAACTACATTCCTGCCAAATGTCAGCTTCATAGGTGAAGTAGTCTTCGAAAAAAAAAAAAAAAATCAGATGTTTGTAAATCTATCGGACCAAACTGCCTGGTCATCGGTCCGTAACTTACAAACTACTTAAACTAATGTAAACTAACCTAAGGACAACACACACACACACACACACACACACACACACACACACACACACACGCCCCAGGGAGAGTTCGAACCTACGACGGCGAGAAACCGCGCGCTCCGCAGCGAGGCGCATTAGACCGCTCGGCTACTGCACCGCGGCTAGTAGTTTTCGAGAAATCAAATGTTCAAATGTTTGTATAGCTTATGGGACTTAACTACGGGGTCATCAGTCCCTAAACTTACAAACTACTTATGAACTAGCTAATACTAAGGACGGCACAAATATCCATGCCCGAGGGGGGATTCGAACCCCCGACCGTAGTGGCCGTGCAGAACGTGACTGGTGCGCCGCAGTCCCCTCGGCCAGTTTTCGAGATTTTGTATTTAGTCAGTGGCGAGTGAATGAATGAGTGTCCTTTCGCTTTTACATAGACAGGTGTGTGTGTGTGTGTGTGTGAGAGAGAGAGAGAGAGAGAGAGAGAGAGAGAGAGAGAGAGAGAGAGAGAGAGAGAGAGAGAGATAGAGGGGGTTGTGGGGAGGGGGAAGGGGGGAGGGGAGACGGGGCAGAGCGACGTCGCACGACAACCTATTCTCGCCTGAGGCGCGTCACCTGTGGCTACAGACACGGCTATCGTCAGCAGTCAATGGTCGCCACGTGACCAGCGAGCGTAAGGCTTCCCTCATCCCTACGTGGCCTCGCAGAAGAGTGGGAGATTCGGGTTCAACGTCCCGCCGCTGCACACGTCAATAGACACGGAGGAGCACAAGTTCCGATCGGGCAGGGGAAACACCGGTAACAGCACCAAACTCGCACCGCTCTGCCGATAACTGCGTCTGGTCTGCCAGCTCATCTGCAATACCGTGCAGATTAGATTGAGCGCCCGCATGTTTACAGGCGTAAGTAAGCCAAGTTCACTGGGTCTGCACCGTCATCCCACAGCCGACGCGGCGTCAGCAATGTCGCTGCCTCGTCGATAACACGCAAGCCATATTTTAGCAATAGTTCGTTCTCTCAGTGAAATGTAGACGTGAAGTATCCTTTATTGCGCTGAACATGTTACATGATCTACTTTCCTCGATCGATATGAGATTTCATTAAAACAACATGATGTTCACCATTCTAACTAGTCACCAACTGAAAACTCTTCCACAACACAATACGATCTCAACTGGTAACATGCTGACAAGAAATGTTACCTTATAAAGCACCAGAAGTGCAAATAATAAGAACTACACATTTAAATATATACTTCAAATAACGCAAAAAGAATCTAGCTAGCAAGGGCCAATAAAATGGAGGGAGATTCTCAACTTACCAAAAAAACGTTAGTAGCAAGACATCTTATTTCCATAAATGCAACATTTACACTGTCAATAAACACGTACACCTTTACGCTTCAGAATCCCCTTCGTTAAACACAAACAACCAAAGTGAAATAGAAAAAAAAGGAAAAGAAAATAACCAGGAAAATCTCTGGCCAAAACATGACAATGGAAAACGGAAATTCAGATGTAATAAAGAAGTTTATGAAAAAATAGAACGAATACCATACACAGTGAGAACTAATAAAATAAAATACTTTTTATTATTTATTTATTTATTTATTTTACTTTTAGGAGGTAAACGAAGAAAAAGACAGGCAATGTGGACAGAAGAAGAAAACATAGGGTGAGAATGAAAATGTACTGGAAAAAATTGAGAGGGGAAGAAAGAAGATAATTTTGATGTGTCCCTTAGTAGGCAAATCAATTAAAATTGACTTGAATATCACCATCTGAAGGAGGACTGCAGTGAAGGAAATGATGCAACAGAGATAATAAATCTCTTCTCTCTGTTCGAGTAGAACGACTAAGAGTGGTTACGTCATTCAGTCTGCTAGCGCAAGGGCACAGCTTCTTGATGTTAATCAGATTAGTCTGAGAGGCAAGGGGGACGGCAAGGGGGGATAGTGGGGAGAGAGAGTTGAATGGGTCTGTGAGTGGCGCGTGTTCAAACAACGAAGCAGCACTCTCGCGCGTCGGGTAGGTATCCTCTTCCGCACCTCATACTCCATACGGCGAAAGTAGATGAGTAGCTTTTGCATAATACTTCGCATTTGCACTCTGCTTCGTGCTGTACGTTAAGGGTATATTACACGGAGCGAATTTGGTCGCTAGTCGCTGGCGTATTTGGACGCAGCTGCTAAATTCGCTCCGTGTAAACAGGGACAGCGAACAAAGTCGCTGCTCCGAAACGGGAGAGTCTAAAGTTGAAGGGTGGGCTACTTTAGACGCTGGTCGCTGGCGTTTTTGGTCGCTGGCGTCTTTGGTCACCCCGTGTCATATACGAGAGCGTCTAAAGTAGCCACCAGTCGAGTCAAAATGCGAAGGAAATTTTAAATGCTGGCGTTGTGTTTCTCGCAACTGTTTTAAAAGAACAATTAATGAACTAAATGCAAAACGGAAAAGTAGAAATGAATAAAAGAAAATGGATTAGAAGGTTGATTGCGAGGAGGGATAAATATGGTGCTTCTGCATATCTTTTGGGTGAATTATCGTGTGAAGATCTTTCTGCCTACAGAAATATAATGAGGATCAGGTAAGAAAATTTTTATAGATTACTGTAAATGGTAGAGGATAAAATAAGGAAACAGAATACCATCATGAGGATGGCGATCTCGCCAAGAATAAAATTTAAATAATCGTTATTTTTAATGTCCCATAATACTGGAAAACTTCGATAAATTTTCAGAAATTTGATTACAATTCCACTTCATATTATGTTTGGTGGGACGCAGAACTTTCAATATATTTATTTACGTCAATGATTACAAAATTTCTTTTCGTTTTGACGACCGGTTTCTGTCAGTGATGACCATTTTCAAGTCTGCAGCAAATCAGAAACAGAAGGATACATCTAGTATTAGACTACCTTGGAAAACATAAATAATGCATTAACTTACAATCATCAATACATATAATATAGTCATATGGCATCATCACAGCACAACTGTATCTTCATTAAGGAATGTAACAACAGGTATGATGTATAATATTTTTAACGTTTTTTTTTATATTGATAACTGTAATGCCTTATTTATGTTTTATAAGGTAAGGTCTGTTACAAAATGTGTCCTTATGTTTCTGATTTGCTGTAGACTTGAAAATGGTCATCACGAACGACGAGAAATTTTGTGATCTACGTAAATAAAGATATTAAAAGTAATTACAAAATGGATCACTGATATAAATTCGCGACCATGTCGCACCTTGGGAAACAACTGTTTGGTATCACTTAACCTCCAAAACAATATGACATATGCTACGTCGTGTTTCAATTGTTTTTACGAAGACAGCGCCTGAAGTCGCTGCGTGTCTTTGCGTCAGCGTATTCATTCGCTATTCGCCCATACGCCGAGCGACAACAGACGCCAGCGGCTAGCGACCAAATACGCTCCGTGTAATATACCCTTTACGCGCAGTTTCATTATTTTGAAATGAGTGAAGCAATTTTTCTAGTTGGACCACAAGGTTCGAGCACGACTCTCGGACACAAGAAGATTCGATTGCTATCCCAGGAGCCCGCGGTTAGGTTGTAGACTTGTAGCTTTGTAAGAACGACACGATCTCTTTGACTTCCGTTCAACACCTTTCACTCTATCTTTGCTTACCGCATGGCCTAAAGTGTGAGCAACCTAAATACACTTTTTCTACGAGGGAAAAAACAATTTCCAAACATATCGAAAAACGTGTTTTTAAAATTCCAATAAAAAATCTAAATCCGAAGTTTTGTTTTTCTTGCTTCATAATTGCCTTAATAGCAAGGTATTTCCAAAAAACCGTTCCTCTATTTCACCCTCTTAGGGTTGCGAATATCGAAAAATCACCGATGCCTACTGTGTAAGACAAACAATGTCTACAAATTTCAGATTTCCCTCGTCTGTAGATTCACTTTTCAGCGCAGTTTTCTGGCTTTTAGAAACTAATAGAGAACGCAAAATTTCTTTCTTACGCTTTGGCATCTTTCTTGGTAGTTTTACTTTTCAAACTGCAATATGCACTTATTTTTCTTTATTCGTACGCTTGTTGCAGAAAAACAACTGAAGAATGTGCATGACGTTTCGCTGTATATAACCTTTTTGCTATTATAGCGTCGAAAGTCATCGCTGGTCTTCAGTCCGAATTTTTGTGTCCCGACTTCGTCGCCGCTTTTGTGTCCCAGACTCGTCGTAGGTGTCGGTGGCCGAGTGGAATAAGACCGACACAGGAATAAGGATAGCACGCTGGTGCAGGTACGGAGGGGAGCAGCCAGAAAATAGTTGTTAGAGGCCTGCCTAGTGCCTGTACGATAGCAAAGTCTTCACTGGTGCCTATCTGATTACGAAGGTCCTAACTGGTTGCTAACTCAGTCCCAAGTGACCGGTGTCTTTCCGTGGTGGCCACGAGCGGGGTTGCAGCAGAGGGCGCTCGTGGCTGTCGTCGTGAGAACGCCGCGCCGTGCGTGCATGGCGGCGCGCGGCGAAAGTAGGTGGCGCGCACTTTGTACTTGTGCGACACCACACGAATTTTATATAAACTGACGACTTTCAACCACTATATCTTCCACTCTCTTACAGCTATCGACACGGAACTGCTATGATGTACGACGGGAGACTTTGTACTACAACAACACAGATAGATCGTTCGTCTGCATTGTGTAATTTCTGCAGAAGAGCAAAATATTGGCACCTACACGTAGAATTTTATCTAAGTCGTTAACTTTCATCTCCCATAAAACCTTTGTCTCCAAGACGACATAGGGCACATAGATATTGTTATAAACATACATCCTAAAGACCTTACGTTTTCTTCCACACAGCCTCCACACCTGTTCATACATTTGTCCCAACGCAGCCCTAAATCTGAGATGCCCGCTCGGTAGAATTCGTCCAGGTGTTATGAAACTACCGCTGGACTGCGTCTTAGTTTCGTTGTTACTCGCTGTCATGCCAGGAACTTCTTAACCAGCGAGGTATCGCGCGTGAGCATTTTGCTCACAGTAAATTTAAAACAATCGGCATTTTACCAATTTTAAATAGTCAAATGTTTGTGTTTTCTTATTTAGACATATTAAGTACATTACAAACTGTTCTTTGTCTGTCAGAAAAATGCTGTACACGCGATCGATCGCGTAACTTTTAGAGGCGCGAGATCTCGCGGGTTAAGCAGTACGAAACACGTGGAAATAATTAAAGTCTAGACTGTACGGTGGATGGTCCAGAATCTGGCAGTGAAATGCCAGAAACTTTTCGATAGTTCTGCTCGTCACATGTCTCGTTTTGTAGTGGAGCAGATCACGTCGCCCACGTCGAATGGGTCGGCAATTTCGCCTGTTGGCAGCCTTCAGATGTGAAATGTGGAACAACAGCTGTCGGCGTTGATGGCTTCATCTTGTGGCACGGATCAGTTACTAACGAACGCGGACCTTTCCGAACACTCACTGTTGTGCAAGCCTTTGCGGCCTTTTTCTAACTCACAACATTACGATCTGACATTTCTCAAAGCAAGACAGTTTTCCATATATGTGGACTGAATTTCCCTGTAGATCTCGAAGGAAAATAGTACCTTGTTCCATAGAAAACAAATCTCTCAACTGCCAGCAGCGCCGTAGGTGGAGCTACCGGCAGATAATGCAGGCCCGAAACAAGAAACGTCCATGGCTTAATGGTGAATATGTTGACATAAACCTACAGCCATACTTAGCAAACCACCTCCCACTGTCACCTGTCAGAGAGGACACAGTTTGTAGTAATCGATGGTAAGGCATCGACTAAAACAGAGGTGATATCGGGCGTTCCACAGGGTGTCATTGGTCCTCTGCTGTTCCTTATTTACATAAACGATTTGGGAGAATAAGTAGCTCTCTTAGGTTGTTTGCAGATGACGCCGTCATTTACAGTCTAGTAAAATCATCTTAAGATCAAAACCAACTGCAGAGCGATCTGAATAAGATATCACTATGGTGTAAAAGTTGGCATTGACTCTAAATGATGTGAAGTGTGAAGTCGTCCACATGAGTATGAAAAGAAATCGTTAAACTTTATTTACAAGATAAATCACTCAAACGTGAAGGCCATAAACTCCACAAAATATCTAGGAATTACTATTACATCAGACTCAAACTGGAAAGAACACGTACATAATGTCGCGGGATAGGCGAGCCAGAGACTGCGTTTTATTGGCAGAATCATTAAAAGATGTAACAGAACTACTAAAGAGACCGCATACACTACGCTTGTCCGTCCTTTTTTTGGATTATTGCTACCCAGTGTGGGATCCTTATCAGGTGGGTTTGACGGAGGACATCTAAAGAGTTCTAAGAAGAGCAAGCTCGTTATGTATTGTCACGATACAGGGGAGACAGCGTTACGGAAATAATACAGAATCTGGGATGGGAATCAACACAACAACGGCGCATATCGCTGCGGCGTGGGCTACTTACGAAACTCTAATCGCCAACATTCTCCTCCGAATGCGAAAATATATTGTTGACTCCCACTTACGTAGGTAGAAAAGAACATCAATATAAACTATGAGAAATCAGAGCTTGAACGGAGAGATTGAGGTGTTCTTTCTTCCCGCGCGCTATTCTAGAATGGACTGGGAGATAAATAGTATAAGTGTGGTTCGATGAACCCTCTGCCAGGCACTTAAATGTGATTTGCAGAGTATCCCATGTGGATGTAAATCTCCTCCTCCTGTTCCAGTCGCTTATGATTCGCGGAGAAAACGATTACCGCTATACTCAGTGTTGGCTCTAATCTCTCTAATTTTATACTTATGGTCTTTCCGCAAGGAGAACGCCATGTATTGGTTGATGCCTCGAGAAAGATATGCTCTCGGATCTTCGATAGGAGCTCGTAGTACGATACATCTCTCTTCAACGTCTGTCACTAGAGTTTCCTGATCATTTCTGTGACGCTTTCGTGCATACTAAATGAGCCTGTAACGAAGGCTGTTGCTCTCCGTTAGTTGTTCTCTCTGTCGTTCATCAAGTCCATTTGGTACGGATCGTTGATAACAATACTCAAGCGCTGACCGAACGAGAGTTTCGTAGACTACTGCCTTTGCTGGCGGACTACACTTCCTGAGGTGTCTTCCAGTGAATGTCAGTCTGGAACCTGCATCACCCACGATTAACTGTATACGGTTCTTCCATTTCAAATCGCTTCTTACGCCTAAATCCAGATATTTTTGGAGGTAACTGCTTCCAGTGGTTGTTCTGCTACTCAATTATATAACAGTGCTTCCAATCTTTTTTGTTATGAGACCCACAATTAAATGTTTGTATAGTCTATGGGACTTAACTACGGGGTCATCAGTCCCTAAGCTTACAAACTACTTATGAACTACTTACGAACTAGGACGGCAGAAATATCCATGCCCGAGGAGAATTCGAACCCCCGACCGTAATGGCCGTGCAGACCGTGACTAGAGCGCCTTAGCCCCCTCGGCCACCGCGGCCAGCAGATCCACAATTTCTTTGGACAAATTTTCGCGATCTAGTACTCCGCCACAATTAACAGAAATAAAAAAAATGTCCAATATAAATCTAAATCTTTTGCGCAGTGATCATTTTGAAGATGATGAAGGGAACATTGTTGAAGAAAATATTTTGTAACAGTAACAAATTATTTTACGATAATTAAATGGTAAACTCAGTGAGATTTGACGTCTTGTTTAGTCTTGATGTTATTGATACTTTGTACATCTAGACAAACGTTTTAGTTTCAGATACAATTCATTTTCCATGTAAAGTTTGCGTCTACATTTATTTTAAAAAATGCCTGATCGTATAAGAAAGAAGTTGAGTAGTTGCGAATTCCAGAAATTCATTCAATGGTGTATGTCCAAGCACTAGATGCTCTCCCTTTATTTTGATCTAAAACGAAATTACGCTTGAGACTTAAAAAATAAAATTAAATAAACTTTCCAAACAAGATAAAATGTTCAAATGTTTGTAAAGCTCATGGGACTTAACTACGGGGTCATCAGTCCCTAAACTTACAAACTACTTATGAACTACCTTATTCTAAAGACGGCACAAACATCCATGCCCGAGGGGTCCGTGCTGAACGTGACTGGCACGCCGCAGACCGCTCAGCCACTGCGGCCTGCTTTCCAAACAAGACACTCAGGTTCCTTTCATTAGGTACTTTTCTTCATATGCTGACACTTTTAGCTTTTAAGCTAAAGGGGATTTCTTATGGATAGCAACTGATCTACACTTTTTGGAAAATAACACTAAGTAAGAATCAATTTTAAGTAGAACTGTTGCATAAAATAACTCCTTTCAGTTAAGAAAAACATTAAATTCAAAATATCAACCCGTAAACATCAGTTTAAATAAAGAGGGGGTGGAACTTAAGTCATTTTTTTTAATTGAGTGATGGATGTCGTGAAAATAATATGACTTACTAGATACTATTGCACATTTGTCAGTCGATAAAGCTTTTCACTTACATACAGAAAAAGTTGTTCAACGACCCACATGATTAGCTCGCTCGCCCCACAGTTTTGGAACCATTGTAATACAGAATTTTTCTTTGTATGTAAACGCAGCCCTTTCGATTTGTTTACGTTGAAAGTCAATTGCCATTCCCTGCATCATGCGTCAACAAGCTGCATTTCGCTACCTTTGTCCAGCATTGTTACTTTTCGATATACTGCAGGATCATCCGACAAACCATTGATCTTCCGATGCTATCTACGAGCTCATTCATATATATTGTGAAAAGCAACAGTCCTAAAACACTACCTTAAACACGGCACTAATCACTTTCTAGTCTGAAAATTCGACGTTCAGAATGACATGCTGCGTTCTGTTGACTTCGCATTTACAATTTGGCTAGTAAAAAAAAAAAATAAAGAAAAAGAAATCGCAGTGACGTGTTTTTCGGTCCGCTTTAGATTCGTAGTTTTATAAGTTTTTGCAAACATTTTGGACCAAAATAATAATCTAAATAATAAAAAATTAATAATAGTGTCTGAAACCCTTTTAGGGAAAAAATTGTTAGGTAGTGGCGGGTTCCTAACCACTGACCTTCAACGTCACAGTCCAACGAATTGCCCACTATGCTACAGCTAACAGTTAGGAGTTGCGTTCTTTAATCTCTTACTATTGATGGCCGTTGTTAACTGATGCTAATATTGCATTTGTAGACAATAGGTTATCATTTATCGTACGAAGAACGACGTGTTTTTGTTAATTCTTCAGTGCGCCATTGCTTTGAAATGACAACGTGTAAGTTACAATAAGAAAATCATCACATCAAATACGCAACGCAAGAAGGCGTACACCAGAGATAGTTCTGGGCGAGGAATGTCACGCGACATCTGCGAACGGCTGGTTTTCGTTAATTCAATGGTGTCAAAACTCCGTTATTATTGCAGATATCTCTCAAACGATACGAGATATGAAAAAAAAACATAAGACAACAAAGTCGAAGAGAATTTTCTCCTCTACAAAGTTGTTTATTCAATTTTCGTGTCAGATGAACAGTTTATTTGCAATTAAAATTACATTACAAACGGCTTTTTTTGGTATTACTAACGTATTTCTTGTCCGAAATATTTCAAAAAGCGAAGTTCTAGTCTCTGGTAGCCAACAACTGTATCTGTAAAATTTGGTGCCGATCGGTTGAACGGTTCGACCTAAAATTTAGGAACATGTTACAGCCAGACAGACATCGTCAAATCGCCGTTATTTTTGCAAATATCTCTGCAACGATGCAAGGTATGAATAAACATTACTGAGCGAAGTTTTAGAGAATTTTCCCCTCTATCAATTAGGTGATTCAATTTTCGTGTCAGATGAATAGTTAAGCAGTTATTTTCATTTAAATTTCGAGCTGTCAAAGACCATCGCAAAGGCTTACTTTTAGTGTGACTACCGTAACCAAAAGTAGGTCACAACAGGGGCAAAGATAGACTGGTCGTCGTATCCTCGTCGTCTTACCTTCCTGATGGAGGGAATTTCGTTTCGAAAGTTCGATTTTACCATTATTTTCGACGTTTTTTGTGTTACTATGCGCGGTACTGACTACCTTTCTAATTTTTTTCACGTCTCTGATGTAGATTTTCCTTCAGATTATACGACTGCTCCGAGATCCTCTTACAAGGAAAGTACTTGGGCTCGAACAAACACATATACATGAAAATCGTACGAGAGATAATGTAAAGATCCCTTATTGCACTAGTGATTCTGCCGCATCTGCAAAACTCTGCAGTCGTCCGTTAGAGGCCTCTGCGTGTGCCATGCCACACTGCACTTTGACCTGTCGGTTCGCCAGTAGGGACGGTGCAGTGTGCCTCCGTAGTTGCGGTTTGTGACTTTTGTGTGGTGAAGTGTCAGATGGAGCGGCGATTGCTAATCAATCCTGCTAAAGTATTGTGATTGGCTGAGATGAAGTTACGAAGAACCATTCTTCGTGAAGATGGTATTAGTGTAGACGATGGTATTAGTGCAGACGATGGTATTAGTGCAGACGATGGTATTAGTGTAGACGATGGTATTAGTGTAGACGATGAATCATTCGCATGCTTTCTCGTATCTGTTATGGTACAGAAATAAGAGATTAAGTTAGATGCTGTTGTAACACTAACACGTAATGATGATAATAGGGATGATAATGACGAACAACTCATTGCAAGCGGTAGTGCTACGGTAAGTGCGGGAAGAGGCGATGGAAGCAGTGGCAGTGAATACCAACAGTCTTCCGAGAAGAAGGTTAAAGTTGCAACTATCATCACGGCTTTTGATGACAATACACTAGAGAACATATACGACGATTATTACATAAGTTATAGTTCAGATATCTGCATATTACGCATGGCGTCTACAATTACATCTACAGTGCTATCTAGAGCGTGGTTGCAGAGCTTTGCAGAAAACCGACACCCACCAGCACATTGAGGTGTACGTAGAGATACTGTAACCAAACGTTCGTACAGATATGTTTGTTTGAGCCCAAGTACTTTCCTTGTTGGTTACAATTGTGAATAAAATTCGTTGCGCTGTGGCTGAGGAAGGTTTTGTTTACTTCCCAACCCACGGCCGAGGCTGGTGTTGGGGGAGCTGGCCACTAGGGAAGCGACAGTAGGACAGTACCTGTTCCGTGCCGGCCCCATTAGAGGACTCTCACTTAGCGACGTGCTGCCGGCTGAGCGTGCCCAATATTGTGACGCAGACCCGTTTTCTACCCGTAGACTGCCGACTGACGACGCCAGCGTGTCTGCCGCAAAGCGGTTGACTCACTCTAGAAACCTGGAGAAACGGAATTCTCGGTACGACTGTGTACACACCACAATGGGCGAAACCTGACGAAAGTCCGAGGAAAAATCTAGAATCGCCCAATTTGCTGGGCCAGAAACGCCCACTATCACTGTTGAGTTCAGCTTTGAATGAACATTTGAAGTTAACTGTAAACGCTGCGATACGCAAGCGAATATCGCTGGTGTAACACACACTTACTCGTTTCGTGACTTGCATTTAACATCAAGGCAGTAACGGAGCACTTTGAAGCTTTTCCGACCGAAACATGTTTTGCCGAAACCGTAGCCGAATATTCAAATATTGTCCTAGTTTGTATAATTGTATTTCTGCCTCGCCGATCCGCGCATACTGCTGTCCTCTAAGGAATCTACATCTACATCTACATACATACTCCGCAATCCACCGTAAGGTGCGTCGTGAAGGGTCACTGTACAACTACTTGGCATTTCCTTTCCTATTTCACTCCCAAATAGAACGAGGAGAAAATAATAAAAAGAAGAATGTCTATATGCCTCCGTACGAGCCCTATTTCACTTGTGATTATTACGCAAAATGTAATAGGCGGCAGGAAGATCATTCTACACTCAGCTTCAAATTCCGGGTCTCTAAATTTCCTCAACAGAAATTCACTAAAAGAACGTCGTCTTTCCTCCAAAGATTCCGAATTGAGTTGCCGGAGCATTTCCGTGACACTCACGCATTGATCGAACCTGCCAGTAACAAACCTAGCTGCTCGCCTCTGAATTCCTTCTATGTCTTCCTTTAAAAAGTTAACAAGAAATATCACTTCAGTATGTCACACTCTGCAAGCCGCGGCGGAGTGGCCAAGCGCATTGAGGCGCCATGCTCCGATGCGCGAGGCCGTTTCCCGTCGGGGGTTCGAATCCCCCCTCGAGCATGGAAGTTTGTGCTTTCTTTAGTATAAGGTAGTTCATAAGTAGTTTGCAAGTTTATGGACTGATGACCCCGCAGTTAAGTCCCACACGCTTAAACATTTGAACACTCTACAATTTATTATAAACCCGTAACTGTTGACGTGGAGCATTCACAGATTTTTGATTGAAACTCCCAAGATCGCAATTTATTTAAAAGTCCTTTATTTAACTGATTAACGCTTTCAATGACCAACTCATCATCTCCAGATCAGTGTACAATATTTAGAAATGTAGCTTCTTTGTAAACATCGATAATGATTTGGTCATTGAAACCGGTAATCAGTTAAATAAAGCTTTTAAATAAATTACGATCTTTGCTCTGACTACTTCTTGGGACCTTTTATCAAATCGCTCAGCTCGCTCTCCTTAAACTGCAATATCAGGTACTTGCCTTTATTAAGAGAGTAGTTCTCACAGTTTGATATAATACTGCACACGTCTCTGCAGTGAGTTTTGAATTCTTTCTTAATCTCTCCTCTCCACTCCTTCCATCACCGATTAGCTGTTCCAGTTCTTCAGTTATGTCAATGTAGGTTCTGATCCCGAATGGTTGAGGTCCGGTGACATTCGAGTCTGAGGTACAGCCCGTGTTCGATCTATCAGTACTAACTAGGTCAATATTTAACACTCAATTCGTTGGCGATTCGTAACCACACAGTCACCATTATCTTTTAGGCGATTCTTCTGGGGATCCATGTTTCAGTGTCGTTTTTGCTTCGGTTATCGTACACTTTTACATCCTTCAGCCTTGATTGTGATTCAGCATGCGTATAGATTGGTTGGACACGTTCTGAGACATCAAGGAATTGTCAGCTTAGTATTAGAAGGAAGCGTGTGGGGTAAAAATCGTAGCGGGAGACCGAGGGACGAATACAGTAAGCAGATTCATAGGATGTAGGTTGCCAAACGTATTGTCAGACGAAGAGACTTGCACAGGACAGGGTAGCTTGGAGAGCTGCATCAAACCAGTCTGCCGACTGAAGACAACAACAACAACAACAACAACAACAACAACAACATACAAAACGAAATTATAAATAAATAATACATCTCGTGTTGTTCACAGCGAGGTGCAAATATTTTCATCTGACGCCATTTCTGTATCTGAAGTTTCAGCTGAAATGTACTGTCACTACCAACTGAATTCAAGTCTACCACGCGAAATACGCGAACACCACTCTTCATTAGTTTATGACGTTAGTAAAATAACAAAAGCACAAGAGCGGATATTTAACTTCCGTGGGCTAGTGCGAGGGGGAGTGGGGCAAGTTATGTCACTTGTGTGGGAAAAGTTTTTGTCAAACCTGCTCTGGTCATCGATAGCTCTTCTTCTTGTCTCAGCACATACAAAACGACAATTTACATTTCAGTTGATTAAATTCCTTAGTATTTGGATTCTTTTTCGTTACTATTAGCGTCGTATTAATGTTTAATACAACGACGCAGTCCTGTAACGCTGGAAATCTGTGACAAACAAAACACTGAATTTATTTTAAAGTTTTATTAATCACAACAATTTTAAGATAAATAGAACATGTATAAGTGTTTTATCACATCGATATTCACAGCTGACTTCGGTAAATGTAATGTTAGGGATAAATGTAGTTTTATTAACTTATATGCACCACATATGGACAGGACGCGGCCACAAACAGGTCAAAACAATAGCTCGGATTCAAGAATAGTGTTTAGGTACCGGACCAATAATTCAAATTTAGATTTCTGATAATCACGATCAGCTTAGTCCATACTGATACCAACATCCACAAGGAAAATGTCTCTCCTTTAGCTTGAGCTGCTCCACTCATTTAAAGACGGAACAACAAACAATACGAAGTGGCAACAACAACTTTTTTTTAAATGTAAAACATCAGTCGTTTCCCATTGTGTAGTACTTCGCTCTGTTCCTTGGAGTTAACGTGGTCAATTAAAAATTATCAGCCTTTACTAATCCTCAGAATAATCTAATCATTATAAAAGTTGCAGTTACAAGGTGTATTCAAAAGAGCTTATTCCCCCAATAGTTCATTCTAAACTGGAAGTCAGCGAATGGAAAGGCTGTCGAAAAAAATGATCAACAGGAAATGAAGTATGTATGTTGAAACTTATCTGTTATTATTTGAGTAACAAAGCCGAAAATCGAAATCCAAACGATTTAAATTATTTATTGCACAAGTCGTGAAGTTTATTTAAAATTTTAGATAGAAGAACTTTGTTACATAGCTCGTAACAACAAAACAATGCTGCGTATCTACGAGCAAGGATATTTACAACACGTTCTTGCACTGAATCTTTTGTTATTGTTCCAGCGCGTGAGAAATCTACGATAGTGAACAAACGATACGAATAGAGTTGTTGGAAGGAATATTTACTCTGTTTGATAGCTAGATAACACGTCGGTCCATTCTTCTCGACAAGCTTGGATAAAGGTACGAGAAAATTCCGACAAACTGCCAAACTCAGTACTGAACCCAAGCAAGGTAGCTGTACAAGAACCCAAAAATATTTCAGTGCAGCCAAATATTCAAATCGAATACAACAAGTGATACACACCAATACCTATTTTTACTTATTGTCCGTGGTTCTGAAATACAAAATATGTTGAAAATGGTATTCACAGCTAACTTTCTTCGTTGACAAATAATATTGTTCGCAATAATAACAAACTTATGAAAAACCAAAGTTAGGTTTTTCTCGCACACCACTTGTATAGACGATATCTTCAAAGCCGCTCTGACAGTAATTAACAGAAAGTGGGCAAACGGATCAAATCGACGAGCGAGACGGCGCAGAAGCAAAACAATTGATTATTATGTAACTAGATTATTATGTAACTTGATTATTATTCTCGGGAATTCTAGAAGGCCGGAACTGAGTTCTCCGTAATTTCCTTGTATCGTGCAGCATTTTAACGGAAATGCTTTATTGGTTCTTTCAAATACACTATTCTTATTCACCCACTAGCGGAAATCGCGGCGTTAGCCGGTTGTTTATTTCTTCTAGTCTTCTCTTGTATTTATCCCAATCTTCCATTAATCTACCTCCCCCGTCTCTCTCTCTCTCTCTCTCTCTCTCTCTCTCTCTCTCTCTCTCTCTCTCTCTCTCTCTCACACACACCTGATGCTCCGCCATCCATCTGTTCACCTACTCTATCCTTTCTCTACTCACTTCCTCATGCTCCTCTCTTTGTCCATGTCATCATCTCTCCTGCATATCACCTTCTCTTTACGAATCTCTTCTAACTTCACTATCACTCCCCCTCTGTCGTCTCATCTCCTCTATCCTTCTCTATGTAGGCTACGTCATCCTCCTGTACTCCTATCTCCTTTTCCACCAATGAAAAAAAAAATATATATATATAAATGCCAACCTTCATGGTGATCTATGAAAATTTGTCGAAGGCACTGCATTTTACCTTTCTCCGGGCAATATATGGTTGGTTATGGTGTAGAAGTGTAGAAAACCCTTCCCATGAAAACATGCATATATTTACCAAATTTCATGCAGATCGGCCAAACCACATACGTTTCTTTCATAAGTTAGGATCGAAAGTGCAAATGAAAATTTAGATTTTCACAGTTTGGTCGAATCTTCCGAGTTTCCTTTGGAATTGCCCCGATTTTTTCCTGCAACTTGTTCAGCACCATAACTAACAAAATGAAGAAAAAACTAATACACAGATCCTAACATTTGTGGGACGACGTTAAAGACGTGAAAAGCTAAGAATTCCCGGAATATCACACAATGCAGAAATCATAAACTAGTAATACTATTCATTATATAAAACAACAGCCAAGACAGCATTTTTATTATTTTTATTTATTACTTATTCAACGGTTTCAGCACGCCGTACTGTCTTTAACATATGATATAATAGGAAAGTTAGTAAAAATGAAGTTTCGTATATGGTGAACGTCGTACGTCGCCGATGATGGCAGAATAACCTGGCGAAACCGGTCACACAAAAAAAAGTCTTGGGTGTTGTTTTATGTAATAATTCTACAGGTCAAATCGCCCCTAGAATTAAAATGAAAAACGATTAATTCTTTCTCCGAGTACCTATGAATGAACCAGAGTAAGATATATGGCATAGTACAGCTTTTGTATTACATGACCAAGACAGTTGATGAATAGTTTTAAAATTCTCGTCGGTAGCTCCTTCCTAGACTTAAATAATTAAATACCCAGAATAAGAACGCTATCATCGATTTTGTTGTTGAAAAAGCCCTCTAGATCGCTTACTAGATTCTTGTGCATCAGAAACTTCGTGTTACCGTCGTGGTCAGGACAAGACACGCACTCGCAAAACAAAGTTCACTTTCGGCTGAATACCCTGGGTTTCGGCTCACTATAACTGACAGTGTTTCTTGGTTTAATTCATCAGGACATGCTCGACATACCAAGATTTTAAATGGGCCTAAATACACCTGACGCAAACAGTGTTGCTTGCTGACCATACTTGAGTTTAGAGTTATCGACATTACTGAAGATAGTGAGTGACATGAGCTACTGATAATAAGGCTCAGGTATTACACGTAGATGTAACTGTAGTCCTTATCGCTTTCGTGTACCCTAATCCTGGCGATAAAAACTACATAATCAGATGAATTACAAACAAAAGTCAACATTTCATATTCTTCTAGACACAGATTATTAAACAGATGACTTAGCAATATTATATGTGATATATGTGTAATATCGCCGACTCATCTGTCAAATAAGCTGTTATTAAGACCACATACTAAATAAACATTTGATTAAAAGAACATCATGAAGAACTAAAAGACAACTGTCCTTACATATCTGTTAATGTAACAGCCAAACAAAACAGATAGACAGAAATCGATTTTACAAAGAAGAAGACCAAATGTTCAAAAGTTTGTTAAGCTTATTTTACTTAAAGGCGGGGTCATCAGTCCCTAAACTTACAAACTAGTTATAAAGTAACTTATACTAAAGACAGCACAAATATCCATGCCAGAGGGAGGATTGAAACCCTCGACGGGGAATGGCCTCGCGCATCTGAGCATAGCGCCTCAATGCCCTTGGCCAAACAAATGTTTGTTAATCTGACTTAACTGATGCGGTTATATATAGATTTACAAGCTACATACACTAACGTATGCTAAGGGAACACTATACCCATTTCCGAGAGAGGACTCGAACCTCTAACGATGAGCTACCGCGCGCTCCGCAGTAAGGCGACTTAGAGCGCTAGGCCATTGCACCGCGGCGGAAGAAGACAAACCAGTTAATCTACAGTTATCCTGATCGTGGCAGGCACGCCGAAACAAGCCTGTCGAAATAAATATTTACAGCGACGACCTTGTTATAAATCGTGTTTTAAAAATGTCTTCAAACAAAAGATTCACAGAAGAAAAGTATTTGTTTGTGCGGAGTGATGACGTCCGGTTTCCGAACATAAATTGGAAATGCGTGACGAGCAATCGTGCAAGCCAGTTATCCCTTTCACTCCCACAATATAAAATCAGCTATGGAAAAATTAAATTTCAGATGTTCAAATGTTTGTATAGCTTATGGGACTTAACTACGGGGTCATCAGTCCCTAAACTTACAAACTACTTACGAACTAACTAAGAACGACACAAATATCCATGCCCGGGGGGTATTCGAATCCCCGACCGTAGTGGGCGTGCAGACCGTCACTGGAGCGCCTCAGTCCCCTCGGCCACCGCGGCCGGCTAAAATTCAGAGTTTCCTGTATAAATACAGAGCAGTAAAAATCAAAATACGTGTTTTAAAAATTTTGGTCGAACTGTTGATTTTTTTATGTCATGTATTTCACGCACAACACAAACGTTTGTATCGAGGTATTTTATTACATGGACGTTATTTTGTTGATAGTTAACACTGCCAGATCAATAATGCTAGCATAATCTTCGCCACAGCACCAAAGACAAGATAATTCACTGCTGGAATAAAATAAAAGAAACCACATTCAAACTCTCAGGCACGTACAGACAGCAACGCAACACAACATCCAAGATGGACCGATTAATGCCTCGGAAGTGGCTACACGCAGTACCAAGCGGCAAAATGTACTAGAAGCATGTTGATCATCAACAAAAATGCAAATTTAAGGACTGATGCACAACCTACGGTATGAATCAACTATTAATACATTGTTGTCCAGGGGCAACACCAAGAATGAAAGGGTTATAGTGGCAATGAAGGGGACAGAACGCCCCCAACGAGGATCAATGGCGACTAACCTGGCGTCGGCGTGGCTGCGTGGCCGACGGGCCGCTATCTAGCGTACTACTGGCGACCAGCTGGCGTGCCACCGCCGCTTTGGCTTCGATCAAGCATCGCGCCGCGAACCACTGCGCATGCTCCGAGCGCGCGCCGGCGACTGACAGTGAGTGGCGCGAGGCGTCTAGCGCACCTGCTAAAAGGCTGCACGCATCGCGCCTATGCGGGACAGTGGGCCACAGCCGTTTGATCACGCCGCCGCTACCACCATTGTTGGCCCTCGCCTTGCCGGGAGACCCTGTGAGGTTACGCACGTCTCCACACTTCGTCCTCTACATCAGCGATGCCCAATCCTTAACCACAGAACGGAGAGGGGAAAGTACCGGGCGGCTCCTTTGATTGCTGTACGCTGCCAAGCGTTGCGCTCGACGCCATATTGAAACAGAGTAAACGCAAGGCGAGTAAATGCAACAAATGCCGAGACAACAACTAGGGCGATGATCAGGGTAAATCAAAGAATGACTCTTCGATTTACTAGGCCATTTTACTTCTATTGGTTACCTGATGTCGGTAAATGAGAACTAGAGGTACGGAAGTGATTGAAACATTGTGGAAGAAGCTCTTTGCAATTGCTCTAAGTGAGACTTTTGTCACATTCTGTACTTGCTTGTCGAAGAGTGTTTTTTTCGATACCGTGTAGACGTGAGGCGAGTGTCTGATCAGGTGGTTTTAATCTAGAACTAGTTATTTCGTTGATGGAGGCGAAAATTAGGTCTCTTCAGTTGTAACAAGGCGCTGATGATAGTGTAAATGAGTCTTCCAGTTTTATTGATAACTGTTTTGTGTATTTATTTTTATATAAATTGTTTCTCTTGTTTCGGGAAAAAAAGGAAAACCTTTCTCCTCCATCGACGAACTGGTAAGATACTATCTTTGTAGCCTGAGAAATTATTATCTTCTATTACATCAATTACACTTTTCCTGAAGAGTGAAATATGTCGTTTCACATTTGCTTTATTCGTGTTTCTGGATTCCTTTCTTCACAGAGTTTGGTGCCCTATGTACAGCTTCTGTACGCAACCATGGATAGTCTACTTAGTCTTAACAAGGGTCTTTACTTTCCTCCAGTTTAGGTCGATGGTACTGAAAGATTTAAAAGCCCACAGAAAGTGTTTCATTTCTTGGGATGGTAAAATTAAAAGTGCATTCCTTTGAAAGCAGACGAGCTCGTAGAAACTCACCACTATACACCTTTTCTAGCAACGTGTTTTCTCTTTTGGTTCCCATTTTGAAGTTCAATTACCTGCAAAAGATAGAGAAATGTATGAGAAGAGGGTCAGGCCGAAGCAATTCAATATTAAAAATTTAACTGAGATGAAAGTTATGAAAGTGCACAGCCCCTAAATATTATCAAATCATCTTAACATTTGTCGTATATATATTTTACATCACTAAGACTCAGGGGGTAACAAAAGTTATATGAAACTCAGACATTTGAAAACAAATTTGCCGATGTTGGACTGTGGTCTCTCAGAATGTAACTTCATATAGATGCAGATTCGTGTAAAATGAAAAAACCGTTACATTTTAGGTATGCCATGAAAAATTTCTGGCTATGAACCAAGTTTAATTTATTTTGGTCGGCTCTGAAACATGGTATCATCATATCAACATAACATTAAAATTCTTCAATTGAAAATTAGTCAAGATCGCAAATTTATGATTTTTTGTTGTTATGGTCTTCAGTCCGGAGAATGGTTTGATGCAACTCTCCACCCTACTCCATCCTGAGCAAGTCTTTTCATCTCCTCATAAGAACGGCAACCCACATCCCCTTGAATCTGTTTACTATACGCGTCTCTTGGTCTCCCTCTGCGATTTTTACCCCACACAATTCCCTCCAATGCTAAATTTACGACTCCCCGATGTCTAAGAATGTGTCCTACCAAGCGATCCACTTGAATCTCTTTACTATACGCGTCTCTTGGTCTCCCTCTGCGATTTTTATCCCACACAATTCCCTCCAATGCTAAATTTACGATTCCCCGATGTCTAAGAATGTGTCCTACCAAGCGATCCATTCTTTTAGTCAGGGTATGCCAAAAATTCCTTTTCTCACCAATTCTGTTCAGTACCTCTTCATTAGTTATGCGATCTACCCACCTAATCTTCAGCATTCTTCTGTAGCACCACATTTCAAAAGCCTCTTCTCTTCCTGTCTGCACTGCTTATCGTCCATGTTTCACTCCCGTACAAGGCAACACTCCACACAAATGCCTTCGGAAAAGAATTCCTTGCCCTTAAATTAATATTCGATGTTAGCAAATTTCTCTTTTTCAAAAATGCTTTTCTTCCCATTGCCATTCTACATTTTATATCCTCTGTACTGCGACCATCGCATGTTATTTTACTACCCAAGTAACAAAACTCATCTACCACCTTCATTGTTTCGTTACCTAATCTAATTCCTTCAGCTTCGCCCGATTTTCTAAGACCGCATTCCATTGTTTTTGTTTTGCTCTTGTTAATGTTCATTTTATACGCTCTCTTCAACACACTGTCCATTCCATTCAACTGCTCTTCGAGGTCCTTTGCTGTCTCTGACAGAATTACAATGTCATCAGCAAAACGCAATGTTTTTATTAATTCCCCCTGAACTTTAATACCTATTCCAAATTTTTCCTTGCTTTCCTCCACCGCCTGCTCGATGTACAAATTGAATAACATCGGAGAAAGGCTACAACCCTGTCTTACTCACTCCCCAACTGATGCTTCCGTTTCATGCCCTTCGAGTCTAGTAACTGCGGTCTGGCCTTTGTACAAGTTGTAAATAACTCTCCTTTCCCTGTATTTTACCCCTGCTGACTTCAGAATTTGAAAGAGTTTTATGATTTATTTATAGGTAACTGGTTTCGACCATTTAAATGGCCATCTTCAGAACAACAGAACTTTATTTTGACAAATCATTTATAATTGTAAGTTAAATATGATAAATATTACAAAGCGTTAAAACCCCGATATTCATTTAAAAACACCCTGTATTTCTCGGTTAACTTGTACTCGAAGTTACTTTTGATTGAGTCGATTTTGTGCGATGTTAAGTTTTCTCTTCACAGCATCTAATGTATTTATTTGCACGCGTAATGAGATGAAGGAAGGAGGAATAGAATAAAAGTTAATAGAAATAAGCAATCCCAGAGACGGATTTACGTCTCAAATATGTCAAAGACATTATTGATAGATCTGAAGCATTGAATTAAAATTTGTGGTGCGGCCGGGAATCAAACCCGGACCTCCATGCTTACTAGGCAGACGTCTTAACCGTTAGACTACCACACCACTAACGATTAAGGCGCGTTGGAATAGTCTATGTACGATTTCCCTCCACAACACAAACTTTAATTCAGCTTCTTTGTTCCAAAGATAATTGCCACTACTGCCAAGGCTCTCCATGCAGCGGAATAGCACCTCAGCAATGGACATGGTGGAACAATCCTGTTATGGTGATATAAATATCAATATAACAGAAATAATCGTTAGTGGTGTGGTAGTCTAACGGTTAAGACGTCTGCCTAGTAAGCATGGAGGTCCGGGTTCGATTCCCGGCCGCACCACAAATTTTAATTCAATGCTTCAGATCTATCAAGAATGAAAAGTAATGACTTTAGCTACACTAGGGTATTGCAATAACGTAATGGCGACAAGTGAATATGTGAACCGCGCCGGGATTCGAACTTAACCACCTTAGTTTAAGTTTTTTTTTTTTTTTTTTTTTTTTTTTTCTTTTGTACAGAGAACGGTGAGCCCTCTGACAGCGCGGTGAGATACCACGTCGCGCAACCGCTTGGCCATTCACGCTCGCCTCGTGTCTCCCCCAAATACCCACTAGAGTGAAGCCCTACGGCTGTAGCGCATCTATCATCCACACTCCTGTATACGCACCATTTCGGATTCCCGCACGAGGTCTAACATTACGAACTTAATGAATCATACGCCGTCGTGGCAGGATTGCAACTGCTATAACGACAGTAGTGCCCGACCGGTGAATTTTACTGCCGATATATAAAGTGTGGTCCTAAAATATACGTAATAAAAGAAACGGCCCGTAGAAGGGACCGAAATTATTTGATGGAGAGTTGCATCAAACCAGTCTGCGCACTGAAGACCACAACAACAAATCTATATCCTGGTCTGAGATGCCTTGGCGACGTGCAATGGAAGCTACGAAAAAAAAGTTTCTAAAAAAAATCATTATTGTAAAGGCAGTGGATTCACTGAATATTTTTTCTTGTCCTTTTCCTTCACAGACTAACAGATTAGATGGTTTACTGACTCAAAATGTACACTACTGGCCATTAAAATTGCTCCACCAAGAAGAAATGCAGATGATAAAAGGGTATTCATTGAACAACTATATTATACTATAACTGACATGTGATTACTTTTCACACAATTTGGGTGCATAGATCCTGAGAAATCAGAACCTATAACAACCATCTCTGGCCGTAATAACGGCCTTGATACGCCTGGGCATTGAGTCAAACAGAGCTTGGATGGCGTGTACAGGTACAGATCCCCATGCGGCTTCAACACGACACCACAGTCATCAAGTGTAGTGACTGGCGTATTGTGACGAGCCATTTGCTCGGCCACCATTGATCAGACGTTTTCAATTGGTGAGAGATCTGGATAATGTGCTGGCCAGGGGAGCAGACGAACATTTTCCAAATCCAGATAGACCTTCAACATGCGGTTGTGCGTTATTCTGCTGAAATGTAGGGTTTCGCAGGGATCGACTTAAGGGCACAGCCACGGGTCGTAACACATCTCAAATGTAACGGCCACTGTTCAAAGTGCCGTCGATGCGAACAAGAAGTGACGGAGACGTTTAACCAATGGCACCCCATACCATCACGTCGGGTGATACGCCAGAATGGCGGTGACGAATACACGTATTCAGTGTGCGTTCACCGCCATGTCGCCAAACACGGATGCGACCATCCTGATGCTGTAAATAGAATCTGGATTCATCCGAAAAAATGACGTTTTGCCATTCGTGCACTCAGGTTCGTCGTTACGAACACCATCACAGGCGCTCCTGTCTGATGTAGCGTCAAGGGCAACCGCAGCCATGGTCTCCGAGCTGATAGTCCATGCTGCTGCAAAAGTCACAGAACTGTTCGTGCAGATGGTTGACGTCTTGCAAACGCCATCTATTAACTCGGGGATCGAGACGTGGCTGGACGATCCGTTACAGCCATGCGGATAAGATGCCTGTCATCTCCCCTGCTGGTTATAAGAGACTGTTGGGATCCAGCACGGCGTTCCGTATTGCCCTCCTGAACCCACCGATTCCACATTCTTCTAACAGTCATTGGATCGCGTTCAACGCGAGCAGCAATGTCGCGATACGATAAACCGCAATCGCGCTAGGCTACAATCCGACCTTTATCAAAGTCGGAAACATGATGGTACGCATTTCTCCTTACACGATGCATCACAACAACGTTTCTCCAGGCAACGCAGATCAACTGCTGTTTGTGTATGAGAAATCTGTTGGAAACTTTCCTCATGTCAGCAGGTTGTAGGTGTCGCCACTGGCGCCAACCTTGTGTGAATGCTCTGAAAAGCTAATCTTCCTGTAGGTTAAATTTCACGTCTGTAGCACGTCATCTTTGTGGTGTAGCAATTTTAACAGCCACAGTAATTGGCATTTCTGCAATTAAACTTAATTACTTTATTAACACTTAATGCAAGGAGATGGAACTGTGACATTACCTGACATCGCAGGTTGTGGAAGCGATATGATAGATTAATATTCTTCAAAACTGTAACACCAAGCGGTTTCAGTGGACTATGTCACCATCATCTGGTCGTATCAAATTTTATAAGTTGGCCATTTCCTTTAAAAATTGAGTTTAAATAATGCATAGCACTTAGTCTAAACATAAAAATACATATATTAAAACATCACAGCTTGTATCATATAAGATGACCAACTTATAAAATTTGAAATGACCAGATGATGGTGGCATAGTCCACTGAAACCGGTCGACATTAAATATTTTGCGATCTTGGTGATTCACTTTTGAAGAATACGGAACTGTAATGACTTCACTAGTATCTTACATGATAGAAAAATAAAGCTGTCGTCAACCTGAAATGGTTTCGAACACCACTGTGTGTTTCTGCGCACAGTGCTACTGATAGCAGCAAGCCCTCGTCTTCCTCCGATAACTGAATTAATTTACCAAGAAAATTATGCAATGCAACTGTCTGTTATAACATTTCAATGTAAAAGGATGAAAAAACGACAGAACAAAACCTTAGAAAAATTGAGGCTTGAAGTGCAGATCTATGATTTGTAGTGTAACACTTAACGAATAAACCATCACTCAATTCAGTTGTTTAAGTCTCAGAAGATACGTATTCTTCGTTTGTGTGGCCATAATGTCCGTAGTTAGTTTCATAATTATGAACAGCAGTGGTTGTCCGTCTTTGCAACTACATTAAAAATGCGATTTTTTCTCACCAGACGCGTTTCGTTTTAATGACTGTAAAACATCATCAGTGGTCTGCAATAATAGAAATCTACAGTTTGTTTTGTATTTAGATCGAAAACAGTTCTTAAATGAAGCATGAAAAGTAGACCTAATGTTTGTTACTTACGGAAATGTTGTCTTCTTTTCGCT
Organism: Locusta migratoria; assembly: GCA_026315105.1. Lineage (NCBI taxonomy): Eukaryota > Metazoa > Arthropoda > Insecta > Orthoptera > Acrididae > Locusta > Locusta migratoria. The sequence goes on along the minus strand of CM048744.1, from coordinate 212,828,667 downwards.
TCACAACATGTAATGCCGATCTGTTTAATGCAATACCGCCGGTTCTTCTTGCTGTGTCGTTTTCTCACTACTTTCGCTGTCACTTTTTCACTGTTCATAGTTATTTTCCACAGATCAGAAGTGTTTGTTTTTGTTTTTACTGATTCTGCACAGTGTGTTATTGGAGTGTTGCCAACCTCACAAATGTAGTTCTTTCTCTATGTTTTATAATAAATTATGTTTCGGTGTATTTAGTTTTGATGTAAGCGGATTGGAATAGTGGCAAAAATAAAACTGAAGCACTGCAACTCAGTAGTAAGACCCTCTTCATTCTATGCCTCCGAGTGCCTCTTGATGAATCGAAAGGGTCCACTCAGGAAACTAGAACTTAAAGAGAGGAAGATCCTGAGGAGAATATTAGGACCCATAAGAGAGGAAGACGGTACTTACAGAATAAGGCACAATAACGAACTGTGTGAACACCAGGAAGACGTAGTCACATGTATGAGGAAAAGGCGACTGGTCTTCTACGGGCACATGACCCGCCTGAATCACTCAAGGCTAACCAAGAAGATCCTCACAGTGACAAGCAGGGGAAAGGCGTCAAAAGCTAAGTGGTTCATCTATGTTAGATCAGACTTAGACGAATTGCAGATCCCATTACAGATAACCGAGAACCGAACTCAATACCGTCAGACAATCCTACAGGGTGTCTTCCCACTGTCTCTCACAAGCAAGAAGTGTACAGGCACCACCAGACCTAAATGGACGGATGAGAGGAAGTAGGCTCACAGCCAGAAGATGAAGGCGTACTGGGCCAAGAAAAAGCAGAAGACCCTGGCTAAGAGTTAAGACTAGCCTCGTGGTCCCTAGTAGGCCGAAACGAACATGGGAACGTTATTATTATTTTTTGTTTAATTTTTTATTACTATAATAATAACATAATTGTTATTATTCGTGGGGGGGGGGGGGGTGAGTAGTAGGGAAAGATGACTGAATGGTGTTTGGATGTGGTTACGTGTGATGTGAAGTGAGATGGAAGACAAACGTGATGGACATGAGGTGTGGTGGTGGTTGGTAGAGGGGAGAAATTTGTCAGTTGGCTTTTATTAAATAATTAAGGTACTGTATATTCATTGACAATAACTAACAGTAATTTTAAACTCATGGGTGGTGGTAATGCAAGTGCCGGCCGCGGTGGCCGAGGGGACTAAGGGGCTCCAGTCACGGTCTGCACGGCAACTACGGTCGGGGATTCGAATCCCCCCGCGGGCATGGGTATTTGTGCCGTGCTAGTTCGTAAGTAGTTCATAAGTAGTTTGTAAGTTTAAGGACTGATGACCCCGTAGTTAAGTCCCATAGACTTTACAAACATTTGAACATTTATTTGGTAATGCAAGTATTGTGTGTGTGTGTGTGTGTGTGTGTGTGTGTGTGTGTGTGTGTTGGGGGGGGGGATACGTATTCATTTTCATTCCTGAAATTGATAGATATTAAGTTAACGAGCGAGTCGGCATCCGAAGGCGTTGGAATGAAAATTCTTCGCTGATTACGAGAAGGAACCTCGCATGAAATAGTTGGGTATTTCCGAATAGTTACAGTTTGTGTACACTGAGGACCGAGATAATTTCCAAAGCTACCGTAAGAAGGCTACTAACTATTCAGCCTAGAGGACACTATATAGTTACGTTGAGCCTCATAACGTCCGAGGAACACGAATAGTTAAGCAGCTACTTATTCAGAGAAATACAGAAGTTGCAGACACTCCCCTGTATCTGCATTGCAGCAGCGCCACGATTTCGTTGGCAGCGCTGTGACGCACTGCCGTTGGCGACAGTATGTCGCGAGCGCCCAGACACTGCGTCGCGTAGGAGGCCAACGATCAATGGCCCGACCACCAACATTTTAATTACCAACTGTTGGGAGGTAAACAGTTTTATTACTGAGGCTGCATGGCTAATTAAATCTGTTTGCCGGGCCGGGAAATGATACCAGGACGTCTGCCCTCTACCGTCTGAGCTACCCGTGTACGCCTCATGGCCCATCCTCTCAGATATAGGTTACAATATTTTAGTATATTCTTGAGTATAATTACAGTTTATTCTACCGATACTCAGCTTTTCGTCATTCCGATGTATGGGGGTTCTGCTCGCTGCAACATTATTCTCCTGGGGCGTCGTGATAGAAATAAATACTCGATATGTACAATTTTTCACGTCTTTAATTTAAATCAAACTTTTTCTCCACCAAAACATTACAATAACGTACACAAATTACCACAACACAGACTGGCAGATTCCAAAGTACTCGACAAAAGACAAAACTCGAACTCCCCCACGCAAGGCGGTGAGGCAAATATATAACATCGGCAATAATGACGTTACATTATCCATTGTTCATAACAATTGAATATACTAATTTACAATTAACAAACACACAAAGAAAACATTTCATGTAAACAAAAATAATCACAATATCAAATGAAAACTATACACACAATAATTTTAGATGGCGCATGTATTATTAAGACGAAATTTCTGATCTTTCTGTTGATATCAATTAATTTGTTAACGAGTACATCACACATGTTCCTTACATATACTGAAATATCACATATCTCGGCCATTCTGAAAATAGGTTCAATGTCTCATTGCAGTCAATATATACAAAGAATTACGATATTCAAATTTTGGCAATTTTGTTAATTAAGACAATTAGCTAGGCAACAAAACTTGTTTATGAGCCTAACATATATACAATGCTATTTATTTTCATTTCTTTTTGTTTTTCACAAAAGTTTTTACAATTCGTCTGTTTAAGTCTTGAAATAACATACAATGACGCAACTACTGTTTATAGAACTGTCTGGAAAGAAAATATGTGAATATCTTAATTAATGAAATTTATCACTTGTTTTAATCACAGTACTGGCTATATCGTTTTTAACTAACTTCACAAGCAACTTTTATCACTATTGAACTTTTAGTGGTCATGTGTACTACTTCACACTTTTATTTTTTTTAGTGGCAATTCCCAATATTCGCACCATGTAGAAATTTTGTCTAAATCGCTTTGCAGTTGCTTTTGATCTACGTGTACATCCACAGTCCACCTTAAGTGTGTGGCGGAAAGCATGTCGTACTACTACTTTTCTGTTCCATTCCCATATAGAACTAGGGAACAACGAATTTCTGCACGCCTCTCTACAAGTCTTAATTTGCCTTATATTTGTGCTCTTTGCGGAAAATACATTGATGGCAGCAGGATCGTTCTGCAACCAGCTTCAAACACACTCCTCCAAATTTCCTCGGCAGTGTTTCTGAAAAAGGACGTCCCTTCTCTCCAGCGGTTCCCATTTGAGTTCCCGAAAAATCTGCCACACTCGTGATCGAACTTACCAGTAACAAAACAAGCAACCCGCCTGTGAAGCTTCTGTGTCTTCCTTTAAGCATGTGAAGACCACAAACACTAGAGCAATACACATGATGGGAACGAATAAGAGCTTTTTTTATAAACTGCTCATTACATTTGATATTGCTATGCAACATTACGCCATAGCCATTTTACCGACGTGATTGTATCAAGCAAGACACTACTATTGCTGTATCAGAAAATTAAGGGATTTTTCTTTCTATGTACACTTCTTGCCATTAAAATTGCTACACCACGAAGATAACGTGCTACAGACGTGAAATTTAACAGACAGGAAGAAAATGCTGTGATATGCAAATGATTAGCTTTTCCGAGCTTTCACGCAAGGTTGGCGCCGGTGGCGACACCTGCAACATGCTGACATGAGGAAAGTTTCCAACCGATTTCTCATACAAATACAGCAGTTGACCGGCGTTGCCTGGTGAAAGGTTATTGTGATGCCTCGTGTAAGGGGGAATAATGCGTACCATCACGTTTCCGACTTTGATAAAGGTCAGATTGTAGCCTATCGCGATTGCGGTTTATCGTATCGCGACATTGCTGCTCGTGTTGGTACCGATACAATGACTGTTACCAGAATATGGAATCGGTGGGTTCCGGAGGGCAATACGGAACGCCGTGATGGATCCCAACGGCCCCATACCACTAACAGTCCAGATGACAAGCATCTTATCCGCTTGGCTGTAACGTATCGTGCAGCCACGTCTCGATCCCTGAGTCAACAGATGGGGACGTTTTCAAGACGACAACCATCTACACGAACAGTTGACGACTTTGCAGCAGCATGGACTATCAGCTCGGAGACCATGGCTGCTGTTACCCTTGACGCTGCATCACAGACAGGAGCGCCTGCGATGGTGTACGCAACGAAGAACCTGAGTGCACGAATGGCGAAACGTTATTTTTTTCGGGTGAATCCAGATTCTGTTTACAGCATCGTGATGATCGCATCCGTGTTTGGCGACATGGCGGTGAACGCACAATGGAAGCGTGGATTCATCATCGCGATACTGGCGTATCACCTGGCGTGATGGTATGGGGCGCCATTGGTTACACGTCTCTGTCACCTCTTGTTCGCATCGACGGCGCTTTGAACAGTGGCCATTACATTTCAGATGTGTTACGACCCTTGGCTCTACCCTTCATTCGCTTCCTGCGAAACCCTACATTTCAGCAGGATAATGCACGACCGCATATTGCAGGTCCTGCATGGGCCTTTCTGGATACGGGAAATATTCGACTGCTGCCCTCGCCAGCACATTCTCCAGATCTCTCACCAATTGAAAACGTCTAGTCAATGGTGGCCGAGCAACTGGCTCGTCACAATACGCCAGTCACTATTCTTGATGAACTGTGATATCGTGTTGAAGCTGCATGGGTATCTGTACCTGTATACGCCATCCAAGCTCTTTTTGACTCAATACCCGGCGTATCATGGCCGTTATTACGGCCAGAGGTGGTTGTTCTGGGTACTGATTTCTCAGGATCTTTTCACCCAAATTGCATAAAAATGTAATCACATGTCAGTTGTAGTATAATATAGTTGTACAATAAATACCCGTTTATCATCTGCATTACTTCTTTGTGTAGCAATTTTAATGGCCAGTAGTGTATTTGTATCACCTTACATTTTTCTACACTTCAAGCAAACTGCGATTTCATACACTAACTATAAATTTTTTCTAAGTCACTACGCATCGTACTATAACCTTTCAATCATGACTGTTTTCCGTAAACCACAGCATCATCAAATACAAACAGCCGCAGATTGCTACTCTGCCCGTCACATCATTTACGTAGATAGGGAATAATAACGGTCCTATCACACTTTCCACGGGCACCCGAACGATAGCCTAGTTTCTCGTTAACACTCGCTGTCTTAAACACTGTACTGGGTTCTATTACTCGTATCCGAGCCACTCACGTATGTACGAAGCTGTTCCATATTTTCGTTAGCAGTCGGTAGTGCGGCACCGTGTCAAACGTCTTTCTGAAATACGAGATATTCATTCTGTCTGTTGCCCTTCACCCTTGGCTCATAATATGTCGTGTGAAGAAGGGTCTAGTCGACATTCACACGAGCGACGCTTTATGAAACAATGCTAGTGCACTGACACGAGATTTTCCTTCTAAATGTATTCAATTCTAACTGACAATAATAAGTGCAAGAATCCTGCAGCAAACTGATATTAATTATATTGGTCTGCAATTATGCTGGTGCGTTCCTTCATCTTTCTTATACACGGGAGTCATCTCGACTTTATTTTCAGTCGCTTTAAACTATGCTTAAACTATTTGGTTTACAAACGTAAGTATAAGGAGGAGTAATATTAGGTAGAACAACATCACAAAAATAATCCGTACAACGTCATTGTACTTACATTCAATTCTAGTGTAAGGCTCAATAGAAGGAGAAAAGATTACAAATAATAGATTTTCTGTCTTTTGCTCTTTCTATTGAGTCTTGCACCAGAATTAAATGTAAGTACGATCATTTTGTGCTGATTTTTGTTGTTGTTGTTGTTGTAATGTTACGACTCCATATACGTTTGGAAAACAAATGTTTCCACAGTTTATATCTGAATATGGGAAACCGAAACGTGTAATATATGCAATAAAAATTACTGCGACCAAGACGTTGCTACTCATTTACCAAATTTCAATTCTGAATGGTCGCCTGCCTCAAACTGGAAGATATTTTAAATAAATCAGAGTACCTCTTTGTAAAACCAGTGTGAGCTCTCTCAACTGCTTCTCTACACAAGGGATGCCTATTACTGTGTCCTCCATTTGGGAGTTAGTGAGGTTCCGTGTGTCCTTCCCTTGCGTGTCGACAACATGTACAATGTAGCTCTACACATGGTATGGCTTTTTCGCTCTAGGTGTTGTGTGTGTGTGTGTGTGTGTGTGTGTGTGTGTGTGTGTGTGTTTTAACCTTTGATTGCTAACGCTTCGTTGGAAACAGGGGACTGATGACCGAGCCGTTTAGTCCCCTTCAACTCCCAACAACAAGTTAGTGTGCTTATCGAATGACAGTATATTCTCCTGCTTGAATGTTAACGTAAGTTTAATGCTTGAACATTTCTTTTGCTGTCTTTGGGCGATACCTCGCCTCCTACCTTCGCGGAAGTTCTCCTGCGAATCTTCCGGATTCTAAAACTCCTGAAATAAAGGATATTGTGGAGAGACAGCTTAGCCACAGCCTAGAGGATGTTTTCGAAGGGAAGTTTTGATCCTGCAGCGGATTTGGCACTGATATGAAACTTCCTGGCAGATTATAACTTCCACCGTTTTAATCTGCCACGAAGTTCCGTATCAGCGCACACTCTGCAGGAAAAAAAAATTCGTTCTAGAAGTTCATTACTCTTGTGAAAAACACTTAACTATACAGTATAAATATGGATTTGTAACCGGTGCAAGATAGGATCCCCGAAAGTAAATTCTATCGATATGACAGGAATTCCTTAAAATATTTTGTTTAACAAGAACATGTGTTATGTACACCATCAGCTTCTATATAAAGTATGTATAGCCGTTACAAATGGTAATAGGATGTAAATGTTTTCATATCAGCATCTCTGCTGATAGGTACACAAATCTCCAACAGTCATAATCAGTGGACATCAAGAACTAAACGTACCGATCACCTCCTATGGTGAAACTGCCACATGACAGCAACAGCTTTTTTTGTGAAAACGCATTCTAAGGACGTTTAAACGATTAAGTTTCAGAAAAATCAACACACACACACACACACACACACAGGACAGCTACAATGCTAAACTACGAGATCAATGAAGTTGTCAGCAGTGGAAATCAAAATAATAAGTAGCGAAGTAAGAAGTAAATTATTAATTTTTAATTTCCTCGTTTTGAAGAGTTACGATGAGTGGCTCCCGCGTCGGAGGTTCGAATCCTCCCTCGGGCATGGGTGTTTGTGTTGTCTTTAGTATAAGTTAATTCATAAGTATTTTGTAAGTTAGGGACGATGACCCCTCAGTTAAGTCCCATACGTTTTACAAACATTTGAACATTTTAATTTTTTTTACGATGCGTGGGAGAGGAAGTCGACAAAGATGAAAGAAGAGCAGGAGATGGAAGACAAAAATGAAACAAAGGAGGAGGTGAAGACGGGGGATGGGGGAGAGAGAGAGAGAGAGAGAGAGAGAGGGGGGGGGGGGGGAAGGGTTGATAAACTGTATAAAAGATTACTTTTCACAAGAGCAATTATAAGTCTCATGCTCCAAAGTCAGTAAACCATCTGATCTGTATGTCTGTAAAGAAAAACAAAAAAATTAATCAATCCACTTCCTTTACAATAATGCTTTTCGAGAAACTTTTTACTTGAAACTCTCATTCCACGTAGAAAAGGCAACTCAAACCAGCATACAAATTTAACTGAGTATTTTCTCGGTGATTCTACGTTCACGACAATTTTATAATCCCACATATTTGCAGGCCAGGAGAGCACATGCCTAGAATTAATTTATTTGCGTGACATATGATTAATATGCTCATAAGCCAACAGTCACTTTTGTATTTATCAAACTCACGACTAGTTTCGGCGTATTATATTATTTCAAGTGTTTACGACAACCCCATAAATCACAGACATTGCCGAGGTGGGGTGACTTGCGTGCCTCAGCGATACAGATAGCCGTACCGTAGGTGCAAACACAGAGGAGGGGTATCTGTGGAGAGGCCATACAAACGTGTGGTTCCTGAAGAGGGACAACAGCCTTTTCAGTAGTTGCAGGGGCAACAGTCTGGATGACTGGCTGAACTAGCCTCGTAACATCAGCTAACATTGCTTTGCCATGCAGTTACTACGACCGGCTGAAAGCAAGGGGAAACTACAGTCGTTACTTTTCCCGAGGACATGCACCTTTACTGTATGAATATATGATGGCGTCTTCTAGGGTAAAATAGTCCCCCATTCGGATCTCCGCGCGGCTCTACGCAGGAGGATGTTGTCATCAGGAAAGACAATACTGGCATTCTACGAGTCGGAGCTTGGAATGTTAGATCCCTTAATCGGGGTTAGAAAGGTTAGAAAATTTAAAAAGGGAAATGGATAGGTTGAAGTTAGATATAGTGGGGATTAGTGAAGTTCGGTGGAAAGAGGAACAGACTTTCTGGTCAGGTGAGTACAGGATTATAAATACAAAATTAGTCGGGGGTGTCACAGGAGTAGGTCTAATAATGAATAATAAAATAGGAATGCGGGTAATCTACTACGAGCAGCATAGTGATCGCATTATCATAGTCAAGATAGATACGAAGCCAATGTCGACCACAGTAGTACAGGTTTATATACCAACTAGCTCTGCCGATGATGAGGAGATTGAAGAAATGTATAACAAGGTAAAGGACATTATTCAGACAATTAAGGGAGAGGAAAACTTAATGGTGATGGGGGACTGGAATTCAGTAGTAGGAAAAGGAAAGGAACGAAAAATAGTAGGTGAATATGGACAGGAGAAAATAAATAAAAGAAAAAGCCGCATGGTAGACTTTTGCACGGAAAATAATCATAACAAACGGTTTAAGAATCATGAAAGGAGGTTGTATACGTCGAAGAGGCCATGAGACACCGGACAGTACAAGATCGACTTTCTAATGGTTAGACATAGATTTCGGAACCAGGTTTTAAACTGTAAGGCATACCTGGGGCAGATATTGACTCTTATCTTATTGGTCATGAATTGTAGACTAAATGTGAAAAAAATGCAGAAAGGTAGGAAAATAATGAGATGTGGCCTGGATAAACTGAAGGAACCTGAAGTTCTTGAGAATTTAAGAGGGAATTTTAGGCAACAATTCACAAGGAAGGAAATAAAACAGTAGAAGAGGAATGAGTAGCTTTGAGAGATGAGAAAGTGAAGACAGCAGAGGACCAAATAGGTAGAAAGGCAAGATGAAAGAAAATATAAAAATGCAACAAATGAAGCAGGCAAAATGGAGTACAGACGACTAAAAAGTGAGATTGACAGGAAGTGCAAAATGGCTAAGCAGAAATGGCTAGAAGCCAAATGCAAGTCTGTAGAAGAATGTATAACTAGGGGAAGAGTAGATACTGCCTAGAGGAAAATAAAATAGACATTTAAGGACAAGAAAAACATCTTTACGAATATCAAGAACTCAGATGGAAAGCCAGTTCTCAGCAAATAAGGGAAAGCTGAAAAGTGGAAAGAGTACATAGAGGAGCTCTACAAAGGAAATGAACTTAACAGACAATGGTATTAGAAGGAAAGAGGAAGTATATGAAGATGAAATAGGAGATATTATACTGAGAGATGAATTTGATAGAGCCCTGAAAGACCTAGGTCGGAACAAGGCCCCAGGAGTAGATGACAGAGCTACTCAAGTCTCTGGGAGAGACAGCCATAACAAAACTATTTCACCTGGCCTGTAAGATGTATGAGACAGGCGAAATACCCTCCGACTTTAAGAAAAATGTAATAAACGCCATTCCAAAGAAATCAGACGCAGACAGGTGTGAAAATTACAAAACCATCAGTTTGATAAGTCACGGTTGCAAAATTTTAACACGATCTATTTACAAGGGAATGGAAACGCTGTTAGAAGTAGTTCTCGGGGAAGTTCCGTTTGGATTCAGGAAGAATGTAGGAACACGGAATGCAATACTTTACGACTTGTCTTAGACTATAGATTGAAGTAAGGCAAACCTACATTTCTAGCTTTTATAGATTTGGAGAAAGCTTTTGATAATGTTTATTGGAATACACTCTTTGATATTCTGAAGTCAGCAGGGGCAAAATATAGCGAAAGGTGGGTTATTTACAACTTGTACAAAAGCCAGACTGCAGTAATTAGAGTCTAAGGGCATGCATGAAAGGGAAGCTTGTTTGGGAAAGAAGTAAGACAGGGTTGTAGCCTTTCTCCAATGTTATTCAATTTGTACATCGAGCAATCTGTGATGGAAAGCAAGGAAAAATTTGGAATAGGGATTAAAGTTCAGGATGAAGAAATAATAACATTGCGTTTTGCTGATGACATTGTAATTCTGTCAGAGACAGCCAAGGACCTGGAAGAGCAGTTAAATGGAAAGGACAGTGTCTTGAATAGAGCGTATAAAATGAGACGAGTTTTGTTACTTGGGTAGTAAAATAATAAATAACGGTCGTTGTACAGAAGAGATAAAAAGCAAAATGGCAATGGGATGAAAAGCGTTTTTGAAAAAGAGAAATTTGGTTAAATCGAATATTAATTTAAGTCCAAGAAAGTCTTTTCTGAAGGCATTTGTTTGGAGTGTTGCCTTATATAGTCCAGTCAAATTAGGGTTTCACCTCGGAATGAGAGGTAACAAGCTGAATATTTGCATGAGCCTTTGTTTTGACATTCTAAATGATGTGTCAAAAGTCTCATAAAATCTCGTGTCCGCGTCTTAAGTTATTAAGGGTCAAAGATCACGAAAATCAGTTTTTCGCAAATATCTCGCTTCCTATGCGTTAAATGGTATTTGCATCTCAGATAAAAGTTGTAGAGCTTGAAATTCTCTACAATTTTTGTTTTAAACATTTTTTGTACAATTCATCGTTTTTTAGATAGAGCTCGGAGAGCGCACAGATCACAGCGCTCAGACACATAAGACGTAGTAAGAGGTCAACCGCGAATCCCAGTTAATGGTAGGTTGTTTAAAGTTAATAAATCATTGCAACAATTACAATAATAAACCTTCATTCTTCATGAATTATGTTCAATATTTCATAATATTATTCATAAATCAAAAAGATTTGTTTAATAATATTTACTTATTTCGTGAAATTATAAAGTTATGAAGTCAAATACTTCAAGCATATTTTAATTATATTCTAATATATCTTAATAATCTTTCATGTAGAAAAGAATAAAATTAACTATAATTAAGACTTAATTATATTTGAAGCAAAAATATATTAAATTAAAAAAAACGCGGAAAAACGTTTTATGTAACTCTTTATTTAGTAGTCATGTATGATTCATTTATTACAATTAGAAGTTCAAACGTGAGGATGATTTTTATCACTTTAATTATTAATCATACATAGGTCTCAATTTTAATCTTCTTTATCATCATCGTCGTCTTTATCCGGTCGCTCGAAAACGTCCATTTCATTATCATCATCCTCGTAATCGACGATCGTCGTTCCTAAACCTTCCAAGATTCCGGGGTCATATGCACTTTCTTCATCGAGATGAGATCGTTCTTGTGTGATGACGCATTGAGGCAAGCTTGCCCATTACACTGGCCACAAGCTGAAGAACATTGCATCCCCGATTTCCTGCACCCGCAGCCCGCACCACAACCATTTCTGCAGTTACAAAATATTGTATTCTGGAGCTCGACGGGTGCAAGTGGTAATATTGTTAGTATTGGCTCCAAATGTTCATTCTGCAGCACCCAACCCCATTCCTGGGGTTCTACATAGTTTCCTAACCACGTTTGTACTTGGTAGTAAGCACGATTGATATGTTGATGAGCTGCTGCACTAGTTGGTGCGTGTTACGTGTTATATGTCTGAGCGCTGTGACCTATGCGCTCTCCGCGCTCTATCTAAAAAACGATGAATTGCACAAAAAAATGTTTTAAAACAAAAATTGTAGAGAATTTCTTGCTCTACAACTTTTATCTGAGATGCAAATACCATTTAACGCATAGGAAGCGAGATATTTGCGAAAAACTGATTTTCGTGATCTTTGACCCTTAATAACTTAAGACGCGGACACGAGATTTTATGAGACTTTTGACACGTCATTTAGAATGTCAAAACAAAGGCTCATGCAAATATTCAGCTTGTTACCTCTCATTCCGAGGTCGACTCCTTTTTTCGGCTTATTTGACTGGACTAATACGGGATTGAAACTTGGACGATAAGTAGTTCAGACAGGAAGAGGATAGAGGCTTTTGAGATGTGGTGCTACAGAAGAATGCTGAAGATTAGGTTATAGATCGCGTAACTAATGAAGAGGTACTGAATAGAATTGATGAGAAAAGGAATTGATGAGAACAGGAATTTTTGGCATACCTTTACTAGAAGAAGGGAACGATTGGTATGACATATTCTTAAACATCGAGGAATCATACATGTAGCATTGGAGGTAAGTGTGTGTGTGTGTGTGGGGGGGGGGGGACTCGGAGGTCAAGAGATGGATACAGTTAGCAGATTCAAATGGATGTGGGTTGCTGTTCTTATGAGGAGATAAAGTGGCTTGCTCAGGATATAATAGGGTGGAGAGCTGCATCAAACCAGTCTCCGGAATGAAGACCATAACAACAACAACAAATACAAAATCAATCTTATTTATTATCAAATTAAAAAAGGAAACTATTCTTTTACTTTACATTTGTGAAAATGTTCATTCGAGCAAGCTATACCACGAGGTAGAATACGATTGACCAATCTCGAAACTAAAACAATCATACTCTATGAAATAACAGTAACGTAGCTCAGCAGTTTATAACTTGTTCGCTCGTAGTAATTGCGGTTAATTTTCAAAAATTGGAAGTCAAAAATTAGTGTATTTTAAAAATTTACATTAAATAGGTTGACTTTGTAATAGTTGTTGCAAACATTTGAAGCCGGCCTATATTACATTTTCATAACTGGGAATACGTATAATAGCTTACTTTTAAAAAGATTGACGTTCAATAAGGTTGATTTTGTAATGTACGAAAATGGCGACGTAGAACGCCGAAACTTGTCGTGTGTCTAATAAATACAAAAGTGACTGTTGGATTGTAAGTATATGAATCATGTCTCGCAAATAAATGAGTTCACGACAATTATTTTATTTATTTTCCGATTCGTTTCATATAGTATCATACTGAGCCGCAGTGAAGCGTGGTGAGGTTTATCTAGTCACAATATTAATATGTCAACATGAAAATTGAAGTACCGAAGTACCGATTTCGACAGTAATTACACAATGAGGCCAATGAAACTTATAATTCGAAAGGTGCTTTGTCAGATATGTGCACCATTTGTGTATGTAGCCGTTAAGAGTGGTAAAATGTTATCCTCCCTGTCACGCGGTAAAATCTGCTGTAATAATAGAGGAACATCGAAAATTAAAAGTGCTACTAGAAATGGCTCAAGAAAGTAGCAATGTTTTGTGAAATCACATTCTAGAAACGTCCATGTTTAAAAAGTTAATTTGCATTATATCTCGCATACTTTGTCGTCACAGGACTTTGTTCTTCCTTTTCATCTCACTTAAACTCGTTCGACATAGTCAATATGCTCTGTGCAGGTACATACAAGAGAAAACACATTCACCAAGAAAATGTTCTCAAGTTCACATAACTATATCTTTCCATGTCTTTATTTTCCATCCTAATGGTGGGGAGGCAGGTTGCTGCCATATGATGGTTTACAATTATAAATGATATTCCCTCTGGCTGTAAGGATGGATTGTAATTTCTTTATTGGGTAATCGATTTCGATATTTATAATGTCATTTATAATCTGAAGCACAAGAACGTTAATATGATCTTGCAAGTGATATGGGTTTGAAAAATTCGTAAGCATAGAGAAGCATGAAGATGAGCATCAAACCAGTCTTCGAACTGAAGGCCATAACAACAATGCCTATAGCATAGTATTCGAGTAATGCTATGCAATTTCTAATTACATACAGCCTTCAATTTGGGTTACTGAACTTACCCCAGCTTTCGGTCGTCTTCTGCAAAATAATTCTGTAAGACATTTGTCCTTCCAATAAGTTTTCGTGCTGTAGCGTATCTACGAATGTCTAACAGACAGCGACCGTAAAGCATTGCAGGAGAATGTTTACGTTCATTTCTAAGCTTATCATGTCGACGTACGGCTGCTGCCAACCATACGCAGTAAAAAAAGCGTGCCACAACCTCTCGGCCATCTTGTTGGTATTCAAAGTGTATGCAGGCAGTTTATGCTGAAGGCATCCCAAAACGCATTGCTGGAGTCGAGGCCGTGGAAAGAATTCAAACTCGAGATCGCATGAGCGAGCGGCCAGAATGCAAAACTAATCGTGGGAAGCTTATCTTCATACTACATTTGTAATTATTACCACAAATTCGTATTTAACTGGATCCTCTACTACGTAAATGGCTGCACCAATAGGCCTGCATTTGTTTTGATATTGTGATCGAAAAGTCGAAAACATGGGAATTGTCTATAATTGGGAGTTACGTTGCATTTGTTTCATCAGCCACTGCATGATGGCATTGCAAGAATTACCGTAAGGCCTTATATGCAGAAAGTAGCTTTCATGTGTATATTGTCGACAATCGCATCTTACCATTGGTCAGTCGATCGTCACATGGTACAAGGCAGCCATTTCTGGGCCAACCTAGCCACTACGTATTTTGCAGAAATGTATTAATTCAAGGCTTATTTCTCTATACGAAGGTTGTGCCATAGAAGGTTGTTTTCTGTTAACTTACTGAAATGGGCCGCGGTGGAGTAGCCGAGCGTCTAAAGCGTCTCGCTGCGGAGCGCGCGGTTGATCGCCGTGGAGGTTCGAGTCCTCCCTGGGGCATGGGTGTGTGTGTTTGTCCTTAGGTTAGTTTACCTAGGTTTAAGTAGTTTGTAAGCTACGGACTGATGACCACGCAGTTTGGTCCGATAGATTTACAAACATTTGAACATTTCTACTGAAATGGTTTTTATGGTATAGAATTCCAGCCTACATATTGAGCGATATGTACATCTACATAATGAATCTGCAAATCACATTTAAGTGCATGACAAGGGGTTGATCGAACGGCTTTCATATCTCTCCACTGTTCCATTCTCTAATAGCGCGCGGGGAAAAAGGAACAGAATCATTCCATTTTCGATCCGATTTCTCTTATTCTATTATGATGATCATGTAGGCGGGTTCTGACAAAATAAGTCCGCATTCGGAACAGAAAGTTGGCGAAGTGAATTTCGCAAATAAATGCCGCGGTAACGAATAACGCCTTTCTTTTAATGATTTCCAACCCACCTCGTGCATCATTTTCGTGATACTCTCTCCCCTATATCGCGATAATACAAAACGAGCTGCCCTATTCTGAACTTTCTCTATACCCCCTTTAGTTCCAAAACATGCGCAGCAATACTCTAAAACAAGACGCACAAGTGTAGTGTAGGCAGTTTTTTTTTGTAGAACTGTTGCATCTTCATAGTGTTCCGCCAATGAAACGTAGGCCTTGCTTCGCCTTCCCTACAATATTTTCTGTGCGTTCTTTACAATTTAAGTTGTTCGTTACTGTTACTCCTAGACATTTAGTCGAATTTACAGCCTGTAGATTTGACTTATTTATAGTGTAAATGAAGTTTAATGGATTATTTGTAGTGGTCAACTGGATTTCTTTTAGTGGTCAAATGGATGACTTCACACTTCTCATTATTAAGGGTCAACTGCCAAGTTTTGCACCACGCTGATATCTAAGTCATTTTCTAGTTGTTTTTGTTGTTCTGGCGACTTCACTAACCGGTAAATGACAGCATTATCCGTGAACAGTGAGCTACTCAGATAGTCTCCTAAATCATTTATATACAAATAAGGAACAGTATGGGCCCTATAACACTTCCCTGGGGAAAGCCAGATATCACTTATATTCCACTCTATAACTTTCCGTCATGACGATCCGTACTACAACCTTCCAAAATACGGAGAGCAGAGCACTTGCAGCAGAAGGGATGTATTTCACTGCATGTATGTGTTCATAGCTCTTAAGGTATGCATTCTAGACCACAAGCTTACTAGATATTTTTTTCTTGTTTTGCTGCAAGCGCGAGGAAACTGTCGGAGAAGATTGGTGGTCTTTTTTTATTTTTTCGGAAGGAAGTAAGTGCGGTGTCTTGACATAGAAAAGGAGGGAAGGAGGGTTTGCGGTTAAGCCAGTACTTCCCGAGTCGTTGGGAGGAAGTACAGAAGTCTTCCGGTGGAGCCAGGTCATAACAAGATTCAACATTACTGTCACTAGATACCCATGAGCGATGCATATTATGAGACGCTAGGATATTTCGTATAGGAGACTCAGAAGCTTTGAAAGAGTTATTTATTGTACTGCAAACTAAGTAATATAATTATAGGTTAGATTAGAAAGCAATACGATTACCACAACAATAGCCAGTGGCTAAGTCCAAAGCACTACCTTAGTAGCGAACACTAGCAGAAACGTAACACTACATAAAGATAAACTTCTAGGTTCGGCACTTAAGCTGAAGACTTACCGGGGGCTGATGGCGAACTACATGGACCTGGTGCCCAACTCGTTTGACTTAGATATATTACCTATCGTATGGCACACATAATTAGTCACATGAACATATATATCGAAATACACAAAAAAATGTTCAAATGTTTGTACAGCTTATGGGACTTAACTACAGGGTCATCAGTCCCTAAACTTACAAACTACTTATGAACTACTTACGAACTAGGACGGCACAAATATCTATGCCCGAGGGGGGATTCGAACCCCCGACCATTGTGGCCGTGCAGACCGTGACTAATCGAAATACACAAACATTATTAATGGACTATATGTCGACATTTCAACATAGATTTCCAGTATATACTGCACAGCTATAGCTGAATATGAAGACTTTTAATAACGTAGCCGGCCGCGGTGGCCGAGGGGACTAAGGCGCTCCAGTCACGGTCTGTACGGCCACTAAGGTCGGGGGTTCGAATCCCCCCTCGGACATGGATATTTGTGCCGTCCTAGTTCGTAAGTAGTTCATAAGTAGTTTGTAAGTTTAGGAACTGATGGCCCCGTAGTTAAGTCCCATAGACTATACAAACATTTGAACATTTTGAATAATGTATTTCATCACTCGTAGCTGTGACGAAGTCTTCAAAAGGACCCTTGTAGACACGAGCGAGCATGTTGATACCACTTGTGCAACTGTCGGTCGTTGCGCACCACAGTCACAAGATGGCGATGGAGGTTTACCCCACTTGTGGAGAGCATCTGCACATCTTCGGATGCGGTTCAGGGTAGTGACAATTGCCCGAGGTTATAAAATCCGGAAGGGGGACGGGTGTTATTCTGTATGGGTTGTTTCGTGCACTGCGGAGGGCAATTATCTTGCCAGTTGCGTTTTCCTTTCATCGATGGCTTTGAATCCATTTTGCGCCAGAGTGCTGGCTGAAATGAGGGTGGGGTGTCTTAATCTTTTTCGCTTCGTGGGAAACACATCATTATGTATTGGGAAGTCGGGATTATCAGTAATCTTCTGGTATTCTCATAGTAGCACGCCCTTCCAGCAGATATTGGGAGGTGGAGAGGTGAAATGTGTTTTTAAGTGGGTAGCCCGTATGTGGGAGTAGATTGTATTGCGCCACTGACAATATGCATGGCTTCGTTAAGTTGGGCGTCTACCTTTATTGCATACGGGCTCTTACAAACAATACAGGTGCTGTTGAGTGCGCCAATCTGAGAGCTTATATTTCCTTTGATACAAAAACGTTCCTACTTACTGGTGTACGGCAATTGCTACTAGCCACGATTGCAACTAACGAGCAGCTTGACATCTCTCGACAGCTTCTAGAGAAACACGTTTTAGTCCTGTCCAAAATGATCAAATGTTTGTTAAGCTTATGAGACTTAACTGCCAGTCGCGGTGGCCGAGCGGTCTGCGGCGTGCCAGTCACGGTCTGCACGGCCGCTGCAGTCGGGGGTTCGAATCCTCCTTCGGGCATGGATGTTTGTGCCGTCTTTAGTATAAACTAGTTCATAAGTAGTTTGTAAGTTTAGGGACTGATGATCCCAGTTTAAGTCTCATAAGCTCTACAAACATGAGACTTAACTGCAGGGTCATCAGTCCCTAAACTTACAAACTACCTATGAACTAACTTACACGAAAGGCAACACAAACATCCATGCCCGAGGGAGGATTCGAACCTCCGACGCGGAAGGTTGCGCGATCCGTAACGTGGCACTAGTCCCCTCTGAAACTCCTTGGGTGGGGATATTACTTTTACACCGATAAGACCCCATACCTGTTAGCAATAGTCTTCAGCTGGAAGCGAAACGTCACTGTTATTCTAAGTATTGTTAGCAACAACAATGTTCCTCGTCATTTGGTGACACGCTTAGGGTTGTCCTTAGCAGGGACCGCTATACCATCAGTTTTACTCATTTTCCTTTCACTGTAGGTGTTGTGAACCCACTGACATTGCTATCATGAGGAGCTAATATCGAGTTTGCTACGTTTGTTAGGACGAGCCTGTTGCCGAGCAACTACGACTGCAACACCTTACAACCGCGTCTACACTCTGTATGAACTTATCTGTTTATTATCTTAATGGATATGACTCTCGTCAGGGGCGTCTGCATTTCGCGAGGCTAATACTTCAATGTTTACTTCATGTATCCCACTTAATCGTTTCACCCCAGATACCTCAGGACAACAATAGATACCGAAATAAAACTTTCACGCGTAGGAACGTACGGCAGGGACTTCAACGTAAATACTATCAGACATAATAGTTCTTTTCATTTTGAACACAAAATTATGATTTTTAAATGGATAGCGCATATTATTTCTTATACTACCAACAGCACGAAAACTCGTAAAACGACTGGCTTTGGTTACATTGCAATACGTCAATTACATTTCGAGATACTGAGAAGGAAAGGTGGTGTTTGAAATAAATGAAGCGCGTAGTTACCCAGAGAAATGGTATTACTCGTCCATTATCTAAGCTGAGCCAGTTGAAGCAATAGACATATATTATTATCCTGTGTTTAATTACAGAAATCAGTCGTTAAAATGCGGATAACTTTTCTTTCAATAGTACGCTTGTTATAGAATTGTTCTTTTTCGCAGGCCGCGGTGGCCGAGGGGACTGAGGCGCTCCAGTCACGGTCTGCACGGCCACTACGGACGGGGGTTCGAATCCCACCACGGGCATGGATATTTGTGCCGTCCTTAGGATTAGCTAGTTGATAAGTAGTTTGTAAGTTTAGGGACTGATGACCCCGTAGTTAAGTCCCTTAAGCTTTACAAACATTTGAACATTTTTTGTTCTTTTTCATAACAAGCGTCTTTACTCATTTGAGTGTACTTACGAAAACTACAGTCTGTCGCGTTAATTTAATGTTCTTATTAATCTGTTAGTATTTTCGATTAACTTCGGCTTTTAGTTCAATGGAATGGCCTTTATAAATAACATTTTTATTTTCCGATAACTACAGTCTGCTTTAACTGCATGTAATACGTTCTTCTAAATGTTCAAATGTTTGTATAGTCTATGGGACTTAACTACGGGGTCATCGGTCCCTAAACTTACAAACTACTTATGAACTACTTACGAACTTGGACGGCACAAATATCCATGCCCGAGGGGGGATTCGAACCCCCGACCGTAGTGGCCGTGCAGACCGTGACTGGAGCGCCTTAGTCCCCTCGGCCACCGCGGCCGGCTACGTTCTTCTCACAACAGGATTCTACGATGTATTTGCTAAATTCAACAACTACTGAAATATTAGCTCAAATGTAAAGCATGTTTAAACTAACTCGTAAATATTACAATGTTATTGGCGAGTCGTGGAAAGCTATTTCTCCTTTAAAACTATGCGTTAAGGTGACCCTATTCATATTACTGCATTGAATGGACAATCAGTGACGAGTTTGTACTTACAAAAAGTATGCTACCGTGTAGGAACACTCAACAGATTTTTCAAAATTTAACTGATAACGCTAATTTTCACACTCTTAAGAAGGTGTACGGCCAAACTATGGACGCTTTATTTCCGTTTTAAATGACTGCTCTATGAGGACCTCACCGATACTCCACTTTTTCAGCGTACGGGCGTCTACCTGTATTCCAGGCTACCCGCAATCGTTTGCTGGCTGCAGCTTCATTTATTTCAATCATCAGAAGCGAATTCTCCTTGTCTCGGGCATCAAACAAAAAAAAAAAAATAAATAAATAAATAAATAAATAATAATAAAACTTTTCGAGGAAAACAGATGGTGTTATGGTTGGTCCATTAGATCGATAAACGACCTTGGCGGGTTAATTTATGGTGTGGAATTAGGGGAGGAAAAATAATTGGCCTTTATTTTATCGATGGCAGTCTAAATGGTGCTATGTATACCTATTACTGAATGTTTATCGTTTTTAGTATGTTTCACTTCATGACAGAACGGCGATGTACTTTGAACATGATGTATGTCCGATATATAGCAAGCGTGCAGTTGAAGCGGAATTAAATATAATATTTAAAGATACGTGGATTGGTCGTAGAAGCACCACACCATGGCCTGCACGTTCACCGCATCTTACACCTCCAGATTTCTTTCTTTGGGGAAAATTGAAAGATATTAATTGTCATCGTGATTCGCCAACAACGCCTGAAAACGCGCATCAACGCATTGTCAGTGCATGCGAGACAATTACTGAAGACGAACTACTCGCTGTTGAGAGGAATTCCGTTAAGCGTATTACCGAATGCACTGAAGTTGAAGGACATCATTTTGAGCATTTATTACATTAATGAGATAATTAAGGTTGATCGCGCAGTAACAGCATGCTTTCTCGTGATTTATGATAAGCTCACAAAAGCGAATGTTTCACACTGGAACAACTGAACGAAAAAGTCCAAACGTTACTAATTTTTGTGTTTTAATTTAAAAATCAGAATTGTTACCAACTGTTGTTCTAAAATAGTGAAAGATAATTTTTTTAATATTACAGCGACATCTACCACAAGGGAGAAAATGTTCCAAATAAACATTCATATTTATTTACGTACTAAACCAATATGTAATAAAAATGGGAGTACCTATTTAAAAAAGCAGTTTATATCAATTTGACCTATGGCAGCACAATCTAGCGGGCCAACCATCTGTTTCCCCCCTTCAAGCTGGAAAAGTTTTGTTATTAGTATTTTTTTCGTTTGATACTAATTTCTTGAGATATATGGCCCGGTCACTATCATTGGACCACCCATTTGAATAAATCTTCATTGTTTGTGACAACCAATTTGCCTTTATCATTCAGAAAAATGTTTGTACAGCTTATGGGACTTAACTACGGGGTCATCAGTCCCTAAACTTACAAACTACTTATGAACTACTTACGAACTAGGACGACACAAATATCCTTGCCCGAGGGGGGAATTCGAACCCCCGACCGTAGTGGCCGTGCAGACCGTGACTGGAGCGCCTAAGTCTCCTCGGCCACCGCGGCCGGCTTCATCATTCGGAATCCATGATCCAAATTTTTCTCTTTATTCATCTGCCCAAAGGTGTAGAATCGCAACTCACCTGAACAGGGGCGGGAAAGAAAATATTTCTCGAAGGAATCTTAGCGATAAATTGGTTGGTGTTTTAAAATCTTCAAATATTCGTAAAGTTATGGGAGAAAACTGCAATGGTCATCAGTCCCTAGACTTAAACTACTTACACTAACTCAAAGTAACTTATGCTACGGACAACATAAACACCCATGCCCGAGGGAGGACTTGAACCCCCGACAGCGAACGGCCAGTCACCCCGCAGGTGAGCACATCGTCACTGAAATTTCTGGGGGCGGGGGGATAAAACAACACGTTTTGTAATTTCAATAATAAATGGCAAAACCAAAATTATTAGGTAATAAACTAGGAATCCAAATATCTCAGATATGGGCGGTCGGTCGCAGTTTGGTGGGACGGGGGAGATTCATTGGCCATTGGAGGAGGGGGGGGGGGGGATGGGCACCTCTGTTCAATGCCATCGCTACCTAATGCGATAGCAGCCCCTTACACAATGAGTCACACTGATCGATGCTTAAAGCGAAGGTCTATCAATAAGTCAGTGAGTGTACAAATGAATAGTAGGAAAATATGGCGCGGAGCGAGTGGCTTTGCTGGCGGCACGTGTTTTTCTGCAATTACTCAGACTTGCAGCATCGCGTGCTGCGGGTATAATTGTGTGGGACAGGAATGGCTCATTAACGTGAAGACCGCTATCGCGTTTAATTTGTTCTGTGGAAATACCATCACCTGATAGCAAACACGCGTGGAAAATCTTTGACAGGCTACACATTATTACAAGTTTTACAGTCTTAAACTTAGCCGTATATGCAGCAACTGGATATGAAAATAATGTTGACAATTGCTGCTCCACAAGTTTATTTAAAATAATTACAAAATTTATGTTGATGTCGACAACATTATGGAAGTCATCGTCAGAAGGTAAAAGTACCACATGAGACTTTTATAGAAGTAAAGGAAATAAAGGAATACTCACGTTGTATAAAGCGGCTTGCTACTATAAAAAAAATGTTCAGACTGCTAGCCAGTAACTAGCATATTATTTTTCATCTTTTGTACAACAAGAGCATTCCTATTCTTCTGTAAAAGTCTCATGACGTATTTTTACATTGTCATAGTTACTTCCATAATCACTTGGTTCATGAAATCTTCCATTGTGTGGACAAGCGACCTTACGTTGGCATGCATTAAAAATGGTTTTGAAAAGTCTCGGTCGCAATATGCTTTATTTCACATGACGCGTTTCTAGTACATCATCATCAGATAATTTTTTCTAAACGGTGGGAATTACAAACTTCTTAGTATAAATGCTTGATTAAAACTTAAAACACCATCTTGGACGTCTAGTGACGGTGTTGAACTAGACTAACATGCCCTCAAGCCCAGCTGTCTGGTGTTTTAAGTTTTAATCAAGCATCTATACTAAGATGTTTGTAATTCCTATTGTTTTTAAAAACAAATTCTCTGATGATGATGTACTCGAAACGCGTCATGTGAAATAAAGCATATAGCGACCGAGGCTTTAAAAAAATGTATGCATACTTCCATAATGTTGTCGAAATCAGATAAATTTCGTAATATTCTTTTAAAGCAACTTGTGGGGCTGCAATTGTCAACATTATTATATAATTAGAAGATCTAACCGTTCACTTAATCGTATCAAAAAGGAAAGGAAAGTTATTCTGAGTGACAATTTTTTAAAAGACTTTTCTCGTATCAATAGCTCACAACAAAAATACGAATCCAAAGAGTATATATTTTTAGTAACATTTTCATAATAAAAAATTCAAACACTTTCTTTCCCCTGTTTTAAATTATCATCCTGTTTCTTTGAAGTGTTATTGCAGTACCATTAATCTTCCCGAGCGTGTGCTCCGTCTCTAATGACCATGATATCGACAGGACATAAAACATATCTTCCTTCCTTCCATTCTTTTGGACACGACGGCCAGGGATTCCTTCAGTGCAGATGCACATTACACTCTATGTCATATGGGAGTCGGAGAAACTCTTCGATTAATGAGGGTAATTGGAAGGGGCACAACCTTAGTAATCTTTGGATAAATTTAACTTTGGGTCTGATGAAGGCGTGCTAGCATAGATCAAACATTAGAGATACCTTGGTTTCAGTATAATGATGTCACGTGTAGTCTCAGTCACATGACTCTGGCAGGAAACCGGAGCTGAGAGTATCAGTTCTTCTCTCTTGTAGTAGAAATAAGCATAGATTCTAGCAATAATACGTCTTATAATATTCTTATTCTGTACCCATTTAGTTGTATCATTAATGTCAGTTCTTCGCAATCACAAATATTAACGCGATGTTACAGTTTAAAGTTTCTAGATGTACCTAGAAGTAATGTATTGAGACTTTACTTTTTTTTTTCTTTTTCAAGCAACACAACTGCATTTCTTCAGCGAACGATTAATATCAGTTTGACAAGCAGCATCATTTTTCTTACGATTACTCAACAGCTCATGTGAAATGTTTTGTTATGCTTTCAGAAGAACTGATATCTGTTTGTATCCAAAACTTGCGGTTTTACCGCAATACAAGTGTTTATATTTTATGACTTTTACCACATACAGTGCTGTCAAAACGTAAAACAACCATAATATTGGCTACTTACATGAAATAATAATGGGGTGAGCAAACATCGATGCCGTCGAGAAGAGCTAATTTTATGTGAGAATTGAATTGTCTGTAGTCATCTTTATCTTTGTATAACGTTATTAAAAGCAGATCTGCACCAGAAATGACTTCCTTGCTGACACACAAACTCCGTCAAGATAAGCTAAAATAAACTTGCTATCCATAATCACATAAATCGGCTGGAAAAGTAAAAGATTTGTACTATAATATAAACACTGAGGTTCTGTAATTCTGATTTTGTTGGTTATGAGGAGAAATGAAGATTAAAACCGATAATCAGCCCATTAATAAAATGCAGAACCTTTACTACCACATGTGTAATAATGGAATACGAGAAGTCGTTTAATTGTTAAAATCGATGCTGCAAGTGTAAATTAGATTAACTGTGACTCGGGGCAGTGTTAGATGTTGGTTTCAAACCACAACACGGCAGAGATAGGGACACGAGCAGTCTATGATCTATGCATGCTGGGGTAGCCCATTTAGTTGTTGTGACCACTGTGTCCGGGTGGCATAGTGGAATGCGCAACTGCTTAAGCAAGCAGGAGAGCCGTTTTAGAATGCTGGTCCGACAAAAATTTACAATTTCCTCATTCATGTAATTCAGTGCTCACTGGTACCTAACGGTCTGTAATTCCTTCGTGTCCTGACTCATAATGACTGCAGGATCAGACATGGACTCTGTTCTTTAGGACGACGTTGATTCTGTTCTTGTGAATGATTCGTTTTATCATAATGCTAACTCTTTCGAGACTCGGGCGTCTCCTCGAATGTGTCAAAATCGTGCTCGACGATACTTCCCACTGCACAATAAAACCATCAGCGAAGAATCTGGCACTCTCTGAGAAATGCCTTTCATGTATACTGTAAATAACAGACGTTTTATTACGTTTTTTTTGGGATCACTCGGTACTACTATCGCTTTCGTTGAATTTTCCATGTCCAATACAACGTCCTGTCTTTTCAAGATGTTGAAATGCACGCACACACACACACACACACACACACACACACACACACACACACACACGCCAACGTCTGAGAGAGGATTCGAACCTCGACGGCGAGCAACCGCGCGCTCCACAGCAAGGCGCCTTAGAACCCTCGGCCACTCCACCGTGGCTCCCGTCTTTTACTTGTCAAAAATGGATCTAGACATTCGCGTATTTGTCATTATTAAGTTTACGTAAATGGACTGGAACATTATTTTAGGCATAAGGGGCACTGTCGGGTTAGGCGACAATATTGAGAGGTGGTGACAATTTACAATTAGTAGGCGTCTAAATCCCAACATGCACGAGTGAATGGTCACGTTCGCAGGAGATGAATCAATATTTTTCGTATTATTACATTTTTTATTTTTGGAACATAGTGTTTGGAATATATATTTTTCCTTGAACGTGTTACTCGAATATTAGAATATATGAGTGCTTTCTATCCTATTAGTGAGGGTTGTGTTTCCCTTGATTCAGTTTTCCTTTCCAGAGTATCACATTTTTGTTTTTAAAATACCTTACGATGTTCATTTCAATCTTCAAAACTACTGGACGAATCTTCATGCGGTTCTCACAGGAAACATGAGAAAAGTTCGGGTCAACATATAGGCATAATTTCATCAAAATCGGATCACGAAAGAAAGATATCGTAATTTTAAGTGTTTTCAGTAACTATCGTGTCTCTTTGTTGAACTATTAAAAATCTCTTATCTCCAATACTACTTCACGGATTTTCATGGGGGTTTTCACAGGTAACTTTAGCGGAACTCTGGACAACATAAAGACTTCGTTTCATAAAAATCGGATCACGGAGAAAAAGAATATCGTAATTTGAAATTTTTTAATCTACGATTGACATGTCTGTCTGTCTCTTTGAACATGTTTATCTCCAAAACTAATTGACGAATTTTCATGGGGTTTTCCGACGTAACTTTAGGATAACGAGCTGTTACTTAAAGGCTTCAGTAATTAAAATCTGATCAGAGAAAATAAAGATATCATAATTTTATCATTTGTTCAAAAGCCATGGTGTATGTCTATTCGTTGAGGATAATCTCCGAAAGTACTACGCGAACTTTCCACAGGTAAACTGAGAATAATTTGGAGAGTAACCTAGTCTTAATTTCATCAAAATCGGATCACAGGAAGAAAAAATATCGTAATTTGTAGTTTCTGGTGTATGATATGCTTGAACTGCAGCGTAGTATAGCAAAGATCCGATAGAGGAGCTCTGAAATAGTATACCAAATAACTAATAAATTGCGATGCTGCGTTTTTTTATTCTCATAACTAAGGTGTAATACACTGAAACAAGGGCTACGACTTTCCTTACGGCAGCGGTGTAATGTATTGATGTTGGCAACGGCCATTGAAACTTTTTTGAAAAATCAGGTACAATGAGGGAAATAATTCTTTGTTTTGATAATGAAATAAATAATGTTCTTCCAAACAGTTAATTAATGATCCCCCTAAAGCGAATATTTCGTTGCCAACGTTAACATACTAAACCGCTGCCAAATTTAACACAGCGAATGTCTGTGGCAGAATTAGGCGACGCAATCTTATCCCTAAGAATTCCAACAATGAACATAATGTTACTGATTTCGCTTTGTGTATTATATAATTAATGACCTTTCTACTTTCGGCACGTTTCATTTATGTTACAACATAACGACATTGCTTCGTGTCTCTCAACGGTATTGATTTACATAAGAGTTCTTAAGGAGGATAATCCATTGTATGTAGTTTGTTTTGTGATTTCGGTGACCTTTTTTACTGACTGAGGTCCGGAATCCTAAAGTGCCATGATACGTAGAGTCCTTTATTTAACAACCGTTGCGAAGCACGGGCGCATAAGCTATATATGTATGTATATATTTTAATATTTCGGCCAGGGACGCTTTTGTTCGGGGACTTTGCCGATGGAAGCATTCGCGCACTGTAGGTTTGCCTCCATGGAAACGCGGGTACTATGTTGACTATATTGTTGTGTGTAGTTGCATACTTCAGAGTATATTTACAAGATTTTCATAAATAAATACCTAGGAGCATATATATGCTCAAGAAACATTTACTGCAGTAATTGAACAGCGTTCACTATAAGTGATGTAAACACAAGTATCAGCAACTTTCTTACAATAACAAAACCGACTCAGGAGGTAGTTACAAGACATTCTCGCAGATGGCAGCACTAAGCAGGACGGTCAGAAGGTGGCGCCAGATGAAAAGGCTGTGTCAGTCGGCTGGATACAAATAAAAGCTAAGGTGGACGCAAATGAAGCCACTATGCCTGTAAGGGTTAAGAGAGGTTTTCTGTCCGCCAAAGATTTCATTACGTTAAGGCTGCTGTATAAGATTCTAATTCATAACATTTCGTAGCAGGCTATCTTTCGTTATGGTCGTTATCCGGTGTTTACGGCAAAATAGGATATAGTATTGGATATGTTGCGTGAGTGAGATTTGTATTGGCTTTTAAGCTGAGTTGAAGGCAATGAAAGGGATGCAGTGGTTGGAAAGGGAGTAAGACAGGGTTGTAGTCTTTCTCCATTGTTATTCAATTTGTACATTGAGCAAGATATAAAGGAAAGCAAGGAGAAATTTGGTGAAGGAATTAAAGTTCAGGGGGAAGAATTAAAAACATTGCATTTTGCCGACGATATAGTAATTGTCAGATACAGCAAAGGACCTGGAAGAGCAATTGAACGCAATGGACAGTGTGCTGAAAGGTGCATATAAGATGAACATTAACAAGTGTAAAACTAGGGTAATGGAGTGCAGTGTAAGAAAATCAGGCGATGCTGAAGGAATTAGATTAGGTAACGAAGCAATAAAGGAGGTAGATGAGTTTTGTTACTTGGGCAGTAAAATAACAAATGATGGTCGCAGTACAGAGGATATAAAATGCAGAATGGCAATGGGTAGAAAAGCGTTCTTGAAAAAGAGAAATTTGTTAACATCGAATATTGATTTAAACCTAAGGAAGTCCTTTCTGAAGGCATTTGTATGGAGTGTTGCCTTGTATGGGAGTGAGGCATGGACGATAAACAGTGAGGACAGGAAGAGGATTGAGGCTTTTGAAATATGGTGCTACAGAAGAATGCTGAAGGTGAGGTGGGTGGATCGCGTAACTAATGAGGAGGTAATGAGCAGAATTGGGGAGAAAAGAAATTTCTGGCATGCCTTGACTAAAAGAAGGGATAGATTGGTAGGACACATTCTTAGACATCAAGGAATTGTGAATTTAGCGTTGGAGGGAAGTGTGTGGGGTAAAAATCGCAGAGGAAGACCAAGAGATGGATACAGTAAGCAGATTCAGACAGATGTAGGTTGCCGTTCTTTTGTGGAGATGAAGAGGCTTGCTCAGGATAGGGTATTGTGGAGAGCTGCATCAAACCATTCTCCGGACTGAAGACCACAACAACATCATACAGTATTTTTGTGTAGTATTTGTTGATTTTACATTTTATCTTACACTATATCTTGTGTATGAAGACAGTGGGGCTACAGTACTGATGCTGTATAACTAGTTTTTAATGTTTGGAGCATTGTGTTCTTCCTTTTAGTATTGTTGTTTCTTAATTGCACATAAACTATTATAGCGTATTATGTTCATTTATGTAGGGGCCTGAAGGTGGTGACATTAAGCACCGAAACTTAATTAAATATATATTTTAATTTCGGCTGTTGGGTTTTTCCACAGGTAAGTGACCAGCAGGAAGTGGCACTCTCTCACATACAAGACGGAGTTAATGGAGCTACATTGTGAGCCAGAGAGTAGGCAGGGCTGGTTTTTAACGTAATGTCAGCCAGGCAGTGAAAGGCCGGCCTGGGGCTACCGGGTGAAAGGAGTCGTTTACCAACGGCTTCTCTGCTGCGCGCGCGCGCCCAATGCCACCTGCAGGTTACGGCATCAGGAACAGCCGACCCACCCACAATGGCCAGGTATAATACTTGCACACCTTACTTTGGGATTTTGGACAAACGGGAACCTACAGCCAAAAGCCACACTTCAGGGAACGAGTATCGTCCAATATGCATGCAAGGAAATTTGTTGTTTTTATGCCATAGACCATTTTATTCACTGCCATACGACGGTGTCCATTTGCGTTTTGACGTTGTTTGTGTTAGACAAATTTGTTTATTTAATTTTCATCTCAAGTGAACGGTTAAGCCGTTATTTTCATTTAAAATTCGAGCTGACAATAGGCGATCGAAAAGGCCCACTTTCAGTGTTAGGGGAGGCCGGGGCACATTTTCCATAGGGGCAGGTTTTTCAACTCCATTTAGTTTCGAAACAAACGGCTAGATGGTACCACCGTTAATGTAGGAAGTAGCAATTTAGGAAATTTTCAGTGTTGTACCAGCAGTCACAACCTCGGCAGGGCCGTTTTCGTCATTTTTGCAAAGGTGAGTAAACTTCCACAATTGTATTGAAACTTCACATAAACATACTAGCGTTAAACCTATTATTTTGACACTGCACGCACTAAAAGTGGGTTTATTTCTTCACGTAAATGTGCATTTGTTTTGTAAATAGCTTACACGGTTACTCATGGACGTTGTGTTATAGTTCCGAATATGGTGACGGGGCACGTTTTCCTTATTGCTTTGAGTCGTAACGCCAAGTCTAAAGCAAATAAAAAGTGGGTACTGTGCACGAACTGCAAGAAATTGGCGCTTACGTTGTCATTCAGACAATGAGTATGAGTTTTGTTAAAAAATGTCTGTAGTTGTGAAATATTTGAGTCACATATTTTGTAAAACCTTTCAGTAGCATTTATTTTTATTTAATGTGGTTACTTTTATTATCCTTCTTTTGTAATGTATTGTAAATGCATAATAAAAATACATATTCAGTGAATTCAAGATAATTATCTCTGTTTTACCATTTAAAGCATAGTTGGAAAATTTGCCCCTGCACATTTTACGTAAGCTGGAAAACTTGCCCCGCATACGGGGCATATTTTCCAACGCATCATAGTCAGACAAAATCATTTTTTGCCACGAAGGATATTTACTATTTTCAAAAATATCTGTACAAGACTGTAGATAAAGGTATAGGAAATATAATGTTCCGCTGTTTAGCTCAAAACCGATAAAAATAAAAAGTGAAAAAATAAAAATGTAAAATGGTGGAAAACGTGCCCGGTCTCTTCTGCTGCCGTAAGGCCATTCCACACTGCAAGCGGCGTGCGTATCTGCATGTACGCCACGCTAGCCACGTACCAGTTCACACAGCGGCGGCAGCTGCGATGCTGTACCAGCCACGTTTCATGCAGAAAGTCAACTCCGACGGTTCCGTGGAGTCAGTCTGGATTTTTGTGCGGTTCATTTAAGAAACAGTGAAACTGTTTTCCGTTGGGATTTCAATAAAATATTTTGGTTGTACTTTTTTTTACTCTTTTGTTATTTAATAACACCGCATTATTATGTTTTGAAAACACTGGATATTCTTGTTCCCTGTAATGGGTATTCACTGCCTGTAAACACAATGAGCCCTGAATGTTAATACTCCATTTTATTTACAATTACTGCATATACTCCGCTATTATTTGAACAGAATATGAAAGCAGCTAATTTTAAAATTTTCTTCTGATTATTTCGGTTTATTGAAGTATTAGTTTCTTTCAAAAATGTAATAATAAAATAATAACAATAACTACAAATATCATTAATAAATACGGTGAACATTATGGTGACTGGACACTGCATTTATCAATATTGCACATTTTAATATAAGATTAGACAAATTTATTTTTAAGATATTTAACAATATTATCGCAGAATACGTATGTACTTATTGTCTTTTGATAACGCTTCGGCAATTTGATCCCATACTTTTTCCTTCGACGTAACTTCTAATGTAGGGTCCCGAAATCATTGGATGAGTATGTACTTCAATAAATTGTTCCATTTTGAACCCAGGAAGGTTACTGAAAAGCACAATCTCACACCATTTCCTTGCAAATGATCCACAATAAACACATTAGCTCAGACAACAAAGATGCGCTGTGTAGCGCACTAGGGTTGGCTTGTGCGATGTCTAACCTTCGCTCTGCGCATGCGCGGACTAAAAACGTGTCCGCCACGTTTAGAGAGATCGCTTGGGGAGCGAACGGAAGCTACGCGTGTCCAGCGCAGATGGTGTAGCACCTGGCCACAGAATAAGGAGTATACAGAAAGGAAACTCCCGCTGCAGTCTGTCGTCCAAAATTTAGTGCGCATGCGCAGAATCGGCCATCTTGAAAAGCAGTAAACGCGTGATCACCCCCTACTTTGTAGCGTGGTAATGCGCCGTCTTTGTTTGTTAATTGTGTATTTTAACTGCCTGAATCGCATAAACATAAAGAAGTATTTAGTACAGTGGAGTGCAGTGAAAAGAAAGAACTGTGTTTCAGTAGTTGCAGCTGTTCCGTTTTTATTATGAGCAGCAATAAAAGAAAAGACGGCCGCTGGTGTTCAGCACCTAATTGCCGCAATAATTCTCATACAAATAAGGATATAAGCTTCTTCACCTTCCCAAAACATGCTGAGCGATAAGTGAACGTCGCTATATGTATAGTAAAAGTTAAATGTTATCAGTTTCGAATGAGAGCAATGTGTGCATAATTATTAAAAGTAGCCGGTTAAATTGTACGATGCTTCTCGCCCTGCTGCAGAGGTTATGTTGGCACCAATGGTAATGACGGCAACTCAGATGACCAATAAATGTTTTTTTCGTGACAGCTTCAATTAAAACGAAATTATTTTTTTTCTGATCGGACAAGGGTACATACAAGAACGTGTCAACCATAGAGCAGGTACAGTATTAATTTTGCTGCGAGTGAAACGAGCAGCAATAACATTTACTCTGTACCCCGTGAAAAATATTAACAAAATTCTACACTTCATTGTTCATTTGTTGCCAACATAAGCACTGGAGCCCGGCGAGAAGCGTCGTAAAATTTTACCAAAGTAGCCTTGCTTCTTCTCTTGACGGTAAGTCTCGCTGTTCCTGTTGCTGCGGCAGTTCAACAGCATCGAAATGTCGAAGTACATTTGTATTCTATAATTATAAGTTTAACATTGCAGGGAATAATATGAAATGAAAGACAAAGAATAGTGCGAAAGTAGGCAGGTAAAATTTTACTTACGGCATTGGAGGCATTGTGTGCTAATGTTGGCAACGAATGCTTTTCGGATACTCAAACAAATAGATTAAGGGGAATAATTATTTTATGCCGTTCCTGCTCTACGGTTGACAGATTCTTCTATATGCCCTTCTCCGATCAGTAAATTAATTATCCTCCTAAAGCAAACACAACTTTTCGAACATTAAAACACAACTACATCACTGCCGTAAGTAAAATATAACATATAGGTATGTTTTAAAGGCAATATTTATTTCCAATGCTAAGAAATGGACTGTGACTTCAAGGAGAGCTGATTTTCTTAAAAGGATGCAAAATACTTAAATAAAAACTGCAAAATAGATGAGAGCATAATGAAAAGCCGTTTCCTTTCGTAAAAGTCGGTGAGATTAGCTGCAGTTGGTAAAAAGTCTATTTCCAGCCATAGTACTAAGTGGCTGTAGTTCCGCGTTTACTGCTTTTCAATATGGCGTCGAGCGCAACGCTTGGTAACATACAGATCAAAGGCGCCGCCCCCAGCTTTCCCTTCTGTATGCTCCCTATTCTGTGACCTGACTGCGGTCAGCAGTGTGAAAAGCCTCATTTGAGAACAAGGGAAGCGATCTTTTAAGAAGTAGCTAGCGTACGTCCGGACGCGCACGCTATGCGCAGTGTGGAATGGCCTGTAATCTAAAGTGGGCCAAAATAATAATAATAATAAGCCTTTTTCACATGACATATTGCGAGCCACGGAAGAAGGGCAACAGACAGACTGCATATTTCCTATTTCGTAAAGGCGTTTGACACGGTGCCGCTCTACAGACTGGCAACGAAAGTACGAAAATATGGAACAGCTTCGCACGTATGTGAATGGCTCGAAGACAAGTAATAGAACCCAGTTTGTTGTTTAAGACAACGAGCGCTAACGAAAGACTAGGCTATAGTCAGGGGTACCCGTGGAAAGTGTGATAGGACCGTTATTATTCCCTATCTGCATAAATGACGGCCGCGGTGGCCGAGGGGACTGAGGCGCTCCAGTCACGGTCTGCTCGGCCACTACGGTCGGGGGTTCGAATCCCCCCTCGGGCATGGATATTTGTGCCGTCCTTAGTATAAGGTAGTAGATAAGTAGTTTGTAAGTTTAGGGACTGATGACCCCTTAGTTAAGTCCCATAAGCTTATCAAACATTTGAATTTGAATAATAATAATACGAGGGGATGCTGAAAAGTAATGCTTCCAAATTTTTTTCGTCTGTTCGCAGCATGGTTGAGGTTTCGCATGTCCTGCATATTACTCGGTTGTCCCTGCCGCGCAGCTGACGCAAAGTACAACCCTCTGCCGCTAGAGGGCATCGAGTAGTACCGAGTAACACGGCGGTCTGTAAAGTGACTTTGTCGGTGCGTGAGAAACGGCGTGCTGTAATCGAGTTTCTACGCGCAGAAAACACGCCTCCTACTGATATCCAGAGAAGAATGAAAACTGTGTCTGGTGAAGAGTGTGTCGACATCAGTAATGTGCGCCAGTGGGCTGCCCGACCTCGTAAACGCAGTCCTAACCTCAGCGTCTGTGACAGAGCATGGAGTGAACGACCGCGTGCGGCAACAGACGAGACTCATCGGAATCGGGTTATCAACTCATCAGAATCGTCGGATAACACAGGCACAACTCTGACTGCAGTGTGGCATATCACTGGAGCGAGTAGAGGCCCTGATTGCAGAACTGCGGTACAGAAAAGTGTGTGCACAGTGGGTGCCCCATATGCTCACTCCTGACATGAAACAAAGGAAATTGGACATATGTTAACAATTGCTGTGGCGGTTGAGCAGGAGGGTTACGGGTCCCTTAACAACATTGTGACTGGTGATCAAATCTGGGTGCACCATTTTGACTTCCTAAGCAAGCGAGCATCACAGGAGTACCGCCACCACGGATCACCACCCCCGAGAAAGTGCAAGACCATGCCGTCGGCAGGCAACATCATGCTCACTGTTATCTGGGAAGTTCGAGGTGTTGTGCATATGGAGTTCATGCCTAATGGCACCACCATGAACTCCACACAGTACAGCGACACTCTCCATAAACTGAACGCAAGCATTCGAAGAACTCGTCCCCACATGAAACACCCTCTCCTTCAGCATGACAATGCCAGACCGCACACGAGAGCTGCGACATCTGCAACGATCTGCCGCCTTGGATTCACTGTCATCGATCATCATCCATACAGTTCAGACTTGGCTCCAAAAGATTTTCACCTCTTTCCAAAGCTTAAAGAACACCTTCACGGTGTCCACTTTACGACTGATGAAGCAGTGCAAGCGGAGGTGAGGTGGTGGTTCAGACAACGAGGTCCAAACTTCCACAGTGACGGGAACCACAAACTGGTCTCTCGCTGGGAGAAATTTGTGCGTCGCCAGGGTGACTGTTGAGAAATAAATATGTAGAAATGGTGAATAAAGATGTGGTATTGTAATACAGTTTGGTTTATTTCAAAAACCGTAAGGTATTAAGAGGAAAAAATTGGAGGCATTACTTTTCAGCATCCCTATGTAATAATAATACTGAAAAGCACCAGCAGAAGAAACTACAACGATTCTAATCAGATTACTGCTTCACGGACGGGAACAATTTGGTACCCAAATATATCTCTGGATAATGAAACTTCCTGGCAGATTAAAATTGTGTGCCATAACCGGGACTCGAACGAGGGACTTTTACCTTTCGCGGGCAAGCGCTCTACCACTGAGCTATCCCGACACGACTCACGGTGCGGCCCCACAACTTCAATTCTGCCAGTACCTCGCCTCCTAATTTCCAAACTTCACAGAAGTTCTCCTGCGAAGCTTGCAAGACTAGCAGTCCTGGAAGAAAGGATATGGTGGAGACATGGCTTAGCCACAGCCTAATGGATTTTTCCAGAATGAAACTTCTACATCTACATACATACTCCGCAATCCACCGTAAGGTTCGTGGTGGAGGGTACACTGCACCACTACTAGGCATTTCCTTTTCTATTCCATTCCTAAACAGAACGAGAAAAAAATGAATGCCTATATGCCTCTGTACGAGCCCTAATTTCTCTTGTCAGTAGGTGACAGGAAGATCGTACTACACTCGCCTTAAAATTCCGGCCCTATAAACTTCAACAGAAATTCACGAAAAGAACGTCGTCTTTCCTCCAGCGATCCCCAATTGAGTTGCCGGAGCATTTCCGTGACACTCACGCATTGGTCGAACCTACCAGCTGCTCGCCTCTGAACTGCTTCTATGTCTTCCTTTAAACTGATCTGCTCCGGGTCTCAATTACTTGAGCAATACTCAAGACGTGGACGTACAAGAGTTTTATATATGGTCTCCTTTACAGATGAAGTACATCTTCCCAAAATTCTCCCAATAAACCGAAGTCGCCTGTCCGCCTTACTCACAACTGTCCTTACATGTTCGTTCCATTTCATATCGCTCTGCAAATTTATGCCTAGATATTTGAACGATGCGACAGCATCAAGAGGCACTCTACTAATGCTGTATTCGAACATTATAGGATTGTTTTTTCTACTCATGCGCATCACCTTACATTTTTCTACATCGAGAGCTAGCTGCCATTCTTCGTACCAACTAGACATTTTGTCAAAGTCATCTTGTATGCTATTACAGTCAGTTAAAGACGACACCCTCCCATACACCACAGCACCATCAGCAAACAGACGCAAATTAGAACTTACTCTGTCCATCAGATCATTCATGTAGATAGAAAATAATAGCGGTCCTATCACACTCCCCTGGGGAACGCCGGACGATACTACTACTTAGGCCGGTATTACGCTATCAAATTATTGGACAAAGAATTGGACGAAAAAATTGGATGAAATATTGGTCATATTTTTTGACAAAGAAATTGGATGAAACGCAAAAGGGGGGTATTACACTATCATCAAATATTTTGTCAAATTTGCTTCAAAATGGCAGTGTAATGCTCAGCCATTGTTTATACTACAGTTGCGTTTTGTCTGAATTTAGAAGAGAAGGAGGGGAAAAAAGAAAAGGAAACGCACTTGGATGAAACCGTGGGTGTCAGAGCGAGATAAATAAAATTTGTTACGGGACCGGGAGGATTTTCCTTTTTTATGCCGTCGGCAGAACAGCCAGGCCGTTCACTGTTAATTATTTTGTCGCTCTTCATCCTTCACAGTTTGCAATAGACTAACAAAAAGGCTGACAAACAGTTTATACGAATAATTGTTAAGTTGATAAAGCAAGTTTCGTTAAATAACGTTTTAAATGGAAAATGTGACCACTGACAAAGAGGATAATCTAAATTGTTTTTGATGTTATTAACAATGTAAGGGGGGAAACATTGCTGATAAAGTAAATAGACTATTTATTTCCTCACAAAAATTGGCTGACGTATTTATATGTACATAGATTCGCTTGCAACGAGATGTCGATGTTTTGAAATTTGTTTCATTTCCCAGAACTTAGCACACCACGTTACCAAAATCATACATTCTAAAATCTGCTTCGGCCGTATTAAGATTTAGGGGTATTACTTCTTCAATTCTGATAGTATATAATGACTTTTTTACATCACGGATTGTAACTCAACCTCACTTTTGCCGCAGGGTATTGGGCTACGCGAATTGACGTGACGGACAGTGCGAATTGGCCTTGTCACCTGTTATACAACGCCCCATCTGATTTTTTTTTTTAAATTTTGTTGTTGCTAGAAAACACTACACAAACATTCCACTACTAGCCATGTTTACGAATACGAACGTTATGTCCAAGTAATTTCAGATATTTAACCTCCAAATAAAACAGCTGTAGTGGCAAGGAAGCTGTATACTACTAGCGCTCCAAGCGGTCACATTTCTCACTGCAGGAAACAGAAGACGAGCGATTTCTTTGATGAAATCTAGGTCGAGGGCTTAGATTGGATGAATTGGACGATGTTCCCATTACACTACGTCCAATTTTTCTTTGTCCAATTCTTTGACAAATAATTTGATAGTGTAATACCGGTCTTAGGAAGTCTTCCAGCCAGTCGCAAATCTGTGAGCCTACTCTCCTGCAGAGTGTGCGCTGATATGAAGCTTCCTGGCAGATTAAAATTGTGTACCGGAACTTGTGTGAAGTTTGGGAAGTAGGAGGCGAGGTACTGGCAGAATTGAAGTTGTGGGGGCGGCACCGTGAGTCGTGGTGGGGTAGCTCAGTAGTAGAGCGCTTGCCGGCGAAAGGCAAAGGTTCCAGGTTCGAGTCCCGGTTCCGACACACAATTTTAATCTGCCAAGAAGTTTCATATCAGCGCACACTCCGCTGCAGAGAGAAAGTTTCATTCTGGATCTCGGAATAATATCTGTCAGAAAAACATTAGAACGCAAATTATCTCGGGATAATCACAAGGTTAATGGTGTATGAGGCGGCAGAGCTGGAGCGATGTCTAGTGCTGCGTGTGGCTGTAGCAGCAGCAGCAGCAGCAGCAGCCAGTGGCGGCTGTTAACCCGCGGACCTGGCTGCCTAATTGCCGGCGCCGGCTCGTTTAACAGTGCGTGGGCTCCGCACGCACGTCGCACGCACACGCCGCCTGTGTGTGACTGCCGGCCTGCTGCACACGCCGGTTCCTGCAATCTCGAACTTCAAATCCGCGCGCGTTCACTCGCTACTGTCACAGACAAATATATGTTACTCTGTGCCACTGTCAACTAACCCTCTTCCCCGACCTTCACACCACACACACACACACACACACACCTACAGTCACAGAGTAACATATACAGAGAAGCAGCCCACCCTAAACC
Source organism: Locusta migratoria (assembly GCA_026315105.1). Taxonomy (NCBI): domain Eukaryota; kingdom Metazoa; phylum Arthropoda; class Insecta; order Orthoptera; family Acrididae; genus Locusta; species Locusta migratoria. The sequence goes on along the minus strand of CM048744.1, from coordinate 212,790,459 downwards.
ACTGTCCTACGCTCCCCTCGTAGTTCCGTAAGATGCTAGCAGGTGTCGGGCGGATCGCTGGCTTAGGGTGCCTCTCGCACGTCAGAGGGTAGCGTGGAGGGGAGGCTGAGGGGAGAGCTCGTGCCACCTGCCATGAGGCCAGGGCTGTGTCCGGCTTGCTGGCGTTTGAGGGGAGGTGGTGGTGGGGGCAGCCGCTACCTGCCGCCTGCTCTGGCCAGTTTAAAGGGCTGCTTCTGACCGCAGCGCCGCGCCATCATGGGACATCTTACGGAACTGCTGGAAACCCTCCCTCCCCGGAACGTAGGACCGGGCCCTTACGGAGGTTCCCCATCTGTATATATTTGTCTGTGCTACAGTACACTGTCCTGTCTTGCGCATTGTCATTCTTTTGTGCCGCTATAAAAAGAGTAATACAAGAAAGTACAAGGACAGAAATAAGAAGGCGAAAAAGATGAAATAATAATAATATCAAGAAAGCATTCAGACTTGTTCAAAACACATATTAAAAAAATGCCTGTCAAAAGGAACTAAAGTCAGACACTAAAACAGTGTTATCAAACTTATTTACATTTTTGAAAAAAGGGGTGCTAACTTCACAGGTCTCCCACTATTCAGAATTGCGATATTTCACGAAATTCTGCAGAACTATTTAAATTTTGTACAGAGAACTCTAGAACTATTGCATATCTGTCTAGAACTCTGAAAAAAATTTAAATTTTTGAAAAAAGTGGTGCCAACTTCACACGACTCTGGCGCAATTTTGTGTAGTTTTTCTCCCTATTTACGCAATTAGCTCATGAACTATTATCTGGGCAAAAAAATATCAATAGGATTTTCCGCAGAACTCTTTGAGAGCTATTTAGAGTTGTGATCAGAACTATGTTTACGCTTGTAGGCAAATAATTATTTGGAAAAAACTAAAATTTGTTATAGTTTTTTGTAATTTTTTCGCGAATTTGTGCAGAACTATTTAAATTTTGTACAGAGAACTCCAGAACTATTGCATATCTGCCTAGAACTCTGAAAAAAATGCACATTTTTGAGAAAAGGGGTGCCAACTTCACAGTAGCGTGTAAATGGATTCCTCATTATTGCAATTATCTCATGAAGTATAATCTGCACAGAAAAATGTCATTAGGATTTCCTGTAGAACTCTTTGAGAACTATTTAGAACTGTGATCAGAACTATGTTTGTACTAATAGGCAAAAAATTATTTTGAAAAAACTAAATTTTGTGGTAATATTTTGTATTTTATCGGCGAAATTTTGCAGAACTATTTAAATTTTGTACAGAGAACTCCAGAACTATTGCATATCTGTCTAGAACTCTGAAAAAAATTTACATTTTCCAAAAAAGGGGTGCCAACTTCACAGGACTCAGGCTGCAAGATCTCTCCCATCAGCCTCCCCTCCACGCTACCCTCTGCCGTGCGAGAGGCACCCTAAACCAGCGAACCGCCTGACACCTGCTAGCATCTTACGGAACTACGAGGGAACCTAGGACAGTGGTTCAGGGTGGGCTGCTTCTCTGTATATGTTACTCTGTGCTTATACTAAAGACGAGACAAACATCCATGCCCGAGAGAGGATTCGGACCCATGACGGCGGACGGCCGCGTGCACCGAAACACGGCGCTCCAATATGCGCGGCTAATCCGCCACGGCGAAGCGCTTCCCTCTGAGATGTTTTTCTGTAGCCGACCAAACAGGTGGGTGTCACAAGGCTACAAGTCCGGGCTGTAGGGCGAATGCTCCCACTTCAACTTTGGCCAGTACACTTTTTTTGACCCTGGAGACGTGTGAACGTGCGTCATTACGGAGCAGAATCACTCCCTCCGTGAGCAGCCCAGGCCGTATCCTCTCGATGGGTTTGCGTAGGCTACGAAGTGTCTCATAGTACACGTCACTGTTTTTCCGTGATCGAGGAATTCGATGTATATCGAACCTCGGACGTCGGAGAATAACACCTTACCTGCTGAGGGCACAGCCTTGAATTTTTTAGAGGGAGGGAACGACGCATGCTTCTCGTACCTAGAAGTAGCACTGCGTTATCCCAAAGCGGCATATCCAATCTTCAACCGGTTTGGCTGCTACGACGTTGCGTATCTTTTTATTTGAACTATGGCAAGTTTAACTGAACAACGTGCAACTGTGAAATTTTGTTTTCTGTTCGGTAAAAATTCAGATGAATCTGTTTTAATGTTGAAAACAGCTCAGCAAGATGACACTGAAAAACTCAAGCGTATCCGTGGTTTGCTCAATTTTCCAATGGCCGCATGTCGATCTACATTTACATGTACATAGATACTCTGCAAATCACATTTAAGTGCCTAGTAGAGGGTTCATTAACCACTTTCATAACCTATCTCTACCGTTCCATTCTCTAATAGCGCGCCGGAAGAAAGAGCACTTAAATCGTTCAGTTTTCGATCTGATGTCTATTTTATTGGGATGGACATGTCACCCTATGTAGGTGGGTGCTAGCAAAATGTTTTCACATTCAGAAGTAAAAGTCGGTGACTGAAATTGTCGCTAATAGATGTCGCCGTAACGAATAACGTCGTTCTTTTAATGATTACCACTTCAAATCGTGCAACTTTTTCGTGACGCTTTCCCCCTATAACTCGATAAAACAAAAACGAGCTGCCCTTCTCTGAACCTTTTCAATGTCCTCCGTCAGTCTCACCTGGTGATTGTCCCAAACTGGGCAATAGTACTCCAGGAGAGGACGCACAAGTGTGATGTAGCCAGTCTCTTTGGTGGAGCTGTTGCATCTTCGAAGCGTTCTGCCAATGAAACGTAACCTTTGGTTCGCCTTCCCCACAATATTTTCTGTGTGTTGTCTCCAATCTAAGTTGTTATTAATTGTAACTCCTAGGTATTTGGTAGAATTTACAACTTTGAGGTTTGACTGATTTATCGTGTAATTGAAGTTCAGCGGATTTATTTTAGTGGTTATGTATATTACTTCACACTTTTCATTATTTAGTGTTAATTGCCAATTTTCGCACCATGTAGAAATTTTGTCTAAATCGCTTTGCAGTAGGTTTTGATCCTCAGTTGACTTTACTAACCGATAAACGACAGCATCATCTGCGAACAATCTAAGGCAGCTATTCAGATTGTCTCCTAAATCGTTTATAAACACAAGGAAGAATAGGGGACATATAATGCTTCCCTGGGGAACGCCAAATATCACTTCTGTTTTACTCGATGACTTACTGACTATTACTACGAACTGTGTCCTTTCTGATAGGAAATTGTGAATACAATCGCGCAATTGGGGGCGAAAGATTCATGAAAAACCTCGCTTTGCCCGAAAATATTTTTAAAAATTCGAGAGGTTTAGCTCACAGACCGTCGAAGGCAACGAACTGTTAGATATGAATAGGTTATCTTAAAGGTGGTTTCAAAGATTATTAAGGGGAGATTTGGAAATACCAAGGGTTGCCGCCTAGTTTGTTTCTCTGGATCTGGCTTAAAAAAAAAAAAAAAAAAAAAAAAAAAAAAAAAAAAAAAAAAAAAAAAAAAAAAAAAAAAAAAAAAACATCAAGTTGAACCATGTGTTTGGAAAGAACAGCTTGAATCTGATGGAAATTTTCTGTCAAAGATCATTTACTGGTGGTGAGTCACGTTGCTAATGTTACGACTCAGAAACAAAGCAATTGTCAAGTTCATAGAAGACGTCATCAACCCCCCCCCAACCCACCCTTCCATAACTACGTGAAGACATATCAAGCATCAAAACCATGCTAATCTGATTTTTTGATACGATGGGTAAGAGTTAGTCTCCCCCTCCCCCAGGTCACGACACCAATCAAATCTTTTATTGGTAAGTTTTAAAGAGATTGCGCAACTGTTCGTCAAGAAGGATCCGGTTTGTGGCACACCGACATCGCACCTGCACATAAAGCCATCTCTGTTATTGGCTAAAAATGGTGTGGCTACGCTGCCCCACGCAACTTACTCGCATATCTTGGCTCCGGGCATAAATAGACACCGATTTCCCAAAATTCAAGAAGTCAATAAAAAACGGAGGGGTTGTCAGCCAATTCCACGGATAATTGAAAGTAGTGTTCCGAGTAGTAGAAACTCCCATGGAGAGAATGTATTAGTTGTAATGGAGAGTATATTGAAGAGGATAAGGTTATTTAGTAAACAGTTTGAAAATATGTAGCTTTTAATTAATTAATTTTTTTTTGGGGGGGGGGGTACTCCTTCGTAATACAGCGACGAGGATAGGAACCACATGTACAGGTGGAATACAAATGAAAATTAGTGAGAAGAGCAAGTGGAACAGAAATGTGAAGTATGTCCGTTCGACATGAGCAAGTAGCAGGGAATTTCCGGAACTGTTGGTTAACAATATTTAGCGGACCTATTTATAGATCCAAGTGAATCTGATTAGAAAACCGGCGTACGTACGTATTTATGTCCTGATTCCGCGCATGAAAATGGTAAGATACTTGGTACAGAGTCCCATGTTCCACTATTTTTCGACATGGTCACCAAAAGAATTAAGACACTTGACATATCGTGGGATGAACTTTGTTATTCCTGTGCCGTAGAAAGCTGCGGGCTGTATCACAGTCTTCTTCCCCATCGTCAAAACGCTGGCCGGAGGAGAGGTATTTCTTGAGATGCAGGAGAAGATGAAAATCGCTGGAAGCAAGATCAGGAATGAATGCTGGATTACCAAACGGCTCCTAACCGAACGTCTACAAAACGAATTGAAGGAGAGGCATTGAATTAAAATTTCTGCCGCGGCCGGGATTCGACCCCGAACCTCATGCTTACTAGGAAGGCACTATAGCCACTAAGCCACTACGATATAATGGATATGGCGATTGTGCGGTCTGTCTTAAGAAAATCTCCCTCCACAATACAAATTTCAATTCTGCCTTATGTTCCCCTATATAAATAAATATCAACGTCGCTTTAAGACGTGCAATCGCCGTATCCATTAGGTCGTGGTGGCTTGGTGCTCATAGCGCTTTCCTTGTAAACAGAAGGTCCCGGGTTCAAATCCCGGCAGCGGCACAATTTTAATTAAATGACTCTTCTTCAGGTTCAGTATCTTTCATATATATCGAGACAAAAACATGTCTCTGTACATTGATTTATTATTTGATATTTATGTCTGCTAAGTACTTGTGCGTCGTGTTGCATGGTGACGACCACTGACATGGGGCAGTACAAAACCCGCAGTAAGAATTCCACGCTTCTTCTTCTTCTTCTGAATGGCTAGTCCCAGTCACAGTAAGAGTTGAAAACTACTGTCGCATGCTGTTCCATCCACTCTATTACCCAGCTCGTTTTGCAGAAAGTATCAACATAATTTCGCAGCATGCAGTTGCATCGAGGGAAAGAGGATACAGAAGGCTTCGGCAGAGTGGAGCATGGAACACGATTTCGGGACGGAAAGATTGTGGAAACCGATTCGATATCGAGGCGGTTTCCTATGTGGTTTCTCTGAATGGGCACGGCCGTTTTCCCCTCTCCATCCTAGTCAAAACTTAACTACGGGGTCAAACTACTTATGAACTAGCTAACACTAAGGACGGCACAAATATCCATGCCCGAGGGGGGAATTTGAACCCCCGACCACAGCGTCCTTGCAGACGCTCCAGAAGTAATAACTGGCGAACATAATGAGACTTAACTACTTCTCTGTGCTATGACGGTGTCTCTGGAGTATACAATTACCTGTAAAAGTTCCCGGAAAAAGAAAATTCACTACGTTAACGGTTCAAACTTGCTTATTACACCTTTTTCACGTTAACTGCGGCAAGACCAACGGTGAGACGAGTAAAAATTCTCTCCACGGAGCTGTAGAAACGGAAAGAATTTTCAGAAGAGTTTCTTATCGCCTTCTGCAGATGTTACAAGGTTGAATGTTTATGTTTCTGTAACGGTTGACAGCTAAAAAGATTCCCACGAAATCTCGGTATGTCAGAAGGGAAGCTATAAAGGGAACAAACAGAGATATCTTGGCGGCAGTTTTTGATGTCTGAGTCGCGGTGAGGCAACTAGATGTCTCACCTTTACTAAAGCGATTCAGATAACACCGCAGCTTGTGTCTGACACAGATTACGGAATCTGACTTGCTAGAATGAGACTTAACTGACAAATGTTTCGTGAATTTTAAGTTTTCAGAGTACGACACAGATCACCTTTCGCGATTGTCAGTGCGGATTCCTAGGTTAACTTGCTTTAACTTCGGCCATCTGGGGTAAATTTAGCCACTGGGCTGTCAAATCAGTTTTTCGCTTCTGCCACCTAGTGGAGCAATGACTGAACTACTTCGACGGATGGAAAGTATAGTCGATAAAGGTCTCTAACGACCTCATTGACTCACTTTCCGCGCGAAAAATACCTTACAGTGCGTGGTTTTTTTTTTTTTTATATTTTAATTATTATTTGTGGTTTTAGGGCGCACAACTGCTAAGGTCATTCGCGCCCAGACAAGAACAGAGATTCGCTAGATCTCAAAAAATTGGTAACTGCCATTAGAACATCAAGAAAAGGCTAACAACGAAAGATAAAAGACAATAAAAAGGGTTAAATATCCTTTGATAAGTTGGCCAAGTTGATAAAACGCATAACTCGAGCAGCTGCTCGTGTGTCATCAGCTAAAATTTCCTCCAGAGTAGACGGAAAGTGAAGGGCTACACGGAGATGATTAAAATTAACACAAGACAGTAAAACATGTCGCACCGTCAGCAATTCACCGCAGGAGCACAGCGGTGCAGGATCGGCGGATAGCAAGTGGCGGTGGCTGAAACTGCAGTGACCGATTCGCAACCGGGCCAGGATGACCTCCTCTCGCCGAGAGGGGCGTGAGGAGACAGTGCGTGTTGATTTCGAGTTCGTGCAGAATAGCGTCGTTTTGTAGTGTGAAAACGAACGAATCTTTGTTTCTTACGCCATTAATATGTCTACAGAACTATTAGGTAAATATTTCTTAACGAAAAGTATATTTAAGGAAAAATTAGTGTAACGCAGAATTAATTTTAAGAGCTTTAGTATGAATTTTCAAGGTAACTTCGGCCATGACAAAAATAATTGGGAAATATTAGAAGGGCGAGCATATTGTAATTACAACCTTGTTTATTTACAAAATGCTCTAAGGGAGATTTAAAAAGCCTCTGAAATGTTTGCAGTATCAAGAACCACTCTCCAAGACAAAATAAAATGCCTACCGGGAAAAGAGGGTGTTTTCTCATTCTTTCTTTTGAAGTTAATTTTATATTTATTATTTTTACTTAGAAATTGAAATGCTTAAATATCGTAGTACTCATACCTATGTGCTTGAAGAAAATAGTATGTAAATATTAATTTATTTTATTTCGAAGAATGTCCTCTAGTTCACAGTCTTACCTATTGTGAGTGACACGCGGAAATGGACGTATGCTCTCTAAGGCGCCTTGCTGCGGATTGTGAGACTGCTTCCCGTCGAATGTTCGAGTCCTCGCTCGCGCATGTGCATATACAGGGTGTTACAAACAGGTACGGCCAAACTTTCAGGAAACATTCCTCACACACAAAGAAAGAAAATATGTTATGAGGACATGTGTCCGGAAACGCTTAATTTCCATGTTAGAGCTCATCTTCCACCTATGCTCACAGGAGCACGTTATCATGATGTCATACGGGATACTCTACCTGTGCTGCTGGAACATGTGCCTTTACAAGTACGACACAGCATGTGGTTCATGCACGATGGAGCTCCTGCAATTTTCAGTAGACGTGTTCGTACGCTTCTCAACAACAGATTCGCTGACCGAGGAATTGGTAGAGGCGGACCAATTCCATGGCCTCCACGCTCTCCTGACCTCAACCCTCTTGACTTTCATTTATGGGGGCATTTGAAAGCTCTGTCTAGGCAACCCCGGTACCAAATGTAGAGACTATTCGTGCTCGTATTGTGGACGGTTGTGATACAATAAGCCATTCTCCAGGGCTGCATCAGCGCATCAGGGTTTCCATGCGACAGAGGGTGGATGTATGTATCCTCGCTAACGGAGGACATTTTGAACATTTTCTGCAACAAAGTGTTTGAAGTTTCGCTGGTACATTCTGTTGTGGTGTATTTCCATTCCATCATTAATGTGATTTCAAGAGAAGTAATCAAATGAGCTCTAACATGGAAATTAAGCGTTTTGGGACACATGTCCAAATAACATATTTTCTTTCTTTGTGTATGTGTGTGTGTGTGTGTGTGTGTGTGTGTGAGGAATGTTTCCTGAAAGTTTGGCCGTACCTTTTTGTAACACCATATATATGTTTATGTGTGTGTGTGTTTTTGTTCTTAGCATAAGTTAAAGTATATTTACGAACATTCGAACACTCATTAGCAGGGGTGCTTTAAGGGGTTTTCCTTTAACGCCAAAGGACTTTTTTCTCAACAAACTACTGTCCCCATTTTCGAAGAAAATTTTCCTGGAGAGAGTGGGTCAGAGAATGATTTAGATGAAAGCTCTCCAATATTTTAGCGTTCATTTCAGGTGGCCGAAGGCAGGCGTTCGTATTCTCCAACCCAAATTCTCGACTTATAGGACACTACGATGGTAGTGCTCCCTGCCCATTAAATGTACAACTATCGATATAGTGTCAGTTCTTTTCGTACATGTCTATAACTGTATATGTGCTCCAACAGGCAGTTGACAATTTCAGCGCGGACGCATTAATAAGCTCTATCCCTTGCGGTAATCCAGTATAGACTGCGAGGAAGACGAACTAATGGGCAGGATGCTCTACCATCGTAATGGGCTACAAGTTGAGAATTTGGGGTGAACGGAAAGCGTGCCTGACTAGCCTAATTGGTTAAGATGACCGCTGGCCCCAAGCGGGACATCCGGGTTCGAATCTCTATCCAGTACAAATTTTCGACATCGCCGTAGATTTTATTTCAACGCCCCGAAACGGTCGAAGTTTTTCAATATTTAGAATTGTATGAAGACTCCACGACCGCTACACCGGTACTAATGATAATAGCAATTTCAGCATTGGTCTTACAAGAAGACGACATGAGTATTAGATTTTACATTTTTTGTTATTTATTGTACGTGAAGTTCAGAACTCAAATAACAATCAGCCAAAGCCATTCGACGCAACTGTAAAAAATTCTCGAGAAAATCGTCTTTGCACTTTTACAACTAAACGCAAGTATCAGTCATTAAAATAATAGCCGCATCTGTCGGTGTAGCTCAAGTAGTGGCGTGTTGCGCCCGGTGGTCTTGGGGTAAAGCGCTCTACTGGAAACCGAAGGGTTCGAAACCCGGTCAGACCTTGGATTTTTTCAGTCTGCGTTTTAACCCATCGCCAGAAACGGCACGTGGTTCGGACTTCACGTTAAGCTGGAGGTCCCCTTTTTCCGATTGGATAACTGTGATAGGCTACGGACACGCAAGTCGCCGAAGTGGCATCCAATTGAAAGACTTGCACTAGGCCAATGAGCTACGCGAAATTATTAGGCAGTAGTGTTGTGGCTTTACAGCTGTAGGAGTAGTGGTTCTAATTCCGTCGTGACAATTTTTTTCCATTGCGTTCGAATAGTTACACACTATCTTATGGTAATTATTACGGAAAGTGCACGTATTTTTCTTTATTCGTAATTTTCTAAATTTTACAGAAGATTGTTAATGATGATGGTTTCAATCAAAATAACATAAGCTACATTTTTTTATTTTATTGCAGTATTGGAATCACTATTGGTTGGGATAGTAGTCATTGATTGTTTAGTTTGTGAAGAGCTACGAAACTGTTTTTGGAAAGTCATCTCCATAGCCACTGATGGCTTCCCAAGAAGCTAACCTACTCAACCATCGTTTTCAGCTCGTCCCATACACATACACAAAAACTGACAACACGTGGAATTAACAGATCCCATTTTTTTCCTAATTCAGTTATATAAAAGATTGTCACAGTGGGATTCGATTCACCGACTCTGTGGTTGTGAGCCAGAGCGCTATCACCTCAGCTACACCGACAGATGCTGCAACTGTTTTAATTATTGGTACTTACGTGTACTTTGCAAAACTTCAAAGTAGATTTTCTCGAGAATATTTGAGAGTTGCGTCGAGTGGCTTTGGCTGATTCTTATTTAAGTCCTGATCTTCACGTATCAGAAACGTAAAGAAGTTCTAAAATCCGATACCCATGTGAACTACTTGTTAAAAATATTCATTAACAAATATTACAAATCGATTTCGGTCAATAATTGACTATCTTGAGTACTGTTTCGAAGCTCTGAGGACTCATGTACATTGCAGAAAATATTAGAATTAATCGTACATGAATCACGATCGGTCAGACTAAGTATACATACTCGTACAAAAAACCGTGTTTCTAATATAAGATGGCAGCATTGAGTCGCCGATATTTCCTTCATTGTGGCAGATCGAAGCTTAAAATGTAAATTAAAGCATCAAGTATTGAATTTTAATTTTCGGCATTAAGAAGACACTGATCTTCAACACGAATATTCAGTACTTTTATATGTTTTAATCTACATTTCAAGCATTAATAACAATGGTCACACAGTGACAGAAAGCATTAATAACAATGGTCACACAGTGACAAATCTAGATCCGCCACAATAAAGTAAATTTTCGACTCATTGTTACCACCTTTCACATTTTTTTGAAAACAGTGGCTAAGCACTACAATTTCAGTAGGAATCAAACTTAATGTTTCTAATATTTAATGCAGTTACTTGCAGGGTTATTACGAAACAGTGTTCGATTGAAGCCAAATCGATAAAGGACCGGATGGAAACCACAAACTGCTTTCCATAATCTTCCCATTTCGGCCAAATAACAAGGGAAAATTTTTCTCATTTCCCCAGGATCTTATCATACTTTTCCTTCGTCAAGAGACGCTAGCGACATTTCTTGAATACGTTAGATATTGAGAAATGTTGTTAATTCTTATCTGCAGTTACAGCAGTACTTCCATGCGTAAAACGCACGGAAGCGACGTGCATGACCAGAGCTATTACATGTGAAAGCCAGCGACTGCTCGCTGTATATCGACTGGTAACTGCTTCTTCTATCGCCTCTCTATTCACCTGTCAGAGCCTCTCACTGAACGCTTACTTTCTCGTTTATTGAGGCACGAAACAAAAGAGCCCTTTCAGTCCTTGGACCGACGAGCAAACACCTTTCCTTTATAGGCATCGGCGCTAACTGCTAAAGTCGTGTCTTAACGTAATAAATTACCGATAACTTGTTACAAATTATCTGTAGTTACGTAATTGATACAGGGCATTTGTGAACTACGGAGGCAAGGCGTAATTATTGTTATTGCCGTTTCTTAGTATTGAAAAAAAAAAAAAGTTATGCAACTGGAGAACGGACCTTGACTACTCGACATTTCAGTTTAATAACGAAGTTATTTTTGCCATGAAGCAAAGGTAATCTTGTCAACGGTTGTTCCATAGTTTCCACTCGGTCTAACTGACATTTCGTTGTCGAATACATTACCGCGAACATTCCTGCTATAACCTTTCAATCGATCTTGTAAGACGTCTCGCTCAGTCATAACAGCTCGGGAATAACTTCTACGCATGTAATAAACCAGCCATTATCGGATGTTCTGTCTTCAATACAGCTTCTCAAATAAGGCCAGGTCTTGGCCCACGAAGGATCCGCAGTTTGTAGTGACCTTTCTGATGGAGCCTGTGGGCAACCATTATTTTCAGTCGTTGACGTACTCCGCCGCTAAGGACGGATTTACGTTTTTAATGGGTTGTAGACTTTTGCCACAGTCATAATATTCCCACAGGTAATATTCAAATGTGCTATTTTTATTACAAACTACTGTAGCAATTTAATGTACAAAATTCTGGAAAACTAACGTAAGCTATACCCAGAACACTATTTTGTCGGAACTAAACAATTTCCATCTTCTCATCCATTATGACGCATCGGAAACGTTTGATAATGACAGAAATTGGAAATGATCGTGTTCTGTATTTCACTGAATTAAGGTTATATGCCACTACTGCGGCCTATCCCGCCGCAGGTTAGAGCCCTCCCTCGGGCGGGCGCGCGCGCGTTCGCGCGTGTGTGTGTGCGTGTGTGTGTGTGTGTGTGTGTGCGTGTGTGTGTTCCTTAGTGTAAGTTAAAGTAGTTTGTAAGTCTAGGGAGTGATGGCCGTAGCAGTTTGGTCCAATAGGTTTACAAACTTTTGAAGATTTGCAGTTCTTTGGTCCGGCGTTGCTAACCGAGTGACGGAGGTTGCGGACAAATGGAGATTCCGTGCTAAGTTCGTCCGATAAAACTGCCATAATGTCATGTGAGGCACCCGAAGGAAATACTGGCTGCGTACTCTTCTTCTTCACAACAGAAAACAGCCTGTATGATGAGTATGCTGTAAAAATATGTACGGAAACGCCCATGATTAAAAAAAAATATAAAACAATGGTTCCATCAATGCTGACGGATGGTGCTGCAACCAGTTATCAATTTGTTGAAAGAATGTAGTCGCGGTAACGAAAAAGCTTTTTATTATTTATGATGTTTCGCCATTTTGGGGCATCATCAGATTATGTAAAATAAACGAGGAGGTTATGTGTGATGGTTCAGTACAACTATTTTATACATTATGATGCTCCAAAATGGTGAAAAATATCCTGTAATATTTTCAAAACCGTGACTGCATTCTTTGAATAAGCTCGTGATTTTGTGTCTAGTGAATGAAATGGTCAGCACCTAGAGGTTGAATATTGACGGGGTTCCGTAAACTTCAAATGTTCGTTAAGCTTAAGGGACTTAACTGCGGGGTCATCAGTCCCTAAACTTACAAACTACTTTATACTAAAGACGGCACGAGCATCCATGCCCGAGGGGGGGGGGATTCGAACCCCCGACGGGGTACGGCCTCGCACATCGGAGCATAGTGCCTCAATGCGCTTGACCACTCCGCCGAGGCTTTCGTAAACTGACAAACCAGTCAGTCAATATGTATTATGAAGTATAATAGATTTTTATTTATGTAAAAGTATTTAAAAGCATTCATAGAAAACCTTGGGCAGAGTGACGACTCAAATCATAAGAGTCAATGGAAGTGTGTGTCAATGGTTGTCGCTCTGATATTTTGTTACGATTTGCGAAACTGTCAGGCATTGGCAAACCAATGGGAAGTGACACACTAAAATAAGACCAGGTAACTGTATGATGACGCTGCTGCCCAGAAAATTTTACAAGAGAACAAGGACCATGTGCGAAATACCTTATACCAGATATGCAAAGGCAACAATTTATTTCTCGCAAAAAAACTGAAACATCGAGTAGGGTGGAGAGCTGCATCAAACCAGTCTCCGGACTGAAGACCATAACAACAACGAAGTAGTATTAGTAGTAGTAGTAATAGTAGAAGAAGGCAATCTGTTGAATTATTGCAAGTTATTCCCTTTACCTCTTTCAAAGGAGAGGACTGGAATTGATACTTGGAGCACAATTTATGTTCCCCATCTTCGTTGGCTACGTGGCAAGAATTTCATTACCAGAAATTCCAAAATATGATTTCCCCCAGACGATAACAGGTTCATCGTCTTCTTGATCCCTTTAGCAGCCCTTGACTCATCTTGTACGGACAAAAGAAGCCCAGTGTATAAAGTTCGCAATCTGTTAGAAGATATCAGAATCACATCAGTCATAACAGTTAAGTACAATAAGAAACAAAAGGAACATTTGAAATCAGCCTATGCAGCTTTTAAGAAATTTTATCTTCATAAGTTTAGTGACTTGCATAAAGTCTACAGATCGTTTTTTGTTTGGGTATCAGTGAGCCAGAAAAGAATAGCGACTTACGAGACGAAGGATATCGCCCAGGATGCTTCTCTAGATTACTCTTAGTTGGCTTCATTGTTAAGATGTTGCCTGCCACTCCATTGGCGGGATTTAGCGGTCTTCTGGTGTTTACAGTGCCTTCATGTTACTGCTGTTTGATGTGACGACATATTTTTCATGTCAACGACATATCGCCTACTAATTAAGGTCTTCTAGTGGCCTGAATTTCACAGCGCTGCCTATCCAATATGTGCATTTTTTAAACAATGGTTATTTATTTAAACTTTGGCTAATGAGCGACATCAACATCTCCTAGGAGCCTGCTTTAGGAATACTGAAACACCCAGTACATGCACGGGAGTAAAATAATGTGCCCTTTTATGTCTAACTTTTAATTTCGCGTTTGATAGTTTTTTGACAATATACGTATCTCCCAGAAAGAACTCTGCTTAATCGCATATAATAGTATTAGTATTTACGTTCAGATACGTTCATCAATTTGTTTAAATAAATAACATTTCCCAAATTCAAACTACGATTAAGCTATTTTCCAAAATATTTTTTTTCGTGGTTTTTATGTTCATAACTCCTAAGTAAATTTGAACTTTCCCGAAAGTTGCCTTGAACCCCACAGTTGATGTGGTACTACTAGAAGAGGTATACCTTTATCTTACTTGTAATTGCAAATTTGTTAAAGACGCATCTACCAAAGAATCGTTATTAAGGAAATGCCAGATAGATCTATATGTTAAGCTCGTGAAGACAATTGCACAGACAAGGAAACAGTAGGATAGAAAAACAGATCTTTAAGCACGTCTGATGAAAGTAATTATTAACTCGTTGATACCTTTTTCTTATTGCTTTGCTGCGCCATTTCCGCGGGGTCGCTATGGTTCATACTGGATGTGACATGGTTACATTTATTAAGAGTTAACGGATCCCACGTTGGTGCCCAGTTGAGAACGTATGTTCTCCAAATGTGTGTGTGTTGTGCTATCCAAGTGTATGAGTCGGAACGGTTTCAAAATGTTTGCGAATCGTGTAACTGAGATGGGAATTATGTACCAGCCCATCATGTGAAAAACTGCCTAAAAACCACTATCATGGCCGGAACACCGACGATTCTCGTACTTAATTAGATGTGGGGTCGTGCATCGGTATGAATCTTGTAAACGGCTTGCTAGCACGCTTGATTATTCTGGCGGGTAATTAGACGTTGTACCCAAGACAACGAAAAAGATCAAGGAATAAAGAACGCAAGAATGAAGATGGTGAAATATCTCAACTACTAACAACTATAAGACTTACGAGGTAGAAAGGAACAAAAGGACTGACTTTAGCAAGCTAAAACAAGGTATGATAATAAGGCGAAATAATATTTTAGAACCAGAAAATACCAAATGAGACGTTGACAGTTACAAGTCGTAAATGGCTATTTTTGTGGGAAAGAAACAGAAAATTATGGCAATTCGTAGGAATTCTATCGCAATCTGTTGCGGCAGCCAACAGAACAGTTCTTGTCTCTGCCGGTAGAATGCGCCATTGTCACGGTTGTGCACAATCAACAAGAGAGAAATTTTTGAAGGTCGTTATGAATCAAGTAAGATACTCATTACACAAATAAAAACCTTCCGCTGCAGGCCAAAATGCGTATTGCTACGTCTAAAGGATTGAGCAATCTCAATCAGGTGAGAAACTACGTACTTGGATAGGAAAGCGTAGTCGAGATTGTCGTCTCGCCAGAAGAGACGCTGCATACGATTTGGCGTGTTTGATCCGACGGCTGTCCTTGAGTAATAATAGGGAAGCATGCTGTTTCTCCAAGGAAAATTATTGTTGTTTCAGTTGACGCAGGCAGAGCGCCAACTGGCGTCATACTCGCTCAGTGTCTGGCGTCAAGTATGTGTGCCACTACGTATCTTGCAGCTTCTGCCCACCGATGATTGCAAGAACTATACCGAGAAAGTGGTCATAAAAATGAAATAACCTTTCATTGCGCATCTATATAAGTTAGAAGATATTTTTTCCAGGTGATAACTAGTTTAAATCCTAGGGATGCCAAAACACTGTACTACATTGTGGTTTGACCTACAATTTAACGATTTGTAGTAACGTCTATGCTTATGCTTTGCATCAGCCATTTGTTTCTTCGGAGACACAGCCTTAGTATTTGGAGTTTGTATGTGAGAGTAATAAATCCGTGCCGGCCGCGGTGGCCGAGGGGACTGAGGCGCTCCAGTCACGGTCTGCACGGCCACTACGGTCTGGGGTTCGAGTCCCCCCTCGGGCATGGATATTTGTGCCGTCCTAGTTCGTAAGTAGTTCATAAGTAGTTTGTAAGTTTAGGGACTGATGACCCCGTAGTTAAGTCCCATAGACTCTACAAACATTTGAACATTTTGAATAAATCCGTTTCGAGGAGGAGGAGGAGGAGGAGGAGGAGGAGGAAGGAAGCTTAAGAAAATCGGCCGTGTCCTTTGAAAGAAACCATCCCGGCATTTGCCTGGAGTGATTTAGGAAAATCACGGAAAACCTAAATCTGGATAGCCGGAATGAAAATGGCTTAATATTTATTTATCCTATGTAAGGACCCTGGAGTTCGAGGCAGATAGTAGGTATTGAACAGAATTGGTGAGAGAAGGAATTTTTAGCATACCCTGACTAAAAGAAGGGATCGCTTGGTAGGACACATTCTTAGACATCAAGGAATCGTAAATTTAGCATTGGAGGGATGTGTATGGGGTAAAAATCGCAGAGGGAAACCAAGAGACGCTTATGGTAAGCAGATTCAACTGGATGCGGGCTGCCGTTGTTATGAGGAGATGAAAAGGCTTGCTCAGGATAGAGTAGGGTGGAGAGCTGCATCAAACCAGTCTCCGGACTGAAGACCATAACAACAACAGTAGTCGTTAGGAATATTCCGCTTTACGGGTGTTCCTCCCATCAACATCATGAACGAAGAAGTCATTAAGTGGAAATAGGAAAAGCATTATCTGCATTAAATTCCACAGTGTGAGAAAGGTGTGGGAACTGCGAAGCCAGAGAGAAAGAGAGACTAGGAAGAGAGATTGTGGGGAGAATAAGGCGATGTCCATATTTACTACGTCTACACAGATCTACCGCGCACTACCCCAAGGTGCGTAGCGAAGGGTACCTCTTACCACTACTACCCATTTCTTTTTCTATTGCTTTAGACCACTCAGCTAAAACAACGTTGCAGCCAAAGCAACTACACGGACTGTCTGAAAGCATGTCTACCTCCACACCACATACTTTAATTCTGCCTCATGTTCACTGTGAAATGCGTATCAAATTGCCAGGACTCTCCTATATTGGAATAGCACCCCAGCAAAGACCGCGAATGGAAAAAATCCAGCCTTCTTCCTCAGGCCGAAGTGATATAAATATCTACAAATAATACAATTCCTTGAGACAACCATGTCTCATTATACCAAAGGTATTAAACATAAGTAGAGGCATTGAATTAAAATTTTATCTGTGGTCGGGATTCGAACCCGGGACCTCCTAGTTACTAGGTAGGTGTTTTACACCACTCACAGGGAACATGAGGCAGAATTGAAGTATGTGGTGTAGAGGATAACGTACTTTAGCGGAGTGGTCTAAAGCACCTACCTAGTAAGTAGGAGGTACTGGGTTCGAATCCCGGCCACAGCTCAAATTTTAATTCAATGCCTCTCCTTATGTTTAATACCGTTGGTATAATGAGACGATGTCTCAAGGAATTGTATTATTTGTTGATATTTATATCACCTCGGCCTGAGGAACAAGGCGGGATTGTCCCATTAGCATTCTTTGCTGGGGTGCTATTACAATATAGGAGACCCCTGGCAATTTGATACGCATTTCACAAGAAACTTGAGGCAGAATTGTATGTGGTGTGGAGGGAGACATGTTTTTTCTATTGCACTAACACACAGAATAAAGGGGAAACTAATGCCTGAGTGACTTCGTACAACCCCTTATTTCTCTTTTAAATTTGTGGTCTTTACTCGAAATATAAGTTCGCGGCAGCAGAATCTTTCTGCAGTTAGCTTCAAATTGCGACCTTCTAAATTTCCTAAACAATCTTTCTCGAAAAGTACACAGCTAAAAACAATTTGGGGATCAGAACACATAAATGATACACTATATGGTAACGTATTTTATTCAGATATTGCTTCAAATTGTAGTTTGTGTGTGTTACCACGTGCGTTTTCCATCACGCGATTTAAATAACTAATAGGTTTAAGGCATAATTAAGTTTTATTGAGCAATGTGGCTAATTAATCATAAATTCCTGGGAATTTATGAATTTTGGGAATATTTCCGGCAATATTCCCTGGGAATATTTCCTCCATTTCAACTTCCCGGGAATTTCACAACAGTGAGTCACTCAAACAGGTGCTGCCACATCCCGCTGTTCTGTCCGCTTTCAACTCTCATATGGCTCTCCATGCCATATTTCGGGCAAGTCACATTGTTCTTGCATTGCACGACCTGCTCACTGCACTAGCGGAACCGAGCTATTTGTGTAATTCTTTTGGTAGAGTAAACTTAGATCAAGACCAACGCCATCTGCAGCAACGTTCTGTTATCACAATCACGGTTGCAGTATGTTGTTTCCGCTCCGTAGAACCGACCGACAAAAAGACGTCGAACCATTTTAGTTCAATCTGCCGATAACAGCATTTCAGAACCTAAGTATCGCAACTGATCGCCAAATTGTTTTTACCTTTGTATATTTAGAGTTAGCTGCTATTCGACACAGCAATTATAAATTTGGTTCAAATGTTTGTAAATATAGTTGCAATTATCAGTCCTTAAACTTACAAACTACTTAAAATAACGTATGCTAAGGACAACACACACCCGCACACACCCATACCCTATAATAAATCTGGTCTGATTCTGCGTCCTACTACACTTATTCAATGACACCATTTTGTACACCACAAACAGCCGCAGGCTCTCACTGTGTTTGTCAGATCATTTATGTAGATAGACAATAATGACGGTGTTATTAACAAGGAAGTGAGAGCTGCGTGAAAGTAGAAAGAAACAAGACGTACGGGTTCGTCCATAAAAATGAAGCAAGGAAGTGATCCATCTCCTCTACTTTTCCCTACTGTCATGAACGAGATAACGGCAGTGCAGCTAAGTTAAGGAAATATGAGCGTAATATTGTAGGAGGACATTGTAATGCTGTGGTGTAGTGAACAAGAAAAGGTGCAAAATAAGTTAAATATATAGTTTTAAATTCAATGCTAGAATAAGAATGACGAAGGGTGATGACAACGAGGAATGAGAAGATAGCTGCAACAGATTTAATGATAGCATAAGAAGTCCCGAAGACGGTGGACAGATTTGAAGCTTCGATCGTGCGAAACCCAGCTTGCCCTCTCATGACATCTATGGCGCTATGGATAAAGAGCAACATGCAGCCTGCGATTTTCGAAAGGCGTTTGGTACAGACTGCTAACGAAGGTACGAGCTTATGGAATAGGTGGATGGATGGATGCTTGGGGTTTAACGTCCCATCGACAACTTGGCCATTAGAGACGGAGCTAATGATCGGAGTTTTTGGGTTAGGATGAGGAAGGAAATCGGCCGTGCCCTTTGAAAGGAACCATCCCGGCATACGCCTGGAGTGATTTAGGGAAATCACGGAAAACCTAAATCTGGATGGCCGGATATGGAATAGGTACCCAAATTTTTGAGTGAATCCAAGACTACTTAAGTAATAGAACCCAATTCGTCCTCGATGGCGAGTGTTCATCAGAGACTAGGGTATCGTCGGGTGTGCCTCGGAAAAGTGTGATAGGATCGCTATTATTTTCTATCAACATAAATTATCTGATGGGCAGAGTGAGTTGCAATCTGCGGCTGTTTGCTGATGATGTGTACAAGAGGGAGTCCTCATGGAATGACTGTAGTAAGATGCAGGATGACTTGGACCAAAGTGCTAGGTGGTGTGAGGAATGGAAACTAGCGCCAAATCTAGAAAAATGTAAAGTTCGAATACCTTAGTAGTGTGGCTGGTTGACAAAGTCGCTTCAATTAAATACCTAGGCGGAGAGGCGGTCTAAGACTGTCGGAGGCACGGAGAGGCGGCAAAATAAAATGAAGCCCCCGTCCACTTTTACATACTTGTATTATTATAAAAGAGTAAGATTTTCAGGGCCCCCAGGACGAGAGGCACGTAACAGGTCCTTGAATGAAAGGCCAAGTGTGTGTAAAAAAACACCCACGCGCTTTCGAGGTATTTAGAGGCCCCCAAGACGAGAGGCCCTTGGTGGTCTCCTCCCCCTCCCACGCCGTCCTTAGTTCGCCACTGCCTAGGCGTAAAGCTGCACAGCGATATGAAATGGAACGAGCATATAACGACAGTCGTGGGGAAGGCGAATGGTCGACTTAGTTTCATTGGGAGAATTTTGGGAAGGTTTGATTCGTCTATAAAGGAGACCGCATATAAAACGCTTGTACGACCCCGTCTTGAGTACTACTCAAGTGTTTGGGATCCCCACCAGATCGGTTTTAAGGAGGACATAGAGATAGTTCAGAGGCGGGCGGCTAGGTTTGTAACTGGTAGATTCGATCAATGCGGAACCTCTTCCCACGTAATGCATCCTTCAGTGCACCAAACAAATAGAAATTACTAGTTGCTAAATTAGAACTTCACAGGGAATGAGGCATACTTCATTTTGTCGATTGTTTCACCGGTTAGTTGTGCAATATGAGGAAGTGCGTACTCTTGCTGGAGAATCACGTGTCTCCTCTGAGATCCCCGACGTTTCTGCCTCATGGTTGGTTTCATTTTGTTTGAAAGCAAATCCGAGTAGGACTGGCTGCTAACTGTACGCTGCTTTTCAAGTTAATGGCAAAAGAAAATATAATAATAGTAATAATAATAATAATAATAATAAACTTGACCTCAGCGTTCCAAAACAGAGTCGACGTTTCCTGCTTCTGATTGGGTTTTGAAATTTTTTCTGACAGGGATTTGGTGTACTTCCAATCCGTGCTCTGCCTTTTTGATCTGGTTCATAATAATGAACCGAAGGTTCACCAAAAGTTAAAATTTTGTTGATTAAGCGCTCCTCTTCTCTTTCGTAACGCTCTTTTAGTTTTTTGCACACTCTCGATCTTGTTTTGAAGCGCAGCCGCGTGAACTCCTTTGGGACCCATCTTGCGCATGTTTTGTGGTACTACAGCTTCTTGTAGATACTGTACCAGTATTAACTTGAACAACCACCATTTCCATAGTCACACAGCAGTCGGCACGAATAATGGACCAATTCGACTTACAAGTGAGAAAGTTGAAACTGCAACTGGTCGGCCATGACGATGTTCGTCAGATAGTGAATTCCGACCATTTTTGAACTGATCTACCCACTTGTAAAAATTTGCACGATTCATACAACCGTCATCATTACACATTGACAGGTTTGTCACCTTCATTAAGTACGAAACGAATAGCCGAACCAGGTTCAACGAATGTGGAACTTTCAACTGGATTCGCCATCTTGAAATGTATTTTTGCGGTTACGAACAAAAACAATGTTGATACATCAGTGATCAGGGCTCATCCCAGTGATGCCAACTTAAAGCCATAAAAGTACCAAACTTGCCCTACTAACAGTCTCTCCCCCACAGACTAATTTGTCTCTTTAATTATTCAATGACCCTCGTTTATGTAGTATTTTGTCTATCCCAGCAACTGTTACTTATTTGGTTTTTAAAATAACAACTAGTTGCACTTTATTAGTTTTATTGGCCAGTTTCGGGCACTTGGAGCCTTTGTTCAAACATGTGTCGGCAGTCTTATATGCTCAGTCTGATGTCTCAAGACATTAGGGCATCAAGTACCCGAAACCGGTCAATAAAACTGTTTAAGTGCAACTGGTCGCTGCAGCTTTAAATAGTAATATGCTATAGGTTTCAGAAATTACAGCAACCAGTCGCCTTTTGTTTCTTCTTAATGAAGATTTATTTAAACCATTACCGGTTTCAAGCTGCCTAGCAGCTCATCTTCAGATGGTATAAAATATTACAAGTTACATTTCAATCTGTGGTAGGGCAGAAAACGAGAAAATGGTAAACACTAATTTTGGTAGGCTATACTTAATAATTACAATATAAGTTTGTCTTCAAGACATTACTTACAGTTATGCACTTTACAATTAGTTTTTCCATATTTGGTCCGCTTATTGATAGAATATCAGAACACTTCTTTTCCATCATCATGCCACAACAAATCCCACGAATTTTAGGTGGTAAAATTGATAAATATTTCACACACATTACGACTGTTTAGCCACTAGCATAACTTACAGCTTGTAAACAAACCAAAGAGTATGTTTATACACAAGATAAGAACTATGTGAAACCAAAGACTAATAAAAGCTTATCTTATTATAGAATATACATATGATGCCAATTTAGATTACATAAGATTAAAAGTTGTATTCAAAGTTAACATATGTATATAATATAATTTCAAAATGATAGTTACATTAATATTAGGAGTATTGATTTTGTGATTACTATTATATCTGTTTACATGCGTCACATGTGTTTTAGGTGGCATTGTCTTATATGCCACCTAAAACACATGTGACGCATGTAAACAGATATAATAGTGGCATGATGATGGAAAAGAAGTGTTCTGATATTCTATCAATAAGCGGACCAAATATGGACAAACTACATGTAAAGTGCATAACTGTAAGTAATGTCTTGAAGACAAACTTTTATTGTAATTTAAGTATAGCCTACCAAAATTAGTGTTTACCATTTTCTCGTTTTCTGCCCTACCACAGATTGTAATGTAACTTGTAATATTTTATACCATCTGAAGATGAGCTGCTAGGTAGCTTGAAACCGGTAATGGTTTAAATAAATTTTCATTAAGAAGAAACAAAAGGCGACTGGTTGCTGTAATTTCTGAAACCTATTTCAATAAACAGTCGCAGGTTCCTACACAATGGATAAAAGTTTCAGTAATATGCTATGTCTGAAAATAGACAGTAAAAGGGTTGCCTGTCGGACGTTTGTGAATGAACATTGTGTTGATGACTCGAGGTAGTATGAGAGTGCGAGTTGATGTCATCGGCATTGAGCAGCCAGTCTGTTGGCCTGCACTGAGCGAGCAGTGCGTTTGCAGCAATTGGGCACGCCGCAGTATATCACTTTGTCCCCGTTTAGCTCAGATGTTAGTGGTCTGTTCTCCACACTGCAGTTTGCAGTTCCACAGCCTGTTCAAAGCATTCCGCCTGATGTGAAATGCCAACCAACTGCAGCAGAACTTCACAGAAGAAAATTCTGATATCCGCTGACCAGTGCAATGTACTTTACAAAAATGTTCAAATGTTTGTTCAGCTTATGGGACTTAACTACGGGGTCATCAGTCCCTAAACTTACAAACTACTTATGAACTACTTACGAACTAGGACGGCACAAATATCCATGCCCGAGGGGGGATTCGAACCCCCGAGCGTAGTGGCCGTGCAGACCGTGACTGAAGCGCCTCAGTCTCCTCGGCCACCGCGGCCGGCTGTACTTTACATTCTACATATAATCTATATATATAAATGTGAATGTCTGTTCGGCGTACGTTTATCACGTCTGAACCACAAGACATAAAGAGCTAAAAATTTGTATAGTTTCTAATGTCTTCCCGGGGAAGGCTTTAGGCACGGTTTTATGGCTATATATGTGAATGTCTGTTGGGCGTACGCTTATCACGTCCGGACGACAAGACGCAGAGACTTAAATATTTGTACAGTTAATAATTTATACCTGAGGAAGGTTTTAGGCACGGTTTTATAGCGATCTGATAGATATTTAGTAATTTGAAGAATATAACGCGAAATGCGGAACAATATTCACTCTTTGAAAATTATATTTACTCTTTGAAAATAGTTGTATTGGTTGCATTGTTGCTTGAGGGTGGTGATGATAAAACGGTGGAGTTTATTGAGATGGAAAGTTATCGGTGTATATAAAATTCTACGCGTGCGGGCGAGTGAGTTAATGTGTGTGTGTGTGTGTGTGTGTGTGTGTGTGTGTGTGTATTTCGCTCTGCAGTGAAAACTACAGAACGCAAACGCACTGAAGGCCAGAGATGACGTTTGCGACTCTATAGCAAGGAGGTTACATACAGAGAAATGTGATGCCACAAAACATATCTTTGGTCTGTGCGTGCTACAATGTCTTTATCTATTTCTCTGTAAAGATAAGCATACGAATAAGAAAATATAAGAATAAATAAATAAAGCTGGAAACGGGTTGCACACAACGCTGGTGACTACTTTGAAGGACAGTAACAGGTGGAAATATCTATCGCTCTTGTATCGGTTGTGAATAAATACTTGCCACTAAGTTCCAACCCTCGTATTTTACTTGTAAGGGGGCAAGTATTCGAAAAGATTGAAAAATCACTGCTCTACAGTAAGTAGACTTGCCCAACAATTTCTAATCTCTATTTTCAATAAAAATTGAACACTATATTTACAGAATTTTGATTGCAATTCATGTACACTATTACTTCCTAAAATATTTACTATTTCTCTTGACCACCGTGTATTCCGAATCATATTCTTATGATTCGGACTGCAGTTTTCACATAACGGTCTGAATATGTCAATTCGTACCTGAAGTGCTATGACCGCAATAAAGTTCCTTACATGACAAGTATAGTCCTATTAATATAGCTACGACTTTGAAACGTGCCCTAAGACAGAAGAAACACCACTGAGAATCCAGGAAACGATTATAAAGTTGCCGCTAAGCGGCAATCATAGAAGGAAGACTAGGAAGCTGGTAAACTGGTAATGTCCCCATCAAGATGCCATAAAAGAGTGTCTTTACAATATTTCAAGGCCTCGTGAACGAGGCTGATGGTCGTATTCTGTCACTGTCCTAATGACTTTACAGCCGTAATGATGCCTTATGTAACACTGCCTGGTCCGATGTGGTGACCGTCACGTTAGTGCTACCTTCCTCTGAATCGCTAGTGCCGTTGGATATATCTGTCACAGGATTTCATTGTTTAATGTAGTGACGTGTCCACACACAAGTTAACGCTGATTTATTTTGACCGATACTGTCGTCAGATAGCTTTCCAGCTAAGGCTCCTTTTTTTCTTTGGAACTCTTTGTGTTTAAGCGCCCAACAAATTACAAAATTTTACTTTCGAAAGAGCAATTGTAATGAGCAAAGGTGATCACACGCCCACAGGGACCATATAATTTAAATTTATTTTTTTTCTCGCAGACTCCATAAAAACATCTAGATAAACAGCAATCCAATTACTGCGAACGGTATAAACGTCCACTTTCTACATCTGTATGAGTAGAACACACATTTTAGTGCCTGGCAGAATGTTCGTTGAATCATAGTTACACTATTCAGAAAAGTTTAAAGTCTGTGTAATTAAGTCATCCCCGTGCGGCCTTCACAGTATTTCTTTACAACTCTCCAACAACGCACGGGAAAAACGACTACTACATTCTTTCCGTTCGAACTCTGATTTATCCATTTTCTTCTTTTCTTCTGATGTGGACTTGGATTTCAGAAAAATATTTTTTCATTCGGAGAAGAACTATGGAGTTATTTCGTGAAAAGATCTCGCCACAACGAAAAAGCCAAAAAATTGCATATTGTCAACCATCAGCTGTTTATCGTATTTAGAACTTTATAGGTTTCGGATATTATCGATCATCAGAAAAGTAAAATTATACAGACTGATTACATTGGTGCAGTTTCTGTCACTATATCTATGCCAAATAATAAAATATATGTAAAGTGCCACTAGACATTAGGTCTTGATGATGAATATCCGAAACCGGTAAAATTCTAAATACAATAAACAGCTGATGGTGAATATCTGCATTGTAAAGTATATTACGGCTGTTAACACACATCACAGTAAAAATTTGAAAAAATCTTTCAACTCACGCATCGTTATCACTGAAACACCCCTATTTCGATGATACGAAACAAGCTTTCAACCGGCTGATGCAAAATCAAATGTTTGTTGAGCTTATGGGACTTAACTGCGGGGTCATCAGTCCCTAAACTTACAAACATAAACTAACTCGAATGAATCTTTCACTCTGCAGCCTAGTGTGCGCTGATATGAAACTTCCTGGCAGATTAAAATTGTGTGCCGGTACCGGGACTCGAATCTGGGTCCCGGTTCCGGCACACAATTTTAATCTGCCAGGAAGTTTAATAAACTAACTTATACCAAAGAAAACACAAACATCCAGGCCAGAGGGAGGATGCGAACCCCCGACGGGGAACTGCCTCGCGCATCGGAGCATAGCGCCCCAATGCACTCGGCCACTCCGCTGCGGCGGCTGATGCATTTTCTAAGCGTTCAGTCAATATGTAGTAGTCTTCCTCAAGACATTAAATATGATCGTTCAAATTTAAGTTTCTCGTACCTGTTATCCGTAGGTATGTAGTTGAATTGACAATCTTTAGATTTGTATGATTCATAGTGTAACCTAAATTTAACGGGTTCCTGTTAGAGCTCGTATGAATAATCCAACATCTACATTTACTTCGGATACTCTGCAAATCACATTTAAGTGCCTGGCAGAGGGTTCATCAAACCACCGTTATGCTATTTATCTCCCATTCCATTCTCGAATAGCGCGCAGGAAGAAAGAACACCTGAATTTCTCCGTTCGAGATCTGATTTCTCGTATTTTATTCTGATGATTATTTAAACCTATGTGAGTGGGAATCAACAATATATTTTCGCATTCGGAAGATAATGCAGACGATTGGAGTTTCGTAAGCAGCCTACGCCGCAACGATAAGCGCCGTTGTTGTAAGGAGTCCCATCCCATATCCGGTATCATTTCCGTAACGCTGTCTCCCCTGTATCTTGACAATAAGAAACGAGCTGCCCTTCTTTGGACTCTTTCGATGTCCTCCGTCATACCCACCTGATAAGAATCCCACACTGGGCAGCAATTCTCCAAAAATGACATACAAGCGTAGTGTATGCAGTCTCTGTAGTAGTTCTGTCGCATCTTTTAAGGGTTCTACCAATAAAAACGCAGTCTCTGGTTCGCCTTTCCCACGATATTATCTACATGTTCTTTCCAGTTTAAGTTTGAAGTAATAGTACTTCCTAGGTATTTTGTGGAGTTTACGGCCTTTACTTTTGATTGATTTACCTTGTAAACGAAGTATAACGGATTTCTTTTCTTACTTATGTGGACGACTTCACACTTCTCATTATTTAGAGTCAATTGCCAATTTTTACACCATAGTGATATCTTATTCAGATCGTTCTACAGTTGGTTTTGATCTTCAGATGATTTTATTAGACGGTAAATGACAGCATCATCTGCAAACAACCTAAGAGAGCTACTTTCATTATTTAAACTGTTACTTTCAAATATCTTTTTTAAATGAATTTGCAATTAGTTTCGAACTTTAGATGACCTTATTCGAGGCAACGGCGAATGACAGCGACATCTGCAAATAAAGTTGGTTGCGCAGAATGTCTCCTAAATACAGACCAGGAACAGAAGATGGCATACAACGCTTCCTATATATCAATTTGAACTATTGCGAAAGAACAGACGCCGCAATTCTTACTTCTAATTCACCTTGTCGAGAATTGATGGTCATTTCAGTGTGGATCCGCCGGAGGTCTGATTTCCTGGCGTTAATACAGCGTTAGAAGCAAGCCGTTGAGTACAGTGGTCAACGTAAAAGCACGTGGTATATGCCAGTGTGTGACTGCAGTGTGTGTGAGGTGCCTAGTAAGCAGGAGACCCGGCATCCAGTCCCGGCACCGGAACAAATTTTCATAAGCCCATGTTTTATTACACCACCTAACAGGAGATGAGACAAAAGTACCTCAATTAAATCTATACCCAATATCACCTACTCGACGGCTGGAAATCACTCGAGTCCAAATGGGACTTGCATAACCAAAAACCTTATGAAAATCTCGAAATATTGAATGTCGAAACGCAATGTTCAATATTAGTAAATTTAATCGTATTTATGTTTTCATTCTTTTTATACGCAACTGTTCCTCACAGCGGCCTAAAGTTGCTATTTTATAAAATCCTTGTGTAATAACAACTGACAGCTTACCTGATATAAATTGTAATGCCTTATTTAACTTGTAACCATAGTTTAATTTATCCAGTTAAAATTTTAGCAGATATTCACAACGCTTCCATGTTTCCAGACTTGGACCTGTTTAAGATAAGGTAATTTTTGGTCATTTTTTCAGCTAATTTCTATTATTTCATCTTAAGGGTTTGAAAAGCTCTTCAATCTCCGTGTTTGCTTACAAAATAAACACGTTTTGGTTCGCAGATGACAAACTGTCAAAAATATCAGTGACGTTTTGTGAGTTGAAGAACCACAAACTTAACTACATGTGCTATTAAGGTAGGCCTAGCATACCTATAAAAATAAGAAACGATGTATAGTAGTCTCACAATTATCTGTAGTTTTTACTGTTAATGTACAAAAGTAACAATCATGTCATTGTTAATTTGACAGACAATACGAATTAAACATCCCACTGATGATGCTGCAATGCCACCGAATCATGTATGGGAGAAATCAAAAAACATTTGTGTTTGCTCAAGGCGGACCTTACCTATAAAGCAAATTTATTTCTATTATTTCAGTTTATATTTCTTAGGATAATGCAGTAATTTATTATACTGTCATATATTATCAGTCTGAAATTTACACCACACCTTGAATTATAATAATTCCCTCAGCTTAATTATAAACCAAAGCTCTAGTCTCCCTTTATAGTTATATATCTTCCAACTTAAGATCTTTGAAACTTAAACTTGTAACGTTCACCTATGATGACGTGACAGTTGAAAACCGGTTCATAGACCAATAAGTTTGCTGAATATCTCACACTTATCTTGTGTGATTCATTCATAATGTATCAAATATTCTGACAAGAACCGACGGAACAGTCAGTGAAGGTAATTGCCATGTTTGCTTTCAAAAGAGTCACTTTATGTTCGCCGCAGTGCATTGCCACTAACTCCATGGTTTAACTTGTGGGTTTTCACAGCTATTTTGTGAGCTGAAAATAAGATTAATCAAGACTCACACGCTCTCTTTCAGCCAGCCAGTGTACGACTGCAAATCCGAAGTAACTAATACTTCCACTAAAGACAAAGCACTGCAGTCAGAGTGGCGACGCTTTCATCACTCATTAAGGGGAGATGGCGTGAACTAGAGGGAGCAACCGAGTCGTTCCATGAATAGTCTTGAGTCCCCTCCATATTCGTTCGGTGGGGACCGTCAGGATAAAATTAGCCCAATAACAGCTGCTTCCTTACTAGCAATAAGTCTCCTCTCTCTTCGTCCATGAATGAAACGGCAAGAAACTTTAAATGTCAGCATGTAACATGGTCTGGTGACGGTTTCTCCGTCCGTTTCGCTAATTACTGTTTGTGGAAAACATTCAAAGGAATTGGCATGAATGACTAAAAAACTGAAGGATATGTAGAATAATGATACCTAGTGACTAGGTGTGTGTACAAATGGCGTGCACGTAGGGTCTGCAACAGCATCTTTTGCTTGACTGGACAGTTCACTCAGCTGCTGGGTCATATGCAGATGTCAAACTTTCTAGCAAATTAAAACTCTGTGCCGGACCAGGATTACAACCCAGAATATATGGAGTTCACGGACTAGTCCTCCAAGGTTAGCGAGAGAAAACAAGTTCGCTGCGGTCCGCGCGGCCGTTCGAAAAAATGTTCAAATGTTTGTTAAACTTATGGGACTTAACTACGGCGTCATCAGTCCCTAAACTTACAAACTACTTATGAACTACCTTATACTAAAGATGGCACAAATATCCATGCCCGAGGGGGGATTCGAACCCCCGACCGTAGTGGCCGTGCAGACCGTGACTGAAGCGCCTCAGTCTCCTCGGCCGGCGCGGCCGTTCGCCGTCGGGGTTTCGAAACCCCCTCGGCATGAGTTATTGTGTTGTCCTTAGGTTAGCTTACTTTAGTTTAATTAGTTTGTAAGCTACGGACTAATAACCACGCATTTCAAGAGAGAGAGAGAGAGAGAGAGAGAGAGAGAGAGAGAGAGAGAGAGTAAAAAATCCCACAGAGGGAGTGAGTGCGCATATGTGATTGAGAGAGAAGTAGAATGACAACATCGCCATCCGGCGGATTCTCCACTTAATAACTGACCGCTTTGCTAACCTTAGTATACACTTGACCATCCTACAGGGATGTCCTGGGGGAATTTTAAATTTATTTTATGTTTTACATGTCTTTGATAGTGATTATTTTAAAAGGAATGTTTTAGTTTCATTTTCTATAAGTTTTAAAAGATATGGCGAGTGTGAAGATAGTGTTCTTATTTATGTTTTATCAAAATGTTTGATGAATATTAATTCCATTGCCTTCTATAATGATGAAACGTCGAAACGCGTAAGGCTCCAATAAATTGAAATTTGTGGTCAGACTCTTAAAGTTCATTTCAAGTGCATCAAAATGGCCACGTCTCACAAATGTGTAATGGAGACAGCAAGGAATAACCACGCAGTTCAGTCCAATAGACTTACAAACATTTGAAAACATGTTTAAATGTTTGTAAACCTATTGGACCAAATTGCTATGGTCATGTCCCTAGACTTACAAGCTACTTTAACTTACACCAGTATTTTTCAACCTTTATGAACCTGCGACCCCCTTTCCGAATGTCTCCCGACCCTCCAGGCCCTTAGTAAAGATATTCGGTGATTCCAAACGCAAAGTATTCAATTTTCTTTTCTCACTGCGCAGGCATCCATGTCTAGTGAATGTTGCAGTAGCGGAAACAAATCAAAACTGTCCACAAAGATACTATGGTTGTTTGCAAATCTATCGGACCAAACTGCGTGGTCATCAGTCCGTAGCTTACAGACTACTTAGACCTAGGTAAACTAACCTACGGACGAACACACACACACCCATGCCCCAGGAAGAACTCGAACCTCCACGGTGAGCAACCGCGCGCTCCGCAGCGAGGCGCTTTAGACCGCTCGGCTACAAAGATACTATGACTACAAGTATTTGATGTATGGTTTTGCTGTTATGAATAATGAATCTCAACTTGTAATTTGTGGGGTCGTGTTGCCATGTGCGACTATGAAATCATCAAAGCTGATGCATCACTTGTTAATATTTCAAGGATGCTCATAAACATTAGATTTCTCCGAACGGATACTGAGAAACCGTTAACCAACAGCAGACTACTATGATGCAGTAATAAAATAGGATTGTTAATAACTGATAAAAATAACACTGCATTGAAAACTCGTTACGAGTTGCAAACTACTATGATTTTTATAGTTTTCAAAATGAAAAGCCAAGATCGCACATTAATAGTTTATTAAATGACGACCGGTTTCGGTGCACTGTGTCACCATCATCTGGTCATACATGTTATAAGCTGGTCATCTTGTTAAAAAAATTGGGTATAAAATAACAAGTGCAACATTGCACTTAGTCACTATATAAATAATGCAAAAGTTAAAAACATGACAGCTTACAAAATACTTACTTGGTCAGATCGCCTCCAAACCCGACTATGTAAGGTAATCTTTACTATGATTTTTGATTATAAGTAATATTAACTTACTAATTGTTTTTCTGACATAACAATATTTGAACATATGACAAAGTCATACAAGAAGAATGCGACTATTTTAAATAACTGTAGCAGTACGGCACAAAAGCAGTTAAGTCGTTTAATTAACAAGTCATAAGGTGGACATCTTTGATGACCCATTAAGGGGCACCCGAAACTTGTCACAACAGAGCTATTTTTCCACCTAAAGGACTTGTTAATCAAGTGACTTTCGCGAAATCCTGTCACTTTTGCGTGTCACTTCTGCCATAGTGGCTGAACGTTAATAAACGTTGTTTTGCCATCGAACATGCGGCTACGGCATCCTCCTGCGACCGCGACAGCGCCTAAAAACATTCGTCAGCGCATTGTCAATGCATGTGGGAACATTACTGAAGGCGAACTACTCGCTGTTGAGAGGAATTACGATACACGTATTGCCAAATGCATTGAAGGACATCATTTTGAGCATTTATTGAAGTCATGAGGTAATTACAGGTTTTTCTAACACAGAACGTAGGTACATTTGAACTTTATTTTGTTTATTCCAATGTGTTACCCTCTGTTCGTCTAAAAGTGTGAGCAATATGTCTGAATATTACAGCGCCATCTATCACAAAGCGACAAAAGTGTTCCAAATAAAACATTCCTATTTATTTACGTACTAGACGAATATAAAATGGGGTGCCTATTTTAAAAAATGCAATTGATGTCGTTTGACGTATGGTAGCGCCATCTAGCGGGTCAACCATAGCGCCATCTGCTTACCCCCTTCAATGAGAAAAGTTTTGTTATTTTCAGTTTTTTCGTTGTATGCTTATTTCGTGAGATATTTGGTCCGATCACTAACAACGGACCACCCTGTATGTACTGTGTGATCATAAAGTCAGTATAAATTTGAAAACTTAATAAATCACGGAATAATGCAGATAGAGAGGTAAACATTGACACACACACACTTGAAATGACATGGGGTTTAATTAGAACCAAAAAAAGTTCAAAAAATTTCCGATAGATGGCGCTGGACAGCAACACGTCGGTGACAGCTACCATGAAGGGTGAGAGGTACGCCGATACGTTACAGAATCGCATCATCCCCAGCCTGGCTGATAAACACCTGCTGGAACGTACGATTTTTATGCAGGATGGTGCTCCACCCCATATTGCTAGACGCGTGAAAGATCTCTTGCGCACGTCGTTTGGTGATGATCGTGTGCTCCGCCGCCACTTTCGTCATGTTTGGCCTGACAGATCCCCAGACCTCAGTCCGTGCGATTATTGGCTTTGGGGTTACCTGAAGTCGCAAGTGTATCGTGATCGACCGACATCTCTAAGGGATGCTGAACATCCGATGCCAATGCCTCACCATCACTCCGGACATTCTTTACAGTGCTGTTCAGATCATTATTCCTCGACTACAGCTATTGTTGAGGAATGATGGTGAACATCTTGAGCATTTCCTGTAAAGAACATTGTCTTTGCTTTGTCTTAATTTGTTATGCTAATTATTGCTTTTCTGATCAGATAAAGCGCCATCTGTCAGACATTTTTTGAACCTTTTTTTATCTAATAAAACCCCAAGTCATTCCAAGCATGTGTGTCAATTTTTACCTCTCTATCTATATTATTCCGTGATTTACTAAGTTTTCAAATTTATACTGGCTTTTTGTTCAGACAGGGTGTCCCAGACCACTCGTCCACCCCTTCTCAAACCGAGGGAGTAGTATGAATTGTGAAATGCCATACCTCTTGGGGGTCCTCCAAATACCTCGAAAGCACATTATCCTCTTTATTTTATTTTTCTCGTTCTTGGGCCTCCCGGCCGCAGACAGCCTTAGTCCGCCACTGCCCACGCAGATACACATACTCGCACTTGAAAGTTGAACTGAATCAGATCAAGTCGAGGGCCATTTATTAACCCTTTCATTCCCAGTGTTGTTCCTGGACAACAACGAATTAATAGTTGATTTATACCGTATTTTGTGCATAAATCCTTGAAGTTGCATTATTGTTGGTGTACAACAAGCTTCTAGTACAACATTTTGCCGCTTGGTATGGCGAGTAGCCACTTCTGAGGCATTAATGTGTCCATCTTGGAGGTTGTCTTGCATTGCCGTCTGTACGTGGCTGAGAGTGTGAGCGTTCAGTCTGGTTCTTTTTATTTTATTCCAGCATAGAATTGTCTTTGGTGTTGTGGCGAAGATTATGCTAGCATTATTGATCCGGCAGTATTAACAATCAACAAAATAACGTCCATGTAATAAAATACCTCAATACAAACGTCTGTGTTGTGCATGAAATACATGACATACAAAATCAATAGTTCGACCAAAATTTTTAAAACATATTTTGATTGCTGTATGGTGACGAATTACAGTAACTATAATATTAGCAATATTTTCTCGCAATAGTGAATTTCTTTTAGCGTCACTGTATAATGTACACATGTTCTACCAAATGGTGACATGTGAAAATTTGTGCTGGGCCGAGACTCGAACCCGGGTTTCCCGCTTTTCGCGAGCGGTCGCCTTAACCAATAGGCTACCCGAACACGACTCCAGGACCGACCCAAACTTCCATATGCCACACTGACTGCACATATGACTCAACTGCATTCATCTCGCAGCACTCGCAGCTTAATCTGTATTAACGCACCAGGGAGAATGAAAACAACCAGGCATTAACCTACGCTGTTATCGTCATTGCCTCCCTTAGACATCTGTTAAATTACTGTATGATGACGAATTACAGTGATGATAATATTATCAATATTTTCTCGCGATATTTTTAGTGGCGCTAAAAGAAATTCGCTATTGCGAGAAAATATTGATAATACATATTTTGATGTTTACTGAATTGTATTAATACAGAAAACACCGAATTTTAATTTTTCCAAAGCTGATTTCATAATGTGGAACTGAAAGGGTTAAACACATCATTACAGTAGGAACAACATCGTTCATTTCCCTGCTTCTGCTGTGCTTCATCTTTTCGTGTGGCTTCTCAGGAAACACCTGAATTTCGAAAGGGATTAGTAAGTGGAAAATGACGATTTAAAAATTTTTAACGTAAAATTCTACATTTTCGGCACAGAATCGAAATCAGTAAGAAAAAGTATGCCAATTTCATTAAAAAAACTATCGGTCTGAATAGCCCACTTCCGGTGGGAATCGGAAGTTGAAAATGCCACCATCTGATCCGCGTAGTATACTTGCCACTAGAAGCGTATTTACATTTCATAAGACTAGTGTGTAAAGGGTGGAGGAGTGGTCTGAAATCCTGTATAAAGATTATGGGTCTCATTGAAGAAAAAAAAAAAAAAAGATTGGGAACCACTAATAGAGGATTCCATATTCTTCCCTCGCTGGTAGAACAAGGTGTCTTACCTTAATCGGTAGCTGCTTTGCGGAGCTACGATGCCGTCACGCTGTTAACACTCCAAGCTGCCGAGAGCGCCTTCCTTATCACTGTACGTTCACAGCTCCACGCTCGCGCTTTATTCCGTGTTTTAACAACACGCAGCGATAAAATGCGTCATCCACTGATAAAGGAGTTAATTCCGGGCGAAGCAGCAACATTCATCTCCGGCCGAAATTTCGGCAGAATCCATCTGTCTTATCTCGATATAATGGAATGAGGGCGTGGCCCAGTGGATTATGAGTAACACCTTGGCAAACATGGGCCTGTCACTCATTGACATTTGTGGCAAAGTACTCTGTGTAACTCTACCATTTTCCCAATGAGCGGCAAAAATAATGTGTTACATTTACATCTACAAATTTACTCTGCAAATCAAAATTAAGTGCACGGCAAAGAGTTCATCGAACCGCTTTCGTATTATCTTTCTAACGTTCCATTTTGTATCAGCTCGCGGAGAAAATGAATAATTAAATATTTCCGTTTTTGATCTGATTTCTCTTATTATGATCATCATGTCTCATTATGTAGATACGTGCTAACAAAGTATGTTCGCTTTGGGAGGAGAAAGTTGGGGAAAGAAAGTTTACATGTTCAGTCATGGTCTGCGCGGCCACTACGGTCGGGGGATATTTGTGCCGTCTTTAGTATAAGGTAGTTCATAAGTAGTTTGTAAGTTTATGGACTGATGACCCCGTAGTTAAGTCCCATAAGCTTAACAAACATTTTTTGAGTTTACAAGTAGATCTAGTGGGAAAAGAGTTACGCCTGTCTTCTAATGATTTCGACCCCAACTCCAGATCATTTCCGTGACACACACTCCTCTGTATAGCGATGATACGAAACGAGCTGACTTCTCCGAACTTTACGTCCTCAGTCCCACCTGGTGAGACTCCCACAATGCGCAGCAATACTCGAAAATAGAATGGTGTAGGCATGTCTTTAGTAAAATTACTGCACCTTGAATGTGTTACACCAAACAAACGTAGCCTTTTGGTTCGCCTACACCAAGATATTTTTGTACGATCTTTACAATTCAAAATTTTAAACATGGCTGCATCTTTACAATTAAAGTAGTTCGCAATACTAACGTAATTTAGCTGAATATGCAGCCTTTAAATTTGAGTGATTTATGGAGTAAATCAAGTCTAGTGGATTTCTTTTAAAGCTGTTATGGATGACTTCACACTTTTCATTATTTAGCTTCTACCGTAAATTTTTGTACCATGCAGATTTCTAAATCGTTTTGTAGATTATTTTGATCTTCTGGTGACTTTATTAACCGATGATCCACGGCAGAAGAGCCGTGCGCACTAAGGCCCCCCCGCTGCGGTGCGCGTGGCAGTTCGCCGTCGGAGGTTCGAGTCCTCCCTAGGGCATGGGTTTTGTGTTGTACTTTGCATAAGTTACTTGTACGTTAGTGTAAGTAGTTTGTAAGCCTAAGGACTGATGACCAACATAGTTAAGTCCCTTAGATTTACAAACATTTTTGAACTAACCGATGATGATAATTATTTCGTGTAGTTCAGAGGCCTGGTACAAGTCTTTCAATTGGACGCCATTTCGGCGACTTGCGTATCCCTAGCCTATCCCAGTTATCCAACCGGAAAAAGGGGACCTACAGCTTAACGTGGAATCCGAACCACGTGTCATTTCTGGCGACTCCTCACATCATTGAGAGATGAAGGCTGGGTTAAAACGCAGACGAAAGAATTCCGTGTAATTGACAACATCATTCGCGAACAGTAAGCGAACTGCTCAGGTTGTCTCGTAAGTCATTTATAAAGGAACATTAGGGGCCCTATAACACCGGAAACAACAATTTGACCGGAAACAACAATTTGAATTTCTCTCTCGGTTTCATTCGATTCGTTGTCAAACGAAGCAAACATAATCCAAACCACAAACACACGTCGAATTACAAAATTTGAAAACTTTTTTTTTTAATTTAAGCATGAATTTTTATATGCGACCAAAACGAATTTTCTTTTAATCGATTATTTCTCTTGTCCCCTGCATGCGTGTCTGTCGCGATGATCGCTCGGCTATGGGAGAGGACGAGGATATTCAGAGAGTGATTCTTGGATTTTCTGTTCATTTTACTACTATTGATTGCCTGAAGTTGGTAAACTGGAGGTAGCAGTAAGGAAATGTTTGGAACATTGTAGCCAAAGCTGTTTGTTTTTAAATGAAGTATTTGTTTGTCGAACAGCATGTAGTTTTCCATACCAGGTAGACGTGAGATGAGTGTCTGATCAACAGCTTTTAATCTAGGACTTTAACGTTATTATTGGGCTCACTGGTCGTGACTAGAAGATTATGATAGTGGAAAATGTTCAAATGTTTGTATAGTCTATGGGACTTAACTACGGGGTCATGAGTCCCTAAACTTACAAACTACTTATGAACTACTTACTAACTAGGACGGCACAAATATCCATGCCCGAGGGGGGATTCGAACCCCCGACCGTAGTGGCCGTGCAGACCGTGACTGGAGCGCCTCAGTCTCCTCGGCCACCGCGGCCGGCTATGATAGTGGAGATGCATCTTCCAGTGTTTTATTGATTACAGCGATAGCTTTGTAACATTCATTCTTATATGATTTTTTTTTCTTCGTTTGCACAAAGTTATTTTCGAAGCGAAAGCTTAATCTACTCCGTTGACAATCGCGTACTATATTCTCTTTGTTGCCTAAGAAATGCTTTACCTTTTAGGAACATCCATCAGACTTTCTGGAAGTGTGAAATAACGAATACTTCTTTCCAAATCTGTCGTTTCACAATTTCTATATCCGTGTTTCTCGATTTCTTTTGGTACTATATGTACGGTTTCTGTACACAAGAACGGATATTCTCTGTCTTAACTGGAGTATTCTCTTCGGGTAGATTGGTGCTGTCTTAACAGGGATATTTTCTTCGGGTAGGTTGTTGCTGGTAAGGTTAACAGCCTCCTAAATTTTTTGTTTCATTTGCTTATGATGGTAAATAAAAATTAAAGGTACATTCACTTGAAGGGAGACGAGCTCCTAGAAACTCACCGCTTGCACATTTTCTAGCAGCCAATTTCCCTTTTGGTTTCCATTTTGAAGTTCAATTTACCTGCAAAAGATAGAAAAATACATGAGAAGTCCGTCAGAGCAAAACATTCAATATTAAAATTTTCAATATTTGAGTTGCAGATATCTTAATTGTTTTCTATCTGTATTATGGTGACTTTACTAACCAATAAACGACAGCATATTCCGCGAACAGTTTAAAACAGCTGCTCAAATTATCTCTAAAATCCATATTTTCATACATTATAAATGCGAAAGAAGCTGTGTCTGTTACGTTTGAACGCTCAAGAAGAATATAGTCTAGTATAAAAATTGTATAATTCAAGATATTTGTTGATTTTTAACTGTAAATATAGACAACAGCTGACATCAACGTTTCTCTTATGGCTTCCGAGACGCTTGAAGACTGCTTTGAAATAAGAAAATACTTTTGATGGTTGATATATTGTACATATAACACAGTTCAACGTAAATTTGAATCCTGCCTAATTTACACGTTGTGTAACGTATAGTTTCTTCAGGCAGCAGTTTCTTTGTGTGTCTGATATCTTTATTTTCATCTCGATAAAGAGGGACGGTATTTACCGCCATTCTACGCACGGTTTATACTTAAAAATGGAAACGGCAAACATCGTCCTGATGATCATGGTCATAGCGTAAGGACAAAGTTGTGAAATTATTGTACTTTCGATGTTCTTTGACAAGTAAGCAAGGAGATCAACACGAGCGAAGCCGCCGGTAAAAGTTAGCACTTTATGAAGACAAGAAACAGTAGGAGTCCTATAATACTGCCGCGAGACACCACGTAAACCGACTGCCGTGCTGAAGGTCGCCGGTTCGGTCCCGCCCACCGGCAAAAAATTTGTTTGTAATTAACAATTCCAGAATGTTCTACATCTTTCTTATGTTCACTTGTAAATTCTACTTGTTTCTTACGGTAACTGTTCTCCCAATTTCTGGTACATTCTGTCTGTGTATAAATAACACACACACTGACCGAGAGGCAGTTAGTGCTGCGTGCATGGTAAGTTCGTAATAAACGTGCTTTCAGTAAGTGCTGTGTTCAGTTGCCTTCGAAGTGAAGCCTGCTTCCATTTCAACGCGAAAATAGTTCCCTGTGGAATGCCAGATATAGCTTCCGTTTTACTCGATCACTTTCCGTCAATTATTTCATACTGTGTCCATACCGATGGTGTATCGCGTAGTACTAACAGGGTGAGTCCAAGTTCTGTTGTGTCCGGGGTAGCAAGGTAACCAGGTTGTGAGGACGTGACACGTTTAATAGGATGGCTAGTACTTTACACTTTTAGACATAAAGGCCGATTGTACTATAAATGTACAGTGGTGTGCAAAACTTCAGAACTAAACTAGTTTTCGCATTGTAATATGCATACTTTCACTCCATGTCATACGGGATTATTTTCTGGGTCAATTCATCAGCCCAAGTTAATGTTTTGAGAGCACAAAAACGTGCGTTACGAATCATTTGTGATGTCAGTTCAAGAACATCCTACAGAGGGCTATTTAAGGATCTGGTGACACTGAGTACTGCTTCCCAATACATTTATTCTCTAATGAAATTTGTCATTAAAATACATCTTTAAAAAAAAAGCCTCCCTTCTCCCTTTACAGGCCATTCTTTCCCTCGCCAATATCGCCTTCTGCGGCGTCGGCTTCAATGCCTTTTAAAACACATTGTTTTCTCTTATCAATGTACACCATATATGTAAATGAAAGTGGTATCTTCTATCGTGGTACCATGAAATTTACGAGTGTAGGTTCCATTTGTGCCGTACGATCTCCGCAGTACGTTGCCTTCGAAGCGAAGTCAGGGCTCAGAGTTCGTCTTCTCGAAGTGCTAAGTTTCCGTGTCGTGTCGGTCAACATTTTCTTTAGTTTTCCGAAGCCTCTGTTTAACGATTTATTATGTATTAATTTAATACAAATAAACAATCCCCGAGACGGATTTTCGTCTGGAATATGTCAAAGATAATAATGATAAATCTGAAGCATAGAATTAAAATTTGTGATGCGGCCGGGAATCGAACCCGAACCTCCATGCTTACTAGGCAGACTTCTTACCGTTAGACT
The DNA here is from genome assembly GCA_026315105.1 of Locusta migratoria. Lineage (NCBI taxonomy): Eukaryota > Metazoa > Arthropoda > Insecta > Orthoptera > Acrididae > Locusta > Locusta migratoria. Next base: position 212,750,458 of record CM048744.1, on the reverse strand, counting down.
ATCACACCACTAACTCGGAATAGTCTAAGTTCGATTCCCGGCCGCATCACAAATTTTAATTCTATGCTTCAGATTTATCATTATTATGTATTAGTTCCACTGCTCTTAAATCTGGGGGTAGAACCCGCTGAGAGCTTCGTACTGTCATTGGTCTGTGACTATAGTGCCTGCAATTGGCTGAAAGTTGCTACTATTCGCGTGACCTCCTTTGTTCCAGAAATAAAAATAAATAAATTAAAATTTTGTATCAAAGCAATATTTCCTCTTCAATGTACACAGGAATAAAGAAAGCCTTCTCCAATGAAGAATCTGTTTTCTATAATAAATCAGCTGGTACAAAACTCCACTATTGTAAACACAAATGGTGCATAACTTCCGCAGCCTTTGAGGAATTCACCAACTTATACAGAAGAAGGAAGACTCTTGAACATTTTGTGCAGCGTCGCTGGCGTAATACACAGAGTATGGATAGACCAAACGACTAGGAACGCACAGAATTAGAAATAATAGTAATCAACAATAAAATTAAATTAAAAAAACTGCCTAGTCTTTCGATAACTTTAAAGTCGTCCATCGTTTAATGCAATGGTGAGGAAATTCTGAAACGTCTTCTTATACTTTCGATATTTTTTGATCGCAAAATATTCCGCAGTCAGGTACATATGATAGCCATGAAGAGTTGGCGTTTTGTTGGTAATCACGTAATAAAGAAATTGGCCCGTTAACCAGGTATAACTATTATTCTTGGATTCTGGAAAGAGCCGCCAATTCGGGTGAAGTATGTCTTTTAATTGTATGGAATTCTCTGACGTTCTGTTGATAAAAGCCAGTTTCTTCCAAGTCCATATTTGATTCTGATCCCTACACAGCAATATATGATGTATTGTTTCCACGAGATTGCATTTTGTACAAAGTGGTGACGGTCGGAGCTTAATCTTGAACAGTTTTTCTCCGGTGGGGATTACTTCATTGACCTCGTCATACCAAGCCGAACCGACGCCGGATGGTAGAAAAGGATTACTAATATTCTTCCAGATATGCCTCCAGTTTCTGCTCACATATTTTTGCTCGATACGGTTTGGTGGCTGCCGTTTAATTAGTTCCTTATAGATCGTTGCAATGTTGCACTGTTGTTGGTGTTCAGGAAAATAGCTGAGCTCTACATAATACTAACGGATATAGTCAAGGTCGGCGTGTGTATGACCCACATTCGTCGGCATGGACAAGTCTACAGGACGTAACTGCCTAAAAAGAGTAGCGGTGAGACTGCTTTGATTGCTCTGTATGATGCGTGAAGTACGGGACATGAAGATCTCCAGGCATTGTGACTGAACATCTTTAACAGCCAATCCGCCTCTGTTCCGAGACAGCGAAGTAGACTTGAACGAAACTTTAAAAATATTATCCCGCCAAACATACCAACAGGCAAGCGCTAGAATTTTATGCGCTACATCTGTGGGAATAGCAGCAATATGATAGACCTGACTGAGGACATACGTATTGACAAATATCGCTCTCTGTATTAGATCTAAGGATCGCACCTTATGGTCTTTGATCGTTTCCCGTAAAACATTAAGCTTGCGTTCCCAGTTTACTTTCACCATGTCCTGCGGATTCTGTGTAACAATCAATCCTAGATGTTTTAACTCTGCCGTACTGTCAAGCCAATCGATGTCAACATAGTTAACACGAAGTCCTAGCATCATTACTTTGGATTTGCGTTCATTAAGTCTCACTCCGCTTGCGTTGGCATACCGTTGCACGAGTCGTCTGACAGTCGGCATCGCGTCATTGTTGTTCGTGATGACACTGATATCGTCGGCATTTTTGATTTGATTGAAGCCAAAACAGTCTTGGTCCAACCCGCCACTGCCCGCACCGAAACCAAGTTTATTGTGCGGTATCGTTCCCTGTATTTCTAGCAAATCCAACCAATGCTCTTATTAGACACAATTTCTTCGGGTCTGGTTGTCCCAAATGGTCTGTGCCTTTTACTCTCCAATGCAATGCATTCGAAGATTAGATGTGATGCAGTTTCATCACCGTCATCACAGATCCTACATTTAGGGTCCTCTTCTGTTATTCCCATTGTATGTAGGTGTTTTTTGAAATTCCCATGGCCTGTCAGCATTCCAACCATGAGTCTAATCTCTCTTCTGTTCAGACCCAGGATTGCAGAGCTTCTTTTAAAATGAGGCTTTGGCATCATTACCTTTTTGTTGATGGACTTTGGTCCAATATTCTACGTGCTGTCGTCTGAGCCAGTTTCGTATCTCCAATTTAATCATTGCCTTGGTGATTGTCAGGACAGGTTCCGGTCCAATAAATGGAGTCTCTGCCCCCATCCTGGCTAATCTTTCGGCATGTTCGTTGCCACTGATCCCCGAGTGGCCAGGGACCCACAATAGGTTTACTCTATTGCTTTCCCCTAGCCCGACCAGAACCCTGTGACATTCTGCAACAATTTTAGACCTTGTTGCAGGAGCTGCCAGTGATCTCAGGGCTGCCTGGCTGGCTGAATAGATATAGATGCTACGGTCTTTGTATCACCTACGCAAATTCTCCTCCACACACGCCCTGATGGCATTGATTTCGGCCTGGAATACTGAGGCCAGTTTCCCTAGAGAGATGACGCCCTCCAGTCTTGGCTGCACCCCGTATACCCCGGCCCCTATCGTCGGCATAGGCGTGGCAGACTGTTTTCGTATTCAGCGTCTGTAGACCCCTGAGAGTGACGTCAGATGCCTTAAGAAGTGGCTCCACTGCCATGGCGTAAAGGGTCATGGAAAGGGGGCACGCCCTGTTGGATGGATCCAGGAGCAGTCAGCTGGCCGTTGATCTTGATGCGAGAGCATGTTCCACAAACTCCTGATGAGATGTCGCAAACTCTGGAGGAACTTCATTTTCCCCATTATTTTTAATAAAAATTCGCGACTGACTGTCAAACGCCTTGTCATAGTCAAAGAATAGGACAGCCAGTTTAATTTTGCATATCCATGGTAAATATGTTATGTTCCGGTATTCACAAAGCGCGTTGAACATTGATCGAAAAATTGTGTGCCGGAACCGGGACTCGAACCTGGAGGCTACCGGCGCTTCGTGACAAAAACGGCCACGCACAGATACATATAGTACATATTTGACGTCCGACCGAAATTATCTTGCGATTTCCTCAACAACGCTTTAGAAGTACGTGCTACTACTGACACATTTTGTTGTCCTCATGGAGTACTACGAGTGTACGAAGTTTCCAGTAAATTCGCGTTGCAAACATCGTGGCCTTCCCTTGTTAGTCAATATATGTCAATCATCTTCACTCCCCAATTCTCTTCAGTACCTCCACATCTGTTACGTGATCTATACACTTAATCTTTAGCATTCGTTTGCAGCATCACATTTCAAAATATTCTATCATAATTTTGTTTGAACTCCTTATCGTCCACGTTTCGTTCCCGTACAATGCTACACTCCCGGCAAATAAATGCCTTAGAAAGAACTTCATAACATTTCAATTAATACTGGATGTCAACAAATGTCGCTTCTTCAGAAACGCTTTCCTTCCTACAACCATTCTGGATTTTGTATCTTCTTTACTTCGCCCATAACGAATTATTTCGCTACCCAAATAACAAAACTCATCTACTTCTTTTATTGTGTCATTAGATAATTCCTTCAGCATCGCCAGAATTTCTTACACTATAATCCATTACTCTTGTTCATCTTATAGTCTCCTTTCAACACAGCCCATTCCTTGCTCACTGAATTACACGTTTGTGAGACGTGGTGGCTATTTTGATGCAATTGAATTAACTTTGTCCTGAACATAATTGCACTTTTTTTAAGGCCTTTCGCGTTTCGACATGTCCGTATCTAAGGCTATAAAAAGACAATGGCATTACACCAAAACTATTAAAAATTATTAAAAAACTAAAAATTCCCCTTAAAACTATTATTGTCGTAGACATATGTCATACATAAAAGAAGTTTTAAGTTCTCCCCCCCCCCCCCCAGTACGATGGTCAAGTGCATACAGAGGTCTGCTTAACCCTTTCAACCCCAAATTTTATTAATAGATGACCAAGAGTATTTCTTTGTATATTTCTATACATAATGATTGGAATAATGTATATCTGACAGAAATTTTTAGTTTTTGGAGGGAAATATGCGATGACTACATATGGAATCATTGGGTAGAATATATTTCCTTTATCGTAACTAATAAAATTTTCAAATTCTTTACTACTAACTTAGACAATGGACAATTATTTAGTAATTTTTAATTACTTTGTTTCCCTTACCTAAATATGATTATTTGAAAGTCTTGCTGCATGTACTCCAACTTAGACATTAAGCAACGATACATGTTTTGACAATTCATTGTAGCCTAAGGCTCTGTTTTCTCGAGGTAATGGTGGACAACCTAGTCACAGCGAACTTGTGGAAGCCCTGTAGTGTAGTTTACAATCTTTGGACAAACTGTTGTGGCTAGAGGAACAGATGAAGATGACGTTACCATATGGCAACACTGGGAGGGAAAGGGTTAACAGTCGTTTACTACGCGGAAAATCCGCCAGATGGCGACACTTTATGCTTCCCTCCCTCGCCACACACGCAATTGTGGTCAAGACAGTTAAAGTTATTTCAAGTACAGTCCATTTTATTCAATTGCTGCCTCTAACAGAATTACTATGTCGTCGCAAACCGCAAAGTTTTAGTTTTTATTTCCTCTCCCTGAACTTTAATTCCTTCTCCAAATTTCTCCTTGTACTCCTTCAGAATTTGTTCAATGTACGGATTGAACAGCCTGGGGAAAGACTACAATCCTGTCTTACTCTCTTCCCAACCACTGCGACTCTTTCATGCCCTTCGACTCTAATAATTGCTGCCTGGTTGTTGTACAAGCTAAATATAGCTCTTCGCACTCTTATAACCCTGATACGTTCAGAATTTGTAAGAGCGTATTCTATTCAACATTTTCAAAAGCTTTCCCCAGATTTACAAAAGCTAGGAACGTAGGTTAGCCTTTCCTTAACCTATCTTCTAAGATAAGTCACATGTTCCAACGTTTCTCTTAAATTCGAACTGATCTTCCCCTGGTCGGATTCCACCAGTTTTTGCACGAATTATTTACAAACGAAAGGAAATTGTATTCGCTTATCAAATCCCAGTGCTGACTAACTTTTTGTCTTATACAATTTGCTCATGGCAGGGAGCTATCTAATAAACGTAGTTTGTGAATAATGAAATGCCAAGATCGCGGTATTTCGTCTTTATTTATAACAGGCGACCGGTTTCGATGTAGATAGACATCATCTTCTGGTCTCTGTGGTGATGGACGTATGGAAGTCTAAAGTAACTGTCGTACTTTTAGCAGCAGACTGACATTCTTCCCTCTCTCGCATTGTCAACGGTGTAATACTTTGGTTAAAAGCCTATTGCAGTACTACCTATCATCCCTTTTTAAAAAGTACCACCATTTCTTCCACATTTAGACATTTTATGTTGGTCAAATCACACAGCAATACAATGTCATTCATAAACATTGCAGTCCACTGACACTTATAAAAGCTGACTGTACATTTCCTTGTATTTATTGATCAACATAAAAATGTCTAAATGTGGAAGAAATGGTGGTACTTTTTAAAAAGGGATGATAGGTAGTACTGCAATAGGCTTTTAACCAAAGTATTACACCGTTGAAAATGCGAGAGAGCGAAGAATGTCAGTCTGCTGCTAAAAGTGAGACAGTTACTTCCGACATTCATACGTCCATCATCACAGAGACCAGAAGATGTCTATGTACATCGAAACTGGTCGTTATAAATAGAGACGAAACACTGCGATCTTGGCATTTCACTATTCACAAAATAAAGTATTGTCTAGTGTGCTTAGTTGCATGTATAGGCAATCAATCAGTCCACAGCCGTTAAAAACAGAGACCGTGTGTGAGAAAATAACATTTCGCCGTAAAGTTCAGCGCGGCTTATCAATTTGCCTTATCTACTGGTCCATCTTGCAATGTCGCACAGTACGGAGTTTACACCTTGCGTCCAAATCTGTGACAACCTAGCATTCCAGAGATACTAGTCAACGGTTATCAGTATGTTTTTCGCAGTCCTGTCATTAGTAATTCGTGACTACTCTTACAGCTCATCGGCCTTCATCGAATCATACCACACGGCGAATTACGTGTAAGGGTAGTCATGAGATTATGTGGCGGACGTTACGAGTGCTGAAATAAAAGGTGACAAGTCTCATCCTTCGGTCAGGTGACTTCTCTTTGCATCCGTGACTTAACAAGTCTTCTGGTCCGGACTGTGCACCTATTAGATTTCTATCTGACTATGCTGAAGCGATAGCTCCTTACTTAACAGCCATGTACAACCGCTCTCTCAAAGAAGGACCTGTACCAAAAGACTGGAAAGTTGGACACCTATATTCAAGAAAGGCAGTAGGAGTAACCCACTAAACTACAGGCCTATTTCATTGACGTCAATTTGCACCAGCGTTTTGGAACACGTATTCAAATATTATTAATTATCTCGAACAGACTGATCTATTGACCCAAGGTCAACACGGATATAGAAAATATCGTTCATGCGAAATACAACTAGCGCTTTACTCATATGAAGGGATGAGTGCTATCGACAAGGGTTCGCAAATTGATTCCGTATTTCTTGATTTCCAGAAGGCTTTTGACACCGTACCTCACAAACGGCTTTTAATCAAATTGCGTGGGTATGGTATATCGCGACTGATTAGGGGATTTCCTGTCAGAGAGGACACAGTTTGTAGTAATTGATGGTAAGGCATCGACTAAAACAGAGGTGATATCGGGCGTTCCACGGGGAGAAAATCTAAGCAGCTCTCTTAGGTTGTCTGCAGATGACGCCGTTATTTACCGTCTAGTAAAATCATCTGAAGATCAAAACCAACTGCAGAAAGATCTAAATGAGATATCACTATGGTGTAAAAATTGGCAATTGATTCTAAATAATTAGAAGTGTGAAGTCGTGCACATGAATACGAAAAGAAATCTGTTAAACTTTGTTTACAAGATAAATCAAAAGAGAAGGCTGTAAACTCATCAAAACACCAAGGAATTACGATTACTTCAGACTTAAACTGGAAAGAACACGTAGATAATGTCGTGGGAAAAGCGAACCAGAGATTGCGTTTTATTGGTAGACCCCTTAAAAGATGCAACAAAACTACTAAAGAAACTGCATACACTACGCTTGTCCGTCCTTTTTTTTATGGAGTATTGCTACCCAGTGTGGGATCCTTATCAGGTGGGTTTGACGGAGGACATCGAAAGACTTCAAAGAAGCGCAGATCGTTTTGTATTGTCACGATACAGAGGAGACAGCGTCACGGAAATGATACAGGACCTGGGATTGGAATCATTACAACAACGGCGCTTATCGCTGCGGCGTGGGCTACGTACGAAACTCCAATGGCCAACATCCTCTTCTACTTACATAGACAGAAAAGATTATCAGAATAAAATACGAGAAATCAGAGCTCCAACGGAGAGATTCAGGTCTTCTTTCTTCCCGCGCGCTATTTGAGAACGGAATGGGACATAAATACTATCAAGGCACTTAAATTTGATTTTCAGAGTATTCCATGTAGATGTAGATAATATTGCACCGCAGCTGTTGACATCGCAGTAGTAGTTATTGACGTACTGTTTGAAAATAGGAGCGCTAAATTCGTATGGCGTGACGCCGCAAAACAAAATTTACACAGCTGTGTAAGGCTGATTATATAAACCGCCTAGATCGAGGCGGAAGCTAGGAGACAATTGCAGAGGTCATTAGCGAAGAAGGTACTGGTTGCGCGGCAGACGTCGTAAACAAAAACAAAAACAAAAAAACAAAAAAAAAAAAAAACAAAAAAAAAAACAAAAAAACAAAACAAAAAAGTAAAATAATGGCCTCAGTGCCCGTTTTCCAGCGGAGAAGGCAAAAGTACATAATAACACTATGTTTAATTCACTGCATATATCAGTTCAGACATAATATTTACACGAAATGTATTTAAATATATTTTCAAACAACTCGCGGGTATACTACCGGGTGACGTCGACCAACGCCAATATATCGATAGGAGCACACCCTACCTTCTCAAAGCACAACTGCACTCAAGGAAGCAATGTGCGAGCGAATTTAATACCTCGATTTGCAAAGGGTAAACAAGGAAGATAACACACAGTACAATCAACCGCATAGTCAGCACAACCAAAGATAGTCAACATCAGAAATATCGATAGTGACTATTAATCCGTAACTGCCCTGGTTTGGTCATATTTGACCCCAAGAGTTTTCATTTTAATATTTATTCGCTAGGCGACATGGTGGGGAACTACCCGTTCATTTTATCTCATTTCCCCCCAGGCAGTGATAAGTGTACGGTTCGTTTGCCCATTTCTGTGCTGTTCAATGCCCAGTGGCCCCTGGGTAGGAGTGTAAAAGTTTTACTGTGCTGCAGTACCGTACTTTAGATTTTGTGTGATATAAGTCCTTGAGACACTTATTTTCCAAGTCAATCTTGCAAATGTTTTATAGAACAACTAGCTTATATACCCGTGCTTCGCAACGGTTGTTGAAGAAGGTCCTGTGTATATCATGGTTCTTTGGGTTCCGGACGTAGGTCAACAAAAACACAATCCTTGTTGTATCTCTCTGTTAATAAGCTCAGTTCTCCTAGCCAAGATGCCAAATTTAAGTAGATGTCATTGTCGAAAACGATTAATGTTCATAAAGTTTTTCATACTAAGAGTGAATTTAAGTCCGTGCTTCGGAACAATGTAAATTCAATGTTAGGTTGTGGTCATAAAGTTACACATTGCAACAGCAGCGCCGAAAGCGGCTGGCAAATTACATTTCTGAAAACGATATTGGATAAGTGCGAATATTGATTTGTAACAGTTTTCACAAATATCTTCTTGAATATGAATTTGGAATGAATTGTAAGACTGTGTGAATCATGAAACTCTGTACAAAAGAGTTTCGCGTGAAAGTGCTGGTCATAATGAGATGTGACAACAACGGATGTATCTGATTCGGTAAAATTTTACTTTCTATCCTGGCGGCCTCGCGTTTTTATGTTGGCAACATGAATAACACGATATAAAATCGTTGCAAAGATGACCGAACCACATAGAGTGTAGATAAATATTGCTGTTCCTGCTTAATGCTTGATTTCACGACAAAATATATGCGTGTCACGCGATTGGCTTATGACGATGTCACATGATTCTCGTTATTCAACATCTGTTGCCAACATTATCACAGGAGGCCGCCGGGATATGAGTAGGACTATGTCGCATAGTTTTTCTTGACCCAGCTGTCAAACGATAACACCTTTCACAGCAGAGTGTGTCGCGGCTATATGTATCAGAGATCACTGATTAGCACAGACCAGTGAGCTTACTGGCACAGGCATATCAATATCTATGGCCTAAGAGACATTCATTAATGTTTGTGTTTCCACCACGCTTCCACGACAGTGATCAATGTTCCACGAGTATTTTTATCTTTGAGTCTATCTGGATTTTTATCTTTTTTTTTTTTTTGTGTCTCTGTTCATAGTCGGTAATGTGTGGTTGACGGAAACATGTGATCTATTTAAAAAATTGCGTGTTTGATATTCCTTGTCGTTATTAAAGACTGAAGGACCGCATTGTCTGACAATTGAAAGAATAAACAGATTTTGACTCGTACCGTAAAGTTCATAAGTCACAGAGTATATAGCTTTTCCTAAGAGTAGTTATTGCATATTTTGCGAATTTTTGCTCGTCACACTCACCCACTGCCACGCACCGCGACCAAACTCCCTTACTAACATCATTAGACCAAGGGCTACCTACCACCACAACCACGAGTGGGTGGCAGTATGTGGTCATGGGGAAATGTCTGTCAGCATGTACACACACAAGCCTTTTATATATAGATATAACACGGCTGGCAGGTCACAGGGTTTATCGTCTGAATAGCGAATACTTTGAATGAAAGTTTTCGAGATTGTGGCTGTTCCAATCATAAAGTTGGTTTGGAAGAAACCGACCATGATAGTGGATCAGAAATATTTGGTGCCAATTCTGATGACAATCATTTACACCAAGAATTTGGGTCAAAAATGACCTCGCCAGAGTATGAGAGTTATCTGTATTCGCCAGGGCAGTTTAGGGTTAAGGCAGCATTAATTCTGTCCCTCTGTTTTTTGACGAGAGACAGCAGGATTTGAACAAAAACCACCAACTCTATTTGTAAGGTCGCTTGCTAGTTTAATGTCAACAGCTTCCTTAGTAACACAATCCCAATAGGTGGAATTGCATGCCAGAATCCCTGTGTTGTTGTATTCCATAGGATGACGGTGCCTAGACAATGTTCTGCAACAGCGGATTTGCTCGGCTGGCACCGGTCATCCTATGGAATACAACAACACAGAGGTTATGGCATGCTGTGGTGTCGCACAAGTCCAAAGTCGCCGCGCGCCGCCATGCACGCACGGCGCGGCGTTCTTACGACGACAGCCACGAGCGCCCTCTGCGGCAGCTCCGCTCGTGGCCACGAGTGAACGACATCGTTCATTTGGGACTGAGTTAGGAACCAGTAAAGACTTCGGAATCAGATAGGCACCAGCGAAGACTTTGCTATTGTACAGGCACTAGGCAGGCCTCTAACAACTATGTATCAGCATTCTGCAGTACTATGTAAAAGTTAAATATTGTATAAATTCTGTGCAATTTATATCTCATTCTAATTTAGTGTTTCTAGTTTCTGGCTGTTCCCCTCCGTACCTTCACCAGCGTGCTATCGTTATTCCTGTGTCGGTCTCATTCCACTCGGCCACCGACACCTACGACGGGAACGAGACACAAAAGCGGCGACGAGGCTGGGACACAAAACATGCAATTCCACCTATTGGGATTGTGTTACTAAGGAAGCTGTTGAAATTAAACTATCAAGCTACTTTAGAAATGGTGGTTCTTGTTTAAATTTTGCTTGGAATACGGCCCTATCTCTCGTTAAAGCAAAGAGAGAGACGAAAATAATACTGCCTCACTTGTTGTTTAATAGTCACTATCGATATTTCTGATGTTGGTCGTCTTGTGTTGACTCTGCGGTTACTTGTACTGTTTGTGTGTTATCTTCGTTGTAAACGCTTTGCAAACAGAGGTATTAAATTCGCTTTCACATTGCTTCCTTGAGTGCAGTTGTGCCTTGAAAATGGCAGGGGGTGGTCCTGTCGAAATATAGGCGGTGGTCGAAGACGTCACCCGGCAGCATACCCGTTAGTTGTTTGAAAATTAATTACGCCGGGAAAGTTAAGGTTTCACATTATTTCCACATAGTTACACAAAATACAAATTTTTCAATGTTTTTGTTTACTGCAGATACAAGCATCACCAATGTTGACATGTTTCCAAATGTCTAGCCATTGCAATTACTGTACATGCAACAACAAAGTATACACAGATTTCTATACTCCATGTAAGCAACAACTGAGGTTAATAACAAATATTCGTCCGCCATTTTCAATACACTTTAACAAATATGTTCAAATATTTGTAGAGTTTATGGGACTTAACTACGGGGTCTTCAGTCCCTAAACTTACAAACTACTTATGAACCAGCTAATACTAAGGACGGCACAAATATCCATGCCCGAGGGGGGGATTCGAACCCCCGACCGTAGTGGCCGGGCAGAACGTGACTGGCGCGCCACAGACCGCTCGGCCACCGCGGCCGGCACACTGACAGATTATTTGTCAAAATTTGATTGTGTAATGTCACCTTTTCACCGCATCAAAGATTCTGTGCCAAAGAATATTGGACAAAAATTCATTGTCAAAATAAATTTGATAGTGTAATCTAGGCCTTGGCACATAGATCTACGCAAACGACGCCGCTCTCTGTCGTTAGTGCAGGTCGTCGACCACTGCGTAGTTCTTGGTAGACGTAATGCCAGACATCTGGTATTCTCGGCACACTCTTGACTGGATTTGACAGTAATGAATTCCCTAACGATTTCCAAAAATGAGATGTCCCATGCATCTCCTACTTCGATTCTCCGTTCAAAGTACGAGGGCTGGAACTTAAATAGTGACAACACTACTATACAGACACTATGCAATGGAATCTCCGTCTCTAATGACCACGCTGCCGACGGGACGTTAACCCTCAGCTTCCTTCCAATGGAATCTACTATCGTCGCTGATAGCACACGTTGTTGACATACCTACTTTACCTCCGAGCATATGGACTCGCCCGTCCCACGTCATCGGAGTGCGCACAACCGAGGGAAACAGTTGAGAGTGAGTCGTCTAATGTAACGGTGTCACTATGTTGTCCGAACAGGAACAACGAAGTTGGATCAAAATTGAATGTGCCAGAGATCGTACGTCATCAAGGTCTTCAAGGGGAGTGCGGGGAATCGTCATTGCCGTACAGAGCAGTGGCACGTTTGGTAAAAGCCTTCAACGAAAGTCGGCATACTGTGGCCGACCATAAATGCACAGTATTACTGTTCGTTTTCGGAGTATCATCTGGGCCAACCAGCTTTGGGCATGAAGCGGCAACACTTTCTGTGCCCATCTTTTCGCACGACAATGCGCGGGCAAATACAGCGCAAGCAGTGACGGCTCTGTTCGGTCGATGGGACTGCGAAGGAATCACTTCGTGGCATTAGCTTCAGAACTGTTACAGAGATTCGACAGGCAGTAGACCGTTCCAATCGCACAATCAACAGAACAGGCTCTGCTAACGGTATACTATGGCATCCACATCTCTGACAACGGGTTCTAATCAACGCTGGTGACTACTATGAAGGACAGTTACAGGTGCATCGGTTGTGAATAAATAGTTGTCACTATTTACGTTTCGATCCTCGTATGATTACTACCATCGCGCGGTCATAATCACGCCGTAAACCTTTTCACGTGAATCATCCCATATCACTTGTCAGATTACACCGACTGTTAGTCATCTTTCATATCTTAAAGAAATGTAGGAAAGTTCCGATAGAACCCGCAAGCCGGTAAAATTATACTTTGATGTCGAAAGAATAAAAGTTTTAATACACCGATGGTCTGCGTACACCCGAGAGGAAACGGCCACATGAAGTGACTGCGGTAATAGACCATCAATGCTGTAATCGACGCCCTCGTGAGAGTCGGGGTAACCACTGCGGAAATGAAGGCACGCAGCGGAACAAAAAGAATGAGGTCACGCTCCGTCAGTATGGGATTTTGTGGCGTCTTCCCCCTTTATACGCTCGACTAACTCACGGGACACTTCGGGAGGGTTCGATGTTTGATGCGGTATATGCTTCACGAGCAGGACACGTAGCTTCCACGTTAGCCCCTCCTGGTAACAGGCATACGCATTCAGTGCGTAGCAGGTAGTCAGTACGCGACTACTCAAAGAGCAGGAACAAATTTCAAATATACACTATTGGCCATTAAAATTGCTACATCAAGAAGAAACGATCAACGGGTAGTCATTGGACAAATATTATAGAACTGACATGTGATTACATTTTCACGTAATTTGGGTGCTTAGATCCTGAGATATAAGTACCAAGAACAATCACCTCTGGCCGTAATAAGGGCCTGATACGCCTACGCATTGAGTCAAACAGAGCTAGGATAGGGTGTACAGGTACAGACGCCCATGCGGCTTCACAGTTCATCAAGAGTAGTGACTGGCGTATTGTGACGAGCCAATTGCCCGGCCACCATTGACCACACGATTTCAATTGGTGAGATATCTGGAAAATGTGCTGGCCAGGGCAGCAGTCAAACCTTTTCCCTATCCAGAAAGGCCCGTATAGGACCTGCAACATGCAACTGTGCATTATCCTGCTGAAATGTAGGGTTTCGCAGGTATCGAATGAAGGGTAGAGCCAAGGGTCGTAACACATCTGAAATGTAACGGCCACTGTTCAAAGTACCGTCGATGCGAACAACAGGTGACCGAGACGTGTAACCAATGGTACCCCATACTATCACGCCGGGTGATATGCCAGTATGGCGATGACGAATACACGCTTCCAATTTGCGTACAGCGCGATGTAGCCAAACACGGATGCGAACATCATGATGCTGTAAACAGAACGTGGATTCATCCGAAAAAATGAGGTTTTGCCATTCGTGCACCCAGGTTCTTCGTTGCATACACCATCGCAGGCGATCCTTTGTGATGCAGCGTCAAGGGTAACTGCAGCCATGGTCTCCGAGCTGATAGTCCATGCTGCTGCAAACGTTATCAAACTGTTCGTGCTTATGGTTGTCTTGCAAACGTCCCCATCTGTTGACTCAGGGATCGAGACGTGGCTGCACGATCCGTTACAGCCATGCGGATAAGATGCCTGTCATCTCGACTGCTAGTGATATGAGGCCGCTGGGATCCAGCTCGGCGTTCCGTATTGCCACCCTGAACCCACCGATTCCATATTCTGCTAACAGTCATTGGTTCGCGACTAACGCGAGCAGCAGTGTCGCGATTCGATAAACCGCAATCGCGATAGGCTACAATCAGACCTTTATCAAAGTCCGAAACGTGATAGTACGCATTTCTGCTTCTTACACGAGGCATCACAACAACGATTCACCAGGCAACGCCGGTCAACTGCTGTTTGTGTATGCATATCACAGCATCTTCTTCCTGTAGGTTAAATTTCGCCTCTGTAGGACCAAATGAAAGAAACAATGTTTCGAGAAAAAGAATTCTAGCATTCTACGAACGTTCATGTTTAAGGGGCAGCTATAATGCCACAGCTAGGTGCTGATGTCAGCCGGGGAAATCAAAACTTCGTTGTAGCGAAGTCTGTAAGTAACATTGCCTATTGGCTTCGATATTTCCCTTACTTTTCTGCAAGGGTAACTGGTCTCATGTCATCGTTACAGTAAAATTTGAAGTGTCCTTAACTTGCAGTTTCTTAATTTTGAATAGGTACGACAAAGGGAACAGGGACAGAGGAAGGAGGAGATCAGAAATGGGCCGTGCGGACTGGGCAACTGTTGCCGCGTAGGTTCGAGTCCCCCCTCAGGTGTGTGTGTGTGTGTGTGTGTGTGTGTGTGTGTGTGTGTGTTCCTTAGGTAGTTTAAGTAGTTTGTAAGCCTAGGGACTGATAACCACATTAGTTAAGTCTCATAAATTTACAAACATTTGAACATTTTTTTGATGATATTGTGTACGAGTGAAGATTTATCTCGTGCACGATGACGCCGCGGATTAAACACCACACGATAACAGAACGTAGGGCAATTTTTTCTCACCGATAAAGCCGCGGCAATTCTGAGAAAAAAAAATGGCTGTTCAGTAGCCCAGTCGTTGTTGCAAAAAATTGATTAATGCGAACTTTTCTGACGTCTGTTTTCAGAGTCCACCATGTACTTAACTCACTGAGGAATCGAATCGTTTTGCACCGAGTCACTAAATTAAGCATAAAAAAAGTAAAACAGTCAACAATCCGAAGACTGGTGTGAACACCACAGTGCTTTACTAGACATGGTCCTGTTTGAAAGTGATATACCGTTGCCTTCCTCCGACCTTCGAACTGACTTACCCAGCCAGTTATAGGGGGACCTACAGTTTAACATGCTTACAACAATGTAAGAGGAGAAACAAGTGGAAAGTGACAGATAAAAATCCTAGGACTTGGCGGGAATCGAACCCACGACCTTTGGATTTGTAGTCTAAGCATAACAATGAAAAAATTTCGACGGACCTGCCACAAATTCTCTCATTTAATTGTTTTTGTTGTTCTCTACTTTCATAAATTACGTCTCTATTAGAGACGAAACTTCTTTGGTGTCGACGGAAATGCAAGGTCAAGTCATTAAATGGGCGTACCCTGTACCTGACGTGCAAGGAAACACGTCATTCGATTCGTTTCTTATCCGTTAGACAACAAACACAGAGAGACGAAGGAGGGGGGGAAGGTGACAGTCGAAATGGCAATAAAAGGAACGTTTTTTTATATCCGAGAAATCTATCTAATCAACTAGTCCTGCACGTCTTCCCCGGTTGTTTTCCGAACGATTTGTGTAAATACTATAGTGGTTTGCACAATGAGTAATTACGACGTCTAATGTTCACGTTTTGTATTGCCTACCCATGCAGTAGTTTCGGGTTTAAAGTTTCAATTACGTTAATGGTATCTTTTGGTTCTGCAGCTACAGCCACACTCCGCAAACCACCTCAAGGTGTGTGCCGAAGTGTACTTTGCGTACCATTGGGCTGTATGACTACAACAGAATATCTACTTTATACTCTGGATTCCGTAGAAGATGCTCAGGTTCCCATGAATAAAGTGAGTCAGAGAATATACATCAAACGAGTATGTTCTCCGATTTCGTACGAATGAAACTAGAGATTTTTATACAAGTTTCCAGCCAAGATCACGTTTTTTATTTATGGATAACCGGTTTCGACGTTCACAGACGTCATATTCTGATCGCCTAGATATTACAATGTCATATCTTATATGGTTTTACCTATATCCTTTCATTACATTCGTCATGGAGTAATTGTATAAAAACATTGATGGTGAAGTTGAACATATCATTGGATCTACAGTATACATGTCCACACTGGGCAACCAATATACTGTAGATCGAATGATGTGTTCAATTTCACCATCGATGTTTTTATACAATTACTCCACGACGAATGTAATGAAAGAATATAGGTAAAACCATATAAGATATGACATTGTAATATCTAGGTGATCAGAAGATGACGTCTGTGAACGTCGAAATAGGTCATCCATAAATAAAACACGCGATGTTTGCTGGAAACTTGTATAAAATGATTTAGATCGCCCGAAAGAAGAACGAGTTCCATACAGAAACAAGAGATGTTTCAAAAGTGAGCTCTCTAGCACACTTCGAGCAAAGTAACTTCTATTAAGGTTACTGTGGTTTATAATAAAAATGACAAAATTTGTGTTGCTTAGAAGGCAAAAAATGTTCAAATGTTTGTTAAGCTGATGGGACGTAACTGCGGGGTCATCAGTCCCTAAAATTATGAACTACCTTATACTAAAGACAACACAAACATCTATACCCGAGGGAGGATTAAAACCCCCGACGGAAATGGCCTCGCGCATCGGAGCATAGCGCCTCAATGAGCTCCTCACTCCGCCGCGGCCCAAAAAAGTTCGTTTATATACGTTGTCTGAAGACATACATGGTAAGGTAAAGCAGTTAACAATCCGAAGATTGGTTTGAACACCACAGTGCTTTACTAGGCATGGTCCTGTTTGGAGGTGGTATGCCGTTGCCTTCCTCCGACCTTCGAACTGACTTACCCAGTCAGTTATTGGGGGACCTACAGTTCAACGTGGGTTCCGAACCACGGTGCTACACGGTATATTTCACATGAGCAATACTGCCAGAGGTGAAAGAAGTGGAAAGTAAAGTGACAGATAAAAATCCTAGGACCAGGCGGGGATCGAACCCGCGACCTTTGGATTTGTAGTCTGGCACTCTACCACTGTGCAACCGAGGCGCACTCGAGGAACTGAAAAGTTTACGCAAATAAAAACATTTTGCTGACGAGTCGCTCCCTTCACATAAATGAATGTGTGGCACTTCAAGCATTTTATATAGTGACGAGAGTGATATCAGAGGAGTTTTTTCATTAACGACTTAGAAATGAATCACAAGGGAATTCAGCTGCGTGTTTTATCTGTTTGTTTGGAGTGCATATTTACAGTTGCAAACAGCTACACAATAAAATAATATGGTTTGAAGTATCTCTTTCAGGCCCTGCACGCATAACTGTGTGATTCTCCGTTTGCTCACTTTATTTCTTTGTGATTCACGCTAGGAAGTTCGGGCCTGCATCACACAATCGTGGATGGACTGTGGTAACGTGCAAAACGTGTTTTGGTTCCATGTTTCTACACAGGGTGGCACCAGCAGTCGGCTAACGTCCAGTACACGCTGTCCTTGTTTTAACATGCGAAGCTACATCTGACAGCCAGTTGATTTTAAATGATCCTGTGATGTTATTACGTTATTTCTTTCAAAGGCATGTTGCCCAAATATGGTGCAGATCACAAAAATTTGTAGTGAATGCCCCAACCAGACAACTATGTGGTTACAAAATTTTTGAATATCAATTTTATTTTTCGTAATGAATTACTGCATATATTTTGTATCTTAAACGCCCCTCTCTATATTACAGTCACGTCACCTGAAACCTTGGGTCTGAAAGGGTTAATAACGACTTATTACGTTAATTGCGAATAAAGTACACCCCATGACTTCACGGTCTGTGCCACAAAATAAATATTGCTGCAACACTGAAGTATTGTTTCTGTACTGCTCTTGTTCATACTACCCAAACCAGTTGGCCTATTAAGATACGTTTTCCGACTTTGTAATCTTAATTTCTGTTTTGTTAGAAGTAAGTAGCCAAGACAGGAAAATTGATAACTGATTGATTACATACCTAACGGTCTGTTTCTCGTAACGAAACCGCACGGTCTATCGCTTAGGAGCAGACCATTGGGTGTAATATTTAACCAAAAGTATCTTGTGCTAGACAACTCTGACAGAGTTACAGGTAGAAACAGATGAAAATGTGATGCATTATTAAAATTTCGTTCGCATATTGAGCCAACCCATCTTCAAATAACGAAAGAATATCTCGCATGATGACAATTTTGTAACATCGTCAGAAAAATACATTTTCGTAATAAGGCCATATTTAGTCGTAATAATTTTCTGATGTACAACAAACTAATAACTAAACATAGTACAGTTGAATTGGCTTGTAAATAACCATACTGCTACCAGTCACAATTTTTATTTATTTAGCACGACGCGTTTCGAGAAATAATTCCCATCTTCAAGTGCGTTTTTGTGCTGTTTCATATTATTTATGATGTTTGGAATGTGTAAGTGCTGTCGTCCCTGTAATATATAAATACGCCTGATTTTATTTTATGGTTATCTTTACATGAAGTTGAGAGATTTTTGTAGTACCTAGTTGGACCTGCATGGGCGGAAAATTTGTCCCAGACACGGAAGGTGTTTGACCCCTTACAAAGTTAATGGCGGAATTAAGCAGGCACACGCACACTCAAAACATCATAAATAATATGAAACAGCACAAAAAACGCATTTGAAGATGGGAATTATTTCTCGAAACGCGTCGTACTAAATAAATAAATAAAATCGTTTCTGGTAGCAGTATTGTTATTTATAAACCAATCCATGTATCTCACAGTCGCAGACATTCAGAAAAAAAATTCTAATGGATAAAATCAAAATAGTACAGTTCTTCCTGAAAACGTAGACGGCGACTCCATATTTGTTCACTGAATAATTTGCTTGACTGAGCTAATTGAAAGAAATATACGACTGAACAGCTGTTCTGTGCCGGACATGGCACACGGATAAGGAGAACTTACGAAGAAGGTGAGGTAGCACGAATGAACATCCTGTTCAGAGCATATGGTTCGAAGTTTTTATTCATACGAAACTGAGAACTTTCTCAAAACAAACAAACATTCTCTGAGTATATTCTCCAGGGCATGTGCTCTTTCATATTCATATGACCCATTGTCACTACTTCTTATTCCATTCGCGTATGGTTCGCGGAAAAAATTATTGCCTTTATGCGCCCGTATGGGACCTAATCTCTCTAATCGTATCCGTGTGGTCGCTTCGCGATATTTATGAAGCAATGTATTGGTTGGCTCTTCATCAAACGTACGCTGTCGGAAATTTCACGAAAGCCCGTACGGCGACACAGAACGCCTCTATTGCGGCGTCTGCTACTGGAGTTTCCTATTCATCTCCGTGATGCTTTCGCGCTTACTAAATGAACTTTTTAACTAAGCTGTTCTCCGGTGGTAAGTTTCGTCGACGACGTGGTCATTAGAGACGGAGTACAATCTCGATTTTGGGGAAGGAAATCTGTTGTGTCCATCCAAAGGAATCATCCAGGCTTGTTCATCGAGCAATTTAGGAAAAACTTGTCAAGATGGGTGTTTATGACCGCCGTCTTCCCAAATGTGAGTCCAGTGTACTAACACTGCGCCACCTACACTGTTCAAAACTGGGGACCAGCTGAGATGCCCTCTAATATATAAAGCAGAGTATCCGTATGTGTGTACGTGTTGCATACAAATCTACAGTTTTGATCCAATCTTTCTCAAATTTTATACAAGTAAGCTTCAATCGAGAACGGTCGCCGCAAGTGTTATAATCACGTACGATACATAGTTGACAAGATATGACGTCATAAACAATGAGATGCTCGAAAAACTGCTGCATTTTGCGACAATGCTGCTCATTTTCTCCTAAACCATTGGACCGATTTCAACCAAATTTGGTACTCACATTCCTTACCGTGAGGTAACAATTGCTGCATGGTTAAGAATCACATACGGCACATGGTTCAAAAGATATTACGTCATAACCAATAGAAATCGCAAATAATGCCATATAATGCAGCGAGACTTTCGAAACACACTGTATGAGAATGGCAGTACTTGGCGACTTGCAACAAACTTTAAACATAATATCAAACCTTTATTAAACTTTTCTCGCTGGTAACCATAGCAAAATAATGGAAGGAAAAAAGTTTCTCGGTCGCTGTTTATGGAGTAAAACTACGGCATTCGGCGTGACGTAACAATTTATATTTTCAACACTGTAAATTGTAGCCGCAGAAAATTTAATAGTAAACACACATATATCTGAATGTACCTTCGAAATTGTATCACAACACGACACGTAGTTCATGAGATATGAGCACATAAACAGCAACGTTCCGCTGTTCACGAACCAAAGCAACGGTATTTAGTATGACGTTACAATTTTTAATTTCTGCGCTACAAATTGTAGCTGCATGAAATTTTACAGACTGTATACACGCATGTAGTCGAATGAACCTTCTACATTGTATCACAGTACGACACACAGTTAATGAGATATGAGCACATAAACAGTAAGGTTTACGAAAAACTGACCCATCACACATGAAGTTTTACACAGACATACAGCCCTTATACAAACGAATCTATACCTGAAAAATGGCAGGAATAAATAAATACCCGGGCAGCACCGGGTTTTCAGCTAGTACACAATATAGCTTACATACAGTAACGTATTTGATTCAGATTACTGTAATTTGTGTGTGATACAGTTGCCTCGGTTGCACAGTTTTAGAGTGCCAGACTATAGATCCAAAAGTTGTGGGTTCGATCCTCGCAAGATCCTAGGATTTTTATCTGTAACTTTCCACTTCTTTCACCTCTGGTAGTAGCCGAGTAACACCGTGGTTCGGAACCCATGTTAAACTCTAAGTCCCCCCTAGAACTAGCTGGATAAGTCAGTTCGAAGGTCGGAGGAAGGCAACGGCATACCACCTCCAAACAGGGCCATGCCTAGTAAAGCACTGTGGTGTTCAAAACAATCTTCGGATTGTTGACTGCTTTGCCTTTTACAGTACGACATTTTACTGTCTCAACTCTTTACCTGATATGTGTAAATATCGAATAATAAAGCCTCAGCAACACTAATATATTTTTCAGAAATTACTGCAACCAATCGCCTTTTTTCTACTCAATGAAGATTTATTAAACCATGACCGGTTTCAAGCTGCCTAGCAGCTCATCATCAAATGGTATTATATATATATATTGCAAATTACATTTGTATCTGTTTCAGGGCAGGAACGAGAAAATAAACACTAATTGTGGTATGCTACACTGATTAATTACAATATGCCGGCCGCGGTGGCCGAGGGGACTGAGGCGCTCCAGTCACGATCTGCACGGCCACAACGGTCGGGGGTTCGAATCCCCCCTCGGGCATGGATATTTGTGCCGTCCTAGTTCGTAAGTAGTTCCTAAGTAGTTTGTAAGTTTAGGGACTAATGACCCCGTAGTTAAGTCCCATAGACTATACAAACATTTGAACATTTTAATTACAATATAAGTTCGTCTTCAAGATGTTACTTACAGTTAGGAGTTTCACATTTAGTATGTCCATATGTGTTCCGCTTTTGGATAGAATTTCACAACACTGCCCTTCCATCAGAACACCACAGCAACTCTCACGACTTTCAAGTGGTAAAATTTAAAAAATATTGCACACGCATTACTACCACGTCTTTCAACTTGTAAACAAACCAAATAGTATGTTTATACCACAGGCTAAGAGCTATCATGTGAAACCAAAGACTGACAAAAGCTTACCTTATTATAGGATATAAATATAATGCCAATTTAGATTAAATAAGAACAAAATTTGTATTACAAAGTTAATGTATGTATAAAATATGATTTCAGAATGATATTTACGTTAACACTAGGAGTATTGATTTCATGATTAACGTCTGTTCACATGCGTCACATGTGTTGTTTGAGGTGGCATATTAGACATTTGAATTTTGTATGTTATTCGTTGATTCGAAAATTATAAAAATAATTTTGGGCTTTGATAGGGAGTGATTCGTACAGTCACCGTATCCATTACGTCACGGTGGCTTAGTGGTTATTGTGCATGTGCATGTATAGTAAGCAGGAGGCCCTGGGTTCGAGTCCCATCCGTGGCACAAATTTTAATGCCTTTTAATGCCTTTCCTTCAATTTAAAACCTTCACATGGCATTTCCTTACAGCGAGGCACCGTGGATTAGATTACGACTTGTTCCAAAGATCACGAATCCGACTTTTCGTATTGATGTGCAACGTGTCGGGTTAATGAAAGGTGTTTTTACAAACTATTACTTTGTACTAAATATTACATGACAATTTTTATTTACTTTTTTTTTAAATTTACTAATTTATATCTAAAAAATCGTCTATAGTGTAGAAGGAGTTGCAGTGCAGAAATTTTTTTAATTTATTTTTAAATGCTTGTTGGCTATCTGTCAGGCTTCTGATGCTGTTTGGTAGGTGACCAAAGAGTTTTGTGGCAGCATAATTCACCTCTTTCTGTGCCAAAGATAGATTTAACCTTGAATAATGAAGAGCGTTCTTTTTCTTAGTGTTGTAGTTGTGTACACTGCTATTGCTTTTGAATTCGGTGGGATTGGTAATAACAAATTTTATAGGTGAATATGTATACTGAGAAGCTATTGTGAAGATCCCTAGCTCTTTAAAAAAGTTTCTGCAGGACGGTCTTGGATGGGCTCCGGCAATTATTCTGATCACACGCTTTTGTGCAATGAATACTTTTTTACTCAATGTTGAATTACCCCAGAAAATGATGCCAAACGGAAGCAGAGAATGAAAATAGGCATAGTAAGCTAATTTACTGAGATGTATATCACCAAAATTTCAATTACCCTAATAGCATAAGTTGCTGAAAAACGTTTCAACAGATCTTCAATGTGTTATTTCCAGTTCAACCCCTCATCAATGCTTACACCTAAAAATTTTGAAAATTCTACCTTTGCTACAGATTTCTGATCAAAGTCTATATTTATTGATGGTGTCATTCCATTTACTGTGTGGAACTGTATGTACTGTGTTTTATGAAAATTTGATGACAGTCCATTTGTTGAGAACCACTTAATGATTTACTGAAGTTTACAATTTCATCGGTTAGTTCTTGTCTGTCAGGTGTAATAACTATACTTGTATCATCAGCAAAAACAATCAGCTTTGCATCTTCAGGAATATAAAATGGTAAGTCATTAATATATATTAAGAACAGCAAAGGGCCCAAGACCGAACCTTGTGGCACCCCATTTTTGATTGCTATGAGAACTACTAATGTCAACTTTCTGCACTCTTCCTAGGTATGATTTAAACCATTTGTACACTGTCCCATTCATCTAGAAGAATTCCATGATTTACACAATCAAAAGCCTTGGGGAGATCACAAAAAATCTTAACGGGCGATGTCCAGTTATTCAGAGCATTTAATATTTCATGGGACTACCACAATGGTGAAAAAGTCAATCTGGTGCCCTCTAATATGATGTGTGATCATCGCAGACGGCCAGTCGAATTGCACACCTGTCTGGCATACACAACATGAAGTTTTGAGGGATATTTGGCCATTCTTCCATGAGTGCAATATCCACAACTGCAACCGTTGTGGCAGGGGCTGGTCTGGCTGCAATGCGTCTGCCAAGTGCATCCCAAGCCTTGCTCAGTCGTAGCCCGGTGAACAAGCTGGCCACTCCATTCCTTCAATTCCCTTGTCCACCAGTGCAGCTCTGAGGACGAGCGTTATCGTCCACCAGAATGAACGTATCTCCTATGGCAGGAGCGGAGGGTACAACAAAAGGTAGAAGGATCTCGTCTCTAATCCTCTGAGCAGTCAAAGCGTCATTCTGAACGACATAGAGGTCCGAAGTCCGCCAATACTGACTCCTGCCCACACCATTCGTCCACCACCAATGTTTTCTGCACATAAACATGACTGTTCCGAGTTCCACATTCTCCCCAGATGAGGGAACGACGATTGTCCTGCTGAATACAAGATCTTAACTCATCTGCGAACAGAACCCGGCGCCATTCGTTGCGACTCCAAACCTATGTTCTTCCGCTCTGTTTCTGCAGGCCAAACGCTGACGTGGTTTAATGAGACATTCACTACAGGCCTCTCTACATGAAGACTACTTTTCCGAAGGCGATTTCGTACTGCTTGTGTTGATATTGCACGTCCTGTTGGTACATGAGTTGCATTCAGCCTCCTGTCTCGACGGGCTGTTATCCGGAGATAACGGCGAACTCTTGATGATGTTACGCATAGACGACCTTGGCCTTGCCTACTTTTAACGGTTCCTGTTGTCTGAAATCGCGTACAGATCCTGGAAATTACACTCTGGGACACTTAAATAGCTGCAGCCACCTCCCTCTGTGTCTGTCCCACTTCCTATGGCTCTGCATCCCACAGCTTCGGGTAAGTCACGTTGTTGCTGCGTTGCACTATCTGCTGACTACACTATGTGAACCCAAGGGCTTGTTTAATTCGTTTGGTAGAGCAAACAAGTCAAAAACCAACCACTGTACAACAACTTTCTGTTATTACCACCATCTCGGTTGCCGTAATGTAGTTGCCTCCACTCCGTGTAGAACCGAGAGTAGGACGTCAAACCACTTTAGTTCATTCTGCCGATGACTATACTTCAGAACCTGTATATCTCAAGTGGTCCTCTAATTCATTAATAAAATGGTATAATCAGTTGTTCTTGATTTTCTTAAAAGACCGGTTTCGTGACCTGTAGTAACGAAGGGGTTTCATAATCTAAAAAAGCAATTCCCTGGTTCCTAAAATTGTTTTCTGTTTAAAATACGTAAGCAAGATCCACCTCCGACAACCAAACCAACACCATAGGCTGGAACGAAGCAGCACGGACAGTGCCGTGGTTGGAGGGAAACTGATTTGGTGAACAGCTGTAGCGGACTCTTATTAACGAAGAACAGTTTTCGCTGTGGACGTCTGCCCTCAAAAGTTTTAGGCCCCCCTAACTGTTTACACCACTGTAGTTGGTATTTGTCCATTGAATCTATCGAGAAAATCATCTTGGTTTATGGGTCGCCGAATAAAGCGCCAGGCAGAGCTTTCTACGACGTCTCAGCTACAGTCGCCTGGAGTAAAAAATCACTATCTTATGGGGCTGGCATGGCGTCACGATTGTATGGGCGCGATAGCTTATGCAAGCTTAACACCTAGGATTGCCAGATTAATAAGACTAAAATATCTAGAAGAAAATGTTGTGGCGTAAAGTCAGCGACACATGCCCGACGTAAGAGAACGATCGTGGGGAAGGCAGCGATCGACCGAAAGCCAATCGCAAGCAGGCGCCGCGCATCCTGGAGGGAGTAACCGAAGATGCGCGCCCTCTACAAGCGGCCATATCTAGGCCGACATACGTCTGGACGCCCGTCAGTTACTAGCGAGAACTCGTCAGTTACTAGGCAGCTACGAAGTCAGAACGCGGCTACGAACTTAGCAGTAACTAGGTCACAGCGCAGCTAGCATCATACGGACGACGCCGAGAGAAGAAACAGAAATATGTTCTAAAGTTGAGTTGTTGTTGTTGTTGTGGTCTTCAGTCAGGAGACTGGTTTGATGCAGCTCTCCACAATACCCTATCCTGAGCAAGCCTCTTCATCTACACATAAGAACGGCAACCTACATCTTTCTGAATCTGCTTACTGTAACCATCTCTTGGTCTTCCT
Source organism: Locusta migratoria (assembly GCA_026315105.1). Classification (NCBI taxonomy): domain Eukaryota; kingdom Metazoa; phylum Arthropoda; class Insecta; order Orthoptera; family Acrididae; genus Locusta; species Locusta migratoria. The sequence continues at coordinate 212,724,281 of CM048744.1, read as the reverse complement.
CTGCGGTTTTTACCCCACACACTTCCCTCTAATGCTAAATTCACAATTCCTTGATGACTAAGAATGTGTCCTACCAATCTATCCCTTCTTTAAGTTGAGTATCATTGTAATTTTCAGTCAATAAAACTTGTAATACTAATCTCTACAGAAAAATTTTAGCTGACTATCGATTCCTGCACCGGCATCTTTCCAGACAACTAGACTGGAACGAGTACTCAACAAATGGCAGAAAGAATGATACAAAAAAGGCAACGAAGTCACAACAGAAAATTCAAAATGTCAGGAATTTTTGGAGTTATTGTCGGGAGAAGTCAATCTTGTACGAAAAAGGGTAACTTTTCATAATTTTTAAATCAACTGCCTATAAAAAGACTTATCAGTGGGTGTGCAGATCAGAGTCCATGATGTCGGAGTAAGTGAAGTCGAACATGAGGAAGCCGTTGCGCTCGTACGTGAGTGCTTCCATAATCAAGGAAGCCGAAATATTTGGTGTGTAAAAACTAACTACATAGAAGATTTATACTTTAGGAAGGGAAAGGGGGAATAACGACATCTGCTACGTCTGAACGCAGACAAAAGTGTATATTGGTCGTTGAAGACAACTGTAACACAAAAATCAGTCCTGGATTATGTAAGATGTTTTCCAGCCATGATCCACTATGTTAATTAAAATATCCGTGGAAGGTGCTGCAACGCCGTTTAAGTTGTACAATGGAGATAAAACGATCATTCCATTGCGCCAATAAAATAATCGCTTAGAAGACAATGAAGTGTTGCGTAACGGTGAGGCGTCTTATTGTTCCTGCGGCTGCCTAGGCTAATCTCTACGCATCTGGTATTCTTAAGCAAACACTGGAGGTCATGCGTAAGTCTCTGCCGGCGGGCAATTTATCTCCGCGAAGTTCTCAGAAAAAGTTTCCTGAAAAAAATACCTTCCCCATGACGTGAAATACGTCAGTCAAACCGTACAGAGGTCGCTCTTCCAGAGCTGCTGAGAGCGACTTGATTTTAATTTTTTAATTTCATTTATTGTATTCCAATATGCAGTATTAATTATGACGAGAAAGTGAGTCGTGGAACACTGTACTCGTAATAGATACGACGTAATTAAAATCCCTCTTAATCTAGACGTAGTGCAACCAAATGACTTTATAATAAATGTTCAAATGTTTGTATAGCTTATAGGACTTAACTACGGGGTCATCAGTCCCTAAACTTAAAAGCTACTTATGAACTAACTAATACTAAGGACGGCACAAATATCCATGCCCGAGAGGGGGCATTCGAACCCCCGACCGTAGTGGCCGTGCAGACCGTGACTGAAGCGCCTCAGTCCCCTCGGCCACCGCGGCCGGCAACCAAATGACTATTCATGAGTAATAAGAATTTTAATTTAATTAGAATGATGAAACTTAGATGGGTAGATCACGTAACTAGGGACTGATGACCCCGTAGTTAAGTCCCATAAGCTATACAAACATTTGAACATTTTGACACATTATGAGACATCAAGGAATTGCCAACTTAGCATTACAGGAAAGTGTGTGGAGTAAAAATCGCAGAGGGAGAACGAGGGACGAATACAGTAAGCAGATTCAAAAGTATGTAGGTTGCCGAACGTATTCTCAAATGAAGAGACTTGCACAGGACAGGGTAGCGTGGAGAGCTGCATTAGACCAGTCTGCGATCACAACAACAACATTTGTAAGACAATACAATTTAGAATAACTGCGATCCAAAGGCACCTAATGCAACTACGGACGAGGAAATACGACATTCTAAGGCGCCTTGCTACGGAGTGCGCGGCTGCTCCCCGTCGGACGTTCGAGTCCTCCCTCGTGTGAGTGTGTGTGTGTGTGTGTGTGTGTGTGTGTGTGTGTGTGTGTGTGTGTGTGTGTGTACTTTGCGTAAGTTAAAGTAGTTTGTAGGCCTAGAGACCAATGACCACTGCAGTTTGGTCCCATAACTTTACAAACATTTGAACATTGATGGCATTAATTGGAGCTGAAGGTCAGATGGCCGGCCGCGGTGGCCGAGGGGATTGAGGCGCTCCAGTCACGGTCTGCACGGCCACTACGGTCGGGGGTTCGAATCCCCCCTCGGGCATGGATATTTGTGCCGTCCTAGTTCGTAAGTAGTTCATAAGTAGTTTGTAAGTTTAGGGACTGATGACCTCGTAGTTAAGTCCCATAGACTCTACAAACATTTGAACATTTTGAAGGTCAGATGGTGGATAGAAATTATTCAGCATTCCATAACGGGCAGGCAATACGGAATGACGCAGCGTTTAGTTGTATAGATTGTCTTATGACTGCCAAACCGTCTGAAGCCAGGAACCACGACTATCGTAAAACTGTTCCATCACATCAAGGAATGATATAAAATGATTTATATCAGAGACATGCAATCGTATGACGACTGTTCAAACGTCAACAACATCACAATATACTAACAAGAGTATGAGCGCCACAACGCGAATTTTTTCCCGTATTTTAAGCTATTATTTTCATCAATTGATTAGTAATATAAAATGTATAAGTTTACATAATTCTAATCACCATTTTTCATTCTGATCCCACAATGAGGTATTGTCATAAACGTATGGTTCCGTAGATGTTACCTTCCTTCACTTAAGACGCAAGTCGCCGAATATCCGTCGGCTAAAAGACTTGCTTGCACCAGACAGACCGAACACTTACCCAATTGTGTGTCTAACGGCCACAAATGCCACACGATGATCACATCCCTGCACGGTATTTCGAAGTACTAACCATAAATGTTTGTTACAAAAGTTTTAGACACTATTTAACGTCGCTATTAAACATGGTTTTGCACAGAAATGTATTATGATTTCATTACTATTAACACCCAAATGAAAGGCAGTGTCTAAGAACTTGCTCTAGCAGACCGTCGTGTTGGCTGCTTCTTTTGGCCCACTTTAGGTAACGGTAGTAACACTAAAAGTGGGCCTTTGCGATTGGTTATTGACAGCTCGAAATTTAAATGAAATGACGGCTTAACCATTAATCTGACATGAAAACTGAATAACCAAATTTGTAGAGGAGGAAATTCTCTACAACTTTGCTCTGTTATGTTTTTCTCATATCTCGTATCGTTTCAGAGATATTTGCAAAAATAACGGCGATTTTGGGATGTCTGTCTGTCTGTCTGTCCGTAACGTGTTCCCTGGTTTTAAGACGAACCGTTCAACCGATCAGCATCAAATTTTGCACACATAATTGAAGGCCGCAAGAGACCAGACCCTCCCTTTTTCAAATTTTTCGGACAAAAAATACGGTAGTAATACAAAAAAAAAGCCGTTTGTAATATAATTGTAATTGCAAACGAACCGTTCATCTGACACGAAAATTGAATAACCTAATTGGTAGAGGGGAAAACACTCTACAACTTCGCTCTATTATGTTTTCTTTTTTTTCATACCTTCCATCATTGCAGAGATATTTTCAAAAACAACGGCGATTTGACGATGTCTGTCGGCTGTAACATGTTCCCGCTTTTTAGGTCGAACCGATCAACCGATCGGCACCAAATTTTACAGACAATTGTTGGCTACCAGAGACAGGCACCTCGCTTTTTCAAATATTTCGGACAAGAAGTACATTAGTAATATCAAAAAAAGCCTGTTTGTAATATAATTTTAATTGCAAATAAACCGTTCATCTGACGCGAAAATTGAATAAACGAATTTGCAGAGGAGAAAATTCTCTACAAATTTGTTCCCTTATGTTTTTTTTCATATCTCGTATCGTTTGAGAGATATTTGCAAAAATAACGGAGTTTTGACACCCTCCATTAAATTAACGAAAACCAGCCGTTCGCAGATGTCACGTGACATTCCTCGCCCAGAACTGTCTCTCGCATACTCCATCTTGCGATGCGTATTTGATGATTTTCTTATTGTAACTTACACGTTGTCATTTCAAAGCAATGGCGCACTGAAGAATTAACAAAAAGACCTCGTTCTTCGTACGATAAATGATAATCTAGTGTCTACAAATGCCGTATTAGCATCAGTTAACAACGCCCATCAGTAGTATGAGATTAAAGAACGCAATTCCTAACTGTTAGCTGTAGCGTAGTGGGCAATGAGTTGGATCGTGACGCTAAAGGTCAGTAATTCGGATCGCGCCAGTACCTATTTTTTTTTTTTTTTTTTTCCTTTCAGGGTATCAGACACTTATTAATTAATTTTTTATTATTTAGATTATTATTTTGGTCCAAATTGTTTGTAAAAACTTATAAAACTACAAATCTAAAGTGGGCCGTAAAACAGGTCAGAGCGATTTTTTGTATTTGTAGCATTCATTTACTACTACGCTATCATTTGCAGTTTCACTTCCGACATATAGTACGTGAGAGTATTTTGACTGCTGTGTTGGCACAAGCAGTCATAATACTGAAGGAGACTGTTTTTAGAGTTCAAACTGTAGGAAAGTGAAACAATATTGAATAAACTAATAAATCATTCAACACGATGCGTAGCTCTGACCTCAGATACGGAAAGGTCAACTCGGTCGCATAAATAGTAGAGGCGCAGAGCGAGTATGTCTTTTACGATTACGACATGGTCACAACGCCGCACTGGCAATCCAAACAAATTATATAATCATCTTTCGATGCTACTGTTCTTCTTTCTTCCGTGCTTGCTTGGATAAATGGTTTGGATTTTCCGCCGTATGCAAGACACCTGATTTTTTTAATTGTTCCCAAACATGTTTCAGCACATTTTGTGCTATCATCAGTGGGATGGTTTATTTTTTGTCCTGAAATTATGTTTACTGTACAATAGTCTTTTCAGTTACTTCTAGGTTCATTCGTTTTTAAATTTTACTTAGGTTATCTGACTATATAACTATTTCAGTTTAGTGACTATTAGGCCTAGATATACGAGTATCACATTTCTTACATACCTTTTACATTAGGCTACATAAAAGTCGTTAAGTAGCCTACTTATTTGTTGTTTTGGTACAAACTTGTCATCTGCAAACATAAACAGTTTACGATTTTCTTGCTTTCTACTTTTCGGTCCGAGAAAAACGCGTCATCAAACGTGGAAAACGAGTGACATATACATTAAAACCAACAGCAACAACCAAATTATAACAGAGAAGGAAAAGAATTGTAAGTACTATACAGAAATGACGCGTTTTTCTCTGACCGAAAAGTAGAAAGCAAGAAAATCGTAAACTGTTTTTTATGTTTGCAGATGACAAGTTTGTACCAAAACAACAAATAAGTAGGCTATTTAACGAGTTTTATGTAGCCTAATGTAAAAAGTATATAAGAAATGTGATACTCGTATATCTAGGCCTAATATTCACTAAACTGAAATAGTTAGTCAGATAACCTAAGTAAAATTTAAAAACGAATGAACCTAGAAGTAACTGAAAAGACTATTGTACAGTAAACATCATTTCAGGACAAAAATAAACCATCCCACTGATGATAGCACAAAATGTGCTGAAACATGTTTGAGAACAATTAAAAAATCAGGTGTCTTGCATATGGTGGAAAATCCAAACCATATATAGTGACTAACGGAGAACCAGCGTCATTCTGTAAACCATACAAGCCCCCACAATTGCGTAAGCGGCCGACTGCGAACAGTGGACAAATTGAAGAGCGCCTTGGCGGCCATTGTGGTGGCAAACTTCCGCGCCAACTTTAAATGTGCATAAGATTCTTTTGATTAGAGAGTATTCATTTGAGTGAAGTCGCGAAAACTATGTCTAATTGAAATATATAATTACAAAACAGCTTCAAACTCCTTGAATACACAGAAACTATCGGTTGTGTGTAAATTTCACATACGGTGTAGAAATTGGCCAACAGCGTTTCCTCTTCCTGACGAAACCGAACTATAACATGTAGTTTTTTAGCGTTCTAAGTGCAGCATATGAACGGAATTTATCGTCAAACACGATTTTTTGGCACTTTCTCAGTATAGTCTACGATTGTGAATCTTTTGTACAAAAATTAATTTCGGAAGAGTTTCACATTTTACGTCTTTGCTTTCTGTGCTGTATTCTCCAATATTTCGATATTTCATAGCATCAAAAAATCAAACAGGACTGCTTGAAACAGCTAATGTTAAGAGTCAATTGTGAAAGTGAAATATACCATCAGATACATAACTGAAAAACAGCTTCTTACGTTTTGAATACAGCAGCCAGCCACTACCAACTTCTTTTAAGAACACGAAGTATGTCATAACTTTCTTAACTAAGGCATCTAACATTAGTAAGTTATTAGGGTATCTAGTAAGAAAATTAGCATTTTAAATACAGCAGAGTGAACTGCTCAAAAGTCAGCAACTATCGTCACAGTTTCAATTTCACCTTGTACATTCAGTGCCGGCCGCGGTGGCCGAGGGGACTGAGGCGCTCCAGTCACGGTCGGCACGGCCACTACGGTCGGGGGTTCGAATCCCCCTCGGGCATGGATATTTGTGCCTTGCTTAGTATTAGCTAGTTCATAAGTAGTTTGTAAGTTTACGGACTGATGACCCCCTAGTTAAGTCCCATAAGCTGTACAAACATGTAGTAGTAGTGGCATTCAGTGTGGCTATATATCATTCATATATGGAACTATACACAGTTCTGCAAACCCCTTTCAGTTCTTATACCTATATGTAAAGCAGATTACCTTTAAATTGTGCGTTACAACTTGCTAATATTGATTTCATAAACAAAAATTCTAACGTCAGTGAGGCAACTCATTTCGTGACCCCAATAGTTATTTTACACAATCATAAAATGAAACTTTTTGAATTTCCTGTCCTCCAGTATTGCCTAAAGTAGCTCCCTCTTAAAAGCTGCCAGTATTGTAAAAGCCTGTTATTTATTTCATTCAATCCTACATTGTCTTGACTAACAGTCTTTTAAACGAGAGTAACTATCTCCTGAGAAATATAAATGGAAATACAGTATTCGATCTTTTTATTCCTTTCTTAAATTGATTTATGTATTTAAACGCTGAGCAGCTCTTCACCATCGTGCTTCATGTACACTGCAGTAGTCAAACAATACAGGCATGACTATCAATTGTGTATATATCACGCAGTAGCTATATAATACACGATTTACCTGCTAACAACACTCGTATTTATGTGACACTTGCCACTACCATGGCGACCGGGCGAAGATTCAAATTGTCCCGTGACAGCAGCGCCATCAGGAAGTTATTTTTACAAGGTCTTTGGCACCATAGTAAGGGAGCATAGCACTTCTTCCCTGTTCATCCTATACCCGTTAAAAAGAATAGATACCGTACTTCTAGTGTCAATATGCCTTATTACTAACACATCAAAATCGATTGACGTGAAAATAATTAAATGTTTTTAATTTCATATATTCCTGACATTGCATCAGCTTCAGGGGGGCGGTCATAACCTCCAAAAAACAGGTTGCCGGAGAACGCTCCGAAAATCTTTATTTTGGACTAGCTCCGCAGGGATAGTCCAGAATATATGCGACATTCCCCAGTCGCCTCTAGAACTCTGCGTAGCATGTCTGTCGTGGTCCAACGATAAACGAACTTCGCTCTATTCATAACTTCCGTTCCCTACAATCAAGCGCCATTTGGCATCTAAAAACGTATATATTTTTCGTTAAAATTATACGAGTGCATTACTTAACCGCTATTAAATCTGAAACTAGAAACACTCAACTATCGTATTATGAAACAATAAACGTAGTTTCACATGCACATTGTAAAGTCACAGAATATAGCTTTTCCTAAAGTTTTTATTCCTCTATTTCGCGTATTTCTCTTCGCCACACTCCCCGACTACAGCGCACCATTGCGCATTGGTGAAATCCGTATCTTTTATTCTATCCCGCGGCGGGAGGACTTGTTTTATAATGTATATATGTAAAAGGTAAAAAAAAAAAAAGGTAACCTATAAAACTGATGTATATGTGTATTTTATTGGTTGCTATGTTCTACGTAATAAGATTAAACCAATCCATACTATGGTTATAATATCATCAGCGTTTTTAATTCATATTTACGTACTAACTACTATTTGTAAAAGTCTGGTAGTCGGAACGACAGTAACGCCCCTAGCGGAGGAGGAGTCAACCGTAGCGACACTATCAACACATCACGGAAGCTACGCTTGCGCTCCAAGAGGCAGCATTGCAGTTACAGAAGACACATCTGATACAAACGTTTCAAGAGCCAGACAAACTTTCACCTACACGTTAAAAATATATTGATCCGATTGATACCAAACTAACCTGAAGATTTCCCGAAGATTTCATGAAAACTGCTCCAGCCCTCTGGCATTTTATACGGAAAATACAAATCTATGCTGTTATCAGATCTGTAACCTATGAATCATGAATGCAAGAGCTGATAATACCAGCATAGATCTGCCAAAACCGGTCAAAACGTGCTCCTAACAGATTATGAAATTCTATATCACAGTAGACTGAATCATAGCATAATATAAATATTATTATTATCTGATGATTAGTTTCGGCTGATCTGCAACGATCTTCAACTAATGCTTACCCTGTAGCTGGTACATAAATTTACAGTGTTACTCGTTGTTGTTGTTATTATGGTCTTAAGTCCGGAGACTGGTTTGATGCAGCTCTCCACCCTACTCTATCCTGAGCAAGCCTTTTCATCTCCTCATAAGAACGGCAACCCACATCCATTTGTATCTGCTTACTATATGCGTCTCTTTGTCTACCTCTGCGATTTTTACCCCACACACTTCCCTCCAATGCTAAATTTATGATTCCTCGATGTCTAAGAATGTGTCCTACCAAGCGATCCATTCTTTAGTCAAGGTATGCCAAAAATTCCTTTTCTCACCAATTCTGTTCAGTACCTCCTCATTAGCTACGCGATCCACCCACCTAATCTTCAGCATTCTTCTGTAGCACCACATTTCAAAAGCATCTATTCTCCTGTGAATCCAAAAGTCGCGGGTTCGGTCCCCACCAGGTCCTACGATTTCTATTTGTTACTTTTCACTTCTCGCAATGTTTCTGATGTGAAAAATTGCGAGTAGCCCCCGTGGTTCGGAATACACGTTAAACTGTAGGTCCTAATATAACTGACTGGGTAAGTTAGAAGGTATCGGAGGAAGGCAACGGCATATCACCTCCAAACACATGCCTAGTGAAGCACTGTGGTGTTTAATCTTTGTATTGTTGACTCCTTTACCTTCATGATATAAATACTTTATTGTTCTGACTTACACGACACTTTATGTAATTTATTTAGTTTTTAATAAGTATTCTTTCATGGCAGTTTTATTACTTATTACAGAAATTAATGGCGCTACAACGCTGCTAGACTTTACTAAAATTTGTATCACTCTTACTTGAATTCTCTTTTTGTGCTCAAATTTTTATTGAGATGAGGTTCAACAGCCGTAAGATATTTGAGGAAATGCATACTGTAAACCATCAGCTGTTCAAACTTCTACCGGTTTCGGTTATAAACCATCTTCACGGAAAGGAACTAGACAGACTGATTAAACAGGTGCATTATATGCCTCCTTATGCATACTAGCATGCATGTCACACAATAAAAATAAATAAGACGTCACCAGGCATCAAGTCTTGGTTAAAAACATAAAAGCAATGCCAGGCAGTGAGTTGGTGAACCAAGGTCTATTACAAGAGAACCTAACACAACTATTGAACACATAAATGAGATAAAATTAGCGATGATCAAAGTATACATGGTGTGAAAAATTTTTCATCTTTTTTCATTTTTTTTTTTTTAATCTCATTTATGTGTTCAATAGTTGTGTTAGGTTCTCTTGTAATAGACCTTGGTTCACCATCTCACAGCCTGAGATTCACCAAGACTTGATGCCTGGTGACAGTGGCGTAACTAGGACTTGGCTTTGGGGGGGGGGGGGGGGATAGATCTGCTTGACGAGCAAAATTTTCGTCAGTTTGCAGACAGACTACCATCTACCACTCCCGCTGAAGACACTAATTCACTCCCATCCAATGAAAGATTATGGTAAAAAACCCCAAGTTTTCAATTTTTACCTTTACCAGATTGCTGGTATACGATTTTTCTTTCTCTCTCTCTCTCTCTCTCTCTCTCTCTCTCTCTCTCTCTCTCTCTCTCTCTCTCTCTCTCTCTCTTTGGGGGGGGGGGCTTTCTATCCCCCTCATCCCCCCCCCCATAGTTACGCCACTTCCTGGTGATGTCTTATTTATTTTTATTGTGTGACATCTTTTTGTGCTGTTTCATTCACGAGTGCTTGAGTATGGTGCTGTAGACCCAAAGTTGGTGGCAAAAAAGAATTGTAACTTACTAAACGAAGTGTTACTGTCGAAGTGTTGAATCTATAAAATAAATATTTTCATTTATTTGGGAAATATAATTAATAGCATGTTTTGAGTGGTTTTTATTCTTTCAATTTGTCAAATGCATACCAAACAGCTTAACGTTGGAGTTTTGCCTAAATAAAGCAGGCCAACAATTTTCCTGTGGAGATCTGGTGCTAAGAAACGAAACTTAGCAACACAAGCATTGCCCTACAACCGTTTCGCTCGCATTTCTGTAACTCGTGCGAGTTCCGAGAGTCGTTTCCTTGAGGCAAAAGGTGGCCCCTGGCACCGACCGCCGTTAAATGGCACCGGGTAACTGTTCCAAGCCTGCTGGGGAAAAAAGACGGTACCGCCGTGACGGGATAATGCTAGCGTAGTAGCCAGCATCCTGCAGCACGCAACAGTTGGAGAGGAAAGTGTGCCGGTGCTGCCATCTACTCGGCAGGAAGCGGAAGCTGCCGGCAGCCGGCGCGTGCTGACACACCGAACTCTCCCGCCACGGAAGATTGAGGGCTGGCCGCTGCGGTTCCCCAGCTCTTATTTCAACACGCATCTGTCTGCAGATGCGAGTGACGCCCGGGAAACTGGCGAGAATGAATGGGCGGCCTTTCGGAACAAGATAATGTGAGGAAATAGCAGCCAGCACGTCAGGCGAAGAATGTACCCGTTCCTGTTTAACACGAAGACAATAGTCGGACGCCTGAAGCAATATCAGATCTGACCCTCGAACTAGAATCTGCTTTTCGATCTGAAACATACATTCCTAAAAAAAAAAAAAATAAATAAATAAAAAAAAAAAAAAAATGGAATATACTTCGGTGGAGTAGAGGTAATACAGTAAAACTTCTGAATAATGGACACCAATGGGGAAAATAAAACTGTGCGCTTTTAAGAAGTGTCCGCTGTTAAGAAAAGGACAAAATACAATACAGTAAACTACCGTTTATCTGAAATGATCGGTATGGCGGCCGGTTCGGATAACGAAAATCTCGGATAAAACCAAAGTCTCCTGTTTTCATGTGTTAAACACACCGAATTGCGTCAAAACCGCTAAGTATGATCGTAAAACGTGCGAATGCCATGCCACTTCTTGAACCGAACCAGCCAGCCATAATGTCCGTGGAATTCTTACTCCTTTCCTTCAATGAGCTCATAAAAAGTCACAGCTTTTTGACGAAGTAGAGGACCTTACTAGCATACCTTTGGCTCTTATTTGTTCATGTCACAAAAATAAAGCCTCTTCTGACTGAGGTTGTGAACCTTTTCTAATTCTTTTTCAAGATTTCATTGCGCTGCTTAATGCTTGAGTGGGACAAAATGTTTAAATTTCTGATCAGTTTGTTTTTCAATCAGTAATCGCACTCATACCGACGTTCAAATCAGCAGCAACTTTCGCGGGTGGCTCACCAGCATCAATTTTCTGCAAAGTGCGAAGCTTTTGTTACAACATCACATTCTTTTTTCATTTCGCGCCCGTAGTCAGTGATTTTTTTTTTTTTTTTTTTTTTTTTTTTTTCCTTTACCGGCATTCGAATGATTCCTTTTTGGTATTTGGCCACCTTTATCTCTGGGCATTTTAAAGCATGTAGCAGGAGCACGAAACTTCAAATCGAAAACACACAGACGAACGACAAGAAAACACTCAAGACGCATTCGACGAAGTTTTTGACTTTTAAACCAGGCTGTGGCAGCCATCGAATGAAAACATACGAAACACCAGCGCCTCTCCCCTGTCCTACCCAAGCCCACGCAGCAACGCAACAGTACGTTAACTATTGAAGGCTTGGCTTCGTCAGATGTACCGACAACAGGCGGAAAGTGTTTGGCGCCGCACTCTGTTTCTTTCTGCACTGCATGAACGTACTGTACTTCCAAGAAGTTCCAACAGATGGTAATGACACGAAGTCACGGAATACAAACAAGAAACGCGCTAAATCTTCAATCAACACACGTTAGAATTGACGACACGTACTTTTGGCAAGAGTGCACTGATTCGCTATCCGTTATTTGGAAGATTTAATTGTTGTTCGGGGACACATTACGGTGTCCGTTATTGCGAATGTCCACAATTCGGAATAATTTTAGCATAAGGGCTAATGTTGTTTTGCCGGGGAATTTTAAAATGTTCGCTATTGAGAGGCGTCCGCTATTGGGAAGTGTCTGTTAAGGGAAGTTTTACTGTATTTCGCACACATTGTGATATATGATATGTAGACTGTAATAGGACGTCGCTAACCAAAGTTAATACAGAACTGCTAAGTTTGAAGAAAGTCCATTCAAATCGTGGTGATTCAAACAGATACAAGCAACGCTAAATTTCTTTCCCTCTATGCCTTTAATTTATTTCGTCACCGATAGAAATGGCGCAGATACAAGGCAACATCACAGTTCACACGACCCTTCATGCATGCAGACTGGTATCAGTACATCGAGAAATAATTTCACTAACATCCATGAAATGGTACACAGTTTGTTCCTTCAATCTTCGCACCAAAGCCGAACTAACTTATAATGAGAGCTTCTTATCGTGCCAGTAGCACCAATATAAAAATGCGGAATAAAAACCTTAAGTAAATATATATGCAGTATATTAATACACAGATATTTATATTAAACCTTCTATGCCACTAACATAAGATATTTGACTATACGCGTTTCACCGCTATTTGCAAGGCATCTTCAGTGGCCTGGAATTTATACATGATTATGTTTTACAATATTTGTGTGTGTGTGTGTGTGTTTTTATACGTTTTAAGTATTATAGGCTATCAACCTGGTGCGTTATATAAGTGTAGCTAATTACTTACAATTTTCGTAGATGCTGGTTTACGGCGATGTTTGTTGGTTTATGTCTTTTTTTTTATTTCATTTGGATTTAGATAACGCACCAGAACTGTTTATAACAAACTAAAAACGTAAAAAAAAGTAAACTAAATATTGTAAAACATAATCATGTATATATTCCAGGCCACTGAAAATGCCTTGCTAATAAAAGGGAAAAGCGTATTTCTAAGCAAATTGTTTTATTTCAGTACCACAGTCGGTTTAAAATAAGAAAGAAACTATGGGAAAAAGGACAGAAAAAGAACTAACAATCCATGCACTGTTTACATAACATGAATTACCAAAAGCGGGCAATCTCAACAGCATTTGCAGCTGTCTGAATTACCGTCGATGGAAGAAGTGTTACACTAGTCGACAAAGCATTTGGAAATCCCCACTCAATGGTGACTGCATCTCTGCTTTGCAAATCCAGAACGTAGGCAACTCCTGGTGTAATCTGGAAGTCGTTGGTCATCAGCACAGATATTCGTTAGGGTAAGGGTCAAAACGGTTCCTTGTAGTAACGTATTCTTCAGGCATTGCCATCGACAGCATTGTACCTGGAAGTCTGCGTAAGATCTGTTTTTTGAGATATTCTTAAATAAGTTTTGTGAAACCGTAATAGTCCTTTATAAGCTCATAGTCTTTTTTTATCGATATTCGGTGACTGACAGTACCATACTTGACAGAGATCATTATAAAAATCTGTAAACTGAAAGTTGTGTGTGTTTAGCTCAGAATCAGTCTCAAACCTTCTTAAGAAACATTGTTTGGGCTACATTCACATCGAAATTTTGGAGATTGCTCTTTGTAAATGTTATGTTGCGACGTCAATAGACGTCTCCATATGGACAGTACAACAATTGTGATAATTGCATATCCGAAATGTAAATATTTTCTACGTTATTCATACTCAAACCTTCCATGGACGATTACTAAAATAAGAATAAGGCAGCAGCAAGACCCGTTCTGTTGAAGAGGAAACCGTGCGCCGCGGTGGAGTAGCCGAGCGCTCTAAGGCGCATCGCTGCGGAGCGCGTGATTGCTCGCCGTCGGAGGTTCGAGTCCTCCCTAGGACATGTGTGTGTGTGTGTGTGTGTGTGTGTGTGTGTGTGTGTGTGTGTGTGTGTGTGTGTGTCCTTAGGTTAATTTACTTTAGTTTAAGTAATTTGTAAGCTACGGACTGATGACCGCGCAGTTTGGTCCGATAAATTTACAAACATTTGACCATTTGAAACCGTGCATGACTGTGCGGTTTTGCAGTTCCTCTCAAACAAATTATGGTGTAATTCGGGTAGTTTTTAAGTCCCGGCGAACTTGGATTAAGTAAAGATAGATTAAGTCGAATATTCATCTAGCCTTAGGTCCCCCAAGTACAAAAATGTTTTATAAATAGTTACGGTTTTCGTTCCACTCACTTTCTCAGTTATCAGTGTATTCAGTTCAGCTGACGAATTTTTGCCCCAAAATACGATAAACGTAGCTACAAAAGTCAAAGGTCGACTTCGAATAATTTAACAAAATTTATGGAGGCCGGAATCGTGGATAAACTGGAACAGCTTACAGTAATACGACTTATCATTCCCTACAGTTTATGGGAGATGATAAAGCCACGTCCGACATTACGACCTTAACCTTTAAGTTATGTAGCAGTCTGGAGTACGATAACTCATTTTTCAGACTGCATACATCCGGCATCCACGTATGTTATTACTACGTAAATTTAATATTTATTGCTAATTATACCATTCAACGAGAAAGATAATTTTTTTAATTAGTCAATGACGATAATCGACATAATCGTAAAGAGAGATATTAGTTTTTCCGGACATTTAATACAGCAAGGTCGCAGGGAGTGCAGAGCAAGCTTGTGGAAACCACTGCATCGGAGAAAGATGGCCGCCATTTTGCTTCAGATGCTCTACATGAGGGAGTCCAACCCACAGCCCAAAGCAACTACCTGTGCAACCAAACACCTGTCTACTACCACACTATCGTCAAAAAAAGTTGAAAACAAGTTACGATAAACTGAATAGATAATATTGTTTCAAATTTTACGTAAGTAACGCTGGACCATTATCTTACGACGACTTCAAATGTTCAAATGTTTGTAAACCAATTGGACCAAACTGCCATGGTCATCAGTCCCTATACCTACAAATAAACTAACTTACACTATGGACAACAAGTACACCCACGCCCGTTAGAGGACTCGAACCTCCGTCGGGAACGGCCGCCCAGTCCGTAGTATGACGCTACGCGGTAACGGCTATTTCAGTTGCAATTGGGAAACTGCAGATTTATAGTATAATTTTTTTCTGAGTATAGTACGGTTCAAAAATCCTCGCCTTCTTCCATTGTGCCCTAGGGAAGCTGAAATGTTGCAAATTCTCCTGATTATTTCCGGTATCGCTCCCCATAACTGGTGAATGCACTGTATTACTGTTAATTCGTCAACAGTTTTAAACAAATTGTTGCTAATGAAAGGCCTACTATCTACATTTTCAGGCACACTTTTTCGATCCATATACTTAGGACGGAAGGAACGTAAAGTTTTTAAGACAAACTAAGGACAGTTATCAGTTTCGATAGTTTTTATCGTCATCCTCAGTTGCATACATCTGTTTACATATAAATTTTTATTCTTACAGCTAGTAGACACTTATTTAAAGAGCTACGGATCTTCACAGAACCTTGACAGTATATATATTCACTTATGAAATTTGTTATACCAATCCCACCGAATTCAAAAGCAATAGCAGTGTACGTAACTACAACACTAGGAGAAAGAAAGATATTCACTATTCAAGGTTAAATCTGGCTTTGGCACAGAAGGGGGTGAATTATGCTGCCATAAAAGTCTTTGGTCACCTACCAAACAGCATCAAAAGCCTGACAGATAGCCAACTAGCATTTAAAAATAAATTAAAAGAATTTCTGAATGGCAACTACTCCTACAATACAGATGAATTTTTAGGTATAAATTAGTAAATCTAAAAAAAATATAAAAAATTTAAAAAATATCGTCATGTAATACTTAGTACAAAGTAATAATTTGTAAAGACACCTTTCATTAAACTGACACGTTCCACATCATTATGGAACAAGTACTAATCTAATCTAGTAAGTTTTTATACAAACTGCGTCACTTAACATTGTATATTGTATCATTTAAAAATTCCGGGCTGAGATTCCGTGGTTTATACATAACTGTTTGACTTGTATATACGGCAGTGACTCGCGCTCTGACGATGCCTTCGGCAGTCGAAGGCGAAACGCCAGGGGAATGTTTTATGTGTGGACCACGGCATCTCATTCTATGATCACTGAACTTATTGCTTTTCATGGACCTCATCAATGCGAGTCCAGTACCTACACCACTGGTTCACTGTAGACCATAGACCTGTTAGTCGCTGAAGAATCCACACTTTAGAATACAGATGTGTCAGTCATTTACAGTAAAGTTATTAAACAACGAATTCGCAAGTGTCTGTGCAAAATCTTCATCTTCTCTTTTTGTCTTTCAGTAACTTTTCCATGTCTCGTATGTATGAGTGGTTCGCCCCATTTAGTACTTAATTTTAAAACGATGCATTAGTAACTTGTTATTTTTCCGCTATAATCCATGAAGTGGTTTGGGCAATTAAAATTTGTTATTTTCACCATTCTTATCGAAATTATGTGGGATTAGTTTCCAGGCTCTGTTCAGCATTCTATGTATTAATATTGTTATTGCTTTCGACTATTCCTTGTTAAGAGAACATTTGAGCTCTAGTAGTCATTATCTTTTCTTGTTCCTTCGTTCTTCCGAAATACTATTCCATTCTACGTTCGCTCTTTTCTCTGTTGCATACTTCCGATCAACTGTTTTCCGTTGTTTTCACCGATATTTTTATGTAAGTGCACGTTTTCTCATCGTGTTTCTCAACTGTTCTCGAATTTCGATGTCATCTATTGCGATTTCCACTAGTTCTGTTTCAATAATCCATGCTGTCTTAATTTCGACAATTTGATATCTTTAAGATTTGCCTTGTGAGCCTAATCTTGTTAATCCTGTGGATACGTGCATAAAATTTCATCCCTCTCTTTTTAAAGATGTGTCTTAGTGTTTCTTTCTTTTGTTGATGATTTCGTCATCCAAGTTCCTAGATGAAAAACTGGTCCGAATATTTTCCGTAAAACATTTCTTTCTTGCTTTTCAATCTCTCTTACTTAAGTCTAACCATTTTCAGTGTCTCCGGCACAGCTGCTGTATGGTAATGCTTTAGTTTTGCGTTTATTGTTATATATCTCCAGAAGTATTTTGTCCATCTTCAGTAATTGTAATAGTTGATCATGTGCCATATCCTGTCAGGACACTTTGCACAATTGAAATATTTCTTTCTTATCGGTTTCGGGCCCATGATGCTGCTCTTCAGAGCTATATGAGTCTTCCCACATGTCCAGTCTAGGCATGGGACAAATTTTTCGTGTTAGGAGCCCTTACACCGGGCCTGGCCTGAACACTTATGGTGACTCAGTCACGAGAGAAGGGAAATAAGAGGCCCCTAAACCGATAGGAGAATTGAAATATTTAATTCTGCAACTGGCTACTGTTTATTTTTATAGATCAGTCCTGATGGTTGGATGATCTGTTCTAGATATTTAAAATGGCCGAATTGTAACAGTTTATTACCATAACAATTGGGTTATTGTATGCATGCAATTGATATTTCGTAGGAAATTTGTAGGCCATTTATATGATTTCGTGAAGCAAGTTTGGCTTTTCCTTTATTTTTGTGGAAGAATATCGTCTTTAAAAGTCAAACACTTGCTCAGTTCTAATTTCACGTGGAATTCCCTGTTCTTCGTTTTCACGTGACTTCACAATTTTTTCCTCAGAATCATGTCATATGGGAGAGGAGGGGATGGGAGGAGTCCTTTTCTTTGGCGAATACCAAAATGAGAATGTGAAATGCTTCATACTTCGGACGTTTGTCTCATGGATTTGGATGTTGTGCCTGTTAATATCCGTTGGATGATTATCCTTATTTACTCTCGATTTAATTACCCTAAATTATAGAATAATCTGGGGCGCAGATAACAGAAAGGGACAAGGGGTCCAACCCCCCCCCCCCCTCTCTCTCTCTCTCTCTCTCTCTCTCTCTCTCTCTCTCTCTCTCTCTCTCCCTCTCCCTCTCTCTCTCTCTCTCTCTCTCTCTCTCTCTCTCTCTCTCCAGCCTTGTCCACGAAGCTTATTCCTCCCCCCTCTCACAACACACCCCATTTTTTAGTTCTAGACGCCGAAGCGGCTGCAGATAATTTGGATACTGATCTGAATTAAATTCTCTTCCACAAAGAGAAATTGAGGGACAATACCTGCCTATCTATTGAATCATAAACTCACAGTATTTGTACATCTTATTGTCTTTAGCTGTCAAATCTTTTCTGATCTTGCGAAATCGTCTCTAGGGCTTTTGAAAGAATGTACATTCCCCGTAATTATTCGGAGCTTTTGTTACACTCTTTTCTGTATATTATTGTTGTCTTCATTCGAAAGGATCTTTGGATGCATCACTCCGCACTAGCCTCTACTGCGCAAGTTTCTCAATAATTGCGTAGCTCCAGCAATCTATCTCCATCGGGATCAGCCTACTAAAGTCAAACCATGTTCTTCCTTCTCAATTTTACCTTCAACTGAGAACTACTCGATGCCTCAGAACTTTTCGTATGAATCGATCCCTAGATTTATTCTTTTAATAGTTATAAATTATTTTCTCCCCATCTAACCTTTATAGAAAGCTATTCTTCTCTTCTTTACACCTCTCTTCACTCCCGCCCAAGAGGACACAAACAAAAAAAGGTCAAACTTTGGAATTTACATTTGATGTTAACAATAATGTATTTTTGAGAATTTTTTTCTTACTATTGCTAATATCTCACATCCTCTCTAATACGATTATTGTTACACGTTTATTTGCCAAAATTTAAAAACTACTTTTTTAATGTATTTCCTAATTGCAATCCCTCATTCCGACCCAAATTTACTCAGCAACTAATTGCTTTAAATCTTTTAGACTACTACATTTCTTTTGCATTTGTTTTCATTTTATTGCCTCTTTTCAGAGAACTATCATTCGGTTCAGCTGGGAGGAAAAAAAATTGATGTCTTTAGGTTAGTTTAACTTAGTTTAAGTAGTCCGTAAGCTATGAACTAACAACCAAGCACTTAAGACAGATACATTTACAAACATTTGAACAATTTTAAGTCTCTATGGTGAGGACTGCGAGTGTTTAAACTCTAGAAACTTTGCCAATCACAAAAGCCCACGAGAAATATAATGGTTGGATGGTTGGAGTTACAAGAAAAGACTGAATAAGGAATGACTACATCGTGGGAACAACAAAAGAAGGTCCCATAGGAAAGAAGCTCCAAGAAATTTACTAAAATGGTGTGAACGTGTAAAAATCTAATGATAAGGGAGAAGAGTAAAACGTGAATGGAAAGACGAGGTAGCAGGGGATTTATTACAAAAGGTTGGAAAAGAGAAGTAGCATTTATGGAAGAGAAGAATCCAGCAAAGCAACGCCGCGTGACGTGGGAAAAGGCTGAGATGAAGAAGTATGGTTTTATTTGAGCGTTGAAAAGAAAAAAAAGAAAACAACAATAACACAATAACGCGGAAATTTTTCCACATTAACATACCAGGAAGCGTTCTGTTTGTCAGATTTATCTGCCTCTTCCATGTATGCACGCTGTAAAACGAAATTCCAGACCAGAAAATGGTCTGGGGAAGAGCACCAGGCTCCATTGTGACGTTATGAGGTACTGCCTTTACTGGGAATGGGACTAGCAGGTGAGTTTGCTTTTCGTAAGGTGTTTCTCAGAACGCTGCATTGTGACGCAGTGTGCACACACAAGGAAGCATCTGCCAGTGTGTTCCCTAGAACGGCCACATTGTCAGGTGCTTAAAAAACTTTCCCGCTTTCTCATGGAAATTTCCAGACAACTACGTTCTAAGGACAGTTATTTTATTTTCAGGTTGTTCGGAAATTTATATTATATACTCCTATAACTTGTAGAGAGGAAGGTATATTTGGAGAGCACTTCTTTGACACAGAAACAAATCTCTTCAACTGCAACTTCTTTGCTTTCCATATTTTGAGAGGAGGTAATATGGATCAATACAAGGGAAAGAGTCTAGTCACATGGATTCTAAAATGCGTATCTTAACCACTTTCATTCCCAGTGTAGTTCCTACACAACACCGAATTAAAACCTGACTTATAGAATTATATGAGTACCAATCCTTAAAGTCGCGTTGAGGAAAATCATGCTTGGTGGAACATGTATCAACTTCAGAGGCATTAATCTCTCCGACTTGTAAGTCGTGTTACGCTGCAGTCTGTGTTCGGCCATGAATGTGTGTATATGGTTCGTGTTATTTTATTTTAGAAGCAAATTATCTTGTCTTTGGTGCTGCGGTAAAGAGTATTCTAGCATTATTAATCTGATAATGCTAAAAATAAAAAAATAAAAATAAAAATATCTTCTGAAGTAATAATACAACTTTAACCAAATTTGAGTTGTGCATGAAAAACACGACAAACATTATAACTGTTCGGTCTAAAATATTAAACATTATTTTGTGTTTAGGGCATTGTACTAAAACATAAAATACTGAATTTTATTTTTTCCAAAGCGGATGTCATAATGTGGGACTGAAAGGGTTAAGAACTATGAGCACTTGATCTGTAGAAGAGACATTTTCATGGTGTCGAAGATGAAAACGAACACAAAATTCTTATGGCATTCATTTTAGAAACCGTCTTAATTGACAGTTTGTTTTGGTCCGTACTACCAACTTCCACTGGACTCGCTTTCGGGAGGACGGCGATTGAAACCCGGCTCCGGCAATCCAATTTTCGCTTTTCCGAGATTTAATCAGTCTCGAAAACATGGTTTCCTTATTTGAAAAAAAAAAAAAAAATAAAATAAAATAAAAAACAGGGAACTTATAATTATTTAAAGATAAAAATAACAGTCCGCAAAATTAGACAATTTATTACTACAGGTAACCGGTTTCGATCTAAGATTAGATCATCTACAGCGAGAGATCTGAAGATGATCTAATCTTAGATCGAAACCGTTACCTGTAGTAATAAATTGTCTAATTTTGCGAACTAGACTTATTTTCATCTTTCCGAGATTTCCCTAAATCGCTCCAGGCGAATGCTGGGATGGTTCATTTTAAAAAAGGACACGGCAGATTTCCCTTAAAATGCTTAACAAAATAGTCCGAGCTTGTGGTCTACCTCTAATGACCATGCTGTCAACGAGACGTCAAACCCTATCCTTTCTTTCTTTCTTCCTTCCTTCCTTCCTTCCTTCCGTCCTTCCTTTCTTCCTTCAAAATATTGAAAGGATGGTGCTTGCAGCAGAAGATGATTCGATACGCATGTCTGAAATAAAGTGCTCAAGGCGACATTGGATGACACTTCCGGACATTAGTTCCATATGATAGTCCTATGTACTGAGTCCCGCCTACAAATCCTCGAAGTTTGGAACGTGAATTTCCAAACACCCGGTATTTAGAACGGAACTTTCACTCTGCAGCGGAGTGTGCGCTGATATGAAACTTCCTGGCAGATTAAAATTGTGTGTCGAAACCAGGACTCGAACCTGGGACCTTTGCCTTTGGCGGATAAGCGCTCTACCGACTGAGCTATCCCAGTACCTCGCCTTCTGCTTTCCGGTTACGGCACACAATTTTAATCTGCCTATCTGCCAGGAAGTTTCACCCGGTATTAACGTCAGCAAGTTAAAGCGACATCAGATGCTTATTACTAGTAGGATCGAAGAGCTAGTGCGAATCCTTACGCGTAAAGAAAGTAGCTATTAAGGGGGAATGCTGGGATAAAATTACAAACCCATGAACAAAATCATGGCTACTGTTAATATAATTTCGGGAAGTAGAAGCCAACAGACGAGCTAAAAACGCTTCAGAAAAGCCTTATATTATACGTCATCATCCTAGATCTACAGTGTGGTCAAAATAGAAGTATACCACGAAATGTCACCTCATTCAATGAGCAGGAAAGCTGGATATAGCCATTATTGACGTTGCTGGAGCGCTTTTTCTGGTTCATCGAACTGTAAGATACGTGTAACAGCTGACCACCCCTCCTAGCTTTCAGGCACGGTATCTGAGCGTGTTGTCAGGGGACTGGCTACTCCAGTGATGGATTTAGAGACGAGGGGGAGGGGGGGGGACAGAGTGAAGGGGGTCCCACAAAATGACCAGAAGCTGTTGTTGGTTGGTTGGATGTTAACGGGGGACAAAACTGGCCAGAAACGTTCAACTACTTGTTATGGTTTATTTGGAGAGATGAGCAAATGAGCTGCACAATCCTAAATGAAAGCAGTCCAATAAATTAATTTCTTTATTTAATAACTAGCTTTTACCCACGACTTCGCTCGCTTCGATGTCCTTGCATACGTGTCGAAGACCACCTCGAAAGTACAATAATTTCGAAACTTTGTTCTTAACTTTGGACCAGGGTCATCAGGGTAAGAAAAATTTTCCGATTTGAATATAAACCGTGCGTAGAATGACGGTAAATCCTGTCCTCCCCTATCGAGATGAAAATAAAGATATTATTAAAAACGAAAAGTAACTGTTACATCCTGACTAAACCGCAGGCTGAAGAAGCTATACTTTACACAACGTGATAATTAGGCAGGATTCAAATATTATCGAAATCGGTTCGGCAGTTTGAAGACGTTGTATTAATTATGTTCAATCGTATTACGTTCAATATATCAAACATTAAAAGTATTTTAATAGATTTTATCAATTTCAAAAGTCAAAGAGTAAATAGCTTTTCTAAGGCGTTTTCAAGCGTCTCAGTAGCTATAAGAGAAACCTTGATGCTCAGCTGTTCCATACTTCTATACTTTTCCATAGTTACACACTTAAAATCATAGACCAAAGGTAACAGATTGCGCGTGTCTCAATCTCTGCCGTGTTGTCATTTGAAACCAACATCTAAAACTGCCCCCAGTCACGTCACTGAGTTTTCTTCATTATGAACAACAGTTTTTCTCATTTACAGGTGAAATCAAGCGTTGATTTTAACAATAAAACGACTTCTTGTATGCTTGTTGCACATCTACTAGTAAAGGTAACGTAATTTCATCTTAATATTAATGCAGTGATTGTCGTATTTAAATGTGCCCTAGTGATAAGTACCTTAGCGTCAGTTATTTTTAGAAGCAACAGAATTACATATTCCCAGTGTTTGTGTTACGCTAAAAATATTTTATTTTTTGCAACTTATGAATTTGATTATCGATGGGAAGATACTTCCAGCTGCTCTTGAGCAAGTTTATATGTCAGCAAGTAAGTAATTTCTGGTGACAGTCTGCTTTCAATAACGGTATACAAAGCTGAACATTCATACAGATTATTCATTATCGCTATAAAATCACTTCTTGCCGAGTGCATCGATGATGTTTCCTCACTACCCTATTATTTAATGTAAACAACCAGTACTTTGGTTGTTTTACGTTTTGGTATCACGATGTGTAGCAAAAGCCTTAAAATATAAACGGTTGTATTTTTGTTAAAATCTGACATTATGGATGCAAACAGATTTCATTTCTTATAAAAGCACAAAGAAACATTTCACATGTATTGTCGAGGAATCGTAATGAAGCTGACGCTCCTTTCAAACTGATATTTGATTTTTTTACTCCTGTGTGAACTACGAACTAAAAGACTCACAGTACAACGACAACAATTTTTCGCTTCAAATCTGTAGTTCTGTTGCTTGTAAAAAGATTGTTACGTTTCATCTCGGCACATGAAAAAACTGTAACCATCGCATTGATTCTTGCAATTGCGGAGAACTAACGCCAATTGCACTACTAAAGATGTAATAAGAACACGGTAAGACGTTTTATTGTTCAAATATACGCTTAAACTGCACTATAAAGAATAAGAACTGCAAGTCTCAGGTATATTTCGCATTACTCGTAATGATGAAAACGGTTTCCTGCCCCGAGTCATGTGACTTAGATGTTGGTTTCAGTGCAATGACGTCAAAGGCAGTCTATATTATCTATGGTCTATGACTTACAATCAACAAATATCTTTAATTACACACTTTATAATGTAGTCTATGTCCTTCTTCAGCGTTCAAGCTATTGCTATACCCAATTTCATCAAAATCGGTTAAGCGGTTTAGAGCAGAAAGCGAAACAGAGTTTCTTTCGCATTTATAATATTAGTATGGAAGTATGGGTAACTAATTTTTAATACTTTTATTTAAATTCTTGCTCGTTCTTTTAAATACACAATGCCTCGGTTTGATAATTACATTTCGAAATACTGAAACATTTCGACCGTTTCGGAGCGTTCAAATCAATTCAAAGGCGAAGTTGAAAATTTTTTCTGGACCGGGATTCGAACCCGGATTTTCTGCTTCGGGCCAGCGGCCGCTTTAACCAATTACGCTATCCAGGCACGCTTCCCTTCCACCCAAATTCTAAACTTCTAGCCTCGCTGCACACTGAATCCTCTTGCTCGCAGTCTACACTGGATTCCCGCAAGGAATCGAGCGTTTGAATGAGTCCGCCTGGAAACTTAATTGCCTGTTAGTGGCTTATTTTACAATTATTGATATGGTTTCTGTTCTTTCGGACGTAACGAATTATGAATTCTTTTTGAATACAATATCGTCTCTTGTACACGAACTGCAAATTCTCTTTGATTCTTGTCACTTTCGTTTTTTGCTCCTTTTTAGAGTTTCGTACCTCATTAAGAACAGAATCCTTATATGCTCTCTTTGTTGTCTGCCTATCTGTCCTCTAGCTCGCTTTTTAGAGCGATAAAATTGATATTAATGTCATACTAAATTGTATGGTTCCCTTGGCGATGTAAAACTTCCAAATTCTAAGTCAATGCAGCAAAAAGATACGTCCATTGATGTCACATATTTTTATACTCGCAAACTCACTCATCAGAACGTATACCCCAGTGGCGAATATAGCATATAGTTTACTTGAGGGGGACGGGGACGGCTAGAGTAAAAGTTTTGTGACATCGTATTTCAAACTGATGCCTAAAAAGTAAAAGATGTTGGATGTTTAGATCCATATTTGAAAAATAAAAAAAAGGAATACCGCTTTTTTTTCTCTTTTCCCCCTTTACATTCATTATTTCGGAGGGAGGGGGGCGGCGTGTAACCCGTTAACCTAGAACAATTGAATTTGATACGAAGCAAAGAGTGTATCTGTAAGCAATGCAATAATAAAACGAACGCTTCTGGGCTATATGGAATTGAAGTGCAGTAAATGAAAATATTCGGTGAAGTAGCCAAACATGTCTGGTAACAATCTACTCCAAGAAACTACAAGAAATACACAGTGGACAGATAGCCTGGCGTCTGTCGCGAAGGAGCAGGTGGTAGTATGTTTCGCCGCTAGGTGGCAGCGCAGTCGTTCCGTGGCGCCACCAGATATTCCCCCGTCTCTTTCTCTACACACACACACACACACACACACACACACGCGCGCGCGGGCGCGCGCGCGCGCGCGATTATGAACAAATGAGTGGAAAATAGAAATGAAACAATAATATTATCTCAAATAAATAGCTGCCAGTGACTACAGATCGAAATTACTGCATGAAAATAAGCGTAATTTATCAGATACAATTTGATAGCGCCTCGTAAATTAAAAAAAAATGTTCAAATGTTTGTAAATCTATCGAACTCAACTACTTGGTTATTATTCCGTAGCTTACAAACTACTTAATCTAAGTTAAACTAACGTAAGGGCAAGACAAAGACCCATGCCCGAGGGGGACTCGAAACTCCAACGGCGAACGGCCGCGCGCACCGCAGCACGGCTAATCCGCCGCGGTTCCACCACCAGTATCAGAACTAGTTAAGTTACCCCTAGCTCCAATGCATCATTTTAGCAGTAACAATTTACGCAACGTAATCACAAAATTTGTTCTGGTTTAATACACAAAGTCTTGGAAATTAGCAAAAAAGGGTAAGCCATCCATTTGAACTCCATCCGTTGCCTGTGTCCCTATGATACTGTATCGTCAGTATGAAGAGATTACTACTTCAAAGGTCATAGTAAACTCACCGAATGTCGGTGTCCGAGAAGTCTTTTGACTTATCTCCTAATTTTGGCACAACGCGTATTGTATGACGGTGCGGTCAGTAACAGTGTGTACTACAACACACCACATTCAACAATTCCACGTGTCTTTAGAAGACAACAACGCAAGGCTGGTTCAATTGTCTGTTAAAAATTTGTCTAGATTTCTCTTTCTGAATTGTTACTTCGTGTGTGTTTCAGGCGAATTGTTAATCATTCACTAATTATTTAACGTCACTTCAACTTAAATATTATTGTGTAGTTCCGGGGAGACTGTAATTCGTGCCTTACAAGAAAGGAAATCACAAGCAGAGGTAATTTTCATCAACTGAGGACAACTTGTATCCGTCTGGATCAAACTTCACCAAGTCTGTGGTCATCAAATCAACAAATCACGACAGGATCGATCTAGGAAAATAACCAGAAAAATATAATAATTATCAGCTCCTCGAAAGTCAGCACAAAAAAAAAATCAATCCCGATGTGATGCATAATTATGGGTAGACGTTCAAATGTTCAAATGTTTGGAAAGTCTATGGGACTTAACTACGGGGTTATCAGTCCCTAAACTTACAAACTACTTATGTACTACTTACGAACTAGGACGGCACAAATATCCATGCCCGAGGGGGGATTCGAACCCCCGACCGTAGTGGCCGTGCAGACCGTGACTTAGTCCCCTCGGCCACCGCGGCCGGCGGGTAGACGTTCATGTACATAGTGTAAAACGTAGGTCAAAGGATTAGGAATTGATAGATCATCGCTCATGCAAGAAACCCTTCACGAGGCCTCGCGATAGAAGAGACGCATTTGCAAGAAGGAATGGTGAAGAGTATTATGGAGCGATGAAAGCAAATTTGATCTAATGTCTTCAGATGGCATTCAATATGATTGTCGACCTAAATGTGAAAGATTCAATACATGCTACCGTAAAACGTGGAGGGGAGTATGTCATACTATGGGGGATGCTCATCCACGAAGGGTGTAGGCCTATTAGCTTGCATGGTGTAATGAAAATATTGGATAAACACATGCTACCATATGCTAGTAAAAATATTCCCTGAAAATTGTGTTTCCAGTATGTTGAAATAAGAATGGAAAAATATTCCTAAGAGAAAAATTGACGCGCTTATTGCTTCCATGCAAGCAAGATATCTGGTGGTTATCAACGAAATATCAGTTCCTATGCTCCGCAAAGCGCATTTAGTGTTATTTTTCTCGACAAAACATTTTATCTACACACTTATAAGCTATGGATCTGAGTTTTATTTTTTTATTTATTATTATTATTATTATTAATACAATACACTATCCCCAGAAGTATGTATGTATTGTCGTGCATAGTTTAATGCTATAAATACAGATATGTTAAGAAAACATTTTCCAGAAACACTTATGAGCCACTGTATATGCTTCTGTCAGCAGATTCCACTGACAGATGTTTGAAGTGAAATGGTGTAAATAGTTTCGACTTCTTCCAAGTGCCTTTCCTAATTAAAGAGGTGAGGTAAAGCAAATGTTATTGTGGCATTTACATTATTTTGGTAGGAGCTAATGCACCACGGAAAGATTATGATTACGATTTGATTAATGATATAGAAAAAGAGCGTAGTTAGATTGAACATAACCTTAGGAAAGGAAGAAATGTTAGGGTTTAACGTCCCTTCCACAGCGTGATAATTAGAGGAGTGCCGCGGTGGAGTGGCCGAGAGCTCTAAGGCGCCTTGCTGCGGAGCACGCGGTTGCTCGTCGTCGGAGGTTCGAGTCCTCCCTCGAGCATGGATATAAGCCTAGGGAATGATAATCGCAGTAGATAAAGTCCCTTAGAGAGAGAGAGAGAGAGAGAGAGAGAGAGAGATATGGCGTACAATTTTGGTTTGTTTTTGTCAAGGACATCGGCCATGGTCTTTGAAGCAAACCATCACGGCATTTTTCTGCAATGATTTAGGGAAATCAAGGAAAACCCAAATATGATTATTCTCATAGGTGAATAATTTTTAAATAATCATGCATTGCAATACACTTGTTTCTTACGACCTTTAAAATAGCAATAAACGGCAGCATTTAATCTGAACTTGTATTGCGCATTCCATTTACCAGATGCAGAAATTAATATCAGTGATAGAGTTGCAATTATTTTTTTTAAATTTGTACGGGTGCCATAAATATTTCAGAAGTAATTCAGCAAAGCGTTTGCTTTTTAGTCAGTTTCTGTAGTAACAACAAACCGATTTAACCTCAGCGCCATTGTAATTCTGTTACGGAATTCAATCACACAAAGTATTTTTTTTTTTTTTTAGTTTATGAGTAATGTTTAGTGTGTGTAATTCTGTTGTAGTATAATTTATCGTGTATCAGTCTGCTTTGTGTCGAGATCATTACGCGAAACGACAGTATTATATGCAAAAAAAAATCAAGAAACAACAATTTAATTAATGGTCGGGAAAGATATAAAACAATTGGGAAAAAACCCAGTCCTATATTATAAGTGAGATACTGGGTTCAGAAAGAGGATGTGGTGTTGTTATTTAAATGTAGGAAAACACAATGTGAATGTTAAAATGTGTGTAAATCTATCGGACCTAACTGCGTGGTCATCAGTCCGTAGCTTACAAACTACTTAAACCTAGGTAAACTAATCTAAGGGCAACACACACAAACCCATGCCCCAGGGAGGACTCGAACCTCCGCAGCGAGGCCGCCTTAGACCGCTCGGCTACTCCACCGCGGCGTACGATGAGAAACTGTTAGGTGAAATGATAGATATTTAATTATCGTTAATGTTATTATTTAATTGTTGTTACATTTTTCACCACAACCCTAGTCTGTGTTAGCCAAGTAATCCTCCAGTTATAGACTGTATCGTACACAACAGATGTGAATTATATCATCAGTATGTAGCTAAAAAATATATCACATGCACAGTTACAAGTAGTACGATCGTCGGTGTATTCGGTCGTTTAGGTAGACAGCCAGGTTGTGTGTAACTGTATACTAGATGTTATTTCTCTTTTATACCGCCTTGAAGGACATCCTTTGTGTACTTGACAGTAAGAAAAGCTCCAAACTAGTAGTGGTGAATAAAGTACTCCTTTAAAATAACAGCCTTGCGGAAACGGTGTTCTTGCCGTACAGTCCATAAAGCGACATTTAGTTGTGCCACGCGCCGGTTACTTGCAAGTCTGTCCGCATAAGACACAGCTGCAGCCGTTACATAAAGCCAGAGTTGTAGCGGTCCTATTATACTACCTTGAGGTACGCCGGTTGCTATTTTCGCTTATGACGGAGCTGACCCTCCGAGCAGCACCTTAAGTCCTGAGAGGGCAGAGGTCGCAATGCAGCGCCCGTTTAATGCAAAGTCACTTCCCTATAATGCACTGTTTTTAATTCTACTCGAATCAGAGGCGATAAAATTTTGAAACAGATCCTGCACTACTAGTGGTACTGGGTACCCTCCGCTACGCACCTGTGGGTAGATTGCAGAGTATGTTTGTAGATGTAGAACCTGATAGGCAGAATACATTCTTTTGCAGTATAAGGGTTTATAAGTCCTATCGCATTTCCCTTTAGAATGAAATTACAACACACACTACTCCCCAAAACCTAAAATTAACTAAAGTAATATATTTCCCTCATAAAGCTCAATTTCGCAGTTATTTAGTAATTAATTACGGAATATATTGTTTTGAATGTTATTAATGTTTGAGAACATATACTTTTGTGAATTTTATTCGCTTTTGTTTGTTTCATGTGTAACGACGGTGCTGCAGCAGTACGCAGTGACGGGTTCTTCGCCAAAATCTGCGAGAAAATGCTGGTAGCTATCGTTGTTTAGCCGAAGGTCGGCGCGATGAAAAAAAAAAAAAAAAAAATACATTAACAATGCATATAAAAACGTAAATGAAAAATGTTTAGTCTTTTTTTGTATTCCGTATTGAGATGAAGTCTCGTTGCATTTGTGATTTGTAATATTGAATTATGTGGTATTATTGAGAATGTTGAACAGATGGGGCATAACAGCTTTTAGATATTTGCAGAACGACATGTTGACCATATCTGTTTATTTTTTCGGTCATTTACCATTATCAAGCGTTAGCAGAGATTAGCTTAACATGTCGTTATACAAGAATTCAAAATTATAACATAACAATTTGCTGTCATTGTTCTAGTCGGTGATAGTATCACAGTGGCTGACTGTTACAGTCTGTAACAGTCAGCCACTGTGATACTATCACCGACTAGAACAATGACAGCAAATTGTTATGTTATAATTTTGAATTCTTGTATAACGACATGTTAAGCTAATCTCTGCTAACGCTTGATAATGGTAAATGACCGAAACCGGTAGCACTGAGGAAACAGCTATGGTAAACATGTCGTTCTACAATTATGTGGCATTGCGTCACATATATTTGAAATAAAAAGTTTAAAAAGAAGTTACCGATGAGTATCCACGATTTCTCAACATTGAATCAAGATGTGTAAATGATTTTTCTTAAGTGATGGTAATTCTGAAGTGAATTTTGAATGTGGTCTGAAAGACTTACAATACACAAAAGTTGTGCGTCACTAAAGTGGCACGATTATTGATATTACTATATCGATAAGTTATAGACGAGCTATGGAATAAACAAAGATTATCATAACAACTGAAATATAGAAGAAATTGACTCAAGGTTTGCCAACGTATTGGATCTTACTGTGGAATCTAATTTTGAGTTAATTCCCTCATCAATCTGAGGAGCTATATTAAGAAGAATATGAAGACTAATATTAATGGCCATTAGAATTTTTGTTGCTGGAGTGCTAGTTAACTTCGAATACGAAGTTTTAATGTTCGTAAATGGTCAGACCAAACTGCGTGGTCGTCAGTCCGTAGCTTGCAAACTACTTAAACTAAGGTAAACTAACCTAAGAAGTTTGTTTGTTAAGCTTAAGGGACTCAACTGCAGGGTCATCAGTCCCTTAACTTACAAACTACGTATGACTTACCTTATACTAACGACGATACAAATTTCCATGCCCGAGGGGGAATTCGAACCCCCGACCGTAGCGGCCGTGCAGACTGACTGCAGCGCCGCAGACCGCTCGGCCCCAGCGGCCGGCAATCTAACCTAAGAACAACACACACACCCATGCCCCAGGGAGGACTCGAACTTGCGACGACGAGCAACCGCGTGCTCCGCAGCGAGTCGCTTTAGACCGCTCGGCTACTCCACCGCGGCCGGATACGAAGTCACGGTCATTGAATAAGCTATTTGTTTACTATGTCTGAAGTCACTTATAAAACTAGTACCAGCAAATGGGGTCCTGGTGTGTTGAAATAGACCTGCAAAGCTGTCGAAACCACATCAATTGAGATGAATATTCAGGTACATACGATAATGATTACATGTTCTATGAAGGACAGCGGCCTGATACATTACTATCACGGTAAGGCGTGGTCGTCAATCATTAAATAACTTCCCTGTTTCTATCCAATTCGAAGAAACGAGTAATATGGATTAATGATTGACGACCACACCTTACTGTGAAATAGTTCTATCAGGACCTACTGAATGCTGGACGCTGTCATTCGTAGAACATGTAATCATTTATCGTACGTACCTGAAGATGCATCTTAATTGATGTGAAACCAGTTGTGTTTAAATAAACACGTTTCGACAGCTTTGCGGTTCTATTTCAACACACCAGCACCTACGGAATTCTTAGGTTTTGGTTAGTAATGTGTGTTGTAATTTCGTTCAAAATGTTCTTAGCCTGTGGCTGCCCTTACCAGAAAATTATTTGCATTCTCTTTGTTTGAAAGCACCTGCAGAGTCCAGTGTATTACGTCTTCCACCTCATTATTTTAGACATCTACGTCAACATCCATACTCCGCCGCGCTGGAATGGCCATGCGTTCTAAGGCGGAGTGCGCGGCTACTCTCTGTCAGGGAGTATGCGTTGTCCTTATCGTAAATTACTTCAAGTAGTTTACACGTCTAGGAACCAATGACCATTGCCGCTTGGTCCAATAGCTTACCAACATTTCAACAGGAAATTCAAATTTTGTTTGAAGTCATCTCACTGTTCATGGCGTGTAGTGTACTGTAACATCATTACTTCCTCCTCCTAACCCAGTCTCGTATGGTGGTCAGTATGATTCCCTGTGGGCTCTAATCTCTCCAATTTAATCGTTGTGGGTTTTCGCGAGATATAATTTTGAAGAAGCGATATGTTGTCTGACTTTTCAAGAAACGTAGCTCTGTGATCTCTAATAGGAACCTTGCAGAATGTGCCACTGGAGTTTCCTAATCATGTCTGTGAGGATCTCTCGCTTACTAAATGAGACCGTAACGAAACCTTAAGCCTATTTTTTGCCTATTTCAGCTTAAAAATGGAAGGTAGAAACATCGAAGACGATATTGGGGGGGGGGGGGGAGTGCTAGTATTGGTTTGTGGCCTCTGAGTTAACAATGTGTAACAATTATTGTTGACTTAGCGAGATATCCTGTTAGCACCCACCTACTTAGGGAGACATGATAATAATAATAATAATAATAATAATAATAATAATAATAATAATAGAAACAGTTATTAAGAGAATGGAACTATAGAGAAATATCATGAAAGTGGTTCGGTGAACCCTCTGCCATGCACTCTGCAGAGTAGCCATGTAGATGTAGATCCTGCATTTCGCTACATTTTTTCAGTGTATATTTCTAGAAGTTTATATATAGAGCAAGAGAGGCATACAATAAAAAACTGGCCACTGAAGATAGTATGAAATAAAACGAAACGCTTTTGGTCTTATTTACAGTTGCAAAACAGGAAACTCTGCCTATTTAATCTGCATAACTGCGACAGCGAAAAAAAAAAAAAAAAGTTCAAAATGTTCAAATGTTTGTAAACCTGCGTGATCATCAGTCCGTAGCTTACAAACTACTTAAACCTAGGTAAACTAACCTACGGACAAACACACACACCCATGCCCCAGGGAGGACTCGAACCTCCACGGCGAGCAACCGCGCGCACCGCAGCGAGACGCTTTAGACCGCTCGGCTACTCCACCGCGGCAAAAAAAAAAAGAAAAAAGAGTTCAAATGTTAAAATGTTTGTAGAACTTATGGGACTTAAACTACGGAGTCATCAGTCCCTAAGCTTACAATCTACTTATGCACTACCTTATACTAAGGACGGCACAAATTTCCATGCCCGAGGGGGGATTCGAACCCCCGACCGTAGTGGCCGTGCGGACGAAGAAAAAGGCCATAAAAACAAAGACGACGCATCAGATCTGAAAAATGTGAGAGAAGCTGCATGTTTTTTTTTTTGGCCTTCCATCTCCTTCCAGTGGCCTAACAGACTGGTGCCGGTAATGACTCTGCAAAGCGGCGAGGAGACGGTAAGTGAGCGCGGATTTTAATTACTGCATCCGTGGAGAGCGCTCCATAACGACCTTGCCAACAGCGCCGATTGCGTCACGAGTTGTGGCGGCGTGCGATGTTAGCAGCCTGCTAATGAGGCCTTGAGACTGGGCCCCCCGCCGACAAAGACGATTCTCCAGTCTCATCGAATTCGATTGTCCCAGGAAATCCGACCGAGCTCCTGCGTCAATACGTCACGCGAACACCAGATACTGTGGATACAAAGTCTACATCTACATATATACTCTGCGAATCACATTTAAGTGCCTTGCAGAGGGTTCATTAACCACTTTCATAACCTTTCTCTAACGTTCTATTCTCTAATAGCCCGCGGGAAGAAAGAGCACCTAAATCGTTCCGTTTTCAAAAAATGTTTGTATAGCTTATGGGACTTAACTACGGGGTCATCAGTCCCTAAACTTACGAACTACTTATGAACTAGCTAATCCTAAGGACGGCACAAATATCCATGCCCGAGGGGGGATTCGAACCCCCGACCGCAGTGGTCGTGCAGGTTCCGTTTTCGATCTGATTTATTTTATTGGGATGGTCATGCCTCCCTATGTAGGTGGGTGATAGCAAAATATTTTCACATTCAGAAGTAAAAGTCGGTGATTGAAATTTCGCAAATACAACTCGCCGCAACGAATAATGTCGTTCTTTTAATGATTTCCACCTCAAATCGTGCAACATTTCCGTGACGCTTTCGCCCTGTAACGTGACAAAACGAGTTGCCCGTCTCTGAACCTTCTCAATGTCTTCAGGCCATCCCACCTGGTGAAGGTCCCACAATAGGCAACAGTACTCCAGGAGAGGA
This sequence comes from Locusta migratoria, assembly GCA_026315105.1. Lineage (NCBI taxonomy): Eukaryota > Metazoa > Arthropoda > Insecta > Orthoptera > Acrididae > Locusta > Locusta migratoria. The sequence goes on along the minus strand of CM048744.1, from coordinate 212,689,745 downwards.
CGCACAAGTGTAATGTAGGCAGTCTCTTTGGTGGAGCGCTTGCATCTTCGAAGTGTTCTGCCAATAAAACCTAACCTTTGGTTCGCCTTCCCCACAACATTTTCTGTGTGTTCTCTCCAGTCTAAGTTGTTCGTAATTGTAACTTCTAGGTATTTGGTAGAATTTACGATTTTAAAGTTGCCTCTCGTTCCATATGGGAGTGAAACAGGAAAGCAAGTTAACTAGTAATGGTACTGAGTACCCTCCGCCACCCACGTTTGGGTGGTTTGCGGAGTATGTATATAGATATAGAAGCCAAGGCGAAATGGCTTCATGGTAAATGTGAAGAAATCGAACTGGAAACTATCCTCAGCAGGACTGACTTAGTATACAGAATAGTAAGGAAGGAAAAAAAAAAAAAAAAAAAAAAAAAAAAAAAAAAAAAAAAAAAAAATAATAATAATAATAATAATAATAATTTAAGAAAAGCGAAGGTGGAATTATCAAAGAGTGCAATAGAAATTCCACTGCTGAACGCAAAGGAGGAAGCGGTTAGGTGGGAAAAGTACAACGAAGGCCTCTGTTAAGGGAAATACGACAGATGTAGTGCTAGAACAATAAATGGGTACTAATATGTAAGAGGATCCAGTATTGGATTAACCAAGTTTCCAAAATAATTGGGGGAACTGGCAACGTAACGATTATTTAAGTTGGTGAGTAGAATCTATTATATAGGCAACGTACCATCACATTTTCGAAAAAATATCCACAAAATTCCGAAAATAGCAAGCCTGATAAGTGAGAGAGCTATCGGACTATCAGCGTAGTCGTCCGTTTGTACAAGCTAGTAACCTCCTTGTATAAAATCGATAAAAAATTTAATATAATCTATGACATTGCCCCTGGGTGTTAACAGACTACTCTGGATGTAAAAGCACATCGACAATTACACGATACTTACATTTAAACTGTCACCTCATTAGCTAATCCGTTATTGTTGTTGCGTGACTATCTTTGACATGGGGCAGAAACAATATTAATCGGTGTAATTGAGTATGTATGAATGTAACTTATTATCGACCTATACCGCATCAAATTGCCGTATAAAGAGTGGTGTATCAGGCAGACATTCTAGAAGCTGAGGACACGCAAATGTAAGAAGAACAAGTAACATCGTTCACATGAAACTTCCTTTGAATTTTATAGATAGCGGATTCGCGAAGTCTATGTTGCCCCCTTTAAGTCGCTTAATATGGAAATATTAAATGGTAACATTTTTTCACTTTGCAATTACAGTTCGGGCTGGACGTATGTCGATAAGAAATCACTGTTACGCCTAGGTCAAAGCATGCCGTACCCATGTTAGCAGGCCCATCACTGAGCCTGTATACGACCATATTGATATTCCTGTCACATAGGTGCAGCATATATTACCCTAAACATAAAATTGTCTTATTTTCGACGTACTCATGTCGAAGCCAAAACTCTCTAATTAGAAAGTGACGAATTATTACGAAGTAATATTTAAATACGAGGTACGTCCACAAAGTAAGTTCCGTTTGGTTATATAAACCAATAGTGAACAGATACAGAACAAATATTTATTGTATAAATATCTGCAACTGTTCAACTACTTTTCTACATAACTTCCGAAATTTTGTAGGCACTTGTCATAGCGTGGGACAAGTTTTTGTGTGCCTTCTTCATAGAGAGGTTGCCGCCTGTGCATTCAACCATGTGGCAAACATGTTCTTTCAGCTCATCATCGTTGAAGTGTTGACCACCAAGAACAAATTTTAGGTGTAAAAAGAGATGAAAGGAGTCTTCTTCTTCCCTTCACGTCGCCGCCCGACCTCACACGGCGAATGTGACCAAACAACTCTTACGGGAATTTCACTGGGACGTGTTCGATCATCCTCCGTACAGTCTCGCTCCTAGCGACTTTCTTCTTACACCTAAAACCTGTCAATGATGGTCAACAATTCAGCGATGATGATGACTAGCTGAAAGAACATGTTACCACATGGTTAAATACACAGGCGGCAACCTTCTACGAAGAAGGCATAGAAAGACTTCTGCCACGCTATGACAAATGCCTACAAAATTTCGGAAGCTATGTAGGAAAGTAGTTTAATTGTTGTGTATATTTTTGTACAATAAATATTTTTTTCTGTATCTGTACACGTTTGTTTTATATAACCAAACGGAACTTACTTTGTGGACATACCTCGTATTAGGAGATTAAGATGCCAACAAGGAATTTCCGGAAGTGGTGTCAATAAAATTCGAAGGCAGTTAGATGTAAACTTTTATAAGTAAGTGCTCTTGTCTGCTTACGCACATAACAACATAAAGATTAGATGTGAGGCAGATTCCTTAACTGTTTGTAGATGTGACACGCCTCCAATTTGTATCCAGTTCAGTGTCTCGCACGACGTTAGGGGCAAGTAGTTGCCATTTCGCCGCGGACGCGTGCCGACCTTGACGTTAGCGTGACGTCACGTCGCCGGGAAAGAAAAGAGAAAACACAAGTTCCGTCATCAACTGAACTTCAAAATCTGGCCACAAATACACGGTGTCGTAATTGATTGAGCAACTTCTCAGCAGTGACACAAAAAAAGGTTGCTACCGTTCGCTTTCCATTTAATAACGGCTACGTGGGGCATTTAAACCGGCGACGTCCGGCGTCGAATCAGGATACGTGCTGGCGGACATGGGTATTACGCAAGCACGCGCGCCAGGTTTCGCCGCTAACAGATTAATTACGTGGAGTCGGCGTGTTTTTGTTGGGCCCCGTAACCCGCGTGCACTTTCCATCTCGCGCGGCCAGTGTCTGAGCGGTTCCGCTTATCGGATTGAACGCCTGGTCCGTTATACGTGCAAGGCTCACTCCCGCCTGTCACTCTTTGCGTAACACCTGCCAATGGAATTCCGACAGCGCCCAGGACCGTGACTGACACGATCGGCAGGGTAGTTAAGGCAATGCACATGAAAGCAGTTGCGACATTTGCTGCCGAAATTAGATAACGGTTGAAACGTGTCCATAAAAAAAAATTATAAGAAAATGTCTAATATTGTGCCTCCTGTTTTGTGTCGAGTAACTTGCTTGCAAAAAAATGTATAATATTGCTTCTACTGTGTGTATCGATATGTGTACTTAACTCTGTGAAGTTTCATCTTTGCCAAAGATCATGTATTGCATAGCATTGTCACAGAATAAGGAGTATACAGAAAGGAAACTCCCGCTGCAGTCTGTCGTCCAAAATTTAGTGCGCATGCGCGGAATCGGCCATCTTGAAAAGCAGTAAACGCGTGGTCACTCCCTACTCTGTGACGTGGTACTGCGCCGTCTTTGTTTGTTAATTGTGTATTTTAACTGCCTGAATCGCATTAAAGTAAGCAAGTATTTGGTACAGTGCAGTGCAGTGAAAAGAAAGAGCTGTGTGTCAGTAGTTGGAGCTGTTCCGTTTTTATTATGAGCAGCAATAAAAGAAAAGGCGGCCGATGGTGTTCAGCACCTAATTGCCGCGATAATTCTAATACATTCCTCAGTTTCTTCCGGCGTATTTGATAATCAAAATATCCACGGAAGATGCTGAGCAGTAAGTGAACGTCGCTATATGTGCAGTGAAAGTTAAATGTTATCAGTTTCGAATGAGAGCAATGTGTGCATAATTATTAAAAGTAGCCTTGCTTCTTTTCTTGACGATAACTCTCGCCGTTGCTGTTTCTGCAGCAGTTCAACAGCATTGAAATGTTGAAGTACATTTATATTTTATAAGTTTAACGTTGTAGGGAATAATATAAAATGAATGACAAAGAATAGTGCTTAAGTAGGCAGGTAAAATCTTACTTACGGCATTGGAGGCGTAGTGTGCTAATGTTGGCAACGAATGCTCTTTGGATACTCAAACAAATAGATTAAGGGGAATAATTATTTTATGCTGTTCCTGCTCTGTGGTTGACAGATTCCTCTATATGCCCTTCTCCGATCAGTAAATGAATGATAATCCTAAAGCAAATACAACTTCTTTTATATACGCCCAGAAGTCATTAGTTCTGTGTAATCACGTTGTACTGCTAAGTCTGACTCAATATTTTGTGCGAATTTATTCGTGTCAAATAAAACCTGGCAGTTGTAAAGTCACTTTCTTGTTTATAACTAATTTCCGAAACAAAACTCCGCGTCATTTGGGATTTTTCTAGAGATAAGCACCAAATAAGACGATCGTCGATTCCACCGTACATTTTCGTAGTTGTATTAAAATTTAGGCCTATTTTTTTTTTCGTTGGATTACAATTAGGTGCACGAAGAGGGCGCAAAATAGATGAGAGCATAATAGAAAGCCGTTTCCTTTCGTAAAAGTCGGTGAGATTAGCTGCAGTTCGTAAAAAGCCCATTTCCAGCCAAAGTACTGAGTGGCTATAGTTCGGCGTTTACTGCTTTTCAATATGGCGTCGAGCGCAACGCTTGGTAACATACAGATCAAAGGCGCCGCCCCTAGCTTTCCCTTCTGTATACTCCCTATTCTGTGGCATTGTAGCTCGCGCAGAGAGAGAGTGGGACTTGTGGTTCAGCTCGTTTAGAGAGCAGTCGAGTTGTATGTATGGCTCCGATGTAGAGCAGAGGCTGCGGTGCCAGCAAGTTGATTTGATTGTATTTGAAATATATATTGTATTTTTATTACTATAAAGACGTTGTAACACCGCTGGAATGAAGGTAATTCCATTTCATGTCATTAGGAAAAAGTCGTATTATGTAGGTAATGTAATGGTAATTATTATTATTAATAAGTTACAAAGTTGACCTTTCTTTTCTTGTTTCATTTACGTACTTAGAAGATTAACCTACTTCCTTCATTTGATAATTAGTTATTTGTGGATTTAAATTGCAGTATTGATTTTGAGAATCTTGTTGAACAGATTTCGTTATTTGTGCCATAGTAAATGATTGTTATGCAACACTGCAGTTAATTGATTATGATACTGAATTTTGATGACCAGGTACTGATCTGCATAAGATTCTCGCAGTCAAACATTAACAAAGTGGTTTGTGGTTTTTTTTAATATCTTTCTCGCAGTCAAATTTTTTTTAGTATAGTCAGTGCCTGTTTCATATGGTTACTTGCCACAGTTGTTTGTTAAAAGATCCGTCGCGCACATAATCAGTTTAATGCACTGTTTCTTATTTAACAGTATATACATCAATATCAGGGCCATAATTAAACCAAATTGCTGCGTTAAAGAACAATTTGTTGTCTGATTTAACGATAGGTTCAACATCATACAACACACATACAGCTTTTACGGTCCAGTGAACCTCCGGAAAAAAGCTCGTCGTGTAGAAAAGTAAGTAAATCAATCAATATTAGTCTTGTGTAGTTCGCGAACGAACTAGTTCGGAAGAGAGCTCCCACAGGCCAACTACGCGAACTAGTTCGCAGATCCCTCACCTCTTAGTTCGTCCGCTCCTTTTCCGAAGACTGACGGGGAACAGCGAGAGGACGCGAGAGCGCGCAGAATCGCTATTGACGTAGCCCTCTTCTGGGCTAAGAATGTGTAGAAACGTTTCTTTACATCTGCATATATTTTTTTAAATTAATATGTAAGTATTTTATGATGTCTCTGACACGAATAAGAATAATTTATTTCTGGGACATTGTCCCAGACTAAAACTTTATTTTCAACTGAAAGCATGAGTGCACTTCCGATAGCCAAAAGTTGGACACTCGAATTACTCTCGTAGCCTTGGCCTAATTAAAATGGACAAGCGTCTCCCTAGAGCAGTGTTTCCCAATATTTTTAGTCCTCGACCCCGTTCCAAACAAAAATATTTTGGCGACCCTCCAACCGTCCCCGAATAATTACACGACTATGTGTGTAATTTGAAAGGCAACGAATTTAATTTTCTTTTGCTGATACAACTTGCTGAATGGGACAGAAAAATGTAAGTGGCGTAACGGAGTTTCGCATGGTAGGTAAAGCTGAGAAGCGAATTATGCTTGCTGAGCAAGTTCCCACTGTATAGTCAATTTGGACAAAAAAAAATTGCTCAAATTACTTGCTGTATGTTGTACATTTAACTGTCGCCTGGTACCTGAAAACAGTTTTCAGGCCTTTCGTTTATTCATTGTTAACGCGGTGTATTTATTATAAAACAATCTTTGTTTTATTCAACTGAGAATTGATGATCAAGAAGGAATAGCGTTGTTTAAATATAAAATATATTTTACTCTACTTAGGCCTATGTTCCTGCATTACGGAACACCTTGTATTGAGGCATGCTTCTTGCTGGTGTAATACATGGTGCAAGTACTTCCTCCTGTGACGGTGACCTCCCGAACAAGACTGCTCAGTGACGTTATCTCGAGAACATTTAACGAATATTACTGACCAACTTGCAACTAATGCGTACTGGTTGCTTTCAACTACAGGATTCTGATGATGGCCGAAACGCGTCAAATAGTCATTTTTAGCCAACTAATGACTTTTATCAATCCGGCGACCTATGTCAGAGTATTTGCTGACTTCATTCATTACTTTAACTTAAATTAACCTAAGGATAAAACACACACACACACAAACACACACACACACGTCCAATGCAGTTCAAAAGCGAGCAGCTAGGTTCGTTACTGGTAGGTTCGACCAATGTGCGAGTGTCACGGAAATACTCCGGGAACTAAATTGGGGATCGCTGGAGGAAAGACGACGTTTTTTTCGTGAATTTCTTTTCAGGAAATTTAGTGGGCCGGAATTTGAAGCTGAGTGTAGTACGATCTTGCTGCCGCCTACTTACATTTCGCGTAGTGATCACGAAGACAAGAGAAATTAGGGCTCGTACGGAGGCATATAGTCGTTCTCTTTTTCCTCGTTCTATTTGGGAGTGGAATAGGAAAGGAAATATCTAGTAGTGGTACAGTGTATCCTCCGACACGCTCCTTACGGTGGATTGCGGAGTATGTATGTAGATGTAGAGGACTATCTTCCGACGGCGACTAACCACGCTCTCCGCAGCAAGGCGCCTTATTTTCGGCTATTCAACTGCGGCAATCCAGCATACAGTCGTTATGTTGCTCCCAGCGATTTCCATCTTTTCTTGCACCTCAAGAAATTCCTGTCCCCGACCAGTGTTTTGACAACGACGACTAGCTGAAGACGAATGTCATACGCTGGTTCCCTTCACAGGCGGCAGACTTCTGCGACACAGGAATACAAACTTTGATCCCACGATATGAAAAGTGTCATTTATTTTGGTTACCATTGTTATATCTGTTGCCTATAGTGTTCCTCATTGTGTTTTGTTTTTAAAAAGTAGCCAAACTTACTTTCTGAGTGTGCCTACAGCCTTCATCGAACGAGCCCTGCCTCTACCTTTAATAATCTCGTTGTGTGGGGATCGTTAATGTTTAAAAAATCATTCGCGCAGGACGACCATGCAAACATACCTTCATTTGATGGTAGGAGTAACTCCCAAATGGAGGACATAATAATAAGCATAGTTGGTGTAGTGAAGCAGCTAGGAGAGTTGAAACCAATCAAGTCGCCAGTTCAGGTTGGGGCATCAATCCGGTTTTACAAAGATTAGTCGGCGGCATTGGCCCCTTATTCAGCTTGAATTTATCGCTAATCTTTGATCCAGCGCAAAGTTCCAAGAGACTGGAAAAGGCACAGGTAACTCTCGTATATAAGAAAGGCAAAGGAATGGACCCACGAAATTACAGACCTACATCATTAACATCAGTATGCTGTAGAATTCTTGAAGATATTCTCAATTCGAATGTAGTAAATTTCCTTCGGATGGAAAGCTTCTGTAAATGCATCAGCACGGCTTTAGGAAGCATCGGTCGTGCGAATCCCAGCTTGCCCTGTCATATCTTGCGTGCTATGGATGAAGGGCAACAAACAGACTGCGTATTTCTCGATTTTCAAAAGGCGTTTGACACTGTAGACAGCTAACGAAGGTACGAACCTATGGAATAGGTACTCAAATATGTGAGTGGCTCGGGGACTACTTGAGTAACAGAGCTCAGTGTTCATTAGAGACTAGGGTATCGTCAGGGATGCTCCACGCAAGTGTGATAGGACCGCTAGTATTTTGTACTTATATAAATTACAGGACGGACAGAGTGAGTTGCAATCTGTGGCTGTTTCCCGATGATGCTGTGATGTACAAGAGGGTGCCGTCATTCAATGACTCTAGTAGGATGCAGGATGACTTGGAATAAATTTGTAAGTGGTGTGAGAAATGACAACTAGTGCTAAAAGTAGAAAAATGTAAGGTGATGCAACTGAATAGGAGAAACAATCCTATAATGTTCAAAGAGATTTCGGGTTTGTAGTCGGTCGTCGTAAACTTCACTGCACGGTATTTCGACTGGACACCTGCCGGTCATCTTCAGGTGAGCCATCGAGGCTGCTTGACAGAGGAGCGTCAGTTAAATACCTAGGCGTAACGCTGCACAGCGATATGAAATGGAACATAGGGTAAGGTGGTACAATTGTGATCATTTCGGACAAATGTTATTGAAACTGGAAATATATTGTCAAAAGAAATAATTTTACCTATGGCACTTGTTCTTGGATGTTTAATGAATATGTAATACAAATATTAGACAATTACAAATGTTGGTATAAACGCAAGAAAATGTTAAAGAATTGAGAAAAATCGATTGAAAGTGTACCACACCAGGTACAATTGTGATTACTTCCTGGTGCAGTTCTGATTACTGGCATCTTCCACATAAAAAGCACTTATTCCCGCGGGTACCAACGCATAATTCGTGGTAGCAAACATTGCATTTTTGGCAGCGAATCCAGTCACCCTTAACTAGAATTTTTTTTGTGGTTTTAGGGCGCACAACTGCTAAGGTCATTAGCGCCCAACCCTTAACTAGAAAATTTATAAGAGCTCGTTAGAGGTAGCTTCACTTTCTCCGTAGCACAAAGTGGTGTATTCTTGGAAAAGACAGGAGGAGTTGTAGGAACCTGCTACACTACAACTCAACACAAAGGCAAGTGCTACCAAACACTACGAGACTGACATATTATGTTGATCGGAATTGTACCTATATCGAATTTGTACCACCTTACCCTATAAGGAGTCATGGGCTAGACGAATTGTTCCGTTTATAGGGATAATGTTGGGATGGTGTGATCCGACTGTAAAGGAGACCGCATATAAATGGCTTGTACGACCCCGTCTTGAGTACTGCTCAAGTGTTTGGGATCCCCACCAGATCGGTTTAAAGGGAGATATGGAAACAGTTCAGAGGCGGGCGGCTAGGTTTGTAACTGGTAGATTCGATCAAAGTGCGAGTGTCACAGAAATGCTTCGGGAACTCAACTGGGAGTCGCTGGAGGGGAGGCGACGTTCTTTTCGAGAAACACTGTAGAATAAATTTAGAGGGCCGAAGTTTGAGGCGGACTGCAAACGATTCTATTGCGGCCAACCAACATTTCGCATAAATAGAAAAATGATGCCAAAGATCGCTGTTTTGCAATTTGTTTTATTTTTGCACAACCAGTTTCAGCAGTCTAGCTGCTCTACAAATATACAATGAAGAATGTAACAACTGCATACAAAAATTTTACAAAAAATCTTATTTGCCTAATGTTATATACATACCACTTACGTCAAATAACACAAAATTGTTTACGTATATGGAGAGTGATTAGTTTTAAAAACTTTGTTTCGTCTTATATTTTAAAAATGCACGTTACTAATACGTCCAGTATGCTAGGAGACATTTTGAAGTTAACGAACATATTTCAGAGACGCTGTTTAAGAGGCTCTTTGTGATAGTTACCAGATTAGTCACTAGATGGCAGTGCACAGTTAATATAGCAGCTTGTCATTAGATGGCGTTCAAAAGTTCTGTAGTTATTGGTACAACAACGATCCATCTTCCAAGTTAGATTGATCGTATCCATTTTTATTTAACTGTTGGCACGTATTACAGTTTACCACAGGACAGCGCTACAATAAAATTATCATAAACTAGATTTTAAAAAAATCACTTATTCTTCCATACTGTTCAAATTTGGCCGTAAATATTTAGACAAAATCAGCTTTACATGGAGTGGTATGTTCTACAGATTAACTAGCTTAAACCCGCGGCTCCGCTCGTGTGTTGGTTGATTATGATAAATAATGCGCGAAACGTCACGTCAGATCGAATTTTTAAAGAGATGTATTAAAAGAACTTTCTTTTTTACTGCTTTATTTATTTATTCTTATATTTCCTTATTCGTATGCTTATCCTTACAGAGAAAGAGCTCAAGACATTGTAGCACGCATAGACCAAAGATATGGTCTGTGGCATCACATTTCGCTGTATATAACCTCCTTGCTATAGAGTCGCAAACCTCATCGCTGGCCTTCAGTCGGAATTTTTTTTATGATTTGACGACTTTCAACCACCATATCTTCCACCCCCTTATAGCTATCGGCATGGATCTGCTATGGTGTACAACGGGAGACTTCCGACAACAACACAGACCATTCGTTTGCGTTCTGTAGTTTTCCGTTTTCGCTGCAGAGCGAAATATTAACACACGCACACGCGCACACACACACACACACACACACACACACACACACACACACACACACACTTAGAATTTTATATACACCGATAATTTTCCATCCCAATATACTCCACCCTTTTATCATCATCAACCCTCTAGCAACAATGCAACCAATAAAACCATTTTCAAAGAGTAATTATTGCTGCGCATTTCGCGTTATATTCTTCAAATTTCTAAATGTCTACCAGATCGCTATATAACCGTGCGTAAAACCTTCCTCAGGTATAAATTAGTAACTGCACAAATATTTAAGTCTCTGCGTCTCGTCGTTCGGACGTGATAAGCGTACACCGAACAGACATTCACATTATATATATAATAGATAAATAGCTATCCGAGCGCCACAAAACCGTGCCTAAAGCGTTCCCCGGGTAGACATTAGTAACTGTACATATTTTAGCTCTTTATGTCTTGTGGTTCAGACGTGATAAACGTACACCGAACAGACATTCACATTTATAGATATAGATTTGACCACTACCTTAATCTGTATTCCTATATGCATTTGTATCAGGGCAGTTTTCACTGTTATAACTATTTACACAGCATCTATGAGGAACGTCTCTAAGTGTAACCTAATTTCTTTATCATACGGAATATTAAAATAAAAAATTTGCAAAAAAGCGATCTTTGGCATCATTTTTCTTTTAAAGCAGATCGCGCCCTAAAGATGTGCAAACTATATTTCGCATAAAGATCACAAATGTAAGATCAGAGAGATCAGGACACGTAAGGATGCATACAAGCATTAGTTTTTCCCTCGTTCTATAGGGGAGTGGAACAAAACAGCAAGTAACTGGGAGTGGTACTGACTACTCTCAACCACGCACTTTTGGGTGGACTGCGGAATATTAATGTTGATGTAGATGCCTACCCTTTTGCTCTCATCCCCGGCATTAGTACCGGTATACGTGTCACGGGGTCAGCTGGAACATCCGGTAGTTCAGCATTGCCTTGAATCGCGTGATATGATCTACATCTACATCTACATCGATACTCTGCAAATCACATTTAAGTGCCTGGCAGAGGGTTCATTAACCACCTTCATAACTTTTCTCTACCGTTCCATTCTCTAATAGCGCGCGGGAAGAAAGAACACCTAAATCGTTCCGTTTTCGATCTGATTTCTCTTATTTTATTGGGATGGTCATGTCTCCCTAAGTAGGTGGGTGCTAGCAAAATATTTTCACATTCAGAACTAAAAGTCGGTGATTGAAACTTCGCAAACAGATCACGCCGCAATGAATAACGTCTTTCTTTTAATGATTTCCACCCCAATTCGTGCAACATTTCCGTGACGCTTTCCCCCCCGTAACGTGATAAAACAAAACGAGCTGCCCTTCTCTGAACCTTCTCAATATCTTCCGTCAGTCCCACCTGGTGAGGATCCCACAAGGGGCAACAGTACTCCAAGAGAGGACGCACAAGTGTGATGTAGGCAGTCTCTTTGGTGGAGCTGGTGCATCGTCTAAGCGTTCTGCCAATGAAACGTAACCTTTGGTTCGCCTTCCCCACAATATTTTCTATGTGTTCTCTCCAGTCAAAGTTGTTCGTAATTGTAACTCCTAGGTATTTGGTAGAATTTACGACCTTAAGGTTTGACTGATTTATCGCGTAATTGAAGTTCAGCGGATTTCTTTTAGTGGTCATGTGTATTACTTCACACTTTTCTTTATTTAGTGTCAATTGCCAATTTTCGCACCAAGTAGAAATTTTGTCTAAATCGCTTTGCAGTTGCTTTTGATCCTCTGTTGACTTCACTAACCGATAAACGACAGCATCATCCGCGAACAGTCTAAGGGAGCTATTCAGATTATCTCCTAAATCGTTTATAAACACGAGGAAGAGTAGGGGACCAATAACGCTTCCCTGTGGAACGCCAGATATCACTTCTGTTTTACTCGATGACTTACCGTCAATTACATCGAACTGTGTCCTTTCTGATAGGAAATCGTGAATCCAATGTTGCGCAGAATAACGGAGCCACTGACTGCGGAAGCGCCAAGCATCAGCATCAGCATTTCCGATTGTCGCCCACTCAACGTCTCTTCCGTCGGAGGCGGATGCAGCAGCTTCCACAGGAAGCCAGATGCGACAGGCGTGCTGGTAATCTGCCCCGTTGTATCGTTAAGAGTTTCCTTCATCTGCAATAATTTTCTCGTTATTCAATTATTGTTAGTTCTGTAAGTTTGTGGAATAGGAGACAAACTTCTGCAGGCAATTAAAGGTCTTTACCTTGCCGCTATTTTGTCTAAAACTGACATTGTGAAGACCGCGGCTGTGGTATCATACATATATATTATTCGTTGGGGCCAACTAGGACCACGTTCTTATTGTACTTAGCACTGAGTCGGGCTTTTCTCTGAGCCCAAACTTTCCTCATTCGTTGTGAGTGGGCCAGCTTGCGCTTTTCTGTTCAAGGGACACCGAATCTTTTTGAATGCTGGTCTCGGGTTATTCCGTTTGCCACTATCTTCTTTCGGAAAAGAATTTTGTCAAAGGCAACTTCGGGTTTGATATGTAGCAACTGGGGGGTCTTCTTTGGTGTTTTTAAATAACGACATCGCAGTTTTTGGTGTTGAATCAAAAAAGAGAAATATATTGATTAACGTATTTCCGTCCATTCGTTTGAAATGACCACAAAATCGTGCTCGTCTTCCTAGCTTCCTTGTTGGATCTGTTTTGATGGATGCCATTTTTGTACTTGGAGCATAGGATTCCTCTAATGGTTTAGCGCTCTTTTTCCTCAAGTTCTTCGAGGAAGTCCTTTATCAGCATTTAAGGATAAGGCTTCAGCTGCATACAGAACTACTGGCTTCAAATCTGTTTCGTAGTGACGTATCTTAGTGTTTTGGGAAATATTTCTTGTTTTAGATCGTACGGAATGTTTGGTAGGGTGTTTCTAGTTTGCGCATCCGTTCCCTAAGCGCTTCCTTGTCCAGTCCATTTTTCATTATGAACTGATCTAGGTACTTGATTGTTCAAATCAAATGTTCAAATGTTTGTTAAGCTCAAGGTACTTAACTGCGGGGTCATCAGTCCCTAAACTTACGAACAACTTATGAACTAATACTAAAGACGACACAAACATCCCTGCCCGAGGGAGGATTCGAACCCCCGATCGTAGCGGCCGTGCAGACTGACTGGCGCGCCGCAGACTGCTCGGCCACTGTGGCCGGCACTTGAATTTGTCCACCCGGGGGATGACCCCATATTTAGTACGAAGTTTTGGCGGGGCGTCTTTAATGTTAGTCATGACTTCTGTTTTCTCAAATGATACTTGCAGACCAGTTTGTTCAACGTTTTCTTTTAACAGTTCGATTTGAACTCTAGCAGTGTCTATGTTGTCTGACAGAATGGCAATGTCATCGGCAAAGGCCAAGCATTCTTCCTCAATCCTCTTCGATTTGGTTCCAATTCGTAACGGCCTATAGTTGGTTTCCATTAATCTTTCGCGCCAGATTGTGATCTTTTCAATGACGCAGTTGAAAAGCATTGGAGCCAGACCATCACCTTGCCTCGCCCCTGTTTTAACCTCAAAGGAGTCCGAAAGACACCCAAGGAATTTTACTTTGGATATTGTATCCGTCAGGGTAGCTCTAATACCTGCAGTTAAAGGTCAACTCCGAACTCATTTAGAATGTTCAGCAGGACCTCCCGGTCTATATATCATATATATTATTTCTCATCGGTGTTTTTTGTGGGTACGCCGTATCTCCCGTATTACTTATCCAAAATCAATGATTGAGGTATCATTTTCAAGGTTTCGATCTCCAATAATGACGAAAAATACGCAGATAATTTAAAGGTATTGTTTTAACAAAAAAAATTATTTTGAAAAAAATTGTGCTGTTCGTAGAATCTAAGTTGATACCCGGCGAAAAGTCGTAAATGGGACGTGTATTTACGTTTGCTCCCATTAGCCGTCGCGCGGAGTATCTTAATTAGAAATTTTAACGCCAATCAGGGATTAATTAATGGTGCAAGATTAGTGGTGACTAATTTACGCGAGTACACTATCACTCCTAAATTCGTTGACTGCGATAAAACTGTGCTAATAACCCGCATTAACCTCACACCTTCTGATCCAACCATGCCTTTCCAAATGATAAGGCCGCGATGGAGTAGCCGAGCGCTCTAAGGGGCCTCGCTACGGAGCGCGCGGTTGCTCGCCGGGAGGTTTGAGTCCTCCCTGGGGCATAGGTATAGGTGTGTGTGTGTGTGTGTGTGTGTGTGTGTGTGTGTGTGTGTGTTTTGACCTTAGGTTAGTTTACCTTAGTTTAAGTAGTTTGTAAGCTACGGACTGATGACCACGCAGTTTGGTCCGATAGATTTACAAACATTTGAGCAAACAAATGATAAGAAAACAATTCCCTATAAAAGTAGCATTCGCTATGACCATAATAAAGCAGGAGGTCAGACGCTTCAAAGGGCAGGATTATGTTTACCACAACCTGTTTTCTCGCATGCACCGTTGTACGTGGCTTTTTCACGAATTTGCTCATTCAGAGGTATTTATATTTGTGCAAAAGATACATTTTAACCACTATAATTGTTTTCAAATAAGTTTTGTAAAATAAACAAGGTTTCAAAATATAAAACATACGTCAAAAAGCCAATATCTGATTTTTTTGTGTTTCACAATTAATCATAGCCGGCCGAGGAAACTGAGGCGCTCCAGTCACGGTCTGCACGGCCACTACGGTCGGGGGTTCGAATCCCCCCTCGGGCATGGATATTTGTGCCGTCCTAGTTCGTAAGTAGTTCATAAGTAGTTTGTAAGTTTAGGGACTGATGACTCCGTAGTTAAGTCTCATAAACTATACAAACATTTGAACATTGGAATTAATCATATTGTATTTAATTATATAAAGTGTCTTAGAATGAGACTAATATTTGTTACTACTATTCAAAGATTATTACATTTTATACATAAAGATATATTTTATATATACGTATGTACTTGCAGCTCCATTACTATCTTACTTATCTATCACTGATCAGTGTAAGTGCGAATTATTCGCACGGGTCAACTAGTTATGCGACCTGCCACAAGTATGGTAGAAATGTTTATTTTCTTAAGCCATGGCCGCTCTCTGATTTATACAAATCAATCTCCATATGGTTTTTCATGCTTTTGAGCTTCGGCCTTGTCTTACATCAGTTACAGTATCACAGCCCTAGGATAGCCAATTTTTTCGTTTACTATTTGCTGAAGTTAAGTTTCTTTATGTTCGTCTTTATCAACATATTTATAGAAGAGATTTATAGTGAAATACATGAAGTATTACATGTTCTGTCCGATTTCTCTGTGATGAAATTTTCCTGTAATTTTCTAGTGTATTTTACACTTTCTAAATGTGCGCTGCGTGTGTGTTTTAACGTAGGTGTTTCACACGACACTCTGTACTGTATCAGTGCTGTTAATGTGTTTCACACACCTACGTCTTTACGTTGATTCTCAGGCAGCAGTTGACGGTAAATGGGGTTAATTGTTCACGGTAGTTTCAGGGGTAAGACAAAGCTGTAACCCACATAATATGAAATAAATATAGGACCAAAGCAATAAATGTAAAATCGTATATTAGAAAATAGAAAATTACGTGAGGGCAAAAATGTGTTATTTTCCTGAAACACGAGGGTCACTCCAAAAGAAATGCACACTATTAAAAAAGTGTTTTTCTGCATGTCAAAGTTTTACAGTGTCTAGATACAGCCTTCCCGCTTGTTTTCGTACTTAGTTCAACCTGTTTCCGTCAGTGGCGCCAACACAGCATGTCTTCAAGATGGTTGCTACACTTTACGTTCGTCAGAACCACCGTGCAGTCATTGAATTCTTTTGCTATGAAAACGAGACAGTGGGAAACATCCACAAGAGGTTGAAAAAGATGTATGGAGATGCTGCTGTCGATCACAGTACAGTTAGTCGGTGGGAAAGCAGTTTACGTGATGAAAGCGGGCACGGCAATATTGAGGATTGTCCTCGCAGCGACAGACCTCGTACTGCATCGTGCGAGTATGCAACGGCTGGTTCCAAGATGGCGTAAAGCAGTTAAGAGGGATGGGGATTATGTGGAGAAATAAAAATATTGTTCCTGAAGGATGTATCTACACACTGTAAAACTTGCAGACATGTGGAATAAAAATTATATTTTTAAAAAAAGTGTGCATTTCTTTTGGAGTGACCCTCGTATAAATTATTGTGTGTATAAATTGTTCATGATCTTGTTGACGAAATCCACTTAATATAAATTGTAACCTGGATTGATAAAAAAATCAATCAAAACCACTGTTGTTCATACTATTTATGGATAATATGTTGAAAACAATAGACTGTCAGGGTGGGATTAAAATAGGTGGAAACAAAATGAGCAGCCTCGCATATCACTCTGGCATATGCGAACACCTTAGTTGTGATAGTACATTCGATTGACAGGTTGCAGTCTAATATTTCAGAGCTAGACCAGCAGTGTAAGGGTAACGGTATGAAAATCAGCTTCTCCAAAACGAAAGTAATGTCTGGGGGAAAGATATTTAAACAGATTGAGTGTCAAATAGGAGAAAAAGGAGGACAGTTTTAAGTACTTGGAATGTATTTTCTCACAGGATGGAAACGTAGGGAAAGAACTGGAATCAAGGTGCAGCAAACGTAATGCAGTGAGTGCTCAACTACGATCTACTCTCTTCTGCAAGAAGAACATCAGTACCAAGACTAATTTAGCTGTGCACCTCTCTGTCTTTCGACCAACTTTCTTGTATGGGAGTGAAAGCTGGGTGCATACAGGTTACCTTATGAGTAAGGTATGGAAGTAGCAGAAATAATTGAAGGTAATACATGAGAACAATGGCAGGAGTGTGTCCATAATGAAGAAATCAAAGAAGAACTGGGAATGAACACTATAGATGAATCAGTTGGAGTGAACAGGCTGAAATGGCGAATTCATGTTACACCCATGGGAGAAGCAAGATTATCTAAGACTCATGGGTTCGGAAGAGGAGTAAGAGGAGTCGAGGTAGACCAAGGAGAAAATACTTGTATTCGATCAAAAATGATTTTGAAGTATCAGACTTAACATCAGATGAGGTATCAGTGATAGCATGAAATTTGGGATCATGAAGGAATTTTATTAGGAGACTATGCTCCAGACTGAACACTGAAAGGTATAATCAGTACTAAATGATGGTGAAATTATGTCAATATTTTAATTAAAAGCGCGTCATTACATCACAGTAAAATCAGGTGTGGATAAGTTCTATACCAGTGCCCCTTCACCACATGTTCAGGAGCGTTGGGCAAAGGAGGGGAGCTGAATAGGTAGTAGCCTCTGTGCTGCAGTAGGCATACAAGACAAATGATTTTTAAAAAACCTGGGTAGAAAAACAGCATAAATGTAATTTAAACACCTACTGGCTCATCTGGAATAAAATCGTACCAGTAAGTCTTTTCGAAACAATGCTCCAAAACTCTACATGTCCCCCAGCGATTACAAATCTTTTTAGCTGTGCAGAACACCACCTATATACCTATATAAAAGAAAATTCTTAGTGGTCCAGTAACGAAATATCTAAGTAAAATACAGGGTGTCTCACGAAAGACGCCTGCCAGGTGACCGCGGATCGCGTGGTACGGCTCCCGGCCGCCGACACTGCATCCGCCGGCCATGGTAGCGCCCAATTCTCGGACTCCATTGTGCCGTGGGCGCAGTTAAAGTCTAAAAAACATTGCCATCTGAGTAACCTAAGCTTACCTTTATTTACAGTAGAAGTCCCTTTATGGAAAGGGCGGCCTGACATCCAACACATTTGCGAACACTCGACGAATTTCGGCAGACGAAGTCTGGGAAATGAGTAGTCGAATCCTGGCTTCCAACTAATCGAGTGTATGGGGATTGCTTGCATAGACCTTGTCTTTCAACATTCCCCAAAGATAAAAGTCACAGGGATTTAGATCTGGAGAACGAGGAGGCCAGTCAACTAACCTATCATCGAAAACACTTCGTATTGCTGCCATAGAAGCATTTTCAATGTGTGGTCTTGCATGAAATAACCGTACAGCTTTTCGTTGGGTCAAAGTTCTTGAAAAAATGGATGCAGGATATTGTTCACATACCTGTCAGAATTTATTGTTTCGTGAAAAAAGATTCGACTGCTCATTTCCCAAATTTCTGCAGCCGAAATTCATCTAGTGTTCGCAAATGTGTTCCAAGAGATGTCAGGCCGCTCTTTCCATACATCATTTTGAACACCTACTGTAAATAAAGGTAAGCTTGGGTTACTCAGATGGCAATGTTTTTTAGACTTTAACTCGGTGTATGCGCCTGCGGCACAATAGAGTCCGAGAATCGGGCGCTGCCGTGGCCGGCGGATGCGGTGGCGGCGGCCGGGAGCCGTACCGCGCGATCCGCAGACGCCTGGCAGGCGTCTTTCGTGAGACACCTTGAATATAAACCCCCACATACCTCGCCATCAATATACGTAAGATGAATATGTACATAATGTCTATGAAGTTCAAAATTTTAAACGTGGCTGCAATTCAGCAACGGTGGAACACGATCCAAAAGTCAACTCAGTTTCAGCCGACCAGTTGCATAAAAATGGTTTACATGCATAAACCTTGACCTAGGTTTCGGCAAAAGTAATTTTGCCTTCTTCAGAAGTATTACATAAAGCTCACATTAAAAAAGTTGTTAAATAAAATGTGGCTGACTCCATGTCAATAGAATAAAACAAAGTCACATCATAAAATTGGCGCCACCTAGTGCGGGCGCACGTCACTAGTGTTCCTACGCCTCTGCCAGTACGCAGTGCTCACTCGACCTATGTGTGGACGTGCTCCACAATTTTATGATGTGACATTGTTTTAAATTTTACTTTTTGTTCTTTTGACATGGAGTCAGCCACATTTTATTTAACAACTTTTTTAATGTGAGCTTTATGTAATACTTCTGAAGAAGGCAAAATTACTTTTGCCGAAACCTAGGTCAAGGTTTATGCATGTAAACCATTTTTATGCAACTGGTCGGCTGAAACTGTGTTGACTTTTGGATCTATGAAGTTTTAAAATCTCGCTAAATCCTCATCTGCATGATACACCTGTAGAGTTTTGCATAACACTGTTGGAAACTGAACGATAAAAGGGTGGGAGTAGAAAGGCCACCCCCTCACTCCTGCGCAAACAGTCCAAATCGGAATTTGGGGAGCAGAAGGAGGAGGAGGAAGAAGTGAAGTCCTTTTTTGCCATCTTATTCTTTAGGAAGCTTTTCCTGCCCAAGTAAACACAAAAAAATATGTACAGGAAATGTCGATCGTGAACCGTAAAAATAATTGTCACCAATTCATTACAATACTTAAAAATAATCGACCTATTCGTCGGTACTCTGCAGAACATGGCAGAAATAAATTTCTCATTCATTAATAAAGATAATTAGCGACCTTGGATAAAAAATTAATTGATCAGATCGCCCCCTCCTCAAGTATGACAAACGTTTTTGAAGAAAAATGTATTAAATCAGATGAACGACTAATACGACCGTTTTACAGTTTTATTGTTGTATTTATGGAGATTAGAGGGGGGAAAAATGACGTTGGCTGAGATCTTCGTCGGTCATCTTTTTCATAAAATACAGACTGAGTTTTTAATTTACAATTCAACATTAGAGAAATTGGTATTAAAGGAACTGGAACGCTGATTTAGCGCACTAACCAAAACAGAGCGATTGTTTGACGGGAATCAAACTCATATACAGATTTTGTATTACACGTACTGTTGAGGTTTGTCCAATGAGGAACGGACAGAGCGGCTTTTTCTACTGTAATAGAGTATGCATCAAGTACGGAACTCGGCGTTCATCTACGTGTTTAAATACTCATTTGCATGTGATGCGGCTCGGTAATTTCATTCTGGGAAAGGAACGTAAGACAATGAGAGTGGCTATAGCGTTCCGTTCCCTCTAATTAAACGACAATGGCAGTTAAATAGGCAGAAAATCCCATCGCCCAGGTCTGTTTCTCACGGAACTAACGATTCTCTTCTATCACCGTCGGTCTGTAACGGCAATGGCTTCGGCATCTTGGCTGTGGAACCGAGGTGAGCTCTTTCTTCTTTCGAAGGCTATCGTACATTATGGGGGGGGGGGGGGGACACCCAACTGCAAGTGGAACTGAGCTTTTTCTTTCCTCCTTTTTCCTATAACTGGCAGAAAATAGAAATTGTGAAGAAAGATGAATCCTAATGATATTAAACATAAGGAGAGGCACTGAATTAAAATTTATGCTGTGGCCGGGATTCGAACTCGGGACCTCCTACTTACTAGGTAGATGCTTTAGACCACTCAGATAACACAGCGTTGTAGCCAAAGCAACTACACGGATTGTCTGCTATATGAATGAAATTAATGTAAGCAATTTTTAGGAAATGTATGTTATGAACCATCAACTGTTTAAAGCCGGCCGCGGTGGCCGAGGGGACTGAGGCGCTCCAGTCACGGTTTGCACGGTCGGGGGTTCGAATCCCCCCTCGGGCATGGATATTTATGCCGTCCTTCGTCTTAGCTAGTTCATAAGTAGTTTGTAAGTTTAGGGACTGATGACCCCGTAGTTAAGTCCCATAAGCTATACAAACATTTGAACCTTTGAACTGTTTATGATTCTTGTAACTTCAACCGGTTTCGGTTCTATACCATATTCACAGACTGTAAGCTGAACACTGATTAAGTGGATCCATCATCTAACAACCTACCCATGCTTACAAGGAAGGAAGGAGGAAGGAAGGAAGGAAGGAAGCTTGGGGTTTAACGTCCCGTCGACAGCGTGGTCATTGGAGACGGAACTCACGCTAAGGTTGTTGGGTAAGGATGGGAGTGAAATCGGCCGTGCCCTATCAAAGGAACCATCCCGGCGTTTGTCTGGAGTGATTTAGGGAAATCACGAAAACCTAACTCTAGATGGTCGGAGGTGGATTTGAACCACCATCCTCCGGAATGTGAGTCCAGTGTCTTACCACTGCGCCATGCTTACAGGCAAGTCAGGCCATTAAATTCATAACATGTCACTTGACATCTAGACTGGTAGATAGTTTAGAACCAAAAACAGACTAATTTTTAAGTATAACAAATAATGGTTCAGAACATACATTTCCTAAAGTATCTTACAGCTGTCTCCAGTCATCTCAATAACAATTTAATGTAAGAAATGCTTTTAAATGTTCTTAATAGGCGCCATGAAGTATGGCCCATCGCTGAACCTTCTTGCTGTTGTGTTACGATGTATCGAATTGAAAAGGTCACAAGCGAGAATCGAGCTTTCGTAATAGTAATCGTACCCTTTATTTCAAAATGTAATTTATTAACAGTAGTTGGTTAGATTTACACAAACATTGAGCCTCTGTGGCAAATCATTAGTAATGATTTTACTGAAATACCAAACCGGTGGCCTAACTTAATTTCAGAGACGATAAAATAACTGGTCAAATAATAAATTAAGAAATTGAAATAACTTTTTCAGTTACAATATCAAAAACGCTCTTTCTGGAAGGTAATTCATCCCTGAATACAGAACTCATTACAGAATTTTTGTAACGTCCTCAGTTTCTATGTATTAGTGGTTTCTATAAATGATGATGTCAGCCAATGTACATTTAATAGTCTTACATGCTTATGGCATAAGGAAAATACAAATATCTGCGTCAGTAATTATTCAAAGAAATGAGCAAATTAAGAATAAACAAATATGAATAAACACGCCTAAAATGTTTTCGTCCAGATTTACTGCGATATTTTGCCTCAGGAACATCTCTTCGCGTAGTCCAACAGCAGTCGGATAACACTCACTTCGGAATAAGATACATCATCGTCATCAGCGTTGTGCCAACAGGCAGGGTTCAACATGGCAGTTTCCATGCTGTCCGGTCTTCTGCCATCCTCTTCAGGTCCACATAATTTCCTCTTTCCTTTATATCATCCGCCATCTTGTATCTCCTATTTCCTTTCAGTCTTCTCCCACAAACCAGTCCTTCCAAGGCATCTGTTAGCATGCACTCCCTTCTCAAGTAATGTCCCAACCAGTTCTTTTTTCCTTTCTCTTATAACCTTCAGCAGACATCATCTCTCCCCAACCATTTCCAACACACTTTGATTACTCTTTCCATCCAGCTTATCCTCTTCAGTCTCCTCCACATCTCAAATGCCTCTAACCTTTTTCATCCTCTCGTCTTAGCGTTCATGTTTCTGCCCCATATAGTGCCCAAATAATCACATGGGATTGTAACGATACACTATTTTTTTTATTTTTTTGATTATCTTTGATCAGCGATGCTTATCGCCTCCGGTTCCCTCTGAGTCGCAATGCAACTAATTTAATTTCGTTCGTCATTTTTTACTTCAGAACAAGCGAGAAAACGGAACCGTGATAGTAGTTTTACTCTCTCTGGTCTGTATCTGATGTGACAACACGTCTTTCATACCTGTATCCACTCATGTAAGTAAGAATAATGCACTTGCTGAAAATATATTATTTACATTTAAAAGCATTCCCTCTCCTTGGTTTTCATTTACATCAAACTCCTCCACGTAAAATATTTAATTTCTTAATGTTTTCAGCTCATTCGCCTCCGTAATAGTTTAATGTTCAGACGCCATTACAATCGCTTCGCATTGCCTGCAAAATTTGAATCAATCATCCTTATACAATACTTTGGTTGATTTTAGATCAGTAACTTCATGTTCCACCCTCGGTCACACAACAATGAAAAGCGAAGTGAACAGTCTGAACATTGATCTCCTACGGAAAGTATCTCCAACGTTCACGTATTAAATAAATAAAAGTTATTTCCAGCTTCTTCTATACGAACCGCAGGATCCAGCTAGATGCTTTCCGTAAGTCTTATAACGTGCTGTTGCTTGTATGGTGCCCGACTTTAATATGCAACCCGCGGTTTATTTGCTTTAATGTTCATTTTGTGCAGTACTTTAACTTATTTCAAATTCAAACATTCGGTACCATCAATTCCTTGCCAAAAAAATATAATCGCAGACTCTACTTTAACAATTATGGCATCATACGAAGCAAGGGCAACGTTATAGGATGAAAATCAATAACAGAAACAAAGAGTATGGTCATCAGCATAAGTCGCAGACTGGCCAATATTAAAATAGGACAAGCAACCATTAGCCAAATAAGTGCATTTAAATATCTTGGAAGCACAATAACTGAAGACGTGAGATGCCACCGAGGTGAGAACTCTAATTACCACAGCGAAGGAGGCATACAACACAAAGAGTAGACGTATGTGGCAAATTACATAAAGGTCTAAGGAAAAGGCGTGGCAAATGTTTTGTGTCTAGTGAAGAAGAAGAAAATTCCTTTGTTTTAATCGTGAAGCTAGAAGCTCAGCCTGTTGCTTAGACAAATTTAAACCACGAATATCAGGTTGAGATCGCCTCGAGTGTATAAAAAAAGAATTTATGGCGCAGTTGAGACACAGGTGACGTGTAATGTCGGGTGGGCTGGCATATCTCCTTCCCCGTCTTATAGTTGTTCGTCTCCATTATAATCTTCAGTCACTGTGACAGTCTCAGGAGACCCTGGTACCGGCAATTCTTTTCAGTGATTTATGAGTATTAAAGTAGATGGTGAATTAGAAAATTGCGCACTTTTACCTGTTTCAGAGGTGATTCCTGCCACGCAGAAATAAGTGTACTGTATGATCCATTGCTTCCCTCAAACCATGGCGACACCAAAGAAGATATGTCGTGATCCTCTCAGTCAGCTGTTAGGGGCCCAAGGCATGATAAACACCGTTCTTTTGCACCCGAAAAAAAGTTCATAACAAAAAGAATTTGTATTAACAATTTCGAAACAGCCAAAGTTGCAAATTGTTGGGCTTTTTTATTTACGACTGGTTTTGGGCTTGTCTGAGCCCATTATCAAGTCAGCCTAAGAGACTTATTTTGCATAATATGATACAAAAATATATACATCAAGTCAGTATTATCTTCAATACACATAAGTCACATCACCAAAGTTACAGAATATGAAATATTATTCCTCCTCAGGCGTATCGTGGAATTTACAGAATGTATTACTATCTACTAACTACCGACCGAATATTCGATTTCGGTTAGGGCCAGTTCAATCAACAATAACGCTTTATAAAATTAATTGATTTTTCCGTCGGTACTTGACAGAACATGATAATATCAAAAAGGAACAACTCCCTGATGTTCTGCAAAACTTTTTTATTGGTCACAAACCGGCTTTCGGCTTCTTCGGCCATCATCAGGTGACAACTGAATATAGTACACATGTTTTCAAAGATGTTAAGATTTACAAAGATGTTATCACAGACAATCGATACTTCACAGGAAAGTTCATCGCAAATACTTATTTATGATACTTATTAACATTTATATAAAAATATAATAAATATGTGTAAAGAATCAAAACTAATAGGATTATTTTTGTTGAAATGGAAGGTTGAAAATAAAACTTATTTCAGTAGAGGTGTAGAGGGGAACTGGATCTGATCGTTTAATACTAAACTAGCATCCTGAGCCAAATGTTTATTGATTTCCAATATTTCCAGTAGTGTCATCTTTCTGCTTTTCTTCAGGGGATGTAGAATCTCACAGTTTACATCATAATCATGGCCTTCTCTGAGCAGATGTTCAGCAAAGGTTGAATCTGTCTTTTTTAACCTCCAGCTTCTCTCATGTTCTGATAATCTAATAGCTACAGCCCTGCCAGACTGACCAACATACAGTTTCCCACAATGCTTGCATGTGATCTTGTATACACCACTCTGTGATAGGGGTTGAATTTTGTCCTTACTATTGAATAAATATTTAGAAATGTTATTAGTATTGTAAAATGCAGGCCTGTAATTTCGAGATTTTAACTTTCTACCAATTTGATCTGAAATTTTGCCTAAATATGGGATGACACACCAGTTTTTCTTACTATTAACTTGTTCTTGTTGGCCAGCATATAAAAGTGTTCTGGTTTCTCTGATTTTCTCCTTATTCATTATACTGTCAATAAGGGCAGGGCTATAGCCATTACTGGATGCTATATGTTTGATTGTTTGTAATTCTGATTGAAATGCAGAATCAGATAATGGAACAGTTGTCACCTGATGATGGCCTAAAAAGCCGAAAGCCGGTTTGTGACCAATAAAAAAGTTTTGCAGAACATCAGGAAGTTGTTCCTTTTTGATATTAATAACGCTTTACCTCAGTTGATGCAGCGCCATTTAACTGCTAGGAGTTCCTCCAGCATAAAAATTTTGGCTGTTTTGTAGTTAAGCACAGTATAAAAAGCAATTGTTTCTTATAGTGACATGATAGTAATAATTCAATGTAATCATTATTGTACGTAATGAAACGGGTTATCATATTGTTATGCTGTAAAGTTTTATTAATGAGTTTCCTTGAAAGCGAGGTGATTGTTTTAATACCTAATATGAGTTTAGACCACTACACCCTGGATGATACAAGTCAAAATTGATCTGGAAAGGGCACATATAGATTCAGAAGACGTCATAGACAAAGTCGCCTTTAGACACAAGATGTACCAGTGGGAAGTGATGTCAGAGAAAACAGCACCTAAGGCCCAACGACCAAAGTGGTCTGAATGTAGGAAGAGAGCCTTTAGTGAAAGAATGAAGGAATACTGGAAGAACAGGAAGAACAAGCAGTCATGAATGTTTCGCGTGGTCTGATAATAGGCCTGTAGCGTGTTTAATAATTAATAATAATATGAGTTTAGAAAAAAATTGATCATGTGGTAACACGTTTTCCTGTTCACTTTGCGTAAATTTATACTGACAACAATCGAACTGTTAGTCGGAACTGTCACTTTATTTTCGAAATTCTTTCTGCAGCACTGACTGGAAGCTGCTATGTATTCAGGAATGCCAGGAAGGAGATATGTGAAGTTAGTTTGTCGACTGTAAAAAACGGAAGTGAAGATGGCAACAAAAATAGCGCCCTGAAGAACAAAATCGTAAAGACTACTTATGGAAGCAAACAAATGATTACTTCCTTCGTATTTTGTAATGTGGTTGTCATGTTGAGACTCTTGACAGTTTGTAGTATCTATTTGACATGTTTGTTGTGTACCTAAAGACTATCTTCCTACAAGAAGGTATGCAGGACTGAGATATGGGGTAGCTATAAGTCAGTAATCTTACAAATTCGAGGTGAACGGACCGGGATCACATTGAACCATCGAAATTTACATGTGGAAAAGAAGAAATTCGACCTTCAAAAGAATAAACGTGTAAAAAAAATATGAACTTTTGTAAAACCAAGTTTTTAAACAGTCGTTTACATTCGCAGTCCAAAGGTTGTACAGTGTATTCACTATTCACTTCGCGTTACAATGGTGGAGTTCCTTTTCCTGTGAATATAGAATGTTGTTTTATGACGCTCTTATTTATGGTAAACTTTTAATTCCGAGATTCGGAATATCGAGACTCCATTGTATCGAGTTCAGTTTACTTACTGTCTAACTTCCTTTAGTTTTTCTTTTATAGGTAGAAAATGTCACAATGAGGAGAAAAGGAAGCAATTTGAAAGTACTTAAAAAAACTACCGTCGATTAAACCTATTCGTCTTCCATGCCATCTTCTACGGACTCCTGACTAGGCTTACAAACATTCAAGAAGGCTTAGTACAGAGGGGGGATCTTGAAAAATGTGGGAAACTAGTGATTTGTAGTGTAACGTAAATACACAGAAATTTTAACTTAACTACGCAAGTTTCGGTTACGGTTTCAGTAACAAATCAGGTTTCAGTCAGACTCCACTCTCTACAAAAGCAGGCATCAACTAATAGTATCATCGTGTATTGTTTAATCAGGAAGGATTTGGTCTGAAGGCGCTACATACCATCTCTATTTTTATTACATCACTAGCTGTAAACCCGGCGTTTCCCGGGTGTTTATCTATCCTACACTCTCGTAGTCCACATCCCCTTCCCTTCTCTCTCTGCATTCACCTCTTTCTCTCCCATCTCTCTGTTCGTTTCCACCTTTCCCTCTCTCGGCAAAGTTTTCTACAAGGTACCCTCTGTCATGTACCATACAAACATTTATGTTCCCAGTGATCTTCCTCGTGGTTTAAAGGTCATGTATGCAAAAATTCATAAACATTGGAGCAAAACTTCGCATTTTGTAAAATTCCGTAAGTATCCTCCACCGTGCACCGAACAAAATTTTGTAGACAGTGACATCCCTCTTGTTTTTAAGGTAGAGTGTGCAAAATGTCATCAATATCGGAACAAAACTATAGGTTTCTATGCAATAGAAACGCCGGGTCACGTTGAAAAACGCACTTCATTGTTCTCAACTATTCCGGTTTTATTTGTTCTGAGAATAACGAAAACAACAAAAAAAGGATCTGTGAAATCCTTAACAAGTTATGGCGCGACAAAGGTATTTGGGGATACATTTTATGTTGGTAACTACCCTCCACCATGCATCGTGTGAAACTTAAGGTAGACGGTGACCTTCCTCTTGTTTTGAAGGTGAAGCGTGCGAAATTTCGTGAAGATCGGAATGAAACTGTAGATTTCGTTAGCCTGTAGGAGAGGTATGTTCCGCAATGCACCTATCACAAAATACTCTCTTAGCTGGCGTTTTCTACCTATGAACTACATTCCTGCCAAATTTCAACTTCATAGGTGGTTTTCGAGATTTCGTGTTTAGTCAGTGAGTGAGTGTTCTTTCGCTTTTTATATAAATAGAGGTTAAGAAAACAGATTGTTTAATTTTGGATGCAAAAGAGAATTAAGGGAGACTTGCAGACAAAAATAAATAGTAACATGCAAATCTGTAATGCTAACTTTATTTGGTAGTTCATGCCTCATACGACAGGTTTACGGCATCTACAGCGAAACTGTTGTGAGCGGTAGACTTCGTTTCATGATTTTGTGGGGGTCAGTTACAGAACGCTTCATAAACGTACATGCAAACTTTGTTGCAGGTCCCTAACTATCCCCGTTTTCCAATAACAGACGCATAATCTGGATACTCTCACGTGGTGGCCTCTCATTATTTATGACATCATATCTCCTGAGATATGTGTCGTGCTCTTTTTTTTTTGGTTCATGAACCTCCGTGGGCGTACGGTGAACAGTTAACCAAAGTTTCGTTGGAATCGAATGAATGGTTTATGAACGCATAGAGGACATACAGACAAACATTCATTTCTATAGCAGAGTGTCCGTATGTATGTACGTGTTGCATACAAATCTACAGTTTTGATCCAATCTTTATGAAAAGCTTCAATCCATGAGGACGGTCGCCGTAAGTGTAAGAATCACGTACGATACATAGTTCACGAGATATGACGTCATAATGAGATGCGCGGAAAACTGCAGCATTTAGCGACAATGCTGCTCATTTTTTCCTAAACCACTGGACCGATTTCAACCAAATTTGGTACACATATTCCTTACCGTGAGGTCACAATTGCTGAAGGGTTAAGAATCACGACACTTGGACCAGAAGATAAGGTAAAAAAGGTAAAGCAGTCAACAATCCGAAGATTGGTTTGAACACCACAGTGCTTTACTAGGCATGGTCCTGTTTGGAGGTGGTATGCCGTTGCCTTCCTCCTAACTGACTTACCCAGCCAGATATAGGGAGACCTACAGTTTAACGTGGGTTCCGAACCAGTGCTACTCAGTATTTTTCACATGAGCAATACTGCCAGAGGTGAAAGAAGTGGAAAGTGACAGATAAAAATCCCAGGACCTGGCGGGGATCGAACCCATGACTTTTAGATTTGTAGTCTGGCACTCTACCACTGTACAACCGAGGCGCACGTTCAGAAGATATGACGTCATAAACAATAGGAATCGCGAAAAACTGCCTTATAATGCAGCGAGATTTTATAAATACGCTATATGAGAATGAGAGTATTTAGCGACTTGCAACAAAGTTTATACATAATTTCAAACCTTTATTAAACTTTTTCTCGCTGGCAACCATAGTAAAATGATGAAAGGGAAAAAGTTTCTCGCTTACTACTTTTCCGCTGTTTATGTAGTGAAACTACGGCATTCGGTATGACGTTAAAATTCATAATTTCTACACTATAAATTGTAGCCGCAGGAAATTTTACAGACAGTATACTCGCATATAGTTGAGTTTACTTTCTAAATTGTATCACAGTACGACATGTAGTTCTTGAGATATGAGCACATGAACAGTAACGTTCATGGAAAACACATCACGCACAAAGTTTTAATCTATTAGTTCTTTACTACTAACTGTATCCCCAAGAGATTTTAGACTTACATCCATTATACAAATGAATATATACCCGAAAAAAATGGCAGGAAGAAATAAATAAATAAATACCCGGGCAACGCAGGGCTTTCAGCTATTATATGCAACAAAACTGCAATACTGTTGCAACGGCGGTGGCTGAATACTGACGGCTGCGGGGAAAAATCCGCCGTGTGTGCAAAACCGAAGCCTGACTCTGGGCCACCGTTCTTGGGGTAGGTTTGGAAAATACGAAGCCGGAGGGGTTAGGAGGGGGGCTATCGGCAGGCTGGCACACGCAGATGCGCGAGGGTGGCTTTGTGTGAGTCCTGCAGCCGTTTACGCTGGGGAGCCCCAGGGGAGTGGTGGGGGAGCGCCCGTTGCCATGGAGACGACCCGCCTGCCACAATCACGGCCCACAGCAGCAGCCGGCGAGAGCTTCACTTTACGACGCCTTAAACTGCACTCGATGAAAACGACCACTGCTGCTTCTGCACGTCGTAATCTCTCGGAACAAAAGAGCCTGCGGACGTCGGAAAATAAACAGGCATGCAGCGCCTTGTAAAGTGAAACGACCACGTAAATTTAATCGCAGGTAAGACACTTGTCTGTTCCGTGGAAGGATTCTCAGGAAGTGTAGTCCACACACGAAGGTGTTTGAAATGTTCCGTGACTCATAAATGCGACCGCTCGCTCTGACCAGGAAGGAGTCTAATTTCAGCACACAGTCTAGGCAGAAAACACCACCACGTTTTAGCCATGTACATGCCTCATAGCGACGATTTTTCCCTTCGCGAGTTACATCTATACAGCGAGGTGTATTTACAGCCGAAAACGGTTATAACATCAAAGAGTTCGATTGTTTACAGTCGCCCAAACTGAGTTCTTACTGTATATTCCTGTCGAACGCCTTATCGTCCATGTTTCATCCCTGCACAATGCTACCTTCCAGACATATCCTTTCAAGAAGGGCTTCCCAACATTTGTATTAATATTTGATGGTCAACAATGTTGTTTATGTTAGAAATGCATTTCTTCCCATACCTATTCTACATTTTATGTCTTCTGTACTTCGGCCAACATAAGTTACTAGCTGAAAACCCGGCGTTGCCCGGGTATTTATTTATTGCTGCCACTTTTCAGGTATATTTTCACTTGTATAACGGCTGTATGTCTGTAAAATCTCTTGGTAATACAGGTAGTAGTAAAGAAGTAATACATTAAAACTTGGTGCGGTAAGAGACGGTTTTCCATGAACATTACTGTTTATGTGCTCATATCTCGTGAACTATGTGTCGTACTGTGATACAGTTTAGAGGGTACACTCAACTATATGCGTGTATATTGTCCGTAAAATTTGCTGTTACTACAATTAGTACTGTAAAAATTACAAATTGTAACGTCATACCGAAAGCCGTAGTTTTAGTCCATGAACAACGGAACGTTACTGTTTATGTGCTCAAATATCATGAATACCTGTCGGACTGTGATGCAATTTAGAAGGTACATTCAACTATATATGTGTATACTTTTTGTAAAATTTACTACGGCTACAATTTGTAATGTAAAAATTATTAATTGTAACGTCATACCGAATGTCGTAGTTTTACTCTATAAACAGCGGAAAAGTAGTAAGCGAGAAACTTTTTTCCTTTCATCATTTTGCTATGGCTGTCAGCGAGAAAAAGTTTAATAAAGGTTTGAAACTATGTTTAAAGTTTGTTGCAATTCGCTAAGTACTCTCATTCTCATACAGCGTATTTATAAAGTCACGCCGCATTATGTGACACTTTTTTGCCATTCCTACTGTTTATGACGTCGTATCTTCTGAACCATGTGTTGTATGTGATTCTTAAGCCGGCAGCAATTGTTACCTCACGGTAAGAAATGTGTGTATCAAATTTGGTTGAAATCGGTCCAATGATTTAGGAGAAAATGAGCAGCATTGTCGCAAAATGCAGCAGTTTTTCGCGCATCTCATAGTTTATGACGTCATATCTTGTGAACTATATATCGTACGTGATTCTTACACCTACGGCGACCGTCCTCTTGGATTGAAGCCTACGTGTACAAAATTTCATAAAGATTGGAACAAAACTGTAGATTTGTATGCAACACGTACAAACATACGTGCTTTATATACTAGAAGATTTTGCTACCAAAATTAAAAGACTCATCTACTTTGACAGCCACGTTACCTAATTTCGTCAGAATTGCCTGATTTTCTTAGACTACATTATTATTCTTGGTTTGGTCTCGTTAATAGTCATCTTATACCCTGTAGACACAGTCTCTTCCTGGCCCTTAAAGTGAAAGATATTATCGCCAAATTATCTTAGGCTGCAAGTTTTAAACAGTAGGATCGATACAAGTTTTAACTTCATTTATATTTCATCATTAATGTACTGCAAGAGACCAAGGTGCTGTCTACGGATAAGAGGTGAGTGAACTTAAATTTATTTATGATTAGGATTACAAGTAGGGAAGTAAATTGTTGAGTCACTGTTAAACACTTTGCACATACTTAGGACCCGATTTGTTATGCTCTTACATTTATTGAAACAAGAATCATAAGCAACTAGTTTATCAACATTTCTAGCCAATCGTGAAAAGTACTCGACGTACCAAATTAATTACACCATTTGCTTATTGTTCACTTTTGTTATGCCATTCACATCCAGTCGTACAAATCGTAACCAACTAATTTATCAGGTAGCTAATGTTTGTATAGTCTTTGGGTCATCAGTCCCTAAACTTACAAACTACTTATGAACTACTTACGAACTAGGACGGCACAAATATCCATGACCGAGGGGGGATTCGAACCCCCGACCGTAGTGTATCAGGTAGCTACCAGCATTTATTGTTCAAAGTGTGACGTGCCTTTTTATACGAATATTAATTACACCATTTGCTGACAACACAATAATTAGTTCGTTATTAAAGTTAGAGCAGAAGGTGTCGGTACACACAATAATTATTACTAAGCTCGCAACCGAATCCATACTTAGTCACTTTTGGCATCTAATAAACTAAACTTTGATCTGTACTTTAAATAATTAGTCAATCACACAATTATCGACTTAGACGTTTCTACTCTATGATAGATTGTACGAGTTCCTTTCATTGCTATCAACACTGTTAAAGTTTGTCATTGTACGTATGAATACATTTATATTCAGTATTACTTGGTTTGCACCCTGCTTACCCAATGAACTATTTTAACACTACAACATTTTGTTTGTTAATGAGGTAGATCTTTTTCACTGCACGTAACGTTACATATAACAATCCCTAGTAAGGTCGCACTATAACCAATGCTCAACCTGTGTTGCAGCAGCAATCTAAACTTTGATCTTTAATCAATTAACGGATATGTAACTGTCAACTTTAGCGCTTTCACTGTGCCATGCTCTTACAAGTTATTCAGCTGCTATCAATCGCTGTTCGAAATTGTCGGGTACTCCACCCATGATCACTTTTTACTTTGGATATCAAATTTGTGCCAGACATAGATCAGTATTTAATTACTTAATAATTTGTCTGTCTGATTAACGAATCGGAACTTGTGCTACAACCGGACTTGTCATTCATTGTGTAATCAGACTCGTGTTATGGATAGTTAAGCGCACTAACAGGGCCATACATATTGCTGTCAGTCGATGCCAGGCTGATTAACTATATTATTCACTCGTACTTTAATTATAGACATACGGATCAGTTTTTACATTCACCGTGCTGTACCTGTCCAAATAGGCACAGTTGCATCAGCACACAAACAAAAGAACAGAAGCTCACACACCAACACGTGCGCGCTAGTTCAATTGCCGATCCCCATTTATAAATTTATTTTATCTTCTTCTAATATATAAAGCAAAGTGTCCGTTTGTTTGTACGCGTTGCAAATAAATCCACAGTTCTGTTCCAATCTTTATGAAATTTTGTACACATAAGCTTCAATCCATGAGGACGGTCGCCGTAATTGAAAGAATCACATACGATATATAGGTCACGAGATATGACGTCATAAACAATGATATGCGCGAAAAACTGCTGCATTTTGTATCAATGCTGCTCATTTTCTCCTAAACCATTAGACCGATTTCAACCAAATTTGGTGCACATGTTCCTTACCGTGAGGTAACAATTGCTGCATGGTTAAGAATCACATACGGCACAAGCTTCAAAAGATATTACGTCATAACCAATAGAAATCGCAAATAATGCCATATAATGCGGCGAGACTTTCGAAACACACTGAGAATGACAGTACTTAGCGACTTGCGACAAACTTTAAACATAATTTGAAACCTTTACAAAAAAATTTCTCGCTGGCAACCATTGTAAAATGATGAAAGGAAAAAAGTTTCTCGCTTACTACCTTTCCACTGTTTAAGGAGTAAAATTGCGTCTCTCGGTATGACGTTACAATTTATAATTTCTGCACTACAAATTGTAGCGACAGGAAATTTTACAGACAGTAGACACATATATAGTTGAATGTAGCTTCTAAATTGTATCACATTCCGACACGTAGTTCATGAGATATGAGCACATAAACAGTAAAGTTTATGGAAAGTCGTCACATCACGCACCAAGTTTTTAAAACTATTACTTCTTTACTAATTGTATTCGCAATACATGTTGCAGACATATAGCACTTATACAAATGTATACTTTCCTGAATAATTATACCATTGTACAACATGTAACTCAATAAATATGAGATGGTACACATTTTATATGTCATTTGTATTTTGATTACTATCTTTCTTTGTTTGGATACTGAACTCATAATTTTGTACGTTATGCGAGACAGCCTTATTTCTGATTTATTCTCCGATAAATCTAGCATGTTTTTTTTAGAAAAAAGGAGATGAAAAGTTAGGGAACGGATAGGTGAAGTACTAACTCAAGGCAGGAATAAATGAATGAATAAATACCCGGGCAAAGCCGTGTTTTCAGCTAGTTTATTATATTTAAACTTGCGCCTCGGTTGCACAGTGGTAGAGTGCCAGACTACAAATCCAAAGGTCGCGGGTTCGATCACCGCCAGGTCCTAGGATTTTTATCTGTCACTTTTCACTTCTTTTACCTCTGGCAGTATAGCTCATGAGAAAAATACCGACGTTAAACTGTAGGTCCCCCTATAACTGGCTGGGTAAGTCAGTTCGAAGGTCGGAGGAAGGCAACGGCATACCACCTCCAAATAGGACCATGCCTAGTAAAGCACTGTGGTGTTCAAACCAATCTTCGGATTGATGACTGCTTTACCTTTAGGCAACTTTAAGTTTCAAAATGTTGAAATCTTTGTAAAGCTGTGGGACCAAACTGCAGTGGTCCTCAGTCCCTAGACTTACAAACTACTTAAACGTTTGCTAAGGACAACACTCATATCCATCCCCGAGGGAGGACTCGAACCACCGGCAGAAACGGCCGCCTACTCCGTAGCATTATGCCTTAGACCACGCGACTACTTCTGCGCGCCTGTTATCAGCTCTGTACTGTTTTTTAATTCGA
Source organism: Locusta migratoria (assembly GCA_026315105.1). Lineage (NCBI taxonomy): Eukaryota > Metazoa > Arthropoda > Insecta > Orthoptera > Acrididae > Locusta > Locusta migratoria. The sequence continues at coordinate 212,654,387 of CM048744.1, read as the reverse complement.
TTACTGATTATTTTATCCGTCAAAATGATGCCTAACTGTCATCAGGAATTAACACAGAAATACAAATTAATGTTACTAGCCGTGCGCACTGAGGCGCCATGCTGCGGTGCGAGCGGCCGTTCGCCGTGGAGGTTCAAGTTCTCCCTCGGGCATGGGTGTGCGTATGTTGTCCTTAAGTTAGTTTAACTTAGTTTAAGTAGTTTGTAAGTCTAGGGACTAATAACCAAGCAGTTAAGTCTCATACATTCACAAACATTTGAATATTACTAGATAACAAGTGTGACGTAGAATTTCCTACTTTTACTACGACTTTTCTGAAAACTTGCTGGTTACCCGTGTAAATGTACGATCAATTGTCTTTATCAGAGTGTGTAATTACGGAAGATATGTTGTCTACTCACATATTGCGGTATTTCTGCTAGTGTAAGTCTAGCACAGCCATCACATCAATGTCCATACCTGCAAGACAAAAAAAAAAAAAAAAAAAAAAAAAAAGCAGAATGTAAAAATTATGTTGAAAAACATTAAGCGCACATTTGCAGAATACAAAAAATGTACACAACAAGCACCTATGAGGCTAATCAAGTGATAGATGAGATCGAGCTATGTCAAACTGCATCATCGTCTTCATTCGGCCAGTGGTATGTGGTATGGTCGGAGCACCATCTCCTCTGGTTCACATAACCGGTAATTTGGCCAGTAGAAGTTCACATTTACTGCCTCTCCGATATCTTAGAGATCTCCGTTACATCATTAAACAATACGGAACTGAAGTAGTGTAATTACACAGTAATGGAAATTTCAGCACACGTATACGTTACATGAGTTTATGATGATCAGTTGCCACTCCCTACATGCCGATCCTCTGCAGAATCTTCCTGTGTTTCCCTGCATATTTTCCACCTTTGTGACTTCTTGTATATTTCGGCATCCCTCTCGAAAAGCCTTTCGGAGTTTCGGACGTATGCGTCCTTAAAACGACTGCAGGACAAGAGGACCACAACGCACGCAAAACTGACATAAAATACCTATGTTAAAAATGCAGCAATACCATTTATACAGCAGCTAATGGTGTAAATAAAACATGTACTTTATTATTCAAAAAGTTTTATGGTTTCTGTCATATCGACAGAATTTTGCGTTCGTAGGTTGTGCACCCTTATGGATTACACAATTTACATGACTGCGACAATCGCCTCAGAGCATTTCACAAGAGTAACAGAATTCTAGAATGAAATTTTCACTCCGCAGCTGATATGAAACTTAACAGAGGCGAGTTACTGGCGGAACTAAAACTAAAGGGTATAATATACGGAGCGTATTTGGTCGCAAGTCGCTGGCGAATTTGGACGCAGCTACTAAATTCGCTCCGTGTAAACAAGGACAGCGAACAAATCGCTGCTCCGAAATGCGAGCAAGTTGAAAGGTGAGCTACTTTAGACGCTGGTCGCTGGCGTATTTTGGTCGCTCGCAAATGTTGGTTGCCCCGTGTCATATACAGGAGCGTATAAAGTAGCCACCAGTCGAGTCAAAATGTCGAAGGAAGTAATAAATGTTGCCGTTGTGTTTCTCGCAAAAGTCTTAAAAGAACAATCTACCAAAATCAAAACGGAAGACTAGGGAAAAAAAAAATGAAAGAAAATGAAATTGGGAGTGCTTCTGCAAATCTTTTGATTGAATTATTGTGTGGAGATCTTTCTGCCTAAAGAAATATAATGAAGATGACATTTTATTGTTTTGATTTTTTGTTTCAGGTGTTTGGTATCCTTATCCTCCATGTAAATAAAAGAATAAGTTTCAACTGGTGTCAATTTTCTCCGCTTGTGGCAGCACCAACCAAATCGTCAAGTTATCGTGGCCAAATAGTAGTCGGTCGATCGCTTGCCTGGGAAAAGTAAAGGTCCCAGATTCGAATTCCCGCCTAGCACAGACACACACATTCAATACACAAACACCTTACCCCGGTGGTCTTAAGGTGAAGCGCTCGACTGGAAACCGAAGGGTCGCGGGTTTACGACCCAGCCGCTTGGCGGCGCTGCAGTTGCTATTCCACCGCAGCAATTAAGACTTATTCAAGACTTATTGCAAGTGGTAAGAGCACAGTCCTGCTTATATAGTCGCGACATACACTGTTGTGGATGTTGTTACTGACTGACTGTTGCAACGACATGAGCTCTCCTAGTAGTAGGCAAGCCGCCTTGAGTCTAATATTTGTAATTATTTTCCATGTTAATTACGTTAATTAACGAAAAAGTTATGATATTTTTGCGTTACAAGCAGTAGTAAAATATTTATTATTTATTCCTTTAACACCTTATTTAGAGAATAGGGCTGCAACTAAGGATCGCCATCTTGTTCTGTCTTGTGCCAGTATTTCCACTTCTTCCCTTCCAATTCCTTGCTGTTGACCTTCTGCTTCGACTCTTTGTATATCCATCTCAGCAGAAGTCATTCGACGCAACTCTAAAAAAAATCTCGAGAAAATCGACTTTGAAGTTTCGCAAGTAAAATGAGTACCAATATTTAAAACAAATGTTTTTGATATGTCGCGTTTTGCAGCTCTTAAATATTGAAGAAAAGACATTTTTAAATATGCACCAAAGCTGCTTTTATTTAATAAAATAATATTTAATAAAATAATATTTAATAAAATAATATTTAATAAAATTTATTTAATAAAAAATTCATCGAAAATTTCCATTTATTGTATGCACAATAAAAAATTCATCGAAAATTTCCATAACACCTTGGCCAGCATATAAAATACAGTCCATCCTACCGTAATATACTTCAAAATATGCAACGAAACGCGATAAATTATAGTAGCACCGCAATATTATCCCTGTATTACAATATAGGACACAAATCAATTTATTACACTTAAAATAGTTCGGAATGAAATCTAAAATTTATTGTACAATATTTGTCATGGTACTGTTTATGTCACACTGCATATAATCAACGATATTGTTACAAACAAAATTGAGCAAAGAATATTTAATAAAACATTTTTGGATCAACAGCTCTGTAAATTACACCAAAGTAATTACGACAAACAGCGTGACATAAACAGTAACCAAATATAAATGTATATGAATGTAAGTAATTATAACCTGTATAATCAATATAACATCACTATATTAATGTATTTTCATGTAAAACACACTTTGTTCTCTGTAATAGGTGACTTAGAAAATGGGCAAAGCCCGAAACTAGTCGTCAGCATTTAAATAAAAGCAGCTTTGGTGCATATTTAAAAATGTCTTTTCTTCAATATTTAAAACAGTTGCAGCATCTCCCTGTGTAGCTGAGGTGAAAGAGTTCTGACCTCACAACCATAGACCTGATGCTTCGAATCTGGCTGTGACATTTTTCTTTTTTCCGTATGCGAATTCAGTTATATAAAACATTTTGGGATTTATAATTCCACATATATGTAGAGGAGCTGCGACAACTTCTTTTGACTTCTCGAATCACTGTAACTGTTCTGTATCTACTCCAAAACAGGCTTTTCCAAACAGGAAAACAGTGGCGCTCCGGACACACTCAGTAGCGCTTCGGAGCCCGTGTGGTCGGAGCACTACGTCAGCTGTTTAATACAGGCATCTTCTTAAACTTCAGTGGTTACAACAGGTCGGCATTTTACTGTGTCTTAAAAAAAAAAAAGTGACACTTTATTTTCCCGAAATTAACGCACAAAAGGTTATGTGACAAAGCAAAGAATGTCATTTCAACTGTTAAAACTGCCGTCTACTTCCAATTGTTAACTGTCAGTAAAATGTGAGAATGTCGGCTGCAGCTACGGCCTCCCCACACAATCTAACATTGTGTGCCTTCCTAAATACGTTACTTTCACTGTACACCGTATTTGATTATGAAAGTGGCTATAAAATGCTATGGTCAGTGTTTATTAATTTCGTCACCATCTAACAAATAAACATTAACGTTTGTTCGTATTTTATGTGCAGCTGACCCGTTCATTCCGTTACGATGAAACTATGCCAACATATAGGCTGCACTTTCGCGACAATTATTGACATAATTAAATGTCTATAAGATACACAGTTGAGGAGGAATGGCATAATAAACAATGAAATGCTCGGTAAATAGCTGCATCACGCGACAATGTTGCACAACTCCTGCTAAAGCAGTGGACCGATTTTAACCAAATTTGGTGCACGTCTTCCTTTCTTGAGGTAACAATCGATATAGGGGTAGAAACCACGACACATATCTCAGAAGATATGACGTCATAAACAATTGATGTCGTGTTCATTTTAAGAAAGAACTTTCACTGTATTCACTACGATATACATTGTCAATCGGTCACTACAAAACGCTAACTAAGGCAGCGTAAATTTGGCATGGCACCTCTGGTGGGCAGTGGGCCAGTTTGCCACCCAGAAAGCACTTGACAGACCGCAGATAAGACACGGATTAGGCGCAAGTCCCTCGGATACAGCTACGTTCGCTGTGGCCAGGGGATGAGGACAGCAGACTTGCGCTCTACCTGGGCCCTGCAAGGACTCAAAGAATGTCCACAGGGCGGTATGTTAACCGGTTCTATATCATTTTCTTTCCTCCTCCATGTTGCAATGGATGACGCACATCAGTTTGCGTTTGTACCGCAATGACAGTGTACGCTAGGGTTGTAGTAACTCCCTACTGCACAGTGTGAAGAGTAGAAACTCTTAAAGTTCACCAACCTGACGTCTTCTATAGCTGTCCACACGCAGATGATAGTACGCGGGTCGGAGTTCTTGAGTAAGGCTGAAATTGCTAAACTATAGTTAGGAATTACTGATCTAGTTACTGAATAAAACTGAAATCCTCGGGAATCGGGATGCCAACTGATGTATTTAAAGTCAGCAGAAAACCAGTAAACTGCATAATAACACCAACGTGACACACATTTTCTTAACTGAAAGTAAATATAAAGTTATTTACTTTGATCTAAGATGTTTAAACAGTGATTTATGATATATGCATGTTACTGTACCGAGTGCGCGTACTAACCTCGCATGTTACTCTTCCCGTCCTGGACTCAGCTGTGGTAGTGATGGGACAACCGACTGTTTTTAACAACCGATTGGTCAATCGGTTGTTTTTTCGTTCAGTCGGTTTTTTCAGTCGAATGAAACAACCGAATGAAAATAGTCTCTGTGGCCGTATGAATGTTTTCACTCACTGGCGGGGTTTGAGTGGTTTCAGTCGATGCGGAACAATCGAATGAAACCAGTCTGTCGGTTGCAGCCGTTATATGAATGTTTTCACTCATTCAGTGGGTTTGAGTGGTTTCAGCCGATGCACGACCACCGAATGAAACAAGTCTCTGCCCTTTACATGAATGTTCTCGGCATTGAGTGGGTTCACTTGATGCGATCCAACCGGCTGGAAAAAGGCTCTGCGGTTTCTGCAGTTATATGAATGTTTTTATTAATTCATCGACTTTGAGTGACTTTATTTACATACTCCTGCAGTCTTTTCGGGTATAAATGAACCGTGATTCAGCATGAAACTTTCTTAGAGACAAATCTTATAAATATAGCACTGTGGCCGTGTGTGTGTTTCTATTGCATGCAAATCTACAGTTTTGTTCCAATCTTGATGAAATTTTGCACACTTGACCTTCAAAGCAAGAGGAAAGTCACTGTCTACATCAAATTTCATTCGGTGCATGGCGGAGGATACTTTACATACTGACTTCGAAAAAAACCACAATTTGGCTGCGATCTTGATGAAATTTTGCAAAGCTGAAGACGAAGGTAATTGTGTACAATAAATTTTGTAGGTGTATGGAAGAGGGTACTTTACCTACTAACTTCGACAAATTCCGTTTGTATTCGAATTTTAATGATATATTTCGCTCTTCACCTTCAAAGAAAGGACAGAAGGTATTCCAGACTTTGACGCCAATATAGAATTTTATTCCGATCTTGATGAAATTTTGCACACTTGACTTTCAAAACAAGTGGCAGTTCACTGTTCATCTAAGATTTTGTGTGGTGCATGGCGGAGGGATGGAATAAATCTCCACACCGTTTCATCCATAACCACAGAAATATATGTGACAAGAGTTCAAATGTTTGTAAATCTATCGGATCAAACTGCGTGGTCATCAGTCCGTAGCTTACAAACTACTTAAACTAAGGTAAACTAACCTAAGGACAACACACACACACACACACACACACACACACACACACACACACACACACACACACTAATGCTCCAGGGAGGACTCGAACCTCCGACGGCGAGCAACCGCGCGCTCCGCAGCGAGGTGCCTTAGACCGCTCGGCTACTCCACCGCGGCGTGACAAGAGTGAATAATTATGAAACTCGAGATGAATGTTTTCATATACTGTTGACGAATACAGACACGCTGAAGAAAATTTACAGCACTGATAAATGTTGAATGTCTTCTCGTACTCCTTCAAATTAGATGGAAGTAAAAATTTTTTTATAAGAAATATTTTTATACAAAATACTTTAATGAAGGCTTTTTTAGCATACCTAATGTTTCAGTGATCTTCGAATTTGGATCTAGAAAATATTCTCAAAGTTAACATACTTAACTCTGTCCTGCTAAAACCTTATATATGTATGAACAAGAAGCTGCAAACCGCACGTTTCTACCTGTTCCCACTTCGGAGATACAGTATGCGAGATTAAACTTGTAGAGATCATTTTGAAACACCCTGTAGTTTCCACGCTTCTTTATTGAGACAGTAAAAAACCGACAACAATCGGCGATGGCACGCCCCGCGACGCCGCCAGACACTGTTGTGTGGAGTTTGGCGCGCGCCTGCTGGACTAGCGCTGTCAGCAGCGAAAACGCAAGCCAGGCAGCACCCCCTCTCGTGTCCCCGCTCCACGCGTTACTTCATGGTCATCGGCCACTTATCTTCTACAGATTGTGGGTGTCTGCGAAAGTAATCTGATCGTGCCCAGATGATCGGCGTTTTTGAATTCTGGGGTTGGCAATTAAAGTGATCGCAGGCCTGCTCCAGCGATATGACAAAACTTACTGCCTGTTTTCACTTGAAAAGAAAGTATGAGTAAATCAGTCGAACAAAACTGCAAAAGTTTCGCATGTTTTCATTCAGTTGTTCCCACAGACTACTTTCATTCGAACAAAAAATAAACGAATATTAATCCAATATAGTAAAACTACGACTAACTGACTGTTTCATTCGGTTGCTCCCACTGACTGGTTTCACTCAAAAGAACTAATGAAGAGGCCAACGTACTGTGTCAATTTTTTCATTCGGTTGGTCCCATCGACTGGTTTCACTCAGAAGAATGAATGAATAATTCAACCGATACGAGAAACTACAACCGAATGATCGATTTTTTCCCAACAATCGACTGAATTGATTGTTTTCATTCGATTGTTCCCATCACTAAGCTGTGGCGGCTCGATGCAAGGCTGCCTTCGTTCCGCAATTTGGCGCGTAAACATGGCCGCCGTGCATCGTCCGTCTTCATATATATGTTCATATGTTTGTAAAGTCTATGGGGACTTAACTACGGGGTCATCAGTCCCTAAACTTACAAACTACTTATGAACTACTTACAACTAAGGACGGCACAAATATCCATGCCCGAGGGGGGATTTGAACCCCCGACCGTAGTGGCCGAGCAGACTGTGACTGGAGCGCCTCAGTCCCCTCGGCCACCGCGGCCGGCATGTCCGTCTTGTATTAACTGTTTTGTTTATGTTTTATCAATTGTTAATATGTTTTCCTTACTCAGGGCATAGCTTAGCTTTGGGGGGGGGGGGGGGGTTATGAACTGATTTTGATATTGAATATATTATTAGTTTATTAAATATTAACAAAAATATGAATGCGTTTTGGCGCGTGACCGCCAGTGCTACAGGCAATCGGCGTCCAGTGCCTGCCGCTCGGGGACTTCCCTAGAATTCGGGGAGATTCGCCAGTGCTCTTTCCCATTAGAACCCGACCTATTGTACCATCTGTCTGGTTCTCACCAGTCGAGTCCTCCCTGGGGCATGGGTGGGTGTGTGTGTGTGTGTGTGTGTGTGTGTGTGTGTGTGTGTGTGTGTGTGTGTGTGTGTTTGTCCTTAGGTTAGTTTATTTTAAGTAGTTTGTAAGGTACGGACTGATGACCACGCAGTTTCGTCCGATAGATTTACAAACATTTGAATTTGTTCTCACGAGCGTGTACCATCTGTCGCCTACTGGTCCTAAACGGCTGCACTGAAGCAATACTTCGAACTTAATATGATGGCTTTAAGCCAGAATTTTACAAGTTTTCAGCTAGCATTTCGACAGACGTACTGGACAGCCACCTCGCAGACCTCTAGTGGTAGATTATTACTAACACCGCCGACGTCCAACCCCCAGAACCGAATCCTTGCAGCTCGGCAGGCTGGTAGAACGGGTTCACTGAATTCTGGGCCCAACCAGAAATGTGCGAATTCTGGGCCCAGTTTCCTGGAAACTACCTGCGCGAGGGCAGAGCCTCCCTGCCCCCCCCCCCCCTCCCCCCCTGGGAGTCCCCGTCCAGCGCAGTGGCTGACCGCTTAGACAGTCACTGCCAGTACGATTCTAACTTTTCAGTTCATGCATCTTGTCTCCTAGTGTGCTTTAAGTTCGAAATGGAAGTGTCAACGACCTCTGTGGTAAGCCATGTGGGCACTATGACGGCTACTCATATACCATACGGAGAACCAAAGCAGATGGGACTATGATTTGGCGCTGTTCAGAGCAAAGAACAAAGTATTGTCGAGGAAAGCTTGAGACGAAAGACTGTGAGGTGCTTAGTTCAAACGAGCATCAATGTGGAGCATCGGATGACGCTCGCATAGATATACAGAAGGCACTAAATCGGGCTAAGAAGAGATCAAGAGACGAAGAGACTTCGATTGCTAAAATATATACTGAAGAATTAGGGGACTTCCACAATCGATGGTATCATTTTGTGTCTGAAATGCCAGAAGAGCTATCAACGAATCGGATATTATACAAGCATCGATCCAAAGCACGCGGAGATCAGAAAGAGCCATAGACGAGACAAGAAGTCGATCTTTCGCCTGAGCTACTAAATATAATGACGGTAGCAGTTGTCTCTTGAGCGATGACAACATTGAAGTTAGGGTGATAGTCGTTAGTGGAAAAGCAGGAAGAGAGGCTTTAAAGATTAAACGAGACTTTTTGTGGATGGGACCTTCAAATGTTGTAGCTAGCAATTTGCTCAAATATATACGATACATGCAGACTTTGGAAGTTCGAAGTATGAAACAAATATCTATCCGATGGCCTTTCCACTATTACCCAACAAAAGAAGACATATATTCGTCTTTTCAGCAATATTAAAAATAATATAAAAGAATGGAATCCTCAAAATGTCACCGTTGATTTTGATTCAAGTTCATGGCTGCCATTTCCACATGAAGAAATCTCTCTGGAGGAAAGTGCAAGACTTGGGACTTGCTTCCGAATACAGAGAAAAGGAAGAAGTACGGTTGCAAATTCAGATGTGTGCTTCTCTGAAATTCCTTCGACCGGAAGATGTCTGCAATGGCTGGCTCGAAATCCATTCACAAGCACCAGATATCCCCAAGCTGTCTGTTTTTCGACTATTTCGTAGACAGGTGGTTAGAAAACGATGAAGTCCGGATAAGAGTTTGGAGCTGCTACAGACTGCACCATCATCGTACCACCAACGCTGTGGAAGGTTGGCACAACAAGATTAATAATTTGCTTGGGAAACCGAATCCTAAAATTAAAGACGTAATCAAGTGCATGAAGACGGAGGCAGAAAACTCGGCACGTGCTTTAATGAGATCAGAGTTAGGTATGGAGGGAAAATGAAATAATAAAAAAAAAAAAAACATATGTGAAACTCAATGAAAGGAAATCAAAAATAGTACAAAAGTACGAAGAGGATGGTGACATCAGGGCCTGTTTGAAAGCGATCTCTTACCTTAAAAAAAAAAAAAATTTAATAAATTCATTGGCCTAGTATGAGACAACGTATGTGAAAAAACGTACAAAGAAATAATAATTTAAAAATTCCTAAAATAAAATAAAACTGATTTTAAACACGTCTGAATGACAATGTATTCTTGTCATTTAGCCGGTCCAAAGCTTGGATAAAGTGTGATGGGAGTCTGTTTATTACGAAAATTCCGTAAACATAACATGATCACTTCCTGGAAAAAGCGAATTTCTTATAAGGAGCACTGTGACTTTTTGTAATATATTGTCTCTCTGTCGCAATCATTTACATCTAAATCTTCAAAAAGGTTTTACTTATGACCAGTTTCAGCCAATGTCAACTACCTCCAAAAACAATGGAAAACTTAAAAACCTAATTACAAAATGTAATTTAAAAATCGTATCTATTCTTCTTTACAAAACTTTATATAAAATAAATTAAAATAATATACTCCTCATACCTCTGGATGGTACATGTAATGTAAAAAATATAATATATGGTGGCGTACGAAAAAAGGGTAGGATTATACACATAATTAAAGATCATTGGATATAACTCACATACATACCTACGCACGTAGGTGACATAAGCTGTACATGGCTTCTTCTCCCGCTCCTACCACTACATATGCATATCCCCTGTACGTGATTTCAAAACAGAATAACAACTGGCAAGCCGTCAGAAAAACTAAAACATACATTTTTGGAAGCAAGGACTTAAAACTGCGTTCAGAACGACACATGATCTTAAAGTGCGATTGCGTGATAATATACCACAAAATAACCCAAATATGCAAATTACGTGGTTTATGAATGTCCTGTCGCTGAGAAGCCCTCCACTGGCCAGACTCGAAGGTCCTTCATACGTGGCGATTTGAAGAAAATACTTATGGTAGCAAGAAATTGCATTACCTTGCATTTTGACAAGGAGAAATTTACCATAGATAATATTGAAGATCAAATGGAAATGGTGCACAAAAGCGACTCTACGTTTGAGATACAGATTGCAAAAATAAATGAGCAAAATTAATTTTCTCCTAATGCCTACTTTAAGATTTATGATGTTATGCCGCCCTGTTAACACCGCCGCGTTAACACCGCCCTTCAAATGACCACCAAAGGAAACAAAATGTCCTGCTGCTGGAAGAACAACGTTGAATGTTGACATAATGTTCAACGATATTCCCTCTTTTAAACGCGTATTGCATTGGCTCTAATTTTTTCCTGTTTTCCCTTGTTTTACTATGCATTCTTTGTCACGGTATGGAAAATCATGTCATTCATTATAACCGTAAACACGCACTCTTATTATGTAAATTATTTTATGGTTCACATACTCGTTTTAATGTATGTCTTAATTCGCGCGCTCATATTGCTGATTCTATATATTTTACATTTGGCAATACTAACAACGTTATGCAGGATTATAATTACAAAATAGAAAGGGTTTTCCTGTTTCGAAGTCATATGTAGGGGCCATGCACATTTAGCGCTATGAGTGAGATGGGAAGCAATACGCAGATTATTTCCCCTATACGTGCACACTCCTTGTTCTTGTACATTACATGAAGGTCTAACATTCGCAGGTCGATGGGTGTGGAACAGATTTTATTTTACGTTAATTTAAATATTCTTTGTCAAACAGATGTGATTTTAAAATTCTGTGTTTGTAATTTGATTTTCAGGTTTTCCATTGTAGCTTCTGCATATCCAATCATAAGTAAAAGTTGCTAAACAGAAATTACATGAACACTTCCAACTGTATCACTTTTGGTTCTTCTTGGATCATTTCCACACCTCTTTCATCAGTACAGCGCGTAAAGCTACGTTTGCTCGGGCCATAAAAATTGTTATTGCCGACAACACTGGCTCACAATGTTTTCTGACCACTCGAATTGCAGCCACATCTACTATAACAATGCCAGTCACTGTTGCCTTGTAATGTTTGTAGAAAAGTATTTCAGGGCCGAGTGTGTTTACATGAACCAAGCTACCGGCGCAAAATAATGTAGTCAGCTCCCTTACTCCCTTACCTGCCGGCCGGCACCACAGAGTGCCGGCACCCATCTCGGCGTGAGGGAGGGGGGGGGGGAGGACGATTAGTGGCCCGACCTTTTCCGTGCCCAGAATTCACTGGGCCCAGAATTCGGGACACCGGTAGAACGAGAGCGTCCCGACCTGGCGTGCAGCCATTGACGCCTTGACAATGGGCAGACGTGGCTCCGCGCGGCGCGGCAAAAACAGCCCGCCAGAATGGCAGCGCCGTTAGCCGGCGTTCCGGTCGCCGTGCGGACCATCCGCTACCGCTGCCTCTGCCGCCCCCGCGGGCAGTTTCCCAGTACCGTGCCCACTGCCCAGCCGCCTGTGGCATCGACAACTAGTGCATAGCGCAAGCGCTGCTCATCCGTACAGGCCGCGTCTCCTCACCACCTGGTCGCAGCCAAGTGGGGCCGTTCCGCCGCTCACTTTAACACACACGTGTACACTGCTTAGGGCGACCTCTCACAGGACGTTGTAACGGTTACTCACTGGCCAATTATGAAATGTCAGGGGTGCCAGCTACGGAAAAGTGCCGCCATAGCTCGGAATTAATTTGCCGAGTGGGGTTACAGGCGGACTCTCTCTCTCTCTCTCTCTCTCTCTCTCTCTCTCTCTCTCTCTCTCTCTCTCTCTCTCTCTCTCTCTCTCTGAATAAATGTCAATATCAGTGGATCGCGTAACTAATGAGGAGGTACTGAACAGAATTGGGGAGAAAAGAAATTTCTGGCATACCTTGACTAAAAGAAGGGATAGATTGGTAGGGCACATTCTTAGACATCAAGGAATTTAGCGTTGGAGGGAAGTATGTGGGGTAAAAATCGCAGAGGAATACCAAGAGATGGATACAGTAAGCAGATTCAGACAGATGTAGGTTGCCGTTCTTATATGGAGATGAAGAGGCTTGCTCAGGATAGGGTATTGTGGAGAGTCCGGACCGAAGACCACAACAACATCAAGAACAGTTTTCATTGTGCGCCCTCTCCTCCTACCTCGTTCAAACACCGTTCAGGCTTACTTACCTGATTATACAGATTCGATTAAGTCCCATTGGATGTTTCCTCTGCCGGTCGTGGACTCTGACGTGATGTAAATCTCGTCGTGTGTTGCTGGAAATTAATATCACAAGAGAAAATGTTTCTGCCTACTTGAAATGAAAGCGACCTTCCTGAACAATTTTGTTTATTAACTTTAGTGTGTCTAACTACGTTGGAACCAGATTTACAAACTTCTGAAATATTCCGGTAATTAAATCTATAGAGCACCTTCTCAATATTGATTCTGTTAATTAATAAATTTATCAGCTGTGTCGCAAAGACAATATTAAATTCTTTTCCTTTGCAGAATACCCTCGGAGCCGTAGCTCATCTAATTCACACAATATCAGCACCAAAACTTCAAACGCACTGCTCGTCACTATAGAGCAGATAATTCTCATTATCATCACTTTATCTGGCGGTTAATTACGCCTAAGTATACACTTTATGACCCTAGCCTGTCACATACATCTTGACCGCCCTGAGGCCTGTCGCAGACTGGGTACAGAGTCCACGCTCTGACTTGGCGCCTAGATGTTACAAGCTTTCACCCGATTGGCTAATTTGTATCAGCCAATAATAAATCACTTTCTATAATTTTTAGTTTATGGTAAAGCTGCACTTTTAAATGAATCTGAAATTGTAATTAATCTAATAAGACAGGATCGTAATCCTTCGGTAGGTTGGAGTTATGTCTCATAAAAAATTATCGGCAAAATAATGACATGAAAAGCACGCGGTTCCCGCCTCGACAGCGGCCGGGAAGAACCGCCCTGACTGCCGCAGCGGACGAATGCTTCCCACGGTACTGCACCATACAGTATGGCACGGCCCGTATGAACCAGCTCGGCTCGCTTCCGTGTGCGGCCAGCTATCCGAAACAAAACTGTCTGGACTGCAGAAGGCAGGCCAGACGAAAAAACGAAAATGTAATGGAATAAATCCCGAAATAAAATAGGGAACAATGTGGGGTAACACCACAACGTGACGCACACCACACGTGTTGTCTAACTAGCTACATCTAGCTAATGCATTTGCGTGATTACGAAATATCGCCCCAATTGAGCGACTGGATACACGATTTCCTGTCTACATCTACATAGATACTCTGCAAATCACATTCAAGTGTCTGGCAGAGGGTTCATTAACCACTTTCATAACTTGTCTCTACCGTTCCATTCTCTAATAGCGCGCGGGAAGAAAGAACATCTAAATCGTTCCGTTTTCGATCTCATTTCTCTTATTTTATTGGGATGGTCATGTAAGTAGGTAGGTGCCAGCAAAATATTTTCACATTCAGAACTAAAAGTCGGTGATTGAAACTTCGCAAACAGATCACGCCGCAATGAATAACTTCTTTCTTTTAATGATTTCCACCCCAATTCGTGCAACATTTCCGTGACGCTTTCCCCCCCGTAACGTGACAAAACAAAACGAGCTGCCCTTCTCTGAACCTTCTCAATGTCTTCCGTCAGTCCCACCTGGTGAGGGTCCCACAAGGAGCAACAGTACTCCAGGAGAGGACGCACAAGTGTGATGTAGGCAGTCTCTTTGGTGGATCTGGTGCATCTTCGAAGCATTCTGCCAATGAAACGTAATCTTTGGTTCGCCTTCCCCACAATATTTTATGTGTTCTCTCCAATATAAGTTGTTCGTAATTGTAACTCCTAGGTATTTGGTAGAATCTACGACCTTAATTTTTGACTGATTTATCGCGTAATTGAAGTTCAGCGGATTTCTTTTAGTGGTCATGTGTATTACTTCACATTTTTCAATATTTAGTGTTAATTACCAATTTTTGCACCATGTAGAAATTTGGTCTAAATCGCTTTGCAGTTGCTTTTGATCCTCTGTTGACTTCAATAACCGATAAACGACAGTATCATCCGCGAACAGTCTAAGAGAGCTATTCAGGTTGTCTCCTAAATCGTTTATAAACACGAGGAATAGTAGAGGACCTATAACGCTTCCCTGTGGAACACCAGATATCACTTCTGTTTTACTCTATGACTTACCGTCAATTACAACGAACTGTGTCCTTTCTGATAGGAAATCGTGAATCCAATCGCACAATTGGGGAGATATTCCATAAGCAAGCAATTTCATTAGAAGCCGCTTGTGGGGTACAGTGTCAAAAGCCTTCCGGAAATCCAGAAATATGGAATCGATTTGAGATCCCTTGTCGATGGCACTTAATACTTCATGTGAATAAAGGGCAAGCTGTGTTTCGCAAGAGTGATACTTTTTGAATCCGTGTTGGGTATTGGTTAATAGGTCGTTCTCTTCGAGGTGTCAGAAAGGACACAAGTCTTAGTAACTGACGGTAAGTCATCTGGCTTCCGCGGGGAAGCGTTATAGATCCGCTACTCTTCCTTGTGTTTATAAACGATTGAGGAGACACTCCAAAACATTTGCACACCAAAACATCTGGACGATGAGCTACAAAATCTGAAGCATCATTGGTGGTGAAAACGGGAGAGCGGCTGGTCAAGAGTATGAAGGAACTGAGATACCAACCAACATCCGTATGTATAATGAAATATTTATCACAACCAGTTTCGGCATTCCACTATGCCATCTTCAGGTCCCTACATCCAAGCATAATATCCAAAAGTAGGGACACTAAAACTGGATTCGTGGACTTCTGTCTCTTAGTGGGAAAGAAGAACAACACTTTGACAACAAGGACAACCTGTCTGCGGACTGAAGACCACAACAAAATGTCTAGTCTTTCAAGATGTTAAGCTAGGGAAACCTTCCGTTACCTGAAACAGCCGCATCGAATTTTTAACCCATTTCCTTCCTATCGAAACTAATCCACATCCACTATCTTGTTGACAGGGGCCTGAGCCCCAAGGGTATGTACTGGATATACACCACGGTGATTAGATCCAGGATCACCTATGGGGCGGTCGTGTGGCGGAAGAAGGTAGAACAGCAGGTTGCTGCTAAGGAGCTTGGTAAGGTGCAGAGACTTGCCTGCTTAGCCATAACAGGCGGAATTAGCAGCACACCAACTGCTAGGATGGAAACCATGTTGGATATGCCCCCATTACACCTTTGGGTCAAAATGGAGACAGAAGCTGGTGCATACAGACTCAAAACTGGCAACAACTGGAACTCTTTAGGATATCCAGAATCACACACTAAAATAGTGAGTGAGGTAAATATAGGAAAGGCTGGGGAAATGCCAGCCGACTATATTATAACCCCATACTGCTTCAACAAGCCTTTCAGTATAACAATTGGAAGTAGGGAGCAGTGGGAGAAAATAGTTCGACACCGTACGGGGGATATTGTCTGGTTCACTGACGGGTCAAAATCAGACCAAGGCATTGGGGGCAGGGGTATACGGGGTGCAGCCAAGACTGGAGGGCGTCATCTCTCTAGGGAAACTGGCCTCAGTATTCCAGGCCGAAATCACTGCCATCAGGGCGTGTGTGGAGGAGAATTTGCGTAGGTGATACAAAGACCGTAGCATCTATATCTATTCAGCCAGCCAGGCAGCCCTGAGATCACTGGAAGCTCCTGCAACAAGGTCTAAAATTGTTGCAGAATGTCACAGGGTTCTGGTGGAGCTAGGGGAAAGCAATAGAGTAAACCTATTGTGGGTCCCTGGCCACTCGGGGATCAGTGGCAACGAACATGCCGACAGATTAGCCAGTATGGGGGCAGAGACAATCACCAAGGCAATGATCAAATTGGAGCTACGTAACTGGCT
This sequence comes from Locusta migratoria, assembly GCA_026315105.1. Taxonomy (NCBI): domain Eukaryota; kingdom Metazoa; phylum Arthropoda; class Insecta; order Orthoptera; family Acrididae; genus Locusta; species Locusta migratoria. The sequence goes on along the minus strand of CM048744.1, from coordinate 212,637,624 downwards.
CAGAAGACAGCACGTAGAATATTGGAGCAAAGTCTACCAACAAAAACATGGCAAGGTAATGATGCCAAAGCCATGTTTTAAAAGAAGCTCTGCAATCCTGGGCCTGAACAGGAGAGAGATTAGACTCATGGTTGGATTGCTGATAGGCCATGGGAATTTCAAAAAAACACCTACATACAATGGGAATAACAGAAGAGGACCCTAAATGTAGGATCGGTGGTGACGGTGATGAAACTGCGTCACATCTTCGAATGCATTGCATTGGATAGTAAAAGGCACAGAACATTTGGGACAACTAGACCCGAAGAAATTGTGTCTAATAAAGAACTGGTAAAGGGACTCCTTGCACTGTTCAAGGGCATTGGTTGGCTTTACTAGATATACAGGGAGCGATACCGCACAATAAACTTAGTTTCGGTGCGGGCAGTGGCGGGTTGGACCAAGACTGTTTTGGCTTCCCTGGAAAAATCAAAATCAAATCAATCTCGTTGACAGGCTATCCTAGACAGCGGTATCGTTGCGAATTATGGTGAATTCATTGTGCAGCGCAGACACACCGCGTGGTCGTGACGACCTTGCGATGCTCTAGCAGGCGGCTTTTACATAACGGCCGTGGGAGCTATGATGGCCCGTCCTTGGGAAAGGTGCGCTATCTATGTGTAACATCGCCACTCATCTGCCGGCATTCACAGAGGGCAGCAGAGCGCAAACACAGGAATCTACCGAAGCGGCGAGTTGCGCAATCTGACCCGCTGTGTTGTGGTGGAACACCTCAAAACGCGCCTGTTACCTGTTTTCATATCTGCACAGCACCGCGAGCTCGCTAAAGGGAAATTCCGCGTAATGGGTCACGTTTATGAATTCAACTTTTGTATCTATTTTTTTTTTTTTTTTTTTTTCGAGTACAAATAGGTAATGGGATCTCGGAAGACAGCAAGATTGGGAGAGGTGTCAGACAAGGCTGTTGTCTCTCTCCAATTTTATTTAATATTTATCTGGAAGAAGTACTGGAAAGCTGTTTGGATGGGACAAGAGGAGTAAGGATAGGTGGGAGGAAAATTGATTGTATAAGATTTGCTGACGACATGGTCATCCTTGCAGAAAATAAAGATACACTGACTCAAATGCTAAATGATCTGAGTGAAGCCTGTATATCATAAGGCATGAAAATTAATAAAAAGAAAACGAAAAGCATGGTCATAGGTTTAAAGAAAAGAAAAATGAAAATCAAGTTGGAGTCAGAGGTCATAGAACAGGTGACAGCGTTTAAGTATTTGGGAAGTTGGATTACGGAAGATATGAATTGCCAACAAGACATCAAAATGAGAATGGCTCTGGCGAAAGAAGCGTTCCAGAAGCAAAGAAAACTCCTAACCAGAGGTTTAAACAAATAATTAAGAAAGAGACTGGTTAAGTGTCTAATATGAAGTGTGGCCTTATATGGAGCAGAAACGTGGACATTGAGAAAGCAAGATGAGAAGAAAATTGAAGCTTTCGAAATGTGGATATGGCGTAGGATGGAGAAGATCAGCTGGATCGATAAAGTCAGAAATGAAGTACTGAATAGAGTTGGAGAGGAACGGAGGATGTTGCTGACGATAAAGAACAGAAAACTGAACTGGCTAGGCCACAGTTTAAGACGAGATTGCCTTCTGGTAGAGGCAATTGAGGGTTGCGTTCCGGAAAAGAGAGGAAGGGGCAGAAGAAGGTACCAGATGGTGGATGACGTCAGCAAGCCACTAGGAGGGTACCAAAGCACGAAGATGATCGCAAAAGACAGAAGCATGGAGGGCTATGCAGTCTAAACCTGCCGTACGGCAGACAACCAAATAATGATGTATCTATTTTTCGCTTCGCATGCTCAGTGGTAGAGTGCCTGCCCTGTGCAAGCATCTTCATCTGAAATACGAATGGCAACCTACATCGTTTTGAATCCGTTATCTGTATTCGTCCCTCGGTCTCCCTCTACGATTTTTACCCCACACACTTCCTTATAATGCTAAATTGACGATCGCTTGAGGTATAAAAATGTCTTCCACCAACCTACCCTTTCTCTTATTCCGGATATGCCAGAAACTCCTTTTGTAGAGCACGTCATTAGTTACGTGATCTACCCATATAATCTTCGTCTGTAGCGCCACATTTCGAAAGCTTCTATCACCTTTTTGTCTGAACTCATCGTTCACGTGTCACTACCATACAATGCTACTCTCCAGACAAATGCTTTCGGAAAGGACTTCCTAACATATAAACTAATAGTGGATGCCAACAAGTTTCGCTTCTTCAGAAACGCTTCTCTCCCCATAGCCATTCTGCATTTTATCAAAATGTTCTAATATTTGTAAATCTATGGGACTTAACTGCTGGGTTATTAGTCCGTTGCTTACAAACTACTTAAACTAAGTTAAACTAACCTGAGGGCAACACACACATCCATGCCTGAGGGAGGATTCGAAAATCTGACGCGAGAGGCAGCGCGATCTGTAACGTGGCGCTCCAGACCGCTCGGCCACTCCCGCGCGGCCTGCATTTTATATCTTCTTTACTTCGTCCATCAGAAGTTATCTTGCTACCCGTATCTTTCTTTCAAGACACTGTCCATTCCATTGAATTGCTCTACCAGGTCCAGGTCCTTTCCTGTCTGACAGAATAACTATGTTGTCAGCAAACCGCAAGGTTTTTATTCCCTCTCCAAATTTCTGTTTGCATTCCTTCACAGTTGGCTCAATGTACAGATTGAACAACATTGGGGAAAGGCTACAGCCCTGTATTACTCCCTTCCCAACCTGTGCGACCCTTTCTTGTCTTTCGATTAAAATAATAGCTGTCTGGTTTTTTTTTGTACAAAATGAATATAGCTCTTCGCTCCCTACATAACATCTTGAAAGACTAGACATAGGAAGTTCATATTTACCGGACAAGAACATTAGCTTTTTTTTTTTTTTAATGATTACACTTCAACCATGTCGGGTTCAAGGTCGTCACTACTACCTTTAAAAGGAAGGAGGGAAGGAAGATTAGTGTTTAACGCCCTGTCGACAGCTTGGTCATTAGACGCGGAGCTTACCGCTCGGATTGTTTAGGTAAGGATGGGAAAGGAAATCGGCGATGTCCTTTGTAAGGAACCATGCAGGCATTTGCCTGGAGTGATTCAGGGAAATCACGGAAAACCTTAATTTGAATGGTCGGAGGTGGATTTGAACCATCGTCCTCCAGAATACGCCGGCACTTGATTATATGAGAAATGTTCCTATTCGAAATTGGGAAACTATCTGAAATACGACTTCTTCACCTTAAACATCAAATTCACTTGTTCAAAATTCACTTGTTCACTTAAACCTATCCGAAGTACAAACACACACACACACACACACACACACACACACACTATTTGCATTAAAGGTTGTTGACTTCAGTCTCGAATCACTCTCAGTCAGTCAGTCTATTCTTGTACTTACTTTCCAAAAAGAGTAAAGCTGAATAGTCTCGTTCACATAAATAGATTGTCGAAAAGCCCATCGAGTGTTTTAGGATAATTTTGGCAATTGCTGGATAATTCTGCCGAAAACTCATCCAGTATGGGGCCAATGACGTTGTTTTAAAAAACTATTTTAAAGACTATTCACATGATAGGTCAGTTGACTTCTTCACGTGATCAAAATCAGCTAATTAAAAACACACACTCCGGTTCTGGAAGTAAGCATCCTTCGTTATCACAATGCCATTTAATTTAACACGTCATAAATTGGCAATACCGACAACAAACGGTTCACGGAATAATGACTACTGCAAGTAGGCAGTAGGTGGAAACCGGCATGAAACTTTCGAATAACAAAGCACAAGAGCCGATCAAACTATCGCCAACGGCAAAACAAAATAAATCACTTTAGCCAAGGCAGCAACGTCTAATGAAGGAAGCGATATACGGACGGTAGAATCAAACCTTTCTGTGTTCTGCGTACAGACCGAAAAAAAAATCTAACAATAAATCGATTTTTTTAACATTACAGAGATGCTACTTTTATCTATCAGTTCGTCGATTCTTCTCTTCACAGTAGTGTTTGATAACGGAATTTCAATATTTTTTTGTTCACATTTTTCGTAAAAAGGAAAAAAAAACCTTGCTTATAACTTTTGCTGCAGGTATGGTAAGTTGTTCTCCTGCAGTGTGCGCTGCTCCCTTCTTTGTAATTAACAAAGATAGCTCATAACTGTGGTGCATTGTGTATTCTGTTTCTACGACTTCTCCATGGCAGATTTAGTCATAGACAAATTTCTTTTCTCAATTTGAAAGAAATTTACAGACTTCCCTACGGATTCGGGATGTTTACTTTCAAGTTTAGTCAGTTTAATATCGTTGGATAGCGTTTCGAAATAAATCACCCAGTGAGGCATAGGTTCTTTCTCAGCACCAGAGTACAAAAAGCCGACTTTCAGAAATTCGAAATTGTACTTGCGAAAATACGTTTTAGACTTCCTTGCTACGTTGCTGCTGCTGCTGCTGCTGCTTGGGCTCGGGGCTGACGTACTAACAGCCTGAATACTTACGGAGTCTGATGCGGAAGTTCCTTCATCACTTGACTGCTTCGTCTTGCGGCAAGTCCCGAACATCCACATTCAGGTCAAGTAGCAGTAACTAAGGAGACACAACCGTGCGATACAACACAGCCGCGGCGAATTAGCCGTGAGCACTGAGGCGCCGTGCTGCGGTGCGCCCGGCCTTTCGCCGTCGGGGGTCCGAGTCCTCCCTCGGGGATGGTTGTATGTGATGTCGTTAGGTTAGTTTACCTCGGCTGAAGTAGTTTTGTAAGCTAGGGACTAATAATAAAGCAGTTGTCCCACAGGGCTACAAACATTTGAATATATATATAACACACGATCACTGAGTATACTTCTTTCGCCGGATTGAGACAGAACAGGTATACAATGTGACGCGCTGTTGTTGTTGTGGTCTTCAGTCCGCAGACTGGTTTTATGCAGCTCTCCACGCTACCCTGTCCTGTGCAAGTCTCGTCATCTGAGAATACGTTCGGCAACCTACATCCTTTCTAATCTGCTTACTGTATTCGTCCCTCGGTCTCCCTCCACGATTTTTACCCCACACACTTCCCTCTAATGCTAAGTTGACAATTCCTTGCTGTCTCGCAATGTGTCCCACCTATCTATCCCTTACCAGAACTTTTCCCTCCAATTTGATTAAGCATCTCCTCATTAGTTACGTGATCTAACCATCTAAGTTTTCATCATTCGTCTATAGCACCACATTTCGAAAGTTTTTATTATATTTTTGTCTGAACTCCTTCTCGTCCACATTTCACTCCCATACAATGCTACACTCCAAGACAAATGCTTTCAGAAAGGACTTCCAAAAATTTAAATTAATATTGGAGGTTAACAAGTTTCGTTTCTTTAGTAACGCTTTTCTTTCCATAGCGAATCTGCATTTTATATCTTCTTTACTTCGGCCATCAGAAGTTATTTTGCTACCCAAATAACAAAACTCATCTACTACTTGGTCTCATTCCCTAATCTAATTCCTTCAGCATTGCCTGATTTACATTACCCTCGTTACAAGCCAAATGGCGGGAAAATGACAGTCGTAGAAGGTGTACGCCCCTACCGCAGGCACTAATGTGGAACGCGAGAGTGTAGATTTTCAACATTAAAAAAATTAAATTTAAAAAAACCAGCAGTACGTTTTAGCTGTTTCTTGTGAGGTACATTTCGGCATGTCAGAATGCTACAAACTCTTACGAGAGATGCAGTATAAGTAGGACTTTTTAACTCACATTTCACTTTTTTTTGTACTCTCGTGACCTTGAAACTGACCAATGAAACCCATGAACCTACGGTTAATTTTTGTCTTGTCTTCGACTCTAGACGAGTAGGGAGCCGTAGAAGGTGTACGCCCCTACCACACGCCGTAATATGGCTTGCAGAATTCAAACGATGTTAAGTCTTCTGGGGTCTCTATTTGCATCAATTCGCATCCCGACCATTTCGTCTTCGCACTCCTCGCCTTGTTATCGCAATAGCCGGCGGGTGCTTGTAACGTTACGGTACTCGTTCATAACCGAGCGCGGCGTGACAGAGACCGCGGGTATCGCAGAACGCCAGCAGGGAACTCTGTGCGAAAGGTCGCGGGAAGCGAGCGCCATTTGGACGAGGAAATTGGCAAGGACGGGCACGCCCTCCCAGCTGAGCTACGTGCGTGATAGCGCGGCATGCGCTATGCGGCCGGCGGGCTATCTCGCTATCTGCACGGCTTTGTTCTCCCAGCTGGTCTCCGCTCTCTCACGGCCGCTACACTCTCGACGACTTACCGGTCCAGGTCACACGTTCTCGAAAGTATCGTTCACCCGAGCATCTACGAGTACTGCACTGTAAACGGCAAAGCTACCCCGAAGGAAACGACGCTTGGTGCACTAACAAGGAAGGTTAAGATTACCTGACATCGTCTGGTCTGGAGGCGATCAATTCGTTTTACAGTTTCCAAATGATAAGCCAAGATCGCGAACTAACAATTTATTAAGTGACGACCGATTTCGGAGCACTGTGTCACCATCGTTGTTGTTGTTGTGGTCTTCAGTCCGGAGACTGGTTTGATGCAGCTCTCCACAATACTCTATCCTGAGCAAGCCTCTTCATCTCCACATAAGAGCGACAACCTACATCTGTCTGAATCTGCTTACTGTATCCATCTCTTGGTCTTCCCCTGCGATTCTTTCCCCATACACTTCCCTCCAACGCTAAATTCATCATCATCATCTAGTCATATATATATTACAATCTGGTCATCTTGTTAAAAAATTGGGTATAAAATAAGAAGTGCAACATTGCACTTAGTCACTATATAAAAAATACATAAGTTAAAACATGACAGCTTACAAAATACTGAGAACTCAAATTATAGTTTAAATTTTCAGAGCTGTCAGTATTTTGTAAGCTGTCATGATCTAACTTATGTATTTTTTTTATATATAGTGACTAAGTGCAATGTTGCACTTCTTATTTTATACCCAATTTTTTAACAAGATGACCAGATATATATATATATGACCAGATGATGGTGACACAGTGCACCGAAACCGGTCGTCACTTAATTAATTGTTAGTTTGCGATCTTGGCTTATCATTTGGAAACTATATAACAAGGAAAGTACTTGGTCTCGAACAAATATAAATACACGAAAATCGTGTGAGAGATAATGTGGAGGTTCCTCATTGCACTAGTGATATTTCCTCATCTGCAAAGCTCTGCAGTCGCTCATTAGAGGCCTCTGCGTGTGCCACGCCGCACTGCACCTTGACCTGCCGGTACGCCAGTAGTGACGGTGCAGTGTGCCTCTGAAGTTGCGTTTTGTGACGTTATTTGTGTAGTGAAGCGTCGGATAGGTCGGCGATTGGTAAAAAATCCTGCTAATATAGTGTGACTGGTTGACCGGAAGTTACGAAGAAACCTCCTTCGTGAAGATTGTATTGGTGTAGAAGATGAATCATTCGCATGTTACCTGGTATATATTATAGTGTTTCTAATCTATGCTCATATTTAAACATAATAATAGATACCAGAAAACATGTCAATGATGATCACGAAGAAGGGCTCTTTGGAACTTCATCTCAACCAATCACAATACATTATCAGGATTGGTTACCAATTGCCGATCCATCTGACGCTTCACTACACAAATAACGTCACAAAACGCAACTTCAGAGGCACACCGCACTGTCCCTAGTGCTCCAGACTAGTGTACCGGCAGGTCATAGTGCAATGCGGCGTGGCACACGCAGAGGCCTCTAATGGGCGACTGCAAAGTTTTGCAGATGCGAGAGTATCACTAGTGGAATAAGGGACTTTTACATTATCTCTCAAATCAAATGTTCAAATGTTTGTAAATCTATCGGACCAAACTACATGGTCATCAGTCCGTAGTTTACAAACTACTTGATCCTAGGTAAACTAACCTAATGACAAACAAACACATTATCTCTCAGACGATTTTGGTATATTTGTGTTTGTTCGAGCCCGAGTACTTTTCTTATAAGTCGAAATTGAACATCAAAAACAAATATACAGTATGGAAGGGGGGTTTGGAAGGAAGCTTAGGGTTTCTAACGTCTCGTCGACAGAGTCGTCTTTGGAGCCAACATACGGATTTTTGAATGAGGATTTGGAAAGAATTCGGCCGACCCCTTTCACAGGAACCATCCCGGCATGTGCCTGAAGTGGTTTAGGGAAATCACGGAGAACCTGCAACGGGAAAATATCTACAGGGATAGTGTTTAACTGGTCCTGTAACATTTTCTTTCCTCCTCCATGTTGCCTTGGATGACAGACAACAATTTGTACAGCAATGACAGTGTACGCGAGGGTTGTAGTTACACCCCACTGAACTGTGTGAAAACACTTAAAGTTCACCAACCTGACGTCTTCTACAAATGTAGCGCCCCCCCCCCCCCCCCCCGCAGATGACAGCACACAGGTCGGAGTTCTTGAAGTGAGGCTGAAATTATTATTGGCAAGAACTGATCTAATTAGGAAATAATACTGAAATTCTTGGGATGCCAGCTAGTTTTCTTTCAAGAATGCAGAAGACTAACCGCAAAATAACTTACCCTTGATGCGCATTGTTTTAACTAAAAGATCAATATATTGCCAGTTTGCATTGTTCTAAAATAATTAAACAATGTCTTATGACCGCCTATGTATGCATGTTACTCCTCCGAGTGTGTGTTCTGGACTGAAGTGTGGCGGCTCGATGCAAGGCTACCTTCCCTCCACAATTTGACGCACAAACATGGCCGCCGTGCATCGTCCGTCTTATATTGTTTTGTTTATTAAGTATGCAGTAGTTAATATATGGTAGCTAGTTAGAGCATAGCTTGGCTTTGAGGGGTTTCCTAACCTGAATTTGACATGCAATAATTAGTTTATTAAGTATTAATAAGAATATGATTGCGTTTTGGATCGGTACCGCCAGTACTACAGACAATCGGCGTCCAGTGCCTGCCGCTCGGGGACTTCCCTAGAATTCGGGGAAACTCGCCAACACCTTTTCTTATGGGAACCAGACCTACTGGTGGCACCTGTCGTGGTTCTCACCAGCTTCTACCACCTGTCGCCTACTGTTTCTAACCGACTGTACTGAAGCAATACTCGGATCTGAATATGATGGCTTTAAGCCAGAAATATTCCAAACCGAAATCTAGACAGCTAGAGGTGGATCTGAATGCGAGTCCAGTGTGTTACCGCTGCGCCACCTCGCTCGTTAAATGTGCAATACGTCCTTCTACAAGACTGCACAACAATCACATGGGCCAATTACTTGCAAGTAGCTGGGACGATTACTCAGTGAATTATACAAATGAAATCATCTTATGGCATTTTTGGCCAGGAGATACCAAAAGGTTCAAGTGTTTGTTAAGCTTATGGGACTTAACTACGGGGTCATCAGTCCCTAAACTTACAAACTTCTTATGAACTACTTACGAACTAGGACGGCACAAATATCCATGCCCGAGGGGGGATTCGAACCCCCGACCGTAGAGGCCGTGCAGACCGTGACTGGAGCGCCTCAGTCCCCTCGGCCACCGCGGCCGCCCAGGAGATCCCCCGTGGAAGTGTTCGGCCACCTAGAGCAAGTCCTTTTACTAGACGTCACTTCAGCGACTTGCAGCCCCTTGCCGGGAATCGAACCCGAACCCCCTGCGTGGTAGCTAGCGACACTGCCGTCAGAGCTACGGTGGCGGAAGGGAATTTTACAATCAGGTAACGATGCGTCAAAATATCGTTTCGAACCTCCTTTTAGAAATGCATCGTTCCAAAGGAACGGTTCACAAAACTGAAGCAATGGCCGTTCGCCGTTCACTTAGAGGCTCCTAGTCGGTTCCATTCGACGGTCCTGGTCCGGAACGCCAGAAGCAACTTCTAGTTCCAGGAACTGGCCCGGACATTCACGTTCTAGTTCCAGGAACTGCACTGGCCGTTACCGATCGTCACACGAACTGTACTGGCCGTTCCCGATCGTCCTGCCAACTGTACTGGCCGTTCGCGATCGTTCCAGGAATTGCATTGGTCTTTCCCGTTCAAGTTCCAGAAACTGACCTGGTCGTTCCCATTCCACTTACAGGCAGGTCAACGTTCGATCCCATTCCGGTGACTGTTTTAGTTCCAGCTCAAATCTCAGCACTTTATAAATGAGGATTATCATTTTTCCCCCTACGGTCTTTGTTTTGCAATAACCTCTAATCAAATCTGAAAAATACTACTTTTTAAAACCATTTGAACTACACTATTGTAGAAGTTCTTTCGATGAAGTGCAGAGTTTAATTGTGCCTTACTACATGCAGTGCTCACTTACTTTCGTTGTTGCATTTTCAGAATTTCACTACCTATTTATTCCTTAAGGTAAGATGAATACAGATATATTTGCATGTCGGATTATATATAGACTGTGATAATATTACATCATTTTGCCACCTTGAGCACCGTAAAATATTCCATTACACTTATTGTAACGTCCTTAAGAAGACAAAAACACGCCAAAAACAATTTTTAATAAGTCATATGTACCAGCTTAAAAGAAAATCAACTTACACTGCTAGCGAATTTGTAATTTAAAACAGTCGTATCATGTGTATCTTTTTTTGTATTTAATGTGACAAGAATGTCATTTATTCGTAGATGATGCATTATGACGTTGACTTGCAAGGAGTATGTCATAGCGTGCCGTACACAAATAGTTTCGATTCGTGCTCTTGGACCAACAATTTCAAAATTACTGGATTGCGTGACGCTTTCGCAATTTTGCGGGACATTTTCAGTAACTATCCCAATGCGGGACATCGAGTCCAAATACGGGGATGTCCCGCAGAATCAGGAACGGTTGGTCACCTTATGTTTGGTAATTCTGCCAATTTAATTGGTAACCATTTTCTTACGTGATAATATTCCCGGCGAACTCGTTTTAAGCCACCTATCTAACTTCATTGCCGAGCAACATTCATTCACGATTTTTCCTGTCATTGCTCTACTTTGCAGATGCTCCGACGTTAACGGGAACCCCCCCCCCTCCCCCGCCAGGAGTTTGTGACACTTGCGAGGAGTGACACTTGCGGGGAAAGGGAATGTGTAGACATTTGCGGGGAGACCCGGACGCTGCAGGTAGTGAACAGGGTGTTCCAGAAGTAGGGATACACCACCCCTACTCCACGCCCTCCAGCCGCTACCTGTGCCGTATTCAGGGAAAGGCCCACCGAGCGAAGTGGAGCAGAAATAACGGCCTTTTTCTTGAATGTTCTGAATATAAATCTTCACACAGACTTCTTGAGGAGGAGAGTGATACGGATATCTGATTGTAAACCACTGCCTATTACCTTTTTGACTGTACTGAACATGAGTTCCGCGTATTCCGTAATTTATATTTATACAGTTAACAGGCAATGTAATTTATAACCAACTATTGGCTGCCAATTTCGCATCATTTTTCCTGGAAGTCTTGCAACTTGTTTCTCCCTGTTGGTTTATGCCAAGTTCGGAGTAAAAATGGTTCTATATGACGGTGATAGAAAATAGAATTTATCTTTAGCATTTTTCGGTGTGTGACATTCCCTTCCGTATTCCATACATTTCTTAGATGTATTTGTAATTAGAATACAGCCAAATCGTTTTGGGGTCTACGAAAAAACGCTTTTAGTATGTAAAATACTCATTGACTTATTATTAACGTTTTTTGATTGAAGGTTTAAGGTTCCATCTATTAAAATGCATAGTAGCTATTTTTAAAGAGATGGAAGTTGTGTTATAGTAGGGTTAACTACATAGCGGGCAATTACATCAACGCATCTGTGCAGGATGCCTAATATATTTATTGCTTGCGCAGGTATCTTGATATGCTTAGTGTTCTGTCATCGTCTTGTAGTAGCAGAGAGTGTCTTAATAACTCTCCAAACATTATCACTATTAAAATACCTTTTTGGTTTCAGGAGGAACACTCAACGAATTAATATGTAGTTAGAACAAGTTACTATATTGCTCTTCAGCTTGCAAAGGGTTGTGCAATTTCACTGAATGTTCAAATGTTTGTTAAGCTTAAGGGACTTAACTACGGGGTTATCAGTCCCTAAACTTACAAACTACTTATGAACTACTTACCAACTACGACGGCACAAACATCCATGCCCGAGGGGGGATTCGAACCCCCGACCGTAGTGGCCGTGTAGACCGTGACTGGAGCGCCTCAGTCTCCTCGGCCACCGCAGCCGGCGCAATTTCACTGGGTTTCGTGTTATGTTGACAGTGTGGAAACTTGACAACTGCATTGCTAGACTTCTTGGTGTGCTGGTACCCAGGAAAAGCCACTAGCCGCCCCAAGGCCCCCGGGTTCCCCGCAAGTGTCACTCCCCGCAAGTGTTCCAACCTCCCCGCCGAATTCCCGCCAGTCTGTCTGTCTCGCTCTCTCATCTATTCCGTAAGGGCGGGATAACACAATCACTAAATGAAGAGACGTGCGATGTATGGCTAATATCCCTTCCCCTGTCCACTTCATAGACACGAAATTACTGGTTAACGCCGGTGTATCCAGCGCACAGTGGAGCAATCTGGCGCGATTTCACGGCCCGACCAGGAACTGTTCCGCGCGAGGTGTTCGGCGTGCTACGTCAGTCAGCTGGCGCCAGTAAGCGGCGGCAGGTGCGTGACAGCTGCGCTGGCGTATCACATGACCGGCAGGCAAGCAGCAAGCAGCGCCTCGTACCCTGCCTTTCAGCACGCCCTCCATCTAGGACACCGCCGAGTCACTACCGGCAACAGGTGTCTACCTGTCGCAGCTTGTTCAGCACTGCCGGGATACATTAGAATGTGCGCTCTAGTCTTGTTCATGTAACGAGAGGCGAAATGCCACTGTACTCTCTCTCAGAACACACTGCGGCTCAACCAAAGTAACGTTTACGTGTGAGAGAGAGAGAGAGAGAGAGAGAGAGAGAGAGAGAGAGAGAGAGAGAGAAGAGAGGGAGGGGGGGGCTGGGTATCGGATTTTAGAATTTTTTGATATTTATAGTACGTGAAGTTCAGAACTGAAACAAAATGAAAATCGACTTTGAAGGTTTGCAAGTACACGTAAGTAGCAATTACTAAACGAGTTGCAGCATCTGTCGGTGTAGCATAGGCGGTAGCGTTTTACTCACAACCATAGAGTCGGTGGTTCTAATCCTGCTGTGACTTTATTTCTTTTTTTTTTTTTGTCTTTATTATTTTTTTAATTTTTCATATTCAGTTATCTAAAACAGTTTGAGATCTCTAATGCCGCAGCGGAGTGGCCGAGTGCATTGAGGCGCTATGATGCGATGCGTGAGGCAATTGCCCGTCGGGGATTCGAATCCCCCCTCGAGCATGGATATTTGTGCTGTCTTTAGTATAAGTTGTTTGTAAGTTTAGGGACTGATGACCCTGCAGTTAAGTCCCATAAGCTTCACAAACATTTGAACATTTTTTTAGATCTCTAATTCCACGTGTTGTGTCAGTTTGTTTATTTGTGTGTAAGCGAGCTGAACACCTTGCCACCTAAAATGATGGTTGTGTAGGTTAGCAGCTTGGAAAGTCATTAGTAGCAAAAATAAATAAATACAGAGTCGTAGCTCTTCACCGACTGAACAATGTAAGACTACCGTCATCAACTAATAGTGGAGCCAATAGGTACCGTAAAAGAAGTAACGTTTTTTGGCTGAAATCATTATTATTGGCCTTTTATAAAATGTAGAAAATTACAAATAAACAAAAAACCGCGCATTTTTCGTACAAATTTCCTAGTTAGAAATGAACGTAGCCATACTTCTTTCTTTTCGACAGTATAACAGCGATCAGTCACGAAATAATCATTTTTGTTATAAATCGATTGCGACTATTCCGTAGCCATCATCAGTGTAACTGTACTTTTAGTGCACTTCACTTATTGTGTCGAAAACTTTTTGTAAGAACATTTATTTCGCAAGTGATGACTTTTTCTGTCACATATCACCAGCGGTCGCTGCTGCACATCAATGGTATATATTTTTATCCGATCTGAAAATATTTTAAAATCGGTTGTTGTTTGAGTAATCTGATGTATATCTTATTTGTAAAAAAACGCCTAATTTCATAAGGGACTGATAAGTTTTGTCGTTTAGTCCCTTTCAAAATCAAACCATCTATCCATGCCTAATTTAATTACGGGAATATAATTCATGAATGTCATCGTACCAACTCTCCGGAACCTAGCAGTATCTGTAAATACGAATGTGACGAATCGCATTCAGCTTTTAGTTTGGCTCAGTCTCAGTTTGGATTGTAACACCATGATGTCTATGCATATACAGGTTGAATCTAAATTCACGCACTCGGGCTTCGTAGCGTGATTCGTCCCTCACATGCTGGCAATAAAAAAATGTCTTACAAAATTTGCACAGGATGAAATTTTGTGGGAGACATTTTTCATTGTTGGCAGGTGAGGAATCGCGCTGCGAAATCCTAGTGCGAGAATTTAGATTCACCCTGTATATGTTTTTGGAAGATGATAAGTAGAGGTCAAACATGTACCAGTTTACTTACATTTACTGCGAAGAACACAGACTGACAAATCAAGTAATTTCAGGACAATGTTGGATACTGCGAAGAAGCTGATCAACACAGTAGTTTTGTCTACATCAGCGAAAGCAGGTGACGAAATTTAAAACATAATATCTACTGGAGTCGTTTGAAAGTTTTGATCGCCTCTTCTATTGAAACGTTTTATTTAATTCGTACGTAGTATTAACCCCTCGAGCGGTAGTGCTGGTGCAAATATGCTACCACCTTTAAATGCTGACTGTTGTCGCAATAATGGAGATGCCGTATTTCTGCTTCAGCTATTCCTCAATTAAGCCTTAAAAATGATGTCAGTGAAGGTTCTGAGTTTCTAGTGCACAACTGTGTCCACGCAAAAAAAGTTTTGTTAAAGAGTGCATCACTGGTAGCAGATTTGCATCGCCCTGCCTATCATGTAAGTAGATTTGAAATGTTTTGCGATACGTCTAGTTTTCCTTGCACATGGATTTGTGGCAGTTTCTAATAATATTTATTGTATAAATTTTACCCTACATATTAGAATGCTCAAAAATTTAAAATAATTTCGTATACAGAAGTTTAACACTCGATAAATTGTCCTTTAGTTTCTCATGATTAGCCATGCTGCAATTTTCGTCAATCTCATTTTTAACTCTTTTCAAGCGTTAAACGGTGCGAAAATGTAATCTTCACGTCTCGTACACCTGGTATGGGTCTGTTAGATGAGGAAATAGACTTCTCTAATCAAGTAATGAAGATCTTAGTGATTTTTTTATCTAGATTCCTCATCAAATCATGAACAGGATACTATTATTCAAATGTAAATCCTAGTTCAGATCCCGAACGAGATTTCAGACACAATGAATCTGATACTGAAGACGGTACCACTCTGTGGAGAAAAAACGCCGTACAAGCAGCACTCCAAAACAGTGAAAAAGAATATCATAAAAATCTTCCCTGGTGCAAAAGGAAACGCAAGGGGCGTGAGGTCAGAGACGCATGCTATCATTCATGACAGATGATAATATGATTGATGACTTAATTATGTGTACCACATAACACAGAAAAAAGCTGCCACTAATTACTCAAGAGACAGAAACTACAGTCAAGTAACGAAAGAGGTCTATTATACATGACTAGCTGAACCCCCGCTGCTTCGCGTGGGTAGGCTGGATGGTCTGCACCAGTTGTTTCCTTTTAATCCTGATAAATAATCCATATCTTAAATTTCGTAGTTATAGCTTGAAATTTGAGTTAAAAGCACCATATTTTTGAAAATCAACTTTTGCATCTCGTATTTCACCCCCTTACTGCTCGAATTTCCAAAAATACCGAAACACGTGTATTTTAAATTCTAACCCCGAATCCAAATCCGAAAATTTGTAACTTTAACCTAAACATTACCTAAATAGCAACAGATTTTCGAAAAACACCCCCTCTCCAATTTAACCCCGTTGATGGTTGAATTTCCAAAAATACCGAAACACGTATTTTTTAACGTCTAACCAACGATACAAATATCAATTTTTGCAGCTCAAGCTTCAAAATTGTATCAATAGCAACATGTTTTCAAAAAGAATTTTCATCCTCTATTTAACCCTCTTACCTGTTGAATTTCCAAAAATACTAAAAATCATGGGTTTTTAATCCTGACCAAGATTCCATATCCGAAGTTTCGTAGTTGTAGCTTAAAATTTGAGTTAATACGGCAACATATTTTTGAAAATCAATTTTTTGCGTCACCTATCTTACTCCCTTATTTGTCGAATTTCAAAAAATGCCGAAACACGTGTCTTTTAAATTCGAACCTTGAATTAAAATCCGAAATTTTGTAGTTCTAGCTTCAAAATAGCCTAAATAGCTACGTATTTTGAAAAAAAACGTTTCATCCCCTATTTCAGTATCGAAAAATCGCTTCTTAAATGACGCCTACAAAGTAAGATCAACACCCTCCACAAATTTCAAATGTTCAAATGTTTGTAAATCTATCGGACCAAACTGTGTGGTCATCAGTCCGTAGCTTACAAACTACTTAAACCTAGGTAAACTAACCTACGGGTGAACACACACACCCATGCCCCAGGAAGGACTCGAACCTCCACGGCGAGCAGCCGCGCGCTCCGCAGCGAGAAGCTTTAGACAGCTCGGCTACTCCACCGCGGCCCACAAATTTCAAGTTTCTATCTTCAGTGGTTTGGGCTGGGCGATGATGAGTCAGTCAGTCAGTCAGTCAATAAGGAAATAAGGACACTTCGGAGGGAGAGAGAGAGAGAGAGAGAGAGAGAGAGAGAGAGAGAGAGAGAGAGAGAGAGAGACTTTCAGATTAATGTTACATTTGTTATATTTATACACCGAAGGGAAGTAATATACTAACTCAGATATTAACATATGTGATATTTTTACCTGTACATTAAATTATTTTTGTAATTATGATCACTTAGTAGCTATTTACCAGGTTTGTAACAGGCAATACAGAATGGTAGCAAATCTGCAACGCGCTGCTGCTTAAGTTATACTATTTGACGCTGCCGCCCGAGGGTTAATACAGTTGTAACTGACTGCGTTAAAAATTTGGGATAACTTGTGTGATTCTACACGATCACTGCGGCGTAGCAGGCTGAAGCGCTCCCAAATGGCATTACGTGGCGGGAGTTTCGTTCCCCTCCCCTACCAGAGTTACGCAACCGGAGGAGAACTCATTATCGAGGTACATCCGTCACAGGTGACGACAAATGGAATACAGACGCGAGGACGCAGTCGACGGATATAAAGCCGGTATTCACGGCACGAACAACGTGTGCCAGACAGTCGAGGTATAAACGGATTGTCCCCAAGCGGCAGAACGGGTAAAGCTACCATTTTAACAGACCACTTATCTTCCGGGGAGGAATCAGTTTCCAGCCGTGGATCCGCGTATGCGCAGTATAGCCACAGTCTAAAGCCCTTTCTATACGAGACGTGCAACACGCACAAGAAAGTCGTTGTCAGCTGCTGCGCTACTTGCGATAGACCGTCGAACTAGAAAGAAGCGTTCAAACGGTATGCATTTGTCGAGTCGTCTGCTTCACGTATCTATTTGGTTTGTTGTCAACTTAGAATAAATGAATCGCCGAGTTAAAAATGTTCAAATGTTTGTTAAGCTTAAGGGACTTAACTATGGGGTCATCATCAGTCCTTTGAACTTACAAACTACTTATGAACTACCTTATACTAAAGACGACACAAATATCCATGCCCGAGGGGGGGGGGGATTCGAACCCCCGACCGTAGCAGCCATGCAGACTGTGACTGGCGCGCCGCAGACCGCTCGGCCTTTACAGCCGGCGAGTTAAGATAACTTTTCGAAACTGTCAGATATATTATGATTATTGTAATGATTAAAACATTTGTGTTTTAGACTGCCGCTGTGAAACTGTATTTGTTTTCGTGCAGTTCATGCGCTCATATGTGTAAACGTACTCATTATAAAACGCGATTACATACTTTCAGGCGGCGCGGTTTGAAGGGCCTATGTATATGATGAACAAACTCAGGTGTCTATACATAGATATTTCACTGTGTTAAAGCTTCAAATAATGCTCATCAAAAGCAAATATTTCATCTGTTAATACAAACTGTTTCAGGAAAAATAAATATTTTAGGAGATGGTAATAAAGACGTTTTACAATTAAAATGCCATATAACGGATGTCCAGTTTTATTCATCTACATCTACTTCCACATGGGATACTCTGCAATTCACATTTAACTGCCTGGTTGAGGGTTCATCGAACCACCATTATACTATTCATCTCCCATTCCATTCTCGAATAGCGCGCGGGAAGAAAGAACACCTTAATATCTCCGTTCGAGCACCGATTTCTCGTATTTTATTCTGATGATCATTTCTACCTATGTAAGTGGGAGTCAACAATATATTTTCACATTCGGAGGAGAATGTTGGCGATTGGAGTTTCGTAAGTAGCCCACGCCGCAGCGAAGCAGTAAGTGCCGTTGTTGTAATGATTCCCATCCCAGATCCTCTAACATTTTCGTAACGCTGTCTACCCTATATTGTGACAATACAAAAAGTGCTGCCCTTCTTTGGACTCTTTCGATGTCCTCCGTGAAATCCACCTGATAAGGATCCCACACTGGGCAGCAATACTAAAAAACGACGGGCAAGCGTAGTGTATGCAGTCTCTTTAGTAGTTCTGTTGCATGTTTTAAGGGTTCTGCCAACAAAACGCAGTCCCTGGTTCGCCTTTTCCACGACATTATCTAAGTGTTCTTTCCAGTTTAAGTCTGAAGTAATAGTAATTCCTAGGTATTTTGTAGAGTTTACGGCCTTCACTTTTGATTGATTTATCTTGTAAACAAAGTTTAACGGATTTCTTTTTTGGGTACAGTACTGAGATACAGCTCTTGGTATGTGATCCAAACAAACTTAAAGCACATGAAAATTAAGATATTTCGACTGATTCTTTCGTCGGTTCTTGGTAGATCACTATATTCACTTTTAATTAAATAACCGATACTTTAAAGTCTGAATATGACCTAGTAACCCGAAAACCGTGTAACTAAGTGGAAATGAACTTGTGGAACATACACAAAATTGTATTTTGAGGGTAATGTTATGTACTACCAAGAACCGACGGATAAAATTTATGTACTAACAAGAACCGACGGATAAAGTCAGTGAAAATGTCTTCATATACATTTCATTTACGTTTGTTTGGCTTTCATATTAACAGCTATACCTCTGTACTCAATAAAAATTATACACATGTTTTACGAAATTTTTACGTATCACCTCCTAAAATATATATGGTTCTTTTGATATACATCGTGGTCAAAAAACTACGTCCCTCTGAGCAGAAGACAAGTACACATTTCTCAAACAAGTTCGCGACTTGGCTCCGTTCGTCATGTTTTTCCCATTAGGTCGTCTGCGCATGCGCGAAGCACTTCCATACGTGTGAGAATAGGATCCATCCTATTCCGTCTACTAGCGATCGTATGCGTGCATCTTGTCCAAGCGGACGCGTCTACACGTTACACGGCCGGCGTGACCGGTGCATCATGGGTAATCTTGAAAGCTGTCACTTCTCGTGTAGAAAGAGCTTAAAATATGCAGTCGCGACAATCACTGCTGTGAAAGTAGTTACCAACTGACAGTTGCAACGACACTAGCGCTCCTAGCGGTGGGCAAGCCGCCAAAAGTGTGATGTTTGTAATTATTTTTCTGTGTGATTAACTTGATACTTTCTGTAATTTTTGTGTTCCAAGCTTTTGTATAATATCAAGAGACATAAATAATTGTGAAATAAATGTAAAACAGAAGAATTTAACTGATGCTGTGATACAAACAACTACTTATTCATGAAGCAATATTTACGAGTATGTGTTATCTGCAGTTTATTCCGCAGAAATTAATAGGATGTAAACATACAAGAAACAAATTACTGTTACGGTCTGTTCTTACACGACAGCCACTTTCAATAACCATTCAGTTAAACAATGTATCGATTTGTTTTTGACGGTCAATATTACTGCAGATCAAGAAATTACAAATTTTGTCTATGTAAGATACTCTATGTCCGCATTTTAATCTAAACGCCCTCTATCACAGAGGTCTTTTTTTTTTTTTTTTAATTTGAAATATTGTCATCTTGTAAGTTCTGTTTCATTTTTCTTCGTCAGATACCTGAAGATGAGCTAACCGGGCGAAACGTGTCATAAATAAAAACTTTTATTCAATAATTCATTATTTTATGTACCAGATCAACCACAACAGCTTGTTTTATGTCTCTGTACCCTAGAGTAGGCTATTTAAGTAATTTATATTCCGAGATTTACCTTGTATGATGTCTGTGTACCATAGAGTAGGTCGTCAACTTATTAATACGACATGCGTCGGTATTTGTACTGTTACTGCCTTTTATTAAAGAATTCGACTTAACATGGTTGCTGTACCACACCACGCAAAAATGGAATGGGAAGAGTTTTAAAATAATGAAGGTATTGCATGGCAAATACGTTTCTTGCGTTCAACACTCACTGATTTGAATGACATTGTAGTGAGTCGATAATCGCCGTTTTTCTGCAAAAGGTCAGGCACCTATTGTTTATTAACAATTTTTGTTCTAATAGAAAATGAAATGTTTCAAGAAAAAGTCTACATTCCAAGAGAATCTTAAATAAACTGTCCTGCAATGTACAAACTGTAGTGTCATACCTTCCAATGGTACTTACGAAATCTAATAAAAAAGAAATGTAGACTTATTTTGTTATTTTACCGATTTTTGGGTACTACATGCCTTCCGTATTGTAAAAAAGTATATTAAAATCAATTTAAAGACCAGTATTCAAACTCATCTGATACTAGCTGATACTAGCGTTGCCCTGGCATTTTGCAGGTATATATTCATTTGTATAAGGACTGTACGTCTGTAGAATCTCTTGGGAACACAGCTAGTAGTAGGGAAGTAACAGATTAAAACTTGGTTCGGGAAGGGGCGGTTTTCCATGAACGTTACTGTTTATGTGCTCATATCTCATGAACTACGTGTCGTACTGTGATATAATTTAGAGGGTACAATGAACTATGTACGTATATTCTGTCTGTAAAATTTACTGCGCCTATTATTTGTAGTGTAGAAATTATAAATTGTAACGTCATACCGAATGTCTTAGTTTTACTCCATAAACAACGAAAAAGTAGTAAGCAAAGGTTTGAAATTATGTTTAAAGTTTGTTGCAAGTCGCAAAGTACTCTCATTCTCATACAGCGTATTAATAAAGTCTCGCCGCATTATGTGGCAATTTTTTGCGATTCCTATTGTTTATGACCTTAAACCTTCTGAACCATGTGTCGTAGGTGATTCTTAACCCTGCAGCAATTGTTAACTCACGGTAAGGAATGTGTGTACCAAATTTGGTTGAAATCGGTCCAGTGGTTTAGGAGAAAATAAGCAGCATCTTCGCTAAATGCGGCAGTTTTTCGCACCTCTCATTGTTTATGACGTCATATCTCGTGAACTATGTATCGTACGTGATTCTTACACTTACGGCGACCGTCTTCATGGATTGAAGCTTACGTGTGCAAAATTGCATAAAGATTGGAACAAAACGGACGTACTGCTTTATATATTAGATCGTATTCAGAAGTGTACCTTGTCGACCGCTAAGAGCGCTGCCGAAAAAAAAAAAAAAAAAAAATAAATAAATAAAAAAAATAACAAAAAAAAATCTGGGAGTGTCGTGACTGTAGCGAAAATTCTCGATTGTTTTGGGTTCCGCTGAGAAAAGTTGTCAATCCAGTTAGAGCTTATTATAGCACTGAAGGAATTAAACGATGCGTGTTTTCTGAGGTATGCGACAAAGAAAGGGCTACGATCCCGTACATGGGTGTACCATTATCAACCACAGATCAGGGGCGCGCGGGGAGGGGGGTGGGTAACGCAAAGACCTTGTAAAAATAACTACACTCCCTGACGGCGCTGCTGTCGCGGGATAATTTGAACCTTCGACCGGCCGCCATGGTATTGGCAAGCGTCGCATAAATACGAGTGTTATTGGCAGGTAAATCGTGTATTAAATAGCTACTGCGGGACATATGCACCATTGATAGTCACGTCTGTATTGTCTGACTATCGCAGTGTACATGAAGTACAGTGAAGAGCTTCTCAGTGTATAAATACACAAATCAATTTAAGAAAGGAATAAAAAGATCGAATACTGTATTCCCATTTATATTTCTCAGGAATACAAGTACTCTTGCTTAACAGACTATTATTCAAGACAGTATAGGATTCAATTAAATAAATAAGTCTTCTATAACAATGGTAGCTCTTAAAAATGAGCTACTTTAGGCACTACTGGTGGACAGGAAGTTCAAAATTTTCATTTTACGGTTGTGTAAAATAACTATTGGGGTCACGAAATTAGTAGCCTCACTGCAGTTCTAATTTTTGTTTATGAAGTTAATATTAGCAACTTGTAACGCAGAATTTGAAGGCAATCTGCTTTACATGTAGGTATAATAACTGAAAGGGGTTTGCAAATCTGTGTATAGTTCCATATATGAACGGCACATAGCCACAGTGGATGCACATTGTGAAGTTGACCCGTGACGATAGTTGCTGACTTTTGAGCAGTTCACGCTGCTGTAAGCCATTTGGCTTACAGCGTTAAAAATGCTAATATTCTTGCTAGATACCGTAATACTAATGTTAGATGCATTAGTTAAGAAAAAGTTATGGCATACTTCGTGTTCTTAAAAGAATTGGGTAGTGGCTGATTGCTGTATTCACAACGTAAGAAGCTATTTTTCAGTTATGTATCTGATAGCATATTTCACTTTCACAATCGATTTTTAACATTAGTTGTTTCATGCAGCCCTGATTGATTTTTTGATGCTATGAAATATCTAAATATTCGAGAATACGGCATTAAAGCAAAGACAAAGTGTGAAACTCTTCCGAAATTAATGTTTGTACAAAAGTTTCATCATCGTAGAATATACTGAGAAATTGCCAAAACATCGTACCTGACGATAAATTCCGTTCATATGCTGCACTTAGAACAAAAAACTACATGTTACAGTTCGGTTTCGTTAGGAAGAAGAAACGCTGTTGGCCAATTTCTAGATTGCATGTGTAACAAATTTGCTCACAACCGATAATTGCTATATATTCAAGGAGTCTGAAGCTGTTTTGTAGTTATATATTTCAATTGGACATAGTTTTCGCGACTTAAATGAATACTCTCTCATCAAAAGAATCTTAGCACATTAAAAGTTCGCGCGGAAGTTTGCCACTACAATGGCCGCCGAGGCGCTCTTCAATTTGTCCGCTGTTCGCAGTCGGCCGCGTACGCGATTGTAGGGACTTGGGGTAACGAAGGAACGTCCACTTTCTAGAGGGGGGGGGGGGGCGGGGCGAGGCAACAACAAAAAACTCGGTTGCCGAACTAGTGTAGTAGTAGTAGTAGGAGGAGGAGGAGGAGGAGGGGAGGGAGCACTATGAATTTCGTGGCCCGGTCGGAAAATGTTTTTCTGCCACTGACTACTATAATGAAATCTGGACGCTTTCATTTTGTCAGTATACATTTTACGAAAACGTGCCTGTAAATGTTACTCCAATTATGCGTAATTGTCACCTTAATTAGTGGAAGTATCGCATGTATGTGGTTTGTGTTATTCCAAGAAGGATGGTGTTTAGGGGACAGCCAGACATCAGAGCTGTGTAGTCCGCAATCAGGGAGGACTGTAAAAGCAGATCTGCGGTCGCACTATTGTGGTGAAAGAATAAAATTACACAGCCAGAGGAGTGGCGTACGCATGATAAACGTACTTAAACAGAGCGTGTGGTGACTGCCTTATGTGACGTTCTTAAAAGACCCCACCATTGCCGCCCTTGGCCTACAGACCTCGTTGGCCACTCAAATTCAAATGTTTCAAATGTTTGTATAGTCTATGGGACTTAACTACGGGGTCATCAGTCCCTAAACTTACAAACTACCTATGAACTACTTACGAACTAGGACGGCACAAATATCCATGCCCGAGGGGGGATTCGAACCCCCGACCGTAATGGCCGTGCAGACCGTGACTGGAGCGCCTCAGTCCCCTCGGCCACCGCGGTCGGCTCGTTGGCCACTGTCTCGGCTAGTACCCCACAGCTAATAATGATTTACGTGTCATAAAACGACTATTGTAGTCTTCCACTACTGTAGAAATTCTCCACTGAGATGTTAAAATATTGTTCAAAAGAGATAGTTACATAAAAAGGACGAAAATTGAGACGAGCGAATAGGAACTAGCTTTCGGAACTGGGTTCCTTCATCAGGTAGGAGGTAAGAGTTGCCTTCCGTCGTCCTCCAAACCTCCGCAACATCCTCGTCAAACCATACAATATTCCAGAACCACCCTACCTAATAGTTCCTACCCCTGTAACCGAACCCGTTGCAAAACCTTTCCCGTGCATCGTCCGACAACCACATACTCCAGCCCCACCACAGAAAAAACCTATACCATTCAAAGCAGGGTCTCATGCGAAACAACACATGTATCTACCAACTAACATGTGTCCACTGCGCAGCCTAGGTTAGAGTGATTTATTTTATTTAAAGTATTTCCCCTTTTTGGGGCATTATAAGAATCTTATAATAATGTTTTGCATAGGTCAGATGTGAAACGATTATAAGATTCTGTTGACGCCCCAAAAAGGCGAAAAGCGTCAAATGAAATAAATCATTGCAACCAAGGCTGTGTTTTATTAAAGGTTATATTTTACTGGTTGCTGCACCAGACGGCCTAGTGGAATGTAAGATAATTTATTATTTCATTCAATTTAAAATACGTTTGCCTTTTATCATCTATGTTATCAACGTTTTGACAGTCGGGAAGTTCGATTCATAGTGCATGACGAACGTGTAGCTGACGTTCGTAAGTTACTCCTTACGCTGGTCATTGTAATTTAGTATGCGTTCGACTTTTATTGCAGTAACGCCAATGAATGTACGTGGTCAATATACATCTACATATTTACTCTGAAAATTACATTTAAGTGACTGGCAGACACACATTGTTTGGTGGGTGCGCATTCGAACGGCAATCATTGTTCGAAATTAAGGTACAATCGTGAACTTTGATACCACAACAAGGACTATTAGTGCGATTAAAGGCTAGTCTACGGCACTAGGTTGCGACACTCGTTGCATGAAATGAATTACGCGCAACTGGTTTCGTGTATGTCTGTGGCGCCAATAATATAAACTTC
This sequence comes from Locusta migratoria, assembly GCA_026315105.1. Classification (NCBI taxonomy): domain Eukaryota; kingdom Metazoa; phylum Arthropoda; class Insecta; order Orthoptera; family Acrididae; genus Locusta; species Locusta migratoria. The sequence continues at coordinate 212,612,285 of CM048744.1, read as the reverse complement.
AGTTTCGTTGTTTTGCGAGTGCCGTAGTCGCCGCAGAATGAAAGTTTTGGTAGCTGTAAGAGTTGTTGCTTCTCTGTGTGAAGTCGCTGCATAAGACTAAACATAAAAAGAATAAGAAACGTGTTTGGGTTCGTGACTGGATTAAAAAAAGACGTCAGCTCGGTTGCTCAGCGACCTTGCTGCAAGAAATTGTGATTGAAGACCCTAGAAGTTATTTTAATCAACTTAAAATGTCACCGGAACAGTTTACGTTCCTTTTAAACGGAGTTAGTAATGCAATAAACAAGATACTGTTATGCGTGAAGCATTGTTACCGGAACTAAAATTACAAATTGCATTACGTTTCTTGTCAAGTAGATATTGCCATAGTTCATTTGTATAGGTATTTCGAATTGTATGTATTTTAGTTTGCAATTCGCTAATCGACAACCCATCAGTATTTAATTCACGAATAATTGCTTGAAGAACACCAACACGCCGCTGCTTATTCCTGAAATTTTCGTCGTTAAAATCGCACAAAAACCTATGCGTCGCATATATGTTCAAAAACCGAATTATTTCTTCCGTACCCGCCTTTATGTTGTATTCTGTTCTGTATTGGTTATAACCTAATCTAAAAACACGCGCAATCAGTTTCGCCAAAGTTGGAAGGTGCCGAAATTGTTTAGTTTCGCCAGAGTTGCGCGAACGCCTGCCGCGCATGCGCACTGGTCAGTAATGCAGTTTCATGAAACGTATTGTCGTCGTGTAAACCAGCATTTATACTACTTTTGTTACTCCCTACCACGAGTATGCCACGATTCTTTAGGGTAAGGTTAGTGTAAGGTTTCCTATTGATTATATATATATATATAAGAAAGTCGTGTTAATTACACTATAACTAAAGAACGTCTGAACCGATTTGGCTCAAAATTGGTGGGGAGGCAGCTTAGAAGCAGGAGACGGACATAGGATACTTTTTGTCCCGTTTCACCGGGTATTATATTAGAATTTGAGAAAAAAAAGTAGGCTTGCAAATCATTTTCTCGATTCTCCAACAATCAGATTTTTTTTCGCTACTCGGCTACCGATCAAATACGATGTAACAGAACGAACAAATACGCCAAGGAGGTTAGAATAAAAGGAAATAGCGTTATGCACACAAGGTTTAAACTGCCGGACAGATTTAACATGAAACGTTGTTTCTTTACAAGCCCCTCCGTATTGTTCTTACCTTTATGATGTTATCGTTGATCATATCTTTGGAGCATTACAAAGATAGAATTGATGTTATTTCGTAGTATTTTTGAGTGTTACAAACAAATTAAGTACAGATCGTGGTTTATTTTTTAGAACAACGCCTCCATTGCGTTGGCGTACGTGCAACGCAATCTTAATACGTGATCGTAGTCAATGAGACCGACGAAGATCGTACACAGCGCTTTGAGGTAAATCGAAAAGAAATTCTCAAGTGCGATCCGTTAAGCTTATGGGACTTAACTACGGGGTCATCAGTCCCTAAACTTACAAACTACTTATGAACTACTTACGAACTAGGACGGCACAAATATCCATGCCCGAGGGAGGATTCGAATCCCCGACCGTAGTGACCGTGACTGGAGCGCCTCAGTCACCTCGGCCGGCATGTTTGGGGTACAGATACAATCCAGCAATCGATTACGCAGCGGATGCATCAGTTGGCTTCGGAACAAACTGTCGCCATCTAACATTTCATTGGCTATCTCAAGCTTTGCCACGATTGGTCGGCTTCATTCCCACGATCCAATAGCTGTTGCCAACATAGCTATACCACGCATGTGACTCGGATAGTACAATTTTACCGATATGTAGCAATGTTATTAATCGTGTTTCAATTAGATTCCTTATAAGACAAGAAATGAACGCAACACAAAGACTTTCGAAACGTTGTATTGCCGTCCCACTTATTTTTCAATTAATTGTTTTGTTTCATATGGAATTTCTATCCTTAAAGTATGATCATGCTACAAATACTTTGTATCCAATTAAAAAACTCTTAAGAAGATATACATGTGTTATAAAAAACATTTCTACACTGCTCGCTGCGAGAAAAATATGCTGAGCTGTGCTGTAAACATGTGCGATTTTGTTTTTTTTCTTCCCAGTCATTTTTAACATAAAACAGGAAAGTTGTTTTTATGCCTACACTTATAATCATACCTGTTCGTACAATGCAACCATTAAACGTGCGGCCATTGAAGCTACTAACCTCACAGACCAGCTCGAAACGTCTCTCTAATAATTAAATAATTCTCAGTCTCTGTTGCAATATTTTTACTCTCCAATTACGCGTTTCGCGCTGTTAGCGCATCGTCAGACTGGAAAAAGACAAATTTTTTGTTACAGTCCGTGTACCTGGCGGGCAGCGAATCTAATGTGGCTAAGGTGAGTAAATTTTGAAAAGTCAGACTTACTTGGGCGGCGATGGAGCCACAGAACTATGTATAGCTGTGGTGGAGATAGCTTAATTTGTGTTGTCATTGGGCCCCTGCAAAGAGGTAAACGTACAAAGTACGTAAGGGCTATTTGAAGTAGAATAAATAGGGACTAAAGGGGTATAGTATGGAAATTAATAAAATGCTTTTTATATGATAAAACTCACCATAGCAGCAGAGGAGTCGCTGTCGCGGCAGGTCCACGTTTACAACTGGTAGTATTGTTAATAACTGCGGAACATAAATGCGACCGTTAAAGCGGTACAGATAAAAATACCGCTTTGTTTAACGGTCGCCTTTATGTTCCGCAGTTATTAACACTACCAGTTGTAAACGTACCGCGGTGGAGTACCCGAGCGGTCTAAAGCGTCTCACTGCGGAGCGCGCGGGTGCTCGCCGTGGAGGTTCGAGTCCTCCCTGGGGCATGGGTGTGTGTGTGTTGTCCTTAGGTTAGTTTACCTAGGTTTAAGTAGTTTGTAAGCTACGGACTGATCACACATAGTTTCGTCCGATAGATTTACAAACATTTGAACATTTTTGTAAACTGGACCTGCCGCGACAGCGACTCCTCTGCTGCTATGGTGAGTTTTATCGTATAAGAAGCATTCTATTAATTTCCATACTATACCCTTTTAGTCCCTAGATATTCTATTTCAAATAGTCCTTGCGTAGTTTATACGTTTACCTCTTTGCAGGAGCCCGATGACAACACAAATTGTTAAGTTACCTCCACCACAGCTATAGATAGTTCTGTGGCTCCATCTCCGCCCAAGTAAGTCTGACTTTTCAAAATTTACTTACCTTAGCCACATTAGATTCGCTGCCCGCCAGGTACACGGACTGTAAAAAAACATTTGTCTTTTTCCAGTCTGACGATGCGCTAACAGCGCGAAACGCGTAATTGGAGAATAAAAATATTGCAACAGAGACTGAGAATTATTTAATTATTCAACACTGTTGCTACACCAGCCGCTACCACCACCACCACCACCACCACCACCACCATCATGGAATGGAACGAAATGTCTCTCTAATAACTCCTTTCCATTTGATTTAGCTGTTCATTTTGATTTCTATCCCCAATCAAGTTCCCGATCGCAATAACAATGAATAAGATCAGAGAGCTGTGAAGGAAGAGAAGGAGTATGGGGGAATGAAATGGATTTAAAAAGGGGGGATGATATAGACGCAGAGAGGAAGGGGAGGAGATGGATATGGTGTGGGGTGAGAGGGAGTGGTGTGAAGGTAGGGGGAGTAGGAGATGGACAAAGGAAGGGGAAGGAAGGGATAGACATAGGGAGAAGCTACTGCAAAGCATTGCCGGGTTTGCTAGTTACTTTTAAATTGTGCGCTTGCTTTGGCGTTTTGTGTATGATATCCTACGAGTCAGAGTCTGTATTTCAGTTTGACTGGTACGGTGTTTCTGCACTTAACCCTTCTATGCATGACCAATATTTTTTTTCACATTTACATACCCTGGGTCTATTGGACCCGTTACGTCTAATACGGTATGAGAATTTAAATGAAAATAAGTGTTTTGTGGATATTATCATGCACGAATATTTTTATTTGAAGGTTCTTGAGTATAAGAAAGCTGTGACTATTTTACTGGCTTTTAAAATCTATAATTTGTATAATTTTAACCCTGAGTAATTTTTAATAGATTATATTATGAAAACTGATACAGACACCACCAATATTTTTCACAGTGTTCAAATAGGTGATCTTGCCATTGTCAAAGCATAAATCATTTCACAAAAAATCACAAATCAGTTTGCTGGTCCTGGTATAAATTTCACCACATTCTGAGCAGGCGTTTTATTTTGCACTGGGGGCCCTTCACTCCATAGCATACTATTTGGAGCAATATAAACGTTAGCACGTTCACTGCTTATTTGTCCTGAGATATTATTATCTAGATCATCATATTCACCACCACCACTACGTGTTCTTCATCCAAAGAGTCGTATGGCACTGTCTGAGGAACAGCTTCATGGTTTTCTTCCGATGCAGAACTTAAATCTGAAAGGAAATCGGCATCTTCAGCTACCCACTTAACAACTGATTCAAAATTTGGGCTTTAAGAACGTATGCTATCCTCTTTCCTGCTCTTTTTTTTTAGATGCAGATCCTGACATTGTCGGAAAAATAATATGAATAAATAACCTCAGTACTCTCTTCTGCTACGGAGTGTGAAAATATAGTGGTTCTTTATGATATTTTTTAGTGTTACCAGTAACACTACTGCTGTGCAGCAAACTCTTATAGTCTTTCTGTACAGCGTCACACACTAATAACCACCCACTGCGATATTTTGCTTCTTACACAACACAGAAGTATGCTGTCTGACAGTTGAACATGCCAAGTTATAACGTTTTCTGCAAACACAAAAATGCAATTTGTTGCAGTAAAGTATTCTCGGTACTGAAACAAAATGTAATTGATTACAACCCAATCTAATTTAACCACACTTTAACGTAAACCACAAGGCCCATCCGACCCAGGTTATGTAAATGTGTAGTATAAAGAAGAAAATTAAAGTGGCACTTAAACTAATGACACACAATTCTAGTAGTATTTGTAATGTATTACTGAATATTGTCAGAGAGCATATCTGAACGGTTGGGACTCAATTTCAATTCTTTAATACACAAAAATTAACCCTCGTATGTAAACGTTCGGTTTGGATCCGACCCGCCAGTTAGAAAAGTGTGTATATCTCTTCCCCCCCCCCCCCCCTCCTCCAGGGCTACGTGGACCCAGGTCCCCTCCCAGGCAGTCATGACGCACGCTCCGTTCAGCCAACATCAGACTTAGGTGAGCACCACATTTCTTTGTTTGCTGTACAACGATAGATTCCCCGATCCAGGGTCGGATCCGACCCATTGTTTATAGTATTGTGCCTCCTCCCTGGGACGGATGTGGCCCAGTGTTTATTATTGTGTTCCAGGCTTATATTGATTATTATGTATAATATTGTTATATATTATTCTTCCAGAGTTCCTGACATGTGATATATAAGTTCCTAATATGTGATATAAAGTCCTGATATGATATATATATACTTGCCTGACGTGTTATATATAAGGTACGAATATTTGATATGTAAGTTCCAGATCTGTGATTAAGTTTCTCAATTCCTGAATTTTATGTCATATACAAAAGGTTCCGTGATATGAGTTTTCTTTAGTCTCTAATCTAAGTATAAGTTTAGAAATGGTTAGAATATAATACTGAAATAATTGTTTTTAGGTAATTCTATTTCATCTGTGTTTCTTCTTCTTTTTTTTTCTTCTTTTTTTATAATGTCTTACTATATTCGAAAAGACAAACATTTCTTTCAGGTGCCTTGGACATGACGTTAACGGCGGAAAAATACCAACCGGAAGTTCCTGTAATTTCGCAGTAAGAAGTATCGTATCTGTGTCTTCAAGATCTTTGAGTAGGTTACGCAACGCAAAGTGACAGCTCAGAATGAAAAACAAAGCAGACGATCATTCTATTTTGTGTTGACACTTGGGTAGTGTTTACCTCAGTCTGTTCATTACTCGCGAAATAACTTGGTGTTTCTTTAGGTATTACGTAATTTTCTTTCCCGTCCGAGAAGGTACGTATCTGTCAATGAATATTCAACTGCTTGTTTTTTAAAATAAATATTCAATAAAAACGTTCTTTAAATCGTGTACCCAGACACAATCTATGTTGTACATAGGCCCCGCTGGCTTCCGTCTAGGAGTTTTCAGCTAACGTTTGTTTGATTTTACAACTTACGTTTCGCTACCACCAATTTAGATTCGGCTTGGCTATCACTGTTAAAATTTTATACTTCATTGCTCTTGGAGGGTGAAACTTTGGCAATGTCAGCAGCTCATAATAGGGTGAAATGTCTGACTAACCTCAAACTTCGACAGAAAATCTCGAGATAGATGCCAACCGACAACATGTCAACAAATGGCCATAAAAGCTTAAAATGTATAATAGATAAGAACTTGGGAAACGTCTTTAAAAATCTGTGTTTCTCAGTATCTTGAAGCTCCAGTAGCTGCGACCGTTATTTATCTTATAATTGCCGATAGCAATAGATTGTTTGGTTTATACCTACCTTGTACCCACAATAAAACAATTTACCCATCTGAAAATATTATTACATTTACAGTGATTTGTTATTAGGACAGTATTCTCCTAAACAGACACACAGAAAACGTCACATATTCGGAAATTTTTATCCAAATAACTGTTTCGTCCTTTGTTTTCTAATCAGTTGTAAATGTAAATAGAAGACAGAAACGTAGAACTAACTTTTAATACATTCAGAGAAGTTCATTTAAAAACGTAAAGATGAAAGAAAAATATTAGGAAAGGAAACGATTCAAACCTACGCCTATATATTTTTCAATTCACGAATCCACAACGCTATCCATTACACTACGATGCCTTTAGATTACTTATACCTACACTTGAATAGTTATGTTGTTAATTTGCTACAAACAACTATTTATTTGTAAGGTAATCGTTTTCGTGATTACTCTTAAAGGCATCATAATCGCATTCTTAATGTTTACAGTTCACAATTTCTGAATAAGCTCAATTTAAAATGGCGCCTGTCACATCGTGCCAAAGATTCTATCCGTGCTGTGTATAGTCTCTGGTCTAAAACGGAAGTGGTATTTTTCCGCCGCTAACGTATACTGGGCCTTAGTCATTCATTACTTTGAATGTATGTAATTGAATGTTAAATAAACTATATTACATATAAAACTATGTGCATTATTGATTCCAGTACTCAGAAATTGCAATTATGAGGTAAAGGGGTCGGATACGACCCAATGTTTATAATTGTGTGGTCACCAGCAACGTTTATAGAGGAAGGTTAAAATTGTTCCCGGGTCCAATGGACCCACGGTATGCATACTAGGGTTAAAAGCTGGCAACCCTGGGTCACTCGTAACCTCGCCGAGTAGCCCCGCCCTCCGCAGCCGCCTTTCAGTAGCCCTACGTACTTCCATACTCGCATTCGCGGCGCCCTTTTGTGTCCGAAATAGCGGTGACAGGGGCGGCCGTGCTGTTCCCCCCCCCCCCCCTCTCTCCCGCTTCCTCGTTACAAACGCCTATCGACCATCCTGGCCGCTCTGAAACACATTCTGCGTGCGCGTCGCTGCTGCCTCTCTCGACACGCCTTTTGCGGGATGGCCGGGTAGGCTTCTAACTTTCTGCAACTCCATCTATACTCCGTTCACCGAAACGAGAGACGTACTGTAAACTAGAGATGGGTTTGAACATGACTCGAACTGTTCGAACAATTTACGTCATACTTCGGGAAATTTCGGGATATGTTCGAACATTCGATCACGGCGCTATCTAGCAACGTCAGTACGTACTGCCACTAGATTTACAGCGATGATATTAATAAATCTTTTCGGCGCTGTGCAGTAAACTACTTATAACGAAGATTGTGTCATTAATGTATTATGGGTAATAATAAGTATGAATGCAGACTGTAGTAGCAGGTCATACTTTAAAAAAAGCAATGAATTTAGGCTATATGTAAACGATAGCAATCGCGATTTAAAATTCTAGTGCTGCGATCTAGCGGCGCCTGTTGGTACTACGTAAACAGCAGCTCGTGTACTGTTCATTCCGTGGTCACAATTACAGTTCATTTTTGTATGAATTATTTCTGTTATTGGGTATTAAATTTCTAATGTTTTCTCTATTTCATCCCCTTTAATCTTGCTTTCCATGCAATTAAAGGGTGGTAACATTTTTGTTACTGTACCGTATAAACAGGAAATGGAATTGTCATTTGCAACCTATATATCTTATTACCACATTACTGTAAACGTAATTTCTACTTATGAAGAATTCACAGTAATGTAACATACTTCCAGAAACAACATTTTTTCCTTTGACTGTTAGCTTTGCAGTAATTTGATGCAGTAATTATGTTATAGTAGCAGATTTTTGTTTATCAATGGATCATATCTGGTAGTGATATCAGACAGGTCACTTATGCACTGTTTCAAACAAAATATATAGTTCATCATAGTGATGCCCTTTTTTTAGATGTACTTCATATGAAATCAGTTCTGAGCAAAGCAATAGCCCGGTATCTTCAAAATTTCCTGCGTACTGTTTGCAGATACGCAGTGTTCGAACAGTTCGATACTGCATCGAGCTCTCCGCTGTATCGGGAAATCCCGAGCATGTTCGAACGCGAGTACCGTTTGCCCAGCCCTACTGTAAACACACCGAGGCGCGTGACCAGGGGTGGACAAACGGGGACGCTCGACGAATTTGGCTGTATCCATTTCAGGTGTAAGATCGTTATATGTGTTGTAATAGAGTAGTGATAATAGGTTTTGACTGTCAACTTCAACTTAAGGAACCAGTTGCTGAATAGTAACATTTAGTACTCATAGTCTATGTGTATCTTCTCTCTCTCACTTGTATCACGTAAGAGTAATCTCATTATGTCGTCCTTCAATTTGAGTCCACCTAAGAAGCGTTCAAAGTAGCAGTAATAAAGTTTTTTTTCTAGAGAAACACATTGTTCCTAGTGTGTATAAAACGCAGCTGTTGTGTGTAGAACAGTCAATGACTAATATTGTTATGAAAACAGTCAATAGAAAGCAACACACTATTTGAAGCCTCCGAGGGAGAAAAACAAATGGAAGTACGACAGGTTTCAGAACGTCTTGATGAGTTTGACTGAAACGCAGTACGTAGAAAAGTTTTTCGTAAGAAATTTTCAATATTTGATAAATTGCTTCCTGTGGTAAGTGAAGATGCAAATTTGCGAAATTTTCTGAGAAAAAAACTTTTGTAGAGTATTAAAAGAAATGAAATTTAAATGTTTGGCTTCTAATAGCACGGCTATATAACAAGACATACAACGACCTTACAAACGGATGCAGCGAAATTGAGCGAGCTACTCTGTTTTGTCCACCCCTGGTCACGCACCTCGGTGTGTTTACAGTACGTCTCTCGTCTCGGTGAACGGAGTATACTTCCGTACACCTTACTGTGTATGGCGGCGGATATTTCGTGTACCATCTTCACTTCCTCCTCTTAGTCGAGTTTGATTCGCGTAATAAAGTTTGGCAGTATGCATCCGTGTGGGCTCCAATCTCTTATGTATTAAGCCCTTTCTACACGGGAACTGAGAGCTTGCGAGATTACCCATGATGCACCAGTCACGCCGTCCGCGTACAGTGTAGACGCGTCCACTTCTACAAGATGCACGCATACCATCGCTAGTAGAGGGTATAGGATGGATCCTATTCTCACGCGTATGGAAATGCTTCGAGCATGCGCAGACGAACGAATGGGGAACTCAGGTGACAAACGAAGTCAAGGCGGGAATTTGTTTGAGAATGTGTACTGTCTCCTGCTCAGAGGAACGTAGTTTTTCGACTCAGTCGTAAGTATTTTAGGAGGTGATACTATCGAGGAATTGCATTAAAAATTTAATATAACCTGTGTACATTTTTATTGGATACAGAGAAATAGCTTTTAATATGAAATCCAAACAAACGTAGAACAAATGTAAATCGAGACATTTTCACTGATTTATCCGTCGGTTCTTGGTAGTACATCACACTTACTTAAAGGTAGAATTTCGTGTATCTTTTACACGTTCATTTCCACTTAGTTACCCGGTTTTCGGCTTACTAGGACATATTCGGACTTTAAACTACGTCGAAAACCGGTTATTTAAAAAAAGTCAATATGGTGATTTACCAAAAACCGACGAAAGAATCAGTCAAATATCCAAATCAGTTTGTTGTACATACCAAGAGCTGTATCTCTGTACCGTATAAAAATTAGACACACATTATATGAAATTTTAACTGCAAATCGTCTTTATTACCATTTTCTAAAATATTTGCTATTTTTCCTGAAACACGCTGTATTAACAGATGAAATATTTGTTTTTTGTTAACATTATTTGAAGCTTTATCAAAGTGAAATGTCTATGTATAGACCCCTGAGCTTGTTCATCATATACATAGGTGCCTCAAACCGCAAGGGCTGGAAGTATGTAATCGCATTTTATAATGAGGATGTTAACACATGTGGGCGACTTAGTTACGCATGAACTGAACAATTAAATAGTTTCACAGTGGCAGTCTAAAACGCAAAAAAATGTTTTAATCATCACAATATGTCATACAGTTTCGAAAAGTGATGTTATGTTAACGTGGCGATTCATTTGCTGTTAAGTTGACAACAAACGAAGTAGACCCGTGAAGCAGGAGACTCAACAAATGCGGTCCTTTGAACGCTTCTTTGTAGTTCGACGGTCTATCGCAAGGGGCGCTGCAGCTGACAACGACTTCCTTGTGCGTGTTGCACGTCTCGTATAGAAAGGACATTATTCTCTTGGTCTTTCGCCAGATATACGTAGGGGAAGCAATTACAAGGTATACAGGTCACGCACATTTTGATGGCCCCTCTGTGATCGGCGGAAGTCGGCTGAGTTCGAATGTCTACGGAATGTTTATGCGCTCTACCAATCTTACCTTAACAGCGTTGTAAACCGTAGACATCGTCAATGTACTAATTTGTGCTTGGTACTGATTTCTTCCACTTTGTTATCTGCTAAAATAAGTCCACATACCCCGACGACGTCTTTTAGAAAAAGGAAGGCTATCCTTGAAAGTGGTATGAAAATGTTAATTGCAACTGTTATTCAATTACGAAAACAAAAAGAAGCAGAAAGCGTTGTTGCACCCGCTTAAGAAGTCCCTGTAAATATCAATATTACGTAGATATTTTCTATTACTCACGCATTAAAGTGTTCCATCTGTGACGCTTTAACACCTTATGTTTCTTTTGGAACCTGTAAGCTAAAGGCCGTAAGTTGGCGGCACTGGGAGAAAGTGGCGGGGCTTGTTCTAATAGCCAATGCGCTACGAGCTAAATGCAAGCTTCAACTCCCAACATTCTCCGCTCAGGGGCCACATTTAAGTGCGTGATCTGTATATAAAGTCCGGGAATACTTCCAATTATTTATTGCACAAGAACCAAAGATTGTACAGATACATATGTCTTTCAAGAAAAACCCTGTATTTTTCTTTTCTTTCTTTCTCCATTTGTACTGCCACACCATAGTTTGGTATTTTGCTGATAGCGCTAGTCACAAACGTTATGAATTCAGGTGCTATACCGGCCATGAGCGGCCCCAGTCGATAGACCACATTCATGGCATAGTGGTGTACCGAGAGGCTGCAACATGTCCAAGTAGGAATATCCAGTAACAGTGCGAAGAAGAATAGCCCGTAAAGTTTTCGACTTGACAAGGCACAAAAAACATTCACCTTTCGGAAAGGAAGAAAGGAATCTTAGGGTTTAACTTAATCACGCTCAAATTCAATGCATTCGTGGGTGGATGCTTTGTACCCCAGATTCGACATTTATGCCAGTTCATGGGTGGCCTCAACGCTAAAAATTAAGCAGTCAACAATGACGTCTTTATCCTTATTCAATTGTTGCAGCTGCGAACAAAACTGAAAACACTTGTCTCTGTCGTCGTCATTGAGCTTCTGCACTAGCTCCATTTTCTTAGACAGCTTCTCTAGCAGGACTTTCCACACTGACACTGAAGCCATTTCGAGTTCATAGGACGCACGACGTTGTGCCAGGGTAAATGGCCTTCCTCGTTGGAAGTTTCCTACCGTACTTGGTTCTAAACATCCGTTGAACAGCTGTAGCACACTTGTTTTTGTCGAACACCAACACACAGAAAGTCCGCTCCGCACCTGAACTCGCCTTGTTTGCCACTAGCGCTCACTATCGGCAAATTACCAAACTACGCTGTACCGGTATTCATGAAAAAAAAAAAAAAAAAAAAAAAAAAAAAAAAGGCTATCTGGGTTTCTCGTCAAAAGGACATATGTATGCATGGACATATGTATGCTTGGTCGCTCAAACATACCCCAAAAATTTGAGTGGGTATGCTCGGCATACTCCCACTGAAAATTTTGGTATTTTTTTTTCTTTACGATATATTTCTTGACTGTAATTAAAATCGACTTTCTCATCCCATTGATGGGCGGTTTGCTTTTGTAATACACAGCTGTAAAAAGATTATTTTAAAACAAACAGCTAATTGAATTCGTAGGCATTAAAATCCAATTGACACGTTAATTGAATGCACTTGTTAAGTCAGTAAAATAACAAATGATGGTCGCAGTACAGAGGATATAAATGGCAATGGGTAGAAAAGCGTTCTTGAAAAAAAAGAAATTTTTGAACATCGAATATTGATTTAAGCCTAAGGAAGTCCTTTCTGAAGGCATTTGTATGGAGTGTTGCCTTGTATGGGAGTGAAACATGGACGATAAATAGTGCGGACAGGAAGAGGATTGAGGCTTATGAAATTTGGTGCTACAGAAGAATGCTGAAGATTAGACCACAACACAACACAAGTCAATATTGTAAAATGAAGGCGGCAACCTTTAATTGTTGTATTAAATAACTAGAAATGAAGTGGGTTTAGTACGATACGATGAAAATGTTTATACTACGAATTTAATTCGCGATATCTTTTGACAACCACATACTTTACCAGTGAGCCGACAAATCTGCTGCGAAGAGTGCCGTATGCCTCCTAGCCAAAGCATTCTGTATATAGACATTCTCATAACAAACTACGAAGGTATTTGTGTTTTAATTGGAAGCTCTACAAAAATCACGAAACGCAACAGCAACGACAGATTATTATTATTATTTTTTTAATTTGAATTTCAGGCTTCAAAAATTTGTTGTCGACAATTCAACGGATTAGTCAGACCTTAGTTCCTGTTCTGTTTGACCTGTGCTTGGAATTACATCTTAATGTCTTGCGTGTGAAAATCGTTAAAATGGATAAGTACACAGGCCTACTGAAATACAAAAGGACTTTGACTGATAATCGTGATTGTGACGGTGATATCGAATCGACAGCGCGTATCAGTAAAAGTGATTCATCTGCGGCATCTTGTGACAATGAATTCTCTGTTACTGTTTTTGATAATTCCAAGAAAAATGATTCCGGCACCGAATGTGACAGCCGCATGGGAAGGACTTTTCAAAAACGTTGGGAAAACATATATACATGTATTCAGTATGACGAAAAAGATGTCAGTTTATTTTTTGTTGTGTAGGTTTGTGTGTGAAAACGAGAAGTTGAAATTACTGTGTATTAAAAAATTACTTTTCGCCTTTCAGACATTAAAATGGTCCTAAATGAACACCAGATGAAGCAAAAAAGAATACAACACCCCCTCCCCCCCCCCAAACCAGGATACGCCACTGAGAATGTCCCAAGATTTTCAAAAGTCGGCGCCTATGATATGTATGTATCTGTATAATTTTGGTTCTTATGCAGTACATAATTGAAGTGTTCTCGGACTTGTGTACAGCCTGAATTTGTCGACTGCAGGAGAACTGCATGCTCTCGCAACGTAACAGGCGTCCGTACCACGATATAGAACGCCTTTCTCGCCGCGTCTACCACTAGAGTATCTGTGTGATGCTTTCGCGCTTAATGAGATGCTCTCAGTTGGATCTTCTCTACGTCTTCTGTCAACCACACTGATGAGCAATACTCGAGCGTCAAACCGAACGACTGTTTTCTAACATACTTGTTAACGTACTACACATCCTAAGGATTCTTCCAAAGAATCTGCTTGGCATCTCCTAACATTAATTTTATAGGGTCTGTGGTCGACATTGCAGTCAGTATACATTTGAAAACTCCATAAATCAAAGAATAATGTAGATAGATAGGTAAAAATTGCCACACATGCTTGGAATGAGATGGGGCTTTATTAGGGGAAAAAAGTTCAAAATGTCCGACATATGGCGCTTCATCTGATCAGAAAAGCAATAATTACCATATCAAATTCCTCAACAATAGCTGTAGCCAAGGAATTATGTTGTGAACAGCACTGTAAAGCATGTCCAGAGTTATGGTGAGGCATTGGCGTCGGATGTTGTTTTTCAGCATCCCTAGAGATGTCGGTCGATCACGATACACCTGCGATTTCAGGTAACCCCAAAGCCAATAATCGCATGGACTGAGGCCTGGGGACCTGGGAGGCCAAGCATGACGAAAGTGGCGGCTGAGCACACGATCACCAAACGACGGGCGCAAGAGATCTTTCACGCGTCTAGCAATATGGGGTGGAGCGCCATCCTGCATAAAAATCGTACGTTCCAGCAGGTGTTTATCAGCCAGGCTGGAGATGATGCGATTCTGTAACATATCGGCGTACCTCTTACCCGTCACGGTAGCAGTTACAAAACGAGAATAACGCCCCATCTGTCTGACATTTTTTGAACTTTTTTTTTGTTCTAATAAAACATGTCATTTCAAGCATGTGTATCAATTTTTACCTCAATCTACATTCTTCCGTGATTTATTATGTTTTCAAATTTATACTGACTTTTTGATCACCGGGATGCCTAATGCCAGATATTTTATAGAAGGAACTGCTTCCACTGTTTGTGCGTAATTATATACGATCTCCTTTTCTTTATAATCGCAGAACCTTACAATTGTTTATTTGAACCTCAACTTCCATTCTATGGAGCATACGTTGATACTTTTAAAAAATGCATGTTGCCAACCTTCAGCTGTTTATTACATTTACAACTTTACCGGTTTCGGTTATAAACCATCATCACGAAAGTAAATTAAACGGGCAGATTCCATTTGTACATTTTCCGTCACCATATCCATGTCAAACAATAAAAGATACGTAAAATGTCACTTGACATTACGTCTTTATGGTAAATAAAACAATGCCAAGCAGCATTATAGTGAACCAGGGTCTAAGAATTGAAAGAGTATCTAACGAAAATACTTAGAAATACATACTTGATGTGATAAAGTTAACAGAAATCTAAGTATTCATGGTGTGATGATATTTTCACACAGAACTTGTTAAAAATGTCTGCAACTGGCCGACATCACAGATACAGACCTCTAGTTTTGCGCATGTGATCGATGACGCTTCTTGCAAACGGATAGCTGTTTTTTTTTTCCTCCAATCCTTAGGAACGCTTCACTCTTCTACAGATCTACGGTACCCTCTCCAAACGCGTTGCCACAATGCTGGCAACACTCTTGTCATAATTTCTACCGAACTCCCACTAGTGAAAGCTTCCATCGTTGGCCAACACGCTGCTGAAATTAATGCGATTCCTTTGCTGTTGTGGTGAAAACTTCCCGCTCAAATGAAACCGTAATTATTTTCGCGTCTTGCGGCACTTTTGGTGGCTACCTCTCTAGGAATCAGCACTGACATCCAACTCGCTCCGTTCGTACACGAGATGCAGAAAGTAACAAAGATTGCTTTGTTTCTAGAATTCCCGATGGAGTTCGATACAGTTCACATTTTCAGACGAGTTAAATACGTGCGTGCGAAATATCACACGTATTTTTTTGACGAGATTATAGAGTTCCTGTCAAATAGAACACACCACATCGTCCACACAAAAAGTGAAAGGACGTGTGTTGTCACTGGGCACGAGACTACGTCTAGTTAGTTCAGCTAACTGGCGCAAGTCTTTTTATCTGACGCTACTTTCGGAACTTTGGAGATGTGATCATGAGAGGATTTGAAGAGGACAAAAATCTGCCCTTGAGAAAGAAAATCTCGTTCTCGGCCAAGAATCAAACCCGGGGCACCGTCCTTCCGAATGCGAGTCCAATGTCTTACCACTGCGCCACCTCGCTCGGTTGCAAAGTCTGAAAACTGTTTACAGGAACCCATCGATAGGTAACAGAACATGATACAGTAAGTTATTCTGAAAAAATTAAAAATTGTCTCTACAGTGGGACCTTTCTTAATCAGCACAAATCGCTTCTGAGTGTCGTCTGAAATGCGAACATATTTTTCTGACTGAAATCATGTAAAAGTAGGATAATTTGTTCCATTCCGAAAAATACACACACAAAAAATCTTCGTCCAACAATGTAAAAGTTAAAGCAAAAAAAGGGGGGGAGTCACCAGAATATTTTTATTTGGAAGGGAGTCGCATATCCGAAAAGGTGAAAAACACTACTATAGATGAAGCCAGAGAACAGAATACACCCATAGGGTGAATACGCCATTATGGAGAGGTTCGAAATTTTCTTCTGTGCATCCCAAAGTTACGACTTATTGCACATGCTGTAACGAGTGAGGAAGTGCTTAGATTACTATCTTCCTGTTAGTATACTACGAATGTCTTACTATCTTTCCCAACATACAATGTCCTCCTTACGGCAGAGGACGATCCAGCTATTGCCCGTTCCAATGGAGACTTCGCTCATGGAAGATAACTATGCAAAACAGGTAAACTGAGAGAAGGATGTCGAGCCTCTACTGCTATGCGCTTTGTAATTGACAGTGTGCTATGTGCGAAGTACTCGAAAATAATATTTTTCTTTGTTCAAAAAGGAATTGTTTGAATAGAGAGACGTTACACGAGATGTACTATGCATGCACAAAATGAGAAAAAAATGTAACAACAAAACATCGACTAATATCAACTACGAAAAAAAGAAAATGCGAAAAGTATTTTTCCGACAACTTCACGGACGTATGAATTCAGTGAGAACACTACATTACAGCAGGCTAGCAGAAAAAAAAGAAAAGAAAGAAAGAAAAATCAATCTTTATACGATGCAGTTTCAGGTAAGCAGTCACAACGGAATAGCCATACATGATCTTAGGCTGAAATAGAAAACCAATTCCAAATTTGTAACACTGTTAAAAGAAATAAAAAAGGCCCAAAGAAGGCAAGCTATCGAAATATGTCTGGGCAAAAACAAGAAAAACATTGTGTATCACAAGTGGTGGGGTTTTCAAACATCAAATTAATTCAGTGAACAGCTATCATCAACACGACCTAACTAAACTCAGTGATTATGTACGTACGCACGCTGTTGCACATTAGTCCATCGTTAATAATAGAAACAAGTAACATTGGATTTTGTGTGTGAATGATGATGGCATCGCCACATAACACGAAACTGTAGCAGGTCGCATCGGATCCTTCAGAAGACACGATACACAAATAAGAAGAAAATTATTTTCATGGACATTCTTGTTCGCTTCCAGCAAAACACCCCCAGAAAAAACTGTGTTCACCACCGGTTACCAACATGTGAATTTCGAGGCGTATGCTATTGTGTCAGCTCGTAAATCGTCATTACAAGCACACTCGAAATAAATTGGAACGTGTAAAATGTTAATGTTCAAATAATTTTGTAAAGTCATAACGTAAGAATAATATCTTCAATTCGCCAAGCGTTGGAACGACCATCGTAATTCAATTAGTCGCTTTTATGGCCGGTGACAGATATTATCGAATTCTTGTAATCACAACAGCTGTGGGTTCCTTGTTTTGGAACGAATCTTATCACTGCTGAGGCTGTTTGTCAGACCGCAGTGTTAATCTCTCGCTGACTTGGAATTTTTGGTGCCTGTTCACGACCTTCAGTGCATCAGTATCTTATTTTGAATGCATCAGTCCTACGAGAAAGAAGCGACTATATAACATGCCGCCGATGATTTTTCTGTCAAGCATTTAAATGTTGATTTCAAAGCACAATGTAGATGCAAGTGTAGATGGAGATGATTATTAAATTTCTGCCACGTGAATTTCGAACACTGCAGACGCCCTGAGTAAAACACTATTCTTTTTAATGTTCAAATGTTTGTAACGCTTATGGGACTAAACTGCGGTGTCATCAGTCCCTAAACTTACAAACTACTTACGAACTAACTTATACTAAAGACAGCACAAACATCCATGCCCGAGGGAGGATTCGAACCTCCGACGAGGGAGGCCGCGCGATACGTAACGTGGCGCTCCAGACCGCTCGGAATATCTGAAAAATGGTATTGAACTCTGTTGTGCTTGTAGACTCAGTTTTTCCGATTTTAAAAACCTGATACCAATCTCTACAAGAATTAAAAATGAACATTGTCATATTAGTATACTAACGTGGTGATAACATTTTATTTGCGTTTTACTGTCACTTTTTTCGAGTCACTTTCATTTTCTTTTCTTTCCACAATGTGTTTCGGAGGTTTACACCTCCATCTTGAGATAGGTTTTTTAAAATTTTTGTATGCTAATGTGCCATGTGTACCATTGTGTTATTGACCCTAAGTCAGCGAAAAAACCGAATCGGTACTCCAGAATATGGCTCTGTGCAGTTCTATTGAAGAATTAAATATAAAGTGGTAATAAAACAGTTACAAAAGCATACCTCCAGTGGGCACAGATTCCTCCCTATGTCACAGTTAACAGAAAGCTTTAACCACTGGAGGTATGCTTTTTTAATAGTTGGATTTCCACATTGATATATTTACATTCTATTCTTCAGTGGAAGACCTATACAGCGGCATAATCTGAAGTTGCGTTTTTTTTTTCCGTGAGAGTGAATGTAAAGTTATACCACAGCGCATACGTCACATTTACAAACAAAAATAAAATACCCGACGCAAGATGGAGGTTGAAACCTCCATGACGCGTTACGGGAGGAAAAGGAAAGTCACTGGTAACAGTAAAACTTGGGTTTTAATCAGTACCAAAGTTGTATGTGAAGCAAGGATATGACAAACTGTCTTTCAATTTTCTTCGTGTACTTAAATGTTTAAAAAAAATACAGAGAGAGAGAGAGAGAGAGAGAGAGAGAGAGAGAGAGAGAGAGAGAGAGAGAGGACAACTTGCAAGATTAGGCAGTTGATAGTTACAGGATATGTACATTAATATGGTCTGTAGAGACCTGAACCATGTGGGGCTGCGAGTGCAAGGGTAACATTGATATCGCGGTACAACTACACGTACCAGTAAATTGGGCTTGTGCCTCTTCTTGTCACTATAAACCGATATTAACTGACCAGTATGACTTGATCAGACGTGCAGACGTATACCAAACTGTACCGTCAAAGCAGTGAGCTTTAAACTGGGCGCACTATTGCCGTAAGAGGATGCGTTTCATAGAACCGGAAAATTGGCGCTCGTGTGAGAAGAAATATTTCTGGAGCAACAGGTCGTGCAGAATGGTTTCAGGAAGGCCGTAAAACAGGACGAAACGGGTTAGGTAGCACCACCCATGCCAATCCCCACAGGCGCAGCCAGAATAGGATTTCGGGAGGGGTTTTCAATTAATGGACACTGTAGTAAGATGTACTGCTAATAGAACTGCAAATGGCACTAATTTCATGCGTACTGTATCTTTTTTCATTGCAAAGGACTGGATACTAGAAAGTCAACATGGTTTAGAAACAACATTAGAAAACCACCTCTTGAGAATCTAGGTATTCTCCAAAATAGGTACAAGGCAAATCATATCCCGATGATAGATAAATGTAGATTTAAACAAGGATAGCAATCAGAAAGCTACTGCGTGAAGGTTTCAATAACTTCTGAAGCATTATCAGAGAAGCACTCCCTAACTGAAATGTTTGCGGTACGTGAAAGCTGTCAATGGCTAGACGGGAACCTTAATTAGTTTATATAGTAACGTCAAGAAATATTGACTCACGTTGTAATTACTAATAGTGGTGTTGAGAAACAGCTCAAATAAGTAAAGCACAGTGTACCTCCAGGGCCCAATAGTTCCTAAACAAAATATCCGACGGTTTTAGTCCCCTTAGTTCCCTTTTTACCATAACTTAGCGTGGGTTTCTTGATCAAAGAAGAGTTTTTAGTGATTGAAAAACAGACAAGTCACACTCATCTATAAGGAGCAGACATACTGAAAGAAGAAACCTGGAGAAAACTACAGTGCTCGTTATTTCAGTAGCAATCACCATAACTGTTGACACATTTAATCCAAGACGGTCACTTCCTCGATGTTTGCAGTTAGGTACAGGATAAGGTGTGCACCTCTTTCTCCAAAACATACAAATGGCCATGAATGTATTTCTTCAGAGCTCAAAAAATAAATAAGGGCATCGCATGGGAAGAAATCGGGATTGTGTGGAGCATGTTAACAGCTTCCCACCCTTGGCATAATTTAGGCGGGCTTTATCCTGATGCAGAATGATGCCACTTCTTGTTAGCTAAATTTCTGGAGGGGTTTGAACCCCGGAACCCCCTCATCTCTCTGGCTACGACCATGCAAGCCCCCCCCCCCCCCCCCCCCCCCGAGAAGATGGACACATCTTGCGTCCTCTCAGCTCTGGCGCAACAGTCTAAGAGTGTAATACACTGTACACTACCAGGGCTGACAATCCGTCGCTGTTTATTACGGCTTGGGCAACGTACACGTCGTATACTTCTGCCTCTGCCTTTAATGTGCCGACTCAAGGACCTCATGTTGTGTTGTGGTATTGGGTACAACAACAAGTTACAGTTGGTTCTCGTCGATGGCACTGTGATCAGTTTCATCTACGTTAATGATATCCTGCAGTTCTAAGCCCACCCAGACGCTATTTTTCAGGAATATAATGTACGACCATACTGTTGCGTCACAGGATGTCAGCCTATTGCCCTCGACCGCCATACCACAAGACTGCTTCCTGTCAAAAATGTGTGGGAAACAGATGAAACGACGATTGTGCGCCAATGCGAACCACTACAGGTGATCTTTGGAACCAGGTGAATGCAGCATGCACGGTTACACCACAAGACGCCATTCACGTCTTATAAGAGTCGATGCCATCACAGATGGAAAAAGTTCTCAGGCCCCATGGTGGACCCTGCGCCATGTATGCAACAGAACGTGCTGAACCTACGTGACTGAAATATTATTTTCGTCAGAACATATTAATGAAATGTCATCTGGTTCTTAACTTCCGATCTCTATTCTTTCTAGGTGTTCTGTTAATTTTGAACATGAGTGAGTATTTGTTGAGAGCCATTGTCATGTTTCCACCCCAGATATTGCTTACATTTTATACTCGTGAAATCGGCTGAGATACCTAGGTTCTGAAGTACTGTCAACGGCAGAATCATTTAAAATGGTTCGACGTCTTTCTGTTGGTTCTACTGAGTGGAGACAGAATTATGGCAACCAAGATAGCCGGAAATAACAAAGTTGCTGCAGAGGGGTTGGTGTTGACTTGTGTGTGCTCTACGAAACGAACTACACAAGCATTTGGGTTCAGATATTGTAGTGAGCAGATTAGTACAATGCAACAACGTGACTTACCGAAGCTGTGGCATGCAGAGCCTTATGCAGGTTGAAAGCGGAACTGACACAGAGGGAGGTGGCTGCAGCTATTAGAGTGTCCCAAAGTGTAATTTCCAGGACCTGCACGCGATTTCAGACAACAGGAACCGTTAAAAAAAAAAAAAAAGCCGAGGCCAATGTCGTTCACAGGTAACATCAGCAAGAGATGACCATTATCTCCGGTTAACATACCGTCGAGACAGGAGACTGGATGCAACTCAGCTACAACGCACCCTCCAGGCAGCAACAGGCCTCGCAGTATCAACACAAACTGTCCGAAATCGCATTCGGGAATCTGACCTCTACTCACGGAGGCCTATGGTGTGTGGCCCATTTAAATCACTTCACCATTTGGCCCGCAGAAACTGGGCGGAGGAATAACAGGATTGGAGTCTTAACGAATGGCGTCGGGTTCTGTTCACAGATAAAATTTTTTGTTCAGCCGGGTAATCGTCATCTGGAGAGAACATGGAACTCTGAACAATCCTGCTTATGTGAGGAAACATCACCATATCATGGTGGTGGACGATTGATGTGGGCAGGAGTCAGTATTGGCGGACGTTTGGACCTTTGTGTTGTTCAGAAACACGCGTTGACCGCTCAGAGGTGGAGAGACGAGATCCTTCCACCGTTTGTTGTGTCCTACGCTTGGAACATAGGAGATGGTTTTTTTGGCGGTGGACGATAACGCTCCATCCCACAGCGGTGCACTGGTGGACATCATGCTTGAAACTGAAGGAATTGAACGTTGAAGTGACCAGCTTATTCCCGGACTTAAACGCGATTGAGCATGTCTAGGATACACTTGGCACACGCACTGCATTACTGCTGGTAAACCTTCAGGGTATGGTGGCCGTGGTCTATGTGAAGTTTCGTCCAAGACTGCGTTGAACATTCTCAGTCTTGTCGACTGACGGGTCGGACCTGGAAGCGTCATATATAACGTAGAAAATGGGGCGTGGTCGAAGTCACACGTGATGAGCAGACATAATCCTTGTCAGAGGTAACAACTTTACTATCGACTAACGCCAAGTCAAAGATGAAAAACTGCTAGACGTCCGACCCGTCAGTCGGCAAGACTCTGCGGAAGAGGAGCGCCTCTGAGAATGTCCAACGCAGTCTTGGACGAAACGTCAGGAAGAGTTTCATAGACCACGGCCATACTCCGGAAGGTTTACCAGCAGCAATGTCATCCGGTCGTCAAAGCCTTCATTTTATGATCACACGCATTGCAGCCAGACCAACAACTCCCACAACGGTTTCAGAGCTAGATATTACACTCGTGGAAGAATGGCCAAATATCCGTCAATAAATGATTGATAATCTCATACTGTCCATGCCCGTCCAAGGTGATGACATCTTACTATAGGGCAACGAGAATAACTTTTTCACTATTGTAGTAGCTCCATGGTGCGTCGTTCTAACTATACGCCGTGTAAACCACAAGTAAGAGTTCAGACAGCAAACTATCGCACTGTATCTCACACAGATTACAGATTACAATATCTCAATAAAATATCTTACCACATGTATACTGTATATATCTCACCTGATCCCGTAATTGTTTTCACCAGTGTATTTTGAAGGACAAATACAAATGACCAGTTTGTAGTTCTAGGTCCCAAGATGTAATACATGACGGCAGAAGTAGTGGTTGTGCAAGCGATTACATAACGTTCAAGTGTAAAAAAATAATGTTAACTGAACGCATTAGTAGATCTCCTAAAGAAGCTATTGCCGCGGTCTAAGCCACTGTATGCTGCTCGCCCTCGTTGTAAAGCTACACACGTAAAGCGCTTTGTATCAGATCTGAAAGTCGTCGTAATTAAGTCTTCACATTAACTAAGCTTCGTAAAAATTTCTGAATACAAACGAACATTGTTCTTAACGTTTATTTTCCAGTGTATATATAAGACAACCCCGTGGGTATTGCTGCACAGTATACCTTACCAAAGAATCAAGAACTGTGTGTTTTGTGTGTTTAAATACTATGGCAGAGTTATTAATAGATAATAAAAATAGTAGATGTAAATGTAAATGTAAATTAGACATGAACATATGAGGTATGCAGTGTTTAAAATTCAGTCGACATGAACTTGATGAAGCTATAAATGTATCACGTTATACGTGTCTAAGAATGAATTAAGCTACACAAAAAGTAGGAGCTTGCTTTATTTCTTGAAAAACAAAAATAAATCTTACAAGAAAACTACTTGGGCTCGAACAAACATATCTGTATGAACGTTTGGTTACAGTATCTCTAGGTACATCTCAATGTGCTGGTGGGTGTAGTTTTTATGCAAAACTTTGCAATCGTGCTCTAGATAGCACTGTAGATGTAATTGTAGACGCCATACGAAATGCAGATATCTGAACTATAACTTATGTAATAATGTAATAATCGTCGTACATGTTCTCTAGCGTATTGTGATCAAAAGCCGTGATGATAGTTGCAACTTTAACCTTCTTCTCGGAAGACTGTTGGTATTCACTGTCATTCCTTCCATCGCCTCTTCCCGCACTTACCGTAGCACTACCGTTAGCAATGAGTTGTTCGTCATTATCATCCCTATTATCATCATTATGTGCTAGTGCTACAACAGTATCTAACTTATGCTCATATTTCTGTACCATAACAGATACGAGAAAGCAAGCGAATGATTCATCTACACTAATACCATCTTCAAGAAGAATGGTTCTTCGTAACTTCATCTCAACCAATCGCAATACTTTATCAGGATTGATTATCAATCGCCGCTCCATCTGACGCTTCATAACACAAATGTCACAAAACGCAACTTCGGAGGCACACTGCACCGTCCCTACTGGCGAACCGACAGGTCAAAGTGCAATGTGGCAAGGCACACGGAGAGCCCTCTAACGGACGACTGCAGAGTTTTGCAGATGCGGGAGTGTCACTAGTGCAATAAGGTATCTATCTTTACATTATCTCTCGTACGATTTTGATGTATGTGTGTTTTTTCGAGCCCAGCTACTTTCCTTGTTAGTGCAAAAGACGAAAAGTAAACTTGACGTTGTATGACCTGTAATTGTCATTCGTTGGTTGCACTAAGGCATTGGATGAAACTGCTCAATAAATGCAATAAATATCGCGATTTCATGATGAAACACGGTGTTGGCGGGTTAATGAACAAAACAACAGTCGCCCAGCAACGACGCGTTTGGATGATTGTACGGCCAGCGGGCTGCTTCGCACTACAGAATGAAACAGCTGTTCACAAGTCGCGTTCGTAGTCCGTTAGACGATTGCAATGTACACACTGTCTGCTACGACGCACGGCGTGAATCGACAAACACTTTCGTTGTCTGTGGGAGTACTTTCGTTAGCTGTTGTTTCCTTTGCGAGCCGCTACCTACGTCAGAGCTTGCGAATTCTGCGCAGGCAGGCACTTATGACGCTATCCGCATAATCGTCTTGAGATCAGTCTCACATTACCACACTGTAAACTTAGCGCTGTAATTCCCGCGTCTCTTAGGAGCTTCATTTCCCACAAAAAGCGCTATACGCACAGCCAGGATTATCCGGATAGTAAAGCTCATAAAACGTTGCTCGTATTGACTGGATGCACACTAATATACGATTAGTTACTCTTACATAATCAGCACCTCTGTTATGGTCTTCAGTCCGAAGGCTGGTTTGATGCAGCTCTCCACCATACTCTATCCTGAGCAAGCCTTTTCATCTCCTCATAAGAACAGCAACCCACATCCACTTGAATCTGCTTAGTATATGCGTCTCTTGGCCTCCCTCTACGATTTTTACCCACACACTTCCCTCCAATGCTAAATTTACGATTCCTCGACGTCTAAGAATGTGTCCTACCAAGCGATCCCTTCTTTTAGTCAAGGTATGCCAAAAATTCCTTTTCTCGCCAATGCTGTTCAGTAGGAATGTATAAGATGAACATCAACAAGACTAAAACGAGGGCAATGGAATGTAGTGTCAGAAAATCAGGCGAAGCTGAAGGAATTAGACAATAAAAGTAATAGATGAGTTTTGTTATTTCGGTAGCAAGATAACTTCTGATGGCCGAAGTAAAGAAGACAAAAAATGCAGAATAGCTATAGGAAGAAAAACGTTTTCTAAATGCCAGTGATAACAAAATTAGCTTAGTTATCTCTGTACTATTTTTGTTTATAAGTTTGTTTAATGAATACTCTTATTTTATCCGTCAAAAATATGTTAACTATCATTAACCCTGAGGTACAAATAAAGATTTCTTGATAACTGTAATGAAGAATTTCCTACTTGTTACTACGACTTTTCTCGCGCTCATTCTCACCAGTGTAAATGTATGGTCCATCTGTCTACATCAGAGTGCGGAATTATGGAAGATATGTTTTCTACTCACATAATGCGATGTTTCTGCTAGTCTAGGCATAGCACTGCCAGCACATGTCCATACCTGCAACACGAAAAACAGTAAAAATCATATTGGTAAACATTACGCGCACATTCACAGACTACAAAAAAATGTACTCAACAAACACCAATAAATTTGTTAGGAAATCCTTTCTGAAAGCATTCATCTGGAGTATAGCATTGTATGGAACGTGTACCATAAGCAGTTCAGATAAAAATATGATAGAAGCCTTTTGAAATGTGGTGCTACAGACGAATAATGAAGATTAGGTGGGTAGATGACGTAACTAACGAGGTGGTGCTCAAAAGAATTGGGGAGAAAATGACTCTGGCATATCCTCACTTAAGAGAAGATATAGGTTAATCGCACACATTCTAAGACGTCATCAACTTGGCATTAGAAGCAAGTGTGCGGCGTAAAATTCGTAGCTGTAAACCGAGGTACGAATACATTAAGCAGATTCAAAAGGATGTAGGTTGCCGTACGTATTTTCAGATGAAAAAGGTTGCACATGACAGGGTAGCGTGAAGAGCTGCACTAAACAAGTCTGCGGACTGAAGACGACAACAACGACATTAGCTTCACTGAAATAATCCACACTCTTGTGCATGTAGTGTTGAACAACATTCATAACTGTTCGAAATTTCACTGTGAAATATAGAGGGTGAATGACATACATTTTTTATCGCAGATATTACGGTAACGGAAAGTGCTACTGATATGTGGCTTTCATGGGACGGATTGGTAGTCATGGGCTCGTATTTGCAGTCAATGAGTAGATTTTAATAATGCATTGGTAGTCTATTTTTGTGCAAATTAACACTTTCTAAATGGAACAATGCCTAATGACATTCAAAAACTAAAAAAGTAAGATAAATTAGAATGTGAGTGGAGTTTGTTTCACGACTCTGGTGCAAGTCATTTACGAGATATCGTATCGTGGAAAGTTTCCACAGCAAAACTTGTACAATACCTGTCGTAGCACACGCTAAAGAACAACACGAATGCATACACTGGTGATGTGGATTACGATCAGTAAAGAGGCAACTGCCGCGAAGTAGTAGTCACGTGGTCTAAGCCATCTTGCTATAGACTTGGCGGCCGCTCCCGCCGGACGTTCGAGTCCTCCCGTGTGTGTGGGGGGGGGGGGGGGTGCGCGTTTTGTGTGTGTGGGGGGGGGGGGGCGCGCGTGCGCGTTTTGTGTGTGTGTGTGTGTGTGTGTGTGTGTGTGTGTGTGTGTGTGTGTGTAAGCTAATTTAAGTAGTTTGTAAGTCTAGGACTGATGACCAAAGCAGTGTGAAAGACAATTTAACCATCAAAGATCCTATTCAATATGACCACCGACAATGACAATACACGCTTTCAATCTGCTATGGAAAGATTGCTGCACACGTGTTAGAAATACAGTGGCAGGCTGAAATAATACGTCGCTGCATACCGTCGGGTGTATCTGGTATGTGTTGACGACGTGTTTCAGCTTTCCTCACAGAAAAACACCAACAGGAGTGAAATCCTGGGAACGGGCCGCCAAGGTGGAGGTCCTCTGCATCGACTCCAATGATTTGAAACAATCGGTGAAGCATGCTGTGGTAATCCGTGCACTATGGGCTGGACAGCCATAAATTTGGTGCCACACGTTCCTCCTAGTCTGTAGAGGAGCGTCTTCTAGCAACCGGGCAGATAGTCTGTTAGGAGGCAGCGATACTTGTGCGCGTTCATTGTACCGTCTATGAAAAATGGGCCTATGAGCTGATGGTTAACTATCCCACACCATACATTTATACTCCATGGATGCTTAGGTTCTATCTGACGAAACCAAAGGGGATTGTTAACAGACCAATAATGCTTGTTTCGGCGGTTTACCTGACCTTGGTAAATGTGAATAAATAAGATACAACAGGCATCTAGAGTATCCTGTCATAATGACCTTGTACAAAAGGTAACACGATTTTTATGATCTTTATGGAGAAAGATGTAATTGGATAGAACCCATGTCGCTTGAGAATGCATAGGATACTTGTCTCGCTCATGCCACTTCCTCATGAGATTGAGCGGATACTAAAGTGAGGATCAACTGCAACAGCAGCCAAAATAATTTCCCCCACTTCTCCTGTTACTTGTTTCCTTCTGTTACGAAGTGTTTAAATGTTTGTAGAACTTATGGGCCTTAACTACGGGGTCATCAGTCCCTAAATTTACAAACTACTTGTGAACTAGCGAATACTAAAGACGGCACAAATATCCATGCCCGAAGGGGGATTCGAACTCCCGACCGTAGTGGCCGTGCAGACCTTGACTGGCGCGCCGCAGACCGCTCGGCCACTGCGGCCAACCTTCTGTTACGTTGTTTAGGTGTTACACTGCCACATTCACGTAACTGGCTGAAGAGGATGATGAATGATTGCCAAAATGGGTGACACCTATTGGAGTAAGTTTTCGCATACACTGTACAAGCACAAGTGCCTTCTCCCTAAGCTTTCCATAAACCAAGAGCATGTCGGCCTTTCCTTCATCGGTAAATATTATCGTCCACTGTCACATACTAATTGAGTGGCAAGTCGCAATCCACTCAAGGAACACACATGGACGATGCGAGCAAAACATCATACCTACCAACTACACAGATTGCTTGGGGGGCAAACAGGTGTCAGATCAATACGATCTCTCGTAAATGAGTGGTACTACATTCCTGCAACGAACATCACTGGCATTTTAATTTACCCTACTTTTAGTTTTTAGTGTCAAGAGGCATCGTTCGTTTTAAAAAAAATACATTCGCTGTGTATTATTAAAATCTCTTATTGGCTAACAATCAGGCTCCCTGAGTATCACCCGTTCTTGTAAAAATCGCACGCCAATAGCACTTTCCATTTCCGCAAATCTCAGGTGAAAGTTTTAGCTGACTCACCCCTACAACTGTACTACCAAATGTTTCATTGCAGTCAAAATGTACAAATGTTTGTAGAGATTATGGGACTTAACTGCGGGGTCAAACTACTTATGAACTAGCTAATACTAAGGACTGCACAAATATCCATGCCCAAGAGGGGATTCGAACCCCCGACCGTAGTGACCGTGCAGACCGTGACTGGCTCGCCGCAGACAGCTCGGCCACCGCGGCCGGCCAATGCAGTCAGTTTTGGTCTTGGACCAAAAAATCTGATAGATGACCCGAAATAAACTGTCAACAGTAAACTTTTAAAAGTACAGCTGTGTATTCCTCAAAGCAATTTCTATCTCCATACTTTGGTTCAGCGACTTAGCTATCGTCTCGTGTACCGTGTTGTCGTCTGCAATAATACTGCCGCTAAGGCATTCATTCACCTTTGAAAACGACTGAAAAATCATTTGTCACGAGGTGGAAACGCTAAAACACCACACTTTAAGAGCTGCAACAGTTTCGTGTTTATGTAATACTAGATAACTCTGTTAGACTTCGCTGTGGCTCGTTCTAATCTGAAATGAACGGAAAAGTAAATACAAATATCCTTGCGCGTATTGACTTTCCGAGAAAACACTCCAGTGAAATCACTGAAATTCTTTGCTTTGCTGTGGCAATGTTGAAAACAAGGGAAAGAGGGAAACAGATTTACTCTCAGAACGTCATTGTTTTTCTGTAAAACCAATTAACTGACTACAATTTTTTTCGTCCGTTTTCTGAAGAACCAAAGATAAGACGGTTTACCGACTTGAGCTTGCCTCGTATAATCGCCAATGAGAGTAGAAAGGTATTCTACATCCAGTCCATCTGTTTTCCAGCTTTTATTCCTCTCTGCCTCCTATAACCACTTATCGTTTCTGTCATCTTCTCGTGCCCTGTGTCCCTCTTTCCTCCTTCCTTTGTCCATTTCGTCGCCCCCTTCTGTCCTCTTCCTCTCATCTAGACTCAATAAATGGGAAACCTACGCAAATCAACGTTCGGCTTTTCATGTAAAATCAGCACTGTGTCTAATTTTGGGCATTCGTCTAAATACAGTTGTGCTCAGCTAATTTAGTTCGTTCTTTCTATTGATTAACTCCTATCCGATAACGATTTAGCAGATACAGATTAACTTATCTGCAGCAGAGAGATAACTTTCTTCGAAGTATGCCGACTTATGTTTTGTTCTATATACAGCCAGTGACACAGTGACTGATTCACTGGATGCTTTGTCCTCATTGATGACTGTATTAGCAATGTCTTTCTCTTTGGAAAAGGGAAACTACAAGGTTCTGCCCCATTGTTTAACTGCGAACGGTAGCGATACATGATATGTATTTAGATACTAGTGTCGAGTACTTTTCTTGTTAGTCTTGGACGTGAAATGAAGGGAGACGATGGAGTGATGAAACCAGTATCTTTTTTTTTTTTGGGGGGGGGGGAGGCTGCAGCGTCATACACCCCCCCCCCCCCGGATTCGCCACTGAGAAGGTGGAACATGTTCTGGAAGAACTCTTTTCCTGTAGCATCCGTAGAAGCGGTCATTATTCACAATGTCTAATATCTTAACTTCTCGAGATATCACACTGCACCATAACCACGCTAATCCGGTCCTCACTAGTCCAGCCTCTCAGGTTTCGCTTATCTGAAAGAAGCACACATTGAATTAACGTGCGCAACACTATTGTTAGTTAAACCATGCTTGCTTAGATAATTCTGTTGTTGTTGTCGTCAGTCCGGAGACTGGTTTGATGCAGCTCTCCACAATACCCTATCCTGAGCAGGCCTCTTCATCTCCACATAAGAACGGCAACCTACATCTGTCTGAATCTGCTTACTGTACCCATCTCTTGGTCTTCCTCTGCGGTTTTTACCCCACACTCTTCCCTCCGACGCTAAATTCACAATTCCTTGATATCTAAGAATGTGTCCTACCAATCAATCCCTTCTTTTAGTTAAGGTATGCCAGAAATTCCTTTCCTCCCCAACAATAGATAGTTCTATACATCCGTATTTCAAATTCTGGCGTCATTTGCAGTTCTGTAACACGTATTTTAAAAGGAAACATGTTTTGTACCATAATGCTCCAGTATTATGGCATTTCTGGAAACGGAAAAGTAATACCTAGGAATGAATGTGGATTTTGAATACATGGATAGTGTCAAATACAGCTGGCTCTGTTCGTAAACGAGAGCTACAAACCAGTAGATAGGTGGGCTAGTTGGATTCTGTCTTCTTCGCGCACGCAGGCGTTCGTCAGAGTTCCGCACTGCCGCCATAACAACCAATATAAGTGTGTATATCAGGCCGTGACGTCAGAGATCATCCCATCTGTGCGATGATCCTCCTTGAATACGGAAATGATCTTTTTCGATCATTAGTAACTTTTCACTCTATCACCGACTACAGTAACTACTGCTAGAAGGGAAGCAAGTTTCTTCTAACAAATGTATGTATAGACTCGAGTTTGTATCCATGCTCTCAATAATGCGGCACTTTTGCCAATCTGGCATCCCTAAGTGTCAGGAATGGCCGGATTAAGGAAGGTCTAGCGTACTGCCTCTATTTTTACGCATGTTTATTAATGATCATTAATATAATCCATCACCTGATACATTAATGGGCCAATTTATGCTACTACTTTTTTGTGAGATTTTTGTCCATGTGTTATACATTTTATCAAGTGACTATCATATTCTATAGGATAACTTATTTAAACTGCCGGATTATGGTCAGTCAATTCGCCGGGCGCCGTGGCTCAGCGCGCCCGGTCAGAGAGCTCTACGCGCTCTGTAATAAAAAAAGCTGAGCCAAGAACTAATCGAACAAGAACGAACAAACACGATCAGCGTCCGCAACGAAGAGAACAACCCATTAAAGCAACAAAAAAAAAAAAAAAAAAAAAAAAAAAAAAAAAAAAAAAAAAATGCTCGGTAGCACAGTGGTAGAGTGAGAGACTATGAATCCAAAGGTCGCGGGTTCGATCCCCACTAAGTCGTAGGATTTTATATGTCATTTTCCACTTCTTTCACTTCTGGCATGTTGATGTGAAAAATGTCGATTAGCACCGTGGTTCGGAAACCTCGTTAAACAGGTCCCTAATAACTGGCTGGGTAAGTCAGTTCGATGGCCGGAGGAAGGTAACGGCATACCACCTCCAAACACAAACACGCCTAGTAAAGCACTGTGGTGTTCAAACCAATCTTCGCATTGATAACTGCTTTACCTTATGTAGAACCATAATAGTCTAGTGCGTTCATTGCTTCGTTTACAGATGCCGGTTAAGAACGTAGTGCGTTTTTCTAAATCCGCACACTACATAAATTGTTCCCGCATATTACATTGGGATTATACTACCACCGCGCGCATCCAGAATATAAGTTTACGTGGTCAACTTTATTGGCAACAGGTACTGTCATTTTTGAACTATTTTTCCACCTGGTCCCCTAAAGAACCAAGACACTTGACATACCGTGGTGTTAACTTTCGTATTCCGGTGTTGTAGACGTGTACCGCCTGTGAATATGACTGGCGTGTGACAGGCGTCATCTTCCCCATTGTCAAAAAGCTTGTCCGAAGGCATGCCATTCAGAGCGAGAGGCGTGGAATGCCTACTTAAGGTGTTTTTCTGCTCCGTACGGTTCGGCGCACAGGAACTGTTATGCAAAAGTTTCGGCTGAATCATCCAGCAGACAGTCCTGATCTTGCACCCTGCGATGTCCATTTTTTCTTGCGCTTCAAGAAACTATCATCCGGCCAGCGATTTGACAAGGACTAAGAGTTGAGGCCGAATGTCTCACGCTGGTGAAAAGACAAACTGACACAATTTTAAAATTTCGGTCGCAGCTTTCATCAAAAGGAAAGAAGATACTACAAACACGCAATCACTCAAACAGCACTCATGCACACATAACCGCCATTTCTTGACGCTGTGACCTAAATGGCATCGTGACACTGAGTGTGTAGGGGGTATAGGGGAGGTGAAAGGGTTTAGGGCACGGGTGGCGAAGCGTGATGGCCCTGATAGATGGGAATCTGAGATGCAGTTTGGAAAGCAGCAGATCGAGGGAAGGAAGGAAAAAAAATACATATATAAAACGACAGTTGGCAACTGCCGTACAATAAGTCAATTGCACCTACGACCATGGGTAGCTCAGCGGGTCGGTCAAAAGGTAATACAAAACTAAATAAAAAACCATGTGAAAAGAGGGATAGCTTCTTTTAAATATCCATTTTCGCAGAGAGAAGGCCGCGACGCTCTCGTGGCCGGCGAGAAAGACAGGCCTCAGCGCACACATCATGCCACGTACGCAAGGTAGTTCCGAGGCGGCGCGATCTCTAGCCGATTGGCCGGCCGCTGGGGCAGTGCCCACTGCGTCATAGTGGGCAGCCACTGAGCTAGCGATCGCTACGGGTCGGAACTACTTTGCTTACGTGGCTTGACAACTGCGCGGGGCCCTGTCTTTCTCGTAGGCCAGGGGCGCTCTCTTGTGACGTCAGGCAGAGTAGGTTGCGCGCGCATAGCTGACTGGCTCGCAGCTTCGGCTGTGCCCCAGCGGCTACCCAGTCAACTATGCGCACGCAACCTACTCTGTCTGACGTCACACGAAAGCGCCGCGGCCTTCTCGAATCGCCGCGACTCCTCTACATCTACATGGGGTACTCTGCAAATCACATTTAAGTGCCTGGCAGAGGGTT
Source organism: Locusta migratoria (assembly GCA_026315105.1). Lineage (NCBI taxonomy): Eukaryota > Metazoa > Arthropoda > Insecta > Orthoptera > Acrididae > Locusta > Locusta migratoria. The sequence goes on along the minus strand of CM048744.1, from coordinate 212,578,664 downwards.
CATCGAACCACAATTATACTATTTATCTCCCATTCCATTCTCGAATAGCGCGTGGGAAGAATGAACACCTAAATCTGTGTTCGAGCTCTGATTTCTCATATTTTATTCTGATGATCATTTCTACCTATGTAAGGGGGAGTCAACAATATACTTTCGCATTCGGAAGAGAATGTTGGCGATTGGAGTTTCGCAAGTAGCTCACGCCGCAGCGATAAGTGCCGTTGTTGTAATGATTCTCATCCCAGATCCTGTATCATTTCCGTAACGCTGTCTCCCTGTATCGTGACAATACGAAACGAGCTGCTCTTCTTTGGACTCTTTCGATGTCCTCCGTCAAAACCACCTGATAAGGATCCCACACTGGGCTGCAATACTCCAAAAATGGACGGACAGGCGTAGTGTAAGCAGTTTCTTTTGTAGTTCTGTTGCATGTTTTAAGGGTTCTGCCAATAAAACGCAGTCCCATCCCTACTTAAAACCCAGCCACAGCATTTATTTTGACAAACCAATCAGTGATAGTATTTTAAATCGCATTTCTATTAAACCCATTGATCACCTACATGCAATGGGAATAACAGAAGAGGACCCTAAATGTAGGATCTGTGATGACGGTGATGAAACTGCATCACATCTAATCTTCGAATGCATTGCGTTGGAGAGTAAAAGGCACACAACATTTGGGACAACCAGACCCGAAGAAACTGTGTCTAATAAAGAACTGGTAAAGGGACTCGTTGCACTGTTGCAGGGCATTGGTTGGCTTTACTAGATATGCAGGGAGCTATACCGCACAATAAACTTAGTTTCGGTGCGGGCAGTGGCGGGTTGGACCAAGACTGTTTTGGCTTCCCTGGAAAAATCAAATCAAACCAAACCCATTGGTGGGACTGTGTTTTATTTGATACCTTTGTCTTGAATTAGGATGAGGATTTGCATGCTGACCTCCAAATGCGGAAATGTTTCGCAGAAAATTGTGTAAAAAACTTTTATTGAATAGGTCAATAAGTTTTTGACATGTTTGTAACTGCTTTTAACAACCAACTGCATATGATGCAGTTTGGAATTCCTGTGTGAAGGTCTAGATGCATGCTTACGACACTGTACAAGCCTCTCCAACTATCGGCGGTGTCAGTCAACAGACGAAGTTGACCTGTACACTTTCGTGCTGTAAGTGTCCCTTCACTATCACATCAGAAACCGAGGACCTAGGGATGTTTAGGGGCGTGGAAATTTCGCGTACAGAATTCTGACACACCCAATCACCTGACCATGTTCGAAGTTGTTCTCTCTTTCACGATGTCTAATGAGTACTGAGGTCGCTGATATGGAGTTCCTGTCAGCACAGTGCACCTAATATGAAAGACGTACTTTTTTTTTTTGGGGGGGGGTGGGGGTGGGGGATAGGTGTGTTCGGCTACTTTTGATCACGTAGTGTAGATACATACAGAAATTTTTATAGTATGTATAGATGACATATGTAGCCGACATGTATTAGTTTCCCGTATAATATTGGTCAAGAACTTTATGAGATTTTTTGGTAACAACGTTAAACAATTATTTGTCTTTATATACTAGTAGTACACAAGAATATATTGGCCTCTACATTTGAAAAGACTGTATTTCAGTATGCGCAGATTTATTGTATACGCATGGATGGATATGGAAACCACGTAACGTTGCTTTCACTCTCCCACATGAGAAACGCATACTTCACGTGTGCGGGTAGACAAGCGAATCGCATACACTGCAGTGCCACACGTTGGTCAGAAGAATAAAACTTGCGACGCTGGCCCCGTCTCCCGGAACTAAGGTTTATGAAGTCTGAGACACGCGACCTCGACCTGAGCTGGTGATGGACGGTGCCTGGAACGTGTGCAGCTGGCGAGAGGAATGCCCCTGCGTCTTTCTCCTTGGATGGAGCCCGTGCACGTTCAGGCTGCATTACAGTAAATTCTGCCGACGGAGAGAGCACGGGGAAAGAACCGCTTGGCGCATGTTCCTCCAAGCAGTTGTGGGTTTCCTCGCATTTCACCCTAGAACGTCGTGCAAAAGTACCGACAACAACGAAATTTCTCCGCATTGTCCTGAGACGCGTGGATGCACGTAGCCGCGACATCGCATTTTCCAGTTCTGTATGGTACGACGGAGTAGCAAGAAAGTGCATCCTGTAACTTAAAACTAACATTCTGCTACGTTACTTTCGTACGTCTACATGAAATGCAGGAAGTGTTTCAAAGAGGCCGACACTACTTTCACAGATCTACAGTAATGGCGATAGAATCTTAAGAAGATTGCTAGCTTATGGCAAAGCGTCTTGGCTAAGGGACACAGTATTAACATGCAATTTTCCCAGTTACGTACTCTCCAGTGCAGAGTGCAGTATTCGTTGTGGAGAAAAAGATAAGCATTAAAATACTTTGTGTGTGGAACACATGGGTTCGTTGGGGACGATCTAGACTACGTTTATACTGATTTTCAGCCAAGATCGCAATGTATTTAGATTGTTGATACGTTTCGATGCTACTTAGGCATGATCTTATGATCTAGAAAAGTATAAAGCCTACATCATTCATCTTAAAAGAAATTGTTGACAGTATCGCAGGTATAGAACAGCATTAGTTAGGTTTGTCTTACGGTCTAAAGCGCCTCGCTGCGGAGCGCGCGGTTTCTCGCCGTCGTAGGTTCGAACTCTCCCTGGGGCGTGTGTGTGTGTGTGTGTGTGTGTGTGTGTGTGTGTGTGTGTGTGTGTACTTAGGTTAGTTTACCGTAGTTTACGGACTGATGACCATGCAGTTTGGTCCGACAGATTTACAAACATTTGAACATTTGAATATGCGACGATTATAAATACAGCATATGAGAATGACAGTTCTTAGTGACTTGCAACAAACTTTAAAGATAATTTCAAACCTTTATTACATTTTTCCTCGCTAACAACCACAGTAAAATAATGAAACGGAAAAAATTTCTCGCTTACTACTTTTCCGCTGTTCATAGAGTAAAACTACGGCTTTCGGTATGACGTTGCAATTTATAGTTTCTACACTACATATTGTACCCGCAAGAAAAGGTACAGACAGTATAACGTATACAGCTGAATGTAATTTCGAAACTGTATCACAGTACGACTCTTACTTAAGGAAATATGAGGATATAAACAGTAAAATTCATGGAAAACCGCCCCATCACGCATCAGGTTTCAATCTATTACTTCTTTACTGTGAACTGTATTCGCAACAGATTTTACAGACGTATAGCACTTACACAAGTTAATATATAGTACAAAATTACGCAAATGTACAACATATAATTCAATAAATTAGAAACTGTCACATCTTGCGCTACAATTTAATACATTTATGTGTTTAGTACTAAGACACTCCTGTACTCCAATCAGCTTAAGGAGATTCCTAATAGCTGAAAGTGCTGTTGAGAAATGTTTACCAACTTTGAATTGCTAAACGGTCATGTCTGCAGGCGAAAGCAACAGGAGGGAATGGAGCACTGTAAATCCAACGATTACCCATTATTTCATCAGATCTACCTCTTAACTTCAGGAGACGACAGATTACAGTGACTCATCTGTTATTACGATTAATAAGTCAAAGGGCAATCTATTAAATAGTGCGGAGTGGATCTGACGTCACATAGACAACTTTGTATCGCTTACTCAGGTGTGGGCTCACCAAAGAATTTATTCATATTAGGTCGTGGACAAGTAGCAAGAAATATTGTTTTTAGTCAAGTTTTGAATTAAAATGAATTCATGAACGTTACATATCATTTGTGTTTTGATTACTACCATTCTTGTACATTATTCAAGACAGCTTTATTTCTCATATACTCTCCCACAAACAAAACATGGTTTTAGAGAGAAGGAGATGGACAGGGAGAGAAGGGATAGGAGAAGTATTAAGTCAAGGTCTGAATAAGAAAATAAATATCCGGGCAACGCCGGGTTCTCAGCTAGTATGATACTAACGAGAAATCATCAAATAATACCGTGGTAGCATTCTCCGTAGGTGTGTTGAAAGAACCACATTTTTCTCATACGTAGTTCACGTCAGCTGACAAGATGCAGTAATTTTCCGCGAATCATACGCGATTGGAACAGGAAAAGCAGCAAGTAACAGTGGTACACAAAGCAGCCCGCGCAACACACCGTAGACTGACTTGCAGAGAATTGATGTTGATATATCAATGAATTATACATCATAATGTCACATATTAAAAGACAGCAAAAAGCTATCTACAAACAAGTTATATTACTGACACTTGACAGGGTTTTGCATCCGTTTCTAATGACCCCATTGTCGACGAGATGTTAAATTCTCATCTTTTTCTTTCCTCAGACCTTTTACGTGATCCTTTTTATCTATATACGTCGAAGTCGTTCCATGTAATTTCCCATACCTTGAGTCTAACGAATGGGATCAGACATAAGATTTTACTAAAATGTGTAAACATTTATACCTGATATGTTAAATTAATTGACACCAAAGCCGTAAATTTTTATTATAAATAATTTATTCAGCAACCAGTTTCGACCATATTCAGATTCTTTTACCAAAAGGCGTTTCCTTATCCTTTTACAGAGTATTAACTAGTGTCGTGGATTCCTTCTTACTCAGTTCTTCCATCTGCCACTAACGACGACTGTGATTTCCAGATTCTTTAAGAAAAACAAAAATTCCCCCTACTTTTGGACAATGTCTCGTAAGCTGATGTAAATATAAAAAAGTATTGTCCTGAAGACTGACGGACAGGACACGATAATACAGATTCTGGGAGGACAACTTTCTGCTTTTACAGATAATTTAAGATTGATATGCCTTTGGAGCATAGTACCCCTTGTAAATCTCCTCCTATTCCATGCTCACATTTATGCCTCGTTCCCATCCTACTACTTTTGACCGAACCCAAGTACTTACTCCGTATACGTCGATTCCTCCTACCCTCTACTGCCGAACCCATGAGTTTCTTAGGTAACGTGGCTTCTGCCACGCGTTTACATGACCCCACCACCTAAGCCTGTTCTTTCTAACCTTCATCTATGATGTTCATTTCCAGTTTTACTTTGATTCCTTCGTTATGGACACCCTCCTTCCATTTTACCCTTCTATTTGTACTTGCAATCATTCTTGGTACTTTTTTAACCCTTTCATTCCCAGTGTAGTTCCTAGACAAAACTGTATTAATATCTGCATTACACAGTATTATGAGTACCAACCCTTAAAGTCGCATTATTGTTGAGGAAAAACATGCTTTTAGAACGACTTTTTGCTGCTTGGTGGCGCACGTAGCAACTTCAGAGGCTTTCGTACGAAGTAATGCACATGACCACTGAAAGAAATCCGCTGAACTTCAATTACATGATGAATCAGTCAAACCTTAAGGAACGTAAATTCTACCAAATATCTAGGAGAATTACGAACAACTTAGACTGGAGAGAACACACAGAAAATATTGTGAGGAAAGCGAACCAAAAGTTACGTTTCAATTGGCAGAACGCTTTGCAGATGCAACTCCACCAAAGAGATTGCCTACATCACACTTGTGCGTCCTCTCATGGAGTACTGTTGGCCAGTGTGGGACCCTCACCAGGTGGGACTGACGGAAGACATTGAAATGGTTCAGAGAAGGCCAGCTCGTTTTCTTTTATCACGTTACAGGGGGGGGGGGGGGGGAAGCATCACGGAAATGTTGCGCGATTTGAGGTGGAAATCATTAAGAGAACGACGTTATTCGTTGCGGCACGTTCTATTTGCGAAAATTCAATCACCGACTTTTACTTCTGAATGTGAAAATATTTTGCTAGCACCTACCTACATAGGGAGACATGACCATCCCAATAAAATATGAGAAATCAGATCGAAAACGTAACGATTTAGGCGTTCTTCCTTCCCGCGCGCTATTGGAGAATGGAACTGTTATAGAAAGGTTACGAAACTGATTATATGAACCCTATGCCAGGCACTTTAATGTGATTTGAAGAGTATCTATGCAGATGTAGACGAATCTTTCCAAATTGTAAGTCGTGTTACGCTGCAATCTGTGTTCGCCCATGAGTGTGAGTATGCGTATCGATCGTTTTATTTTAATTCAGCAGCGAATTGTCTTGTCTATGGTGCTGCGGTGAAGATTATTCTGGCAATATTAATCTGACAGTGCTAACAATCCACAAAATAATTTCCGAAGTAATAATGTGAGTCAGTCGTGCGCCTTGGTAGCACAGTGGTAGAGTGCCAGACTACAAATCCAAAGGTCGCAGGTTCGATCCCCGCCAGGTCCTAGGATTTTTATCGGTCACTTTCCACTTCTTTCACCTCTGGCAGTATTGCTCATGTGAAAAATACCGAGTGGCACCGTGGTTCGGAACCCACTTTAAACTGTAGGTCCCCCTATAACTGGCTGGGTAAGTCAGTTCGAAGGTCGGAGGAAGGCAACGGCATACCACCTCCAAACAGGACTATGCATAGTAAAGCACTGTGGTGTTCAAACCAATCTTCGGATTGTTGATTGCTTTTAATGTGAGTCAATGGAAATGTGTTGTGCATGAAAAACATGACAAACATTATAATAGTTAAATCAAAAATATTAAAGCACATTATTTTATGTTTAGGGTATTGTATTAAAACATGAAATACTGAATTTTATTTTTTCCAAAGCAGATTTCATAATGTGGGGAGGAAAGGGTTAATAGAGTAACCTGCATCTACCAACTTACGGGTAAGTAATTTAAAATGTTTTCTAGATACTGAAAGTAGTGGAAAGGAAAGATACAGTTTTATTTAATGACTAACAAACTGTCACTGTTTTAGCCCACCTTAGGTTACGATAGTAAAACTAAAAGTGGGCCTTTGCGATAGTCTTTTGACAGCTCGAATTTTAAATAAAAATAACGGCTTAACCATTCATCTGACACGAAAATTGAATAACCTAATTGGTAGAGGGAAAATTCTCTACAACTTCGCTCTATTATGTTTTTTTCATATCTTGCATCGTTGCAGAGATATTTGCAAAAATAACGGCGATTTGACGATGTCTGTCTGGCTATAACGTGTTCCCACTTTTTTTTGTCGAACCGTTCAATTAATCAGCACCAAATTTTACAGACATAATTGTTGGCTACCAGAGACGAGAACCTCGCTTTTTCAAATATTTCCGACAAGAAATACGATAGTAATACCAAAAAAAGCCGTTTGTAATGTAATTTTAATTGAAAATAAACCGTTCCTCTGACGCGAAAATTGAATAACCGAATTTGTAGAGGGAAAAATTCTCTACAGCTTTGTTCCCTTACGTTTTTTTAAAAATATCTCGTATCGTTTGAGAGATATTTGCAAAAATGACGGAGTTTTGACACCCTCCATTGAATTAACGAAAACCAGCTGTTCGCAGATGTCACGTGACATTCCTCGCCCAGAACTGTCTCTGGCATACGCCATCTTGCGTTGCGTATTTGATGATTTTCTTATTGTAACTTACACGTTGTCATTTCAAAGCAATGGCGCACTGAAGAATTAACAAAAACACGTCGTTCTTCGTACGATAAATGATAATCTAGTGTCTACAAACGCCATATTAGCATCAGTTAACAAAGGCCATCAATAGTATGAGATTAAAAAAGGCAAGTTATAATTGTCAGCCGTAGCGTAGTGGGCAATACGTTGGACTGTGATGCTGAAGGTCAGTGGTTCGGAACCCGCCACTACCTACTTTTTTTCCCTAAAAGGGTTTCAGACACTCTTATTAATTAATTTTTTATTATTTAGATTATTATTTTGTACCAAAAAGTTTGCAAAAACTTATAAAACTACAAATCTAAAGTGGGCCGTAAAATACGGTAGTGCGAGTTTTTTTGTTCTTAATACAAGTATTATCGAAGGTACAGATGGAAAGTTGACGACGACTACCTTGGTAACAATATGACTAAAACCGGTTGTTCTCTTGTTAAAGAGAAGAGCGGTATGTCGTGGTGACCTTGGGTAGGTCAGGAGTGATTGTTATCTGGCGGATGTTGGGCAACTCTTTCTTTTGCCGCGCGCATATGACGTCTTCCCGGGGAACTGTGGTAGCGACGCGTGGCAGTCACGGGTCGGTGTGCATGTGCTTCGCGTCATCAGCTGCCAAGCAAGCGAAAACAGTTTGGTTTCCCAAGTGAGAGATAAGTGGCCTGCGGCAGGCTGGTCTGCTGCCAAGTAATTACTGAGACCTCGCTAATGTCTGCAGACCGCTAGAGAACGCACAGCGCCTAAATTTATGGATGCAAGACCTGCATCTTTAATATGGATTGTTGTTGTTTTTATTAGTTTTAATCATGGCTGTGAAGGCAGCAACTGAACACAAATATTTAGTCGGTGTATTACAGCCCACTGCTTGCTTAATCAAACGGGCGACCATGGTTTCGAGATCTACCAACGGTGTTTTCATCTGACTAACTTTAAATCTATTAATAAAAATGTGAATGTTCTTTTGTGCAAAACCGTTAATCTCCAAAATTCTTGACTGATAGCTTCGAAATTTTGAATAATGTTGCATTCTAATGCAGGTCGGTTTTTAGATGCCTTAGTTGTAATGGCCGATTCGATTGAAACGTTGCAAACTAATATTTCAGAGCTCAATCACAGGTGCAAGGATTATGATATGAAGATCAGCATATCCAAATCGAAAGTAATGTCTGTGGGAAAGAGATTCAAACAGATTGAGTGCCAAATAGGAGGAACAAAGTTAGAACAGGTAGCCAGTTTCAAGTACCTGGGATTTATTTCCTCACAGGATGGCAACATAGCGAAAGAACTGGAATCGAGGTGCAGCAAAGCTAATGCAGTGAGTGCTCAGCTAAGATGTACTCTCTTCTGCAAGAAGGAAGTAAGTACCAAGGCTAAGTTAGCAGTGCACCGCTCTATCTTTCGACCAACTTGTTGTATGGGAGTGAAAGTTGGGTGGATACAGGTTACCTTATTCATAAGATAGAGGTTACAGATATTAAAGTAGCAAGAATGATTGCAGGTACCAATAGATGGGAACAATGGCAGGAGGGTGTCAATGAGGAAATCAAAGAAAAGCACCATAGATGAAGCAGTTAGAGCGAACAGACTGAGATGATGGGGTCATGTTACACGCATGGGAGAAGCAAGGTTACTTAAGAGACTCATGAGCTCGGCAGTGGAGGGTAAGAGGAGTCGAGGTAGACCAAGAAGAAAGTATTTAGATTCGGCGCAGAATGATTTTGAAGTGAAAGGCATAACATCAGACGAGGCAACAATGTTAGCATTGAATAGGGGATCATGGAGACATTTTATTAGAGGTACTATGCTCCAGACTGAACGCTGAAAGGCATAATCAGTCTTTAAGGTTGATGATGATGATAATTTCTTTAATTAGTTTGGGTCGGGAACACAGTAGTAGGGCACTAGTCACGGGTTCGATCTCCGCCAGGTCCTAAGATTTTTATGTTTCACTTTCTACTTCTTTTCTCTCTGGCAATATTTCTGATGTGAAAAATGTCAAGTAGCACCGTGGTTCGGAATCCACGTTAAACCGTAGGTCCCCCTGTAACTGGCTGGGTGAGTCAGTTCGAAGGTCGGAGTAAGGCAATGGCATACCACGTTCAAAATTTTGTTAAGCTTAAGGGACTTAAGTGTGGGGTAATCAATTCCTGAACTTACAGACTACTTATGAACTACCTTGTACTAAAGAGGACACAAATCTCCATGCCCGGGGGGTGGGGGGTGGGGGGGAGGAGGAGATTCGAACCCCCAACGGGGAACGGCCTCGCGCATCGGAGCATAGCGCCTCAATGCGCTCGGCCGCTCCACCTCGGCATATACCACCTCCAAACAGGACCATGCCAACTAAAGCACTGTGTTGTTCGATCCAATCTTTTTGACTGCTTTAGCTTTGTTTAATATACAATCCTTACATATTTAAGTTCAAATGTTTGTAAATCTATCGAACCAAACTGCGTGGTCATCAGTCCGTAGCTTACAAACTACTTAAACCTAGATAAACTAACCTACGGACAACACACACACACACACACACACACACACACACACACACACACACACACACACACACATGCCCCAGGGAGGACTCGAACCTCCACAGCGAGCAACCGCGCGCTCCTCAGCGAGACGCTTTAGACCGTTCGGCTACTCCACCGCGGCGCATATTTAAATTTTTGCGATCTTTTGTAACGACGTCTCCCCATTACAAAATTTATATAATTGAATCTCTGATACATATTTAAAAAATGATGTACTATAAACGAACACATTACAATCCAGAACTTTTGTGGAACATAGTCCTAATGAAGGCTCTGTTAGAGTTGTAAGAGGAGAAAGAGATGAAATTGACGTAGACTTGGGATAGAAGGAGGTGTACAGTGATGATGAGATGGAGCAGGTGGAGATGCGCAGAAAGAGAGGAAAGGGTGATTGGATGGACAAAGAGGGGGAGGAGATGGGGAGGGCTTAGAGGAAAATGGTTAGGAAGATGGGGAGGAGGATATAGACGGAGAGAGGGGGCAGACAGTGGAAGGACAGAGAAAATGAGAGCAGGCAATGTAGGGCGCGTGTCCTCGTGGTTTTTAGGGGAGATATAAGTAGGGGATGCCTACATATTTCCAGTATTTTCTAGAGACTCACGCTTTCCAAATTGTGACAGTAAGTATACTTTAACTAAGAATGCCTCTCTTGCAACGTCTACCACTAGAGTTGGCCGATCTCCGTGAAGCATATTCGCGACGTTATCGCTATAGCGCGCATAAATGAAGCTGTAACGAAGCGTGCTACCCTTCTTTGGACATTTTGCATCTCCTCAATGAATCCTATTTGGTATGCATCCCACACTAGCGAGGGTTATTCAAGTATTAGTTAAACGAGTTTTTTTTGTAAAAAGTTTCCTTTATTGAAGGACATATTTTTAATTATAATGTTCAGAATGCTTAAATGAAACTGCGTTACATTTTGACGAAACTGATTAATCATATCTGAAGCTGACAAAGTATTTGGAACAGGTATTATGAACACTGCAATTTTTAAACGATCTGGAAGGTAATAAGTTATAATATAAATGCCTTACAAGCTGGTTGAAGTACCGGCAGTGAGATTTTTGCAAATAATCACTTGCAGAGCTTTAAGATGTCAGTTTACAAGGAAGTGAGTAAACTGTGCGGCTTCACCAGCCGATTATGAAACCATCATATCTCGAAAACGCAATAAGATATTGCTGTGCTCTCGATTTCATTTCAATAAATCTACTCCGGGAAATGTGACTTTTTGCGTAGTTTGTCTTAGCCAAATGAAGGGCTGATTTTATTTTCATTACTCGTTACAGTTACAGTTATTATCAAATCATGAACAGTATTACAATATATTTTAAACAGTTTGCAGAAGTAAAAACACACTGCATAGACTTTATTCCTTTTCTGGAGTTTGCTTGAGTACGGCCAGTCTCTTTCGAAACTCAAGCAAACTCCAGAAAAACTGCAAACTGTTTAAAATATGTTGCAGTACTGTACACGTAATTTGAAGCTACAACAGTAACTGCAACGAGTAATGAAAATAAAATAAACCCTTCATCTGACGAAGATACCAAACTGTAAGCTACGCAAAAAGTCACATTTTCCCGGAGTAGATTTATTGAAATGGGGTGGTAAGTTTCATAGCTCCGGAACGCAGTTTGCAGTGAAAATTGGCACTTTCAGTACATGAACCTCATGTTTTTCGGGTGTTTCTTTATAAAGAAGAAAAGTTTCGAAAACGGGAAAATGTCACCTTTTTATGAGTGTCAAAAACCAAATTTTGTAATTTTGTGCTGAAGTACGTAAGTTTGAACCTCTGGATCTCACTAATGGATAAAGGAAAAAGGAAGTGGTTTGAGAATATAACCTTAAGAACATATAGTAAAAATTTCGACGATTTGCAATAAATAAAAAGTACAGAAGTGGCCATCCCCACAAGATGAAGTTTAATACCAAAAAAAAAAAAAAAAAAAAATCATGGCTTTTCGTGGCTTTATGAACAACTGGTACTCTTATAACCGATATAAGGACTACTCTAGGACACACGTACTGTGCAAAAACCAACAGATTTCGTAAATTTGCCAGGGCTGCAGGAAGTGCGTAATATTTAATTTTTGACCCTGAACTGTAGGGTACCTAACATTATTGCGAATACTTCTGATATTTACGCAAATGATCTCTACGCCAAGGGATATCGAAATCAGTTTACGCCTTATCTCTGTGATGAACAGAACTCGAGATTTGGGTACCTGAAGAATCTCAAATTTTGCACGCGGCGTTTTACAAGATATCAATACCCTACACAGCCGTGCACGGTATTATACCTTGCTGGATATCCTTTAATTATTATCAAACTGTTTTGCAGCCTCGTAATTTATCTTTTGCTGCAATTAAAAATATGATTACTGGGGTCGAGTAACGGCTTGATGCAGTGATCCTTGTAACGTTGTAACCAAATGTTCAAATCAAATGTTTGTAATTCTATCGGACCAAACTGCGTGGTCATCAGTCCGTAGCTTACAAACTACTTAAACTAAACTAACCTAAGGACAACACACACACCCATGCCCCAGGGAGGACTCGAACCTCCACGGCGAGCAACCGCGCGCTCCGCAGCGAGACGCTTTAGACCGCTCGGCTACTCCACCGCGGCAACGTTGTAACCACTGGTCACAGTTGCGTCTGGGCCTGTTCAGGAAATCTGCTGATTTCTGATTAAAAGTACTACGAAATAGTTCTTTCTCTGAAAGGCGCTGAAATACTTTTCATTTTACAGCAAGATAAATGAGGAAAATCGTTCAGTTTAGACGGAAAAGAAGCAATGATACAAACATGTCATACGTTGCTTGCAGTGGCCATTTTGAGCAGCATCTGAATTATATTTCACTGTAATGTTTTTAAAGTAAATGCCTTTTGCTACTGCGAATGGTTTTATTTTTATATTTATAAGTCACCCATACGCGTTTCGCCTTTGTCTCAAGGCACCATCAGTGGGTGTCCTGAAATATTTACATATTTCTGTTTACACATAAAGGTTAGGTTTCTTACATATGTTCAAAACATTTCATTTCTGATTTAAAACAGTTCGTTGTTTGCTATAAAATGGTGTACTTACAGCACTTGCTACTCCACGTCAGTCTCTTTCTGGCAACCAGGTCGAAAGGTTATACTGTTTTCTGAAACACATTGCAGTTTTCTGGTTCCACTGTTACCTGCTGCCATACTGTGTCTACTGCTGTTTGTTTTGTAGTGTTGCCAACCTTAGCTGATTTGAAATTCAACTGTTTCATTGAAAGTATGTTGAAGGTATCTTTGTGTGTGTGTGTGTGTGTGTGTGTGTGTGTGTGTGTGTGTGGTGGGGGGGGGGGGCTTGTGATTATGTCTTGGAATTTGTGTCTATCATATGGTCAATCAGTGAGAACAGTGATTGATTAGTCAGGTTTATTTGGTCATTTAGTAGCAACTTTTTCTCAGCTTTTGTTTTATATATGTGATAATTTTCTTGTAATGTTACGAGATGTTTTCCATTATTTATTCTAATTACCTTCATGTCTTTTTCTATTGTGGTGGGTTTGTGGTTATATTCTTTTAGATGTTCTGCAAAAGTGAAGTGGTTTGTTCCGTATTTCCATGTCCTGATATGTTCCTTTTATCGGGTTTCGAATGTTCTGCTGGTTTGTCCTACATACCTTCCATCACATGAATTGCATTGTAGTTGGTATATTTCAGCTCTTTGGTAGATATCTGTGTCTGTTTTGATTTTTGGGATATATTTTTGGATTGGGTTATCTGTTTTGAGAGATATTTTCATGCCTTGTCTTTGAAAATATTTATTATTTTATGTGTTAGTTTGTGTTTGTATGTCATTGTGTACCATCTTGAATTTTCTTTTTTGCTTTCATGTGTTCTTTGTACTGCAGTTTGTGTTGTGTGGGTTTATGTGCTGCTTTGCTTTGTTGTTGTCTGTGGGTCTGTATGTTTAGTGTTTTTTGCCCGTATTTGTTTTTTAATTTTTTTGTTTAATTAAATTAGAAATGAAATGTTTTGTACATATGTAAGAAACCTAACCTTTATGTGTAAACAGAAACATGTAAATATTTCAGGACACCCACTGATGATGCCTTGAGACAAAGGCGAAACGCGTATGGGTGACTTATAAATATAAAAATAAAACCCTTCATTCGCAGTAGCAAAAGGCGTTTACTTTAAAAACATTACAGTGAAATACAAACATGTCAGTTTAAAGGTCGGGGAAATTGGAGTGAAGTGGAAGCGCTTTCTTCCTATCTTGGAAGCCAAAAGCGATCCACTTGGCTGGACCGCTGCACACGTAAACCGACCCAGTTGGCAGCCCTGCTCTGTTGCAAGTCGAACACCGGACTCGCTGGAAGAGCGTCCTCTGCCTTTACAAGACGGGCCGCGTCTCTGATTTCTATTGTCATTTCTACTGCGACAGCCTTCGGATTGATTTCCTGGTCACGAGTGACACAGCGCTATTTCTTTTCCGAGTTCGAGAGGTGAGGGAGGAGCAGAGCCTTGACAGGTTTATTCCATGAAATTATGAAGCATGACGAAGTACGGTAAGCGGTGGGTTGTATGCAACTTGTAAAGAACCAGATTGTAGATTGCGAGTCGTAGGTCGTAAAAGGAAGCCAGTAATCGAAAAAAGGAGTGAGACAGATCTGCAACGTTCCCCATGTTATTCAATTTTTAGATTGAGCAGACAGTTACAAAAATAGATTCAAGACAGCTGATGTGGAGGAGAATGCACTACTACGTTCGTTACGATAGTGAATTGTAGGCTCTTACCTTGAGTTAAAAAAAACCACCTTGAAAGATTACAGATGCGAAGTTCATATTCAGAGGACATGATCTACAGTAGTGTTTTAAAACGAATATACGTATTTCGACTGCATATATTCATTAATGTCTAAGACATACGAATATGAAACTTTACACAGATATTTATGAACATCTCAAGTTCAGATTACAATAGTCAACATGTCCTCCATCACCGATACGAAAAATATCACATCGATACTCAAATTACTCCCATACTAGGACAAGCATATCTGTCACTGATGTTATGGCAGTACAGATCCGGATCTTCAAGTCTTCCAGGTACTGTGGGAGTGGTGGTACATAACTGTTGTCTTTAACGAAACCCCACAGGAAGAAGTCACAGGGTATCAAATCCGGTGACAGTGGAGCGCAGCTGAGACATGCTAAGTCGCCAGCTCCTTGTCAGCCAGTCCAACGGTTTGGTAGAGTTTCATTTACCTATAAGTTGTATGGCTTCATAATCAACTGACCTCTCGAAACCACTGTTGAAGCTAGAGAGTCGAATAATGTCGCAAAAATGCACAAATCAAAATTTACGTTTATGCAAAACATGAAAAATTTGTGCAAAATTCTGATAGTGTATAATTTTATAAAGTCTGATATTAGTGTTTTAGTAATGAAATTAATATATACTGAACTGAACAGTGATTTGCGAAATGATTTTTAAAAAAAAATTAACATTTATACATACAGATCCACACTTCCATATCATATGTACACTATACTAAACTCTCAGTAATGTTTATATCATAGCGCATAGTGATGCCTATTTAATCCATCCGATTTGACAGAACATTTCCTGAATGTAAGAGACGAATAAAGAACCTTTAGTGATCATGGATGTATTTGTAAGAAAGGTAAAGCAGTCAATAATCCGAAGATTGGTTTGAACACCTCAGTGCTTTTCTAGGCATGGTCCTGTTTGGAGGTGGTATGCCGTTGCCTTCTTCCAACCTTCGAACTGTCTTACCTAGCCAGTCATAGGGAGATCTACAGTTTAACGTTGGTTCCGAACCACGATTCTACTCGGTATTTTTCACATCAACAACACTGTCAGGTGAAAGAAGTGGAAAGTGACAGATAAAAATCCTACGACCTGGCGTATTTGTATCTAATTTAAAATTACAAAAACAAATTAGACACAAATAAAGGAAACTCTAGAATATTGCACTGGCAGTACCTGTGTAACACTTTCTGCTTTTCCACTTATTGTTTATTTGGCATGCCTGTTTTAGTATAAGATTTGTTTCCTATCTACGTCTATTTTCATCCTCAAAACTAATTTCCGCATCACTTCTTCAAATGCATAAATTTAAACAGAATAAGTAAACTAGACTTACCTGACCACGAATGAGATCTAGTAGTTGTCAGAGAAAGAGGCATATTTCTAGTATCAGTAACGCACTGTTATGGCCTATTGAAATGTATATGGTTGTGTTTTAGCCTCCATTGTTTGGTTTTGTGGTACCTTGTTGTCGCATTGTGGGAAGGAAGAAAGCATTTCGTTTGTTTCAGTGACGTATTGTTAAGGTTTGTTTGTGTTTATATCGTATTTGGCACCAGTGCCAGATTTCAAAAGGCTTAAAAAAAGATAAACCATTTGTTTCTAAGGCAGAAAGTTGTCACATTTTAGAGTAAACTATATTAAAGTTCGCCACATTGTTCGACCATGACTAGCATAAAGCGACAAAAGCGACTGTGACTTAAACCCTGCTCAAAACACGCCAAATTATTGTTGTAGGCAGTTGCAACTCCAGACTGACACGACGAGATGATTTTGACAAACTAGTTGGAAAGCAGTTAGAATACGTGCAACAATTTCCTCCGGAATACGAGGATGTGCAGGACTTTCCTTTACATTATACATCCTGAATCTACAAACCGTCGATGTCATCTGCGAATGTTCCACCCATTCGGGGGATTAGTTTGGTACCTCAACCTGAAACGTCTTTGCACTGTAATCACGGAATGGCACTCAGCAAATTCGAGAACACAAAATGATTTCTGCTGCGGAGTAGCCATTTTAAATACATAGCGGCTACCAAACAGAAGCCAACTGACATCTAGCGGCTATTAATACAAACTAGACTATGATCGTTTCTCAGATCCGAGGCGCAGAGAAAGTAGTTTGGACAAAATACCTATATTCTTTCTGTAACACACTGTGTATTCTGAAGAAATGATTAGCATGTCAGCACCTTGGTTCAGTATGTATCCTGTTGCTTAATGGACTCTGCATCCCCCATTAGCCCTGGTAAATTGTTCCTAGCGTGATGGCATCTACCTATATAAGGCACAAATGGCGTCCTGTGATGTACACGTCTCCGAATCCTCCACTTGGTGTAAACTGGTGATTCCTTTCGGTCACATGCCTAATTCATTGACGTCTATATGCAGCAGGGTTTTGGAACATATCCTGTATTCAAATATTATGAACTGTCTCGAACAGAATGATCTATTGAGCCAAGGTCAACACGGATTTAGAAAATATCGTTCATGCGAAACACAACTAGCTCTTTATTCACACGAAAAAAATGTTCAAATGTTTGTAGAACTTATGGGACTTAACTACGGGGTCATCAGTCCCTAAGCGTACAAACTACTTATGAACTAACTAAGACTAAGGACGACACAAATATCCATGCCCGAGGGGGGATTCGAACCCCCGACCGTGGTGGCCGTGCAGACCGTGACTGTATTCACACGAAGTGATGGGCGCTATCGACAAGGGTTCGCAAATCGATTCCGTGTTTCTTGTTTCCAGAAGGCTTTTGACACCGTACCTCACAAACGGCTTTTAATCAAATTGCGTGGTTATGGTATATCGCCCCAAATTTGCTACAGAACAGGGAAATTTCTGTCAGAGAGGACATTTCGTAGTAATCGATGGTAAGGCATTGACTAAAACAGAAGTGATATCGGGCATTCCACAGGGTAGTGTTATTGGTCCTCTGCTGTTCCTTATTTACATAAACGATTTAGGGGAAATCTAAGTAGCTCTCTTAGGTTGTTTGCAGATGACGCCGTCATTTACCGTCTAGTAAAATCTTCTGAAGATCAAAACCAACTGCAGAACGATGTGAATAAGATATCACTATGGTGTAAAAATTGGCAACTGACTCTAAATAGTGAGAAGTGTGAAGTCGTCCATATGAGTACGAAAAGAAATCCGTTAAACTTTGTTTACAAGATAAATCAAAGGTGAAGGCCGTAAACTCCACAAAATACCTAGGAATTACTATTACTTCAGACTTAAATTGGAAAGAACACGTAGAAAATGTCGTGGGAAAGGCGAACCAGAGACTGCGTTTTATTGGCAGAACCCTTAAAAGATGCAACAGAACTACAAAATAAATTGCATACACTACGCTTGTCCGTCCATTTTTGGAGTATTGCTCCCCAGTGTGGGATCCTTATCGGATTTTTGACATTGGCCCTTTTAGAACCAAGCCATAGAAATATATTGTTGACTCCCACTTACATAGGTAGAAATTATCAGAAGAAAATGATGAATCAGAGCTCGGACGGAGAGTTCGGGTGTTGTTTCTGTCCGCGCGCTATTCGAGAATGGAATGGGAGATGAACCCACTGCCAGGCACTTAAATGTGATTTGCAGGATATCCATGTAGATGTAGAAATGGTATAATCTTCATATGTTTTTAAGTAGGTTTTGTACGCATTTTTTTTTTTTTTATTTTTTATTTTATTTTATTTTTTTTTTTTACGGAAATATGTCCAAATTTTGTTATTTAACACGTCTTTTGAAAATACTCAGTGATGTTACCAACAGTAATCGGTATACAAGACACCAGTGTTAGTATCATTCGAAATATTAAGCAGGCCAGGCACAAATTTGGTCCTTTTGTAGGCAATACGAGAAGCTTCTTATACAGTTTTCAGAAAAATCATAGCGATCTAGCAAGTATCAAATAACTATATACACTATTATTTGTTCCACGATATTATTTATTTTGTTGTGAATCATCTTTCGTCTTCTTACGCTATTTTCAGACAATTAATACTACAGATTATCCACATTACACCAGCTGCTGTGTTTCGAGTACAAAGATTTTACAAAGATAATTGTCAGTCTTCAAGTATTGACGTATATAGACTATATTACAATTCGCTGGTTTTCACGAGAATGGTGTAACATTGGAATCTGGGTGAGAGACATTACACAATTTCAACAAGCATGGTGGCACAATTATACATAACAGCTGTTACTTTAATAATGGTGAATACGGAAATTGGGTCTGATCATTAAGAATTAGGTTTGGTTTCTGAGCTTGGTGCTTTTTGATGGAGAGAATTCCAAGCACTGTTAGCTTTTTGCCTGTATTTGCCCTGTGGAGCAAATAAAAGAAAAAAAACAGAGTATCAAATTGCTTGCTTTAAAAATTTTCCAGCTTCGACGTAAGAAAGTTTTCTCATCCTCGAAATTATTTCTTAATATTGTACTATTTTGGCTTCTGAAGAATTTTTCATGTAATCTACTGTTAAGATTACCTCCAATGTTTTCGAGAGAATCCAGACGAATCCAGATCATCTGGCAGACGGCCGCGGTGGCCGCGGGGACTGAGGCGCTTCAGTCACGGTCTGCACGGCCACTACGGGGTTCGAATCCCCCCTCGGGCATGGATATTTGTGCCGTCCTTAGTCTTAGTTAGTTCATAAGTAGTTTGTAAGTTTAGGGACTGATGACCCCGCAGTTAAGTCCCATAGACTATACAAAGATTTGAACATTTGAATATCATCTGGCAAGCCTAGTTGCACTGACGAAACACTTCCTCTTACACTAGCAACAATTTCCGGACTGCGTACAACACTTTCCCTCATGCCAATAATGCGCCCAGCACGGTTCTAGTGCTGATCATTTTTTGCAGATCATGCAATATACATATCCTGTGATTATGAACTTCCTCAGTTTTTCCAAGTCCTGTTTTTCCTGGACTGCAGATTCATGACCCTGCAATCCATGAAAAAAGTGCTACCACATTCGGTATGATATGCACTGTAGCCCATTACCTCTTGTTTTGTAACAGATAAAGCGTGGTAAACAAGCACAAGTTTCGATGTGAGAGTTTAGCTTCGCTCCCTGTTTTTTCCCCGCTACGCAGCAGCATTGTCTCGGTGGTTCCGCTGCAGCGACCTTATACTTTTAAATCGGTCTCGCCGGCGGTTGCACGGAATTGCATTTCAGTGTTGCCACCCCTAATTCCGTCGCGGAAAGGACATCAAAGTGCGTCGTCTCTCCTTATCTCCAGGACAGGTCGGCGGTGATCAGAGAACTGCGTCCGATTTACGCAGCCTGTCCTGGCCTCAAGTTCTCCAGCACTAATGGTCACTAGTTGCTCAACGGAAGCCAAGGTCACATCCGTCCTCACTCGTTATCTAATACGAGCAGGAAACTTCTCCCCTTAACGACAGTGAAATGGACGGCTGCTTAAGTAACTTCACTGCCACATGACCTAAGCGTGGGCGGCTAGAAGATAGCAGTTTGCTGCGCTCACTCATTCTGCTCCAACTACTAACAAGTAACATTACCCAAGTGGCACTCGCCGATTTCGATACACTTCGAATATGTTTTAGTCTAGGTCAAAGTTGAGACAGGTGTTTTATTAGTGTGTGTCCGTATGGCCCCTAGAAGTGGTGAAAACATTGCCGAAGAAAAAGCGCTAACGTTCGATATTCACACAATACAAGCGTTTGTAACACTCTGACACTATAGCGTGGCAGTCGGCCGAGAGCGTAAACAAATGACTATTCAACGGGTCACTGTAGACAAGTGGTAAAACCTTCTCCGCCAGAGTCGGTTGCTTTGTCGAAGAAAGTCTCACGGTCTATGAAATGATTTGTCTTCCTGCAGTACACAGTAACATGTTCAACGGACCTTAGTTACCGCCAGCAAGCGAGTATGTGACAACTCAAACAGTTCAACTACAACCAGCGATGCCGCATTATGAGTGCCACGGTTTACGCATGACTGAAGTCCATCAGTTTTCCTTCATGGCCACAGGACACTGATATGGTGACCACTATGGGAGATTTTCCATAATGACGCAATCTTAGGGGAGCCGGAGGTTTTTTTTTTGCTATCAGCAATTAAGTGGAACATTCCTCTCTAATGAAAACATTGAATTATTGTTCTATTCGTTCTACAAGTGGAGTTATTACCATTTTCTACCGCGTCTGCAGAGGAAATTGGCAGGGCTGCTGAATGCATCTAATGTGTCTCATGATTCCTGGTGCAAATATAACGCCAAAAAGGACTACGATCACAAGAATAGTTTGCCAGCAGCTGTGATAAACACAATAAAACTAATATTTCATGACTTAGCACAGCCAGATTTGTTACGCAATGTCTACACGAAAAAACGCAGCATCCTAATGAGAGCGTTAACAATTTGGACAGTGATTCCTAAAAGAATGTTTGTATGCATAAACACAACACTTCGGCATTTATGATGCAATAGCAACCTGCAATCAAGGAAAGAGTGTGAAGTATTGAAGGCATTAGGATTTCAAGCTGGAATGAACACTGTACGAGCACTAAGAAATATTGACAGGGAGGGGGTAAGAAGAGCAGAAAGAAGAGAAAGAAATATGAAATATGATGGAACAACAGGCCAGAAGAGAAGACCAAAACGGAAGCTTTTGGAGGATGAAGTAGAAGACCCTGATAATCCATCCTATAGTGCAGGAATGTATCGAAAAACTGTGATAGCGATTTCCACTCAAACTAGGGAGATGAAATTTTTATACAGCACTTCTAGTGGTCAAACTTAAATTGGAACACAGCCATTTAGCAATATGCTCAGTAGTTTCATTTCAATTTTATTAAATAAAGCATTTTTTGTTAAAAAGTGTGGTCATTATAAAATATAATATTGGAAGGAAACTAGAAAAGATACTCCAATATCCATCCATCATAACTGGAATACTAAACCACTCTAAATGTGGAAAAAACTTCAAATTCTTCGGTTTGGTAGATTGTTCATAGAACATTCATATAATATTCATTATACCTATAAAACGAATTATCCCTGTCAAGGTGACCTGTAATGTTTTCCCATCACATTAGTTTAATGCAAATAGCCAATATATTGATTGCTTCATGTATTGGCATCACTGAATGTGGTGCAAGTCATCAAATATTAATCTGACACTATATTATGGCATTCAGCCGCGACCGAAAACAAACGAGGGAAACAAACGTACACCCCTCTTTTCTCAAACTATTTTACAATTTGCGCATCCACAGCTGAAATACATTATTGTTAAGAAATTCGAGAAGGTAACACAGACAGTTAAGTCAGGATTCCTTTCAATGAATTTTCATAATCCGCCTGAGCTGCCTTTAGGTCACGACCGGTTTCGCAGCGTTCAATGTGCATATTCAGGTATGTTCCTTAGTACATGAGGTGGAAATACATACGACGACGTCCCAGTATTCATGTTGGGTGCCGAGTTTTCTGGAGATCCTCCTTTAAGTTTTGAAGGTAAATAGGTTTGTTTGTGACATCATTCAGTGGACGTCTATAGGGTTGAAGTCAACAGTTGGATTACCAAGTTGAGCGCCTAAAATGTTTTATTAGATTGAACGTTGGGAGCGAGATGTCGTCTAGGAGACATTTTGGCATTCATTATTAGTCCTCATATGAGGTACCTGTACTTTTACGGTCACCTCAGATGTAAAAGATAGAAATGAGACAAAATTTAAGTATTCTCATTTGAGGACGTGACGCATGAGGGAGTCAAAGAGTAGTTGGTTTAAAATTCGCAACTGCCGTATGGAAAGCATCTTCTACTGACTCTTGGTCAGTCTTACACTCAAGAGGGCTTAGTACGGTTAGGGGATATTGCAAAATGTGGGAAAACTAGTGATTTGCGGTATAACGTAAATTTACCGAAATTTCGACTTCAGTAAGTTTCGGTTAGGATTTCGGCCGAAACTAGAAGTGAAGCAGAATATTCGGTTACGGTTTCTGCCGAAAAACACGTGTAGGTCGGACTCCAGTAATGATACACTGACGTCACTGAAATACTTATAATTTCCCTGCTGTGTTATTGATAAGTCGGGGCAAAACTTGTTGAAATTTCGCTTGTGGTAGAATGCATCGTTTCGCATGGAAATGGCGCGAACCACTGGTGTTTTTATGATCGAGTATTATTCTAAACGTGATTTCGTGCGGTTCTGAGAGAAGTCAAAAGTGTCGCTGTGACAACACACATCTAAAAAGAAGAGCCTGTTAAAGATACGGTTAGACAGTTTGTGTGTGGGGGTCAGTGGCACTGCAGAAGGCGGCGTCAGTCCCCGGTGAACTTCCGCCGCGGCTTTTATCTGCCGTGCCGCCGGCTGTGATTGCCAACATGAAATGTTTTTGCGCCGAGATAAGAGGCAGTAAAGATTACGCCCAGCCACGGCCGTCTAGATTCCGCAGCCGCCGGTTTCTTGCCGAGAGACAGGCAGCAGTATTCTCACGCCACAGACCGCTCACCACCCACAGCCGGTGGACAAAATACAGCGTCTACATGAAGTCCAGGAACACTTTCAATTATTTATTGCATGTAATAATCCCCATTCCAAAGAAATCAGGCGCAGACAGGTGTGAAAATTACAGATCAGTTTGATAAGTCATGGTTGCAAAATTTTAACACGAATTATCTACAGGAGAATGGAAAAGCTGGTAGAAGCTGACCTCGGGGAAGATAAGTTTCGATTCAGGAGGTACGTAGGAACCCGGGAGGCAATACTCACTTTACGTCTTATCTTAGAAGAGAGATTAAGGAAAGGCAAACCTAAATTTTTAGCTTTTGTAGATTTGGAGAAAGCGTTTGACAACGTTGACTGAAATACACTCTTTCAAATTCTGAAGTCAGTAGGGGTAAAATGTAGGGAAAGGAGAGTTATTTACAAAATGTTCAAATGTTTGTAGAACTTATGGGACTTAATTACGGGGTCATCAGTCCCTAAGCTTACAAAATACTTATGAACTAGCTAAGACTAAGGACGGCACAAATATCCGTCCCCGAGGGGGGATTCGAACCCCCGACCGTAGTGGCCGTGCAGACCGTGACTGGAGCGCCTCATCCCCTCGGCCACCGCGGCCGGCAGTTATTTACGACTTGTACAAAAGCCAGACCGCAGTTATTAGACTCTAAGGGCATGAAAGGGAAGCATCAGTTGGGAATGAATTAACACAGGGTTGTAGCCTTTCTCCGATGCTATTCAATTTGTACATCGAGCAGGCGGTGAAGGAAAGAAAGGAAAAATTTGGAATAGGGATTAAAGTTCAGGGGGAAGTAATAAAAACGTTGCGTTTTGCTGATGACATTGTAATTCTGTGAGAGTGAAGGACCTGGAAGAGCAGTTGAATGGAATGAACATTGTGTTCAAGAGAGCGTATAAAATGAACATTAACAAGAGCAAAACAAAAATAATGGAATTCGGTCTTAGAAAATCAGGCGATGCTGAAGGAATTAGATTAGGTAACGAAACACTGAAGGTGGTAGATGAGTTTTGTTACTTGGGTAGTAAAATAACATGCGATGGTCGCAGTACAGAGGATATAAAATGCAGAATGGCAATGGGAAGAAAAGCATTTTTGAAAAAGAGAAATCTGCTAACATCGAATATTAATGTAAGTGTAAGGAAGTCTTTTCTGAAGGCATTTGTGTGGAGGTTGCTTTGTACGGGAGTGAAACGTGGACGATAAGCAGTGCGGACAGGAAGAGAATAGAGGCTTTTGAAATGTGGTGCTGAAGATTAGGTGGATAGATCGCATAACTAATGAAGAGGTACTGAACAGAATTGGTGAGAAAAGGAATTTTTGACTAAAAGAAGGGATCGCTTGGTAGTACACATTCTGAGACATCGAGGGATCATAAATTTAGCATTGGAGGGAAGTGTGTGGGGTAAAAATCGCAGAGGGAGACCAAGACACGCGTATACTAAGCAGATTCAAGTGGATGTGGGTTGCCGTTCTTATGAGGAGATGAAAAGACTTGCTCAGGATAGAGTAGGGTGGAGAGCTGCATCAAACCAGTCTCCGGACTGAAGACCATAACAACAACATTGCACAAGAACCAAACATTGTACAGATACCATACATATGTCATTTTGAAGAGAAACGCTGTTTTTACATGTATACAGCCAGAGCGTAGTTTGGTAATTTGCCGATAGTCAGCTCTAGTCGCAAACATGGAGAGTTAAGGTGCTATACTGGCCATAGAGTTGACCCTGTCGACTCATGGCGCAGTGGTGCACCGGGAAACAAACTCAAAAGGCTGCAACATGTCCAAGTAGGAATATCCAACAACTGTCGAGGTAACTCCTTAATTAGCATTGTAGGCAAAATATTCTCAGGTATTATTGAAAGGAGAGTGCGAGTATTAATTGAGGACAAGTTAGAGGCTGTCAGGACCAGATCTTTAGCCTACGGCAGGTAATGGAAAAGTGCTATGAGTGGAACAGGGAATTGTATCTATGTTTCATAGATCTAGAAAAGGCTTATGACCGTATTCCTAGGAGGAAGCTACTGTCAGTTCTTCAAGATAATGGTAAAGGAGGCACATGCACTTCACTCACGCTGGGACGTCTGCTTTTCTTTGCTGACGCAAGGAACCCGTCGTAACGAATTTGTTGTGTCAGTGGCCACCCTTTTGGAATCTTTTTACCATAGTTGGTTATAAACATCCGTTGAGCCGCGCGGGAGTAGCCGAGCGGTCTGGAGCGCCAAATTGCGGATCGCACTGCCTCCCTCGTCGGAGGGTAGAATCCTCCCTCGGGCATGAATGTTTGTGTCGTCTTTAGTATAAGGTAGTTCGTGAGTAGTTTGTAAGTTTAGGGACTAATGAGCCCGCAGTTAAGTCCCACAAACTTCATAAACATTTGAACATTTTGAAACATCCGTTGAACAGCTGTAGCACACGTTTTTTTTTTTGTCGAATTCCAACACACAAAAGCTCAGTCCGCCATATTTGCGTCTAGCGCTGACTATCGGCAAATTACCAAACCACGCTGTAGCGGCATACAAAAAAAAATTAATAAAATAAAATATTTTCATGGTTTCTCATCAAAATAACATATGTATGAAATCTGTACTATGTTTGGTTTCTTGTGCAATAGCCGCGGCGGAGTGGCCGAGCGTATTGAGGCGTTATGCTCCGATGCGCCAGGCCGTTCCCCGTCTGGGGTTCGAATCCCCCTCCCTCGGGCATGGATTTTTGTGCTATCTTTAGACTAAGTAGTTTGTAAGTTTAGGGACTGATGAGCCCGCAGTTGAGTCCCATAAGCTTAAGAAACATTTGAACATCCATGTGCAATAAATAGTTGATAAAGTTCCCGGACTTTAGACCCTGCAATATCAACACTTTTCAGCATACTACATCCTGTTGCACGTTGGAACCACTTCGTACGTATAAACACTGAGACACGACCGCGGTACATAATTCACCTAGGTAATCTTTGACGTTGCAGTGCATTATACTTCCTCTGACGATAAAATTCTGTGAATAACCCTGTATCATTAACGTAGATGGACTATGTACTACAGTTACCTTACTGTCCTTCGAAATAGGCACTACCCGTAACGTTGTACTCTGCGTAAAAATCCTGGAAACTTTGCACAACTTGAACATACACCATACTCGCAGGATCTTAATCCTCCAGACTGCTTCCTATTCCTCGAAACACTCTTTGAAAAGAAAGAATTGACGATATTCCTGACATCGAACGAAATGTGACGAGTCTTTTGAACACCACCCCAAACGAGGTCTTCGTGCAAAGTTTCCAGGATATATATCGCAGAGCTCAGTTTTGCATAGTTATGGGAAGTGACTATTTCGAAGCACAGTAACGAAACTGTAGTTCATAGTTCATCATCGGTAATGTTACAGGATTACTCACCGAAGTTTGTCCGAGGTTTGTACGTTTGTTTTTGGGAGGGCCAAAACAAATGATGGGGCTTGATTCCATGGTGGAATTTGTGCTCCACAACTGTATTTCACTTTTAGAAATTTTCAGCTATCAGTCGTAAAATATTTATTTATTGGCAGATCTATATTTCGACCATTGTGTGGTCATTATCAATGCTTAAAAAAGATTAAAATAATTAATTAAAACATCCCGACCAACTGAATATGGAGGTCGAAGTGTTTCAAGTACTTTAATCGTTTTTAAGCATTAATAATGATCACACAGTGGTCGAAATCTAGACCTGCCAATAAGTAAATATTTTTATGACTGATTGCTGAAAATTTCAATGACTGATTGTTGAAAAATTGCTGAAAATGGGTGAAATGCCAGGCAAAGTCGATGACCTGCGGTCAGCTCTTAGACCGTAGGCGGATGAGGCGTCATTTATTGGTTAGTTAAGTCACCATAAGATCATAGGCAACTGCAAAATGATTTAGATATCAGCATGGTGCAAAAATTGGCACTTGACACTTAATAATGGTAAGTGAGGGTCATCCATATGGCCACTAAAAACATTCCGTCAACTTCATGTACACGATAAATCAAATCTACAGGCCACAATTCTATTAAATACACATATCAGTAACAATTAAGAACAATTTAAAATGGGAAGAACACACAGAAAATATTGTAAGGAAAGCGAACCAAAGACTACGTTTCGTTGACAGAACGTTTAGAAGATGCAACAGTTCTACTAAGGAAACTACCTACACCTGACTTGTGCGTCTTATTTTGGAGTATTGTCGTGTATTGTGGGATCCCCACCCCACGTGGGACTGACAGTCGATATACTGAAAGTACAGAGAAGGGCAACTCGTTTTGTATTATTGCGACATAGTGGAGAGAGTTTCATGGAAATGAAACACGAATTGGGAAGGGAAGGCGTTATTTGTTGTGGCGATATCTATTTGCGAAATTTATTTCTCCAACTTTTTCTTCCGAATGGGAACATATATCGTTAGCGCCCAACTACATCTTAATAAAATAACGGAAATGAGATAGATTTAGGTGTTCCTTTTTCCCGCGAGCTATTAGAGAATGGAATGGTAGAGAAATATCTGCCATGCGAGTCATTGTGATTTGCAGTCTATGTAGATGTACATTCCGTCACGATTTGGGCGTCTATATCGTGATACTCAACTTTTTCTGGTACTACTCTCACTGGTTGGATGACTTCTCACCATGTTCGATAACATACTGCTTACTATGACAAACGTAATGCTATGAAATACTGCCGTAATACATAATGATGCACCCACACACGTAACCCAAATGGTTCAGGCGTGCTGAACTGTTGTGAGGAGCTAAAGAACAAACGGAGAGGGCCGATTTACAGTTCCAACAGCGCTGAAGTAATTGGATTTTTTCCTATGCGAATAGATAACAATATTGAATATAGTGAGAGGCGTTGAATTAAAATTTGTGCTGTGGCCGGGATTCGAACCCGGGATCTCCTGCTTGCTAGGCAGCCGCTTTAAATCGCTCAGATAACACAGCGTTGCGGTTAATGCGGCTAGACGCACTGTCTTAGAACACGTCTACCTCCACAACACATGCTTGAAGACAGTCCGTGTAGACCAATTAACGCAACGCAGTGTTAAAAATGTTCAAATGTTTGTAATTCTATGCGACCAAACTGTTGGTCATCAGTTCCTAGTCTTACGAACTACTTAAACTAAGTTGAACTAATCTAAGGACAACACATACAACCATGCCTGAGGGAGGACTCTTAACATCCGGTGCAGGAATATCGGATTGAGCAGGGTATGTATCACGTGACACACCGAAACCGGAAGTTAGCGGCATATCGCTCAATGGAAGCGTCGGCGTTCATACGAAGGAGGATACAATACAGGGAGACAACCTGCACACGAAAAAGAGAAGCCAGCACTTCGTCTAAATACAGCATGTATATATTCCGCGAAGTAGATATTCATAGACCATCATTTGAATATGAGACTGTGTAGTGGCTTGTATTTTCCCGTTATTTTCAGTTTACATGCACTCTTACTTGGTGCGAGATAAATCCCTGTTTGAGTGGATTGGAAAATTGTTTGCCGTTTTGTGGATAATTCTGTTTGCTAGCTACTGAGCGGTGAAGGGTATATAAAAGAACCTGTCAACCAGTGAGCAGTAACAGCATAAATTATTTACTTCATGTTCAGCACCAAAAAGTATTCTTTTAATTATATAGGATTCAGCTAATATTATTTGAAAACCGAATCCTATAGAAACACGGGAATACATTTTTGTGCTGACCATGAAGTAAATAATTAATGCTGTTCCTGCTCTATGATTGACAGGTTCTTGTATTTAACCTTGTCCGACAAGTAAATTTGTTACTCTCTTTCTCTTCCTGCACCGGCAAACATAACTGCAAGGGATAATCACAGCTCTTAGTTTTCCGCACAAGTCCCTCGCACTGTTCCTCACCACAGACTACGAAATTTGTCACTTCGTCCTTCAAAAGCAAATCGAATTTCCTTCCAAACGGCAAACAATTTCCCAACGCAACAAACACGGAATTAATTCGCAATAAGTAACATTTCTCATTAGTGCACTAAACGAAACAGTATACAAGCCTTAATACGGTCCAATACTTACGGAACGCTAAACATCTAAAAGTCCTTCTGGTTTCTGATGCACATTGAACTTAGAAAATTTGTTAATCTTGTGTGTTTTCAGAATTTCCTTTAGGTCCTCCAATGTTTTCTTTGAATCCATTCTTCACTTTTTCGATTTATTTATTTACGTTCGAGAACAAGTACGCGCCAAAAGCACTGAGCTCAATGGTAAATAAAACCTATTTCGGTAGGTCACTTCCGGTTGTGGTGAGTCATGCGAGAGGTTACTACCCTGCTCAATCCGATATTCCTGCCACCCTAACCTCCGAGGCGGGAGACCGCGCGATCCGTACTGTGGCGCTCCAGACCGCTCGGCTACTCCCGCTCGGCAACGCTGGGTTGGTTGAGCGGTCTAAAGCGCCTGCCTAATAATCAGGAGGTCCCGTGTTCTAATCCCGGCCACAGCACAAATTTTTAATTCAACGCCTCTCACTATGTTCAATACCTTTGGTTATTGAATTACTGTTGATATTTAGATAACAGTTTGTTGGAAACTGACACTTTAAGAATCTGTTTCGCGCGATGCATCTTATCTGTATCAAAGCCAACAGAGGGCTTTAATATATATGTCAGTTGTTCATCATATTACTTGTAGCTCAGCAGATCGTGTTGACGGTTCCTCGACAGACTGTCAACTGCACAAAAATAGCCACGTCTGCCGTGAAGAGTGTCCCTGCAATCACGCCTGCTTGTAATCAGCAGCACTCGTCTCTGTAATCAAGCGACCATCGACCGAGAGGTAACGGGCTGTAATCTGCTTCCATAACGAGATTTTCATTCGTCATCAGAATGTAGGTCACTGGAGGATGAGATGTGGCGAGCTCCAAACCCGATCCGCGGTTTATTACCTAACTAATAAAAACTCCCAATTCCATAAATACTAGAATTCCCACGCATTGAATCGTTTCAACGCTGATTACCTTGTAATATGTTAAATAGACAATTTTCAGCATGTAACCCAGGAAAAGTTTATAGGTTGTTTGAAATTGTGTTTGAACCTTTTTGGGAGTCACAAACGATCGTCATTGGACAAATACAGGGTAATCTGCTCTCTATTTCGCGCAAAAAGAGCACGTTTTGATGTTTATGACGTGGTAGCTATTGAATTGTGTGTCGTGCATTGAAATATAACTTTACACACAGACCATTGAATGTTCTTTCGTAACGAATGGCCAATAATCCACGAAGTGCTTGTTGTCGTAAACGAATATGGAGATTTGGGCAATTTTCAGAAGCCCATATTTTACAGATAATTAAAAAAAATAATTTTAAATATGTTCGGCTTCTAATAACACTGCTACGAACCAAAACACTGAGCGACCTGACACTTAAAACAGACGGGGCGACACTGTTTGTCACAACCGATATCAAATACACGTCATCTATGGAGAACACAAAGAGGCTCACTCAGCACTCCCCTCCCCCCTCTCACCCTTGCTTTTGAGCAAATCTGTGATAAAGCACCTTTTGAATTATGTAAGCCGCGTGGTCTGTAGAAGCCAAGGTACGGATTGCGCGGCCGCTCTTGTCTAAGGGAGGTGTATATGTGTGAGTTCTTATTAGTTATTTTCAGTAGTTTGTAAGTCTACGCACCGATGACCAAAGCAGTTTTGTCCGTAAGGTTAACAAATATTTAAATGATGTAAGTTTGATTGATATTTTCATAATGTTGACATTGACGTCAATTTGCACCAGAGTTTTGGAACATAATTCATAGTATTTGAATACAGGTTATCTCGAACAGAATGATCTATTGACCCAAGGTCAACATGGATTTAGAAAATATCGTTCCTGCAAAACACGACTAGTTCTTTACTCACACGAAGTGATGAGTGGTATCGACAAGGGTATGCAAATCGATTCCGTATTTCATGATGTCCAGAAGGCTTTTGACACCGTACCTCACAAACGGCTTTTAATCAAATTGCGTGGTTATGGTATATCGCCCCTAATTTGCGACTGGATAGCGGATTTCCTGTCAGAGGAGAGACAGTTCGTAGTAATCGATGGTAAAGCAACTAAAACAGAGGTGATATCGGACGTTCCACAGGGTAGTGTTATTGGCCCTCAGCTGTTCCTCATTTACTTAAACGATTTAGGAGAAAATCTAAGTAGCTCTCTTACACTGTTTGCAGATGACGCCGTCATTTACCGTCTAGTAAAATCATCTGAAAATCAAAAACACTGCAGAACGATCTGAATAAGATATCAGTATGGTGTAAAAATTGGCAATTGACTCTAAATAATGAGAAGTGTGAAGTCGTCCACATGAGTACGAAAAGAAATCCGTTACACTTTGTTTACAAGATAAATCACTCAAGAGTGAAGGCCGTAAACTCCACAAAATACGTAGGAATTACTATTACTTCAGAGTTAAACTGGAAAGAACACGTAAATAATACCGTAGGAAAGGCGAACCAGAGACTGCGTTTTATTGGCAGAACCCTTAAAAGATGCAACAGAACTATTAAAGAGACTGCATACACTCAGCTTGTCCGTCCTCATTTGGAGTATTGCTGACTAGTATTGGATCCTTATCAGGTGGGTTTGACGGAGGACATCGAAAGGGTCCAAAGAAGGGCAGCTCGTTTTGTGTTGTCACGATTCAGGGGAGACATCGTTACGGAAATGGTACAGAATCTGGGATGGGAATCATTACAACAACAGCGCTTATCACTGCGGCGTGGGCTACTTACGAAACTCCAATCGCCAACATTCTCCTCTGAATGCGAAATATATTGTTGACTCTCACTTACATAGGTAGAAATGATCATCAGAATAAAATACGAGAAATCAGAGCTCGAACGGAGAGATTCGAATGTTCTTTCTTCCCGAGCGCTATTCGAGAATGGGATGGGAGATAAAATAGTGTAAAGTTGGTTCGATGAACCCTCTGCCAGGCACTTAAATGTGATTAGCAGAGTATCCGATGTAGATGTAGATATAACAAAACCGATGCTTCGAATGTCGTGTTCATATATATTAATTGCTGTTCGTTAGTCTTGCTAAAACTCGAGAACGGCTGAATCGATTTAGCTATTTTTAGTCTTGAAATATTCGTATAAAGTCAGGGAAGGTTTAAACGGTGGTAAAATATGGAAAAGTTGTCCGGAAAAGAGGAAAATCGGGAAAAACTGAAACAGTGAGCTGTTAATACCGTTCGTGCAATTGCGATAAAATTTTGTACATTTCATGTTGAAAGCAATAGAAAGGTTCGCATGAAATAAAGATTTGGAAAAGTCGCCCGGAAAGTAGGAAAATTTAGGAAAAAAGTTTCCAGTAAAAAAATAGAGACCGTTAAAAAGGAAAGTCGCAAAATTCGAACCAATTTCCTTTTTCCAATGTGTTTCTAAATGTATTGAACACAAAGTTGAGAACCGTTCATCCGAGTGCGATAAAATTTTTATCGTTTGACGTTGAATGAAAGATGAACATTATTATGATCTAAAAATTTGGAAAAGTAACCCGGAAAATTTGAAAATTCGCGAGAAACTGAACGAGCTTTTTTCAATGGTATATCAACACCATTCGTCTGATTGCGATAAAACTTTGCATATTTTACGTTCAAAGCAAGTTCTTATGAAATAAATTTTTGGAAAAGTTTCCTGGAAAATTGAAAAATTCAGAAAAAAGAGAGATTTTTTTCTACGAAATATCAGTACCATTCATCTCATTGCGATAAAACTTTGCACATTCGACGTTCAAAGGAAAAGAAGGCTCGAGTGAAGTAAAACAACCAAGGTATTATTTTACATGTTTTAAATCTAAATTTTCCTCGCAATGTTACCATATTTTGTCACCATTTAAACCTTCCCTGAAATTCCAGGAATGTGACATGAACATTATCCTGGACATTTCGCCGGCCGCGGTGGCCGATGGGACTTAGGCGCTCCAGTCACGGTCTGCACGGCCACTACGGTCGGGGGGTTCGAATGCCCCCTCGGGCATGGATATTTGTGCCGTCCTTGGTATTAGCTAGTTTGTAAGTTTTTTAGTTAAGTCCCATAAGCTAAACAAACATTTAAACATTTCTGGACATTTGTGCGTGATTTGCCCACTCTTTCCGCCCACTATCGACCCGATGCTTTGATATCTGATGATGCCTTTATAAAGCTACTGGGTCTAAAATACATATGATTTAAATTAATATGGTGTATATTAAGAGGTAAGTGAAGGTATATAAATGACACTTCGATTATTTATGGAGCTGGGGATTATTTGTACGTTGTAACTCGAATACGTCTCCATAATATCGGACACTTCCGGTGCAAAGTGAGGCCACTAGGTTTGACCCATCTTTCCCATCGCGCCGAAACGATTGATTTGATTTTTCCAGGGAAGCCAAAACAGTCTTGGTCTAACCCGCCACTGCCCGCACCGAAACTAAATTTATTGTGCGGTATTGCCCCCTGTTTATCTAGTAAAGCCAACCAGTGCCCTTGAGCAGAGCAAGGAGTCCCTTTACCAGTTCTTTATCAGACACGATTTCTTCGGGTCTACTTGTCTCAAATGTTCTGTGTCTTTTACTCTCCAATGCAATGCATTCGAAGATTAGATGTGACGCAGTTTCATCACCGTCATCACAGATCCTACATTTAGGGTCCTCTTCTCTTATTCCCATTGTATATAGGTGTTTTTTGAAATTCCCATGGCCTGTCAGCAATCCAACCATGAGTCTAATCTCTCTCCTGTTCAGGCCCAGGGTTGCAGAGCTTCTTTTAAAACATGGCTTTGGCATCATTACCTTGCCACGTTTTTGTTGGTAGACTTTGGTCCAATATTCTACCTGCTGTCTTCTGAGCCAGTTACGTAGCTCCAATTTGACCATTGCCTTGGTGATTGCCAGGACAGGTTCCGGTCCAATAAATGTAGTCTCTGCCCCCATCCTGGCTAATCTGTCGGCATGTTCGTTGCCACTGATCCCCGAGAGGCCAGGGACCCACAATAGGTTTACCCTATTGCTTTCCCCTAGCTCCACCAGAACCCTGTGACATTCTGCAACAATTTTAGACCTTGTTGCAGGAGCGTCCAGTGATCTCAGGGCTGCCTGGCTGTCTGAATAGATATAGATGCTACGATCTTTGTAGCTCCTACGCAAATTCTCCTCCACACACGTCCTGATGGCAGTGATTTCGGCCTGGAATACTGAGGCCAGTTTTCCTAGAGAGATGACGCCCTCCAGTCTTGGCTGCACCCCGCCGAAACGATTAGTTGATGGGAGGCGCGTGGTGGCTGCTGCAGAGCGCAAGGTGTCTGGGCAGAGTGGTGCAGGCGGCTCTGCCAGATGGGCGTTACTCACCTCAGGCCGGTAACCGACACCGACCGGCCCACGACAAAACCTGTCGCCGAGGCAGCGGGCAGCGGGACTCGCGCCTCAACAACTGTTGCGTCACCCGGCCTGCCATTTAATACCCCACACCAGCACGACGGCCTCTGCCTGCGACGCCCAAGACATTTCCGGTACGCTCGCCAGGTCCTAGCTCACGGCTGTCGGCGCCCATCAAAATCTATGGCAACCGAAAGTGCAAGTGTCGGGGCTTTCGCTGACCTTCCTACTGAGGTGGTTACTTGGCGTTCTAGGCTTCAGTTCACTTACAGTCTCAATCTTACAATATTCGAAATGTTGTCATCCCTACACCTATAATCCGTTCACCGAATCGAGAGACGGACTGTAAACACACTGAGGCGCGTTATCAGGGGTGGATAAAACAGGGACTCTCGCTCAATTTCGTTGCATCCTTTTCAGGTGTTTTATCATTATTAAGGGTCAAATGCCAATTTTTGCACCATGATCATATCTAAATCAATTTGCATTTCCTTTTGATTTTCTGGAGACTGTACCAACCTATAAATGACAGCATCATCCGCGAACAGTCTAAGAGAGCTACTCAGATTGTCTTCCTAAATCTATATATATATATATATATATATATATATATATATATATATATATATATAAATGAATTGCTGTTCGTTAGTCTCGCTAAAAATCGAGGACGGTTAAAAAGGTTTTGGCTAATTTTAGTCTTGAAATATTCGTTTAAGTCCAGGGAAGGTTTAAACGATGATGAAATATGGAAAAGTTTTCCAGAAAAGAGGAAAATCAGGAAAAACTCTAAACAGTTTTTACCGGCGAGTTATCAGTACCGTTCGTCGAATTGCGATAACATTTTGTACATTTCATGCTGAAAGCAAGAGGAAGGTTCGCATCAAATAAAAATTTGGAAAAGTCACCCGGAAAATAGTAAAGTTTAGGAAAAACCGAAAGCGATTTTTTTTCTAGGAATAACAATCAATTGCCACATTTTTGTAACGGCATGACTAGAGTACGGCTTGACAGGACAAGTTTGTATGAATAAATTTTTTGAAAAATCTACCTGAAAATGGGAAAATTTGAGAAAAAAGTGCGTTCTTCACTGTGTTTTTGATTGAATTCAGCACTGTAACTGACTATTCGCACGACGGAGAGCGATAATTCTTTTTTTTTTTTTTATTTTGTACATTATGATCTTGGAAAAGTTTTAACTAAAAAAAAAATAGGACAGTTAAAAAAGAAAAGTTACTTTTTCAGTGTGTTTCTAAATGTACTCAACAGTATAATTTGATAACCGTTCATCCGATTGCGATAAAAGTTTGATCATTTGACGTTCAACGAAAGATGAACGTTCTTATGAACTTAAAATTTGAGAAAGTTACCCGGAAATTTTAAAAATTCGCAAGAAACTGAAAGAGTTTATTTCAGTGGGATTCGTCTGATTGCGATAAAATTTTGCATATTTGACGTTCAAAGCGAGAGGAAGGTTTGTGAGAAGTAAAACTTTGGAATAGTTGACCAGAAAATAGGAACATTTGTGGAAAACTGAAAGAGCTCTTTTCTTTGGGGTATCAATATTATTCGTACGATTACGACAAAATTTTGCACATTTGACGTTGAAAGCAAAAGTACGTACGTATTAGCAAATGCGAAGCATTGCCGGGTCGACTTGTCTTTTCTAAATATAAGGAACGGTAGGGTACCTATAAGACTTCCCTGGCGAACACCACAGATATTACTTCTGTTCTACTCGATGACTTACCGTCAATAACAGCACACTGCGTCCCTTCTGACAGGAAATCACGAATCCAATCGCACGACCGTGGCGATATTCCGTAAGCACGTAATTTGGTTACAAGACGCTTGGGAGGGTCTATAGAGTTTCACACAAAATTTAACACACACGTGTTGCTCTTCTAACTCTGCCATTAGCAATCTT
This sequence comes from Locusta migratoria, assembly GCA_026315105.1. NCBI lineage: Eukaryota > Metazoa > Arthropoda > Insecta > Orthoptera > Acrididae > Locusta > Locusta migratoria. Next base: position 212,541,935 of record CM048744.1, on the reverse strand, counting down.
GGCGGCACGGCGTTATACTCAATACAGCACCCAACAATAACTGAGAGACATTCAATGATGAAACGACCTGCTACTACTATTTCAGAACAGGCGTCTGCAGGGATGAGAACCGCATTTCGCTCCAACTCTCCACTGGAGCCAAATTACGGATTATCAATATTTTCTCGAAATAGCGAATTTCTTTTAGCGTCACTGTACAACGTATAGATGTTCTACCAAATGGTGACATTTCAAAATTTGTGCCGGGCCGGGACTCGAACCCGGGTTTCCCACTTTTCGCAAGCGGTAGCCTTAACCACTAGGCTACCCGAACACGACTCGAGGGCCGACCCATACTTCCATATGCCACACTGAAAGGCGGGAAACCCGCGTTCAAGTCCCGGCCCGGCACAAATTTTCACACGTCACCATTAGTAGAACATCTATACAGTGACGATAAAAGAAATTCGCTATTGCGAGAAAATATTGATAATGTTATCACTGTAATTCGTCACCACACAGCAAATCACGGATGTTTCGATTTTTTTTTTTTTTAACAGACCTCGTATCTTCGTCATCATTCGCACTTATTTTTGCATGGCGCTTATTTCCATATCGCTTGAATGTCCGTGGCTGTTGCAGTTTGTGGCAAACATAATAATAAACAAAAAAGCAGCCTTGTTAGTCCTTCACCGTCCCCTGCACTCCATAATGACTCCGGAAACGTCGCCGGATGGGAACTTACGCAATCGGCTGAGTTATCCGTCACCTGGCGCTCGCTACGTGCCCAGCAGGGTGACAATGACAAGGTCGCCTGTCTGTGTGACTGCATCCGGCGCATTCAGAGTGACACGCTTTCGCGACGTGGCAAACGGTCCAGCGGCTGGCGCAGTGTAGCAGCCAGCGCCCGTCATGTTTAATGCATGCCACGACCTAGCTGCCACCACCGTCTGACGTCACGGGGGAAAGAGCCTACTTCACTCCGAAATTTACTCCTGACGTCACTTCCAGGAATCTGCCGACAAGCGCCATCCCCTGCGGCTCATAAAAGTGACCTCATAAAAGTGGACACGCGGCTAAAGGAAAACAAAGGGTAACAGCGACATGTAACACAGCAGAATGTTTTCAAATGTTCAAATGTTTGTAATTCTATCGGACCAAACAGCCGGCCGCGGTGGCCGAGGGGACTGAGGCGCTCCAGTAACGGTCTGCCCGGCCACTACGGTCGGGGCTTCGAATCCCCCCTCGGGCATATTTGTGCCGTCCTTAGAATTAGCTAGTTCATAAGTAGTTTGTAAGCTTAGGCACTGATGACTACTTAAACCTAGGTAAACTAACCTAACGACAAACACACACACACACATGCCCCTGGGAGGACTCTAACCTCCACGGCGAGCAACCGCGCGCTCCGCAGCGAGCCGCTTTAGACCGCTCGGCTACTCCACCGCGGCAGAATGTTTTAACCCGTTACGTTCTCAGTACCAGATGGTAATAATTACGCCTCATCTCGCAATGACAAAATAAACACAATAATCACACTAGTGAATCGTTGAAAGTGCGATCTGTAAGGAGTGTTCTTCGAATTTCCATGATGTTGACGAAAGAAGAAAAGATTGATTTCCAATAAATGGTATACAGCAACCTGTGAAATTAAATATTTCTTCAATAAAAACCGTCTTGGTTGCAGGGTGTTTTGCCGCAGTGGAGTAGCCGAGCGGTCTAAGGCGCCTCGCTGTGGTTGCTCGCCGTCGGAGGTTCGAGTCCTCCCTGGGGCATGGGTATGTGTGTGTGTGTGTGTGTGTGTGTGTGTGTGTGTGTGTGTTTTGTCCTTAGTTTAGTTCGCCTTAATTTAAATAGTTTGTAAAGTACGGACTGATGACCACGCAGTTTAGTCTGATATATTTACAAACATATTTGCAGGGTGTTTTATTTTCCTTTTTTCGCCCTTTCGCATGACATAATTTACCCGATAATTACTAAACGGAATTACAAATGTTCAAATGTTTGTTAAGCTTAAGGGGTCATCACTCCCTAAACTTACAAACTACTTATGAACTACCTTATACTAAAGGCGACACAAACATCCTTTCCCGAGGGGGGATTCGAACACTCAATCGTAGCGGCCGTGCAGACTGTGACTGGCGCGCCGCAGACCGCAGGGCACTGCGCCCGGCTAAACGGAATTACGAAACGGGGTTAGAAGGACATGAGCTTGTATGTGCTGATGATGTTGATTCCGTGTGACATTTTTTACAGTTAGACTCCAGAATAAGAGAAAGTTGTTGACATCCAATATTAGTTTAAATATTAGGAAGTCCTTTAACTGAAAGCATTTGTCTGGAGTGTAGCACTGTATGGGACAGAAACGTGGGTGATAAGTTCAGGCAAGAAAAGTGATAGCTTTCGAAATGTGGTGCTACACATGATTGATGAAGATTAGATGGGTAGATCACGTGGGAGGTGCTCAACAGGATTGGGGAGAAAAGAAGTTTCTGGCATATCCTGACTAGATGAACAGATTGGTGGGACACATTCTGAATCATCAAGGAATCGTCAGTATTAGATGGAAGTGTGTGGGGTAAAAATCGTAGCGGGCGACCGAGGGACGAATACAGTAAGCAGATTCAAAAGGATCTAGGTTGCCGGATGTATTCTCAGATGAAGAGTCTTGCACAGGACAGGGAAGCGTGGAGAGCTGCATGAAACCGCGGACTGAAGACCACAACAGGAACTGATCCCAGTTGGGATCGCTTTCGGTCTGCTTGGTGCAAGTCTTTAGGTGGCGGCGCTTGGACGACTTTCTCGTCGATGGTGATGAAATGATGAAGAGAACAACACCCAACCCCGAAAGGAGAAAATCCTCGAGAATCGAACCGGGGCCCTCTGCAATGCAACCCACCACGCTGTTCACTCGACTACGTAGGCTAGATAGTATATAAGGTAAACGAAGCTTACATGGCACTCTCCGTGGTGTGACACCGTTCGTTGGTTTGCGTTCTTTGAATGTTTACTGCATTTCTGGATTTCTTCGTAGCCCAACAAATGATCCGAGTTGTAGGAATTAGAGGTGGAACTGACTCGGTAATTATGTGAAAATAACATGTTAATTTGATAAGACTCAGGTTTTAGCAGCCACAAATGGATACCACGAAAGACTGTACAGAGAGGCAATAGAAATTGTAAAACACCCCAATCATTTCAATAGGATGGAGGAGAGCGTTAAACCAAATGAAATCTGGATTCCGGAGTTGAAGAAATGTAACAGTCTTCCACCGTGGGACAATATTAACGGACGACGGCAATCGGCAACGACGAATTGCGCGCGCATATCAAAAACATCTGATGTCACACCTCTGCGCGCGACCTCTCGTAAACGGAGTTTGGCTTAGTCAGTAGCGAGCCAGGGTGTGTATCGGACATTCAAAAGTGCCACGATCCCCCTTGAAAATGTCCTCCGCAGTCTGGGACGAAACGTTGGGTTTCAATAATAAATCCATAAGACCACGGCGTAATAGCCCGGAAATATTTAGGCTGTGAAAGTTTACGTTTTACATGGTTGCTGCAGTTATTTCAGGCACAAGTGGGGTTGCTTCAGTTCACCAATGTGTAAGTATAACCTGGAAGAACACACGATCGAACTTCAACGCTGTCCTCTTCATTCGTATCCCCTGACGATTTGTTCGCTCTCACACCTGGTTTATCTAAATGGTTGAGAAGAACGGACTTTGATTTTTTCCTTGTTATATATAACTGTAAATTATGTGAAATTATCATACAATTAAATAAATAAATCTGTCAATTTTAGACTAGTTCTTATCAAAAGCCTATATGTAACCATGATTCCCGGATTTATCCTTCATTTCCCCTGAAACTGTGTCATATCGTGCAAGCGCTGATAGGTTATCACATTCCGGCATGTATATTGTCACGTGTGATTATCTGCAGCACAGATTAACACCGAGCTGTCTCTATTGCGTATTACAAGTTTGCGGGCCACAGTAATTCGACGCCATTGTCGCTGACGAGACTGCTTTAGTAATACAGAAATTAACGCTCCATGTTTCATGTTTTATAGCAGCCAGTGAAACAGGTTTCTCGCATAAACAGCGACATCTCTTGGAAATATGAGTACTCAGAGCTGACAAGTGGTATTGTAGATAAATCTCAAGGAAACAATTCGAAAACTTTTGTCGTCCTTGACCAAGTGACGTGGAGCAGTTTTTAAAGTACTGTGTCAAATGTAGGAAGCTTCATCAGAATGAAACTTTCACTCTGCAGAGGAGTGTGCGCTGATATGAAACTTCCTGGCGGATTAAAATTGTGCCTGGGACCTTTGCCTTTCGCGGGCAAGCGCTCTACTACTGAGCTATCCCGACACGACTCACGGTGCCGCCCCACAACTTCAGTTCCGCCAGTACTTCGCCTCCTACTTTCCAAACTTCACAGTAGTTCTCCTGCGAAACTTGCAAGACTAGCAATACTGGAAGAAAAGATATGGTGGAGACATGGCTTAGCCACAGCCTAAGGGATGTTTCCAGAATGGAACTTTCACTCTGCAGCGGAATGTGCGCTACAAAGGCAAAGGTCCAAGGTTCGAGTTCCGATTCCGGCACACAATTTTGATCTGCCAGAAAGTTTCAAGGAAGTTGTTATTTGGCCATCGCCGTGGTTGACCAAACAAAACATATAACGCAGACGTCGACGTGTTTCCTGTAATAAGACCCAGCCGAACCGTTTTAACATTCTTATCCAAGCTGAATTATGCCCCGTCGCTAATGACTTCAGAAGTGGGAATTTCTGATTGTTGCAAGCGATAAAATGCATTCAACGGCGTTAATTGAATACTAGTAAATCGTAGATTATATAACGAATCGAACTCGCAAGTACGGAACTGTTGGAAACTTCTGTTTCCCTTATAAATGAGTTGACGTGCTATTATTCGAAAGCATTCAAGCATCTAACGAAGAAAAAAAAAAGTTTAGAAATTGTTAGAAATTACGTACGACGGTTAGAATTTAAATAGTGGCGACGCTGCTGTGGAGACACTATGCAACGGAATCTACTATTTTCGCTGATAGCACACGTTGTTGACATACCTACATTACCTCCGAGCAAATGGACTCGACAGTCCCCCGTGCGCACGCTCGAGGAAAAAAAAGTCACTCGTGAGCGAGCTGTCTGACGTAATGGTGTCACTGTGTTTTCGAAATAGGAAAGACGGAGTTGGATCAAGATAGAATGTGCCAGAGGTCGTACAGCACGACGGTGTCATCAAGGTCAACAAGGGGGCGTGAAGGAAATCAGCATTGCCGTACAGAACAGTGGGTCGTTGGGTAAAAGCTTCCAACGAAGATCGGCAAACTGTGGAAGACATGCATTGGACAGATCGTCCTAGATTTTTTGGAGCATTACCTGCGAGCAGCTTTGCGAAAGAAGTAGCAACACTTTCTGCGCAACCCACCCACCATTTTGCACGACAATGAGCGGGCGCATACAGCGCACGCAGTGGCTGCTCTGTTCGGTCGATGGGTCTGGAAAGTACTGTACCATCCACCGTACTCTCCGGACTGAAATCCTTGTGACTCTGATTTGATTTCGAAGTTGAAGAAACCACTTCTTGGCACTCGCTTCAGAACTTAATGTTCAAATGTTTGTTAACCTTAAGGGACTTAACTGCGGGTCATCAGTCCCTAATCTTACAAACTACTTATGAACTACCTTACACTAAAGACGGCACAAACATCCATGCTCGAGGGGGGAGGGATTCGAACCACCAACCGTAGCTGCAGAACAGTTGCATAGATTCGACAGGCAGAAGAACGCTCCATTCCGACAATCAACAGGACAGGCTCTGCTAACGGTATACTACCTCTTCCATATCGCTGACAACGGATTCTACACAACGGTGGTGACTTAAATGGTCAAGCATATGGGACTTAACTGCGGGATCATGTCCCTAAACTTACGTACTACTTATAAACTACCTTATACTAAAGACAACACATATCTATGCCCGAGGGAGGATTTGAACCCCCGATGGTAAACGGCCTCGCCCATCGGAGCATAGCGCCTCAAATGCGTTCGACCACTCCGCCGCGGTCGCTGGTGACTGCTTCGAAGTACAGTAACAGGTCAATCAATTTACCCTTTTGTATGGGTTGTGAATAATTAATTGCCACTAAGTTCCAACCTTCGTATAACGCTTTTTATAAGCCATTGAGTGTTCTCATGTTCAAAAACTTCACGAATTTCGGCGAACTGCACCATGTTTTAGGCAAAAGCTAGTTTCACACGAATCTCCAAGAGTACAAGAAATGTTTTCGCAATTGCGAACGTCAATCAGCATCAGCTGCACAACTCATTCGTGACATATGGATTTTTTTTTTTCGACCGGGATTCGAAAGGCTTTTAAGTGAACTGCCGATGCGAGAGGCGTGCAAGTACGGCATATTGGTTTACGGAACCGTTCACGAGAAGCGGGAAAAACTGGATTCGAATTTCGACCCGGCATGAATTTTCACGCGTCACCTATAAAACAGTACAGCTAACACTGATTCTGAATCGATATTGAGAATACTTTCGTTAAAGAAAAAAGACAAAATAAAGAACTAGGATACATCTGTATACACGTAAGGGTACAGTGAATGATCACAGGCTTCTTGACAGTCGCGAAAGACATAACAAAAACGGTTAACAGTGAAATAAATGCATCTCCGGACCTTGGAAATGACTTTCGGGGCGAATAGCACAAATATTTTTCTGTCCTTCTACACGTCAATACATTAAGATCCATCAACATAGAATTTCACTAGCAGCTCCATCAGAAGCATTTATTTGCCACACAACGTAATTGTAACAGTAAAAAAAAAAAAAACTTAGTACAATAAAAAAAGAATGTTTTCACGCCCCATCACTGATGTCTTCACAGTTTGAGCATATTTTCGGGCCTCGCAGGAGTAGCCGAGCGGTCTGGAGCGCCACGTTACGGATCGCGCGGCCTCCTCCATCGGTGGTTCGAATCCTCCCTGTGGCATGGATGTTTGTGCTGTCTTTAGTATAAATTAGTTCATAAGTAGTTTATAAGTTTAGGGACTGATGACCCCGCAGGTAAGTCCCATATGCTTTACAAACATTTTTTGGTGCATATTTTCGGATTGAGATACGACATGGCTGTGCGGGTTTCAAAGAAACAATCGAAATAAAGACATAAAGAAATTACGTAAAACCTAAATATGTGTGCGAGAAACAGGGATCTGAAACGCCGTACTTCTGATTGCGAATCGGGAGTTTTACTGCTCTGCCACCTCACTCACTTTAAACTTGGCCGTATTGCAATGCAGATGTTTGTTTTGCTAATAAACAATTCCTTCGTGCGAAACATCGAAGAGATCTCCACTGTTTCCGTTTATTTTACACGGGGATATGAATACATCCTCGGTCCTATGCGGGTCTCGGGGAAAAAGCAGATCGCTCAAAACAAGTATTGCATATTTCAGCTATCATTATTTGTTTCATTTTGGTATCATGTTATTTTATCTCCATTTCAAAGTATTTTTATGTTATGAGAAACTTTAAAGTCGTGCTGATAGCACGTGTGCTTTCCATAGCGTTGTCGAGGCTCTGCTGAAGTTCTGATTCTCTTCTGAACCTCACGAGCTAGCCTTTAACTACTCCTTCAGCGGAAAGGAGCCTTATGAAGGCACCAGCACCAGTGCTATTCTGAACCTGACGGAAACACACGAATTGGTCCGAATTATAGCTATAGTTCCCACACCTCGTCTTGCGCATCCGCAAAGACTCCTTGAAGGACAATTATATTTGACGTATTCAATATTTATCAAAGAAGCGATATATTTGGTTAAACATTTTATAACGAATTGCCAAATATTGACGAATCAGCTGTAAACGTAATTGAAGAGATCTTGTTGTAAAGCAGGAGGAAGAAGGTTCGCGTTCGGTTGCAAGTTATCTTCTTCCCGTCTTTGCGTTTAGACCAAATTCCGGAACTTGCAATGACTATTGTATTGTTGCTTGCCACAAATATTTGGCTATTTTCCCCAAAATGTCGTCATTTCATGGTCAATGACGTTTATATTCTTCGTGGTCACAAATATTTAGCGGTTTGAGTAGAGATGCGGGAGAGCAGCCTTTAAGAATTTGTAAGTTGAAATGCAGTTAGCCGTACAGTGTCTAGTGATCCGAAGTTATCGTCTCTCTTCATTCTACCTGTAATTTTCTTACAATAGCTTAACAGTGTGTACAGTTATTTATTGTGCTTCAGTGTTCATATGCATAGTGATCTGTTCTTGGATCGCGCGGTCTTCCGCGTCGGAGGTTCGAATCCTCCCTCGGGCTTGGATGTGTGAGTTTTCCTTAGGTTAGTTTAACCTAGTTTTAAGTAGTTTGTAAGTCTAGGGATTTATGACCAACGTAGTTTGGTCACATAGAATTACAAATATTTGGACTTTTTTTTCTCGGGGTTACATCATCCCTGTCAAAGAAGATTGAAAAGTTTCAGTACGTTTCAAAAACAAATTTCCCAGCTTTCAGCTAGGACGAGAAGTCTGAAATAAAGAAGACGGGTAAGCCGACGCCTCTGCCCCAGTTGAAACAATCACAAACAAGCTGAGGCTAGATATTCTGCAGGTCTTTTAAAGCAAATATATATAAAAGAAACAGGTGGGCTTGCGGCTGCACTTCTACAAATACACTGTTTTCGTTTCCGTGCTCGCTGTCTGCTAGCTGGGCACCCACTAGCGTATCGGATCTAGGTCGCAGAAAGCTAAGAAGCACGAGGAATCTACTGCGAATAACAATGCGTATTTAGGCAACAGCTCAGCTTTCAGGGAGAATATCGAAAGACATCCGTATGTAAAAAAAAGAAGGGAATTTGGATTTTCTACAATAAGAGCGATTTTATGTGCAACGATATACGTTATGTATATATGATATGTGTAAATTTTGTACTGTTCCATTGCATACGTATGTAATCCACATATTGATAATTGTTTCTTTTCAGGATGGATCAACTAACGAATTTTCAATGCGAGGTGATATTCCTTTTGAAGCAAGAACATCCGACGTGGGGACTGAAGAAATGCAGAGACATTTTGCCACAGTCCTTCAATGCAATGAGTAAAAATCAGTTTTCCGATGTTGTGTCAGTACTAAAGATGGGTGACCTGCTGCAAATGTACATAAGCGAGGATCTGGCATGTGGTGTGAAATCGCGAAGGCTACAAAACGGAACGTGTTGGAGCTTGCTGCGACACCAGAAAGACACAACAGAAGACACAGCACCCAGCGTGAAATTGCTCGTGAACTATATATATCTAAAGGTCCAGTGTTTCGCATTATTCAAGCATCCGCGTTGAAGTCCTACAGAAAAATAATGTGCAATGTTCTTACGTGGTGGATTATTGCATTTGGGGAGTACTGCTATAGAAGGAGCAAGCACACAGGAGAGATCACAAACATTGATGGCCTGAAAGCTGTACTGAGACGCTTCTAAGAACGTTACAATTAAAACTATCCAGAATGCCATCCGTCCTTTTTCGGGGTATTGCTGCCCAGTGTGAGATCCTTATCAGGTGGGTTTGACGGAGGACACGATACAGTGGAGAGAACGGTACGGAAATGATACAGGATCTGGGATGGGAATCATTACAACAACGGCGCTTATCGCTGCGTTGTGGCCTACTTACAAAACTACAATCGCCAACATTCTCCTCCGAATGCGAAAATACATTGTTGACTTCAACTTACGGAGGTAGGAATGATTTTTCAGAATAAAATACGAGAAATCAGAGCTCGAACGGAGAGATTCAGGTGTTCTTTCTTCCCGCGCGCTATTCGAGAATGGAATGTGAGATAAAGTATAAAGGTGGTTCGATGAACCCCCTGCCAGGAACTTAAATGTGATTTGCAGAGTATCTCATGTAGATGTAGATATAACAAAACCGATACTTCAAATGTCGTGTTCATGTTTCTATATAAATGAATTGCTGTTCGTTAGTCTCGCTAAAACTCGAGGACGTCTGAACCGATTTGGCTATTTTTAGTCTTGAAATATTCGTATAAATGATAGAGGACATTGGTTACGATGTCTAAGCCGCTGTGTGGAAGCCAAAAGATATCATTTTGATCATTTGCATTGATTATGAGCATTCGAGGGACTGTCAGTAATATGTAAATTAATATAATATTAATATGTAACATATATGGTCTAATATGCACAATATATATTACACGTGTGTCCAACTCATATTAAAGAATCTACAGACATTTCCTGCTTTTCTGTTGGGCACACTGTACATTGAGATTTCAATGCTAAATTTTCTATCTGGGAAGATATCACCTCATTTTCGCCTAAACATTGTGTTCACCTCAGAAAGTGCAAGTATCTCTCTTTGGTAAAAGGGTTGAGACTATTGGTTTTTGAGATCATTGAGTCAGTTACATTAAAGGGTTAAAAATGGGAATTATCTAATAACATGTAGCGCCCACGGGAGCACGTAGAAGTGCCGCATTACGACTCGGTATGGAGTCCACTAATGTTCGAAGTAGTACTGGCGGAAATTGAGCCGGCCGCGGTGGCCGAGGGGACTGAGGCGCTCCAGTCACGGTCTGCACGGCCACGGCCGGGGGTTCGAATCCCCTCTCGGGCATGGATATTTGTGCCGTCCTTAGGATTAGCTAGTTCATAAGTAGTTTGTAAGTTTAGGGACTGATGACCCCGTAGTTAAGTCCCATAGACTCTACAAACATTTGAACATTTATTTGCGGAAATTGACACGACGCATCATGCAGAGCTGTCCATAAATCCCGAGTACGAAAGTATGGAGATCTCTTCTGAACAGCGCGTAGCAAGACACACATGCAACATATTCAATATCTGTTCATGTCTGGGAAATTTGGAGGCCAGTGGAGAGTGTTCCTGGAGCCATTATGTGGTAATCCTGGACATGTTGGGTGTTGCACAGCCCTCTTGGAATTGCGCAAGTCTTCCGGAAAGCACAGTGGACAAGAATGAATGCAGGTAATCAGCCAGGATTCGTACGTACGTGTAACCTATCAGAGTTGTATCTAGACGTACTGGGATCCCACATCACTCCAACTGTACACAACCATTACAAAGCCTCCACCAGGTTGAACGGTCCCCTGCTGACATGCAGGCTCCATGGATTCATGAAGTTGTCTCCATAACCGTACATGTCCATATGTTCGGTACAATTGGAAAAGAGACTCTTCAGACCAGGCAACATGTTTCTAGTGATCAACAGTCAAATGTCTGTAATGACGGGCCCAGGCGAGGTGTAAAGTTTTGTGTCGTGCACTCAGCAGGGTACACGAGTCGGCCTTCAAAGTCGAAAGCATGTGGCGATGTTTTGTTGAATGGTTTGCACAGACACTTGATGGTCCAGCATTGTAATACGCAGAGGAAGGGTTCAAAGTCTGTCACGACGAACGCTTCTCCTCAGTCAAGGTCTGTCCCGTTCTTGGAGGATCTTATTCCGGCCGCAGCCATTTCGGAGATTTGACGTTTTACTGGATTCCCGATATTCACGGTGCGCTTTTTCCTTTTACAGAAGTACTTTAACTATATGGGTAGCAGTCATTGGTGGAGTGCTTTTTCGTACCCATGTACCAAGACAGCAGTGCGAAAATGGCCAAACAGTTCGTGATAATGCCGATGGGACTTGACATGTTGGTGGGCAGTCCGCAGATAACCCATGAAGTCCGCACCATTCGTTAATTACTGGTCGACGATGGCATATGCTGAGTGTCAGATCAACCAGATGGAGTTGTATTTGGTGCAAGGAGTGGGCTTCATTTCCAGCATCGTGAACCATTCTACGGAAACCTGATGTGGGGGTAGTCCCACAGAGTATGGCAATGAGGGTTCACACTGTGGACTTATGGCTACACTCAAATCGATGTCCTCTCGTGTCTGGAACTTGACATGTGGAACAATTGCCGGAGGGCAGTTAGCGTATGTCGGCTAGTACCTGGTTGGTCCTTATGGTGTAATTCACCAATCTGTACCAGAGGCACTGGACTGTCGACGGGAGGAGAGAGTGGAACACGTTACCCAAACCTGACCCAGTTCGTCCTCGGGTGCCGGATCTCCTGCTATGGGGCGATGGTCGTCTCTGCAGTTTAACGTCAACCGGTGGGCTGTACAGTGGTGATGCATTGCAGTCACGGACTTGAATCATTTTATAAGGGATTTGATGCACCAACAGGTTCCTCAGATGGGGGCTTGTAGAAGTTGAGGACGGCCACTCTCGAACCATGATGGCAGGCGGCCTGAAGGATGACCATGCGGTTAATGAGTAGTACGCCGTACGTACGGTAGATGTGCACCAGGCCTAAGTCTCCCAGAGTGGCGTCGAGGACACACATTCCATCTTGACATTGAATAGTTCCTGTCGCCATAGTGCCCAGTACGTTACTTGAAATAGTGTGTTAGCCATCATTTTCGGGATTGGCAGGATCTGTGCCACATACGAAGCCCGAGAGAGGACCTAGCTCTTAATGAGAGTTATTTGCTGTACATGATTTAAGTAAATGGGCTGCATGATTTCGACAGTGACCACGACCGTCTGTCATGTACGGACACGCATTTGATTTGGGTCTTTCGTAAAAATTACGTCCAGGATCCTTCGCTACTCAACGACGAATTGGAATAGGTCGTGTCAGGAGACCATTGGTGAAGGTGGCAACCGTCAGTAGGTTACTGGCGTCTCTGAGGAAGCGTGGCCCATCTGGGGCATAACCTAGAGCAGGTGTGTGACAAATGGAGACAATGCATTGCAAAGTCAATAGATAGACTGCCCACGTTCCTCCCAAAAGTTGCGGCGTGGCAAACGACATCGCGGTATGCCTCGGCTACATGGAAGATGTTGTGCCTGATGAGGACTGATGATGGTGTCCATAACTGATTTTAGTTTACCGGCTACGCACCTGGCCACCAACTAATGGTTGCACGGAAAAATACCCACCTCATCGCTAACTCCGAGATGCTGTGTCGCGACCCTCTTGCGCCGAGTGTAACACCAAGTTCAAACTCGCTTAAATCGTGACAACTTGCCATAGTAGCAGCAGTACGCAATCTAAGACCTGCGTCGAAAAGCTGTCGTCTTATATATGCCCTTCCGACTGCAGCGCCGTCCTCTGTTTACACTCCTGGCCATTAAAGTTGCAACACCACGAAGATGACGTGCTACAGACGCGAAATTTAACCGACAGGAAGAAGATGCTGTGATAAGCAAATGATTAGCTTTTAAGAGCATTCACACTAGGCTGGCGCCGGTGGCGACATCTACAACGTGCTGACATGAAGAAGACATGAAGAAAGTTTCCAAACAATATCTCAAACACAAACAGTAGTTGACCAGCTTGCCTGGTGAAACGTTGTTGTGATGCCTCTTGTAGGGAGAGTAATGGGTACTATCACTTTTCCGACTTTGATAAAGGGTCGGATTGTAGCCTATCGCGATTGCGGTTTATCGTTTCGCGACATTGCTGCTCGCGTTGGTCGTGATCCAATGACTGTTAGAAGAATATGAAAACGATGGGTTCAGGAGGGCAATACGGATCCCAAGGCCTCCTGTCACTAGCAGTGAAGATGACAGGTGTCTTATTCGCATGACTGTAACGGATCGTGCAGCCACGTCTCGATCCCTGAGTCAACAGATGATAACGTTTGCAAGACAACAACCACGTGCACGAACAGTTCGACGAACTTTGCAGCAGCATGTACTATCAGCTCGGAGACCATGGCTGCGGTTACCCTTGATGCTGCATCACAGGAGCGCCTGCGATGGTGTACGCAACGACGAACCTGGGTGCACGAATGGCAAAACGTTATCTTTTCGGATGAATCCAGGTTCTGTTTACATCATCATGAAGGTCGCATGTTGGACGCGGTGGACGCACATTGGAAGTGTGTATTCGTTATCGCCGTACTGGTTTATCACCCGGCGTGATGGTATGGGGTCCCATTGGTTACACGTCTCGGTCACCTCATGTTCGCATGAACGGCACTTTGAACAGTCGCCGTTACATTTCAGATGCGTTACGACCAGTGGCTCTACCCTTCATTCGATCCCTGCGAAACCCTTCATTTCAGCAGAATAATGCACGACCGCATGTTGCAGGTCCTGTACGGGCCTTTCTGGATATGGAAAATGTTCGACTGCTGCCCTGGCCAGCATATTCTCCAGATCTCTCACCAACTGAAAACGTCTGGTCAATGGTGGCCGAGCAACTGGCTTGTCACAATACGCCAGTCACTACTCTTGATGAAATGTGGTATCGTGTTGAAACTGCATGGGCATCTGTACATGCACACGCCATCCAAGCTCTGACTCAATGACCAGTCGTATAAAGGCCGTTATTAAGGCCAGCGGTGATTGTTCTGGGTACTGATTTCTCAGGATCTATGCACTCAAATTGCGTGACAATGTAATCACATGTCAGTTATAGTATATTTGTCCAATGAATACCCGTTTATCATCTGCATTACTTCTTGGTGTAGCAATTTTTATGGCCAGTAGTGTTTGCATACACCGACCTATACCAGTTTCTCTGGGTCCTCAGTGAATTCGGAAGGGTAAAACGCATACAGCAGTAAAAGTAGTGAAACTGCAGTCATTTTTTGGCGACGGCGGCCACTGGAGATGCTGCAGTTCCACTTAAAGCCAACACTTGTTATTCCGGAGCAAACGCGCGGCGGAAGTGCGCCCTTGACAGTTGCAATCTCGCGCAAGGTTACGGCCGCGGAGATCAATAGCTGCCGACGCGCACCTCACTTGCATTTCCGTGACCAGCATCCGATGCACTGGCAAGAAGCAATCGCCTGTCAGGTGATGTGAAGGGCAATCCGTCGGCTTTGACCTATGACGTCATATATTAAGTCTCCGAGGAGTCTCACAAGATACGCTACGTAGATATACCAACTAGCAAAACAAACAGTATCGACGAATATAAACGTACGGGATAATATCGTAATACGTATGTATCGTAGGTAATAAATTATATGTGATTATCCTCGAAAATTACAGATTACCACAACAGAACGTACCATCGATCACAAGTCTCACCCCAAAAATTCGTGGTTCTGCTAGTGAACAACTATCGTCTTTAATTCAGATATGACGTCATTGGTCAAAGCTGATGAGTCGTATCTCGGACAACTGGCCCATGTGAAGTGTACACCACACAACCATCAAGTGCTTTTGAATGTCTGTAGACACACACTGCAACATGGGGACATTCAAGAAAAGAAACGTCTACAACGTTTCGTTCCCTCGTCGGGAAATACTTCGCGATGAGCTGCAGTGTAGTTCACAAGGTCATACAATATTCGCGGTTTAGTTCACTTCCATATCCGCAAAGTGGGTAGCAAATGGTTTCAGCGTCAACTAACAGAGGCCGCATTCGAATGGCCGAGCGCTTTTCAAATGTTCAAATGTTTGTAAGTCTATGTGACTTCTGCGGTTATCAGTCCCTACGCTTGTAAACTACTTGAACTAATTCTTTCCACGCTTTCCCGAGTGAGTCTTGGACATGTTAAGTGTTGGTGTGGAAATTTATTTAAACTAGAGGACCCGCGCGAATACTTCACACCGTTAGTGGAATGACAAAAACGTTGGGAAAAAATAGAAATAAAGTTTAATATTCACGCATAGCTGTCTTCAGAATCAATCCTTGCAAGTGTTTAAAAGAGTGAATGAAAGAGCTTGATCCGCTGAGTGTTGTTAGGTCAAAAAGAACTGTGTACCTTGATTAGAAGAGAAGATACCGTAAAACAAACTGATTAAAATCTTCAGTGCAAGAACAGGATACTGCGTATGAAAAATAAATAAAGGACGGAGAGACTTAATTCTCATTCTCTGCGACTGAATACCTTTCGTTTAAAGCAAAAACGAAGGAAATCGGTCGGATAGAACGGCCTGACCGACTGACGTTAGTTCACAACAAGGACATCCCCACAAGAAATATACAGAAGGAAATCGCGTTTGAATATAGAAAAAGGAAGGCGAGAGTTATGTAAAGTCTGATACTTTATGACAAATCCGTGGATGAATACCTTTCGTTTAAAACAAATATGAAAGAAATCGTCCGGGTAGTTTGGTCTGGCCGACTGACTTTTCGTAGATTCTTTTAATATATGAGATTATTTCGCAACATCACGCGACTTTTCAGGGAACAGATTAGCTTTATCGGCAAACGCACTCGCGTAAAAGCTTAATTTTATAGTCCCAAGGCGATTAAACTGCTAGAGGAGAAGACATGGGTTTCTTGGAAATACCACGTCCGAATCTGGCGCACAAACTGAATGCATTGTCCTCTATAAGAATGATCCCTACTGTCTCAGACAAACGCGAAGTCATACGTCTGTAAACCTTAGAGACCAAACTGCTAAGGTCATCGGTTCCTGGACTTAACAGAGTACTAAAGTACTTTAACTTAAATACACCTCCCCCCCCCCCCCCCCCACACACACACACACACGCGAGGGAAAACTCGACCCTGGGACGGGAACACACGTGAAATCTCCATAGTTTTAAGACGCATTTGTTGTCTGTTCTCTTATAAATCAAGATCCAGACAACCAAATAACATGAAATTTGGTACACGTACAAAAAATTACATGGGGAAGGTTGTTAAACAAGTTTAGTTCCAGTTTTTGAAAACCAACCGGAAAATTTGACAAAAAATGAAAGTGCGGTTTCAACGCGTCCGTATAAATCTATATCTTTGCACTGATCTTGATGACATTTTACACAATTGACTTTCAAAACAAGAGTAAAGGCACTGTCTACATAAAATTTCGTCCAGTGCATGGTTTAGGGTACTTATGGATTTCGCCAAAATCCACAGTTTTGCTCCGATCTTGATAAAATTTTATACACTTGACCATGAAAACAAGATGGTTACTGCCTACATAAAATTTCGTTCGGTGATTGGGGGAGAGTACTTTACTTGCAGACTTCGATTGCAATCTCTTTTAAACCCGGGCAAAGCCGTGTACTTGCAGCTACTCGAAGATAAGGCCCATTAGAACAGGCGTCAACTAGGTCTTGTTTACATAAGTCTTATTTCGTATGGTATTGTATTTTGGAGCAGTTTGTGCAACCACAAAGACTGTTCACACGCAAAAAATGGGCATCAAGCTTACCCACAGCGTCAATTCGCGAATTTTGTGTTTGCACCGTTGACACCTTTATATAATTTATATCGTTTATTTCTTTTCCTACCTGCATCCTATAAACTATGTACCGAATTTTTCTATGACCGAGTAGTACTGCCTCGCATAAAAGATATTCTCACGATCCGACATGGGAATTGTAGCAGTGAACGAAGAACGACAAATTATCGTATGAATGTAGTGTAGCAGCAGAACAACTGAATGCGAAGTAATATGCTGGCAGAGCGACAACATGATGACTACCTCAACGTCAAGTGAAATGTCGTAATGAGCTCAGGCAGGCATGGTTTACGCTGACGCAAGAACAGCTGACTGCCGAAGAGGGAGCGAGCATCGAAGGTCGCGTCAAAACAACGCGGGAGCTTAAAGGGACAAAAAGTTCCTGAGCAGCGAAGCGACCAACATTTGGCTTTAAAATATCGACTGCTACGCATATTCAGTAACTTAAAGCAGGGAATTAATGAAAATAAAACCACACACAATGCAGTAATGTTAGGTGCTCTTCAGATATAATCCGCTCCGTTTGATATATTTTGATAAGGCTCCTACGTCATGAAAATAGAAAGTTAATCACAATACAAAATGATAACCGCTTAAACGTATACCATTATTATGGCACACACACGAGAGCAAATATTTTGTTGTTTTATGTCTCGT
Source organism: Locusta migratoria (assembly GCA_026315105.1). Lineage (NCBI taxonomy): Eukaryota > Metazoa > Arthropoda > Insecta > Orthoptera > Acrididae > Locusta > Locusta migratoria. The sequence goes on along the minus strand of CM048744.1, from coordinate 212,524,081 downwards.
AAACAGTGGTTGGTTGCACTTCCACGGCAATGTCACACGGTTGGTAAGGTGTACAAGATACTGCAGTAGAGTAAAAGTTTCCGAGTAAGTATCAATAATGTTTCAGCTGGTATTTTTTTCTTCCATTGTGACCATATGCGGAAAAAGTAAATTCCATCTGCAAAGATGCTGATACACAATCACGAAAAATACATAAACCAATTAGAGCCACTTAGTAACCATTCGCAAGTTTGCCCTTAGCATTTGGAAGACTACACGGACGCTCCTCCAATAACATGGCAAATATTAACACGGATCAGTATGTCAGCACAACATCAAGCCAAAAAACATGGTACAGCACCTGAGCACAGCAGTTAGAGGGTGGAAATGATGCATTACGTATTTCTCTCGAGAAGACAGACTTCATTACGAACATTAAAACTGTTCCGAAATTCCTAAGCACAAGAGACTGTAAGTCGACATAGTGAATAAATTTCAATACGGATTATTGAAAGAATTATTACAGGCAAATGGTCTAGGAAAAATAATAGAACAAAAATATAGCATAGAAAGTGAAAATAAATTGTCAATTAACAGGAAATTTACAATTAAAGATGGCTCTCAGTGGGAGGGAGAGAGAGAGAGAGAGAGAGAGAGAGAGAGAGAGAGAGAGAGAGAGAGAGAGCGCAAATAATCATCATAATAAATATTTTTATCAGGGATTAGGGGATTTACAGGAAAAGATCAGAAGGGGCATCGGTGTTTTGACGGACAGCCGGAGGAGAAGACAGTGAAGGACTAAAAACACTCCAAAACAGAAAATAAAGAAGGCAATATCTTGAGAACGGTCTTCGGCGTGGTCCGTAGATGACGGGCGGTAGTGTCGTGATGTTTAGCACACAACACTCACCCCGTTTACATGGACTCCCAAAACCGAATTTCGTAAACCGATTTTCCAAATCCGATTTTGGTTGGTCATGTAAACATTCCAAAATCGGTTCTGGAAATCCACTTTTGTAAAGCGGTTTTCCAGTTCCATAATCGATTTTAGTGCTCTTCTGAATGCTTCCGTTTTTGAAGCGTTCTTGGCTTTTGAGACTGTATTTTCTTGTTAAGAATTCTCGGCACATATGTAGAGAGTGATATTTGCTGCCATGAAATAAAAGTATAAATATTAGAGTGAGAATGAATCTGTGTATTTAAGTGAAGAAAAATAGCGATTGTGCTGACTAAATCAGGAATTGAATCAGCTGTTTTTCAGCCGCCATATTAAGTGGGATAGGAAATCCGATTCAGGCTGTGACATGTAAACAAGACAGCGAGGAACGGTTTACGAAAATCGGTTGTCGTCTTCTGGAAGATGTGTTGGGTGACTGTTAGGAGATGCGATCCTGAACGGAACCCAAAACAAAATCCGTGGAGGAGTCGCTGCTCGAACACTACAACGCCATGAAACTAGAGTGCCTTTATGCAGCGGAATGTACAGACATCGATAAGACTTGAAATTGAGGAGTCGGGCAAAAATGAGAGGAGGACGGACACTATCGGAAACGCCCCAAGAGGAGTGGATTAGAAGAGGTAATAAAAGGTAATAAATAAATGTACTGTCGAAGATTGAAACTACCCAATGTTGTCAGAAAAACGCCAATATCGTATGATGGCCCGGTTCGGTAGACTCCCAAAAGAACGGCTAAGATAGGTATATGACCAATTACGCAAAAAACTCAAAACGCAAATCAGCTGGTTCAGTGGTATGAAAAAAATGTTCAGCAAATCGAACGTTATGAGAGCAGCGATTCTAGACGGACCAACTTTTAGAAAACTTGGGCGTTTCCCAAGGTCGGTAACCACAAGCTACAGTGGGAGAGAGTCCATACATAATATTTTCTAAATGAACGTATGATCGGAAATGACAGCCAGTGATGCTAATGGGCACTTCTTTTATCGCTGGCAATGTGAAACAAATCTCGTTTGCTGCATTTTGGAAGGACGTTAACGGTCATATTCGATACTGGTGAAGTGCTAATAGCTCTTAAAGAATGCATTTCAGAGCCGGTATTTCGTAGAAATGTTGTTCTTGTTTTGGTCCACTGTTCCAACACATGGAAAACAAAGATCTTGCAATCGATGAAATTTTTTTCGCGTGTCAAAGAAGTGTTCATAACGTCAATAGGTGGCATTTCCAGATATATGTAGCCTTGACAAAATACTACGTATTCACAGAATTCCCTCCTTAAGTCCTTGAAGTTTGTAACGGGTAATACATTTCAGCCAAAACCTCAAAACGCCCATAAGCTGGTTCAGGGAGTTGTTTCAAGTAGTCCTCAGGCGACCAAATTCGAACAACACTGTCGCACGTTTAGTTCGAGCCTTTGTCGCGAGATACGGTCTAGAATGGAACCGAAAACAATTGTTTGTTTACAAACTGTGACCACTTCATAAGTGAGGTTTTAACACAGAGAAAGGAACCTGTTACCACTGGAGACAGTGATACGCGTTAGCCTGAAGTCGACATGTAACATTAACACAAAAACATCCGATGATGTAACATTAACACAAAAACATCCGATGATGGAGGTTTAAATCCTAGAGTCGCTTTGTAGAAGTAAAATAAACAGTGTCTGATATCCAGTAACCGTCACTGTTTCACTTAATATAATCAGTAAGTCACGGAAAGTTGTAACCTGAAATGTTTGCGATTTACTTCGGTATGTAAACACAACCAGTTGCTTTTATGGATGTTTTTTATTTAAGCCACTGCTGAATCATCATCTGTGGGAGTTGTATCAGCTAAACCCTGTGATGGTTGTTCTGCCAAATTGACTAATCATAAGTGAATGGGAACCAAAACAAACGGAACAAAACGTAAAATTTTATTTTTTACGTAACATATCGTAACTTGGGAACAAACCGTCTACGTTTTTACTATTGGTAAATTCGTTGCCATATCGTATCTTGAGCACAGGCAATATGCAAAAATCACTGTATGTTGTTACGTACTACGTGCATATTATCTTGAGATGCGGGCATCTGTAGCCAGATTTGTCATTGTGAAAAATGAATCCGCTCTGGCTGCAATAAACTATAATTGATAAAGAACTACCGGTTTTGCGTCTTACAGATCTTCAGGAGGTTATAAATTAAAAAAAAAAAAAATCATGTTCATGTCTTTTAAGTACTCCCCAGCGCTGACTATTTTAATCAACTGACGTAAACGCTGGAAAAGGTTAAAAGTCACGGACAAGTTTATATATATAAGCGGCTGTTTTAGTACTTTCTCAAAGTATATTACAGCCCGAACAAACTTATTTTTCACTATGTGGTTATTCTTAATGCCGAAGATACGACAAGGAAACGAATTTAACAAGAGTGAAAACACAGTAATTAATATGAGTAAATAAATATGTAAATAAACTGACGATTCTTTTCGTTTATTTTCGTTCCCAACCTGTAAAATTCAGTCAATTGGCCAGAACCGCATTAGTGCCTAGGTACACTTTGAACTAGAAAAGGTGGTGTTTGTAAACATAAGGTATCAAACTGTTTAGGTCATCGGTTCCTCGACCTCCCAACTACTTATTGTAAGGACAAAACACACACACACACACACACACACACACACACACACTTGGGAAGATTCTAACCTTCGACGCGAAATTGTACAAACTATGTTGGCATAATTGAAGATAGGGATACCACTCGTCGGCTTTCACCCATGACATTGGCGGCGACATACTAAACGGGGAAGGAACATTCCAAAACAAAACAATACAGCCCAAGGCTTAGGTTCGACTGGGAAGCAACAGTTTGGTAGTGAGCTGGCGAAGCCAGCGAATGTGAAAGCCAAATTATGGTTGTGGTAACAAAATTGACCAGTTTTGAAGTCTAATGTTTGAGTCGTTGCCATATTGAAAAATGACGCGTAGTATCCCGGTCTTTAGCTATGCCCTATGTAGGGCACTTCTGTATGCCATCTATATACTCTGTACTTCATTTTTACATAGGTCAGAAGACTGTATCTCAATATGCCAAAACGTGTCAAGACAAATCAGAGAAAAAAATTGCGATCTTGGCGTAATATTAATTTGCCCTCTAAAGACGATTGCCAATCCGAGCAAATTAAGTTTCATAAATGCGACTGGATGTATATTTATACCATAATATATCGCCATTTCGCACTATGATTGCAGTTCGTAATCTAAGCTGGATATACTGAAATGTTTGCATTTAAACTGAACAAAATGCGTGCAGGGGTAGCTGCATAGATAGTCGATTCTGTTCGGGAAGTCTAACTAGACAGCGCACTGGCTGTCAGTGGCCGGTAAAGGGTATATTACACGGAGCGTATTAGGTCGCTAGTCGCTGGCGTACCAAAACACTGTGGCTAAATTCGCTCCGTGTAAACAACGACAGCGAACAAAGTCGTTGCTCCGCAACGCAAGTGTGCCCAGTGTCATATACAGGAGCGTATAAAGTAGCCATCAGTCGATTCATAACGTCGAAGAAAGTAATAAATGCTGGCGTTGTGTTCCTCGCTAGAGTCAAAGAACAATCTACCAAAATCAAAACGGAAGAGTAGAAAACAGTAAAAGAAAATGGATAAGAAGGTGGTTTGCGAGGAGGGATATATATGGTGCTTCTGTACATCTTTAGAGAATTATAATGAAAAATTCCTTCTGCTTACAGAAATACAATAACGATGACATCAGAAAATTTTGGTAATTTCGGAGATGTGTTATATAGGATGGCGGCGGCGGCGGCGTCCAAACAATACCTATCGAAGTCGTTCATATCGAAACGATTTGTAGCGAACAAGCGACTTTTTATGAATATGTCATGATTTTAAAGGTTGCGGTTAGGCAGGAACCTAAGAATACAGCTTAAATTGTTTCGAGTAAACATAATTATCACAGTGCCATGGGGATAATAAATACTTGTGTTTTTTTACGAATGTCATGATAAGAATGTCGATAGGCAAGAACCTAAAAGTACAGGTTGTTCACTTACAACAATTTAAGCCGTACTCTTATGTTTCTGCCTGACCACATCCTTTAAAATCTTGACATTCATATAAACTGTACTCTTAGGTTCCTCTCTGTTGTTGTAGTGGTCTTCAGTCCGGAGACTGGTTTGATGCAGCTCTCCAAGCTACCCTGTCCTGTGCAAGTCTCTTCATCTGAGATTACGTTTGGCATCCTTTTGAATCTGCTTACTATATTCGTCCCTGGGTCTCCCTCTACCATTTTTACCCCACACGCTTCTTTTCTAATGCTAAATTGACAATTCGTTGATGTGTCAGAATGTGTCCAACCAATCTATCCCTTAGTCACGATATGCCAGAAACTACTTTTCTCCCAGATTCGGTTAAGCACCTCATTAGATCTAATTTTCATCATTCGTCTGTAGCACCACATTTCAAAGGCCTCTATCCTCTCTAACTACATCCTTTAAAAACATGACATATTGTTCAAATGTTTGTATAGTTTATGGGACTTAACTACGGGGACATCAGTCCCTAAACATACAAACTACTTATGAACTAGCTAATCCTAAGGACGGCACAAATATCCATGCCCGAGGGGAGTCGAACCCCCGACCGTAGTGGCCCTGCAGACCGTGAATGAAGCACCTCAGTCCCCTCGGCCACCGCGGCTGGCCATGACATTCATAAAAATTATAACATTGTCTTGTTCGATACCTATTATTCCGATATATATTGTTTGGAGGCCATTGCCGTGCTATGTAACACATCACCAAAATTATCGAAATGTTTGCATTTAAACTGAGCGTCCAGAGATAAGCTGCAGCGGTAGGCGGTTCTGTTCGGGAAAGCTAAGTTGACAGAGCGCCGGCTGTCAGCGACCGGTACCGCACGCACGCTCGCTCCCGTCAGGCCACCGGCGCCGAGTGCCAACTTAGCCTGCGCGGTCCGCATCACACAGGTGGAGATTTGGCGGGAAAAGCCGGCGGGCGGCGTGCTCACCTTGTGGGGGTGCGCGTGCGCGTCGGCGTATCGATCCCCTTGGCGGGGGCGGTGCGGCGCGGCGAGGGCGACCCGTTGACCGCGGGGGCGGCGGCGCGGCCGTTGGGGGCGGCGCGCCGCGGGGACGGGGCGCCGCCGTTGGCGACGCCGGGGGCGGAGGCGGCCCGGCCGCGCGCGTGGGCGTGCAGGCGCGCGCACGGCGAGCCCGCGCGCTCGCGCTCGCGCTCCCGGTCCTGCCTCATGGAGAGCGCGCGGCACACTGGCCGCCAGCCGCCGATCGTCGCCGCCGCCGCCGGGGGCGCCACCGAGGGCCCGAAGCGCACCGAGCTGGCGCGGCGCACGGGCCGCTTGCCCGTCGCGGGGCTGCTGCACGCGCTCACGCTGTGCGTCGTCGACGTCACCGTCGTCGACGTCTCCGTCGGGCCCGGCATCTCGCTCGCACTTGCCTACCGCTACACCACTATAGATCCTCAGTGGAATCACCACCGACGAACACCGAAGCACTCCCGCGGTGCACCGAAACCGCAGCGGCGAGTTGTCATGTCCGGGAGAGGGACTCGAGACGCGAGCGGCGTACCGGCCGAATCGAAGGCGACTGAGGTGCGGCGGTGTTATCGGAGCGAAGCGGTGCCCGTGGCGGCGGCGTGCGTACTAGCGAGCGGTGCCGGCGCCCGGACAGATAACAGCCGCCGTCGCCGTCGCCGCCGCGACCACGCAGGCGCAATGCAAGGTCAGCCTCGCCAAGGAGCTGCGGGGATCTCTCCGGCCAGTAGCCAGTCGGCGCACGGCCGGATGACACCGCGCTACCGCCCCCTCTCCCTCCCTCTCCACTGCCGCCCACGGAATATTGATACGTACTACGATACATAAATGACCATTAAAGCCAATTCACAATATCCGTCACGTCAACGTCACGGCACCGTCACGTCAAGCTGTATTCACACTGTCCGTCAGTATCCGTCACGTCAATTCGCTCATCTCAACACGCGATGTTGAATGTGAGGTTATGAGTAGCGATCTGTTACGTAGAAAGTCATAGCTTAATACTAGAATTGAGGGAACAGCAACGCTAAATGTTATTGACGGCTAAAAAAAACTTTACAGTGTATGGTTTTGGCCAACTTACTGGGAACTGACACAACATTTCAAAACAGCGACATCTATTTTCAAGCGTAAAAATTGACACAAAAACATCAAACAATACTTACAACAACATAAATAGCGCCTGTTTACTTTATCCATTACGATTTCAATCAAATGTTTGTATAGTTTATGGGACTTAACGACGGGCCGGCCGCGGTGGCCGAAGGGACTGAGGCGCTCCAGTCACGGTCTGCACGGCCACTACGGTCGGGGGTTCGAATCCCCCCTCGGGCATGGATATTTGTGCCGTCCTAGTTCGTAAGTAGTTCATAAGTAGTTTTGTTAGTTTAGGGACTGATGACCCCGTAGTTAAGTCCCATAAGCTTAACAAACATTTGAACATTTGATTTGAAGTTAACGACGGGGTCATCAGTCTCTAAACTTACAAACTACTTATGAACTGCTTACGAACTAGGACGGCACAAAAATTCATGCCCGAGGGGAGATTCGAACCCCCGACCGTTGTGGCCGTGCAGACCGTGACTGGAGCGCCTCAGTCGCCTCGGCCACCGCGGCCGGCCATTAGGATTTGCCCGCTGACATGGTTAATACTGTCGTAAACAACTGAATTTTTGTCTTTCATTAGAACTGACTTTTTCATTTAAAATGTAATTTCGTGAAAAATGCGTAATAAAATTACAATCTTATTCAAATAAGCAGTTCGCTTCAGTCTATTCTGTTACAATGTTACGTAACATAGACGATTTTTTGGTTTCAGATATCCGACCTCGATTTCAGGAGGACACTCAATTAACAAAATATTTAAGTCTTCATGAAACATTTGAGATTTACCCCTAAAACGAAGTATAACGACAAATAAAGATGAATAAGACACATTTGCATATAAACAATGCAATCGACGACTGCAACATGTAATTCGCGTGACGAAAATAGGTTAACTTCCGATGTTAGCAGACAGCCATTCCGTCAAAACATTCTTCTCGAGAAAGCTTGACGTGACGTTGACGTGACGTGACGGTCCGGTGACGGACAGTGTGAATGTCGCTATTAAAAATATATTGCGGAATTTTCTGACGTACGGTCACGTGACGGACAGTGTGAATTGTCCTTTACAGTCACTAAAATACTTGTCTGTGGTTCTCTCACCGACCTACAGGTGCGTCAACATTTCTCGAAGGACTAGTGAATGGAACATCTACATAATCATATTAAGTGCTTGGCAGATGGTTCATCGAACAGCTTTCGTGATATTTGTCTACCACGCCATTTTCTGAAATGAAGATTCCATTAGGAGCAGTGTGCACCACGACCATAATATGATAACTGAAAAAAAAAAAAAAAAAAAAAAAAAAAAAAAAAAAATTCGGCACTGATCGTAAATTAATATTTATTTGTTATTCCAAATCGATTTCGACCATGGAATAGTCATCCTCAGTGCAACATGCACAATCGAATTGATACATATCTGGTGTTATATGTCAGGCCGCAAGGCATAGCTACTACAAGATGTTCCAGTGTGAAAAAAGTCACGTGAGTCGTGATTGTGCACCCTGGAACATCTTGTATCTATACCTTGCGGATTGACAAAAATGTTCGAATGTTTGTAGAGCTTATGGGACTTAACTGCGGGGTCATCAGTCCCTAAACTTACGAACTACTTATGAACTACCTTATACTAAGGACGGCACAAATATCCAAATGCCTTAAACCAAAGGCAAATGAGGACTTTTCACTAATTCTTCTGTCCGTTCTTGGTAGAAATTATCATACTGAATTAAAAGTACAATGTTGTGTACAAAAAGCAAACAATAATTCAATTTCTCAAGTGTGTAAAGCATCTCCCCAGTACGCAGGAGGTCCCGGCCGCGGCACAAATTTCAATCCAATGCCTCTCGTTCTGTTGTGCATGTTCTACAACTTTATTTTCGTTTACTAAACCGGTTTTCGCCTTACCGTTTAACCAGAGGTGCCCACAGGGTTTGGTCACGACGCAAACTCCGTCATTGATATTTCTAGTATGGGGGGGGGGGGGGTTATAAAAAAATTTACAAAACGTGAAATAAAAGATATTTAATTTCAATAATAAATGGCAAAACCGTATTTAATAGATCAAAAACTAGGAATCCAAGTATTTCGGATGTGATGGTGATGGTGGTGGTAATGGGGGGGGGGGGGGGGTTAAGTCATTGGCCTAGGTAGGGGGTGGACACCTCTGAGCTTAAATAAACAAAAATAAACGTGTAGAACGTACACATAGTTGTATTTCTAATTCATTATGATGTGCTACGAAGAACCTACAGGAGAATTACTGTCATTCATCAGTTCACTTTGTAAGTTCGCTTTGGGTTACATACCGAGAGCTGTATATCTCTACTCGATATAAACTTGACACACGTTATACAGCATTTTTATTGCCATTCGTATATACTGCCACCTCCTAAAGTAATTACTATTCCTCCTAAAACACCCTGTACGTTACAAAAAGTTGTCGAAAAAGTTCTTGACCCATTCGTTCCTGAGTTCTATATGATGATGTAAGAAACATTCGATCGGACATAGGCTATATAGCGACAATGTTGCACATCTTCTCAACAACTGGACCGATTTCACCTATATTTGATTCACATATTCCTTACTATGAGCTAACAATTTCTATGGGACTAAGATCCACCTGCGACATGTAATTTAGGATATGTGGTGCGTGGCGGAGGGTACTTTACTTATGGACCTTGACAAATCTACAATTTTAATGCGATCTTTATGAAATTTTGCACACTTAACCTTCAAACAAGAGGAAGGAATCTGCCTACATCAAAATTCATACGGTGCATGGCGGAGAGTACGTTACAAAGGACTGCAACACCGTGTGAAGATCATCGTGAAAGTCTGCACGTTTTAAAATGTTAATAGTTTTGTAAAGCGAAGGGACCACACTCCTAGTCACTCCTAGAATATCTGTGCCAAATTTGGTCGAAATTGGTCCTTTTATTTAGGACGACATGTGAACGTTATCGCATGAGGTGCTAGTTTTTCAGGAATTTTGTTGTTTATGACGAAATATTTCATAAACTGTGTCTTAGGTACTTCTTACCCCAACAGCGATTGCTGTCTGATAGAAAGCTGTATGTGTACAGTTCAGTTGAAAACCGTAGTTTTGGAGGAAATCATACCAACATTCGTACATAGATACATACATTTTTATAATATGTACAGATGAAGTTATAACGACACTTTCATTCATAGGAGTGACTTCTCCATTACGAGGTTCTGTTTAGGTGGTACGACTGCGGCGTTACATCGCCTGTCAGGCCTTTGACGACTTCGCGAGGCCGTTCTAGTTAGCAGCGTGTGTTGTGATGATTCAGTCTGCACGGTCGCTGGGACAATGAAGTGTTTGCCAAGTCTGCCCAATACTGTTGCTCCATTCTCAAACGATCGCTGTTGTTGTGGCCTTGCAGCTCTCCGCGGTACCCTGTCCTATGCAAGCCTCTTCAACTCTGAATAAGAACAGCAATCTTCAAATCCTTGAATACCGATTAAGGGGTAGAACATGCCACCCTCCGATCCGTAGAATGCCCATTTTTATTTTTATTTTTTATGACGACATCCTCATAAGTAGACCCCGCCTGGAGATCCGAATGATGACTATTTTACCTCCGGAATGTTTTACCCAAGAGGACGCAATCATCATACCTCAGACGCTCGCCAACAGTTCTCAAACGCTCAACTATTTGCAAAAGAACGAGGCTACTTGAGAACTGTTGGCAACTGTCGCGCTTACATCTAGGATGTTCTGTTAATGTATTAATTTGGCTGCTACATTTCATTATGCTTTTAAAAGTTCATACTTGGAATCTTATCAGCTGTAACTGCAAAACATATAAGGAATATTATGTTTGAAGAACATTCGTCGTAGAAGTAAACACATTTAAAAAAGTTTCGTATTACCTAGGTTCCAAACTCTGCTGAACACTGACTTTGAATGTGTATATTACACCAATAATACAGCTTATTAGATTGTTCATAGATGTATCTAAACCGACAGGCATGGACGAGCAATGCCTAAAGCCGGCACGGAGCGTGTGACTGAACGTGTGCGGTCAACGTGCCGAATCGAGCGTTGAACGCTCGGAGACGGCGTGATTTGTGCATACGAGACGTGTGCCTCAACGAGCTACACGCGACCGTAGCGCGCTCCAGTGACAGTTGTCGGCGGCATCGGGTTCTGGAATCACACTGCTTACCAAATCAAAAGAGTGGAATTCCTGCTTTACATCTATTGAATCGCTTATTTCTGCGCTTGTGCATATGTTTGTTACGTTCTGTGGTAAAGGCCTATATAAGTAATAAAATATTTACGAACATAAGACTCTTACAAAAGTTGCATGTTATGCCAGTGTGCAGCGAATTATAAAAGTTTCGTGACAAACTGTGCGATATAAAATTAGAAAAGGCCTTCACATGAGGCAAACATTATTGCAACAGTCTCGCTTTTTAGTAAAAGTTAAAGGTCATTCTTCCATGGCCAATGTTATTGTTCAGTAGAAGAATGTTAAGAACGTGTAAAATGCAATTCGTGAAACAATAAAGTGCGTATTTTATTCTAAGTAAGGTGCAAATTGTCCTGATCATAAAACGAATCCAACAAACTCACCCCTGAAAGGAAGCGCACTTATGTTTACAGAGCATCGAATGTTATGCAGTTGACTTCTATGAAATTTATAGCAAAGTCTTTGGCCGGCCGCGGTGGCCGAGGCGACTGAGGCGCTTCAGTCACGGTCTTCACGGCCACTACGGTCGGGGGTTCGAATCCCCCCTCGGGCATGGATATTTGTGCCGTCCTTAGGATAAGCTAGTTGGTAAGTAGTTTGTAAGTTTAGGGACTGATAACCCCGTAGTTAAGTCCCATAAGCTTAACAAACATAACACATAAAACAAAGTCTTTGAATCTACCAGAAAACCCAAGTAAAACAAGAAAAAAATATTTGCTTCCGAGGAGCCTTGATGGCACATTTTCGACTTCACAAAATGTTCAAATGTCTGTAAATCTATCGGAATAACTGCGTGGTCATCAGTCCGTAGCTTACAAACTACTTAAACCTAGGCAAACTAGCCTACGGACAAACACACACACCCATACCCCAGGGAGGACTCGAACCTCCACGACGAACATCGACTTCACAGCCCACGACTTTGCTGACTACACTACAAACATATCTGAGTTTCACTAACGAAAGTATTAGACCTTCTGTACACACTACTGGTAGATATGACGGTTACTGACATGTAATTACAACAGATGATGTAAAGAACAATTTGCGTTGATAGATCTTCAGTCCGCCTTCCCTTGAAACGGTAGATTACCGTGATACGGAAATTTCTTAACCGCATATAAGCTGTTACCAGTCATTTATTCCAACAAATAGTACCTATAATGAACGGTTTTCGATATATTATCAATTTACTTAGTAACTTTTACTTGCTTTGAAATGTCATACATTCATAAGACCTAAGTTATATACATGAAACCCATGAAATACGACGGTCAATATGGCGCCTCCATCTCTCTACCGAAAAGAGCTGCCCCCTCCACGGACAGCCACGTGTTGTGACGTCGATGGCGTTTTCCCACCTTGTTGGTGATCGTTCAGACGCACGATGAGAATGTCTGGCATGACTGATAGTGCCCCACACGTTGGGAAAGCCTCGCCAACGTGCGGTTCGCACATTGTGACGTCAGAAACGCGCCACGTTGGCCACACTCGTTCAGATATACGGTCTGTCTGCCGATGGCTTAAGCGACGGAAAAGGTACGACAGCCGATCAGTTCCAGCCATCGGCGCGGAATGACCGCGTGGTCTAAGGCTTCATGCTATGGTCTGAGCGGTCGTTCCCGCTGGAGGTTCGAATCCTCCCTCAGACGTATGTGTGTGTGTGTGTGTGTGTGTGTGTGTGTCCTTAGTGTAAGTTAAAGTAGTTTGTAAGTCTAGGGCCTGGTGACCATAGCAATTTGGTCCAACATTTTAAGTTCCAGCCACGAAGGATGTTCAGATGTTTGTAGAGCTTATGGGACTTAACTACGGGGCCATCAGTCCCTAAACTTACAAACAACTTATGAACTAGCTACATCTAAGGACGGCACAAATATCCATGCCCGAGGGGGGATTCGAGCCCCCGACCGTAGTGGCCGTGCAGACTGTGACTGAAGCGCCTCAGTCCCCTCGGCCACCGCGGCCGGCCACGAAGGAACTACACTACTTTTATCGTCTGTAGTTCTGCCATTCCGAAGTTTGACTGTATCCGAATTGCTGTGCGACGAAGACTGCTCTTCAAGGAAAGTTTCCAGACAGAATGAATCAGAGCAATATTGTTCGGACATGAAAGTACAGAGATGTAGCGACTGTACGACTTGCCTCTCAATGGCTAATACAGTGATGATGACCGCTACTTACGGATTTCAGCTCTGAGGAAATCTTGAAAGGAACGCCACCGTGGTGAATTATGATTTTCGTGCAGACACAGGTGGTCGAGTTTCGAAATAGGTTGGATGATGTGACACTACCAAGATAATCGAACTGTACAAAAGACCGGATGATATGGAACTACCAACAAACATCACTTCGACGCAGGATTCCATGTCCGAAAAAAATGTCTCTTTGTTTGAACACACTAATATGCCAAACTGCTAGATCACTGTACAGTACATGCTGTTTCACGTGTAACTAGGGCGTATCTTGGGTCGACATAGAGGTATAGAAAAGAAATCGTAATTTGAGGTCTTATCTGTCGTCTCTGTCTTTGTATCTATTTGAATTCGTGAATGTCGACAACTAATGGACGAATTTTTTAGCGGTTTTCATAGGTAACTGAGGGTAGCCTGGGAAAGTATACAGAATGCAGTTCGGTTCTTGCAAAAAAAAAAAAAAAAAAAAAAAAAAAAACCAAGCATCTACTGTTAACTATGCAATTACCTGTCTCGAACGTAAAGGTTCATCATCAGACAGCTGTTCACAACCAAATACATTTGTTGTTATTAACTTTCCGATTCCAGCCTCTTGTGGCGAAATATTTTTGGAATGGTGGTGCAGTACAGTGTACAAAAGATGATATAAATTATCTACGTGAACGGTACTAGCACTAATAACGATGTAGCACACTGTAAACATATAATCACAATTTAGTTATTATTATTATTATTTTTACCTGCAACGAAAATAAATAGATTTTATTTCATCAAAATCGCATCAAGGGAAAATGAGAGCGATATCGTAGTTTAAAACTTTATCGAAAACCGTCGTGTCTATTTAAACATGCCTGCCTACCTGGAAAATTACTAAACGGATTTTAATGGGATTTTCATAGGTTACTCGAGCTTATCTTGGTCAATACATAGGCTTCGTTCAATCAGAATAGATCCAAAAATAGAACTGGTACCGTAATTTAAAATTTCTGGAGTTTGTTTTGCAATGGAAGATCCCCAGACACGGGCAGCAAATTTGATTCATCTTTCGGCAGGTATCAGAAAAAAAGGGTGTAAGATATTTTGCTCACCACCTTAAAAATTTTGAGATAACTGCTCTCAAAGTAAATGACACGAAATCTATTGAAACGTATAAACGTATCTGGATTGATAGATAATTGTAAATTAAGCATTTTCACGGGATCGTGTTTTATATATATATCTATTAGGTCTTTGATTAGTTTATTTTCTTTCTTATATTTATTTTTATTACAGAGGGTGACCGAGCTACGGAACCGACTTATTCGGCTACGCCGTTTTTCGCTGAAGCAAGGTTTCCTTACTGCGTATAAACTGTTCATTATACAATTATTTTCTATTCAGCAAAATTTGAAGTGCACTTGCAGAAGAGTGTTACTAAGATAATGGTAACTTTATTCCAAAGGAATGTACTTACACTTCCAGTCCCATATAAAAGAAAGGGACGAATACTTGCATGCCTCTCTTTTATTATATTTCTGATCTTTAGATTTACATAAAATTTTTCTTTGCGGTAAAAATGGTAACAAGATAGGTAATACAGCTAGCTCTTTACTCACATCAAGTGGTAAGTGCTATCGGCAGGCAAATTCAACACTGGATGAGAATGTACCTACATTTAGCTCACATTAAATAATTGATAAATAAAATGTGAGTTGGTTTATGTTCTAGGAGGCGATTCAATTATGATATTGTAGAAAGATATAAAAAAACCCAAGATCGCTGATAATCAATTTTTATTTAAGACGACCGGTTTCGCTGAACTATGTCAGCATCATTTGGTTCAAGAAAATCATTTTACAAGGCCATAATCTCGTAATGTCAATCAGTTGCTATATCACATAACTTACAGTGCATAGGTGCACTATGTCATTATAATAAAACATAATTATCACAGTGAGTGACAATAGCAAACTGATACTGTGATAATTATGTTTTATTATATGACATAGTGCACCTATGCACTGTAAATTATGTTATATAGCAACTGATTGACATCACAAGATTATGGCATTTTAAAATGATTTTCTTGGACCAGTTGATGCTGACATAGTTCAGCGAAACCGGTCGTCTTAAATAAAAATTGATGATCAGCGATCTTGGCTTTTTTTATATCTTTCTGCAAATAAAATGTGGCTGACTCCATGTCATAGAACAGAAAGTAAAATTTAAAACATGTCTACAACATAAAATTGTGGAGCACGGCCACACACAGCTCGAGTGAGCATGCCTACTGGTACCGGTACGCAGTGCTCACTCGACCTGTGTCGGGCAGTGCTCAAAGTTAAGATTGCTTTTTATTGTGCTTAACAATAAAATACCCACATTTTTTTTCGCGAGAGGAGAGACACTACTAGCAGTTAAACGGCGCTCCGTCAACTGAGGTAAAGCGTTACTGTTGACTGAATGAATCCACAAAAGACCGGACTTCATCAGTAAGTTCAAGAAAGTCAGTTTCGACCAAGCAGCAGATTCGGAAATCATTAAAAGAAAGACGTTATTCATTGCGGCGTGATTTGTTTGTGAAGTTTCAATCACCGACTTTTACTTCTGAATGTGAAAATATTTTACTAGCACCCACCTACTTAGGGAGACATGACCATCCCAAATAAAATACAGAAATCAGATCGAAAACGGAACGATTTAGGTGTTCTTTCTTCCCGCGCGCTATTAGAGAATGGAACGCTAGAGAAAAGTTATTAAAGTGGTTAATGAACCATCTGCCAGGCACTTAAATGTGATTTGCAGAGTATCGATGTAGATGCAAATGACACCGAAAGTGCGACCGAATCCAACATTTTGGTCGAAATTGGCCGTAACCGAAACGAAAAATTTGGTCGGTTCTTTAACTAAAGTGTGCATTTAGGAGACGCATCAAAACCACCGCATCGCCATTTCTGCTGCGGTTTCCTGCCGGCTGGCTTCTTCCCGCTTCCGCCAGCTGTCATTTCGCGAAATCTGCCGGCAGGACGTGAGTCAGCGCTTGTCAATAGAGGCGTGGGACCCGGCCGTTGATAACCGGCAGCGGCAGCGCTGGGGGAACGGCCTTGCGCCGCTGCCGTGGCTTCCTGGTGGACGGGACAGCTGTCAGCTGTTCCCGCCACGCTCCAGTACTTTCTCCAGACACCGGCACTGCCGACTGGCTCCAGGCGGAACTGGCCCGCTCACCGAGTCCTCCAGCGCAGCACCCAACTGCGGCTCAAGCCTTTCCAATTATATAGGCCGCACCACAACTCCGTTAACATCATTATATTAGGGCCGGTTTGTCAATGTCTCGTTAAGTTCCGGTTAAGGTTTTAACTTGTCGTTAGCGCGGAGAACTGCGTTTGTCAATGTTTCGTTATGAGTTAACCAGACGTTAAAAGACCTCAAACTGACCGTTACGTTGTTGTTTGTTGTTGTGGTCATCAGTCCGGAGACTGGTTTGATGCAGATCTCCACAATACCCTATCCTGAGCAAGCCTCTTCATCTCCACATAAGAACGGCAACCTACATCTATCTGAATCTGCTTACTGTATCCATCTCTTGGTCTTCCTCTGCGATTTTTACCCCACACACTTCCCTCTAATGCTAAATTCACAATTCCTTGATGTCTAAGAATGTATCCCACCAATCTATCCCTTCTTTTAGTCAAGGTATGCCAGAAATTTCTTTTCTCCCCAATTCTGTTCAGCACCTCCTCATTAGTTACGCGATCCACCCACCTAATCTTCAGCATTCTTCTGTAGCACCATATTTCAAAAGCCTCGATCCTCTTCCTGTCCGCACTGTTTATCGTCCATGTCTCACTCCCATACAAGGCAACACTCCATACAAATGCCCTCAGAAAGGACTTCCTTAGGCTCAAATCAATATTCGAGGTTAACAAATTTCTCTTTTTCAAAAACGCTTTTCTACCCATTGCCATTCTGCATTTTATATCCTCTGTACTGCGACCATCACTTGTTATTTTACTGCCCAAGTAACAAAACTCATCTACCTCCTTTATTGCTTCGTTTCCCAATCTAATTCCTTCAGCATCACCTGATTTTCTTAGACTGCACTCCATTACCCTAGTTTTGCTCTTGTTAATGTTCATCTTATATGCACCTTTCAGCACACTGTCCATTCCGTTCAATTGCTCTTCCAGGTCCTTTGCTGTATCTGACAGAATTACTATGTCGTCGGCAAAACGCAAAACGTCCTGCCGTTAAGTTAACGAGTAGAATTCTGCTCGTTACACGGCTAACTATCAGTTAAGTGACAATCTGTATGAAAATAGAAAGACTCTAAAGCGCTAAAATATCGCAATTTATTCACGTGATAAGACCGACTTTTCGAACAAAATAACAGAAGCACTACATATGTGAAAAACAGGTGTGGAAAGCAGCTTCACTGAAAATTTTATCGTCATATTTCTCGCCCCATCCATGTCAGTATCTAGCAGATGAGTTTGATATATTGCAGATACGCAACATAACCTTAAATATTGTTGCGATATCAAAATACAAACTTACGGGTAACGACTAGTTCAGCGAGAATCGGTATGATGAAAATGAATAAGATATGTGGTTGACAATGAAGACGATGTCAATATTTTAGACGATCTAGAGGTTATTGCTCCTATAATGCGATCTAGACGTATTTATGTTCGCCCAAATCATTTTGAATGCTGAGGTCGATGCAGAATTTGTTACGCTATTTCGTCTTGGGAACGCTACATGAAAAACTCCACTACCATCTCAAGAGTCCAACAGATGTTACGTATTTTGTAAGTTATCTGTCATAATAGAAAACAGAATACATTATTTATGCCTGCAAGCTTATTATTTGGTTAAATTGTATCACGCTTCTTGCCGGGCTGCAGTGGTTATGTCTTTTGTCTTGACAACTTCAATTAAAACGAAAGTTATTTTTTTCTGAACGGACAAGGTTACATACAAGAACGTGTCAACCATAGAGCAGGTACAGTATTAATTTTCCTGCGAGTGAAACGAGCAGCAATATCATTTACTCCGTAGCTCGTGAAAAATATTAACACAATTCTACACTTCACTGTTTATCTGTTGCCAACATAAGCACTGGAGCCCGACGAGAAGCGTCGTAAAATTTACCCAGTATTTACTTATGCTTGTTGCGCCTAATGTGAGGCCTACAATGTGATTCCTTCCTCCGCTTGTACTAAGATACTACACACTTGGCATGTTATCGTACTAAGCCCTAAGCATGTTTACTGTACTACATTTTCAGTGGAAAGCATTGAATTCATTTGCCACACGCGATCATGTCGCTTTTTTCTTCTCCTTCCATGCCGTAGCGTCCGTTATTTTTTTTTTTTTTTTTTTTAAAACATTGCAATGCACCCTAATATTTCTCTATTGAGGACACAACACACTCGCACTAACTTCTTATAAAATTCGAGCTTCTTTCACGTGTGTTTCCCATAACGCCAATTAACAACTATCTGCTAATCTCTTCCCTGGTGGTTAAATAAGGAAAACAGCTGTTTATTCAGACGCCACTTTCATTTGTTTCTATTGCCAATCTAGTCGAAATATATCGTACCTTCTCGTTTTCTCCGGGTTAGCAAACGAGAGGTGTATCTGGCAATGACAAACGCAATGCACTTAACGAGCACATTTAACTGGACGTTAAAGGCATCTTCTCGTTTACTAACGAGAAGATTAAAGAGAGATGAAAGAACCGGCCCTTAATACGCTAACACGAAAATTGTGCTACAGATTACTAATTTATTCGTACAAGAAGGCCAATGAAAGTTACATAATTCGAAAGATTATTAGTAGTAGATTTCACGAATATAAATATTATGTGTGCATTTAGCCATTTAGGGCCAGTTCGTCCATCTCTCGTTAATCTTCTCGTTAGTAAACGAGAAGATGCCTTTAACGTCCAGTTAAATGTGCTCGTTAAGTGCATTGCGTTTGTCATTGCCTGATACACCTCTCGTTTCCTAACCTTGAGAAAACGAGAAGGTGCGATAAATTTCGACTATGTTGGCAATAGAAACAAATGAAAGTGCCGTCTGAATAAACAGCTGTTATGCCATATTTGACTATCAGGAAAGAGGTTATCAGACAGTTGTTACTTGGCGCTATGGCAAACAAACGTGAAAGAAGCTCGAATTTTATAAGAAGTTAGTGCGAGAGTCTTGTGTCCTTGATAGAGAAATTTAAGGACAAACTGAAATTAAAAACCGACGGAAGGAAAAGGAAGCGACATTGTGGCAAACGAAATCTGTGCTGTCCATGGAACATGTAGAACAGCAAAACTGCTAAGTACGATAACATGCTGCCAAGTGCGTAGTATCTTAGTGCAAGTAATAACTTGCACATAGGCGAAAGTGCATTGTTCCTGTAGATCGGAGGAAGAAATTACATTTTAGGCCTTACATTAGGCGCAACAAGAGCAAGTAAATACTGAATTAATAAGCTTGCAGACATAAATAATGTACTCTGTTTTCTCTTACGACTAATAACTTATAAAATACGTAACTATCTGTTGGACTCTTTAGATGGTCGTGGAGTTTTTCATGGCCGGCCGCGGTGGCCGAGGTGACTGAGGCGCTCCAGTCACGGTCAGCACGGCCACTACGGTCGGGGGTTCGAATCCCCCCTCGGGCATGGATATTTGTGCCGTCCTAGTTCGTAAGTAGTTCATAAGTAGTTTGTAAGTTTAGGGACTGATGACCCCGTAGTTAAGTCCCATAAGCTTAACAAACATTTGAACATTTTTTTAGTTTTTCATGCAGCGTTTCCAAAGTGGCTTTTCAAAGACGAAATCGAGAGACAAATTCTGCATCCTCCCAGCATTCAAAATAATTTGGACGAACATAAATATGTCTAGGACGCCTTATAGGAGCTATGACCTCTAGATCGTCCAAAATATTGACATCGTCGTAATTTTCAACCAAATTTCTTATTCCAGCCATTTTCATCATACCGATTCTCACTTAACTAGTCGTTACTCATAAGTTTGTATTTTGATATCGCAACAATAATTTTAAGGCTATGTTGCATATCTGCAATATGTCAAACTCATCTAATCACTACTGACATGGATGGGGCGAGAAATATGACGATTAAATTTTCCAATACAGCTGTTTTTCACACTAGTTTTTCATAAATGTAGTGCTTCTGTTATTTTGTTCTATATTGCGGTATTTTAGCGCTTTGGAATCCTGCCATTTTCATAGAGATTCTAACTTAACTGGTCGTTAGCAGTGTAACGAGCAGAATTTTACTCGTTAACTTAACGGCCAGTTTGAGGTCTTTTAACGTCAGGTTAATTAATAACGAAACATTGACAAACACAATTCTCCATTAACTACAAGTTAAAACCTTAACTGGAACTTAACGAGACATTGACAAACCGGACCTAAGTGGTAAAAGGAAGTAGAAATTTTCCTATTTACAGCTTGGATCAAGTTCTACATTCTCCAACAATCAGCTCACTAATTGCCTATTCGCCTCGACCAAAGATGCTGTAATGCAGCGCATCTGCAGTATTAAAATAAGCGAATATCGAAACATGGAGTACTTCCAATTCACTTTCTTGTGCCGTTCAAATGCTTCATTTTCGCAGTGATTAAGAGTGGTTAAAGGAAATGGATGTTTTCATATGAATGCCGATATAAATGATGATGCGTCGGGAGAGGCATGTAGCGGTGCACGGGTGGAACTACGAAGTCGACGTGTTGTCAGCTCTGGAATTATGAATATCGCAGTATCGAAATAACATTAGTTCTTGGCGTTGTATATACGAACACCGAAATTGTTGTTCCATTTCAAATATTAGGCTAATGAAAGTTATATAATTCGAAAATGGCATGGGAAGTATACACTTCCGTTTTTATTTGTTGTTATTGTGTCAGGTATTTTCCTTAACTCGTAAAAGATACCGTTTCATACCTCCCAGTGCCGGTTAAATTTTACCCAGTATCCCAGCGGCCTCCTATGATAATGTTGGCAACAGATGCTGAATAGTGAGAATCCTATCGCTTGACAACGCTGTTGTTTTCTCATGGAATCTTCGCTTTACGAGGGCAATTATTTTTATTGAGCGGATGAGGGTACATACAAGAACCTGTCAACCATAAAGCAGGAATAGCATTATTTGTTTACTTCATGGTCTGTACGACACACTAATCGAGTCACTCTATGTAGTTCGAACAAATGGGCGAAGATTTTCTATCGTGTTGTTGATGTTGCCAACATAATCACGCGATGCCGCCGACATGATACGTAAAATTTTACCCCCAGTGACCATTGTAAACACAATTGGTCGATTTTCGACCTCAGACAATACTAGTATGAATAATTTAGGTAGAGGGCTACAACTTGACACACTTGTTTGGGGCTTTTCTAAAACCAACAACGAGTGTACGAATAGGGCCGCAGCACTAGACAGAATCATTTCGAGGGTCTCTCAACATCCACAACTGCCGAATTTGGTGTGATGTGCATTTTAATCAATCATGGATTTCTACAAATACAAGGGTCGCCAGGAAAGTAGTAGCCGTATGCGCCGTATGAAGAGCTAGTGGATTAACCTAGAGAGCCTACATTTGCATTAATCGCCGGATAGGATGTAAAGCTCTTGCTTTTCCCGTGCCGTTCGCATTGACTGTATTGTGAACAGTAGTTTTTATGATGTTCAAAAAAAAAAAAAAAAAAATAAAAAAAATAAATAAATAAAAAAAAAAAATTCTTAAAGAGAAAACAGATTTAAAGCACATACGATATGTAGAAAACTTTATTGATTTCATAAAACAAAAAGGATAACTTTCGACACTTAAAGCTGTAAAAATCAAAAATATTTCGAAAAACTTACGGGTATGCTGCCAGGTACCAAAATCGACGACGGCCGATAATTCGGCAGGAGACACAACACACAACACACACCGAGCAAGCAATCATACAGTGCCGACACGACCAAAGATGAAATCGGTCAGGATATCGATAATAAACGTCGGTTCTCGATGGAAGAGGTCGGATTAGTTTTGTCCCTCTGTTTTCTTGACAAGTGAGAGAGCAGGATCCCAAGCGGAATTTAAGCAGAGCCTCCATCCCTATTCATAAGGTTGTCACTTAGTTTTATTTCTATCACTATCATGCCAGAATTTCCGTTTTGTTGTATTCCATAGGGTGACCTTGTAAGATACCTGCTATGGGAAGGTATACATTTCATATTCACTAATTTGAACCAGTGTCAAGCTAGTCAGGAGTGGGTCATTTATCTTTGTTTGCAGGCTTATTTTTCGATGGCAGTACTATCGATATTGGAGAAGGTGATAGTATTGTTGCCGGGAAGTAGAGTTGTGGTTATTGAGAGTGTAGACTTTGCTAGGCGCGCGGATGAGATTGCAGAAGCGTGAGGACCGTGGTTGTGTGCAGTTGTCGTTCCGGCGGGATAGCCGAGGAGATGAGATTTTGAGACTTGAATGCTGAGCCAAGCTGTTTGTTTAAGATATGGAGACGAAAAGGAATTAACGACGTTGGAGAAACGATCTTTTCAAGTTTTTATAAGGTAACGTTTTTCATGAAATACTTGGCATGTTTCTATGGCACAACTTCGCATCGTTAGACTGAATTGATGGTAACAGTAACGGTCGGGAAAGATCTTGCTGTTAGCTTGTGGTCTCACGATTCATGCTAGGGACCCCTTTCTGTGTTAGGAAAAGTAATTATTGTAACAGTTTACTTTTGAAATTGCCTTTTTTATGAAATAGGAATTTCATGGGTAGTGTTCTTGAAATATGGTATTGTAATATTTTTGTGTAAATCGAGTTAAAGTTTTTAACAGTAATGAAATGTTTATCTTTGTTTAAATATAATTTTGTAGGAAGATTTTTCTCTGAAAGATTTTAAAATCATAAACATGACATTGTAATTTTCATGAAGTTACATCAGTTAGAAACAAATCAGATATATCATTTTTAATAATTAGTTCGAGTTTCTTAAACAGATTACCAGTTGATCCCTCCTCACATTTTTATTAAAAGTGCCATAGATGTTTTCTGTAGTTAGTTTCCCAATAGTACAGAAGGAAGCGGTTCGATGTTGCGCAGATTTATGCAGTAAGTGAAGATGAGAAAGAGTTATTGTCAAGCTTACAGTTCAGCATGATTTACAAATTTCAGAGTAAGACAATTCATACAGTGTTCAGGTTAACAAGTGTTTGCACTGAGTCAGATTGCATTAATAAATATTGTGTTCGTTACATTCCGTTAAAGATTGTTAGTTCAGTCAGAAACAAGTTTGGAAAGCCAGAATTATTAACACAGTGATTTTTATTATCATTAATTTTCAGACAGTTAACTTTGTTACGACATTTTCATACAGAAACAATTAGCAGTTTGTATCTCATTATAATAAACATTACGCAGTCAGATAGGTTTTACAATACCTTTACATTCACATAGAATACAGTTAAAAATACGCAGTCAGATTAACATAACGTTGTACAAAGGCATTCGGTTAGAACAAGTTTAAACACACAGCAGACGGAAATTTTGTAAGAGAGAGGGAGAAGCGAGAAACTTTCAAACTGTGTCAAGACAGTGTTCGGCCACAGAAAATTTATTTGACTGTTGTAAACATGTGTGACGTTTATGTTCAATACAACGGCCCTCAACAGTCCCAATAGTTTGACCAACCACATGGGATACGGTAGACACCCGCCTTGCGCAAACCGAGATCATCCGTAACGGATCCCAACAGTGCCTTAATTTTAGAAGGTGGACGAAACACACATTTTACATATTAATATAAATTATATCGTTGAATACATCAAATATTACGATCTTTTATACAACCACAGACAGCAAATGAGTCAACTAGCGCTACAAGTGGCCAAACCACGAAACAAGAGAAATAGACGTTCGAGTTTACTTTGGCAGTTGGACCTGTCGGAGGCTGCGCATGGGAGTAGAGGTAGTCAGAAATTGGCAACTTGTAAATTTCCAGCTATATTATTTTAATGTTAAAGAAATCGAACTTGAAATGGTATCTGTGGCCACGCATACAAATACTTCAACTGTCAAAGAAGATGCGGGCTGAACTATCGAAAGACGAAGTAGCAGCACTGATGCACTTCTACAAATAGACGAAGGTACATATCCTACTGACCAGACGACACCTCATCGATCTCAACTTGTGATTTCCGCAACATAGCCAACACTGAAAATGAGCTCATCGGCCACATTTATTTCGACATTGTTCCTAATTACACCAATTCGGAGACGCTATTTGAAGGGGCGATTTTGGCAACTAAAAATAATATATATTAATGTCTTCGAGCAAAGGAGGTAGAATAAAAGGAGTGGCGTCACCTAAGCTGTGAACAGATTTTTCGATTAAAACTCCGTGAGAATTTTGGTTTCCTTACGTAAAATAACTAAATTGACAGTCAAATTGGAGTATTTACTTACATATGACGTACATTTCAATGACTAGACCTCCTATATACACACACACTATGACCAATGTTTTGGGCACAAACAAACACCGGAGTACCCAGGTTGCTGCCATCACATTTTCAGTGTTAGGGCGTCTCCTTGATTTCGAAGCTAAAATATTACGAACTTTGTTCATAGCTTACACAGCTGAAATTCCATCAAATATAGTGCAAAAAATAATAATAACTTGCTCAGTATATATGATATAAAATATATGAGCACAAAAACTGCAAAGAATAGCACTCCACGACATTAAAGTGTAAATAATATAAACCAAATATTATGAATTTTACCTACAGAAATACAGGGTGAATCTAAATTCGAGCACTCGGGCTTCGCAGCGCGATTCCTCACATGCTAGCTATAAAAATATCTCTCACAAAATTTCGCCCACGCATATTTCCCGCAGTAAATGGACGTCGAAGATTGAGATGGGTGTGTGTCCCGTACGTCAGTGTGTTTTAGAATTACACTAATACACCAACAAACTTCTAGGGGATGTGGGAGGTGACTTGAGAAACAAAATGAGCATAGAAACCCATGCCCGGAAACGTCATCCAATGACGCTCAATAGCCTCGAAATTGCTGGAGGGGATGTCTAGTGGCAGGAGCTGGTGCCTGTAACTTGGACACTCCGTAGCGTCGTTGAATGGCGTTTCCGGGCGTGGGTTTCCATGCTCACTTTGTTCCTCAAGACACCTCCCACATCCCCTTGAAGTTTGTTGGAGTAGCAGTGTGAAACACTGACGTATAGGACACACACCCAACTCAATCTCCGACGTCCATTTACTGCCGGAAATATGCGCAGGACGAAATTTTGTGACAGACATTTTTTTATAGCTAGCATGTGAGGAATCGCGCTGCGAAGCCCGAGACCGCGAATTTAGATTCACCATATATATATGTGTGTGTGAGTGTGAGTGTGTGTGTGTGTGTGTGTGTGTGTGTGTGTGTGTACTGCAGTTGACTTGAGATTGGCGAAAAACCGTAACGGTCGTCGTCTTTAAGTAACACCTATAAAGAAAATAAAAGCGCAGCGATATTAATCTGAGGGAGATGCATTTAATTAAAATTTGTGCCATGGCCGGGATTTGAACCGGGGATCTCCTGCTTAGTGGTGTAGCGCCCGTTTATTAATGAGAAGGTCCCGGGTTCGAATCCCGGTCATGACACAAATTTTAATTATACGCCTCTCCTTCAGTTTAATATCTCTGATATATATTGAGTCAAAACATGTCTCTGGACAATGATTCATTATTTGAATAAGTGCAGCATTAAATGGGGATAAAAGTTTAAAACGTCATTTCCTGACTTAATGTACGCTGTGGGCCCATCAGAAAAGGAGCTTATGGAAAACAATCGCGGTTCATAATCAACTGAAGGAGGTGTCTGGAGACAATATTACGGGCGAGTTGTATGTTCGGCGCTGTTGTCGAAATTAGGGAGAACAGAACAACCGCGGCGGAATAGCCGTGAGCTCTGATGCGCCATGCTGCAGTGCGCCGTCAGGGGGTTCGAGTCCTCCCTCGAGCATGGTGTTTGTGTTGTCCTTAATCAGTGTACATTAGTTCAAGTAGATTGTAAGCTAGGAACTAATAACCAAGCAGTTGAGTCCCATAGATCTAGAGAGAGAGAGAGAGAGAGAGAGAGAGAGAGAAGAACATTTATGGTGACGAGCGTTCGGAGCGGCAAACTGTGATTACTAACCAACAGCTGGGTCCAATTGACACTGCTGCTCGCGTTGGTCGCGATCCAATGATTGTTAGCAGAATATGGAATCGGTGGGTACGGAGGGCAATACGGAACGCCGTGCTAGATCCCAATGTCATCGTATCACTAACAGTCGAAATGACAGGCATCTTATTCGCATGGCTCTAACGGATCGTACAGGAAGGTCTCGATCCCTGAGTCAACAGATGGGGACGTTTGCAAGACATCAACCATCTGCACGAACAGTTCTACGACATTTGCAGCAGAATGGACTATCAGCTCGGAGACCATGGCGGTTACCCTTGACGCTGCATACAGCCAGGAGCACCTACGATGGTGTTTGCAATGACGAACCTGGATGCACGAATTGAAAACGTCATTTTTTCGGATGAATCCAGGTTCTGTTTACAGAATCATGATGGTCCCATCCGTGTTTGGCGACATCGCGGTAAACGTACATTGGAAGCGTGTATTCGTCATCGCCATACTGGCGTATCACCCGGCGTGATGGTATTGGGTGGCATTCGTTACACGTCTCGGTCACTTCTTGTTCGTATCGGCACTTTGAACAGTGTCCGTTACATGTCAGGTGTGTTACGACTCGTGGCTCTACCCTTTATTCGATCCCTCCGAAACCCTACATTTCAGCAGGATAATGCACGACCGCATGTTGCAAGTCCTGTACGTGCCTTTCTGGATATGTAAAATCACCAACTGAAAACGTCTGGTCAATGGTGGCCGAGCAAATGGCTCGTTACAATACGCTACTCACTACTCTTGATGAACTGTGGTATCGTGTTGAAGGTGCATGGGCATCTGCACCTGTACACGCCATCCAAGCTCTGACTTAATGTCCAGGCGTATCAAGGCTGTTATTACGGGCACAGGTGGTTGTCCTGGGTACTGATTTCTCACGATCTATGCACCCAAATTGCGTGAAAATGTAATCAGAAGTCAGTTCTAGTATAATATATTTGTCCAATGAATGCCAGTTTATCATCTGCATTTCTTCTTGGTGCAGCAGTTTCAATGGCCAATGGTGTAAGGTAAGGTACGGACTAATGACCCAGCAAACAAACAACACGATACGGTTAAAGAGACTGCCTTGCGTAATTACTCCCACTGGTCAAATGTCGCCGCTCGCCAACGGTGGATTAGCAGTCGAGTCGTGGAGGCGGAGTAGTGACGCAGACGTTAGGCAGATCTGCGCGTGGTGCTGATAGCCGAGGTAAACAGCGGCCGCAGCTGCCAAGGTCGCCGTGCAGCTGCGGTAATCGCTAATTACGACATCGCGTCGCCCATCGCTGCCTGCCCTACGGCATACGGACGCGTTCCGGGAGAACCAACGTACGACAGTTGCACGCTGAACCACTTACGCTCCATCGGGAGAAGTAGTGCAGTGTTGCAGACAACTGAGTCATCTTTGGAACGTTCCCAAGATGGGGGAGGAAGAATGAAGATTAAGGTTCAACGACACACCGCTCGGATTGTTTTGGGTTGTTCAATTTGTACATTGAACAGGAAGTAAAGAAATGGAAGGAGAAATTTAGAGACGGCATTAAAGTGCAGGGAGAAGAAATAAAACATTGCGGTTTGCCAAGAAACTGTATACACTAGGCCTGTCCGTTCTTTTCTGGAGTATTGCTGCCCAGTGTGGGATCCTGGATTTGACGGAGGCCATCGAAAGATTCCAAGGAAGGGCAGTTCGTTTTATGTTGTCACGATACACGGGAGACAGCATTACGAAAATGATACAGGATCTGCGAGGGGAATCATTACAACAACGGCGCTTATCGCTGCGGCATGGGCTACTTACGAAACTCCAATCGCCAACATTTCCTCCGAAAATGGAAATATATTGTTGACTCCCACTAACATAGGTAGAAATGGCCATCAGAATAAAATACGAGAAATCAGAGCTTGAACGGAGAGATTCAGGTGTTCTTTCTTCCCGCGCGCTATTCGAGAATGGAATGGAAGATAAATAGTATAATGGTGGTTCGATGAACCCTCGGCCAGGCACTTAAGTGTGATTTGCAGAGTATCTCATGTAGATGTAGATGTAGTAATTCTGTTAGAGACGGAAAAAGATATGGAAGAACAATTGAATGGAATGGGCAGTGTCTTGAAAGGAAGATGTAAGATGAACATTAACAAGAGTAAAACGTAGATAATGGAATGTAATGTCAGAAAATCAGGCGATGCTGAAGGAATTAGATTAGATAATGAGACAGTAAAAGTAGTAGATGAATTTTGTTATTTGGGTAGCAAGATAACTTCTGATGGCCGAAGTAAAGAAGATATAAAATGCAGAATGGCTATGGGAAGAAAAGTATTTCTGAAGAAGCGAGATTTGTTCACATCCAATATTAATTTAAAATCTAGGAAGTCCTTTCTGGAAGCATTTGTCTGGAGTGTAGCATTGTATGGGAGTGAAACGTGGACGATAAGGAGTGCAAATAAAAAGATGATAGAAGCTTTTGAAATGTGGTGCTACAGACGAATGATGATAATTAGATGGGTAACCACGTAACTAATGAGGAGGTGCTTAACCGAATCGGGGAGAAAAGGAGTTTCTGGCATATTCTGACCAAGAGATGGGATAGATTGGTTGGACGCATTCTGAGACATCAAGGATTAGAATTAGAAGGAAGCGTGTGGGGTAAAAATCGTAGATGGAGACCGAGGGCAGATTCAAAAGGATGTAGGTTGCCGAACGTATTCTCAGATGAAGAGACTTGCACAGGACAAGGTAGCGTGGAGAGCTGCATCAAACCAGTCTGAGGACTGAAGACCACAACAACAACAACAACAACAACAAGGGCGGTGCAGGAAATCGACCTTGCCTTTTCAAAGCAACCATGCCGGCGTGGATCTGGTATGATTTAGGTCAATCACCGAATACCTATAGCCGGCCTCGGTGGCCGAGCGATCTGCGGCGCGCCAGTCACGTTCTGCATGGCCACTACGGTCGGGGGTTCGAATCCCCCCCCCCTTAGGCATTGATATTTGTGCCGTCCTTAGGAATAGCTATTTCATAAGTAGTTTGTAAGTTTAGGAACTGATGACCCCGTAGTTAAGTCCCATAAGCTCTACAAATATTTAGTCTGGAATATCTATATCTGGTTGAATGGAGGTGGATTTGAACCGCCGCTTCCCGATTGAGAGCCCATAGTGTTAACACTGCACCACATCGCGATATGACTCAAGATGATACAACAGAAAAATATCTGTAGGGGGTATGTTTAACCGGTCCTACGTTGCCATGGATAACGTACAACAGTTTGCGTTTGTACCACAATGACAGAGTACGCAAGGGTTGTAGTAACTCCCCATTGCATTGTGTGAAGAGCAGAAATTCTAAAATTCACCAACCTGACGTCTTCTATAGATGTCCGAACGCAGATGATAGTCCTTGGAGAAAGGCTGAAATTATTAAACTATTGGCAGGGACTTATCCAATTACTGAATAATACGGTGGTTCTTGGGATGCCAGCGAGTTTTATTTAAAGAATGCAGAAATCTAGCAAACCGCATAATAATTTACACTTGCCACACATTGTTTTAACTGAAAGTTCAATATATTGCTATTTAGCATTGTTCTAAAATAATTATTATACTATGTCTTATGACCCTCTACGTATGCGAGAAGTTACTCCGGGACTGAAATGTTGCGGCTCGATGCAAGGCTGCCTTCGCCCCGCAATTTGGCGCGCTAACATGGCCGCCGTGCATCGTCCGTCTTAAATTAATTGTTTTGTTTATTAATGTTTCAATAGTTAATATATGTTACATAGTCAGGGCATAGCTTCGCTTTGAGAGATTTCCTAACTTGAATTTGACATGGAATAAATATTATCGCGTTTTGGCGTGTGACCGCCAGTACTACAGCCAATCGGCGTCCAGTGCCTGCCGCTCGGGGACATCTCTAGAATTTGGGGAAACTTGCCAGTACTCTTTCTCATGAGATCCCGACCTATTGTACCACCGGTCGTGGTTCCCACCAGCTTTTACCATCTGTCGCCTACTGGTCCTAACCGGCTGTACTGAAGCAATACTGAAGGTTTTAATATGATGTCTTTAAGCCAGAAATCCACCCCCATGAACCACAGACATTGCCGAGGTGGGGTGGCTTGCGTGCCTCAACGATGCAGATAGCCGTACCGTAGGTGCAACCACAGCGGAGGGGTATCTGTGGAGAGGCCAGACAAACGTGTGGTTCCTGAAGAGGGGCAGCAGCCTTTTCAGTAGTTACAGGGGCAACAGTCTAGATGATTGACTGAGCTGGCCTTGTAACATCAGCTAATGTGGCTTTGCCACACGGTTACTGCGAACGGCTGAAAGCAAGGGGAAACTACAGCCGTTACTTTTCCCGAGGACATGCAGCTCTACTGTATGAAAATATGATGATGGCATCCTCAAGGGTAAAATATTCCGGAGGTAAAATAGTCCCCCATTCGGATCTCCGGGCGGGGACTACTCAGGAGGATGTTATCATCAGGAAAGACAATACTGGCATTCTACGGATCGGAGCGTGGAATGTTAGATCCCTTAATCGGGTAGGAAAATTAGAAAATTTAAAAAGGGAAATGGATAGGTTGAAGTTAGATATAGTGGGGATTAGTGAAGTTCGGTGGCAGGATGAACAGGATTTCTGGTCAGGTGAGTACAGGATTATAAATACAAAATCAGTTGGGGGTATCACAGGAGTAGGACTGATAATGAATAAAAAAATAGGAATGCGGGTAAACTACTATGAGCAGCGCAGTGATCGCATTATCATTGTCAAGATAGATACGAAGCCAACACCGACAACAGTAGTACAGGTTTATATGCCAACTAGCTCTGCCGATGATGAGGATATAGAAGAAATATATGAGGAGCTAAAGGAAATTATTCAGACAGTTAAGGGAGAGGAAAACTTAATTGTGATGGGAGACTGGAATTCGGTAGTAGGAAAAGGAAGAGAAGGAAAAATAGTAGGTGAATATGGACTGGGCAGAAGGAATGAAAGAGGAAGTCGCCTGGTAGAATTTTGCACGGAACATAATTTAATCATAACAAACACGTGGTTTAAGAATCACAAAAGAAGGTTGTATACGTGGAAGAGACCAGGAGACACTGGAAGGTATCAGATAGATTTTATAATGGTAAAACATAGATTCCGGAATCAGGTTATTAACTGCAAGACATACCCAGGGGCAGATATAGACTCTGACCATAACTTGTTAGTCATGAACTGTAGGCTGAAACTGAAAAAACTGCAGAAAGGTAGGAAAATAAGGAGATGGGACCTAGATAAATTGAAGGAAAGTGAAGTTCTGGAGAATTTCAGAGGGAGATTTAGGCAACAATTGACAGAAACAGGGGGAAATAAAACAGTAGAAGAGGAATGGGTAGCATTGAGAGATGAAATAGTGAAGGCAGCAGAGGGCAAAATAGGTAGAAAGGCAAGACCTGCAAAAAATCCTTGGATAACACAGGAAATACTAAATTTAATTGATGAAAGGAGAAAATATAAAAATGCAGTAAATGAAACAGGCAAAATGGAGTACAGACGACTAAGAAATGAGATTGATAGGAAGTGCAAAATGGCTAAGCAGGAGTGGCTAGAAGCCAAATGCAAATCTGTAGAAGAATGTATAAGAAGGGGAAAAGTAGATACCGCCTACAGGAAAATCAGAGAGACATTTGGGGACAAGAAAAGCAATTCTACAAATATCAAGAACTCAGATGGGAAACCAGTTCTCAGCAAAGAATGGAAGGCTGAAAGGTGGAAAGAGTACATAGAGCAGCTCTACAAAGGAAATGAACTGAGAGACGATGTTGTAGGAAGGGAAGAGGAAGTAGATCAAGATGAAACAGGAGATATTATACTGAGAGATGAATTTGACAGAGCCCTGAAAGACCTAGGTCGGAACAAGGCCCCAGGAGTAGATGACATACCCTCAGAGCTACTAAAGTCTCTGGGAGAGCCAGCCATGACAAAACTATTTGAACTGGTGTGTAGGATGTACGAGACAGGCGAAATACCCTCAGACTTTAAGAAAAATGTAATAATCCCCATTCCAAAGAAATCAGGTGCAGACAGGTGTGAAAATTACAGAACCATCAGTTTGATAAGTCATGGTTGTAAAATTTTAACACGAATTATCTACAGGAGAATGGAAAAGCTGGTAGAAGCTGACCTTGGGGAAGATCAGTTTGGATTCAGGAGGAACGCAGGAACACGGGAGGCAATACTCACTTTACGGCTTATCTTAGAAGATAGATTAAGGAAAGGCAAATCTACATTTTTAGCCTTTGTAGATTTGGAGAAAGCGTTTGACAATGTTGACTGGACTACACTCTTTCAAATTCTGAAGTCAGCAGGGGTAAAATACAGGGAAAGGAGAGTTATCTACAACTTGTACAAAAGCCAGACCGCAGTTATTAGACTCGAAGGGCATGAAAGGGAAGCATCAGTTGGGAAGGGAGTAAGACAGGGTTGTAGCCTTTCTCCGATGTTATTCAATTTGTACATTGAGCAGGCGATGAAGGAAAGCAAGGAAAAATTTGGAATAGGGATTAAAGTTCAAGGGGAAGAAATAAAAACATTGCGTTTTGCTGATGACATTGTAATTCTGTCAGAGACAGCGAACGACCTGGAAGAGCAGTTGAATGGAATGGACAGTGTGTTGAAGAGAGCGTACAAAATGAACATTAACAAGAGCAAAACAAAAATAATGGAATGCGGTCTTAGAAAATCAGGCGATGGTGAAGGAATTAGATTAGGTAACGAAACAATGAAGGTGGTAGATGAGTTTTGTTACTTGGGTAGTAAAATAACATTCGATGGTCGCAGTACAGAGGATATAAAATGCAGAATGGCAATGGGAAGAAAAGCATTTTTGAAAAAGAGAAATTTGCTAACATCGAATATTAATTTAAGTGTAAGGAAGTCTTTTCTGAAGGCATTTGTGTGGAGTGTTGCCTTGTACGGGAGTGAAACATGGACGATAAGCAGTGCGGACAGGAAGAGAATAGAGGCTTTTGAAATGTGGTGCTACAGAAGAATGCTGAAGATTAGGTGGGTAGATCACATAACTAATGAAGAGGTACTGAACAGAATTGGCGAGAAAAGGAGTTTTTGGCATACCCTGACTAAAAGAAGGGATCGCTTGGTAGGACACATTCTTAGACATCGAGGAATCGTAAATTTAGCATTGGAGGGAAGTGTGTGGGGTAAAAATCGCAGAGGGAGGCCAAGAGACGCGTATAGTAAGCAGATTCAAATAGATGTGGGTTGTCGTTCTTATGAGGAGATGAAAAGGCTTGCTCAGGATAGAGTAGGGTGGAGAGCTGCATCAAACCAGTCTCCGGACTGAAGACCATAACAACAACAACAAGCCAGAAATATTACAATGAACGATATAGTTGACAACTTTTATGAATCGTTCACCTCAAAAGTTTGTGGTGCATACAATATCTTTTTACAGGCCGGGAGCAACACATCATGGGCGTAGATGGTTTTTCTTTGTGTGTGTGTGGGGGGGGGGGGGGTGAGGGGATAATTCACAACTTATTTCAGGTCAGTATCCAAAATATCTGCAGCTGTACTGTCCACATTTAAAACTAAAACACAGGTTACGTTATGAGCAAATAACGTTAAAATAGGCCCTTGGGGTTAAGCCCCTTGTCCACTCCTCATTATCTACTTCCTCCTGCACCACGTTATGTTCCATGGATGTCTGCATACACTCAAATACGTTTTGGTGTCCATCACCGAATTACATGGCGCAGTGGTAAGATGCTAGACCCGCATTCTCGAGGACGGCGGTTCAAATCCGCCCCCGGCCATCCTAATTTTGGTTTTCCGTGAATTCTTTAAATCACTCCACGGCCGATTTCCTTCCTCGTCCCTGACAAAAACTATCCCACGATACCGATGGGACATTAACTCCTAATGTTCCTTCTTCCTTTTGGTTCGTCCCATTGGCACAGTGCAGTTGAAATTCATCCGCCCATAGCAAGTTGCACTATTGTTCCACCATCCATTGTCGGTGTTTGGCGACAATGCGTGGAACCCATGTTCCTACAGACTTACCAGTGAGAGACGTGTTTAACACCTCCTGTATTGAATTGAATCGCTCTTCTGTTACTATTGTCGGACCCGCGTCAGACATCATTGGTTACAATCATGAGGGTGGCTCGACGGCCGGTAGTTCCTTTGTTGTGGACACCTTCATTCAACCAATTACGACAACCCTGGACGGGTGAAGCGAAATTCCTGCACTGCCAAAATCTTAATTCTCATCCGTCGGGCACTGAACACCACACCCGTTCGAACGATGTGTACTCGCGACCAAGTTGCGTCTTACAGAAATCACTAGCATGACCACATCCTACAAGGCACCATATACATCTGCTGGTCAACAGAGGGACTGTTCCGCGCAAACCACAAACCTACGCCATATCTGCACCACAAATCCCATGATATTTGATATGCTATCTGCGAAGAAGGTGAAGCAGCGAGAAGAACAGACGCTCCGATGACAATGTAAATTCCTAGTTGTACCATCGGCAAACAAGTAAATGAGTAGAGTTGCAGTTCTCCGTGAGAGGTGCCAGAGAGCGTTAGTGCTGTTCGTGTTTAGTGTTTTTACCAGGGCTGTCACACAAGGGGCGTTTCCAAAAGAATGTTATCATTTCTTGTACCAAAACATCTGCTGATTATTTCAACGACGTTGCAGCTGTAAATCTGGTGTTCGCTCTCTACTCCCCATAAAGGTTCAATTATGGTGAGACATAGCGGAATTAGCTCTCCAAGGAAGATGTTTCATAATTTTCTGATGCTGCCCAACACACGCATGAGCCTTTATGGCTGTGAGTGTGGGTGCATTACCATTTTGAAATGTGCCAGTGTAATATGTTATTGATAGTAAGCAATTTGCTGTCGTTGGTTGATTCGCAGTAATTTGACCAGTGAAGATAATGGTAGAAACAGTT
This sequence comes from Locusta migratoria, assembly GCA_026315105.1. Taxonomy (NCBI): domain Eukaryota; kingdom Metazoa; phylum Arthropoda; class Insecta; order Orthoptera; family Acrididae; genus Locusta; species Locusta migratoria. The sequence continues at coordinate 212,488,362 of CM048744.1, read as the reverse complement.
TAATATCACGATACATCTGTTCATATCATGGTGGAACCTCCCCCAGATCTCATTGTAGGAAGCGGCCAAGCCGCTTCTTTTGCGGTTTTCGACACACAAAGACGGATGTTTGTGCGAAGCAATGCAAACGATGATTCATCGTTTTATCAAGTGGCCCCACTTCTTGCGGCGTTTTGCGTTGGCTTCCGGTTTAAAAGTGTCTCCCAACTGCAACCCTTCCATGAGTGTTAGGTTCCAGCCATACCGTTCTTATCGAAACACTATTACTCAACCGAGTGTTCAGTTCTGCAGTCACTTTTGCCGCGGTATTTTTATGTTGCAAAGCCAAATCTTAATGCTCGTCGGTTGTCGTCAGTTAACCTTCGGTTTCGACAATTATTCGTTTATCCCAACGATGTTTGACATTGTTTCGTGTACTTTGTCATTACCGAAAATACTGTCGGAAGTGAAACGTTAGGCAATGTGCTTTTTTCTCCACAAACTGCACCATAGAGTTGGTATCTTTGGAAGTCTTGAAGATCAAACATTTCCACTATAATATGTAGTGACATTCAGATCATTACATTTCAAAGATAAAAATTAAATTACTAGTGGGAGAAAATATGACCCCCAAACTATTTAATAAACAATGTTTTGTACTCAGAACGATCTAAAACACTTCCAACCGACGAACTGGGAATGATTATTGATAATCTGAAAAACATTGCCGAGGAGATTGCCCCTGTCAAAAAAAGAATGAAACATGCCTGGTGGAATGAAGAATATGATAAAGCAATACAGAAAAGACACAACGCAGGGCTGATTGACGGGCAAAATAAAACTGAAAAATCTCGAGAAGAACTAAACATTGCCAAAAGACAAATGGCCAAGGAAATCAGAAGAATCAAAAGAGACTGTAAAAACGAAACCTCAAACTTCATAGAGTAATCATTCAAACAACATAAAACAAGGGACTATTACAGGACATTCAGAATATATCAGTCAAAGTATACTCCACCCACACTCATGATGAAAAATAAAAATGGAAAACTAGCGCACAGTAATCAAGAGAATGCCAACATTCTTGCTGATCACTTCAAAAAATTACTAAATACCGAAGAACCAAAAGAATACCTAGATTTCTAACCACAACCAAAAAACAAAACAAATCCAGAGAAGATAACACCACCAGATATCAGTGAAGTGATCAAAGCAATTAGGTGGCTCGAGAACTACAAAGCAGCTGGGGAGAATCAGCTGGTCGCAGAACTGAGGAAGAATGCAAATAGTCAAACACTTCAGAACCTCCATAAGCACATAGTAGACATGTGGAATTCGGAAAAAATGCCAGAAGAGTGGAATACAGGTATAATCCACCCAATATACAAAAAGGGTGATAGATCGGATCCAAACAATACCGGGGGATTTCGCTGCTTGATGTCACATATAAGATCTTGTCTATATTTTCACAAGAATTCAGGAACAACTCCACCAAGAACTTGGAGAGGATTATTTCGTCCTGTAAGACGCTGTCCAGATCAAATTATCAGCCTTAAGTGGCTGTATTTTTTTTTATTTTTTTTATTCTCTGTGTTCCTAAAAGTATGTATAGAATGACGCTTTCGGTATTTCCCAGTGGAGGAAGTGTTATAAGATCGACAGAACACACTTAGAATGCATTATATGGGGGCGGACAGCGATAATAGTGTACTAATTTCAGCGATGGATATGCAGACAGAAAAATTTGAAATAGCATTACTTTCTTTGCGATACATAATATGAAATACTTACATTTTTATTAATCAACTGCCAACCCTTTTTTGCCTTTTTTTTTGTATAAAGGTAACTAATTTCCTGTACGAGTTCGCGATCTTCATTTTTTCAATAAAAATAAGCACCGTCTAGATCGCTAAAAGTATATTTATTTATTGCGTCATTTCGGCATCTGCCATCATCAGATCTAAAAACCTGTGAACTTGCACAGTAAAGCTCAGCGTCAATGATAAAACATCTATTTAGTAGGTACGTCAACTGTAGTCTTGAATAAAAATTACACATATATAAAAAACTTTTTTAGTTTACAGATGGCGCTAGTGTATAACATTGCCAACATTTCTTACATTTAATATTCTACCTTTACAATCATATAAAAAGAAGCCAAATAGTTAGATTTTTCAAAAAACTTGTGTTAAATTAATTAAAATCATTTCCTGCTTTCATTACTTCTAAAAGTTACGTATACATTTCATTGGAGTTATTAATAAAATCAATGTGGAAACCAATAGATTCTTTTGTATTAAAAATTTATCAATTTGGAAAAATATGATGAAAGTTATACGTAACTAAACAATTTTTATACTCCCAATTTTAAAGTAATGAAAGAAGCAAACGACTGTAATTAATTTAACACGAGGTATTGAAAAATCAAGTTATTTGACTGAGTAGAATTTTGAATTTAAAATGTATCTGTCCTTCTTCTTTTTATATGACTGTAAAGATAGAATACTAAATGTAAGAAATGATGGTAAAGTTCTACACTAGCGCCACCTGTCAGCTAAAAAGTTTTTTACAGGGTCGGATCTAGGGGGGGTGGGGGCAAAGGGGGCAGTTGCCCCGGGCGGCAGAATTTAGAAGGCGGCAAATTTTGACAGACTTTTTTTTTTTTTTTTTTTTTTTTTTTTTTTTTTTTTTTTTTTTTTTTTTTTTTTTTTTTTTTTTTTTTTTTTTACAGAATTTATCTTTGTGGTATAATTTAATAAAATCAACTGACACAGAATTATTAAAAGTAAAATGACTGCAAGAAATACCGAAATCATTTAATGAAACTAAAATTCCTGGTTGCTGACTTCAGTGTTGCCCTGTCACAGGTACTTCAGCTAATCAAACTGTAAAAATCTACTAAATATTAGCCAGAATGACGGAGATGTTTGCGTTATTGCATAAGTAAATGCACAATGTTTATCAATTTGCATAGATTTCCTTTTTCAGATAAATGAATATTCATATTTCATATCAAGGTAATATTTGTAGAACAGGTGAATTTGAATAACGTTCCAGGCCTTTATATATCAGATACGCCCACTTCTTATTGAAAGTCAAAAGCATTAAGGATCTAGAGTCCTCTCTCGGTAGCGGTAGAATTGACAGACATCTACACAGGATACTCTGTAAATCACATTTAACTGCCTGACAGAGGGTTCATCGTACCACCTTTATACTATTTATCTCCCATTCCATTCTCGAATAGCGTGCGGGAAGAAAGAACAACTGAATCTCTCTGTTCGAGCTCGTATTTATTAAGATGATCTTTTCTACTTATGTAAGGGGGAGGCAACATATTTTCGCATTCAGAGGAGAATGTTGACGATTGTCGTTTCGTAAGTAGCCCACGTCGCAGTGATAAACGCCTTTGTTCTAATGATTCCCATCCCAGATCCTGTATCATTTCCGTGACGCTGTTCTCCCCTGTATCACGACAATACAAAACAAGCTGCCCTTCTTTCGACTCTTTCGATGTCCTCCGACAAACCCACCTGATAAGTATCGCACACTGTCACTGTATTATTGCTGTCCTTTTTCTAGCTAAGCAAGGAAGTCCTTTTAGACGAACATAAGAAGATCGTGATTTTGGTGATTCACATAGCGGCAAATTTCTAAATACAATTGATCTCATATCATACTATAGTGTCCCCCTTCGTCTGCGTATTGAACGCCACAAGAAAGGCCAGATTAGCTATTTTTACAAAAATATACAAGATGAGTTCCGTGGCTTGATTGTTGACAAAATAAAACAATATATAATTAAAGATATCTTAGCTGCTAAATACTTTTCACTGATGTTCGACTGCACTCCAGATATCAGCCACAATGCGCAGATGACACAAGTAATTCCATATGTCAAGTCGAATGACTCAGAGGTTGTGGAAAGTTTACTGACTTTTTTTTACAGGAGAAGGCCTTAGTAAAGAGATACTGCAAAAATTGGAACAATATGGGTTGAACGTTAAATACTGCAGGGGCAGTCTTATGACAATGGGTAAACATGGCTGGAAAGTACAAAGGGGTCCAGTCAAGAATACTTCAGAAGAATGAACTGGCCTATTTCTTACCACGTGCTGCTCACTCTTTAAATTTAGTGGGAGCAAATTCAGCAGTCATTCAGCAAGACTAGGTAATCTGCAATAGTAGATGCGGTTGAAGCTGTTTACAAGCATTTTCATAAAGTTTTGAAGGCCCTGGAAGAAAGTGAAATTTATAAACTGTCAACACCAGAAACAACATCAGAGACAAGATCTATTGTTAAAAAAATATGAGAAAACTCAAATTCATTACTTTAACTTGTTTTTGGTAGCAATATTAAAATAAATTGCTCATGTTAATCAGTTTCTGCGAAGTTAATACTTTACAATTGATAAAGCTGTTCGAAACATTCAAGGACTTTTGGGTTTCTCAAAATTTCCCGGGATTCTTGTACCTCTGAAGCTATTTCTGAGGCCAAAGTGCTAGCAGAAGATAAAGGATTCGAAGAAAGAAGAAAATGGCCGATGAGCTTTGTGAGGATGAAGTATCCAACATTCACAGAAAAAATAAGGAATAATTGACAGAGCTTAGTACCAGGTTTACCGCACTTGAGAAAATTGGTGCAAAAATTAGTTTTTTTGTGTGGTGTGCAAATTCGAGAAATGGAAGTGGAGGACTTGAAGGCCAAAGCAGCGGAACTAGTAGAAGATCTTAGCGAGGAAGAACTTGAAGTTGAAAGTTTCAGACAACATGCGCTGGCAGTAGACAGAGACTTGCAAGATTCCACTGCATCATCAACATTAATTTATAAAAATAAAGTGGTAGAGGGGTATCCCAATCTTACAACAGCGTTAAAATATATTTTACCATTCTAGTTTCTGTTTCGTCTGGACAAAGAAGTTTCAACAAGCTGAAACTAATTAAATACACTTGAGGAGCTTAACACTTGCTTAACAAATCTGAGTATAATATCCGTAGAGCACAAACGAGGTGCTTCTCTAAACTATGATGATATCAAAAACAGTTTTGCAGCAAAAAAAGCTCGAAAAGCGAAATTTTAAATAGATTTTTGTACGATGAGTAATCTTGTAATATTTTTGTATGTATTAAAATTGTTCTGTTTTCCTTTGATCTTAATTCAGTCAATAAAATAAGTTCATGTTGTGAGATTGTGACATTTATTTAGAAATATGTAACCCAATTAGCGTCAAAAAGTCGATTCTTACAGGGAGGGGGGGGGTGAAAGAAGGGGCGGCAAATTTAAGCTTGCCCCCCTTGGCAAATGTTCTAAATCCGGCCTTTTTTTTTATAAGTGTAATTTTTTATTCAAGACTGCAGTTGACGTGCATACTAGGTGGATATTTTATCACTGACGCTGAACTTTACTGTGCAAGTTCAGAGGTTTTTAGGTGAGTGTACAATTGTGTCATTGTAAAAACGTTTAATATTTTTGTACTTAAAACGTCCTGTGTAACTCGATTGTACAACAAACACTTGTTCCTTCATCTTTACGATCTGATGATGGCAGATGCCGAAACGACGCAATAAATAAATATAATTTTAGCGACGTAGAGGGTTTTTATTATTATTGTACCAACTCCCAACTTTCGAAGTTACAAGAACATCGCAAAATATGGTATTAACATACGGGAGACAGACACTACTTCACAAGACTTATTTGCTCACAAATTTATTAGGCCTATGTAATCATAAATGTATGGCATTCGTTTTAACCACGTACTAATTAGTGCTAGAAGATGTGCTTTGGTCTCATACATAGAATTGACGATCAAATAAATCAATGACCGAGGAAAAAAGATCACCATTTGAATGTGGATTCGACCCAAGTGGCTGCTTTTCTGCCTGGGTCGCTATGTATATGCACGTCCCGCTCGCAGTCTGGTAAAAATATGGCGGCCACCAGCTAGTTGGGCCAAAGACCTATATAAACAACATAGACTGGCCACAGCGCCGCCATAGTTGAAGAGGTTGCCGCCATCTTTGAGAACGTCAGTGTCGCGCCAGGTGATACTGGGCGTCTGCTAACGCTAAATCATACGTTTTATATTAACGATTGCCAGTGTTGATTTTTGCTTAATATCTGGGCGACGCATTTCGGAAAGTAATTCCCACTACAAATAGCATTTCTCGTTTACTACTGCATCCAAAGTGTAATGTTTACAATCGTGAACTGCTGCGTTATTTGATGTTACTATAATGTCAATAATCGTTTGTATTTGCCGACATATCGTCCCTATAAATAAAGGCGAATTTCTTTAAAGTCTTTTATTACGTTTATTCTGCCTGTGGTTCAAATGATGTTTCATGCTTTGAAGTACATTACGTATTTATCAAGCTCTCCAAAATTTGACTTTTCCTTGGTACTCTCCCTACAGCTTTTGGTTTCTGTAGGTGCTCAGGAAACGAAAATAGTGTTGGAATGGCATTTGCAAGTAACCGCTTTCGTTCGGTGGTAGCATCCTTGACTTTTCTTCAAAATGACAAGAGCATATGTAACTATACTGCCACTTATCACGCCTCAAACTGGTTACCCATTGGGTTAGCAACTCCTTGTTTTTCAAAGGAGACCTGTATAAAGAATAGTTTAATTACAGTTCATAGACCTAGTCTACTTACCCAATGGGTAATACGCTTTTGTACACTATATAAACAACTGACATTACAGATCACGCACTTTTTCGTGGCCCCTCTGTGATCGGCTGAGTTCCTGTGTCTACGGAAGGTTTATGCGCTCAACCAACATTACCTCGTGACAGCATTGTACACCGTAGACATCGTTAAAGTATTGTTGATTTGTGCTTGGTATTGATTATTGTCTTCCACTTTGTTGTTTGCTAAAATAAGTCCACATAGCCCGACGACTTCGTTTAGAAAATAATTGATGTGCTTGAAAGTGGTGTGAGGAATGTTACTTCCTATTGTTATTCATTTACGACAATAAAAATAGGCCGCTTAATAAATCTCTAAAAAATATTAATATTTATTAGATATATGTCCCAGTTTTCTATTACTCAAACATTAAAGTGATAATTTCGTGTTCCATCTGTGACTATTTAACCCATTAAATGTTGTTTCTTTTAAAACCTGTAAACTATAGGCCAAAAGGTGGCGGCACTGGGAGAAAGAGGCGGGGCTTGTTCTAACGGCTAATGCGCTACGAGCTGAATGCAAGGCTTAGCTCCTAACAGTCTCCTCTAAGGGACCACGTTTCAGTGCATGATCTGTACATTAAAACACACCAAATACATTCATCGCCTGCCTAGATTTTTAATGGTCGTGAAGTAAACATAATTTTGAAACGTGGTAAATGCGAAAGTTAAGTAAAATAGATGTTTATAGACAAATACACGATATATATATATATATATATATATATATATATATATATATATATATATATATATATATATATATATATATATCGTATGGTATAATGTCAGCTACATATAATACTTTAGTAAGATATACTAGTGTCTAGTTAATAAGATAAAACATATCTCTGTCACAGAGCCAAGTCCAACTCCTTTAACCACTGGACAGCTTCCTGACTGACTATATGGAGTTCGGTCATCCCTCCTGAGAATGATCGTAATGGGCAATTAGTAATTATATGGGTCATCGTTTGTATTTCTGCTCCACAGTCACATGACTGGTCGTCTGTCTGTCCCCATTTGAATTTCCAATAGTTACAGCGACCAACACCAGTTCGGAAACGGTTGATCAAAGACCATTCTCTCCTGGGAAGGTCCATTCCTTGGAGCTGCTTAGAGGGATCGTCTATCCAGATGCTGTTTTTTCCATTAAACGAATCCCAAATTCTTGCCCAGTTTGATTTAGGTGAGAAGCCACTCTCATGTAGTTGCACAGCTGTTTTAAGAGGTGGTTTACGTGATACACGATGATACACAACGACCTATAAAATTACATATATCTTTCTTTATGTATGATATTCCAACGGTTTTATCACTGCGATTGCTGCAATTGTACGCCGAACATAACTGTGCATGAGTTATCACTAATAGTAGCGCTTATACGTTAATTTAGATTACAGACAGGAGGGTCAGTGCTGCCACCCAGAGCGCTGTAGCTCGCCTATAGTCTCTCTATGTCGTTTATGTACCTCTTTGAGTTGGCTACTCTCTCCCTATACGGGCTCTCTGGCCGTTGCGAGTAGTGAGTGTTGAGTCAGATTGGCGGAGGAACGACCTCAGCTCAGATAGGGGACGGCACAGCAGGTACTGAGGGCGACAAATACGCTACGCCCGGCCAGCACATTCCGCAGCAGCCTGCACAATGGCAGGCGACGTGGGAACGGCACAGGTCGCGGTCGCCACTCTGGGTCTGGGGGAGCAGCCACCACGGGGCGTCTCAATACCGACAAGATAAGACACCGTTGTTGTACATCGACAGGCGCTAAAACAGAATGAGACAACAGCAAAAGTAAAATCTTTACCAGAACAGGAGCAAGCTTTGACTTCTGTAAAACAGTCCTTTTCAGTATCGCTCTGCATAGTGCAGTAAACACAATCCACAAAACTAGCCAATTAATGTGTATACTTGGTGGCATTGCTGTAGAAATTCTTTTTGCTGATGATACAAGTCTAGCTATCACACCTGACAAACAGGAATTAACTGATGAAATTGTAAAGATATCTTTCAGAAAGTTATTAAGTGGTTCTCTACAAACGGACTTTCATTAAACTTTGATAAAACCCAGTATATACAGCTTCATACAGTAAATGGCATGACACCATAAATAAATTTAGACTTTGAACATAAATCTATAGCTAAGGTAGAATACTCAAAATTTTTAGGTGTTTGCATTGACGAGGGATTGAATTGGAAGAAACATATTGAAGATCTCCTGAAACGTTTGAGTTCAGCTACTTATGCTATCAGGGTCATTGCAAAATTTGGTGATATACATCTCTGTAAATTAGCTTACTACGCCTATTTTCATTCACTGCTTTCATATGGGATCATATTCTGGAGCAATTCAACATTGAGTAAAAAAGTATTCATTGCACAAAAGCGTGTAATTATATATATATATATATATATATATATATATATATATATATATATATATATATATATATATATCACTCATGAAATTTGTTATTAGCAATCCGACCAAATTCAAAACTAATAGCAGTGTGCATAGCTTCAACACTAGGAGAAAGGGTGATATTCACTATTCAAGGTTAAATCTAGCTTTGGCTCAGAAAGAGGTGAATTATGCCACGACAAAAGTCTTTGGTCACTTACCAAATAGCTTCAAAAGTCTGACAGATAGTTAGTATTTAAAAAGAAATTAAAGGAATTTCTGAATGGCAACTCCTTCTACAATGAAAATTAATTATTAGGTACAACTTTAAAAAAATACAAAAATATATTTAAAAAATATAATAAAAATCCTTAAAATATTGAATGTCAAGTGTAGACAACATTTACTAAACTGACACGTTCCACATCATTACGAAATGTCGTATATATGATCTATGGAACAAGTATTAATCTAATCTAATCTAATCAGTACACCCCAAGAAATAAATCAATCATTGGAAACAGAAGCGTTAAGAGGAGTCGTGCCGCCCTATATTGACAACGTTAAATTGGCTATATAAATGCCCCGTTTTCTCAGGAATTGTTTAGTATATAAATTTGGCGTTTTTATCATATGTTCTCGCATGTTTTTTGACTGTATTGCTATGCAAATACTTTAAAATAACAGTTATTACTTTTTCTCTAAACATATAATTTTTTGGAGTAAATTTTCAATATTTTGATTTCTTGAATTTGAACTTTTACAGTAAATACTAATAAAGGATAGCTATAACATCATTTTACTATCAATTTTATGTGGTAAATGATTCATTGACTTAGATTCTGAAGATTCTGAGAAAAAGGGGCATTTACATTGAAAAAATTTTGAGAACATTGCGTTTAAATAAAAAATTTTAATATACAGCCAAATGATATATAAAAATATGTTAAATCTTCCTGGATGTTAGTCCTCATCTTCTCCTTCATCTTCGTCACCCAGTGCTGCCCTGCTTCTCTTGGATCTGTCTTTCTTTTGACATATTTTTACTGCAATATCTGTCTTCATGATTCGCAGTTGGTCTATTACACTTTAATGGTGTTGTAACCTTTATGAATTCCAAGATATTTCAAAACCTGTAGTCTTCCAGAATAGCCATCATTAAAAGTCAGAACAGCATGAAAAACACGGAAGTCACAATGAAAAGTATCACAAGAAACACAGAAAATAAAACACGGCTAGTGGATACCTGTTGTTTTTCAAACACAAACAAATGTACAGTTCAAAGAGTTTACTGCGAAGTACCGCTAGTATAGGCAACTTACATAATGGACAGTTCTCAAAAAATAGAAATCACAGCCATCCAAGACTATATAGTTCCAGAGAAAGATACCAGTAAGCGAAATCATGGAACACTAAATTCTCAGAAATGTCAGTGCATTATTATTTTCAAATATTCATTTGTTGTTGTTGTGGTCTTCAGTCCGGACACTGGTTTGATGCAGCTCTCCACAATACCCTATCCTGAGCAAGCCTCTTCATATCTACATAAGAACGGCAACCTACATCTGTCTGAATCTGCTTACTGTACCCATCTCTCGGTCTTCCTCTGCGGTTTTTACCCCACACACTTCCCTCCAATGCTAAATTCACAATTCCTTGATGTCTAAGAATGTGCCCTACCAATCTATCCCTTCTTTTAGTCAAGGTATGCCAGAAATTTCTTTTCTCGCCAATTCTGTTCAGTACCTCCTCATTAGTTACGCGATCCACCCACCTAATCTTCAGCATTCTTCTGTAGCACTAGTTTTCAAAAGCCTCTATCCTCTTCCTGTCCGCACTGTTTATCGTCCATGTTTCACTCCCATACAAGGCACCACTCCATACAAATGCCTTCAGAAAGGACTTCCGCAGGCTTAAATCAATATTCGATGTTAACAAATTTCTCTTTTTCAAGAACGCTTTTCTACCCATTACCATTCTGCATTATATATCCTCTGTACTGCGACCATCATTTGTTATTTTACTGCCCAAGTAAAAAAACTCATCTACCTCCTTCATTGCTTCATTACCTAATCTAATTCCTTCAGCATCACCTGATTTTCTTACACTGGACTCCATTACCCTACTTTTGCTCTTGCTAATGTTCATCTTATATGCACCTTTCAGCACACTGTCCATTCCGTTCAATTGCTCTTCCAGGTCCTTTGCTGTATCTGACAGAATTACTATGTCGTCGGCAAAACGCAATGTTTTTAATTCTTCACCCTGAACTTTAATTCATTCCCCAAATTTCTCCTTGCTTTCTTTTATAGCTTGCTCAATGTACAAATTGAATAACATTGGAGAAAGGCTACAGCCCTGTCTTACTCCCTTCCCAACTGATGCTTCCCTTTCATGCCCTTCAACTCTGACAACCGCTGTCTGGTTTTTGTACAAGTTGTAAATAACTCTCCTTTCCCTGTATTTTACCCCTGCTGACTTTAGAACTTGAAAGAGTGTATTCCAGTCAACGTTGTCAAACGCTTTCTCCAAATCTACAAAAGCTAGAAACGTAGGTTTGCCTTTTCTTAATCTGTCTTCTAGGATAAGCCGTAAAGTGAGTATTGCCTCCCGTGTTCCTACATTTCTTCTGAACCCAAACTGATCTTCCCCAAGGTCGGCTTCTACCAGCTTTTCCATCCTTCTGTAAATAATTCGTGTTAATATTTTGCAACCATGACTTATTAAACTGATGGTTCTGTAGTTTTCACACCTGTCTGCACCTGATTTCTTTGGAATGGGGATTATAACATTTTTCTTAAAGTCTGAGGGTACTTCACCTGTCTCATACATCTTACACACCAGGCGAAACAGGTTTGTCGTGGCTGGTTCTCCCAGAGACTTCAGTAGCTCTGAGGGAATATCATCTACTCCAGGGGCCTTGTTTCGACTTAGGTCTTTCAGTGCTCTGTCAAATTCATCTCTTAGTATAGTATCTCCTATTTCATCCTTATCTACTTCTTCTACCCTTTCTACAATATTGCCGCTAAGTTCATTTCCTTCATAGAGCCTCTCTATGTACTCTTTCCACCTTTCAGCTTTCCTTTCTGTGCTGAGAACTGGTTTTCCATCAGTATATTTGATATTCATAGAGCTGTTTTTCTTATTTGCAAATGTTTCTTTTATTTTCCTGTAGGCTGTATCTATTTTTCCCCTATTTATACATTCTTCTACATCCTTGCATTTGCCTTCTAGCCACTCCTGCTTAGCCATTTTGCACTTCCTGTCAATCTCATTTCTTAGTCGTCTGTACTCCATTTTGCCTGTTTCATTTACTGCATCTTTATATTTTCTCCTTTCATCGATTAAATTTAGTATCTCCTGTGATATCCAAGGATTTCTTGTAGGTCTTGCCTTCCTACCTATTTTGTCCTCTGCTGCCTTCACTATTTCATCTCTCAATGCTACCATTCCTCCTCTACTGTTTTATTTCTCCCCGTTTCTGTCAATTGTTGCCTAAAGCTCCCTCTGAAATTCTTAAGAACTTCAGGTTCCTTCAATTTATCTAGGTCCCATCTCCTTATTTTCCTACCTTTTTGTAGTTTCTTGAGTTTCAACCTACAGTTCATGACCAACAAGTTATGGTCAGAGTCTATATCTGCCCCTGTATATGTTTTACAGTTTAAAACCTGGTTCCGAAATCTATGTCTTACCATTATAAAATCTATCTGGTATCTCCCGGTGTCTCCTGGTCTCTTCCACGTATACAGCCTTCTTTTGTGATTCTTAAACCAGGTGTTTGTTATAACTAAATCATGTTCTGTTCAAAATTCTACCAGGCAGCTTCCTCTTTCATTCCTTTTGCCCAGACCATATTCACCTACTATCTTCCCTTCCCTTCCTTGTCCTACTACCGAATTCCAGTCTCCCATAACAATTAAGTTTTCCTCTCCCTTAATTGTTTGAATAATTTCCTTTAGCTCCTCATATATTTCTTCGATCTCCTCATCATCTGCAGAGCTAGTTGGCATATAAACCTGTACTACTGTGGTCGGTGTTGGCTTTGTATCTATCTTGACTACGATAATGCGATCACTGTGCTGCTCATAGTAGTTCATTCATTTAAAATAATAAATAATCGAATATTTCAATAAAACCAACACCAAATTAATCATAAACATCCATATTTTCATAATTTGCATAAAAGGAAAAAATGTGAAATTTTGTCATTTAGGGCGGTACGACTCCTCTTAAGAATCGGCTATAGTAAATGACAGCAAAAGGTCGTGAGTATTTTCAGGTGGGTTGCTGGACGACTTCAAAATATCCGAGTGAAATATGTTACGGACCGAAAAAATGGTAATTTATTTTACGAGGAGAGTTTTATAATCGGAAAAGTTATGTACAAAATCGATTCTAAATAAGAAACCAATGTGGCTACTAACGTATTCAGGGGGCTACGACAACAATGCAGTCATAACACTCGTTCGTAATTGCGATATAGCGACGCCCCATCCTCTTCCATTTGCAAGTGTCATATGAGTGACACTGCAATGATCTATTTTTCCTCTGACAGCGAAGTCGTACCTTATTTGCTTTTTGTTCAGTGTGTCTGCCCGTGGTTATAGGACAGGTTTGAATTATTTAATACCGTGTTTCTATTTTGTATTTACTTCATTATGGGCATGTTGATTGAGACACATCGTTTCGTATGGAGAGGGGAGAGAGACTTTCGAGTGCTAACAACTATAGCTTTGAAGAAATTAATCGTAATCCACAGTTATTTGAGCACGTATTTTCTATCATCATCATTAGAGACTGATTATGCCTTTCAGCGTTCAGTCTGGAGCTTAGTACCTCTAATAAAATTCCTCCATGATCCCCTATTCAGTGCTAACATTGATGTATCGTCTGATGTTATGCCTTTTACTTCAAAATCATTCTGCACCGACTCCTCTTACCCTCCGCTGCCGAGCTCATGAGTCTCTTAGGTAACCTTGCTTCTCCCATGCGTGTAACATGACGCTACCATCTCAGTCTGTTCGCTCTAACTGCTTCATCTATGGTATTCATTCCCAATTTTTTCTTGATCTCCTCATTATGGAACCCTAAGTTGCCAACTATGTCAAAGAAATCGTGAACAAAAAGCGCTCGACTTCAGGCTCCAAGTGCTATAATGGAGATTGCAAGATCCACTGCCAGCAGGAAAACGTAAGCGAATGCTGCCAAGTCTAGAAAAGGTAAACAAAAACATTTTTTGCAGAAATTTATATAAACTGAAAAAAATCATAAATCAATATTCAACAAATGTGGTTCGCAAATCACCTTTTTTGTTTTCCGATGGTAAGAACCATGCCTTCAGAAGTGGAAAACACGGAAAATAACATATTTCTAATGAAAACGAATATTTGTGTGAATTAAATACAAAAAATGTCAGAAAAATTCAAATCTTTTAAAATAATTTCTTTTTGCTTACTTCTGTGTTAAAATGAATTTGTTTAGCTTACAATCGATCATTATACTTGTTTAAAATAAAAAATAAATTATGTATATTTAAAAAAAATTTGGGGTCAAAAATGACCCCACCAGGATATGAGAATTACCTAAGTTCGCCAGGGCAGTTAAGGGTTAAATTACTAGGGCCGCGAGAGCCAGCGGATATGGAAGACCTCGGTGCTGTTTCTAATTGGTGGAAGTGGACGTTCAGTACTTGGTTATCATGGAGTGCTACTGCTATTGTGATATTCCTGGCCTATGGCCACTTCATATTTCTGGCCGCTTGCCGTTTCTTTGCTAACATCGTACATGTCTTAAACGCGGAAGAAAGACAGCAGTGCAGCATATGTTGAAATGTGGGGTGGGGAGCAGTAGCATATGGCACAGTAGGTGCTGGTTCCCTGCATTGGCTGCTGCATTTCACGTCACGTGATATCTTTTGAAATTAGTTTTGTTTATTATATACTAAATATTAATTATTCAGAGCTGAGAATTTATGATAAATATCTCTCAAGGACAGGCTAGATTTTGATAGTTTAAAAAGTTTAAGGTGCCTTCTCTTATTGTAACAAGAGAAGAACGATTTTGCAGAAGGCGCGCGACGGCCTTGTTTTGGCGCGAAATAGAGCGTCAGGTGCCCGCTCGCAACGCGCCGCAGTTTCAGTCTCGAGCTGACCACTATACGCGCCGGACCGTGCCGGTAATGAGTAAAGTTTTGTATAACAGTGATAACAGTCGAGGTCTCAACATGAACACAACTACAACTGGGGGACACAACTATAGAAGACAACAGGTTAGTCAGAACTCAATGCTTTCCATAAAGACTTGGACAGCAACTATGGTGCCGGCCGCGGTGGTCGAGGAGACTAAGGCGCTCCAATCACGGTCTGCACGGCCACTACGGTCGGGGGTTCGAATCCCCCCTCGGGCATAGATATTTGTGCCGTCCTAGTTCGTAAGTAGTTCATAAGTAGTTTGTAAGTTTAGGGACTGATAACCCCGTAGTTAAGTCCCATAGACTATACAAACATTTGAACATTTAGCAACTATGGCACCTCGTGCGTACTCTAGGGCGGTACAAACGCACACTGCTACGCAACAGCATCCGCAAGGATGTGGAGGTTTTAGGGGATTTGTGGGAGGAAGCAGTACTAACTTCTCCGTCCACAAATATAAACCCCAGGAAGCCTGTACTATGCGGTCCGCATTGTGGGACCGGCTGCATGGTGGGGCCCACCTCGCATCCGGCAGCGAGCGTTTACGTAACCGAGCGACCACCCGCTACTTGGGCACAACCAGCGCAAAGCAGACAGCCGTCACTACACCTGCTCGACGCCCGCGCACCCGTACGGCTGCCCTTTAAATCGCTTTCTTACTCAGCCACTTATCGCCTCTCCGTAGAACGGACCTCGAGACATTCAGAGCACAGATTTACGTCAATTTTTGTGCTCTGCTAGGAGTCCAGCAGGACAAGAAAATGTGCAACCACTGGTGAAAACATTCAGGGGATCAGTTGAGATATCTAGGTTAAGTATTGTCATTTATAGAATGTAAAGTGGTTCGACGCCTTTCTCTCGGTTCTACGGAGACGAGACAAAAAAATAAATAAATAAATAAATAAAATAAATAAATAAATAAATAAATAAATAAATAAATAAATAAAGATAAAAATATGGCACTCAAGATAGTGGTAATAACAGAACGCTGCTGCACATGGTGTTGGTGTTGAGATGTGTTTACAATACCAAACGAATTACACGAGTAGTTGGGTTCAGTTCGTGTTGTGAGCAGGTAGTGCAATGTAATAACAATATGACTTACCCAAAGCTATGGCATGGAGAGCCATAGGAAGATTTTCAAGTGGGACAGACGCAGAGGGGGAGGCTGCAGCAATTGGAGTGTCCCGAAACGTGAGTTTCAGTAACCGTTAAATTAGACTTAATTATAGCCACCCATTAAAGGGGATTGAAGATGATCTTAAGATTTTGCATAAACAGGATAAGGGAAGAAAGATCTGCTAGAACAGTTGGAGATTACAATACATATCGCTAAACGCGATGTTTCATTAAATGAACAAGTTCAAGGTAAGACATACAGCTTTTTTAAAAACTTTGTGGACCTATTATAACAAAAGTTGTTTATTTTAAATTTCAACCTCTGTCTTACTGTGCAAACGATTTCGCGACACCTGAATGTACCCACTACCTTGTGGATGATCTTTGGTATTTAGAGGTCTTTGTTTTCATGTACATACGTGCGCCCCACTCGTGTTGTTGACTGAGCGCATTTCACTAGTGCTATGCGCCGCCAGTGCTGGGATCTGTTTTGAATCTTGACGAAGCACAGTATGCTGAGGACCTTTCTGCGTAGACACGGTCACAAGGGAAGTAACCACGTTTTCTTTTATTACGTTTTAGATTTTTATTGTCTCAGGTTTTGAGATTCTTATATAGTTTATCTGATGATGAGAGCTTGACCCTTGAAACGCGTCATATTGTAGTTTTTTTACACGATCTCTGTGGTTGAGCCTACTTGACAAAATAATAAAATAATCGGTAAAAGTAGGCAAGGCCAAAGTCGTCCACGGGTAACATCAGCAAGAGATAACTTATCTCCATTTAACAGAACCGTCGAGACAGGAGGCTGAATGCAACTCAGCTGTAACGCACCCTCCAGGTAGCAATAGGACGCGCAATATGAACACAAACAGTCCGAAATCTGCTTCAGGAAAATCGCCTCTACGCACGGGGAACTATGGTGTGTGTCCCATTAAAACCACGACACCGTTTAGCCCGCAGAAATTGGAAGGAGGAACATCAGGATTGGAGTCGTAACGAATGGTATCGAGTTACGTTCACAGATGAGTCAAAATGTTGTGTTCAGCCGGACAATCGACGTTTCGAGAGAACGTGGAAGAATGCATATGTGCATATGTGCAGGAAACATCATAATGCACTACCTCGAAGAGAACGACATATTAACCAACCGTCAACACGGATTCAGACAGTATCGCTATTGCGAAACACCGCTTGTCTATCATTCACATGAACTGATAAGTGCCGTCGACAAAACATCTCAAATCGATTCCATATTTCTGGATTTCCGGAAGGCTTTTGACACTCACAAGCGGCTTCTAATGAAATTGCGTACTAATGGAATATCGCCCCAATTGTGCGACTGGATTCGCGATTTCCTATCAGAAAGGACACAGTTTGTAGTAATTGACGGTAAGTCATCGAAGAAAACAGAAATATTTGGCGATCCCCAGGGAAGGGTTGTAGGTCCACTCCTCTTTCTTGTGTTTATAAACGGTTTAGGAGACAATCTGAATAGCTCTCTTAGACTGTTCGCGGATGATGCTGTCGTTTATCGGTTAGTGAAGTCAACAGAGGATCAAAAGCAACTGCAAAGCGATTTTGACAAAATTTCTACATGGTGCGAAAATTGGCAGTCGACACTAAATAATAAAAATTGTGAAGTAATACACATGACCATTAAAAGAAATCAGCTGAACTTCAATTACACGATAAATCGGTCAAACCTTAAGTTCTTAAATTCTACCAAATACCCAGGAGTTACAGTTACGAACAACTTAGACTGGAGAGAACACATGGAAAATATTGTGGGGAAGGCGAACCAAAAGGTTCCGTTTCATTGGCAGAGCGCTTCGAAGATGCAACAGCTCCTCCAAAGAGACTGCCTACATCACACTTGTGCGTCCTCTCCTGGAGTACTGTTGCCCCTTCTGGGACCCTCACTTGGTGAGACTGACGGAGGACATTGAGAAGATTCAGAGAGGGGCAGCTCGTTTTGTGTTATCACGTTACAGGGGGAAAGCGTCACGGAAATGTTGCACGATTTGAGGTGGAAATCATTAAAGAACGATGTTATTCGTCCCGGCGAGTTCTATTTGCGAATTTTCAATCACCGACTTATATTTCTGAATGTGAAAATATTTTCAAAATGTTCAAATGTTTGTACAACTTATGGGACTTAACTACGGGGTCATCAGTCCCTAAGCTTACAAACTACTTATGAACTAGCTAAGACTAAAGACGGCACAAATATCCATGCCCGAGGGGGGATTCGAACCCCCGACCGTAGTGGCCGTGCTGAACGTGACTGGAGCGCCTCAGTCACCTCGGCCACCGCGGCCGGCGAAAATATTTTGACATTGACCATCCCAATAAAATTAGAGAAATCAGATCGAAAACGGAACGATTTAGGTGTTCTTTCTTCCCGCGCGCTATTAGAGAATGGAACGGTAGAGAAAGGCTGAGAAAGTGGTTAATGAACCCTCTGCCAGGTACTTAAATGTGATTTGCAGAGTATCTATGTAGATGTAGATAATACCATGGCGGTGGACGAATGATGTGGGCATGATTCCTGGCGGACGCATGGACCTCTACATCGTTAAGAATGGCGGTTTGACTGATGAGAGGTATAGACACGAGACCCTACGATCTATTGTTGTGCCCTATGCTGGTGCCATAGAAGATGAGTTCTTTCTAGTTGACGATATCACTCGTTCCCACAAAGCTGCACTAGTGGGCAACATGCTTGAGCCCGAGGGAACTGAACGAATCGAGTGACTAGCTTGTTCACTGGACTTAAACCCGATTGAGCATGTCTGGGATGCACTTGGCAGACGCATTGCAGTCAGACCAACGGTTGCAGAGCTGAATATTGCCATCATGGAAGAATGGCCAAATATCCCTCAAGAGCTGATTGATAACCTCACAATGTGCTTGCCACGCAGGAGTGCAACTGATCTGGCCGTCTGACATGATCACACACAGAATTAGCAGACAACGAGAAGATTTTCACTATTATGGTAGCACCATGGTGCTTCGCTCTAAATATAAGCAATGCAATCGGACATCCAAAAGTGCCACGATCTCCCTTGAGAATTTCCTCCGCAGTCGGGGACGAAACGTTGGGTTTTAATAATAAATCCACTAGACCATGGCATAACAGCCCGGAAATTTTTATTAATTTTGACCTTTCCGGCCGTGAAAGTTTCCATTTTACAAAAGCAATGTAAACCTTAAGCGACGCGTTGAGACATCAAAATAGCGTACTGTAAGACATACAAATTACAAATGTAACAATTTTAACTATGGAAAATACGACTGGAATATCAATAATGGAGGATAACTCACCGCAAATTTAAGTCGTGTGTATGTGATTATCTATTTTCGCGCCTGTCAGTAGCTCAGCGAGCCTCTTTACGGTGAGTTATCCTCCATTATTGACAATATCGGAATACAATATCTGAACACAAAATCTCGACGTGTAGCTGCAGCCACCTCCCTCTGCCTGTCCTTCTTCCAACTTTCCAATGGTTCTCGATGCCATAGCTTCGGTTTAAGTCACGTTTTTGCATTGCACTGCCTGCTCACTGCGCTGCGGGCCTGATGACCTAGTAGCCGTTCGGGCCCTTCCTCCCATCACTACCTGAAATTGTGTAATTCGTTTGATAAACGTAAGTCAACACTAACCCCCTCTGCAGCAGCTTTCTGTTAGTACCACTATTTCGGCTGGCGAAATGTTGTCTCCACTCCGTAGCGGCGGCGCATTAGCCGAGCGGACTGAGGCGCCGTACTGCGGTGCGCGCGGCCGTTCGCCGTCGGGAGTTTGAGTCCTCCCTCGGGCATGGGTGGATGTGTTGTCCTTAGGTTAGTTTACCTTAGTTTAAGTAGTTTCTAAGCTAGGGACTAATAACCAAGCAGTTGATTTCCATAGATTTACAAACATTTGAACATTTTCCACTCCGTAGAACTGACAGAAAGACGTGGAGCCATTTTAGTTCATTCTGTCGATGACAACAGAACCTGGATATGTCAACGGATCCCGTAATTGTTTTGACCGTTGTAAACAGAAACAGAATTGTCGAAAGTTACTGCTACCACTAAAATGTAACTTATGCAGCAGATGGCTTTCCCATGAGCCGTAGTTTGCCATATATTCTGCAGCCCACAGGAAGATGATGTGAGGGCGATGAGTACCGAAAATGAAAACTTAATTCAAAATTTCCACTGGTCCTATGTGCCGTTTTGCCGTATAAACTCGCTGATGAAATCTTTTGAAACTTTAGAAAATAAGTATGGAATGGGATATGCTGTACTTATGTAAGGACACACTTTTAAGCACAAAAGTGGACTATGGACGTAACGACCTTTCGAATGACGCCTATTTTTCTTAAAACTCAATGTTTTCTTTGGTCCTTACATTGAATGCTTTTAACAAATAGTCCCTCATGGGCATTCCACCTCTCAGATGATCGATATCACTCACTTTCCTTTCTATACCCCCGATGCTGTTCGGAGTGCATCTCGTTTTTTCCCCCTAGTCTTTGTGTCTCTGTTAGTGTCGCGCCTAGTGGGTTTCTGTGATGAGCACTCGTTTCTTCTTGTACTTTAGATACCTTGTTTCTTCATTCTAAATTTCTTCCGTCTTCTCCCTAATTATTTCGGGCTACTTCTTCATTTCGCTAGTTTCAAATTGTATAAACTTCCGCTGCCCCTGTACTATGTCTTCATCTTAATACCCTTTTCCACAGTTATTACAAAGGAAACTACCTCTGTTAACAAAATATTTTTCTAATTAAACGAAAGAGGATTTTGTATGGGCCTGCGTCAAACCAGTTTTAAGACTGATGATTCAAAAGAAGAAACAAAGTCCCCTCCTGTTGTCCAACTTTCAGCCGTTCTCTTTTCACTTCTGACTCCCATCTTATTAAATTTTTGGAAATATAACATTTCTCCTTTCGAACCAAATAATTTTAATTTACATATAAACTGCATACAGCCAAAGTTACGTAGCACATCGGAACATACGTATTTACAAATTAAATTACATAATCTTTAAACAAGTCGTTTATCGTTGAAAAGAGGCTGTGTTTGTTAGAGATATCACAACCTTTACCGAAATATAGGTTGTTACATACAGTTATGCCCCTTTCTGCTGCTTCCAATTACTTCCACCTTTCTTCGCAGATAAGCCAAATATCTTAGTACGAAGGCCGGACACGGAGTTTAATACGGCTTCTAAGACACGCTTACTGCTAGCGGTTTACTGACTCCCGAAACGTAGATTCGGAAGCACCGTCGAAGCATCTTGCGTCATTCAGCTGTCGCCTTACGAAACACCAGCGAAGCTCTACACTGACACCTGGCCCACACGAGATCACGCCGTCCCGATTTTTAGCAGCGATCACTATGCGACATTCGTGTTATGCTAACACAGACAAGGTTTACCAGTTTTTTTCTTTTATTGAAGAGGATAAGTACTGCCTGAACAGCTTATTTTCCGATAAATTGATCCCTGTTTGATGTTTCAGTATATTTACTTTTCAGCCTCTTTTGTACTTGAATTTAATTTAATTTTATTTTTTATGGTAAAACGTGGGGCAGCGTAATTTGACGCTTATTTCTGTATTAATGCTTAGCTAATGTAGTCTTTATTGCATATAACTTAACGGACGATCTAAGAGTTTCCAAATAAACCTATCTGAGGCATACATTTCGATTTTGGTAGGCTTTGAATATGTTGGAGAGTAAAGCGACATTTAAGGGGATCAAACACACTGTTGAAAAAAAAAAATCCTTTGATTTTTCTGAATGAACACCTTTGAATTGTACTTTTTTAAAACCTCCAAATGAAAGTTCTACGGTTTTCAACTAACGTTAAAGGGTATACCCAGATTTATAGAGGAAATCATAATTTTTGAATCCCCCTATACCAACATATTCTTGCGGTTTTCTTTTTAATTTCAACATCTGACTAACGTCAAAACTTATAACTTCGTTAACATAAAAGTGGTATGCCAACGACATGTGTGTAAAACAAGCGAGAAATATCTTGATATCGAGGTACGCGCACTATAGGTGTCCGCTTCATTGTCACGTATCAGGCACAATTACGGCGATATAGAGTTATTTCTAGCTTGTTTTTGACAAATGCGTCTTTAGAATACCACTTCGCCATACAGCCACATACGATTCAATTTGATACTAACAATGTACACGTTTTGCTACTATTTAAATGTCGAAACGGATAAAAAAGACATAATTGTGAAGGAAGCAACTGCAAAAAAAACCTTGTTCGGAAAACTTGAGTGCTGATCTTCCCCGAGATCAGCTTCCATCAGCTTTTCCATCCTTCTGTAAATAATTCCTGTTAAAAATTTGCAAGCATGACTTATTAAACTGATGGTTAGGCAATTTTCACACCTATCTGCGCCTGGTTTCTTTGGAATGGGAATTATTAAATTTTTTACAAGGGCTGAGGGCATTTCGCCTCTCATACATATTTCGCACCAGGTGCTGGCTCTTTCAGAGAGGAAATGTCGTCCACTCCAGGGGCCTTGTTTTGACTTTGGTCTTTCAATGCGCTGTCAAATTCATCTCTTAGTCTAGTATCTCCTATTTCATCTTCATCTATTTCCTCTTCCTACCATATTGTCTCTAAATTCATTTCCCTTAGAGATCCTTCTACATACTCTTTCCACCTTTCAGCTTCCCGCTTTCCCTCTTTTGCTCAGAACTGGTTTTCCTTCTGAGTTTTTGATATTCAGCTGCTTTTCTTGTCTTCAAACATCTGTTTTATTTTCCTGTAAGCGGTATCTATTTTTCCCCTAGTTATACATTCTCGCATTTGTCTTCTAGCCACTCCTGCCTTGCCATTTTGTACTTCCTGTCAATTCAATTTCTTAGTCTCCTGTACTCCATTTTACCTGCTTCATTTAATGCAATTTTATATAGTCTCCTTTCATCAATTAGCTCAAGTATTTCCTGTGATATCCAAGGATTATTTGTAGGTCTTGGCTTTCTACCTATTTGGTCCTCTGCATCCCTCAAAACTACCTATTTCTCTTCTACTGTTTTATTTTCCCCTGTTTCTGTCAGTTGTTGCCTAAAGCTCCCTCTGAAATTCTCAAGAACTTAAGATTCCTTCGATTTATTCAGGAACCATCTCCTTATTTTCCTGCAGTTTCTTCAATTTCAGTTCACAATTCATAACCACTACGTTACAACCAGTCTAAATCTGACCATATGTTTTACAGTTTATTTACATGTTCGTGTTCTTGTATTAATATAATGATTAGAGCCCACACGGAGGCTTTCCTGCCGTCATTTTTTCCTGTGAAACATACATGACTGGAACAAGAGGAGCATCTGACAATGATACACAAAGTATCATCTGCTACACAACGTTAGTTAGCTTTAAGAGTACAGATGTAGATGTAGAAGTGTTAATACACTAGTGGGCAAAACTTAAGGATGAATGTAACTTTCGCTTTGTCACTGCCAAACACCATAGCTCAATAAAATCTGGATCATTCATAGAAAGAACTGTTACAGTTAAGTACAGGAAGTAAATGAAAGAAACACACATTGAGGTGAACGTGACACTCTTTTTCAAAGACAATATAGTAACACTGATGTCACAGCGATTTATGGCGGTCCCCTGGGTATTACAAGAGGCGGGACGTGGTTGTTAATACGGTGTGTCATCTAGAGGTGTTCAAATCCTCCTTCCAGCCGGACTGCTTTTGTCTCCGGTGGAACCATTCAAGCAGCTCAGCCTGTCGTGATGTAAACACAAAGAGTACATGTGTACTGAAGCAAGCCTCGCAAGTTCCACGGGACTAAATCAGCTTACTACACTTGACGACACGTTGTGTTGTCAAGCCAAAGTGTCTGCACAATAGAAAGGTTACGCCTGCATGGTTGTTACACTGCAGCTGGTTATCTGAAGTTCATTTATTATTGTTTATAAACCACTTTTGAATTACTTACGTTCGCTATATTCGTGAATTATTTTTGGGAGTGTTTGGTTTGACCAAAATAATTTGTTTACTGGAGCTTAAGGGAATGTTGTGTATATTTTTGAAATTGTTCTGAAAAACAGAGCATTAATTAGCTATCAACTAAGGCAATACAGAATTTGAGTTGCTTAACTGAACATTATTGAGTATCGAGACCAATATTCCAGATTTCGTATTACGAACAGAGGCCGTAATGAGTAAAGTAGAAGTAGATATCATCGGAGTAGCGCAGCAACTAAAATCACTTAACAAGTCTTCTGGTCCCGATTGTATACCCATTAGATTTCTATCTGATTATGCTGAAGCGATAGCTCCTTACTTAACAGCCATATACAACCGCTCTCTCATAGAAGGATCTGTACCAAAAGATTGGAAAGTTGCACAGGTCACACCTATATTCAAGAAAGGCAATAGGAGTAACTCACTAAATTACAGACCTATTTCATTGACGTCAATTTGCAGCAGGGTTTTGGAACATATCCTGTACTCAAACATTATGAATTATCTAGAACACAACGATCTATTGACCCAAGGTCAACACGGATTTAGAAAATATCGTTCATGCGAAACACAACTAGCTCTTTATTCACACGAATAGATGGGTGCTATCGACAAGAGTTCGCAAATCGATCCCATATTTCTTGATTTCCAGAAGGCTTTTGACACCGTACATTACAAACGGCTTTTAATCAAATTGGATGGTTATCGTACATCGCCCCAAATTTGCGATTGGATAGGGATTTCCTGTCAGAGAAGACACAGTTCGTAGTAATCAATGGTAAGGCATCGAGGTGATATCGGGCGTTCCACAGGGTAGTGTTATTGGTTCTCTGCTGTTCTTTATTTACATAAACGATTTAGGGGAAAATCTAAGTAGCTCTCTTAGGTTGTTTGCAGATGACGCCGTCATTTACCGTCTAGTAAAATCATCTGAAGATCAAAACCAACTGCAGAACGATCTGAATAAGATATCAGTCTGGTGTAAAAATTGGCAATTGACTCTAAATAATGAGAAGTGTGAAGTCGTCCACATGAGTACGAAAATAAATCCATTAAACTTTATTTGGGTCATTCCATGCCAAGTGGTCTAGAGGCTCCCACATGACCCTCATGGATTTTGATGAAATTTTGTATGAACATTCACGCATGTTCTCAATGAACACTGGTAAAGTTTCAGTTTCAGAAATTCAATACTTCCGGTGATACAGTCACTTGTTTAAGACCATAGCACAGCTTCCAATAGTGCGTCCTTGAATTTTCAGCAACTTTGAGATGATATATCTCTGGGAGTATTTGCATGAAAGAAACAAAACTTGGCCATCTTATACAACTTTTAGAGCTCTTTAAAGTAAAATGTTAAGAACAGGATTTCTGAACAATTTGCATATAGATAATTTGGGGCAAAGTTGGGCGAAAAAATTGCTGGTTAAAAAAAGTGCGAACTTTAGTTTTTTTATATCTCCGGAAGTAATTGTGGGATGTACATGAAACTTTGTACACCATAACTCACCAACACAAGGACTTAGAATATAAAGTTTCATTCTCCTATTGCTTCCCATTATTTCACAAATCTAGGGTAAAGTTGACGATTTTTCAAAAATGCCAAAAATTGGTATTTTTAGTCAAATTTTTCAAAAAAGTGTTTTCTCCAAACTCCTTTAAACAATGCTCATTAGAAAGAGCGTATTCTAAACTATCTAGAAAAGTGGATTTGGTTTTGCAATGAAAGCATATAAGGCCCTAAAAAGTAGCACCATCATAGAGGCGTACTGGAAGTTTGAACCCATTTTTCTGGCACTCAAATTATACCTAAAATCTTTTATTACGTGTAATAAATGTTTGTTAATGCCTGGGATAAGTGCAATAAGAAGTCCTGATGAATAGGACTTAGCTTATTATTTAAGTGCCCTGGGTAAAATTAGAAGCCGCTCTTAGGTTCCTTAGATTGTTTACTCTAACGTATTTCAATTTTTGATACACTACATTAATTTTCTGATGAATAACAACAGGAATGGTGTACTGCTGGCCAGACGAATTTACTGACGGAACTGGAATAACTGCAATAATGTGGTGTTATGGAACCCAGCACTTGTCACTTATTGGTGGCCAATAAAATGAATCTGCTGGACCATGAGGGTGCATAAAGTTTATTAACGCATCCCTTTGCTCTGTGGAAGTCTCACAGATATTCCCAATCCACCAAAAATTTTCTTAGATGCATGTAACATATTGTCCTGGTTGGAGAGCAGACATTAATATGCCTTCTTCAGTTCTCTGACCCATTGTAGCTAGAAAAGATGATCAATCATTTGAAACTCTGCTGACCTGAATTGATGTCTCATCAATAGGTAAAAAGTGATGATTTTCTCTAGTGCATGCTACAGTTTGTCCAAGTTTAAACCTCTCTTCTTGTGACATTTTTTTTTTCTTTTTCCAATTTCATCTTTACTGACGAAAACAAATTTAAATCCATTAATGTTTTCAGATAAGAAATGAAACAGATCTATGGAGGGGGGGGGGTAAGATTGAGCACTGGAGTCATCACTGAAATTATGAATGTGAGATATCTGTACAAACTGTGCTTTTATATATTTGATGAGCTCCTTGATAAAATCGTTAACTGTACCAGTGTCATGTCGCAAACTAGAACTGATAATGCAGAAACTTAAAGATTCCACTTTCTCATTTTGATGAAAGTAGATAACAAATGTATGAATTGTTGCTTTCCAGTGGAAGCCTTGCACAGCATCCTGAATAATAAAAGAATAATTTTCCAAAAAATCCATTAGGACAACCAGCTCTTTGTTTTTCAGATGACATTTAAGGCCTTTAACATGCAATTGTTCCAGCTCCATCAGTAAATTTGTCTGTCTGATAATACACCATTCCTCTTGAGATTCATCAGATAATTAATGTAGCATATCAAAAATTCAAATAGGTTAGAGGAAACTAAGCAACCTATGAGTGGATTCTAATTGTACCCAGGGCACTTCAGTAATTTTATTATCAGGCTTGGGAACCTGTGTAAAGAAATGCTTATCACGCTTGGGATATCCTGTGGTAAAGGAACCCACCCGTGGCTGTTGTTGCCCCTATGGCGATGGGGATGCTGGTTTTCTCAGGTGAACTGAAACTAGCAGTGGTTAAACCATAGCAACTCATTTATACACTTCTTTTCCAACAGTAAGATAGTGTTGTTCATTAAACAGGCTACTAATAATTAGATAATGATTATGGAAATAAATTTTATGAATTAAATTCAGTTTGTGTGTGTGTGAGTGTGTGTGTGTGTGTGTGTGTGTGTGTGTGAGAGAGAGAGAGAGAGAGCGAGAGAGAGAGTTGGGGGGGGGGGGGCGTGACAAGAAATAACATTGTTTCTATTTTTATTTTTTTTCTATTCGGAATTAAGCTACGTCCTATTCATCAGGACTTCTTATTGCACTTATCCTAGGCATTAACAAACATTTATTACACGTAATAAAAGATTTTAGGTATAATTTGAGTGCCAGAAAAATGGGTTCAAACTTCCAGTACGCCTCTATGATGATGCTACTTTTTAGGGCCTTATATGCTTGCATTGCAAAACCAAATCCACTTTTCTAGATAGTTTAGAATACGCTCTTTCTAATGAGCATTGTTTAAAGGAGTTTGGAGAAAACACTTTTTTGAAAAATTTGACTAAAAATACCAATTTTTGGCACTTTTTGAAAAATCGTCAAGTTTACCCTAGATTTGTGAAATAATGGGAAGCAATAGGAGAATGAAACTTTATATTCTAAGTCCTTGTGTTGGTGAGTTATGGTGTGCAAAGTTTCATGTACATCCCACAATTACTTCCGGAGATATAAAAAAACTAAAGTTCGCACTTTTTTTAACCAGCAATTTTTTCGCCCAACTTTGCCCCAAATTATCTATATGAAAATTGTTCAGAAATCCTGTTCTTAACATTTTACTTTAAAGAGCTCTAAAAGTTGTATAAGATGGCCAAGTTTTGTTTCTTTCATGCAAGTACTCCCAGAGATATATCATCTCAAAGTTGCTGAAAATTCAAGGACGCACTATTGGAAGCTGTGCTATGGTCTTAAACAAGTGACTGTATCACCGGAAGTATTGAATTTCCGAAACTGAAACTTTACCAGTGTTCATTGAGAACATGTGTGATTGTTCATACAAAATTTCACCAAAATCCACGAGGGTCATGTGGGAACTTTTCTCGATATTAGACCACTTGGCACGGAATGGCCCATTTACAAGATAAATCAATCAAAAGTGCAGGCCGTAAACTCCACAAAATACCTAGGAATTACTATTAATTGGAAAGAACACGTAGACAATGTCGCGGGAAAGGTGGAAGACATAGAAGCCAGATGCGAGCAGCTAGGTTCGTTATTGGTAGGTTCAACCAATGCGCGAGTGTCCCGGAAATGCTCCGGTAACTCAGATGGGAATCGCTGGAGGAAAGATGACGTTCTCTTGCGAGAAATTCTGTTGAAGAAACTTAAGAGTGTCGGAATATGATGCTGTGTGTGGAACGAATCGTCAAGTTTACCCTAGATTTGTGAAATAATGGGAAGCAATAGGAGAATGAAACTTTATATTCTAAGTCCTTGTGTTGGTGAGTTATGGTGTGCAAAGTTTCATGTACATCCCACAATTACTTCCGGAGATATAAAAAAACTAAAGTTCGCACTTTTTTTAACCAGCAATTTTTTCGCCCAACTTTGCCCCAAATTATCTATATGAAAATTGTTCAGAAATCCTGTTCTTAACATTTTACTTTAAAGAGCTCTAAAAGTTGTATAAGATGGCCAAGTTTTGTTTCTTTCATGCAAGTACTCCCAGAGATATATCATCTCAAAGTTGCTGAAAATTCAAGGACGCACTATTGGAAGCTGTGCTATGGTCTTAAACAAGTGACTGTATCACCGGAAGTATTGAATTTCCGAAACTGAAACTTTACCAGTGTTCATTGAGAACATGTGTGATTGTTCATACAAAATTTCACCAAAATCCACGAGGGTCATGTGGGAACTTTTCTCGATATTAGACCACTTGGCACGGAATGGCCCATTTACAAGATAAATCAATCAAAAGTGCAGGCCGTAAACTCCACAAAATACCTAGGAATTACTATTAATTGGAAAGAACACGTAGACAATGTCGCGGGAAAGGTGGAAGACATAGAAGCCAGATGCGAGCAGCTAGGTTCGTTATTGGTAGGTTCAACCAATGCGCGAGTGTCCCGGAAATGCTCCGGTAACTCAGATGGGAATCGCTGGAGGAAAGATGACGTTCTCTTGCGAGAAATTCTGTTGAAGAAACTTAAGAGTGTCGGAATATGATGCTGTGTGTGGAACGATCTTCCTGCCGCCTACTTACATTTTGCGTAATGATCACAAAGACAAGAGAAATTAGGGCTCGTACGGAGGCATATAGACGTTCTTTTTTTCCTCGTTCTATTTAGGAGTGGAACAGGAAAGGAAATGCCTAGTGGTGTACCGTCCACCACGCACCTTACGGTGGACTGCGGAGTATGTATGTAGATGTAGAAAGTGTAAAACCAATTGAAAATGTGTAGTGCGAAGAAAGCATAATACGGATTACAAGCTACTTGAAGGCTGCATTTGATCTAAGTTTTCGTTGAAATGCATAAGCGTAATTTATAATGAATTATTTTGGTCAATTAGACTGAATTCAGCGAACCTGCAATATACATCCTCGAAAAATAAGACAAATATTTATAGCCGATATCATATTTGGCGGAAACACTCTAAGGTTACAAAAACTAGAAATCGAAACGCGTAATTTAGTTGGCATTGTAATACAGTAGTCATCTTTGGGTTGTTACGTACATTTTCAGAGATAGTTCTGCCTATTAAGCAAAAACTATGTAGAATGTGATTTGATTACTCGAATTGAGAACAGCCAGTATTAATTAAAAGTGGTATAGTTGCAGAAAAGACCGTTCATTTGAATAAATAAATAATAAGCCCAAAAATACGTACGTCCCAGAGAGGAAAAAATAAAAAATAAATATATCTACAACTTTTGGCCCTAAATTGGCCCAAAATTAAATATAATATTGGACCTGGTGTTTTGAGACTCAGGTAAAACATCACCAAATTCTTCTCTGTGTACCACTATTACCAACACTTATGCTTATAGATTACTAGCTTAAACCCGCGGCTCCGCTCGCGTGTTGGTTGATTCTGATAGATAATGCACGAAACGTCAAATCGATTTCTTTTAAAAGATATGTATTAAAATAATGTTTTATTGCTTTATTTATTCTTATATTTCCTTATTCGTATGCTTATCCTTACAGAGAAAGAGCTGAAGACTTTGTAGCACGCATAGACCAAAGATATGGTCTGTGGCATCACGTTTCGCTGTATATAACCTCCTTGCTATAGAGCCGCAAACGTCATCGCTGGCCTTCAGTCCGAATTTGTTTTTTATAATTTGACGACTTTCAACCATCACTTCTTTCACCCCCTTATGGATATATGCATGGAACTGCTATGGTGTACAACGGGAGACGTAGGACTACAATTACACACAGATCATTCGTTTGCGTTGTTTAGTTTTCACTGCAGAACGAAATATTAACACACATACACGTAGAATTTTATATACAAAGATAACTTTCCATCCCAATATACTCCACCCTTTTATTATTATCAACCCTGAAGCAACAACGCAACCAATAAAACAATTTTCAAAGAGTAATTATTGTTCCGCATTTCGCGTTATATTCTTCAAATTACTAAATATCTATAAATTTGCTATAAAACCGTGCCTAAAACCTTCCTCAGGTATAAATTTGTAACTGCACAAATATTTAAGTCTCTGCGTCTTGTCTTCGGTCTTGATAAGCGTACACCGAACAGTCATTCACATTAATATACACTCCTGGAAAATGAAAAAAGAACACCATGAATTCGTCAACCCAGCAGAGCGAAATTTTATTGACAAATTCTAGAGGATGTATACAATACACGATCACGCAGTCAGAACCATACGGACGTCAGTACAGTCACCAGAGCGTCGACAATGCCGACGTTAGTATCGTGTATACCCTCCTTTTGCAGCAATGCAGATTGCAACTTTCTCATGAAGACGATTGTAGAGGTGCCGAATGAAATCCTACGGTTTGCCTGTCATGCAGTTTCCATCTGCTACCTCAGTTGGACCAAATTTCGTGCCGGTCGTGTAGACCGCGCCAAGATGTAGTCCCATCCGGCCCCAGACATACTCATTGGGGGACAGATCTGGGGACAGTGCTGGGCAGGATAGTTGACGTATACTTTGAAGAGCACTTTGGGTGGTACGGGATACATGTGCATCTGCATTGTCCTGTTGGAGAAGCACATCACCTTGTTGGTGCATGAACGGTGGCAAGACGGGTTGCATGATGATTTCATTGTACCGTGAACTGTTCAATTTTTCCACAACGAACACCAAAGGAGAACGACAAGTGTAGGATATGGCTCCCCACACCATGATGCCAAGTGTTGGCTCCGTTTGCCTCAGTCGCGTACACTCAAGATTTTCGCACTCCCCTGCACGGCACCACACACGCGTACGACCATCATTGGCACCGAGGCAGCGACGACTGTCATGATGACACGTCAGCATTCGTCCCTTCATAAGCGCCTACCATGACACCATTGGAGGCGGGCTGAACGATTTTGGGGCGTGAGCGGAGGATACTAACGGTACACATGATCGTGCATCATTGTTGAGGAAAGCGGTATTCTACACTCGCCATTCTTCTCTACTGATCGTCTAGAGAACATTGAACAGTGCACGGTACACTGAAACCATCATTTAACCCGTCTTGCTACCACCCATGCACCAACTAGGTGATATGCGTTTCAGCAGGACATTTCAGATCCACATGTATCCCGTTCCACCCAACGTGTTCAAGGTGTACGTCAACCACCCTGGCCAGCACGATCCCCAGATCTCTCCCCCTCTGAGCATGTTTGGGAATACATGAAATGTCATGTTGGGCGGTCTCAATGGGGCTCACGAAATCTGGCCCAACTGAGGCAGCAGGTGGAAATTGCATTGCAGACCATTCCACATAACCACATTCGGAACATTTCCGATCGTTTCCATGAAGGAATTACAGCTTGCATTGCTGCAAAAGGAGGGTATACACGGTACTAACGCCAACATTGCAGACGCTCTGCTGACTATACTTACGTGCGTAGGACTATGCCTGTCTGATCGTGTGTTGTATACATCCTAAACAATGTGTCAATATAATTTCCCCCTGCTGCGTCGACGAATTCATGGTGTTCTTTTTTCATTTTCCGATCGCCATAAAACCGTGCCTAAAGCCTTTTTCCGGGTAAACATTAGTAACTGTACAAATTTTTAGCTCTTTATGTCGTGTGGTTCAGACGTAATAAACGTACACCGAACAGACATTCACATTTATAGATATAGATGATAATAATAATAGATGTGAACTGTGCTTGTGAGATTACAACAGTTGGCAACAGTAGTATCGACATATCCACTGGAAGTGGATCTAACTATGATTACAACCCATCAAGCCACGCTTATGGCTATACCTGACGTCATATAATAAGGCGCTTCCGCGCATAGAGGGGAAGCGTGGAGGGAGGAGCTACGGCCGAGCGCCAACAGAGCAGCCTGCGGCAGAAACGCGTAACTCGCGGCCAGCCACGCGCCTCCAGAATGAACATCATTGGCTGTCATTGAGGTGATGGAGGGGGATGCGCAGAACGGCTGAAAACTGGGCCGCCTTCCTGGCTGACGCCGACTATAGTTCTGTGCGCCACCGCATCGCCATGTTTTATAAGGTAAAACAGTGCAAGAATCACTCTCATTTCTGTGCTGCATCAGACTGAGACGATAGCTGGGACAAGCAGGCTGTGTGTATATAGTACTTAAAGTATCACTTGGCTTCAGGTCATGATAGTCTGAGACACAGCAGAAATGTATAGTCAATCACTTATGAAAGTCGTCCTGTATTGAATGTATATATTTTATAGCAGTCTATTATTCCTGTTCAACTATCTAAAGGTAATTATTCTGTAAATAAATTATTTGCATTTTTGCTATTTAATAAGTGTTGACCTATTGGGGATTGCCCTCCTCTATCCTATTACAAACAGACTCCATTCCTGCAGTAGGCTACAAAAGTGATAATTTCATGTGGCTCAGTAGCCTGGTGCAAGTCTTTCTATTGGACATCACTTAGGATTAGATTAAATTCATACTTGTTCCATAAATACTGAATACAAAATTTTTAATGATGTGGAACATGTCACTTTAGCAAAAGATAACATTGCATGACATACATTTTTATACTTTTTATTTTTATATTTTTTAAATCTTTCGTAAAATTACTAAATTCTACATAATCTGCTGACTAGGAGGAGTAGTCATTCAGAAATTCTTTCAGTTTTCTTTTTAATTGCTGGTTGGCTATATCTCACACATTGACGTTAGTTGGTAAGTGACCAAAGACTTGCGTGTCCTTAAACTACTCCAGTTATCCAACAGTGGAGAGGAAACCTACACTTTAACGTCATTCTTCATGAGATATGCGAGAGGAAAAGTAATATATTGTTCGAATATTTATACTAGAATGATACAGCGATTCACTTTACCTGTCATGTAATAGTTCCAATCGATGTTGGGTGTCCACTGCTGTGCTGGTACTGTAATAACAAAACAAACCAGTGAGGAAACGTGGATCTTGAACCTTGTCCAGTAGCTTATTGATTCCGGTAAATTTTTATACTAAATAACAACACTCAAGAATATTAATAAATAAATATGACACAGTTAAACAGTTCCAGATTGCCGGGATTTTTTTTTTTTTTTTTTTTTTTTTTTTTTTTTTGGTTGTAAAGCGCTTGCAGATTTCTGCTCAAAATGAAAGCAGGGAACTCACTCGTAAGTAGTGTTCAAAATATTGTCAACAAGCTATAATGTGTATACTGTATTACTATTTTAGAACCTAGTACCGTAGCAGTTGAATAAGGCCTATATTTTAGTTTACAGGACTACAAAAATTTGATTTCAAATTACCGTGTGGTTATTGTCCGAATTTAAAAATTTGAAATAATGTCTAAATGTACTCATTCAAAAATATTCAAATGTTAACTACGCGGTCATCAGACCCTAAACTTACAAACTACTTATGATCTATCTCATAATAAAAACGACACAAACATCCATGCCCAAGGGGGGATTCGAACCCCCGACCGTAGCGGCCGTGCAGACTGTGACTGGCGCGCTGCAGACCGCTCGGCCACTGCGGCCGGCTGCACCCACCTACATTGGGAGACATGACCATCGTAAAATAAGAGAAATCAGAACGAAAACAGAAAGATTTAGGTGCTCCTTTTTCCCGCGAGCTTTTAGAGTGGAACTAGAGAGAAATATCATAAAAGCGGTTCGATGAGCCCCCTGCCATGCACTTCAATGTGATTTGCAGAGTATCCATGTAGATGCAGATGTAGATGTAGCATCATTTGCAGGGCATAATGAGAGATTTCCGAATTATATTTTTGATAGGTGCTACAATTTATAGCGCCAAAAAAAGCTCTAAATACGATGGTATTTTGAAAGTGCTGCTCAACTCCAAATACACATTCAATTCACAGTCATTTCGGGGTATGTTTATTCAACCCAGCCATTTGGCAGAGCTGCTGTGCTAAGTTGCAAAATTTCTATGGGACTTTCGTGACTTTTATGTTCGACTCTGCGGATACGTACCACCGGCCGAAGTGTTGAATTTTTTGGGGTGCCTCACAAACGACTTTTAATAGAATTGCGTGGTTATGGTATATCGCCCCAAATTTGCTTTTGGATAAGGGATTTCCTGTCAGAGAGAACACAGGCCTTAGTAATCGATGGTAAGGCATCGTCTAAAACAGAGGTGATATCGGGAGTTCCACAGGGTAGTGTTATTGGTCATCTGCTGTTCCTTATTTACATAAACGATTTAGGGGAACATCTAAGTAACTCTCTTATGTTGTTTGCAGATGATGTCGTCTTTTACCGTCTAGTAAAATCATCTGAAGTACAAACCAACTGCAGAACGATCTAAATAAGATATCACTATGGTGTAAAAATTGGTAATTGACTCTAAATAATGAGAAGTGTCAAGTCGTCCACATGACTACGAAAAGGAATCCGTTAAACTTTGTTTACAAGATAAATTAATCAAAAGTGAAGGCCGTAAACTACGCTAAATACCCAGGAATTACTATTACAACAGATTTAAACTGGAAAGAACACATAGATAATGTCGTGGGAAAGGCGAACCAGAGACTGCGTTTTATCTGCAGAACCCTTAAAACATGCAACAGAACTACAAAATAAACTGCATACACTACGCTTGTCCGTCCATTTTTGGAGTATTGCTGCCCAGTGTGGGATCCTTATCAGATGGGTTTGACGGAGGACATCGAAAGAGTCCAAAGAAGGGCAGCTCGTTTCGTATTGTCACGATACACGGGAGACAGCGTTACGGAAATGATACAGGATCTGGGATGGGAATCTTTACAACAACGGCGCTTATCGCTGCGGCAAGGGTCACTTACGAAACTACTATCGCCAACATTTTCCTCCGAATGCGAAAATATATTGTTGACTACCACTTACAAAGGTAGAAATGATCATCAGAATAAAATACGAGAAATCAGAGCTCGAACGGAGAGATTCAGGTGTTCTTTCTTCCCGCGCGCTATTCGAGAATGGAATGGGAGATAAATAGTATAATGGTGGTTCGATAAACGCTCTGTCAGGCACTTAGATGTGATTTGCAGAGTATCCCATGTAGATTTAGATAGTATATTTGCGTCAGCATGTATCCTACAAATCATCCTACAAAAATTCTTTACTTGTTTCTGAAAAACCCGGTACAGGGTCTGCAAGATGCTACTTGAGTCTGCCTGTAGAGTTTATCTCTATATATAAAAGGAAGTGTCCCGATTGACTGACTGACTGATTGACTGACTGACTGACTCATCATCGCCCAGCACAAACCACTGAAGATAGAAACTTGAAATTTGTGGAGGGTGTTGATCTTACTCTGTAGGCGTCATTTAAGAAGCGATTTTTCGATATTCCGTCCGTAAGGGGTGAAATAGAGGATGAAAAGTTTTTTGAAAGTTCGTAGCTATTTCAGCAATTTTGAAGCTGGAACTACAAAATTTCGGATTTTAATTCAGGGTTCGAAGTTAAAAGACACGTGTTTCGGCATTTTTTGAAATTCGACAAATAAGGGGTAAATTGGTGACGCAAAAAATTGATTTTCAAAAATATGTTGCTGTTAACTCAAATTTTAAGCTACAACTACGAAACTTCGGATATTGAATCTTGGCCAGGATTAAAAATCCATGATTTTTAGTATTTTTGGAAATTCAACAAGTAAGAGGGTTAAATAGAGGATCAAAAATTCTTTTTGAAAACACGTTGCTATTGATACAATTTTGAAGCTTGATCTGCAACAATTGATAATTGTATAGTTCGTCAGACGTTAAAAAATACATGTTTCAGTATTTTTGGAAATTCAACCATCAACGGGGTTAAATTGGAGAGGGGGTGTTTTTCAAAAATATGTTGCTATTTAGGTAATTTTGAAGTTAGAACTACAAATTTTCGGATTTGGATTTGGGGTTCGAATTTAAAAACACGTGTTTCGGCATTTTTTGAACCACTCCCATGAACCACAGACATTGCCGAGGTGGGGTGGCTTGCGTGCCTCAACGATACAGATAGCCGTAGCGTAGGTGCAACCACATCGGAGGGGTATCTGTGGAGAGGCCAGACAAACGTGTGGTTCCTGAAGAGGGGCAGCAGCCTTTTCAGTAGTTACAGGGGCAACAGTCTGGATGATTGACTGAGCTGGCCTTGTAACATCAGCTAATGTGGCTTTGCCACACAGTAACTGCGAACGGCTGAAAGCAAGGGGAAACTACAGCCGTTATTTTTCCCGAGGACATGCAGCTCTACTGTATGGAAATATGATGATGGCATCCTCTTGGGTAAAATATTCCGGAGGTAAAATAGTCCCCCATTCGGATCTCCGGGCGGGGACTACTCAGGAGGATGTGATCATCAGGAGAGACAGTACTGGCATTCTACGGGTCGGAGCGTGGAATGTTAGATCCCTTAATCGAGTAGGAAAATTAGAAAATTTAAAAAGGGAAATGGATAGGTTGAAGTTAGATATAGTGGGGATTAGTGAAGTTCGGTGGCAGGATGAACAGGATTTCTGGTCAGGTGAATATAGGATTATAAATACAAAATCAATTGGAGGTATCACAGGAGTAGGATTGATAATGAATAAGAAAACAGGAATGCGGGTAAACTACTATGACCAGCACAGTGATCGCATTATCATTGTCAAGATAGATACGAAGCCAACACCGACAACAGTAGTACAGGTTTATATGCCAACTAGCTCTGCCGATGATGAGGAGATCGAAGAAATATATGAGGAGCTAAAGGGAATTATTCAGACAATTAAGGGAGAGGAAAACTTAATTGTTATGGGCGACTGGAATTCGGTAGTAGGACAAGGAAGGGAAGGTAAGATAGTAGGTGAATATGGTCTAGGCAAAAGGAATGAAAGAGGAAGCCGCCTGGTAGAATTTTGCACAGAACATAATTTAGTTATTACAAACACCTGGTTTAAGAATCACAAAAGAAGGTTGTACACGTGGAAGAGACCAGGAGACACCGGGAGATACCAGATAGATTTTATAATGGTAAGACATAGATTTCGGAACCAGGTTTTAAACTGTAAAACATATCCAGGGGCAGATATAGACTCTGACCATAACTTGTTGGTTATGAACTGTAGGCTGAAACTGAAGAAACTACAGAAAGGTAGGAAAATAATGAGATGGGACTTGGATAAATTGAAGGAACCTGAAGTTCTTAAAAATTTCAGAGGGAGCTTTAGGCAACAATTGACAGAAACAGGGGAAAATAAAACAGTAGAGGAGGAATGGGTAAAATTGAGAGATGAAATAGTGAAGGCAGCAGAGGACAAAATAGGTAGGAAGGCAAGACCTGCAAAAAATCCTTGGGTATCACAGGAGATATTAAATTTAATCGATGAAAGGAGAAAATATAAAAATGCAGTAAATGAAACAGGCAAAATGGAGTACAGACGACTAAGAAATGAGATTGGCAGGAAGTGCAAAATTGCTAAGCAGGAGTGGTTAGAAGGCAAATGCAAGGATATAGAAGAATGTATAAATAGGGGGAAAATAGATACAGCCTACAGGAAAATAAAAGAAACATTTGGAGATAAGAAAAACAGCTCTATGAATATCAAGGACACTGATGGAAAACCAGTTCTCAGCAAAGAAGGGAAAGCTGAAAGGTGGAAAGAGTATATAGAGGGGCTCTATGAAGGAAATGAACTTCGAGACAATATTGTAGGAAGGGAAGAGGATGTAGATGAAGATGAAATAGGAGACACTGTACTGAGAGAAGAATTTGACAGAGCCCTGAAAGACCTAAGTCGAAACAAGGCCCCTGGAGTAGATGATATTCCCTCAGAGCTACTGAAGTCTCTGGGAGAACCAGCCATGTCAAAATTGTTTCACCTGGTGTGTAAGATGTATGAGACAGGTGAAGTACCCTCAGACTTTAAGAAAAATGTTATAATCCCCATTCCAAAGAAAGCAGGTGCAGACAGGTGTGAAAACTACAGAACCATCAGTTTAATAAGTCATGGTTGCAAAATATTAACACGAATTATATACAGGAGGATGGAAAAGCTGGTAGAAGCCGACCTCGGGGAAGATCAGTTTGGATTCAGGAGAAATGTAGGAACTGGGGAGGCAATACTAACTTTACGGCTTATCCTAGAAGTAGATTAAGGAAAGGCAAACCTACATTTCTAGCTTTTGTAGATTTGGAGAAGGCTTTTGACAATGTTGATTGGAATAAACTCTTTCAACTTCTGAAGCAAGCAGGAGTAAAATATAGGGAGCGTAAGGTTATTTACAACTTGTACAAAAACCAGACAGCGGTTGTCAGAGTTGAAGGGCATGAAAGGGATGCAGTGGTTGGGAAGGGAGTGAGACAGGGTTGTAGCCTTTCTCCAATGTTATTTAATTTGTACATTGAGCAAGCTATAAAGGAAAGCAAGGAGAAATTTGGAGAAGGAATTAAAGTTCAGGGTGAAGAATTAAAAACTTTGCGTTTTGCCGACGACATAGTAATTCTGTCAGAGACAGCAAAGGACCTGGAAGAGCAGTTAAACGGAATGGACAGTGTGTTGAAAGGTGCATATAAGATGAAGATTAACAAGAGTAAAACTAGGGTAATGGAGTGCAGTGTAAGAAAATCAGGTGATGCTGAAGGAATTAGATTGGATAACGAAGCAATAAAGGATGTAGATGAATTTTGTTACTTGGGCAGTAAAATAACAAATGATGGTCGCAGTACAGAGGATGTAAAATTCAGAATGGCAATGGGTAGAAAAGCGTTCTTGAAAAAGAGAAATTTGTTAACATCGAATATTGATTTAAGCCTAAGGAAGTCCTTTCTGAAGGCATTTGTATGGAGTGTGGCCTTGTATGGGAGTGAGACATGGACGATAAACAGTGCGGACAGGAAGAGGATTGAGGCTTTTGAAATATGGTGCTACAGAAGAATGCTGAAGATTAGGTGGGTGGATCGCGTAACTAATGAGGAGGTAATGAACAGAATTGGGGAGAAAAGAAATTTCTGGCATACCTTGACTAAAAGAAGGGATCGATTGGTAGGACACATGCTTAGACATCAAGGAATTGTGAATTTAGCGTTGGAGGGAAGTGTGTGGGGTAAAAACCGCAGAGGAAGACCAAGAGATGGATACATTAAGCAGATTCAGACAGATGTAGGTTGCCGTTCTTATGTGGAGATGAAGAGGCTTGCTCAGGATAGGTTATCGTGGAGAGCTGCATCAAACCAGTCTCCGGACTGAAGACCACAACAACAACAACGACTAATAAGGGGGTAAAATAAAGGACGCAAAAAATTTATTTTCAAATATATGTTGCTGTTAACTCATATTTCAAGCTATAACTACGAAACTTAGGATATGGACTCTTGATCAGGATTAAAAAGACACGAGTTTCGGTATTTTTGGAAATTCAAAAACGTAGGGGGTAAAAGAGGGGATCAAAAATTCTTTTCGATAGCACTTTGTTGTCAAGACAATTTTGAAGCTATAGCTGCAAAAATTGTTATTTGTATTGTTCGTTATGATTTAAAAAATACGTGTTTCGGTATATTTGGAAATTCAACCATCAAGGGGGTTAAATTGGAGAGGGGATGTTTTTCGAAAATCTGTTGACATTTAGGCAATTTTGAAGTTAGAACTACAAATTTTCGGATTTGGATTCGGGGTTCGAATTTATAAGACACGTGTTTCGGTATTTTTGGAAATTAGACTAGTTGGGATATAAAAATCCAAGTCATCCCAGACATAAGAGTGTCGTGCGGTTAACAAAAGTAATAAGACAAGTTAGTACAAAAGTGAAGGAATGCAGCCACTTCACTTCCGTAGTGAAGGACAAACAAACCTTACCCGACTGGTGAATGAGCGCATTCCTGTAGTA
Source organism: Locusta migratoria (assembly GCA_026315105.1). Lineage (NCBI taxonomy): Eukaryota > Metazoa > Arthropoda > Insecta > Orthoptera > Acrididae > Locusta > Locusta migratoria. The sequence goes on along the minus strand of CM048744.1, from coordinate 212,447,369 downwards.
CGCATTAGATGGGGAACGGAGGGATGTGGCTGGCTTCTGGCCAAGTTCTGGTCTGGCCGGATTCCAAGGAAGGCGAATACGTAATTCTCCTCGCAACAGGGAGTGCCGGAAATGGCAGCGAGAATATGCTGCCCGCATTAGGAGGGAACTGGAATGCTGCAAACGGAGCTCTAGGTTGTTTTGAATGCCACACTCTTTGCTTGCTGGAAATAAACCGTAAATTGCTATCCCAATCTTCGGTTTAAAACTTTATTTATATACTAGCTGAAAACTCGGCTGTCTAACGATTTATTCAAGCCTTGAGTTATTACTTCTCCAATACCTTCTCTCTCTTTCTCTCTGTACATCGTCTTTTTTCCAAAATCATATTTATGGGAGCATATGTAAGAAATAAGACTGTCTTGCATAATGTACAAGATTATAATGCAGTAACCAAACGAAGAAAGATCGTCAACAAAATAAAAGTACTATATAACATCAATCCATCCATTTAATTCAAAACTTGACTATAAACAAAATTTCTTGTCACTTGCCCAGGACTAATATGTATAAATTCTTTGGGGAGCCCAACCCTGCGCAAGCGACATAAAATTGTCCGTGTGAGAAACACAAAGATGTAGAATCCACTTAGTAGTATTGAATATATCGCCCTTTGATTAAATCGTAATAGAAAATGCAAGTATCACTGGAAATTGCCGTCTCTCGAAAATAAACCGTGGATATGTCGGAAATAACAGGCATTCGTTGGATGTGCACTGTTTCATTCTCTTCCTTTCCTTATAGCCGGTCGCGGTGGCCGAGGAGACTAAGGCGCTCCAGTCACGGTCTGCACGGCCACTACGGTCGGGGGTTTGAATCCCCCGTCGGGCATGGATATTTGTGCCGTCCTAGTTCGTAAGTAGTTCATAAGTAGTTTGTAAGTTTAGGGACTGATGACCCCGTAGTTAAGTCCCATAGACTTTACGAACATTTGAACTTTCCTTATAACTATACTAGCTGTAAACACGGGTATTTACTTATTTATTCCTGCCATTTTTCAAGTATATATTCATATGTATAAGGTCTGTATGTTTGTAAAACCTCTTGGCAATACAATTAGTAGTAATAAAGGAATAGATTAAAACTTGGTGCGTGATGGGGCTGTTTTCCATGAACGTTAGTTTATGAGCTCACATCTCATAAACTACGTGTCGAACTGTGATATAATTTAGAAGCTACATTCAGCTGTATGTATGTGTACTGTCTGTAAAATTTCCTGCGGCTACTGTTTGTAGTGTACAAATTATAAATTGTAACGTCATACCGAATGCCTTAGTTTTACTCCGTAAATAGCGGAAAAGTAGTAAGCGAGAAACTTTCTTCCTTTCATCATTTTGCTATGGTTGTCAACGAGAAAAAGTTTAATAAAGGTTTGAAATTATGTTTAAAGTTTGTTGCAAGTCGCAAAGTACTGTCATTCTCATACAGTGTATTTCGAAAGTCTCGCCGCATTATATGGAATTTTTTTTGCGATTTCTATTGGTTATGACGTAATATCTTTTGAACCATGTGCCGTATGTGATTCTTAACCAAGCAACAATTGTTACCTCACGGTAAGGAATGTGTGTACCAAATTTGGTTGAAATCGGTCCAATGGTTTAGGAGAAAATGAGCAGCATTATCGCTAAATATAGCAGTTTTTCGCGCATCTCATTGTTTATGACGTCATATCTCGTGAACTATATATCGTATGTGATTCTTACAATTACGGCGACCGTCCTCATGGTCTGAAGCTTACGTGTACAAAATTTCATAAAGATTGGAACAAAACTGTAGATTTGTATGCAACACCTACAAACATACGGACACTGCTTTACATATTAGATTAATGATCAATGCTTTATGTTTATATATGTTTCCACCCATACTGCTTTATATATTATAAGATAAGAAGATATACGCCTATTGCTATTGCGCTTCACAGCTTAAATTAGTTAACAGCACCGTCAGTATTCAGGAATTTGCGGAAGCTGACTGGAATACAGGAGTGTCTTAGCAGTACATAATAAATGGATTAGAACGTGGTGCATGATATGAAAGATTTTTACACGTCGTGGTATATTAGATCTCATATGTATTTAATTATATGTTTTCAATTGCATAATTTTGCAGCTATATTAATTTTATATGTTCTGTATGACTTCAAAATCTGTTGCGAATTCAGTAAGCAGAACAGAAATAATACCCGATATGTGATGGGACGGTTTTCCACGAACGTTATTGTTTATGTCCTCATATCTCATCAGCTACGAGTCGTAACAATTTCGAAGGCGCGTTCAGCTGCATGTGTGTATACTGTGTAAAATTTTCTGCGATTAAAATTTGTATTGTAGAAATTAAAAATTGTAACGTCATACCGAAAGCTGTAGTTTTACTCCGTGAACAGCGAAAAAGTAATAAGCGAGAAACTTTTGTTGCTTTCATCATTTTGACGTGGTTGTCAGCGAGAAAAAGTATAATAAATGTTTAGAATTATGTTTCAAGTTTGTTTCAAGTCGCTAAGTACTTTCATTGTCGTACAGTGTATGAATAATCTCGTCACATGATGTGGCAGTTTTTACGACTCATATTGTTTATTGACGTTATATCTCCTGAACCATGTTCCGTATGTGGTATTACCCCTACAGCAATTGTTACCTCACGGTAAGGAATAGCCGCGGTGGAGTGGCCGAGAGGTCTAAGGCGCCTTGTTGCAAAGCGCTCGGTTGCTTACCGTCAGAGGTTCGAGTCGTCCCTCGGGCATGGCTCTGTGTGTGTGTGTGTGTGTGTGTGTGTGTGTGTGTGTGTGGTGTCCTTAGGTTAGTTTAACTAAAGTAGAATGTAAGCGTAGAGACTAATAACGAAATATAGCTTTACAAACATTTGAACATTTTTTGGTAAGGAATATGTTTACCAAATTTGGTTGAAATCAGTTCCGTGGTTTAGGAGGAAATATGCAACATTGTCGCTCGACGCAACAGTTTTTCGCGCATCTCATTGTTTATGACGTCATATTTCGAGAAGTATCTACAAATCTAAAACTCTGACAATTTTATTTGTATCTTGTTAGAAGGTAGAACTACTTTACTTGCTTCCATTAAATCATTCTTCAGGGCAGCGTAAATAGCTTCACAGGTGTTGAGGCTAATTTCACTCAATGCTTGTTTAGAAATTGCTGTTGAAAATTCGAGGTCTTTGTAGGTCCTTCCTGTGGCCGGGAGTAACTGTCAGCCGCTCATGTGAAGAAATTTATCTCCTCATACAAGTGTCTTTACGTTTTATGCGAAGAGTTACTAGTGTCAATAGATAATTATAAGTTTCCACATCCATTCGCGAATAATTACGCCAGTCATCGGGTTCGCACTCCAACTCACGAAGTAAAATGACATGACAACTGCCTTCGTTTAAGCAGACATTGCCTAGACTATTTCGTTCGTCCTTTCTGTTTATCGCGGTTTATTTAACTATTTAACTTTTTTTTTTTTTTTTTTTCACCTTGCAAACAGCGACCATAACATGAATTCCTCCATCACTGGCAAAAATAAACTTCTAAGCGTACTGTATTCGTTTGCCAGTCAGATTGCAGACTGTACTATCCAGTTTCGTTTTTCACCGAAAGATGTCGGGCGCGAGAATTTGCAGCGATGTAAATCCCCTTCCACACGCAACGATTGGTGTGCGCACAGACAGATCGTTGCGTGTGAACCCGGATTAAGTCAAACGCGAACTTCGCTGTGCGCATGCGCGCGACCAATGCGCTGTGCACTTTTGTCAGATCCGTCACACTACAGCGACCGTTACCTATATCACAGTCTACAGTCACGACACTCACTGGTGTAAAAGTTGTTACCAACTGACAGTTGCTGCGACACTCGCGCTCCTAGCGGTGGGCCAGCCGCGGTGGCCGAGGAGACTGAGGCGCACCAGTCACGGTCTGCACGGCCAATACGGTCGGGGGTTCGAATCCCCCCTCGGGCATGGATATTTGTGCCGTCCTTAGTATCAGGTAGTTGATAAGTAGTTTGTAAGTGTAGGGACTGATGACCCCGTAGTTAAGTCCCATAAGCTTAACAAACATTTGAACATTTTCCTAGCGGTGGGCAAGCTGCCGAAGTAGTGATGTTTGTTTGTAATCGATTTTGTACGTAATTAACGAAATACTTACTACAATTTTTGCGTTACACGCATTTTTAAAATATCGAGAGACAAACATAATGCGGAAATTAATATAAAACAGCCTAATTTAAATGATTCCATGGTATAAAGAACAACTACGTCATTGACAAATACTTACGAATATGTGTACATTTGCAGCTTATTCCGCTGAAAGTAAGTTGCATGTAAACATAATAGTGTAATAAATTTCTATTACGGTCTGTTCTTACTACGACAGGCAGTTTTTGACGTGTATCAATTCGGTATGGAGTCTAATGATTCTCACATTTTTACACGTCATTCGTCTTTCTTATACGTGCATATTCTTTTAAGTGTAATTACTTTAGGTTTTAAAAAACCAATGTTTTGATGATTCTTGCCGTTTGTGGTTCAGATGTAGCAACAATTGTGGAATTGGGTTGTTTTTTTTGTTCTTTGTTGGAAACCAGTTTGGTTGCTTTTATCGATATATTGCTATGTCTGTGACGTTTTTCCTTCAGCTACAGCTGTGATGGTTGATTTGCTGTGTTAAATACCGTATTTATTGCAGTCTATATACGTTACCTATGTTCCACCCTCACCGATTTTACTGGAATTATAATAAAAATACTTAACGTTCCTGCGTAGAAATTCACATCTCTCTGCTAAAGGGGATGTATCCTGGTATTTCCTCGGCAATCTTATTTTTAATAGAAAAAGGAAATTATTCATTTGAAGCCTGTATGTTACAGGAAAATTGTAAATTAACTGTCCTGTAATGCACCGTGTAGTACATTGCCAGGGATCTTACGAAACCTAAGAAAGACAAATGGGGAGCTATTTTTAAATTATTATTATTGTTGTTGTTGTTGTTGTTGTCTTCAGTCCGGAGACTGGTTTGATGCAGCTCTCCACAATACCCTATCCTGAGCAAGCCTCTTCATCTCCACATAAGAATGGCAACCTACATCTGTCTGAATCTGCTTACTGTATCCATCTCTTGGTCTTCCTCTGCGGTTTTTACCCCACACACTTCCCTCCAACGCTAAATTCACAATTCCTTGATGTCTAAGAATGTGCCCTACCAATCTATCCCTTCTTTTAGTCAAGGTATGCCAGAAATTTCTTTTCTCGCCAATTCTGTTCAGTACCTCCTCATTAGTTACGCGATCCACCCACCTAATCTTCAGCATTCTTCTGTAGCACCATATTTCAAAAGCCTCTATCCTCTTCCTGTCCGCACTGTTTATCGTCCATGTTTCACTCCTATATAAATGCCTTCAGAAAGAACTTCCTTTAGGCTTAAATCAATTGTCGATGTAAACAAATTTCTCTTTTTCAAGAACGCTTTTCTACCCATTGCTATTCTGCATTTTATATCCTCTGTACTGCGACCATCATTTGTTATTTTACTGCTCAAGTAACAAAACCCATCTACCTCCTTTATCGCTTCGTTACCTAATCTACTTCCTTCAGCATCACCTGATTTTCTTAGACTGCACTCCATTACCCTAGTTTTGCTCTTGTTAATGTTCATCTTATATGCACCTTTCAGCACACTGTCCATTCCGTTCAATTGCTCTTCCAGGTCCTTTGCTGTATCTGACAGAAATACTATGTCGTCGGTAAAACGCAATGTTTTTAATTCTTCACCCTGAACTTTAATCCCTTCTCCAAATATCTCCTTGCTTTCCTTTATAGCTAGCTCAATGTACAAATTGAATAACATTGGAGAAAGGCTACAACCCTGTCTTACTCCCTTTCCAACCACTGCATCCCTTTTATGCCCTTCAACTCTGACAACCGCTGTCTGGTTTTTGTACAAGTTGTAAATAACCTTACGCTACGTATTTATAAGGCACTACATAAGTTCCCTAATGTAAAACGATACTATTCGCACTAATCAACTATCGTATTCAGAAACATAGCTTGCCGGCCGCTTAGAGCGCTGCTATCGCACCGTATAACAAAAATCTATGGGAGTGTCGTGACTGTATATGTTAGACTGTGCCTATACTGTCAACTACTTGGCAACGAGGTTTCATTCTGTTTCCGCGGCCGGTGCGGAGCCATGGATCATCGTGTTTGGGCCCGACTATAGATAGGGTCTGGTATGTGTGTCTGTGCGCTGGTGGAGTGTGAAGTTAAAGCTCTGTATAGGATAAGTATGGCCATCCTTTTCCGCGACGCGTGCCGCCGTCTGCAGCTCGTGATTGGCTGAAACCGAGTCACGTGGTTCTTTCCGCCATCTTGGTCCTACACGTTGCTTGGCTGCCACGAGAAGTCGTATGAATATTCGTATGTTTTGGTTTGAATAATGCCACAGTGTTCTTCTTTTTGGTGTTTTTAAGAAGCGAAGAAGGGAGGGAAGCATTATAGCACTTCCATTAGGTATCAGAAATGCAGGATGATGAACAGCCTGGCTGACGAAAATCGTCAGAGAAAACTAGGAGTCCAGAAACGAACTTCGGTTCTTGTGCTGTGATGATTTTAATTCATAATGTAAATTAATAGAGTAAAGATTCACTGACGAATGGATCACGCAACAAATACCTATATATTTTTAACTTGAGTAAATTCGTGAAGAAAATTCCTGCACAATGTCGTGAGGTTAAATTATTCACACGTCGTTGATTTCATCTGCAGGTAGTTGTCGAAAATACTCTTTTTTATTTTTTTGTTTTTACTTTTTTTTATTTTTTTACGTATTAGTGAGTGAACTAGATTCCCGTTTAGATATGAAATTAACATACAGTTCCTGAAACATGCTTTTCTCATTCGTTTTCATGTGTTAGAGTGTATCATATCAGGAAACAAAGAATTGAAACAAGAAAAATATTAGACATTCAAATGTAATTGGCTTTGTAAAGACACCTTTAATTTCTGTTCCTGGTAAAAGACATGTAGTGGGTATCTCCTTGCATTTTTCGTAGTTCATGTAAGATATAAGTACATAATAAGCAAGAAAATATTCATCAAAGACTTTTCCATGATCTCAATTACAGTATGCTCCGATGACGACATGTTCGCGATCTATTGAAATATTTGGCTACGGTACAGGTCAATCTGGATTTACATGTGAACTCTTTAGATATAGAGCCACAAACCAGTTTTCTTAAAATCTGAAGATAAGTATTTCGTAGAGCCGCCAGGTCCGCATGAACAGAAGTACGCGAAGTTCCCGCATCTGTCCGTCGGATTTAGCAGCCTGTATCTCGAGAATGAAAAGAGTTATCGTTCTGCTCTGAACCTTAAATAAAATTTCGATATCTTACCTACATTTCGTCCGCAGCATTGTATGAGCTAAAATCAACCATACGCAAAGTCTACGCAATGCAACTTTTCCTCTGCAAACTCTTCAAAATTTTGCGCAGTAGTTTACTTAATTTGATATAGCACGGGAACTATAAGTAACAATGAACAGAAATTGAGATCATTATCGAGAGAATGAATCACACTATAACATGTGAAAAAATTAATTTTTTTCATTGAATGGTTTCCTCAAAATCGGTTGTTAAGTATTGTTAAGCGCTCGGAACGTTGTAGCGGTCGGCGTGTAAGCAGCAGCGGAATAGGCCCAGCATGGCTGCCGTTTGCAGGCTGGCCATACTTTCCCTATACAGAGCTTTATACTACGGAGATGTACAACAGAGTAAAACCGCAGACAACAATGCCTAACTCACACAGTAATACTTTTCTCTTCTAAATGCGACCCAAATCCCGAAACACGAAAACTGAATTTCGGAAACCGTTTTTCGCTGTCGTGTGTACATGTCAGAGCCAGATACGGTTTTGCTGGATCGATTGAAAACGGCATCTGGAAATTAGCTGCTCGGATTTCTGATTTAGACAGCACAGTGGCTGTTCCCTTTCAGTTCAATATTATCACATTATTTTCAGAAATTAAGAGGATGTATTTATGACAAGTGATTAATTATTATTTAAGTTTTATTGTTAGGTTCTTGCTTCACCACGACCTCGGAAGTCCCGACATATTCGGAAAAAATGGATAAATATTTGTGACAAGAATATGAATGTCGTTTCTGGTCCCAGATCAGTTAATACAGGAAACACAGCAATCACTGTATATAAAATACTGCTCTCCGTTAATCACCCGGCCATACTCCATACTAAACATCGCTACTGAATAGCTTTAGTCAGTGGACAAATGTGACTGCTTTTACAATCTGTGACAGCTTTTACAGCCACTGTGTCATTGATTGAAATTTAATTACAAGAAATGCTACCGAGGGTGACGTGGCATCGATAAATCCATTAAAAACAGCTTTTTGAGAAGGAAAGCAGACTACAGTGAAGGTTCGTTCAAGCAGCTGCCAGTTCCAGCAAACTGCGCATGGGAAGAGCTGTTATCGAGCATCAGCAGCAGCTGTGAGCATGCGCAGTTTGCTGGAATCTGGCAACTGGCAGCTGCTTGAACGAACCCTGAGTGTTTACTGCTGCTGAAGCAGAGCTGCCGCCTAGCGGCTGAGCACACAATTAATGTGCGCCGATCATTCCTTTAATACGTGATCTGTGGTGCACTGGATGAAGAGAAGGATTATTATTAGCCAGGGGGGTGTAAATTTGACTGGCGCGCTTTGCTTCTGTGACGTCACCTGGCAGCAAGCGCCGAGCAGTTGCCGCAGTACGCTTATGAAACGTGCAAGCAGGAAGTTGTGTTTTGCGCTCGCTCGTTTCGTGACCTGTTAAGTGTTGGGATAGAAAGTAGCTTTCTTGTATTAGGGGACAATTTTTCCATATATTCTTTCTGTAATTATGAGTAAGAATACTTCGGTTGTGCTGTTGCGGAGTGCAATAACAGTGGACGCAAGACGGAAGGCGTTTTGAACCATCGGTTTCCAAAACATGAGGAACTTCAGGGCATATGTATCTCTCGCTTTAAACGCCAAGACGAGATAAATGTCAAAACTGTCAGAATTTGTTCCGAACATTTTTGTGAAGCCGATTACAAAAGAGACTTGCACAATGAATTGTAAGGATTCAGATCATTGTTATTTTATTGTATGTAGTATGCAGTTCAATGTTCTTAGTAATTAAATGAGTAAAACAAAAGCATTAATGCGAAAATCGGCTACTAAGTTTGCGTTTAACGAAAAGTTCTCTTTATCTAATACATAAAAATGATGGCATCTGTCCTTTTGCTATGCCTGTCAATGTCATTCGGGCGATTGCGATAAAACTTCGTAAACTTATTGAATAAACTAGCGTCACGGTTATAGACGTAGTAAAATTTCGAAATTCGCACTCAAAGGGGGTGAAATCATGCTATTATATAAAACAGAAGCACATTTTCTCTCTGTCCCTATAACTTCCTATAACTCGAGAAGAACGTATCGGGATGAGGTCTCTTTTAAATTGTAAATCTCACAAAGGTCTAAAAAAAAGTCAGTGAGAGCATATGTCTAACTTTTACGAGTGAAGCATATGTACCATTTTTCTCTCCTAAGGCGCTGGCGCCGAATGACTTCAGACTACCTAAATAGTTATTGAGGGAAATCTATAAAAGTTAGACATGTGCTCTCACGGACTTTATTTTAAATCTTTATGAGCTCTACAATTTAAAAACAAACCTCATCACGATACGTTCATTGGTTCTCGAGTTAAAGACGTTTAAAAATTACCCGTGCCAAATCGCGAGTCGGGACGGGTTAGCTAGTTGTTAATAATGTTTGAAGCTTTTCTTTTTCAGTCCTTTGTATATTAGTATACATACATATTAATCACAAGCGTGTTCCACCGCTTAAAAGCGATGTTTTTGTCGAATGAGAAAAGAAAAGACGGAGAAAATGAGTTCACGGCGGCCTTATTATACAGCGGCTTGCTGCCAGGTGACGTAATACAGCGCTAACCAATGACAGTGAAGAAGCCCAAACTGGCATACCTTTCTAGTCTACGTATCTTGATTATTAGCTGCTGGCGAGTCTTCAGGGTAGCATGAAGAGAAGGATATTTTGTGTTATTGTATGACTTTTTTTTTTTTTTTTTTTTTTTTTTTTAAGTTTAAATTCGTTAGTTCGCGACACCCTTGATACTACTACGCGACACCCCAGGATGTCGCGACACCCAGTTTGGAAAGCTCCTTGACGCTAGACGTGGATGTTGAGCGGATAAATAAAACGCAAGTGCGGTGAGCTTGTTAGAAGCTACAACGCAATTTCAACGGTAGTTCGCACGGAACGTGTGTCCATTAGTAGTCGTGATGTGCGCGTTTCCGCGAAACGGCTAGGTGCAGTCATTTTCATTCAGCAGTGAATGATGCTCGTCCCCAAGCGTGGCGCAGTCGTGTGTCGCAACAGGCAGCGTTTGCGCTGATGCCGAGGGAAGGGCACGGGACGACAGGAGGAGATAATTTCCGCACAGGAAGGCAGCGCGGCTTGCGAGACGTGGAAGTAATGACAACTTTAAGGAGTTGCTTTCCGTCGAGCACCGAGGTGATTACAATACAAAGCGGCGGTGCGATTTGCGATCTGCCGTGTCTAATTACTAGTTAGAAGAACTCCTCAAGAAACAACTAACTCGTCGTGAGAGCAAACCGGCTGGCCTAGGTGACCAGGATGCATCTGAATCACGGGAAGTTGTTACTTACCTTTGCAAGAGATCGCTAAGGGATTTCAGAGATTGTAGCACAGATAAGTGTGAATGGTAAGCGAACGCTGTAAGGAATATCTTTGAAAATACCGTGTGGACAATCGTGAGTTTTGGTGGTCTTAGTCCTCGTTCTTATTTGAGCTACGATCTTGGGGTGAAAAGCTGTTTAGTATAGCTAGGACCAGCGACAATTTCTGTGGACATTAGAACGTGTACTGTAGCAATGTTGGTGGCCGAGGAGACTAAGGCGCTCCAGTCACGGTCTGCACGGCCACTACGGTCGGGGGTTCGAATGCCCCCTCGGGCAGGGATATTTGTGCCGTCCTAGTTCGTAAGTAGTTCATAAGTAGTTTGTAAGTTTAGGGACTGATGACCCCGTAGTTAAGTCCCATAAGCTGTACATACATTACATTTGTGTAGCAATGTTGCAGTATTAATATGCAGCTACTTGTGTATATGAACCATATCATCATCATCATCATCATCATCATTAGAGACTGATTATGCCTTTCAGCGTTCAGTCTATAACATAGTACCTCTAATAAAATTCCTCCATGATCCCCTATTCAATGCTAACATTGATGCCTGATGTTATGCCTTTTACTTCAAAATCATTCCGCACCGAATCTAAGTACTTTCTTCTTTGTCCACCTCGACTCCTCTTACCCTCCACTGACGAGCTCATGAGTCTCTTAGGTAACCTTGCTTCTCCCATGCGTGTAACATGACCCCACCATCTCAGTCTGTTCGCTCTAAATGCTTCATCTATGGTGTTCATTCCCAGCTTTTCTTTGATTTCCTCATTATGGACACCCTCCTGCCATTGTTCCCATCTATTGGTACCTGCAATCATTCTTGCTACTTTCATATCTATAACCTCTATCTTATGAATAAGATAACCTGAATCCACCCAACTTTCACTCCCATACAACAAAGTTGGTCGACAGATAGAGCGGTGCGCTGCTAACTTAGTCCTGGTACTTACTTCCTTTTTGCAGAAGAGAGTAGATCTTAGCTGAGCACTCACTGCGTTAGCTTTGGTGCACCTCGATTCCAATTCTTTCGCTATGTTGCCATCCTGTGAAAAAATACATCCCAGGTAATTGAAACTGTCTACCTGTTCTAACTTTCTTCCTCCTATTTGGCACTCAATCTGTTTGAATCTCTTTCCCACAGACATTACTTTCGTTTTGGAGATGCTGATCTTCATATCATAATCCTTGCACCTCTGGTCGAGCTCTGAAATATTAGTTTGCAACCTTTCAATCGAATCGGCCATTACAATTAAGTCATCCGCATATGCGAGACTGCTTATGTTGTTTTCGCCTACTTTAATCCCGCCCTGCCAGTCTACTGTTTTCAATATATGATCCATGAATAGTATGAACAACAGTGGTGACAGGTTACAGCCTTGTCTTATCCCTGAAACTACTCTAAACCATGAGCTTAATTTGCCATCTACTCTAACTGCTGCCTGACAGTCTACGTAAAACCCTTTAATTGCCTGCAGAAGTTTGCCTCCTATACCATAATCTTGAAGAACTGACAGTAGGTTCCTCCTAGGAACACGGTCATAAACCCTTTCCAGATCTATGAAACATAAATACAATTCCCTGTTCCACTCATAGCACTTTTCCATTACTTGCCGTAAGCTAAAGATCTGGTCCTGACAGCCTCTAAGAGGCCAAAACACACACTGATTTTCATCTAACTTGTCCTCAATTAATACTCGCAATCTCCTTTCAACAATACCTGTGTGTATTTTGCCTACAATGCTAATTAAAGAGAGACCTCGATAATTGTTGCAGTCTTTTCTGTTTCCATGTTAGAAAATTGGCGTGATTACCGCTTTCCTCCAATCAGACGGAACCTGTCCCGATACCCACGCCTTTTCAATTATCCCGTGTTACCATCCGTGCAACTGAAATAAAACATCATAATAATAATAATTAACCAAAACGCTGCTATTTACTAATACGAGGCGCGTCCAGAAAGTAAGTTGCGTTTGGTAATAAAATGAAATTTTACACATACACAAGAAATTTTTATTGCACAAAATTCTACAACTCTTAAACTACATTTCCATATAACTGCCGAAATTTTGTAGGCACTTGTCATAGCGTGGCACAAGTTTTTGCATGCATCCTTCACAGAAGGTTGCCACCTGTGTATTCAACCATGTGGTAACAGCTCTTTATCATCGTTGCAGTGTTGACCACCAAGGACAGATTTTAGGTGTAAGAAGAGATGAAAGTCGCTAGGAGAGAGGTCCGAGCTGTATGGAGGATGATCAAACAGGTCCCATTGAAATTTCCGTCAGAATTGTTTGGTCACATTCGGTGTGTGAAGTCAGGCATTATCGTAAAAAAAATCTCTTGACAGTAATCCTCTTCTTAAACCTAAAATCTGTCCTTGGTGGACAACACTTCAACGATGATGACGAGCTGAAAGAACATATTACCACATGGTTGAATACACAGGCGACAACATTCTATGAAAAAGGGACACAAAACTTTGTCCCATGCTATGACAATTGCCTACAAAATTTCGGAAGCTATGTAGAAAAGTAGTTTGACAGTTTTAGATTTTTATGCAATCAATATTTTTTTTGTATCTGTACCCGATCGTTTTATAAAACCAAACGGAACTTACTTTCTGGACATGTCTCGTATTTATTTGAACACGACCGTCCCGTTTCGACTTCCAATGCCATTTTCAAGTGACCTGCTGTATAAATTGGTTGGTATTTAGGTTGAATAAATTTATTGCGCTATTGTATAGTATTACAATATAGAGCATTTACATTCACTTACGGGTATGTCTAGATGGCCTGACATACATATGACGTCTAGGCGTCTGTATATAGACTGTCAAATTTGGTTGGTCCTTTTAATCCTGATTTTGTATTTTGACCGTTACAGCCACGATGTCGTATGTTTATAAAGCATGTAAACATCATAATTGCGGTATCAGAATTTGTATAATCTTTGAAAGTATTTTCTGTGCTGAGAATTTATAGGTCCTGAGAACATGGACGCGCTTTTCTTGCTTTATTCTATATGTATATATTTTTATTTTTTTATTTTTTCGTAATTATATATACGTATGTTCGATTTTCCGAAGTTGCGTTTACGTTTCCATAGACTGCATATGCATAGATGTTATCTATGGGTTGTTATTATACTGAGCCTAACCTTTTTAATCGTCGAAAAACATCAATAATTTTTTTTAATAAATCTGATGTTTACTCATTCAGTCCGTTTTGTGAATGGTTTCATATATGTATATGTATAATCTATATACATATACGAAGCCATCCACAAAACGTACTGAATGAGCAAACGGACCTCAAACATCAGAATTATTTTAAAAAATTTAATGAATTTTTGGAGGATGAAAAAGGTTATGTACCTTCGAAATTATATCACTGTACGATATGTAGTTGAGGAGATATGAGGACATAAACAATTCCGTTCATGGAAAAGCACCCCTCACGCTTGAGATTTTAAGTTACTCCTTCTTTACTACTAACCGTTTCCGCAACAAAAACAGTAGTTATACCAGTGAATATAACCCTAGAAAATTATACTATTTTGATTGTTAAGGTCAAAAGGCTGCAGGCGAAAGGAATAGATACACTCTACCCTGCTACACCACATAACTATCAGCGTTCACAAAAAATAATCCGGTATTACTCAAATACGTTTTCCATCAAAATGTCTGTAAATCTATCGGACCAAACTGCGTGGTCATCAGTTCGTAGCTTACAAACTACTTAAACCTAGGTAAAGTAACCTAAGGACAACACACACACCCATGCCCCAGGGAGGACTCGAATCTCCACGGCGAGCAACCGCGCGCTCCGCAGCGAGACGCTTTAGACCGCTGGGCCGTTTTCCATCACTCACACCTAAGCTATTCGCACAAAAAGCACGGAAAATGCTAGTATCTTCGGCTAACACTGCTGAAACATATGTATAGCTTCGTCTTACAGCCAACACTTAATGATTTTTAAGCTTACATAAAAACATTTGACAATAATGACTGAAAATGCTATTTCAATATAATGGTCGTAGTACAGGTGATATAAAATGCAGAATGCGAATGGGTAGATAAGCGTTCCTGAAAAAGAGAAATTTGCTAACATCTGATATTTATTTAAGTGTTAGAAAGTCTTGTCTGAATGTGTTTGTGTGGAGCGTTGCCTTGTAAGGGAGTGAAATATGGACTATAAATAGTTCAGACAGGAAGAGGATAGAAGCTTTTGAAATGTGGTGCTACAGGCGAATGCTGAAAATTAGGTGGGTAGATCGCATAACTAGTGAGAGGTACTGAATAGGACTGAGGAGAAGAGGAATTCCGGGCATACCTGAAAAGGAGGGATCGATTGGTAGGACACATTCCTAGACAACAACGAATCGTGAGTTTAGCATTGGAGGGAAGTGTGTGGGGGAAAATTCACAGAAGGTGACCGAGAGACGAATATAGTAAGCAGATTGAAATACATATGAGTTGCCGTCCTTATGGGGAGATGAAGTGGCTTGCTCAGGATGGAATTAGGGTAGAGCTGCATCAAAGCCGCGGTGGAATGGCCGAGCGATCTAAGGCTCCTTGCTGCAGAGCTCGCGGTTGCTCACCATCGGAGGTTCAAGTCCTCCCTCGGACATGGATGTGTGTGGGTTATCATTAGGTTAGTTTAACTTGGTTTAAGTAGTTTGTAAGCCTAGGGACTAATAACCAAAGCTGTTAAGTCCCATAGATTTACTAACTTCTGAACATTTAGCTACATGAAACCAGTCTCCGGACTGAAGACCTAAACAACAAAGGATATTCGAATTTGTTAGTTTCACTTTATGTATTAACTCTTTCATTCCCACATTATGAAACCGGATTTGGAAAAAAATATAATTCGGTATTTTATGTTTTAATACAATGCCCTAAAATAAAAGAATTTTCTTTAATATTTTTGACCGAACAGTTATAATATTTATGTCATGTTTTTCATGCACAACACACATTTTTATCGAGTTGTATTATTACTTCGGAAGTTATTTTGTTGATTATTTAGCACTGTCAGAGTAATAATGCTAGCTAGCGTGAAGTTCTCCACAGCACCAAAGACAAGATAATTTACTGCTGAACTAAAATTACACGAACCATACGCACAATCATGACTTATACAAGTCGGAGAGATTAATGCCTCTGAAGTTGATACATGCTTCATCAAGTAGCGAAACGTCGTTTTTCCTCAACAACAATATTAACAATACTGTGTAAAGCATCTTTTAAAACGGTGTTGTCTAGAAACTACAATGGGAATAAAAGGGTTAATTAATTAAGTTCTTACGATAGGTTCTATTTGTATTTGCCTTCTTAGGCAGGAAATACGAACTTCTAGGTCAAGCGACCTTATAAGGGCTCCGTTTATTGATTGAGGTACAGAACCATGAACACCGACGATATGCAACGATCCTTCTTTAATTTCCGTTGCGAAGAAAGAGTATTTATCTATATCTATAAATGTGAATGTCTGTTGGGTGAAACGTTTATCACGTCTGAACCACAAGACATAAGGAGCTAAAAATTTGTACAGTCACTAATTTATACCTGAAGAAGGTTTTAGGCACGGTTTTATAGAGATCTGATAAATACTTAGTAATTTCAAGAATATAACGCGAAATGCGGAACAATAATTAGTCTTTGAAAATTATATTTACTCTTTGAAAATGGTTTTATTGGTTGGATTGTTGCTTGAGGGTTGATAATGATAAAAAGGTGGAGTATATTGGGATGGAAAGTTATCGGTGTATATAAAATTCTACTTGTGTGTGTTTTAATATTTCGCTCTGCAGCGAAAACTACAGAACGCGAACGAATCGTCTGTGTGTAAATTGTTGTCCAAAGACTCCCGTTGTACACCATAGCAGTTCCATGCCAATAGCTATAAGGTGGTGGAAGATATGGTGGTGGAACGCCGTCAAATTATAAAATTATAAAATTCGGACTGAAGGCCAGTAATGACGTTTGCGACTCTATGTTGTTTGTTAAGCTTATGGGACTTAACTACGGGGTCATCAGTCCCTAAACTTACAAACTACTTATCAACTACTTACGAACTAGGACGGCACAAATATCCATGCCCGAGGGGGGATTCGAACCCCCGACCGTAGTGGCCGTGCAGACCGTGACTGGAGCGCCTCAGTCTCCTCGGCCACCGCGGCCGGCTGCAACTCTATAGCAAGGTGGTTACATACAGCGAAACGTGATGCCACAGACCATATCTTTGGTCTATACATGCTACAATATCTTCAGCTCTTTCTCTGAAACGATAAGCATACGAATAAGTAAATATAAGAATAAATAAATAAAGCAGTAAAAAAGAAATTTCTTTTAATTCATCTCTTTTAAAAAATCGATTAGACGTTTCACGCATTAGCTATCATCATCAAACAACACGCGAGCGGAGCCGCGGGTTTAAGCTAGTGTAGTTATAATAAGAAATGCTAGCTGGGGAGCTGTGTAAGTTTCGTTACAGGAGCATGCCGCTGTTACATCTCCTATACGTTGCTGCGTCTGCTTGTAAGAGAAAAAGTGTTCGGGATGAATGAGGGAGCAGGCAGTATATCACCGCACTTGTTTACGACGGCCTGTTTACATAAAATCGGCGGCGCCACACGCAGACAGCGGCTGCGTCATTTGACTGGCTCCCGTATTGTTCATTGTTCACCCGCCTTTCACGCAGTACTGTTCATTGTTCACTCGCCTTTCACACTGCCGCGCCACGTCGTCAAGTAACGACCCCGTTCCGTTGCGACTTAGACCACACCGTCGTAAAGTCGTTTTAGAGGACTCCTGTGTTACCACTACAGCTGAAGGTTTCCCTGCTTCCCTTTCCAAGGGGCTATTGTCCCAGTGGGGAGTTGTTCCAGTTCTCTCAGCCAAAACATTTCACCGTCGTATAATAATGAAAGTGTGCGTATAGCGCCCCAGTTCGCTTGCTTCCAGTCGCCTCTGTTTGGGAGTAAGGAACGAAGTAGATCGCCCTCGATAGGATAATAAGTCACTGTGTTATACGGAAGCTAAATGCTTGGTATCATTAAGAGTAATTAAAGTGGTACTGTCTTGCTGCGCCAACTGAAACTGCTCGGCTCTTCGTGTAAGCTGCGTAGGAAAATGTAATTACCTTTCTCTGAGTAAGTAATGGATGAAAGAGAAATTGACAGTACCTGAATTTGTGCCGGTCCCGAACATAAAACTAAATTTTATCGCTTTACCTGAGCGGTCGCTATTTCCGCTTCCGCTATCCGCGAATTAACCCGTCTGGCCCAAATTCGCAAGTGGCGCACACTTACCGATGGAGTGTTCCCATTAGTGTTCCTCTTTCTTCGCAGCCTTCAGCTATATTCCAGCAATGGAAAGAACGGTATTTGTGTATCTGCAATGTCAACTTCATATCTCTGTATACGAAGAAAAACATTAAGACTATCTGTACACCGTACATACAGGGAGTCAGGAAGAAAAGTACATGTTTGAGGGATAATACTATTGGTGATTCTGAATAAGAAACGTCTAATAAACATATGCCCTTAGCTTAACCGTTTCTGGGTAAACCAATGAAAACAACTATAAGCCGCGGCGGAATAGCCGTGCGCACTAAGGCACCTTGCTGCCTTGCGCGCGGCCGTTCGCCGTCGGACGGTTCGAGTCTTCCCTCGGGCATGGGTGTGTGTGTGTCAGGTTACTTTCCATGGTTTGCGCTCCACGACTGTGATATGTTTCCAATACTTTGAGAATTTTCAGATATCAGTCGATCTTTTTTAAAATTCTTTATTGGCAAATCATGAAAAATGTCCAGTAGTTATACTTGGTGTGGTGTTTTTCCACAATAATAACATCTACAGTTAAACACATGCATTGATAATGGCCAGTTACTCGCCGAAATCATGATTTGCTAATAAAGAATTTTAAAAAAGATCGACTGATAGCTGAAAATTCTCAAAGTATTGGATGGATGTGTGTGTTGTTCTTAGGCTAAGTTTAGCTAGTTTGAAAGTTTAAGGACCGATGACCAATGTAAATAGGCCCCACAACTGTACAAACATTTGAACAAATATAAACGGGAAAAGTGCATGTAACAGTAAATGATACTGTTATGGTTTATTTAATTGTAAGAGTCTCCCCGCAGATGTTCAGTTAGTCCACCAACTTCAATGTATTTTTGTTGCTCTTGTACACAGGCCTTGTATTGCCGATAGGGGCTAGTTCTGCATTTATTTACTTGGTCTCAAGCGAGAAGTTCCTGTCATGTGTCCACTCTGCGTTTGTACACTTCGTTCTTCAGCCACCCCCACAAACAGTAATCCAAAGGGGTAAGATCGAAGGACTTCGGTGCCCAAGCAATGACTGCACGGCAACCGATCCAACTACCAGGATACGATGTGCTGAAGTACTGTGTCACTGGCCGTACGTAATGTGTACGAGGTCCGTCAAGCTGAAAGTAGGTAGGTGCTAGTGTTGCCGAAGGGATATCCACCACATATTCTGGAAACACATTTTATAGAAAATCCAAATACCTTGTCCCAGTAGGATGGTTATCTAAAACAAATGGTCTGATAAATTGGTTGTGAATAAAAGCGCACCGCAGACTGGTTCAGAACATTTTCTGTGAGGAGAATACGGATAATCGCACACGCTTGGGCAACACTGATCATTATATGAGGGTAAGTCAATTATTATCCGCAATTTAGTTACATTTTTGTTTATGTTGGTAGTATTGTCGTTTTACGTTGGTGACGCATGCTTTGTTTATTTGTTATTATATCTTTGCTATTTTCAAGGTGCTACGCTAGTTTCGTTGTCGCTGGCGTGCTGTTAATCATGGCTGCTCCGCTGTCTATTTGCACCAAAGAAGAGCAACGTTCAATGATGGGCGGAAGGTGTATCAGGGGCCGAAATTCATAGAAGACTTTCAGTACAGTACGGGAGCAGTGTTTTGCTACAACGAAGTGTGTACGAGTGGATTGAAAAATTCCGAAATGGTCGCACGAGTGTTAAGCACGATGAAGCAACCGGACGACCGTTTACCGCCACCAATGAAGAAATCATTGAGCGATCACGTGAAATGATTCTCTTAGACAGACGATTAACTATTGATGAAGTGGCTCAGCATCTTCAAATTAGTCATGGTTCTGCCTACGAAATTATTCACAACAGACTTGGGTTTCGTAAAGTTTGTGCAAGATGGGTCCCAAAACAACTGACACAGTTGCATAAGCAAACACGCCACGACATCTGCAAAAAAACATTTGGATCGCTATAGTAACGAAGGGAACAACTTCTTAGACAGAATCATTATTGGTGACGAAACGTGGATCCATCATTACGAGCCGGAGAGTAAACGGCAGAATATGGAATGGAAACATCCAAATCCGCCGTGCAAGAAAAAGTTCAAGATCCAACCGTCCGCAGGATGCTTACGGTTTTTCGGGATGCACGAGGTCCTGTACTGGAACATTATGGTGAAAGGGACACCACAATAAACAGTGTACGTTACAGTGAGATGCTTACTGACAGGCTAAAGCCTGCAATTCGAAGCAAACGCCGTGGATTGCTGTCACGAAGTACTGGATCATCCTCCATATAGTGCCGATCTTGCCCCTTCTGACTATCACTTGTTTGGTCCACTCAAACAAGCATTAAGGGGCCGTCGATTTGACTCGGACGAAGCAGTGAAGGAAGCGGTGCATTCCTGGCTCGCAACTCAACCGAAAACCTTATTTTATGACGGCATAAGGAAGCTTGTAGAGCGATGGACGAAGTGCATTGAAAAGCAAGGAGACTATGTCGAAAAATGATGTTCTTGTAAGTTTCATATTTTATTACAATAAAATTTTATAACTACTTTGCGGATAATAATTGACTAACCCTCGTATAAAAAAGCTGTCATTACAAAAGAAAGAGATCTTTTAGCAGCGGTAGCAAAAGCCAAAAAGAGCGGACGACTTAAAACGAGCGACCTACTTCGCGGTCGAGCTGCGAACTAAAAGGAGAGCTACCGGTCGAAAACTAAAACATGCGCGATAGGTCGCGAACTAAAACATGCGCGATAGGTCGCGAACTAAAACATGCGTTACCGGTCGCGAACTATTATGCCAAACGTATCTCGCTTCTTAGTTAGTAGGATTCTTTTCCGAAGACCGACGGGCAATAGCGAGAGGGCGCGCAGCAGAATTAAAAATCACGTGTTTGCCTTCTGCTGATGAGAGCCATTTCGAGGCTAGCGTCTGCCTCCTAGATTACATAGTTCAGTGCTACAAAATTTCTGTTTTGAAGTATTCTACACCCTGCGATATCTTACTAATAAATTCCATAATGCCAAGATATAGAGATAACTCTAAAATTAAACGTGAGAAATTATCCACAAACTGTTTCTTTTGGTTTGCGTGATATCGTTCGCGGCTCAAGCAGCAAGCGCATGAAGCGGCTAGGTGGGGGAACTTCCCCCTCCAATTGCATGAGCAAACCACGCCGCTGAGCCGTCACTGGGAGCTGACGAACTAAAAGAACTAACTAGTTCGCGGCAAAGTGAGCGCTCCCGATCGCGAACTATTATGCGAAAGTCTACTAAAGACGGCACAAACATCCATGCCCGAGGGGGGATTCGAATCCCCGACGGGGAACGGCCTCGCGCATCGTAGCATAGCGCCTCAATGCGCTCGGCCGCTCCGCCGCGGCGACCTTTAATACATTTCATTTTTCGCCTATGTGTCGCTACTGTTTAGCAGTGATATGCGCTCTCTTTTTGTGTCGAAATGCATATTTTATAAATTATTCCATTAGGTGTTATGATTATGAACATAGCCTGCCTGCAGCAGCAACAGTTTTAACAGGTCAAAGTGGCATCAGACCACCTGGGGACACGTTTGCAACCCATAGCGGCCAGCCAATACGTTATTTTTATTGTTCAGACTGCTATTCAGAACTAACATATCTGTTTTACCACTAACTTTATACAAAATGAGCGCATTTTGCTCTGTGTGTAAACTCCTCATGTAGTGGACAGATGAAGATACCGTTAGTGCTGGTCGAATCCTAGATAAAGTTTAATTATATTAAAGGAACTTGTGGGTCTACTTTTCTCATATATTAGGTATGTAATTTTGAGTTAAACGCTCTCTGTTATACTGTCAGGACGAAAGGTACATGCTTTGAGAGGGGCACATACTACTGGTGATCTGAACAAAAAAACTTAATAAACATATGCCGTTTTACTGGCAGAACCCTTAAAAAGATGCAACAGGGCTACTAAAGAAACTGCTTGTCCGTCCTTTTTTGGGGTATTGCTGCCCAGTGTGGGATCCATATCTGGCGTGGTCACAGAAAGATTCAGGTGTTCTTTCTTCCCGCGCGCTTCGAGAATGGTTCGATGAACCCTCTGCCAGACACTTAAATGTGATTTGCAGAGTATCCCATGTAGATGAAGATACTCGACGCACTGTTCCCGTCTTTGGTTGATGGGGTGCACCCAGTGCGTTCGGTTTGTAACCGAGTACAAAAACATGAGTTTCTCATCACTACTCGAACTACTATCGTCGTCATCTAACCAAGGCCCATTTTTAGTAAACGTGCTATCGCACCACGAACCACTTGCTTCAAGTGAACCGACTGACAAAGTAGAAACGATGCCCCAGTATCTGACAGACTTCGGTGGCGTTGTGAACTGCGCATCTGTCACTCGACATTGTCACGTTATGTAACGTGTCATAGTGTGTCCGCGGTGTGAATGGCCTTGAAGGATGTGCATGGTTGAGCACATTTATCCGGAAAAACTCCGAAAAATGGTTCTGTTGCTTCGCAGTAACGCACATTTCCAACGTCGCAAATTTCGTAACGCTAACTCGAATGGAAAGCTGTGGATCGTTGCCACTGCCATTATCACGCCTTAGGTCCCTTGAAAAGGGCCTTGAAGGGTCGACTAAACTAACTTAAACAAACATAAGGCCAAAACACTCACTGTCTCTCTCTCTCTCTCACACACACACACACACTCACACACACACACACACACGCCCGAGGGAGAGCTCGAACCTCCGGCGGGAGACCACGCAGTCCATGAGATGGCCCCTGGAATCGGTCGGCTAATCCCGCACGGCTAAGTGCGACCCTTTATAGAAGCTGTCGTAATACATTCCGAGGCCACACACTGACGTGAACATTCAGTATATAACCTCTGATGAGACAACGCTGACTGTTACATCACAATACGGCTCTTAATATCGTACGTAAGGCGTCGTAAAACGTTCCAGAGAAGTGGTCGTTTTTGTGTAAAGCACGTACATAATGTCGAGGAACGCGATGAAATACAATTGTCCCCCACGAACCGCAGACAACACTGTACGCATCAACGCACCAAGCAATAGACTGCGCAATACACAGGATGAGTCACTAACTCTTGACATCAATCGGTGGCTGAAAAGTTTGTGGGACAAAAGGTGCATGGGACAACGGGGTCCGGAATATGACGATTTTCCGTTGCTAGGTGGAGTTCAAAAAGTTTAAATGTTTGTAAATCTATCGGAACAACTGCGTGGTCATCAGTCCGTAGCTTACAAACTACTTAACACACACACACACACACACACACACCCATGCCCCAGAGAGGACTCGAACCTCCGACGGTGAGAAACCGCGCGCCCCCGCTGCGAGGCGGCTTAGACCGCTCGGCTACTACACCGTGGCGCTAGGTGGAGTCGCTTCAGAGATATCAAAGTCAACTTTATTTTAATGTGATGCCATAGTTGGTTACTTATTTTCTGAGAAAACATACGTTTTTCCAACTTATCATTCATTCCGCATAGCCAGAGAACTGAAAATCAGTTTATTCATTTGACTTATGAACGGGGAATGCCTAAAGGAATAGGTAGAAAACGACACTGTGGGTATAATTGAATATTCAAAAGGAATCACCAGCCGGCCGCGGTGGCCGAGGGGACTGAGGCGCTCCAGTCACGGTCTGCACGGCCACTACGGTCGGGGGTTCGAATCCCCCCTCGGGCATGGATATTTGTGCCGTCTTTAGTATAAGATAGTTGATTAGTTTGTAAGTTTAGGGACTGATGACCCAGTAGTTAAGTCCCATAAGCTATACAAACATTTGAACATAAACGACGAGCAACTTACAGTATAGTTAGAAGAATTAGCCCACCACGTCCAGACTGCTTAAACGCTAAGATATACATTAAAGCAGAATAAAAATAATTTACAATTTTAAATTTGAGCACGGTATGAATTCGCTTATTGGAAGAATTTCATCTGTAAAGGACACCGCATATAGAATGCTTGTACGACCACGTCTTGAGTATTGCTCAAGTGTTTGGGATCCGCAACAGATCAGTTTAAAGGAAGACATAGAAGCAGTTCAGAGGCGAGCAGCTAGGTTTGTTACTGGGAGGTTCGACCAATGCGCGAGTGTCACGGAAACGCTCCGGCAACTCAATTGGGGATCGCTGGTGGAAAGACGACGTTCTTTTCGTGAATATCTGTTGAGGAAATTTAGAGGGCCGGAATTTGAAGGTGAGTGTAGTACGATCTTGTTGTCACCTACTTACATTTCGCGTAGTGATCACAAAGACAAGATAAGATAAAAAGGGAGGCATATAGACATTCTCTCTGCCATGCACCTTACGGTGGATTGCGGAGTATGTATGTAGATGTTACCGTTGGTAACAAATGGATGCTATTGAAGCCTACAGAGGAGAACTAACGTTTTTCTGAACTATGAGTCTGCATGTCGCATTTTTGTATAGGGGTATAAGCTGGAGAGTTACACCGATCCCTAACAAGCAACATCCTTAACCTATAAATCTCGGAATCACACCCAATCATATTTTAAATAATGCTTGATCATTAACGAAACAGTGGTCTACGTCATTTATCATCATAATTCATCATCGACCTTCACTCCGTGGTTTATTATCAATTTTATGCACGCAAGAAATACCCTACGTCAATATATCGGTACTTCACGAAAGGCAGGTTATGGCGTTGACACACCCATGTTATGTTGATATTAGTCTGCTTTTTTTTTTTTTTTTTTTTTAAATATTCGACACCTTGAATACAAAAATGATTTTGAATGTAAAATCGTGGGGCGCACAAAAGTTTTTTTCCCCCAATAGAAGAGCTCTGTGTCATTTCCAGCCGCGGCCGAGCGTTCAAAGGCGCCTTGCTGCGGAGCGCGCGGTCGGGCGCCGTCGGAGGTTTGAGTCCTCCCTCGGGCATGAGTGTGTATTGTCCTTAGCATTAGTTTAAGTAGCTTGTAAGCTTAGGGGTTGATAACCGCAGCAGGTAAATCCCTTTTTTGTCATTGCTATGCAACCGGTGCATTCTACACAAGGGACATGTCAATACTAATAATAATACCATAGTAGGGAAATCAAACGTTATTTAATGAGCTCATTGTATCATTAAGTTTTCCAACAAAAGTGACAAAACCCTGTGATTAGAGTAATTGCTCACAAGCTCACAACGATACACATCCTACACAGCTGATTTAGATGAATTGAATTGGTTAAAAAAAAAAAAAAAAAAGGTCGACGAGAGCAATGTGCACACCTCACTAAAGACGCGTATTTTTATTCATAATCATTTTCGCATCCAATCAGTTCAATATCAAAAGACACACGATTACATTTTAAAATTATGATCAATACGCTGTGACGTTGTAATAACGAACAACAAACACCCATTTCGAGCGCAAGTCGCGCTAGTTTGACAGCGGAGAGCGTCGAAAGTTGCGACGCCTAAACAGCCAATTAGCCGCTGCGAGGAGATAAGACTCGACCAGCTACGCATCGGCGGGTGTAGGACCGCATGGAGGACACGCTAGCGGACGTGACGTCATGTTCAACTGCCATATTTCCCGCCAAAAATACGGCATGTCTTTATTTTTAAATACTATGCTGAAACTATAAGAGTAACAGACTAGAACAGTGAAGCAAATGAAAGAGGAGAACAGCGTGGTTCACATGATGTGTTGACATCGTTTATATTAAATTTATACCAAAAGTTTTGAGAAAAGTCATATTAATCAATAATCTTCAAAACGCCAAGATCGCAAATTATTTATTAAAGACGACCGGTTTAGGTAGGTTGTGCTACCATCATCTGGTGATATTTTATATTTAAACTGTCATGTTGCACGTATTATTTAATCTCCAATTTGAAATAAGATAGTCAAATGATAAAATTTGATATGACCAGATGATGGTGGCTTGGCCCACCGAAAGCGATCGTCTTAAATAAACATGTATTTTGCGAGCTTGGCGTTTCGCTTCTGAAGATTATCAATCTATCAGATCGCCTCCATAACTTGCGATGTCACGTTATGTTAATATTAATTCACTTAAAATCCGGAGGTTAATCTAATTGAAGTACAGTAACGAGCAAAGGCTGAAATGAAAGGTCTCATCGAGACGCAAAGTTTGGTATAACCATATTATCAGCAACATTTATATTGCGCATAACAACATACATTTAAAGAAAACAATAATGATTTGTTCATAACAATTAATACACCCACAGCGAGACAGTGATAAATTGCAGGTATTGTAAACACACATTATGACCTGTTTAGAATACATTATTTATGTTTATTTGAATATGTTATCTTTGGGTAAACTAAAATATTTTGTTTATCGACCGTAATTTGTTTAAATTTATGAACACAGTAATTCTGAACAGTGCATTGGAAAGAGGACTGGAAAATCTACCTTAAAAACATTTCACCTAAATAATTGCTTAAATATTCATTGTGCGATGGCCGAAAGACTTATTTATCGGTCATGCTGAAAATATTCATTTGTTTAAACTTAGAATTTTTGGGGCATTATTAATGTTAGAAATTAAAGTATATATTTGCATTAGAATTTTAGCACTTATCTAACGATGCCGTCGTATCAACATTACTAGTATTATTTAAAGAGTTTTGTACACTACTACAAGAATCACTAAAGCTCGTTAGGTGACGTATTACAAGATATAAAATGCAGAATGGCAATGGGTAGAAAAGAGTTTTTGAAAAAGACAAATTTGATAACATCGAATATTAATTTAAGCATAAGGAAGTCATTTCTGAAGGCATTTGTGTGGAGTGTTGCCTTGTATGGGAGTGAAATATGGACGATAAACAATGCAGATAGGAAGAGGATAGAGGCTTCTGAAATGTGGTGTTACAGACGAATGCTAAAGATTAGGTGGGTGGTACGCGTAACTAATGAGGAGGTACTGAACAGAATTGGGGAGAAAAGAAATCTCTGACATACCTTGAAAGACGACCGTCTGTCGTCTTCCATATATTTTTTATAAAATTGTAATTTATTTGATGTCGCTAGATTAGCATTTTGTTAAAACTAGACCCCATTCTTTTCAAAGCATGAGGAATAGCATTTTTATAACATGTTTAAAAAATATTAGTTTCTGAAATGTTGGTTAATATTGCTAGGATTTTGTTATTTTAATAATTTATTATTGTGGTTATGATTGTGGCAATAAGTACGGCTTCTTCACTACGCCACTGTCCCTGTTAAGTGGATGAGCGAGAATCTAATGGCTGTCTGAATGTGGGTAGTGATAGCTCGCTTTGCATGGTTCTCTCTGGCTCAGAGTCGATAGTTAGTCATTACCAACCCCTCCTGCTGATTCGACCAAAGACGTTTCTACACCCTTTGGTTACAAGCTAGTCGACGAGCCCTCTCCAAGGCGAGTCTCACGATCTACTCTCTCCACTACCACTGTTATCATGGGTATTGCCCACTGACCACAGTGAGGTAGGGTTCGTTCTGCTTTTGTGTCTGCGGAGATGGTAGCGATTCGTTGTCTAGCATGTTTAACTTAGACTCTTGAATTCAGATTCATTTTTCGGAATATTTTTTTCGATCGTGTGCGGAAATGTGTCCTAGTTTTTCAATCCACTGATTTCCAATAGATAAATGCGGTGTATGTTACTAGTTGCAGTTTGATAATGGCCTGGTATATTCAAACCTTTTGTGATTATGTGGCGGTGTACGAACTCTGTGTAAATTCGTTCTAGCTTTGTTTGGCCCAATTTCTAACAGTCAGTATGTTCATTTTTGTACAGTACATGTAAAATTTTTCTTATCGTTTCCTTCCATGAGTGATATGTGTTCACGTGGTTGGTTCTTAGAACAAGCTTTTCAGCTTCCACTATTGTTTGTTCCATGTCCATCAGGCAAGTAACTATGCGGGTACCCTTCTGATTTCCACTAACAGTTCGCAGTCTTCTCTCCCCATTTTGCTGCTTCTTCCCCGAACTTACAGCATGCACTCTGTCTTTGTCAGTAATTCTCTCCGAGCCTTGTACAACCTCCTTCAATAGCTTGCTTATGAAATTCTATGTATTTCTAAGGGGAGCATGCCGTAGTTTTTATTCTCACTTTTCCATCTCTGTAATTATTTCACTTTTCTGATTTCATTTTTTTTTCTTTCTTTTTTGTTTGAGACTGGACTTCATCCATCTCCGTAATCGCTCGCATGTTGCTGCATTTCAGTAACTTCCTTATAAAATTCTACGTAGTTCTAGGGGTTGCACGCTGTAGTTAATTTTCTTTATTTTTCGGAAATTGAATTTATACATTTTTATCGGTTTTCGAGACCATGTGGGTCCGAACTTCGACTTCAGGGGTTTGCAGCTAGTCACCTGAATTCACGCCACTTCTCATAAAACTTGTGCCTAGATAGTTTACTCTCAGATTGCAACTTAAGAGTCCGCCGTGATTTTGTGTAATGAATCCGATTTTTAACCACTTTGCCTGCAGTTGAGTGCGATCATGTAACGTAGCCGTGTGTCGGCGTTAGCGTGTTTGCTGGTGGTCT
This sequence comes from Locusta migratoria, assembly GCA_026315105.1. Lineage (NCBI taxonomy): Eukaryota > Metazoa > Arthropoda > Insecta > Orthoptera > Acrididae > Locusta > Locusta migratoria. The sequence goes on along the minus strand of CM048744.1, from coordinate 212,418,716 downwards.
AATCTAAATGCAACTTAACTTTGCTATACTCACGCGCCATCTCAAATCAGGCACGACAGACCAGAGCCATCTTCACAGTTTCATTGTATATTGTGTTGTGTGGTACCTCCGGGTTTGCAGAATTTCGCCTACGATATCGACGCCTGCTTCTGCCTCGTTTGAGCGCGCTGATTTTGGTGAGTTTCGCTGTTGCATTTCGTGTGTGTGAGCGAGTGTTGTTTGTAAATCCTCCCCCCAGTGGTGTTAAGTTGTGTGTAATTTATGTTAAATTCAGTGCTGGGCATTGTGAGTATTAGACTATGTATATGAGATGCATTTTTGTTGTATTAACAAAATTGGTTCCCCATTTTGCTTGCGTTCGACCTGAATAAGTAAGTTAAGTTCAGTAAAATTTTGACTTGCCTGTAAATCATAGTTTTCGAACACATTCCCCCTTTTATTTAATATTGTTTTTCACTAATGCTGAGAACAAGCTCAGATGCAAATATTTTATGTTTAAGTTCTGTTGTGCCGTAAAAGTTTTTCTTAGCCACCTTTATGAAATAACTTTAATTGTGGTGGCTTGTTTATTAATGCCTGTGTGTAATTTCCTGTGAGCTGCTATGTGTATTGGCCACTGTATCGTTCACTTCCTGTTATTAGAGTAATTTGAACCAAATCAGTTCTAAATTTGGGCTAGGGAACAAGGTTTTGCAGCAGGGAGTAGCCGGTAGTTCACACTGACCTTTTGCTAATTTTCCTGCTAAAACTAAGCTTTTTCATAACAGTAAACTCTTATCTGGATACCTCGTCCCGTAATTAAGCTTTTATTTGGTACAGTGGCCCACTTTTAACCGTGACTAAAAGAAGGGATCGATTGGTAGAACACATTCTTAGACATCAAGTAATTGTGAATTCAGCGTTGGAGGGAGTGTCTGGGGTAAAAATCGCAGAGGGAGACCAAGAAATGAATATAGTAAACAAATTCAAACGGATGTAGGTTGAAGAGGCTTGCTCAGGTTAGAGTAGGGTGGAGAGCTGCATCAAACCACTCTCCGGACTGAAGACCACAACAACAACACTCCTGGATTCGAACTACGGCCCCTAAGGTTCTAAGGCTAGAACGCTACCACCTGAGCCAAAACGCCCAATGCTGCAATTGTTTTAATTATTGACACTTGAAAAACCTCAAAGTAGATTTTCTTGGGAATTTTTGAAAGTTTCATCGATTGACTTTGGCTAATTATTTGTGTTCTGAACTTCACGTTCCATAAATATAAAAAAAAAAATTCTTAAATCCGACAGTCATGTGGTCTCCTTGTCAGTGCTGTTTCGTCTGTGACAGTGTCGGAAAACTCTTCAAATGTCATTCCAGTGGATCACTTGGACAGGGAACTGAAATAATTGCGGTTAAAAAGTATCACTGCCTGTATGACATAAAATCGCAAGGTTATAAAGTTACCTACGATGACGAACTACATATAATGCTGTTGTTCAAATGTTCGTAAGGCTTATGGGACTTAACTACGGGGTCATCAGTCCCTAAACTTACAAACTACCTATGAACTACTTACGAACTAGGACGGCACAAATATCCATGCCCGAGGGGGGATTCGAACCCCCGACGTAGTGGCCGTGCTGACCGTGACTGGAGCGCCTCAGTCTCCTCGGCCACCGCGGCCGGCAATGCTGTTGTAGCTAAATATTTATGCGTGGTGTCTCTCGTGGCTGGTTGCATCACAACTGCAGAAGCCACTAATTTTCACTTTAAATAGTGCGGCACCCAGGTAAATACGGCGCGACTTCATCCCCCGCAATTATAATCGTTTGAAGTGTGACACTTAAAGGCGACTATTTCAGTCGCTATTATTATCGACAGGAGAAAATCGCCTAGTGTGGCTTTAGCCGAAGGTGGCGGCAGTGTCCGACAACCGTGCCGTTAGAACGCAGCCCAGTACCAACAGGTGTCGCCCACAGCAGATATAAAGGGCGTCGTTAGCACTGCAGCACAACTCCACGCGGCTGACAGCTGCGTGTGGTTGCGTCACTGCACCACGCCAGCTGCGGCCTTGGCCACCTGCTGGGCACGCGGCACAACAACACCCCCACCTCCTCCTCCTCCCACGCCTCTGCTGCTCAGTATTCCTCACACCACACCACGCACTCGAATGCACTGCCCGTCACGTCATGGCACGCACTTCACACTAAAGCTCTGTATAGGGAAAGTATGGCCAGCCTGCAAACGGCAGCCATGCTGGGCCTATTCCGCTGCTGCTTACACGCCGACCGCTACAACGTTCCGAGCGCTTAACAATACTTAACAACCGATTTTGAGGAAACCATTCAATGAAAAAAATTAATTTTTTCACATGTTATAGTGTGATTCATTCTCTCGATAATGATCTCAATTTCTGTTCATTGTTACTTATAGTTCCCGTGCTATATCAAATTAAGTAAACTACTGCGCAAAATTTTGAAGAGTTTGCAGAGGAAAAGTTGCATTGCGTAGACTTTGCGTATGGTTGATTTTAGCTCATACAATGCTGCGGACGAAATGTAGGTAAGATATCGAAATTTTATTTAAGGTTCAGAGCAGAACGATAACTCTTTTCATTCTCGAGATACAGGCTGCTAAATCCGACGGACAGATGCGGGAACTTCGCGTACTTCTGTTCATGCGGACCTGGCGGCTCTACGAAATACTTATCTTCAGATTTTAAGAAAACTGGTTTGTGGCTCTATATCTAAAGAGTTCACATGTAAATCCAGATTGACCTGTACCGTAGCCAAATATTTCAATAGATCGCGAACATGTCGTCATCGGAGCATACTGTAATTGAGATCATGGAAAAGTCTTTGATGAATATTTTCTTGCTTATTATGTACTTATATCTTACATGAACTACGAAAAATGCAAGGAGATACCCACTACATGTCTTTTACCAGGAACAGAAATTAAAGGTGTCTTTACAAAGCCAATTACATTTGAATGTCTAATATTTTTCTTGTTTCAATTCTTTGTTTCCTGATATGATACACTCTAACACATGAAAACGAATGAGAAAAGCATGTTTCAGGAACTGTATGTTAATTTCATATCTAAACGGGAATCTAGTTCACTCACTAATACGTAAAAAAATAAAAAAAAGTAAAAACAAAAAAATAAAAAAGAGTATTTTCGACAACTACCTGCAGATGAAATCAACGACGTGTGAATAATTTAACCTCACGACATTGTGCAGGAATTTTCTTCACGAATTTACTCAAGTTAAAAATATATAGGTATTTGTTGCGTGATCCATTCGTCAGTGAATCTTTACTCTATTAATTTACATTATGAATTAAAATCATCACAGCACAAGAACCGAAGTTCGTTTCTGGACTCCTAGTTTTCTCTGACGATTTTCGTCAGCCAGGCTGTTCATCATCCTGCATTTCTGATACCTAATGGAAGTGCTATAATGCTTCCCTCCCTTCTTCGCTTCTTAAAAACACCAAAAAGAAGAACACTGTGGCATTATTCAAACCAAAACATACGAATATTCATACGACTTCTCGTGGCAGCCAAGCAACGTGTAGGACCAAGATGGCGGAAAGAACCACGTGACTCGGTTTCAGCCAATCACGAGCTGCAGACGGCGGCACGCGTCGCGGAAAAGGATGGCCATACTTATCCTATACAGAGCTTTACCGTAGTAGGGTTGCCAGATCTCCGGGTGCCGCCCGGAGTGCCCGGGTTTGGAATGAATTCTCCGGGTCTACGGGCCAATGACTCTCATCTTCGGGTTTGAATGTAACCTTCAACTTAACTTTTTTTTACGACTCTTTTTAAGTACTATGCTAATGTAGCGACGGAGTTTGTGACACTTGCGGGGAGTGACACTTGCGGGGAAAGGGAATTTGTAGACACTTGCGCGGAGACCCGGACGAACAGGGTGTTCCAGAAGTAGGGATACACCGCCCCTACTCCACGCCCTCCAGCCGCTACCTGTACCGTATTCAGGGAAAGGCCCACCGAGCGAGGTGGAGCAGTAGTAACGGCCCGGAGATATCACAGCCTCATTCAACAGGGAGATAACACGTCATACAAATATCACTCGATTTACAATACAGCACCATGTGTAGAGGGATGTGATGAAATCGGAATTCAGCGCAACCGTTGCTAACTACAATTTCGGATTTACTGCATTTTGAGTCAGAATTCGCATCTATATTCGCATTTATCGCAAATGCGAATTTTTCCTGTCCCTAGTAATACCTCTAAAAATAAACAGCTGATCAAGGCACTAAAAGCAAGGGCAGATCTTTGGGTGTATTACTACAAATAACTAAAACACAATTTGATCGTGGAATTATAAAAGGTTTTTTGTAGGTGGCTTTGAGCAGCTTTTAAATATGTTAGGAATAGCATTATGAAATATAGACAGCTACACCTTATGTTTATTATGAGATATCGATTTCGGCTAATTTCAGGTCATCTTCAAGTCTCAAACAACAGGTGTTACTTATGCATTTTTCCAGTGGCACTCATAACCTTTAACTGTTTACACACGAGGTCTAACGTTGTTAGTCGCGTTAACGATGAAAACAGAACCTAGAATATTTGCGTCTAAATGATACATATATTGGTGTGATGTCTTATTTCGAAAGAACAAACATCACACCAATACATATATAGCTCTCGGTAAAGTGGAACGGTACGATGTCGTTACGTAGCACAGCACGGCGACTGGAAACGCAGGAGAAGTGCAAACAACGTTCTCTCGTCAGAGGTATGATTCTAATTAGGTTCGACATAGACTTCTACAACATACAGTCTACACGGCGAAGATTACACAAAAAAAATTAACGTTTCGTCTACTTTGGCGATAGCAACCAAATTTTAAAATCGTGTCTACTATGTAAAGATTTAGCCACACAAAACGATTCAAGTCCATAACTTCACTGGTTTTCGAGTTCTCAATTTTTAATATGTTTTTAATGTTATTACATAAAAAACAAATTTGGGACTCACACTACAATTTTCATATGGCAGATTTTGTAGGTACATTCACAAGACATAATTCAACGGTTCTGTGAATTCATTTTATGAGAAATACCAATCATTTGTTTTCAGTGTTTATTTCAAATTTCTACATTTAAGTTTCTTTAATTGTTAGTACTTAAATGTAGTGATGAAATAAATAAATTACATGTATATGTGTAGTCTTGTGCGGCCAAACTACTTAGGTCATCGGTCGCTAGACTTACACTACTTAATCTTACTTAAAATAACGTAGGCAAAGTACAAACAAACATATCCATGTCGGAAGGACTCGAACATCCGACCGGACCGGCCGCGCAATTTGTGACACAAATTACATGTTTGATAATATTAATGCATAGAAGTATGAAATCACGTCAAGACTACTTCCTGCAAAAATTTCGACAAAAAAAGTTGGCACTGAGTTTAGAAAAACAAAATTCTGGTATATTGGATTTTAACATTTTATCAAAAAATGAATGTTACTACAAGAGATACAGCCATTCAAATTTACGGGCACCATAACGTATTCCCTTCCTGAGTAAATGAGCTGCTTCTTGTAGTTTCAACAACTTTTTCTTGAATGTTCTGAATATAAATCTTCACACAGACTTCTAGAGGAGGAGAGTGATACGGATATCTGATTGTAAACCACTGCCTATTACCTTAGACCTTTTTGACTGTACTGAACAGGAGTTCCGCGTATTCCGTAATTTATATTTATACAGTTAACAGGCAATGTAATTTATCAAATGTTCAAATGTTTGTATAGCTTATGGGACTTAACTACGGGGTCATCAGTCCCTAAACTTACAAACTACTTACGAACTAGCTAACACTAAGGACGGCACAAATATCCATGCCCGAGGGGGGATTAGAACCCCCGACCGTAGTGGCCGTGCAGACCGTGACTGGAGCGCCTCAGTCCCCTCCTTCATGTAATTTATAACCAACTATTGGCTGTCAATTTCGCTTCATTTTTCCTGGAAGTCTTGCAACTTGTTTCTCCCTGTTGGTTTATGCCAAGTTCGGAGTAAAAATGGTTCTATATGACGGTGATGGAAAATAGAATTTATCTTTAGCATTTTTCGATGTGTGACATTCCCTTACACATTCCGTCTTTCATACATTTCTTAGATGTATTTCTAATTCGAATACAGCCAAATCGTTTTGGGGTCTACGAATAAACGCTTCAAGTATGTAAAATACTCATTGACTTATTATTAACGTTTTTTAATTGAAGGTTTAAGGTTGCGTCTCCTATTAAAAAGCATTGTAGCTATTTTTAAAGAGATGGAAGTTGCGTGATAGTGGGGTTAACTACATAGCGGTCAATTACATCAACGTATCTGTGCAGGATGCCTAATATATTTAGTGCTTGCGCAGGTGTCTTGATATGCTTAGTGTTCTGAATAATATGATTGTAGGAGGTATGACTGTGGAAAGTCATCGTCTTGTAGTAGCAAAGAATGTCTTAATAACTCTCCAAACATTATCACTATTAAAATACCTTTTTGTTTTCAGGAGGAACACTCAACGAATTCATACGTAGTTAGAACAAGTTACTATATTGCTCTTCAGCTTTGAAAGGGTTGTGCAATTTCACTGAGTTTCGTGTTATGCTGACAGTGTGGAAACTTGACAATAGCAGTGCTAGACTTCTTGGTGTGCCTGTACCCAGGAAAAGCCATTAGCCTCCCCAAGGGTCCCGGGTTCCGCGCAAGTGTCACTCCGCGCAAGTGTTCCAACCCCGTAGCGACGATCTACATCGAACTTAACGTAACTTAAACTAAGGACGAACACAACATCCATGCCCTAGGGGGGATTCGAACCTCTGGCGGGAGAAGCCTCGCGCACCGTGGCAAGAGGCCTCAGTGCGCTCGGCCATTCCCGGCCGGCTCCTCTCTAGTAATTATGAATAACTTTATATAAATGTCAATTTCTTATTGCAATAAAACGCTACTTTTATATTCTTCCGCTGAAAACTTTTCATGGTTGCCTCGGCAGTAATCGGCTAGCGCATTATTAAGCAAACACTGTTTTGGCAACGTATTTGCGTTCGTTCGTTCATTGTTTGTTATCAGTTTACCGGCAATTTTGGAATACTCCGATCGGGTGTGAACAGACAAGCTTACATTAACTCAGATTAGAGAGTAATAACAGTGAAATGAAGAGACGGTATCTAAGTTCGTTCCGTGAAGAATGGTTGCAGGAAGAAAATTATAAAGAGTGGCTACAAAAAGACGATATTGATGAGAGTATGTGTAAGTGCAGAATATGCAATATCTCTTCTACTGTTAAGTACGACGGAGTGAAAGCTATGAATAAACATTTACAATCAGAAAGACACAAAGCGAATATTACCATACAAAAGAAGAATCAGTCGCTTCTTAAATTCTTGCCGAAACAATTTTCTGCAGAAGACGACAAAGTCACTGCAACGGAATTAACTTTGACTTACCATGATGTGAAACGCCACCATTCTTCCAATTCTCAAGATTGTGGTAATAAGCTATATCCTTATGTTTTTAGAGATTCCTCAGTGGCAACGAAAGTAAGTTGCGGCCGAACAAAAAGCGAGGCATTAGTAAAAACTGTGCCTTATGCTATAGAGAAGCTACTAAGCGAATTAAAGCAAAATGTTCCGTTTTCATTAAGTTCAAACGCTTCAAACAAGGGCAATAAAAAACATTATCCGAAAGTTGTAACATACTTCTCCAAAGATAAGGGAAAATGTAATGAAGTTCTTGATTGCTGCGAAGATATTAACGAATCTGCAGAAGCCATCTCAAACAAACTAAAATCCTATTTATTGGAAAATGGTTTGACACTAAATAATGTAGTTTCGTATTCAGCTGACAATGCATCAGTTAATTTCGGGAAACACAATTCTTTCTTCACTAAATTGAAAGAAGAAAAAGAAAACTTAAAATCCAATTGTTGTTGTCATATTTTACATAACTGTGCTAAGTTTGGATTCTAGCTTCTAAAATATGATGTAGAAACTCTAGTTCTTAAAATATATTCAGACTTTTCTTCATCATCAAAAAAATCGGAGGAACTAAAAACATTTTGCGAGTTTGCTCAGCATGATTACAGCGAAATACTGAGACACACTGTAGTGCGATGGTTGTCTTTGGAGTCAGCTGTGGACCGTCTTGTTAAGATGTGGCGAGTTTTAAAGATGTATTATGTAGCACGGGGTGAGGAAAAAACACATCCCCTAATTTGGAAGTTTATTAGTTCACAACAAGACGAAATAAACGAGTATTCGCTAACACTACCAGAGTGCTTTCTGTATTTTTTAAAAGCAACTTTGCCTGTTTTTTGTAAAGCAATCAGACTTTTAGAAAAAGAGGACACACTTTCCAGATGTTCACGAGATTATGTTGGAAGTGAAAAAACAAATAGAGGGTCGTAAGGAGGATAAAGTTTTATGGATTTGAAGTTAATATGTCTTTAGAACACCTTACACAAGAAGAAAAGAATATTATAGTAAAAGAGTGCACACTTGTTTACAACAGGTTATTAAACTATCTTGGAATGGTACAGATTTATTGGGAATGACAATGTGTATGAAGTTGTATCAGTGCTAGACTTATGTGAACCAAGACTATTTTCATTTAAAGACTTGGCCAAAGTGGGAAAGAAATTGAAAATTAGTTTTGATGGAAACGAACTGTATCAGGAGCTTTCTGTTTTGAAGTCTGCAGTATCAAATCTTGATAGGAAGGAAACTAATTGTTGTAAAGTGTGGAGCGAGTTTTTTGAAAAAGCAGATGCACCAAACTTGTTCAATATAACACGTCCTCGCAATTCCTGTCAGTAACGCGCACGTTGAACGAGTTTTTAGTGTAATGAGTGCATTATGGTCGGATGCTAGAAACAGAATGTCCGTTGAACTTGTGAAAGCCGAGATATGTGTTCAGATGAATTTGAAAATGAGATGTGAAGATTTCTACAACGTGGCTCTTAAAAACAACACTCTTCTGAATGCAGCGAGATCATCAGCAAAATATGAATAATAAGGTATGTGCCTATAACTGTAATATTTTACTACTGTTAGTTTTATTTGCTTCGGTGTAGGTTCGATTAGTGGTAAACTAGTAATGGCAGCACTAGTAAGTGATTGGTGATCATATATAGTAATAGAAGTTAATTTTGTTTGTGTTTGTAAAACTTGTGATCGTAATGATACACAAAGATCTGTTTGACGAAGTCTGCCCCCAATTAGTCAAATGTACAATCAGAAAAAAAATCAACTGTTTGAGTGTCTTGTGGATGGCTATACTGCCCACGGTGAGTTCAGGCACGTCTTTGCTGACCAAATTTGTTCCGCTAACTAGTTTCGGTGATTACACCATTTTCAAAGCATAAAATATGGGGCAAGTTAAATTATATACATTTTGGTAACTCAAGCTGTAAAAAACATATAATCTTATCCAATTGACTCAAATACCTAGTAAAAATTAAAACACACTGCACTGCACTACGCTAGAAATTAGATGTTTTGTGCAGCTGGAGCTACGAAAATGTATACAATGTAACTTGCCCCATATTTTACGCTTTGAAAATGGTGTAATCACCGAAACTAGTTAGCGAAACAAATTTGGTCAGCAAAGTGTACAAATACGCATTTTTCAAAATTTATTGCTACTGAGGATCGCCTCACCAAAATGTATGAAGTATTTTTAATTACACATTGGGCACGGTAGATGGATGCGTGTATGTAAATGGATCAATTTGTATTGTAAAAAGTAATGACAGGTGCTTAAGATATCATGTCATTGTCCAAATCTCCCGCAGTGCACTGTTATTTACTTATGTCACGACAGTGAAGTAATTTTCGCGTAAGTACAACGAAGCACCAGTCACTGGCCACTGCACTTCCCTATCGAACCTGGCAACTGCGCTGCTAGCTGTCAGAGCTCAACTCTCGCCGTACGTAGTACAGTACTGTCGATCAATTCACTATACAATTCGCGATCGTTGTTGATATCCTGTACTTCGGTGTATAATGTTTAATTGATATTACATTAGAACGTCGATTATCCGAACTAATTCGAGAACGTGGGTGTTCGGAAAACTGGTTTATTCGAATAATCGAACTGTACAGTTTCATTTGCCAATAAGTACTTTACAGTAAATGTATTTATAACAACAGGCATCTCTTTTAGTACAGTAATAATCTCGTATTTATCTCTCATTGAAAGGATAGCACTATTACCTTTAATCATTTTATGCCCTTAAGTATACTTCTTTACCCGGCAGCAAGTGGTCGTAACAGGGAGCAGACGGTAACTGAGCCCCTTCACATGGAGCCAGTGAGAAGCCCTTCTTGGTGGCGCGCGATCCTTCACAGTGCGCGGAGCCGCAAGCGGCTGTTGATGTGAGCAGCTTTGATGCTGCCGCCACTTCTGCTGCCACGCCGACCGAAGTGTGCCGATTGTTGATCCACAGCAACTGACGGCCTGGCCGGTCAGCTGCGGCATGTGAAGGCCACCCCTAGCAATGATCCACGGGGGGGGGGGATACTTGTTGGGAGGGACGAGATGTTTTTTTTTTTTTTTTTGGGTGTACGTAATTGCTGCAGTCAGGCTCAACATTAAACATGTCAATGCGTACGAGGATTTCAGTTTGTTTACAAACTACATTTAAGCGATACTTTATTTCCGTCCCCCTCTTCCCGCTAGAACCATCTAAATTCTACCATATGTATTTATATTAATGAAAGGGTGTCGCGCAAAACTGTAAGCTATAAAAGGGTGTCGCCATGAGGGAAAGTTTGGAAAGCACTGAGGTATGCCGTTGTATATGGAAAAAACATTTAGATACATCGCGTAACTTTCTTACTGCTTCCTCTGTAGGAATCAACATAGATTCCGGAAGTAACGCTCGTGTGATACCCAGATCGCACTGTTCGTCAAGGCGGACCAGACTGCAGTAGATACAGGCTTCCATATGGATGCCGTGTTCCTGATATCGGGAAGATATTCGATACGGTTTGATCTGCCGCATAACTAACAATACTAGCGTACCGAATATTAGACCATCTGTGTGACTGGTTTAATTCAATTATTTATCCTTTAAAATGAGAATAACAGTAAAGTTCGCAAAATGTTAAAACAGTTTATTTGATAGGGTGACTGGTTTCGATCTTCTCTGAGAACATTCTGTGGCGCCACAAGCTCATCGCCTCGGCATCAGCGGCGAGACGAATCGGTCTGATGATGCTCTCAGACGAGATCGAAACCGCTCAATCAAATAAATTGTAAAGACATTTTGCGAATCTGACTGACATTCTCATTTTTAAAACATATACCAGTTGTTTTTCCAACAGGAAATTACATTATATTTATCCACCAACAGCCGTAAATCTATGTTATTTTAATTATGCAACCGGTTTCGATATTACATTAATACCAATTTCAGGCCATGTCAAACCATCCACCCGTTTAAGTGAACAGTCAATATCGCCATATATACAGGTTTTCTTATGATATTTTCCCCATCTCCTGAACAAACATATGCCACCCCACACATATGACTTGGAGAGTTACTGTCGCATGCGTTTTACACACAACACTGCCAAACACGATTGCACTATCGACATAGCTGCAAGTTTAATCAGAACAATATTTGTTTTGACCACCATCTTGTTTCCACCAACAGCTGCAAAGACAGTGAAATCGCTATGTTATTTCAAGCAGCAGTTATGTTGATAGTGAAATCGCGTTTTGCAGTGTTGTGTTTTGAGGTTAACAAACACGGAAGAGAGATGGTATCATCTTCGAATTGCGGGGAGCTACTCAACAAACTTTTACATAAATTTATCCATGTTATGTGGATTGATATGATGTCTGCGACTGTATTATAAACTTCTTTGAAATAATTGATACAGCAGTAGTCACTTTTTACTAATATTTTAATTAGCATGACGCGTTTCGGCAGCAAGCTGCCAACATTGGATGCATTTCACAGTTACAAGTTCATTATTGTTTGGTTATGTTATGCGTTGTGGGTGCCAGTAAGGTTGTGGTTGGATATTTTAACAGTATTGTTGCTAATCTTGTTACCTGGCACACACAACACAAGAACACAGTTGTACACAAATGTTAACAGTTTTTGTTAGATGTTTACACTGTCTAAGCATCTAAACAGAAGAAGAAACCTCACAAACGGCTTTTAATCAAATTGCGTGGTTATGAAATATCACCACAGATTTGTGACTCGATAGAGGATTTCCTGTTAGAGAGGACACAGTTTGTAGTAATTTATGGTAAGGCGTCGACTAAAACAGAGGTGATTTCCGGCGTTCCACAGGGTAGTGTTATTATTTATTGTACCATATAAACGATCTGGGAGAAAATCTGAGCAGCAATCTTAGGTTGTTAGTAGATTACACCGTCATGTATCGTGCAGTAAAGTAATCTGAAGATTAAAACCAACTGCAGAATTATCTAAATAAAAATTGGCGATTGAATCAAAATAATGAGAAGTGTCAAGTCGTCCACATGAGTACGAAAAGAAATCCGTTAAACTTTGTTTACAAGATAAACCAATCAAATCTGAAGGCCGTAAACTCCACTAAATACCTAGGAATTACTATTACATCAGACTTAAACTGGAAAGAACACGTAGATAATGTCCTAGGAAAGGCGAACCAGAGACTGCGTTTCATTGGAAGAACACTTAACAGATGCAACAAAGCTACTAAAGAGACTGCATACACCACGCTTGTCCGTCCTTATTTGGAGTATTACTGCCCTGTGTGGGGTCCTTATAAAGTGGGTTTGACGGAAGCCGTCGAAAGAGCCCAAAGAAGGACAATCCGGCAGTGGCCGTGTAGACCGTGACGGAAGCGCCTCAGTCGTCTCGGCCACCGCGGCCGGCTCAACATTCTCCTTGTATTGTCACGATACAGGGGAGACAGCGTTACGGAAATGATGCAGAATCTGGGATGGGTAATCATTGCAACAACGGCGCTTATCGCTGCGGCGTGGTCTACTTACGAAACTCAAATCGTCAACATTCTCAAAATGTTCAAATGTTTGTAGAACTTATGGGACTTAACTACGGGGTCATCAGTCCCTAAGCTTACAAACTACTTATGAACTTGCTAAGACTAAGGACGGCACAAATATCCATGCCCGAGGGGGGATTCGAACCCCCGACTGCAGTGGCCGTGTAGACCGTGACGGAAGCGCCTCAAGTCGTCTCGGACACCGCGGCTGGCTCAACATTCTCTTTCGAATTCAAAGATATATTGTTATCTACGTAGGAAGAAAAGATCATCAGAATAAAATACGAGAACTCAGAGCTCGAATGGAGAGATTCAGATGTTCTTTCTTCCCGCGCGCTATTCGAGAATGGAATGGGAGATAAATAGTATACAGGTTCGATGAACCCTTTGCCAGGCAGTTAAATATGATCTGCAGAGATCCGTGTAGATGTAGATAGAATATGAAGAAGAAGAAGTTTCACTGTGCAGGATACAAGTAGGCCAATAAAATTCGCAAAGAAATTCACGAGTTGGCGACGTTTGTCAGTGAAGAACCCCTCACTTCGTCGTCTGCGCATGCGTGGAGCAACTTCCAATAGGATACAACCTGTTCCCTCTACAGTCGATCCTACGCGTTCGTCTTATACAAGTAGCGCCAGCTACACGGTAGGAGGCCGTGAAAGAAAGAAATTGATGGTAAGTCATCAACTAAAACAGAGGTGATTTCCGGCGTTCCACAGGCTATTTATGTAGTTTATGTAGGTAAGGAACAATAAAACACTAATTACAATAGCCTGTGGAACGCCGGAAATCACCTCTATTTTAGTCGATGACTTACCATCAATTACTACAAACTGTTTCCTCTTCGACAGGAAATCCTCTATCGAGTCACAAATCTCTGGTGATATTCCATAACCACGCAATTTGATTATAAGCAGCGTACCATGTTTAATCCTGTTAAAGGCACCTACACACGTTCCGATTTGTTGGGATTAATTTATCGGTAGTCCGATAAATTGGACGTATGGAGGTGCTTCCCGACGAACTTTGCTTGTCGGATGGTTGGTCGTGCCTCACCGTCCTACATTCGACATCCCCACCACCTCACTGGACAAATTGTGCGTTTGTAGCGCTACCCGACCAACTTCCTGCCTGCAATCGTCTGCTGTCTGCACAGCGAACACGCGAAAACAAAAACAGTTCGACAAACACACCAGAATAGGGAGGCGCTGCAATCGCTGCGTGCAGTTGGTCGTAACTTGTATAGGCTGCTACGAGTATGGTTGGTCAGTTGGTTGCTCGGACGATAAATCGGAGCGTGTTTATACCCGGGCCGCTGAAACTTTGCACTTGACGTTTCGCGTTACGGCGAATTAAGTTGGCTACACTGCTTTAGCGACGTTGCAACACTAGCCTCTATACGCACAGCAGACGAAACGGTTTTCAGTTGCATCTCGTAAATGTAAGCTATTGAGCAATAAAAGTGCATTTAATAATTCGTTCTTTAGCAGAAATTAATTAACGGGATATTAATGAAGACCAGAGCACAACAATGCACACGCTTTCAATAACGGAGCAAAGCAATATAGAAAATAAGCAGATACGAAATAAACAATAATCAAGATAATAACTTCTCTCTCTACGTTTTATAATCAGAATGCTTTTCACTCACCAATTTCCGGCGACAATGGTACCATTACATCCAGCTCCCCATCTTCACTGTTTTCGTCATCGCCAAAATCGTTGTCATCACCAAGAGAAATCATTAATCGTTCATGATTACTGATGATCCCTTCCATTGTTTCCGCTGCCCGAATCAAAATTTTCAACGAGGTCTACCCTTTTTTTTTCCAAGATGCAGCATCCACATTGGCAACAGCTTCATGCAACAGCTTTTCCACCTCTTTTATTGTGAAAGACTTATTGTTCCTTAAGTAATTCTTCACGTCACTCCATACCAATTTTATAGGGTTAAAACGGCAGTGAAATGGGGGCATATTTATTACATTATGACGCTGCTCCTTTGCGATTTCGTCTACTGCATATATGGATGTAATAGGCTTATTTCGTTTCACGAGCGATTATAAAAGAAGTTTTGACATCCATATATCTGCAGCAATATTTCATTCTTGTAACCACTGCGCCATTACTCCCTTACGATCGTTTGAAGCGAGAATGAACTTCCTGCTCAGAGCATAAGCTTCGAAATTTTTATTCATACGAAATTGAGAACTTACTCAGAAAACGTCACTAGACAAACGTCTTTTCGGTGACATTATCCAATTACTTGAACTCAGAAAGTGAAGTTAAACCACCCACAGTAAAACAAATCGCAGCGAAAAAAGCACACACAACATAAAAAAAGGTAAAGCAGTCAACAACAATCCGAAGATTGGTTTGAACACCAAAGTGCTGTACTAGGCATGGTCCTGTTTGGAGGTGGTATGCGGTTTCCTTCCTCCGACCTTCGAACTGACTTACCCAGCCAGTTATAGGGGGACCTACAGTTTAACGTGGGTTCCGAACCACGGTGCTACTCGGTATTTTTCGCATGAGCAATACTGCCAGAGGGGAAAGAAGTGGAAAGTGACAGATAAAAATCCTAGGACCAGGAGGGGATCGAACACGCGACCTTTGGATTTGTAGTCTCGCACTCTACCACTGTGCAACCGAGGCGCACTACATAAACACACGATAAACAACTTTGTTTACGCCGGCAACGCGGAAACGTTGACGTCACGGCACGTGATCACTGGAAGTGTTAATCGCGCTGTGATTGGATTGTTCCTGGCGAGTAGCGCCTCGCGCTTCTTGCTCTTCACTTGTTATTTGTAAACGTCAAGTGCAAAGTTTCAGCGGCCCGGGTATAGGGGCCTTACGCTGTCAGTTGGCTGTTAATGGAGGCGTTTGTGGCGCGTTTGTACGTACCTCTTGTGAGCAAGGTGTCCGCCGTGACGACAGCTGCAGAAGGGTCGCGGCTACTGGCGTACAAAGCGACGTCCCTCCTACGCGCCGAGCCACTGGACACAATTAAGTAGACTGGCGGCAGGGCTAGCCACGTCCGCTGCAAGCACTGGCGCTGGAAGCCCGCGGGATGGCCACCAGCACCAGCACCAGTCGATACCGCTTGGGGAACCCCAGGGGTGGCTCGTCAGGCTTCCCAACTCACCCTCCCCTCCCCTCCACTCCGGCCGCTTCCCTTCCGGTCAGCAAACAGTGGGGGCGCTGTGCAGCCGGGTACTGCGCTACGAGTTTGTGACACTTGCGCGGAGCGACACTTGCGCGGAAAGGGAATTTGTAGACACTTGCGCGGAGACCCGGACGCTGCAGGTAGTGAACAGGGTGTTCCAGAAGTAGGGATACACCACCCCTACTCCTCGCCCTCCAGCCGCTACCTGTGCCGTAATCAGGGAAAGGCCCACCGAGCGAGGTGGAGCAGTAGTAAGGGCCCGGAGATATCACAGCCTCATTCAACAGGGAGATAACACGTCATACAAATATCACTCGATTTACAATACAGCACCATGTGAAGAGGAATGTGATGATATCTGAATTGAGCGCAACTGTTGCTAACTACAATTTCGAATTTACTGCATTTTGAGTCAGAATTCGCATATATATTCGCATTTATCGCAAATGCGAATTTTTCCTGTCCCTAGTAATATCTCTAAAAATAAACAGCTGATCAAGGCACTAAAAGCAAGGGCAGATCTTTGGGTGTATTACTACAAATAACTAAAACACAATTTGATCGTGGAATTATATACAATCTCATTATAAAGGTTTTTTGTAGGTGGTTTTGAGCAGCTTTTAAATATGTTAGGAATAGCATTATGAAATATAGACAGCTACACCTTATGTTTTTTATGAGATATCGATTTCGGCTAATTTCAGGTCATCTTCAAGTCTCAAACAACAGGTGTTACTTATGCATTTTTCCAGTGGCACTCATAACCTTTAAGTGTTTACACACGCCGGCTGTGGTGGCCGAGCAGACTAAGGTGCTCCAGTCACGGTCTGCACGGCCACTACGGTCGGGGGTTTCGAATCCCCCCCTCGGGCATGGATATTTGTGCCGTTCTAGTTCGTAAGAAGTTCATAAGTAGTTTGTAAGTTTAGGGACTGATGACCCCGTAGTTAAGTCCCATAGACTATACAAAAATTTGAACATTTTGTTTACACACGAGGTCTAACGTTGTTAATCGAGTTAGCGATGAAACCAGAACCCAGAATCTTTGCGTCTAAATGATACATATATTGGTGTGATGTCTTATTTCGAAAAAAACAGACATCACACCAACACATATATAGCTCTCGGTAAAGTGGAACGGTACGATGTCGTTACGTAGCACAGCACAGCCGACTGGAAACGCAGGAGAAGTGCAAACAACGTTCTCTCCTCAGAGGTATGATTAGGTTCGACGTAGACTTCTACAACATACAGTCTACACGGCGAAGATTACACCAAAAAATTTTTACGTTTCGTCTACTTTGGCGATAGCAACCAAATTTTAAAATCGTGTCTACTATGTAATGATGTAGCAACACAAAAGGCTTAAAGTCTAAAACTTCACTGATTTTCGAGTTCTGAATTTTTAATATGTTTTTAATGTTATTACAGAAAAAACATATTTGGGACTCACACTACAATTTTCATATGGCAGAATTTGTAGGTACATTCACAAGACATAAGACAACGGTTCTGTGCATTCATCTCATGAGAAATATCAATCATTTGTTTTCAGTGTTTACTTCAAATTTCTCTTTTAAGTTTCTTTAATTATTAGTACTTAAATGTGGTTATGAAATAAATAAATTACGTGTATATGTGTAGTCTTATGCGGCCAAACTACTTAGATCATTGGTCGCTAGACTTACACACTGCTTAATCTTACCTAAAATAACTTAGGCAAAGTACAAACAAACATACCTATGTCCGAGGAAGGACTCGAACCTCCGACCGGACCGGTCGTGCAATTTGTGACACAAATTACATGTTTGATAATATTAATGCATAGAAGTATGAAATCACGTCAAGACTACTTCCTGCAAAAATTTCGACAAAAAAAGTGGCACTGAGTTTAGAAAAACAAAATTTTGGTTTATTGGATTTTAACATTTTATCAAAAATTAAATGTTACTACAAGAGATACAGCCATTCAAATTTACGGGCACCATAACGTTTTCCCTTCCTGAGTAAATGAGCTGCTTCTTATAGTTTCAACACCTTTTTCTTGAATGTTCTGAATATAAATCTTCACACAGACTTCTTGAGGAGGAGAGTGATACGGATATCTGATTGTAAACCACTGCCTATTACCTTATACCTTTTTGACTGTACTGAACAGTATTTCCGCGTATTCCGTAATTTATACAGTTAACAGGCAATGTAATTTATAACCAACTATTGGCTGCCAATTTCGCTTCATTTTTCCTGGAAGTCTTGCAACTTGTTTCTCCCTGTTGGTTTATGCCAAGTTCGGAGTAAAAATGGTTCTATATGACGGTGATGGAAAATAGAATATATCTTTAGCATTTTTCGGTGTGTGACATTCCCTTACACATTCCGTATGTATTTGTAATTCGAATACAGCCAAATCGTTTTGGGGTCTACGAATAAACGCTTTAAGTATGTAAAATACTCATTGACTTATTATTAACGTTTTGTTAATTGAAGGTTTAAGGTTGCATCTCCTATTAGAAAGCATAGTAGCTATTTTTAAAGAGATGGAAGTTGTGTGATAGTGGGGTTAACTACATAGCGGTCAATTACATCAACGTATCTGTGCAGGATGCCTAATATATTTAGTGCTTGCGCAGGTGTCTTGATATGCTTAGTGTCCTGAATAATATGCTTTTAGGAGGTATGACTGTGGAAAGTCATAGTCTTCTAGTAGCAGAGACTAACTCTCAAAAACATTATCACTATTAAAATACCTTTTTGTTTACAGGAGGAACTCTCAACGGATTAATATGTAGTTAGAACAAGTCACTATATTGCTCTTCAGCTTGCAAAGGGTTGTGCAATTTCACTGATTTTCGTGTTATGTTGACAGTGTGGAAACTTGACAACAGCAGTGCTAGACTTCTTGGTGGGCCTGTACCCATGAAAAGCGATTAGCCGCCCCAAGGGCCCCGGGTTCCGCGCAAGTGTCACTCCGCGCAAGTGTCACTCCGCGCAAGTGTTCCAACACCCTGCGCTACGGTGTCTGTCTGCAGGAGGAACGACGTTACTGTTTAAGGCCCCTAAACACGCTCCGATTTATCGTCCAACCCACCAACTGACCAACGAACCAATCAAATTTGTAGCAGCCTACACTTGCTGCGACAAAATGCACGCAACAGTTGCAGCCACTCTGTGTTCTGGTGTCGAACTGTTTTTGTTT
Source organism: Locusta migratoria (assembly GCA_026315105.1). Taxonomy (NCBI): domain Eukaryota; kingdom Metazoa; phylum Arthropoda; class Insecta; order Orthoptera; family Acrididae; genus Locusta; species Locusta migratoria. Next base: position 212,399,326 of record CM048744.1, on the reverse strand, counting down.
TCCCGTGTTCGCTATGCAGACAGCAGACGAACTCAGGCAGGAAGTTGGTCATATAGCGCTACACACGCACAATTTGTCGGGTGGAGTGGTAGGGGTTGGATGTCGGAGGGCCATGCCCGACCAACCATCCGACAAGCAATTTATCGTACCGCCGATAAATTACTCCCGACAAATCGGAACGTGTGTAGTGGCCTTTAACGTCCAATCGACTGTGTGGTCTTTGACACCGGGAATGTGCCCATCGACACGACGGAGTGGTCAGGCGCATTGAGGCGCTATTCTACGAAGCGCCAGGCCGGTCCCCGTCGGGGGTTCGAATCCCCCCTCAGGCATGGATGTTTGTGCCGTCTTTATAAAAGGTAGTTCATAAGTAAGTTTAGGGACTGATGACCCCGCAGTTAAGTCCCTTAAGCTTAACGAACATTTAAAACTCTCCATCACACTCCGCCCCCCCACCCCTCCCCAACGATTTTGTGGTAGGGTAGATCAAAAACTGAATACACATCACGCACGAAAACAGAAAGGAAGTATACAGAATGCCGAGTGCTCTAAGCCGCCTTGCTGCGGAGCGCGCGATGAACTCCCCGTCCGCGTCCTCCCTCGAGCGTATGTGTGTGTGTGTGTTTTGTCAAATGTTCAAATGTTTGTAAATTTATCGGACCAATCTGCGTGGTCATCAGTCCGTAGTTTACAAACTACTTAAACCTAGGCAAACTAACCTAAGGACAAACACACACACACCCGTGCCCCAGGGAGGCCTCGAACCTCCACGGCGAGCAACCGCGCACTCCGCAGCGAGACGCTTTAGACCGCTTGGCTACTCCACCGCGGCTGTGTTTTGTCCTTAGGTTAGTTTCTGTATACAACACTGCACCGCGATCGTGGCACTAGGATTGCAACATTTTACTCATTTGTAAATATTTTTTGGGAGGCAGACTAATTTTTTAAAATTAAATCGAAATAAATTAAAATGTTCAAATGTTTGTATAGCTTATGGGACTTAACAACGGGGTCATCAGTCCCTAAATTTACAAACTACTTACGAACTAGCTTATACTAAAGTCGGCACAAGCATCCATGCCCTAGGGGGGATTCGAACCCCGGACCGCAGCAGCCGTGCAGACCGTGACTGGCACGCCGCAGACCGCACGACCACTGCGGCCGGCTAAAGAAGTTATTGTAATAAAAAATAAAAACTATACCGTAAGTGTGTCAAAGCATCCCAAATTATAACAGTCTTTTTTCTATAAAAAATTAGTATAAAATAGAACCAGCTATTGGGCTTCTCTCTCTATCTCTCTCTCTCTCTCTCTCTCTCTCTCTCTCTCTGTGTGTGTGTGTGTGTGTAAGTTCTGCTCTCATCAAGTTTAGACCTCTGTGAGTTTAGCTCTGTCTAAAGATCGAATCCCAGTAAAGATTAGATCAATGAGGTTTAGCGAGGTGATAGGCTGTATCAATCGTATGTTGCTCTGCCTTCCGAGTTCAGAATTAACTTCTTTAGATCGATATCAACAGTTATAGTTATTGAGAATAGTATGGTATTTTAATAGTAAAAATTCCTTTTGTTAGAAGGATAATAGGAAACTATCAGGTATGGTTTACGGACTGTAAATAGAATCTGAGAGTTGTGTGTAAAAGAAGATAATGAATGTGAAGAATTTATTTTCGGGATTATTAAATATCATAATTAACAGTGTTTAAAGTGAGTTGAGTAATGTGGAAATATATTCAAGATAGAAAAAGGATTTTCAAGATATTTATTTAATAGTTAGAATCTTTAATGTGATCTGTGAAATATTTTGGAAGTAGCTCAATATAAAATATCAGTGACGCTGAGAATTTCATGCTTGGTCAGAACAGAAAATCCGTGCGTAGTGGGGCGCCGTGCTGCGGTGTACGCGGCTGTTCGCCGTCTGGGGTTCGATTCCCCCCCCCCCCACCTCCCTCCCTTCGGGCATGGGTGTTTGTATTGTCCTTAAGTTTTTTTACCTTAGTTTAAGCAGTTTATAAACTACGGACTAATAACCAAGCAGTTGCGTCCGATAGATTTACAAACGTTTGAACATTTGAAGAAGAGAATATTTCGAGGTTTCAGTGGATAGAATACCATTTGAGTTAATTACTGCGAGGACAATGTCAGACTAGAGACTGTGGAATGAACGGTTTTGCAATAGGCTTCCATTTAAATAGAAATAACCGGGAAGATGTACTAATATCCAGCATACTATTTTGGTGTCATAATAAAATCAAGCCCCTAAGAGAAAAGAATATTCATGCTCATTATTAACATCACGAACCCTTAAAAAAATAATAATAATTCACAAAATAGAACACGTGGAGAACATTGTGCTAATGAAGACGACAGAAATATCTTACGTAAGAAGACAAGAGTACCAACCTACCAAATAACAAGCCTTACAAGTACCAGGTGCATCTGAAACGTTTGGTCAATGTTCCCATATTTAACAAACCAGACTGTTGAGAACGAGGTGCTCGCGCATACACATTGAGGAACATGTGCCGGTCGCGGTGGCCGAGGAGACTGAGGCGCTCCAGTCACGGCATGCACGACCACTACGGTCGGGGGTTCGAATCCCCCTCGGGCATGGATATTTGTGCCGTCCTTAGTATCAGGTAGTTGATAAGTAGTTTGTAAGTGTAGGGACTGATGACCCCGTAGTTGAGTCCCATAGACTATACAAACATTTGAACATTTGAGGAACATGTCAACAAGCGCTCTCTATCGTGCAAGGCACTGCAGTGAAGTGGTACACGCTGCGTCCCAGCTAACAGTGTGAGAACTGGTGTCATTGCAACATGGAGCGCAAAACGGAGCAAGGCGTTAACATCAAGTTTTGTTTCAAATTAGGTAAAACGGCGACGGAGACCCAGGAGATGTTAGTGCAAGTGTCTTTCAGAATCACAGTCCAAGACAACATCGAACGAGTGCTACAATTGCTTGGGGATGATCTGTTTACCCGTTTTAAATTAGCCCTGAAAGACTTACGCTTCGCAACGGTTGCGGAGATCCAACATGTGACCTCAGAGCTTCGAGCGATTCCATAATAAGCGTTTGCTGACAGTTTCCAACAGCTGTACAACTGACACCAGAAGTGTATTGCAGGCAATGGCGATTTCTTTGAAGGCGTAAACGTATTTCGTTTGTAACTCTTGTTTCCTATATTTCTTGAGACCATTCAACGAATTTTTCAGACGCACCTTGTAGTTTCTAAGCCTAAGGACTCATCTCTGGAAAGAACAGACACCATATAAATAATTATATATCTGCCCCAACAGGCAACAGGTTATTTCATTGCGAACGCATTAGTACGCTCGATCCCTTACGGACATCCAGTATAGGCTGCGAGCAAGTGGATTCAAATTGTCAGGGGGCACTGCAATCGTAGTGTGCTACAAGGTGAGAATTTGGGTTGGAAGGGCAGATTGCCTGGATAGCATAATTGGTGAAGGCGACCGCTGGCCCAAATAGGGAAATCCAGTCCAGCACAAATTTTCATCTTTGCCATTGGATTTATTTGAATGCCTTGAAAAGGTCGAAATGTTTAAATATTTCGAATTCGTAATAGAGGGAGTTGGCTGCATCTGTTGGAGTGTCCTAAAGTGTAATTTCCAGGATCTGGACGCGATTTCAGACAACAGGGATCGTTAAAAGAAGGCAAGGCTAAGGTCGTCCACGGGTAAATTCAGCAAGAGGTGACATCTCCGATCAACTGCCCATCGAGACAGGAGGCAGAATGAAACCATATTCTAGGGCAACGAGGATGAATTTTTTATTATTATTGAAGGCCCGTGGTACCTTCTCTAAGCAAACGCCATGTAAACCTCAAGTAAAGAGCTGAGACAACAAAATATCTTACTGTATCACACACAGTTTACAATTGTAACCAATATCTGACTAAAATACTTTACAATATGTATATTATTTCATTTGATCCCATACTTGTTTTGAGCAGTGTATATACATACATGCGTTGGACCCCTACTTCCTTAGATGTTGTAGTGTTATTGTCCACTCTGTACCATTAAATAGACTTACAGTAGTTTACAAAAATCCTTACGACGGAAAGAGTGGTCTTTTTTCAAGAAAGGACTATGCATCGGTGGACTCTAGTCCAATCACTCTGTTTAAGAAAGGTAGATTTACCTAAAAAACCTAAAAACCTGAACGCAAATGTCGATAGCTAAAATCAATCGCGCTTTTTTCTGTTTCCATACTCAACGTCTCTGTTTATACAGTATTTCCCCGATGTCAGCCTAGAGGACTGATAAAAGTAATCGACTGCTGCCAGGGACCGCCGAGTCAGTCTTAGTGTCAGTTTAAACACAACCTGACTAGCGTGGAGTTTTATAAACATGTAATAAAACCTTGCTTTAAAAGGTGAAATTTTCAGAATAATGTGGTATACGAACTTTTTCTGCCGCAACAAGTCGCATGTAATTGAATTCTAAATAAAGATTAATTATATTAAATAAATATTTTACTTCATACCAGACCTCCACCAGAGTGTGTGCTAATAACGCCCCAGCTACGTGGGGCAATACCCACCTATGTATGAACTACTGGATGAAAGCGACAACCGTTCGCAAACGGGTCGATTTTCCTCGAGATGCTTGCGACTTCCAACAGGAAGCTACATAACTCTGTTGGTTATTTCCTATCATAACCGCTTATTTAATGGACAGTTCTAGTGATGAATGGGATACTGCTCCAAATACTTCGTGCTGTAATACTTTGCTGAGCTGAGAATACGGTCAGTAACATCTTAAAATGTGTTTGTGTATTTCATAATTATGTTAGAAAGAACAAAGGCTATCCAAGCACACCGCACTACTAATTCTGCAAACGCCACTGGCGCCGGCCGCGGTGGCCGAGGGGACTGAGGCGCTCCAGTCACGGTCTGCACGGCCACTACGGTCGGGGGTTCGAATCCCCCCTCGGGCATGGATATTTGTGCCGTCCTAGTTCGTAAGTAGTTCATAAGTAGTTTGTAAGTTTAGGGACTGATGACCCCGCAGTTAAGTCCCTTAAGCTTAACAAACATTTGAACATTTTTTTGAACGCCACTGGCTTTGTATCTATTTTTATTTAAACTTTATATGTTTTTTCTGTGCGCCTCGGTTGCACAGTGGTTGAGTGCCAAACTACGAATCCAAAGGTCGCGGATTCGATCCCCGCCAAGTCATAGGATTTTTATCTGTCACTTTCCACTTCTTTCACCTCTGGCAGTATTGTTCATGTGAAAAATATCGAGTAGCGCCGTGGTTCGGAACCAACGTTGAATTGTAGGTCCCCCTATAACTGTCTAAGTAAGTTCGAAGGTCGGAGGAAGGCAACGGCATACCGCCTCCAAACAGGACCATGTCTAGTAAAGCACTGTGGTGTTCAAACCAATCTTCGGATTGTCGACTGCTTTACCTTTCTGTATTTTCTATGTTTGCATTTAATAATACACAGAGCCTAGATTACCAATACAGTGAAAATATGACTGAATGTAAATATTTGACTAGTTAACTTGTTTGGCAACTTTTATCTACGTTTTATCTGCAAAATTCCTCCTTGAATGTTCTTGGAGGGTGTAATCGTTAGGTCAGATGGTTTCTCCACTTCTCACAAATTTGATGATGAATAACCATAAGAAAAAGATCATTTATATTGTTATTGATATTGACCTAATTATTCCGGGGAAATGAAACAGAAAGTGGAGAACTTCGAGGATAATTGATGAATCGTCGTAGGATCTGACTTTGTCGGCAAGTACTTCGTGAAACTATTGCTTGATGATATTTAAGAAACACGATCTAAAATTTGTGCATTTTCCTGATTGTTGTTGTTGTGGTCTTCAGTCCGCAGACTGGTTTGATGCAACTCTCCACGCTACCCTCTCATGTGCAAGCCTCTTCATCTGAGAATACTCCTGTACCATGCGCCATAAATTTCCCATCAAAACATACATAAATGTGTCAGCTTTCCTTATTATCGGTCAAAAGCTGTTGAAGTTAAGCTTTAAAAGTGTCCTCAGCCATGCACTGTACGAAATCTTTTGCTGACAATACTTTTCCTCTTGCTTTGAAAGTAAAGTGTGCAAATAAATACAAACTAAAACTGTAAATCGGTGTCAAGGTTTGTTATAAAAAATCTTTCGCCATACACCGTGAGAAAATTTTCATACACAGATTAGATGACATTAGCTGTTCGATCCATGGATCCTCGTGGATATGGAACATGTTATATTATATACAGGATGTTTCACTAAGTGTGTTTGCCTCTGTAACTTATAAAATAATAAGTGACGGGAAATTTTAATGCGGTAGGTCAACACAATAAATGTTACACTTTCTGCGGAGCTATGAACATAGTTTATTGTATCATTTTCCAAAGAGTTACACCACAAAGATATAATTTTTTAAATGGAACAATAGTTTTTTCTATCGTGCATTGGATTCGTTGAAACCAACTGCGTCCAAATCAATTTAAACTACATTCCTATCACTGTTAGTTTGGGAGCTACAACCCTTCAAAGTTCCGGGGGCGGAGGCTGCGATAGTGTAGCTTACTGGCCGAGCACGGCCCACTGTCTCATGACCACCAGCCAGTGAGCTACGCTGTCGTAGCCTCCGTTCCCGGAACTTTGAAGGGTTGTAGCTCCCAAACTAACAGTGATAGGAATGTAGTTTAAATTGATTTGGACGCAGCTGGTTTCAACGAATGCAATGCACGATAGAAAAAAACTATTGTTCCATTAAAAAATTATATCTTTGTGCTGTAACTCTTTGGAAAATGATATAATAAACTATGTTCATAGCTTCGCAGAAAGTGTACCATTTCTTGTGTTGACCGACCGCATTAAAATTTCCCGTTTCCCATTATTTTATAAGTTACAGAGGCAAACACACTTAGTGAAACACCCTGTATATCAGGGAGAGATAAAAACACTAATACTATGAATACATACGCTACATCTTGTAGATACTTGTTAAGCTCGTCTGTGTACACATAAACAAAAACTGACGTGGAATTAGAGATCCCAAAATGTTTTATATAAATTAATTCGAAAACAACGAAAAAAGAAATCTCTTCCAGCGGGATTCGAATCAGCGACTTCGTAACTGTAAGGCTAGAACGCCACCACCTGAGCTATACTGACAGATATTGCAAGTGTTAAAATTATTGTTACTCAGATGTTGTTGCAAAACTTGAAATTAGATTTTCTCGAGAATCTCTTAGAGTTGCGTCGACTGACTTTGGCTGATTCTCATTTGTGTCCTAAACTTCGTGTACCATAAATATAAAACAAATGTTTCAAAATGTTTGTATAGTCCATGGGACTTAACTACGGGGTCATCAGTCCCTAAACTTACAAACTACTTATGAACTAACTAAGATTAAGGACGGCACAAATATCCATGCCCGAGGGGGATTCGAACCCCCGACCGTAGTGGCCGTGCAGACCGTGACTGGAGCGCCTCAGTCTCCTCGGCCACCGCGGTCGGCTATACAAAACATTATAAAAGCCGATACCCATGTGGCCTCCTTGCCATTGTGTGACAAGAGTCTCCTTGTTACTTGTGTCAAGAACACACACAGCTTTTGAGTGTGCAATGCAGATGACGATCCATGTTGATGATGCAAATTTTAATCGTTTGACAATGTTGTTTTTCTTACATTACATTTTCACAAGTAACTATTCTATTGAAAATAGAAGAACATTGCAATTTTTTTTTCTAAAGTGATGACATAGCTCATGGAAACCGCTAAAAAACCAGCAAATAAAATAAATTAGCGATCTTGGCTGAAGAAAGTGTACTTTACATAAATTTTCGATCGGTCTCCATATACGAACAGATATTGCTAGTTAATGATTTTTTAAGATTAAAAAAAATAAAAAAAAAACACTTAGAACTAGTAATACAGGCAGTGGTTATAACTAAAAATAAGAAAGTTACTATCGACACCGAATAAATACTGAACAATCCCGGTTATTCAGAAGTAAAATATCGACCTGTCAGTTTTTCCCATCACTAAAAGGCAACTGCAAACGGTACACTTTCAGTGATAATACCTAAAGTGATTGGGCTAATAAGGTTACGTGCCTCTGACGAGCAGGGGGGGGGGGGAGGGGGGAGCAAAAAGTGTGTCGCCGAGTAGGTGTGCGGTTGGGGGGGGGGGCGGCGGATGGCACTATCAAGTTTGTACTCCGGTTGGAGAATGTCGTAGATCCGGCACTGCGGCTTGGAGACAATTACGAGATGACTGCAAATCGAGCCGTTGGCGGCCACCCGTTAAGTGGGCTGTCGCACGGGGATAGAATCGCTAGAGAAGGAGTCGCGTCCACGACGAGTGCGAACCGATCCGCGCGCGGCCGGCCTTTTGCATATATGACGCCGCCGCCGTACGTCAGACACGGTGCAGGCAGTTAAGCGGCTGCGACGTCAGCAGCGCCGTCAGTTGACGGCAGGACAGGAGCGCAGCTGTCGCAGCCACGCAGCGCTGCACGCATCGAGTTACGCGCAGCTGCGGCTGATGCTGCAGTCGCTCTCACGGGGCTCGCAGCTCATTACGTCCTGCAACCTGCCGCCCACTCCCTGCTTCCGTGTACACCGCCGTCAGCAGCGGCACCCCGGTGCTCGCTAAAGGCCACTATCTTTTACTGCGCGATGTCAGAGTCACACAATGACAAGGAGGCCACATGGGTATCGGCTTTTACAATGTTTTTATATTTATGGTTCATGAAGTTCAGGACACAAACAACAATCAGCCAAAGCCACTCAACGCAACTCTAAGAGATTCTCGAGAGCCGGCCGCGGTGGCCGAGGGGACTGAGGCGCTTCAGTCACGGTCTGCACGGCCACTACAGTCGGCGGTTCGAATCCCCCCTCGGGTATGGATATTTGTGCCGTCCTTAGTTGTAAGTAGTTCATAAGTAGTTTGTAAGTTTAGGGACTGATGACCCCGTAGTTAAGTCCCATAAACTATACAAACAAACATTTTAGATTCTCGAGAAAATCTAATTTCAAGTTTTGCAACTACATCTAAATAAAAATAATTTTAACACTTGCAATACATGTCAGTATAGCTCAGGTGGTGGCGTTCTAGCCTTACAATTACGAAGTCGGTGGTTCGAATCCCGCTGAAAGAGCTTTCTTTTTTCGTTGTTTTCGAACTTATATAAAATATTTTGCGATCTCTAATTTCACGTGTTGTGTCAGGTTTTGTTCATGTGTACATAGACGAGATGAAGACCTTGTCGTCACCTAAAACATGGTTCAGTAGGTTATCTCCTTGGAAAGCCGTTAGTAGCTATGGAGTTGACTTTTCAAAAACAGCGTCGTAGGTCTTCACAAACTGAACAATCAAAGACAACCGTCGTCAACTACTAGTGAAATAAAATGTAACTTTTGGTGAAAACCATTGTTTTTAATAACCTTTCACAAAATATAGAAATTTACAAATAAACAAACCTGCATTTTTCGTAAAAATAGATAATGTAACTGTTATAATCAGTGGTACTTGAGTGTACTTAAAAGTGGATTTTATAGAGTTGCATCGAATGGCTTTGGCCCATCATTATTTGAGTTCTGAACTTCATGTACCATAAATATCAAAAAATTCTAAAATCGATACCCATGTCGTTTCCCTGCGAGATTTCATCGCCTAGCGACGTATACAGATGGCCGTAGTGTAGTAGAGCGGTGCACTGCTATTACTGTCATTTCTAATTCAGTGGTTCCTACATGATTATACTAGTAATGCGAGTATTAAATCAAACGTTCAAATGTATGTAAATCTGTGGGACTTAACTTCTTTGATTATTGATTCCTAGGCTTACAAACTACTTCAACAAAGATAAACTGATATAAGAACAAAACGCACACACCCATGCCCAGGAAGAAATCACAACCGCGCGCACCGCAGAAAGGCGCCTTAGACCGCTCGGCCACTCCCCGCGGCCGAGTATTAACTCATCAGCATTATCATCATCATCATCATTAGGGATCGATTATACCTTTCAGCGTTCAGTCTGGCCGCGCTGGATTGGCCGAGCGCTTTAAGTCGCCATGACGCGGAGAGTTTGGTTGCTCCCCGTCCTTCCCGAGGTTCGAGTCCTCTCTCGTGTAAGTGTGTGTGTGTGGGTGTGTGTTTGTGTGTGTGTGTGTGTGTGTGTGTGTGTGTGTGTCTAACTCTCTATCCTCTATTCAATGCTGACATTGACGCCTCGTCTAATGTTAAGCCTATTACTTCAAAATCATTTTTCATTGAGTCCAAATTAAGGCATTAGTTAATTTTATTTACTATTGGTAAACGGCTTCTCATGTATGGCTGTCTTCTCTGAGGATGCGCTTACGAGGAACATAGTTTACCTCGGCCTCTCGGCCATTCTTAGATTAATCATCATCAAAAGAACAATGGCGTGTGTCATTTCCAATGCAAAATATTGCATTTTACCACAAGTATCATTTTAATAGAGAGAAACAAAGTAACAAGTTATGAAAACCATAGGAGGGAAGGTTTCCCCGCATCTCATTGTTTATAATTGTATGTTGTGGATGGTTCTTACGTCACAGCCCGCGCGGGAGTACCCGCGTGATCTAAGGCATCTGGAAGGCCGCCCATGTCAGAGATTCGAGTCCACCCTCGGGCATAGATTCAAATGTTCAAATGTTTGTATTTCTATGGGAACAAACTACTTTGGTCATAAGTTCCTAGACTTAAAAACTACTTAAACTAAGTTAAACTAACCTAAGGACAACACACACATCCATGCCCGAGGGAAGATCCGAACTCCCAACGCGGGAGGCCGCGCGATCCGCAACGTGGCGCTCCAGACCGCTCGGCTACTCCCGCAAACAAACGGACTCTCCACTTCCTGATCTGAGCGGTTTGATCCGTTTCCACAAAGCTTTATCATCGTTTTTTGTCATTTCGCGTATGTCGTTTCCGTAAAATACTGCTGCCACTGCGACAAGTTCTTGTTAGTTTTTAGTGTCAATAGGGCCCCAATTAACGACTCGAGTTCTGGTGTTGCCAGCACGACTAGTTGCCTCCTAAAGTAGATATACATGGCTTTTACTTCCGACTCCGGTGGCTTGTAACTCTCGCCGGGACTGGTTTTGTTACTCCGGCACACGCTTACGTTCCCTGGGAGCACAAGAAGCGCGACGAGACGGCGTGATGGGGACTTGTCTCGTAAGTGTCTGCCTCTGCCATAAAAGTCACTCGTGGAGCCGCCGGATTAAACTCGGCTGACTGAGGACTTTCTCCGGGGCGGGCGGGAGTCAGGCAGTGAAAGTGCCCCTCACAGCCGACGCGCCTCGGGGCCTTCTCTGTCTGACAGCTGGCTCCTGCTAGACGGCTCTTTTCTGCTCTTGTTTTGTCGGCAAGAACTAACCAACCCTGAAACGCCTCTTTCATCCCAGAAGCTTCTGTTGCGTCGCGCTCTCTTGCCTATGGGAATAGCTTACTACGAAAGTTGAGGAAAAATTCATGTAAAAAAAAAAAAAAAAAAAAAAAAAATATATATATATATATATATATATATATATATATATATATATATATATATATATATATATTTCTTGCAGATACCAGTCCGATTGGAAAATCTAATATATAAAGCAGAGTGCCCGTATATTCGTACGTGTTGCATACATATCTACAGTTAAAATGATTTCCAATCCATGGTGCACAGCAGCAATCAGAATAAATATTCCTTCAAACCGTCTTGATTGCAAATTTTTTATTAGTTAATGACGCGTTTCGTCCTTTAGCAGGGCATCTTCAGATTATCTGCGTGACAGAATTTACACAAAATTACAAGTCGGAATTACAAACGGTTATAATGGTACATGGGCTTATTTTGTGTTAAGAAGACAGTATAAATGGTAAACAAAGCTTACAATGCGCTCTCCGTGGTGTGACACCGTAAGTTGTTATTGCGGTGTTTCTATTTTTCTGGAATGATTTTTGGATTTCCTTGTGGCCTTTCAAATGTTCGGGTAACAACGAATTACAGTTGGAACATACTCGGTAAAGACGTGAGAAACATAAAACCGATTTTTAAGATTAGATTTTAAGATTAAGGCAATCTTAAAAATCGGTTTTATGTTGATGAATGATTTTTAAGATTAGATTTTAAGATTAAGGTAATCTTAAAAATCGGTTTTATGTTTCACACATCTTTACCGAGTATGTTCCAACTGTTATTCGTTGTTACCCGAACATTTGTAAGGCCACAAGGAAATCCAAAAAACATTCCAGAAAAATAGAAACACAGCAATAACAACTTACGGTGTCACCACGGAGAGCGCATTGTAAGCTTTGTTTACCATTCATACTGTCTTCTTAACACAAAATAAGCCATGTACCATTATAACCGTTTGCAATTCCGCCTTGTAATTTTGTGTAAATTCTGTCACGCAGATAATCTGAAGATGCCCTGCTAAAGGCCGAAACGCGTCATTAACTAATAAAAAATTTGCAATCCAGACGGTTCGATCGAATAATCTACAGTTATGTTCCAATCTTTATGAAATTTTGCACACGTAAGCTTCAATCCATGAGGACGGTCGCCGTAAGTGTAAGAATCACATACGATATATAGTTCACGAGATATGACGTTATAAACAATGAAATGTGTCTAAAACTGCTGCATTTAGCGACAATGCTGCTCAGTTTCTCCTAAACCACTGTACCGATTTCAACCAAATTTGGTACACATATTCCCTTACGTGAGATACCAATTGCAGTACGAGTACGAACCACATACAACGCATGGTTCAGGAGATGTAACGTCGCGAACAATAGCAATCGCAGAAAACTGCCACATAATGCGGCGAGACTTTATAAATACGCTATACGAGAATAAGAGTACTTAACACATTGCAACAAACTTTAAACATAATTTCAAACCTTTATTAAACTTTTTCTCGCTGACACGCATAGCAAAATGATGAAAGGAAAAAAAGTTTCTCGCTTTCTACTTTTCCGCTGTTTATGGAGTAAAACTACGGCTCTCGGTATGACGTTACAATTTATAATTTGAACAATAAAAATTGTAGCGACGGGACATTTTGCGGACAGTATACACACATATAGTTGAATGTACCTTCGAAATTGTATCACATTATGACACTTAGTTCATAAGATATGAGCGCATAAACAGTAACGTTCATGGAAAACCGCCCCACCACGCATCAAGTTTTAATCTATTACTTCTTTAGTAATAATTGTATTCCCCAAGAGATTTTACAGACGCACAGCCTTTATACAAATGAATATATACCTGAAAAATGGCAGGAATAAATAAATAAATACCCGGGCAACACCGGGTTTTCAGCTAGTCTTCTAATATATAAAGCAAAGTGTCCGTATGTTTGTACGTGTCGCATACAAATCTACAGTTTTGTTACAATCTTTATGAAATTTTGTACACGTAAGCTTCAATTCATGAGGTCGGTCGCCGTAGGTGTAAGAATCACATACGATATATAGCTCACGAGAAATGACGTCATAAACAATGAGATGCGCGGAAAACTGCGACAATGCTGCTCATTTTCTACTAAACCATTAGACCGATTTCAACCAAATTTGGTACACACATTCCTTACCAAATCAAATGTTCAAATGTTTGTTAAGCTTATGGGACTTAACTACGGGGTCATCAGTCCCTAAACTTACAAACTACTTATGAACTACTTACGAACTAGGACGGCACAAATATCCATGCCCGAAGGGGGATTCGAACCCCCGACCGTAGTGGCCGTGCTGACCGTGACTGGAGCGCCTCAGTCACCTCGGCCATCGCGGCCGGCCATTCCTTACCGTGAGGTAACAATTGCTGCATGGTTAAGAATCACATACGGCGCATGGTTCAAAAGATATTACGTCATAACCAGTAGAAATCACAAAAAATGCCATATAATGCGGCGAGACTTTCGAAATACACTGTATGAGAATGACGGTACTTAGCGACTTGCAACAAACTTTAAACATAATTTCAAACCTTTATTAATCTTTTTCTCGCTGACACCAAAAGCAAAATGATGAAAGGAAAAAAGTTTCTCGCTTACTACTTTTCCGCCGTTTATGGAGTAAAACTACGGCTCTCGGTATGACGTTACAATTTATAATTTGAACACTACAAATTGTAGCGACAGGAAATTTTACAGACAGTATACACATATATAGTTGAATGTAGCTTCTAAATTGTATCACATTCCGACACGTAGTTCATGCGATATGAGCACATAAACAGTAACGTTCATGGAAAACGGCCCCATCACGCATCAGGTTTTAATGTATTACTTCTTTACTACTAACTGTATTCGCAACAGATTTTACAGACATACAGAACTTATACAAATGAATATATACCTGAAAAATTACACAACTGTACAACACATAACTCAATAAATATGAGATCGTGAGAATTTTATATGCCATTTGTATTTTGTTTGATTGCTAACTTTATTTGTTTGTATACTGCACGTACAATTTTGTACATTATGCAAGACAGCCTTATTTCTTATATATTCGGCGATAAATATAACATGTTTTTTAGAAAAAAGGAGATGAACAGAGAGAGAAGGGATAGGAGAAGTACTAACTCAAGACCTGAATAAATAAATAAATACCCGGGCAACACCGGGTTTTCAGCTAGTGTTACATATACAGACGAAAGAACAAGGTGTTAACCACAGTCTAACCTTTACACTACTGCCCATTAAAATTGCTACACCAAGAAGAAATGCAGATGATAAACGGGTATTAATTGGACAAATATATGTGATTACATTTACACGCAATTTGGGTGCATAGATCCTGAGAAATCAGTACCCAGAACAACCACCTCTGGCCGTAATAACGGCCTTGATACGCCTGGGCTTGGATGGCGTGTACAGGTATAGATGCCCTTGCAGCTTCAACACGATACCTCAGTTCATCAAGAGTAGTGAATGGCTTGTTGTGACGAGCCAGTTGTACGGCCACCATTGACCAGACGTTTTCAATTGGTGAGAGATCTGGATAATGTGCTGGCCAGGGCAGCAGTCGAACATTTTCCGTATCCAGAAAGGCCCGTACAGGACCTGCAACATGCGGTCGTGCTTTATCCTGCTGAAATGTAGGGTTTCGTAGGGATCGATTGAAGGGTAGAGCCACGGGTCGTAACACATATGAAATGTAACGGCCACTGTTCAAAGTGCCGTCGATGCGAGAAAGAGTTGACCGAGACGTGTAACCAATGGCACAACATATCATCACGCTGGGTGATACGCCAGTATGGCGATGACGAATACACGGTTCCAATGTGTGTTATCCGCGATATCGCCAAACACGGATGAGACAATCATGATACTGTAAAGAGAACCTGTATTCATACGAAAAAATGACTTTTGCCATTTGTGCGCCCAGTTTCGAGGTGGCGTACACCATCGCAGGTTCTCCTGTCTTTGATGCACCGTCAAGGGTAACCGCAGCCATGGTCTTCGAGCTAATAGTCCATGCTGCTGCAAACGTTGAGTCTGTTAGTGCAGATGATTGTCGTCTTGCAAACGTCCCCATCTGTTGACTCGGCGATCGAGACGTGGCTGCACGATCCATTACAGCAATTGGAATAAGATGCCTGTCATCTCGACTGCTAGTCCAGCACGGAGTTCCGTATTGCCTTGCTGAACCCACCGATTACAAATTCTGCTAACAGTCACTGTAACGCGACCAACGCTAGCGGCAATGTCGCGATACGATACACCGCAATCGCAATAGGCTACGATCCGACCTTTATCAAAGTCGGAAGCGTGATGGTACGCAATTGTCCTCCTTACACGAGGCACCACAACAACGTTTCACCAGGCAACACCGGTCAACTGCTGTTTGTGAATGAGAAATAGCTTGGAAACTTTCCTCATGTCAGATTGTTGTAGGTGTCGCCACGGGCGCCAACCTTGTGTGAATGCTCTGAATCATTTGCATATCACAGCATCTTCTTCCTGTCGGTTAAATTTCGCGTCTGTGGCACGTCATCTTCGTGGTGTAGCAATTTTAATGGTCAGGAGTGTATTATTCCAGTCAAAACATGGATGTTGAATTTTCTTGGTGTGCGATTTCCGCAACTTCCCTGTGATTTTCAAACGACCAGACATGCGTATTGTGTCCTGCTCTACATTTCTGGTAAAGTTCCCTTCTTCGATGAACAGAATAGCAGAAAGGAAATGTTTCCTCTGCCCACACATCTTGTAGTAACCAGGTGTACAATTCTGCTCATGGTGAAAAGTGTAAAATTCTGCTCTAAATGGAAAGTCAGCTGCAGTAAGACTTTGGAGTTGATGTGGATAAAGGACATGTATTTGAAGAATCCTCAACTCAATCGTAAGACACACACACACACACACACACACACACACACACACACACACACACACACACACACATCCACCCTTGTCACTACTTCCTTGGAGCTGCTTCTGCTATTTTCCTGAACGTGATTGCGAACTCGTTTCTCTTTTGTTGTTGTTGTTGTTTGTAATTATTATGGGACCAAACTACGTCTGTCATCAGACCCTAGACTTACAAACTACTTAAACTAAGTTAAACTAACCTAAGGACAACACAAACATCCATATCCGAGGGTGGAATCGAACCTCCGACGCGGGAGGCCGCGCGATACGTAATGTGGCGCTCCAGACCGCTCGGCTACTCACGCGCGGCCGTTTCTCTGTGTCCAGTGCTCTTGTGTTCCTAGGTCGTCTATTATCAGTAACATGTCTGTTAAACGAGCCTATATCGCACAGGCACTCATCTAAACTTCTTGTTTTTCGATGAACTTATATTAGAAAAGTGCTCCGTATACAACCGTAGTGCTTCATTTTCGTTACACTAAGCGCGTTCCATACACAAAGTGCATGTCTGTCAGTTCCTGATGCTAGTACTTGTTCTTTACGTGCACTCATAACTAACAACATGTGTAGCTCCAGTCTACATTATAACAAGTGTGGACATGTTTACTGTGCTACGAATGCAAAACAAATGCACAGAGACGTGAGTAGAGAAAAAACGTACATGTGGCCTGTGCTCCCTACACAAACGTGCACAGTGAAGTGGTCTGTAGCACGGCAACGAAAGCAAGTAAACCATTTGTTTACAGAATATGTTCTGTAAAAGTTCAAATACAATTATCTGCATCATCAGTCACTTATTTTTACTTCTCCCACGTCGCGTTTCGAGAGTTTACACTCTGATCTTCAGGTGGAACATTTTTTTTTCTTTTTGCTTACGTTCATCCTGCCAGGATCCAGACAGTTATTTTTGTTTCATTTTGCTACAAAACGCACAGAAACTCTTATTAATGTAGGTAGGTACAGAGATTATAAATTTAAGTACTGATTTGGTTATTTACAATTCGTTCCAGTGTATAAAACTCTGTAATTTTTAACACATCATCATTTCAGTAAAACTACACATACTGGGCATGAACCAAAACATAAACAAACCAATGATTACGATCCACAGATATAGTATCTTGTCTCAAAGATCTTATATATCTAAACACTGTGGGCTATGTGGATTTGTTTCTAACAGAATATTATTAACGCTGTGCATAATGCAAAATGAATGCTGTTTGAGACACAGATGGGATAAAAAAAAGAGAGCATCTAAATTACATACTATATACATTAGGTTACAAAATCCAGTACATTTATGAAACTCTTAAAGAAAGTCATTGCCACTATCTCAGCTTTTTCATTCAGTGAGTTGTCCCCATATTTCCTATTATGTATAAATATTTCTAGATTTCTAGTTCTTCATACAGGTTGAGTTTGTGGCTTTTGTTTATTTTGTGCAATATGATTAGAGTGTAAACTCTCGAAACGCGTCGTGGGAGAAATAAAAATAAGTGACTTATGCAGATAATTGCTTTTATTTGAACTTTTATTGCCGGCCGCGGTGGCCGAGGAGACTAAGGCGCTACAGTCACGGTCTGCACGGCCACTACAGTCGGGGGTTCGAGTCCCACCTCGGGCATGGATATTTGTACCGTCCTAGTTAGTAAGTAGTTCATAAGTAGTTTGTAAGTTTAGGGACTGATGACCCCGTAGTTAAGTCCCAAAAAAAAAAAAAAAAAAAAAAAAAAAAAAAAAAAAAAAAAAAAGGATATGTTCTGCTTGTTGTCCGATCGTGTATCGAATATCCTGAGTTTTTCTACATATTTAGATACATCCCGTATAACTCGGTATTTCCATCCTCTTTGTGGAATACGGTCTGGGCTATTATTATACAAACAGAGTCACAACTTAATAAAAATTGATGTAAGTGTAGTGGTATACCCTGTATGCCTTTCGTCGCGGGAGGATGGCAGCGCCGTATGAGGCATCCTGTCACGGATTGCGCCCCCGCTCCCACCAGAGGTTCGACTCCTCCATCATGTGTGTGTTGTGTGTGTGTGTGTGTGTGTGTGTGTGTGTGTGTGTGTGTGTGTATAGTGTGTGTGTGTGTAATTGGAACTAGTGTCTAGGGAGCGATGACCCAAGCAATTTGGTCTCTTCGTTATACCAACTTCTTCGTGTCTCGATCGTTGAGTGGTAGGAGCCACGCTGCAGTTACCTTATTTTGCAGAAGAAGTCTGGGGCTCACTGCTATTCCTCTGATCTGCTTGGCAACCACTCACCTGTAACAACAAACTGACATTAGAAAACATTAGAAACTGCCGAAGTAGATACGTTTGTAGGCTTCCGAAACATTTGTCAACTACATTGGGTGTTACACGTCGACATTAACTAACGAGTGTGTATTTTCAGTCCAAGCCAAAATTATACCGCTGAAAACAAGATTCAATGACTCTGCCAACCTTTTCAGAGACGTGAGACAACCGCCGACGCGAGGTGTCTGGGCGCTACAGGTGGTCGGTATTAATTACACTTAAACTAAAATCCGTCCCATACAGGCCTCAGGGCCAGATGGGTACCGACCGAGCCGCGATAGAATGGCGAAGCGTTCTAAGGTGCCTTGCTGCGGAGCGCGCCGCCGGAGGTTCATGTCCTCCCTCGGGCATGGGTGTGCGCGCGTTGTACTTAGTTTCAGTAGTTTGCAAGTGTAGGAACTGATGACCACTGCAGTTCGGTCCAATATGTTTACAAACATTTGAACATTTTGTACCGACCGACCGCCATGTCGACCTCCGCCCGCAAGCGGCACCGGATGCGGTATTGAGGGGGACTTGGTCTGGTCGGCGCCGCGCACTCCAGTCCGATGTGTCGGTTAGCGAGACTTATCAATGAAGTAGCTCCACACTTGGGTTCACAAGGACTGTGTGCACCCCGCTTGCAGACCTGACAGTTACCTATCACGTGCTAGCGAAGCCAGCCAGTGCTTATATTCGGTGATCTAAAAGGGAACCAGTGTAGCCGCTACGGGCAACACCACCTAGAAGACAAGGCCTTACGCTCGGAGGTTTCGGGTAACGATGGCGACGTAAATCGGCCCTGCCTTTCAAATGAACTGGCATGTGCCTGGAGTGATTTGGAGCAATCACGGAAAACATAAATCTGGATGGCCGCAGGTGAGTGAGTATCACCATCCTCCCAAATGTGAGTCCATTGTGTTACCACTGCGCCACCTCGCTCGGTCGCCATCTGTTTCTGTGCCCGTGATTTTGTTACCTCGGTGTAATTACCAGGCCAACGGCCGTGCCGTAGCAACACCACCTAGAAGACATGGCCTCACAGCTGGCCGTGCCTACGAGACACCTAAAGGCCGCGAACGCGAGTTCACTGGCCGACCGCTGGGGCACGTCCACCGCCGCTTCCTTTGCTGTGAAATATACCGGCTGATCAAAAAGTCACTATAAATTTGAAAACTTAATAAATCACGGAATAATGTAGATAGACAGGTAAAAATTGACACACGTGCTTGGAATGACATGGGGTTTTACTAGAACAAAATACAAAATACGAAAAAAATAATAATAAAATAAAAATAAGTATTGCTAGACGCTTGCGCGCTTCGTTTGGTGATGATCGTGTGCTCAGCCGCCACTTTTGTCATGCTTGGCCACCCAAGACCCCAGACCTCAGTCCGTGCGATTATTGGCTTTGGGGTTACCTGAAGTCGAAAGTGTATCGTGATCGACCGACATCTCTAGGGATGCTGAAAGACAACATCCGACGCCAATGCCTCACCATGCTTCACAGTGCTGTTCACAACATTATTCCTCAACTATAACTATTGTTGAAGTATGATGGTGAATATATTGAGAATTTCCTGTAAAGAACATCATATTTGCTATGTCTAAATTTGTTATCGCAGAGGGCATCTTCCCTGATGTGCCTCCACAAAACTCCATTTATGCAGTGAGTCAGCACAGCGATAGCGTTCCGTACACATTCTGTTTTACTTCAACAAGAGGTTCCTTTTCTGACCAGATGAAGCGCCATCTGTCGGACACTTTTTGAACTTTTTTTCGTTCTAATAAAACCCCATGTAATTCCAACATGTCTGTCAATTCTTAGCTCTCTATCTACATTACTCCGTGATTTATTAAGTTTTCAAATTTATACTGACTTTTTGATCACCCTGTATATCTACCTGATATTCGCAGAACTTCAGCACTGCTTCGAGAATTCCAGAAGATCCAGGAGAACATGGGCCTGCCTCATTCATGATGATATACCAGCTTTGCGTCGAAGTACCGCTCAATAAATACACTGCTGAGGAAACTTCAACAGCTAGCATCTGACAACATAAAACTAAGAGATTTGTAGGAGCAGAAAAGTCAAACAATTGATAACCTCGAGATACGTAACTGGTTTTACTACTACAATCACGACACTACCGGCACAAAACTCGAAAGGAACCTCTTGTTGAAGTAAAACAACGTGTACGGGACACTATCGCTGTGCTGACTCACTGCATAAATGGAGTTTTGTGGAGTCTTCAGGATGTGACTCTGGAGCCTTGAAACAATCAGGCACATCAGGGAAGAGTGCCCTCTGCGATTCTCCCAAGGAAGCTGGAGTGATTTCATGAGGGCTGATCTTGCAGCGCCCACTTGGTTTAGCAACTTAGATATTAAAATTTAAATAGTTAGCTGTTTAGTGAGCTGTAGCCTGTAAAAGTATATTATATGTTTTAATGTAAATGCAGCATGTATGCAGTACGAAAAATAAATATGCATGAAATGTCTACAGTGGCGTATCCAGGATCGTGATCTGGTAGGGGCTGAGGTCAGTCACCCAGCTGACGTGATTTCTAAAAATATAAAAATAAAAACCAAAATAAAAATAAATAAATATTGGGAGGATTGATCCTTTTCGCTTTTCTTCCCCCCCCCCCTCCCCCTCCTCTCTCTATCTCTGTAGGGGAGACTGCAGCAAGGTATGTTCAAATGTTTGTAAATCTATCGGACCAAACTGCGTGATCATCAGTCCGTAGCTTACAAACTACTTAAACTACGGTAAACTAACCTAAGGGCAACACACACACCCATGCCCCAGGGAGGTCTCGAACCTCCACGGAGAGCAACCGCGCGCTCCGCAGCGAGACGCTTTAGACCGTTCGGCTACCCACCGCGGCAGCAAGGTAGGCCTGCAGCCCGAGAGCCCCCCCCCCCCCCTCCCTGGATACGCCACTGTTGGTCTATCAAAATTTGTGCCGGACTGGGACTTGCACCTGGATTTCCCACTCTGCATAAGCTGTTTGAGCACGCGTTCCAGAACGAACTACACTTCCATGTGCCACACATCGCCTGCTACTCATGTGAGTTCGTACATTGCAGTACGAACGCCACGCAATGGGACACGGGTGTCTGAAGTACAGATGGATTGGTTGCATCGATAAACACGGACACTGCACATTATATTTAAGTGAGCCACAGCAAGCTCAGACGTAACAGACCACTTAGGGAAACACCTAAATACATTTGCATACAGGCGACACTCTAATACAGTATGTAACTCGTATAAGAAAAAACCCTGTTTATTATCCCTTTGCTAAACTACAGAACTTTGGATTAAGAATATTACTAGATTGTAAACCCACCACAAAACTAATAGCTGCTCGGTTAATGTTCATCCATTGGTAGGAAGCAAAGTTATTGCATATTGAGGCTGTATTCCGGAATATAAAGTGAGAACATGTAGCAATAATAGGTTGCAATAGAAAACATGTTAAATGATACTAGATTTACATAAAACTCAGTAGATGGACCTAAAATGCCATCTAATGAATTAATGTAATACTGGCAATAATTTATTATATGAATTCAGAAGACTTAATCCGAAATTGACATGACCACATGGTCAGCATTTAAGCATTCCTTGAAAACTGTAATATCTAAAGAACTGGAAAGACTGTCAAGAGTTAAAGCTTGCTGATACATAGCTCCGTACATGTTAGTAATTGTATTCATAACATAATTCTCACGTTATTAATTTCTTTATCAATTCTATTGTTCGTATACATATAATACCATATATTGCTTAATTTTAGCAAGTATTCTGAAAGTGATCGTGTTTAAAAGATCAAACAATTTATGCTCTACTTACCAATAGGAAGTACATCCTGTATCAAATCTGTTGTTCATGATAAATGTACAACTTCTTGTTTCTGACAATAGTTTGTATTATTGTATATATGTCGAAATACTATATAAGGAGCCGAGCGTCATTATTAAGGCTGACTTTGGGGATTCACTATGGGTGGTTTAATACCAAAAATGTAATGTTTTGTTGAATAAATTTTTATGAAAAGTGCGACTCGTATTTTGAGTTCACATCAAGTGATGTAGGTCTGTAAGATATCACCTTAACCAGAATTTCAGATATTTGAAGAACTTTACAAGCGAAGCAGATTCTACAAGATGCACCCGGCCTACGACACTCTGGTAATCAGTGCTTTAGTTGGGCCGGTACGGGTCGGTACGGCGTACCGCCTAAAATATTCGAACTCGCTATTGGCGTACCGGCTAAAATTCTTTCTTAAATCTGTAAAAAATAGACCAAGTGTAAATTGTCGAATGGGCACTTTCGCACAATTCCAATCGAAACTGAGTGGCGGTCAAACGTACGAACTAGCCAATGGAAAGCTCAGAATAGTCACAACCGATACAGAGGAAATGCTTGATACCGACTCCAAAGCGTTTAAGAACCTTGCTCGAAAGAGATAAGCTGCTACATCCACAAAGTCTTTTGTGTTCAATGTCGTTGCCTATTCGTCGAAGAAAGCAAGTGCGAAATTCCGGCGATTCTTTTAAAAATTTAAGGGACAGTACATCGCAACATTTTGACTTATTGCTCGAGATACGTATGTTTCCAGGGTTAGCACGATACATTTTGAGAACGACTCACAGTCAAGATAAAATATTAACCGTAAATTTTATGTTTACTTAACCGTGTTTTTCTAACTGTAGTCAGTTTAAGATTATAAAATAGTGTGTCGTAGCAGTAGCAGGAACTAGAAAAGAAGCGACTTTTAATCTCTTTCATCAATGCTTCTTCAACCGGCTGGATGTGTACATGTTCAACTGTTGGTAACGCTGCGAGTTTTTCTTCTTATGGCGGTAAACTCTTGGTTCCGTCTTCATAAGTTTCTCGCAGTCCCATTGTCCGAATTTTGTAATGGTTTTCGTGTGATATAAGTCTGCTTATAATTCCCAACAGCAACAGGCATTATTCTGGAACGACACTCCTGATTAGTTACGATGTGTCCAAAGCCGATGAGTGGTATTTTCATCTACACCAAACCCTTGAATACAATGAAAATGATTTTCAAATCTGTAAATTACAGCTATGTATAATTAGTGTATTTACATGCATAAATCTTTACTTTCTTGATTCTCTAAAAATGTCCATTTGACTCTCTTAGGGCCGGTTTGTCAATGTCTCGTTAAGTTCCAGTTAAGATTTTAACTTGCCGTTAGCGGAGAATTGCGTTTGTCAATGTTTCGTTAAGAGTTGACCTCAAACTGGCCGTTACGTTAACGAGTAGAATTCTGCTCGTTACACGGCTAACGACCGATTAAGTGAGAATGGCAGGATTACAAAACGCTAAAATACCGCAATATATTACGTGATAAAGACCGATTTATCGAAAAAAATAACAGAAGCACTAAATGTATGAAAAACTTGTGTGGAAAGCACCTTTACTGGAAAATTTTATCGTCATATTAATCGCCCCATCCATGTCAGTAGCGATGAGTTTGATATATTGCAGATACGTAACATAACCTTAAAATTATTGTTACGATATCAAAATACAAGCTTACGCGTAACGGCTCATTAAGTGAGAATGGGTATGATGAAAATGGCTGGAATATGAGATTTGGTTGACAATGAAGAGGATGTCAAACCACCAAGCTAAAAGCATTCGTTCCAATGCTCGTTGGTCTCTACGAAAATCGAGATCAAAGGCCAGCGCGTAACATCTATACATGTATTAATGCATCAGCGGTACGTTAGTCAGTGTGATGTAATAAACAAGGCACTCGATTGTCACACAGACGACCCGAGTTCAAATAGCACTTGGATGTTTTTTTTATTTTTTATTTTTATTTTTTTTACACTTGACAGACGATTTGTTGTGCATAATTATATGCTTTCATACGCATTCTTACGTTAATGCTTGAGTAATTGGTCATGTAATAACAACTTATGTTAATTGCTCAGTATGTTATGTATTGCGCGACGATTATTTAATTTAATTAGTTATTTCGAAGCATACTTTTACGGCGACTGAAAGATCAGTAAACCACCTGTAGTTATCACCTATATCATTTGCGCAGCATTTGCTAGCTGCGTTTAGTCCCCGGCCCCACTTTTATTTCTCTATTAAGGCCGCAAGACACACGCACTCACTTCTTGTAAAATACGAGCTGCTTTCACGTTTGTAACGGTCTGCTAACCTCTTCCCTGCCAGTCAAACAGCTCTTCATCCAGACGGCACTTTCATTTGTTCTATTACCAACACAGTCGAAATATATCACACCTTCTCGTTTTCTGCAGGTTAGCAAACGAGAGGTGTATCTGGCAATGACAAACGCAATGCACTTAACGAACACATTTAACTGGACGTTAAAGTCATCTTCTCGTTAACTAACGAGAAGATAACGAGAGATGGACGAACCGGCCCTTAATGTGGAGTAAGCATAGTACCGTCTAAAATTTTTTTTCTCCACCTAAAGCGGTTAATATGCTGAACTTCATAATTTTGCAATTGTAAGCTTGCTACGTGAAAGTGACATTTATTTATCTTCAGCTGAGGGCCGGTTTGTCAATGTCTCGTTAAGTTCCAGTTAAGATTTTTACTTGTCGTTAGCGGAGAACTGCATTTGTCAATGTTTCGTTGTGATTTAACCAGGCGTTAAAAGACCTCAAACTGGCCGTTAAGTTAACGAGTAGAATTATGCTCGTTACACGTCTAACTATCAGTTACGTGAAAATCTGTATGAAACACAAAGATTCCAAAGCGCTAAAATACCGCAATATATTAACGTGATAAGACCGATTCATCGAACAAAATAACAGAAGCACATGTATGAAAAACTAATGTGGAAAGCACCTTCATTGAAAAATTTTATCATCATATTTCTCGCCCCATCCATGTCAGTAGCTAGCCGATGAGTTTGATATATTGCAGATACGCAACATAACCTTAAAATTATTGTTGCGATATCAAAATACAAACTTATGGGTAACGACTAGTTAAGTGACAATCGGTATGATGAAAATGATTGGAATAAGAGATTTGGTTGACAATGAAGACGATGTCAATATTTTGGACGATCTAGAGGTCATTGCTCCTATAATGCGACCTAGACGTATTTATGTTCGCCCAAATCATTTTGAATGCTGAGATGATGCAGAATTTATTACGCTATTTCGTCTTGGAAACGATAAATGAAAATCTTCACGACCATCTCGAGAGTCATACAGATAGTTACGTATTTTGTAAGTTATCTGTCATAGTAGAAAACAGAATACATTATTTACGCCAGCAAGCTTATTAATTCAGTATTTGGTTAAATTGTACCACGCTTCTCGCCGGGCTGCAGTGGTTATGTTGGCACCAATGTTAATGACGGCAACTCAGACGACCAATAAATGTTTTTTCGTGACAACTTCAATTAAAACGAAAATTACTTTTTTCTGAACGGACAAGGGTATATACAAGAAACTGTGAACCATAGAGCAGGTACAGTATCAATTTTGCTGCGAGAGAAACGAGCAGCAATAACATTTACTCTATAGCTCGTGAAAAGTATTAACACAATTCTACACTTAAATCTTTATCTGTTGCCAACATAAGCACTGGTGCCCGGCGAGAAGCCTCGTAAAATGTTATCCGGAATTTCTTATGCTTGTTGCGCCTAGTGTGAGGCCTAAAATGTGATTCCTTCCTCCGATCTACAGGAACAGTATACTTTTGCCTATGTGCAAGCTTGCTCTAAGATACTACGCACTTGGCATGTTATCGTACAAAGTCCTAAGCATTTTTACTGTCCTACATATTCCGTGAAAAGCACTGAATACATTTACCACACGCGATCATGTCGCTTTTTTGTTCTCCTTCCGTGTCTTGGCGTCCGTTTTTTTACATTCCCATGCACCCTTATATTTCTCTATTGAGGACACAACACACTCGCACTAACTTCTTATAAAATTCGAACTTCTTTCACGTTTGTTTTCCTTAATGCCAATTAACAACTATCTGCTAACCTCTTCCCTGATAGTTAAATATGGCGAACAGCTGTTCATTCAGACGGCACTTTCATTTGTTCTATTACCAACATAGTCGAAATATATCGTACCTTCTCGTTTTCTGCAGGTTAGCAAACGAGAGGTGTTTCTGGCAATGACAAACGCAATGCACTTAACGAACACATTTAACTGGACGTTAAAATCATCTTCTCGTTAAATAACGAGAAG
Organism: Locusta migratoria; assembly: GCA_026315105.1. Taxonomy (NCBI): domain Eukaryota; kingdom Metazoa; phylum Arthropoda; class Insecta; order Orthoptera; family Acrididae; genus Locusta; species Locusta migratoria. The sequence goes on along the minus strand of CM048744.1, from coordinate 212,372,395 downwards.
ATTAACGAGAGATGGACGAACCGGCCCTTAATGTGGAGTAAGCACAGTACCGTCTAAAAATTTTTTTTCCAACTAAAGCATTGCTGGTAATGTGCTGAACTAAATAATTTTGTAATTGTCACCTTGCTCCGTGAAAGTGACATTTATTTATCTTCATCTTATGGAGGTTGTCAGTTAGTAGCAAGTACGTTTAGGGTTACCAGACGTCCTCTTTTATCGGGACATGTCTTTTTTGGCCCCTAAAAATGGTCCGGTAGGGTTTTTAACAAAATGGAGAAATGTCCTCTTTCTTGCGTTGTGCAACTGTTTCAAGTTGAAAGTGCGTAAATACAACTCTCTGAACTGTCACAATCACTAGCTCTATAGAATTTAACCTTTCTTGAAACAATGTGTTTTTTTTTAATTCACGTTTCTGTGCCGCCGCTGCTCTGAGGTCAAGCTACTTCGGAACAGTTGAAATAAATGGCCGTGGTAATTGTCGCGGAATACGAGCTTTGAGGCGGCCAATTAAAAACACAAGTCTGCAACAATAGAAGACAGTGCAGTACACATAGTATAATATTAAACTCCCGCCCCACCTTTTTCTCTGGTCGGAGTGTTGTGCGACCCAAAAATAAGACGTTCAGTACGTCGTGCTGGGACTCGGCAGCTCTGTGTGTTGTCTGTCGACCACACTTACGACTTTAAGATGAAAAGTTAGTTAAAAATTAAAATAAAAAATTTATGTTCCGCAGTTATTAAGAAAACTACCAGTTGTAAACGTGCACCTGCTGCTATGGCGCCCAATGACAACACAAATTGTTAAGATACCTCCTACACAGCAATAGTTCTGTAGCTCCATCTCCGCCCAATCTGACGATGCGCTAACAGCGCGAAAGGCGTTATTGGAGAATAAAATATTGCAAGAGACTGAGCATTTTTTTAAATTATTCAACACTGTTGCTGCACCAGCCGCCACCACCACCATCATGGAATGGAATGAAATGTATGAAAAGTTAGTGCAGTGTTCGTTATAGGCTACATAAGTTAAAACCTTGTTCAAAACTTCATACATTTACTCAGATGCCACAGTAACCATTGCCGTTTCACCATTCGCCTGTTTAGGACGAAAGAGACATAACTACATAAACAGTGTATTGAAAAAAAAAGTCGATTTAAAGCTTTTGTGCTAAAAATTGAGTAGTTTTTTAATAATTAATTGCGAGCCTTTGTACGGTAAATAAATCTGGATGCTAATCATGTATATAGTCACGTCGGCCTGATCCGAAATGGGAGCATAGCTATCACAACGAACGCTTAGATACTTTTTACTGTTACGTTATTCGTGACGATTTTACAGTAAACAGTTCTATGGTTTCCGTATATGTTGCATCGCAAAAAATTTCAGGTGAGAACAGAGGTGATCGGCAAGGTATCTTATAAGTATGGAAAAAAAAATGTTAAGCACGTAACACGATAATTACATGTGGTGAAGTGATGAAATATTAGGGCTTCATTGCTACGTAATTCGTTCCTGTAATCCTGTAATTCGTTCTACGGATCTCAACATTTCATGCTTCTTAATTTGTAAGAAGATGAACAAATTGTGTAAGATGTACTACAAAGAAGACGCTGATAATACAGTAGAGGCATCACTAGCACTTGAGTTGTCAATACGAGAAGAGAGAGAGAGAGAGAGAGAGAGAGAGAGAGAGAGAGAGAGAGAGAAGGTTCTTTCATATGTGCCAATGTTTGTAAATCTATCGGAGCAAACTGCGTGGTCATCAGTCCGTAGCTTACAAACTACTTAAACCTAGTTAAACTAACCTACGGACAAACACACATACCTATGCCCCAGGGAGGACTCGAACCTCCACCGCGAGCAACCGCGCGCTCCGCAGCGAGACGCTTTAGACCGCTCGGCTATTCCTCCGCAGCAGAAGGGTCTTTTATTAATCTACAAATGTCCTCTTTTCTGAAGGCGGACATCTGGTAAAATGTTCAAATGTTTGTTAAGCTTATGGGACTTAACTACGGGGTCATCAGTCCCTAAACTTACAAACTACTTATGAACTACTTCCGAACTAGGACGGCACAAATATCCATGCCCGAGGGGGGAATCGAACCCCCGACCATAGTGGCCGTGCAGACCGTGACTGGAGCGCCTCAGTCTCCTCGGCCACCGCGGCCGGCGACATCTGGTAACCTTAGGTACGTTACAAAGGCTGTCGACAATGGTAGTGACCATGTGAGGTATTATAGGGAATGCCCCTCGAAGTGAGGGCTGGATGCTGCTCCCCGACAGCCGTGTGCTCACTTCACTTGCAGGGCAGGGGACGCTAGATTGATGCGCGCAGCCGGTGGTTGTCGGACGCCAGGCCCCAGGCGCCACAGCGGGAATTTAATCAGGCCGTCCCCCGCAGTGGAGCGACAGACCGCGGCCCTCGTATTGGCGCTCAGCGCCTCTTACTTTCTGCGTCGCAGCTTCTGCAGCCTCTCGCTGCAGTAAAAGATGCGCAGTAGGCTGTCTCAGTGAGGCCTACTGCACCACGAGGCTTCTCACTTCTTTCTTCTCTGTCGTGTTTCGCATTTCCCCTTTGTAGCCTCGCTCTGTTCGTAGCTCACATATTCAGGATGTTAATTCATTCAAATATTCAGGAGCCGCGGTGGAGTAACCGAGCGGTCTAAAGCGTCTCGCTGCGGAGCGCGCGGTTGCTCGCCGTGGAGGTTCGAGTCCTCCCTGTGGCATGGGTGTATGTGTGTGTTTGTCCTTAGGTTAGTTTACCTAGGTTTAAGTAGTTTGTAAGCTACGGACTGATGACCACGCAGTTTGGTCCGACAGATCTACAGACATTTGATTTGAAATATTCAGGATGTTAATTTATGAAACTGCAGCGTTGCCTTTGGACACGTTCGATTAACCGTGTGGTCTAACTCACCCCTTTCCGAGACGGGGAGGCGTACCGGCCCTGGTTCGAATCCACCCGGAGGATTAACGAAGGGGGTCGGAGTGCCGGCCAGCCTGGATGTGGTTTATAGGCGGTAGCAAGTGGTGGATCTCAGCATGTAATCAATTAAATCGAATCGTCAGAATCCGCCGCCCCCCTCCCGTAGATCACACGGCAGTGTCGCTGACGACAACGAAGAGGGCCAGGTTCGATTCCCGCCAGGGGAATGGGTGGTGTGTGTTGGCCTCATCAGCATTTTAATTATCACAGACTATTTTGTACTTTGGGCATCCACAGCTGAAATACATTGTAAAGCAATTCTATGAAGTAATACAGACGATTAAGCCAGGATGCCATTCCATGAACTATCGTAATCCACATTAGCCGTCTTTATGCCTTTATTAGGTTACAACCGGTTTTGCACCATTAAAGGTGCATCTTCAGATATCTTAATTTACATGAGGAGGACTGGCTTATTGCGACTTTGTTAGCTGAGTTTATATGGAACACCTTTAAGTAAACGTCTATGTGGATGTAGTTAACAGTCGGTTAAACCAAAATTACTACTTAAAAAATTTATAAAATTGAACGGGGGGATATGGTCTATCTCCCCTAAAGGATTGTACCAATTGGTTCGCATCATATCCTGTTAAAAGACTTGACAAAACCAGAAGCGTTTTGAAGTCATAAGTCTGCGTTATGATGTCTCAAAAAAAAAAAAAAAAAAAAAAAAGAAAAAAAAATATATATATATATATATATTAATTACCACTATGTGCGCGTTTGACATAAATTTGCTATCGTCATTAAAAACCATGAAAGGTATTATAGTGCACAGATAGTGTATAATAAATTCAGAAGTGCCATATTTCTGAATACGTGTTGCCGTCCTTTAAGATACCATTATGGAAAATTCCCATATACTTCATTGCCACAGCACACTGATATTGATACCAGCTAAAAGAAAAATCTCTCTAAGATAAGAAAAACGCAAACATCTATATACACTACTTGCCATTAAAATTGCTGCAACAACAAGAAATGCAGATGATAAACGGGTATTCATTGGACAAACATATAGTACTAGAACTGACATGAGATTACATTTTCACGCAATTTGGGCGCATAGATCCTGAGACATCAATACCCAGAACAACCACCTCTGGCCGTAATAACGGCCTTAATACTCCAGGGCATTGAGTCAAACACAGCTTGGATGGCGTGTACAGGTACAAATGCCCATGCATCTTCAACACGACACCACAGCTTATAAAGAGCAGTGACTGGCGTATTGTAACGAGCCAGTTGCTCGGCCACCATTGACCAGACGTTTTCAATTAGTAAGAGATGAGAATGTGCTGGCCAGGGCAGCAGACGAACATTTTCCGTATCCAGAAAGGCCCGTACAAGACATGCAACATGCGATCGTGCATTATTCTTCTGAAATGTAAGGTTTCTTAGGGATCAATGAAAGGTAGAGGCACGGGTCGTAACACATCTTAAATGTAACGGCCACTGTTCAAAGTGCCATCGATGCGAACAAGAGGTGACCGAGACGTGTAACCAAGGACACCCCATATCACCTTGCCGTGTGATACGCCAGTATGGCGATAACGAATACACGCTTCCAATGTGCGTTCACCGCGATGTCGCCAAACACGGATGCGACCATCATGATGCTGTAAACACAACCTGGATTCCTCCCAGAAAATGACGTTTTGCCATTCGTGCACCCAGGTTCGTCGTTGCGTACATCATGGCAGGCTCTCCTGTCTATGATGCAGCGTCAAGGGTAACCGCAGCCATGTTTCACTCGGGGACCGAGACGTGGCTGCACGATCCGTTACAGCCATGCGGATAAGATGCCTGTGATCTCGACTGCTAGTGATACGAGGCCGGTGGGATCCAGCAAGGCGTTTCGTATCGCCCTCCTGAACCCACCGATTCCATATTATGCTAATAGTCATTGGATCACGACCAACGCGAGTAGCAATGTCGCGATACGATAAACCGCAATCGCGATACACTACAATCCGACCTTTATCAAAGTCGGAAACGTGATGGTACGCATTTCTCCTCCTTACACGAGGCATCACAACAACGTTTCACCAGGTTGGAAACATTCCTCATGTCAGCTCGTTGTACGTGTCGCCACCGGTGCCAACCTTGTGTGAATGCTCTGAGAAGCTAATCATTTGCATATCACAGCATCTCCTTCCTGTCGGTTAAATTTCTCGCCTGTAGCACTTCATATTCGTGGTGTAGTCATTTTAATGACGAGGAGTGTACTAAGAGACGGAGATTGGAAGGAAGCGTAGGGTTTAACGACCTGTCGACAGCGTCGTCATTTGTGATGGAGATCACACTCTGACTGTTTGGGTGGGTAAGGATAGGGCAGGAAAGTGGCCATGTCCGTTGTCCTTTCAAAGGAACCATCCCGCGATTTGCTGCGGTGATGTATGGAAATCACAGAAGACCTAAATCTTGGTGGCCGGATGTCCACAGTGAGAGAGAGAGAGAACTGTGTGTCTTAACACTTATCAAAAGTGTGTTCATTTCTTATGAGGTGTTATTGCACAGCCGACCGTCACTAGCAGGTATGTTAAGAAAGTACCTAACGTATTTGAGATTGTCTTATTTTCGATGGCAGACTCGGCATCAGGAACCATGGAATGAAATAATCACTGACACATATCTGCCACGTACTCTGCAGTTATTGTCGATTCGTTATTTTCTGTCTTAACAAATAATTTGGATACGGTCGATATTCTGATTTCTAATTTTAGTCACATTCAGTAGGTGAACATTTTCTTTTAATAAAATTTACCTGGTACTAAAACAAGATACAATGAAGTAAGCGATTAGACGATAAAGTAGCAATCGGGTAGAAAGGGTCGTCTATTTTCATGGCAGCGAAACCCATAACTCCATTAACTGCACGGAAGGGTGTGGTCGTTTTCGCAACGGGCGTTCCTTGCAGCGCAAAGAATCTGTAACGTCCCGACAGAATTTTAGATGTGAATTACTAAACTGCTATCTAACGTGTCGTAATGTATTATCGTGGATAGAGAGGAACTGTAATAACTATACCACTAACAATAATTGGATGGTAATGTTCAATATAGTAGTTAGGAAAGACAGATTGTTTGGCTTAGCTTGGTTTGTGTCATTGGTTTCTATCACAGACTGTGATGTACTCACCAGCAAGTCTTGGCTCACGAAATATAAAAGTAAACAGCAGTTGAATTTATTCACGTGTGTCCATGAGAGATTGAATGTTACTTTTTTTCTTCTTCCTAGAAGCACCTCAGGTGGTGACTATTTCAAGCATCAGATACAAAAGGTGTTAGTGTTTCTTTCCGACAATAAGCTGGCACAATAATTATGCCTTAAAGCAATTTGATTATAATGATCATGACAAGAAAAGGAATTTTCAACACTTGGTTCACCCTATTACTGGCATACAATTGATCCTTGACCAATATTAGAAAAAAAATATATTTTAGAGGTTGTGCATTATAACGAGTCAGACAATAATGCTGCGGTTGTTCCAGCAACTTGCTTGAAGTTTAGCGTCGCCGATTCAGATATTTCAACTTTGTCAAAGGTCTGCCTGTAACATAGATTTGCAGGGAAATGTTTCGCTTTTGTTATGGCACATTCAACTAGTTCAAATATTCAAATGTTTGTAAATTTATGGGACTTAACTATTGAGGTTATCAGTTCCTAGGCTTACAAAGTACTTAATCTAATTTAAGCAAACCTAAGGATAACACACATCCCCCTGTCCGAGGGAAGACTCGAATCTCCGACGGCAAGGAGCCACACGCACCACAGCAAGGGGCTATAGAACGCACGGTCTCTCCACCGTGGCGTGCGATAGCCTCATACTCATAGTATGTTCCTCAACATATCCGAGAGCCGTGAAAATTCGTTTTTTTTTTTTTTTTTTTTTTTTTTTCCTCCGGCTGAGCTCGTACTATTCCAACGAAAACAAAAACAGAAACAGAAGACGGTCGCGATTAACCCGGCGCACAGTGGTCTGAAAAGGCCGAAATGTGACCAAACGTCGAAAAATATTCGGATAAGATTGAAAATTTGTATGTAATTCGATTTTGAGGGCAAAAGTAAAAAATTACAAATGGAGGATCGAATATATCCAAGTTACTTAATGAGAACTATTATATTTTTAATGTAAATTTGTAAAATAAGAATATTTGGGGTCGCTGATTACAAGTATAGGATTAATTACATAGAAAAAAGTGCTTACAATAAAAATACAACAGTGTTCATTTTGAAACTGTGCAAAAAATGTCATTAGAAAATTCATCTATAGCATTGCCTCTGGCTGATTTATAATTGTCAGACAAAGTAACAACAGACTGATTTCCATTGCAGTTGTGGTGTTTTTAACACGCAGTTGTAAGGTCGACCAATCGCAGGTGCCGTGGAAGATACAGTAGTTAGAAGCATTCTACGAAAAATATGAAATTCATTTATTACACGTAAATTGTAATTGAAATATTTAAAAAACGCACATTGTAATAGTAACGGTAACTTTTAAAATCATCGATATTACAAATAGATTTACTAACAGTAAAAGTTGTTGAAAGAATCGTTCGATTTTTCTAGTCGATGCTTTCTGTTTTGATCTCAAGCTGCACGTCATATAATGTATCCCGATGTATTTATCCTCCAAAACCGTGCGCTGCGTGTCCAAATCCGACTCCAAGACATTTTTTATCATGATGTTCATTTCCTTTCGAGTGCCTTCTAATTGGTTGCCACCTGACCGTGGTAAGTAAATTAATGCCATGTAATACTAAACAAAAGCAGATTTAAATTATTTACACATGTAGTTTGAAGAAATGTGCATATGATTCAATCTTGTCTTATTTTGCCAAATCCGTTATTTAATGAACACCAAATGTTCAAATGTTTGTTAAGCTTAAGGGACTTAACTGCGGGGTCATCAGTTGCCAAACTTACAAACTACTTATGAACTACCTTATACGAAAGACGACACAAACATCCATGCCCGAGGGGGGATTCGAACCCCCGACCATAGCGGCCGTGCAGACCGCTCGGCCACTGCGGCCGGCTAATGAACACCATGAAAGTAATATAAGCGGCGAGTGATATTTGACCACTGACTTGTATTAACTCTAAAAGTGCATACTGGATGTAGAATACCTGTAGCTGACCCTTTGCACTGCATGCTAGCTGGCTCGCCGCGCACAGTCTCAGTAAATATGACAATACAACGAGAAACGCAAAAAGTCGCACATAATTCTTGTATTTTTTGACGGAAGACATCCTACGCTACATATTACACCATCGTACATCGCAGGATATCCGGCGATCTTTACTTTTTCGATCATTTAAGATAGATCTACGTGTGAATGGAGGACATTGTGAGGTTACTTTTTGAAGTGACTTTTAGCGAATACTGAGCATAAATTTATGAGCACGTAACTTATAAACATATCCTATGTACCTTCCTTGACACCCTACACCAAACACAATTGAAAATGATAACTTACAACAAAAATTATTCACACTTTAAGCACGGAATTTAATCCAAAGCGGTTCTGCATAGCGTGTGTTTCTCCGCCAACCGTAACTTTGAACTACTTTATTCGATGTCAAAGGTAGCTTCCCCTCCCTGTGACTTAATAAATAGTGCTGCCCTCTGTCCTCTAAACATGATTGTACGGAACAAAATCCATAATTATGATTTTCATTTTTCGACTTTTGGCCAGTTCTTCGGATCTTTCAGACCACTGTGCGGCGGTAGAATACACTAACTCGATACTTACTAGATTTGTGCATAATAGTTCGCGATCGGGAGCGCTCACTTTAGTTTGCGGCTCTGCCGCGAACTATTTCGTTCTTTTAGTTCGTCCGCTCCCAGTGACGGCTGAGCGGTGTGGTCTGCGAATGCAGGTGGAGGGAGAAGTTACCCCACCTAGCTGTTTCATGCGCTTGCTGCTTGAGCCACTAACGATATCACGCAAACCAAAACAAACATTTTGTGGATCGCGTTTAAGTTTAGAGTTATCTCTATATCTTGGCGTTATGGAATTTATTAGTCAGATATTGTAGAGTGGAGAACACTTCAAAATAGAAATTTTGTAGCACTGAACTATGTAATCTAGCAGGCAGACGCTAATGGCTCTCATCAGCAGAAGGCAAACACGTGATTTTTAATTCTGTTTGCGACCTATAGCACATATTTTAGTTCGCGACCTATACGCATATTTTAGTTCGCGACCGGTAGCTCTCCTGTTAGTTCGCAGCCCGGCCGCGAAGCAGGTCGCTCTTTTTAGTACGTCCGCTCGTTTTGGCTTTTGCTACCGCTACTAAAAATACAGCTGAGCTGCATCTCAGCTCGAAATGACGGCAACTGACAGAAGGAAATCACGCGATTCTGCGCGCTCTCGCGTCCTGTCGCTGTTCCCCGTCAGTCTTCGGAAAAGGAGCGGACGAACTAAGAAGCGAGGGATCTGCGAACTAGTTCGCGTAGTTCGCCTGTGGGAGCGCTCTTCCGAACTAGTTCGTTCGCGAACTACACAAGACTAATACTTACCGCGAAAATGAATCTTATATATTCGCGAGCTCAAGATAAATTTAACAAAGTAAACAATAACCTCACAGAACACTCAAAATGCGTCGCTTGTAGTAAGAAGCATCGGTGTGCTCTATACTGAGCTGTGCTTTCCGCAACGGCCTGTGATTCTCGACCAGAAATGATACCGATGAATCACTCATTTTTCCCGCGTGGTCGTCCCTTTCAAACCAGTTAATACAGGATGTAAGAATGACGTAATACTCTCGTTATCAAACTTCAGCTGTCCCTTGCTTCTGGTGGAGTGGTGTCATCTCGCGTGAAACATCCGCCTGACATTTACACGACAGGGTCGCAGAGAGGGCAAAGACTACTTCCCGCCTCGACCAGGACAAGTTAACTCTGGCTAGTGACTTTTTGTATGTCAGCGTTCTCAGAACTGCATTGCGTGACATCGTACAAGTAATAAATAACATTAGGGTGCTCGTCCGAAGACGAGCAGTCATCAACTGAATTTCACATCCAGGTGAAGAACTCGGCTGAATATCCGCTATTGACAGGGAGTTTTCCTCGCTGGAACAGATTGGAACTTTACCGAAAACAAAAGCGCTGGTATATTGAATCATAAATGTGCAAAGGCGGTAGGATCGAAATGGTGTCTGCTGTTTCCGTCAGTATCGAAAGAACAGAAACCACATATACATTGCTGGTCACCCAAACGTCAACACCGAGGACGAGATATATCAGAGTCAACTTTAAACTGACCAAAATAATCAACGGAGACAACGACGTTACGGCAACCGAGATAGTGGTAACAACAGAAAGTTGCTGTAGAGGGGGTTCGTGTTGACTTTACCAAACGAACTACATCTACAACTACATACCGTAAGGTGCGTGGCGGAGAGTACACTGTATAACTACTAGGCATTTCCTTTTTTATTCCACTCCCTAATAGGACGAGGAAAGAAAGACTGTCTATATGCCTCTGTACGAGCGCTAATTTCTCTTTTCTTGTCTTTGTGATCACTACGCGAAATGTAAATAGGCGGCAGCAAGATCGTTCTGCAGTCAGCTTCAAATTCCGGACCTCTAAATTTCTTCAACAGTCAGCTTCAAATTTCGACCCTCTAAATTTCCTCAACAGAAATTCACGAAAAGAACGTCGTCTTTCCTCCAGCGATCCCCAATTTAGTTGCCGGAGCATTTCCGTGACACTCGCGCACTGGTCGAACCTACCAGTAACAAACCTAGCTGCTCGCCTCTGAACTGCTTCAATGTCTTGCTTTAAACTGATCTTCTGCGGGTCCCAAACACTTGAGCAATACTCAAGAAGTGGTCGTACAAGCGTTTTATACACGGTCTCCTTTACAGATGAAGTACATTTTCCCAAAATTCTCCCAATAAATCGAAGTCGCCTGCCCGCCTTACTCACAACTGTCCTTACATGTTCGTTCCATTCCATATCGCTCTGCAATGTTACGCCTAGATATTTGAACGACGCGACGGCATCAAGAAGCTCACTACTAATGCTGTATTCGAAAATTATGGGATTGTTTTTCCTACTCATGCGCATCACCTTACATTTTTCTACATTGAGAGCTAGCTGCCATTCTTCACGCCAACTAGAAATTTTGTCTAAGTCATTCTGTATGCTATTACAATCAGTTAAAGACGACACCCTCCCATACACCACAGCATTATCAGCAATCAGTCGCAAATTACAAGTTTCTCTGTTCATCAGATCATTTATATAGATAGAAAATAATAGCGGTCCTATCACACTCCCCTGGAGCACGCCTGACGATACACTCGTCTCTGTTGAACACTCGCCGTCGAGAACAACGTACCGCATTCTATTACTTAGGAAATCTTCCAGCCAGTCACAAATCTGTGAACCTATTCCATAAGCTCGTATATTCGTTAGCACTGTGCAGTGTGGCACGGCTTCGAAAGCCTTTTTGAAGTCGAGAAAAACACAATCCGCCTGTTGCCCTTCATCCATGGTTCCCTACAATTCTGTCAGTTTTTGAGATAGGATTTTTTTTGTCCCGACAAGCGCATTATTCAGCTGTTTCTTCTATTGCAGTTACTCAGCCGCTAAAGAAAGACTGTATTCCATCGCCTGATGTCCATAACGACATCATATAAGAACGTGTTGTATTTCTGGTACGCTGTTGTACTATTTACAGCGAACACATCTCGGGGAGATAAGCTCCGACGCTTTCGCTTCCCCTTCTGTTGGCACAGGTGCATCCCTTCCCGCGGTTCTTTTTTACCCTCTGTTTTGTTTTACACGGCGGCTACGCGTTCTCTAAAGCGTGTTTTCCTTTCTTTGACGCACACTTTCATCTTGTGTTGTTTTCAGTTCATGAGCGGAATTTGAAGTAAGCATGTTTATGGCATAGGCATTAACTGTTTCAACAAAAGAGTCAAAGAGCAACTGATATTTATTACAAGCAGATTAAGAAATGCAGAATAAGAAATGCCAACCAAACATCGAGATTGGCAGAAATATCAATCTAAATTGTCTGGCCTTTGCCGATGATCTAGCGCTGCTCGCAAATAGCGTGGAGGAGGCTTAACACCAAATTGATGAACTCGAAAAAATATCAGAAAAAGTCGGACTACAGATCTGGTTTGAAAAGACAGAAATGATGCCGTCCTACAAGATTGAAACACCAGCTATTACACTGAATTATAATAAACAAATTAAAATTTAAATAAATTCAAATATCTTGGAGAGGTTATAAGTTGAAATTCAAACGAGAAAATTTCAATAGAAAACAGAACAACTAAAGTGAAACAAACGCAACGCATCACCTGGCCAACATACCAGAAGGAATGTCTCTCGATAAATGCAAAACTCAAACACTACCACTCCGTTATTAAACCTGAAGCAACCTATGCTAGTTAAACACTGTTCAAGATGAACACCATATCAACAACAGACAAACTGTAGAAAACAGACAGAAGAATCCTTAGAACAATAATAAACAAAAAATACCAAGTAGAGGGACAGTGGCGACTATTACCTAACCAAGTTGTAAACCAAGAAACTGAGTCAATAATTGACACAATGCGGAAAAGTAGAGTTGCTTTTTTTCTGCCACATTTCCAGACTACCAGAAACCAGACTACTGAAACAACTGTCCACCTACTTTTGGAAAAATAAGACCAAGAACAACTGGTTCAAAGAAGTTCAAGATGATTTATATGAGTAAGGTTTGACAATGCAACAAATTGAAGGCAGCGAAGAGAAGAAGATCGTGAAACTCACTGACACGAGATTTAAATTAAAAACATTTACACGGAAAAAATACACCATTGCTTTCAAATGACAACGTGTAAGTTACAATAAGAAAATCATCAAATACGCAACGCAAGATGGCGTATGCCAGAGGCCGGCCGCGGTGGCCGAGGGGACTGAGGCGCTCCAGTCACGGTCTGCACGGCCACTACGGTCGGGGGTTCGAATCCTCCTTGGGGCATGGATATTTGTGTCGTCCTTAGAATAAGGTAGTTGATAAGTAGTTTGTAAGTTTAGGGACTGATGACCCCGTAGTTAAGTCCCATAAGCTTAACAAACATTTGAACATTTTTGATTAAGAAAGGGCAGCTAGGTCGGAGAGGATGAAGAAGTTTTGGGAGCAGAAGAGGAAAGCCAAATCTACAACTAGGATTAAGAATTAAATGTATATGGATTGATTTAAGTGCTCCAATGTGGACGTAAAATATGTAAATAAAATAATAAATAACAAGCAGTTTTTAGTTATGCTATCAATCCATTTTCCATTTCCTTCTTGACTATACAGTGTGGAAAGTATTCTTTCCAATAGACACATAGAAAGGTTCCCAGATGAATGTTACCGATAAATTTTACCAAGAGACTTGAAAGATCTATTTGTAGGCCACCTCGCGGTATGTGGTGGAGGGTATTTTGCAAATCATAGTCGCTTCCTTCTGTTGCAGCCGCGTATGGTTCGCGGACAAAAATTACTAACAGTAAGCAACTGTGGGCTCTAATCTCTCTAATTTTCTCTTGTGTTCTCTTCGGAAGGTGGAAGCAGTACTCAGGGTTGACTCTTCGAGAAATGTCCGTTGACTAGTCGAGACGAGTGTGTCTACTACAGCGCCCCTGGTGTGTCATTCCCGTACCAAGTCTAAAAAAAAAAATCAAATGTTTGTAGAACTTATGGGACTTAACTACGGGGTCATCAGTCCCTAGTACAAAGTCTCACCTGTATGGAGTGGTCACTTTATTTTAGACGTCACCACCAAAGCTGTAGAGTTGTCTGCTGCGTAGTTTCGTATCTGAGCGATGGAGTCAGATTATCAGGGCACTTCTTACGTAGGAGAAAATAATGATAATTGAGTTTATTAATGACGAAAGGATAATGCATAGGTGATGTCTTCAAATGTCATGTGGTAAATTCTTTACAGTACCGAGAATATTAAAAAAATGGGAAAGTGTCGTCAAAATTTCTAAACTTACAGCTGAAAAAATGTATATTCGCAAATACATCAAACAGTATCAAAATACAGTAATCTTTTTTTTTTTTTTTTTTTTTTTTTTTTTTTTTTTTTTTTTTTTTTTTTTTTTTTACCAACGGTCAAATAACGTCGAAAATAATTTTCTTGTCTAATAGTAATGACTCCTTCACTGTTGAAATAATTTTCATTACAATACGTTTACAAATTTATGTTCGTATTAACGCATAGTGTACCCTTCTTGCCTGTAAAATGTCATCAGTCTGTAGTTGCCCTTTATTCACATGAACTGACGAGTGCCTTCGACAAGGGATTTCAAACCGATCCCATATTTCTGGATTTCCGGAAGGCTTTTCACACTGTACCTCACAAGCGGCTTCTAATGAAATTACGTGCTTATGGAATATCGCCCCAATTGTGCGATTGGATTCACGATTTCTTATCAGAAAGGACACAGTTCGTAGTAGTTGACGGTTAAGTCATCGAGTAAAATAGAAGTGATATCTGACGTTCCCCAGGGAAGCGTCATAGGTCCCCTACTCTTCCTTGTGTTTATAAACGATTTAGGAGACAGTCTGAATAGCTCTCTTAGACTGTTCGCGGATGATGTTGTCGTTTATCGGTAAGTGATGTCAACAGAGGATCAAAAGCAATTGCAAAGCGATTTAGACAAAATATCTACATCGTGCGAAAATTGGTAATTAATACTAAATAATGAAAATTGTGAAGTAATACACACGACCACTAAAAGAAATCCGCTGAACTTCAATTACACGATAAATCATTCAAACCTGAAGGTCATAAATTCTAGCAAATTCCTAGGAGTTACAAGTAGGAACATGTTAGACTCGAGTTAACACACAGAAAATATTGTGGGGAAGGCGAACCAAATGTTACGTTTCATTGGCAGTACGCTTCGAAGGTGCAACAGATCCACCAAAGAGACTGCATACATATCACACTTGTACGTCCTCTCCTGGAGTACTGTTGCCCAGTGTGGGACTCTCACTTTTGTCTTATCACGTTACAGGGGGGAAAACGTCATGGAAATGTTGCACGATTTTAGGTGGAAATCATTAAAAGAAAGACGTTATTCGTTGCGGCGAGATCTACTTGCGAAATTTCAATCACCGACTTTTACTTCTGAATGTGAACATATTTTGCTAGCACCCATCTACATAGGGAGACGACCATTCCAATAAAATAAATCCGATCGAAAACGGAACGATTTAGGTGTTCTTTCTTCCCGCGCGCTATTAGAGAATGGAACGGTAGAGAAAGGTTATGATAGTGGTTAATGAACGCTCTGCCAGGCAGAGATTCTCGTGTGCGACTGTGATGGTGTTATCCTAATGCATTACGTTCCTCCACAGCAGACCATCAACGTACAGTATTACTGTTTGTTTTTGGAGCATCACCGTCGATCAGTTTTGGTAAAGAAGCGGCAAAACGTTCTGCACAACCCAGCCATCATTTTGCACGACAATGAAGGGGCGCATACAGCGCAAGCTGTGGCTGCTCTGTTCGGTCGATGGGACTGGGAAGTACTGCACCATCCACCATACTCAACGGACTTTATTTCGAAGATGAAGGAAGCACTTCGTAGCCTTCGCTTCAGAACAGTTCCAGAGATTCGACGCGCTGTACACCGCTCCATTCGCAGCATCAACAGAACAGGCTCTGCTAACGGTATAGCACACCTTCCACGTCGCTGGAAACGGGTTCTACACAACGTTAGTGACTACTTTGAAGGACAGTAACAGGTGCAAACATGTAATGCTTTTGTATCGATTATGAATAAATAGTTTCCACTATTTAAGTTTCAACCGTCGTACAACGGTTTAAGAGATTAAGATGTTTACAATTTCTGTATGTATTAGAAAAGGATAATGTGATATTAAAATTCGTAAAACAAGGTAATTTGAATCGCTGCAGTATTGTTGTAGAAGAAAGAAGGTAATAGAATAGAAATAAAGAATAGAATCGTTAAAAGTTTGTTTTACAACTTTTGAAAATTGCTATGTTCGACGCGTATAGCCATTCCTATACCTGTGTACAATGTGAATAGATGTTATTACAAAAGTCAGCAGTCGACTTCCCCCATTGTTTCGGCTGCCTTGTTACGTACGAAAGTCTACGAAACCAGAGATTCTTCTTGGGGTCTTTTAAAAGTCGCAAGCCGTCATTTACCTAAAGGGAATCACAGAAACCACCAGAAACGTAAAGCCAAGGCCGGACAAGAATATTAAAGTCTCTCTCCTCCAAAATAAATGCCCTTCTCCTCAACCCCATCTGGTCGCCTAGTGTTTCAAATGTTCAAATGTTTGTAGAACTTATTGGACTTAACTACGGGGTTATCAGTCCCTAAGCTTACAAACTACTTATGAACTAGCTAATCCTAAGGACGGCACAAATATCCATGCCCGAGGGGGGGATTCGAACCCCCGACCGTAGTGGCCGTGCAGACCGTGACTGAAGCGCCTCAGTCCCCTCGGCCACCGCGGCTGGCCTAGTGTTTGAACATTTAATTTTTTGTAATTCGTATTTATGTTAATTCTGACGATTTTTGTGAGCAGATGGTATTTCCGCCGGTTTCTCTCTAGCAACGTTTAAGATATGAAGTTAGTGTGTCAACGACGAAAAGCCGATGCCCGGGGCATCCGACGGGAAATGAAGCGGCAGTCCTCAGCGGAAGGCTCTTCGCTGTGCTACAAACAAACGATTTTCATTATAGCCCTCTTCCTGTGAGACCTCCCGATTGGATACAGAGATACACTTTTGTGTTCTGACCGGCCTGGTTATAGAGACTGCTTTCGCTTCCTCCAACAGTGACGCCCACACAAACTTCGGCTCTCGAACGAGGCAGTGGCAATACATAATAAATACTCTTAAATGACTTTTCTACGGGGGTTATTGTCTGCCTTTAGTATAAGCTAGTTCATAAGTAGTTTGTAAGTTTGGGAGTGATGACCGCGTAGTTAAGTCCCATAAGCTCTACAAACATGTTTGAGGAAATAAAAACGACACACTATATTAATTTACTCTCTAAAATCCGGTACCCTTTCTTGCAGTGAAACAAACATTAGTTAATAAAGTGTATGTTTCATAGGTTAGTTAAAGTAGACATACAATTTTAAAATTTTTGAAATAAGGAAATGAAGTGATTTAGAATGCTATGCTTGTAATGTACACTCTTTGACAAAAAACCTGGCCGCCGGCCGGCCGCCGCTGAGCCTAAGTGCGAGCCGATCGCGACATGGGACAATAAAAGTGGCCGCGCTGATTCGCTCTAAGTCCAGCTATCTGCACAATCTGGCAACACTGCAGACTGCGGGAGTTCATACAGCACTTCTTGTGTGCAGTTAGAAGATAAGTGGGTCAGCTCCCTCCTTGGTCTTGCGGTAAAGTGCGCGACTTTCATGTTCAGTATTCGCGATCGAAACCGACTGTTTACAAAAATTTTAAATTCACGTCACTCGTTCATGCTCATGCCCCATGTGTAAGGGAAGCATATGTGTAACGTACTTCATTTTTTGGCACACTGGTAATAACATTTCGGCCCAATAACATTGCCACCTCTGGCCGCAGCACTTGGCACAGCTCTCCGCGGCCCATATACCTCGCCGGCAGCAGCGGTGGCGGCGCTACACAGCGCTGCCTCGCCCTCTGCCCACAGCGCCTGCCGCCGCTCATCGCCCTGGATACGTAAAATGCTGTAGTGTTGCTAAGTGGTGATCCACAAAAAAGGTTGCGTTTCGTATTTCACACAGGATATAACGAAGCAGACCACCTATTTTGAATGATGAGCATATAATACATTAGAGAGGCAAAAAATTGTCATTGTCCAATCCAATGGCACTCTACAATGGTTAACACTTATTTGTGGTTTAAATCTCGATCCTTTTCCTTTCAGAAAAGCCTTTCTGTAATTTTTTATTGTCATCAGTTCATATGTTTTCATCAAGATACAATATGTAACTCACTAAAATGTTTTAGTGTCGTTGTTTCACTCCGTACGGTAAATTTATGAGCTAAATTATGTGAATACGTTTCACTGCACGTTCTAAAGCAATACAGGCACACTGCAAGGTGATATTTCACATCAATGGAGGTGAATTCGAATTTCTTCGAAGGCGTTTGTATGGCGAAGCAAAGAAGACATCTCATACCATATCCATAATTTGAAGTCGACCTTTCTGAAAGACTTATTGTATAAAGTTTTTCTTATGATTTCGTTAAAGAGTTTCTTCTTGCAATCTGCAGCGTATAAAGTAAAATAAAATGAAATCAAATTACATCCCCAAACGCACTTTCTCCAACCAGGATCAGAACTGCCGCTTCATACCAGGCTTGCATCACAAGACACAAGCAGAACCACACAGCCAACGATGCACTGCCAGAGATTGCCCTCAGTCTCTCACATATTCAATGCTTAGCCTATAACGTATCGTGAAAGAACCTAAAGTCACCTACACGAATAACTGCATTCCTTGAGTGCAAAAGTTAAATTTCTGTCTCTCATTTCATGTCGGCATTACAAATCATTAGTCATGAAAGTAGAAAAGGAATGTCAAGTGAACTTAGTGAGACAATTCAGTACCACTTGAGGAAGTAACTGCACTGTCACAGTGTTGCCAAATATCAAAAACGATGTTGCCAGTTCTTAGCTTTACTAGGAAGACCTGTGTAGCGATAAGCGACGCGAAATCGCGCTGGTATCATGCGGGCTTCTAGAGGGGAGTCGCGCATTTCGGTTAATGTTCGGCGCTATCTCCTGATAGATTCCGTCGTCACATTTACGATGCAGATATTAAATTCGTCCAATGAGGCCGAAACTAGCGTTTAAATTTTTTGAAGCTTTACTGCATTATGATATATTTTCAGCAAATGACTAGAGAAAAAATACTGATATTGTGATTGCAACATACGGCAGATCAAAGACTGAGAAACGTAAACATGCATCACGATTACAGTTTTATCCCCCCCCCCCCCAAAAAAAAAGACTAAAACAATTGCTTTGATACATTTCGACAAAAGCTAATTTTTTGATGAAAAGTTACTGGAAATCAATGATTCCCCATCTGTCTAGACAAACTTCGCAACTTGAAAGCGACTGCGCTTCAAAATACAGCCTTACGACTGTACAAGTAATATTTCATGTCTTCTACGTATTGGTTTGCTTGAAAGCCAGAAGAAACATAGTTAACTGATTATTTGTGCAACACAGTAATTATTTCACTAAATTATTTAGAAGACTGGATATTTAAAATTACGGCCATGAACACAGAAACTAAACTGTATATGTGGGAAACGTGCAATTCTTATGTTTTTCCTCTGCAAACATATACATATAATCTATAGACTACTAAGCGGCTTATTGATTTCGTAGTGTACCAGCCTTGATGTGCCAACAAATGATGGTGAGAATCCAAACCCATGTGTCTGATGGATTTTTCGAACGTTGCAACCTATGACTTGCATGTGTTGTTGCTTAGTATCTGTCGTCACTATGTTAAATCAACAGAAATTGTTACAAACATTTTACCTATTTTCTCCTATTTTCCTATTTTTCGTCAAACCACACATTCTTTCTGGTCTCTTGGCCACATGGGAAAGAAAGCTTTTGCAACTTAATTAATGATAATAATGATGGTAATAATGATAGTAATCAATGATGTTTACGGCATTACAGCAGAATGATAAAGATTACAATAACATTAGAAAATGACGATCTCTTGGTTGACCACTGCAATGAGTTTTGGTATTTCGTTGCTGAATGCCATTTAGGATATTTTTCAGAGGAGACAAATAGACCTGAAGCCACACACATCACTAGTACAACGATACCTCAGTAATCAACTATGCTTGCTGTAGATCAGGAGACGAGAATGGCGCCACCGAGCTAAAATGGGATTACTCGTTCAGTTATCTGACATTTGTTGGCAGTTAATACAGACAGTCCCGACATAAAACACAAAATTGTTTGCAATTTAAGGAGGGGTAGACCTTTCTGCGGTCGAAAATTTAATCCAGGATAACATAGTCATTTAAATGCAATGACTAATCTCATATCCTCATGAATATTGGAAAATACCTCGAATTCTGGAACTAAGGGAACGATCAGAGTTTCCTAGCATCGTAAGAAATACTGCTAAGCTATAGGAAGAATTTCTTGGCCATCCCACAATATCCTCATTCCTACAAACAGCTTGCTTCAACTGCCTTTTATCCATGCTGTGCTGCCAACGCCCATTCTAAGTAAGGCTTCAGTCCGAAAGCAGACAAATCATTGAAAATGCTGATGAATAGATGACATACGTTCATCAACTTCCGGGGAGAGTTTCTTTCAACTAAACGGAGAAAGTGTGAAATGACTACTTTCTCCGCGGTTCCTACGGACTTTTGTCCCAAATTTGACGTATATACGTTCAATCTTGTCACACGCGGCTCACATTCCAGGAATATCACCAAAATGAGCATCTGGCGGGTACCGTCCTAGAGCAGCTATTACGGAAGTTTTTACCGATAATCATAAAACTGACAAGACGGCTTTTGCTGCAGAATATAGTGACTTCTATTACATCCGCATAACCTTTCCCAATAAGAAACTGTTTTCTTCGTATAGTGATGCCTCTGTTTAGGTGCATTATAATGTTAGTGTTTATTGTTGCTTCAGAAGTACTTTTTGTCTTAAATATTTTTATATTTCCAGGTCATTCAAAGTAATTGTAATAATTAGTTTCCCTTCAAATTACTCCATTCATTCGATCTGTTATTTGTAAAGTAATTGCAGCCGCCAAAAGTGAAATTGTCCTATAAACCAAACCGTTTGGTTATCTTAGGTCATTCGTATATGGGCAGAACACTTTCATCTGAAATATCTCCACGAAAGGCAGAGAATCGGACGGTTCTCTGTCATAGTAGATTTAGGCTCGCGTAGCTAGTCCTCTGTGCAGAAGAGATGGAATTATATGTTGAAGAAAGAAGTCATATCTAAGAAACTTGCATATTAATTTTATTTTTCTCGTGTATTTACATTCTTTCAGTTTATATTCGCCTTTACTTCTCACAAAATAATGAGATATACTTTTCTCTGCTAGTAGCTACCTTTGGTCGTTTCCGACCGCATTACATTTTCCGTTGTCTCTAGGTGGATAATACTTTGTCTCTGCCGATCCCAGATTTCACGTCGAAAGAAAACATGTGCTCCACATAATTCATTTTGCAGTAGGCGGTCGTATTTCCATCGTTGGTATATTTACTTGTACGAATATTGTTCGAAACCGTAAACAGTTTGCTCTTGCTGTTCATCTCCTTAATATTGTTAAACACATATTTTCCCTGCAATTCTCCTCGTGAAGTGTTTGAACTGCTGTGCTTTATTATTGTTAGTACCATTAGTTTTTATTTCAAGTTGATCTCTGAATTTGTATTTTGTATTACTGTTATATTTGTTTGTTCAATATGTTTCACAATATTGAAGATCAACAAGTTCTCATATCCATTAATATAAGCTACTTAGAGCTAATGTATAACGTTCATTTTAGTCTTGTTTCATACGTAAAAGTTCCTCTGAAAATCTGGAACACTTCTTTTAACACCCTTAATTTGAAAACCATACGTAGGCAGAGGACATTCAAGGATTGCTCATTTATTAACTTCATTCATAATGATAATTTGGATCAAATTTATTTACAAATTTTGTACTTAGTCCATTTAATTTTTATGATAGCGGTAAAATTACAGCCTTGCGCAACCTAGGGCATCTGTTCAAAATCAATGAATAAGAGATACGTCAATACTTTTATTTACTATCTTTTAACAAGCAACAGTGTAATTGCTTTCCCTAATATTGTTCTAAACCATGGCACAATTCATCGATCAATTTTAATCGTTGTAACACGTGATTATTAGGTTGCTTTATTGTCTATTGTGTTTTTATTACAAATTTTACAACTGATTTTGTACTAACTATAGGCGAGAAACTTAATTAACGGAAGTCAGAACCGCGTGATAATGCAATATTTACTCGCATTCGTTTTTGCTACGGAGCGAGTTGGTGCAGTGGTAACACACTGGACTCATATTCGGCTGCACGGCGCATCGAACTGGCCATTTTGATTTGAGTTTTCCATGATTTTCCTAAGTCAGTCTAGGCAAATGCCGGAATGGCCGATTTCCTTCGACATCCTTATCATGACAATCCGAACTTCTGCTTCGCTCTAATGACCCCCTTGTCGAGGGGACGTTAAATTGTAACCTTCCTTCTTTCTTTCGTGTCTCGTGTGCAATAGAGCTTACTTTGTTCATGTTTCCGTGTGTTGGTACAAACTTTGCAGTTCATTTCAAACCAACTTCCTTTTGAACTAGAGACCTTGAACTTTCAACTTAACTTAGCACTGGATGACACTCCTTCATTAACGCCATTTCTTAATTGGTGTGTGGTGGAGGGCAATTTTTATACAACTGCTGTTTCCGCCTGTTTCTCTTCCAGTCGTGAATGGTTCGCCGTTAACACTATTTCTGGTAAGACTTAGTGTGAATAATATCGCCCTATCTTTTACCTTCGCGATCTTTTCGTGACTAATACGTAAGAGGGGTCAGGTGAAATAGACTTAAAACAAATGTATCGAATGTCTCTGTTGTATTCTCATAAAAACGGTTGAATCTGAATGAAAAATTTCACACATACAAAATTTGAAAAGTGTAAAATAATCATTCTGATGGAAAATGCATAGAAACGTGGTTTTAAAATAGACTAAGACGTATGAAGTAACATTTGTCCACTCGATAATTGCTACCGCGTTAAGGATAGTTCCAATAAATTTTCGAATTTTTAATAGCTATGTCAGACATCATAGTAACACTGGAACATAAAGTGTTCTCGCATCATGAGTAATGCTAACAGTAGCGTTTAGTGGCCACCAACGTGAAGGGTAATTTATTTCATTACCTTTCTGAAATCGATAAGAGGTATGACGCGGTGGCGGCAGCCACGGTCGTTTAGGTAAATGCGGCACAGCGAGCGAGCGAAGGCGCGCGCGTCTGGAAACGGAGAAGGCGGAGCGCGCCTGCTGGAGGGAAAGGATAGCTGTCGCTCTGAATAGACGAATCCATCAAACAGAGTCTAACAGATGTTCGGTAGACCTCCCTGAACTTACGCGTTTTGACTTTAACATAAGAAATAAATGAAATTCACGAATTGCATTGAACATTGGAATGTATAGTAAATTAATGTCGTCCGTTATCTGCGACGACACCGATCGAATGATAATCTATCGACGTGAGATACCTGGCACTTTGTACTTTGAAACCTATCACCGCGCTGTAATGAACACACTGCAATTAAAACTATGTCTGCATCGCATCCGGCCATGAGACTACGTAACATTTTATGAAATCAACGAGGCAGGCAACAAAGACAGGTCCGGAATCCATTGAGCACCTCATCAAGGAACGTGCTTAAAAAATTCAAATGGATAGCTATTTACCGTAGCAAGATGTTCTGTCAATAACAGGTCGCTTGTAATTTCCATATTGACCTGTGGACATTTTATTTTATTAGGAAGCAAACTCAAAGGAAACTGGACAAATTTGAGTATTTAGGAAGAATATTCTGCGAAAAATTGTGAGTCTTATTGTTAGTTAATGGAGTACAGTAAACATAACGTTAAGTCCTGCATATGAATCAACCATAAACCGAGAAACAAAACTGGTAATACGCTCAATGAGGTATTCATTGATTTTTTTTTATTAAGAATGTTGCTTTACAGGTCCAAGACGGTTTTAACTACAGGTGTTAATTTTTATCATATGAAAATTCATTATAGAGACACAAGGTTCTAATTGCTTTCATCTGTCATGGGAATAAAATTTCATTAATTAGGCTCAGATATATGGAACCAGTCCAACAGAAATCAGCACTGTCATTCAGAATAAAAACCAAGGACATTAAAATGTGGGACAAATAGTCGCGTAATTTTGATTACTGTATTTTCAATGAAACCAGTAGATCACCGACGAAGTGAAGGAGTACAAACCAAAGAAAACTCTCCAAAGAATCGAAGTAACCGATAGATGATGGATTTGTATTTTGCTCATCTTTGCATCAAGTATTACGGGAAGGTAAAAAAACTTACGAATATGCGCAACCACCCAGATTCTCTGTTTTGTTACAGCTTCATGAGGACTAAATTCATTTAGGTAATATTCCTTGAATGTGAGACGCGTTTGAGAAGACTCAACGTAGATACAGTCCATCTTCAGACAACAGTGCCTAGTATCATTGGAGAAAATGATGGTTCGTATTACTTTTTCGTTTTGTTACAAAAAGCTCTCACTGAAAGTTGATGAGGGTAAGTTATCAATTCATCATCATTTCTTCTCAATGCATGGCTAAAAGCCAGTTTAGGCCAGATGCTAGTAGGATTGAGAATATTGTGGGCTGTCACTTTCAAGATGCGAAGTGTTTGATACCTTACTGTTTAGTGACGGATGATGCAACGTTCATTTCCAGTAACTCATAAAAAATTGCTTTTCTAAATATCTAACAAAGTAATTGTTTTAGTCTTTTTTCGGGGGGGGGGGATGGGGGTGAAACCGAAATCGTGATAGAAGTTTGTATATCTCAGACTTTGACCTGCCGTATGTTGCAATCACAATATCAGTATTTTTAACTTCTCTAGTCATTTGCTGAAATATCATAATACTGTAAAGCTTCAAAAAATGTAAACGCTAGTTTCTGCCTCATTGGACGAATTTAATATGTGCATCGTAAATGTGACGACGGAATCTATCAGGAGATAGCGCCGAACATTAACCGAAATGCGCGACTCCCCTCTAGAAGCCCGCATGATACCAGCGCGATTTCGCGTCGCTTATCGCTACACTGGTCTTCCTAGTACAGCTAAGAAGTGGCAACATCGTATTTGATATTTGGCAACACTGTGACAGTGCAGTTACTTCCTCAAGTGGTACTGAATTGTCTCACTAAGTTCACTTGACATTCCTTTTCTACGTTCATGACTAATGATTTGTAATGCCGACGTGAAATGAGAGACAGAAATTTAACTTTTGCACTCAAGGAATGTAGTTATTTGTGTAGGTGACTTTCAGGTTCTTTCGCGATGTGTTAGAGGCTAAGCATTCAATATGTGAGAGACTGAGTGCAATCTGCGGCAGTGTGTGGTTGGCTGTGTGGTTCTGCTTGTGTCTTGTGAAGCGGCAGTTCTGATCCTGGTTGGAGAAAGTGCGTTTGGGGATGGAATTTGATTTCATTTTATTTTACTTTATACGCTGCAGATTGCAAGAAGAAACTCTTTAACGAAATCATAAGAAAAACTTTATACAATAAGTCTTTCAGAAAGGTCGACTTCAAATTATGGATATGGTATGAGATGTCTTCTTTGCTTAGCCATACAAACGCCTTCGAAGAAATTCGAATTCACCTCCATTGATGTGAAATATCTCCTGTAGAAATGAGACATGAAGACACGAACCTTGCAGTGTGCCTGTATTGCTTTAGAACGTGCAGTGAAACGTATTCACATAATTTAGCTCATAAATTTACCGTACGGAGTGAAACAACGACACTAAAACATTTTAGTGAGTTACATATTGTGTCTTGATGAAAACATATGAACTGATGACAATAAAAAATTACAGAAAGGCTTTTCTGAAAGGAAAAGGATCGAGATTTAAACCACAAATAAGTGTTAACCATTGTGAGTGCCATTGGATTGGACAATAATTTTTTGCCTCCCTAATGTATTATACGCTCATCATTCAAAATAGGTGGTCTGCTTCGTTATATCCTGTATGAAATACGAATCGCAACCTTTTTTGTGGATCACCACTTAGCAACACTACAGCATTTTACGTATCCAGGGCGATGAGCGGCGGCAGGCGCTGTGGGCAGAGGGCGAGGCAGCGCTGTGTAGCGCCGCCACCGCTGCTGCCGGCGAGGTATATGGGCCGCGGAGAGCTGTGCCAAGTGCTGCGGCCAGAGGTGGCAATGTTATTGGGCCGAAATGTTATTACCAGTGTGCCAAAAAATGAAGTACGTTACACATATGCTTCCCTTACACATGGGGCATGAGCATGAACGAGTGACGTGAATTTAAAATTTTTGTAAACAGTCGGTTTCGATCGCGAATACTGAACATGAAAGTCGCGCACTTTACCGCAAGACCAAGGAGGCAGCTGACCCAGTTATCTTCTAACTGCACACAAGAAGTGCTGTATGAACTCCCGCAGTCTGCAGTGTTGCCAGATTGTGCAGATAGCTGGACTTAGAGCGAATCAGCGCGGCCACTTTTATTGTCCCATGTCGCGATCGGCTCGGACTTAGGCTCAGCGGCGGCCGGCCGACGGCCAGGTTTTTTGTCAAAGAGTGTACATTGTTGTTCTACTTTGTTTAGCTTTGGTATCTACAGAGTCGCGGAGAAAGTATCCTAGTTTTTGAAGCATAAAGCTATAATTGCTATGATCTGCACTACAACAGAAACAAGAAGCACAACTTAAGGATATCGAAATGTAACTTGTGTACTAGCTCACAAGCGAATCTGAAGTAACTTAGATAGTTCAACACAGTTTCAGCCGACCAGTTGCATAAAATGGTTTACATGCACAAACCTTGACCTAGGTTTCGGCAAAAGTAATTTTGCCTTCTTCAGAAGTATACCTAATAAAATGTAATACACAAATATGAATAAAAGTAAAATACATAAGTGTTTCTAAAATAAGAAATTAAAATTACAGCATAGGTGAGAATGTACTTACATAAAGCTCACATTAAAAAAAGTTGTTAAATAAAATGTGGCAGACTCCATGTCAATAGACTAAAAAGTAAAATTTAAAACAATGTCACATCATAAAATTGTGGAGCACGTCCACACATAGGTCTAGTGAGCACTGCGTACTGGCAGAGGCGTAGGAACACTAGTGACGTGCGCCCGCACTAGGTGGCGCCAAGAGGGCTGATGGGCGTGCGCGCAGTCGCGGACGCGAATGAATTTGACAAGCAGAAACTATGTGTTATATGATACTGACAGAAAACATAATATAAAGAAAGATGGGAAATAACGTGCAAAGGAATCTGGAGCCGAGTCATGTGCATGGCAGAATATATATCCGTGCGTCCACGCAAAAATTGAAGATAGAAAAGTTAGGAAATATTCAGCGGCCAGACATAGTTTATGAAACACAAACTAAGAACAAACATCACGCACCCGGTGGGAGGGAACGGTACAAACACTATGCATCACAACATTAGAAAACTATAAACAAGTGTGCCACTAGAATTCTGAGGATAAACATTATGCATCACAACAGTATAAACCTATAAACAAATGCAACACTTAGAATTCTGAGGACAATAAACAATATGCAGGAACAAGTATTGCATTAACAAATGTCTAAAACAGTATAGGTTTGAAACCTTCTAGGTACTGTCTACTTGCAAGTTGGAGTTGGTCGTTCAGCATATTACCATCGTTGATGATGAGGGGTTTTAAAATTTCATATTCTCCCCATAAATCAAGTTTCCTTCCCTTGGCCTCCCTATGCAAAATTACAATGTCTTCCAACGATTTAGGGACATGATCGGCTACAAGCAAATGCTCGGCAAACATAGAATTATGCACATTGCGTCCTGTCCTCCCTAGTAGATGTTCTTTATACCGCACCTTGATTGCTCTTCCTGTCTGTCCTATGTAATAACAGTGACAGTTGTTACATGTTATCTTGTAAATGCCAGAATTGGAAAAAGGATCTATTAAGGTCTCCAGTGTATGAACAAGATTTTTCTTTAAATTGTTGTTAGTAGCAAACATTACCTTGCAATCATACTTCTTCGTCAATAGACGTTGTAATCTGTACGATACGTTGCCTAAAAACGAAATAGAAATGAATCTCTGACTGTCAGTTTTATCAAGGTGCGATTTGCTACTGAGTAATGTTGAAAACTGTTGGGAAGTTTTTTGATCAACGATGCGTTGCACTACATCTGTATCGTACCCGTTATTGATGGCTATGGATTTTATTGTGTTAATCTCCTTTTCTAAGTTAGCAGACGACAGGGGAGTTGTGAAAGCACGATTGATAGCGGAATGAAAAAAGGCTAATTTATGTGAACGTGGGTGTGCAGAATGAGCTGGAATAATCATATCAGAATATGTTGTCTTGCGGTATATATCGCAGGTTATACTGTCGTTTACTATGGCCAATTTTAGATCGAGGAAGTTGAGCTCGGCACTTGAGCACTTAGATAGTTCCTATTAATTAGTATGAGCAGAGTTTATACTCGACAATCGGAAGTAATTAAATAACTGGCTCCGTTTACCGACCCCCAGACTAAGATGAGGCAGCCGATGAACCTTTAATAAAAAAGTACACTACTCATACAATTATAATTAGTAGTGACTTAAATCTATCATCCGTATTGTTGACAAAAATACCCCTTCACATTCGTAGAAACAGCTTCCTAAATTGTTCTAAATGCTTTTTTTTTTCAAATTATTTCGAACAATTAATTCACGAGACCAATGAAATTGTAAATGGTTTCGAAAACACACTTTAGCTCTTAGTCACAAATACTCCTGAGCAGCACCACGGATACAGGGATAAGTGAACACAAAGTTGTAACGAGGCTCAATTCCACAACAAAGATATTTACAAAAACTAAACACTAAATATATCTATCAAAACAGATATAAATTCGGCAGACATCTTCCTACACATTTCTTCTACATCTATATCTATAAATGTGAATGTCTGTTAGTTGTACGTTTATCACGTCTGAACCAGAAGGCATAAAGAGCTACAAATTTGTACAGTTGCTAATGTCTACCCGGGGAAGGCTTTAGGCGCGGTTTTATGGTGATCGGATAGCTATTTATCTATATATATTAATGTGAATGTCTGTTCGGTGTATGCTTATCACGCCCGAACGACGCAGAGACTTAAATATTTGTGCAGTTACTAATTTATACCTGAGGAAGGTTTTAGGCACGGTTTTATAGCGTTCTGACAGATATTTAGTAATTTGAAGGATATAACGCGAAATGCGGAACAATAGTTACTCTTTGAAAATTATATTCACTCTTTGAAAATGGTTTTATTGGTTGCATTGTTGCTTGAAGGTTGATAATGATAAAAGGGTGGAGTATATTGGGATCGAAAGTTATCGGTGTATATAAAATTCTACGTGCGTGTGCGTGTGCGTGTGTGTGTGTGTGTGTGTGTGTGTGTGTGTGTGTGTGAATATTTAGCTCTGCAGCGAAAACTACAGAACGCAAACGAATGAACTGTGTGTAATTGTCGTCCGAAGTCTCCCGTTGTACACCATAGCAGTTCCGTGCCGATAGCTATAATGGGGTGGAAGATATGGTGGTGGCAAGTCGTCAAATTGTAAAAAAATTCGGGCTGAAGGCCAACGATAACGTTTGCGACTCTATAGCAAGGAGGTTACATACAGCGAAACGTGATGCCACAGACCATATATTTGGTCTATGCGTTCTACAATGTCTTCAGCTCTTTCTCTATAAGGATAAGTATACGAATAAGGAAATAAAATAATAAATAAATAAAGCAGTAAAAAAGAAATTTCTTTTAATACATCTCTTAAAAAAAAAACGATTTGACGTTTCGCGCATTATCTATGATAATCAACAAACACGCGAGCGGAGCCGTGGGTTTAAGCTAGTCAATTATATAAGTGAAGACCATAAGTGGCTTACATTCAAAAAAATAGTATCAACGGCACTCTAGGGATTCATACCAAATAAATTAATAAGAGACTGAAATGATCCCCCTTGGTACGCAAAACGGGACAGAAAGCTTTTGCAGGACATTTAGACGAACGCAAAATCCCCAAGATTGGCGAAGTATTACTGAAGTTCGAAATTTAGCGAGGACTTAAATGCGAGGTTCATTTAATAATTTACACGACGAAACTCTTTGTAGAATTGTGGCAGAAAATCCAAAGAGATTCTAGTCCTACGTTATGTAAACCAGCAGAAAGACTCAGTCAATGCCTCTACTGCACGATAGAGACGGTAATGTTACTGATGACAGTGCCCGTAAAACCCAGTTACTAAATGCACCATATGAAATAAGTGATGTTGCATATATCTCTGAACTGTCACTGCAAACGGAATGATCAAATATGGTTTCAGAAAGTTGCTAATGTATAAAAGTACGCCTGATACATTTGTTTATGAATACTTTTGGGACAGTTATTTTTAAATAGTAAGCTCCTTGCCTAGTTTCAATAGCGTTAACTGGCCTTTTTAAGGATAATCAACAATTTGGTAAGAAATTTTAATTTTAAGGACTATATTTAAATATACTAAATGAGATCTACAGCTTTGTATCCTTGTCTAATTTTTGAGGTATGGAAATTATTTCAAGACTATAGTTGTCGAAATTAACTTTAGGAGCAGATCTGTTGTAACGTGACTGTTTTAGGTGCAATTCAGACGTTCAGATTGTTTTAAAACTCTAGCGTACCTTATCATTTAAACAAAAAAATGACATTTTAGGTGCTAGTTGTGCCTCTGAAGTTACAGGAAATAATTTTAGAGCTCACAATCATTAATATCAGCTCATAATATGAGAAGATAGAAAAAAATTCTCTTAAGATATCAACTATAGGAGCTTTTACCTAAATAGGAAATTGCAAATTGAAATTCGGTAGATGTAACTGTAAATTCTCGTTGCAAGAGGATCATTTGAGTGGTGTTTAATGTTTTTGCTTCGTTGAGTCAAATTGTACTATGTATTGATTCGAGATAGTTTCCACATTAAACTATTTACGGATACTAAGGCCTCATGCACCCTTTTTACAACTGCACTAGTGGCCATTACAACTGCTACACCAAAAATAAATGCAGATGATAAACGGGTATTGATTGGACAAATATATTATACTAGAACTGACAAGTGATTACATTTTCACGCAAATTTGGTTCATAGATCCTGAGAAATCAGTACCCAAAACAACCACCGCTAGCCGTAATAACAGCCTTGATACGCCTGGGCATTGATTCAAACACAGCTTGGATGGCGTGTAGAGGTACAGATGCCCATGCAGCTTCAACACGATACCACAGTTCATCAAGAGTAGTGACAGGCGTATTATGACGAGCCACCATTGACCACGTTTCCAGTTGGTAAGAGCTCTGGAGAATATGCTGGTAAGGGTAGCAACATTTTCCGTATCCAAAAAGATCCGTACAGGACCTGCAACATGCGGTCGTGCATTATCCTGCTGAAATGTAGGGTTTCGCAGGGATCGAATGAAGGGTAGAGCCACGGGTCGTAACACATTTGAAATGTAACGGCCACTGTTCAAACTGCCGTCGATGTGACCGAGACGTCTAACTAATGACACCCATACCATCACGCCGGGTGATACGCCAGTATGGCGATGACGAATACACGCTTCCAATGTGCGTTCACCGCGATGTCGCCACACACGGATGCGACCATCATGATGCTGTGAACAGAACTTGGATTCATACGAAAAAAATGACGTTTTGCCATTCGTGCACCCAGGTTCGTCGTTGCGTACACCATCGCAGGCGCTCCTGCCTGTGATGCAGCGTCAAGGGTAACCGTAGCCATCGTCTCCAAGCTGATAGTCCCTGTTGCTGCAAACGTCGTCGACTGTTCGTGCAGATGGTTGTTGTCTTGGAAGCGTCCCCATCTGTAGACTCAGGGATCGAGACGTGGCTGCTCGATGCGTTACAGTCATGCGAACAAGATGCCTGTCATCTCGACTGCTAGTGTTACGAGGCCGTTGGGATCCAGCACGGCGTTCCGTATTGCCCTCCTGAACCTACCGGATTCCATATTCTACTAACAGTAATTGGATCGCGACTAACGCGAGCAGCAATGTCGCGATACGATAAACCGCAATCGCGATAGGCTACAATCCGACCTTTATCAAAGTCGGAAACGTGATGGTTCGCATTTCTCCTTCTTACATGAGGCATCACAACAACGTTTCACCAGGCAACGCCGGTCAACTGCTGTTTGTGTATGAGAAATCGATTGGCAATTTTCCTCATGTCAGCACGTTGCAGGTGTCGCCACCGGTGCCAACCTTGTGTGGATGCTCTGAAAAGCTAATCATTTACGTATCACAGCATCTCCTTCCTGTCGGTTAAATTTCGCTTGTGTAGCACGTCATCTTCGTGGTGTAGCAGTTTTGATGGCCAGGAGTGTGTCGTGAAAGCGGTTTGATGAATGCTCTGTCATGAATGTAAATGTGATTTGCAGAGTAATGATGTAGAGTAGTAGTCTACTATCTCCCAGGTGGTATTTGCCGCCATAGACTCAAAATCGATGTCACCTTTCCCGTTGTACTAATTTTTGTAGTCTGTCACGTTTCTTCCGGAGAAAGTGCAGAAGAGATGGCTGGAAAAGACGTCGTCGGTAAGAGCGTATCATTAATGTAGCAGGCAATATTTCCCCTAGCAGCGACACTTCCAAGCGGCTGTAACGAGAGTTCTGACACTGTCTGCAGATACATATTGAAATGAGCGGCTCGCGTGACGGTAAACAACGGCTACTCCCCGTGCCAGGCACGGTAGTTACACGAGGAATTCGCGACCATCGTGCTTCTCAGAGTGACAACAGTCGAGGAAGAGCTCGGAACTCGTAGGATCACGCGCGCTACACGTCAATCATTTCTCGGCAAAGTCTCTGCTACAGCAGTTCTCGCATCACGCTATCGCTTCTGTTGTGCTACTGCCCGTTTATGACGGATGTGATTAATTGTCACGTTACAGTTTTGGCTTTGTAAGGGCTTTTGATGTCGTTTCACCGTTCTCTATTCAAGTGACGTAAGCCGAATCAAATGTTCAAATGTTTGTATAGTCTATGGGACTTAACTACGGGGTCATCAGTCCCTAAACTTACAAACTACTTATGGACTACTTACGAACTAGGACGGCACAAATATCCATGCCCGAGGGGGGATTCGAACCCCCGACCGTAGTGGCCGTGCGGACCGTGACTGGAGCGCCTTAGTCCCCTCGGCCACCGCGGCCGGCTAAGCCGAATCATATGATGAATGTGTAATTCAAACCTACACCCTCAAATCATATAATGAAGGTTTTCACGACTGGATGTCATAGTTGCTGATAAAGCTTCCGGGTTAAATGAGTTCTAACTCAAACCGTTCAGAAGTTATCACTATTTTATAACAAACAATTCAAAATCAACAGTATCTAGCTATTATAAAGAGCTACTGTACCTACCGGGTGATCAAAAAGTCAGTATAAATTTGAAAACTTAATAAATCACGGAATAATGTAGATAGAGAGGTAAAAATTGACACACATACTTGGAATGACATGGGGTTTTACTAGAACAAAAAAAACGTTTAGTGCCTTTTTCTTCGAGGAACTGCGTGATTCTGGTTTTGTAACTGCTACCGTGACGGGTGAGAGGTACACCGATATGTTACAGAATCGCATCATCCCCAGCCTGGCTGATAAACACCTGCTGGAACGTACGATTTTTATGTAGGATAGCGCTCCATCCCATATTGCTAGACGCGTGAAAGATCTCTTGCGCGCGTCGTTTGGTGATGATCGTGTGCTCAGCCACCTCTTTCGTCATGCTTGGCCTCTCAGGTCCCCAGACCTCAGTCCGCGCGATTATTGGCTTTGGGGTTACCTGAAGTCGCAAGTGTATCGTGATCGACCGACATCTCTAGGGATGCTTAAAGACAACATCCGACGCCAATGCCTCACCATAACTCCGGACATGCTTTACAGTGCTGTTCACAACATTATTCCTCGACTACAGCTATCGTGAATATATTGAGCATTTCCTGTAAAGATCATCATCTTTGCTTTGTCTTAATTTGTCATCCTAATTGTTGCTTTTCTGATCAGATGAAGCGCCATCTGTCGGATATTTTTGGACCTTTTTTATTCTTTTTGTTCTAATAAAACCCCATCTCATTCTAAGCATGTGTGTCAATTTTTATCTCTCTATCTACATTGTTCCGTGGTTTATTAAGTTTTCAAATTTATACTGACTCTTTGATCACCCGGTATATACCAATAAGTTTCGTAGCATCTTCCTTTCTCTTAAAATTATCCCCATGCTTATATATGTCGCTTGATTTCTATACAGCCTGGATAATAGTTTGTAGATGTAAGAACACTGTTTCTCTCCTCTTTAACAAAAAAATTTACAAAAGCATTATATCAGATCAGTCATTAGACCAACTAAGGAGAAAAGTCAAGCAATCCGATCGGTAAAGAATAAACGCCCTTCTCTGTTAGC
The DNA here is from genome assembly GCA_026315105.1 of Locusta migratoria. Taxonomy (NCBI): domain Eukaryota; kingdom Metazoa; phylum Arthropoda; class Insecta; order Orthoptera; family Acrididae; genus Locusta; species Locusta migratoria. The sequence goes on along the minus strand of CM048744.1, from coordinate 212,338,108 downwards.
AGAATAGCGGTAGAATAGCCGTGCGCACTGAGGCGCCGTTCTGCGGTGCGCGCGGCCGTCGCCATCGGGGTTAGAGTCCTCCCTCTGGTATGTCCTTAGGTTAGTTTAACTTAGTTTAAGTAGTTTGTCCGTTAGGGACTAATAACTAAGTAGGTAAGTCCCATAGATTTACATACATTTGAACATTTGTTACCATGCCGTCTGTTTAACCCTTTAACGCATAACTTTTTATTTGAAGCTATAAAAAATACCATGATTAATGTACAGTGCATATATACTGAGAAAAATACTGAAAAAAATCTGTAAAATGTATATGCACTACTAGCAACAAAAATTTCATAGCTGGCCAGCTACGTGTTAGGAGTAACTCAATGCAACTAACTGTCAATCTGATTCAGTAGCCAGAATGAAACTTTCACTCTGCAGCGGAGTGTGCGCTGATATGAAACTTTCTGGCAGATTAAAATTGACAGAGTGAAAGTTTCACTCTGGAAACATCCCTTAGGCTCTGGCTAAGCCACGTCTCCACCATATCCTTTCTTTCAGGAGTGGCCAGCCGCGGTGGCTGAGGGGACTGAGGCACTCCAGTCACGGTCTGCACGGCCACTACGGTCGGGGGTTCGAATCCCGCCCTCGGGCATGGATATTTGTGCCGTCCTTAGGATAAGCTAGTTCATAAGTAGTTTGTAAGTTTAGGGACTGATGACCCCGTAGTTAAGTCCCATAAGCTATACAAACATTTGAACATTTTTTCCCAGGAGTGCAAGGTTTGCAGGAAAGCTTCTGTGAAGTTTGGAAAGTAGGAGGCGAGGTACTGTTGGAAGTAAAGTTGTGGGGCGGCATCGGGAGTCGTGTCGGGATAGCTCAATCGAAAGGCAAAGGTCCCAGGTTCGAGTCCCGGTTCCGGCACACAATATTAATCTGCCAGGAAGTTTCCCGATTCAGTAGCGCTCTGCAATTTATAATTTCTAGGGCGAGCTACTATCATATGTAACACTATGTATATAAGCAGATATAAATGAATTTGTGGTAAAGTTTTGATCAGTTTGAGAGATAATGGGAAAAATAAGGTATGTACCTGATTAGCTACACAATGCATTAAAGGGTTAATATATCTGGCACTTGTGCAAATTGTAACTCAGAATCGTCAATGCAACTTTGAAATAAACGTCTTTGTCGATACGGAAGCCTGAATAATTTGTTGTGACAGAGCATACAGTACAGTCAGAAAATTTGGAAGTGAAGCTTTGAGAAACTAATATTTTATCTACAACGACGAACTTATTACCCATGGCTGTAGAGAAGGAATCTAAATATATAAGCATGGGGATAATTTGGATAACTTTATCAGAAAGGAAGAAGCAATGAAACATAGTATGGATGTACAGTTGTCAAAACAATTAGGGGATCAGCTTCTGAAGTATTGTCATCGGCAGAATGCAATTAATAGTTCGACGTCTTTTTGTCGGTCCTGCGGAGTGGATACAAGGTTACGGCAGCCGAGGTAGTGATTATAGCGGAACGTTGCTGCAGAGAGGTTTAGTGTTGACCTTTGTTTACTCTACAAAACGAAGTACACAAGCACTTGGGTTCAGATAGTGTAGTGAGCAGGTAGTGCAATGCAACAGCAACGAGACTTACCCGAAGCTCTGGCATGGAGAGCCATAGGAAGATTGGAACTGAGACAGACATACAGAGGGAGGTGGCTGCAGCTATTGGAGTGTCACCTAAGTGTAAATTACAGCACCTGGACACGAATTCAGACAACTGGAACCGTTAAAATAAGGCAAGGCCGAAGTCGTCCACGGGTAACATCAGCAAGTGATGACCGTTACTCCGGTTAACAGCCCGTCGAGACAGGAGGCTTAATGCAACGCAGCTACAACGAACCTTCTAGGCAGAAACAGGATGCGCAGTTTCAACACAAACAGTCGGTAATCTCCTTACGGAATATGGCCTCTAGGGATGGAGGCCTGCAGTGTGTCTTCCAATAACATCACGACACTGTTAAGCGCGCAGAAACTAAGCCGAGGAACGTCAGGATTGGACTCGAAAGAAATGACGCCGGGTTCTGTTCACAAATAAGTCAAGATTTTGTGTTCAACCGGATCTCATCTTGAGAGAAAATGGAACTCGGAACAATCATGCTTATGTGCAGGAAACATAACTACATCATGGTGATCGAGGAATAGTGTTGGCAGGAGTTAGTTTTGGCGGACGGACGGACCTGTATGTCGTTGAGAATGGCGCTTCGACTGCTCATGAGATGAAATCATCCAGCCTTTAGTTGTGCCCTACGCTGGTGCATAGGAAATGTTTTTTTTCTTTTTTTCGGTGGACAATAACGCTCATCACCAGAGAGCCGCACTGGTGGACAACATGCTTGAAGCTAAGGGAATTGAACGAGTGGAGTGGCCAGCTAGTTCGCCAGACTTAAACCCGACTAAGTATGACTGCGAGGCACTCGTCTGTCGTATTTCAGCCAGACCGACACCTCCCACAACGGTTGCAAAGATGGATATTACACTCATGGAAGGATGGCCAAATATCTCTGTCCGTGCCACGTAGGTGTGGCGTCCAAGGTGATCACACAAAGGGCAACAAGAGTAACATTTTCACTATTATGGAAGCTCCATGGTGCCTCGCTCTAAGTAAACGCCATGTATACCTCAAGAGTTAAGACAGTAAATATCGTACTACCACACGCAAATCACAAACCCACCTGATAAGGATCCCACATTGGGCAGCAATATTCCAAAAATTGACGGACAAGCGTAGTGTATACAGTTTTTTTCTTTTTTCTTTTTTTTTCTTTTTATTTATTTATTTATTTTATTTATTTATTTATTTTTTATTTATTTATTTATTTATTTTTTTTTTTTTGTAGTTCTGTTGCATCTTTTAAGGGTTCTGTCAATAAAACGCAGTCTGTGATTCGCCTTTCCCATGACATTATCTACGTGTTCTTGGAAAGTTGCACAGGTCACACCTATATTCAAGAAAGGCAGTAGGAGTAACCCACTAAACTACAGGCCTATTTCATTGACGTCTATTTGCAGCAGGGTTTTGTAACATATCCTGTATTCAAATATTATGAATTATCTGGAACAGAATGATATATTGACTCAAGGTCAACACGGATATAGAAAATATCGTTCATGCGAAACACAACTAGTTCTTTATTCACACGAAGTGATGGGCGCTATCGATAAATGTTCGCAAATCGATTCCGTAGCTCTTCATTTCCAGAAGTCTTTTGACACCGTACCTCACAAACGGCTTTTAATCAAATTGTGTGGTTAAGGTATATCGCCCCAAATTTGCGATTGAATAGGGGATTTTCTGTCAGAGAAAACACAGTTCATAGTAATCTATGGTAAGGCATCAACTAAAACAGAGGTGATATCGGGAGTTCCGCAGGGTAGTGTTATTGGTCCTCCGCTGTTCCTTATTTACATAAACGATTTAGGGGAAAATCTAAGTAGCTCTCTTAGGTTGTTTGCAGATGACGCCGTCATTTATCGTCTAGTAAAAACATCCGAAGATCAAAACCAACTGCAGAACGATCTAAATAAGTTATAACTATGGTGTAAAAATTGGCAGTTGACTCTAAATAATGAGAAGTGTGAAGTCGCTAACATGAGAACGAAAAGAAATGCGTTAAAGTTTGTTTACAAGACAAATCAATCAAACGTGAAGGCCGTAAACTCCACAAAATACCTAGGAATTACTATTCCTTCAGTCTTAAACTGGAAAGAACACGTATATAATGTCGTGGGAAAGGCGAACCAGAGACTGCGTTTTATTGGCAGAACCCTTAAAAGATGGAACAGAACTACAAAAGAAACTGCACACACTACGCTTTTCCGTCCTCACTTGGAGTATTGCTGCTCAGTGTGAGATCCTTATCAGGTGAGTTTGACGGAGGATATCGCAAGAGTCCAAAGAAGGACACATCGTTTCGTATTGTCACGGTACTGGGGAGACAGCATTACGGAAATGATGCAGGATCTGGGATGGGAATCATTAAAACAACGGCGCTTATCACTGCGGCATGGGCTACTTATGAAACTCCAATCGCCAACATTCTCCTCCGAATGCGAAAATATATTGTTGACTCCCACTTACATAGGTAGAAATGACCATCAGAATAAAATACGAAAAATCAGAGCTCGAACGGAGAGATTCAGGTGTTCTTTCTGCCCGCGCGCTATTCGAGAATTGCAATGGGAGAAAAATAGTATAATTGTGGTTCGATGAACCCTCTACCAGGTACTTAAATGTGATTTGCAGAGTATCCCATGTAGATCTGGACAATTGTAGCCAATATCTGAATGAAATACATCATCACATGTACATTGATTACAATATCTCACCTGATGACCTAATTGTTTCGTAAAGATTTTTCTTATTCGTACCAAAGGATGAATACCGGCAATTCAGAGGAGCAGGCATGAGTGCATAGATTATGTTCGGGGAGCTGCCAGAGGTGTATGCAGATGACTACCAGCACGAGCGTCGGCCATGCACGCTCCCCGCCTTCCGGTATTGCCGGAAGCAATCAAAACATCCGGCGTCGAACGTGCTGTTACCCAGCCAGCTCTCCTACTGACACCGCATCACTCCGCGACGTCTGTAGCGTCGCCCTTCCGCCGCTCAGCGTCACGAAAGATTACCAAGCGGTGACATCTGACTGGCTCTTTCGACTACTCGGCAACATTTGTGGGTGTTAAGCCTCTTTTTATGCGTCACTGGTGACTGGTTCAGTAGGCCCTGTCACGAATTCCTCTCCTGCGTCAAACTCTCTATTTCAAACTAACACCCTACCTGCTCAATAATTTCGTAGAGGTATCGAAAACGCTGCCTATCTCCTCTTACAGTTTTATATACAGTTCACTTTAGTATCACGAAAGCTATTGCCTGATGTCTTAACACCTGCTCTATCATCCTGGCCCTTCTTACAAGGAAAGTACATGGACTAGAACAAACATATCTTTATGAACGTTTGGTACAGGATCTCTATGTACACCACAATGTGCTGGTGCGTGTCGTTTTTCTGCAAAGCTCTGCAACCATGCTCTAGATAGCACTGTAGATGTAATTGTAGGCCATACGTAAAGCAGATATCTTAACTATAACTTACTTAATAATCATCGTACATGTTCTCTAGGGAATTGTCATCAAAAGCCGTGATGATAGTTGCAACTTTAACCTTCTTCCCGAAAGACTGTTGGTATTCAGTGCAACTGCTTCCATCGCCTCTTCTCGCACTTACCTTAGCACTACCGCTTGCAATGAGTTGTTCGTCATTATCATTCCTATTATCATGAGTTTGTAACAACAGTATCTAATTTATGCTCATATTTCTGTACCATAACAGATACGAGAAAGCATGCAAATGATTCATCTTCTACACTAATACCATCTTCACGAAGAAGGGTTCTTCGTAACTTCATCTCAACTAATCACAATACATTAGCAGGATTGATTATCAATCGCCGCCCCATCTGACGCTTCACCACACAAATGACATCACAAAACGCAACTTCGGAGGCACACTGCACCGTCCCTACTGGCGAACCGACAGGTCAAAGTGCAATGCGGCATGGCACACACAGAGGCCTGTAACGGACGACTGCAGAGTTTTGCTGATGCGGGAGTATGACTAGTGCAATAAGGGATCTTTACATTATCTCTAATACGATTTTGGTGTATATGTGTTCGTTCGAGCCCAAGTACTTTCCTTGTTAGTGTTTTCCGTTTGTTCGGAGAAACCTTTCATTGTCATCAGTCCCCAAACGTTCAATTGTTAGTAAACCTAAGGTACCAATTTGCTGATATAATCGGTCCATAGACTTACGTACTACTAAAACTAGCCGATGCTAAGGTCAACAAGTATTAACATTCATGCGCAAGAGAGGACTCCAACCTACGATGTTAGGCAATCCGCAGCAAGATACCTTAGAACGCGTGGCCATTTCCGTGCGGCCATCAGTTCACATAATCATCAACATTCCTTAGCAGCCTTATTGTATACATATTTTTAAGCTTTTTAACCCTTTGCTACACAGTGGTATTCTCACAATACCACTATTTTATTAGCTTTTCCGCCTTTTAATGTCTTAATGGTATTGTGAGAAAACCACCCATAATTTTATAATTATGTGAAACAAAAGTCTGAAAATAAATTTACATATAAACATTAGTTGACTCTTTTTTACCTTGGTGTGGAGCAATTGTTGATGTTAAGGAAAATTTTATTTGATGTGCAGCAAAGGGTTACATCAAGATCCCATCTTCCCTGGCAGGAGGTGAGTTACTGGCGAAACTGAAGCTGTGAGGAAGGGTCGAAAGGCGTGCCAGGACAGCTCACTTGCTAGAAGACTTTCGAGCGAAAATCAAAGGTGTGTCAGCGATTGATGAGTAATGCATTTTTATTTACGCTTCTGACTCAAGAACTAATTTTTTGATCTTGCCACAACTGTATGCCTACTAAAAAGTGTTACACTACTGTTAATCCCCTGTTTCAATGTTTGAAATTGTACTGGGAGCAGCTTACTCTAACATCTTTCTCTACATGATATACTTTATATTTCATTAAATTATTACTTCCATAGAAATCTCTAATTTGTAACTGAAAACACAGCAGTTCGCTTTTCGTTTTACCTAGTTTTGCTATCCTATTGGTACTAATGATATCAACCCCTCAGTGCCTGAATTAATTTCTATTGCAAGAAAAAGATATTCTGTGCTCAGCATTGGTATGTTAGACTGTTGCAGAGCGGAATGACCGCGTGGTCTAAGGTGTCATTTTAAGGACTGGGCGGCCGTTCCCGCCTGTAGTTCGAGTTTACAAATATTTGAATTTTTTTGTTACACTATTTATAATGCCAAATGCAAAGAACGTTATATGTAGTAGATATAATTAGGTGCGTATCAAATTTGCGGCAACAGGCTTTTGAGAAATATAAGGCTTACAACCATTCAAAGATGGAAATTTTTTATTGAACTTTCTTCTTCTTGTTGTGGTCTTCAGTCCGCAGACTGGTTTGATGCAGCTCTCCAAGCTGCCCTGTCCTGTGCAAGTCTCTTCATCTGAGAATACGTTCGGCAACCTACATCCTTTTGAATCTACTTACTGTATCCGTCCCTCGGTCCCCCTCTACGATTTTTTCCTCATACACTTCCCTCTATCCGTTCTCTTAGTCAGAATATGCCAGAAGCTCCTTTTCTTTCCAATTCTGTTAAGCACCTTCTCACTAGTTACGTGACCCAATTGCTGACGTCATCGGTTCCTAGGCTTACGAACTACTAAAACTAACTGATTCTAAGGTCAGCACTCACTCACACACACACACACACACACACACACACACACACACACACACACACACACACACATTCATGCTCGAGCGAGGACTCGACAACATTTCGAAAGCTTCTATTATCTTTTTGTCTGAACTCCTTATCGTCCACCTTTCACTCCCATACAATGCTATACTCCCGACAAATGCTTTGAGAAAGGACTTCCTAACATTTAAAATAATACTGGATGTCAACAAATCTCGCTTCTTCAGAAAAGTTTTTCTTCCCATAGCCATTATGCATTTTATGTCTCCTCTACTTCGGCCATTCGAAGTTATCTTGCTACCCACATAAAAAAACTCGTGTACTACTTTTATTGCCTCCTTACGTGATCGAATTCCTTCAGCATCGCCTGATTTTCTGACACTACATTCCATTACCCTTGTTTTACTCTTGCTAATGTTCATCTTATACCTTCCTTTCAAGACACTATCCATTCCATTTAATTGCTCTTCCACTTCCTTTATTTCTTCTCCATGAACTTTAATTCCCTCTCCAAATTTCTCCTTCCATTCCTTCACAACTTGCTCATTGTACAGATTGAACAACATTAGGGAAAGACTACACCATGTCTTATTCCCTTCCCTATTACTGCAACCCTTTCATGCCCTTCGGCTCTAATAATGTCTGTCTGTGTTTTGCACAAATTGAATATAAATCTTCGATCCCTATATTTTACCTCTGCTACCTTCAGAATTTGAAAGAGTGTATTCCACTCAACATTGTCAAAAGCTTTCTCCAGATCCACAAATGCTAAAAACGAAAAAGTTTCCTTTTCCTAAAAACTATCTTTTAAGATAAATCTTACTGTATGGCTTCGGGTGATCCTACATTTCTCCTAAATCCGTCTTGCAATAAGTGTTTGTTGTCTGCTGTGACAAAAACACCACATCAGATTTTTGTATTCACATTGCTGAATGTACTTCTATCACGTTATTCAGAGAGTTTCAGAATGTATTACAAACACTGAAACTAAAAAGATTATTATTGTGCAGTATGTAAAGTTTACGGTACACGGTGCCGATGTTGGCAACAACCGTTGAATGCTATTTCAAAACCTAATCGCATAGAATGAGGAGCAAAGTCCTTTGTGTTGACCATGAAATAAATAAATAATTCTGTTCCTTCTCTACGGTTGACAGGTTTTTGTATGTAACGGTACCCTTTTCTTGTCAGTAATTTAATAATCCTTATAAAGCAAACATTTCGTTGCCAATATTGGTACACTACGTCGCCGCAGTCGTAAGTAAAATTTACCCAGTATTCTGTGTTAGTTATGTTATAGTGTCTTCTAGCTAAGCGTCAATATTGGGATTTACTAATAAGAAATTGCATACTACAAGTTATGACGCTATAACTTCGAAATAGCACAAATAGCATTCAAAGGCAGTTCCCTGTATCAGCACAGTACACTGCCACAGCCGTAACTAAACTTTTTGCCCAGTACATTTATATTTTCCGTTTTAGTGTTTGTAATACTTTCTCGCAATAACGTAATAGAAGTATCTTTAACGTGTGCAATGTCAGTACAAAACTTTTTGATGTGGTGTATTTCTCAATCTATATCTATAAATGTGAATATCTGTTCGGTGTACGTTTATCACGTCTGAACCACAAGACATAAAGAGCTATAAATTTGTACAGTTACTAATGTCTACCTGGGCATGGTTTTATGGCGATCTGTTAGCTAATTATCTATCTATCTATCTATCTATCTATCTATCTATCTATATATATATATATATATATATATATATATATATATATATATATATATATATATATATATATATATATTAATGTGAATGTCTGTTCGGTGCACGCATATCACGTCCGAACGACAAGACGCAGAGACTTAAATATTTGTACAGTTACTAATTTATACCTGAGGCAGGTTTTAGGCACGGTTTTATAGCGATCTGATAGATATTTAGTAATTTGAAGAATATAACGCGAGATGCGGAACAATAATTACTCTTTGAAAATTATATTTACTCTTTGAAAATGGTTATATTGGTTGCATTGTTGCTTGAGAGTTGATAATGATAAAAGGGTGGAGTATATTGGGATGGAAAGTTATCGGTGTATATAAAATTTTCTTTCACCTCTGGCAGTACTGCTCATGTGAAAAATACCGAGTAGCATCGTGGTTCGGAGCCCACGCTAAACTGTAGGTCCCCCTATAACTGGCTGGGTAAGTCAGTTCGAAGGTCGGAGGAAGGCAACGGCATACCACCTCCAAACAGGACCATGCCTAGTAAAGCACTGTTGTGTTCAAACCAATCTTCGGATTGTTGACTGCTTTACCTTTTTTATGTGTTAATATTTCGCTCTGCAGCGAAAACTACAGAACGCAAACGAATGGTCTGTGTGTAATTATTGTCCGAAGTCTCCCGTTGTACACCATAGCAGTTCCATGCCGATAGCTATAAGGGGGTGGAAAATATGGTGGTTGAAACTCGTCAAATTATAAAAAAATTCGGACTGAAGGCTAGCGATGACGTTTGAGACTCTATAGCAAGGATGTTACATACAGCGAAACGCGATGCCACAGACCGTATCTTTGGTCTATGCGTGCTACAATGTCTTCAGATCTTTCTCTGTTAAGGATAAGCGCACGAACAAGGAAATATAAGAATAAATAAATAAAGCAGTAAAAAAGAAATATCTTTTAATACATCTCTTTCAAAAAACAAAACGTAGATTTGAGGTTATCTATCATAATTAATCAATCAACACGCGGGCGGAGCCGCGGGTTTTAGCTAGTGTACTATATAAGACACACATTGTCCTCTAAAAACTATATGTGTTGGGATGTTTTGCTGTGTAATGATATTTCGCGGCTGCGAACTCCCTACAGGCAGCTTCTCTGGTAAGAGGTAGTTCTTATAAAAGAGCTATACAAAAATTTACGTTCGAATATCACAGACGATTTCTACTATTGAATATTTTTTCAAGTCATAATAATAAATAATATTTACTTACAAAACATAACTGTGGGCTCGGTCCGGGTTCCCAGTTTTCGCGCTGACAGATAACGATACACTTTTTTTCTTCTCTCAGAATAAAAAAAAAAAAAAAATGTTCAAATGTTTGTATAGTTTATGGGACTTAACTACGGGGTCATCAGTCCCTAAACTTACAAACTACTTTTGAACTAACTAAGACTAAGGACGGCACAAATATCCATGCCTGAGGGGGGATTCGAACCCCCGACCGTAGTGGCCGTGCAGACCGTGACTGAAGCGCCTCAGTCCCCTCGGCCACCGCGGCCGGCTCTCTCAGAATCTCTCAAGAAAGTAACATTCTGTAGCCACCCCTGGAATGATTTGAACAGTTTATGGCAACACAACCACCCATAATGTCGTGCTAAAATGCCGTGATGCAAATCCTATACAACCGCAGTATGTTTAACTTACGAGCTACGGGAATAAAAATGGCGGATGCGTCAGCTCGTTCTTATAAGAGCTCTACCGCTGCCCGTAGCATCATTTCTTACGGAACGTTTCGTCACTCGCCCCGTACGCGCACCAAATCATATTGACAGTCATTATTCAAATACAAGCCAACATATTATTTGCTCATGGCAGGGAGCGATCTTATAAATGTATTTTGTGAATAATGAAATGCCAAGATCGCGGTATTTCGTCTTTATAACAGATGACCGGTTTCGATGTACACAGACATCATCTTCTGGTCTCTGCACTAAATCGTAACATTATTACAGAAATGCTTATTGTAACCAGTTGGATAGTACTAGTGGGTTGTCACACATTAAAATATGCCGTTTGGTTGTCAGATATAAAACTGGTGTAGTCATATATACATAAAGAACCACCATATTGTACAGTTGTGAGTGACAACAAGCTACTAACAGGCGGTGTTGTGATCACTGAACAGTTGTAAGGATTTCACATACAATAGTGCACTCTAGCGGCATGTTAAGGTAACTTTATAGTGGTCACAACACCGCCTGTTAGTAGCTTGTTGTCACTCACAACTGTACAATATGGTGGTTCTTTATGTATATATGACTACACCAGTTTTATATCTATAGAATATTTATAGAATAATATTACCCTCATAATGTACAACAACAACAACAAACTCTTAGAATATAAATTAAACACATACAAAAAAAAAAAATTAAACAAAACATCTATGTAATAAACACACATAGAATTAATGTATGACAAACCACCAGAACTATCCAACTGGCTACAATGTGCATTTATGTAATAATGTTATAATTTAGTGCAGAGACCAGAAGTGATGTCTATGTACATCAAAACCGGTCGTCTTGGCATTTCATTATTCACAAAATACAAGCCAACGTCGTTTTAAATTTTTATCTTTCCGCAGAATTAAACGTAGTATGCGATTTTTTATCACAGAAATATCTGTGTTTCTTGAACTTTTTATTATTATTATTTTTTTATTCGGACAGCAAAGAAAAGTAGCAATAAGTAAAGAAAGTGCGCCTCGGTTGCACAGTGGTAGAGTGCCAAACTACAAATCCAAAGGTCGCGGGTTCGATCCCCGCCAGGTCGTAGGATTTTTATCTGTGACTTTCCACTTCTTTCACCTCTGGCAGTATTGCTCATGTGAAAAATACCGAGTAGCACCGTGGTTCGGAACCCACGTTAAACTGTAGGTCCCCTTATAACTGACTGGGTAAGTCAGTTCGAAGGTCGGAGGAAGGCAACGGCATACCACCTCCAAATAGGACCATGCCTAGTAAAGCACTGTGGTGTTCAAACCAATCTTCGGATTGTTGACTGCTTTTTTTTTTTTTTTTTCTTTTTCTTTTAAGTAAGGAAAACGCGAAATTTTTGTGTCTAATCCACATATCGATGTAAACAAGAGAGGAATGCAAGCTCAAAGTAGCACGCTCCAAGGCTCTATGCCGGACACTTCTAAAATATTTCACTAAACTCGAACAACACTGTTCGCATAAGCTACGTGTTGTGTTTAGCATTCGCAGGGAATGAAAATGGCGGATGCGTCAGCGTGTGTTTTTAAGGAGCTCTAGACAGCGGCGTCAGTTGTGGAAACAGCAGGGCCCGCTGGCCTGTTATGTGGCGGTGTCCCGTTACGGAAAGAGCCGAGCTAGCGCCCGGCTAATAGCAGCCTTTGAAGTCCAGCTGGCCGTGGCGCCCCGCCACTCGACACGACACGACACGACACGACACGACACGCCAGGTTCCGCGCACGCTGACGCTGTTGACGCCGCAGTTGACGCTGATGCAGGCCCTCGGCTGACGGCGGCGTCAGCGGGAACCGCGCCGTCGAGGGCCTGTGCGTGCAACCACAGACAAATATATACAGACGGGAAACTTCCGTAAGGGTCCGGTCCTACGCTCCGGGGTGCGGGGAGGGAGGGTTTCCAGCAGTTTCGTAAGATGTCCCATGATGGCGCTGCGGTCAGAAGCAGCTCTTTAAACTGGCCAGAGCATGCGGCAGGTAGCGGCTGTCCCCACCACCACCTCCCCTCAAACGCCAGCAAGCTGGACACAGCCGTGGCCTCGTGGCAGGCGGCACGAGCTCTCCCCTCAGCCTCCCCTCCACGCTACCCTCTGACGTGCGAGAGGCACCCTAAGCCAGCGATCTGCCTGACACCTGCTAGCTACTCTGTGGTGCAACACCACCTACAAGACGAGACCTTACAACAGGCCGTGCCTACGTCACACTTAGAGGCCCCGGCCGCCATCTGACTGGCCGGCCGCTGCGCGGCGTTGGGCGTGCCCCAGCGGTCAGCCAGTGAGGTGGCGGCCGGGGCCTCTAAGTGTGACGTAGGCACGGCCTGTTGTAAGGCCTCGTCTCTAGGTGGTGTTGGTGCGTGCGTGCCTCTCGCGCCGCTGCGTCTCCGCGAGCAATAGTCCAAGCATTAGACTGCACTGACGTGTTTTAAGAAAAAAGGTGGAAAAAAGGCACAGATCTGAACCAATTATCAACTGTTGTATTAAGATTAGTTTCGTGGACTGCCTCAGACAAAGTTCTCACTTAATAGGATGGTATTAGTTCTTCATTTGGGGGTTTGAATGTTCCTATATATCACTATATGCAGGAACATTTAAACCCCCAAATGCTTTTAGCATATAGAGTGTTTTAACATCGTTCATCATAACAACCTTCAGGCCATATTTTCGGGCTTGTTTCTCGTGTACACTCTAAATGAAAACCTAATTCTAAATCCTAGAAGCTGTTCATTTGTTGCTAAGTACTCTGACGGTATATACAAGGATTTACAGTTCTCTGCAATTTTTTTTCCAAATACCACGTATGGCTGCAAATGTGTCTGTCGATTGCCTTTCTTGTCTTGTGGCTTTGTCATCAAATCGCAAGGCATAATGATATAAATTTGGAACAGTTCAAAGACGTAGTCAGCGGTAAATAGATGATAAAAAAGCCACAGCCCACAGTTATACTAAATTTGCGAGGCAAACTCGTTGTACGCCAGACAAAATAAACCAAAAAGTGGCCAAAGTGATGGCTTTGTTTTGTACTAATTTCTTGGACTTTTCATTCTATTTCTTGATTTACAACTTCGCCTAAGATTGTATATTAGTAAATTCCAAGATGAGAAAGTACTACTCACTTCCTTAGCCAGTCCTTTCTCTCCAGGCAAGTGTGTGACCAAATTTATCGCTAGTATTCGGCCTCGTCGCACGGTCTCATGAACGCTCCATGTATCTTCACTTCTTCCAAAGCTAACGACTTCATTTTTAACTCTTGCAAGTGGCACTGAAACATTCAAAAGTCCAGGCACTAAGTTACTGTTACTTTAATTTTGTGATGGTTCAGGGTCAGCTTCTTCATTGGCGATTTCTTCGTCAGAAAAGTCACTTTCTTCAAACACAAAGTCTAGATCTTCCTCTGTTTCATCTCTACCAAAAATATCAACACTTTGATTATCGCTGCCCTGGTCCATGAGCAAGTCTTTGATATTATTACTTCCTAAAGCCATATTATCACGAAAAGTAAAGTAACAGTCACACTGAGGTCTTTAAAATCCCACTATGAGTACGTAAAGGACACACCGGGTGTACGACACCCTATTCGAAAAACAATAAAGGTTTGTGACTCTGAGAAAGTGCAGTAAACAATTACAGTGGTCAGTGGCTGTAAGGAATGGTACCAACTGAATTTAGAGTGGGACCAAAATTTCCTTCTCGCTATAATGTGCAACTATGGAAAAAAATAAAATTTCCTGGGATGTTTAACACCAAGTTTTATCTCTTTAAGGTTTTCCACCGTGCGTCCGTAGTCAGGTCGGAAAATTTGTAACATGAATCACAGGAGAACAAATCACATTTCTTTTTTTCTTTTTTGTGGAACAAGGTGTTTGAAGTACCATCGCCATCGGCGATTTATACTTTTTATTATAATTTAGAATGGGTTACAATAACGTTATACATGATAAACTTTGTGGGGTTAGTTTATAATGGCCATTCATTAAGTCCGGAAGGGAGTAATTATGAACTTTTACAAATTATATTATTACATTGAGATTGTCAAGTTGCCACCACGGAAGTGGTATCGTCCTGTACAAGATTTGAATGTCGTGGTTGGAGTCCCTTGGTTTGTCGATTTTTTGGTATATCTTCGTGGTCCTTTTACGAATTTCCTCTAGAGTAGTATTAATTTGTAGTGCTTGATGTAATGCGACGTTCCGTGTGTAACGATCAGCTGTAAGGATCCATCATAGTGTTTTCTTTTGTAGAACTTGCAGGCGTTCTGCTTGAGTTTTACTGGCAAGTCCCCAAACTGAGCTGCCGTAGAGAATCTTAGATAAAATCGTAGCTTTTAAAGACGTAATTTTGCGCCGATGCTCAAATCCGTGCTCAACAAGAATGGCATATGCCTTGGATCTCAGGCTTTCGACGTGTTTGAGTGAGAGGAAAAGTTTATCTAGGGTAACTCGTAGATGTTTAACCATGGTTTTCCATGGAATCTCCTGACCGTTGAGTCTTAGGTTGGATGGCATCTGTGGTTTTTGTTGAAGCAAATAGCTATCGTTTTCGCTAGATTGAGGTGAACTTTTTTGAACTTACACCACTCTGCGATTGTGTCCAGTTGTCGTTGGAGTCTTGCAATGTTTGTTCTGATATGTCTCCTGCAGGTTACAAAAGGCGTGTCATCGGCAGATCGTGCACTTTACACTCCTTCAACTGTCAGAATGTCGTTAACGTACGCTTTGAATAAGACTGTGGCCAGTACTGATCCTTGTAGCAGTCCGGTTAGACCAGGTCGGGTGTCCGATGATTGGCTATCCACTGTAGACATAATTTTCCGGTCTTCCAAATACACTCCTGGCCACTAAAATTGGTACATCAACGTGCTACAGACGCGAAATTTGACCAATAGGAAGAAGATGCTGTGATATGCAAATGATTAGCTTATCAGAGCATTCACACAAGGTTGGCGCCGATGTGCTACGTGCTGACAAGAGGAAAGTTTCCAACCGATTTCTCATACACAAACAGCAGTTGACCGGCGTTGCCTGGTGAAACGTTGTTGTGACGCCTCGTGATAGTGGGAGGAATGCGTACCATGATAAAGGTCGGATTGTAGCATAGCGCGATTGCGGTTTATCGTATCGCGACATTGGTTGCTGCTCGCGTTGGTCGCGATCCAATAACTGTTAGCAGAATATGGAATCGGTGGGTTCAGGAGGGCAATACGGAACGTCGTGCTGGATCCCAACGGCCTCTTATTATTAGGAGTCGAGATGACAGGCATGTTATCAATATAGTTGTAACGGACCGTGCAGCAACGTCTCGATTCACAAATCAAAAGGTGGTGACGTTTGCAAGACAACAAGCATCTGCACGATCAGTTCGACGACGTTTGCAGTAGTCTGGACTATCAGCTCTGAGACCATGGCTGCGGTTGCCCTTGACTCTTCATCACAGGCAGGAGCGCCTGAGATGGTGTACCCATCGACGAACCTGGGTGCACGAATGGCAAAACGTCATTTTTTCGGATGAATCCAGGTTCTGTTTACAGCATCATGATAGTCGCATCCGTATTTGGTGACATCGCGGTGAATGCACATTGGAAGCTTGTATTCGTGATCGCCATACTGGTGTATCACTGGCGTGATGGTATGGGTTGCCATTGGTTACACGTCTCGGTCACCTCTTGTTCGCATCAACAGTACTTCGAACAGAGGCCGTTATATTTCAGATGTGTTACGGCCCGTGGCTCTACCCCTCATTCGATCCCTGCGAACCCTACATTTCAGCAGGATAATGCACGACCGCACGCTGCAGCTACTGTATGGTCCTTTCTGGCTACAGAAAACATTCGACTGCTGCCCTGGCCAGCACATTCTTCAGATTTCTCAACAATTGGAAACGTCTGATCAATGGTAGCCGAGCAACTGGCTCGTCACAATACGCCAGTCACTACTCCTGATGAACTGTGGTATCGCGTTGAAGCTGTACACGCCATCCAACCTTTGTTTGATTCAATGCCCAGGCGTATCAAGGCCGTTATTACGGCCAGAGGTGGGTGTTCTGGGCACTGATTCCTCAGGATCTATGCACCGAAATTGCGTGAAAATGTAATCACTTGTCCGTTCTAGTATAATATATTTGTCCAATGAATACCCGTTTATCACCTGCATTTCTTCTTGGTGTAGCAATTTTAATGGTCGATAGTGTAGCTTGTAATGTTCCACATAGCAGTCCTGGATGTTTGTTTGTTCGTGGAATTTCCCGATAAGGAGTTCTCTTCAGGCTTTAACACATTTCTCCCAAATCACCGCCCTTTTTATATCTTGTGTAAGCAATTCTAGCGCTATGTGTATCCTTGGATATCGCTGTGAAATGAGATCCGTCACCTCAATGTATTTAAACAGTTCGTAATTTCGCCAACTTATTTATTTATTTATTTATTTTTATGGGACTTAACTACCGGGTCATCAGTCCCTAAACTTACAAACTACTTATGAACTAGCTAATCCTAAAGACGGCACAAATATCCCTGTCCGAGGGGGGATTCGAACCCCCGACCGTAGCGGCCGTGCAGACCGTGACTGGAGCGTCTCAGTCCCCTCGGCCACCGCGGCCGGCTCGCTAACTTATGTTGATCAGGTGAAAACCAAGCTCAGCACCAACATGTAGAGGGAGGTAACAGGTGTTATGAATCTGCTGGCACTGTGAGAGTAGAGAAATCTGGAGCTATGTGGTGCGTTGTTTACGCGTGGAAAGCGTCGGCAGACAGGAACGCAGAGCCCTGGCGGGGTCGCCGCGCAGGCATTCCGTCACGGGCCAGCCGGCGCGAGCGCGGGTCAGGGAAAGTGCGCCCCGCCGCGCCACCGGAAGTCCGCCCACCGGAAGTGACGCCGTATCTGGCGCACACAGCTGCAGCGGTACCCGCGAGCGACACGCCCCCAGCAACCTGCTCTGCACTGTACATGCGCATGCACCAGTCCGTGCCTGGCATCGATCAGCTGAGGCAGTGGTTGGTCAGCAGCCAGGCTCACTAATTTATTTCTCTCAACCCACTGAACCGTCATTGTTTTCGTCATCACACACAATTTTCCCCCACTTGACCTTACACACAGAACGTTTACTAGGGCTCCACCTCCGAATATTGACGAAGGTTACCGAACTCCTACGAAGCCGGATCGGGTGGAAACTATCCGAGGCATATTTGTATACATATTTCTTCGTTTTTTGGCCTCGTTTCCCGCAGTTACAGTTATACAATTTTTATAGATTAGGGACCGTCTTATGCAACTGTAAATTAGTCTACTTTAGACCAGACGCGTTTCGCTTTATTCTAAAGCATCTACAGTGGTCAGCTGTACAAGAAATGTTTTGTATTACATTATTTGTTTGAGTTTTTAACTAAACTCGATCGGTAACAGTTCTCATGCAATTGGATTGTTTTGATTCTGAATAAATTGGACTATTAATATTACTCACGAATTTTTTATGTTTCCTTCTTCATGTGTGGTTTTGAGCACACATGACCGTCTTATGCAACTGTAAATTAATCTACTTTAGACCAGACGCGTTTCGCTTTATTCCAAAGCATCTTCAGTGGTCAGCTGTACAAGAAATGTTTTGTATTACATTATTTGTTTAAGTTTTTAACTAAATTCGATCGGTAACAGTTCTCATGCAATTGGATTGTTTTGATTCTGAATAAATTGGACTATTAATATTACTCACGAATTTTTTATGTTTCCTTCTTCAAGTGTGGTTTTGAGCACATTGTCACTTGCTGTCACTACTTATATTTACACTTTTTTACAGTAACATTACTTGCGAAAGTTTTTGAAAAATAGCCATTTCTGTGGCCTGGCAGGCTCTGTATGTCGTTTGTTTTGTTTGTTTATTGTCTGTGAGTGTGTTCTTTGCTTTCGAGTTCTTTGGTTCGTGCTGTGAGGTGTGTATTTGTTCGTTTCTGTCAAAGCAGGCGTCTGCTAGCAACTTTGTGTGTGATGTTCTGAGTGTATTGTATGTTTATAAATATGATTTTAGTTCAACTAGCGACAAGCAATTTTCTCACGCTGACCCTATTAGCTGGGCCTCAGCGTCTACCACCGCTTCGCCGCAGTGCTTTGCACGATAGTGGCGCTTGTTGATATGTTCGTCAAGGTCTATGCGTGGGCACCATTAACTGAACTTTTCGGACAGATCTTGTATGTGTCGTTAGAGAAAATGTCTTGGCCTGTTTCTGTGTCATAATTGAGGATGAAAGTTTCGCCTCTTGTTGTTGTTATCTGTATCTGCAATAAAGCAACCTGAACTTACACCGCAGATTTTTACAGTTCAAAATGTTCAAATGTTTGTATAGTCTATGGGACTTAACTACGTGGTCATGAGTCCCTAAACTTACAATCTACTTATGAACTACTTACGAACTAGGACGGCACAAATATCCATGCCCGAGGGGGGATTCGAACCCCCGACCGTAGTGACCGTGCAGACCGTGACTGGAGCGCCTCAGTCCCCTCGGCCACCGCGGCCGGCTTTTACAGTTCCGGCATATTTTTCTGATGAGAGTGAGTAATGACAAATCGTTTACAACCTAGATCATTTCTGGTTAAAATGTTTACTGTTAATAAACTGTCTGGAATTGGTGAGTTCTCATGTTGCCCTTCCAAACCCGAAATAAGTTTTCACTGCCTACAGTGAAGAATTTCACAGATCATCCCAAATTATCACTGCATCAACACTCACAGTATTCAGACCACAAAATCCTTCTCTGTGGTTCAATTTATAGCTGTCGAAAAGAAAACACACTATACATTACAAAGATTATTGGCAACAGGTCACAAAATATGTCAACTTGCCATATTTTTCTCTTCTACAACTTTATCTTGAACAACACAGCCTAGCAATATATTAGCCTGCACAGATGGTATCCAGTTGACGACACAGTGAACAAGTACGTTTAAGCCAGAAATTCCATCCCTGGCTACACATTCAGAAGTTATGGTTTTTTTGCTACCGTAGTGCAGAGTTGCAGAATTCGAATGAGGGATTAACTGGCCCTTTTCCAATACCCTTCTCCTACTCATCAAAAGTTCCCGAATTTGAGTGTGCCCGATTTAACATTTTTTTTTTCTACAAATAGTACACATTCACTTTTAAATGCCAACTCGGAAAAATAAAGACGCATGTTACTTGACAACACAAACCACACACCTAGCCGTAGCGATAAAAAGTCACGTTCCATTTCACGTAGAGCCGCGGCGGAGCAGCCGAGCGCATTGAGGCGCTATGCTCCGATGCGCGAGGCCGTCCTCAGTAGGGGGTTCGAATCCCCCCTCAGGCATGGATGTTTGTGTCGTCTTTAGTACGAGGTAGTTCATAAATAGTTTGTAAGTTTAGGGACATGACCCTGCAGTTAGGTCAAACTTTTCAAACATTTGAACATTTGAATTTCACGCAATTAAAATGCCTCTTTTTGTCATTTCTGTATTAGGAAATAACGGCCGAGGTAAATTCTACCTAAAATCGTTACATTATTTTCATGGACAATAAAGCATAAGGTCAAATAAATTATATAAAAAATCTGCGATTTACATACAAAAGAGTTCAAATTTCATGAAATCGCTATACGCCCGCCATATTTGAGGAAAACAATGTTACATTTTTTGTGGTAAACGCTATTAATATTATATTGCATTAAAAGTTATAATATAGAAAAGCAATGTAATCATAAATGTAAATTACCCTTTTATCTTTCAATCGAAATCTGTCTTAGTGTAAAGTTAATTGCCTTCCTGCACTTATTTGAAGAGTAATTAAAATTGCAAGACGGCCTTCCTCACACCTGCATTGTAGTAAGTAATGTTTAGTCTTCTGTCACTCCATTTAGTCCAAAATCAAATGTTCAAATGTTAGTAAATCTATCGGACCAAACTGCGTGGTCATCAGTCCGTAGCTTACAAACTACTTAAACCTAGGTAAACTAACCTACGGACAAACACACACACCCATGCCCCAGGGAGGACTCGAACCTCCACGGCGAGCAACCGCGCGCTCCGCAGCGAGGTGCTTTAGACCGCTCGGCTACTCCACCACGGCCATTTAGTCCAACTGAAAGCTGAACAAATTTTACATAACTTAATCTTGACATTTCATTATACCTAAGGGACCTAAATGCTTAGGTCGTCAGTCCCTAGACTTACTTATTACTTAAATTAATTAATGCTAAGAACAACGCTCGCGGACCGCGGTGGAGTAGCCGAGCGGTCGAAGGCGCCTCGCTAGGGAGCTATTTTTTTTTCTTTTTTTCTTATTCATGTTTAATGTTTTTCAGATCTCTGACAGGTCTTGTAAGCTTAGTCAACTTTTTACCGTTTTCTCATACGTCGGTAAGGAAGTTATAGTGTTTAATTAAGCCCATGATGGTAACTAGTAGCTCTTTGAGGCATGGGACCGGTGCAAGTTCTCACTGCGCGAAACTTTACAAGACGCATGTTCTCCTAGTTTACGTGACTTACTGCCAGGTTAAAATTTACCCTTAGCTTCTATAATGCAGTCTCTCGGTGGAGTGATTACTGATGTAATAAGATAATGAAACTTCTTTCCTCTGTCAAATCTAAAAATCTGTAGACCCAAATAATTTTAAAATTTCTTCGTAAATTTCTGTTTGATTATATTACGTAGTGTGTGTTCTTACCCCATACTGCAAGCATTTTTTCTGATTGGGCATCTCAGCTTTGATACATTTAGAGAACGGCATTTTCAACCAGGCAGGTACTACAAAATAGGACACTACACAGCTCCACTCACCCTATTGTGTGTGATATCAACATTTTTAAAAATGTGATTCCTTAATTTTTCTCGGCGTATGGCGTATTCAAAAAATCTTCTAGTGTGCAGTCAGGTATGAAAGTCGGCATCGGCCGATATTTCGGCAGGAGCACTCCCTGCAATTCTCAAGGCAATATTGCATCGAGGGAGCAATGTGCAACGACGTCTAGAACCTCGGTTCTCAATGACAACAGGAAGACAACACACACCGAGCAAGCAAGCACACGACCAAAGATGAAAACCAACAGCAATATCGATAATAGACATTAGTTCTCAACGGGTAAGGTGGCATTAATTTTGTCCCTCTGTTCTTCTAAAAGTGAAAGAGCAGGATTGTATGCAGAATTCAAACGAAAACCTCCATTCCTATCAGTAGGATATCCGCTAGTTTTATTTCAACCGCTTCTAAGATGTTTTTAAACCTTTTGGACCAAACTGCTATGGTCATCAGTCCGTACACTTACAAATAACTTTAACTTACACTAAGGACAGCACACACATCCGTACCCGAGGGTACGACGGTGAGCAACAGCGCACTCCGCAGCAAAGCGCCTTAGAACGCTCGGCCACAACTCCGCGGCTCTGGAAATGCATGCCAAATTTTCCGTTTTGTTGTATTCCATCGTGTGACCTGTGTCCAAGCAGTGTTCGGCAACAACAGACTTGTTATATTGCTGCAAACGCATGTGACATTTATGCTCAATATATCGGTCTTCGACGGTCCTAATTGTTTGACCAGTGTTTGACATACCACAGCTGCTTGGAATACGGTAGACACCTACCGGGTCTGAGACGATATGCGCCCTATGCACTAAGATACGTAGAACCCCTTCACGCTGAGCTGGGTGGTGATCTCTATCTGCCTGCAGATACAAATCTTTGTAAGTTAGTTTCCTATAAACAGCATGTCCCAACCTTCCTACTAACCAACACATCATGGAAGTGAAGGCAACTATTCTTTTCCACCTTCCACCTCCATGG
The DNA here is from genome assembly GCA_026315105.1 of Locusta migratoria. Classification (NCBI taxonomy): domain Eukaryota; kingdom Metazoa; phylum Arthropoda; class Insecta; order Orthoptera; family Acrididae; genus Locusta; species Locusta migratoria. The sequence goes on along the minus strand of CM048744.1, from coordinate 212,315,477 downwards.
TAAAACAGATGTTAGGGTGGATTGAATTTAGATGTTCCAAAAAATTATTCATATTCAAATTATCATGAGGCCAAATAACAAACGTATCGATTACATATATGAAAGGAAAAAAAAAAAAAAAAAAAAAAAAAAAAAAACATGTTTTAATGCCACTGACTCCAACGCACTTTCTGCAAAGTCCTCTATGAATAAAATAGCTATAATAGTCAACAAGGGACTTCCCATCGCAACCCCATCTTTCTGTCATTAAATAAGAAGTAGGTAGAAGTCATGACGAAATAAATTCTTAATTCAGTACCAAACCTAGCCTCAATTAACAGCAACGAATCACACAGATGAACGCGAATGCAGAGAGAAATTACATCAAAACAGACAAATATCAGTCATTCAAATGCACTCCTTCCAATTGACGTAGGAAAACTGCAGAGTTCTTAATGTGATGCTTATAGTGTCTCACAAGTGGACTCAACGAACCAGAAAGATGTTTTGTTACGCGATATGTCGGAACACCTAACGCAATGGGTGTAAGAAGACATCCTTCCCTATGAACCTTAGGAAGGCTATGTAACGTATGAGGTACGGCGCTATAGGAATTAAGGCTTTTATTCCTGTGACCAGAAACTTTTCTTAAGGAGATTATTAGTCTTCTTCTCAACACTTTTCTAGAGTCAGCAGCACTCCTGTGATAAGATGAATCAGAATGTAAAGACTGCATATGTTAACATTATCCTGCTTGTTTAAAACAGCAGTATCATTTCCCTTCTCCGCAAGTATAATAATAATAGGTGGACGCACCCTAGTCAATTCACGACAAGCTTCCCTCCTGACATCCTCTGTAGAGTGTTAAGGTAGTTTAAAAACAGCCTGTTCGATAGAACTGATAAAATCAACGACAGGTAAACGGTTAGGCGTCGGTGCAAAGTTCAAACCTTTTCCCGGCATGGATAAATCTGCGTCGCCAAGGTTTTCTCTGTGAGATTAATCACAGATCGTGTAGTTGCAGAAACATTCTCCGAACTAGTCATTTATGACTTATTGCGTAAAAATTATAAGTAATATAGCGGCTGTGACACATAAGTACATTGTTTAAATGTCTTTATTTTAAAAATCCTCATATACAACGTCTGATATTACTATTACATAATTCTGTCAAAATTTAATCTAAAATTTATTATTACTAAAAGCTTACATACTCTCATATGATCTTTATATTTCACTACTTTAGCATGGTATTTGGGCTGAACTTCATGACGTCTATTTGGACAGCCATGTGCTCTCACATATTTTCAGATTTACAATAAACTATTTCCCAATATCATATTATTTATTTAATTTTGACACTAATCAGATAATCCACTATGTACTCAGATGTGTCTCGTGGACCTATGTTTATGTTTCCACTAGTGTATCAAAAACATTACAGTTTCAATTTGGCATTTTGTAAGACAAAATAAATTATTTTACGAAATATTCTCAGTTGCTGATCCTAAACCATCATTACGATGAACTTTCATCAATTTGGTATGTTATGTTCAGAAAATGGAGTGGTAAATATGTTCAACCCAGAGAGCGCTGACGTCCTTCCAGAAGGACGAGAACGGAGCTTAATATTTTATTCTTGTCTGTAAGAATTCATGCATAGTCTCATATTTTATTTCTTTGAATCGCCTGCTCCCATAGCAGATTAATTTTAACTTGTATTGTTGATTGCAAAGTGGTTGGATACAGCTTCAAAGTTGAGGTTCATACAGAAGATACTGAAGACCTTTTCGTAGTTGGATTTATATTACTTGAACTTTGCTCAATTTTTGACACATTTATATGAATATATTTCATTTTAAAAGTTGTATCAATAATAATGATTCATCAGATTAGAATTATAAAAAATTCAGTTTGACATCATTCCAGAAAGAATGGCAGTATTGCAAAACTAATGGCGTGATTGTGAAAAACATCTGATATGACGATCTTGTGCAGTCATTTGAAGTTAATTTACCATACACTGCATGGTGTTGCCAATGGCAACGCACATTTTATTACCTTTTCAGACATATTTGTTGTTGACAAGTGGCAACAATGGAGTCTGTTCTAAGCATTTAGTTGATTGTTTCCTCTAGAAGGCAGCGCAGTCACGAATTGAGGAGAAATGCAACGAAGAGCGCTCCAGCGGATTATACTCACTGTTGAGCATTAAAGTAATTACAAACTGATACGACTTCTGTCAAGTGAAAAAAAATGTTACAGTCATCTAATCGGAGTAGAAAACATGCGGCCTCCCGCATCGGAGGTTCCAATCCTCCCTCGGACATGGCTGTGTGTGTTGTCCTTAGGTTAGTTGAACTTAGTTTATGTAGTTTGTAAGACTAGGGACTGATGACCAACGTAGTTTGGTCCCATAGAATTACAAACATTTGAACATTTGTTGTTAATGGCAACAGGTAAATAATGACTTTCACATTTTTAAATGAGTTATATAATTTTTTAAATATTTTTTCCCTGTATAGATGAACATTTTCTACGACAAAATAAAAAATCATGCTGTGTAGAGTTAATATTGTCTGAGAAAAAAAAAAAAAAATTAAACCAATAATAATTCTGTGCTATCTGGGTTAAATTTGGCTGTAGGCCTTGTCTGCTAGATATCACACTTCACGGGTGATATCATTGCGATCACTCTGTGGACATACTGTACACATTCGTTGGAATGACATTCACTAGAGCGTTTAACTACGCGTCTCGTGGCACAGAGTTTCGTGCATAGGATAAAGGGAACGAGCTGTGCCCTATAACTTCGCTGCTCTGGTCTCAGGTGCGTGGGTGGCTGGCGACACACCTCCCCCCTCCACCACTTTTCTCCCCTCCAATCCCTTTCCCTCCCCCCTTCTACCTCGGGACACGGGGGGAGGGCGGAGCTCAAATTGCGCCTAATTGAGCGACAAACTAGGCCGACACCAGTTTAGTCGGCCGCCGGCGTTTCCAGACCCACTTACACAGGTCCTGGTCTCCATCCTCTCTGCAGTGCTGTGCGTTCGTGCTCCAGTGTTACCAGTCTAACGCAGATGAAAGGGGACAAGTAAAACTGGGTTTGAACATGACTCGAACTGTTCAAAAAATTTACGTCACATGTAGGGAAATCTCGGGAAATGTTCGAACATTCGATCACGACGCTATCTAGTAATGTCAGGAGGTACTATCTCTACCATTTACAACGATGGTATTCATAAATCTTTTCTGTGCCGTGCAGTATCCGATTTATAACGTAGATAGGGTGTCATTAATGTACTGTGGGGATTAATAAGTGTGAAATGGAGAATTTTGTAACTTCTAGGGTGCAGGTCATTAGTAAAAACAGTAGCGAAAATATGCTATAAGGAAACGATAGCAATCGCCATTACAGTTTATTTTTATATGACTAATTTCCGTTATTGGGTATTACATTTCTAATGTTTTCCCTATTTCATCTCTTTTAATCTTATTTTCAAGGTGATTAAAAGGTGTTAACATTTTTCGCTGTTATTGTATCTATGAACAGGGAATGGAATTGTCGTCTTTTATAATCACATTAAATGTAATTTCTACTTATGGAGGTTCACACTTTTTTCCTTTGAATGTTAGCCTTCAGTAAAGTGTTGCAGTAGATCTGTTATAGTAGCAGATATTTTATCAATGGATCATATCTTGCAGTGATACCATGCAGGTCGTGTATGCACTATTAAAAAATACAGTTTTCATAGTTATGCCCTAGTTTTCTATTACATATACTTGTACTACCTATGAAATTAGTTCTAAGCAAACTTCAAAATTTCCCGCGTATCGTTTGCAGATATGCAGCGCGACTCATTTATGATCTGAGTGTTCGAACAGTTCGATACTGTATCGAGTTCTCTGCTGTATCGGGAAATCCCGAACATGTTCTAACGCGAGTATCATTTGCCCAGCCCTAGGGACAAGTGAATGCTTTGTTCATTTGATTGTCCGTCACAGGTGCAAATTATGATTTTATTGCTCGTAACCTGCTTCGAATTTTATATGCATCATCACACCAGTGCCGTAACAGCATCTACATCGGATACTCTGCAAATCACATTTAAGTGCCTGGCAGAGGGTTCATCGATCTACCTTTATACTATTTATCTTTCATCCTATTCTGAAATAGCGCGCGGGAAGAAAGAATACCTGAATCTCTCCATTCCAGCTCTGATTTCTCGTATTTTATTCTGATGATAATATATACCTATGTAAGTGAGAGTCAACAATATAGCTTGGCATTCGGAGGAGAATGTTGGCGATTGGAGTTTCGTAAGTAAACCAGGCCGTAGCGATAAACGTCGTTATTGTAATTATTCCCATCCCAGGTTCTCTATAATTTCCGTAACGCTGTCTCCCCTGCATCGTGACAATACAAAACGGGCTGCCCTACTTTGGACTCTTTCGATGGCTTCCGTCAAACCCACTTTATAAGGATCCCACACCATGCAGCAATATCCCAAGTGAGGACGAACAAGCGTGGTGTATTCAGTCCCCCCCCCCCCCCCCCCCCCCCCCGGTAGGCGGAGTTGCGTTGCGATATCGATGTTGGTGATGAGCGAAGTTTAGTAAGTGGATTTATTTACCACACACTGACGGACTTAAAACTACGAATCATAAAAGTTTTTCGGTGGTTGGGGAACAGTCTGGCCCGGTCTGTTTGCTACTGAAGTCAAGACTGTCAACAGCTATGAATTTCAAGTGCTCAAGTGATAATTATTAATGAGGAAAATTCATTAATTGATTATTTTTTGCCGATTAATGCTGCGATCAGAATCGAAGCAATCTGGAAGCAGATACAGTATGCTGTACTGTGAATAGTAAGGTTCTTGGTAGGTTATAATAAAATTCACCCATGGTTAATGTGATTAACGATTTCAGACATACGGCAAGTTATACCGGGTGATCAAGAAGTCAGTATAAACTTGAAAACTTAATAAATCACGGGATAATGTAGATAGAGAGGAAAAAATTGACTCACATGCTTAATGGCATGGGGTTTTATTAGAACCGAAAAAAAGTTCAAAAATGTCGGACTGATGGCGCTTCATCTGATCAGAAAAGCAATACTTAGCATAACAAATTAAAACAAAGCAAAGATTACAGGAAATGCTCAATATGTTCACCATCATTCCTCAACAATAGTTGTAGTTGAGGAACAATGTTATGAACGGCACTGTAAAGCATGTCCGGAGTTATGGTGAGGCATTGGGGTCGGATGTATTTCAGCATCCCTAGAGAAGTCGGTCGATCACGATACACTTGCGACTTCAGGTAACCCCAAAGCCAATAATCGCACGGACTGAGGTCTGGGGACCTGGGAGGCCAAGCATGACGAAAGTGGCGGCTGAGCACACAATCATCACCCAACCACGCGCGCAAGAGATCTTTCACGCGTCTAGCAATTTTTTTTCCTGATAAAATCCCATGTCATTCTAAGCATGTGCGCCAATTTTTACCTCTCTGTGTACATTATTCCGTGATTTAATTAGTTTTCAAATTTGTACTGTCTTTTTGATCACCCGTTATACGATTTTTCTATAATTTGTTTTAATTAATGAGAAGGCATACTATGTTTTGTGGTATTTTTATAGTATTGTGGCAATATTTACGAAAGCCGCTATCTTACTGGCGCTTACGGGAGAGAAATTAATTTACACCGAGACAGGTTTGGAAGTGAAAAGTAAATATACAACTTCCGAGTTTTGATTTCATGATGTAAGTAGTCGATCGTCGAAGTACATGAGAATGCATTAAGCGAGCTACATTCTCAAAAGTGCCTGGTTCTAACTATGATGGTAACGAGGACTCTTGTAGCGGACTCTCAGCGGAAAGCCACTTCGGCTTATTCTCTTGAGGAGGAAATGTCACAGTTATTGCGTTTATGAGGACATAAATACAGCGGAAGTGGAACAACTGCAGTCTGCCGTTTCGGTGTTAACGAGTGGCTATTGCCTGGTGGAGGGAGAGCACAGTAATGGACAATAACTTTGTCTGTATCTCGGATATGTATGATGACCTCGTATTCAAGTCTTCTTCGCAAAGCGAATTCATAATGAAACACGTCCACTGAATGTGTGGTCGTGTTTCATTTCGAGTTATTCATTACTCTTACGTGTTTCTCCGCCATTAATATTGTCTATTTGTATGTCAATTATTATGTTCCTTTATTAATGATCAATGCCCCATGTCTATAAATGTTTCCATCCATTTGATTGAGCGTGTGTGTTCGTATGAATGTGGAAAGTTGCTTTTAATATTGACTGACCGCCGCGCAACGGCTTACAGTTGCCGCCTCACGCTTTAGGCCTCGTTTACTGTAGTTGAGATCGCATTTCTTCGTATGACGTTTGCACTGCCGTCTGCTGGGTGGCCAGAGACATGCTTACTTGGCAAGATGGCGAGGTGGACTGTTCTTAGTGTAGTACCAACATAATCATGGACGAAAGAGGTGACAAGAGACCTGTCTGGAGCTCTAGTAAAGGGTATTACCTTCAGGTAGCAAGGATTGGCAGACAGTAGGCTCTGAACGCACTCTGCATCGCTTTTAGCGCGCCCTACATCTAGTTCGTAGAGGGGAAGGCTTTTGGCGTGGCCTGAGGCTTCACTCTTGCTGCGACGGTCGAAGTGAATATATCGTCGAATCATGCTGAGGGGATTGTATGCTGTTAGAACTTTGCTTTCTTTATGATCAGGTAGTCTTGGATTATCAATGATAATTTTCTTGAATAATTCTTTCGCTATGCGAGGCGAAGTGATATCTTAGTTTACAGAATTCGAGCGATTCAGTGTAAATTTAGTATTTGTATTTCTAATCCGGTAATGATTTTGTGTCTGGTTTTCTCAAGTTGGAATACAGGTGTGTGTGGTCTTCAGCTTTTGTGTAAATTTAGTTTGTTTGAATTTCCTTGCTGTTTTCTAACTAACATTTCCACGTCGTGTCTGTATCTGCGAGTATGGTATATGTTTCTCCGATACTCTGGATTGTTTCCGTCTATCCTGTCTTGGTATGACCAATTGCACAACGTGATTTCATAACGGTAATTATTTCGGCCTTCAGGCACACTCTTGCTGATACTAATTTTCTTCTATATAAATTCTTGAGTGTGCTTTACTCTCTTATTCTAAATTAATTTCTTTTTGTAAATTCTATGTAATCCACCATGGTCGCACACCACGTGGTACTTAAGGATAGTAGGCTGCTGCCTCCCCACATGTGTTCGTTTGGTGCATAGTTGATTTTAATTTGTGCTTGAAGACACCCGCCATCTCGTCAAAAAGCCGCCGATGCTTCGTTTTGCCACTGCTATCAAGTGTTGCCGCATGAGTAATGTGTCAGAAGATTTATGCACGTGCCTGTGAGTGAATGAATGTGGTTTCCTTTATGTATTTGCAAATTTCCTCCCATGTTATTTCCATATTCATAAATGGCAGAAACAATCTTATTATGGGCAGTAACTTTATGATTTCATTCACTTTCGTACAAGGTGTGTGCTTTATTGTACTTATTTGGCCTCTCCACATTTATTTGCTTGTTCATTTTATTGAATAGATAGTATCAAACATCTGCTAAATTATTTCATGATCCCTGTCCCATGTTCAATTATCTATCCCTTTTTTTAACATTATTATTATTATTTTTTTTTGTTTTGTTTTTTAAAACGTTGGCTGCTCCCTTAAGGAGTGAGCAGTTAGATAAACTTCCGTTTCGCAAGTACTGTGCCCACTCGTCAATAAATTTAGAGCAGCAGTGAGCGTTTTAACTTGCATTTACAGATCTCTACTGCCCAATATCTTACATAGAAAACTTAACAAGCTACTTTCAATAATGACCACTCGAAGCAAATATATAGTATCTACAATTGTGTACATATGGAGTGAATCTAACTCCACCAATAAAATTTTCAAGGTTTTTTATGAATATTTTGGTATAGTGATCCCATCGACGTCGGTGGCAATACTGAATGTAACCTTAAGGTTCAAAAACAAAGTGTGCATCTATAATGTGACAGCTTTCCGTTCAAACGTCTTCATTCCAGAATAACTACTGCAGTCTAAATCGCTTTGACAATGGTTACTGTAATAATTTTCTTCTAAAAAGTTAACCCCTAATACTTCCCTTAAGATGGTGATCCCTTGATGCCTCAGAAAGTGTCCAATCAACCGATTCCTTCTTTTGGTCCAGATGTGCCACAAATTTCTCTCGATACCTTCCCATTTGGTACATGATCTTACTGGCGTTCATCTGTAGCAGTATAACTTTGAAAACTTCTATTCTATCGCCAATATTTCACTATGTATAAGCTTACGCAACATCCACATCCACTCTCCGCAAGCCACCGTATGGTGCGTGGCTGATGCTACCGCGTACCATAACTACTCTTCCTTTTCCTTGCCCACTCCCAAATAGAGCAAAGGATAAACGACTATGCACATGCTTCTACAGGAGCCCTAAATTCTCTTAGTGATTTTACACGTAATGTAAAAGACGGCGGTAGAATTGTTCAATAGAGTTACTCGAACAGAACGCCGCCTTCCCTCCAGGGATTGCCGTTTCAGTTCCCGAAGCACTTGCGTGCTAATCGAACCTTTCGGTCCTTTCGGTAAGAAACCTAACAACACGATTCTGAATTGAATACGAAGTCTTTCGCGACGTAGTTCTTGCGTAAAATATTCTCGGTGTTCTTGCCATGTCAAATATGGGTAGGAGCCCAAGCTTTCGACTATATCCTCCATAGTCGTCGTCAGGGGTAAAGCTGTTTCTGTATGAGAAATCGGTTGGAAACTATCCTCGTGTCAGCACGTTGTACTTGTCGCCACCGTCGCCAACATTGTGTGAATGTTCTGAAAAGCTCATATTTTGCATTTCACATCATCTTCTTCCTGCCGGTTAAATTTCGCGTCTGTAGCACGTCATCATCGTGGTGTAACAATGGTAATTGTCAGGAGTGTATTTGGTCGCTACAGATGTTCGAGACGTGGCTGTATGTGTTGTCTTGCAGGAAATGCTGCCAACACCAGTTCTAACATGTTCACAAGCTTATAACTCTCGACAGTTGTGAAATTATAATTTGTATGTACATGACCTGGGTACAGGAACAGCCTTCATGTTTATGTGGCACGATGGCCAAGCTTCAAGAGGATGTAAATAGATAACGTCTTGTCTTCAGAAATGTATTAACAGTTTTCCACCAATCATCAGGCATCTCACTGCATTTAGTGACACTATTAAGAATTTATAATTTTTATATAATTTGAAATTAATATTTGTTTGTCATCATAACATGCTAACTCTCGTTTAGAAGCGAAGGGGTACAAGAGATACCTGTCATCAAATTATCGATGACCATTATCAACTGATGAAACTTTTTGCTTCAGTAATATAAAAAAAGGTAAAGCAGTCAACAATCCGAAGATTGGTTTGAACACCACAGTGCTTTACTGGGCATGGTCCTGTTTGGAGGTGGTATGCCGTTGCCTTCCTCCGATCTTCGAACCCAGCAAGTCATAGGGGGACCTAAATTTTAATGTGGCTTCCGAACCACGGTGCTATTCGGTATTTTTCACATGAGAATTACTGCCAGAGGTGAAAGAAGTGGAAAGTGACAGATAAATACCCTAGGACCTGGGGGGGATCGAACCTGTGACCTTTTGATTTGTAGTCTGCCACTGTACCACTGTGCAACCGAGGCGCACAGTATTATGCGGCAGATAAATATAAAATAATATCTTCAAATGATATGCAATAGATTTATCTACATTGATTATCTCTAACTTCTTGTCATTTGTACCCCTTGGCCTCTCACTTCCTCATATATGCCTGATTTTTGGTGCAATTTCCTAGTGGGTTTGTTGTTATGGACAATTTTGTTTTGTAATTTATTGTCTATGTAGAATGAAATTTTTATGTTAAATGGCCTAAAGAGATTTGCAAGTTTGTATGACACTTTGCCAAGGTATGGAAGACTAGCAACTTTGGGACTTTCTTTCACTGCTTTTAATGTTGGTAATGGGTAATTTAGTTCTTTTTGTTTTTTGGACTAGCGTGTCTATGAGGGTGGGGCTGTATCCAATGTTATGGGCTATATGTTTTGAGTATTTCAACTTCTTTACATGCAGTTGCTTCATTAATGGGTGTCTAGAGCATTCGATTCACAGATGACCTGAAGAAGGCAGTCTTATGTTGGTTGGGGTGGCATGAAGAATTATTAATTGAAACATCCGTGGCAGTGGCTTTTCTGTATATTTGGAAGGAATATTTGTTATTTTGACAAGAGACAGTCAAATCAAGGAAATTAATTCCTTCAGCTGTTTGGTGTTCAATTGTGAATTTTGTGGTGTCTCACAAGTATGAAGTGCGCGCCACGTACTTACGCCGCGCGCGTGCCGCCATGCACGCACTGCGCGGCGTTCTTACGACGTCAGCCACGAGCGCCCTCTGCTGCAACTCCGCTCGTGGCCAACACTGAACGACATCGTTCACTTGGGACTGAGATAGGAACCAGTTAACGCTTGGGAATCAGATAGGCACCAGTTAAGACTTGGCTATCCGTTAGGCACTAGGAATCATCAGTAGGCAGGCCTCTATCTAATCTATGTATCAGCATTCTGCAGTCAAGAACTATGTAAAATTTAAGTATTTCTAAGTCTCCATGAAATATATATCTCGTTCTAATTTACTCTAGTGTTTCTAGTTTCTGCTGTCCCACTGGCTGGTCACCTCCTACCTGCACAAGCGTGCATCCTTTTATTACTGTGTCGGTCTCTTTCTACTCGGCCACCGACACCTACGACAAACGGCGGATGAGACACAAAAGTGGCGACGAGGCTGGGACACAAAAAATTTAATGTTTGGGTGTATTTTATTCATTTCATAAGCCATGTAATTTAGCTCTTATTTTGGGCCATAAAAAGTATTATTGTGTCATCAATATATCTTTTATAATATATTATTTTCTCTGTGAATTGAGGATAAATGGAGAAGAAATTTTGCTCTAGGTTGTGTATACATATGTCACCCAGTAAGCCTGCTGCCCATTGCCAAACCATTGTTTTGCATACTTTTATGTTCGAGTTTCCTCACAGAAGTAACCTTTTCACTATGAATGAAGAAATTATAAATGTAGTTGTCCTGGAGATGGCTGAACACCACTTCGTTGGATACATAGTACATTACGTATGTTCTGGCTACAACATGGGATTAAGAACTACAAAACGCGTCGTCTGCTGCATTCAATAACTGCTCATTTAAAATCAGCGGTCGGCAGAGGTTTTCACCATTATCTCCTGGCCGCCTCTTACATCACTGCCGCCGTGTTTGTGCGTCACCTGCTGCTGTCTATGTAGCAACACTGTAGCGCCACGAGACAAACGCCAACTTGTAATTTTAATCGTACTATAATCTTGTGGGCTTTTCACAAGGCTTACGTAAGATGACGCAATACATTGTTTGACTCTCCCCATTCACGTATGCTCTCGGAACAATGACAGGACCCCGCAGCGTCTGCCTCTGTGGTTTCCCATCATCTCCGAGACGCTTTTGCACTTAAAAAATGAACCTCACGAAGATTTCTACCCTCCATTGGATCTCTCTCTCTCTCTCTCTCTCTCTCTCTCTCTCTCTCTCTGTCTGTCTGCCGCGATGGAGTAGCCGAGTGGTCTAAGGCGCCTTGCTGAGGAGCGCGCGGTTGCTCGCCGTCGGAGGTTCGAGTCCTCCCTGGGGCATGGGCGTGTTTGTTGTCCTTAGGTTAGTTTGTCTTAGTTTAGGTAGTCTGTAAGCCTAGGGACTAATAACCAAGCAGTTAAGTCCCATAGGTTTACAACCATTTGAACATTCTGTCTCTGTCTCTCCTATCGACCCTAGACCTATCTAGTACACTGATGAGCACGCCACATGGGACTGGCCGCGTGGTCTAAGGTGCCAAGGCACGCATTGCGCGGTCGCTCCTGCCGGAGGTTCGATTCCACCCTCGGGCATGGGCACGTCTGTGTGGTCCGTTGTACAAGCTGAAGTACACTAATGGCCATTACAATTGCCAAGAAGAAATGCACACGATAAACGGGTATTCATTTGACAGATATATTATACTAGAAATGACATGTGAATACATTTTCACGCAATTTGGGTGCATAGATCCTGAGAAATCAGTACCCAGAACAACTACCTCTGACCGCAATAACGGCCTTGAGACGCCTGGACATTGAGTCAAACAGATCTTGGATGGCGTGTACAGGTACAGATGCCCATGCAGCTTCAACACGATACCACAGTTCATCAAGAGTAGTGACTTGCGTATTGTAACGATCCACTTGCTCGGCCACCATTGACCAGACGTTTTCAATTGGTGAGAGATGATGAGAATGTGCTGCCCAGGGCAGCACTCGAACATTTTACGTATCCAGAAAGTCCTGTACAGGACTGCAACATGCGGTTGTGCATAATCCTGCTGAAATGTAGGGTTTCGCGGGGATCGGATGAAGGGTAGAGCCACGGGTCGTAACACATCTGAAATGTAACGGCGACTGTTCAAAGTGCCGAGGTGACCGAGACGTGTAACCAATGGCACCCCATACTATCACGTCGGGTGATAGCCAGTATGGCGGTGACGAATACACGCTTCCAATGCGTTCACCGCGACGTCGCCAAACACAGATGCGACCATCATGATGCTGTAAACAGAACCTGAATTCATCCGAAAAAATATAGTTTTGTCATTCGTGCACCCAGGTTCGTCGTTGCGTACAGCATCGCAGGCGCTCCTGTGTGTGATTCAGCTGCAAGGGTAACCGCAGTCATGGTCTCCGAGCTGATAGTCCATGCTGCTGCAAACGTCGTCGAACACTTCGTGCAGATGGTTGATGTCTTGCAAACGTCCCCATCTGTTGACTCAGAGATCGAGACCTTGCTGCACGATCCGTTAGAGCCATGCGGCTAAGATGCCTGTCATCTCCACTGCTAGTGATACGAGGCCGTTGGGATCCAGCACTGCGTTCCGTATTGCCCACCTGAACCCACTGATTCAATATTCTGCTGAAAGTCATTGGATCGCGACCAACGCGAGCAGCAATGTCGCGATACGATAAACCGCAATCGCGGTAGGCTACAATCCGATCTTTATCAAAGTCTGAAACGTGATGGTACGCATTTCTCCTCCTTACACGAGGCATGACATCAACGTTTCGACAGGCAACGCCGATCAACTGCTGTTTGTGTATGAGAAATCGGTTGGAAACTTTCCTCATGTCCTGGGTCCGATCCCCACCAGAGCCTTGGATTTTTATCTGTCACTTTTCATTTCTTTAGCCTCTGGCAGTGTTACTGATGTGAAAAATATCGAGTAGCACCGTGGTTCTGAACCCATGTTAAACTGTAGGTCCCCTATAACTGGCTGGGTAAGTCAGTTCGAAGGTCGGAGGAAGGCAACGGCATACCACCTCCAAACAGGACCATGCCTAGTAAAGCACTGTGGTGTTCAAACCAATTTTCGGATTGTTGACTGCTTTACCTTTTAAGGAAGAGTAGTAATAGTATAACACTTCCCTGGGGACGGCCAGATATACTTCTAAAAATTCTTCCACTCCATTCCTGCGACTGGTACAGCAACCGGTTACAAAGATGATGTATATAAACAGAAGCGTTCTAAGTTTTGGTGTAGCCACCGTGTGAACGCAAAACAGAGCCCGAATATCGACATATGAAAGATAACATGGTCGGTGACTTCCTTAACCACTCCCAGGCGCTGCGTGATGGGCACGAGGTATGGCGATATCAAGGCTCTGTTTTTCGTTCACACGGTGGCTACACCAGAACTTAGAACGCCTCAATCCCGGACTATAAAATATAATCTGACGATACGTATTGTAGGCGAAACGCGTTATTAATAAATAAAAATCTGCAACCAAGGCTGTTTGCATACATCAGATATACTGCTGTGTTATGCGATGACTTTACATCAATTACAATGTATTGTGTCCTTTCTGACAGGAAATCACGAATCGAATCGCACAACTCTGTGGCGATATAACAGACACTTTATGCGATAAGAAGTCGCTTGTGAGGTACTGTGACGAAAACCTTACGGAAATCTGTACCTATGGAATTGATACTGTCGATAGCACTCAGCACTTCATGTGAATAAATAGCTAGCTGTGTTTCACAACGATACTTTCTGAATCCGTGTTGAATAGGGGTCCATAAGCCGCTCTCTTCGAAGTTGTTCATAATATTTTAGAAACGTATATGATATAGGCCTGTAATTTTGTAGTCCAAGTGCCTGTTTTGAATACTGGAGTGGCCTTTACAATTTTCCAGTCTTTGGGTACGGATCTTTCGCTGTTATAAAGAGAATGTTTACATTTGTTTATGTTGAGAGTCAATACCCACTCCCTGTACCACGGAAACTCGGCAATGTGCATTGCTCTAAAGACTACCAACGTGACACCGTGACAGCTACAAAAAACATTGTGTTGACTGGGAAGTTGTGTGTGCGAAGAACTATCGTGGCTCACCAGCACACCTGCTGCCAATACCTTGTCTTCGGTTTTTACGATCCGTGGCAATTTCCAGGATCGAAGCGCCTGTGGAAAATGGCTGCAGAATGCGTGATCGTAAAAAGAGCATTTTATTTAATACGCCCAGCACCTGTTCCACAAGGCCGATACCGCCTTGCTCATTGCGCTACGTGATGGACGTTTTGACGAGTTCGGAAAATTGCCTGCCCTAACAACGCAGTGTACGCTTACTCATGGCCACCTGCCGATGTGTGACGTTGGGTGAGGTGGAAAAATTTATCACAGAGCTTTATTTCAGGTGGCAGAAGAATGGATCTCTGTGCGGCTGCTTTTCTTCATTTATCCTTTCCATTACTTCGATGTTCATCACTTTATCGTTCCATTTTATTTCCTCCATTCTCGTTCAGATCCTTGTATGTGAAATATCATTCTTCGGAATCAATGCAAGCTTTTGTAGCAGTACTGAAACCCAATATAACTCATATAAGCTATTATTTCTTTAAGTGCAACGTGATTTCCTTCATTATAAGCGAATCTTTTTCTGGATCTGTTACTTTGACATGACAATCCTTGATGATTTATCTTTTTCACTAGTTCTATTATCACTGAGTAACCTATTCAGTTTGACCTAACGTTTCCTCTTCCATGTCTACTTTATTATATACTCTCATCACCTATGTTTTCTTTGTGTTTATTTTAATTCCCCATTCCTACAATCCACCTTCAAGTCTACATAGCGTTCTTTTTTTGTTATTTTACCACCAAACAGTACCTTATCAACGAATTTGGTGGCATTTATTTTCTTGTCTCCCATGTTCACTCCTACCTTCTCTACTTGTAGCATCTTAATTTTGATAAATGGTAAACAGAACTGGTGAAATACAACCCTGTATTACTCATCTTCTGATTTCAATGAAGTGTGTCGTACCATTCTTAATCCCATGGTTGCTTTTTGTCTTTTTTATTTTATAATACCGTATTCACTCTTCCATCCTTCCAGCCCTTAAGATTCTGATGTCACTACAAAGGAACTTTTAGATACATTGAAATACAGGGTGTAACAAAAAGAATCGTCCAATTTGGGACGTTGGTGTTGTTGTTGGGAGTTAGAGGGGACTAAACAGCTCGGTCATCAGTCCCCTGTTTCGAGCGAAGCGTTAGCAATCAAAGGTTAAAAAAAAGTACACCTAGAGTGAAAAAGCCATACAATGTGTAGAACTACATTGAACATGTTGTCGACACGCAAGGGGAGGATACACAGGGAAGGAAACAGAGTGACAGACTGAACTAAAACTTGAAGGCAGGATAACATGACTGGTTGATCACAAAATAATATAGGATGAGCCAGCCATCCTGCACACACACTAAAATCGTTAGAAAATCTACATGAAAGTCGGAAAAGGACTTAAAAGTGATGGAGAGGTGGAGATCTGTCATTTCATGTGAAGGTATCCACTCCTAAATAGAATGGTAAAACCCATCTGCACGAATAAAATCTAAAACGCTATCAGTCATAAGGCATCGTCTCTAAGAAGTAAAGGTATGCAGCAGGCAAATTAAAATACTGCCGGAGGGTGGCTAAAAGCGGACAGTCCAACAAAAGGTGAACCACTAACATCATTTGGCACGTCTACCTTTCTGAAAATAATAAACATACACAATTATGTTGGTTTTTTGTTTTACAGGGATCTCAAAAAAGTTTTTTTTTTTTCATACGTTGTCATAGGTGTTCATTATGCCCCCGTGAAACTGTGGCAGATGCTTCTACGTCAGACACTCGGGGACGACGCGGCGGTTTGTCTATACACAAAAAAGACATCAAGACCTAATGTCAAGCGACATTTTACGAATCTTTTATTAATTGAAATGGGTAAGGTGGAAGACAATGCACCAATGTAATCATTCTGTTTAATTTACTTTTCTGATGATGGTTTAAAACCGAAACCAGTAAATTTATAAATATAATAAACTGCTGATGGTTGGCAATATTCATTTTTTAAAGTATGTTACGGCTGTACCACAAATCAGTAAAAGTTTTTCTCGGAATTGTTCATGCCATCGTCTACTGTTCTGTGGTGTAGAGCTAGCACGATAGTCACGCTGAACAATTATTACTGATCCACACTGCGCCAAACGCAGAACACAAAACACTTTCCGTTGTCCCGACGCCACTACTGAACGAGACGCACAATGCTGCTACCTAGCGGGAACCATGTAAAACTCGAGAGTTTGTTCTTTCCAACAGTCTGTTGTTCAAGCAGATATCTCAAATAATAGTTATGATTTGTTTTAGCCGGATGGTCCTTTTAGATACACCCTGTACTTCTCGTAATGAACATTAAGAATTCTTACTGTTGGTTTATGTTTCTTGTCAGAACTGCCTCTCGTACCGCTTTTATTTACATATGTCCTAGTTAAGGAAAGGCAAACCTACATTTCTAGCTTTTGTAGTTTTGGAGAAGGCTTTTGATAATGTTGATTGGAATAGACTCTTTCACATTCTGAAGTGAGCAGGGGTAACGAAAAGTTATTTACAACTTGTACAAAAACCAGACGGCGCTTGTCAGAGTTGAAGGGCATGAAACGGATGCAGAGGTTGGAAAGGGAGTAAGACAGGGTTGTAGCATTTCGCCAATGTTATTCAATTTGTACATTGAGCAAGCGATAAAGGAAAACAATAAGAAATTTGGAGAAGGAATTAAAGTTCAAGGTGAAGAAATAAAAACATTGCGTTTTGCCGATTACCTTTAAATTCAGTTAGAGACAGCAAAGGAATTGGAACAGCAATTGAGCGGAATGGACAGTGTGTTGAAAGGTGCGTATAAGATGCACATTAAAAAGAGCAAAACAAGGCTAATGGAGTGCAGTCTAACAAAATCAGGCGATGCAGAAGGAATTAGAAGAGGTAACGCAACAATAAAAGTGATAGATGAGTTTTGTTACTTGGGTAGTAAAATAACATATTATGGTCGCAGTACAGAGGATATAAAATGCAGAATGGCAATGGGAAGAAAAGCGTTCTTGAAAAAGATAAATCTGTTAACACAGAATATGAATTTAAGCAGAAGGAAGTTCATCCTGAAAACATTTGTCTGGATTGTTACCCTGTATGGGAGTTAAACATGGACGATAAACAGTGTGGACAGGAAGAGGATAGAGACTTTTGTAATATGGTGCTACAGAGGAATGCTGAAGATTAGGTGGGTGGATCGCGTAACTAATGAGGAGGTACTGATCAGAATTGGGGAGAAAAGGAATTTCTGGCATACCTTGACTAAAAGATCGATTGGCAGGACACATTCTTAGACATCAAGGAATCGTGAATTTCGCGTTGAAGGGAAGTGTGTGGGGTAAAAATCGCAGATGGAGACCAAGGGATGAATACCGTAAGCGGGTTAAGGAGATGAAGAGGCCTGCTCAGGATAGAGTAGGGTGGAGAGCTGCATCAGACCAGTCTCCGGTCTGAAGACCACAACAATAACAACTAGTTAATTATGAACAACACTTTAATAATACAACTGACATCGAATTAAATGGAACTGGCCCTCAATTAATAATTATATAATCAATAAAAGAAACGAGTTTGATTGATAACATGATTATTATACCACCTAAAGCTAAGCATAATCTACAATCTATAACGCTCCGGGGGAGTGGCCGAGCGGATTGAGGCGCTATGCTACGATGCGCGAGGCCGTTGCCCGTCGGGGTTTCGAATCCCCCACCGGGCTTGGATGTTTGTGCTGCCTTTAGTTTAAGTTAGAACATAAGTTGTTTGTTTAAGTTTAGGGACTGATGACCCCGCAGTTTAGTCCCATAAGCGTAACAAACATTTGAATATTTTAATAATCTTTAACTACAAACGATATTTCGTAGGCTGTTTAAAGAGGTTAGGCCTTAGGAAACTAGTACGGCGTTCATTGAAAATTTCTCGTTCTACAAATCAAACACTTAAATGTGCTATTCTCTACATCGTCTGTTTGGAGATCTATGCTTTACTTTACACCGGTATATCATCAGGCTTTGTTTTTTACATTACGTAGAGGGACTTTTAATGTTCTCCGGTTTCCTAAATCGCAATGAGAGGCAGTTCTCGGATGTCCCATATCGAAACGTATTCAAAATCAGTCACCAGTACTTCGTCTTTAACGACACTAACATCCCATCCTCTTTCCTCAGAAGCAATATACAAAACAAAAAAACCGATTTTTCTCTTTGCTTGTCGCAGCTGCCATTTCGCATGAAGCGAATTGTCTGTTGCTCTATTGTTCTTCACACATTGCCTACTGCCTCAGAATGCAGCCCTTGTAACAACCGGATGTTTGGCAACGCAACGTCGTCGCTATTAGTGGCGCCTCGGCAGACGTTCTTTTGTCTGCTAGCGTATTGTTCGGAACGGTACCTGAGGAGAAGTTCGAAATCGCTCTCGCTGCTTGACGGGCGAGTTCTGCAAAACACGCGTTTCTCTATAGCTGCTGTTCTTTTCGTTGGTTTCCAGCGCTCCGCCGCTACTTCCTGTTCTGAAGAGATCTGTTCAAACCGTCAATCGTTGACAATATGTATTACGTACTGCAAGACTTTGAGCCCCACCAGAATTCTACCCCATCCTATTTCAGTCCTCCCGCAACAGCGAGTGTGCAAAAGATATATTAATGTGTGAAAGTCACGCGGAATCAAAAACTCGAAACATACTTTCTGAACAGGATGTCGGAAGGATTACAGGTCAAGGTGAACCTTAAGCCCGCTAAGCAGTGGGGTCTGGTGCTTCAGATGACTGGGGGTTCACTTCTACCAGTGCCGTCCACAAAGACAATTTGGCGCACCTCTGAGAGTGGCTACGGCGGGGTGGAGGGGGGGGGGAGGGGACCGCCCCCTCCAAAAGAAATATATTTTTGTTAAAAGATCTGAAGAATACCATACGTCGCCTTGGTTACGCTTGCTTCAACTCGAGCTGAGGCGTCTGCCTACCAAGCTTCTTCATTTCTCACTTTTCATCCAAGCTCAATTTGTTTCACTCTGAGAGTGGCTACGGCGGGGTGGAGGGGGGGGGGGAGGGGACCGCCCCCTCCAAAAGAAATATATTTTTGTTAAAAGATCTGAAGAATACCATACGTCGCCTTGGTTACGCTTGCTTCAACTCGAGCTGAGGCGTCTGCCTACCAAGCTTCTTCATTTCTCACTTTTCATCCAAGCTCAATTTGTTTCTAAAAGATACTGAATGTTGTCAATTTTTCTTTGATAATAAATACCAAGAACATAATTATGAATATAAACATGAAAACTAAAACAGAAGTAAGTAAATGATTACACTGTTAAGTGACAGTAACGAAATGAATCTTCGTTATATTGGTGTGGTGTCTGTTCTTTCGGTCCAAATATAAAAAGTATTTACACGCGAAGACGGCGTTATCTTCAGTTACACTCCTGACCATTAAAATTGCTACACCACGAAAATGACGTGCTACAGACGCGAAATTTAACCGACAGGAAGAAGATGTTGTGATACGCAAATGATTAGCTTGTCAGAGTATTCACATAAGGTTGGCGCCGGTGGCGACACCTACAACGTGCTGACATGAGAAAAATGTTTCCAACCGATTTCTCATACACAAACAGCGGTGGACCAGCTTTGCCTGGTGAAACGTCGTTGTGATGCCTCGTGTAAGGAGCAGAAATGCGTACCATCACGTTTCCGACTTTGATAAAGGACGGATTGTAGCCTATCTCTATTGCGGTTTATAGTATCGCGACATTGCTGCTCGCGTTGGTCGTGATCCAATGACTGTTAGCAGAATATGGAATCGGTGGGTTCAGGAGGGCAAAACGGAACGCCGTGCTGGATCCCAACGGCCTCTTATCACTAGACTGCTAGTCACGGGTCGTGCAGCCACGTCTCGATCCCTGAGTCAACAGATGGGGACGTTTGCAAGACAACCACCATCTGCACGAACAGTTCGACGACGTTTGCAGGAGCATGGACTATCAGCTAGGAGACCACGGCTGCGTTTACCCTTGACGCTGCATCACAGACAGGAGCGGCTGCGATGGTGTACGCAACGACGTACCTTCGTGCACGAATGTGAATTATAGATTAATCTGTGAGAGTCACGCGGAATCAAAAACTCTGAACGTGTTTTTGAACTGAATGTTGGAAGGGTTACGGGACAAGGTAAATCTCAAGCCTTCTAGTACCAGGTGTTGTCGACACGGCCCCATGCGGCACTACTTCTTGCCTAGTGCCTTCACGAAATACAGCTGACCTGTCTTACAGCACCGCTCGAGCTGTCAGTGAGGATGGAGTTTCTGCTAAGAGTATAAGTGAAAGGGAATGGGGTCCTTTGTGGCCTAATACTAGTAGGATTTAATTCTGACACACAAGACTCTCCAAAACTACAGAAATAGGAGACATGCAGTAAAAGTAAGACTTTTATCCATTACGGATGGGGCACCACTGACTGTAAAAGTTCTCTTAATACTAGTACTCTCAATATTAACATAAATATCGTTCAGAAATCTTGTATTATACACTTTTTAAACTGCATACGTTAATTTGTAATTCAACTCTTATTCTTATTTCATTTAAATTGGTATTACATTGATAACGTGTAAATAAGATAAAGTTTTCGTCAATGTGAGTGATGATCACGAAAATCTTTGGAATTACACGAAATATTTGAACCTACAATCTAATCATACTCTTTGGTTTGTTTACAGTTTGTAAAAGGCGTGTTAGTCGCTGTCTGTGGAGAGGTATGTATTGTGTAGTGCCTTTTGATAAGTGTTTTTCAAAGGGGTAAATGTAAAGGATTGCTTAAGATGACTCTCATAACTGTAAGTAACACATTGAAGAAGAACTTATACTGCAGATATTCTGTGTAACGTACTACATATAATGCTTACCTTAGGTGCTTTCTCGCATTCGCCAAACTCTGCTGTATTGGCCAAACACAAGATATATATTGGGCTATTTACGGCTCTGTTAAAGATATAAACAAATAATAAAAGTAATGCTGTAATTGAATGGCCAAGCATCCAATATGCAGCATTATCACACCCTTAAATACCTGGGAGTCACTATTGATTGAATTCTGACATCATAAACACACTGCAAGAACACCAAAATGAAAATCTCCACTCGAAAAAACCCAATTCCCAAACTACTGGGGAAACAGTGGGAGATCACATCCACAAACTATCCACTCTTATGCAATAGAACTGTGCTTTTCTACTGCCGAAGTTTTTTCCCCAGTCTGGTACAGGTCATCTCATGCCAGACAAGCAGACACTGCTCTCAACGAAACCTGCGTTTTGATCACAGGTTGCTTAAAACCTACCGCAACCGATAAGCTCTGCTACCCGGCTGGAATAGCGCCACTAGCTGTACGCAGAGTAGTGGCCGCCAACAAAGAGAGCCTAACAGTGGAGTAAAACAGTGCCTATCCACTGCACGGCAACGTCTGAGCTCGCGAAAGAGCTTCCTGAGGACATCCGAGAAGCTCACCGTTTCACCAGAGAAGGAAACGTTGGAATTATGGAAGACGTCGACACTTCACTTTCGCGAATGGAAGCTGAAGGACTACCATCAGGACGCAATGAAAACTGGCTGGTGTGGAAATCTTTGAACAGACTACGATCAGGAGTGGGCAACCCAGAGACAAGATATGGGGTTTCGTGACAGAAGACTACTCCTGTGATTGTGAACAAGAACAAACCGCATGCTTAAGTGCCATTTTGGCCCTTCATCCTGCACGAAGAATGATCTGCAAGCCACTCCAAGCACCTTGCAGGTTGCAAAGTATTGGACACATGTAATATAAATGCAATTTGTATCTATTTACACAGGGTGTTACAAAAAGTTACGGCCAAACTTTCAGGAAAAATTCCTCACACACAAAGAAAGGAAATATGTTATGTGGACATGTGTCCGGAAACGCTTAATTTCCATGTTAGAGCTCATTTTAATATTTCGGATTACAGGTGAGGCTTCATTCTAACGTGATCAAATTGTAAATTTTTACAATCAACATGTGTGGGCTGACGAGAATCCGCACGCAATTGTGCAATCACGTCATCAACACAGATTTTCTGTGAACGTTTGGGCAGGAATTGTTGGTGACGTCTTGATTGGACCTCATGTTCTTCCTCCTACGCTCACTGCAGTACGTTATCATGATTTCATACGGGATACTCTACCTGCGCTGCTAGAACATGTGCCTTTACAAGTACGACACAACATGTGGTTCATGCATGACAGAGCTCCTGCACATTTCAGTCGACGTGTTCGTACGTTTCTCAACAACAGATTCGGTGACCGATCGATTGCTAGAGGCGGACCAATTCCATGGCCTCCACGCTCTCCTGATCTCAACCCTCTTGACTTGAAAGGTCTTGTCTACGCAACCCCGGTACCAAATCTAGTGCTCGTATTGTGGACGGCTGTGATACAATACGCCATTCTCCAGGGCCACATCAGGGATTCCATGCGACGGAGGGTGGATACATGTATCCTCGCTAACGGAGGACATTTTGAACATTTCCTTTCACAAAGTATTTGAAGTCACGCTGGTACGTTCCGTTGCTGTGTGTTTCCATTCCATGATTAATGTGATTTGAAGAGAAGTAATAAAATGAGCTCTAACATGGAAATTAAGCGTTTCCGGACACATGTCCACATAACATATTTTCTTTCTTTGTGTGTGAGGAATGTTTCCTGAAAGTTTGTGCCGTACCTTTTTGTAACACCCTGTATATTTATTGATGTGTATGGCTACTGTAAATTTGTATGTTTCTGATTCGAGAATGGCTCGATGTATTCTTAGAGTCGAATAGTACACGTCTTCTCTCATGCCCAGCAACTACAATAGCTGAAAATAGTAACTTGTATCTAATCTCACAGTTAGGCACTCTATGCAGAGGGTAACGTTTACGAAATAATAATGAAATATAAAATAAACATAACTGATTAATTGATAAAAAAAAGGATTTATTCTAACATTTGGAAATGATGTAGGCAACGCCAGATAACTCAGTTAATAATGTTTACTCAAACACATGTGTTGTTCTGTTGGAAGTGGTCCTACAAAGACAAAAGTAATAAACTAGAAATAAACATTTAAAATTATCAGAACAGATGCGTTAACTGCATTATGAGGACAGTAGGAAAACCCCGCGATCACATAACACTAATTATTCGTCGGCTAAAAATAATTCAAATCTTGGACCGACACATATCAACATTCGTAAATTTTCTATCTTGCCAGAGATACACAGCAACCCTCATACAATGACAATCAAAATGCACTGAATGAATAAATGTATGTACCATCTGATGATAGGCTGCTAGAAATTTTAAACCGGTTATCGTGGAGAAATACGTCTTTCAAAAAGGGCGACCGGTTGCAGTAATTTCAAAAACCCCTTATGCGGTCAAACTCCTGAGTATTTCTTCCCAGAGTACATAGAAACTGCTTACAATCTTCGCACTTACCTTTTCAGTAATTCGGTCCAGAAGAATTATATAGTTTCATTAAATATTTTTAGGTGCATTTGTTATCTTGTAAAATGCAAAACCCGCGTCGGATTAGCCGTGCGTACTGGAGCGCCGTGTTGCGGTGCGCGCGGCCGTCCGCTGTCGGGGGTTCGAATCCCCCCCTCGGGTATGGATGTTTGTGTCGTCTTTACTATAAGGTAGTTCATAAGTAGTTTGTAAGTTTAGGGTCTTATTACCCCGCAGTTAAGTCCCTTAAGCTTAACAAAGATTTGAAAATTTAACGGAAACACATTGCAAATGTTCAAATGTTTGTAGAGCTTATGGGACTTAACTACGGTGTCATCTACTTACAAACTAGTTATGAACTAGCTAATACTAAGGACGGCACAAATATCCAGGCTCGAGGGGGGATTCGAACCCCCGACCGTAGTGACCGTGCAGACCGTCACTGGCGCGCCTCAGCCCCTCGGCCACCGCGGCCGGCCGCAGTTAAGTCTCTTAACCTTTACAAACATTTTTTTTTAAATGCAAAACATCAAAACAACCGAAGGTTCCAAATGTTCAAATGTTTGTAAAGCTTACGAGACTTAACTACGGAGCCATCAGTCCCTAAACTTACAAACTACTTATGAACTACTTACGAACTAGGACGGCACAAATATCCATGCCCGTGGGGGGATTCGAACTCCCGACCGTAGTGGCCGTGCAGACCGTGACTGAAGCGCCTCAGTCCCCTCGGCCACCGCGGCCGGCAACCGAAGGTTCATAACATAATTATAGTCATAAGCTGAATAAGCACTTCTCTTAAAGAGTGCACCCTACCTCAACGTCCGGTCTTTTGAGCGGATTACGGTCCATTGCACTGTTACTTTCGTGGAAAGGCAATGTGTTTCGCCGGCCGCGGTGGCCAAGCGGCCTGCGGCGCGCCAGTCACGTTCTGCATGGCCACAGCGGTCGGAGGCTCGAATCCCCCCTCGGGCATGGATATTTGTGCCGTCCTTACTATTAGCTAATTCATTAGTAGTTTGTAAGTTTAGGGGCTGATGACCCCAAAGTCAAGTCCCATAAGCCCGACAAACATTTGAACATTTGCAATGTGTTTCCGTTAAATGTTCAAATGTTTGTTAAGCTTAAGGGACTTAACTGCGGGGTCATCAGCCCCTAAACTTACAAACTACTTATGAACTACCTTATACTAAAGGCGACACATACATCCATGCCCGAGAAGGGATTCGAATCCCCGACCGTAGCGGCCGTGCAGACCGTGACTGGCGCGCCGCAGACCGCTCGGCCACTGCGGCCGGCTCCGTTAAATGAAACTCAATGAGGGATAAGGAGCGGAAAAGAAAGTTCTAACTCCCAAAATCTTCAAAAAGGGTAACTGAACGATTATTTTTCCCTCTGAGGAACCCTAATATAACCTCTGACAAACTTCTGTGAATTGTCCAGTACCACAAACGCAGATGAACTATGAAGTACAGTTACCTTACTGTCCTTCGATATAGTCACCTCCCATAACTATGTACCGATGAGCTCTGCGATACATCTCCTGGAAGGTTTCCGCGAAGTCTTCTTTGCGAACCCTCCTCAAGGTTGCGTCGGACGTCAGGAGTATCGTCTAATGTTTTTCCTTTCAAAGCAAGTTTGAGTCGATGTAATACGTAGGTCTAGAGGATTGAGATACGGCTAGTATGGTGGATGTTCAAGTAGCACGACAACGCTCGCCCACACACAGACAAACAGTTCCTGGCAAAAAAGGCGGTGGTACACCTTGAACATCCACCATAACCACGCGGGAGTAGCCGAGCGGTCTGGAGCGCCACGTTACGGATCGCGCAGCCTCCCGCGTCGGGGGTTAGAATTCTCTCTCGTGCATGGACGTGTGTATTGTCCTTAGGTTAGTTTAACTTAGTTTAAGGAGTTTGCAAGAGTATAGACTGTTGACCAACGTAGTTTGTTCCCACAGGACTACATACATTTGAACATCCACCATCTCGCCGGATCTCAAACCTCCAGACGTCTTCCTATTCCGTCGACTTAAACTCGCTTTGAAAGGAAAGAGATCTGACAATATTCCTGACGTCCAACGAAACGTGACGAGGCTTTTGAACACCATCCAAAAGGAAGACTTCGTGCAAAATTTCCAGACCATGTATCGCGGAGCTCATCGGTGCATATTTATATGGGAGGTGACTATTTCGAAGGAAACTGTAGTTGATAGTTGATCTACATTAATGGTACAGGTCAATTGACCGAACTTTATAATCAGAGGTTGTACAAACTCAAGACCCCCGTAATTTGTTATAAACGGTAGAAGAAGCAAATCTACGCTTAAATAGATCGTAATAGTACTTTCAAAACTGTCGGCTAGTCACACGATTTCTGTGAATAAGATTCTCTTACAGTCAGTAACATACACTCCTGAGCATTAAAATTGCTACACCACGAAGATGACGCGCTACAGACGCGAAATGTAATCGACGGAAGAAGATGCTGTGATATGCAAATGATTAGCTTTTCAGAGCATTCACACAAGATTGGCGCCGGTGGTGACATCTACAACGTGCTGACATTAGGAAAGTTTCCAACCGATTTCTTATACACAAACAGCAGTAGACTGGCGATCCCTGGTGAAACGTTGTTTTGTTGCCTCGTGTAAGGAGGAGAAATGCGAACCATCACGTTTCCGACTTTGATAAAGGTGGGATTCTAGCCCATCGCGATTGCGGTTTATCGTATCGCGACATTGCTGCTCCGTTGGTCGCAATCCAATGATTGTTAACAGATAATGGAATCGGTGGGTTCAGGAGGGCAATACGCAACGCCGTGCTGGATGCTAATGGCCTCGTATCATTAGCAGTCGAGATGACAGGCATCTTATCCGCATGGCTGTAATGGATCGTGTAGCCGCGTCTCGATCCCTGAGTCAACAGATGGGGCCGTTTGCAAGACAACAACCATCTGCACGAACAGTTCGACGACGTTTCCAGCAGCATGGACTATCAGCTGGGAGACCATGGCTCCTGTTACCCTTCA
This sequence comes from Locusta migratoria, assembly GCA_026315105.1. Lineage (NCBI taxonomy): Eukaryota > Metazoa > Arthropoda > Insecta > Orthoptera > Acrididae > Locusta > Locusta migratoria. Next base: position 212,288,413 of record CM048744.1, on the reverse strand, counting down.
CGCTGCGTCACAGACAGGAGCGCCTGCGGTGGTGTACACAACGAAGAACCTGGGTGCACGAATGGCAAAACGTCTTTTTTTTTAATGAATCCAGGTTCTGTTTACAGCATCATGTTGGTCACATCTGTGTGTGGCGACATCGCGGTGAACGCACATTGGAAACGTATATTCGTCATCGCCATACTGACGTATCACCAGGCATGATGGTATAGGGTGCCATTGGTTACACGTCTCGGTCACCTCTTGTTCGTATCGACGGCACTTTGAACAGTGGCCGTTATATTCCAGATGTTTTTTATTACCTGTGGCTCTACCCTTCATTCGATCCCTGCGAAACCCTACATTTCGGCAGGATAATGCATGACCACATGATGCAGGTGCTGGATACGGAAAATGAACGACTGCTGCCCTGAACAGCACATTCTCCAGATCATTCACCAATTGAAAGCGTCTGGTCAATGGTGGCCGAGCAACTGGCCCATCACAATACTCCAGTTACTACTCTTGATGAACTGTGGTATCGTATTGTAGATGCATGGGCATCTTTACCTGTACACGCCATCCAAGCTCTGTTTGACCCATTGCCCAGGCGTTTCAAGGCCGTTATTACGGCCAGAGTTGGTTGTTCTGGGTACCTATTTCTCAGGATCTATGCACCCAAATTGCGTGAAAATGTAATCACATGTCAGTTCTAGAACAATATATTCGTCCAATGAATACCCGTTTATTATCTTCATTTCTTCTTGGTGTAGCAATTTTCATGGCCAGTTGTGTAACTTCCCACTGTGTGCTTAATGTGCCGCTTGTATAATGCGATCGAAAATCGTTGCAGGAATGAACTGCCAAACAGCCAATTTTCAATCAGTTATAGGTTCTTGTCATTAGTATCATACCGTTCTGATTGGAGACACCAATTTTAGTATGCGGTTGGAAGTATTATTTAGTTTAACGAAGGACTTTGTGACAATCCCTTTAATGTACCATTGAATGTAATTCGAAGTAATCACTCGTAAAACTTCACAATACAACTCGGATACAGCACAATGGCACACTACTTCCTAAATCAACAAGCGAAAAGCAAGTCACACATACTACTCGGACGTCACCAATCAATTATGTAGACCACGTGTATAGACCACGTAAACTTACGATCCGAGAAGGAGAGACCACTTGAATCTCTTCATGGAGGTTCGAATTTAAACGCACTTGTTTTATAAATGTTTACAGCCCGAGAAATATTCACTATTGACTAAGATATTAGCACACAATCTCTAATATCAATGCGCGTCAGATATTACGTAAAACATTTAAAAGATTCGATATTCGGCGAGGGATTGAAGTACTCCAGAGCTATAATGGAAAAAGGACTGTAATTTGGAAGAATCCGTCTACATCGAAGTCGCGGAGCTGCTTTGGTCGATACCTATCGAACGGTTCATTCTCGGCGCAAACGACAAAATATTACTGATATGTAATCAGGCAATAAAAAGTAAATAGAACACAACGTAATACAAAGTGTGCAAATGCTGGCAATCGAATGTTCCCTTTATGCGGATAATTAATTTATCTACCAGACAAAGGTACATAAAAGAATCTTCAACCATAGAACAGGAAGAGCACTTCTTTTTCATGTCTTCATTAGTGCTTCGTACAGACCATCATGTAAATAAATAATGCTGTTACTGTTGTATGGTTGACAACTTGTATGAACCCTTATCCGGTCCGTAAAATTAACTGCCCCCGTATGTAAAATTTATCTTTTCTCTTGCTGAGGATCACTGTATTCTCCGACCCAAACATTTTTGCGTGTTATCTAAATGCGAAATTAAATTTTTCCACGTAAGAGGATTAGAAGCAAACATATTACCTTCACTCGAGTTTACTACAAAACTTGTCTTATGCTTAGTAACATTTATCTCATCTTCCGTTGTCGAAACAAAAAACGATACTCTTTGTACCGTTCGATAGGTATCGATCGCAGTGGCGACTTCGATGTACATTCTTTCAAATTACCAGACGGACTTTCCCTTACACAACAAAATGTGTCTTGAGCAGTGTAACTGTAGACGTAGACCGAGAAGGCTGATGTAGGCAATTAAAGTTGGCTTGTCGCTATGATCAGCGCATCTACTTCAACAATCATATGACGCGATATTTTTTTAACGTTTCTATCGAAATGACTCAGTAGTGTCACTTCTATGCAGCTATTGAGTGCAGCATTCTACACTTCGTGGCTGATGGTTGACAACGGCAAAGGTAGCTATCAGAGGTCATCTCTCGCTCGGTGCAGTATGATGGGCGGCTACTCAGGTATCACGCATCAGGGTGTCTCCGCGACACTATCGGTGTGTGCTTGACTACATGCTACGACGAGTTGTCAAAACTATCAGAGGAAAGGGGATGCTACACGCTACTAGGCGGGATTCACTCCTGCTACTGTCCAAGTACTTACGTGTTCAGTAAGTATTAATAATTACTTATGATTTGATGACCAGAGGCTCTACGAAATGTAATACCACATTATTCACTTAATGCGGATTTTAAGGTCTGAGTAGTTTCATATCTGTTAGCCTACTGTGACGTTCAAATTAGTGGCGGGCCGGGACTCCAACGCGGATTTCCCACTTATCGCTAGCGGTCCCTTTACCACTGCGGTCATCCGTGCACGTTCCCCAGGCACACCAAAATCTTCCACATCGTCATTTCGTACTCTTATGTAAGGGAGTAAGACAGGGTTGTAGCCTTTCTCCAATGTTATTCAATTTGTACATTGAGCAAGCTATAAAGGAAAGCAAGGAGGAATTTGGAGAAGGAATTAAAGTTCAGGGTGAAGAATTAAAAACATTGCGTTTTGCCGACGACATAGTAATTCTGTCAGAGACAGCAAAGGACCTGGAAGAGCAGTTAAACGGAATGGACAGTGTGCTGAAAGGTGCATATAAGATGAACATTAACAAGAGCAAAACTAGGGTAAGGGAGTGCAGTCTAAGAAAATCAGGTGATGCTAAAGGAATTAGATTAGGTAAAAAAGGTAAAGCAGCCAACAATCCGAAGATTGGTTTGAAAACCACAGTGCTTTACTAGGTATGGTCCTGTTTGGAGGTGGTATGCCGTTGCCTTCCTCCGACCTTAGACCTGACTTACCCAGCCAGTTATAGCGGGACCTACAGTTTAACGTGGGTTCCGAACCACGGTGCTACTCCGCATTTTTCACATTAGCAACACTACCAGAGGGGAAACAAGTGGATAGTGACAGATAAAAATCCTAGGATCTGGCGGGGATCGAACCCGCGACCTTTGGGTTTGTAGTCTGGCACTCTACCACTGTGCTACGGAGCCGGGTAACGAAACAAAAAAGGAGGTAGATGAGTTTTGTTACTTGGGCAGTAAAATAACAAATGATGGTCGCAGTACAGAGGATATAAAATGCAGAATGGCAATGGGTAGAAAAGCGTTCATGAAAAAGAGATATTTGTTAACATCGAATATTGATTTAAGCCTAAGGAAGTCCTTTCTGAAGGCATTTATATGGAGTGTTGCCTTGTATGGGAGTGAGCCATGGACGATAAACAGTGCGGACAGGAAGAGGATAGAGGGTTTTGAAATGTGGTGCTACAGAAGTATTCTGAAGATTAGGTGGGTGGATCGCGTAACTACTGAGGAGGTACTGAACAGAATTGGGGAGAAAAGGAATTTTTGGCATACCTTGACTAAAAGAAGGGATCGGTTGATAGGACACATTATTAGACATCAAGAAATTGTGAATTTAGCGTTGGAGGGAAGTGTGGGGGTAAAAACCGCAGAGGAAGACCAAGAGATGGATACAGTAAGCAGATTCAAAGAGATGTAGGTTGCCGTTCTTATATGGAATTGAAGAGGCTTGCTCAGGACAGGGTATTGTGGAGAGCTGCATCAAACCAGTCTCCAGACTGAAGACCACAACAACAACAACATGTTTATTATGCTTGCAATATTATTCGATTCCCGTGCAGGCAGAAAGACAACACCACAAGGAGTCTGTAACATTAATGCATATGCTCAATAATTTTTTCGAACTATTTAATACCAAATGTTTGTTTTACTGTAATCGACATATAAAATTTTTATATCAATCTTTAATTATTTTCGTGAACAGTGGTATGTGTTTTATCAAATGTTTGTAAAGCTTATGGGACTTAACTACGGGGTCATCAGTCCCTAAACTTACAAACTACTTATGAAATACTTAGGAACTAGGACGGCACAAATATCCATGCCCGAGGGGGGATTCGAACCCCCGACCGTAGTGGCCATGCAGACCGTGACTGAAGCGCCTCAGTCCTCTCGGCCACCGCGGCCGGCATGTGTTTTATCTAATTTTGGAGTATTTGTACAGTTAAAGCGATTCTAGTGTATCTTGATTGTACAGTATTTTTAATTGTAATATTTGTTGTTTTAAATGTAAAAAGATTGTAATCTGGTCGAACCGCAGGTAATATGTTTATGTAAAACCACTAGTACTTCTCCGTTGCTGACGTAGAAGGCGCCAAGCTTTGGCACGTAAGAAAGAGGCAGGAATACGGACAGTGTGGTTTAACGGGAGAGTCGAGTGCAGACAGCCAGTGAGTGAGCACGTACACTCTTTGACAAAAAACCTGGCCGCCGGCCGGCCGCCGCTGAGCCTAAGTCCGAGCCGATCGCGACATGGGACAATAAAAGTGGCCGCGCTGATTCGCTCTAAGTCCAGCTATCTGCACAATCTGGCAACACTGTAGACTGCGGGAGTTCATACAGTACTTCTTGTGTGCAGTTAGAAGACAACTGGGTCAGCTACATCCGTGGTCTTGCGGTAAAGTGCGTGACTTGCATGTTCAGTATTAGCGATCGAAACCGACTGTTGACAAAAATTTTAAATTCATGTCACTCGTGCATGCTGATGCCACATGTGTAAGGGGAGCATATGCGTAACGTATTTCATTTTTTGGTACACTGGTAATAACATTCCGGCCCAATAACATCGCCGCCTCTGGCCGCAGCGCTTGTCAGAGCTCTCCGCGGCCCATATACCTCGCCGGCAGCAGCGGTGGCGGCGCTACACAGCGCTGCCTCGCCCTCTGCCCACAGCGCCTGCTGCCGCTCATCGCCCTGGATGCGTAAAATGCTGTAGTGTTGCTAAGTGGTGATCCACAAAAAAGGTTGCGATTCGTATTTCACACAGGATATAACGAAGCAGACCATCTATTTTGAATGATGAGCATATAATACATTAGAGACGCAAAAAATTGTCATTGTCCAATCCAATGGCACTCTACGATGGTTAACACTTTTTTGTGGTTTAAATCTCGATCCTTTTCCTTTCAGAAAAGCATTTCATGTAATTTCTTATTGTCATCAGTTCATATGTTTTCATCAAGACACAATATGTAATTCACTAAAATGTTTTAGTGTCGTTGTTTCATTCCTGACGGTAAATGTATGAGCTAAATTATGTGAATACGTTTCAGTGCACGTTCTAAAGCAACACAGGCACACTGCAAGGTTCGTGTCTTCATGCCTCATTTCTACTGGAGATATTTCGCATCAATGGAGGTGAATTCGAATTTCTTCGAAGGCGTTTGTATGGTGAAGCAAATCTAATACCATTTCCATAATTTGAAGTCGACCTTTCTGAAATACTAATTGTATAACGCTCTTCTTATGATTCCGTTAAAGAGTTTCTTCTGGCAATCTGCAGCGAATAAAGTAAAATGAAACAAAATAAAATGAAAGCCATCCCCAAACGCAATTTCTCCAACCAGGATTAGAACAGCCGCCTCACACCAGGCTTGCATCGGAAGACACAAGCAGAACCACAGAGCCAACCACACACTGCCGCATATTGCCCTCAGTCTCTCACATATTCAATGCTGAGCCTCTAAGGCATCGCGAAAGATAACCTGAAAGTCACCTACACAAATAACTACATTCCTTGAGTGCAAAAGTTAAATTTCTGTCTTTCATTTCACGTGGGCATTACACATCATGAGTCATGAAAGTAGAAGAGGAATGTCAAGTGAACTTAGTGAGACAATTCAGTACCACTTGCGGAAGTAACTGAACTATCACAGTGTTGCCAAATATCAGCAACGATGTTGCCAGTTCTTAGCTGTACTAGGAAGACCTGTGTAGTGATAAGCGATGCGAAATCGCGTAGGTCTCATGCGGGCTTCTGGAGGGGAGTCGCGCATTTCGGTTAATATGCGGCGCTCTCTCCTGATATATTCCGTCGTCACATTTAGGATGCAAATATTTAATTCGTCCAATGAGGCCGAAACTAGCGTTTAAATTTTTTGAGGCTTTACTGCATTATGGTATATTTTCAGTAAATGACTAGAGAAGTTACAAATACGGATATTGTGCTTGCAACATACGGCAGGTCAAAGACTGAGATATATAAACTTCCATCACAATTTCAGTTTCACCCCCCCCTCCCCCCAAAAAAAGACTAAAACAATTACTTTGTAACATTTCGACAAAAGCTAATTTTTTTATGAAAAGTTACTGGATATCAATGATGCCCCATCCGTCTCGAAAAACTTTGCAACTTGAAAGCGACTGCGTTTCAAAATGCAGCCTTACGACTGTACAAGTAATATTTCATGTCTTCTACGTGAATACATAAATGTGTTGGTTTGCTTAAAAGCCAGAAGAAACATAGTTAACTGATTATTTGTGCAACACAGTAATTATTTCACTTGAGTATTCAGAAGACTGGATGTTTAAAATTACGGCCATGAACACAGAAACTAAACTGTATATGTGGGAAATGTGCAATTCTGAGGTTTTTCCTCTGCAAACATATACATAAAATCTATAGACTACTAAGCAGCTTTTTATTTCGTAGTGTTATAGTCTTGTTGGGCCAAAAAATGATGATGAGAATCCGAACCCATGTGTTTGATGGATTTATCGAGCGTTGTAACCTATGACTTGCATGTGTTGTTGCTTATTATCTGTGGTCACGATGTTAAATCAACAGAAATTGTTACAAACGTTTTACCTACTTTCTCCTATTGTCCTATTTTTCGTCAAACCACACATTCTTTCTGGTCTTTTGGCCACATCGGAAAGAATGCTTTTGGAACTGAATTAATGATAATAATGATGGTAATAATGATAGTAATCAATGATGTTTACGGCGTTAACAGCAGAATGATAAAGATTACAATTACAATAGAAAATCCCGATCTCTTGGTTGACAGACTGCAATGAGTTTTGGTATTTCGTTGCTGAATAACATTAAGGACGTTTTTCAGAGGAGAAAAATAGACCTGAAGCCACATACATCACTAGTACAACGATACCTCACTAATCAACTATGCTTGCTGTAGATCAGAAAAAGAGAATGGTGCCACCGAGCTAAAATGAGATTACTGGTTCAGTTATTTGACATTTGTTTGCAGTTAACACACACAGTCCCGACATAAAACACAAAACTGTTTGCAATTTAAGCAGGGGTAGACCTTTCTGCGGTCGAAAATTTAATTCAGGATAACAGAGTCATTTAAATGCAATGACTAATCTCATATCCTCATGACTATTGGAAAATACATCGAATTCTGGAACTAAGGGAACGATCAGAGTTGCCTAGCATCGTAACCAATACTGCTAAGCTACAGTCAAAACGCGTAAGTTCGGGGAGTTCTACGGAACATCTGTTAGACTCTGTTTGATGGCTTGGTCTATTCAGAGCGACAACTATCCTTTCCCTCCAGCAGGCGCGCTCCGCCTTCTCCGTTTCCAGACGCGCGCGCCTTCGCTCGCACGTTGTGCCGCATTTACCAAAACGACCGTGGCTGCCCCCACCTCGTCATATCTCTTATCGATTTCAGAAAGGTAATGAAATAAATTACCCTTCAAGTTGGTGGCCACTAAACGTTACTGTTAGCGTTACTCATGATGCAAGAACATTTTATGTTCCAGTGTTACTATGATGTCTGACATAGCTCTTAAAAATTCGAAAATTTATTGGAACTATCCTTAACGCGGTACCAATTATCGAGTGGACAAAAGGTACTTTATACGTCTTAGTCTATTTTAAAACCACGTTTATATGCATTTTCCATTTGAATGATTATTTTACGCTTTTCAAATTTTGTATGTGTGAAATTTTTCATTCAATTTCAAACATTTTTGTGAGAATACAACAGAGACATTTGATACATTTGTTTTATTCCTATTTCACCTAACTCCTCTTATGTATTAGACACGAAAAGATCGCGAAGGTAAAAGATAGGGCAATATGAACTCACACTAAGTCTTACCAGAAATAGTTTTAACAGCGAACAATTCACGACTGGAAGAGAAACCGGCGGAAACAGCAGTTGTATAAAAAGTGCCCTCCACCACACACCAATTAAGAATTGGCGTTAATGAAGCAGTGTCATCCAGTTCTAAGTTACGTTGAAAGTTCACGGTCTCTTGTTCAGAGGGAAGTTGGTTGAAATGAACTGCAAAATTTGTACCGACACACGGAAACATGAACAAAGTAAGCTCTATTCCACACGAGACACGAAAGAAAGAAGGAAGGTTGCGATTTAACGTCCCCTCGACAAGGGGGTCATTAGAGCGAAGCAGAAGTTCGGATTTTCATGATAAGGATGTGGAAGGAAATCGGCCGTGCCCTGCCGCAGGGACCATTCCGGCATTTGCCTAGACTGATTTAGGAAAATCATGGAAAACTCAAATCCAAATGGCCAAAGGCCAGTTCGATGCGCCGTGCAGCCCAATATGAGTCGAGTGTGTTACCACTGCACTAACTCGCTCCGTAGCAAAAACGAATGCGAGTAAATATTGCATTATCACGCGGTTCTGAGTTACGTTAATTGAGTTTCTGGCCTATCGTTAGTATACAATAAATTGTAAAATTTGTAACAAAAACACAATAGACAATAAAGCAACCTAATAAACACGTGTTACAACGATTAAAATTGATCGATGAATTGTTCCTGCTTTAAAACAATATTAGGGAAAGCAATTGCACTGTTGCTTGTTAAAAGATAGTAAATAAAAGTATTGACGTATATCTTATTCATTGATTTTTAACAGATGCCGTAGAATGCGCAAGGCTGTAATTTTACCGCTATTATAAAAATTAAGTTCAACCACTTCACGAGGAGAATTATAGGGAAAATATGTGTTTAACAATATTAAGGAGATGAACAGCAAGAGCAAACTGTTTACGGTTACGAACAATATTCGTACAAGTAAATATACCAACGGCGGAAATACGACCGCCTACTGCGAAATGAATTATGTGGAGCTCATGTTTTCTTTCGACGTGAAATCTGGGACCGGCAGAGACAAACTATTATCCATCTAGAGACAACGGAAAACGTAATGCGGTCGGAACCGTCCACTTCTCTGCCGTTCGTGGAGATATTTCAGATGAAAACCTTCTGCCCATGGACGATAGACCTGAAATAACCAAACAGTTTGGTTTATAGGACAATTTCACTTTTGGCGGTTGCAATTACTTTACAAATAATAGATCGAATGAATGGAGTAATTTGAAGGGAAACGAATTATTACAATTACTTTGAATAACCTGCAAAGATAAAAATATATAAGACAAAAAGTACTTCCGAAGCAACATTAAACACTAACATTATAATTCACCTAAACAGGGGCATCACTATACGAAGAAAACAGTTTCTTATTGGGAAAGGGTATGCGGATGTAATAGAAGTCACTATATTCTGCAGCAAAAGCCGTCTGGTCAATTTTATGATTATCGGTAAAAACTTGCATAATAGCTGCTCTAGGACGGTACCTGCCAGATGCTCATTTTGGTGATATTCCTGAACTGTGAGCCGCGTATGACAAGATTGAACGTATATACGTCCAATTTGGGACAAAAATGCGTAGAACTTTGGAGAAAGTAGTCATTTCACACTTTATCCGTTTCGTTAAAAGACACTCTCCCCGGAAGTTTTTCAATGATGTTGTCTGCTTTCGGACTGAAGCCCTACTTAGAATGGGCTTTGGCAGCGCAGCATGGATGAAAGCCAGTTGAAGCAAGCTGTTTGTAGGAATGAGGATATTGTGGAATGGCCAAGACATTCTTCCTATAGCTTAGCAGTATTGGTTACGATGCTAGGCAACTCTGATCGTTCCCTTAGTTCCAGAATTCGATGTATTTTCCAATAGTCATGAGGATATGAGATTAGTCATTGCATTTAAATGACTCTGTTATCCTGAATTAAATTTTCGACCGCAGAAAGGTCTACCCCTGCTTAAATTGCAAACAGTTTTGTGTTTTATGTCGGGACTGTGTGTGTTAACTGCAAACAAATGTCAAATAACTGAACCAGTAATCTCATTTTAGCTCGGTGGCACCATTCTCTTTTTCTGATCTACAGCAAGCATAGTTGATTAGTGAGGTATCGTTGTACTAGTGATGTATGTGGCTTCAGGTCTATTTTTCTCCTCTGAAAAACGTCCTTAATGTTATTCAGCAACGAAATACCAAAACTCATTGCAGTCTGTCAACCAAGAGATCGGGATTTTCTATTGTAATTGTAATCTTTATCATTCTGCTGTTAACGCCGTAAACATCATTGATTACTATCATTATTACCATCATTATTATCATTAATTCAGTTCCAAAAGCATTCTTTCCGATGTGGCCAAAAGACCAGAAAGAATGTGTGGTTTGACGAAAAATAGGACAATAGGAGAAAGTAGGTAAAACGTTTGTAACAATTTCTGTTGATTTAACATCGTGACCACAGATAATAAGCAACAACACATGCAAGTCATAGGTTACAACGCTCGATAAATCCATCAAACACATGGGTTCGGATTCTCATCATCATTTTTTGGCCCAACAAGACTATAACACTACGAAATAAAAAGCTGCTTAGTAGTCTATAGATTTTATGTATATGTTTGCAGAGGAAAAACCTCAGAATTGCACATTTCCCACATATACAGTTTAGTTTCTGTGTTCATGGCCGTAATTTTAAACATCCAGTCTTCTGAATACTCAAGTGAAATAATTACTGTGTTGCACAAATAATCAGTTAACTATGTTTCTTCTGGCTTTTAAGCAAACCAACACATTTATGTATTCACGTAGAAGACATGAAATATTACTTGTACAGTCGTAAGGCTGCATTTTGAAACGCAGTCGCTTTCAAGTTGCAAAGTTTTTCGAGACGGATGGGGCATCATTGATATCCAGTAACTTTTCATAAAAAAATTAGCTTTTGTCGAAATGTTACAAAGTAATTGTTTTAGTCTTTTTTTGGGGGGAGGGGGGGGTGAAACTGAAATTGTGATGGAAGTTTATATATCTCAGTCTTTGACCTGCCGTATGTTGCAAGCACAATATCCGTATTTGTAACTTCTCTAGTCATTTACTGAAAATATACCATAATGCAGTAAAGCCTCAAAAAATTTAAACGCTAGTTTCGGCCTCATTGGACGAATTAAATATTTGCATCCTAAATGTGACGACGGAATATATCAGGAGAGAGCGCCGCATATTAACCGAAATGCGCGACTCCCCTCCAGAAGCCCGCATGAGACCTACGCGATTTCGCATCGCTTATCACTACACAGGTCTTCCTAGTACAGCTAAGAACTGGCAACATCGTTGCTGATATTTGGCAACACTGTGATAGTTCAGTTACTTCCGCAAGTGGTACTGAATTGTCTCACTAAGTTCACTTGACATTCCTCTTCTACTTTCATGACTCATGATGTGTAATGCCCACGTGAAATGAAAGACAGAAATTTAACTTTTGCACTCAAGGAATGTAGTTATTTGTGTAGGTGACTTTCAGGTTATCTTTCGCGATGCCTTAGAGGCTCAGCATTGAATATGTGAGAGACTGAGGGCAATATGCGGCAGTGTGTGGTTGGCTCTGTGGTTCTGCTTGTGTCTTCCGATGCAAGCCTGGTGTGAGGCGGCTGTTCTAATCCTGGTTGGAGAAATTGCGTTTGGGGATGGCTTTCATTTTATTTTGTTTCATTTTACTTTATTCGCTGCAGATTGCCAGAAGAAACTCTTTAACGGAATCATAAGAAGAGCGTTATACAATTAGTATTTCAGAAAGGTCGACTTCAAATTATGGAAATGGTATTAGATTTGCTTCACCATACAAACGCCTTCGAAGAAATTCGAATTCACCTCCATTGATGCGAAATATCTCCAGTAGAAATGAGGCATGAAGACACGAACCTTGCAGTGTGCCTGTGTTGCTTTAGAACGTGCACTGAAACGTATTCACATAATTTAGCTCATACATTTACCGTCAGGAATGAAACAACGACACTAAAACATTTTAGTGAATTACATATTGTGTCTTGATGAAAACATATGAACTGATGACAATAAGAAATTACATGAAATGCTTTTCTGAAAGGAAAAGGATCGAGATTTAAACCACAAAAAAGTGTTAACCATCGTAGAGTGCCATTGGATTGGACAATGACAATTTTTTGCGTCTCTAATGTATTATATGCTCATCATTCAAAATAGATGGTCTGCTTCGTTATATCCTGTGTGAAATACGAATCGCAACCTTTTTTGTGGATCACCACTTAGCAACACTACAGCATTTTACGCATCCAGGGCGATGAGCGGCAGCAGGCGCTGTGGGCAGAGGGCGAGGCAGCGCTGTGTAGCGCCGCCACCGCTGCTGCCGGCGAGGTATATGGGCCGCGGAGAGCTCTGACAAGCGCTGCGGCCAGAGGCGGCGATGTTATTGGGCCGGAATGTTATTACCAGTGTACCAAAAAATGAAATACGTTACGCATATGCTCCCCTTACACATGTGGCATCAGCATGCACGAGTGACATGAATTTAAAATTTTTGTCAACAGTCGGTTTCGATCGCTAATACTGAACATGCAAGTCACGCACTTTACCGCAAGACCACGGATGTAGCTGACCCAGTTGTCTTCTAACTGCACACAAGAAGTACTGTATGAACTCCCGCAGTCCCCAGTGTTGCCAGATTGTGCAGATAGCTGGACTTAGAGCGAATCAGCGCGGCCACTTTTATTGTCCCATGTCGCGATCGGCTCGGACTTAGGCTCAGCGGCGGCCGGCCGGCGGCCAGGTTTTTTGTCAAAGAGTGTACGTGGCGAGACGTAAGCGAGGCAGCAAAGCGAAGGCTTGGAATTGTATCAAGGGTTTCCAGAAATTAGTCTCGGATGATGGTTGACTATCTGTTATATCGTGGCATGGAATTATGGGCACAATGTAAATTTATTCATCGTCAAGAAAAGAATACAGTACCACACAGCAAGAGTCACGATTGACGCCGATTCGCTTCTAGTTGTGCAATCACTCAACTACTCGTCCACAGCACGGGATATTTGACAAGGTAATGTACTTTTAGAACTGTAGCGCGAATGGATCAGACAAAAATAGTATTTGTATCAATAATAAGTGAATTGAACTAAAACTTTGTGACAACCTTTGTTTATCCCTATCCCTGACCTGGTCAGGGTCCTAACCTAGTGTGTAAATGTCCGAGTGTCCTAAATGAGAACAGATGAAAATTTTAATAATTTTCTCGGTGAGCTAATTAATAATTTGAAGTGCTTAGTTCCATTTTTGTGGTGGGTAATTGAAAAGTAGTAAGAAATTGTTGCAGTTTGTTTACTTACTAATTAAAGATTGCACTTCATGTATCAAATTTAAAGAAGGAAGCTTAGGGTTTAACGTCCCGTCGACAGCTTAGTCATTAGAGACGGAGCTAACGCTCGGAGTTTCGGGTAGGGATGGGGAAGGAAATTGGCCGTGCCCTTTGAAAGGAACCATCCCGGCATTTGCCTGGGGTGATTTAGGGAAATCACAGAAAACCTAAATCTGGATGGCCGGAGGTGGATTTGAACCACCATCCTCCCGAATGCGAGTCCAATGCTGTACCATTGCGCCACCTCGCTCAGTATATCAAATTTAATGAGAAACTATTAAAATCAAATGATTGAAATAGTAGTAAATAATTTAAAGTGATAGTATTGATCAGTTGGTAATCATAAACTGAGTGATTGCATCAAATCAGGAGTACAGTATGTATTTTCTCTCCAGTTTTATAAAAGCCAAATTAATTTCGATAGAATTTGTTAAAAGTGATAAACATAGCTTGAAGGAACTGCAAATTTAGTTAATATTGCTGCAAATTCATGAAAACATCGGAAAAGGGTACTATATCAGTTTCAGGGCTACCACCATATCTTTACTGTGGCTTCTGGGTGTAACTTGATCATACATTTTATCGTAAATATACCATCATATTTACTACATACATATATTTTTATCGCTTCAAAAATTGTAAGGGGAAGATTTTGAAACAACTGGAAATGTTTAAGAATGTGACTGCACAGTCCTAAAGAACAGCAGCAACCATGGAGGTTATGGTTTAACATTTTGTTGTATCTCCTTCTGTTTGGACGTTATGTGCTCAGAAGGGAACTTCCCCATCGCACCCCACCCCCCTCAGTTTTAATTATAAGTTGGCGCAGTGGATAGGCCGTGAAAAACTGAACGAAAATCAGTCGAGAAAACTGGAAGAAATTGTGTGGAACTATGAAAAAATAAGCAAAATATAAAAACTGAACAGTCCATGCTAAAGATAGACAACGTCGATCACAAGATGAGCATTGGAGCGCCATGGGGTCCTGTGGCTAGCATGAGGGGCTACGGAGCGAGAAGTTCTTGCTCAAGCCCTCACTCAAACGAAAATTTTATTTTTTTATTTTTATTTTCACAAAATTATGATCTGTCCGTCCGTTCATTGACGTCACTGTTCGCTGTAATCTGTTTAGTCTCTGTTTTGCGACCGCACCGCAAAATCGTGCGATTAGCAGACGAAAGGAAGTGCCTCTCCAATGGGAACCTAAAACATTTGATTGCAAGGTGATAGGTCAACCAATTCCTCCACAGGAAAACAAGTCTGATGTATTCTACACGACACTGGTGATAGTAAGTGCGTCATATGACAGGAATCTTTTGTCGACCCACCTAACTTGTACATTTGGTGAGTGGGTGAAGAGATTCTACCTTGCCCGATTTAGGTTTTCTTGTGGATGTGAAAATCACTCACAAAAAAGTAATGAAAACATCAGAGTTTGTCACATAAACTGCAACAAATGAATGCAACAGTTTCACAGTCGCACAGTTTTCCCTGTGCTCTGTCAAAACATATGGTTTAACGTTTTCGCATTTTGCCGTGTATAGACTGACAAATCCTTCATAAGTCCAAGCAAATCTGAACGTGCCCCCATACTACGGCGCGGTTACCCCGTTTCGGACGGACGGACAGATAATACTTTTCTGAAAATGAAAATTTTCGCCTGTGGTAAGGCCCAAACCAAGGACCTCTCACTCTGCAGCTCCTCACACGACCACTACGCTCCTGTGCTCATAATCTGCTCGACGTTGCTTATCTTTTGCATGGACTGCTCAGTTCTTATATTTTTTTCATGGTTTCACCCAACTTCTTACTGTTTTCTCGATTGATCTGTGATCAGTTGCCGGCCGCGGTGGCCGAGGGGACTGAGGCGCTCCAGTCACGTTCTGCATGGCCACTTCGGTCGGGGGTGCGAATCCCCCCTCGGGCATGGATATTTGTGCCGTCCTTAGTATAAGGTAGTTGATAAGTAGTTTGTAAGTTTAGCGACTGATGACCCCATAGTTAAGTCCCATAAGCTTAAAAAACATTTGAAACAACATTTTGTGTTCAGTTTTTCACGGCCTATCCACTGCGCTTACTTATAACTAAATCTGAGGGTGGTGAGATGGGGAGGTTCCCTTGTCTGAAAGATAACATCTGAGTTTTCTTCTGGAGGGTTTTTACCACTTCGGCGGTCCTATGGGCACGTACAAAAAATTACGTGTCTTTTGACCTAGACTACAACATATGTCAAGTGTATCAGTATCAGCGAGTGGCAGTTGAGTAGTAGTGTCACAGACAAATATATACAGACGGGAAACCTCCGTAAGGGCCTGGTCCAACGCTCAGGGGTGCGCGGAGGGGGGGGGGGGGGGGTTTCCAGCAGTTCCGTAAAATGTCCCATGATGGCGCTGCGGTCAGAAGCAGCTCTTTAAACTGGCCAGAGCAGGCGGCAGGTAGCGGCTGCCCCCACCACCACCTCCCCTCAAACGCCAGCAAGCCGGACACAGTCGTGGCCTCATAGTAGGCGGCACGAGCTCTCCCCTCAGCCTCCCCTCCACGCTACCCTCTGACGTGCGAGAGGCACCCTAAAAGCCAGCGATCTGCCTGACACCTGCTAGCATCTTACGGAACTACAAGGGGAGCGTAGGACATTGTTTTAGGGGGGGGGGGGGGGCTACTCCTCTGTATATGTTACTCTATAGTAGTGTGCACGCAGGATAGATTGGCCAGTAGATGGGCAGAACAGCTGGCCAAGTGTGGGGAGAGCGGTAGTGGTGGGGGTAGCGGCCGGAGCTGTGAGCAAGCGCTGGAGGGGAAGTGACCAGCAGTGTTGCCAGGTCTCCGGAGATCTCCGGAATTTTTTATCTTCCAGGAAATATAGGAAAAAATGTTGAAATATCCGGAGTTTATAATGTAGGATTTTTTAATTTTCTTTTAGAAAAACCAGTTTCTCTAGGTGAAAATTATATAGTTTATTTCACTACTAATGCTTCCCTAAATGTAAAATGTAACACATAAAAACGAACACATCTGGTCTGGTGAAACGTTTCGGTACCGATATGTTCACTGTATTCTTCCCACAGACGAGCCCTGGAAGATACTGACTGGTTAAATATTATTTATGGTAGCGGTGTAGTTTGCTAATGTTGGCAATGAAACGTTTGCTTTACAAGGATAATTAATTTACTGACCGTCAAGTGTACATGCCTGAACCTGTAAACCATAGAGCAGCAACAGCTTTATTTCATGGATAAAACAAAAGGTTGATCTCACTCTACATGACTGGGTTTGCAAAGAGAATTTGGCGATCGTTACGAACATTACTACACAATGCCGCCGCTGCCGTAAGTAAAATTTTACACTGACTCCATTATTTTTCCGATCTGGCTATATAGTTTGGAGACAATGTGTCTGGGTTTTCATTTTGTTTAAATGTCACTGGTAGGACCCCGAAGGACCAATAGAACTGTCTCATACTGCTATTAGTTGTATTTTTGTAAAAGTACTTTTACATTGAAACTTCCTGGCAGATTAAAATTGTGTGCCGGAACCGGGACTCGAACCTGGGACCTTTGCCTTTCGCGGGCAAGCGCTCTACCACTGAGCTACCCCGACACGACTCACGACACCGCCTCACAACTTTACTTCCGCCAGTACCTCGCCTCCTACTTTCCAAACTTCTCAGAAGCTCTCCTGCGAAACTTGCAAGACTAGCATTCCTGGAAGAAAGGATATGGTGGAGACATGGCTTAGCCACAGCCTAAGGGATGTTTCCAGAATGAAACTTTCACTCTGCAGCGGAATGTGCTCTGATATGAAACTTCCTGGCAGATTAAAATTGTGTGCCGGAACCCGGACTCGAACCTGGGACCTTTGCATTTTACGGGCAAGCGCTCTACCACTGAGCTACCCCGACACGACTCACGACACCGCCTCACAACTTTACTTCCGCCAGTACCTCGCCTCCTACTTTCCAAACTTCTCAGAAGCTCTCCTGCGAAACTTGCAAGACTAGCATTCCTGGAAGAAAGGATATGGTGGAGACATGGCTTAGCCACAGCCTAAGGGATGTTTCCAGAATGAAACTTTCACTCTGCAGCGGAATGTGCTCTGATATGAAACTTCCTGGCAGATTAAAATTGTGTGCCGGAACCCGGACTCGAACCTGGGACCTTTGCATTTTACGGGCAAGCGCTCTACCACTTATTCTTAAGGAAAGGAAACTAAAGTGCCACCGCCACTTTGACCCTAATAAAAAAAGAACCTCAACCTCTTCAGGTGTTGGCGCCTAACTAAAACTACCCCTGGAAACTAACTATACAAGGGAACAGAAAGAAAGAGAAGGAAGGGGAATGTGTATCAGACAAAACAAAAAAAATTCTCTTTATTCACATTACTATGTTTTCATTTCATTATTTTGATTGATTTTTTTCTATTTAATAGATCTTGACGTACGTTGTATAGTTCAGAAGATCTCGGTTCCCTGCGGCTAATAAGTTCAGTCACGGCTTCTCGTAGAATGTGCATTCCGTTGAACAGTTCAAGGAGGGTCAGCAGTTCAAACATTTAAATTTCTTCTCTATTGACTGAACACATTCCAGCTGCGGGGAGGGGCGTTGAAGGTACTCCCAAGGAAGTTGGAAAAGTATTGTCTGTATTTAGGATGTCGTACAACTCTGTAATGGCGATCCGTGAGGTAAGTCCAAAAATCAAGTTTAGATTTTGCATTGTGTCCAAAAAGATAGTGTATGGCATGTCCGCGAATCCAAGTCACTACATTGGTCTTAGCCTTTGGAAAATACTCTCGATCCGGAAATAAGAGCGAATGAGGAGAAACACTCTCTGGAATAGTTCTCGTGAGGAAAGCTATAATACGTCGAATCAGTTGCCAAACGTCAGCAGCAGTACCGCAAACAAAACGATGTTCGTCCGTGTCAGCCACCCCACACCTGGGACAGAGAGGTGATTCGGCGAGATGTATGCGATGAAGGCGAAATCTGCAAATATGCTTACGATTGACAGTAAGGTACCAGACCGACTGTACATCAGAATCAAGAAAAGAAGCAGATACAGAACGCCAGATGGAGCGCCAGTCAAACTGGGGAACTTTTTGTTCAATCGGGTTTGATGGTAGACTTCTTTGTAGAACATCATAGACAGCTTTAGTTTTGCGTACGTACTGGTTGGACAAGTTGAGGTGGAGATAGCTAAGCTCGAGAATAAAATATCTGATATAATGGAAAAGAACTGGAATAACCGACTGCATGACCGGAGCTGACAGCGAGGCCGGCGTATAAGTCGACAATAGAAGACCAGTAAGGCTCGTCGGGCAACGTGTCCATATCGTCATCTGGGAGCTAATAAAGAGGGCACGAGCTCTATCCGGTACGTGATACAGACCGAGCCCACCACGGTCGCGGGGAAGGGTGAGCGATTCATAATTAACTTTGAACAACAAGCCATTGCTGACGAATGAGGCCATCGCTGCTAACATTCGATGGGCAATGACATTGACATATCGAACTCGCGGAACAATATCCAGGGATCTTAGCCGATGATCAATAAGCCCAGTTCTCATTTGCTGAAGTAGGCGTCGGCAGTTGGAAGCGGCCGAACGCCGGAGATCAGCCGAAAAGTCAATGCCTAAACATCGGATGGTATCTTGGGTGACGAGGGGCGCAGTGCACCCAGCAGCGAAACCTGTGCCGATAAACATAGCGTGCGACTTACGGACATTTAGAAAGCTACCCGAAGCCTCGCCATATGTCGCAACCCACGTTAAGGCTGCCTGGAATTCATCAACATCACGTATATAGATGACTAAATCGTCAGCATAGGCAGTACAACAGAATCGGTAGCCATCAATGGGTAACCCCATCAAACGTTGCCAAAGGCCACAGAGCAAGGGTTCCAAGGCGAAGGCATACATGAGCGCCGAAAGTGGGCAACCCTGTCGTATAGAGCGACCAATTACGATCGGTGGGGTTAGTCTGCCATTGTAAAGGACCACCCCTTTGGATGAACCACCCCTCAGTAGGCGCATCACCACCGTAATTATCTCCTCTGGGAAACCCATATGACGTAGGACAGTCTACTCGATCAAAAGCCTGGCTGAAATCCAACGACGCAAGTGCACCGGAGAGGCGTTGTGCTCGTGCCACAGCGATCATATCCCTGTATCGACATAAAGCGGTACGGATATTATTGTCTCCTCCCAAGGATGCTTGGTCTGACGACACGACATATGGAGCAGCGTGTTTGAGGCGCGCCACCAAAAGGCGAGTGAAGATCTTCATGTCACTTTTAAGGAGTGTGATGGGGCGATAATCACTGATGCCGATACCGCCATGGGGCTTGTGGACAGGAACAATGATCCCTTCCGTAAAGGCATCTGGAATGCGCACCTCCGGAGACATCAGCTCCTGACAAATGGAAGTGAAAGTGGGTACAAGAAGATTGCAGAACGTACGATAAAATTCAAGCGGGAGGCCGTCAGGCCTGGGGAGCGATTAACGGATCCTGCCCGTATCGAATTGAGGACTTCATCAGAAGTTACGTCCGCAACCAGTTCCATTGCCTCATCTCCTGGAACAGCATCGAAGGTGAGATGTGATACTTCCTCAATCAGCTCTGGCGAATGTGGAACTTCTGCATAGAGCTGTTGGTAGTGAGTATAAAGCGCATGTCCGATGGTAGACTGTGTATCGTATCGTCTCCCTTGCTCGTCCGTTAGGGCATAAATCAACTTCCTCCGTCGATATTGTCGGTCCTTGAGTATATGGTACATCGATGGGTGTTCGTGAGGCATACTATCAGTACTACGAGATCGTACTACCGCTCCGTCCAAATGCCTTCGTATGAGAATAGATATCTGGGCTTTAGCACGTTTCATCATAATCTGGCGCTCTGGGGAGATAGGCATCAATGAACAGTCCTGTAGGATTCTGTAGTAAAAGTCCAGCGTACTTTTTCTCCAATTTGCAACATCTTTACCATATCGCATCAGAGTTTTGCGGATAGCGGGTTTTGCACACTGGACCCACCAGGATATGGTTGACGGATACATTTGTAGGCGACGTTGACATGTGGCCCATGTGTCTTCTATTATCCGACGACATTCTGGCGAAGCAAGAAGTGCTACGTTCAGTTTCCATAATCCTCTTCCGTGCCACACAGCCTGCCGACTGAGAACTACATCACAAAAATAAGCCTCATGATCTGAGAAGGCAACAGGCCATATTTCTGCCTGTCGAGTTCCCCCTATTAGGGGTCGTGAGATGTAAATGCGATCCAGTCGGCTCGAGGAATGTGCGGTGTAATAGGTAAAACCCAGACGATCACCGTGGACATGGCGCCATGTGTCGATAAGGGATAGGCGATTGAGGATAGGTTCAAGAGCCGCGCACGGTGAGTGGTGTGGTAATTGGTCCTGAGGTCGCTGCGTAGAGTTGAAGTCACCACCCAGTACCATATTATCATGTGGTCCTAAAAATAGTGGCGGTGGCTGGAACCTGATGATGCATATACATTCACAATGCGTACACCAAAGAGCGTGAGAGCCATACCTCTGGCGTTGGGGAGGTACATAACATCTTCAGCAGGGAGACCGTCTCGAAGTATGATAGCCACACCACTACCGTTGTCCGAGGCATGTGAGATATATGTCGTGAACCCATATGGCGCGGAAAAATCGGCGACGTACACCTCCTGAAGGAGTGCGATGTCAATATCTGCACCATAAATCATATCGCGGAGTAGCTCCAGTTTGTGTTGGGCACGAATGGTGGCGACGTTAATCGTGGCAATACGATAATTCTGACAAGGTGTTCTGGATGGTACAGGACGGGCTTCGCCTTCTGCAGACACGTGTCGCTGAACATCTGGGATTGCTGAAGCAGTGGCCATTACAGGGAGTGTTCAGTGGCAGGCGCAGCCGACGGGGGGGATGCCCCATCAGCAGCACCAGCCACACCCATCATCTCTATCTCTGTATCTTCTGCCCAGGATGCAGAGGCGGTGGAAAGACATTTGCCATATGCATCGGCCTGTTGATGACAGGGGTCTCTCATCGCCTCGGAGTGATGTACGTCGTCAGCCACCTGTGCTGGAGTCAGCGGCTGTACGGACGAGGGAGCGTACATGGAAAGCGCCTGGGGCGCGCCATCTTCATCAGAAACCTTTCCATCGGTCAGCAGCTCGATGTCTTCCTCGTCAGCATTTATGGTATCCATTCTAAAAGGAGAATCATCAGAAGAAGTACGGCTGCGTTTCTTCCTCTTCCTTGGCGATCGTTGTTTACGAACGTGTTGTTCAGAATCCGACGATGGGCGGCTGTCATCAGTCACCGGACCAGTTTCTAGGAAGGCAGAGGTAGGCACAACTTCCGGATCAACTTGCATCGGAGCCACAGGAGAGTCCACTGTACTCAGAAGAGTCGACTGTGCAAGATCTGACATTGGCGGCGTTGAGGAAGGTGTCTCTTCGGTATCTGCCGTATCCCGTGTGGATGTCGAGGACAGATCAGAAATTACTTGAGAAGTAGCACTCGCATCATGGACGACTTTGACATAGGTGACAGGGAGTGGTGTGGTCACAGCTGGGGATACTTCTTCTCCGATCGGCGTCTGTACAATGCGCCGTTGCATGCATTCTGACCTGACGTGGCCTTCCTGGCCGCAGCCTGAACAAGTTCGGGGTTGACCATCGTACATAATTATGGCTCGCACTCCACCAATTGTTAAGTACGACGGCACGTGTTTCTTTAATTCAATTTTTACCTGTCGCACACCATTGAGAACACGGTATGTGCTGAAGGTTTGCCATTTTTCTTCTAGGTAACCGATAACTTTACCGTATGGTTCGAAAGCCGAGACGACGACTTCCCGTGGAAGTTCAAAAGGAAGTTCAAACACTCGAATCGTACGAAGACCGTACTCTGCAAGTTCGAGTAACACCTCTCCTACTTGTCCATCAGAATATTTGAACTTAAGACCATTGGAATGTCTGCGAATAACGTCCTGACACACCTCGGCATTCGTCATTTTAATATAAACGACACTGCTCGTGATCGAAAAGTGGATACCAACAACATCAAGAGGATCTAAACGAATTTCTTCACGTATGAACGTTTCAACTTCATGAGCACGGGGTCGCACGTGATCGGCAAGAAAGGAAACTTTAAGGGTCGCTCGGCGATATGTATGCGCCATGTTGTTCGCGGAAGACGGACACAAGACTTAATACGCTACGGCGCGACGCGACGCGGAAGTAAACAAACACACGCTAGCGGAGCAACTCGGCAAGCCGAGCCGACCCGCTCACGACCACGGCTAAATGCCGACTCACCACTGAGCTACCCCGACACGACTCACGACACCGCCTCACAACTTTACTTCCGCCAGTACCTCGCCTCCTACTTTCCAAACTTCTCAGAAGCTCTCCTGCGAAACTTGCAAGACTAGCACTCCTGGAAGAAAGGATATGGTGGCTTTTTACATTGTTTTTGAGGGTACAAACTTTCATGTCTTGAGGGTGTGGGCAAAATCTTGCTCCACCTACGAATTGGAAATGGAAATGAGCGTATGGCATTATTGGCCGGGAGATCCCTTACAGGATTGTTCGGCCGCCTGAGTGTAAGTCTTTCTATTTGACGCCGCGTGGGCGACTTACGTGCCAATGATGATGAGATGAAATGATTCGGACAACACACAACACCCAGTCCCCTGCCGGGAATCGAACCCTGGTCTCCTGGCCTCCTGTGTGGTAGTCAGCGACGCTTCTACTGAGCTACGAAGGCGGACACCTATGAATTAATTTCAACCAATAAAATGAAAAATTGCGGTTGGTCTCGGATATGACATGTTTGTATCATCCAGTCAGAAGTAACCTTTTATAACAATGACTGTAATACAATAGATTTTCGTTTGTAATAAGTATCTACCAACATGTTTCGCGGTTTAGACTGTTACACGTAGTGCGGTGAACCCCACTTTATATCAAGTAATTATTGGTTTCAGTGATTTCAGATGTAGTAATAATGGATTCGAGTTCAGATTCCGACGCTACAGTGGTGTCAGAAAGAAAAAGTAAAAAACTAAAATGCGCATTCAGTAAAAAATATAATGCAGAATGGGAGAAGGATCCAGTGTGTTGTGGGTGGTTACAGAAGAGCAAGACAGGACCTTATTACGCTTATTGTCGTGCGTGTGATTGTGATTTGAACGTTTCATCAGGGAAAAACGACCTCAAGAAACACGCGACCGGTAAAAAATATCAAAGTAAATGTGCTGGAACAAAAAAAAAAAAAAAAAAAAAATGAAAATTAGTGAGATGCCGAGCATTTGTGTTAAAGCAAAACTTACTGAAACGGTTAAGACGAGTGAAATACGTTTTGCGAGTTTTGTGGCTGAACATGATATACCTATTCGAGTCATAGAGCATTTACCTAAACTCATTCAATCTGTGTGTCCAGATTCAGAAGCTGCTAAGTATTTACAATGTGGCAGAACAAACCTGACAGGTATCATAAACCACGTCACAGGGAAAGAAAGTTTAAATCAGCTGACTGAATTGATCAAGAAAAATCCATTTTCTCTCATTGTCATTGTCGATGAATCCACCGATAAGGGCTCCGTTAAACATTTATGCATGGTAGTACGTGTAATGAACAAGGATAATAAAATAATGGACGCATTTCTTGGGCTTATTCCGCTTACTGGTGCCACTAGCGACATATTATACCAGGTAATCGTTAAATTTTTCAATGACAATGAAATTCCCTACAAACAAAATATGATAGGGTTTGCAGCAGATGGAGCTAATGCAATATTAGGGGCGCGCCATTCATTATCCACTTTATTAAAGCAGGATATCCCTGATCTCTTTATTATGAAATGTACTGTATTTGTTATTCCTATGCTGTGTGTGCTTCTTACGCTTGTATGAAACTCCCTAGGGCTAATGAAGATCTTGCAAGGGGCATTTATAATTACTTTCAGAGCAGCCCAAAACGCATCGGCGACCTGAAAACAGTTTCAAAATTTTGTAAATGTGAAACCTCATAAAATATTATATCCTAGCCAAACACGTTGGCTTTCTTTGCATATGGTGGTTTCTCGACTTTTGGAACAATATGATTCACTAAAGCTGTTTTTTACTGATGCTTCGGTCAATGATAGCCTTTTGGAAGGAACATGATTTTGCAAAAATTGAATGACCTCACAACCCAATTATATCTTCAGATCCTGGACTTCATCGTTCCTCTCTTCAATAGCTTAAACATTAAAATGCAGTCAGAAACTCCACAAATTCATACAATATATCGTGACGGAATTTTGAAAACATTTTAGACTGCTTTATGAAGGAGGACTACCTTGAAAAAACTCCATTGAAGGCTGTAGAATACCGAAATCCTTCTTTTTTTAAGTCACTTGATGACGTATTTCGGTGCAAAAGTGGCTTCGAGTATCCAGAGCAACACAACTATCCGTGCAGAACAAGTGAAGGACTTTAATGTTAGATGATTAGATTTTTTCATCGAGGGTGCCCGGCAGTTATTCAGAAGATTTTGTTTTGAGGATACTGTAATCAAAGATCTTGAGGCTCTTGACCCAAACTGTGTAAGAAACAAGAAAATCTGATGAACTGCTAATCTTGCGTCAAATTTTCCCGACTTAGTTAAATACGACTACCTACAAGAGCTTGATACTGAGTGGAGGCTACTAAGAAATATAAATATTGTTCAAGCAGAAGTAAAAAGTGTGGCACCAACCGAATTTTGGGTGGCTGTAAGCAGTGAAAAAAGGGGGGATGGGGCACTCATGTTTCCAAAACTATCGTCCTTAATGTTGTCACTCCTGTATTTACCACATTCTTCCGCAAGTGTTGAGAGGGTGTTTTCAAGCATAAATAGAATGAAAAAAAAAATCAGAAACCGATTATCAACGAAGACAATTAGCGGACTCCTGCATACTAAAAGGTGGACAATCTCAGCTTCTTGCTACGATTTTGAAGTTGGCGCTGACTTAACTCGATTCATGAACAGTGACATCTACACGAAAGCAGAGAAAGAAGAAGAAGGGGAAAGAGACTGCTAAGGCGACAAATAAGTGACACCCACGAGGAAAGGAAGGTGGTGACTACTAATCAAACTGGTGAGTAGAAACATTAAAGTAGATATCTTTTTATTTTAAGTTCGTGTATACTGATAGAAGGTTATCATAACATTTTATGTTGTTACTAGCTGTAAAACCAGGCATTGCCCGGTACGGTATACATTTTCCCTGTCTTATGGGATCAATTCTGTACACGTTTTCTACGCATTTCCTCTTCACCATCTCTTCATCCAACTCATTCTCTCTTAATATATGTCCATCTCATCCTCATCCTCAGCCTCACCTCTCTCTCTCTCTCTCTCTCTCTCTCTCTCTCCCTCCCCATCTCCTCACCCTCTCTCTCTCTATATGTCCATCTACTATACCAAAATCTACGTATGTGCATCATCTCGTTGTATCCAAATCTCTCTATCCTTTGCCGCGGTGGGCGAGGGGACTACGGCGCGCCAGTCACGGTCTGCTGGCCACTACGCTCGGGTGTTCGAATCCCCTCTCGGCATTGATATTTGTGCCAACCTTAGTGTTAGCTAGTTCATAAGTAGTTTGTAAGTTTAGGGACTGATGACCCCATAAGCTAAACAAACATTATCCCTATCCTTTCATTCCATCTCCTCCTCTTGTTTGTCAATATTCTTTTCGCCCCTCTCTCTGTCCATCCCTTCCTCCCCCCCTCTCTCTATCTGTCTATTTAAATTTTGTTTTCATGCAGGTCAATACTTATGACATCATATATCCTTGACTATGAGTCCTACAATAATATAATTTTCCAGTTTTGTAGAGTATAATATTAGCAAACTGTCTGTGATGAATAAATAGTGGATGAATGAACGAACTCTCGTAAATCACGCGTCGCGTGAAGGGAAAGTTTTGTGACTCATTGTTTACGACGTCATATCTCCTGAAGTATAAGTCGTAGGTAGTATTTAACCCCACAGCGATTGTTATCTCATAGTAAGCAATACGTGTACCACGTTTAGTTGACATCGGTCCATTATTTTAGGAGGAGATGTGAAAAATAGTGCATGATGTAGCAGTTATTGGGAAATTTCATTGTTTATGACGTCAAATCTCCTGAAATATATGTCGTACTATGATGTAATTTTGAAGGTACATTCAGTGATATAGCTGCCTAATGTCTACAAAATATGTCGTGAATGGTCTTAGTAGTAAAGGCATAATAAATCGAAACCTCATGAGTGATGATGCCGTTTTCATGAAACAAATTGCTTATCACTTCGTATCTCATGAACTGTATGTCAAACTGTGATACAGTATCGAAGGAACATTCAGTAGTATGTATGTGCACTGTCTGTGAAAAGTCTCGTGAATACAATTTACAGTGTAGAAGTAATAACTTCTAACGTCATGCCAAATGCCGTTGATGTACATCATGAACATCGGAAAAGAAGTAAGCGATAAACTTTTTTCCTTTCATCATTTTGTTGGGGTTGTCAGCCAGAAAAAGTCTCGTGATAATTTGAAATTATGTTTAAAGTTTATTGTTATTCGCTAAGTGCACTCGTTCTCAAATAGTTGACGAATAAAATCACGCGATCACGCGCCGCAAGATGGGGCAGTTTTCAATGTTTATGACGTGATATCGAATTAACTGTGTATCGTGGCTGGTTTTTGCCACCATAGCAAATGATTCCTATCCTTCAAGAATATTTGTACCAAATTGGTTGAAATAGTTCTATTAGTTTAGGAGCAGATGTAGAATATTATCGCATGGTGCGGCCGTTTTTCACGAATGTCATTGTTTATGACGTCAAATCTCCTTACCTTTGCGTCGCAGGTGGTTCTTACCCCGACAGCGATTGTTGCCTGATAGTAAGGAACATGTGTACCAAATTTGGTTGAAATCGGTCCAGTAGTTTAGGAGGAGATGTGGAACATATATACAGACATACACACATACAGCCTATTTTATATATAGAGAGATTCGAAAGTGTCTCCGGAAATTGTGGACAAATCTACGGATTTTTCCATTACAACCACCGGATTTGTTTTCAACAACACCTGGCAACACTGGTGACCAGATCACAGGCCGGTAAGCGGTAGTGGACTACCGCGGCCTCCCCTTCCCAACTAAGGAATGAACTCGTCCGGCGCTTCGAAGGAATACTCGTCTCTGCCCACCGTCCACCTTGTCCTGCGTGGACTCTTTAGCTGTCAGTATCATGCAGTGTATTACGTATTTACTCGGCTACAGTACCCGCCATTTTTCCAATTTCTTTACTTCTCAAACTGGGAACTATAAGCGCAAACTTCAGAAATTCAATAATGCATTCGGTTGGTTCATGTTGGACTAAAGTTGTTAATTATTTTATCACACATTTATATTGAATACCTATTAAAGTTTTATTATACACACACACACACACAACTAACATGTTACTCAATTATTCTTTGCAAACTCGTCCGCTCTTGATTTAAACGATGCTGTAAATCTATTTCTCCGATCACCCGTACTCATTTTCGTGTGTTGTGAATAGTGTAAATCTGAAGTCAACACTAACTGCGGGAAAATACAAGTCTAGCCATACTTGACGGAGAGTGGAGGGTGGGGTAGTCAGCTATTGTTACCCTTATGTTGCAAAAATACCATTGATTCAGAAGTCAGAAACAGGCAATGTTGGCGAATTTCCCGAAAATTAGTGCTGCGGAGCTTCAAGTACCTAACAAATTAAAAAATTTTCGAATTTTTTTTAAATTTCGTATTTTGACATCATAAATTAATGGAGGTGGGTACTATAAATGGTGGGGTACTATAGCCGGTGAATACGGTAATTATCCCAACAACCTGGTCTATCCTGTACGTCAATAAACAATGCTAGTAAAAAAATAAGGAGCAAATTTCCAAAATTTATCCTTTACAAAATCTTAGAGGTTTGAACATTCCGCTAAGAAGTTCATTTTAAAATCACAGTGGTACTACTGTTTATTAAGAATGATGACAGGCAGCTGTGGTCGTGCAACGCAAATTTCGCATCGTCACTTGCCAGTCTCGTGCTAAGAAGGATTATAAATGACATCCGAAATTCATAGGCGATGGTTGTATCTGCAAACGGAAAAGCACGGGTCGTCGATCAACATCCGGCGAAAATGTATTCGTGGAATTTACCGTCGCAAGACAGTCGTGTGGATTTGATGAAAAGCTTGGTATTTCCGTCGAAGTGATGCAGGTAACTTCATCTGCATGAAAGACAGCACCATGTCTGACTTAATAAAATCTGACGTTACTTGAATAATATTCCACGACGTTGGATTGGAAGAGGAGGACAGAAGATATTCAGGGTTTTCGTAAAGTCTTAGCGGAGCTTTAATCGGTCACAGAAAAGTCACGAAACAATTTGTAATTGTTCATCAAATGAAAGAAAAACTCTCGAAGTTACGTAATACTCAGTGTTGTGCACTCACAAGTAATGACGCAGCAATGCAATGAACGGAATTCCGCAAAGTCATGGCGCAATTTTAACCAGTCACAGGAGAGCAACGAAACAAAACAGAAAAGTCGAACCTTCGCCAAGGAAAGAAAAAATTCTCCAACTTATCCCGTCTGATCAGAGAAATTCATTGTGGCTTACATTTGTCGCCCTACACCCCTCCAAACAATTGTCTAGTTCATTCCACACACGCTAAAGGACATCAGGTGAAACGGAGTGAATTGCGTCTTTGTTCTCTCTTTAAATGGTCAGTATCGTATATATGAATACTCTATATACGTTGTTTCACATAAATACACAAGAAAAATTCTAGTTTGGAAATGTTGGTGGCCATACCCTAAACCCAGACCTTCGTATCCATCGCTAGGAAATGCTGTATCCAGAAATGTCCAAACGGATCTGGCGTAATGTGAACGAGTGGAGTCTTATTGGAATATGAAACGTTAACCTTCTTGAGTTTGTGACACTGCTTACAATTGCAACCTAAATAGTTGTTTGACGTTACAGTTTGCTTTGCAAAGAAATACGGACGAATAATATTATCATGCATGACGGTACGGAAGATGTTTACCATAGGGCATCTACTTTGGTACTCATTGTAAGGCAAGATAATTGTCAGCAGCCCTTGTTGTGAAGCTACTTGCGATGAACATTGGCGACACGTATGTGCCCTCATCACTGTACACTATCCTCTTTAGAAACTATTCTTTGTCGTCAATGTCACGAAGCATCGGCGAAGCAAATTCAAATCATTAGGGCCTATGCAACAACTACAATCTGTGAGCCATAAAGCGGAGATGTTCCTTTGAAAAAAAGTACTGTAGTCTTCTTTAAATATAGCACATGTACGCACAGATTTCTTGGGGCGTCTTAGGTAGGAGCCCTGTATATATTCTACAGTTTCGTTACTAACCGAAGACCTACCACAATGTTTTCGATACAAGAAACTGTCAGTTTTCTTCTACTCCAGATCCCGCCATGTAGTGATATTTCTATGAGCCTGGAATTCATTGTAGGTCTATCCACGACGTTATTCACGCTGAAAATGTGTGATAAATTCAGATGTAGCAAACCACAATACATACTGAACTTCCGTCTGCACCTTCCACATCTTGACTGAAATGGCTTGACCTTTTGCAGCTACGTAATTCGCTTGCATCATTGCTTGCGCGTGCAAAACAACGAAAATCACGTACCATAAACCTGATGAGTTTACTCCAAAAATAATACGTATTACACGCTTTGGGACTCAGGAAACTTTTGATTGATTTGAAGCATTATCCCAAAATATTGGACCATATGACATAATGGAATGAAAGTAATAAAAGTATGCCTGCTTTCCTCTCCGGGGGACACCACCTTGACGAAGCACTGTCCGTGCGGGTGGAGAGGCTTGCGTATCCGCGTGAAGCAGAGGGCTATACCGAAGGTAGAGAACCTACTGCCGAAAAGGCCTCAGCTGATGGATCAGACCAAGCGTGTCCCACAACGTCCCGTCTTCCTTATCCTCTCCCAGTCCTTTCCCAATTCCTTTCGCAACCCAAGGTGTGATGCGATCCGTGCCGAGGGGTGCGTGGCACATGGGTGGATGTGTCTCGAACGGAGCCTCAGGGATACCGGGCGACCTCCCTGAGTAAGTTGCCTTGCACCGCGCGGGGTTATCGTGGTGTGGACCATATAAATCCCCAAATCTCGTGGGACTAAGATGAACACGGAGAAAAAAAATATTGTAAAAGAATCCAAGAGTCAATCTGAGACCTCAGATACTCAGACATTGGGATCAGGACCGATGGAGTGCACTCCTACTTCTCAGTCAGGGTCTAGACCTGAGCAAGAAGTGGGAACTGTAACAGAGAAGTTGGACCAGATTAGGATTAAGGCCTTGTCTGGGGCTCAGAGGAGGAAACTTCTTAAGGAACAGAAGCAGAAGGAAGGAAAAGAATGGCTTCCTAAACATAAGTGGAGGGAATCAAAAGGGCTTGAGCCCAAGACCCCCAAAAAGAAACTGCCTCAGGTCAAAGGGGATACACAGTCCCCCTCGACGTCAAAGACAGGTGGCAAGAGGGTTAGGGAGGAATCTAAGACTCCCTCCTCTCTGGGCAGACGTGATCCTAAAAGGCTGAGGCAGGAAATAGGGAAACAGACCTATAGTACTGCAGTCTCGGTCTTTAGAATGGCGGTTGTCCAAGAAGGATACCCACTGGTGAGCATCACCTCGCAACAGGAGGAGCTCGTGCAGATGGCCCTCTTTGAAGAGATTGGGGGGACGCTGGTCCAGGACCCAAATTCAGGAGGGTCTATCTAGATCGCGGTGCCCTCATTTTTGTCTGCGAGGGGGAGCACTCAGCAGAATGGCTTAAGGACAAGGTCCTCATGATATCCCTGTGGGAGGATGCGAAGCTGCTGGTCAAGACAGCAACCGAACTCCTGAAGACCGCAAAGGTATCAATATGGGTACCAAAGATCCTTAAGGATGTCTCTCCAAAGACTCTGTTGGAGAAAATAAGGATCCAGAACCCAAAAGTCTCGACAGAGGATTGGAGGGTAATTAACCAAAAGGTCGTTCCGTAAGGACGAACTCTGGTGGTGGAGGACGGAGAGAAGTCCCTGAAGGCAATGCGAAAGCAAGGCCTGAAACTGTTTTTAGGGTTCTCGCAGGTCACCGTCAGGGTAATCAAAGACCTTAAAGGCAATAATGCCAGCAGATAAACCTGCAGCACAGTAAAGGAGCCACTGCTGCCCTGAGCCGTCACCTGGGGAGACAGGAGGTGGACGTGGCGCTGATACAAGAACCCTATTTATACAAAGGGGGTGTATCGGGCCTCGGTGGTACTGGAGGTAAGCTGATTTATGCTAGAAATCTAAAAAACTCCAGAACATGCATTTATGTTAGAAATGGAATACCTTTCATACCAATGATGGATTTTTGTTCCAGGGACTTGGTGACCATCAGGATGCAGCAACGTGAGGAAGGTATCACGAGGGAAATTGTTTTGGCCTCAGCATACCTTCCTTACGAAGACAGCTCTCCTCCTCCTTTGGATGTGAGGAAACTGACGGAAGCCTGCCATCGGCAAGGTGACGAACTGTTGGTGGGATGTGATGCCAATGCCCACAATCTATCGTGGGGCAGCAAGGACACCAACAGTAGAGGTGAGCACCTTCTTGAATTTCTCCTATCTAACAACTTGGAGATCCTGAATAGGGGTGATGAACCCACATTCAGGAATAGTAGAAGGGAAGAAGTAATTGACATAACTTTTGGTTCCATGATGATGGGAAGTTACGTCAAACAGTGGCATGTGGTCCTGGAGCCATCCTCCTCAGATCACATGTACATTAAATTCAAGGTTGAAATGGGAACCAGACAGACCATGGCCTATAGGAACCCCAGGAAAACTGACTGGGAGACATATAGGAAAGACCTTGACTTCAGCCTATCGGAAATTAAAACTTCGATAAGGAATCCAGCAGAGTTTGAGGAAGTAGCAGAGGCCGTAACCTCTGCTATAGTGACCTCATACCAGGACAACTGCTCAATCACCAAGAAGTGCACAAATAGGAGTGTGCCTTGGTGGAATAATAACCTGGAAATGCAAAGGAAACACGTACAAAGACTGTTTAACCTTGCGAGGCGCAAGGGACAATGGGCAACGTATCGTGAGGCCCTTGTCAATTACAACCTTGCCATCAGACGGGCAAAGGAAGCATCCTGGAAGGTATTCTGTGAGGAAGTGGAGGGCATGGCTGCTCAAGCGAGACTCCATGAAATCCGCCCTAGAGAACCAACTAATCCAGGAGGAACATTGTGGAAGGAGTATGGGGAGTATACAAAGCACATGAAACGCTGGAACTGCTCCTCAAGACTCACTTTCCTCAATATACTCTGGGGGATAACTCAGACCAGAATGCGATTCCTGAGAGACAACGGTTCTCAGGTATTCGCAAAGAGGACTGGGATTTGGCCAAGGAGTGTGTCAATTTCAGTATGGTCCGATGGACGGTGGGAACATTTCAACCGTTAAAGTCACCTGGCCCCGATGGAATCTTCCCAGCTCCCCCTGCAACAAGCGAGAGAAAATCTTATTAGATTCCTATGCAGGTTATTCAGGGTTAGCCTAGCAGCAGGAATCATCCCCAATGCCTGGAGGGCAGTGAAGGTTGTCTTCATTCCTAAACCAGGGAGAATTGATCATACCAAGGCCAAGAATATGGGACCAATCAGCCTGTCCTCCTTCATTCTTAAGACATTGGAAAAGCTGGTTAATGTGCATGTTGGAGAGTGGAAGTTAAGTAGGGCTCCTTTACATTCAAACCAACATGCATATCAGCCAGGTAAATCACGTGAGACAGCTCTCAAATGTTCAAATGTTTGTAAAGCTTATGTGACTTAACTACGTGGTCATCAGTCCATAAACTTACAAACTACTTATGAACTACTTACGAACTAGGACGGCACAAATATCCATGCCCGAGGGGGGATTCGCACCCCCGACCGTAGTGCCCGTGCAGACCGTGACTGAAGCGCCTCAGTCTCCTCGGCCACCAAATGTTCGAATATTTGTTAAGCTTATGGGACTTAACTACGGGGTCATCAGTCCATAAACTTACAAACTACTTATGAACTACTTACGAACTAGGACGGCACAAATATCCATGCCCGACGGGGGATTCGAGCCCCCGACCGCAGTGGCCGTGCTGACCGTGACTGAAGCGCCTCAGTCACCTCGGCCACCGCGGCCGGCTCTCCTCGGCCACCGCGGCCGGCGAGACAGCTCTCCACCATCTCGTTGGGAAGGTGGAGAAAGCACTACACTTTCAGGAAATAGCCCTCTGTATCTTCCTGGACATCGAGGGGGCTTTTAGCAACACGACCTTCGATTCCATGGTTAGGGCAGCAGAGGTGCATGACCTAGGGACCACTATATGTAGGTGGACTAGGGCCATGCTCAGTGGAAGAAAGGTAGAAGCTACCATGATGAATGAAAAAAATGGTAATCAACACCACTAGAGGTTGCCCGCAAGGGGTTCTTTCCCCTTTATTGTGGAATCTAGTGGTGAATGATCTCATTGGAGAATTAAACTCTAGGCAGTACTTTTGCCAAGGATACGCAGATGATCTTGTCATAGTAATATTTGGCAAATTTGCTGAAACAGTAAAGAATATGGCACAAGGTGCTTTGGACATTGTGCAAGAATGGTGCAGAAAACAGGATCTCGGGGTTAGTCGTAAGAAGACTGTTGTTGTGCCATTCACAAAGAAGCATATACAAATTCGGGTTGGAATCTAAAGCTATTCAGTGAAGCGCTACCTGTGAAGGGGACAGTGAAATATTTAGGGGTTACCCTAGATGAGAAACTGACATGGACCACTCACATCAGGAATATTTGCTCCAAGGCAAAAGGTACTCTTGTGAGTACCAGGAGAGATTGTGGCAAAAATTGGGGCCTGAGCCCCAAGGGTATGCACTGGATATACACCACAGTGATTAGACCCAGGATCACCTATGGGGCGGTCGTGTGGTGGAAGAAGGTAGAACAGCAGGTTGCTGCTAAGGAGCTTGGTAAGGTGCAGAGATTAGTCTGCTTAGCCATAACAGGCGGAATTAGCAGCACTCCAACTGCTGGGATGGAAACCATGCTGGATATGCCCCCATTACACCCTTGGGTCAAGATGGAGACAGCAGCTGGTGCATACAGACTCAAATCTGGCAACAACTGGAACTCTTTGGGATATCCAGAATCGCACACTAAAATAGTGAGTGAGGTAAATATAGGAAAGGTTGGGGAAATGTCACTCCAACTATATTATAACCCCATACTGCTTCAACAAGCCTTTCAATATAACAATTGGAAGTAGGGAGCAATGGGAGAAAATAGTGCGACACCGTACGGGGGATATTGTCTGGTTCACTGACGGGTCAAAATCCGACCAAGGTGTTGGGGCCGGGGTATATGGGGTGCAGCCAAGACTGGAGGGCGTCATCTCTCTAGGAAAACTGGCCACAGTATTCCAGGCCGAAATCACTGCCATCAGGGCGTGTGTGGAGGAGAATTTGCGTAGGTGCTACAAAGATCGTAGCATCTATATCTATTCAGACAGCCAGGCAGCCCTGAGATCACTGGACGCTCCTGCAACAAGGTCTAAAATTGTTGCAGAATGTCACAGGGTTCTGGTGGAGCTAGGGGAAAGCAATAGAGTAAACCTACTGTGGGTCCCTGGCCACTCGGGGATCACTGGCAACGAACATGCCGACAGATTAGCCAGGATGGGGGCAGAGACTCCATTTATTGGACCGGAACCTGTCCTGACAATCACCAAGGCAATGATCAAATTGGAGCTACGTAACTGGCTCAGTAGACAGCACGTAGAATATTGGTCCAAAGTCTACCAACAAAAACATGGCAAGGTAATGATGCCAAAGACGGTGATGAAACTGCATCACATCTAATCTTCGAATGCATTGCATTGGAGAGTAAAAGACACAGAACATTTGGGACAACTAGACCCGAAGAAGTTGTGTCTAATAAAGAACTGGTAAAGGGACTCCTTGCTCTGCTCGAGGGCATTGGTTGGCTTTACTAGATAAACAGGGAGCAATACCGCACAATAAACTTAGTTTCGGTGCGGGCAGTGGCGGGTTAGACCAAGACTGTTTTGGCTTCCCTCAAAAAAAGAAAAAAAGCAAGCTTTTATTTTTACGTCGCCTACGTCTGATAACACTCTAATTGCAAATGCAGATTTGTTCAGGCGCTTCTGCAGTTTTATGGTGTGCTCCTCCCAACTGAATTTATTATCAACTTGTAATTCCAGGAATTTAATACTGTCAACCTCTTCTATCTCTTGGTCTTAATACTGTATGCATGTGCTGAATGGAAACCTCTTACATGTCTAGAACTGTATGTAGTAAGTGTTATCGAACTTTAATGTCAATGAGTTGGCTTTAAAGCATTTATTAATGTCCATGAAAATATCATTAGCAGACGTTTCTGGAACTATTCTCGATATGCTATTGTTCAAAAATGTTCAAATGTTTGTAAATCTAAGGGACTTGACTACGTTGGTCATTAGTCCCCAGTCACGGTCTGCACGGCCACTACGGTCGGGGGTTCGATCCCCCCTCGGGCATGGATATTTGTGCCGTCCTTAGTTGTAGCTAGTTCATAAGTAGTTTGTCAGTTTAGGGACTGATGACCCCGTAGTTAAGTCCCGTAAGCTTTACAAACATTTGAATTTTCACATTAGTCCCTAGGCTTACAAACTACTTACACTATCTTAAAGTAATTTATGCTAAGGACAACACAAACACCCATGCCCGAGGGAGGACTCGAATCCCCGACGGCGAACTGCCGCGCGCACCGCATCAGGGCGTCTCAGTGCGCACGTCTATTCTGCCGCGGCTATTTATTGTAACTAGTATTGCCTGTGGTCGAAATTCGACCTGTTGTGTTTGCAATGTCATGATTGGAATTTACTGAGCACTGGAAATTTAATAGGTTTTATGTGAATGGTACGAGAACGCCGCGACGAATTCGCCGAGCGCATCGAGGCGCTATGCGCGAGACTGTTCCCCGTCGGGGGTTCGAATTCCCCCTCGGGCGTCGATGTTTGTGCTGTCTTTAGTATAAGGTAGTTCATAAGTAGTTTGTAAGTTTAGGGACTGATGACCCGCAGTTACGTCCCATAATACATCTTTTTATTTTATTTTATTATTATTAATTTTTTTTTTTTTTTCTTTTTTTTTTTTTTTTTTTTTATGCTACGATAACACGTGAAAAAAGAGCAAAGAGGAAACATGAGAGAATGAAAGACACAAATGAGGAAATTATAAAATTTCAAACCATCAAAGGATCAAATTCCATAAAAATTTATACTTGCGAGGTGTCCATGATACGAAAATCCCTGTTACCATTTTTCAATAAAACTATGTTCTTATGTAAAATCAACTAAGACACTTGAAATGTATTATTTACAACAATTGCGCTTTAAACAGATTAACTGAAATTATTGTAATAAATATGAATATGCTAATACTGTGTTCATAAACTGAATTGTTTGATTATATTTAAAAACTATATTTAAAAGTTAAGAATTGAACATTAAGAAGAATTTTTAAAAAAATTGGGGGCAGTAGGAATTGAACCCAGGATCCTAAGAATGGAACTCTAAGCGCAAACTTTTTTTTATCTACTTTTACCTGCACCAATATGCCACCTACAACTGGTTATAGTATAGTGACAAAACTTATGGAGAATTTGGAATATCATCGTAAAATTTCTTTTTCCGTTTTCCACTCTTAATGGCGACGTGCACACATAATTTTTATATTCCAACTTCTGTGTCAAACCATCTTTCGAGTAATGTACGTTTCATTGGCTTTCTTATAACTGTACCCTCATTTTCGTGTTAGCATATTTATATCATGATACTTCTTAGACATCAAGGAATTGTGAATTTAGCATTAGAGGGAAGTGTGTGGGGTAAAAATCGCAGAGGAAGACCAAGAGATGGATACAGTAAGCAGATTCAGACAGATGTAGGTTGCCGTTCTTATGTGGAGATGAAGAGGCTTGCTTAAGATAGGGTATTGTGGAGGGCTGCATCAAACCAGTCTCCGGACTGAAGACCACAACAACAACACTTGTATCATGAACAAACAAATCAAACTCTACTTCTGGCAGTGTAACTGAAGATAGGTCATTAATTTATGCAAGAATAAGTAATGGCTCTGAGACTGTCATAATGTCGAGCGCAACTGTCTAATGACCAGGAAAATCGGGTTCCAATCCCGACATCGGTACAAATTTTCACCCTCTGCCTCATTATGCGTGTATACAGCTTACTTTCAGTAAATGAAGATACTGCGCTTCTCTCGTTTATCCCTTTTCTCTGGCAATTTACCGAAGGTGGCTGTTGGAGTATTGCGACCACATTCTTCCCGATAAATCAATTCGCGTCACTGGTATTACTGAATACGTGACAAGAAGATAACTACGCCGTCGGTATGCCGCAGCATCAGAAAAAAAGGAACAGCAGCAATAGTCCCGTGTTGGAAGAAAAACTGTCACTCCCGGAGGTAGCGACCGTGAAAGTCACCTACTGCGCCTTCCTCTCGGCGAGAATGCGGCGGTTCGTGGAAAGCCGGGTAAACAATGCGGCAGATAGGTATCGACAGCCGAGGCCATCTGGGAGCAACAAAACGAAACAAAAATGGGTGGAGGAGGGGGGGGGGAAGTGGTGTAGTGGGGAAGCCCGGCCGTCCCCAGGCAGGTGTTGCATCAGCGGGTGCGCGCGCATCCTGGCCTGCAGAGAATAGAAGTGCTCCATACACGCGGTCGCCTCACGGCTCACAGTGCTCGAGGTCGTGCATCAGTTCCGCCAGGCTTCGCGTCACCGCTCTGCTTTGACGTCACGTAATGCATGTCAGCATTCGCCCCTTCCCTGAAGTTCACAAACAGACGTAGAAAGACAGACGAACTTGCTGCACTTCTACTACTTATTTTTTATTTATTTTCTTTTGGCCCACTGTAGGTTACGGCAGTAACACTAAAAGTGGGCCTTTGCGATCGTCTTATACAGCTCGAAATTTAAATTAAAATAACGCGTTAACCATTCATTTGACACGAAGATTGAATAACAGAATTTGTAGAGGAGTAAATTCTCGTATCGTTTGAGAGATATTTACAAAAATAACGGAGATTTGAATTAACGAAAACCAGCCGTTCGGAGATGTCACATGACATTCCTCGCCCAGAACTCTCTCTGGCATACAAAATGTTCAAACGTTTGTACAACTTATGGGACTTAACTACGGGTCATCAGTCCCTAAGCTTACAAACTACTTATGAACTAGCTAAGACTAAAGACGGCACAAATATCCATGCCCGAGGGGGGATTCGAACCCCCGACCGTAGTAGCCGTGCTGACCGTGACTGAAGCGCCTCAGTCACCTCGGCCACCGCGGCCGGCTCTCTGGCATCCGCCATCTTGCGTTGCGTATTTGATGATTTTCTTATTGTAACTTACACGTTGTCATTTCAAAGAAATGGCGCACTGAAAAATTAACAAAAAGACGTCGTTCTTCGTACGATAAATGATAATCTAGTGTTTAAAAATGTCATATTAGCATCAGTTAACAACGGCCATGAATAGTATGAGATTCAATTACTGTATGGTGACGAATTACAGTGATGATAATATTATCAATATTTTCTCGCAATAGCGAATTTCTTTTAGCGTCACTGCATAAGGTATAGGTGTTCTACCAAATGGTGACATATGAAAATTTGTGCCGTGCCGGGACTCGAAGCCGGGTTTCCTGCTTTTCGCGAGTGGTCGCCTTAACCACTAGGCTACTCGAACAAGACTCCAGGAGCGACCCAATGAATGCAATTGACTCATATGTGCAGTCAGTGTGGCATATAGAAGTTTGGGTCGATCCTGGAGTCGTGTTCGGGTTGCCTAGTAGTTAAGGCGACCGCTCGCGAAAAGCGGGAAACCCGGGTTCGAGTGCCGGCCCGGCACAAATTTTCATATGTCACCATTTGGTAGAACATCTATACCTTATACATTGACGCTAAAAGAAATTCGCTATTGCGAGAAAATATTGACAGCTGATTCAGTTCCTGGTTTAGTCAGCAAAATCGCTATACTATAAACTATCGATTATCGGCGGTAACTAGGGACTCGAAAACTCCGGATAATCGAATTTCGCTGATAATCCGCAACTTAAATACACAGTAATGTGTTTAAGTAGTACAAAGACAAAAATTAATTACTACGTCATAATTAAAATCAATTATCTAATAATTATAATTAGTCAACTTAGCATTAGAAGGGAGCCTGTGGGGTAAAAATCGTAGAGGGAGACCGAGAGAAGAATGTAGTAAGCAGATTCAAGAGGATGTAGGTTGCCGAACGTATTCTCATATGAAGAGACTTGCACAGGACAGGGTAGCGTGGAGAGCTGCATAAAACCAGTGTGCGGACTGAAGACCACAACAACAGTAACAATAATTATAATAAATTTTACTTTATTCATCTATTATGTGTGAAAATGCTGTACTTACAAATCCAATTTTACATACAGTGCACTATTTTGAAACAAAATAGTCCTGACTTGACTTCTGCCTCATTGTGGTAGCTTGTCTTTTATATATCACACTGCGAATTTTGCCGAACTTTACACATCAGCTTGTCACAAAAGAGGAGCATCTTCTTGCTGTTCAAGGTAATCCAGTAACCCATCAGCCCACTGAAGTGCTGATTCATGAGTAATGACTGTTTCCGCTTTAGTTCATTCATCTACTCTTGTTACTGCTGGTGTGTATTTATTAATTCGTTTTAATCCTGGTGGGCGAGCAGGATTGTTGGTGGGGGAAATGGGGTTCCCCGGATTAGGCCACCAGTAGCCTCAGGCACTCTCAGAATTTGCTACCTGGCCAGCGGAGTAGTCCTGTGCAGTGCTGCGTGAGGTTTGGCGGAAATGAAAAAGTGCTAAGTTACGCCTGAGTCGTTCAGTTCTTAGAAACATGAAGTAGTGTATACTGTAATAAGAAAAATCGCAGTCATATACAGTACGTACTGTACTGTACAGCATTTCCTATTTAAATGTTTGCGAAAAAATAAAAACTGGACATGGCCTATCGATTTAAAAGTTGCGTTTTAGAGACGTAACTAACTTGTGACAGCCTGTAGTGGCGTTCGACAGTGGGAAGGGTCGAGACTCCCGTGCACGCACGTCAGGTCGTCGACACACTATATGTACTCTATCTTATCTTTTGCAACAAATACTGTAATGCAGCACTCAGTTTTCGAGCAGACCATAAATTACTACACTCGTATTATAGCCCGAAATTGTCTGCCGGCCGCGGTGGCCGAGGGGACTGAGGCGCTGCAGTCATGGTCTGCACGGCCACTACGGTCGGGGGTTCGAATCCCCCCTCGGGCATGGATATTTGTGCCGTCCTAGTTCGTAAGTAGTTCGTAAGTTTAGGGACTGATGACCCCGTAGTTAAGTCCCATAAGCTATACAAACATTTGAACTTTTTTTTTTTTAATTGTCTGACAGAGAATCCCACACACAGGCAAAAGTAAATTTTTCAAAAAAAAATTAGAGAAGGGAGCCGCGGATAATCCGCAAAGCTGTTAATCCATTCGCGGATAGTCGAGAATTTACTGTATTTCTTTACTTAATTACACAGATTCATGCTCACGCTAATATTTATACTTTTATTTCACATTACAAAATATCAGTCTGTCCATAAGTCCCGAAAATTCTTAACAAGAAAACACAATCTGACAAGCCATGAACGCTTCCAAAACGGTTGCGTTTACATGGGCAGGCCGCGGCGGAGTGGCCGAGCACATTGAGGCGCTACGCTACGATGCACGAGGCCGCTCCCCGTCTGG
This sequence comes from Locusta migratoria, assembly GCA_026315105.1. Lineage (NCBI taxonomy): Eukaryota > Metazoa > Arthropoda > Insecta > Orthoptera > Acrididae > Locusta > Locusta migratoria. The sequence goes on along the minus strand of CM048744.1, from coordinate 212,246,790 downwards.
AGTTCGCATCCTCCCTCGGGCATAAATGCTTGTGCTCTCTTTAGTATAAGGTAGTTCATAAGTAGTTTATAAGTTTACGGGCTCATGATCACGCAGTTAAGTCCCATAAGCTTAACAAACATTTGAACATTCGAATTTTTTACATGAGCACGAAAATCGATTGTGGAACTGCAAAACCGCTTTAGAGAAGTGCATTTCAAGAATCGACTTTTGAGTGTTTATATGACCAAAAACGGAATTGGGAAATCGGTATACGAAATCCGGTTTTGGGAGCCCATGTAAATTGGGTGTATGTGTGGATTGAAGAAATGTTAAAATGTTTGTAGAGCTTTTGGGACTTAACTACGGGGTCATCAGTCCCTAAACTTACAGACTACTTATGAACAAGCTTATACTAAAGACGGCACAAACATTCATGCCCGAGGGGGGGATTCAAACCCCGACCGCAGCGGCCGTGCAGACCGTGACTGGCACGCTGCAGACCGCTCGGCCACCGCACCCGGCCTGGATTGAAGACAATCGTGTCTTACCAGTGGTTAGTTGCTCGTCACGTTCTCGGCAGCCATTCCTGGTCCATCCTAGCGCTTACGTATATTGCAGAAATGTGATAATTTAAGGTTGATTTCTCTGTACGAAATTCTGTGTCATAAACGTCAGTTTTGTCTTGACGAAAGATCTTAAACTGTTTTGTAGTAACACGGCAGCTCCGTATTTAAATTATCGTGGCACACTGAGCGATGTCGTTTGTATTTCTATGCCTGAGGAAAACTCTAGTTAATATATCTGTACCTGATGTTTAATATTATATCTATATGCCATCTTTTGGGTAATAAATAACTATGGAATTCTATAGCCTCATTTAATAACACAAAGACACGGTTACGTTATGAAATAGTACTGTGTATGCGTCGCATTGACCCAAGGTTGTTATAACGTAATCTGTATTGTTCTTGCTGCTTGAAGACAGGTTAAAACTATACAATGGTTCGATACCCACAGTGCTTTTTATTTTTATATTTTTCAGATACCTAAGTGTAAATGTTTTTCTTACATCCCTCTATACAAAATCGTAATACTGTGGGCAGAAAACAAGAGTTAAAAACTCCTCGATCTCATTAAGTAGGTTGTATGCTACTAAATTATGCCAATCTCAGCACACACACACAGAAAACCACTCCGATAACTGGCGTGGTTGTATGTAGTGAATGGTATATTATGTACTTATTCTTTCTCACTCAGTGTGTCACAGAGCTTTAGTTGGATTTGGAGGTAAAAATGGAGCAATAAATTACCAGTAATTTTATCGGGCGAGCCCCTTATGTGCATGTAGCATCTTTGAATATAGTTTTCCCGCCTAAGAGTTAATGTTATACTGTACTTCAATTAATATTCAACTTAGACTTTGAAGTACCTCGCTTCAGGACCATTGGAAGATGGATGTATATATTTTATTTGTGACTAGAAATTTTATGTTTGGTTACGCCTCAACCTGGATGTACTCTTTTAGTGTAACCATGTAATTGTATATAGGTAGTGTCTTGGCAATCATGTATACAGATCACTTGTTAAACTTTGTATAATAGGTCTGAAGAAAATACTTGGGAGTAAAGTTAGACCGAGTCTCACATTCAAAGATCACTGCGCAAGATGAAAGTATGTGCCCGGAACAGCATTCACTGGCTCCACCTGGGGAGCACATCCACATGTGCTCCGCACTGAGCTTCTCTGCAGCGGAAAAAACTCAACACATGCCAGAGAGGTGGATGAGACTGGACGCATAGTGACTGGCTGCCTTCGATCAACTCCTGTCAGAAAAATCTACGAAATTATGGGCACAGCGCCTCCAGGCATACGCAGAAGAACAGCTGCAGAAACAGAGATAAAAACGACGCGTGTTTGTCAATTCTTCAGTGCGCCATGGCTTTGAAATAACAACTCGTAAGTTATATTAAGATAATCATTAAATACAGGGAGCAAGATGGTGTACGCCAGAGAAGGGTCTGGGCGAGGAATGTCATGGGACATCTCCGTACGCCTGGTTTACGTAATATCAGGTGACTGTCAAATCGCCGTTACTTTTGCCAATATCTCTGTAACGGTGCGCGTTAGGTAAAAAACGTAAGAGAGCACAGGTGTAGAGAAGTTTCTCCTCTACAAATTCGGTTAATTCTCGTGTCAGATGAATGGCTTATCTGCAATTAATTTTACATTACAAACGGATTTTTTTAGTGTTACTAACGTATTTTTTGTCCAAAAAATTTGAAAAAAAAAGGAGGTTCTGGTCTCTGACGACCAACAATGATGTCTGCAAAAATTGATTCCGATCGATTGAACGGTTCGTTCTAAAAGGTAGGAAAACGTTAAGGACAGACAGACAGACATCGTGAAATCGCCGTTATTTTTGCAAATATCTATGAAACGATACGAGATATGAAAATAACATAACAGAGCGAAGTTGTAGAGAAGTTCTCCTCTACAAATTCGGTTATTCAATTTTCGTGTCAGATGAACGCTCAAGCCGTTATTTTCATTTGAATGTCGAGCTGTCAAAAGTCTTCTTTTAGTGTTACTACCGCAACCTAAAGTGGGCCAAGAAAGAAACAGGAAACCGACTCTAGACACCCCTCTTCGGACATGACGCACAAAAACCAAGGCTTAAGTCAAGGAGGAGCTTTATGAGCACAACAACATCAACTGCATTGAAGCCTGGAACTCGGAGAACAGAGTTATGTTCAAATGCTTGTAGAACTTATGGGACTTAACTACGGGGTCATCAGTCCTTAAGCTTACAACCTACTTATGAACTACCTAAGACTAAGGACGGCACAAATATCCATGCCCGAGGGGGGGATTCGAACCCCCGACCGTAGTGGCCGTGCAGACCGTGACTTGAGCGCCTCAGTCCCCTCGGCCACCGTGGCCGGCATAGAGTTATGGCAGAATTCGTCGAACGAAAGGGCCGGAGAGAAAATCAAAGAGGAACCTGTCGAAGGATTTCATCTGCCGTATGCAACATGGAAGGCACTAAACAAAGGACAGGAGTGTCACGCTGCAAGACGAATCTCAGAAAGTAGGGCTTCACAAACGAAGAGGAGCTCTGCGAGTGTGGCTATGTGCAGGACCCACAACATCTCCTGGTTTGTAGAAACCTGCCCAACCCCTGTACCACGAAGCACCTACACGCAGCAAATGATGTGATCATTAAGACAGCAGAATTTTGGAGCTTGCGGTCCACCTAGCAGAAAATAGTAGCGTCCAATAGAATTAGTCACCTCTTTCCATATTTTATGTTTCTAGTTTGTAATTTGTTTATTTTAATTGTATATTTATTGAAATGTTGTTCAAATGTTTGTTAAGCTTAAGGGTCTTAACTTCGGGGTCATCAGTCCCTAAACTTACAAACTACCTTATACTAAAGACGACACAAACATCCATGCCCAAGGGGGGATTCGAACCCCCGACCGTAGAGGCCATGCAGACTATGACTGGCATGCCGCAGACCGCACGTTCACTGCGGCCAGCTATATTTATTAAAATTTGCATTTCTGCATTGTAATTTGTTCACTGTAATTGTACACTGTAATCATATATTTATTGAATCTGGTGTCCCTAGATTGTAATTTGTTTATTATAATTGTACTGTAATTGCATATTTATTTATAGAAAGATATGTCTTAGTCCAGGACAAGTAAAATAAATAAATCCATGTGAACAGTTGTTACGAGTAACGGTGCCAATGTCTCGCTCCGAGAACCAAATTGTGGCTGGAATATGGCGATTCACCTCAGATCATCAACGCTTTGTCTGCTGGTACGAGTGCTGCGACGAGCATCGCTGGCGTGCAACTCTCGATACGCGCAAGCCCATGCAACAACAATGAAATAGAACTATCAAAATTCAAATTCAAGTGTTTGTTAAGCTTATGGGTCTTAACTGCGAGGTCATCAGTCCCTAAACTTATAAACTACTTATAAACTAACTTATACTAAAGGCAACACAAACGCCTATGCCCGAGAAAGGGTTACAACCCCCGACGGGGAATGGCCTCGCACATCGGAGCACAGCGCCTCAATGCGCTCGGCCACTCCGCCGCGGCATATAACTATCTCTGGCACCAATACGCCCAGCGAGTATCTTCAGTTGCCAATAGAGGGCAGTTAACGGTAATTTCCTAGACCTCGTGTACATCGAAGAAAACGGCGTTGCGATCGATATATATCGAATGTTCGATATGGTGTTTACGTTCAATTTAGTGTTTCTGAACCAGAGATTCGGGCGCTACGCGCCCTCACATACTAAAAGAAAATATAGTTTAACCTATACATAAACTACCTTTTATTTTAAAACAGTGATCTGTAGCGTAGCATTAAGAAGGTTAGGTATAGGTTAAACAAGAAGTTTTTTAGTAAGTGAGGGCGCGTAGCGCCCGAATCTGCGGTTCTGAAACACTATATCATCAATGGTAGCGATTCCATTTGTTAAATCTCTCTCAGGATTATAAAGGATGTGGTTAGGGAGGAACCTAAGAGTACAGAATGAAAAGCACAACGAAATATCACTCGGCAAACAATACAAAAGATACGATTCAAAACCAGCGCTTTCATCTGTCACCACATCGACCATGGCATAAGAATCGAACATTCAATATATATCGATGGCAACGCCGTTTTCTTCGATGTACACGAGGTCTAGGAAATTACCCAGTTAACTAACAAAATTGATAAAACAAGTGTTTTTATTTAAAACAGATTTTCTCTAAATTGATGACAGTCTTTACGAATGTAATTCTCTGTGTGCTCTTGTATATTCATCCCTTTATTTTTATTTCTTAACTATATCCTGTAATGTAACAGAAAACAAAACAAAAATTGTTAATAAGTAGATGATTGACTCCAAATGATGTAATGCGTCATGTGAGGGTGGAGCTTACTGTATATATGCTCGAGGGTTACTGCAGTATTCCGCAGCTGATTTCCACAGCCAACTGTTCCTGACCCGCCCGCAATAGGCTGTCAAGTGTATAACGTTTATTTTTTTTTATTATTATTTTACTACTGTTAGTTACCATAATATCGTGCGCCTCGGTTGCACAGTGGTAGAGTGCCAGACTATAAATCCATAGGTCGCGGGTTCGATCCCCGCCAGGTCCTGGGATTTTTATCTGTCACTTTCCACTTCTTTCACCTCTGGCAGTGTTAGTCATGTGAAAAATACTGAGTAGCACCGTGGTTCGGAACCCACGTTAAACTCTAGGTCCCCCTATAACTGGCTGGGTAAGTCAGTTCCAAGGTCGGAGGAAGGCAACGGCATACCACCTCCAAACAGGACCATGCCTAGTAAAGCACTGTGGTGTTCAAACCAATCTTCGGATTGTTGACTGCTTTACCTTTTTTACCATAATATCATCTTCTGCATATCCTTCTTAATATTGTATTGCACTTGATCTGAAGATGGTCTCACAAACAGACTAAAACCGTTTGCCTAACAACAATAAAAAAAATTCTCTTGTGATCGATACTGTGTTGTTAAAAAAATATAATTTCATTGACGACCGCTGTTTCTCCAGAAATGTTTTATGAAACTGTCAATACAAGTGAAGGATTATCAAATACTTGAAAATGCCACTGCCTAAACGCTTTATCAGCTAATAAAAATGAAAAACTATCTAGTAGAGTTGGGCAACACGATTCTTTTTGAGGAATCCATTCTTGTGATTCAATCCCACAATCGATTCCTACGATTCGTTCACCATTTTTTTACAATTATTTATAGTCTCCAATGGAACGATTCTTACAGAATGCCAAAAAGGAGACAAAATGGGTATTTCAACCCTCAAAAATTCTCGAGCAGTCTTTTGAAGTTCTGCAAGCGGATATAAATACATTTTATGGTATCAATTATTTCTTTTGTCAGCGTAGCTCATTTGGTAGCGTTGTAGGTTATCAGAACCGTGAACATAGGTCACCTAGTTCGAATTTTGCTGCATCTTATATATATTGTTTTTTTCGTTCTGTGCAAATACTTCAGTCATTTAAATATAAATTTCATTAAATGTATGGTAACTAACACATCACTAGTTTTTATAAAATACTTATTATGTAAAATCACGTAGTTTCAGAAAACACGCCTATATAGATAAATTTTAAAAATCAAAATCCATCTTTAAATACAAAATTTTATTGGAGATAGAAAAAAGGTCGCGATTTTATATAAAACGTGTAAAATCTTTTTTTTAAAGGAAAGATAAACATAAAAAAACGTAAATATTAAAAAGGATTTTCGAGATATGTTAAAAACATTTAAAATCTCATTTTATATAAAAAGAATATTTTTGTAAAATTGACTTTTTACAACAACAAAAAATATAACTATGGAGATGAACTCAAAAAAACAAAAAACATTCCTCAAAGCAAAATATAATCCAAATCATTAGAGCCGTATCCGGGATACGCGAAATATAAATATGCAAGAATTGCTGGTTTAAATATATTAAATGTAAACAGTATACGTGATGTGTGTGTGCTGCACGACGACTGAAACGCATAATAGGTACTTCATTTTTCATCATATTTTGATTTCTTGATGTTAATCGTACCAGAAGCTGTGTATTTCGCTGCGTTTATTTTCTGTCATCTGTAATTCGTGAATAATAATTAACGGCTCTCGATCTTCGTTCTGTGCTTCCTTTGTTCATACGCGTCCTCCTCCTTGACTGCTTTCTAACTTTCGTAATCATTCAGCACGATTCGCCAGTTGCCTTCGAATCGTGAATTGTTGAATCTTGGAATCGTCACGTGACAGACGATTCTTTTGAACGACGGTTCGCCCAGAAAACGATTCGATTTTTACGATTCGTTCAAACAAACGACTCATTCACGAATCGCCACGACTCTACTATCTAGTGTACACTTTGACGAGTAAAGCAGAATATTCCAGGCCGCATAAACCATCTACACGACTGTTCGTTTCGTTACGCATTCAATGTCCACGTAAAGTATTTCCCGTCTGAAGTGTCATTTAACTACTGCACCAGCTCACACGGCTGTTCCCCGAAGTGAAAATTGAGATTTACGTTCGGCCAATTGGTCTGGTGACTCAGTGCGTGTGAACAGCTGGCTGCCACCGGTACCCCCAGACCTGACAGGTTAAGGTCGGGGCTAGTTTCCTATTGAGACGTATTCGACTGGAACTCGTTTGCAAGCCCATCAAGACCTTGAGCATTCCATTTCACTGTCTGCTATACGCGGCTTGACACCTGATGGTGAGAACAGATAAGGACGCGCATCCTTCTTGCGTGTGACCTTGCGAGCCACATCCGCACAGCCCGTTATCGGTAGCTGCATCGTCTGCCTCCTGTGTTATGAACACGAAGGACAAACGTCATGCACAGGACGAAGAGGACGTGGCAGCGGAAATTCTCCTCCCAGATTCCTTTCTGTCATTAGCACAGGCGTGTTCTTTGCTAACCTTATGAGACGCTTTCTTGTCGACATTCATTTACTATTGGAACTTACATTTCACCAAACTGTCTGACGACTCTGAATAGATTATACATATGCTTCTATTTAGTCTGTAACCAACTGTTCTTCTTCTTTCATGGCTCTACAGTCTTGGCCTGTTTAAACCTTCAATGCATAGTGTAGCTGAACAGCTACATACCTTATTTTTCCCATTATCTCTCAAACTGATAAAAATTTTACCAAAAATTCATTTGAGGCTGCTTGTATACATAGTGTTTTATATGCTAGTAGCTCGTCCTAGAAACTATAAACTGCAGAGTGCTAGTGAATCAGTTCGACAGTTAGCTGCATTCAGTTACTGCCAACTTGTGCGTTTGTTTACTTCAGTATTCCTCCTTTGACATCTAAAAGTAGTCAATCACATACTACTGTTGCATTATGAGTTACTTTCTGGAAATATTAGCGGCGTAATAATGACATTTACTGCATCGGGTACATCATGGAAACACTGTATAGCTGAGCAGCTAATAACGTTTTGTTGCTAGTACTACGTAATAATTTTAAAGATTTTTTTTCAATATTTTTCTCAGTATATAAGCACTATACATTAATCGTGGTAGTTTTTATAGCTTCAAATAAAAGGTCATGCATTAAAGGGTTACTAATTTAAAAAAAATGTTTGTAAATCTATCGGACCAAACTAAGTGGTCATCAGTCCGTAGCTGTCGCGGTGGAGTAGCCGAGCGGTCTAAAGCGTCTCGCTGAGGAGCGCGCTTGCTCGCCGTGGAGGTTCGAGACCTCCCTGGGGCATGGGTGTGTGTGTGTGTGTGTGTTGTCCTTAGGTTAGTTTACCTAGGTTTAAGTAGTTTGTAAGCTACGGACTGATGACCACGCAATTTGGTCCGATAGATTTACAAACATTTGAACATTTTGAGTCCGTAGCTTACAAACTACTTAAACCTAGGTAAACTAACCTAAGGACAAACACACACACCCATGCCCCAGGGAGGACTCGAACCTCCACGGCGAGTAACCGCGCGCTCCGCAGCGTACTAATTTTCCGCTATTTATCTTAGTTCATGGCGAAACCTCTCCAATTTCTGTAATGAATCTTCCGAGATCCTCGATGACTCTATACTCTTTCCTTCAATATGATTTTCAGCCTTTCACACCTTCTCTGACATCATGAGTTTCATTGCAATACTTTTTGGGGTATTTTTTATTTTTTTCCTTGTTCTGTAGAACCGAAGTGAGAAGCACACGTCTATAATCATGGAACAAGTCAGTACATCCGATTGTTACAAAGGAGTCGTAAATGATAACGTTAATCGTAAAGCAATTGTAAGCACACGATAGGTCTAGGCATAAGTAAAAGAAGCTAAAATGTAACACAAATTTCTGCGTCAATCATCCATACTAAATGCCCGACCCACATCAGCCTATATGATTTCACCTTCCTGTGATAGCTGGGTCTTTATTGATAGTATACTGGTCATGATTGTATTCCTCTTTCACAAATTGCGCCGATGATTATTTTCTTTCGAACGCGTCAGGAATTTCAGTGTCTTTTTGTTACGGTTGATATTTCGGAAGCATACGTGGCTACAGGTCTTCGTAAGGATTTGGTAGATGAAAATAACTTGATAGTGCGGGTCAGGAGTCTTGATGTTACGAATCTTCTAAGAGCAGGGCTCCATTGGCTGCCATTAGTCTCTGTTTGATTGAATATCTTTTACATAGTTGACTGCTGAACCCAAGTACTTGAACTGATCAACTCTCTGAAAGGTATAGTGTCCCACTGTCATTGGTTCGCCATGATTTCCTTGCGCGCCTTCCCGTCAGCCATATTTTAGTTTATGCTTGTCGATGCTTAATCCTATGTTTCTGCTAGTCTGTTCGAGCGCAGTGAATGCCTCTTTCATTTTCTTTTGGGTTCTTGCCACTACATCTATGTCGTCTGCATAATCGATTATTTATGGATGACTGTCCTTGCATCTCCAACGAGTTTCTTTAACGCAGTGTTTAAAAGGCGGCTAGTCAGTGCGTTTCCTTATTGTACACCATTTTCAATTTTTAGTGACTCAGATAGCATTATTTATGCCTGTACGAAAAATGGTATAAGTCATGCTTACAGCCGCGGCGGAGCGGCCGAGCGCATTGAGGCGCTATGCTACGATGCGCGAGGCCGTTCCACGTCGGGGGTTCGAATCCCCCCTCGGGCATGGATGTTTGTGGCGTCTTTAATATAATCTTTTTCATAAGCAGATTGTAAGTTTAGGGACTAATGACCCCGTATTTAAGTCTCTTAACCTTTACAAACATTTGAACATCATGCTTACAACGTGCATGGTTTTTGCTTTCTGTTGCTTCTGGATAGCGTTAAGTTGCACTCTATGTGATACAGAGTGATGTACGTCCATGTGCGTCTGACCTCAAAAATAACTTTAATATAGAATCTTTTCCAATTCATTGTGAGGATCGAACAGCAACTAGTGAAATTTTATTGTGGAATAAAAACCGCCTTGGTTGCATAGAATTTTATTAATCCTTAATGCTGCGTTTCGACCTAACAGCAGGGCATCATCAGAGTATCTGCGTGGCGGATGTAACAAGAATCATTAATTTTTTATTTTTTAGCTTACTGGGGAGATGGTTGCATTATATTTTTATATTTATTAGTATTTTTTGCATTGGTGCTAGGCTTACATTTTACAAAATTTGCGTTATTAACAATTTTTGAAATTAAGAATATTACTTAAATTACAATAATTAAAACTACACAAGAAAGAAAATTAACTGAATTGGCCCACTTTAGGTTACGGTAGTAACACTAAAAGTGGGCCTTTGTGATCGTCTTTTGACAGCTCGAAATTTAAATGAAAATAACGGCTTAACCATACATCTGACACGAAAATTGAATAACCGAATTTGTAGAGGAGAAAATTCTCTACAACTTTGCTCTATTATGTTTTTTTCATACCTCGTATCGTTTCAGAGATATTTGAAAAAATAACGTCGATTTTGGGATGTATGTCTTTCTGTCTGTCCGTCTGTCTGTCCGTAACGTGTTGCCTGTTTTTAAGACGAACCGTTCAACCGATCAGCACCAAATTTTGCACACGTAATTGTAGGCCGCCAGAGACCAGAACCTCCCTATTTCAAATTTTTCAGACAAAAAATACGGTAGTAACACCAAAAAAAGCCGATTGTAATATAATTGTAATTGCAAACGAACCGTTCGTCTGAAACGAAAATTGAATAACCTAATTGGTAGAGAACCTAATTGGTATAGGGGAAAATTCTCTTCAACTTCGCTTTATTATGTTTTTTTTTATATTTTGCATCGTTGCAGAGATATTTGCAAAAATAACGGCGATTTGACGATGTCTGTCTGGCTGTAACGTGTTCCCACTTTTTAGGTCCTAACCGTTCAACCGATCGGCACCAAATTTTACAGACATTATTGTTGGCTACCAGAGACCAGAAATATTTCGGACAAGAAATACGTTAGTAATACCAAAAAAGCCGTTTGTAATGTAATTTTAATTGCAAATAAACAGTTTATCTGACGCGAAAATTGAATAAACGAATTTGTAGAGGAGAAAATTCTCTACAACTTTGTTCTCTTACGTTTTGGTTTTTTTTTTTTCATATCTCGTATCGTTTGAGAGATATTTGCAAAAATTACGGAGTTTTGACACCCTCCGTTAAATTAACGGAAACCAGCCGTTCGCAGATGTCACGCGACATTCCTCGCCCAGAACTATCTCCAGCATACGCCATCTTGCGTTGCCTATTTGATGATTTTCTTATTGTAACTTACACGTTGTCACTTCAAAGCAATGGCGCACTGAAGAATTAATAAAAACATGTCGTTTTTCGTACGATAAATGATAATCTAGTGTCTACAAATGCCATATTAGCATCAGTTAACAACGGCCATCAATAGTATGATATTAAAGAACGCTATTCCTAGCTGTTACCTGTAGCGTGTGGGGCAATGTGTTGGACTGTGAGGCTGAAGGTCAGTGGTTTGAAACCCGCCAGACCAAAATTTTCTTTTTCCTACAAGGGTTTCAGACACTCTTATTAATTAATTTTGGTCCAAAATGTTTGCAAAAACTTATAAAACTACAAGTCTAAATTGGGTCGTAAAACACGACAATGCGTTTTTTTTGTTTTTTTTTTTTTTTGTTGGCGTCCAGCTATGGCTGGATTTTTGGGTTCCGGGATTGTGATTGCCTGGTCTTTCCTTTTCTCTTCTCGGGCAGTCTTCGCTAATTAAATCCTTTCTGTAACCGTCTCCGTCCATACCGTCACTTAAACCTTTTTATCTTCCTTATCTAACAACTACACCCTTTAGTTTGAGACGTATCACTAAACTCTCGTTCTCAAACTTCAGGTAACGGCATGAACCCTTTATAAAGTGGACTCCAGAGGCAAGACCTACTGGCCAAGTTGACTTGTGAAAGCGAGACGAGGAGTTGTGTGTTGTGGCAGGGAGACAGCCCCATCCATCATCCAGGGTGGGCAGGACCACGTATCTCTGCCCCACCGGCCCTGTGCAAACGTGATACGGCCCTGGGAGGGGTGGAGCAACAAGTAGGCCGACTGCCTTATCGTCCCATTCCAAGACATTCACAACTCTGGAAAAATGGGGCCCCAATGATACGGAACTTACTGTGGAGTGAAAGCACTTTATTTTACCGAGATCATCGAATCCAAAGAGTTGTCTGTAGTAGCAGTACTGCAGCTGCACCCTAAATCCACTTAAATCCACTTACTGTTCCATAGAAACAACCGTCGTTTCTAGCCACCCACACAAAAGCACTTCGTTAATGCCTCACCTTGTGTCAAATTAGCCTGCTCTCCTTCTTTCGGGCATCAACAGTCACAAAACGTTTTGCTGCAATTCCATTCAGTGCTTCTTTATTAATCAAACCATCCAAGCTTCGGCGTCCTTTTGTAGCGCCATATTTCAAAAGTTTCTTTTCGATCGTCTCTACTGTCTATACACACAATTTCAGAAGCGAAGTCCTAGAACTAATTTTATACTGTTAATATACATTCTCTTTATCAAAGGATGTTCGCTTGATAATGCAATCTTCATTTTGTATCCTCTTTATTTATGCCATATCTGCAAGTTTTCTCAGCCCACACACACAAAATTTTCATTTAGAGCTTTCAGCTCGTTATTTCAAAATCTAATACCAATTGTTGTAATTCAGCTGCAGTCAATCAATTGCACTTATTTGAGATAACCTTACAAGGATTTTCAGTTTGGTAGGACTATAACAGTAGCAATTCTTAAATCTTATGTATTTCCGTTAAATTTCCAACAATTATCTTTGGATTTCTTCACTGCTCGTTCATTGCACAGACTGTATTGCATCGAGGATAGGTAAAAAGATCTTCCTCTCTCTTTTATATCAATTACAAACTTCCCTTTCAACTTGCCCCTTATGAAGTGCAGTATTATATTTATGTTAGAACAAGCAAATAATATTTAAATAATACTGACACCATTGGTCTTAATTGACTGCAGTGTCCTGTGGACCAGCTACTGAGCAGTAACACATTAAATTTCTTTAAATAAAATAAAATAAAATGTGCAGATCTTTGTAAGCCTGTGGGACGAAATTGCAGTGGTCAACGGTCCCTAGACTTGGACGCTGCATAGTAACGAATTAGCACTAATTTCTCCCCTGCGCGCTGCTTATTTTATGCACGAAACTGTAATTTTCGCGTCCTGCGCTCCAGCGTTTGGATCGACTGTTTACCGACGCAATAATCACTCGAACAGACTCATTGTTGTAAGTTCTCGCTGTATCATGGAACGAAAACTTTCTGTTGTTGCGACTGGCAGAAAAGTATTGTAGCGTCAGTTGTCAACGAGGTCAGTAGGCTGCGGCATCGTGAGAAGTTTTGTACAAGACTGTCACGAGTTATGTGTAAAGTTTCAAAGTGAAGGAGGATTTTTCGAAATTGTGTACTTTGTGGGGTGATTTCGGACAATGCCAAGAACATATAAAAGTAAGAACGGTGTTCAAGATCGGAAATGACCCGGAAATTTTAAAGAAAGCAGTTCGAGATATTCAGTGTGGCAAATTAACATACAGAAGAGACTTTAATAAATAAAATTCCCTATCTCAGCCCTTATCCCTTATTTTAATGATGGATGTCGTTAAAATATGTTAAAAGTCACTAAAATCAAACAAAGAAAGTAGAATAAAGAGGAGTCAATTTGTGTTCGAAATCACCCGATACACATCGAAACACCAGACAGAGATTAAAAATATACATATCTGAAATCACGCCAGTCCATGAGACGATTTCAGACACTTTATTTGTCTGTCTCAGGCAAAAGTAGATGCACATAGACTTTCTGTTTCTAGGCCATTCTATTGGTTATACATATACCCCACCAATTCCGTAAAAAACAATGAAATTTGTCAAAACCTACGAAAGTTTTAGTGAAAATAATCTCAAAATTGTCCGAAATCACCCCGTTTGACGCTACTTTAAGGACAACACACACACACACACACACACACACACACACACACACACACACACACACACACACACACATACAAAAAAACCTTTGACTCAGAAATCTGTGACCTGGCGCCACAGACCCCGTGGCTGCGACGCAATTGGTGTAATAGTGTCAGTTTAGTAAATATGTTTGCGGTTCCAAAAGTATAGAGTACAGATTCTAGATTTAAGGATTTTATATCTAGTTAAATTCAACAATAAATAGCTTAACTAACTTATAAAATAAAACTATAAATAACAACTAGAAAAATTAATTGAAAAATACATATCCATTTAACGTACGAACGTTATGTTGAAAGAGATGGTGAAAGAATAACATGAATTTTATAGGAGAGTGAAATTATGAGAAGATGAAGTCCGACACCTTGTGATGCTTGAGGGTCGAGGACTTGACATTCCCATTTAGTCGTCAACCCTCAACCATCGTTAGTTCAAATGTTCATAAATCTATCGGACTCAACTGCTAGGTTATTTGTCCGTAGCTTACAAACTACTTAAACTGAGGTAAACTAAGTACAATACAAATATTCATGCCCGCGGGATGGTGGGGGGGGGGGGGGGACTCGTACTCCCGACGGCGAACGGTCGCGCGCACCGCAGCACGGCGCCCCAGTACGTACGGCTAAACTGCCGCAACCCATCGTTAGTATTATGTGTATTTTACACTAACTACTAATTCAGATTACAGTGGTCTTCTGTTTTGTTATGATCTATAGACAGGTTTATAGTGCCTTTTTGCCGGTGACAAAAAGCGGCAATTCGCTGACACTTTCATATTTGTTCTTACTACTATATTCACTCTAGTTGTTCTCTATTAAATGATGATCACTGTCCGCGACCGTGTCGATGGAGGACTTGAACTTCCGACGGGGAGCAGTCACACACTCCGCAGCAAGGCGCCTTGGAGAACACGGCCATTTCCGCGCGGCGAATTTCAACTCTAGTCGTTATCGCTTATGTCCATCCTAACTGTTGCTTGTGAATTGTACACTATATTACACAATGATTGTCTTATGGAATCCAATCAATGCGTGAGTGTTACTGAGATGCTTCGGGAGCTCAAATGGGAGTCGTTGGAGAGAAGGAGAAATTCTTTCCGAGAAACCCTGTCTAAGAAATTTAGAGGGCCTGAATTTGAAGCGGACTGCAGAACGAGTCTACTGCCGCACCTTACATTTCGCGTAGAGACCACAAAGATAAAACCAGAGAGATTAAGGCTCGTGCAGATGCAAAATGTTTGTAAACTTTGGTCATAAGTCCCTAAAAACTACTTAAACTAAGTTAAACTAACGTAAGGGCAACAGACACATCAATGCCCGAGGGAGGATTCGAGCCGGCCGTGGTGGCCGAGGGGACTGAGGCGCTTCAGTCACGGTCTACACAGCCACTACGGTCGAGGGTTCGAATCCCCCCTCGGGCATGGATATTTGTGCCGTCCTAGTTCGTAAGTAGTTCATAAGTAGTTTGTAAGTTTAGGGACTGATGACCCCGTAGTGAAGTCCCATAAGCTTTACAAACATTTGAACATTTGGAGGATTCGAACCTCCGACGCGGAGAGTCGCGCAATCCGTAACGTGGCACTCCAGAGAGCTCCCCCCCCCCCAATTCTATATGAGAGTGGAACAGGTACCCTCCGCCACGCTCCTTTGGTTGAATTACGAAATATGTGTGTAGATGTAGATAATTTAGGTTGGTCACAGATAATTCAGGAAACTATAACATTCGGTTTAGCATTGTTTCTGATGCTTCTATCGTGTAATGGCGAGAAAATAAATGGCAAACTTGCATGCTAGCTTTCATACTTGTAAAACCATTTTTCTGGTTTGCTGTCGGGAAGAACCTACATTAGCTAGTGCTGCATACTGGGAACCCACCTGTAACAGTAAATAGCGTTATAAATTATCTGTAAGTATGCTATGATACGCGGTTTTACAAGAAGTTGTACAATCACTTCAGTAATGTAATCTACAACTCTGCGTTGGCAACAGTAAAGATGCACAGTCCGTCCAAAAAATTCAGAGCATGATTTTATTCAAAAATGTTCAAATGTTTGTAAAGTCTATGGGACTTAACTACGGGGTCATCAGTCCCGAAACTTACAAACTACTTATGAACTAGCTAATCCTAAGGACGGCACAAATATCCATGCCCGAGGGGGGATTCGAACCCCCGACCGTAGTGGCCGTGCAGACCGTGACTGGAGCGCCTCAATCCCCTCGGCCACCGCGGCCGGCCATGATTTTATTCTTTGAGTATAAGGGACGCCAGCGCAGTAGCTATAGACGCAGCTTCACCTAACAACAGATGAGCATTCGAAGAGTCAGTAGCGGACGTGCGACCATGGTGTGTGAGTGTTGTTGAGTCGCAAATAAAAATGGAGCAACGTCTCTGTATGAAGTAATATGACATTACAAATAAATGTTTGTCCTTCTAATGCTACTAATTATTTTTGGTTTTGATGCTACAGCTGTTTCGGCCTTAAGACATTGTCAAGCAATTTGTGTAAATAAGGCACAAATAGTGACTGTTAAATTTTCTAATAAAATAATCTGAAGTTGGGGAAAGATTGTGTAGAATACGTGAAGCATTAAAACCATCTGCTTACGGTTTTTATTAATCCAGTCTCGAAACTTTTTGTACTGGTGAGGCATGCTGGCATCTGATAAAAGAAAAAAAAATCACCCAGAACAATCACTCCGTAAGTTATTCAAACAACATTTAACTGCTGTGTTCCTTGAACAGAATTGAAGCTGATATAACATAAAAACAGGTTTAGCATAGTTACTTGTTAACGATGGGCATGGAATTGGCCGTGGCCTTTGTAAAGAACCATCGTGGCATTTGCAACCACTGAGGGAAATCACAGAAAATCGAAATCTGGATGGACGGAGGTGGACTGTAACCGACATCTTCCGGAATGCGATTCCATTCTATTAGCAACTGTGCCATCTAACCGAATGTACTTGAGTGACGTGAAATCTTCTCGTAATAATGCGTCTGAAAAGTCGGAGCAAATTAAAACTGTGTGCCGGACCATAACTCGAATTCAGGGCCTTTGCCTTTCGTGCGCATGCACTCTACCGCCTGAGCTACCTGAGTACGTCACGGGGCCCGTTGACACTGCTTTACATACGCCGAGTCTTCCCTCAGGCGAGTATGTATGTATGTATATATGTGTGTGTGTGTGTGTGTTATCCTCAGTGTAAGTTAGTTTAAGTATCAAATGTTTTTTTTTTTTTTTGATATGTCACGTTTTGCAGCTCTTTAAACTAATTGTAGAAAAGACATTTTTTAAAATATGCACCAAAGCTGCTTTTATTTGAAATGCTCACGACTAGTTTCGGGCTTTGCCCATTTTCTAAGTCACCTATTACAGAGAACAAAGTGTAATAGGTGACTTAGAAAATGAGCAAAGCCCGAAACTAGTCGTCAGCATTTCAAATAAAAGCAGCTTTGGTGCATATTTTAAAAAATGTCTTTTCTACAATTAGTTTAAGTAGTTTTTAAGTGTAGAGACTGATGACCGTAGCAGTTTGGTCCAACAGGTTTACAAACATTTGAGCCAAAATGAACGAAACAAAGAATAAATTTGAAAAAGGAATTAAATTTTAGGCACAAGAAATTAAAACTTTGCGATTGAAAGATGACAATACAGTTCTGTGAGGGACAAGAAAGCAGTTGGACGATCTATTGACGATCTATTGAACGGTATGGACAGTGTCTTGATGCGATCTATGACGAACATGAACAAGAGAAGAAGAAGAAGAAGAAGAAGAAGAAGAAGAAGAAAAAAAAAAAAAAAAAAAACAGAACAAGAGCAATATAATGTCGAATTAAATCAGGCTAGGCTGGGAAATTTAGGAAATAATTTACGAAAAGCAGTTGCTGTTCAGCAATAAAAAAGATTACGATGGCCGATATAGAGAGAGGATATAAAACTAAATATGCCAATGATAAGGAAAACATTTAAAGAAAAAATTGACTTATTCGCACTTTTTACAAATTAAGCGCAATTTCCCACCCTAGTGAACTCTCGAGGAAGATGCATCTGTAATACAGAGAATTTTATATGAGGGGCAACCACAGCTAAAATATTTATGCATAATTAAAGGAACTTCCAAAGAGTTAAAAATGTAGATTTTAAAATAACTCAAATTAGAAATTACTGAATGAAAGACAGCTGATATATGTTGACTGTTTCTATTTGGATTCGTGGAAAACCGCACTATCCGTTTCGCAACATTAAAGTTGCGTCTTCAGGTGCTCTACAGCAATGTTTCTCAGCCTGTGGGTCGTGAACCCCAGGGGGATAGCAAACACTTGTTCGGGGGGTTGCCCCCACGAGAGGCAGTACATTAGTTGAACCATAAAACAACCAGACCAGTGCATGCCTGAATACTAGTGTTCCATAGTTCAGAAACATATGACTAAGTAAAATTTTATGTTATACTAGCTGAAAACCAGGCGTTGCCCGGTTATTTATTTATTCGAACCTTGAGTTAGTACTTTTCCTATCCACACTCTGTCCATCTCCTTTTTTTCTAAAAACATGTTATATTTATCAGAGAAAATATAAGAAATCACAGGTAAAAATGCACTCGTTTCGAAGAATCCAATCACGAAATTCAACAATAATGATTGTAATAATATCACAGATGGATCACTTGATGTAATGCGCGAAACGTCAAATCGATGTTTTCTTAAAGAGATGTATTAACAGAAATTTCTTTTTTACTGCTTTATTTATTTATTCATTCTTATATCTCCTTATTCGTATGCTTATCCTTACAGAGAAAGAGCTGAAGACATTGTAGCACGCATAGACCAAAGATATTGACAGTGGCATCACGTTTCGCTGTACGTAACCTCCTTGCTATAGAGGTGCAAACGTCATGGCTGTCCTAGAGTCCGAATTTTTTTTATAATTTCACGACTTTCAGCCACCATATCTTCCACCCCCTTATAGCTGTCGGCATGGAACTGCTATGGTGTACAACAGGAGACTTCGGACAACAATTACACACACACCATTCGTTTGCGTTCTGTAGTTTTCGCTGCAGAGCGAAATATTAACACACACACACACGTAGACTTTTATATATACCGATAACGTTCCATCCCAATATAAACAGTATAATGTTTGTTAAGCTTATTAACTACGAGGTCATCAGTCCCTAAACTTACAAACTACTTAGAACTACCTAATTCTATGGACGGCACAAATATCCATGCCCGAGGGGGTATTCTAACCCCCGACCGTAGTGGCCGTGCAGACCGTGACTGGAGCGCCTCAGTCCCCTCGGCCACCGCGGCCGGCCATCGCAATATACTCCACCCTTTTATCATTATCAATCCTTAAGCAACAATGCAACCAATAAAACATTTTCAAAGAGTAATTATAAATTTCAAAGAATGATTATTGTTCCGCATTTCGCGTTATATTCTTCAAATTACTAAATATCTATCAGATCGCTATAAAACCGTGCCTAAAACCATCCTCAGGTATAAATTAGTAACTGTACAAATATTTAAGTCTCTGCGTCTTGGCGTTTGGACGTGATAAGCGTATACCGATCAGACAGTCACATTAATATAATATATATATATATATATATATATATATATATATATATATATATATAGCGATCTAATCGGCATAAAACCGTGCCTAAAGCCTTCCCCAGGTAGACATTAGTAACTGTAGAAATTTTTAGCTCTTTATGTCTTGTGGTTCAGACGTGATAATCGTACACCGAACAGACATTCACATTTATAGATATAGATTAAAATTAAGCTATTCCTTATTGATCATCAATTCTCAGTTAAATAGAACAAAGATTGTACTGTAACAAGCACACCGTCTTAACAATGACTCCCGTGCCACCCCCTCCACTGGCATGTCGTGTGATTTGCATGTTGTGTGAATTCATTCTATGTATCATTTTATACGACATAACATTATGTATCGTGTTATTTTACTTTCTGTATGTGTGAGTATGTCCTTTTATTATTAAATGTTTTTGAATCAGTCAGGTAAGTCGAAAAGCCATTTCTTCTCCTCTACATCGTCGACTCTGGCCAGGACACACATATTCGCCTTTGTTGCAGTGTAAAAGCAGCATTTTTCCTTCTGGTTAAGCTTACATTTGCAGAGTCACTGCTGAAACTATTTGTGGGTGACTGGACGAGTAACAGCGTCCGGGCCACGAAGCCCTTGCGCGCTGTCGGTCGGCCTCGGGCGCAGGGTCAGAGCGCCGGCGCCTACATCAGCGCCCACAGCGGCGGTGACGCGAACCTCGTTACGCAACGGGGTGCCGCTGCCAAGTTCAAGGTCACCGCCCGCCGATCGAACTACAGCTGTTGTGTGGCGCTCCTCTTGCTGAGCTTGCCTCTCCCGCCCCGGGGCATTTTAAGACTCGCTTTAAAGGTTTTCGCCGTCGGCCAAACACAAAGAAATGACTTAGTGAGCGATCTAGTGTAGGGTTACCAGATTTACAAAATCAACATACTGGACACACAATGTTACCGAATTAATTAACTGTGGCGTCATCAACCCGAATTAAAGCTTATACAACATAATACCCTTCGTGTCTCTCATTAATTCAAGGCATTTGAGTATAAAACTACTAGCTGTAAACCCGGCGTTGCCCGGGTGTTTATTTAGTCTACACTCTCGTAGTCCACATCCCCTTCCCTCCTCTATCTGCATTCATATTCCCATGTCCGTTCGTTTCCACCTTTCCCTTTCTCCGCAATGTTTTTTGCATGGCACCCACTGTCATGTACCATACGAACATGTCCCTTAGACTGTTCGCGGATGATGCTGTCGTTTAACGGTTAGTGAAGTCAACAGAGGATCAAAAGCAACTGCAAAACGATTTAGACAAAATTTCTACTTGGTGCGAAAATTGGCAATTGACACTAAATAAAGAAAAGTGTGAAGTAATACACATGACCACTAAAAGAAATCCACTGAACTTCAATTACGCGATAAATCAGTCAAACCTTAAGTTCGTAAATTCTACCAAATACCTAGGAGTTACAATTACGAACAACTTTGACTGGAGAAAACACATAGAAAATATTGTGGGGAAGGCGAATCAAAGGTTACGTTTCATTGGCAGAACGCTTCGAAGATGCACCAGCTCCACCAAAGAGACTGCCTACATCACACTTGCGCGTCCTCTCCTGGAGTACTGTTGCCCCTTGTGGAACCCTCACCAGGTGGGACTGACTGGGGGGAAAGCGTCACGGAAATGTTGCACGAATTGGGGTGGAAATCATGAAAAGAAAGACGTTATTCATTGCGGCGTGATCTGTTAGCGAAGTTTTAATCACCGACTTTTAGTTCTGAATGTGAAAATATTTTGCTAGCACCCACCTACTTAGGGAGACATGACCATCCCAATAAAATAAGAGAAATCAGATCGAAAACGGAACGATTTAGGTGTTCTTTCTTCCCGCGCGCTATTAGAGAATGGAACGGTAGAGAATAGTTATGAAAGTGGTTAATGAACCCTCTGCCAGGCACTTAAATGTGATTTGCAGAGTATCTATGTAGATGTAGATGTATGTATCTTGTGACCTTCCTCTTGGTATAAGTATCGTGTGTGCAAAAATTCATCAAGGTCTGAGAAAACCTGTTCATTTTGTCAAAGTTCGTATGTTAAGTACCCTCCACCGTGCAGCGAACGAAATTTTATACAGACAGTGAGATTCCTCTTGTTTTTATGGTGAAGTGTGCAAAATTCCATGTAGATTTGTATGCAATAGAAACACAGTCACATTGAAAAACGCACTTTGATGCAAATTTTCCAGTTTCATTTAATATAACCTGTGTTCTGAGAATAACGAAAACAAAACAAAAAAAGGTTCTGTTAAATTGGTCGAACCGTTCTCAAGTTATGGCGCGACCGACATACTTCAGGATCAGTTTTTTTCTTGCAAGATACTCTCCCCCATGCACCGTATGAAACTTAGGTAGACGGTGACCTTCCTTTTGAAGGTCAAGCGTGCAAAGTTTCGTGAAGGTCGGAATGAAACTTTAGATTTCGTCAGTCTGTAGGAAAAGTATCCTCCGCCATGCACCTTCATTCCGTCCTATCGTAAATACTTTCTTAGCTAACGTCTTCTACCTTTAAACTACACACCGGCAAAATTTCAGCTTCATAGGTGCAGTCAGTTTCGTCAGTGAGTGAGTGAGTGAGTGACATTTAACAAAGTAGTAAGCAACAAACTTTTTTCCTATCATCATTTTGCTGGGGTTATCAGCGAGAAAAGTTTCCTAAAGGTTTGAAATTATGTTTGAAGTTTGTTGCAAGTCGCTAAGTCCTCTCCTTCTCAAATAGTAGACTGATAAAGTCACACTATCACGTGTCGCAATACAGGGAAGTTTTCATTGTTTATAACGTCATATCTCATGAACTATCGGCCCTATTGCAAGATCATTTCTTAGATGACGTCCTCGACCGATGAACTACATTCCTGCCATATTTCAGCTTCATAGGTGAAGTAGTTTTCGAGATTTCGTGTTTAGTCATGAGTAAGTGTCTGAATGAGTGTCCTTTCGCTTTTATACAGATAGAGATCACCACAACACGAAAATAATTATTCTTTCTTTACAAAATTTAGAAGTTTTGAGGAAAAATAATATTTGCCCATGTTTTTACACTTACCCAAGTGTACAATCTTTTTTTTTTGTTTTTTTTTTGTTTTTTGTTTTTTTTTTGTTTTTTGTTTTTTGTAACGTTATATTACAAATTAATTTAGTGTTGCTTTTCAGCAACAGAGTTTCTCATAGGCGAAGTCACCATAGAAACAAAATTCAGTAATTATTCTCTTATTTTATCAAAATGTTTGTTTAGTCGTCACATTTAGAGACATAGAAGTGTAGTCTCAGCATTTTATTGTTAAAAGTTTAGAATTGTCTAATTTTACATTAATTAAATAATTACAAATTTTGGTCTATATATTAGTAAAAATATGACTCATTTCACAGTTCTACTTTCACGTATCTTGTCATGTGTCACTATATTCTGATACTTCTCGTTGTGTACCCTTGTGAAACATTATTCTTCTCCATAAAAGCTGTGAACACTTCCTATTTACAGTCACATACAGATGAACTTTACATTTGGTGCAGACAGTTTGCTTAGTGGACTTGATGCGTCAGTCTTATAGTCAGAAATAATCTCATGTTTATTATATTACAACTGTAAATAAAAATTTAAAGCACCTATATCAGTAGATTTGTAAAGCGAGATCTAAATTATGAAACTTCCACTCACCTCCACCGTTGCTTAGAAGCAACATAACATTTTTTTTTTTTCAGTTTATCTTACCTGGAAATTATTGTGCATGAAATATTTATGACGTACTATAGCAAGGAGGATTGTCACACCATATCAAAATTATTTCACTGCAAACGAAAGTGTAAAACTCACATATTTCTTGAGGTTTCTGGCGTCGATTCAGGGCAATGCTGACTGCAGCAATTCGTAACTTCGTACTCGTGACTTCGCAAAATCTATTGTCAACAACACGTATTACTTGAGGCTTAAGGTAAACAGTGGAGAAGAATGGTTACATACAATCCTATATGTAGTATACCTACAGAAAGATAATGTTACTTATAAGCGACGCCAATAAAGAAAGTGTTAGTTGCTGAATGAACTTGAAACCAACGGGACAAGCGTACGCATAAGGAATTTCTGGGACGGGACAAACTACACACACAGCAATCTCAATAATTGAGAAACGCCAAGTCACATACTAACACATAAATTAACCAAACATACTTGCACAAGAAATATCCAAATAAACTGCATTACTATTTCAAGAAATATTTTATTCTTTTTAGTAGTCACATGCAATCAAGCAGGTATGATAGTTGTTATTACTTACACAGTTTGCTCGTTTCTCTATAGCCGCGCGGAGTGGCCGCGTGTTCTAAGGTATGCTGCGGACTGAACGGCCGTTCCCGCCGGAGGTTCGAGTCTTCCCTCGGGTATGTGAGGGTGTGTTGACCATAGTGTGAGTTAATATAAGTGGTTTGGAAGTCCGGCGACTGATGTCCGTAGTAGTTTGGTTCAATAGTTTTCCAAACATTTTAACATTTATTTCTCTCTCAATTATATTTTGCAGGAGAGTGTATGTCAGTCAAATCGTCAAATACGCAACGCAAGATGGCATGTACCAGACAGAGTTCTGGACGATGAGTGTCACGTGACATCTGCAAACGGCTGGTTTTCGTTAATTTAATGGAGGGTGTCAAAATTTTTGCAAATATATCTCTCAAACGATATGAGATATAAAGAAAACTTAAGGGAACAAAGTTGTAGAGAATTTTCTCCTCTACAAATTCGTATATTCAATTTTTGCGTCAGATGAACGGTTTATTTGCAATTAAAATTACATTACAAACGGCTTTTTTGGTATTACTAACGTATTTCTTGTCCGAAATATTTCAAAAAGCGAGGTACTGGTCTCTGGCAGCCAACAATTATGTCTGTAAAACTTGGGAACACGTTACAGCCAGACAGACATCGTCAAATCTCTGCAACGATGCAAGATATGAAAAAAAAAAAACATAATAGAGCGAAGTTGTAGAGAATTTTCCCCTCTACCAGTTAGGTTATTCAATTTTAATGTCAGATGAACGGTTCGTTTGCAATTATATTACAAACAGTTTTTTTTGGTATTACTACCGTATTTTTTGTCCGAAAATTTTGAAAAAGGGAGGTTCCTGGCAGCCTACAGTTGTGTGTGCAAAATTTTGTGCTGATCGGTTGAACGGTCCCTCTTAAGAACAGGGAACACGTTACGGACAGACAAACAGACAGACATCCCAAAATCGCCGTTGTTTTTGCAAATCTCTCTGAAACGATACGAGATATGACAAAAACATAACAGAGCAAAGCTGTAGAGAATTTTCTCCTCTACAAATTCGGTTATTTAATTTTCGTGTCAAATGCATGGTTAAGCCGTTATTTTCATTTAAATTTCGAGTTGTCAAAAGACGATCGCAAAGGCCCACTTTTAGTGTTACCACCGTAACCTAAAAGTGGGCCAATAAAATTCATAGGACTTTTCGCCTACCTCTCCAACTCTCCAGAGGAGCAACAATTGATAGCAAGTGGTAAAGGATTGGCGGCAGTGCCAATCTGTCGACACTTGTGCCGGGAGCAAGTTTAGGTGCAGGTGAAGAGGATTGCGCATTAATGGCAGGCGGCAGACCGTAACACGCAGCGAGCGGCGTGCTTCCTTCCGCCACCGACTCTCAAGGCCGAGGGCGTCACTGGCAACAGAGCCATCTCCCCAGTAGCGCAAAGTAAACCGCACTCGCGTGTTTTACGGTCCACTTTAGCTTCTCCTATCGTTTCATGATTTTTGCAAATATTTCGGACAAAAAAAATATTAAACGTATAAATCGGATAAAATAAAACACATTAAAATTAAGTTAATCATCCTCATTATAGACTGATTATGCCTTTCAGCGTTCAGTCTGGAGCATAGTACCTCTAATAAAATTCCTCCATGATCCCATATTCAATGCTAACATTGATGCCTCGTCTGCTGTTATGCCTTTTACTCTAAAATCATTCTGCACCGAATCTAAGTACTTTATTCTTGGTCTACTTCGACTCCTCTTACCCTTCACTGACGAGCTCATGAGTCTCTTAGGTAACCTTGCTTCTCCCATGCGTGTAACATGACTCCACCATCTCAGTCTGTTCGCTCTAACTGCTTCATCTATGG
This sequence comes from Locusta migratoria, assembly GCA_026315105.1. NCBI lineage: Eukaryota > Metazoa > Arthropoda > Insecta > Orthoptera > Acrididae > Locusta > Locusta migratoria. Next base: position 212,221,015 of record CM048744.1, on the reverse strand, counting down.
TGTTCATTCCCAGCTTTTCTTTGATTTCCTCATTATGGACACCCTCCTGCCATTGTTCCCATCTATTGGTACCTGCAATCATTCTTGCTACTTTCATATCTGTAACCTCTATCTTATGAAGGTAACCTGTATCCACCCAACGTTCACTCTCATACAACAAAGTTGGTCGAAAGACAGAGCGGTGCACTGCTAACGTAGTCTTAGTACTTACTTCCTTCTTGCAGAAGAGAGTAGATCTTAGCTGAGCACTCACTGCATTAGCTTTACTGCACCTCGATTCCACTTCTTTCGCTATGTTGCCATCCTGTGACAAAATAAATACCAGGTACTTGAAACTGGCTACCTGATCTAACTTTGTTCCTCCTATTTGGCACTCAATCTGTTTGAATCTCTTTCCCGCAGACATTACTTTCGTTTTGGAGATGCTGATCTTCATATCATAATCCTTGCACCTCTGATCGAGCTCTGAAATATTAGTTTGCAAACTTTCAATCGAATCGGCCATTACAACTATGTCATCCGCATATGTGAGACTGCTTATTTTGTTATCACCTACTTTAATCCCGCCCTGCCAGTTTACTGTTTTCAACATATGATCCATGAATAGTATGAACAACAGTGGTGACAGGTTACAGCCTTGTCTTACCCCTGAAACTACCCTGAACCATGAGCTTAATTTACCATCTACTCTAACTGCTGCCTGGCAGTCTACTTAAAGCCCCTTAATGGCCTACAGAACTTTGCCTCCTATACCGTAATCTTGTAGAACTGACAGTAGCTTCCTCCTAGGAACACGGTCATAAGCCACATCTATGAAACATAGATACAATTCCCTATTCCACTCATAGCACTTTTCCATTACCTGCCGTAAGCTAAAGATCTGGTCCTGACAACCTCTAAGAGGCCTAAACCCACACTGATTTTCATCTGACTTGTCCTCAATTAATACTCGCACTCTCCAATACCTTTGAAAATTTTGCCTACAACGCTAATTAAAGAGATACCTCGATAGTTGTTGCAATCTTTTCTATTTCCATGTTTTCAAACTGGCGTGATTACTGCTTTCATCCAGTCAGACCGGACCTGTCCCGATTCCCACGCCTTTTCGATTATCCTGTGTAACCATTTGAGACATGATATTCCACTGTATTTGACGAGTTCCGGCTTAATTTCATCCACCCCAGCCGCTTTAATGCACTGTAATCTTCTGACCATTTTCTCCACTTCTTCAAATGAGATCCTGTTTCCATCGTCGTTCCTATCCCATTCTACCTGAAAATCTGATACATCATTGAACGTTTCATCTACATTGAGCATCTATTCAAAATATTCCCTCCATCTGCCCAAGGTATCCACAGGATTGACTAGCAGCTTTCCTGACCTGTCCAAAACACTTGTTAATTCCTTCTTCCCTCCCTTCCGAAGATTGCTAATTATGCTCCAAAATGGTTTTCAGCGGCTTGGCCCAGAGATTCTAGCTTGTTTCCAAAGTCTTCCCAGGATTTCTGCTTGGATTCTGCAATTATCCGTTTGGCTTTGTTTCCTTCTTCAACATAACTTTCTCTGCCTCCCTGATTTCTAGTATGGAGCCGTTTTTGATATGCCTTCTTTTTCTTTTTACAGGCTGCCTTGACTGTGTCATTCCACCAGGCTGTCTGCTTCTTCCCACCTTTACACACTACTGTTCCAAGACATTCTCTAGCTGCTTCCAGTAGTGTGTCCCTGTACTTTGACCATTCCTCTTCCAGTGAGTGTAAATCATTACATTCAACTAACTGGTACATTTCCGAGATCATTGTTATGTATTTGTGCCTAATTTCGTTGTCTTGAAGCTTCTCCACTCTTATCCTTCTACACATGGACCTGACTTTCTGCTCTTTTGGCCTCACAAAAGTCAATAAAAATAAAAATAATTATTGCAATATTTTATATATTTCACATTTATACTTTACTGTTTATATGCCAACTAGCTCTGCCGATGATGATGAGATCGAAGAAATATATGAGGAGCTAAAGGAAATTATTCAGACAGTTAAGGGAGAGGAAAACTTAATTGTGATGGGAGACTGGAATTCGGTAGTAGGAAAAGGAAGAGAAGGAAAAATAGTAGGTGAATATGGACTGGGCAGAAGGAATGAAAGAGGAAGTTGCCTGGTAGAATTTTGCACGGAACATGATTTAATCGTAACAAACACATGGTTTAAGAATCACAAAAGAAGGTTGTACACGTGGAAGAGACCAGGAGACACCGGAAGGTATCAGATAGATTTTATAATGGTAAAACATAGATTCCGGAACCAGGTTATAAACTGCAAGACATACCCAGGGGCAGATATAGACTCTGACCATAACTTGTTAGTCATGAACTGTAGGCTGAAACTGAAAAAAACTGCAGAAAGGTAGGAAAATAAGGAGATGGGACCTAGATAAATTGAAGGAACGTGAAGTTCTGGAGACATTCAGAGGGAGATTTAGGCATCAATTGACAGAAACAGGGGGAAATAAAACAGTAGAAGAGGAATGGGTAGCATTGAGAGATGAAATAGTGAAGGCAGCAGAGGACAAAATAGGTAGGAAGGCAAGACCTACAAAAAATCCTTGGATATCACAGGAAATACTAAATTTAATTGATGAAAGAAGAAAATATAAAAATGCAGTAAATGAATCAGGCGAAATGGAGTACAGACGACTAAAAAATGAGATTGACAGAAAGTGCAAAGTGGCTAAGCAGGAGTGGATAGAAGCCAAATGCAGATCTGTAGAAGAATGTATAAATAGGGGAAAAATAGATACAGCCTACAGGAAAATAAAAGAAACATTTGGAGATAAGAAAAACAGCTCTATGAATATCAAGGACTCTGAAGGAAAAGCAGTTCTCAGCAAAGAAGGGAAAGCTGAAAGGTGGAAAGAGTACATAGAGCAGCTCTACAAAGGAAATGAACTTAGAGACGATGTTGTAGGAAGGGAAGTGGAAGTAGATCAAGATGAAATAGGAGATATTATACTGAGAGAATAATTTGACAGCGCCCTGAAAGACCTTGGTCGGAACAAGGCCCCAGGAGTAGATGACATACCCTCAGAGCTACTAAAGTCTCTGGGAGAGCCAGCCATGACAAAACTATTTGAACTGGTGTGTAGGATGTATGAGACAGGCGAAATATCCTCAGACTTTAAGAAAAATGTAATAATCCCCATTCCAAAGAAATCAGGCGCAGACAGGTGTGAAAATTACAGAACCATCAGTTTGATAAGTCATGGTTGCAAAATTCTAACACAAATTATCTACAGGAGAATGGAAAAGCTGGTAGAAGCTGACCTCGGGGAAGATCAGTTTGGATTCAGGAGGAACGTAGGAACCCGGGAGGCAATACTCACTTTAGGTATTATCTTAGAAGATAGATTAAGGAAAGGCAAACCTACATTTTTAGCTTTTGTAGATTTGGAGAAAGCTTTTGACAATGTTGACTGGAATACACTCTTCCAAATTCTGAAATCAGCAGGGGTAAAATACAGGGAAAGGAGACTTATTTACAACTTGTACAAAAGCCAGACCGCAGTTATTAGACTCGAAGGGCATGAAAGGGAAGCATCAGTGGGGAAGGGAGTAAGACAGGGTTGTAGCCTTTCTCCGATGCTATTTAATTTGTACATCGAGCAGGCGGTGAAGGAAAGCAAGGAAAAATTTGGAATAGGGATTAAAGTTCAAGGGAAAGAAATAAAATCATTGCGTTTTGCTGATGACATTGTAATTCTGTCAGAGACAGCAAAGGACCTGGAAGAGCAGTTGAATGGAATGGACAGTGTGTTGAAGAGAGTGTATAAAATGAACATTAACAAGAGCAAAACAAAAATAATGGAATGCGGTCTTAGAAAATCAGGTGATGCTGAAGGAATTAGATTAGGTAACGAAACAATGAAGGTGGTAGATGAGTTTTGTTACTTGGGTAGTAAAATAACATGCGATGGTCGCAGTACAGAGGATATAAAATGCAGAATGGCAATGGGAAGAAAAGCATTTTTGAAAAAGAGAAATTTGCTAACATCGAATATTAATTCAAGTGTAAGGAAGTCTTTTGTGAAGGCTTTTGTGTGGAGTGTTGCCTTGTACGGGAGTGAAACGTGGACGATAAGCAGTGCGGACAGGAAGAGAATAGAGGCTTTTGAAATGTGGTGCTACAGAAGAATGCTGAATATTAGTTGGGTGGATCGCATAACTAATGAAGAGGTACTTAACAGAATTGGTGAGAAAAGGAATTTTTGGCACACCCTGACTAAAAGAAGGGATCGCTTGGTAGGAGACATTCTTAGATATCAAGGAATCGTAAATTTAGCATTGGAGGGAAGTGTGTGGGGTAAAAATCGCAGAGGAAGACCAAGAGACGCATATAGTAAGCAGATTCAAGTGGATGTGGGTTGTCGTTCCTATGAGGAGATGAAAAGGCTTGCTCAGGATAGAGTAGGGTGGAGAGCTGCATCAAACCAGTCTCCGGACTGAAGACCATAACAAACAACAAACTTTACTGTAGCTTCGAAATGACCAACTACGATCACGAAACAGTTCCTCTTCTTTCTTTGTTATTTCCTATTCTTCCAGTACTCCTTCTTCTCCCCAAGTTGCCTTTTCCTTTCTGCTGTCCATGTTGATTCTGTTTTCTTATTTTTTTTCTGTCGTGAAAGCCTTCTAAATTTACTATTTTATTCTTAAAAGTATTCCTGTCTGCTATTTCTAATTCTTTGATGTTTAGTTCTACCGGGTGATCAAAAAGTCAATATAAATTTGAAAACTTGATAAATCAAGGAATAATGTACATAGAAAGGTAAAAATTGACCCACATGCTTGGAATGACAAGGGGTTTTATTAGAACAAAAAAAAGTTAAAAAAAAATGTCCGACAGATGGTGCTTCAACTGATCAGAAAAGCAATAATTAGCATAACAAATTAAAACAAAGCAAAGATGATGTTCTTTACAGGAAATGCTCATTATGTTCACCATCAATCCTCAACAATAGCTGTAGTCGAGGAATAAAGTTGTGAACAACACTGTAAAGCATGTCCGGAGTTATGGTGAGGCATTGGCGTCGGATGTTGTCTTTCAGCATCCCTAGAGATGTCGGTCGATCACGACACGCTTGCGACTTCAGGTGACCCCAAAGCCAATAATCGCACGGACTGAGGTCTGGGGACCTGGGAGGCCAAGCATGACGAAAGTGGCGACCTGGGAGGCCAAGCATGACGAAAGTGGTGTCTGAGCACACGATCACCACCAAACGACGCGCGTAAGAGATCTTTCACGCGTCTAGCAATATGGCGTGGAGGGACATCCTGCAAAAAAATCTATGTTCCAGCAGGTATTTATCAGCCAGGCTGGGGATGATGCGATTCTGTAACATATCGGCGTACCTCTCACCCATCACGGTAGCAGTTCCAAAACCAGAATCACGCAGTTCCTCGAAGGAAAATGGCACGATAACGGTATATGTGGAAAATCGAACCCATACTGTGACTTTCTCGTCGTGCAATGGAGTTTCCACGAAAGTTCTAGGATTTTCGGTAGCCCAAATTCTGCAGCTGCGGGGGCTGACAGACCCTCGGAGCGTGAAATGAGCTACGTCGGTACACAACACGTTACTCAACCAATCGTCATCTTCCGCCATATTTTGAAACGCCCACACCGCAAATGCCCTCCACATTACTAAATCGCCAGGTAACAGTTCATGATGCCGATGCATTTTGTAAGGATAGCACCGGAGGGCACGCCCAAGTGCCAACCAAACAGTAGTGTATGGAATGCCGGTGCGACGTGCGACTGCACGAGCGCAGACTTCCCCGTGCTCATACGAACCCGCTACAGTCTCCATTTCTTCCTGTAGTGTCTCAGCAGCATTACACCTTGTGATAGGTCGGCCACTACGGGGTCTATCGTCTAAACAACTCGTGGCTTCGAATTTCGCCACAGCTGCATTTGTCAACGGATCTTTACCCTATCGAATCCCCCTTCCTATGGCGATAGAATCATAACGCTGAACTAGCACATTTCCCATTCTGATAATACAGCTTCACTAAAAACGCCTTTTCAAGTAACGTCAACAAGCTGCGACTGCTGGTGCATCTGATTCTCTCTCTCATTACAGCTCCTTTTATACACGATTTTCATGCGCAGTCTCTGACGTTTAGCTGTCCAGCGCCATCTGTCAGACATTTTTTTGAACACACTTTTTTTCGCAATAAAACCCCATGTCATTCCAAGCATGTGTGTCAATTTCACCTCTCTATCTACATTATTCCGTGATTTATTAAGTTTTCAAATTTATACTGACTTTTTGATCACCCGGAAGATCTTACCTTTCTTCTGTGATCCGTGCTGTTATTGACCTTTTTTCCAGAAATAAAGTAAAATTTGTTTAGTTAGCCTGTTCTCATTCATTCGGAAGAGATGCCTAAAGAAGATTAATCTTTGCTTTTCCATTACTTCTGGTATCTTCTATATTTTCATAAATCTTGTTGCTTTTGATTTTCCAACTATCTGCAGTTCGTATCGCACCTATTATTTTTCAAATAATCCGTCTTTCAAGAACCTCTATTCCGTCCAGCTTACAGTTCACAATTAAGCATTCTTTTGCATATAAACATTCCGGTCTTACTACATTGGTATATTGTTTTAGTTTAGTTTTTCTTGATATGCATTTCTTATTGTAGATTTTTTTGTCAAGCCACATGCTCTTTCCACTTTACTGACTCGTACATCTATTGCAATATTTTCTACTTCATTTGTTGCATAACGTCTCCAAGATATTTAAATTGACTATCTCGCTATATTTATACTATTTTTTCCCTCAAATATATGCAAAAGTGGGCAGTGGAACAGACCAGTGCGATCTTTATTTTTATAATTTCTTTCATCAAATTTCTCTTTCACCTTTCGAATCCGTTTTAATTTTTAGTTAGTTTATTTAAGTCCATTATGCGAAACATTTTATAGTGTCATGTTTACTTTATAACTAATATCTACTTTGTGCTGTTATTCTACAGAACAAAAAATGTTCAAATGTTTATCAAGCCTAAGGGACTTAACTGCGGGGGCATCAGTCCCTAAACTTACAAACTACTTATGCACTACCTTATACTAAAGACGACACAAACATCCATGCCCGAGGGGGAATTCGAACCCCCGACAGGGAGCGGCCTCGCGTATCGTAGCATAGCGCCTCAATGCGCTTGGCCACTCCGCCGCGGCTCTACAGAACGTAGTTACACTTCTAGCACCGCACGTGACATGTAGCTGATCGTAAACCAATGCCACCACCACTCTGATCATGGCAGTAGCAGTATTACCAATTTCATATTGAGCGTTAAATGATAGGGTTGTAACTATACAAGGATCTCGGGATCTGGATGATGAAACACTATATCAAGTGAAAATTCCTACCATACATCGTGCATCATACCTTCACGATTTAATCAGATTTCAAGTGTCATAGTCAAGACTGCGGACCGTCTGAATAAATGGCTTACTAATATGGCAGCTTTATGTGGTCGTAAATGATGGTAATAGGTTTACAATGGCTTCATACTCCGTTAGCGACACTTGCACGTGGCCATCAGTTGCTGTATAGTAGTGCGACAATGCAGCCTTGACCGACTGCGTCATATATAGGCTCTAAGTGCTACTGAGGTGCCGATTAGAGCAGACACCACCTCCAGATTACTACCTCATTCTGACATCATTACATAGCGTAATGGGAAGTGATTACGAACGACAAGAGCCATAGATTATTACGGGAGTTCTTCAGCGTGCTTTTATCATGCCTCTGCTCAGATCTATGACCTGTTAAACACCAAGAGGTGAAAACGTAAGAGGCATGCATGAACGAAGAATCTGTTAAGTGCTAAGATTTGCGATAATTCTAAAGCTACCCCATGTGATCAAAAGTACCCGGATGTAACTGGTGAAGTTTTTCTAAAGAAAATTAGGAAAGAAGGGTTGCTGCCTATCGCCTTTCCTCTCAGACAGGAAGTTGCACTCATCTGCTGATCTGCTGTCCTTGGACCGTAAAGGCGTCGGACTTCTTTGCTTGGCAGGTGTTTCGTCGCCTTATTGAAGATTCATTAATTGAAAAGAGGACAGTAGGAAAGTCACAGAACAAATAGGCAGATTTGTGGTAAAATCTGTATTCATAAAGATGTGACGAATTTGAGGTAGCCCTGTTGCATGTTAATATTAGTTCACAAATAAGACTACTTTGCCACGAAAACACCTTGCTGTAGGTCGAGGAGTTACTAACAATAGTCAAGAAATAAGCACATTTTATACAGATACATTTGCAGTCCCTAGAGAGAGTGGAGAGTGGTTGAATGAGAGAGAATGTTGCTAGCCATGAAGTCGTAATACTAAAATCAGAGCAGGGGCCAAACGGCCAAGCTTACCTCACTATAAACTGAATGCTAAGTGTACCGGATGCTTCCACTCGACCATCACGCGGACGGTGCTCAGAGTCACGCTTTACTGATACGGCGGTAACTTCCGCCCTAGACTGTCCGCGAGGTGGATACTTCGAAGTTCTGCAACCGAATGGCGGTGCGTGTCTGTTCGCCGGGCACGGCACCGCAGTGTGCTTCCGCTGTTTAAAAGCAGTCCCTGTAGCCAACGTTACAGGTAGGGGAGAAAAACCGTTGGGGAAGCTTAGTCCTTGCGGGCGGCACTGTGTCTCGGACACTCAGGTTGGGACACCTGTTTGCAGCGCGGGACAAAGCTGGTATGCCTCCGCCATGGCGTCGCTTGCGGTTGCTTTTAAATTTAACGGTTACAGGAAATTCTCCATTTTGAGCAACTTCTAGATTAACCAAGTAGGTAATGTAGAAATCCCTCTGTCCCTTCCATTCGATTGTCCTCTAAGTAAGCAATCATTCTGTGTTGCTCCTTGGTTGGTGAAAATTAATAAACCGTCCTAAATTAATTGTTTTAATTTTGCTACTTTTTAATCAAGGCCCCGTACGGTCTGTTATTGGTATCCGGGAGTTCGTAATTTTACTGGCAACTCGAATCCGTGGTCGGAATAACATGTTTAATTTTATTTTGCTCTGATTTCTTTCTTATGGCACAGCCGTTGCGGCCGTGCATTGTGTGCGTTACACGGACACCCAGAAAAACATACATTCTGCATATCAGATGCATTTTGCTGCCACCTACTGCCAGGTACTTCATATCAGCGACCTCAGTAGTCCTTAGACATAGCAGAATGAGGCGCTTCGCAGAACTCAGAACGTGGTCAGATGATTGTCACTTGTGCCACAAGTCTGTGCGCGAGACTTCAACACTGCTAAACATCCCCAGGTCCACTGTTTCTGATGTGATACGAGTAGTGAAGTGGAAACGTGAAGGGACGCGTACAGCACTGCAGCGTACAGGCTGACCCCATCTGTTGACTGACAGAGACCGTCGACAGTTGAAGAGGGTCGTACAGTGTAACAGGCAGGCATTTAGCCACACCATCGCACAAGAATTCTGAACTGCATCAGGATAGAGACCGTCGACAGTTGAAGAGGGTCGTACAGTGTAACAGGCAGGCATTTAGCCACACCATCGCACAAGAATTCTGAACTGCATCAGGATAGAGACCGTCGACAGTTGAAGAGGGTCGTACAGTGTAACAGGCAGGCATTTAGCCACACCATCGCACAAGAATTCTGAACTGCATCAGGATCCACTCCAAGTACTATGACAGGTAGGTTGGAGGAGAAAACCTGAATTTCATGATCGAGCGTCTGCCCATAAGCCACACATCACGCAGGTCAACGCCAAACAACGCCTCGGTAAAAGTTGGACGATTGAACGGTGAAAAACGTTGTGTCGTACACTATGTGGCGATCCGATGGTGGGGTGTGGGTATGTCGAATGTCCGGTTGTAATATTACTTTTGCGTTGCTGCCTGTACGCATTGATGTTAAACTCCGCGATTAAAAGATTAAAGATTTTTGTTACAATTTCCATCATAGAAATATCGGATAGAAATCTGGTTAAATACTTTGGACAAGGGTGGATGAAATTAATACACGAAACGATTGAATACAATCAAATGGCGGAATACAGATTGGGGTTGAGGCAAAACACAAAAATAACGTTGCAGAGAAAACTTACGGAAAGCACCCATTATAGCTTCATTCTTGAAATGTTATCACAGCAGCTGAAACTATTAAGCTGTTGAATGGTTTATATAAACCATGTTCAGGCTGTTCGCCTCGTAAGAGATTGTTGACGGACCGTGTACTAAAGTTTGATAAAGCAAATAAACAGTACAATCTGCAGGACTTCGCGAAACTGTTAACACGAATGCAGGTTCTAAAAGGGAAAAAGGTAATGATTTAAAGTAACAGATCGGGAGTTAATCAAGACAATACACGAAGTGAAAGTGATGGCGTCTGAACATCATGTTACGACGGAGTATCGAGGAGCTGAAAATCTCAAAGAAAACTAATAATTAAGAAAGGATGGGACATTATTAAATGAAAACAGGATGGAGACATTGCTCTTAACAAAAGTGGCTATATTTTAAAGAAAATGTAACAGCACTGACACTTACATCACAAAGCAGTCTGCCAGGCCGAGGGGACTGAGGCGCTCCAGTCACGGTCTGCACGGCACTACGGTCGGGGGTTCGAATCCCCCCTCGGGCATGGATATTTGTGCCGTCCTTAGTCTTAGTTAGTTCATAAGTAGTTTGTAAGCTTAGGGACTGATGACCCCGTAGTTAAGTCCCATAAGTTCTACAAACATTTGAACATTTTTTGCAGTCTGCGAACTAGTCAACACTTTACAATCTCAAACAAAAGAGTGTCTGATGTCATAAAAGTTTTCTGGGTATTGTACCGCGTCAAGATGTAAGAAAGCTATTACTTAAATAACCAACTTTTCGGCCAACGTTACAGTGGCCTTCATCTGGGTATACTGATGTGAGCTGGTCGTTACTATACTTTATATTTACTTTCAATTAGACATTACGTCATAATTTCTTTTAAAATCAGCGATGTTATTAGTGGGTTTTTGGCGGAAGAATGGAAACAGCATGAGAAATGTTGATGATCAAATTTAGTAAAAACTTTACAAAAATCTAAAACAAAAATATTTTCTGTAACGTTTGGGGCGGCCGCGGTGGCCGAGGGGACTGATACGCTCCAGTCACGGTCTGCACGGCCAGTAGGGTCGGGGGTTCGAATCCCCCCTCGGGCATGGATATTTGTGCCGTTCTTAGTTGTAAGTAGTTCATAAGTAGTTTGTAAGTTTAGGGACTGATGACCCCGTAGTTAAGTCCCATAGACTCTACAAAACATATGGCACTTTCTTATTCTGGAATGTTCGCAGTTGGTGGAAAGATTCTATTTTTGAATCAAGGGTACTACAAAAATGGCGTAAAATTTTTCAGAAAGACTAATTGCAGGTTCGTACGTAACAAAATTGAATGGTGATCACTGTTCATTCTGAATTATTAAATGATTTAGAAACTTTACCCGTAATTATTTTTATGATATAATGGCGTCCCCATGATTCCAAAGAACCTAAAATAAAAGTACTGAGGGATAAAATGTCAAATAATGATAATCAAAATATTATTATTTATATATCATTTTATTTGTATATATTATGAAAGAAACACACTCACATTTAATAATGCAGGTAGGCCGTGAAAGAAGAGTCCTCTGAATCAATTGTTTTTATTATTCGAAGAACAATTGCTGAGCCTGCCGCGGTGGCCGAGGGGGCTGATGCACTTCAGGCACGATCTGCACGGCCACTACGGTCGTGGGTTCGAATCCCCCCTCGGGAATGGATATTTGTGCCGTCCTTAGAGTTAGCTAGTTCGTAAGTAGTTTTTTTAAGTTTAGGGACTGATGACCCCGTAGTTAAGTCCCATAAGCTATACAAACATTTGAACAATTGCTGACTGAGACAAAACATCGCTTTCTCCTTCCTTTTTACAATACAAAAAAAAAAAAAAAAAAAAATGACGATCCGTCAATGATAAAGAAAGGAGAAGGCAAGCAACCGTTAATTATGTCTGTGGGACCGCCAGAGACCGCATGTAATGCTTCAGTGCAGATATTCGCAGCCGGCATAGAGAAGAAACTTGCCTTGTTCTCTGCGGTGGAGGACCATAGGAATAATGGAAGCAGAACAGTCGCAAACCGATGTAGCCCGATGGCTTAATGTGAATCGCTCTGTTGTTTCTCGGATGTGGCGTCAGTTTAGAGAAACAAAAACTGTATGAAGAAGACGAGAGTAGCGCAGATCACCTGTGACATCAGAAAAAGATCAGTAAGCGCGTTTCGGTACCATCGTAGTACTATACAACTGGCATCTCACCTCGTAGCATTCACTAGAAGAGCTATATCCAGGAAAATAGTTTACAGTGGCTCTGGTGTTCTTTCCAAAGATGACTCTCTACCTGGTCTGGACAGTGATTCTCGACGGATTCGCCTCTGGAGGACACTTCCAACATCATTTTCGGACCTAAACATTGTAAGAGAAACGAAACAAATACAAAAACGAATAACGAGGAGGATCGCTAATGGTGTGGGTAGGGATTATGTTGACCGCTCGCAACACCTCTTGATGAAACTGTACAGGTGAATCGGCAAAGCTCAAGCGCTGTCAGGAATCATGGCGAGATCTCGGGACCTCGTGCGGTTGTTGCGAGATGGTGTTGGCCCGTACTTCGTACTGGTGGACGAGAATGCTGTACCTCATACATCAATGGTAGTTTGTTTTCTTGGAAATGGAAGATCTTACACGCTTGAAGTGACCTGCTCGCTATCATATAGCATGTATGAGCTGCACTAGGCAGACGAGGTGCATCACAACAGCATCCATCAACCACACTCCAAGACCTCCGGACAGCTCTGCAGGAAGGACTGGCATTGTTGCCCCAACGCGAGATTGGTAACATTATTCGCTACATGGCCCGCCGTTTTCAGGGCTGTATTGCTGCCAGAAGTGGTCACGCCACAACTGTGCATGAAAATCCATGTTGTTGTTGTTGTTGTGGTCTTCAGTCCGGAGACTGGTTTGATACAGCTCTCCACCCTACTCTATCCTTAGCAAGCTTCTTCATCTCCTCATAAGACCTGTAACCTACATCCATTTGAATCTGCTTACTGTACTCATCTCTTGGTCTTCCTTGCGATTTTTACCCCACACACTTCCCTCCAATGTTAAATTTACGATTCCTCGATGTCTAAGAATGTGTCCTACCAAGCGATCCCTTCTTTTAGTCAAGATATGCCAGAAATTCCTTTTCCCACCAATTCTGTTCAGTGCCTCCTCATTAGGTATGCGATCTACCCACCTAATCTTCAGCACTCTTCTGTAGCACCACATTGCAAAAGCATCTATCCTCTTCCTGTCCACACCGTTTGTCTCCATGTTTCGCTCCCATACAAGGCAACACTCCACACAAATGCCTTCAGAAAGGACTTCCTTACGCTTAAATTAATATTTGATATTAACAAATTTCTCTTTTTCAAAAACACTTTTCTTGACATTGCCATTCTGCATTTTATATCTTCTGTAGTGCGACCATCGCATGTTATTTTACTGCCCAAGCAACAAAACTCTTCTACCACCTTTATTGTTTCGTTGCCTGATCTAATTCCTTCAACATCGCCCGATTTTCTTAGACTGCACTCCATTATCCTTGTTTTTCTCTTGTTAGTGTTCATTTTATACGCACCTTTTAATGCACTGTCCAATCCGTTCAACTGTTCTTCCAGGTATTTTGCAGTCTCTGACAGATTACAATGTCATCGGCAAAAAGCAAAGATTTATTTTTTCACCCTGAACTTTAATTCCTTATCCAAATTTCTCCTTGCTATCTTTTATAGATTGCTCAGTGTACAAATTTAATAGCATTGGAGGAAGGCTACAAACCTGTCTTACTCCCTTCCCGACTTCTGCATCCCTTTCATGACCTTCGATTCAACTAAGAATACATTGTTATGCGTGTTGCAGTTATTTCTGTTCTGTATTCCATACATTGTTTATACTGTGTGATTGATTGATTGATTGATTTTTCCAGGGAAGCCAAAACAGTCTTGGACCAACCCGCCACTGCCCGCACCGAAACTAAGTTTATTGTGCGGTATCGCTCCCTGTATGTCTAGTAAAGCCAACCAATGTCCTTGAACAGTGCAAGGAGTCCCTTTACCAGTTCTTTATTGGATACAATTTCTTCGGGTCTGGTTGTCCCAAATGTTCTGTGCCTTTTACTCTCCAATGCAATGCATTCGAAGATCAGATGTGATGCAGTTTCATCACCGTCATCACAGATCCTACATTTAGGGTCCTCTTCTGTTATTCCCATTGTACGTAGGTGTTTTTTGAAATTCCCATGGCCTGTCAGCAATCCAACCATGAGTCTAATCTCTCTCCTGTTCAGACCCAGGATTGCAGAGCTTCTTTTAAAACATGGCTTTGGCATCATTACCTTGCCATGTTTTTGTTGATGCACTTTGGTCCAATATTCAACGTGCTGTCTTCTGAGCCAGTTACGTAGCTCCAATTTGATCATTGCCTTGGTGATTGTCAGGACAGGTTCCGGCCCAATAAATGGAGTCTCTGCCCCTATCCTGGCTAATCTGTCGACATGTACGTTGCCACTGATCCCCGAGTGGCCAGGTACCCACAATAGGTTTACTCTATTGCTTTCCCCTAGCTGCACCAGAACCCTGTGACATTCTGCAACAATTTTAGACCTTGTTGCAGGAGCTGCCAGTGATCTCAGGGCTGCCTGGCTGTCTGAATAGATATAGATGCTACGATCTTTGTAGCACCTACGCAAATTCTCCTCCACACACGCTCTGATGGCAGTGATTTCGACCTGGAATACTGAGGCCAGTTTTCCTAGAGAAATGACGCCCTCCAGTCTTGGCTGCACCCCATATACCCCAGCCCCAATGCCTTGGTCTGATTTTGACCCGTCAGTGAACCAGACAATATCACCCGTACAGTGTCGAACTATTTTCTCCCACTGCTCCCTACTTCCAATTGTTATATTGAAAGGCTTATTGAAGCTGTATGGGGTTATAATATAGTCGGCTGGCATTTCCCCAACCTTTCCTATATTTACCTCACTCACTATTTTAGTGTGTGATTCTGGATATCCCAAAGAGTTCCAGTTGTTGCCAGATTTGAGTCTGTAGGCACCAGCCGCTGCCTCCATCTTGACCCAAAGGTGTAATGGGGGCATATCCAGCATGGTTTCCATCCCAGCAGTTGGTGTGCTGCTAATTCCGCCTGTTATGGCTAAGCAGGCTAATCTCTGCACCTTACCAAGCTGCAACCTGCTGTTCTACCTTCTTCCACCACACGACCGCCCCATAGGTGATCCTGGGTCTAATCACCGTGGTGTATATCCAGTACATACCCTTGGGACTCAGGCCCCAATTTTTGTCACAAGCCCTCCTGGTACTCACAAGAGTACCTTTTGCCTTAGAGCAAATATTCATGATGTGAGGGGTCCATGTCAGTTTTTCATCTAGGGTAACCCCTAGATACTTCACTGTCCCCTTCACAGGTAGCGCTTCATTGAAAAGCTTTAGATTCCAACTTGAATGTTGTATATGCTCCTTTGTGAATGGTACAACAACAGTCTTTTTAGGACTAACCTCCAGATCCTGTTTTCTGCACCAGTCTTGCACAATGCCCAAAGCACCTTGTGCCATATTCTTTACTGTGTCAGCAAATTTGCCAAGTATTACTATGACAAGATCATCTGCGTATCCTTGGCAAAAGAACTGCCTAGAGTTTAATTATCCAATGAGATCATTCACCACTACATCCCACAATAAAGGGGAAAGAACTCCTCCTTGCGGGCAACCCCTAGTGGTGTTGATTACCATTTTTTCATTCATCATGGTAGCCTCTACCTTTCTTCCACTGAGCATGGCCCTAGTCCACCTACATATAGTGGTCCCTATGCCATGAACCTCTGCTGCCCTAACCATGGAATCGAAGGTCGTGTTGCTAAAAGCCCCCTCAATATCCAGGAAGATACAGAGGGCTATTTCTTGAAAGTGTAGTGCTTTCTCCACCTTCCCAACGAATTAGTGGAGAGCTGTCTCACATGATTTACCTGGCTGATATGCATGTTGGTTTGAATGTAAAGGAGCCCTACTTAACCTCCTTTCACCAACATGCACATTAACCAGCTTTTCCAATGTCTTAAGAATGAAGGAGGGCAGGCTGATTGGTCTCATATCCTTGGCCTTGGTATGATCAATTCTCCCTGGTTTAGGAATGAAGACAACCTTCACTGCCCTCCAGGCATTGGGAATGATTCCTGCTGCTAGGATAACCCTGAATAACCTGCATAGGAATCTAATAAGATTTTCTCCTGCTTGTTGCAGGAGAGCTGGAAAGATTCCATCGGGGCCAGGTGACTTGAATGGTTGAAATGTTCCCACCGCCCATCGGACCATACTGAAATTGACACACTCCTTGGCCAAATCCCAGTCCTCTTTGCGAATACCTGAGAACCGTTGTCTCTCAGGAATCGCATTCTGGTCTGAGTTATCCCCCAGAGTATATTGAGGAAAGTGAGTCTTGAGGAGCAGTTCCAGCGTTTCATGTGCTGTCTTTGTATACTCCCCATCTTCCTTCCTCAATGTTCCTCCTGGATTAGTTGGTACCCAAGTGAGGATTTTATGAAGTCTCGCTTGAGCAGCCGTGCCCTCCACTTCCTCACAGAATACCTTCCAGGATGCCTCCTTTGCCCGTCTGATGGCAAGGTTGTAATTGACAAGGGCCTCACGATACCTTGCCCATTGTCCTTTGCGCCTCGCAAGGTTAAACAGTCTTCGTACCTGTTTCCTTTGCATTTCCAGGTTATTATTCCACCAAGGCACACTCCTATTTGTGCACTTCTTGGTGATTGAGCAGTTGTCCTGGTATGAGGATAGCAGAGGTTACGGCCTCTGCTACTTCCTCAAACTCTGCTGGATTCCTTATCGAAGTTTTAATTTCCGATAGGCTGAAGTCAAGGTCTTTCCTATATGTCTCCCAGTCCGTTTTCCTGGGGTTCCTATAGGCCATGGTCTGTCTGGTTCCCATTTCAACCTTGAATTTAATATACATGAGATCTGATGAGGATGGCTACAGGACCACATGCCACTGTTTGACGTAACTTCCCAACATCATGGAACCAAAAGTTATGTCAATTACTTCTTCCCTTCTACTATTCCTGAATGTAGGTTCATCACCCCTATTCAGGATCTCCAAGTTGTTAGATACGAGAAATTCAAGAAGGTGCTCACCTCTACTGTTGGTGTCCTTGCTGCCCCACGATAGATTGTGGGCATTGGCATCACATCCCACCAACAGTTCGTCACCTTGCCGATGGCAGGCTTCCGTCAGTCTCCTCACTTCCAAAGGAGGAGAGCTGTCTTCTTAAGGAAGGTATGCTGAGGCCAAAACAATTTCCCTCGTGATACCTTCCTCACGTTGCTGCATCCTGATGGTCACCAGGTCCCTGGAACAAACATCCATCATTGGTATGAAAGGTATTCCATTTCTAACATAAATGAATGTTCTGGAGTTTTCTAGATTTCTGGCATAAATCAGCTTACCTCCAGTACCACTGAGGCCCGATACACCCCCTTTGTATAAATAGGGTTCTTGTATCAGGACCACGTCCACCTCCCGTCTCCCCAGGCGACGGCTCAGGGCAGCAGTGGCCCCTTTACTGTGCTGCAGGTTTATCTGCAGCACTTCCAGTCCCCATCTTGCTGCCATTATTGCCTTTAAGGTCTTTGATTACCCTGACACAGACCTGCGAGAACCCTAAAAACAATTTCAGGCCTTGCTCTCGCAATGCCTTCAGGGACTTCTCTCCGACCTCCACCACCAGGGTTCGTCCTTCCGGAACGACCTTTTGGTTAATTACCCTCCAATCCTCTGTTGAGACTTTTGGGTTCTGGACCCTTATTTTCTCGAACAGAGTCTTTGGAGAGACATCCTTAAGGATCTTTGGTACCCATATTGATACCTTTACGGTCTTCAGGAGTTCGGCTGCTGTCTTGACCAGCAGCTTCGCATCCTCCCACGGGGATATCATGGGCACCTTGTACTTAAGCCATTCTGCTGAGTGCTCCCCCTCGCAGACAAAAATGAGGGCACCGCGATCTAGATAGACCCTCCTGAATTTTGGTCCTGGACCAGCGTCCCCTCCAATCTCTTCAAAGAGGGCCATCTGCACGAGCTCCTGCTGTGAGGTGATGCTTACCAGTGGGTATCCTTCTTGGACAACCGCCACTCTAAAGACCGAGATTGCAGTACTGTAGGTCTGTTTCCCTATTTCCTGCCTCAGCCTTTCAGGATCATGCCTGTCCAGAGAGGAGGGAGTCTTAGATTCCTCCCTAACCCTCTTGCCACCTGTCTTTGACGTCGAGGGGGTCTATGTATTCCCTTCCAACTGAGGCCGTTTCTTTTTGGGGGTCTTGGGCTCAAGCCCTTTTGATTCCCTCCACTTATGTTTAGGAAGCCATTCTTTTCCTTCCTTTTGCTTCTGTTCCTTGAGAAGTTTCCTCCTCTGAGCCCCAGACAAGGCCTTAATCCTAATCTGGTCCAACTTCTCTGATACAGTTCCCACTTCTTGCTCAGGTCTAGACCCTGACTGAGAAGTAGGAGTGCACTCCATCGGTCCTGATTCCGATGTCTGAGTATCTGAGGTCTCAGATTGCCCCTTTGATTCTTTTAAAATAATTTTTTTCTCCGTGTTCATCTTAGTTCCACGAGATTTGGGGATTTATATGGTCCACACCACGATTACCCCGCGCGGTGCAAGGCAACTTACTCAGGGAGGTCGCCCGGTATCCCTGAGGCTCCGTTCGAGACACATCCACCCATGTGCCACGCACCCCTCAGCACGGGTCGCACCACACCTTGGGTTGGGGGGCAGTTTAACGTCGTGCCCGGGACGATTATACTGTCTACTGTGCTTAAATTTCCCTGAGACGGAAAGCTTGTTTCTATGAATGAGCACGGGTTTGGGAAAAATGGTTCGTGTGAAACTCAGCTTGCCCCTTCCTCACATGACTTGTTGCGAGCCATGGATGAAGGGCAACGGACAGATTGTGTTTTTCTCGATTTCAAAAAGGCATTTGACGCGGTGCAACACTGCGCATTACTAACGAAGATACGGCCATATGGAATAGGTTCACAGAACATATTTGTGGTCGGATGGAAGACTTCCTGAGTAATAGAACGCAGTACGTTGTTCTCGACGGCTAGTGTTTATTAGAGTCAAGTGTATCGTCAGGCGTGCCCCATGGGAGTGTGATAGGACCGCTATTATTTTCTATCTATATAAATGTTTGTTAAGCTTATGGGACTTAACTACTGGATCATCAATAAAATTGGTAAAGAAAGGAACAAGTGGAAAACAGTGACAAGAAGAAGGAACACGTTGATCGGATATTTATTAGAACTTCGGATGGATCGCCACGGTACGGATCGCGCGGTCTCCCGCGTCGGAGGTTCGAATCCTCCCTCGGGCATGGATGTTTGTGTTCTCCTTAGGTTACTTTAATTTAGTTCGAATAGTTTGTAAGACGAGGGACCGATGACCAAGGTAGTTTGGTCCCATAGGATTACAAACATTTGAACTTTTTTTTGAGAACTTCGAAAAACTTCTTCTGTTATCCCACAGTCAAATATAGAATGAGAGAGGCAGAAACAGGAATCCGTAGAACATTTGAGAGGATTCTGGATGCAACTGCAACTCTTCGATTAAAAAGCTGTAACGGCCATCCTGGTAGACGCATCAAATTAGTCAAGAAACTGATGACAAATAAATAAATAAAAGAGCTTCACTAATGTTTCTGCTGACCTAAAACTATAAGAAACCAGATCATCTTTGGACGCTTGCTCTTGACGCATTTTAGTTTCCTCTAAGATATATTGCCAATAACATAGTTTATTTTTAGGGACAGTGGTCAGTGTTGTTGCATCGCAAGTGCAGAATAGTGTTCTATGGCAGAGAGAGAGAGAGAGAGAGAGAGAGAGAGAGAGAGAGAGAGAGAGAGAGAGAGAGAGAGAGAATAAGCTGCGACTGCAAGGAATTGATTTTTGTTTGTGGAATCATGATGAACAGTTACAAAATGGTAAAATTTTCTTCTCTGGAAGCATTCTGAAATATTATTCATAATCTGATTATATGGACTTCTCACGAGAATTTCAACAGAGGTAAGATGAATTTTGTTACTTACTACTGAATTCTTCAGGTGGCATCCAAATATAAACTGTGCGGCCATAGGTTTAATTCGAAACGATTTCTTGGTTCACAATTAAGAAGGGTTCCTTTTTTACTGGTAGAATAAAGGAAAAATGTTAAAAAATATATTTGTGCCTTTCATCATTACCAGTTCGACAATTTTGCACATTGACAATGGTAGTTAAGATAGTTTGAAAAATATTCCGAAAGATCTTAAGACTCCTTTGAAGTTAATCTTTTCGTAGCACACCACTGCATGTTGCTGTTGGTTACTAAGTTTAAGTTCGGAGTCGTTTATCGAACTGAGAGGGAACATGTGTGTTTCCAGCAGAGCAGATGCATATCTTACCTCTAATTTGAAATTGTTTGTCGATTTATGTTGCAACTCATTGTGTGCCTATCCTTTATATTTCATGATTTATGTTCCTTGCTGGTTCTGTAGTACATGGACAAGTCGTGTAAATTTGAATCTACTCCTTTGCGGAGGGCCAAACTTAAAAGACAATACTTCGAAAATAAAGGGAAAATAACACGTATTTCTACTGTGGTCTCGCGATATTAAAATTTTTAATTGGGTGTTCCAGGCAGGTATATCATCTCTTGAACATTACACTCACACGCAGTTGATCAGTATTCTCTAGTGGTAAAATTACACGTACGATAGTTAGTCAAAAGCAATTGGAAACATTTTCAGATTCTATATCTTTGATATAGAAATAATTTAATCTGCAGTTGGCAACATTTACGCTCACATTTTAAGTAACTCTCACCTATTTAACAATTGTAACAAACACGATTTCATACACAAACACACACCTTTACACAGATGATTCAACGAAATATTTCTTAAACGCTATACACCATCGTTGTCTCCATATAATTATTGCACACTTTCAAGGTTACACAACATGTTGTAAAATCACATAGTTAGTTGGCTGTTAGGGTTGGTTGGTTGTTTGGAATAGGGGTACGAAAGTGCTAAAGTGACCGGTCCCCTAGTGGGGAGGGGTAGGAGTGAGGATAGGAAAGGAGAAAGGAGGGGAAAGGAAATGCAGTCCAGGGAGGAAAGAAGGAAGAAAGACTGCATTAGCTCGGGGCACCATGCTCGTCACGCACTTACTCACGAAAGAACCGTGAGCCCCCTTGGGTGGAGATGCTTGACGGTGAAAATAGTATGAGAAAATAATAATTACTAACTGTTATCGGGCGATAAATAGAGGTAGTGGGAGTATACGTCGTTAGAATGAGGTTAGTATTTTACAAACGTTTTTAGCGTTAAAGAGTCCCTTACGGCTTTTCCTTTTACAGAAAACAGAACTTTAAATGGAGAAAAGAGACAGGACGTACAGTAATTGCCCCATAAAATCAAAAAATGCTCACAGTAAATTGTTGCTCTCGCTCTTTGCCTACGGTCAGTAACTAACGCGAAAGAAACATTCGGAATAACACGTCTCCATCAAATAATCGTGAAAGTAAACTTGTCAGACAAAGCGCTTGGAGGTGTGCTCTACTTAAACGCGGAGTTACACTTCCGGAGGCCGATGATAGAAGGTAGCTCCAGAAAAGAAAAATATTCAAACAATAACGAACTCTAAAGACACAGGGCAGTCGCGGCAGATGGATAAACAAATAGCGTTTAATAGACAAGCAGTGAGTGGCAGTGGGCCCTTTGTTTACTGGCCACTATAAGAGGCTCGAGGGTTTTTTTATACTCGTAACAACAGCGACGAGACAAAGCAGGGCAGTTTACTCTCAGCGATCGGTCCCTACGTGAACCGCGCACATCGCCTGAAATTTCCATCGCGCAGGACAGACCTCAGACAGTTTAGTTTCTCTTTCTCTATGTGCACTGTGGCGGTATTGTAAACCAGCAGCCATTGCTCTATTTTATTTCATAATACCTATAATGAAATAAACGTAGGATAGTAGGAAGAGGCTGTGCCAGATAGTAGCCAGCTGGTACTGCAAGTACGGTCTCGTAGGAAAACTCCGCCCCTTTCTCTAAGAGTGATCTGATTGGCTGTTGCTATATCTTTACGCGCCACAACCCCCCAGCTATTTTATTAATTATTCAATAAAATAAAAATTCAGTTATCAATTCTATTGCCATAATGTGTGTTAATTAATTCTTTGTGATTACACTATTGTTTTGTAGATTTACTAGATTAAGTATTTTAGGTAAAGAGTGAGTGTGGCGTTCTAGAAGTGTCGGTTGGCGCCAAAACTCTAGGCGCTAGCGTGGAGCCCAGCTCCACTGCTCGAAGGAAATCATCGACTTCGTTAATTGTAGTGAGACAGTCACAGTATCCACCACTTTCAATTTCAGCCTCTCCTCAGCGAGTCTACGAGCTGTGCGCTGCTTCAGCGCTGGGGACATCTACGAGAGAGAAGACACCAGGTTAGTCAAAATATTAAGTGACTACCGCCCACGAGCCGCACGTACAATGTTCGGTCTATTACAACTAGACGAGTTAGCACGCTGCTCGCGGTAACGTGAGTGAGGTAAAGGGAAGATAGAAAGGTGTCAAGGAAACTGTCATAAGTGGACTTGATAACAAACTTTAACCATAACATTCAATAGTTTAACGATTTTTCTTTTCTACCTCACCCCCGCCGTAGCACGTGACTCAAAAGTTTTGCTAGAGGCGACACCATTCTAACACAGACAACTTCAGTAAAAAGGTAAAGCAGTCAACAATCTGGAGATTGGTTTGAACACCTCAGTGCTTTACTAGGCATGATCCTGTTTGGAGGTGGTATGCTGTTGCCTTCCTCCGACCTTCGAAGTGACTTACGCAGCCAGTTATTGAGGGACCTACAGTTTAACATGGGTTCCGAACCACGATGCTACTCCATATTTTTCACATTAGCAACACTGCCAGAGGTGAAAGAAGTGGAAAGTGACAGATAAAAATCCCAGGACCTGGCGGGGATCGAACCCGCGAATTTGGATTTGTAGTTTAACACTCTACCACTGTGCTATCGATCTGCGATTTAGTAAAATAATTAATATTGTATTCACGGAATTTACGACATTAACTGAGAATGGATAAACTGGAAAATGTTTACCCAGGCGGGATCCGACCCTGGGTCTCCTGGTTGCTAAGCAGTTGCGCTACAAGTTCTCAACTTTTCTCTGCCGACTATTATTCGAAGTAAATCTTTTCGCGTAACAGTAAGGGCCTAGGAGTGCTTCCACACTATATATATATATATATATATATATATATATATATATATATATATATATATATATATATATATATATTGTGTGTGTGGTACCTCTTCTTTCGCACATCACCTTTTAAAGCATTAATAATTTTTACATTTTATTTCCAAGATCAGCTACAATCTTTGAATAGTTTCAGGGGTTCCATGACTCATGGGCTTGACGAATCTGCTTCATATTAGCTCCGATGACGGAGAAAATGACACGCATTTCCTCGTCTAACTTTCTCAGTCTTCCACAGTTAACTGTATTTGTACTTATTTCCTTATTTAGTGGCTTTTTACTGACCATACGACGATCCTTACCTTATTCATACTATTTACTACTATCAGTTTTGACTATTATCTTTGTACGAAGTTACATTCATTTATATCAATGGAAGTATAATTTTCCAAACCTAGTTGTACACACTATAGTTATATACAAACAAAATTTAATTGAAGTCAATCTCCAAAAGCTGAATAATTTAAGAAAATAATTTGCGCTATTACAGTTCACTTTGTGTCCTCTTTGTCGACTCAAGTACTGGTTATTTGTCCTCTAGACAAAAAAAAAAAAAAAAAAAAAAAAAAAAAAAAAAAAAAAAAAAAAAACTCTTGGTTTCTATAACGCTCCCTCGGAGTGGTCGCTATAGCATATGCTCTCGTGTTTTCGGTCTCCACCTTCCAGAATCTTCATTTCTAAGTAGCTGATTATAATATGGACAGTCCTAATTTCTTTAGAGATGTGCTTATGAGTTTACAGACCCCTGACGTCTGTCGTTCGTAAACGGGGGCTAACGCAGTGGTGTTGTATGTAACCCATAGCACTCTGTTTTCGATCTATCCTTTCTACCCTTTCCTGGATATCCTAATACTATATGATTCCAACATTCTTCTCCACAAGAACAAAAGAGGGTTGTCGATCAGTTCTACGCGATGCTTTTTTAAAACGGCAGCGGTTCAATTCTGTACTTCTATAAAAAAAAATATCTTTGTAACCAAATATTTCATATGCCTGTGCGATGATGGCATCATAGGGTGTATTTCCCTGTAATGTTTTCCTCTGTCGTTAGTTTGTCTGCCCCATGCCTCATCCCACCTCGACCTTTCCAGTCGCTATATTAAGTCTGTGTGGGGTACTTTCAGATAGCACGGGGTTTTAACGTGGCACCTTGTTTGAGCAGTTGGTCGCCCTGTTAACTGCCTTGAATTTCGCTGCGGACTATGACACGGATTAGTCTGATTTCTTGTTGGTGGTTTTGTAGCCCACTAACTTGCTGCGTAGTATCGACGACTGGGTTGTTGTGTCGCTGTGTTAAGTGGGTTTTCAAGATAAAGATTGTTACTCGGGATTCAGTTAAGATAATAACTTTGTCCTCAATACCGTTTCGTGCATACTTCACTGCTTCTAAAATGGCTGCTAGCTCTGTCGTCATAATATACAAATACTGCTCAAAACAATTAGGGGATCAGGTGAAATGTTCAGGTGTTAGTAAGTCTTATGGACTTTACTACGGGGTCATCAGTCCCTAAACTTACAAACTACTTATCAAATAGCTTATAGTAAAGACTGCACAAATATCCATGCCCGAGGGGGGATTCGAACCCCCGACCGCAGTGGCCGTGCAGACCGTGACTGAAGCCCCTCAGTCCCCTCGGCCACCGCGGCTGGCGTGCAGACCGTGACTGGCGCGGCGCAGACCGCTCGGCCACTGCGACCGGCCGGCTTCAGGTAAGATCATACGCAATGTGCACATGGTAACGTATTTTATTCAGATCTTGACTGCAATTGTAATTTGCGTGTGATGGAGTAATATATTTTGTTGTCTCAACTGTTTACAAGAGGTTTTCATGACGTTTACTTAGAGCAAGGCACCATGGGGTATTCTCCTTGCCCTCTAACAAGTGAATACGTCGGCTTGCCAGTACACTTGCACACCTGCATGGCACCGACAGTATGAAGTTATCAATTAGCTTTTGAGGGAAATTTTGCGTTCTTCCATTAATGAAATATCCAGCTTTGCAACCGTTGTGGGAGGTGCTGGTCTGGCTGCTATGCGTCTGCCAAGTGCATCCCAGACATGCTCAATTGGCTTCAGGTCCGATGAACAAGCTGGGCACTCGATTCGATCAATTCCCTCAGCTTCAAGCATGTTGTCCACCAGTGCAGCTCTGTGGGGACGAGCGTTATCGTCCACCAGAAGGAAGCCATCGCCGATGGCACCAGCATAGGGCACATCATAATGTCGAAGTAACTCGTCTTTATACCACTGACAATAAAAGCGTAAGTCTGAGCGACATAGATGTCCGTACGTTCGGCAATACTGTCTCCTGCCCACACCTTTGTCCAAGACCACGATATGGTGATGTGTCCTGAATATAAGCAGGATTGTTCCGAGTTCCACGTTCTCTGCAGATGAGGGAAAGACGATTGTCCGGCTGAACAAAAATCTTGACTCATCTGTGTGCAGTCCCCGTGGCCATTCGTTACGGTTCCAATCCTGATGTTATTCCACCCGGTATCTCCCGAATAAACGGTGTCGAGGACTTAATGGGACACAAGCCATAGATTTCCTTGCGTAGAGGCCTGAAAGGGATGCATTGGTTGGAAAGGGAGTAAGACAGGGTTGTAGCCTTTCCCCAATGTTGTTCAATTTGTACATTGAGCAAGCTATAAAGGAAAGCAAGGAGAAATTTGGAGAAGGAATTAAAGTTCAGGGTGAAGAATTAAAAACATTGCGTTTTGCCGACGACATAGTAATTCTGTCAGATACAGCAAAGGACCTGGAAGAGCAATTGAACGGAATGGACAGTGTGCTGAAAGGTGCATATAAGATGAACATTAACAAGAGTAAAACAAGGGTAATGGAGTGCAGTGTAAGAAAATCAGGTGATGCTGAAGGAATTAGATTAGGTAACGAAACAATAAAGGAGGTAGATGAGTTTTGTTACTTGGGCAGTAAAATAACAAATGATGGTCGCAGTACAGATTATATAAAATGCAGAATGGCAATGGGTAGAAAGGCGTTTTTGAAAAAGAGAAATTTGTTAACATCGAATATTGATTTAAGCCTAAGGAAATCCTTTCTGAAGGCATTTGTATGGAGTGTTGCCTTGTATGGGAGTGAAACATGGACGATAAGCAGTGTGGACAGAAAGAGGATAGAGGCTTTTGAAATGTGGTGCTACAGAAGAATGCTGAAGATTAGGTGGGTGGATCGCGTAACTAATGAGGAGGTACTGAACCGAATTGGGGAGAAAAGAAATTTCTGGCATACCTTGACTAAAAGAAGGGATAGATTGGTAGGACACATTCTTAGACATCAAGGAATTGTGAATTTAGCGTTGGAGAGAAGTGTGTGGGGTAAAAATCGCAGAGGGAGACCAAGAGACGCGTATAGTAAGCAGATTCAAGTGGATGTGGGTTGTCGTTCTTATGAGGAGATGAAAAGGCTTGCTCAGGATAGAGTAGGGTGGAGAGCTGCATCAAACCAGTCTCTGGACTGAAGACCACAACAACAACAACAGAGGCCATATTTTGGAAGGCCATTTCGAACTGTTTGTGTTGATATTGCGCGTCTTGTTGCTGCCTGGAGGGTGCGTGGCAGCTGAGTTGCATTCAGCCTCCTCTCTAGACGGGCTGTTGACTGGAGATAACGGTCTCTCTTGCTTGTGTTACGCGTGGACGACGTTGGCCTTGTCTTCTTCTAACGGTTCCTGTTGTCTAAAACCGCGTCCAGATCCTGGAAATTACACTTCGGGACACTCCAACAGCTGCAATCACCTCCCTCTGTGTCTGTCCCGCTTACAACTTTCCTATGCCTCTCTATGCCACAGTTTCGGTTAAGTAACGTTGTTGTTGCATTGCAGTAACTTCCCTCTACGCTATCTGAACCCATCTGCTTGTGTAATTCGTTTGGGAAACGCAAGTCAACAGCAACCCCGTCTGCAGTAACTTTCTACAATTCAATTTTGTTATAAACAGACATTTTTTGAGACCAGGGCTACTGTAGACAGGGTCGTTAGTATCGACAGGTCGTTTCCTCCAACTTGTTGGTGAAGAACAGCAACCAGCCACAATTGGATTTATAATACTTTATTTATAAAGTACCATTACCGGTTTCGAATATTATATATTCATCTTCAGATGGTGTATGGTTTCTAAACAATTGGTGTCCTAGGATACACAGAATTTATAGTTATACATGTGTAAAATACATTCATTATGTTCTTGGCTTGTTTTAGGACCAAACTTACTTGTAATGTTCATCTGGCGTACTTGTTATCTATATCCAGCAACAAACATTCTTAACTGTGGTCACAGATGAACTTTGGTTTGTTATATATAACCACTTGTGTTCAGTCACTTCACTGATTTTAAGTTTACATTACATTTTTCTGCACCACATGTACGTTTCATAGGCACCAGATGACAATAGAAATAAACATACACAAGCACCAGATATCATAGTATCTTTGTTTATTTTTGTTGTTAAGTACTAAAGAACAAGAGCACCAATAGTCCAGTCAAATAAGCCGAAAAAAGGCGTCAACCTCGGAATGAGAGGTAACAAGCTGAATATTTGCATGAGCCTTTGTTTTGGCATTCTAAATGATGTCTCAAAAGTCTCATAAAATCTCGTGTCCGCGTCTTAAGATATTAAAGGTCAAAGGTCACGAAAATCAGTTTTTCGCAAATATCTCGCTTCCTATGCGTTAAATCGTATTTGCATCTCCGATAAAAGTTGTAGAGCATGAAATTCTCTACAATTTTTGCTTGAAACTTTATTTGTGCAAATCATCGTTTTTTTAGACAGAGCGCGGAGAGCGCACAGGTCACAGCGCTCAGATATATAAGACGTAATACGAGGTCAACCGCGAATCCCAGTCAATGGTAGGGTGTTTAAAGTTTATAAATCATTGCAACAATTACAATAACAAACCTTCATTCTGTATGAATTTTGTTCAATATTTCATAATATTATTCATAAATCAAAAAGATTTGTTTAATAATATTTACTTATTTCTTGAAATTATAAAGTTATGAAGCCAAATACTTCAAGTATATTTTAATTATATTCTCATATAACTTAATTATGTTTCATGTAGAAAAGAATAAAATTAAGATATATTAGAATATAATTAAAACATACTTGAAGTATTTGGCTTCATAACTTTATAATTTCAAGAAATAAGTAAATATTATTAAACAAATCTTTTTGATTTATGAATAATATTATGAAATATTGAACACAATTCATAAAGAATGAAGGTTTGTTATTTTAATTGTTGCAATGATTTATTAACTTTAAACGCCCTACCATTGACTGGAATTCGCAGCTGACCTCGTATTACGTCTTATATGTCTGAGCGCTGTGACCTGTGCGCTCTCCGCGCTCTATCTAAAAAACGATAATTTGCACAAAAAATGTTTCAAACAAAAATTGTAGAGAATTTCATGCCCTACAACTTTTATCTGAGATGCAAATACCATTTAACGCATAGGAAGTGAGATATTTACGAAAAACTGATTTTCGTGACCTTTGACCTTTAATATCTTAAGACGCGGACACGAGATTCTATGAGACTTTTGACATCATCTAGAATGCCAAAACAAAGGTTTGTGCAGATGTTCAGCTTGTTACCTCTCATTCCGAGGTGAAACCCTAATTTGACTGGACTACAAAGATACTGTGATACGTTCTAGATTACAATACAGATCTAATTGAATGTCAAGAAACTTTGAAAATTATTTAATACAAGACACAAATGTAGTTAAGTGAATATGTGCAGTTACTAAAGATGCTGTGATATGTTATAAATATTCCAATACAGATTTAAATGAATGTTGAACAACTTTGAAAATTATTTTATACAATTGTGGTTAAGTGAATGTGTGCAGTTACTATGTACTATTTATATTTAGTATTATGAAAACTGTTGATTATTTTAGTTACATACATTATTTCGAGAGCTGTACTTGATCTGCAGTTAGGTGTGAGTTATTTAAATTGGAGTGTTGAAAGTAGTTTTTGATAGCTTTTAGAAAGAAAGTATTGGCCAGGTCAGTCTGCTCATTAAGGATATAATCAGGGAAGACATTTTTGTGTGTGTGTATTTCCAAAAAATTCATTGTGCCTCCTTTTTCTGCCAAGAGCAATATTTTCATACTGTTTTCTATGTTAACTGAATGGTTCTCTGCAGCCATGTGGGCTGCAAATGTAGATCTGTTCAAGTTGCCAAGTCTAAAGGCATCAAGGTGTTCTTGCTCCGGAGTAACGTACCTTAGTGCGCTCGGCTACTCTCTGGGACCACAGTTGTTGCATTGACGCCTCGTCAATTGTCTCAGCAGGGTTTTATGAGGTGTTATTCACAGTACTCTATTTCCCGTTAGGCAGTCTGGTGTTTGGTTCCACGTTCCAGTCCTGTTATTCTCAATCAGCGTATGGGCAGGTGTGTTTGGTGATAGATAGTAGCCCTTAGTTGCCTGAACTATCCAAAACACACAATTTTTTTCCATGGATTACAGCAGTAAATGGCAACTAAATAACAGGGAAGTATTTTTCAGAATTTTTATTTTATTTATTTTACTACTTTACAACGGTGGTACTTCTAAGTACCGCCTGGCCCTCCAGTGGCTCTATGGCATATCGTTCTCATGTAGTGTAATATACTGTAACAAAAGTAAAATATAGATAGTTCACAAATTTGTCAGCATTAGATAACTAATTAATCAGTTACTACATGGAATTCAGCAGAACAATATTTCATTTCACTGCAGCACAGAAATGCTCGACAAAATGAATATTTTGAATGTAGTCTAGACTGTATAATTCTTTTACTACATACGTCACATCTTTCCCTTTTTGGTACCAAAGTGACATAATGGACACCTTTATTTCTTAACCTTGCATCCTTTGGTAATGAATATTCTTCTTCCTTTTGGTGCATGTTTTATTTTCTACTAGGAAATGCCTTGCAACTCTGGGAGTGATCTGTTTTGCATTTTTCTGAACCATCAGCCCGTGAGCGACATTTCTCCTAACCTGCACTAGTGGACTCTTACAATGCAACACACAATATAATACATAACCATTTACAAATGCTATTTCTATAATGCCCCAGATCAGGCAATGCCACCACTTTTTGGATCTTCTGCCTATTGGCATGGTCCACACCTCCCGTATTACAATTTAGTCATTTACAGTTGTTGTGCACTGAATGTTGGGTTCGGTGTCATCCTTCTGCTTTCTGGACACAAATGTTACTTCAGTACCATGATAATTTGAAGCCAGACAAATAGTTTTATTGTCTTTCCATAAAAATATCCCAATCCCAGAGGATGAGATCCTGTAATCAAAGTCACCTCTGTTCATTTGTTTAGAACCTGAAAGACATGGTGGAAAACTTTTCCTGTAGACCCTCATTGTTCCACACACCAAAGTCTTCTCTACTTTTAGCCTTTCAAGCAGAACAACGGAAGTACAAAAATCATCAAAGAACAGTCTCCTGTTATTACACCAAATCTTCTTTGATAACAATAAAACTACCCTTTCTTCTAAAGCAAATTTATCAAATTCTCTCTCCAGAGCTTCCTTTATACGCTAGATAAATATCGAACGCAAGAATATTGCCATTTCGGGTCTCCTATACCGCTCAGTTTGTAAACGAATTTCAGTGGCTTCATTGGATTGTATCGTTTCATTGAATTCCCTACACTCAGTGCTTCTATTCCATCATACAAGAAAAGAAATCAAGGGACGCACTTTATATGCATTATCTGCATAATTTGGTGGAATGCAGGACTAAGCTTTCAGATATGAATTAGAGAGGACTGCATCATACCTGTCAAGAGTCATTGTGTTTTTTACCATATGAACACCAAAGTCATCAGTAGGTGACCAGTAATGTTACCATGATGATAGCTTATGGTACCCATGAAAAAAATTAGTCCAATGTCAGACAGCAACTCTTCTTTTTTTGTGGCTAGTGGGAGATCATCATGTAAGCAACCACTTGTCCCTTGTATTTCAGAATAAATTTTATTTCGAATAACGGATCAAAATCTAAACTTGTTCAAAAATCACAAACTAACACAATTATTAACATCAGTTTCATCAGTATCACAGTCTGAATCGTCCTCTATGTTAGTAATATCATAATCACAAGGCAAATCTTCAAGAAGAGCTGCAGAAATTTCATTATATGTTAGTGTTTCTGACGTACAAAAAGTGGTGCGCCAAATTCTCTGCGAAAGAAAAATTAAATATAAAAATTAAAAGAGCGCCAACACGAAAATACACGTAAATAGATCGACAATAAAAGTAAAATAAAACGAGAAACGCGAAAGGCAGAAATAAACTTACGCTTATGTAGCAGATTACGAAATATGCACATGTGATCAGACGGTACTCTTCCGTACCACACGGTTTTCAGTTTATT
This sequence comes from Locusta migratoria, assembly GCA_026315105.1. NCBI lineage: Eukaryota > Metazoa > Arthropoda > Insecta > Orthoptera > Acrididae > Locusta > Locusta migratoria. Next base: position 212,189,104 of record CM048744.1, on the reverse strand, counting down.
TCGTAGGAAAGAAAACCTACAGAATAAACAAAATATATGCACGAGAAGAAAACAGAAACCATCCTTCACCATATCATGCTAATAAAGACGAATATAACGAAAAAACAAATGACAGTACATAAAACAAACAGCCTCTTTCCAGGCCAGTCTTCAGCTGTCACCAATAAAAGTTGTAAGAAATATCTGCGAAATCGGAAAGAACGTTAATTGAAAAAGTGGTACTTATAAGTACCAACAGGCAACTAAAGGATAGCTCCATATGTACTTCCAAAAAGTTAAATGGGGGATCATTAACCGGACTTCCTAATTAATGTATTTCCTACCTTGATACAGGATGTGCGATGTCAGCATTGATTATAAAAGTGGTTCATGACTGATGGCGCACCGGCCGCGGTGGCCGAGGGGACTGAGGCGCTTCAGTCACGGTCTGCACGGTCACTGCGGTCGGGGGTTCGAATCCCCCCTCGGGCATGGATATTTGTGACGTCCTTAGGATAAGCTAGTTGATAAGTAGTTTGTAAGTTTAGGGACTGATGACCCCGTAGTTATGTCCCATAAGCTATACAAACATTTGATTTTTGAACTGATGGCGCGCCAGCACACTTTCGTCACACTGTGCGCGAAAATCTGACGTTTGAAGACCGTTGGATTTGTCGGGAAAGCCTCACACCTTGGCCAGCTCGTTCCTCAACTTAAATTCCCAAGATCAGTCGTTCCCAATCTGTTTTGCAATGAAACTGACCATCATTCTGGAAAAATCTGCGTGACCCAGCGCGCGCGCGTACACACACACACACACACACACACACACACACACACACACACACACACACACACACATATATATATATATAAGGGTCACTCCCAAAGAAATGCACACTATTTTTTTAATACAGTTTTTATTCTACATGTTTTAAAGTTTTACAGTGTGTAGATACATCCTTTAGGCACAATATTTTCATTTCTCCACATGAGCCCCATCCCTCTCAACTGCCTTACGCCATCTTGGAACCAGCGCCCGCACACCCGCACGGTAAAATTCTGGACCAACACGTTGGTGCCACTGTTTGGCAGCGTGCACAAGGGAGTCGTCATCTTCAAACCTTGTTCCACGAAGAGATCGACAGCAGCATTTCCATACACCTTATCCCACTCAACTGTTTCACCCCAGAAATCTCTGAAACTACAAGAGATATTAATAAACCACTTTCACGGTCATGAACATACGGCAGGGGCTTATGAAAGTAGGCAATATGAGACACTCTAAAACGTGAAGAAACTTGTTATTTTAAATAGATACCCCATATTATTTCTTAAGCAATCAGTAGACTGAAAAATCAAAAAAAATAATGGCGTTGGTTGCATCGCGAAGCGTCAATTACATCCGTAGAAACTGCGAAGCGAAGCTGACGTTTGAAATACATGAGGCGCGCTGCTAGCGCGTGTCCGATACTCAACCGTTGTTGTTGTTGTTGTTTGGATGTTTTAGGGGGACAAAACTACAGAGGTCATCAACCGTAAGTCTCGCTTGGACCTCTGACAAGCGCTAGCAGCGCGCCTCATGTATTTCAAATGTCAACTTCGCTTCGCAGTTTCTCCGGATGTAATTGACGCATCGCGATGCAACCGACGACATTCTTTTTGTGATTTTTCATTCTATCGATTGCTTAAGAAATAATATGGGATATCCACTTAAAGAAAAAAAAAACATAAGTTTGTATTGGAGATAATATTTCTTTACGTTTTAGAGTGTCTCATTTTACCTACTTTCATAAGCCCCTGCCGTACGTCCATTACCGTGAAAGTGGTTTTTTAATAGGTCTTGTAGTTTCAGAGATATCTAAAGGTGAAACAGTTGAGTGGGACACCCTGTATATATATTCACAGAATACATGACAACTGCGAATGGGCAAAGCTGAAAATGTATACCCAGCCTGGATTCGAACCCGGGTCTCCCGATTTCTAGACAGTTGCGCTGACCGCTACACCTGTGGGGACACAGTGATCACCGCACCTGCGAGGGCTATCTAAGCACGCCTCCCGTCAGACACAAATTTCCGGCCTTACCCTGCCCACAGTACTCAAACTCGTAGTCACTTTGTACTAATTCCCGTAAGAATGTTCAAATGTTTGTAGAACTTATGGGACTTAACTACGAGGTCATCAGTCCCTAAGCTTACAAACTACTTATGAACTACCTAAGACTAAGGACGGCACAAATATCCATGCCCGAGGGGGCATTCGAACCCCCGACCGTAGTGGCCGTCCAGACCGTGACTGACGCTCTTCAGTCCCCTAGGCCAACGCGGCCGGAAATTCCCGTAAGAGTAGAGGTTTTTGTTAGTGGGGATTGGTGGGCAAGTTTGGAGCCCTTGCTCGGATATTTATTTTTTCCATTATTCGTTTGCTCCATATACTCCTCCCACCTCTCTGTCCATCTCCTCATCCCTCCTCCTCTCCGTCTACCTTCATCTGCCTTGTCATCGTCGTCCTCCTCCTCAATTTCCACCTATCCATGCCCCTTCCTCTGTCATTATCGCCCCCGCTCTCTGCTAATCTCCTCCTGTACCCTCTCTCCTTTCATCCCCTCCCTCCCCTGTATATGATAAATTACAATACCTGATAAATATTTTTGTGGTCGCTCAAACGGTCTCGAAGTCTGGAGTAAAGCACTGTTCACCATGCATTGTGTGAAACCTCGTGTAAACAGTGATATTTCTCTTGTCCTGAAGGTAAAGTGTGCAAATGTTTTCGCTGTGGAATGAACGGCATGACAGCACATAAGATGCGAATGTAATCCGAAGTGGCGATGCCCTCCTTACAGGAATACCAATTTAGATTTTCTTTGGGGTTTGCCGATGAAATAGTAAATCTGTCAGAGATCGCAAAGGATCTGGAAGAGCAATGGAATGGCATGGGCAGTGTCTTGAAAAGAGGGTATAAGATGAACATCAACAAGAGTAAAACAAGGATAATGGAATGTAGCGTCAGAAAATTAGACGATACTGAAGGAATTAGATTAGGGAATGAGACAATAAAAGCAGTAGATGAGTTTTGTTATTTTAGTAGCAAGGTAACTACTGATGGTCGAAGTAAAAAAGATACATAATGAAAAATGGGTATGGGAAGAAAAGCGTTTCTAAAGAAGCGAAACTTGTTAACATTCAATATTAATTTAAATGTTAGGAAGTCATTTCTGAAAGCTTTCGTCGGGAGCGTGGTTCTGTATGGGAGTGAAACGTGGACGATAACGAATTGAAATGTGGTGCTACAGACGAATGATGAAAATTAGATGGGTCGATCACGTACCTGATGAGGCCGTGCTACACCGAATTGGCGAGAAAAAGAATTTCTGGCATATCGTGACTAAGAGAAAGGATAAGTTAGTGGGACACATTCTGAGACATCAAGTAATCGCCAACTTAGCATTAGAAGGAAGTGTGTGCGGTAAAAATCGTAGAGGAAGACCAAGGGACGAATACAGCAAGCAGATTCAAAACGATGTAGGTTGCGGAACGTATTCTCAGATGAAGAGACTTGCACAGGACAGGGTAGCGTACAGAGCTGCATGAAACCGGTCTGCGGACTGAAGACCACAACAACAACAACAACCACCTTTAAGTATTACTTAATTTTTTTTCTAAATCACTCCCGTATTACAGCGAACAAATCACGAAAACTTATTCAAATCACTGAAGCCATTCCTGACTTTTAGCGTGACTAACGCCCAGCCATTGAAAAAAAAAATGTAGGTAGATCTGAAAGATCTGATTTAAAATGAGATGAAGCTTGTTTGCAGAACTTGTATGATGAAGTCTTCCTGAGCCGCGGTGGAGTAGCCGAGCGGTCTAAAGCGTCCCGCTGCGGAGCGCGCGGTTGCTCGCCGTGGAGGTTCGAGTCCTCCCTGGGGCATGGGTGTGTGTGTGTTTGTCCTTAGATTAGTTTAGTTTAAGTAGTTTGTAAGCTACGGACTGACGACCACGCAGTTTGGTCCGATAGATTTACAGACATTTGAACATTTTTAAGTCTTCCTGAGGTGCAGATAGTCTTAGCTTTTTAATGTTGTACTCTACAAACGTAATTCTACATCTACATGGGATACTTTGCAAATCACATTTATGTGCCTGGCAGAGGGTTCATCGAACCAACGTTGTAATATTTATCTCCCATTCTCGAATAGCGCGCGGGAAGAACACCTGAATCTCTACGTTCAAGCTCTGATTTCTCGTATTTTATTCTGATGATCATTTCTACCTATGTAAGTGGGAGTAAACAATATATTTTCGCATTCGGAGGAGAATGTTGGCGTTTGGAGTTTCGTAAGTAGCCCACGCCGCAGCGATAAGCGTCGTTGTTGTAATGATTCACATCCCAAATCTTGTATCATTTCCGTAACGCTGTCTCCCCTGTATCGTGACAATACGAAACGAGCTTCCCTTCTTTGGACTCTTTCGATGTCCTCCGTCAAACCCACCTGATAAGAATCCCACACTGGGCAGCAATACTCCAAAAATGGACGGACAAGCGTAGTGTATGCAGTTTCTTTTGTAGTTCCTTCGCATCTTTTAAGGGTTCTGCAAATAAAACGCAGTCTCTGGTTCGCCTTTCCAACGACATTATCTATGCGTTCTTTCCAGTTTAAGTCTGATGGAATAGTAATTCCTAGGTATTTTGTGAAGTTTACGGCCTTCGCTTTTGATAGATTTATTTTGTAAACAAAGTTGAACGGATTTCTTTTCGTGCTTATGTGGACGACTTCACACTTCTCATTATTTAGAGTCGATTGCCAATTTTTATACCATAGTGATATCTTATTTAGATCGTTCTGCAGATGGTTTTGATCTACAGATGATTTTACTAGACGGTAAAAGACGGCGTTATTTGCAAACAATATAAAAGAGCTACTTAGATTTTCCACTAAATCGTTTATGTAAATAAGGAACAGCAGAGGACCAATAACACTACCCTGTGGAACGCCCGATATCACCTCTGGTTTATTCGATGCCTTACCATCGATTACTACGAACTGTGTCCTCTCTCACAGGAAATCCCCTATCCAATCGCAAATTTGGGGCGATATACTATAACTACGCAATTTGATTAAAAGCCGTTTGTGATGTACGGTGTCAAAAGCTTTCTGGAAATCCAGAAATACGGAATCGATTTGCGAACCTTTGTCGATAGCACCCATCACATCGTGTGAATAAAGAGCTAGTTGTGTTTCGCATGAACGATATTTTCTAAATCCGTGTTGACCTTGGGTCAATGGATCATTCTGTTCGAGATAATTGATAATATTTGAATACAGGATATGTTACAAAACCCTGCTGCAAATTGACGGCAATGAAATAGGCCTGTGTTTAATGGATTACTCCTACTGCATTCTTGAATACAGGTGGGACCTGAGCTTCTTTCCAATCTTTTGGTGCAGATCCTTCTATGAGAGAGCGGTTGTATATGGCTGTTATGTAAGGAGCTACCGCTTCAGCATAATCAGATAGAAATCTAATGGGTATAATCCGGACCAGAAGACTTGTTCTTGTTAAGTGATTTTAGTTGCTGCACTACGCCGATGATATCTACTTCTACGTTAGTCATTACGGCCTCTGTTCGTGATTCGAAATCTGGAATATTGGTTTCGTCTTCTTTGGTGAACGAGTCTCTAAAAGCTATGTTTAGTAACTCTGCTTTAGTAGCGCTGTGCCGGCCGCGGTGGCCGAGGGGACTGAGGCGCTCCAGTCACGGTCTGCACGGCCACTACGGTCGGGGGTTCGAATCCCCCCCTCGGGCATGGATATTTGTGCCGTCCTAGTTCGTAAGCAGTTCATAAGTAGGTAGTAAGTTTAGGGACTGATGACCCCGCAGTTAAGTCCCATAAAGCTTTACAAACATTTGAACATTTACAGGACTCACAGTTTCGCCGCGGTGGGGTGGCCGAGCGCTGTAATGCTCCTTGCTGCGGAGCGCGCAGTTGCTTGCCGTCGGATGTTCGAGCCCTCCCTCGGACATAGGCGTGTGTGCTGCCCGTAGTGTAGGTTACTTTAAGTAGTTTTAAGTCAAGAGACTGACGACCATAGCAGTTTGATCCAATAGGCTTACAAACATTTGACCCACAGTTTGAGAACCCTGCCCTAGGTTTTTGCTTTGTGGGGACACGAAGAAGGGTTCTAAGCAACGGAAACCAACGATGTGCGAACACTTGAGGGTCTCGTCTTCATTGCATGTCATCAAGTACTACAACAACAACAGCCGGATATATTTCAAAGGGTGCGTCATTCCTTACGCCGAAGGACAGGGAAGCATTGCCACGCCACGAGGAATACCTGAAAAGAAATGTTTGTCTCAGAAAGTAGGCGTGTCCCGACCCATGTTTATCTGACATATGTTTCTTGTTTAGATGGGTACTACCAAATCCGAAGGAATTCGTTTCTTTTGTTAACAGCATATTTTTCAATTTGTTTCTAGTTCTGAATTTACTAGTGTTGCTATCACTCGACACTCCTGGGTCTCTGGAAAGCCACACTGACATGGACAGCCGGCCGCGGTGGCCGAGGGGACTGAGGCGCTCCAGTCACGTTCTGCACGGCCACTACGGTCGGGGGTTTGAATCCCCCTTCGGGCATGGATGTTTGTGCCGTCCTTAGTATTAGCTAGTTCATTAGTATTTTGTAAGTTTAGGGACTGATGACCCCGTAGTTAAGTCCCATAAGCTTAACAAACATTTGAACATTTTTTGACATGGACATCAAATGGGTATCGGATTTTAGAATTTATCTATGATTATGGTACGTGAAATTGAGAACTCAAATAACAATCAACCATAGCCATACGACGCAACTCTCAAAAATTCTCGAGAAAATCGATTTTGAAGTTTTGCAAATACACGTAAGTACCAACAATTAAAAAGTTGCAACATCTGTCGGTGTAGCTCAGATGGTAGCGTTGTGGTCTTACAATCATAGGGTCGATGGTTCGAATCCTACCGTGACAGGATTTGTTTTAATTTTTATTGTGTTCTAATACTTATAATATTTAATATGTAATGGCTATTTTTACGAAAAATGCACGTGTTTTAGTATATCTGTAATTATCTATATCTTATAAAAGATCGTTACTGATTATGGTTTCAATAAAAAAAAACGTAAGTTACATTTTTTTAGAGTATTGGCTTCACTATTAGTTGACAACGGTAGTCTTTGATTGTTTAGTTTGTGAAGAGCTACGACGCTATTTTTGGAAAGTCATCGCCATAGCCACTAATGGCTTTGGAAGCAGCTAACTTACTCATTCTTCGTTTTACCTGACAAGGTTTCCAGCTCGTGTACATAAACAAAAACTAACACAAGACTTGGAATTAGAGATCCCAAAATGTTTTATACGACTGAATTCGAAAACGGAACAAATATGTGTCAAGGTAATAATAATAATTTCGTGTGGCTCATCGGCCTGGTGCAAGTCTTTCAATTGGACGCCATTTCACCGACCGCGGTGGCCGAGGGGACTGAGGCGCTCCAGTCACGTTCTGCACGGCCACTACGGTCGGGGTTTCGAATCCCCCCTCGGACATGGATATTTGTGCCGTCCTTAGTATTAGCTAGATCATAAGTAGTTTGTAAGTTTAGGGACTGATGACCCCGTAGTTAAGTCCCATAAGCTCTACAAACATTTTAACATTTTGGACGCCATTTCGGCGACTTGCATGTCCCTAGCCTACCCCAGTTATCTAACCGGGGAAAGGGGACCTCCAGCTCAATGTGGAATCCCAACCACGTGTCGTTTCTGGCGATTCCTCACATCGTTGAGTGGTGAAGGATTGGTTAAAGCGCAGACTGAAAAAAACCGACGGCCGACCGGGTTCTGAACCCGCGACCTTTCGGTTTCCTGTCGAGTGCTTTGCCCCAAGACCACCGGGCCCGACAGGTGTCAATGTGAGATTCGACCTACCAACTCCACGGTCGAGAGGCCAGAACGCTACCACCCGAGCTACACCGACAAATACTGCAGCTGATTTAATTGTGGGTCCTTACGTGTGCTTGCAAAACTTCAAAGTAGATTTTCTCGAGAATTTTTGAGTGTTGCAAAGAATGGCTTTGGCTGATTCTTATTTGAGCTCTGACCTTCGTTTACCATTGTAAGGTGGCAAACACCCTCACATTTATTTTATTGGGAAAAATTCATACGGTAACATTAGCGGGCTGCCTATGTTGGTCAGTTTTTCGCCTGGCCGAGAGAGCGCACATTCCTCCCCCCGCACGGGGCGCGGGTCGAGGGGTGTCAGGGAGGTGGACTCGCCTTCTACACGTTGGCTTTTTAGAAGGAAGGCCTCACAGTGGACTCGTCCACTTGGCGACAGGAGTTCTGGAGTTGCTGCACGCTGATTGGAGGACGTGTGAAGCACTGCCAAAGTGGAATCTTCTCATTGGTGGAAGTGATTCTGGATTTCCTACGGTGTAGTAACATCTAGATATACCCCAGCGACTCGTCGTGGAGGGCTCACTCACTCTCTAGAGGTTCAGCGTCTGCACTATCTCGGCGGCCGAGTTTATGCTCGTCGTCGGAGAAATAGACCTTTTGTCTGCAGGTCTTGTAGCGCACTTTTTGCTACATTACATGCGGTACTTCCGTAATTACGGAACGACGCGTAGCGATCGGCATAATAAGCGAGTCTTACGTGTGCTCTGAGGGTGAACCGTAAGCCTAGCGGTATCACGTGCTGAGTCTGACGCTTCTCGTCTGGCTACGATACATGCTGATCGTATTTGTGACTTTATACGTCCATTCTAGTAGTTAAAGCTTGCGAGCATATTTTGAGGGCTCAACGGTGGACTGGCGGAAGCCGGTGTACCACGCCAAATTACTAAGAGACTAGGGAAAGATAGGCAGGGAACGTACCGGCTGTTTGACGACAATCTTGGTAAAGTTACTCAGGTTTATATATATATGTTAGGTTTGCAGCACAATCGGAAGCAGGTCGCAGGCACGACGAGACCACACACGGTACAGTGTGCTAATTGCTCAGGGCTCCCTTCCTTCCACTGAACTCAGCTTACGTTTGACGTTTCGCGCATTTTCACTCGTTTCCGACACCCGCGTTCTGTGGCCCCACTTGTAATTTACTGATTAATTCGAGACAGGTACACGAGATCAGACGTTTTCCTAAGTTCATGTAACGTTATCCTTTACCTTAATCTATTATTCTGCGCCTACAAGCCTGTGAAATGCGTGTATATGTTCATAATCTTTACATTCATTCATTTTCTATTTCTTACATAAATAATTAAATCGTAATCAAAATATCCACGGGTGTACTGCCGGTCTATAGTGTCCAGCGGGCACAATATTTTGGCGATCATACTTGTCGCCATTATCAGGTGAACTGACGGACTGAGCTCCTGGAAACGCGCCGGCACGGAGATCCGCACGCTACGGCTGCTCGAAGGGAACTGGGTTCTAGCCCGGTAGCGGGCCATTTAAATACCCTCGGCCCGCGGAGCGACCCCTCCGCGGTCCGCGCCCCGCGCCGCGGCCGCGCAGTGGAACCGATTGCGCAGGCGTCTGAGATGACGTCGGTGTGAGGGCTCTGTCCGCAGTGGTCGTCACTTCGCTAAGTTTGCTAGATTTACTCTGAATTAACCCAATCGCTGGTTCCCAAGCTTTGCTAAGATTATAGCCACAGTCACGGTTTATGAGGTCGTCACTTGTGCGAATTTCAATGGCCTCTCTAACGACGCAGTCCCAGTATCTCGGCGTCTGTACCAGAATGCTAGTGCCTTCATAGTCCATCGCATGATTCTCCGACAAACAATGTTCAGCGACCGCCGACTTGCTCGGATACATCAATTGTGTGTGCCTCTGGTGTTCAACGCATCGATCCTCGACGGTACGCATCATCTGTCCAATATATGACTTTCCACACTGACACGGAATCTGGTACACGCTGGCCTTCCTCAAACCCTAAATCGTAATTTTGTTTTATAAAAAATTCTCGTATCACTTAGACCACCAACAAACCCACCCGTGACCCAGTAGGCCCATTTAGAATAAGATTTTGGGGGTTTTGGGGGCTAAAGTGGTACCAGTGCATAAGAATTCAGCTAGCCACGCTTTTGGGGGACTTCTCTTGTCTCAGGCTACCACAAAAAGAAATACACGGAAGCGTTACTGTTGCGCCGAAAGGCGAGGTAAGAGATTAAATAGTATAAGACTGCCCAAGCGTGGGCAATGCTAAACAATAAGTATCAAAAAATGCTCTAATCCGATACCCACGTGGTCGCCTTGTGTGTGTTGGAGGGAGGAGTTTCAGGCCGGTAACGCACTAGGCAGCCAGTTGGTGGGAGACAGCGTTGGCAGCCAATCGGCCGAGCGACATGGACCTGGAAGATGCGATAATCGTTTGGCATTCTGGCAAATAAATGGAGAATTTTTCATCGCCCAATGGATGTTCGGGAAGAATTTGCAATTGCCATAATAAAAACATGCTGTGTTTTATATAACTATGTGCGAGAAAGAGATGGCTACGAATCTGAAGACATACTGTATGTCCCTCCAGAACTGGAAGTTTCCCCAGGTCCTGCAACAGCAGGGGGCCGTTCATCAGCATCAGATTTATTTGCGGATTACTTTACGAATGAAAATCCGCCGGGATGGCAAAACAGAATTGCATTGGGGTAGTAATTACATATTATGTATGTAAGCAATTTTTTCTATGTAATAAATAATAAATAACTTACCGAATTCATTCTTTTCATTTTCAGACATGTTCTCCTCACACATTACATTTGCGATTTCCTCCCCCGCCTTCTATTAACATCACGATCACTATATTGCTCACAAGACACATTCCAGATTTCTCTTCGTCTTTGAATTTCATGAATAAATTTCTCTGTGTCGAACGTCATGACAACTAGGAAACAAGGTGTGGCTGCTTCGTCACGTGCGCGGAGCTTGCTGGCAGCCACACGCGTTCACTGCGAGGCTCGCTGTTGGCACTGGCTGCCACTGCCGTGCAGTCGGCCGCGTTTTGATGGCTGCCGCAGCCGCAGCCACCAATTCCTGGCTGCCCAGTGCTTATAGCGGCATGCCGTATACCACCATTGTTGGAGCATTGTGGAGAATATTCTCAGTTCGAATATAGTAAATTTCCTTGAAACGGAAAAGCTTCTTTCCATGAATCAGCACGGGTTTAGGAAACATCGTTCATGTGAAACTCAGCTTGCCCTTTTCTCACATGACATCTTGCGACCCATGGACGAAGGGCAACAGGCGGATTGTGTTTTTCTCGACTTAAAAAAGGCGTTCGACGCGGTGCCACACTGCAGATTGCTAAGGAAGATACGAGCTTATGGAATAGGTTCACAGATTTGTGACTGGTTGGAAGACTTCCTAAGCAATAGAACGCAGTACGTTGTTCTCGACGGCGAGTGTTCATCAGAGACGAGCGTATCGTCAGGCGTGCCCCAGGGAAGTGTGATAGGACCGCTATTATTTTCTATCTATATAAATGATCTGATGGACAGAGTAAGTTGTAATTTGCGGCTGTTTGCTGATGATGCTGTGGTGTATGGGAGGGTGTCGTCTGTAACTGACTGTAATAGCATACAGGATGACTTAGACAAAATTTCTAGTTGGTGCGAAGAATGGCAGCTAGCTCTCAATGTAGAAAAATGTAAGATGATGCGCATCAGTAGAAAAAACAATCCCATAATGTTCGAATACAGCATTAGTAGTGAGCTACTTGATGCTGTCGCGTCGTTCAAATATCTAGGCGTAACATTGCAGAGCGATATGAAATGGAACGAGCATATAAGGACAGTTGTGAGTAAGGCAGACAGCCGACTTCGATTTATAGGGAGAATTTTGGGAAGATGTACTTCACCTGTAAAGGAGACCGCGTATAAAACGCTTGTACGACCACGTCTTGAATATTGCTCAAGTATTTGGGACTCGCAGCAGATCGGTATGAAGGAAGACATAGAGGCGGTTCAGAGGCGAGCAGCTAGATTTGTTACCGGTAGGTTCGACCAATGCGCGAGTGTCACGGAAATGCTCCGGCAACTCAATTGGGGATCGCTGGAAGAAAGACGACGTTCTTTTCGTGAATTTCTGTTAAGTAAATTTAGAGAGCCGGAATTTGAAGCTGAGTACGATATTGCTGAGTACGATATTGCTGCCGCCTACTTACATTTCGCGTAAAGATCACAAAGACAAGATAAGAGAAATTAGGGCTCGTACGGAGGCATATAGGCATTCTTTTTTTCCTCGTTCAATTTGGGAGTGGAATAGGAAAGGAAATGACTAGTAGTGGTACAGTGTACCCTCCGCCACGCACCTTACGGTGAATTGCGGAGTATGTATGTAGATGTAGATGTAGATTGTTTCATTGGCTGCCGCAGCCTGGCTGCCTAGTGCGTTACCGGCCTTATTGTTTAACAGAGCGGAAGACACGTAGTGACGGAGGATGGAGGTGTGCTGTTGGCGGGCCTGGTGCACGATCTGTTCTGGCGCCGGCAATTATTCAGTTAATTGGCCCATTAGTCCGCGATCGACCCCTCCAGTGTTGGCGGTCGACCTGCCCGCCACTGCGGGGCCCATCAGCGCCTGCGTCATTGCTTCCTGTCGCCGCGGCTGCAGCACTGTGCCTCCTTATGGATTGCACCACCGGCAGGTGATGCGCGCCTGCAAATCACTTCTAATCGGTTCCGCCACGGAGCGCGCGCAAACAGAATTACGGCCAGGAAATTGCCAGGATAATGACTACGTAAAACGGTGGCAGACTATTTCCGCAATTGACGGTCGCTGCAGAGCGAATCGAAAAGTCTCTAATTAGAATCTCATACGAGCACCTAATTTTCGTGGTAATGATGATTAAGGACAATGGTATGAATAAGGTGAAGGGCCGCGCCGAACGAAGGCGTGGTCTATGGCATCATACTGCGGACTGGATGGCTGTTCCTGACGGAGGATCTAGTCCTCCGTCGGGCTTAGCAACTGTAGTTGTTCTATGAATTTTAAGCTTCAACCCTACTGATCAGACAATCAACAGCTACACCTACACCTACATACATACTCCACAATTCACCGTAAGGTGCGTGGCGGAGGGTACACTGTACCACTACTACGCATTTCCTTTCCTACTCCACTCCCATATAGAACGAGGAAAAAAAGAATGCTTATATGCCTCCGTACGAGCCCTGATTTCTCTTATCTTGTCTTTGTGATCTTTACGCGAAATGTAAGTAGGCGGCAGCTTCAAATTCCAGCCCTCTAAATTTCCTCAACATAAATTCACGAAAAGAACGTCGTCTTTCCTCCAGTGATCTCCAATTGAGTTGACGGAGTATTTCCGTGACACTCGCGCATTGACCGAACCGACCAGTTAGAAACCTAGCTGCTCGCCTCTGAACTACCTCTATGTCTTCCTTTAAACTGATCTGCTGCGGGTCCCGAACACTTGAGCAATACTCAAGACGTGGTCGTACAAGCGTTTTATACGCGATCTCCTTTACAGATGAAGTACATCTTCCCAAAATTCTCCCAATAAATTTAAGTCGGCTGTCCGCCTTACTCACAACAGCTGTCCTTACATGTTCGTTCCATTTCATATCGCTCTGCAATGTTACGCCTAGATATTTGAACGACGCGACAGCATCAAGAAGCTCACTACTAATGCTGTATTCGAACATTATGGGATTGTTTTTCCTACTCATGCGCATCACCTTACATTTTTCTACATTGAGAGCTAGCTGCCATTCTTCGCACCAACTAGAAATTTTGTCTACGTCATCCTGTATGCTATTACAGTCAGTTAAAGACGACACCCTGCCATACACCACAGCGAATTAGCAAACAGTCACAAATTACTACTTACTCCGTCCATCAGATCATTTATATACATAGAAAATAATAGCGGTCCTTTCACACTCCCATGGGGCACGCCTGACGATACACTCGTCTCTGATGAACACTCGCCGTCGAGAACAACGTACTGCGTTCTATTACTTAGGAAGTCTTCCAGCCCGTCACAAATCTGTGAACCTGTTCCATAAGCTCGTATCTTCGTTAGCAATCTGCAGTCTGCAGTGTGGCATCGTGTCGAACGCCTTTTTGAAGTCGAGAATAACACAATCCGCCTGTTGACCTTCATTTATAGCTCGCAAGATGTCATGTGAGAAAAGCGCAAGCTGAGTTTCATATGAACGATGTTTCCTAAACCCGTGCTGATTCACAGAAAGAAATTTTTCTGTTTCAAGGAAATTTAATATATTCGAACTGAGAATATGCTCCAAAATCCTACATGAAACTGATGTCAACGATATTGGCCTGTAATTGTGTGGGTCAGTTCTCTTTCCTTTCTTATACTTTCATGACCTTATGCCACAATTATCATTGATTCTTCCGGAATGTATGGCCGTGGTGCATGAAATATTGCAAGAACCTCCTCCTAGCGACTAAACCTATCTTCAAAGTGTAGGTGTAGTTAGGCGTCCGTAGAAGATGTATGGGGCGTGCGGATTGATCGGCCCACACTGTCCATCCGGGATTTGCAAGTTAACCCTTTAGTGACCAAATTATTTCCAGAAGTTGTAGAGTTTTTATGAATAAATATATTGGGCTAAGAAGCTATACATAAATTCATAGTTTACATCTTGAAAGTGAAAGTTCAGCCTACAAGTATAAAAAAAAATAGTGGGAACTATTGTTCCCACCGAACTTTTTGCAGTAACTGGACTTGATAATTTAAAAAAAAAAATGTATATCCTTTATTGTTTAGTACGAAAAGCACATTAACACGTTCGCTGCGGTCACCAGTGCGGGTCGCTAACGCTCTAGGCGGACGCATGTGCGCCGAGAGCTGAAATCAGACCCCTGCGAAACTTGTAATTGAAAGCGAATATAACGTCTTCACAAGAGTTGGTACTAGATATATAAACACAAGTTCGGTTTAGCTGCATGCTGATTATGTGATAAATGCTGCAAGCTGTCTGACGCTTATAAACACCATATGCATTTATTGCAAACAATTGTAACAACGCTTCTGATTTACTGATTTTATTGCAAACTGGGACGAAAATTAAATTCAAACAAGATATAAATCCGCTTCATTGAGAAAGAATTATACTGAAAACATCAAAAGGTTTATTAAACGGAGAAAAAGAAACACGTCTCATCTGCATTAAGGTGCTATGGAAACCTAATCCCATATAACACATTTGCAAAGTGTATAGGCGATGTTTATATAGCAAACCACTGAAGACGAAAACACACAACTGCAGATAGGAAAATGTTACGTGATGTTTTTTGGTGGCCTGTACTAACACGAGTGCACAGCCTAAGCCGGCCGCGGTGGCCGAGGGGACTGAGGCGCGCCAGTCACTGTCTGCACGGCCACTACGGGCGGGGGTTCGAATCCCCCCTCGGGCATGGATATTTGTGCCGTCCTTAGTATTAGCTAGTTTATAAGTAGTTTGTACGTTTAGGGACTGATGACCCCTTAGTTAAGTCCTATAAGCTCTACAAACATTTGAATATATATATATATATACATATATATATATATATATATATATATATATATATATATATATATATATATATTTATTTATTTATTTTTTTTTTTTTTTTTTTTTTTTTTTTTTTTTAGCACAGCCAAACTAACTAATCTGAGTACTCAGCTAGCGCTTCGCTTATAAGCGTCGGAAGATTTGGCGTGTTGATTGCGGAAACGCTTACGAGCGTCAGCCGCAGCGAACGTGTTAAATATTTGATTTACTTTTATATTAGTTCATATTGTCAATTGAGTTGACTTAGGTGACGTACTATGGAACTTAGAGAAGCAAGGTGCGAACACACAAGGGTACACGACAGTTGCTACACATTATTTGTG
Source organism: Locusta migratoria (assembly GCA_026315105.1). Lineage (NCBI taxonomy): Eukaryota > Metazoa > Arthropoda > Insecta > Orthoptera > Acrididae > Locusta > Locusta migratoria. Next base: position 212,173,221 of record CM048744.1, on the reverse strand, counting down.
TCCTCTTTTCTTTGTTTTTGGTTCTACATTGGCGGCACCTTCTGTTTGCAGTACCTTTTGTTGGCAAATGGGTTCCAACTTTCGCCAGACGAACTTCATCTGGAACTCCAGACACACCTAGTTTTGGTGCCTGAAAATGAACGGGCCTTCCTCTTCGCTTACGACTTGAGAAGCCAAAGATGAGCTGCCTTGCCAAGTGCAATCTAAATGTTAGCTGGTCTGCTGCTGTAACTTTACATAATGTAGGCATTGACAACTGCAAAAATCTACAAGAAAGAAAATTAGTCTGTACCACCACTTTCACGAACGACGACCTACAGCATTCCGTTCACGCAGCTGAACAAATCGATCCACCCCCGCCCCCAATTATTTTATTGTACTCTGCCACAACCAATGGACAGAACACTTCTGCTTCCATCTTTTGTTCAGAATCTGCGAAGCATTTTGTGACTCAAAATCTTCATCAGAGTCAGCATCGACATCTGAATCTTAAACATCTTGTGGTGAAGTGTACGAATCTCAGACGGCGAGCAACCACTCCGTCCGCAGTAAGGCGCCTTAGATTAAGGCGGCCAACCTTTTCGAAACTCAATGCAGGACATTTAGAGGATGTGGAGGAGATCACGTGACTCATTGTACCAGTTATTCTGAAACTAGGAAAGAAATTTAGGCGAGAAAAGTAGGCCTACTCATTTACGTTTTAAGTAACATGTCTAACATGAGTGACATTTCACTCTTTATGTTCAATATTTAATTACAGTTCATAACTATTTTCTCGTGTTCCTAGTTTGTATTTTAGAGTCTGACAATTTTTACACATTCTCTCTCCGTTACGTCTTTCCGATCACCTTCGTTGTCTGTACTACTTTTCTTTGTCCCAGCTCTTAGAGCATCGTGCTCCATACATTTTGATAAGTAGCTTACTCCGCCCAAAGAATTATGTTTTGCTATAACCTATAATTAAATTTGATCAAAACTACTTTTTAAACGCATTGTAACTACTCTATTGTAGAAATTCTTTCAATGAAGTGTAGAGTTTGTGCCTTACTACATGCAACGCTCACTCACTTTCGTTGCTGCATTTTCAGAATTTCATCACCTTTTTATTTATGAAGGAAGTAAGATGAATGCTGATATTGTATTTGCATGTCAGATTGTAGTTACGTTTATAGAGCGTGATATTACATCATGTTTGCCACTTGAGCGTCGAAAAATATTCCATTGAAACGTACTTAAGAAGGCACAGAAAATACGCCAAAAATTCAATAATATATATATATATATATATATATATATATATATATATATATATATATATATATATATATATGTTCAAATGTTTGTTAAGCTTATGGGACTTCGGGGTCATCAATCCCTAAAGTTACAAACTACCTATCAACTACCTTATACTACGGACGGCACAAATATCCATGCCCGAGGGGGGGATTCAAATCCCCGACCGTAGTGGCCGTGCAGACCGTGAGTGCAGCGCCTCAGTCCCCTCTGCCACCTAGGCTGGCACGCCAAAAATTATGTCATTCTGTCACCAAATGCAGTACCAGCTTAAAACAGAAACAACTTCCACTGCTAGAGAATTTGTCGTTTTGAAATAGTCAGATGATGTGTAATTTTTTTTCTTCGTATTTAATGTAAGAAGATAGACACTTATTTGTTGACTTGCCAGCAGTTTGAGATAGCACGCCGTACAGAAACAGCTTCGGCTTCTGCTCTTAGACCAACAATTTTAAAATTACCGGAATGTGGGAATCCGGAACACTTTTTCCATTTTGCGGGACATTTTCAGTAATCATCCCAATGCGGGACAATGAATCCAAATGCGGGACTGTCCCGCAGAATCCGGGACGGTTGGCCGCCCTTACCTTAGAACGCGGCGGCGAGGGAATGACCGAGCGGCTGTAGGCGCCATGTCAAGGAATGCGAGGCTCCTTCCGCCGGAGGTTCAAGTCTTCCCTCGTGTGTGTGTGTGTGTGTGTGTGTGTGTGTGTGTGTGTGTGTTTTGTAATAAGGTTAATTCCCACCCCGCTGAGACGGCGTTACTGAGAAGAGTGTGGTGGTGTGGCGAGTGGGCAGAGGCAGAGGTGAGGTGTCTGCAGAACCCGTTGTGCCGCCGCCACCGCAGCAGGCGGCACCTGGCGCCCCGTGGCGAGGCTCGCGTTACACCAGGCCACTGCTCAAGGCCACTGCCTGCGTGCATGGACACTGTAGACTCACACTCCTTTACCTTACCTACACACAACACATCATTTTCTGCGTTCCTCAATTCGGTAAGAGTCGCGACCTATTCGAAAAACTAATCTATAAGAATCTACAGCAGGGCCGCTCAAGGTGCATGCACCGGCGCATCGCACAGTGCAGAGTGCAGAAGACGGCTGCGCTATGCCGGCCGCGGTGGCCGAGGGGACTGAGGCGCTCCAGTCACGGTCTGCACGGCCACTACGGTCGGGGGTTCGAATCCCCCCCCCCCCCCCGGGCATGGATATTTGTGCCGTCCTAGTTCGTAAGTAGTTCATAAGTAGTTTGTAAGTTTAGGGACTGATGACCCCGTAGTTAAGTCACATAAACTATATAAACATTTGAACATTGAACATTTTGGCTGCGCTGTGTTGAAGACGGTGCAAGCCCCCCACTCCTCGGCTTTGCGCCGCTTCTCTCTTTCCTTACGCTTGCGTCGCCTGTCTCGACCTTTTCAAAACCTTTACCCTGTTTTCTTCTTCATTGCCAAATACTTATGTACACTTGGCGGAGAGCTTATTTTGGTGGAACACGATTACCGGTATAAAATAGATTTAAATAATATTAATAACTGTAATGATAACAATTTTAAATTTGGTTTCAAGACAACTTTATCTCTTCTATGTTCTCTCTCTCTCTCTCTCTCTCTCTCTCTCTCTCTCTCTCTCTCTCTCTATCTTTTTTTTTTTTTTTTTTTTTTTTTTTTTTTTTTTTTTTTTTTTTCAGTTATGCTGCTAAGATCTGGAACAAGAGATCGGCTGACAGCATTTTTGAAATTACTATTGGAAATACTTGCACGCAATCTAGTTTTCGTACAAGACAAAAAAGAAAAAAAAAAACCTTTCACTTACACATGTACAGCCAAACATAGAAATAATCTTCGCTGCATCTCTGTGTAACTTGGGAAATTCTTCCTTCGAGAAATTATGGTGGAACTGGAGCACACCTTTTGTGTTGTAAAACAAATCCTTTCGGTGAACATCGGTTTGCAAATCAATCAGTTCGAAATGTAAATCTCGTTTGCACATACAGAATTCTCTTCTGCAATTCCGCAATTCTTCCTCTCTGGCATCCCCTGTGATATCACTATACTTTTCTGAATGCAATTTGCTGTAGTGTCTTTCAATAGACGATTTTCTGACACACGTAATTAGTGTACCGCAGATTAGACATTTGGCTTTATCGTCACAACGAACAAAAAAGTAAGAGAGTTCACATTCCGGTTTAAATTGACATTCGGGAAAATTTGCTTTTTATTGAGCAGGTGGTTCCATTATTGTAGTAATTGTCTTGCGCTTATTTAATCCAATGTTGACTAAGCCGTGTGGCAGCGCATTCGGCAGCGTACAGCGACGGCTCACCCAGCAGGCCGAGTTGAGGCGAAGTATGCCGAGCTGAACCGATGCACCGTGCAAACACTACCTGCACCTCGCTTTGCACGCGTGCGGTTTTCCGTGTTTGTGCGGCCCTGATCTACAGGGTGTCCAGAAAAGGGCTCCCTGATTTAAAAATTAAATATCTCGAAAACAAAGATCGATAGAGGAATGCAGTAAACGGTATGTTTATTGTGAAAGCTGTAAGAAGTTTATACAGCAGTTTGAAACAATAGTTACAAGAGTTGCTAACAGATGGCGCTGTACGATGTACAGCCTCATATCAGCATACATAAGTGAAATAATCGTATGAAAAAACTATTTGCAAACAATCACATCACAATGTTTTCAAAATGTTCACCATTGGCACTACAGAGGTGACGCAAACGAATAATGAAATTCACTGTCACATTTCGTAGTGTCTCAATGGAAATGGATTCACAAACACGGAGACCGCCGATTCAAGCTCGTACAGCGTGGAGGGATGTTTCGGGTAGACCATGTCTTTCACTGTGCCCCACAAAAAAAGAGCATGAATTAGATACTGTTGTTACAAACTCATAACAATGATAATAGGGATGAAAATGACGAACAACTCATTGCAAGCGGTAGTGCTACGGTAAGTGCGGGAAGAGGCGATGGAAGCAGTGGCAGTGAATACCAAATGTTCAAATGTCTGTAAATCTATCGGACCAAACTGCGTGGTCATCAGTCCGTAGCTTACAAACTAGTTAAACCTAGGTAAACTAACCTACGGACAAACACACACACCCATGCCCCAGGGAGGACTCGAACCTCCACGGCGAGCAACCGTGCGCTCCGCAACGAGGTGCTTTAGACCGCTCGGCTACTATCATCACAGCTTTTGATGACAATTCGCTAGAGAACATGTACGATGATTATTACATAAGTTATAGTTAAGGTATCTGCATTACGTATGGCGTCTACAATTACATCTACAATTCTATCTAGAGCATGGTTGCAGAGCTTTGCAGAAAAACGACAGCCACCAGCACATTGAGGTGTACGTAGAGATCCTGTAACCAAACGTTCATACAGATATGTTTGTTCGAGCCCATGTACTTTCCTTGTTAGTAAAAATCTCTGCTTGGTGCGATGTATGGCAGCTTGCTTTAAAGGTATAATAATGAAAGTTAATGTACATGAGAAGAGAAAATCATCCTGTAATACTAGGATGCAGCATTATTAGTGTGTTAAGAACCACAGACCCTTCAGTTAAATATCTAGTTGGAAAGTGATATAAGATGGAATGAGCACGTAAGCATTGTTGTACGGAAGACAGGTATTAGAAACCGTTTATTGGAAGAATTTTACGGAAGCATGGTTCATCTGTAAAGGAGACCGCGTACAGAACTGACTATCAGTCAACAGTTGCAATTTGTTTTTCTGCATTTGCATGTTTCGATCCATCAGCATCATCTTCAGAACCTTCACAGTTGCGACTGGAACACGTCTCGTCTATGTCACGACAATTACTGCGTGCTACACCGCGTTCCACCTGTTAGTGTTGACCCTGTTGGGATTACGGAAACAGTCGCTGAAGCTACAACGAAGCCAGCCAGCATCGCCGGCGTCTAGGGTTACCATTGCTGGTCTCTCGGCAGGAGGTCGCCACGCCTGTGCGTTATGCAAGCAGCCTCGCTAAAGGTATCGATGCAACAGCGGCATTTCCTGCTCCTCCCATACTCTGCCCTACTGACAGCTGACAGTATCGAAAAACGAGTACCGCCTTTCTGTCTACAGTGACAGTGCTTACCAACTATAAATAACAGAACGACCTCATCTGCCTCGACCTCCTTCAACAGGCTGTACGTCTGAAATCAAACGAGTGCCACATAACACATGAAGTTTTGTATATAAATGCTGATTATCTATTATCAGTAAGCGACCCCCTTTAAAATGAACAATGTGTATCATTTCAATGGCAACGATTTTAATTATATTTTCTTCCTACTGGCGTATTACTTGTAAAACGTAACATATGCGTTATTATACGCTATTGGACTATTTTTTAAACTATTTGGTATATTTTCAGGAATGTTAGAGATTATATGGGTACCAAGTCTTTCACGGCGACACTTCTGTATAACACTCTTGGCAGAGAATTTTCCTGCAGAAATAGTAAAGCTGTTCCGCCATGTATGGCGGTAAATTTTATGAAATGACAGATGGGATGGCTATGGGTTCCCCGTTGTCTCCAGCAATGGCAAACTTTCTTATGGAGAATTTTGAAGAACGTGCATTAAATTTAGCTCCTCTTCGTCCATCTTCATTTTTTCGTTATGTTGATGACATTTTCATGGTGTGGCCACATGGCGTGGAAGAACTCTAGCACTTCGTGGAGCACATAAATGGTATCCACTGTAGCATCCAGTTTACTGTCGAGTTTAGAAGAGAGCCGTTCTAAACATATTAATATACAGAGCAAAAACTGTTTCTGACGAGGACCATTTGGAATCCGAAATTCATCATCTCTAGTATGTGTTCCGCAACAACGGTTATGGTGCAAGTGATATAAAGACAGCGTTTGCAAAGAAACGGAAACGGGATAATGCTGAATATCCAAGTGATGGGCAACCGACGGCGTTCCTGCCTTTCTGTGGAGCCACATCGAGCAAAATAGGCAGAGTTCTGGGGAGATAAGATATAAGATCGATTTTCCGACCACCTAGGAAAATTAAGGAGATGTTGCGCCCTGTTGAGGATAGCCTCGGCCTTAGGATCCCTGGGATATACAACATACCATGTGAGTGCGGAAGTAATTATATTGGTTAGTCCATTCGTACCGTTTCCGAACGCTGTACAGAACACCAGCGGCATATTAAAAACCAAGAACTGGAGAAATCAGCGGACACTGAGCACAGCCTAACGAACAAACAAAATTTTGTTCGATGAAACAAAACTTTTTTCCCAGGCCTCCCCATACTGGGACTCTAATCAAAGAGGCTGTAGAAATTAGAATGTGTGAGAACAATTGCAACCGTGATAGCGGGTATAATCTTAGCGGTGCTTGGAAACGAGCGCTCGGTACAGAAATGCAGCAGAGACATCCACGATACTACAGGAGGGGTGGCGCCACCAGCGCAGATGTAGACGGAATCTGTGACAGCGTGACGTAGCGGCCGACCAATCAAAAGCCGACCAATCATAAGCCGTCCGTGGGCTATTTAAGGCCACCGCAGTACCAGCACTGTCAGTCAGCGGCTCCTGACGAAGAAGATGGAGGATATCTTCGAAAGCTTAAAAGCTTATCGAGAATTGACGCGGCAAGAAGTCCGAGAAAGTTTTATACCTGTTAGAGATTACCTTGTTTTCGAACAATTCGTACAAAAATGTACAAAGTGTGTATAAAATATTCTGTGAGTGATCGAAGGAAATACAGGAAACAAGAGTTGTAAACAGAATATCTTTAAAAATGTTCAAATGCTTGTAGTACTTATGGGACTTAACTATGCGGTCATCAGTCCCTAAACTTACAAACAACGTATGAACTAACTAATGCTAAGGACGGCACAAATATCCATGCCCGAGGGGGGGATTCGAACCCCCGACCGTAGTGGCCGTACAGACCGTGACTGGGGCGCCTCAGTCCCCTCGGCCACCGCGGCCGACAGAATATCTTTAATGGCATCCAAAGTAATCGCCATTGGCTATAATTCTCTTCTGACATCGGCTGTACAGTTGTTGGAAACTGTCAGCAAAAGCTTCTTGTGAAATCACTCGAAGCACTGAGTTGTTGGATCTCCGTAACCTTTGCGAATCTTAAGCCTATCACGGCAAATTTAAGGTGCGGAAACAGAAATAAGTGTAGGTTTCAGAAATTACTGCAACCAGTTGCCTTTTGTTTCTTCTTAATGAAGATTTATTTAGACCATTACCGGTTTCAAGCTGCCTAGCAGCTCATCTTCAGATGGTATACAATTATTACAAGTTACATTTGAATCTGTGGTAGGGCAGAAAACGAGAAAATGGTAAACACTAATTTTGGTAGGCTATACTTAATAATTACAATATAAGTTTGTCTTCAAGACATTACTTACAGTTATGCACTTTACAATTAGTTTTTCCATATTTGGTCCGCTTATTGATAGGAATTCACAGCACTTCCTTTCCACCAACACGCCACAAATAAGTCTGTCGGCGCCAAATCTGGAGAATAAGGAGGGTCCGGAAGCACATAGACGTTGCGTCTAACGAGAAAGCTAACCACGCGAACCACAGTGCGCGGACGGGCATTGTCGTGCAGGAAATTCCACTGTCCACTCCGCTACAGTTCTGGCCGAACCCGACGAATGCATCGCTGCACCCGTTTCGAAACTCTCTCGTTAACGTCTGCGTTGACAGTGCGACCCATTTGACAGTATGCTTCTTTTTGTGTTTCATGTTGCAATGACACGAGTTCTCACACTGGCCCTGTTAGCTAGGTTGTAGCGTGTACCACCATTAGACTTACTAAATAAAAACTAGACCGCTCGCTGGCCCTAGTGTCGCGTCCCCACATTGAACGTGACAGAAGTCGCCATTTGCAGGGAAACAGTGCGTAACATAGTTCGTTCGTGTGCTGCTTTTAATTGTAACAGTGAGAACGGAAGCAAAGACGAAGACGGAAACAATGTTACATTTCACAGATCAGCCATTACTTGTATACCGTGTAGTAGTTTCATGGAGAAATAAGATATCATAAGCGTTTGTTTTTGTTTAGGTTTCCTCTTAGCCGACCGCGGTGGCCGAGGGGACTGAGGCAAGTCGACCAAGATGAGTCCAGTAAAAATACTTCCGTGGCCGAACTATCGCATATGGGATCTCCCGGCCAAAAACGCCATACTACACTACTGGCCATTAAAATTGCTACACCAAGAAGAAATGCAGATGATAAACGGGTATTCTTTGGACAAATATATTATACAAGAACTGACATGTGTTTACATTTTCACGCAATTTGGGTACATAGATTATGAGAAATCAGTACCCAAAACAACCACCTCTGGCCGTAATAACGGCCTTAATACGCCTGGGCATTGAGTCAGAGCTTGGATGTCATGTACAGTTATAGTTCCCCATGCAGCTTCAATACGATACCACAGTTCATGAAGAGCAGTGACTGGCGTATTGTGACGAGCCTGTTGCCCGGCCACCATTGACCAGACGTTTTCAATTGGTGAGAGATCCTGTGAATGTGCTGGCCAGGGCAGCACTTGAACATCTTCGTATCCAGAAAGGCCTGTACAGGACCTGCAACATGCGGTCGTGCATTATCCCTCTGAAATAAAGGCTTTTGCATAAATCGAATGAAGGGTTGAGCCACGAGTCGTAACACATCTGAAATGTAAAGGCCACTGTCCAAAGGACCGTCGATGCGAACAAGAGGTGACGACAAGTGTAACCAATGGCACCCCATACCATCACGCCGGGTGATACGCTAGAATGGCGATGACGAATACACGTTTATCAATGTGCGTTCACCGCGATGTCGCCAAACACGAATATCACCATGATGATGCTGTTAACAGAACTTGAATTCATCCGAAAACATGAAGTTTTGCCATTCGTGCAGCCAGGTTTGTCGTTGCGTACACCATCGCAGGCGCTCATCGAACTGTTCGTACAGATGGTTGTTGTCTGGCAAACGTCCCCAACTGTTGACTCAGGGATCGAGACGTGGCTGCACGATCTGTTACAGCCATGCGGATAAGATGCCTGTCATCTCGACTGCTAGTGATACGAGGCCGTTGGGATCCAGCACGGCGTTCCGTATTGCCCTCCTCAACGGACCGATTCCATATTCTGCCAACAGTCATTGGATCGCCCCCAACGCGACCTGCAATGTCTCGATACGACAAACCGCAATCGCGATAGGCTACAATCCGATCTTTATCAAAAGTCGGAAACGTGATGGTACGCATTTCTCCTCCTTACACGACGCATCACAACAACTTTTCACCAGGCAAAGCCGGTAAACTGCTGTTTGTGTATGAGAAATCGGTTGAAAACTTTCCTCATGTCAGCACATTGTAGGTGTCGCCACCGGCACCAACCTTGTGTGAATACTCTGAAAAGCTAATCATTTGCATATCACAGCATCTTCTCCCTGTCGGTTAAATTTCGCGTCTGTAACACGTCATCTTCGTGGTGTAGCAATTTTAATGGCTAGGAGTGTATCATATCATGTCCATTTTTCCTACAGCGGCAGTGCTAGTCACAATCGGCATTAATCTCTGACGCTTTAATCAAGTATTGAAATGTTTGTAATTCTAAGGGACCTAACTACTCTGGTCATTGGTCCTTAGGCCTCGAACCTGTGACGGCAAGACACAGCGTGCTCTGCAGCAAGGTGCCTTGGAACGCTCGCCCACTCCACCATAGCTAACATTTAATCCTAACCGATCGCAACGTCGCGGCAAAAGAAGGAAAAATCGTAAATGCAGGCACTTTTATTCTACGAAACAATGCAGTACTCAAGGTTTAATCTCTTTGATCTTTCACTTGTTGCCTTATAATACTTTAAATTTTATTTTAATGAATTCTGAAGCAATATTAAGCCGAAATGGTGTTAACTGATACAAACAAACTGACTGGATTCTTAGCTGTGGCTCGGAATTGAATGAATTGTTACAAGCAATGAGGGATTTCAGATTTGCCACCAGTAGGCTGTTCAAATTTTGCCCCTCCTATCGATCTCTACAATTCGATACCCTATTTCGCAATCACACTAATTATAATTTTCGTCAATGAAATGGTAGCTTTGTGTGCTGTGTACTATCGTCCCTATTACATTCCTTTTTCCGCAATAAGTATGACTGAACTAGGGGATGGAAGCGTCACTTGCAAGATTATTTTTACACCCCCAACTATTTGGTTAAACTTTCACAAGAAATAGTTTTGTTTATATATTTGAGCTAACGTTTAATGATATTAGTGATTATTGTGCAAAACTACATAGGTGAACAAGATACTAAGTTTCTGCGATCAGTCAGTAAGCGGGATAAATTCTCACAGATGCATTATTAGAAAGTGATTTGTGTTTTATCGGATTTCTCTCGCAGTCCAATTTATAGTGTAGTTAGTGAGCCTTATGGGGATTACGTATTGTTCTCGCTTTGTTCAAAATATCCGTTGCGCTTTCAATCAGTTTAAACCCACTGTTTCCTAATTAACTGTACAGGTATTAATATTAGGGACATAACTAAATAGATTTATAGTGTTAATGAATAATAAATTTGTTCAAATAATCTTTAATGAGCTTGATTGGAAAGTTAGTTATTGTGAATGTTAACCACCTGATGACGGTAATTATTAGTGCTGCATTTAACATCGGATCAGTTTTGAGTGAGTAGCTTTAAAACAGACCTCCTTTAGCTGGTTCTAATTGCCAAATCCCTGTAGCGACCCTGTTTTTTCTATCAATAGAACAGCCTTACCTTATTCCACCAACCAACATGCCAGTTTTAAGCCTACTGGTGAATTCGCCAGTGGTTACAAGTCACAAATCGTTACCAGTGTTGACTTTAAATGTTACAATGACACGTTCCGATTCAAGAGGCAACAGATTCCGGGATACGGGAGGACGCCTACGCAATGTTGCCGGGGCTGTTCTGACGCAGCAGGAAGTGCTAATAACTAGGGCCAGCGCCGGTTGTTCGGTGGTGACGCGACCCGACCCGAGCGCTAACCTCACGGCCGGCGAGACCTGAGGCGAGGCGCAAATTACGGCTGTCGGCTCGCAAGTGGCCACGCTACTGCCCACACGTGACCCACGGCCCACAACACAACAGGCGCTGCCTACCGAACGGCGAGCCGCCGCACCGGTCAAAAGACGTGCTCCCTGCTCCCTAGGGGAGGCCAGGGGAATGACGAAACCTTCAGGAGAAACCAGTTTTTTTTTTACCTTATTAAAACCGCGTCTTTTTCGTATAGAATAAAACTACAGCTTCGCCAGCTGATACTATTTTATTATAATCTTTTTCAGCCATGCCTCTTGTTTTATTGATAAAAAAATCGCACTGACGTGTTTTACGGCCCACTTTAGATTTGTAGTTTTGTAAGTTTCTACAAACATTTTCGACCAAAATAATAATCTAAATAATAAAAAATTAATAAGAATGTCTGAAACCCTTTTAGGGAAAAAAATTTAGATAGTAGCGGGTTTCGAACCACTGACCTTCAGCGCCACAAATGTTCAAATGTTTGTAACTCTATCGGACCAAACTGCGTGGTCATCAGTCCGTGCTTACAAACTACTTAAGCCTACGTAAACTAACCTACGGACAAACACACACACCCATGCCCAGGGAGGACTCGAACCTCCACTGCGAGCAACCGCGCGCTCCGCAGCGAGACGCTTCAGACCGCTCGGCTACTCCACCGCGGCTTCAGCGCCACAGTCCAACGCATTGCACTATAGCTGCCCGTTAGAAGTTGTATCCTTTAATTTCATACTATTCATGGTCATTGTTAACTGATGCTAATATGGTATTTGTAGACACTAGATTATCATATATCGTACATAGGACGACGTCTTTCGTTAATTCTTCAGTGTGGTATTGCTTTGAAATGACAATGTGTGAGCTACAACAGGAAAATCATCAAATACGCAACGCAAGATGGCGTATGCCACAGAGTTCTGGGCGTGGAATGTCACGTGACATCTGCGAACGGCTGATTTTCGTTAACTCAATGGACGGTGTCAAAACTCCGTTATTTTTGCAAATATCTCTCAAACGATACGAGATATGACAAAAAACATAACAGAGCAAAGTTATAGAGAATTTTCTCCTCTACAAATTCGGTTATTCAGTTTTCGTGTCAGATGAATGGTTAAGCCGTTATTTTCATTTAAATTTCGTGCTGTCAAAATACGATCGCAATATATTGTGAAGGTATACACAGTGGCGCCATTATCCTCGGTCTCCGGGTAATGACGCCATACATTTAAAAATTACGGATAAACCTATACGAGGAATGAGTAGTAGTAAATACCTGTTACAAATGTTGTAATCTATACTTATCAGTCCAGTGGCGGCTGGTGATAATGTGCTAATGTGCTGCAGCACACTGTAAATATATTACTAAAATTATACCATTTCTCTGCGAATGCAAGCGAGAAATCACTGTAAAATTACATCCTTTCTCTCGAAATGCAATCCAGGTATCACAATAAAATTACACCAATTCCCTTCCAATGCGTATCAGAGTGCTAGTAATAAGGATGAAAACGCATTTGGGAGCGCTCTAGCCGCGATAGCTGGAAACCAGCTCCGTGTGCTGAAGTGGGATTCAGCCGCGCTGGTACGTGCGCAGAGAGGCGGCGCAGTCGTCTGTTCGCTAGTGCGCATGCGCAGACGTGACGTCAGGCCTGGCGACTCGTGTGCTGAGACCGACTGCAGCACCAGACCAATATTTCTCTTCGTACTGCGTGTAACGGCTGCGGAAGAATAGGATATGACGAATATTGCGGCACACAGAGTCAAATAGCGCGCTGACTCAGGCGTCTTGTGCATTGTCTCTCAAACCTACTTGTGTCAGGCTCGTATTCAAATACCTCTGAGTCCAAATTTTTAATTTCTGTAAATAAAACTTCAATCACAAACAACATTAGTAATTTATAGCCAACATGCGAGTGAAAATGCGCTTTTCAGCCAAGCAGTTTAATTGGTCAGTTGTGTAGAACGCAGATGACGTGGTGGGGATATTGCTAAGCTCCGTTATTTCCATTGTCAGTCACGCTTTTTACTTTAGTGTATTTTCTTTCCTGTTTATTTTTGTAATATTGTTGCACACTGGTCAGATTTAGTACGAGCCGTCACTGCTTATCACTCATCTGTAATAGACATTTAGAAGGCTTCAAGTACTTATAGATGTAAAAATGGATTAAAAATACATTTTATAATTTAGGCTCGAGTAAGACACCGCAAAAGTCAGAAATATAGTTTTTGGCACTTCAAAACTACTACATTCTCTGCATTCTGCAAATGCTGATTTGACAAAATGTATACATCTGTATTGCACTTCATTTAAGCTAAATTCTCCACCATGGCGTCATTGCCCCAGCTGCAAAATATGGCAAAAAAAAGTCAATTTAAAGCCTAAGATTCTGCGAAACAATTAGTTTAAGACTCGAAATCGAGGGTAAATATCTACAGCTTACGTTAATACGAGTATTAAAAAGCGCTGACAGCTTATAGAGGCACTTATTCCAATAAAATACAGGTTCGAAAATTAGATCTAAAACGTCTAAACTAACAATTTCTTTCACACGATTAATACCCGTCAACAATCACGGGCGGCGATTAGAGGAATTAGTTTCACGGTAGGTAACGGAGGTAGGACACTGGCAAGAGTACTCGTACTGGCAACTGCTCGTCATAGAACTGGGGTGGCGCGATAACTCCGTGTGGCGCCATTACCTTGGTCTCACCTATGCTCACAGCAACCGACCTGGCACGCCGTATATAAGCGTCAAAGGTCCGGATTCCCAGGTAGCCTGACAAGAGAGATTCTTCAGAGTTTTCTGTTGGAAACTGGCCCTTCCGATTCTAGATTTCAGGGAAAAAAGAAATTAGTACAGCTGGAAGGACGACGTCGATCTAATCGAATGACGGTATACACCACCTGGACCATAGTAGTAGTTGTGATTTTCAATCCGCAGACAGGTTTGATGCAGCTCTCCACGTTACCCTGTCCTGTGCAAGTCTCTTCATCTGAGAATAAGAAAGGTAACCTACGTATTTTTTAATGTGCTTACTGTATTTGTCCCTCGGTACCCCTCTACGATTTTTACTCCACACACTTCCTTCTAATGATAACCTGACGATTCCTTGATCTCAGAATGTGTCCCTTCTCTTAGTCAGGATACGCCAGAAACTTCTCCTCAAATCTGTTGAGCACCTCATCATTAATTACGTGATATACCCATCCAATCTTCATCATTCGTCTGTAGCACCAAATTTCTAAACGCTCTGTCATCTTATTGTCTGAATTTCTCATCGTCCACGTTTCACTCCCATACAATGCTACACTCCAGACAAGCGCTTTCAGAAAGGACTTCCTAACATTAAACTAATCCTGAATGTCAACAAATTTCGCTTCTACAGAAACGTTTTTCTTCCTATAGCAATTCTGCATTTTATATCTTCTTTACTATGGCCATCATAAGTTGTCTCGCTACCCAGAATAACAAAATTCTTATACTATTTTTATGTCTGATTACCTAATTTAATTCCTTCAGCATCACCTGATTTTCTGGCACTACATTCAATTACCCTTGTTTTTCTCTTGTTAATGTTCATCTTATACCACGCCGCGGCGTACTGGGGGCCGTGCTTCGATGCGCGCGGCCGTTCGCCGTCGGGGGTTCGAGTCCTCCCTCGGATTAAAAAAAAAGTTCATATGTTAGTTAAGCTTAAGGGACTTAATTACGGGGTATCAGTCCCTAAACTTACAAATTACTTATGAACTACCTTATACTAAAGACGACACAAGCATCCATTCCCGAGGGGGGATTCGAACCCCCGACCGTAACGGCCGTGCAGACTGTGACTGGCGCGCCGCAGACCGCTCGGACATTGCGGCCGGCCCTCCCTCGGTTATGGGTGTTTGTGTTGTCCTTAAGTTAGTTTAGCTTAGTTTAAGTAGTTTGTAAGCTAGTGATTAATAACCAAGATGTTAAGTCCCATAGATTTACAAACAAACAATCTTATATTCCGTTTTAAGACACTGTCCATTCCGTTTAATTTCTCTTCCAGGTCCTTTGCTGTCTCTGACAGAATTACTGTGCCATCAGCATACCGCAAAGTTTTTATTTTTTCTTCCTGAAATTCTCCAAATTCCAGTTTGCTTTCCTTCAAAGATTGAACAACATTGGGGAAAACATACAACCCTGTCTTACTTCCCAACCACTGCGACACTTTCATGCCCTTCGACTCTAATAACTGATATCTGGTTTTTGTACAAATTGAATATAACTCTTCGCTCCCTATATTTACGCTTTCCAACTTCAGAATTTGAAACGATGTATTCCATCAACATCGTCAAAAACTTTCTCCAAATCTACAAATGCTAAAAACTTAGGTTGCCTTTCCTTAATCTATTTTCTCCTAAATACAAACTGATCTTCCCCGCGGTCGGATTCCACCAGTGTTTCCAATCGCCTGTAAGTAATCCGTGTTAGTATTTTGCAACGACGACTTATTACACTGATAGTTCTGTAATTTACACATTTGTCTGCATTTGCTTTCTTTGGAATTGGAATTATAATTTTCTTCTTGAAGTCGGGGGGGGGGGGGGGTTCTCCTGTCTCGTACATTTTGTACAACCAGGCGGAACAATTTCTGCATGACTGGCTCACCTAACGATATCAGCAGTTCAGCTGGAATTCGTAGCAGATTAACGAATAATGGTGTCGGCGACGTCTGCCAACTGATAGCGTAATCACATTCGCTATCCTCCTTTGTTTTGGACTAAATTTCCTTCGAACTCTTCAAATAAATCTCAGTCCAGCATATGTCTTACCCGCTACCACTTTTGTGTAACTGTTTTACTTCAAATGGATGTTTTATTGCAAGTTACTATTTTCAGTCATTGTCCTGCAACCTAACAAGAGTGGCTCTTTCTGTCTACGTAAACGCAATGCATCAGACGTCTCTATGTAGATCATCATGTGCCACTTATCAAGCGCCAGCCGCGGTGGCCGAGGGGACTGAGGCGCTCCAGTCACGGTCTGCACGGCCACTACGGGTTCGAATCCCCCCTCGGACATGCATATTTGTGCCGTCTTTAGTATAAGGTAGTTGATAAGTAGTTTGTAAGTTTAGGGACTGATGACCCCGTAGTTAAGTACCATAAGCTTAACAAACATTTGAACATTTGAACTTATCAAGCGTAAATGTTGTTTTCAAAAATAATTTAGGTTAAAAGTGGTTTGGATCCGGATAAAACTGGTTTAGGTGATTGGTAAATGAAAATGCTGGGCAACGGGATACAGACAAGGCTAGCGAGCTAATTGTCAAGCACTTCTCAAAAATGCCCTGTGCAAGACCGCTACAAAATGCATTCGTTGTGCCATGTTTGTTAATCTCATTCTAAAATAATAGTATACCAAATGAAACATTGTAATTATGGCCCTTTTAAAAGCTGTTATGACAATTGTGCAACGTGTGTGTGGGGGGCATTTTGGCAAAGATAATTTCAACAGTGGAAAATCTAAGATAGCTCTTTACACTCAATTTGTTATATTACAAATGATGATTTCAATATATTTCTATCACTATTTGGGAGTTGTCAGGCGCTAATGACTTAAGCACAGTAGTATACGATCTCTCTTGATCTTGAAGGTACAGGTCGGTGCTGTTAACGTATGTATATGCGTCTGTTTATAGTTTTTCGGTGTCAATGTGGTAGGCAGCAGTTCTACCCAACGTCGTAAATATGCTGTAATTAACACTAGATTTTTCAAGTTGCAGTCATATTCGGTTTTATTTGAGAATCATACATTTCTTTTGTTTTTATCTTAACGATCGGAGATGGTGAAAGACGTTAAATACTTCGTTAATCGCGTAAAAAAGGGACGAAAGCAAACATTATCCATGCGACGTCAATGAGTCTCACATGGCTAGCCGCTTGGGGCGCTAGTGTCGCCCCAGCTGTCAAACGGTAACAACTTATACAGCAGTGAGTGTCGTGGCTGTGTATATTAGACTGTGGTTCCACTGTGATGACACGCCAGCCTTATTTTGACGCGGACTCGGTCAGAATCTTTTCGTCTCCATAACTTACGCAAAACACGGCCGTAAAACATTTTCGAAACCTGTGTAACAAACCAACATCTGATATTTAGGCATTTAGCTTTGTGCATTTGTGCGACGACTCTTCTTGGAAACTGGAAAGACCTGCCTTTATTTTCCCATCATTAGGAACGCTTCGCTCAAGAGACGTACTTTCAACTATAATGGACGACTTAACCTAATATGGTATACAGATAGAATTAAGTTGCTGTATTCATTTTGCCATCTTCTCTATTAACGTAAGCAGTATTCCAGTTTTCCCCAAAGATTTACTCTAGTCTCTGTCGTAACATCTGCAGATTTAATGGATTTTGTGATCAGGAGATATTCACTATAACGTTCATAACACAATTAACTGACAAAGAAGTTGAACAGAAGTAATAGTCGAAGACTTTGTTTAGTTATTTAAAAAAAGAAAGAGTGAAACATTCGTACAGTATATTATTGTACGAAAACTATCACGGAACTGTTAACTGTGCAACAACAACCACTGTATTTCCGTCTACGTCAGTGTCACGCTGATTTACACTTATGCTCGCAGTATATTTTACTTCGCCACGTGCAGAACACAGCACACATACCAGATGAAACAGTAGCGTTTCCAGCGACGGAAGAAGTTCGTTCGCTCATAGTGCAGACAGTATGTTGTGATTATTTTTGTGCTAGAATACCTGTGTCTTTGGGTGTCTGAGCGTGTGTTGGCACTAACATATTACTGCCACAATAAATCAACATCGTTGATAAGCGAGTCACGTTCAGCGGAAGAAATATGATTTAGGAGAAGTGCAGTTTCCTTGTCCTACACGACAAGTGAGTGAAATATCGCAGTTTGCATAAATTCCTTGCCAGCACTACAAATGCCTCGTGAAATAGTGACTCAGTATTATTTTACTTTTCAAATGTCGTTTAAATCAAATGTTCAAAAGTCTAAGGGACTTAACTACATTGGTCATCAGTTTCTAGGCTTACAAACTACTAAAACTAACTTGAAGTAACTTACGCTAAGAACAACAGATACACCCATGACCGAGGGAGGACACGAACCTCCGACGGCGAACAATTGCCTATTCCGCAGCAAGGCGTCTTAGAACGCTCGGCCACTCCACCGCGGCCAAATGTCGTTTAAAAGCTTTAATATTAGTCTGTGACCTTGTGCTTCAGTGTTCCTTTGACTACAAATTTAACAACATGCTTTGACAAATCACTTTGTATGAGGGGGCTAACACAGCTGCGAGGATACGCTTCAAAAGACGAACTCCGCGTCATAATTATGGTATGAGAACTAGCAAGGTTATCAGCGCCCGTACGTAATGAACCAGAGTGTTAGGTTGCTGGCGGAATCTGTTGCCCTCCTGGACCAGAGGGATCTGGGCGACTACTGATGAAGACGCAGGCTGAGTTAGTTGTAGGTTAGTTTAAGTAGTACATCAACCCCTTACCCACCATGTCTTGCACCTGCAGTGAGAAAAGACCAGTCTAGTGACAAGGGCATGTCTGTTGGGTTTCTCTCGGCAGACAGATAGCCGCAAAGTAAGTTTGCAAAACACTGGCACACTTGTGACACTGCAGGAATTAGTAGATTAGATTATCTTCCCCGTAGTTATTAGTTAAGTGTAATACATAGTAGTCACACTATCATCAAGTGTAAAACACTCGCAACAAAAAATGGGCATAACTCGCTAAAAATAGTAGCATAAACAGGCCCATTAATTTATTCGGCGATGGGTTTATAGATGATTACCAAAATAAATAATTAAGAAAGTACACTAAAACAGTAATAGAACATAGCTAAAAACTTAACAAGGAAACCGTCCAAGACAAGTCGAAACCTAACCTGAAATTCTTTTACACAGGATGAAGACAACGAAAGAAATGCACTGCCAAAGTTTTATCTGCTAAGAGACACAGCAAGTAAATGGTTGGGTTACGCATTTTTGCAGCGCGAAGAACAGCTTATAACAGCGGTTTGTGCAGCTCTACGGCGACTCGCGTAGCGGAATTATCCAGAGTTAAGAGACACGAATTTTAAGCACCCAAAGCAGTGAATGGAAGCGAACAACGACTTCCGTCAATGAGGACTTGTCATTTGTTGAAATGAAATGTGCCTTGCAGTGCCACATTTTATAACAATTCCTGTCGGCCATTTCATAAAGTAATTTTTGAATGTTGTACATTTAACTATTAGGGAAACAGTTCCTTGTTTATTCCATGTAGTCGTCAAAAACATGCGATGTGTCTATTGAATGATGAAACACTTTTCTTGCACAGTGGCGGCTGGTGCTTCATATGACGAAATAGTTTACGGGCAGGCGAGTCCTGATGACACGGTCGGGGAACACTATGTAACATCCGAATGAGTCCTCTTGTTTGGAACGATCAGTCTACATCACTGTATAGCGGAGATAGCCGTCTGAAATGTAAAGTCAGGGGTGCAGAGTCTCTTAACGTTCGTCAAGTCTGAAAATAGTATGGGTCTCTGGAGGGGCCAATACCGATGAAAAACGTTTAATCCAGACGCATCCGTATCTGAAAGACAGTCCTTAGTGCGATTTCCATAAGGCCTCGTTGCTATTTTCCGATTACAAAAAAGCCTTTCTATCGGAGTGTTTGGTGTGCCCTGCTGCACCATGAGCAGCTATCGTAAGATGTACAGTGGCGGCTCAGAAACCTCAGCTCAGAAACTGTGCATGGGACTTGTTCTGAATTCCGCAGTTGTTAGCCGAATCCCTTCATGGTGCACTACGTCTGACATATTTAAAGAAGATGGTCTTTCAGACCCATACATCGTGCACTCATATATATAAATGTATACATAGCTATACACACCGGAAACTCTTCCTGAATAACATAAGTTCTATTAATACCAGGGCCATTGGTAAGTAATGCAACAGTTAGCGTAACTTGTTTATGTACTGGCGTATGTATCGTAAACTGACCTAACGTATGCCACATTTTACACTTTTTTAACAAATTTTAATGTGAAGACGAAAACTAAATATTTTGATTAAATTATGGACCATTCTCTGTGGCATGTTGTACACAATGAAAGAAGAAAGATAATTATCACGTCACGTTTTCTTTGCCTTACCCACCAGCAGTAGGTATCGGTCCCTAAACTTACAAACTACTTTAACTGATCCTAAGAACAGCACAAACATCCATGCCCTAGTGAGGACTCTAACCTCCGACGTGGAATGGCCGCGCGCACTGTAGCAGGACGCCTCAGTGCGCACAGCTATTCTGCCGCGGGAGGCAACTGAGATTAAACTAAGTGCCAAAATTTTCAATAAAGACGGCGGCTGGCAGATTAGCACAGCTTGGGACACGGCCATCGGAAGGCTGAAGCGGGTGCGGCAAGCACCACCACCAGCTAGAGAGAAAGCCACGGCGCTCTCGTGTGACGTCAGGCAGAGTAGGTTGCGCGCGAATAGCTGACTGGTTCGCTGCTTCGGCATAGTGGGCCGTGCCCCAGCAGCTACCCAGTCAGCTATGCGCGTGCAATCTACATTGCCTGACGTCACACCAGAGCGCCGCGACCTTCTCTCTAGGTGGCGTTGCAGGCACGCGACCAAAACGTTAACATGTATGGCTACGTCAAGAGCACCAGTGACGTCACAGGAAGTGCCGCAGCTATAAAAGAACGGCAGCAGCAATGCTACGACACTTCCATCAAAATCATCTTGTGTTGTTGTTCTGGTCTTAAGTCCGGAGACTGGTTTGATTCAGCTCTCCACCTTACTCTATCCTGAGCAAGCCTTTTCATATCATCATAAGAACGGCAACCCACCTCCATTTGAATCTCCCTCTGCGTTTTTTTGTCCCCACACACCTCCCCACAATGGTAAATTTACGATTCCTTGATGTCAAAGAATGTGTCCTACCAAGCGATCCCTTCTTTTAGTGAATTTATGCCGTAACATTCCTTTTCTTCCCAATTCTGTGCAGTACACTTGCGCATAATAATTCGCGATCGGAAGCGCTCACTTTAGTTCGCGGCTCTGCCGCGAACTAGTTCGTTCTTTTAGTTCGTCCGCTCCCAGTGGTGGCTGAGCGGCGTGGTCTGCGCATGCAGGTGGAAGGAGAAATTACCCCACCTAGTTGCTTCATGCGCTTGCTGCTTGAGCCGCTAACGATATCACGCAAACCAAAAGAAACAGTTTGTGGATAATTTCTCGCTTTTAAGTTTAGAGTTATCTCTATATCTTGGCATTATGGATTTTTTTAGTCAGATATTGCAGAGTGCAGAATACTTCAAAGCAAAAATAATGTAGCACTGAACTATGCAATCTAGCAGGCAGACGCTAACCTCGAAATGGCTCTCATCAGCAGAAGGCAAAAACGTGATTTTTAATTCTGGTCGCGACATATCGCGCATATTTTAGTTCGCGAGCTATCAAGCATATTTTAGTTCACGACCTATCGCGCATATATTAGTTCGCGACCAGTAGCTCTCCTTTTAGTTCGCAGATGTAGGTCGCTCTTTTTAGTTCGTCCGCTCGTTTTGGCTTTTGCTACCGCTACTAAAACTACAACTGAGCTGCATCTCAGCTCGAAATGACGGCAACTGGCAAGAAGGAATCACGCGATTCTGCGCGCTATCGCGTCCTCTCGCTGTTACCCGTCAGTCTTCGGAAAAGGAGCGGGGAAATAAGAGGCGAGGGATCTGCGAACTAGTTCGCCTGTGGGAGCGCTCTTCCGAAGTAGTTCGTTCGCGAACTACACAAGACTACTGTGCAGTACCTGTTCATTAGTTACGCCATCTTCCCACCTAATCTTCAGCATTCTTCTGTAGCACCACATTTCAAAAGCCACTGTCCTCTTCCTGTCTGAACTATTTATCGTCTAAGTTTCACTGCCGTGCAAGGCAACACTACACACAAATACCTTCAGAAAAGAAAAATCGTTAGGAAAATTATTGGACCAAAATTTAAAGGGACATGACAGAGTAGTTCTCCAACATCGCAGCGGACATTAGAAAGTCTGTTTTACATCCTTTTTATTTTCAAATTTGTTAAGGTAAAGGTAAAGCAGTCAACAATCCGAAGATTGGTTTGAACACCACAGTGCTTTACTAGGCACGGTCCTGTTTGGAGGTGGTATGCCGTTGCCTTCCTCCGACCTTCGAACTGACTTACCCAGCCATTTATAGGGGGACCCACAGTTTAATGTGGGTTCTGAACCACGGTGCTACTCGGTATTTTTCACAATAATAATACTGCCAGAGGTGAAAGAAGTGGAAAGTGACAGCTAAAAGTCCTAGGACCTGGTGGGGATCGAACCCTCGACCTTTGGACTTGAAGTCTGGCACTCTACCACTGTGCAACCGAGGCGCACTCAAATTTGTTATTGTTTTTAATTTTAACTTGTACAACCATTTGGCTGTCAACATGCCCAGTACGGGTATATAACCCAATTAAAATAAAATAAAATAAAAAATAATTAAAAAAAAGGATTTGAAAGTCGACACTTGAGCATGGCCGATGAGATCTCGGCGACAGCTCGTGGGTTTCAAATCACCCGATGCGGCTGGAAGTCCGAGAGAACTTTATTATCCGTATTAAATTCTATCTTCGTAAAGCCAATGTACCATTACAAGCGCCTGACAAATGCTGCAGAACATTTAGCTGACGTGAAATGTCTTCTTTTACTTGTAGGGGAGAGGAAGGGGAGGAGACGTAAGTACACAGAAGATAGCTTCCTGATTCAAGGAACGACGTGAAAAATACATTTGCCTGGCGCTATCTCCCCCTCGCAGATATTAGGGCGATCTTTCAGCGCCTCTGTCACACACAAAGGGGCGGTAATAGATGGGGTACTCGCGCTGGCTCTAAAAGGCGATATTTCGAGACCTCGCCCTGCACCAGACGTGCCCTAGAGGGGAACGCAGGGCTGTTCCCTCCCCCGCCACGCGCCCTTCAGACGCAGCTTTAGGGCTGTCCACTTAGCGCTCCTCAGGGCCTGCCGACTAATGACCTCAGCGCAGAAGAGCGCTCCCAGAGTTTCTGCCTTCTCTGTCTCACCTCCGGAGAGCGCGCCAAGCTCAAAATAACTCTAGCTCCCTCAGTTGAACACCCTGTGGCTCCAAATATCTACAACTAGTTGAACCCCCGCTGCTTCGCATGCGTAGGCTGGTTGGTCTGCACCAGTTGTTTCTTTTTAATACTGATGAAGAATCCATATCTTAAGTTTCGTAGTTATAGCTTGAAATTTGAGTAACAGCACCATATTTTTGAAAACCAATTTTTGCATCTCGTATTTCACCCCCTTATTGATCGAATTTCCAAAAATACCGAAACACATATCTTTTTAATTTGAACCACGAATCCAAATCCGAAAAATTGTAGTTCTAACTTAAAAATTGCCTAAATAGCAACAGATTTTCGAAAAACATCCCCTATCCAATTTAAGCCCCTTGATGGTTGAATTTCCAAAAATACCGAAACACGTATTTTTTAAAACATAACGAACAACACAAATACCAGTTTTTGCAGCTATAGCTTCAAAATTGTCTTGACAACAAAGTGTTTTCGAAAATAATTTTTGATCCCCTCTTTTACCTCCTTAGTTTTAGAATTTCCAAAAAATACCGAAACTCGCGTCTTTCTAATCCTGATCAAGAGTCCATATTCTAAGTTTCGTAGTTATAGCTTGAAATTTGAGTTAACAGCAACATATTTTTGAAAATCAATTTTTTGTGTCACCTATTTTACCCCCTTATTTGTCGAATTTCCAAAAATTCCGAAACACATATCTTTTTAATTTGAACCACGAATCCAAATCCGAAAAATTGTAGTTCTAACTTAAAAATTGCCTAAATAGCAACAGATTTTCGAAAAACATCCCCTATCCAATTTAAGCCCCTTGATGGTTGAATTTCCAAAAATACCGAAACACGTATTTTTTAAAACATAACGAACAACACAAATACCAGTTTTTGCAGCTATAGCTTCAAAATTGTCTTGACAACAAAGTGTTTTCGAAAATAATTTTTGATCCCCTCTTTTACCTCCTTAGTTTTAGAATTTCCAAAAAATACCGAAACTCGCGTCTTTCTAATCCTGATCAAGAGTCCATATTCTAAGTTTCGTAGTTATAGCTTGAAATTTGAGTTAACAGCAACATATTTTTGAAAATCAATTTTTTGTGTCACCTATTTTACCCCCTTATTTGTCGAATTTCCAAAAATTCCGAAACACGTGTCTTTTAAATTCGAACCCTGAATTAAAATCCGAAATTTTGTAGTTCTAGCTTCAAAATTGCGTAAATAGCTAGGTATTTTCAAAAAACATTTCATCCCCTATTTCACCCCCTTACAGACGGAATATAGAAAAATCGCTTCTTAAATGACGCCTACAGAGTAAGATCAACACCCTCCACAAATTTCAAGTTTTTATCTTCAGTGGTTTGGGCTGGGCGATGATGAGTCAGTCAGTCAGTCAGTCAGTCAATCAGTCAGTCAGTCAATCGGACACTTCCTTTTATATATAGAGATAATAAAAATGAATTGCCGCATGTACGAAAGCGGCCGCGCTCAACCGCGGCACTGTGCCCCAGCGCGCTAACATTTAAGTCAGTCGAGCTAAGTGCCTCATCGAGTGCTTGTATCGCGTATAATGTAATATAAAATTGATAAACTTTGTTAATTTCTACTATACAGTTGTGGCTTTCTGTATAAGAAAAAAAAAAGTCACTGGCATCCCGAAATTTCGTGCGACGTGCCACATTACACAACTATTTCAGAAACAACGGATCTACGACCTGAGTGTCCCTATTGCGCAGGAGACAACAGCAATGAAAGAAGGTACCATGTTAGTACACTAAAACTCTCTTTTCATACCCTGACGAAGTACGAAGCAATACAGCAACTCACTTGCGCTGCTTCTTCTATCACAAATAGAAACATTGGTACGAAGTGTCTTCACAACAGGACCAAGGGTGGAAAGAAGGGAAAAGTACCCACATTCCAATACGCTGCTGGCCATTAAAATTGCTACACCAAGAAGAAATGCAGATGATAAACGGGTATTCATTGGACAAATATATTTTACGAAAACTGACATGTCATTTCATTTTCACGCAATTTGGGTGCATAGATCCTGAAAAATCAGTACCCAAAGCAACCACCTCTGGCCGTAGTAAAGGCTTTGATACACCTGGGCATTGAGTCAAACAGAGCTTGGATAGCGTGTACAGGTACAGATGCCCATGCAGTTTCAACACTATAGCACAGTTCATCAAGAGTAGTGACTGGCGTATTGCGACGAGCCAGGTGCTACAATAATAAAAATGAATTGCCGCATGTATGAAAGCGGTTTTCAGTTGGTAAGATATCTGGAGAATGTACTGGCCAGGGCAGCAGTCGAACATTTTCAGTATCCAGAAAGGCCCGTACAGGACCTGCAACATGCGGTCGTGCATTGTCTTGCTGAAATGTTGGGTTTCGCAGGGATCGAATTAAGGGTAGAGCTATGGGTCGTAACACATCTGAAATGTAACGGCCATTGTTCAAAGTACCGTCGATGCGAACAATAGGTGACCGAGACGTGTAACCAATGGCACCCCATACCATCACGCAGGGTGATACGCCAGTATGGCAATGACGAATACACGTTTCCAAATATGCGTTCACCGCGATGTCGCCAAACACGAATGCCGCCACCATGATGCTCTAAAAAGAACCTGGATTCATCCGAAAAAATGACGTTTTGCCATTCGTGCACCCACGTTCGTCATTGCGTACACCATCGCAGGCGCTCCTGTCTGTGATGCAGCTATAGTCCAAGCTGATAGTCCATGCTTCTGCAAACGTCGTCGAACTGTTCGTGCAGATGACTGTTGTCTTGCAAACGTCCCCATTTTTTGACTCAGGGATTGAGACGTGGCTGCACGATCCGTTAAGCAACGTGGATAAGATGCCTGTCATCTCGATTTCTAGTGATACGAGGCTGTTGGGATCTAGCACGGCGTTCCGTATTGTCCTCATGAACACACCGATTCCATGTTCTGCTAACAGTCATTGGATCGCGATCATCGCGACCATCAATGTTGTGATACGATAAACCGGAATCATGATGGTACGCATTTCTTCTCCTTAAACGAGGCATGGCAACAACGTTTCACCAGGCAACGTCGGTGTATGAGAAATCGGTTGGAAACTTTCCTCGCGTCAGCACGCTGTAGGTGTCGCCACCGGCGCCATCTTGTGTTTAGCAATTTTACTAGCCAGGAATGTAATTAACTTTTTTGAATTTTAAAGACATTTCCCCATCTTTTTCACTTTTATCCCGCCGTAAGCTGTCTACCCGATTTCGTCGCAATTGTTAGATATATCGACATCGCGAAAACAGCGTGCTACTGATACTGTCATTTAGTGCCGTGTGCTTCCCATTACCTTGGAGACACCTTGTGTTAGCTATCCGCGATGAAATCGTGATGTTGACCGCTTCAACGTACTCCGCAACAGCGACGTTTGGGATAATGTTACCGCTGCATTTCCACTGACAGATTCGTGCGCTGAAAAATCGGTATGTAGCTTAATCGATACCTTGCTCCGACTGTAGAGTAACACATGGCTTTGACGACTAATCTACATATTGAAGTAATGTGTGAATCACTATATTTCATTCTTGTCCTACAGCAAGTCTATTGTGTCGCCTAGCAGCTACATTCCGTGACTAATGGTTTATAAAAACTTCTGTCGTACATGTGCTTTATTTAGAATATACACTCCTGGAAACTGAAAAAAGAACACCGTGAATTCGGCAATCCAGCAGACCGAAATTTTATTGACACATTCTCGAGGATGTGTACAACACACAAACACGCAGTCAGAACCATACGCACGTGAGTACAGTCACCAGAGCGTCCACAATGTCGACGCCAGTATACCCTCCTTTTGCAGTAATGCAGGGTGAAACTTTCTCATGAAGATGATCGTAGAGATGACGAATGGAGTCTTACGGTATGGCCTGCCATGCAGTTTCCATCTGATGTCTCAGATGGACCAGATCTCGTGTCGGTCGTGTAGACCGCGTCAAGTCGACATGCTCAATGGGGGACAGATTTGGGGATAATGATGGGCAGGATAGTTGACGTACACCTAGACGAGCACTTGCATTGTCCTGTTGGAAAAGCACATCACCTTGTTGGTGGATGAACGGTAGCAAGACGGGTTGAATTATGGTTTCAATATACCGCGTACTGTCCAATTTTCCCCACAACGAACACCGGAGGAAAACAGCCACTGTAGGATATGGCTCCCCACACCATGACACCAGGTGTCGGCACCATTAGCCTCTGTCGCGTACACTCCAGAGTTTTGTACTGCCCTGCACGACACCACACACGCCTACGACCATCATTTGAACTAAGGCAGCAGCGACTCTATTCGCTGAAGACGAAACGTCTCTATTCGTATCTTCATTAGCGCCTACCATGACCCCAATGGAGGCGGGATGAACGATGTTGGAGCGTCAGCGGAAGACACACTAACGACACACATGATCTTGTATCATTGTGAGGGGAGTGATATTCTATAATCGCCACTCTCCTTTGCTGATCGTCTAGAGAACATTAAACAGCTCACGGTACACTGAAACCATCATTTAACCCATCTTGCTACCCACTCATGCACCAACAAGGTGATACGCTTTTCGAACAGGACAATGCAGATCCACATCTATGACGTACCACCCAACGTGCTCTTCAAGGTGTTTGTGAACTACCCTGGCCTGCACGATTCCCAAATCTCTACCCAACTGAGCATGTTTGGGACCGCATGAAACATCATGTTGGGCGGTCTGCATGAGCTGCACGAAATCTGGCCCAATTGAGGCATAAGGTGCAAATCGCATGGCAGGCAGTTCCTCATAACCACATTCGAAACCTCTACGATCGTTTCCATGAATGAATTACAGGTTGCATTGCTGCAAAAGGAGGGTATACAAGGTATTAACGCCAACATTGCGGACGCTCTGCTGCCTGTGTGGTCGTGTGTTGTATGCAACCTCAAGAATGTGTCAATAAAATTTCACTCTGCTGGGTCGACGAATTCATGATGTTCTTTTTCATTTTAGAGGAGTGTATGTTGTAATATTTCTGGTCTACAGCCATCATATTAAGATTTGAGTATTGCTTCGGTACATCGGGTTAGAGCCAGTAGGCGACAGATGGTAGGAGCTGGTGAGAACTACCACAGTTGCTACCAATAGGTCGGGTTCCCATGAGAAAGAGTGCTAGCGAGTTTCTCCGAATTGTGGGGAAGTCCTCGAGCGGCAGGCACAGAACGCCGATTGGCTGTAGTACTGGCGGTCACGCGCCAGAACGCGATCATATTTTTATTAATACTTAATAAAGAAATTATTTATTCCACGTCAAATTCAAGTTAGGAAACCTCTCAAAGCCAAGCTATGCCCTGACTAGATAACATATATGTGCTTCGAATACATAGAAAGAAAGATCCTGTAGCATTTAGCTACACTATAGCGGGTCAGCAACTGGAAGCAGTTAATTCCATAAATTATCTAGGAGTAGGGATTGGGAGTGATTTGAAGTGCAACGACCATATAAAATCAATCGTCGGTGAAGCAGATGCCAGACTTAGATTCATTGGAAGAATCCTAGGGAAATCCAGTCCGAAAACAAAGGAAGTAAGTTACAGCTTGAATACTGCTCACCAGTGTGGGATTCGTACCAGGTGGGGTTGATAGAGGAAGTGGAAAAGATCCAACGGAGAGCAGCGCGCTTCGTTACAGGATCATTTGGTAATCGTGAAAGCGTTACGGTGATGATCGATAAACTCCAGTAGAAGACTCTGCAGGAGAGACGCTCTGTCGCTCGGTACGGGCTTTTGTCGATGTTTCGAGAACATACCTTTACTGAGAAGTCTAGCAGTATATTGCTCCCTCCTACGTATATCTCGCGAAGAGAGAATAAATAAGAATAAAATTAGAGAGATAAGAGCCCACACAGAGGCAAACGGACAATCTTTCTTTCCGCAAACAATACGAGACTGAAATAGGAGGGAGAACCGATAGTGGTACTCAAGGTACCCTCTGCCACACACCATCAGGTGGCTTGCGGAGTATGCGTGTAGATGTAGATGTATTGCAAAATTAATAAACAAAACAATTAATATAGGACGGACGATGCACGGAGCCATGTTCTCGCGTCAAATTGCGGAAGGAAGGCAGCCTTGCACACGTCAGTCCAGAATATGCAGTCGGAGGAGAAACAAGTAGCTCTCGTATATGTAGGTGGTATGGGACATAGATTTATCATTTTAGAACAATGCGAATTGACGTAATATTGAATTTCCAGTTAAGATAATGCGTGTCAAGCGTATATTATTATGCTGTTTGCTAGTTTTCTGCATTCATTAAATTAGCTGGCATCCCAGAATGTTCAGTATTATTCCGTAGTTAGACGAGTTCTTCCAACTGCGCTACCATCTGCGTGGGGTCGACAGCTATAGAAGACGTCAGGTTGGTGGAATTTAGAGTTTCTACTCTTCACACAGTGCAGTGGGGAGTTACTACAACCCTCGCGTACATTGTCATTGTGGTACAAACGCAAACTGCTGTGCGTCATCCATGGCAACATGGAGGAGGAAAGAAAATTATGTAGAACTTGTTAACACCCCCCCTCTATAGAATTTTTTATTGTTGTAATGTTTCGACCGGCTATCCCGGCTTTCATTGTCTGTAGCTTCCCACAGTGTTCCCTTCTTTAAATTAAATCTTTACTATGTGAAGAAACACCTGTTGTAAGTAATGTTGTCCAGTCGCCTGGGACAGGAGATGTGCAAGTGAGTTATCTGGTGGCCGCGGTGGAGTAGCCGAGCGGTCCAAAGAACCTCGTTGCAGAGCGCGCGGTTGCTCGCCGTGGAGGTTCGAGTCCTCCCTGGGGCATGGGTGTGTGTGTTGTCCTTAGGTTAGTTTAGTTTAAGTAGTTTGTAAGCTACGGACTGATGACCACGCAGTTTGGTCCGATAGATTTACAGACATTTGAATATTTTGAGTTATCTGTTAGGAAACAATGTGCCGCGCGGGAGTGGCCGCGTGGTCTAAGGCATCATGCTACGGACGGGGCAGTCGCTCCCGCCGGAGGTTCAGGTCCTCCATCGGTCCTGGGTGTGTCTGTTGTCCTCAGTGTAAGTTAGTTTATGTGATTTGTAACTCTAGGGGCTGAGACCGTAGCAGTTTCGTCCAGTAGGCTTACAAACATTTTTGAAACAATGTTAGTCAATGCTTCTTTGAAAGTTAATTCTTCCATCTTTTATTAATTCCGTCTTAAGAGTAGAGAATGAAGTTACAGTTACGTTCATCAGTATGCTCTGGCTATAAGGTGATTTAAACAGGTGACAGACATAAACAGTACACGACCGTTGCTTCAAACTTCACTCTCTGATTTACAGTTTTCTGCTCGAAATTATAAGCCTATGTTGGAATACGCTGGCGAAAGGCAGGTTATAGACATATATATTAAATAAGGTGGCTTTTGATGTTGGACTGGTTTAAAGCTAAAGTGATTTTGAATGTGAAAACATGGTTTTAATGAGATGTCGACATTGATCTCTTCAATTTTCTCGTAATAACTTCACCGAAATTTCGCATCTGACTTTGAGGAGCACTGAAGCAGTATGAGGTGTGTAGGAATTGTGTTTCTTGCTACTGTAATTACTTTAAGCAAAGGTTTTTGTCACTGGGGGGTGACAGTAAATGCAATGATCCACTGGCAACATTTAATTATGTTTAATTTCCCTCGAATGCTACAGATATAATGTTACTTTGTTTCTCCCAATTAAAATGTAAGTTGTAAAAGAATGCAAACTTTTGCATGAGGCACTGCTTTTTTAATGACAGTGTTATTTTCTGCACTTTCTAGCGTTCGAAGATAAGACTCTTGGTGTAAAAACCAAGAAGCAAGCATAACACACCATTGGCGTTTCGAAACTGTAAGGAACCACGCGAAGGAACCACGCCAACTGCGCCTGCACGTATGCAACCTACTACACACTAACGCTCTGTCAGAAGTATTGCGCTAAGTAATATAACGAGAAGATAATGAGTTAACACGGATGTGTACGATTATCCCGTAAGCCGATTAGGCAGTAAGATTCGCTAAGCATTACAATATCCTAAAGTAAACAGTGCTATATTACGGCATCCGGCCAAGAAGCGCGAAGTGTTTTCAATTGAAAGACAAGTGTTTGCATCTCATTCACTGAATCAGTAGAGCGGATGCCATGATTAATATGAACTTCGGAATGTAACAAGTACAGTTTGATCTCTCTGCTTTCAATGGAAAGCAATAAATGGTTCGTCTACACACAAACATAGTGAAAAACACAAAGTGAAAAAATTCCGATATAGCATTCTAAAACACATTTTACGCGACAGTGAATCAGAAGGCAATATCGGAAAAAGGAGCAGACAATCTGATGAATCTGAAATAAAAGTTTTAAAACAACTTTGCACTTTAGCTCGATGTGATTATAATTTTCACAATGTCCTCTGTACTTTCCAGCGAAAACAGAACGACAAGACTATACAAGATGTTCGGAAATTCCCGTTATATACTTCGAGGACTTGTAAAGCGGAGTCATCACATAATCTGATAAGGTTGGTAACACTGCGCCCGCGGGAACGTTTTGAGTATTTCCTCCAGTATATAATTACAAAATCGTTGTTTTTAAGCCATATTTAATCGTTTCCAGTTGGTATAAATATAACATAAGTGTTGTTACATTAGTGGAAGTGTTAGTGTAGTGTTAAATAAGGAAAATCGGTGTAAAAAGTTTATTTTTCTTCACGCGCCTATAGCACGTATTTGTAGGCCTCATTTTACCCCCGAGAATCGTTGTAAACAGTGACTAAAACTTATATCTAATTACCCATTCCTCTATTTTTCACTCGCTGCATATAGTAGCTAAGATTTATAAAGTTTATCAGACGTAAATTTCGTGACTTAGCAAAAGTGTGTATAGTAATCCGTGTTTATAGGTCTAAATTTTGTTTTCGTGAGCTAGTTTCTTTATATCCAGTGTCCAGTGCCCTTTCAGTTAATTATATTTACGTGAACAGATTTTAGTGTCTCTTGGTGTAACTTTCACGTTTTAGTCAGTACCTAATCAAGTTTTTACGATTTCTATTTTTCCCATGGGTGAGAAGTGCGTGACATGCCGTAGGATCGTTAGTTCAGGGGTGTGGTGTGATAGTTGTAGTGGTTTCTTTCATTGGGGCGAATGTATTGGCGTGGGAAATGGGGATATAAATGAGGCTCACCAGTGGTTTTGTAGGATCTGCAATAGAGTTAGGAAAATAATTGAACAGGAGGGGAAAATTGCAGCTCTTCAAGCTGAATTAGATAAGGCAAGGGAGACTCTGAGCAGGTTAAGGAGGGAGAAGGGTGAACAGCGGTGGGAAGTGGCAACAGGTAAGAGGGGGAACAGGCTTAGAACAGTTTCAGATAGCTTTGTCATTAACGTGAAAAATAGATTTGACCTGTTGCCTCAGTCAGAAACGGATGAGCCTCATGTAGCTGAAGCTGTAGAAAGGACACAACAGACTTTCAAGAAGGACTTGAAAAAGGTAGGGAAAACTGTGAAAGGAAAGAAAGTCTTGTTGTTAGGTAGTTCCCATGGTAGAGGTGTTGGCCAACTACTGCAGGAAGAGCTAGGACCAGAGTACCAGGTAACAAACGTTTTCAAACAAATGCGGGTTTGGGTCAGGTAACGGAGGATATAGGTTCTTTGTGTAAAGATTTCACAATGAAAGACACCGTGGTTATAGTGGCTGGTCCGGGAAACAGCATTGACAGAAACTGCGAATATTCTATAGAGTGTGACCTGGTGAAGATATCATCGGCAACGAAGCACATTAGTGTGGGGTTTGTATCAGTCTTGAGTCGCCATGATCGGCCTCATTTGAACTCTTCTGTCAGGAGAGTAAACTTGCAGTTGGAACGGCTGCTCATGTCAGATAATGAGTCCTATATTGGTTTGATTCCTGTGGATGATACCTGTAGGTGGGAATACACTAGGCATTGCCTTCACATCAACAGGAAAGGGAAGGCCTCTGCTAGCCTGTTACTCGCAGCACGTTTATTGACTATTAATTCTGCGGAAGACTACATCCAGTTTGGAGATTCGAATCCAATGTGCGATGCTATGGTTAGATGTTAAGCGAATTTCCGCGCTGAGTCCAAGTGTTCTAAGGCGCCTTGCTGAGGACCGCGCGTTATCTAGCCGTATGAGGTTCGAGTCCTCCATCGGGCATGGGTGTGTGGTGCCTATAGTATAAATTACCTTAAGTAGTTTGTAAGCAGAGGGACTGATGATGAAACACGAAAATATTTAAGTTGGTAGTAGGTTGCTACTACTTGCCAAAGATATACAGGGGTGTAATAATATCATTGGCTCGTGTAGCAGAGGTCATTGCCTGGCCGCAGACGAACATTCCAGTTTTCTGGCGTCATACAGAGAAGTCGTCTGATCCGCAGTGATGGCAGACACAGACTCCAATTTTGAAATAGTGAACAGTGAAATGGTCTGATCCGTGGGAACGGCAGATGCTGATTATATTACCTGTTTCAGCTATGAACGCAAAGAAATTTTGTGATTTTGGAGTGATTTTGGCTAGGGAAAGAATCACTTACGGTACCGTGTATGTATTGTTGTGAGGTATTTTATATAAGTAAATTAGAATTGAAAGTGTAAAAAGTTTTGACTAAATGAAGTAGTAAAATAACCTTCAGCTTTATTATTGTAGTTAGAAAGTATCATTTTACTCCACTTTGATTTACAAGTGTGAAATCTGTGTAATTGCATGTGTTTCAAGTTTGCATAGCAAGAAGTGCAATTTTGAGCTGCAGAAAGCATATTAGAATTTGATTAGTAAGAAAGCAGGAAATTATTTTTTGTACCATTATAGTCAGCAGTCAGTGTTGAAAAACTTATGTTTATTTTATGAATGAGATTAATTTCAAGTTAGTCAGATCGGTTAATAAAAAAATCAATGTCAGATGCGTTAATCAAAAATAAATTGGTAATGCTGAAGTTTCCAAAAATATCTCTAATGTAATCATCGACATAAATGTGCAGTGACAATATTCACATCAGTGTGGTCTTTGAGAGTAAAAGATCATCTTTAAATTAAACAGAATCCTCTGCCGATTCTCCGTGACCTGTAGAAAGCTGAATTTTCCGTCTAGGCGTTTACCTTACTTAACCTTGAGATAAGTTTCATCATTATTAGTCCTGTATTTGACAACACACAAGTTTCAATGACCAACTTAGTTAAGTCATTTAGTTTTACAAACGTCTGAACATTTGCACAGCGAACTCTTATCAACTTCATTGTATGAGGTGTAGGGGATCTAACAAATGGTGGCAGATGAATATCAATATTAAAAATGCCTGAACGAAGCAACGACGATAACAACGTAGAATAATGCCTCGTTTTTACTCTCCATAGTGCGGGAATACAGCACAGGCTGCGAGCACATGGGGTGCATGTCGTTGACTGTCTTGCACATACGCAGTGTGGCATAGAGTCTACGGAAGTTTGAGTCGGTCCTGCAAACCGGATACTGTACTGGTCAACGCCACCACTCCGATAGCTGGAAATACGGGTTCGACTCCCGGGCTGGCACAAATTTCATCTACCACCAATTGGTAGAACCTCATGCAGTCAAGTTGCAAAAAAAAAAAAAACATTGAGAATTACTTCGATAAAATTTTATGCAATCATTGTGATCTGAACCTCTCTTGTTACTCCATGTTTGCGTTACAAATGTGGGTCTGTGGATCCGCCTTCATGCAAAACGTTTATTTACGGTGGCTGCTGTTGCTTCCGATGACTGGGGGATCACTTCTTTCAGTGCCGGATCTTGATAATGTTGCCGCATCCCGTGCCCCCGCCCCCACTCGGCTTACAATCTGGTGCACCTGTACAAGGGACGCCAGGAGAAAACGTCCTGGTTTGACCCCTCCCCCCCACATTTAGATATATTTTCCTTACAAGATGTGCAGAATGTCCTACCTCGGCTTGTTTGCGTTTGCTTCAACTCAGAGCTGAAGCGTCGGCCTACCAAGTATCTTTATTTCACACTTTTGTTCCAAGCTTAAAGCTGAATAATTTGTTTGTAAAAGATACTGGACATTGTTCATTTTTATTTGATAATAAACACCGAGAACATATGAATATACACATGAACACAAACACAGTAAGTAAATGATTACACTGTTAAGTGACTGCAACAAAATGAATTTGTCACAATGAAGAAACAAGCAACTTTCAGGTCACGTGACTGTAACAGCAGCCCCTCCTAATGTTACGCATTCGCAAAGGCTGCTCTCCCCTACGTCTTTTCAAACAGTTAAATATTTCTTACAACAAAGAGTATAAATGTCATTTACCATCAAACTCGCGACACATTTGCGAAAACGTTCAAAGTTTTTTGACAAGTAACAATACAAAAGTCATTGTTGTTCTCGTATCTGTTAAAAAGAAGACTGGGTTTAAAAAAATTGCTTGCAGTCGGTCTTGAACCCATTACTTTCCACAGCACAGCGCGATGCTGCTAACCACACTGCTATTATTGGTGGGTGGAGAGTGGTGAATTCATTATTCAAGATCGGATCTTCTGAAAGCTTTTACAGTTGATTATATTTTACCATATATGACGTGTTTTTGATGAAATTCCAATGCGTAAAAACAAATATGAAGGGCGGATGTTGCCTTCATGGACTATTTGCACATGCGCAAGGCGAGTTGGGCAGTCTTCTTGTTTCGGGACGATTCGTGCTTAACCAACACCAACTAGAGGTGCTGGTAGCCTAACCGCCAGAGCTTGAGTAGCCAGGAGCTGGTGTCTCTTCCAGCTCCAACGCCAGTGTTAAAATCGTCGTTTCCCCTGGCCTCTCCCTGCAGCGGGAGCGCCAATATGCTGCCTTCAGGGGGTTCATAAGAGAATTGAAACTTCAGCCGCACATGCGCACTGCAACGCTACGGCCACTGCCTCATTATACGTCACCGACCAGACATGACGCCACTATTCACCAACAGACCAAGAAGTAACACTAAACCCAACACACAAATACATGTACCCCCCTAACCATAGCACACAACACCAAGCACGATTAAGATAACCTAGAGCATGAAATGACAAACCTGCTACAAAACTCCACCCTTCCTCCTCACCTCTCCCCCCTCATTGAAGATGATAACGGACAGTAATTCAACCTCTAAAACCATGAATAACAACCTACATATTGCCCATGTTGTTACGGGACACTTGTATCAACAAAAGTCTCAATGAAGATCTTAATCTCAGCAGTCCTTATAAGCTCTAAGATAAAGTTCCAAAATCAATCCAGTTGCAACTACCTATATGGGGCCAGCTTTACTTACATACTAGAGCGTAATATTTATTATTATGAAATAAAACATAAAAATTATGGTAACAAACACAATTATAAACAATGATTGTAATCTTGTATATATTGTAAATAATTTTATTATTTATTGTAATCATAATAACAATTTAATTGCAAATGTAATGCTTAAAACATATAATAAAGAAACAAACCCCAGAACTTTTGGCCGCAAAGAGCATGCGAGTTCTCATCTGACCCACCCTTTCCCCTCAGGGTTGGGATTTTTTTTTTTTTTTAACCTGAGTGTCTACGCCTGTTATACGTGCTGTCACCGCGACGTAAAACGTTTCTCATGCGATAAAAATACTTTGAATGTGCATATAAAGTGACCTGTTAAAAGAACGAAACTAATTATGATGTTTTAAAAACACTTTTTATTTTATATATTTACTTTTTTCACGACGACCTTTTTTCCGGATGTTCCTGAACCAGTGAATACATAATACACGCCGACACTGTTTATTTACATACCGATACTAGTGCAAAACATTTACTTACATACCCTTTACCGCCGAAACTAGTACGGACATGTAAATAAATGTTTTGTATCAACGAGGATCCACAAACGCACAACATTTTACGCATTCATTGATTAAGAGATCACAGCGTTCGCAGGAGTTGGCTCGCAGTGCTCCCCCTATCGCGTGCTCCTTCATTGCCTGCTCGTTCGCTCACGCTGGCTTTCACTCGCCACGACGTAAAGGGGTCTTTAGCACAAAAGCGGTCAGGACCCTGGGGCCGTGCCGTTGACAGGGGTGTGAGTCAGGCGGCCCCCTAAGACGGCTTCCTCTTACTGCCCACCCTCTCTGCAGAAGCTGAGACGGATGGGGAGCTCTCCTGTGGCCGACACACAACAAACTGCCATCGCAAGCCATTCCGCCTCGCTTCGCCACTCCACAGGTCGAAACCGACAACTCCTCCACAGCGACTGGCGAAATAATTCACTGCACAGGGAGCACAAGAAGCGTCGTTCACATAGCTTGCAGAAACTCTAGAGAAATTACGGCAGTGTCGCGTTAGGCGTATTAAAATAGAAAAGAAATCTGTAGTTTATTCATCGCAAGTATATAACAGATGTAAGTAAACACAAACGTGCAGCCGTTGCACAAATACACTGCTGGTGTCACCCTCTTGGAAGTAGGTCGCACATAGGGTGGCAATCGCAGTAAGCAGTTCATTGTCACGGATGAAGAGATATTCAGTTAACCCCAACAAGTGAGGGTAATGATGAAAAACTGAAAAAAAAACACGACTTACATGCTGACCATGACTATCTGTTCTAAAATTCTCTGTAACGGCGAGACGTCACGATTTTGGTGTCCAGGAGAGATGTTTAATAATTTTCTGTTTCTGTACAAAGCACATCAGAACCTTTTTGGCTGTATTTGTGGTATACTCGTACGAACATTATCATCTTGGAATTTGGCAGTTTTTATTAGTTTTGTTTCTCCCTTTTTACAGCGTGGATGGTAGTGATTAGCAAGGCTGTGGACATAGCTCCGTAACTGAAGAAAATGATCAGTCTGCAAAGGATTTATTGACAGAATAAATCAATACTTTGACAGATGCTTGTTACAAACGTCATGTACTACACTACTGGCCATTGAAATTGCTACACCAAGAAGAAATGCAGATGATAAACGGATATTCATTGGACAAATAT
This sequence comes from Locusta migratoria, assembly GCA_026315105.1. Lineage (NCBI taxonomy): Eukaryota > Metazoa > Arthropoda > Insecta > Orthoptera > Acrididae > Locusta > Locusta migratoria. The sequence continues at coordinate 212,134,695 of CM048744.1, read as the reverse complement.
ATTATACTAGAACTGACGTGTGATTACATTTTCAAGCAATTTGGGTGCATAAATCCTGAGAAATCAGTACCCAGAATAACCACCTCTGGCCGTATTAACGGCCTTAATACGCCTGGGCATTGAGGCAAACAGAGCTTGGATGGCGTGTACAGTTTCAGATGCCCATGCAGCTTCAACATGATACCACAGTTGATCAAGGGTAGTGAGTGGCGTATTGTGACGAGCCAGTTGCTTGGCCACCATTGACCAGACGTTTTCAATTGCAGATGGATATGAAAAATGTGCTGACCAGGGCAACAGTCGTACATTTTCCGTATCCAGAAAAGCCCGTACAGAACCTGCAACAAGTGCTCGTGCATTATCCTGCTGAAATGTAGGCTTTCGCAGGAATCGAACTAAGAGTAGAGCCACGGGTCGTAACATCTGACATGTAACGGTCACTGTTTAAAGTGCCGTCGATGCGAACAAAAGGTGACCTAGACGTGTAACCAATGGCACCCCATACCCTCACGCCGCGTGATACGCCAGTATGGCGATGACGAATACATGCTTCCAACGTGCGTTCGCCGCGATGTCGCCAAGCATGGATGCGACCATCATGATGCTGTAAACAGAAGCTTGATTCATCCGAAAAAAATGACGGTTAGCCATTCGTGCACCCAGGTTCGTCGTTGCGTACACCATCGCAGAACTGTTCGTGCAAATGGTTGTTGTCTTGCAAACGTCCCCATCTGTTGACTCAGGGATCGAGACGTGGCTGCATGATTTGTTACAGCCATGCGGATAAGATGCCTGTCATCTCGACTGCTAGTGATACGAGGCCGTTGGGGTCCAGCACAGCGTTCCGTAATGCCCTCCTGAACCCACCGATTCCATAATCTGCTAACACGACCAACGCCAGCAGCAATACCGCGATACGATAGACCGCAATCGCGATAGGCTACAATCCGATCTTTATCAAAGTCGGAAACGTGGTGGTTCACATTTCTGCTCTTTACACGAGGCATCACAACAACGTTTCACCAGGCAACGCCGGTCAACTGCTGTTTGTGTATGAGAAATCGGTTGGAAATTTTCCTCGTGTCAGCACGTTATAGGTGTCGCCACCGGCGCCAACCTTGTGTGAATGCTGTGAAAAGCTAATCATTTGCATATCACAGCATCTTATTCCTGTCGGTTAAATTTCGCCTCTCTAGCGCGTCATCGTCGTGGTGTAGCAATTTTAATGGCCAGGAGTGTATCACATAGGCAATAGAAGATGGTTCTGCTATTTCCTAAGTAACTGCTGGCTCTCCTCTGATGAACTTCTGGACCTGTAGTATTCCTGCGGTTGCTTCGTACTGACTGGGACTCTCGTAATGTCTTTCATTGCTGTGGTACGCGGGCATACCTATGCGAGCCCCATTCTTCTCATTGGCGGTCGCGCGAAGCATGCAATGAGGTACCGAGACTGTGGGCGCCCCCGGCGGACCGAAGTACCATACAGCGATTTATCGCTTCTTCTTGAAGTGACGCGTCGACTATGTAGACCACCTACGTTGTGCCGAATAGGGACGCAACAATAATTTTGTTATTTGCTATCGTAAGTTGTCGGTACATAAAACTGATCGTCAGTAGGAAGCAACATAAACGTTGAGTAATCCCACTGTATCACATACTACAAATCATCATGTGCCCAGCTTTATTGATCCCCTGACACCACTTCTTTAACAGTTTTGCGTTGGCTTTTATTACTTTTTCCCCTCACAGTGTTGCCAAATGGCAACGTAATCTGTATCTTTTCCTCTAGGTGCAAGCATTGTTTCAGAGATTGTAAACAACACTGCACGAATATCACAATAATGCAATTCCTTGAGACATATATTGTTTCATTATACCAGAGGTATTGTATATAAGAAGATATGCAACACCTTTGGTAGAATGAGACAATGTATGTCTCAAGGAATTGCATTATTGTTGATATTTATATCACCTTTGCTGAAGAACAAAGCGGGATTGTTCCCATTTGCTGAGATACTAGTCCAATACAGGAGAGCCTTGGCAATGTGATACGTATTTCTCAGGGAACATTGAGGCAGAATTTTTATTGAAACATTATTACTCAAGTGAGTGTTGAGTTTAACAGTCTCTTTTGCCGTGGTAGTTGTATGTTGTCGGGTCGCAGCCGTTGTTAATGCTCGTCGCTCCTTGTCAGTGAACTTGGTGTTTCACCCACTGTTCCTCTTCGCCAATTATGTTTTAGTTCGTTTTCTATACACTGTCATCATCCAGGGCACTGTCGCTAGTGAAACAAACAGTGCATCTGTTTACGTCATAGATGCTTCAACTAACTGCAAAGCGGCGATTTAACATCTTTGGAAGTCTGACAGATCATGAATTTTACCGAATATTTGTGTTGATCGTCACAGAACAGAACGTATAATACACTGCAAGGTCACTCGTGCATCAATAGTGTTCTGAGGTTGCGTCTTGGTGTTCACACGTACTCAGTGGCGCCAGTTGCACCGTAACTTGACCCACTCAACCAGTTGAAGACGTATATATTAAATGTTTATTTTTTATGAGATAACTTTTAGAGTTCGAAAATTAAAAATTCTGATATCCTATAACTACAACGTTTCCTTCTATGCCAATAAAACAACTGCACAGATTATTTTCAATAGCAAAGACAAGCCTCAGCTATAAGCCAATAGTGAAGTATACAAACCTGTTTGCCCAGATTGTGGTAAGTTTTACATTGGACAATTAGGTAGGGACATAGCAAGAGGCTAAGAGCATGAACGCAGTTGGAGATTGCAAAATCATGACTCCACTTTTGCTGAACACGTTCTGAGTGAGGACCACAGATACCAGCCACACTCCCACGTACTCAGGTAACAAAGGCGAGAAACTCAATCTAACAAAGGCCTTAGAAATAAACAAACATTTGGTTCAGGCTTTATGTTAAATGATCAATACATCACCACTTTTGAACCCATCGTAATCCTCAGAATTTCCAGTACAACTTACCAGACCTGTTCCATTTTATTCCTCCAATTCTTGTATCTTCTTATTTTAGCGTACCCTGTTTTTGAGTCAGCATATGTTTGTAACAGGTTTCAGTACTTTCTTCTTACAATTACTTAACTGGTATGAAGTTGTAAATCTAATGTAAATTTGGTACAAGCACTGTTTATCTACTTTCAGTCCAGCTATCCAATGTATCGCACCTGTTTTGTTCAAAATTCAAATGTTTGTAGAGCTTATGAGACTTAACTATGGGGTCTTCAGTCCCTAAACCTATAAACTACTTAGGAACTAGCTAACACTAAGGACGGCACAAATATCCATGCCCGAGGGGGGATTCCAACCCCCGACCGTAGTGGCCGTGCAAAACGTGACTGGCGCGCCGCAGACAGCTCGGCCACCGCGGCCAGCGCACCTGTTTTGTATCTATCTTTGTTAGTACTAATATTCCAAATTACTTTGTACTCTGCCCTTACAGTAATTCCTCATTTAATTGTTATCACTATAATGGAATATGTTTATTTTCACCGTTTTTCTATTCGAATGGTTTGTCAAGCTTCACAATTCTGCAATGCACTCCACTTATACCCTCCCATCTCATCCCTCTATTCTTGTCTATTTGTTTATTTAGTTACAATAGTATTTATTCTGTACTAGTCGACCCAGCAATGCTTCGCAATTGCTAATTGTTTTGAACGTCAAATGTGCAAACTTTTATAGTAATCGTACGAATGATATTGATATCCCAAAGAAAAGAGCTCTTTCAGTTTTCCAAAAAAATTCCTATTTTCAGGCCAACTATTCAAAACTTTTACTTAAACCTTCCTCTCGCCTTGAACGTCGAATATGCAAAATTTTATCGCAGTCAGAGGAATGGTGTTTATATTTCATAGAAAAATCTATTGTTTTCCGAATTTTCTGGGAAACTTTTCCAACTTTTTTTATTTCATATAAACATTACTCTTGGTTTGTACATGAAATATGCAAAAATATTATCGGAATCAGCCTAATGATTTTGATATCCCATTGAAAAAAGATCTTTCAGTTTATCGCGAATTTTCAAATTTTTCGGATAACTTTCCCAAACTTTTAGTACATAAGGACGTTCATCTTTCGTTGAACGTCAAATGATCAAAATTTTATTCGCAGTCGGATGAACGGTACTCAACTTATAGTGTTGAGTGCATTTAGAAACACATTGAAATGGGAACTTGGTTCGAATATTGCGACTTTCCTTTTTAATTTTTTTGTCTTTCTTTCTTTTTTACTGAAAGCTTTTCTAAGACCATAATGAACAAAACACCCCCTCTCCATCGTGCGAAAAGTCAGTTATAGTGTTGAATTATATCAGAAACACATTGAAAAACGCACTTTCAGTATTTCTCAAATTTTCCAATTTTCCGGTAGTTTATCCCAAAAAATTTGTTTCATACAAACATTGTACGGTCAAGCCGTACTCAAATGATGTTATTACAACCATGTTGCCATTGATTTTTATTCATAGAAAAAAAAATCGCTTTCGGTTTTTCCTAAATTTTCCTACTTTCCAGGCGACTTTTCCAAATTTTTATTTCATGCAAACCGTCCTCTTCCTTTCAACTTGAAATGTACAAAATGTTATCGCAGTTGGACGAACGGTATTGATAGCTCAATGGAAAAAGCTGTTTCAGTTTTTTTCCGATTTTCCTCTTTTCCGGGCAGCTTTTTCATATTTTATCACCGTTTAAACCTTCCCTGGACTTACACGAACAATTCAAGACTAAAATTATCCAAATCGGTTCAGCTGTTATAGAGTTTTAGCGAGAATAAGGAACAGCAACTTATATATTTCTTAGGTTTTATGTCACCATGTGTTCTGAACAGCTCTTGAAACTTTAGATTCCTGTTTAATTTAATTTTATTCACTGTAGTCATTGTTGCCATGAAATTGTATTGTTTCTCGAGGTACAGTATCAATGTTCCCTTCTGGAAGTACTAGCAATTAAAACTTTCATTTAAATATTTATCTACATCGTAACTGCTCCATCAGATATGAGAAACTATTTCTCTGCATGTAACATCTCTACTGGTTTCTTGACAACCGAAGTTCTTTCACTGGACTTCAGGAAATGTCTGATGATGGCCTAAGAAGCCGAAAATCGATTCACATAATAAATGAACCGGTAGAACATACACAAAATTTTATATACTCCTGGAAAATGAAAAAGAACACCATGAGTTCGTCGAGCCTGCAGAAGGAAATTTTGTTGACACATACTCGAGGACGTATACAACACAGGATCACACAGACATAGCGGTACGCACGTGAGTATAGCCACCAGAGTGTGAGAAATGTCGAACTTAGTAACGTGAATATCCTCGTTTTACATTAAAGGCCAATTCACACTGTCCGTCACGTCAACGTCACGTCACGGAACCGTCACGTCAAGTTGTATTCACACTGTCCGTCCGTGCCCGTCACGTCAATTCGCTCATCTCAATAGGCGCTGTTGAAAGTGAGGTTATAAGTGGCGATCTGTTATGTAGAAAGTCATAGTTTAATACTAGAAAGGGGGAACAACAACGCTAAATGTTATTAACGGCCAAAGAAAACTTTACAGTGTATGTTTTTGGCCAACTTAGTGGGAACTGAAACAACATTTCAAAACATCGACATCTATTTTCAAGCGAAAAAATAAACATATGAAGACATCAAACCATACTTGTAAGAGCATAAATAGCGCCTGTATACTTTAACCATTACGATTTGCATGCTGACATTGTTAATACGCCGTACACTGATTTTTTGTCTTTCATTAGAACTGACATTTTCATTTAAAGTGGTATTTAATGAAAAATGCGTAATCAAATTACAATCTCATTCAAATAAACAGTTTGCTTCATTCGTTTCTGTTACATTGTTACGTAACATACACCATTTTTTGGTTTCAGATATCCGACCTCGATTTTAGGAGGCCGCTCAATTGACAAAAATATTTAAGTCGTCATGAAACATTTGAGATTTACCCATAAAACGAGGTACAAAATCAATACAAAGATGAATAAGACAAATTTGCATATAAACAGTGCAATCGTCAACTACAACATGTAATTCGCGTGACGAAAATAGGTTTACTTCCGATGTTAGCAGACGGCCATTCCGTCAAAACATTCTTCTCGAGAAAGCTTGACGGACGTTGACGTGACGTGACGGTCCGGTGACGGACAGTGTGAATGCCGCCATTAGAAATACATTGCGGAATGTTCTGACGGACGGTGACGTGACGTGACGTGACGGACAGTGTGAATTGGCCTTAATAGAAACTGTAATTCCCTCGTGGAGACGATTCGTACAGGTGCCGAATGGAGTCTTGCAAAATGGGAGTCGTGCAGTTTACGAGTGGTGCCTCAGCCGTGCCAGATTTCGTGCCGCTCATGCAGACCACGCAACGTGATGCTACATCCAGTCGCAAATATGATCAATAGGGGACAGGTCTGCGGATAATTATTGTCAAGGTAGTTGACGTACACCTATTAGAGCACGTTGGATTGTATGGGATACTTGTGGACGAGAATTGTCCTGTTGGAAAAGCATATCGCCTTGTTGTTGCATGAGCGGTGGCAAGATGGGTTGAGTGATGGTTTCACTGAAGCGTGTACTGTTCATTTTACCCTCGACGGTCACCAGAGGAGAACGGGTAGTGTAGGATATGGCTCTACACACCCTGATGCCGGGTGTCAACCAGTGGCGGCTACTGCTTGAGGACTCTGGGGCGGCGCCCTCCCAAAAATATCCAACACGGAATACGTACCACAAATCTACTTGAATAATTTTCGTGTAGCAGCAGCCCGTGTAAGTGAATGACCAATGTTTTTAGTCTAGGTAGTCTGCCAGCCAGGCTCACCGAATGTTTTCAGAATGAACTGACTGTAGGACGCTACGCGATCCATCCGCGCCGCATAGAGGCTGGCTACAGGCGCTTGGGGTGAGTGGGGGTACTGGGGGTTGGGTGGGGGTAGTGTGCTGAACCGGGCCGCTTAGGACGGCGTCCAAGGGCGCGAAATATACAAAGGCGCACCGCCACCGGTCAGGCAGTTTCTAACAGGTGCCCTGCGTGTGATACTAGTATCGTTGTTGTGAAGGTTCGTGTTGTTGCCTGTTTTTCTAGTTCCCTATTTAGAATGAATAACATAAATAGCGTTAACTACATTTGGTAGTGAAAAATTGACTTTTGAAGGAAAGTTGGAATTAAAAAGTTTAGGACCACCGAGACCTGATTTGAACATTGTACAGACACAAAATACGTGCAAAAGCAAAAGTAGTTTCACTAGGAAATTTAATCCTGCTTTACATAAACACACCAATATATAAGCATGCCAATGGTATTACTACATTTGTCAGTGACAATCTTCTAATTTCAGTAACATATGTTTGTCGCCGACGAAGCATTTGTGTTCTCTGAATACTTACTTATATAGTTACTCACACAACGAATTTACTTCTTACTTTATATTATTTTAAGGTACAGTTTTGGGTCTCTTGTGAAATCTAATAAAATGGAGTTACAAGGTTTTCATTGCCTGTAGGAAATATTAAAAACGGCATATTTGTGCGTAAATTTGTTCGTATTTTGGTATAGGAGGAAAAAGTCATGTTAGATGAAGGGTTAAATTACGTAACTAGCTAATAAAATTAATGCTATATTCTCCCCGTTCAAGAAATGTTCTGAAGGGACAAAATGTCGTGTACAATTGAACAGACATGCCGCCCTTCCTAATAAACAGCCCACCAGCCACCACTGGTGTCAACCCCGTTTGCCCCTTCGCGTACACTACAGATTTTCGTGCTCCCCTGCACGACACTGCACACGCATACGACCACACCGATGCAATAGCGACTCTCAACACTGAAGACGACACGTGTCCATTCGTCCCTTCATAAGTGCCTATTGTGACACCACTAGAGGCGGGCTGAACGATGCTTGAGCGTGAGCGGAGAGGACCCTAACAGAACACATGTGATCGTAGATCATTGTGTGGGGAGCCATATCCTACACTGGTTGTTCTCCTCTACTGATCGTCTAGAGAGCACGGAACAGTGCATGGTAGACTGAAACGACCACTGAACCCATCTTGCTATAACTCATGCACCAACAAGGCGAATGCTTTTCCATCAGAACAATACAAGTCCACATGTATCCCGTACCACTCAACGTGCTCTTTAAGGTGTGCGTCAACTACCCTAACCAGCACGATCCCCACATCTGCCACCATTGAGAATGTTTCGAACCGCATGAAACGCCATGGCTCTAATTACAGCGTTACAGAATACTGCGCGCCTGTGTGGGCTAACAGTTCATACGTCAACAAAGTAGATGTTCGCCTAAATGACACCTTGGGAACAATAACTGGAACGGTGAGACCTATCCCACCACCATGGCTCTCTGTGCTCGCAAATATTGAACCTCGGTCACTCCGCAGACAACATGCAATCCAAAGAGAAATGCAAAAAATTGCTACTGACATCACACTTCCCATACACGCTGGTCTACATGGTTCGACACGATTAATGTCAAGAAATCCCTTCTGGAACCACTTAATAATGTTTGTAGAACTTATGGGATTTAACTACGGGGTCATCAGTCCCTGTGCACTAATCTAACACTTTTTGTGCGAAGCTATTCTTTCTGACAAAAGCGTTTCGTAGAACACCGTCACCAAGGTTTAAAGAAATCTTTGAAATATTTTGATTTTTTGAAGTCCGACATCTAAATTTTTGGTAAGTTTGAAGCAAGAGCTGTATATTTCATCGAAACTTTCATCACTTCGAGATAACTGCATGACATCTCTGACAGTATTAACATTGATAGAGGATCCGATCAAATGTTCGTAGATCTATAGGACTTAACTGCTTGGTTATTAGTCCCTAGGCTTACAAACTGCTTACACCAAGTTAAACCACCCATGCCCAAGGGAGGACTCGAGCCTCCACAGCGATCGGCCGCATGCACCGCAGCACGGTGCCTCAGTGCGCACGGCTATTCCACCGCGGCGATAGAGGCTCAACAAAAACAAACATGTTCAAATGTTTGTACAGCTTATGGTACTTAACTACGGGGTCATCAGTCCCTAAACTTACAAACTACTAATGAACTACTTAAGACTAAGGACGGCACAAATAGCCATGCCCGAGGGGGGATTCGAACCCCCGACCGTAGTGGCCGTGTAGACCGTGACTGGAGCGCCTCAGTCTCCTCGGCCACCGCGGCCGGCCTGGAACCAACCGTCAACCATGGGAACACCGTAACAGAATGGAACCACCTATGGCAGCAAGCAAATGTTTTCAGTGGACACCTCATTAAGAACGCGGCTGATCGTGCTCCTGGTTTCAACCTCCCTCGAAGAACCTGGGTGGCATTAAACAGAATGAGAACCGTGTTGGACGGTCTGCATGAGTGGAACGAAGTGTGGCCCAACTGCAGCACCAGGTGGAAATTGCATGGCAAGCTATTCCACAGGACCACATTCGGCACCTCTACGATCGTCTCCTTGGAACAATTACAGCTTGTTCGCTGCGAAAGGAGGGTATACACGGCACTAACGCCGACATTGCGGACGCTCTGGTTACTGTACTCACGTGCGTATGGCTCTGCCTGTGTGATCGTGTGTTGTATACATCCTCAAGAATATGTCAATAAAATTTCACTTTTCTGAATCGTCGAACTCATGGTGTTCTTTTTCCACTTTCCAGGAGTGTATTTTAATTTTCATAATAAATTTTGTTCTACCAAGAACCGACGGAAGAGTCAGTTAACTGTTTAAGCGTTTGTTTTCAATGTCTAGAAGGATGAAAGTGGTGCGTTAGGAGGTAGACAGCAACCCGTTTAATCGATTGCTTGTAGGGTGTCGTACTTGTTACCGTGGACCTTGCAGAACGGTTCACTTGTCCTCCAGCCTGTGAATGGAGACAGACGGTACTCGTTGGCTGCATAGGCAATGAGAGGCAGGCCTTGACCGGTGCGAGCGTCACGTCTTGGCCAGCGGGCCCTCACGCCCCCACACAATAGGCGGCCACGCAAGTGCGGGACGGACACGCACGGCGGCGCTGAGCTGACTAACAGATGGGACACGACTCCTCTGCACTAACATGACAACCACTCTAGCGCTTTTTTTTTTTTTTTTCGTGTTCATCTTCTTTATCATTGAGAAGTGGAGGCGGCATACGTTACACCCCGACTGAAAACTGGAGTAGGGGAAGGTCGGGTAGCCACGGACACAAAAATGAATTGCTAATAAAACAACAATAAACAATTTTTCTGTGTTAACTTTCATCGTAAAATGAAACCAGTAACTTCTTTAGTCATATCACTTAGAACTAAGCATAGATAATAATTTTTATGAACTATCTTAAATACACTTTTGAATCAGTTTATTGTCTCCGGACACAGCATTCAGTGGTACTCCACTTGTTTCTTGGCCTTGAAAACATACTATTGTAATAAATATCTCAAGCATCTACATAAAATCAGTTTTCATGGTACCAGTCCTTGCAGTTATAGCACTGAATACAGTCTTCTTCGAAGATTTCTCCACATGTGATGCATTCTGTCTTTTTTCCTTGATCCTCTTCGGAGATACTGAATATTTGTCTTTGCCATGAACGTTTCTTTAGTGCATTTGCGTTTTTTGTTTTTTCGGCTTGTCCTTTTCATTGCATTTCCTTTTCTGTCTCTCTTCTAAACCTTTTTATTATATGGAGATGACCCTTCTCCTTATTAAATCTATGAGGGATTTTCAGAGCTTCTGCAAGATCAAATGCTAATTTCAAAAATTCTTCTTATGGGTGAAAACCGCCAACGAAGTTAAACAGGAACGACGAAAAATTTTTGCGCGAACAAAATTCACCGTTGCGAGTAGCTCGCTCGGTGCCTATGCCACAACTGACTTGCATGTGTTTTTACTCCACAGGGCGCGCATTTCAAAAGCAGTCTTGCCAGAGCAACGTGCTTGATTTCTTAGAAATTGAAACGTCCGTGGTTACCCGCCGTCCGGAGCTACCTGACCTTCCCTTACCCCAAGGAGGTGTTATCAGCCCAACACTATTTAATATCATGTTTAACGACTTACCAGGAGAGTTAGAAAAAGTCGAGGGCATTTAAACGGCTCTATATACTGACGTTTTACTCGTGTGGATCTCACTACCAAAGAGGAAAATTCACCAACTTACGACTATACTATCAAACTGGTCAAAAGAAAATTTGATGACAGTTAACACCAAAAAGATATTCTTTCAAGTTTTCTCGCTGGCTCATTCAACCCCTAATATAAATTTACAGTATCAAGATAAACAATTAACTCAATATGACGATCCAAAGTACCTTGGCAACTCTCTGGACCGAAAAATGAGATGGGTAAACCATATACAAAATACTGCTGAAAAGGTCAAGAAAAAATTGAACATCCTTAAGAGATTAGCTGGAAAAAAGTGGGGCAGCTCTCTTGAAGTTCTAAACTGTGCCTATAAAATTTATATAAAACCCAGTATTCTATATGGATGTTAAGTATTACTCCCAGCGAATGTATCTAAATTGGAGGTTCTTCAAAATCAAGCTCTACGCCTAATTACAGAAGCAGTAAAACAACACCAATTTCGGCTCTTCCAGCAGCGACTGGCATTCCACCTCTAAAATCAGAAATTATGAGACTGGCAATACTCCAATATCAAAAATTAACCAGATTACCCAATGGCACAAGTAGTATAGCTGTGCCGGTTCCACCCCACTGAGATTCTACCCATGATGCATTGCGCGAGTACCGCTACCTCCAACCCTCCTCCCTCGGCCAATTGCCTGACCGCAGATCAAAGGATACCGCCACAGGATGATTGATAGGTCTTCCTGGAAGAACGAAAGATGATTGACAGTTTACATTTAGGTCCTTTTGATTCGCTACTTGTCTGACTGCTTATCAAAGGACGCCGCCATAACGCACTTAAGGATGATTGACAGGTTGCAACATCTCCCTCAGCCACACACGACGCCCCGCCCCCCCCGCCCCCACCCCCCTCCACCCCTCGGCCCTCGGTGCCACCACCAGACAAGCGGCACCTCCGACAGGTCCAGACCTGTAGACCCCTCGACATGTCGGTACTCGCACCCTGGACCACACACCTGGCCGGTTCGACGCCCCCCTCCACCCCCCCGGCACTGCCGCCAGACAGGCGGCACCTCCGACAGGTCCAGACCTGTAGACCCCTCGACATGTCTGTACTCGCTCCCGCGACACCTACTCGCTCGGCCGATTGCCTGAACGCTTCTCAAAAGACGCCGCCTTCGCCTCTGCCTCCGCCGCCGCCGCCCGCCCCGACAGATGCTACCCCCTCCTCCTCCTCCTCCTCCACGCTAGCGACCGGTTCTCAAAGGACGCCGCCACCCGCCCTACCGCGAGAACAAACAATACCGCGACGATTGTCTTGACCGCTTCGACACCGCCCCCGCCCGGCAATTAAAAAAAAAAAAAAAAAATGCCTACGCGCGTCCGAAGATGAGTGGTGACGGGGAGAAGAAGGTTCGTTATGCTAACGAGACGCACTTAATGATCAGTTGGAGATTTGCATACACAGCAGCTCGTAAAGGCGAGTGGCAGCAATATGCACTAGATCGGGAGCGCTTCCACCGACGAATACAGCAAATGGAACGTGTCTTAGCACCTGTGATTCAGAAACGCTGTATATAAGCAAAATTATATCACCAACTTTTTTCTTATTTATCGGTCATACTGAAACTGAATGAATTTATATATAGCTAATTGTAGACCTCTACTTGACTTAGTCGATAACATGTCGTGGTGGGAGAAACAACAAAATTTCGTAGTTGGTGACTGGTCTGGTGATGGGTTGGGAGAGGATTCCCATAAGAAAAAGAACGGATCATTACTTCCTGATAATATACGTGCAATAATTGTAGGTCCGTCCAACTGCGGTAAAACAAATATTCTTATGACGTTGCTCACGCATATAGATGGAGTGTACTTTGAACATGTTTGTGTATTTTCTAAAACTCTCTCTCAACCCAAATATCAGTTATTGCAGGAGATACTACGAGGCGTAAAAGGAGTCACCTATACAACGTACAGTGAAAGTGGTGATATCCCCCCTCCTGAGCAAGTAAAACCCAACACCGTTTTCATATTTGACGATGTTGCAGTTGAAAACCAAGACCAGATTCGTAGATATTTCTGTTTAGGAAGGCATATGGGCGTTGATGTATTTTATCTAAGCCAAACGTATTCCAGAATCCCAAAACAGTTGCTGCGGGATAATGCAAACCTCATTGTAGCATTCAAACAAGACAATTTGAATTTAAAACATATTTACAACGCCCATGTCGGAACTGATATGTCATTCACCGACTTTGTAAAGATCTGTGCAGACTGTTGGAATCATTCGCAGTACGGGTTTCTAGTTATAGATAAAACAAGGAAACTGAATGACGGTAGGTACCGACGGAACTTTCAAGATTTTCTACATATATAACGGCGCATATAGGTCAGTGCGACAGTCTACGCACCGACATGGACAAATTCGCACGTATGTCTAGTGATCGAGGCGTACAAAGGCAGAACATACGCATGTACATGGATTCAAAATTCCAAACTCTCGAGCGTCGAATTGAGAAAGTACATACAGATCTAAAGCAGTATGCTACGCATCTCAACACGTACTAAACAGACTTCTGGGTCGCATGCTCTCTTATATAGGGCCGCTATTATTAATCTTCTTCTTCTTATTATTATTATTAGTCTCAATAACAACTGCAGACGCTGTGATTTTTTCGCTCTCATATAGGTAAGAAAAGGGGTTCGCTACGCTTTCAGCTACTGAGTTTCAGCTACTTTCAGCATCATCCAACACACCAACATTCGATACTCTATGCACGTTTAACAGTGTATTATTTTCGCTCTATCTTCCAGTTTTTCTTTTGTTTGGCATAGCTCTTATAACATCCAGTATAGTTTTAACTTTTAGCTAAAATTTACGTCTATGTCTTTACATTTCTGCCAGCAGCCAATACATAGATAAGTACAGGGAATGTAAGTTTTCGAAATCCAATACGTTCTGATTTGCCAACATCTTTTACTGCTGTAATAGAAACTACTTGAAATTTTTCCAATGGAGCATTTTACTGTAAATTTTGTTTACAACAAAATACGACTATTAAAACAAATCTAGTACGCACTCCACAGAAATTTCTGCTTAGGATTTTAAATTTACATCTTCTACATATAAATGGTCTTTCTAACCAAAGTATACACACACAGATCACAGTAAATAGAGAATTTTTAAGGTTATTTGGTATGTTAGGAAATAAGTACACAAATATTCGTTTACAAGATTGGTTTTATTAATTCCTTGTATATATACATTTAGACACAGAATACAAGTCTTTCGTTATGTTTGTTTGGTGTGGTTTTAATAACATCCAGCTTAACTTTTAACTTGTAGTTTAAATCCACATTGGAATCTTCCATTTCCTTTTCCAACCAGTAATTAGATAAGTACAAAGAAGGTACATTCTCGAACTCCATTACGTATCTCCTCTTCTTCCGGTAAAGTACCTCTACTATCTACTGGATTTGGACATCACACAAGATTTTGCAGGGATTTTTAACAAAGTGGAGATGTGCGACTATCTCGTATCCAACCACGACTTTTGTATGGAGGGAGATTGCACTGGAAACCGCAACGTGATTGTGGACAACGATAAGACAGTTGGGATAGATTGTTTAACGTGGCTAACATCGAATTGCCGAGTAAAAATATACAATAAATTTATTTGTCAAATCACGAGTCCTGGCGTCAACAAAGACATTGGTAACCACATTATCGATTTTATAAAGTGTCCAGACAGGAGACTGCGCGAGACTTTTACTTCTTCGCTGGGACAAGAACATGGAATTACCAGGCTGGAGGCTACGATATACAATTATACCGGATGGACGGTGTTTTCGACCCTGTGCAAGATTGTTTAAATGTTTTATTAGAGAACAAACGGTATCTGCAAAGTGCACCCTTGTATAGTGTGGAAATCTCCTCCATGTGGATGCGGTTAACGAATTCGCTACAGAACAGTTGCTGTGTTGTGTTTAATCGTGTTTTGCAATTTATTTACTGGGGTAATAAGAATACCCGAAAACTGACTGGTGTACAGGTCAATCTACCAGACACAAAAGAGCGAGAAAAGCTTATAAATTATGCTCTGTCAGCTTTTAGTTTCAATTGTCTACCTGTAAATTACGTGGAAGTTCGTAATACTTACTCCAGCAAGGACGATATAAGTATTACGCAGAAGAGCTACATTAAAGCAGGAGAAACATATTTCTCACATTCCAGGACGTTATTCTCCACCATACGGCCAGATGTCGATATCGCCGAATTAGGTCTCGTACCCACAAGCAACGTTATTCCACAAGTCCAGCGAAAAAGATTAAATCCAACCAACAGACTTATGCCTTTCCCCATTAAAGAAATCACTCCTCTAAGTGCAGTTAACATTTTATGTGCTAGGAAAAGAAAACTGGAAATGGAGGAGATCGAATCTAAGAAACGAAAACTGGATTATATGGCGAAGACAACTGCTTTAAAGGAAGAATACCAATTGCAATTGGAAAAAGAGGTGGCTATTGCAGATGTACAAGCACGACTCACTTATTGGTTTAAACACACTATATGGAGAAATCTCGCTGTGACTGGGGAGTATAAAATACTCGCATTTACAGTAAACAGCAAGGGAGATTGGTCACGTGTTGGAGTACTGGCCGACGATGGCGTTTACTACATTAAGGGATACACGAAAAATGTGTTTCTAAGGCTACACTCCCGTTTTGATCTGCTTAAAAAGAGTGGCTACGTAGTATCTAAGTGTGGCGGGTTGGATGTTGTCCATCTACCTACAGAAAAACCATTTGCGGAACTAAAAACAGACGGAATAACAATATTTAATCAGCATTCGTTTGCAAAAGTTGTAAACTTAAAGTTCTATACGGAGTTGCCAGAAGATTGCGTATCAGAAGAAATGACAGCGTACGCACAGGAGGATGTGGAGTGCTATAACGGTCGTGCTATGCAGGAAATAAGAGGAAAAATTAAACTAACCAAATGTTCTCGACTCGAAGAGCTGCCAGAAGGAACAGAATTGATTGTTAAAGCTATAAAAGAGGTACTTTACCGGAAGAAGAGGAGATACGTAATGGAGTTCGAGAATGTACCTTCTTTGTACTTATCTAATTACTGGTTGGAAAAGGAAATGGAAGATTCCAATGTGGATTTAAACTACAAGTTAAAAGTTAAGCTGGATGTTATTAAAACCACACCAAACAAACATAACGAAAGACTTGTATTCTGTGTCTAAATGTATATATACAAGGAATTAATAAAACCAATCTTGTAAACGAATATTTGTGTACTTATTTCCTAACATACCAAATAACCTTAAAAATTCTCTATTTACTGTGATCTGTGTGTGTATACTTTGGTTAGAAAGACCATTTATATGTAGAAGATGTAAATTTAAAATCCTAAGCAGAAATTTCTGTGGAGTGCGTACTAGATTTGTTTTAATAGTCGTATTTTGTTGTAAACAAAATTTACAGTAAAATGCTCCATTGGAAAAATTTCAAGTAGTTTCTATTACAGCAGTAAAAGATGTTGGCAAATCAGAACGTATTGGATTTCGAAAACTTACATTCCCTGTACTTATCTATGTATTGGCTGCTGGCAGAAATGTAAAGACATAGACGTAAATTTTAGCTAAAAGTTAAAACTATACTGGATGTTATAAGAGCTATGCCAAACAAAAGAAAAACTGGAAGATAGAGCGAAAATAATACACTGTTAAACGTGCATAGAGTATCGAATGTTGGTGTGTTGGATGATGCTGAAAGTAGCTGAAACTCAGTAGCTGAAAGCGTAGCGAACCCCTTTTCTTACCTATATGAGAGCGAAAAAATCACAGCGTCTGCAGTTGTTATTGAGACTAATAATAATAATAAGAAGAAGAAGATTAATAATAGCGGCCCTATATAAGAGAGCATGCGACCCAGAAGTCTGTTTAGTACGTGTTGAGATGCGTAGCATACTGCTTTAGATCTGTATGTACTTTCTCAATTCGACGCTCGAGAGTTTGGAATTTTGAATCCATGTACATGCGTATGTTCTGCCTTTGTACGCCTCGATCACTAGACATACGTGCGAATTTGTCCATGTCGGTGCGTAGACTGTCGCACTGACCTATATGCGCCGTTATATATGTAGAAAATCTTGAAAGTTCCGTCGGTACCTACCGTCATTCAGTTTCCTTGTTTTATCTATAACTAGAAACCCGTACTGCGAATGATTCCAACAGTCTGCACAGATCTTTACAAAGTCGGTGAATGACATATCAGTTCCGACATGGGCGTTGTAAATATGTTTTAAATTCAAATTGTCTTGTTTGAATGCTACAATGAGGTTTGCATTATCCCGCAGCAACTGTTTTGGGATTCTGGAATACGTTTGGCTTAGATAAAATACATCAACGCCCATATGCCTTCCTAAACAGAAATATCTACGAATCTGGTCTTGGTTTTCAACTGCAACATCGTCAAATATGAAAACGGTGTTGGGTTTTACTTGCTCAGGAGGGGGGATATCACCACTTTCACTGTACGTTGTATAGGTGACTCCTTTTACGCCTCGTAGTATCTCCTGCAATAACTGATATTTGGGTTGAGAGAGAGTTTTAGAAAATACACAAACATGTTCAAAGTACACTCCATCTATATGCGTGAGCAACGTCATAAGAATATTTGTTTTACCGCAGTTGGACGGACCTACAATTATTGCACGTATATTATCAGGAAGTAATGATCCGTTCTTTTTCTTATGGGAATCCTCTCCCAACCCATCACCAGACCAGTCACCAACTACGAAATTTTGTTGTTTCTCCCACCACGACATGTTATCGACTAAGTCAAGTAGAGGTCTACAATTAGCTATATATAAATTCATTCAGTTTCAGTATGACCGATAAATAAGAAAAAAGTTGGTGATATAATTTTGCTTATATACAGCGTTTCTGAATCACAGGTGCTAAGACACGTTCCATTTGCTGTATTCGTCGGTGGAAGCGCTCCCGATCTAGTGCATATTGCTGCCACTCGCCTTTACGAGCTGCTGTGTATGCAAATCTCCAACTGATCATTAAGTGCGTCTCGTTAGCATAACGAACCTTCTTCTCCCCGTCACCACTCATCTTCGGACGCGCGTAGGCATTTTTTTTTTTTTTTAATTGCCGGGCGGGGGCGGTGTCGAAGCGGTCAAGACAATCGTCGCGGTATTGTTTGTTCTCGCGGTAGGGCGGGTGGCGGCGTCCTTTGAGAACCGGTCGCTAGCGTGGAGGAGGAGGAGGAGGAGGGGGGTAGCATCTGTCGGGGCGGGCGGCGGCGGCGGAGGCAGAGGCGAAGGCGGCGTCTTTTGAGAAGCGTTCAGGCAATCGGCCGAGCGAGTAGGTGTCGCGGGAGCGAGTACAGACATGTCGAGGGGTCTACAGGTCTGGACCTGTCGGAGGTGCCGCCTGTCTGGCGGCAGTGCCGGGGGGGTGGAGGGGGGCGTCGAACCGGCCAGGTGTGTGGTCCAGGGTGCGAGTACCGACATGTCGAGGGGTCTACAGGTCTGGACCTGTCGGAGGTGCCGCTTGTCTGGTGGTGGCACCGAGGGCCGAGGGGTGGAGGGGGGTGGGGGCGGGGGGGGGCGGGGCGTCGTGTGTGGCTGAGGGAGATGTTGCAACCTGTCAATCATCCTTAAGTGCGTTATGGCGGCGTCCTTTGATAAGCAGTCAGACAAGTAGCGAATCAAAAGGACCTAAATGTAAACTGTCAATCATCTTTCGTTCTTCCAGGAAGACCTATCAATCATCCTGTGGCGGTATCCTTTGATCTGCGGTCAGGCAATTGGCCGAGGGAGGAGGGGTCAAGCGAATCAAAAGGACCTAAATGTAAACTATCAATCATCCTTAAGTGCGCTATTGTTCGAGTTTGGCGGCATTCTTTGATCTGCGGTCAGGCAATTGGCCGAGGGAGGAGGGGTGGAGGTAGCGGTACTCGCGCAATGCATCATGGGTAGAATCTCAGTGGGGTGGAACCGGCACAGCTATACTACTGGCACATATTGGAACAACTACCAACATCATGCTAACCGGCTGAAAACACAGAAAGGCTTTATGCAATGTATTGATGCACTGTCCACCAATCAGTAAAGAAGACTTCGCTGCCCCAGTCAGTCCACTTCAACTATGCCCGATCACATTCAGACTGCAACTGAATGAAAAAGTTGTTAAGGCAGAAACGAATAAAGAACTTTTTAAAAATATGGCTCTAGAAATGAGAAATGGTATCTACACACAAAAAGAATGGCTACATATATATACAGATGGATCCTTGACTGAAGCAAATGGTATCGCTGGTGCTGGAGTTTACAGAGAAATATTTTGTTTTTACAAAGCTTTAGAACAGAATTACTCCCATTTTTATGGAGTGTTGGAGTCAATAAACCTGGCACAAAAACAATTTTTGTCCGTATCCAAAGGTCACAAAAAGATTTTTATATTTTGTGATTCAACTTCTGCGATACAGGCAATTGCATCCTTCCAAACACCTTTAAGTGCTTCTATAAATGAAATAAAATCCTCTATTGCCCCAAACACCAAAGCTGGAACTGAAATAGTTTTTCAATAGATACCAGCACATACAGGTATACATGGCAATGAAATGGCAGATTTTCTAGGCAAAAAAGGAACCAAGATTTCTCAAACAAATTGCCCAAAATTATCATACATCTCCATTAAAAGACTCATCAACAACAGTTTCAAGAAGAACTTTTATGACCACTTGACACCACAAGGACAAGGAAAAACATGGCTTCTACTGTTAGAGAGAAGTACGCACTTCCGAAACACCCACGAAGGAAAACTGTGGCAGCATTTCGAAGAATTACTGGCCACGACTGCCTTGTGGAACACCTGCGCAGGCTTGGAATCTTACCCTCACCGAAGTGTGTTATATCTGAAAGAGAAGACACCATTATGAATTGGGAGCATCTCAGAAATTGTGAAAGACTGCAATATTGTGACGGGATGTCAGATGGTCAATTGTATTGGGAAGTTAGAAGACTAATGACTATGTATCAAATGTCTGAGCATTAAATAAATAAATAAATATCTTCTTTATCATACGTGCAAAGTGGTGCAAGTACATTTATTGTTCACACATCAAAAAGTGTTGCGTCACTTTGGTTGCAAGGTCTCCTCAACACTGACGTTGAATGTGTATTGTGCATAAAGAACACGGTTCTTCAGATTGTCCATACGTATCATTCAACCCGCTCAAAAAAAATGTTCAAATGTCTGTAAATCTATCGGACCAAACTGCGTGGTCATCAGTCCGTAGCTTTCAAACTACTTAAAACTAGGTAAACTAACCTACGGACAAACACACACACTCATGCCCCAGGGAGGACTCTAACCTCCACAGCGAGCAACCGCGCGCTCCGCAATGAGACGCTTTAGGCCCGGCGCATACTTGACACAGCAGAGGCAGAAGAGAGGCAGAGGCGAGGCCTCCGTCCGTCTGTAACGCATGCTTTCTAATGGGGCAGCTCACACTTAACGCAGCCGAGGCGGAGGGCAGGCGTTTCCTCGGTCACGCCTCTGTCCGGTTGTCCGAGGCGCACAGTTTTCCTGCGCCTCTGTTCCACCTCTGTCGCAAAGTGAAATTTCAAGTCATCCGATATGCTTCGAAAAAAATTGTTTTATGTAGACGAATATAAGCTTCATCCTTCTCTGTATTTAGTTTCTTTGTAACACTTTTACTTTCTGCGTAAAAAAAATTAAAAATACTATTTTCCGATGTGTGCGTGTTTTGCGCGAACGCAGCTTCCACAATCGATTTTGCAGAAACTACTCACTAGAAAAAAATTATTTTTCTGTATCATATAGGCAAAAGCCACCGCATGACGTTGGGGGAAGTTTTCTTTTCGTTATTGTACATAGTTATTGTTATAATAAAAAATAAATTACAACGCCGCGCATATTTTGAAGAGTTTGCAGTGAAAAAACTAGTCGCTGGCTAGTTTGCGTTTGCTGCGTTTTACACCATACATTACTGTGAACGAAATGTAGCTAACATATCGAAATTGTTTTTAACGGTGGAATGAGAGCTATATCTCTTTCGATTCTCGAGAAAATACGTGAGATACACGTTTGACGCGACGCGGTCGGCAGCTACGCGGCACACGCGCGGCTGTTGCCGCCTGCTGTGCCGAGTGCGGAGCTGCCTCGTGTCTCCCTTCTTCGTATGCTGCCGACACAGACCCAAGCTGGAAGTGAACAACTTACTGAAACAAAAAGACAACGAGAGTTATAAACTGAAGATGATGATTGTGTATTTTTACGGTCTATACTCCCTGGTTTCAGTAAACTTTGTGGCAAGCATGAAAGCATATATAAGCTAAAATTCCCGTTACTACTGAATAATAAGTTCGGCGAAACCAGAAGGGACGTGCAACGATTTTTTTTTTACTATCAGGGACCTTCTTCAATTTCTTGAAACACAATGTCCACCCCTTCGTGGAGCTTCAGCTCACTGCTAAACCATAGATGATGCTAGGAACGTCTCTCGTCAGTATTTCTCAACCCGAATTCTATACTACTTTCAGAAATTCAACATTTGCAAAAGTATTAGCATTAGCTTCACTAATTACTAACAAATATAATGGCTGCTGAAGGTAATTATCATAAGAAATGTTGACAGAGACAAAATAGGAATGCAATGTAATAAAATGCTGCATGTACATGCACAGCTGCCGTCATAGAAGAAAAAAAAGCAAACGTCAGTATCTTAGTACTCAGGAGCATGGAAGAGCTACGAATAAAGACCTAAGTAAGGAATCACTTTGCATGCAAATGCAGTTAAACAAGGAAACTATGATTTGCAAAATTTTTCATATCGACATATCTTTCAATTTAAGACATATGAAAAGCATACCAGCTGTCACCGGGAAGAAAAGTGTTTCTGATCGTATATACTGCGCCACAATCATGATTAAATATGTCAGTTGTATAAAGGTTCTTTCAGTTATTGAATTTGCTGTGACACTTGTTTCACTGAATTATAAAAGAAATGAAAGAAAAATAAATCTGACTTTAATTAAATTCCTAAAACATATCCCTAATTTTTCTTTAGCGGGTATGATGTGTCACACTATTTTTCTTCTCTGTTAAGTCCTTCTTACTCAGCATGTGATTCTCTTTGAACTGTCGTCTGTTTAGTCGGAATAGCTCAAGAGCTTAAAATGAGCTTCCATGGACCAGAGAAGTTCAGCATGTATTCGTCACTTTTGCCTGTTGCTCAACAGACCTTGCAGTGCTCTTATACTCAATCAGAATACACACACACACACACACACACACACACACACACACACACAAATTAAATTAACTGAGTTTTGAAGGAGATCCAGGAATTAAATCTGATTGCATGGAGAGGTTTGCAGTGGACATGCAGCACGAGCTGTTGCAGGCTGCGCTGCCTCCCCTGCCTGCGCTGCGTCAAGTGTGCGCTGACCAGCAGAGGCCCTGCGTCTCGCCTCTGCCTCTGCTGCGTCAAGTGTGCGCCGGGCCTTAGACCGCTCGGCTACTCCACCGCGACCAACCCGCACAAAGATGTAATCACCCACGCATGAGCAGTGCCAACGCGACGGAGTGGGTAAGACTACCGATCAGTTCCTGCCATGACACCAGGAAGCAGGGCCGGCGCAAGCCCGAGTGCTGCTCCGTGCGAGCTGCTAAATTGCCGCCCCCCCTCCCCCTCCGTTTTTTACAAAACGTTTGTGGAATTTTATTTGAACAAATCTGTAGCAACTGACAACAATCAATCGCAATTTTTCTTTTTCTTTTTCAGATCTACCAAGGTTTTGACCACTGAATGGCCAGTCTCAAAGGTTTTAATATGTGCTTACATCTAAACCGTCATGTTGATAGTTACTTTCACCATTTTATTTATTTATTTTGCGTTCGATATGCCACATGCCTTACTAGACACATTCAAAAAGAGAAACTAAATTAACATACAAATATAATAAAATATTACTCATTATGAAATGAGCTATACTTATTAAGTTGGTTTACGTCTTAGGAAGCGATCCACTTATAATATTGTAAAAAGATATAAAATAGCCAAGATCGCTTATCATCAATTTTTATTAACGACGACCGGTTTCGCTGAACTATGTCAGCATCATCTGGTCAAATAAAATATTTTACAAGGCCATAATATTGTAATGTCAAACAGTTGCACTGTAAATTGTTATATAACAACTGTTTGACATTACAAGAATATGGCCTTGTAAAATATTTTATTTGACCTGATGATGCTGACATAGTTCAGCGAAACCGGTCGTCGTTAATAAAAATTGATGATAAGCGATCTTGGCTATTTTAATCTTTTTACAATATTATACTTATTACAATGCTTATAAATTAAGAATTAAAGGCAACACAAATTTGTCAAAATAATTTACAACTAAACGGAAACTCTTAAATTACAAAGCCAAGAAATGGCAGTGTCTGTGATTCTATGCAGATCCTCCAGCGAACCGTCCCGAAAACCATGAATTTTACAATCAAATATATGCCGCATCGTCTGTATTTCGCCGCAGTCACAGTGAGGATCGTCCACGTAGCCCCACTTGGCCATCAGCTCGTTGCACCGTCCAACACGGTTCTCATTCTGTTTAATGCCACCCAGGTTCTTCGAGTGAGGTTGAAACCAGGAACACGATCAGCCGGGTTCTTAATGAGGCGTCCATTGTGAACATTTGCTTGCTGCCATAGGTGGTTCGATTCTGTTACGGTATTCCGATTGTTCGACGAGTGGTTCCAGAAGGGATTTCTAGACATTAATCGTGTCGGGCCATGTAGATCAGCGTGTATGGGAAGTGTGATGTCAGCAGCATTTTTTTTCCATTTCTCTTTGGATTGCATGTTGTCTGCGGAGTGACGGAGGTTCAATTTTTGCCAGCACAGAGAGCCATGGTGGTGGGATAGGTCTCACCGTTCCAGTTATTGTTCCCAAGGTGTCATTTAGGCGAACATCTACTTTGTTGACGTGCAAACTGTTAGCCCATACAGATGCGCAGTATTCTGCAACGCTGTAGTTTTAGAGCCATGGAGGAAGTGCGAAGTGTCGTATCATTGCTTCCCCAGGTAGAGCCTGCGAGTTTCTGAATGATATTGACTCTTGTCTCTGAGTTTTTGGCTGACGTCATGCAGGTGTTCTTTGAACGTTAGGCTGTAGTCCAGTTTAACACTCAGGTATTTCGGTGCTCTTTCGTGTCTTAAGTTCTGGTCTACTATATTTAAGCACAGCTTCCTTTCTGCTTGTTTGTTGTTCAGGTGCATCACTGTGCTTACTGTTTTTGATGCATTAAGGTTCAGATGCCAGGTCTTGTAGTAGTTATGAAGCAGCACCAAATTAGAATTTAAGTCTGATTCTAATTGTTCGAATGACTCCCCTCAAGCGATGACCCGGCCCCGCCAAATGCTCTACACTTTCACCATGACGGAATAGATGTAAACACAACTCAAAGCGTTGAGAAAGCCACATTGTGCCCGAAATCTATGTAGATCTGGAAAATAAAAACAAAAATTGCGACTGATTGGTGACATTATCTACAGATTTGTACAAAACAGTCGCTGGGCATCAGCTCAAAAATGGAGTCAAACCTGATTGAAGAAATCTAGCTAATTTTAGTCAGCCTTTCGAATTTACAAAACTGTTCAAATGTACCGTATGTGAAATCTTGTGGGACTTAACTGCTAAGGTCATCAGTTCCTAAGCTTACCCACTACTCAACCTAATTTATCCTAAGGACAAACAAACACACCCATGCCCGTGGAAGGACTCGAACCTCCGCCGGGACCAGCCGCACCGTCCATGACTGCAGCACCTTATACAGCACCTTATACCGCTCGGCTAATCCCGCGCGGCATGAACTTACAGTAAACGTAAATGAACATTTTTCAATGGTTGTCAACAGAAAATGTATTCAAAGGAAAGCAGTACGCAGTAAATAAATATTGTCAAAGTGATAGTGCGAGAAAAGTGTTGTCAAACAAAAGTGCCGGTCAGAGTTTAATTGTTGTTCATGCAGGCGGAGATAGGTGTTTCAAGCCTCAAAAACCAAAACGTCTGACTATCACTCAGAAACGGATAGCAAAAAGTTTGAAAAATACGTTGAAACCCATCTTATGCCAGGCCTACTACCAATGGTCTTTATCCCTTGTAATTCCTCGCAGAGTATTTACCGATTCGGAATACTCCTATCCATTGAAACTTCCTGGAACATTAAAATTGTGTGCCGGAACGGGACTCGAACCTGGGACATTTGCCTTTCGCGGGCAAGCGCACTACCGACTGTGCTATCCCGACACGACTCACGATGCCGCCTCACAACTTTACTTCTGGCAGTACCTCGCCTCCTACTTTCCAAACTTCACAGAAGCTCTCCTGCAAACACGCAAGACTAGCACTCCTGGAAGAAAGGATATGATGGAGACATGGCTTAGCCACAGCCTAAGGGATGTTTCCAGAATGAAACTTCACTCTGCAGCGGCGTGTGCGCTGATATGAAACTTCCTGGCAGATTAAAATTGTGTGCCGGAACCGGGACTCAAACCTGGGACCTTTGCCTTTCGCGGGCAAGCGCACTACCGACTGTGCTATCCCGACACGACTCACGATGCCGCCTCACAACTTTACTTCTGCCAGTACCTCTCCTCCTACTTTCCAAACTTCACAGAAGCTCTCCTGCAAACACGCAAGACTAGCACTCCTGGAAGAAAGAATATGGTGGAGACATGGCTTAGCCACAGCCTAAGGGATATTTCCAGAATGAAACTTCACTCTGCGGTTCCGGCACACAATTTTAATCTGCCAGGAAGTTTCATATCAGCGCACACTCCGCTGCAGAGTGAATTTTCATTCTGGAAACATCCCTTAGGCTGTGGCTAAGCCATGTCTCCACCATATCCTTTCTTCCAGGAGTGCTAGTCTTGCATGTTTGCAGGAGAGCTTCTGTGAAGTTTGGAAAGTAGGAGGCGAGGTACTGGCAGAAGTAAGGTTGTGAGGCGGCATCGTGAGTCGTGTCGGGATAGCACAGTCGGTAGTGCGCTTGCCCGCGAAAGGCAAAGGTCGCAGGTTTGAGTCCCAGCTCCGGCACACAATTTTAATCTGCCAGGAAGTTTCATATCAGCGCACACTCCGCTGCAGAGTGAAGTTTCATTCTGCTTACTCCTATCCATTGTAGGTGTTGGGCATGTTTGACTGTAGCACTGTTCAAAGATTTTTTCCATAATTCGGGATGAATAAAACACTAGGAAACTGCCAATGGATGAATTAGCAAAATTGCTTCAGGCTTAACAGGTAATCACATCTTTTGATTCGAATTTCCAGATTAGATTTCGTCTTCTGCTAAATTAACTGTGAGTAAACGCACGGCGCGTAACAGGCTTGCAGCGCTCCACTAATAAGATG
The DNA here is from genome assembly GCA_026315105.1 of Locusta migratoria. Taxonomy (NCBI): domain Eukaryota; kingdom Metazoa; phylum Arthropoda; class Insecta; order Orthoptera; family Acrididae; genus Locusta; species Locusta migratoria. The sequence continues at coordinate 212,108,085 of CM048744.1, read as the reverse complement.
TTCAAATGTTTGTAGAGATTATGGGACTTAACTACGGGGTCATCAGTCCCTAAACTTACAAACTACTTATGAACTAGCTAATACTAAGAACGGCACAAATATCCATGCCCGAGGGGGGATTCGAACCCCCGACTGTAGTGGACGTGCAAATCATGACTGGAGCTCCAGTCTCCTCGGCCACCGCGGCCGGCCACTAATAAGAATACTAGCGTCACAGACAAATATGTTACTCTGTGCTGGCGTGTACGCCATACTGTTCCCCCCTTTTTGTTCCTTCGTCGTAAACAACGGTGCTGCCACAGTGGCGAGGAAGAAATTAGTCCTCCTCCCTCCCCTTGTTCAACAGGCAGGCAAGGAGGTAGTCGAAGCGCCATGCCACAGTTCCCGATGCCGCTCCTACCAACGATTGGTTTCGAATCCCCTCTTGGGCATGAAATTTGAGTTTGTCTTAAAAAAAAAAAAAAAAAAAAAAAAAAATAGAAAAAAGGGGGGGGGGGGGCGGCATATAGGCCGCCCCTCGGAAAGTGCCGCCCTGTGCGGCCGCACGTTTCGCACGTGCCTTGCGCCGGCCCTGCCAGGAAGGTATCATACTGTTTGTGTTGACTGTGTAAGGTCCCTATGGTCCCGACATAATTAATTTTCTATAATCTCTAAGCCGCAATAGAGTTCACACAGTACCTGCTCAGTTTATTTAATATTTATGGGCTCTTCTGTCGGTTCTTGATGGAACATAGACATATTAAATAAATGTATACACTACATATTTGTTCCACAATAATATTTTTGTTGTGAACTAGGTTTCGGCTTCTTAGGCCACCTTCAGACAACTTAATACTGTAGATTATCCACATCACACCAGCTGCTGTACTCAAGTACAAAGATTTTACAAAGACAATTATCAGTCATAGACTATGTAGCCTTTAAACAGAGACTCCCAAACAATTAAAACAAAACTGTAACTAACAAGGAAAGTACATGGGCTCGAACAAACATATCTGTATGAACGTTTGGTTACAGGATCTCTACGTACACCTCAATGTACTGGTGCGTGTCGTTTTACCGCAAAGCTCTGCAACCATGCTCTAGATAGCACTGTAGATGTAATTGTAGACGCCATACGTAATGCAGATATCTTAACTACAACGTATGTAATAATCATCGTACATGTTCTCTAGCGAATTGTCATCAAAAGCCGTGATGATGGTTGCAACTTTAACCTTCTTCCGGGAAAGACTGTTGGTATTCACTGCCACTGCTTCCATCGCCTCTTCCCGCACTTACCGTAGCACTACCGCTTGCAATGAATTGTTGGTCATTATCATCCCTATTATCATTATTATGAGTTTGTAACAACAGTATCTAACTTATGCTCATATTTCTGTACCATATTAGATACGAGAAAGCATGCAAATGATTCATCTTCTACACTAATACCATCTTCACGGAGAAGGGTTCTTCGTAACTTCATATCAACTAATCGCAATACATTAGCAGGATTGATTAGCAATCACCACTCCATCTGACGATTCACCACACAAATAACATCACAAAACGCAACTTCGGAGGCACACTGTACCGTCCCTACTGGCGAACCAACAGGTCAAAGTGCAATGTGGCACGGCACACGCAGAGGCCTCTAACGGACGACTGCAGAGTTTTGCAGGTGCGGGAGTATCACTAGTGCAATAAGGGATCTTTATATTATCTCTCATATGATTTTGGTGTGTATGTGTTTGTTCGAGCCCAAGTACTTTCCTTGTAAGACATAACTATATATTAATTTTCAACAAATAGGTTGAAACCAACAATGGTTCAGTGAATACTAGTAACTACAATTGTATATTAAATTAACACATATACGAACTAACGTAGGAGGGGAACAGGTGAGTGAGGAAGACGTAAAATGAGAATTGTTGGTGAGGAACAATTACGTAAGTTTGGAGTATGTGAATATGAAATAAAGGAGCATATTGAAGTATATAGCGTATATTAAAATTCACTTGTTTTCAAGAGAGGAAAAACATTGGTATGTGGGTGAGAGACATTACACAATTTCGACAATTATGATGGCAGAATTATACGTAATAAGTTACTTTAATAATGGTGAATACTGGAATTGGGTCTGATAGTTGAGAATTAGGTTCTGTTTCTGAGCTTGGTGTTCGTTGACAGAGAGAATTTCAAGCAAGGTTAGCTTTTTGCCTTTACTTGCTCTGTGGAGAACATCATATTTAATGTCAAAGGCATGGCTCATTTAGTATGTTGTGAGCTGACCACAAATATACATGGTAAGTTGGACAGTTATCCTTGGAACCATCGATGGATTTGAGAGTGAGCGCTTCGACTTCGAGAGGCAGTAGCGGTAACGCACCAGAGTAAGTCACTACTTGTAACTTATCAGGGTTGGTTAGTAGCAGTGACTGGAGGCGGTTGGTGAATGCAGTCCTTATTTAATAGCTGGATAATGAATTGTAGTGGACGGAGAAGTTGTGATGTGACCAGTGCTAAGCACTTCGAGAAGATAGACCTTGTATATTGACATATGACTTAATAACTCGAATAATGAAGATTATCAACTGAATCAACAGGTATGTGTTTCGTCACGACATTATTGTAATTCATGATTTTTTAAAGGTTCCTGTAATGTTTTTCTGCTTTTTTTTGCGATTTCCATTTTTTGTAATTACTTTTCCCCTTCTTGTTTTCACTTTTTGAGTATTCTTTAACCTAATTATAACCTGTCAACCATTTGCATAATTTTTTATACAATTGATAAAATTAATGATCCTGCATGCTGAGACCTGCTTGCTGTTTCCGGTTTCCAGTTTCGTACTGGGAATACGAGGTAAGTCAAAATTCATTTATTGTGGCGCAGTCAGATTGTTTCCCCTGCCATTATATAAATTTAGCAGATGGTTTTCTCATTCAGTATTTTCTTCGGGTGTACTTATAACAGGGCCATAATTTTTAATATTTGTATATCCCCTATTTCCCGGGCGTGTACGTTTCGCATATTAATTTGTATTTTCAACACTTACCTCAGTGGTTCAAGTCACCACATTGTTTGGTTTTAAAAGTTCAGTTTTGCACGTACGTATTACGCAGCAGTGGTCAATTTCCGTTAAACTTAAAGCATTTTAAATATTCGGGATACCTTGCAACTGTAGTTCTGCCATGCCTAGAATGCCAGTTCCTAATTTTCACCGTATCCGCATTGTTACTTTGTGCTGCGAGGGACTCTTATCAATGGAAGTTTCCAGACGTCTCGGAGTGAACCATATACAACATCAACAACAAGTTTAATATTGGAACAATTACCAGATCCTTTAATCCAAATACAACCACCTTCTAGTTCATTAATTTTCCGATAATTTGTAGTTCCAACAACAAAAGGCATATTTATTGTAAAATAGGACTTATCAATATCTCTATTATACACTTCTTTAACCTGAAATGTTCTAAACACAATAGCATTTCCATTATTAAAACTTTCGAAACCAGATACTGCTCTCACACCACTACCATTGTAACGAACAACAGCACCAGTAATCCATTCACTAACATGACCTGCAGTATCTGCATTAGTAACAGTAAAATTCAAAACACATCCACAAAACAAGAAGCAGAGTTGCTGTTGTTCGTTACAATGGTAGTACTGGTAAAGCAGTATCTGGTTTGGGAAGTTTTAATAGCAGAGATGTGATTGTGTTTAGAACATTTCAGATTATGAAGTGTATAATACAGATATTGATAAATCCTATTTTACAAGTAATACGCCTTTTGTTCTTAGAACTGAAAATCATCGGAAAAGTAATGAACAAGAAGGTGGTTGGATTAAAGGATCTGGTACTGGCTCGAATATTAAACTTGCAAGGGACTGATAACCGTCGTTGTTTAGTCCCTTCAAAAACCCAACAACAACAATTAAACTTGCTGCTAATGTTGTATATTATTATCGCCATTAAAATGAAGAGTTGGCGTTTTCTTAAGAACCGTTTTTTTATCACAATAAGGACAAAATGACAATAAGAACACACAACAAAAAAGAACCCCATCGGGTCGTGGGTAAGAACCCATCCCAAACCTGCACGAAAGAGTTGCGGCTACCGTTGGCATGGTGTGGCAGCAGCAGGAGGCACAGAGATTCAGGAACTGTCCACGACTTGCCTCCTCCCTCTGGTCGCCCAAAGGCTACCACAGCAGTTGATGACAGCTACTTACGGACTTGAGCTGGGAAAAGCCCTGAAAGGTACGCCACCATGCTCAGTAATGATTTTCGTGCAGGAGGTCGTGTTTCGACTCAAATTCTGCGTAATACGCTGCATGACGTGCAGCTTCACCCCAGACATCCATGTCCATGCGACGCAGTACAAATGGGCCCAACACCATGCCGAATGGACTCGCCACAGTTTGAATGGATGAGACCCGCATCTGCCTTCAATCAGACAATCATCGGGTATGTTTTTGGATGCTGCCTGTTCAGCCCGAAACGTCTGAGATATACCGTACAGCGAATGCGGCAAGTTGGTCGTTCCGTGATGTTTTGGGATGGTTTCATGTGGGGCCATTGGACGCCACTAGTAGTCTTAGAGGTCAATACGGCTCCATGGTACATCTACATACATACTCCCAAAGGTGCGTGGCGGAGGGTACTCAGTACCACAACTAGTTACTTGCTTTCCTGTTCCACTCCCATGTTGAACGAGGGAAAAACGAATACTTGTATGCATCTGTACGAACCCTAATCTCTATCATCTTCTCTTTGTGATCTTTACGCAAAATGTAGGTTTGCGGCAGTAGAATCGTTCTGCAGTCCGCCTATAATTCCGACCCTCTAAATTTCTTCAACAGTGTTTCTGGAATTTAATGTCCACTTCCCTCCCAGTTGAGTTCCTGAAGCATTTCGATAACACTCGGACACTAATCGAACCTACCAGTTACAAACCTAGCCACCCGCCTTTGAACTGCCTCTTTGTCCTACCTTAAACCGATCTGGTGAGGATCTCAAACTCTTGAGCGGTATTAAAGAGTGTATCCTACGAGCGTTTCATATGCGTTCACCTTTACAGACGAATCACACCTTCCCAAAATTCTCCCATTAAAGCGAAATCAACCATTCGCCTTCCCCTCTGACGTATAGTGCATCCAGATCGGCAGCATTTCGATGAGGGAATCGTCACAATTTACGACTCTCGCCCTCGTCATGCACACTTTCATGATAACGGCATCGCAACATCAGAATGGCTAGCATGTTCTCCAGACATTATCCAGGAAGCCTCGGATACATAGAAAAGGGCTGTTCTTTGGACGAGACAACCCACCAAGCAATCTGAGAGATCTATGCCAAATCGCCGTTGAGGAGTGATACAATCTAGACCAACAGTCCCTTGATGATATGGTGGACAGTATGCCAAAACGAATACAGGCATATATCAGTGCAAGAGAACAGGTTAGAGGGTCTTAGGTGTACTGGTGTGTACTGCAATGTGTGACACAAATTCAGAATGACAGCTATTATCCTACAAATTGTCATCTTCTGCTTTCATATAAATAGAACTGGAATGTTATTTTTGTATATCTCTCTACCATTTTATGTATAAGGCCGTAAATACACAGTATCATGGTGAGGCAACAGTTTTTTTTTTGTGTGTGTACTCTTAAAATATTGAAGTTCAAAAGGTTTCAGAATTGTCTTGAGATTGCAAAATGGAATTTCAAGTATTTTATGTATTATATTAGATTTAAAATACTTTGTAGCATTTTCTGTTTGCATGTCAGAATAACTTACACTGCTCTAAACATGGGATTAGGTGAGATACCATTCACGGTATATATACACATATTTTATTCATATATTGTTTATAAATGAAATTCGTGTGTGATTCAGTACAATATTTTGCTCTCTCAATTCTTTACTTGCGGTTTACGAGGAGTTTACTTAGATTAACGAAGGCACCATGGGGTTATCATCATACTGAAAAATCATTATCTTTGTCCTCTAATACGGAGTGTGATCACCTCGAACGGGTAGTACAGTTGCACACCTGAGTGACATGGGCTGATTGAGGTTATTAATCAGCTCTTGAGGGATATTTGTCCATTCTTCCACGAGAGCAATATCCAGCTATGCAACTGTTGTGGGAGGTGCTGTCTGGCTGCAATGCGTTTGCCAATGGCATCAAAGACTTGTTCAACCGGGTTTAAGTCCGACGAACAAGCTGGCCACTCCATTCGTTCAATTCCATCACCTTCAAGCATATTGTTCACACTGCAGCTCTCTGGGGACGAGCCTTATCGTCCACAGATGGAGCCCATCTGCTAGGGCATCATCGTAGGGCACAACGAAAGGTCGAAGGATCTCGTCTCTATATCTCTATACCTCTGAGCACTTAAAGCGCCATTCTGGACGACAGAGGTCCGTACGCCCGCCAGTACTGACTCCTGCCCTAACCATTCTTCCACCACCATGATATTGTGATGTTTCCTGCATATAAGCCGAGTTGGTCCGAGTTCCACGTTCTCTGCAGATGAGGGAACGACGACTGTCCGGCCGAACACAAAATCTTGACTCATCTGTGAACAGATCCCGACGCCATTCTCCACGACTCCAGAGCTGATGTTCCTCCGCCCATTTTCTGCGGTCTAAAGGGCGTGGTTTTAATGGGACACACACCATTGGCCTTCCGTATTTAAAGGCCACATTACCGAAGGCGATTTCGGACGGGTTGTGTTGATACAGCGCGTTCTGTTGCTGTCTGAAGAGTGCGTTGCAGCTGGGTCCAGCCTCTTGTCTCGACGTGTTGTTAACCGGTGATAAGGGCCATCTCTTGCTGATGTTACCCATGGACGACTTTGGGACACTCCAATAGCCGCAGCCACCTCCCTCTGTGTCTGTCCTGCTTCCAACCTTCCTCCATGCCATAGCGTCGGAGAAGTCATGTTGTTGTTGCACTGCACTACCTTCTCACTATCTGAACCCAAATGCTTGGGTAATACGTTTGGTATAGTAAAGAAAAGTCAACACCAACCACCTTTGCAGTGACTTTCTGTTTTTACCACTATCTCGGTTTCCGTAATGTTATTGTCTGTACTATGTAAAACCGACAGAAAGGCGTCGAACCATTTTAGTTTATTTAACTGATGACAATACATCAGAAAGTAGATATCGTAACTGATATCCTAATCGTATTGACCAGTGTATTAGTATAAATGATGCGTATTATGTCACAACCCGTAAAAGTATGTATACATTTGTTTCCATTTGTGTCGAAAATTTTGTGGATTAAAAAGAAAGTAATTGATTCTGCTCTAATTTTGCCTGAGGAGTCTTCATCTGTGGAAGTGTCGAAGGTTTCCCATGAGATGCGCCTGGATACACAACCAGCCGTAAATAAACTAGGAACTTCGGCAGAAATCACATATTATCGTTAGGTTATTACATAATCTATAATAAGTAGAACATTCCAGTCACCAAATAGAAAGGGTAGCTAATATTGCTTTCGTCGCTCATCCTGACATTTTAAACTTACTGGAGTCGGTAACATTCACCCTGATAGCTTGACAATGTTCTGTAGACTACAACTTTACAATAAACTATTACACCGTGACCGTACAGAAAAAACAGAAACAGATTATTCACATGATCTCCTCAGAGGCAAAAGGTACAAGCGCACTTATGTCTCTACGCTTACGACATCTTTTAACTAGTTTTCCTTTCATGGCTTATGGAGGAGCATAGAATGAGAGTTCATTTGTATCCGTTTGCTTCGATAATTTTAGTTAGTTTATCTTATCTTTCTTTCAGGAAATGTCACTCGCACCCCTTTGATTATAACGCCCATATAAAGTAGTTTGTAAATTTAGGAACTGATGACCCCGTAGTTAAGTCCCATAAGCTATACAAACATTTGAACATTTGACTAAAAAGGCAGTCCCCGCTATCGCCCACCATAAACCGCGGTCCAGCATTGTGTAAAGCGTCCCACACACTCTAAAAAATTCTGCCAGGTATACTCCACCTCGAAGCGTGGTGCCGAACAGGTCAAGCTAGCCCCTCTCGTCCTTCCTCGAAGGCGAGCGAAAGTTGGTGGGAGGGGGAGACCTCCAAGTGCGTCTCTGCTCTGCGCGGCTTGACCTACCCAACACGTAAGACCACTTTTTAGCAGCCAAGCTGCGCCAATAAACATAAAAATCCCGAAATTTTCATATAAACATAGAATGTACTACAATCCCAGGAGCCCTTCACCCCTGATGTGTCCCCAAAGGCACAGAAATCAAAATAAAGAAAAATCTACACAGAAAAATGTTACACATTTCAATAATTAGCGTAAAGAGAAAGATACAGTAACACAAGGTTAGTATGAAAAATAGACTAATTATAGCCCCCGTCTCACAACTTCATCCATGGATTGCAAAATGTCATGTGAGAAAAGTGTTAGGTGAGTTTCACACGAACGATATTTCCTAAATACGTGCTGATTCTTAGAAAGCTTGTCCCGTCTCACGGAAATTTACTATACTCGAGCTGTGAATATGCTCACGTGGTTTTAATTGAGCCGGCCGCGGTGACCGAGGGGACTGAGGCGCTTCAGTCACGGTCTGCACGGTCACTACGGTCGGGGGTTCGAATCCCCCCTCGGGCATGGATATTTGTGCCGTCCTTAGTTGTAGGTAGTTCATAAGTAGTTTGTAAGTTTAGGGACTGATGACCCCGTAGTTAAGTCCCTTAAGCTTAACAAACATTTGAACATTTTTTTGTTTTAATTGACCTCCTTCAGAAAAGCCTAAATACATTTTTTTTTTTCATTCGGCGACGACAGACTGCTACGTCGAAAGTTTCCTCGATGAGCAGGTTGGTAAACGATGCTACCACATCGAAACTGACGATAATGACATTCTCAGTAACTCGATGATGTTTAATCCCGCTGATAAAATCGGCTGAGTTTTTTATGTTATCACAGCACACCACGCGTGAATCGAGGACATTGTCCAAGAACTTGGGGAGCTTGCGTAATTACCCAGATGTTGAGATACTGCTGTAGCAGACGAGTTATTCTGGCAGGACGAGACCCTCAGTGAAAGGAGTGGTGAGTTCTGTGTGTGTGTGTGTGTGTGTGTGTGTGTGAGCTGGTTGACCTACGGCAGCGCGACTTCCTGCGCCTGTCGGTTATTATTTCTGGTAGCTGGCGGTCGGTCACACCACGTGACGCCACTCCTACGTCACGGACGCCTGCCTCTGGAGACTGCGCACTCTACCGGAACCGGTTTCTTCCTCCTGGTCTCAGACAAGCGCGCGCTATACATCGCTGCTACGGACATATGCTCTCACTTAGTAAATAATGCGAACAGGTTGGTGAGGATAATGTCAGGACAGTCGATGCACATTCTCTTGGCAGTATTTCTCCCTTTCTCTCTTCACTACTCACTCCCCGCCCCCCACGCTTGCTGTTTCTCCCCCTCCCTCCCTCTCTCCCCTTCTAATTTAGCTTACTACACACATGAAACAAAGTTTTGCATCACCACATTTCGAACGTTCAAATGTTCAAATGTTTGCAGAACTTACGGGACTTAACTACGGGGTCACCAGTCCCTAAGCTTACAAACTACTTATGAACTAGCTAATACTAAGGACGGCACAAATATCCATGCCCGAAGGGGGATTCGAACCCCCGACCGTAGTGGCCGTGGAGACCGTGACTGTAGCGCCTCAGTCCCCTCGGCCACCGCGGCCGGCCATTTCTAACGATTCATGACTTTTTATAAGGTAAGTGAATCAAATAAGGCCCACCTAACCCATTAGAAATTTCGTATGCAGTATGGGTAAGTGGTAATATTCCGAGTTCGTACGTGCAACATCCTATAACTATATTCAGTTAAAAATAAATTACAATGGAACGTTTAGGTAATTAATATCATCACTTTAAGGAAAATGTTTAACCCCTGCAAGTGGGCCTTTTTAGGAGACCCTGTTCCTAATATGGCCCGTAGCCACATCCAGTTCATAGTAATGTTCTGAGGCACGTAAATAGCAGGAAAACTGAATACCCTGCAAGAGTTGTAATTTTATTTTCGACATAAGTGGAATGAGATGATAAAAAGAATATTTAATTACTTTTTTTTACAAACGCTTCATACAGTACTATTGATAATTGACTTACTGGTTATTAACTCTTAAGATTATTAAATTTAATCAGCAACCAACATTGTTCTGACCGCAGTAAGTTAACTTATCGTAAGTTAATAGGAACATAAGTCTAATCATTACATTTTCTATGATGGGCCTTATTGGGAACAACCCGTTTAAAACGCGTGTGTGTTTACTGTTTAAAAAGAAACTGTCTTGTTGTGTGTCTGTGTGTGTGGGGGGGGGGGGGGGGGGGGGAGGAGGAAGATTATGCCACTAACATAATACAGCACTATTTCCTGTACACATATACATATTTACCAGTACAAATGCTTCATGACTGAAGCGATTGCATTAGATGAAACGTACCGTGAAAATAAGAAGCTGCCCTCCTTCGTTGAACGCCGTAGCACAACTGAAAGTAAAATGGCCGGCACGAGAGCGGGTGCGGAAGTAGTTGTTGCTTTGTCCACTAGTTGTCACAAGCTATCATTACCAACGATATTTACCGCTGTTTTCAAACTTTATATACTACACTATGAGAGTGTACCTTATTAGGAACCGGGCCTTGTTTGGTACATGTACCTTATAAAAATGGAATAGAGATACTGAGCGGTCACCTGTTACAATAATGAGTGAATTGGGTAAAAATATTTGATTTATCTAACAGTTGCCTAAGTTCTGTATCTGTAGGGTATTTGATCATCTAACGTATTAAGAAATGACGCAAAGTTTATTGTAAGATTTCCACATCAACCTCTACACCTCTACCCCAGGGCAGTCGCAAAGCGTTGTTCAGTGGTCGCCATCACGGGATGATGTAGTTGCATCATAAAACAACCAACAGTGTGCATGTTCGAATACTAGGGTTTCGTAATGCGAATCATAGTGCTAAAAATTAAAACTTATTTTATTTTATATTAAAATTACGTAGCATGATTCTTTGTTTATCATAATAAATACACTTGGGTTAACAATGAAAAAATGAAAAGCCAGCCGCGCGGGAGTAGCCGAGCGGTCTGGAGCGCCACGTTACGGATCGCCGCCCCCCCCCCCCCCCCCCGAATCCTCCCTCAGGCATGAATGTATGTGTTGTCGTTAGATTAATTTAACTTACTTTAAGTAGTTTGTAAGACCAAGTACTGATGACCAACGTAGTTTGGTCCCATTGAATTACAAAGTATTTGAACATTTGAATTTTTCGATAAGCCAGAAAACTGTTTTCGGAAACCAATAGGTAGCTAAATTAACAAGATGTAGTCTTCTTTACAAAAAAATGTTAAAATGTTTGTAAATCTAAGGGTTTAACTGCTGCGGTTATCAATCCCTAGCCTTACTAACTGCTTAAACTAACATACGCTAACACACGCACAGACAGACAGACAGAGAGAGAACAGCTAACAAGGAATGATCCAGATGAACACCAAGTTATTTTTCTTATATATATATTTACAACCAGCTACTCAAAATTTCGAACTAACGCAACACCCAAAAACTTCTATCGAATGCCACGAACAATGCTTTAGAGACTAAACATAAGATAAAACACACCTCCCAACGAAGGCAACTAGCCCGATTTAATTAACTAGAGGGTTCATTGCACTCGATATTTCTCGACCGAAGAACAATAATTTATCACTGCAATCATATCCGCTAAGCTACTGAGAGGCGTCCATTCGTAACGTAAATACCACTAAAAGACGAGATAAATACGCCACAACCCTAACACATAACCATACTAATCAATATGCGTTCCACAAATGTACAACACCTCTGTGTTGCAATGAATCATACGACTAACCAGTTAGAAATTGGTATTTCGCACAAGCCAGGATACATTGTCCGCACCAGATTAAGAATACACAAGAGCTAATTTTTCGAAGATAGAATTACGTTGGTTCTATCAACAGACATAAGAATAAAGAACGATCGAATTTCCGTAGCTATACCATCGCCCTTTATGCACCATCAACCCAGTAAAGATAATCTCTAACTAGCCCCTACAGGTCATACAGAGTCAACCGCCCACAATCGTGTTACTGACAAATACTGCAACACTTCTATCTATCATTTCCTCGCAATTGACACAAACGAGGTATTTACTGTACGAGATAACTACAGCAATCGTTATATCTTGCATGATGAAAATACAGTCAGCGATAACCTATTTTATGCTCACACACACAAACAACAAACAAACAATCGGATGAGCGCTAATTTGATGTAAAAACAAACTCCATTCCCTACACCGACGTATCGCACAACATCGATTTAAACGAACACTTGCTTAGCTGTAGACTAGAACAGCACGGAAGTACATCTCCGATAGCTGACCAGCTAACAGATACACTACCGATCGAGATATTGCTCTTCTGTCACGTAACCTCTCCTCCGGTATTTTCTCCTAGTTCCACAGTTCATTCAGCAGCATACACTGTTCCGTAGACTTTTCCAGGACAACACTTGTTCTCTGAATGGAGAAACGATATCTACGACTACTCTGTGCAAGAAACGAGATTAATGATTTCAGTGTATCAGCCCTCTAGTGCAAACTGCAGCAGACGTTTCTTCGTAGCATTCCCACCACTTCTAGTACCAGTATCTCCGTAAGTTAAAAACTAAGACTTGAAACGTAACAATGACCGCTTTAAAGAGAGAGAATATTCAACACAAATACTGCAGCTTAACCTTTTTCAACAAGTTTTGCAGAATTAGTTGAAGCTTTCAGTTGACATCAATATTTTAGTTTCAAGTTTCAATCTAAAGCCAAGTAAATGAAACGTGTACATCACATCACCTAATTTCCGGTCTACAGTATTTTGATAATTACTTCCTGTTGCGTCGTTTTTGTCGTATAGTTTGTACAACCAGTTACTTCTTTTAGAAATTTTTCACCATGGTATTGTTACAGTGTTAGTGACTGTATCAATTTGCCATCTCAGTCTGTAACTTCAGAAGGTATTGCTAATAAAACTATTCTGGGCGTTGGATTGCATCGTCAATATGTTTAAATCCGTCTGGCGTTTCAACCAATGACGTAAGCAGTCTTATTCTCTGTGTCGTGTTCATTCGCAGTGACAACGGAAGCGGCAGCCTTCGTTTACATTCAGAATAAATTATTCTTATACTTAATTTTGGTTATGCTTACATTGCGTCATGCAGTTTTATTCTCAACTGTTTTGAACTTCTTTTCTAAGCCAAAAGAGAAGGTTACTGCTAACAAATACTTCAGTTCACGTAAACATACTTTCAATATTGCTCCGGGTTCCTCGATGTTGCAAAATAAATATAACAAAAAGCAAATTAATAATCAGCCAACCAGTTGCAATAATAGTTGTTAAATAAACTTGACCACGGTTTCGACGGATATAAACCCTTCTTCTTCAGAAACACACATATACCTACAGACAATGTGACATAAATTATAAATTCATAATTTGCCTGAAATATGCGTTATACCAAGCTTACTGTCTAAAAAATTGTGAAATACAAATCATAATAAAACTGTTACATTCTATACTTGCATATCACAGGAATTGGAAATCCCATGACCCATGTCCAATGATTTGTATTTCACAATGTTTTAGACAGTAGGCTTGGTATGACACATATTTCAGGCATAACGATTATGAATTTGTAATTTATGATGTCACATTGTCTGTAGGTATACGCGTATTTCTAAAGAAGACGGGTTTATATCCGTCGAAACCGTGGTGAAGTTTATTAAAAATGTTTCAAATGTTTGTGTAGCTTATGGGACTTAACTACGGGGTCATCAGTCCCTAAAGTTATAAACTACTTATGAACTAGCTAACACTAAGGACGGCACAAATATCCATGCCCAAGGGGGATTCGAACCCCCGACCGTAGTGGCCGTGCAGACCGTGACTGGAGCGCCTCAGTCCCTTCGGCCTCCGCGGCCGGCCAAGTTTATTAAACAACTATTATTGCAGCTGGTTGGCTGATTAATGATTTGCTATCCTGTAATCGTTGCTGAGTCGCAGTCATGTTTAAAATATTTAAAAAAATATAACAGAAAACAATTATGCTCAATTTTGCTCTCTGAGAAACCCTGATCCATCACACTCTGCTAAAGGTGACAGTCCGCACCCAGGCAGGAGCCATGAAACCAGACGCACCCTACGTTCTGTGATTCCGTAGGGGGATGATGCCACCGGCGTGCTTCTCTATTGATCTCCTGATGGGCGAGGGATGTGCAGTATCCCCGCCGCTATAAACTGCTGTCGACGCGAGGCGCCAGAAGAATACTAATCACAGCCACTCTACGGTCTCCAACGAGATAATAACACATAATCTGAAAAGCACTGGTCATCATTCATGTACTTAAAGTAGCGACAAGAAGATAAGCTAAGAACTCTTGCAGCAGGAACTGTGATGAAAATACAATGATGTGTTAAAGGTAACAACGGAAGTAAACTTCCCCGTTATGTCTCACTGCCGACTAACTTAACGCGATGAAACTTCGACATTATATACATTTCACAAACAGTTAGGGGGTCGGGTGAGATATACACAATATGTGTATGGTTGTTGTTGTTCTTGTTGTTGTTGTGGTCTTCAGCCCGCAGACTGGTTTGATGCAGCTCTCCACGCTACCCTGTCCTGTGCAAGTCTCTTCATCTGAGAATACGTTCGGCAACCTACATCCTTTTGAATCTGCTTACTGTATTCGTGACGATTTTTACCCGTCAGGCTTTCTTCTAATGCTACGTTGACAATTCCTCGATGTCTAAGAATGTGTCCAACCAGTCTATCCCTTCTCTTAGTCAGGATATGCCAGAACCTCCTTTTCTTCCCGATTCGGTTAAGCACCTCCTCATTAGTTATGTGATCTACCCATCTAATTTCCATCATTCGTCTGTAGCACCACATTTCAAAAGCTTTTATCATCATTTTATCTGAAATCTTTATAGTCCACGTTTCACTCCCATACAATGCTACATACCAGACAAATGCTTTCAGAAAGGACTTCCTAACATTTAAATAAATATTGCATGTTAACAAGTTTCGCTTCTTTTCGGCATAGCCATTCTGAATTTTATATCTTCTTTACTTCGGCCATCAGAAGTTATCTTGCTACCCAAATAACAAAATTCATCTACTACTTCTACCGTCTCATTACGTAATCTAATTCCTTCAGCATCGCCTGATTTTCTGACATTGCATTTCATTACCTTCGTTTTACTCTTGTACTCTTTTATTCATCTTACATCTTCCTTTCAAGACACTGTCCATCCCATTCAATTGCTCTTCCAGATCTTTGACATATCTCTGACAGCATTACAATTCCATCAGCAAACCGCATTGTTTTTCTCTCTTTTCCTTGCACTTTAATGCCCTCTCCAAATTTCTCCTTCCATTCCTTCACTGCATGCTCAATGTACAGATTGAACAACATTGGGGAAAGGCTACAACCCTGTCTTACTCCCTTCCCAACCTCTGCGTACCTTTCTTGGCCTTCGACTCCAATAACCGCTGTCTGGTTTTTGTATAGGTTGAATGTAACTCTTCGCTCCCTATATTTTACCCCTGATACCTTCAGAATTTGGAAGAGTGTATTCCAGTCGACATTGTCAAAATATTTCTCCAAATCGACAAACGCTAAAAACGTAGGTTTCCCTTTCCTTCGCCTATCTTCTAAGATAAGTCGTAATGTGAGTATTGCCTTCTGTGGTCCTATACTTCTGCTAAATTTAAACTGAACTTCCCCGAGGTTGGATACCACAAGTTTTTTCATTCGTCTGTAAATAATTCGTGTTAGTATTTTACATCCATGACTTATTAAACTGATAGTTCTGTAATTTTCACACTTGTCTGCACTTGCTTTCTTTGGAATAGGAATTACAATTCTTGAAGTCGGAGGGTATTTCCCCTGTCTCATACATCTTGCATACTAGGTGATACAATTTTTTCACGACTGGCTCTCCTAACGACATCAGCAGTTCAGACGGAATATCATCTACTCCAGGGGCCTTGTTTCGACTCAAGTCCTTCAGCGATCTGTCAAATTATTCTCGTAGTATCCTATCTCCTATGCTATCTTCCTCCACTTCATCTTCCATTTCTAGAATACTGCCTTCAAGTTTATTTCCTTTGTATAGGCCCTCTATATATTCCTTCCACAGTTCAGGTTTCCCCTCTTTGTTTAGCATTGGTTTTCCGCCTGTGTTCTTGATATTCATACAGCTGCTGTTCTTGTCTCCAAATATCTCTTAACGTATTTTATTCAGATATTGGTTACAGCTGTAACTTGTTTGTGAACGTATTTTATTCAGAAATTGATTACAGTTGTAATTTTTGTGTGATACAGGAAGATATTTTGCTGTGTTAGCCTTAAGATTTACATGGCGTTTACTTAGAGTGAGGCACCATGGGGCTACCATAAATATCAAAAGTAATTCCCGTTGCCGTCTAATATGGTGTGTGATCACCTCGGACGGCGAGTAAAGTTGCACACCTGCGTGGCATGGACAGTATGAGGTTATCAATCAGCTCTTGACGGATATTTGGCCATTCTTCCAAGAGCGGAATCAATATCCAGTTCTGAAAACGTTGTGCAAGGTGCTGGTGTGGCTGCAATGCGTCTGCCAAGTGCATCCCAGACATTCGCAATCGGGTTTAATTCCGGTGAACAAGATGGTCACTCAATTCGTTCAATTCCCTCGGCTTCAAGCATGTTGTCCATCAGTGCAGCTGTGTGGTGTCGACCGTTATCATCTGGAACCCATCTCCTATGGCAGGGGTCTCCAAAATACGGCCCGCGGGCAGGATGCAGCCCGCGAAGGTATTCAATGGGGCCCGCGTTTGAAGTTAATGTTTTATTGTTACTGAACGAGCGATTTGCGCTCGAAAACTCAGGGAGGTTCCTAGCAGCTTTGCAGGACTCAGTGCACGTTCAAAATCGCGTCAACTTGTTCATAAATAAGAGAGAGCGGCCACTAGAACGCTCTGTCTCCAGTTGACAGGCGGTGTTTTGCTGCGTTAATCGTGTTTCCCTTGTTATACAAGGTATTTTGTTATTTCATATTTCCTTTGTTACAAATATACGTACGTTACTTGTTTTGTAATATGCCGGCTGAAGCTAAAAAGTAAAGAGTCATCTATTCAGCCAAATATGGAGTGTGATATACCTTGTTACCGTGTAGGATGTGTAATCAAGCTATTGCTGTGCTCGAGGAATATAAGATACGCCGTCATTAAGAAAATAGCATGTTGCACAGGTTGATTACTTCAATGACAATGTACGTGAACATAAAATGTGAACATTAAACGTGGGCCGTATATTCGAAAGGCAAAATCCATATCTCACAATAAGTGTAATAAACAGTAATAAAGATAATTTGAAGTTTTACACTGACTATTTTGCCTGTGTTAAAAAAAATTAAATAAAGAAAAAAGAAAATTAATTTCGTTGTTTTCTTTCTATGCCAGAATGTGTGGTAAAATAAAAGTTGGGATTCCACAGATAGTGTTTGTAGATATGTTGAAGTGTTTCGTGGAGTTAAGTAATTCGTTATGTTATTTATGTTTCTTTCATGCTGAAATGTGAGACATCGTGGTGGTCCTACCGTATATGATTGAAATAGGGGTGGTGACGTTACAACTATAATTATAGGCTGGTATTACAATTTTCGGTAATCCCAAATTATGTTGTCTGAGCCCCGTTGAGTATCAAAACTTGAGATGTGGCCCTCACGGTCTAATAATTTGGAGACTCCTGTCCTATGGCATCGGCATAGAGCGCAACAAAAGGTCGTAGGATCTCATTTCTATACCTTTGAGCAGTCAACGCCTCATTGAAACCTACGTGGAGGTCCATACGTCCGCCAATACTTACTCCAGTCCACATCATTAGTCCATCAACATGATATGGTGATGATTCCTACACATAAACATGAGTGTTCTGAGTTCCACATTTTCTCCAGATTGTCCAGCTGAATACAAAATCTTGACTCATCCGTGAACAGTACCCGGCGCCATTTTTTACGACTGAAATCCTTATGAGCTTCCACCAAGATTCTGCGGGCTAAACGGTGTCGTGGTTTTAATGGGACACACACCATAGGCGTCCGTGCATAGAGGCCACGTTCCCGAAGACGATTTCAGACTGTTTGTGTTGGTATTGCGCGTCCTGTTGATGCCTGGAGGGTGCGTTGCAGCTGAGTTGCATTCAGCCTCCTGACTCGACGGGCTGTTAACCGGAGATAACGGCAATCTCTTGCTGATGTTACCCGTGGACGACCTTTGTCTTCCATTTAACGTTTGCTATAGTCTGCAATCGCGTCCAGTTTCCTATCACGTACCAGGGTTGGACAATGTCATCCTATCCACCATAAAATACTGACCTTGCCCATGGTAAATTGAACTTTTTTGGGCCATTTAAGTATGTCATTCGTTGAAGACAAATTTTAGGACAACGAGGAAGCGAGCACACCTCAGAAACGGCTTCGTGACCAGATCAAGAATACAAACCTTTGATTCGCACCGGAGGAAGACCACAGAACAGGAAGGACATTAGGCGAATAAATAGGGTGTGTAGGTTCAAATGTTCAAATGTTTGTAGAACTTATGGGACTTAACTACGGGGTCATCAGTCCCTAAGCTTACAAACTACTTATGAACTAGCTAAGACTAAGGACGGCACAAATATCCATGCCCGAGGGGGGATTCGAGCCCCCGACCGTAGTGGCCGTGCGGACCGTGACTGGAGCGCCTCAATCCCCTCGACCACCGCGGCCGGCATATGGTGTGTAGGTGACACATTCTTCGTGTATAATTCTCAACATATGCGATAAACAATTGTTGAAGAAAACTGTATGGTTAACCCGCGTACATCCTCAGCTCCCAATAGTCAATAAAGCTACTGTGCGTTACGAAAATTTAAAATTTATAATCAGAAATACAAAATTCAAACTCAATCAGACCAATTGCGTGATTGGATGGAGGAGTTCCTAGATAACAGATTGCAGCATGTCATTCTCAATGGAGAGAAGTCTTCCGAAGCAAGAGTGATGTCAGGGGTGTCACGGTATATACAGGGTGTTTCACTAAGTGTGTTTGCCTCTGTAACTAATAAAATAAAAGGTGACGGGAAATTTAAATGCGGTAGGTCAACCCAAGAAATATTACACTATCTGCGGCGCTATGAACATAGTTTATTGTATCATTTTCCAAAGAGTTACAGCACAAAGATATAATTTTTTAAATGGAACAATAGTTTTTTCTATCGTGCATTGGATTCGTTGAATCCAGTTGCGTCCAAATCAATTTACACTACATTCCTATCACTGTTAGTTTGGGAGCTACAACCCTTCAAAGTTTCAGGGGCAGATACCACACGCTGTACATAATACATGGCTGTTAGTTACAGAGGCAAACACACTTAGTGAAACACCCTGTATATACCGTGGCACCCCTGACATCACTCTTGCTTCGGAAGACTTCTCTCCATTGAGAATGACATGCTGCAATCTGTTATCTAGGAACGCCTCCATCCAATCACGCAATTGGTCTGATTGGCACTAAATAAAGAAAAGTGTGAAGTAATACACATGACCACTAAAAGAAATCCGCTGTACTTCAATTACGCGATAAATCAGTCAAACCTTAAGGCCGTAGATTCTACCAAATACCTAGGAGTTACAAACAACTTTGACTGGAGAGAACACACAGAAAATATTGTGGGGAAGGCGAACCAAAGGTTACGTTTCATCGGCAGAACGCTTCGAAGATGGACCAGCTCCACCAAAGAGACTGGCTACATCACACTTGTGCGTCCTCTGCTGGAGTAATGTTGCCCCTTGTGGGACCCTCACCAGGTGGGACTGACGGAAGACATTGAGAAGGTTCAGAGAAGGGCAGCTCGTTTTGTTCTATCACCTTACTGGGGGAAAGCGTCACGGAAATGTTGCACGAAATGGGGTGGAAATCATTAAAAGAAAGACGTTATTCATTGCGGCGTGATCTGTTTGCCAAGTTTCAATCACCGGCTTTTAGTTCTGAAGGTGAAAATATTTTGCTATCACCCACCTACTTAGGGATATATGACCATCCCAATAAAATAAGAGAAATCAGATCGAAAACGGGACAATTTAGGTGTTATTTCTTATCGCGCGCTATTAGAGAATGGAACGGTAGAGAAAAGTTATGAAGGTGGTTAATGAACCCTCTGCAAGGCACTTGAATGTTATTTGCAGAGTATCGATGTAGATGTAGATGATAGACCATATGCTCTTACTTTCTTCATCAAACGTCTGTGGGGAACTGTATCAAACGCCTTGCGGAAGTCATCTATGTTATCATTTCAATCTAAACTGTGGTTTTTCAAGTCTACTTTCAAACATGACAGATTAGAATCTCTGCTGATCATACGACGGCATAAATAAGGCACTCTACTTCGTCGCAACACTAACATCGCTCCTGCTCGACCGAGTACTGTGCCTTACCAGAGAGAGCGCTATCTCCCGCGAGATCTGGTCGCTGCTGCGACCGTGAAGCAGGTATTAATTTACTGTCTCGTCACTGGCGGAAACGCCGGTAATCCAGTAGCGTGTCGGGTTTCGCCGTGTCTTTGATAGGAAAGCGGCCGACAGGGCACGGTCCCACGGGTATGGGCGCCCACTTAACGGACGGCTGGTCGCATACCAGCACGGCAGCCTCCGACAGATCAAACTGCCCGCGCCGCAAGAACCGCAGGAAGTCCAGTGGGCGTACTCCCGTGCCTTTCTTAAGGCACGCCGGCAGTGCAACCGCAAACAAAGTGTTGCGGCAACATCACAGCAAATTACAGTTCTCAGAAGAAAGGCCCCCAATGAAACCAGACACACTGGGTACGTCCAGTCAGCAACAAGAGAGCTACCGGGTGATGAAAAAGTCAGGATAAATTTGAAAACTTAATGAATCACTGAATAATGTACATAGAGAGGTAAAAATTGACACACATGTTTGGAATGACATGGGGTTTTATAAAAAAAATAAGAAAAGGTATCGCTATACGCGTGAAAGAACATTTGAGCGCGTCCTTTGATGATGATCATATGCTCAGCCGCCACTTTCGTCATGCTTGGCCTCCCAGATCCACAGACCTCAGTCCGTGAGATTATTGGCTTTAGGGTTACCTGAAGTCGCAAGTGTCCAAATGTTTGTATAGCTTATGGGACTTGACTACGGGGTCATCAGTCCCTAAACTTACAAACTACTTATGAACTAACTAATACCTAATACTAAGGACGGCACAAATATCCATGCCCGAGGGGAGATTCGAACCGCCGACCGTAGTGGCCGTGCGAAGTCGCAAGTGTATCGTGATCGACCGACATCTCTAGGGGTGCTGAAAGACAACATCCGACGCCAACGTCTCACCATAACTCCGGACATGCTTTACAATGCTGTTCACATTATTTCGCGACTACGGCTATTGTTGAGGAATGATGGTGAACATATTGAGCATTTCCTGTAAAGAACATTATCTTTGTCTCAATTTGTTATGCTAATTATTGCTTTTCTGATCAGATGAAGCGCCATGTGTCGGACTTTTTTAACCTCTTTTCTTTCCTTTTCTTTTTTATTTTTATTATTTTATTTATTTTATTTTTTTTCCTAATAAAACCCCGTGTCATTCCAAGCATGTGTGTAAATTTTTACCTCTCTATCTACATTATTTCGTGATTTATTAAGTTTCCGAATTTATACTGAGTTTTTGATCACCCAGTACATCTACTTCAACACATATATTCCGCGAGCCATTATCTGGTGCGTAGATAGATGCCACCTACAGCAAAATAAGAGAGACTTTGGAGATACGCAAAGTAGCTGACATCAGACGATAAACCAGTACTACGCAAAGAAGATAAAACAGAGGAGCGGAGAATATACGAGGGCTCTCACAAAGAAACTTCCGTTTGGTTATATAAAACGACTACAGATACAGAAAAAAACATTGATTGTTCAAAAATCTTCAACTGTTAAACTGCTTTTCAATATAGCTTCCGAAATTTAGTAGGCACTTGTTAAGGCGTGGTACGAGTTTTTTTAAACCTTCTTCATAGGTTGCCACATCTGTATTCAACCATGTGCTAACATGTTCTTTCAGCTCGTCATCATCGTTGATGTGTTGACCACCAATGACAGATTTTAGCTAGAAGAAGAGATGAAAGTCTCTAGGAACGAGGTCCAGGCTTCACGGAGGATGATCAAACACGACCAAGTGAAATTCCCGTAACAGTTGTTTGGTCACATTCGCTGTGTGAGGTCGGGAATTATCGTGGGAAAAAACAACACCTTTTGACAGTAATCCTTGGCACTTGTTCTGTATTGCGCGGCGCAATTTCTTAATGGTCTCGCAGTAACCACGTGCGTTGATTGTTTGGTTCAAAATATTCAAATGTTTGTATAGCTTATGGGACTTAACTAGGGGTCATCAGTCCCTAAACTTACAAACTACTTATGAACTAACTAATTCTAAGGACGGCACAAATCCCGAGGGGGGGGATTCAAACCCCCGATCGTAGTGGCCGTGCAGACCGTAACTGCCGCGCCTCAGTCCCCTCGGCCAACGCGGCCGGGATTTGTTTAGTCATATGGTAAGCAATCCATCAGCAAAATGCCTTTTCTGTCCCAAAAAAAGGTACACATTAATTTTCGAAGAGTCGAGATTTGCTTAGACTTAACCTTTGTTGGGGATGAAGTGTGCCTGCATTCCATTGACTGCTGTTTTGTTTCAGGGGTGTCGTACGACACACAAGTTTCATCCCCCGTGACTGAGAAAGAACACCATCGCTTTCTTAAGAATTTTGGGTACCCAACGTGAGCAAATTTTTTGAAATTTCAGTTTTTTCAGTAAAAATTTCATGAATTAGTGATCGAGAAATTTGCAGAACTTCCACAGCAAGAGCCTAAGTGTAAGCTTACGGGTGTGCTTAATCATCTCTTCAATTGTGTGAACCAGTTCATCAGTAAGCAGTTCGTTCTTCATCATGCACTTGATCCCATTCATCGTTGAACGGTCTGACCCATCTCATAACCAGTGATTCGATCGTAGCATTTTGTCAGTAAACCTCGCAGATTTGCCGATAAATTTCCTTAGTTTTAACTTTCTTTGCATTTAAATGCATTTACAAAACGAATCACAGATCTGATTTCAAAAGCGACGGCATTTTCAGTTACTACTGCGCCTCGGTTGTACAGTGGTAAAGTGCCAGACTAAAAATCCAAAGATCACGGGTTCGATCCCCGCCAGGTCCTGGTATTTTTATCTGTCACTTTTCACTTCTTTCACCTCTGGCAGTACTGCTCATGTGAAAAATACCAAGTAGCACCGTGGTTCGGAACCCACGTCAAACTGTAGGTCCCTTTATAATTGGCTGGGTAAGTCAGTTCGAAGGTCGGAGGAAGGCAACGGCATACCACCTCCCAACAGGACCATGCCTAGTAAAGCACTGTGGTGTTCAAACCAATCTTCGGATTGTTGACTGCTTTACCTTTTACTGACACTATAAAGAAGCACTACAAAGCAGACATCGGCAGCAGCGATCTGAAAATGGCGTACATGTCTTCTCCTTGAGTCAGAGTAACTGCCGCACATGCTCGGATCTGCGATCGTAGCGCTACGTGGATATAAATATAAAAGGAAGTATTGTAGAAAGGAAATAGCAGTGTTCTCACCTTGTGTGCAACATGTATGAGACAGGTGAGATACCCTCAGACTTCAAGAAAACTCTAATCAATCGAATCCTAAAGAAATCAAGTGCAGAGAGATGTGAAAATTACACAAACGTCTAAATCTACTTAATTACTCGACAAGTCAAATTTAAGAGTACTGCATAAGGTTCACCAAACAGCTTTTATGATGTTTCTCTTGCTGGGTCCTAACAAAATCGCATTCGGAACAAAAAGTTCCTGTATTTCACAAACAGATCTCATCGTACCAAATAACGCCTTTCTTTCGATGATTTTCACCCCTACTTGTGCATCATTTCCGTAACACTCTCACCCCTTTATCACGATAATACAAAACGAGCTGCCCTAGTCTGAACTTTCTCTATATCCTCCAACAGTCTCACACGGTGGCGATCCCACAATATGCAACAATACTCCATAATATGACGCAAAATTGTAGAAGGCAGCTTCTTTAGTGGAGCTGTTGCATCTTCTTAGCTTCCAATATAACGTAGCCTTTGGTTCGCCTTCCATACGATCTTTTCTATGTGTTGTAATTCCTAGGTATTTAATTGATTTACGACTTTTAGATTGCCGGCCGCGGTGGTCGAGGAGACTGAGGGGATCCAGTCACGGTCTGCACGGCCACTATGGTCGGGGGTTCTAATCCCCCATCGGGCATAGATATTTGTGTCGTCCTTAGTATTAGTTAGTTCATAAGTAGTTTGTAAGTTTAGGGACTGATGACCCAGTATATATATATATATATATATATATATATATATATATATATATATATATATATATATATATAATTGAAAGTCCAGGTTGGAATAAATAATATAGTGAGGACAGTTACAACTCACCGCAAAGACGTGTATGTGTGTGTCTTTTGTATGTGCCTGTCGCATCTCGTCGCCACGTCTTTGCGGTGAGTTGTAACTGTCCTCACTATATATATATATATATATATATATATATATATATAGGGTGTTTCACTAAGTGTGTTTGCCTCTGTAACTTATAAAATAATAGGTGACGGAACATGTTAATGCGGTAGGTCAACACAAGGAATGTTACAATTTCTGCGGAGTTATAAACATTGTTTATTGTATCATTATCTAAAGAGTTACAGCACAAAGATATAATTTTTTTAAATGGAACAATAGATTTTTTCTATCGCGCATTGGATTCGTTGTAACCAGCTGCGTTCAAATCAATTTACTTTTACTTTGGGAGCTACAACCCTTCAAAGTTTCAGGGGCAGATACCACAAAAGGCTGCGCATAATGCAATGCGCCTTCTAAATGTGGTGCGGCCGAGTTGTAACGTCGCCGGTGTCACGGAGCGAGAAGCTTCCTCGATGCGCTGTTAGACTGCCGACTGTGCCGCACACGGCCGTATACCCGACAGTTGGAGCCACACAAACAACCGGGGCGCAATATACCACAGTTACTGACATCGGATTACGATACACACGAACAACGAGTACGTTGACATGTTGCTGATGCTCGGCGACTGCCGACACGATGCCACTGAAGTAGCCACGGCGTATGCCGTGAGATATCCCAAGCGAAGAGCCCCGGCAGCCATTACGTTCTTACGTGCCGAACAACGACTTCGGGAAACAGGCAGCTTGGTAATGCGCCACAGTAACAGACGAAGACCTGAAAGAAGTGAGGAGACGGAGGTGTTTGTTTTAGTTACACTACACCACGATCTTCATGTCAGCTTACGAGCCATTGCTGCAGTCGCTGGTGTCAGTTTCACATCTGTGTGTGTATAGTACACGGCCACAGGTATCACCCGTACCGCCTGTCACTGACCCAGGAGCTGCATGGGAACGATTTCCGTGCAAGAGTGACATTCTGTGAGTGGGCCATACGTAATTTCACGCTGGAGTCTTTACAAAGTGTTATGTTCTCTGATGAGTCCACGTTCACCAATTATGGTGCAGTGAATCGCCATAATATGCACTACTGGGCCGCAGGCAATACTCGGTGGGTACGACCTGTCGACCGTCAACGTAGGTGGTCTGTTAACGTGTGGTGTGGAATCCTTGGGGATGAAATCATCGGTCCACACTACTTCCCAGGTACACTGACAGGTGAGTTATATCGCACTTTTATAGCCGACAGTTTGGGTGTCTACACAAGAAAGTCCATATGTGGATGCAGCTCGATGGTCACCCAGCCCATTCTGCGCATGCTGTTGTGGAAGAACTAAACAACAGGTTTGCAGGAAGATGGTTGGGGCGCCATGGTTCTCATTCATGGCCCGCAAGGTCGCCCGATTTAACACCAGTAGATTTCTTTTTGTGGGGATATCTAAAGGATCATGTTATATGTCACTGAGCCCAGATCCCCAGATGATCTAAAACGGCGCATCGAGGACGCATGTCGCTCCGTCACACCAGCGATGTTACATCTCGTCCGCAGATCCTTTCGACAGCGCATTTTATTATGCATTGAGGAACATGGTGTGACGATACTGCTGGCTCCCTCATCTCAATGTTATCGTGCGACACCGTCTGCCTGGTCCTCTCATCTCAATGTTACCGTACGATACCGTCTGCGTGGGACCCGGAATCGTGTGGTTCAATAGTGATACATGTTGCGTGTGAAGTTACAAACGAAATAGCCAGTCTAGGAATCAGTGTAGGACAGAGTCTCAGTGATATTGTGATTAAAACAAGTGATAGATTTCATTAATTAAGAGATTTGTATAAGACGTTTCCAGATAATTCTATAAACAATACTTTTTTCATTGTACATTATTTCAATAAATAGACAGACGAAGGGTAAAAACGTTTGTAAAACACTAAAGAAATGAAAATAAATAGCATTGTATATATGTTAGGCTCATAAACAAGTTGTGTTGACCAGCTAATTGTGTTATTTCGACTATTACATTAGTTATCAATATTGAATTCTTTGTATATATATTGACTGACGTGAGATTTTGAGTATATTTTGTGAATGGCCATGATATTTGATAGTTCAATATATGTTAGGAACATGTATGATGTACTCATTAACAAATTAATTGATATTTATCATTATTCTTTGTTGTGAAACAAATAGTGCCGCGATTTCGTCTTAAAAAGATGTGCCATCTGAAATTATTGTATGCATAGTTTTCATTTTATATTGTGATTATTCTTGTGTACATGAAATGTTTTCTTTGTGTGTTTGTTCATTGTAAATTAGTATATTCAATTGTTATGAACAATGCATAATGTAAGGTCGTTATTGCCGATGTTATATATTTACCTCACCGCCTTGCGTGGGGGAGTTCGAGTTTTGTCATTTGTCGAGTGCTCTGGAAGCTATGTTAGTCTGTTGTCTTGAAGTGGAAGTACTACCGTTAACATGCTTTGTATATGTTTTGAATTTGTAATGTTTTGGCGGAGAAGAAGTTTGATTCAAATTAAAGAAGAAGTAAAAAATTGTACATATCGAGTATTTATTTCGGGGTTGGAACACTTGCGCGGAGTGACACTTGCGCGGAGTGACACTTGCGCGGAACCCGGGGCCTTTGGGGCGGCTAATCGCTTTTCCTGGGTACAGGCCCACCAAGAAGTCTAGCACTGCTGTTGTCAAGTTTCCACATTGTCAACATAACACGAAAATCAGTGAAATTGCACAACCCTTTGCAAGCTGAAGAGCAATATAGTGACTTGTTCTAACTACATATTAATCCTTTGAGTGTTCCTCCTGTAAACAAAAAGGTATTTTAATAGTGATAATGTTTTTGAGAGTTAGTCTCTGCTACTACAAGACTATGACTTTCCACAGTCATACCTCCTAAAAGCATATTATTCAGAACACTAAGCATACCAAGACACCTGCGCGAGCAATAAATATATTAGGCATCCTGCACAGATACGTTGATGTAATTGACCACTATGTAGTTAACTCCACTATCGCCCAACTTCCATCTCTTTAAAAATAGCTACTATGCTTTTTAATAGGAAATGCAACCTTAAACCTTCAATTAAAAAACGTTAATAATAAGTCAATGAGTATTTTACATACTTAAAGCGTTTATTTGTAGACCCCAAAACGATTTGGCTGTGTTCGAATTACAAATACATACGGAATGTGTAAGGGAATGTCACACGCCAAAAAATGCTAAAGATGAATTCTATTTTCCATCACCGTCATATAGAACCATTTTTACTCCGAACTTGGCAGAAACCAACAGGGAGAAATAAGTTGCAAGACTTCCAGGAAAAATGAATCGAAATTGGCAGCCAATAGTTGGTTATAAATTACATTGCCTGTTAACTGTATAAATTACGGAATACGCGGAAATACTGTTCAGTACAGTCAAAAAGGTATAAGGTAATAGGCAGTGGTTTACAATCAGATATCCGTATCACTCTCCTCCTGAATAAGTCTGTTTGAAGATTTATATTCAGAACATTCAAGAAAAAGGTGTTGAAACTATAAGAAGCAGCTCATTTACTCAGGAAGGGAAAACATTATGGTGCCCGTAAATTTGAATGGCTGTATCTCTTGTAGTCACATTTAATTTTTGATAAAATGTTAAAATCCAATAAACAAGAATTTTGTTTTTCTAAACTCAGTGCCACTTTTTTTGTCGAAATTTTTGCAGGAAGTAGTCTTAACGTGATTTCATACTTCTATGCAGTAATATTATCAAACATGTAATTTGTGTCACAAATTGCGCGACCGGTCCGGTCGGAGGTTCGAGTCCTTCCTCGGACATAGGTATGTTTGTTTGTACTTTGCCTAAGTTATTTTAAGTAAGATTAAGCAGTGTGTAAGTCTAGCGACCAATGATCTAAGTAGTTTGGCCGCATAAGACTACACATGTACACGTAATTTATTTATTTCATAACCACATTTAAGTACTAATAATTAAAGAAACTGAAAAGAGAAATTTGAAGTAAACACTGAAAACAAATGATTGATATTTCTCATGAGATGAATGCACACAACCGTTGTCTTATGTCTTGTGAATGTATCTACAAATTCTGCCATATGAAAATTGTAGTGTGAGTCCCAAATATGTTTTTTCTGTAATAACATTAAAAACGTATTAAAAATTCAGAACTCGAAAATCAGTGAAGTTTTCGACTTCAAGCGTTTTGTGTTGCTACAGCATTACATAGTAGACACGATTTTAAAATTTGGTTGCTATCGCCAAAGTAGACGAAACGTTAAATTTTTTGGTATAATCTTCGCCGTGTAGACTGTATGTTGTAGAAGTCTACGTCGAACCTAATCATACCTCTGAGGAGAGAACGTTGTTTGCACTTCTACGTTTCCAGTCGGCTGTGCTGTGCTACGTAACGACATCGTACCGTTCCACTTTACCGAGAGCTATATATGTGTTGGTGTGATGTCTGTTTTTTCGAAATAAGACATCACACCAATACATGTGTCATTTAGACGCAAAGATTCTGGGTTCTGGTTTCATCGCTAACGCGATTAAAAACGTTAGGCCTCGTGTGTAAACAAAATGTTCAAATGTTTGTATAGTCTATGGGACTTAACTACGGGGTCATCAGTCCCTAAACTTACAAACTACTTATGAACTAGGACGGCACAAATATCCATGCCCGAGGGGGGGATTCGAAACCCCGACCGTAGTGGCCGTGCAGACCGTGACTGGAGCGCCTTAGTCTCCACGGCCACCGCGGCCGGCGTGTGTAAACACTTAAAGGTTATGAGTGCCACTGGAAAAATGCATAAGTAACACCTGTTATTTGAGACTTGAAGATGACCTGAAATTAGCCGAAATCGATATCTCATAATAAACATAAGGTGCAGCTGTCTATATTTCATAATGCTATTCCTAACATATTTAAAAGCTGCTCAAAACCACCTACAAAAAACCTTTATAAATGAGATTGTATAAAATTCCACGATCAAATTGTGTTTTAGTTATTTGTAGTAATACTCCCAAAGATCTGCCCTTGCTTTTAGTGCCTTGATCAGCTGTTTATTTTTAGAGGTGTTACTAGGGACAGTAAAAATTCGCATTTGCGATAAATGCGAATATAGATGCGAATTCTGACTCAAAATGCAGTAAATCCGAAATTGTAGTTAGCAACAGTTGCGCTCAATTCCGATTTCATCACATTCCTCTTCACATGGTGCTGTATTGTAAATCGAGTGATATTTGTATGACGTGTTATCTCCCTGTTGAATGAGGCTGTGATATCTCCGGGCCGTTACACTACTGCTCCACCTCGCTTGGTGGGCCTTTCCTTGAATACGGCACAGGTAGCGGCTGGAGGGCGAGGAGTAGGGGTGGTGTATCCCTACTTCTGGAACACCCTGTTCGCTACCTGCAGCGTCCGGGTCTCCGCGCAAGTGTCTACAAATTCCCTTTCCGCGCAAGTGTCACTCCGCGCAAGTGTCACAAACTCATTTATTTCTACCACGACGCCCCAGGAGAATAATGTTGCAGCTAGCAGAACCCCCATACATCGCAATGTTGAAAATATGAGTATTATGTTTGAAAGTGGCAGAATGAACTGTAAATTACGTATATAGCATAGAAATGTTATAATAAACACACATTTGAACATTTCATGTAAATCAACTTCCCACCGCCATAACATCCATCACCTACCACACAGCCATGTATTATGTACATCATGTGTTATCTGCCCCTGAAACTTTGAAGGGTTGTAGCTCCCAAACTAACAGTGATAGGAATGTAGTTCAAATTGATTTGGACGCAGCTGGTTTCAAAGAACCCAATGCACGATAGAAAAAAACTATTGTTCCATTAAAAAAATTATATATTTGTGCAGTAACTCTTTGGAAAATGATACAATAAACTATGTTCATAGCTCCGCAGAAAGTGTAACATTTCTTGTGTTGACTTACCGCATTAAAATTTCCCGTCACCTATTATTTTATAAGTTACAGAGGCAAACACACTTAGTGAAACACCCTGTATACGTCCTCTGTGTGTTCATAAACCATTCATTCGATTGCAATGAAACTTTGGTGAACTGTTCACCCTACGCCCACGAAGGTTCCTGACCCAAAAACATAAGAGCACGGCTCATAGCTCAGGAGATATGACGTCATAAATAATGAGCGACTACCGCGTGAGAATACCCAGATTTATTTGTCAATTATTGGAAAATGGGAGTAGTTAGGGACCTGCAATAAATTTTGCATGTAATTTCGGACGTTTATGAAGCGCTTTGTTACCGAACCCCCACCCCCACCATACACACACACACACACACACACACACACACACACACACACACACACACACAAATATAATGAAACGAAAAGAAGTCTACCGCTCACAACAGTTTCGCTGTAGATGCCGCAAAACTGTCGTATCAGGCATGAATTATCAAATAGAGTTAGCACACATTTGCATGTTACTATTTATTTTGTTTGCACGTCTCCCTTAATTCTCTTGAATACAAAATTACATTCTTAATCTATATCTATATAAAAGCGAAAGGACACTCACTCACTCACCGACTAAACATGCAATCTCGGAAACTACTTCACCTATGAAGCTGAAATTTGGCAGGATTGTAGTTTATCGGTAGAAAACGTCAGCTCAGAGAGTATTTTGGGATGGGTGCATGGCGGAGCATACTTATCCTACAGACTCACGAA
This sequence comes from Locusta migratoria, assembly GCA_026315105.1. Lineage (NCBI taxonomy): Eukaryota > Metazoa > Arthropoda > Insecta > Orthoptera > Acrididae > Locusta > Locusta migratoria. The sequence goes on along the minus strand of CM048744.1, from coordinate 212,076,654 downwards.
AGCTATAGTTTCATTCTGATCTTCATGAAATTTCGCACACGTGACCTTCAAAGGAAGATGCATGGGGGAGGGTACATTGCAACATGAAAATGGATCCCTAAAATCCTTGTCCCGCCATAGCTTGAGAACGGCTCGACCGATTTCACAGATGCTTTTTTTTTCTCAGAACAAGGGTTGTATGAAATAAAACTGGAATATTTGAGAACAACAAAGTGCGTTTTTCTGTTTTTCTGTTGCATAGAAATCTGTAGTTTTGTTCCGATATTGATGAAATTCTGCACACTCTACCTTAAAAACAAGAGGAATGTCACTGTCTGTATAAAATTTCGTTCGGTGCATGGTGGAGGGTACTTACAGAATTTTTACAAAATGCATAGTTTTGCTCCAATGTTTATGAATTTTTTCACACAAGACCTTTAAACCAAGAGGAAGACCACAGGGTAATAAATGTTTGTATAGAGTATGACAGAGGGTACCTTGTAAAAAACTTTGCCGAGAGAGAGAAAGGTGGAAACGAAGAGAGAGATGGGAGAGAAAGAGGTGGATGCAGAGAGACCGGGCAAGGGGAGGTGGACTACGAGAGTGTAGGATCAATAAACACCCGGTCAACGCCGGGTTTACAGCTAGTCATCTATAAAGATATGGAACTGTAGGTGCTGCTTAAAACTTTCGTTGTTCTCGATGACTTTCCATCAGTTCTACGTACGGTGTCCTTTATGACAGGAAATCACGAAGCCAATCGCAAAACTGTAGCGATATTCCACTGATTTAAAGCCGCCTCTGAGTTACAGTATCAAAGGCCTTCCGGAAATCTAGAAATATAGATGCGATCTGAGATCCCTTGTCGATAATACTCATCACTTAATTGAGTAAAGAGGCAGCTGTGTTGATTACAGGTCAATAGGTCGTTCTCTTCGAGATAGTTCATAATGTTTGAAGAAAGTACATGTTCTACAATCCTACTGCAAACCGACTTCAATGATATTGGCTTCTAATTTTGCGAATTACTCGTATTGACTTTCTCGAATATTGGAGTGACCTTTGCAGCCTTTTGATACGGGTCTTTTTCTGACCGAGAGGTTATATACGATAGGTAGGTATGAAGCTATTCCATCAGCTTACTCTGATATGAACCTAATTTGTATGTAATCTGGATCGGGAGACTTTCTTTTGTTAAATTGTTCTAATGCTCCAGGGATATCTAGTTCTAAATTACGCATGCTGGCAGCTGCCTGCTTTTTCTTCTTCTTTGGTGAAGAAATGTAGAAAAGCTGCGATTAGAAATTCTACTTTAGTGGCATTGTCACCAGTAACATCACCATTGCTATCAGGTAGTGAACGTATTGATTGTATTTCCCCGCTGGTAAACGACCAGAAAGTCGTTAGAAATTACGTGACAAGGTTTCGTTTTGGAAACCATTATAAGCTTCTCGCATTGAATTTCGCGCTAAATTTTGAGTTTCTATGATAGATTACCAGTCTTTGGGGATTTTGTGTCTGTTTAAATTTGGCATGCTTGATCTACACTCATATTGTTAGTTTGAGGGACTACAGATTCTTATTCACGAAAGCGTTAAACGCATTTTTATCTGTTATTTGAATATATTTTTCGTCTAGTTGCGGCTCAGTAGCATAGTGGTAGAGTGGTAAAGTGCCAGACTATGAATGCGAACGTCCCGAGTTCGATACCCTATAAGTCCTAGGGTTTTTATCTGTCACTTTCCACATCTTTCACATCTGGCAACGTTGCTTATGTGAAAAATGTCGAGTAGCACCGTGGCTAGGAATCCATGTTAAACTGTATGTCCCCCTATAACTGGCTGGGTAAAATAGTTCGAAGGTCGGAGGAAGGCAATGGCATACCACCTCCGAACAGAACCATGCCTAGTAAAGCACTGTGGTGTTCAAACCAATCTTCATATTGTTGACTGCTTCTTCTTTTTTTAATTTTGGTCTGGGATCAAGATGGTCACATAAGCGACGTTAGCGCTCTAAACGGCAATATTGCAGTTACAGAAGAATCACATAATACAAACGTTTTGCTCTTTCTCTGCTGGGGGAGTAACTGTCGTTCCAAGAAGAAGACAGTAACTTTTACTTGTGTATTAATGAATATCTTGACCCCATCGCTGCCAAATTTCACAGGATCACCAGCTGGGTTATGTAAGGTTTCCAAAAAATTGCTCCAGGCGTTTTGGAGTCTATTGGAAACATACGAGTACATACATACGTTTTTATAGAAATAGGTTCTACTTTATTACATCATGGAATTAGTTTGTAATTCTCCTATGAATGGTGTCGCTTCTTGTTAGTATATGTGCTTTGTTGCCTTAGTAACTAATAATAATAATTTCGTGTGGCTCAGTAGCCTGGTACAAGTCTTTCAATTGGACGCCACTTAGTAACTAAACTTACAAACTACTTCTACATCTGTATCTACATGGATACTCTGCAAGTCACACTGAAGTGTATCATGGCAGAGGGTTCATCGAACAAATTTTATATTTCCATATAGTTCCCCTCTCTAAAAGCTCGCGGGAAAAAAGAATACCTAATTCTTTCTGTTTTCGATCTGATTTCTGTTATTTTATTATGACGGTCATGTCTCCCGATGCTAACAATATATGTTCGCATTCCGAAAAAGTTGGTGAAAGAAATTTCCCAAATAGATCTCGCCACAACAAATAACGCCTTTCTTTTATTGATTTCCACCCCAACTCGTGCATCATTTCCGTTACACTATCTCCCCTATATCGCGATAATACAAACCAAGCTGCGCTTCTCTGAATCGTCCGTCTGTCCCACTTGGTGTGGATCCCACAATGCACAGCAATACTCCAAAATAGGACGCACAAGTGTAGTGTAGATAGTTTCATGAGAAGAACTGTTGCATCTTCTAAGTATTCCGCCAGTGAAACGTAGTCTTTGGTTCGCCTTCCCTACAATGTTTTCTGTGTTCTTTCAAATTTAAGTTATTCGTAATTGTTACTCTTAGGTATTTAGTTGAATTTACGACCTCTAGGTTTGACTGATTTATCGCGTAACTGTAGTTTAATGGATTTCTTTTAGTGGTCGTATGGATGGCCTCACATTTATGGGTTTTAAGTGTCAATTGCTAACTTTTGCACCATGTAGATATCTTATCTAAACATTTTGCGGCTGCTTTTGATCTCCTGGTGACTTTACTAACCGATAAATGACGTAAACAAACTTGTACTAAGAACAACACCCACCCACCCAAAAGAGCGCGCGTGCGCGCGCAACACACACGCACACACAAACACACACACACACACACACACACACACACTGTGCCCCTCTGAGAGACAGTGTTCAGACACCGCGGATTTATCAGGCTGCACAATAGCTCACGGTAGTGATATTCAACACATCTGCCACTGACAGAATAGTCTAGCCAAACAGTCCATTATACCGGGTGATCAAAAAGTCAGTATAAATTTGAAAACTTAACAAATCACGGAATAATGTAGTTAGAGGGGTAAAAATTGACACACATGCTTGGAATGACATGGGGTTTTATTAGAACCACATCTATCGTTATCGGACCTTTTTTCTTCGAGGAACTGCGTGATTCTTGTTTTGTAACTACTATCGTGACGGGTGAGAGGTACGCCAATATGTTACAGAATCGCATCATTCCCAGCCTGGCTGATAATAACCTGTTGGAACGTACGATTTTTATGCAGGATGGCGCTCCTCTCCATATTGCTAGACGCGTGAAACATCACTTGCACACGTCGCACGTCGTTGTTGATGATCGTGTGCTCAGCCGCCACTTTCGTTATGCTTGGCCTCCCAGGTCCCCAGACCTCAGTCCGTGCGATATTTGGCTTTGGGGTTACCTGAAGTCGCAAGTGTATCGTGATCGACCGACATCTCTAGGGATGCTGAAACACAACATCCGACGCCAGTGCCTCACCATAACTCCGGACACGCTTTACAGTCCTGTTCACAACATTATTCCTCGACCACAGCTATAGCTGAAGAATGATGGTGATCATATTGAGCATTTCCTGTAAAGAACAACAACTTTGCTTTGTCTTAATTTGTTACGCTAATTACTGCTTTTCTGACCAGATGAAGCGCCATCTGTCGGACATCTTTTGAACTTTTTTTTTGTTCTAATAAAACCCCATGTCATTCCAAGCATGTGTGACAATTTTTATCTCTCTATCTACATTATTCCGTGATTTAAGTTTTCAAATTTATACTGACTTTTTGATCACCCGGTATGTTTTTGCTGCACTCACATTGTATTTTATAAACGACAGGCTTCCTTAGGCCTGAATCATCTTTAACAGAGCCAAGAAGTGCTTTAGTCTTAGCTGCCGGACGAAAAATACAACATAATTTATGTTTCTTTAAAATTCCACCTATCTCGGAAGACAAGTTACCAGCATAAGGAGTAAAAGCAACAGAACTGGAAATGTCTTCAGCTGGTTCAGGTGGTGGTCCGAGCCCGTAGAATCGACGTCCGTATAAACAACTGGCCTCCACGTTGAAAATGAGGGTGACATCTGGTAGCATGTAAATACCTATCAGTATGAAACTTCCTGGCAGACTAAAATTGTGTGCCGGAACCGGCACACAATTTTAATCTGCCAGGAAGTTTCATATCAGCGCACACTCCGCTGCAGAGTGAAAGTTTCATTCTGGAAACATCCCTTAGGCTGTGGCTAAGCCATGTCTCTACCATATCCTTTCTTCCAGGAGTGCTAGTCTTGCGTGTTTGCAAGAGAGCTTCTGTGAAGTTTGGAAAGTAGGAGGCGAGGTACTGGCGGAAGTAAAGTTGTGAGGCGGCATCTTGAGTCGTGTCGGGGTATCTCAGTCGGTAGAGCGCTTGCCCGCGAAAGGCAAAGGTCCCAGGTTCGAGTCCCGGTTCCGGCACACAATTTTAATCTGCCAGGAAGTTTCATATCAGCGCACACTCCGCTGCAGAGTGAAAGTTTCATTCTGGAAACATCCCTTAGGCTGTGGCTAAGCCATGTCTCCACCATATCCTTTCTTCCAGGAGTGCTAGTCTTGCGTGTTTGCAAGAGAGCTTCTGTGAAGTTTGGAAAGTAGGAGGCGAGGTACTGGCGGAAGTAAAGTTGTGAGGCGGCATCGTGAGTCGTGTCGGGGTAGCTCAGTCGGTAGAGCGCTTTCCCGCGAAAGGCAAAGGTCCCAGGTTCGAGTCCCGGTTCCGGCACACAATTTTAATCTGCCAGGAAGTTTCATATCAGCGCACACTCCGCTGCAGAGTGAAAGTTTCATTCTGGAAACATCCCTTAGGCTGTGGCTAAGCCATGTCTCCACCATATCCTTTCTTCCAGGAGTGCTAGTCTTGCGTGTTTGCAAGAGAGCTTCTGTGAAGTTTGGAACGTAGGAGGCGAGGTACTGGCGGAAGTAAAGTTGTGAGGCGGCATCTTGAGTCGTGTCGGGGTAGCTCAGTCGGTAGAGCGCTTGCCCGCGAAAGGCAAAGGTCCCAGGTTCGAGTCCCGGTTCCGGCACACAATTTTAATCTGCCAGGAAGTTTCATATCAGCGCACACTCCGCTGCAGAGTGAAAATTTCATTCTGGACCTATCAGTATGCGTCAGTTCCCTGTAAACTCTATGTTCTATAGACCAACTCACCGAATATGGTAACTTGCCCTCCTTTTCAATGTCTATCGTGAATTTGATGTTAGGATGGAAACAGTTGAAATGATCCAACACGCGGGCAGAGAATCTATTCCACGTGGCCAAACAAGAAACATGACGTCAACGAATCTAAAAAAAGTATCTTTCGTACTTTCGTTCTACATTGTCACTCAGTCACGCCGAGAGCGGCTGAATCCTAGCTTCGTCACCTGATGATGGCAGCCAGTAGGACCACAGAAATATTGTGTACATATGTCAGTGTGATCCGGCTGGAAACCCGACAACAATTTGATCAGTTAACACGCCGGGAAAGTCTAAATGGCTGCAATAGGCGGTAGTTGTATCTTCTGTGCCGTGGGAGGAGGTGATGAGTTCTGGTCGGGAACGACTGGTTCTGTGGCACAGTTCCCAGCGAGTGCGTCAGATCGGTTTTCTGTGAATCTGAAAAAATTCTGGTCGCCATGTAAAATCGGTAAGCGGGTCAAAGCCCACTATCCAGTCACTCGTTGATCATTCCGGGGCAGTAATAGAAGAAAGCAAACAGAAAGCTGAAGTTCTAAATTTAACCTTTAAGAATTCTTTCGCGCAGAAAAACCGCACAAATATAGCATCATTTGATCAACGTACTAATTCCGAAATGGAGGACATAGTAATAGGTATTTCCGGTGTAGAGAAGCAGCTGAGAGAGCTAAATACGAAAAAGTCTGCTGGTTCGGATGGAATACCCGTTCGGTTTTACAAAGAGTATTCTGCGGCGTTGGCCCCTTACTTAACTTGCATTTATCGCGAATCTTTAATTCAGCGCAAAGTTCCTAGTGATTGGAAAAAAGCGCAGTTGACTCCCGTTTATAAGAAAGGAAAGAGAACTGACCCACACAATTACAGACCAATATCGTTGACATCAGTTTCATGTACAATTTTGGAGCCTAGTCTCAGTTCGAATAGAGTAAATATCCTTGAGACGGAAAAGATTCTTTCTATGAATCACTTGAATCAGCACGGGCTTAGGAAACATAGTTCATGTGAAACTCAGGTTGCCCTTTCCTAAATGACATCTTGCGAGCCATGGATGTAGGGCAACAGGCAGATTGTGTTTTTCTCGACTACAAAACGGCGTTCGACTTGGTGCCACACTACAGACTGGTCCGCTTCCGTAGTCCAGTGGACAGCGTGGTTGGTTGCCACGCAGGGGGCCCGGGTTCGATTCCCGGTCGGGTAGGAGATTTTCTCCACTCGGGGACTGGGTGTTGTGTCGTCCTCATCATCATTCCATCATCATTGACACGCAAGTCGCCGAAGTGGCGTCAGATAAAGAGACTTGCACCAGGCAGGCTGAACACGACCCCAGTTGGGGTCTAACGGTCATAAATGCCACACGATCATCATCATCACTACAGACTACGAACGAAGATACGAGCTTATGGAATAGGTTCACAGATTTGTGATTAGCTGGAAGACTTCCTAAGAAATAGAACGCAGTATGTTGTTCTCGACGGCGAGTGTTCATCAGAGACGAGTGTATCGTCAGGCGTGCCCCAGGGTATTGTGATAGGACCGCAATTATTTTCTATCTATGTAAATGATCTGATGGACAGAGTAACTTGTAATTTGCGGCTGTTTGCTGATGATGCTGTAGTTTATGGAAGGGTGTCGTCTCTAACTGACTGTAATAGCCTACAGGATGACTTGGGCAAAATTTCTAGTTGGTGCGAAGAATGGCAGCTAGCTCTAAATGTAGAAAAATGTAAAATGATGCGTATGAGTAGGAAAAGCAATCCCATAATATTCGAATACATCATTAGTAGTGAGCTTCTTGATACTATCGCGTCGTTCAAATATCTAGGCGTAACATTGCAGAGCGATATGAAATGGAACGAGCATGTAAGGACAGTTGTGAGTAAGGCAGACAGCCGATTTCGGTTTATTGGGAGAATTTTGGGAAGATGTACTTCACCTGTAAAGGAGACCGCGTATAAAACGCTTGTACGATCACGTCTTGAGTATTGCTCAAGTATTTGGGACCCGCAGCAGATCAGTTTAAAGGAAGACCAATGCGCGAGTGTCTCCGAAATGCTCTGGGAACTGAAATGGAAATCGCTGGAGAAAAGACGACGTTCTTTTCGAGAAATTCTGTTGTGGAAATTTAGAGGGCCGGAATTTATGGCTGAGTGTTGAACGATCTTGCTAGCGCCTACTTACATTTCGCGTAATGAGCACAAAGACAAGATAGACAAATTAGGGCTCGTACGGAGACATATAGGCATTCTTTTTTTCCTCGTTCAATTTGGGAGTGGAATAGGAAAGGAAATTCTTAGATGTGGTACAGTGTATCCTACGCCACGCACCTAACTGCGGATTGCGGAGTGTGTATGTAGATGTATCCAATGGGTGACGTAACAGCCGGTGTCGGACGCGATCGACCTTCTGTGTCGTTTTCTTCCGGTGTCAGACAGTTTGCAAACCTTCGTCGTCGATTTTGGCAGTTGTAGGTCGTCGTCCTTTATCTGTTGTGGCCTGATTGCCGACTTCCGACGAGAATGCGTCGTCGTAATTTCGGTATCATCCAGTAGGAGTACGGATACGCCGTATTTCTTCTAGCGCCTGTTTTCTTTCGCGTGTTTCTGCGCGTGTGCTTTTCTTTAGTGTCAAGTATAATTTGTGTCTTCAGTCCTTGTTTAGTGTTGTCACTGGTTTGCTACATTGCAGGTTCACCGATTACGAAGTCCGGTGCAGAGTTCTTGTCGGTAGCCATGTCATCGTCAGTAAACATCAACCACTAACCCGGGTAACCAAGACCCAAAAACACAACACAAATCGGAGCGCTAAATTTCACCTCACTGAAACACTAATACGACTTCGATACACGTCAATGAACTCCTGACTACGTCTCCAGAGACGTACTAAACCGGCTTAACTTTCCACGCAAACTAATATTTCAGAGCTCAATCAGAGATGCAAGGATTATGATATGAAGATCAGCATCTCCGAAACGAAAGTACTGTCTATGGGAAAGAGATTTAATCAGATTGAGTGCCAAATAGGAGGAACAAAGTAAGAACAGGTAGACTGTTTCAAGTACCTAGGAGTATTTTCTCACATGATGGCAACATAGCGATTCGAGGTGCAGCAAAGCTAATGCAGTGAGTGCTCAGCTAAGATATACTCTCTTTTGCAAAAAGAAAGTAAGTACCAAGACTAAGCTAGCAATGCACCGCTCTATCTTTCGACCAACTTTGTTATATGGGAGTGAAAGTTGGGTGGATACAGGCTATTTTATTCACGAGGTAGAGGTTACAGACATGAAAGTAGCAAGAATGGTTGCAGGTACTAATAAATGGGAACAATGGCAGGAGCGTGTCGATAATGAGGAAATCAAAGAAAAACTGGGAATGAACACCATAGATGAAGCAGTTAGAGCTAACAGACTGAGATGGTGGGGTCACGTTACACGTATGCGAGAAGCAAGGTTACCTAAGAGACTCATGAGCTCGGCAGTGGAGGGTAAGAGGAGTCGAGGTAGACCAAGAAGAAAGTACTTAGATTCGGTGGAGAATGATTTTGAAATAAAAGGCATAACATCAGACGAGGCATCAATGTTAGTATTGAACCGGGGATCATGGAGGAATTTTCTTAGAGACACTAAGCTCCAGACTGAACGCTGAAAGGCATAATCAGTCTCTAATGATGGTGGTGATGATGATGATGATGATGATGACGGATACCGGCGCGGACAATTCGGCGACACGTCTACTTCTACATCTACATGGATACTCTGCAAGTCACATTGAAGTGCATGGCAGAGGGTTCACCGAACCACTTTTATGATATTTCTCTATAGTTCCATACTCTGATAGCTCGCGTGAAAAAGGAACACCTAAATCTTCCTGTTTTCGATCTGATTTTTCTTATTTTATTATGATCGTGTATCCCTATGTATGTGGGTGCTAACAAAATATGTTCGAATTCAGAAGAGATAGTTGGTGAAAGAAATTTCGCAAATAGATCTCGCAGCAACAAATAATGCCTTTTTTATGATTTCCACCACAACTCGTGCATCATATCCGTATCTCTTCTGTACCTCTATAATACGAAACAAACTACCCCTCTCTGAACATTCTCATAATCATACAATGTAAGCTTTCACGGCCGGCGTCAACTTCATTTAAAACTTCCGGGCTCATAAGCCGTGGTCGATTTATAAAACTTTCCCCTAACGATTCATCTTCGGCTGCGGAAGACATCTTCAGAGGTAGAATGGCGAACTGCGATGAGAACTTGAGAGAACGCCGTATATATAGGCAATGTAGAGGGCACCATAAGACATCACGTGACGTCTGCTACGACACTATCTCTGGTATTGCCAACATTCTTGGCAGAGAAGAATCGATTGTCATTTCGCTGGTGTAAAACAGAAGTCCAAATTCTGTCTAATTTAACAGCTTCCTCTTTCCTGTTAAAGTTATTACGATGTTTATAGATCTCCATTGCTTCTCTATATGTGCGCGCATGATAGTGCGAAGTTTTTGAAATGACACTAGTCTCATTAAATTTAATTTCATGATTGCCATCTTGGTATACATGTTCCGCTACGGCCGATTTCTCCGTGTGCCCCAGGCGGCAATTCCTTTTATGTTCGACCAGACGAGTATTGACGCTCCTTTTTGTAGTTCCAATGTAGACTGAACCATAGCTGCAGGGAATTTTATATACACCTGGTGTATTCAACGGATGTCGTACATCTTTTGCAGATCTTAAATATTCTTTTATCTTCCTTGTAGGTCTGAAAATGGTTTCTATCCCATACTTGTCCAGCACTTTTCCAATACGGTATGTAACCTTATTTATGAACGGGAGAAAAACTTTCCCCTTAGGCGGTTGTTGTTCCTTGTTAACATTAACTTTCTCCCTGGGACGAAGGGCTCTGTCTATTTCTTTGGTAGAATAACCGTTCCTCTGGAAGGTGGATCGTAAATGCTCCAACTCATCTTTTAAATAAGTAGGTTCACAAATTTTATGCGCCCTGTCAACCAATGTTTTAACCACACCTCTTTTATGTCTGGGATGGTGGTTAGAGTCTTTATGCAAGTAACGGTCATTATGAGTAGCCTTCCTGTAGACCTTGTGGACCAACGTCCCGTCCACGTGCTTGATTACAGAAACATCGAGAAAATTCAGCTGCCCGTTGCTCTCTGTTTCCATCGTAAATTGTATTCTGGGGTTGATACCATTCAAATGCGTTAAGAAGGCATCTAATTCCTCTGCACCGTGTTTCCATAGCACAAAGTGTCATCGACATATCGATACCACCTAGCTGGCTTTTTTATTAGCAGTCTGCAACGCCTGTTGTTCGAACGACTCCATAAAAAGATTGGCCACCGCTGGACTCAGTGGACTGCCCATAACCACTCCGTCAATCTGTTCATAGAACTTGTTATTGTACTCAAAATAAGTAGTGGTGAGGCAGTGTCTAAACAATAATACTATGTCAGGTGGAAAAAATCCACTAAGCAAGAGATAGCTTCGTTTACTGGAATCATCGTAAACAGAGACACTACGTCAAAGCTAACAAGAATATCACTATGGGCAACATTCATCTCTTTTAGTTTTTCAATGAAATGAGCCGAATTTTTTATATGGTTGTCAGTTTTTCCAACATAGGGTTGCAACAACGAGGCCAGATGTCTAGGTAACTCGTGAGTGGGTGACCCAATGGCACTCACAATTGGCCTTAGCGGAGTCTGTTCTTTATGCACCTTTGGGAGTCCATAGAGCCTTGATGGATACGCTTCCGTTTTGCAGAGCAACTTCTTGTCGTCAGAAGAGAAGGAAGATGCTTTAATATCTTCGTAGTTGGATCCTTCTGCAGTTTTTTATAGTTGGCTGGGTCCAAAATATCCTTAATCTTGTTATGATAGTCCTCACTCCTCAATACGACGGTTGCATTTCCTTTATCTGCGGTGAGAACCATGATGTTAGTATCTGCGTTAATCTCTCTCAGCGCCTTCCTTTGTTCGTGAGACAAATTACATTTTGGTGGTTTACATTTACGCATAATCGTCAGTCAGTCCCACCTGTTGTGGATCTCACAATGCCCAGCAATACTCCAAAATAGGACTAACAAGTGTAGTACAGGCAGTTTCTTTAGCAGAGCCGTTGCATCTTCTAAGTGTTCTGCCAATGAAACGTGGTGTTTGGTTCTCCTTCCCTACAATATTTTCTGTATGTTCTTTCCCATTTAAGTTGTTCGCATTTGTTACTCCTGTTACTCCTAGGTATTTAGTAGAATTGACCGCCTGTAGATTTGATTTATCGTTTACTGACAATTAACAGATTTCTCTTAGTGGTCTTATGGATGACCCACATTTCTCATTATTAAGCGTCAATTTTCACTTTTTGCACCATACAGATTTGTTTTCTTAATCATTTTGGAATTGCTTTTGATCTTATGGTGACTTTACTAATCGATAAATGACAGCATCGTCCGCGAACAGTCTAAGAGAGCTACACAGTCTCTTAAATCGTTTATAAAAATAAGGAACAGTAGGGGCGCTATAACACTTCCCTGGGGAACGCCAGGACTCGAGGACTTACCGTCAATTACAACGTACTGAGTCCTTTCTGACAGAAAATCGCGAATCCAGTCGCACAACTGTGACGATATTCCATAAGCACGCAATTAGATTAGAAGATACTTGTGAGGTACAGTGTCGAAAGCCATCCTGAAATCTAGAAATACAGAATCTGTTTGATATCCCTTGTCGATAGTACTAATCACATATTGTGAGTAAAGAACTAGTTGTGTTTCACAGAAACGATACTTTCTGAATCCGTGTTGACTATGGGACAATAGGTAATTTTCAGCGAGGTAGTTCAAAATGTTCAAATGTTTGTAGAGTCTATGGGACTTAACTACGAGGTCACCAGTCTCTAAACTTACTAACTACTTGTGAACTAGCTACAACTAAGAACGGCACAAACATCCATGCCCGAGGGGGGATTCGAACCCCCGACCGTAGTGGCCGTGCAGACCGTGACTGAAGCGCCTCAGTCCCCTCGGCCACCGCGGCCGGCCGAGGTAGTTCATAATATTTTAGGAAAGTGTATCTACTAATATCATGGTGACAAACTGACATCGATGATATAGGCCTGCAGTTCTGCAGATCACTCCTATTGCCTTTTCTGAATAATGAAGTGACCTATGTAACTTTCCAGTCTTTGAAAACGGAACGTTCCCTGAGGGAGCGGTTGTATATGACAGATGTGGGGTTATTAGATCAGCATACACTGAAAGGAACCTAATTGGTATACAGTCAGAATCAGAAGCCTTACTTTTATTGAGTGATTCCTGTTGTTTTAATACACCAGGGGTATCTATTTCTAAATTACGAATGCTGGTAACTGTTCTTGATACGAATTCTGGAGTAATTATTTCGTCTTCTCTAGTGAAGGAATTTCGGAAAGCTGTATTAAGCCAAATGTCAAATGTTTGTAAATTTATCGGACCAAACTGCGTGGTCATCAGTCCGTAGCATACAAACTACTTAAACCTAGGTAAACTAACCTAAGGACAACACACAGCCGGCCGCGGTGGCCGAGGGGACTGAGGCGCTCCAGTCACGGTCTGCACGACTACTACGGTCGGGGGTTCGAATGCCCCCTCGGGCATGGATATTTGTGTCATCCTTAATCTTAGTTAGTTCATAAGTAGTTTGTAAGTTTAGGGGCTGATGACCCCGTAGTTAAGTCCCGTAAGCTATACAAACACTTGAACTTGACAACACACACACCCATGCCCCAGGGAGGACTCGAACCTCCACGGCAAGCAACCGCACGCTCCGCAGCGAGACGCTTTAGACCGCTCGGCTACTCCACCGCGGATGTATTAAGCAATTATGTTTTAGCAGAACTGACATCAGTAGCATCTCTATTTCTGTCGTATAATGAAGGTATTGATTGTGTTTTGCCACTAGTATACTTTACATACGACCAAAATATCTTAACATTCTGTACCAAACTATGTGACAGGGTTTTGTTGTTGTACGGAAATTTGTCCGCCGCGGTGGAGTAGCCGAGCGGTCTAAAGCGTCTCGCTGCAGAGCGCGCGGTTGCTCGCCGTGGAGGTTCGAGTCCTCCCTGGGGCATGGGTGTGTGTGTTGTCCTTAGGTTAGTTTACCTTAGTTTAAGTAGTTTGTAAGCTACGGACTGATGACCACGCAGTTTGGTCCGATAGATTTACAAACATTTGAACATTTTCGAAATTTGTCCGACGCTCGGTACGGTGACTATCGTCGTTCCGAGTCGTTCCAGTATGTGAAGACGGCACTTGTAATCGGCGAGGTGTTTGTTGACATCGTGCACTTGTCGATTTACGGCAGTGTTTACAGCCTGCTGTCTCACTGACACTAGCGCCTGCGGGCACGGCAACCCGCAAGGCGCACGTGAGTTGCGTGTGGACATTCGACTGTCTGCAGGTACGGATAAAACTACTACTATCGTGATCAACAAGGGTTGCGAATTGTGTCGTCAGAATAAACCAACGCCATCTTACGTGTTACTACATTTGTTTTAAAGCTTGCGACAAAGAAATGATAATCCACTGTTAATATACTATCAACTTTAATTATGAAATACTCCATCAGTACATGGAGGATATAGACATGTGAAAAACTTTAATAAGTTCCATTTATAGGATACACCTTGTTTTTAAGCCATGATCCCAGTTTTTTATATATTAAAAAACCGGTTTCGACGATACAAATTGCGATCTTCAGATTACAACGTTGTTATCATTTTTTACCTTTAGAGAACTTGCAGAAACAAAGAATCACCCGCCATAATTCAAATTCGTTAAAATATATTCTAACATTATTTAGTTTAGAGGCTATACACGGTTTACTTCAGGCTCCAGACGAAATTGTATTGCTGCTGGTGTCAGAACAATTATAATAAGTAATTTTTATCGATTTTATATTGTGACGAGAGATTCATAGTTCCTACAAAGTCTATGAAGTTGGTGCAGGAAAATTGTGCAACCTGAAGAAACAGACTGTTTCAACAAACATAGAAATTTTTATTTTGGCTTATAAACCTTAAACATAAGGTGTATACAATAAAAAAACTGTAACATCACTTTCGAACACGCAAAATATGCCAAGCAATTACAACGTTGTATTTATGTTCCGCAGTATTTATTTATTGGTCCGTTATGAACCGGCTTTCGGCTTTTTAGGCCATTCTCCGTTAACTCAGTAACTGAGGCTAGCATAAAAATCCGAAAGCCGGTTCATAACGAACCAATAAATAAAAACTGGGAAACATAAATACAACGTATATAATCAATTCTTAAACCCAACATTTTCACGTTCAAAAAGTCTCAACACATCATAAATTTAGTTCACTATAGATCTTGACAGCGGATAATGTTTATTTCATTAAAAGTTCTGGTGAAGTTTTTCCATTTATCTACCTCCGCGCAAAGTTTGAACAGATTCTTAGAAGTTTCAAGTGTAAGCGATTCAAAAACAGCACAGAAAAACAGATTTCTTTTCACGTAAAATCCGAACCGTGCTCATACATAGGGTACATTCGATGCACATGAATCTCAGACCCAGTGGCATCTTTGGCAAAAGGAACTAATCGATTAGCACCATTTCCCTGAGCGCCAGATCCAGTTTGTCGTTTACACTCTGCTTCTATTAACATACGTAAGTAAGATAGATCTAATGGGGATGTCACTTATTGTTCAGTGCTGTATGTAGTAGACAGTTGTGTCGCACTGTTCGCGAATTTTGATGAATCAGTGTTACGGAAGCGACGCATCTGTATGAAATTTTGCGTAAAACTCAAGACCAATTTCACAGAGAAAGTCAAAACGATGCAGAAAGCCTAGGGAGATAAGTGCTGAAGCCGTACTCTGAATTATGCATAGTTCAAGCAGTTTAAAAATGGCCTGACGGAAGTTGAAGGTGACCCTCATTCAGGTCACCTTTCCAGATTCCCCGTCGAATAGGGCACCTGGATCGCGTTGGTCGCGATCCAATGACTGTTAACAGCGTATGGATTCGGTGGGTTGAGGAGGGCAATACAGAACGCCGTGCTGGGCCCCAATGGCCTCGTATCACTAGCAGTCGATATGACAGGCATCTCATCCGCATGGCTGTAAGGATCGTGCAGCCACGACTCGCTCCCTGAGTCAACAGATGGGGACGTTTGCAAGACAACAACCATCTGCACGAACAGTTCGACGACGTTTGCAGCAGCATGGAGTATCAGCTCGGAGACCATAGCTGCGGTTACCCTTAACGCTGCATCACACACAGGAGCGCCTGCGATGGTGTACGCAACAACGAACCTGGGTGCACGAATGGCAAAACGTCATTTTTCCGGATGAATCCAGGTTCTGTTTACAGCATCATGATGGTCGCATCCATGTTTCGCGGCATCGCGGTGAACGCACTTTGGAAGCGTGTATTCGTCATCGGCATATTGGCGTATCACCCAGCGTGATGGTATGGAGTGCCATTGGTTACACGTCTCGGTCACCTCTTGTTCGCATCGACGGCACTTTGAACAGTGGCCGTTACATTTCAGATGTTTTACGACCCATGGTACTACCGTTCACTCGATCTGTGCGAAACCCTAAATTTCAGCAGGATAATGGACGACTGCATGTTGCAGGTCCTGGACGGGCATTTCTGGATGCGGACAATGTTTGACTGCTGCCCTGGCCAGCACATTCTCCAGATCTCTCACCAACTGAAAACGTCTGGTCAATGGTGGCCAAGCAACTGGCTTGTCACAATACGCCAGTCACTACTCTTGATGAAGTGTGGTATCGTGTTGAAGCTGCATTGGCATCTGTACCTGTACACGCCATCCAAGCTCTGTTTGACTCAATGCCTAGGTGTATCAAGGCCGTTATTACCTCCAGAGGTGGTTGTTCTGGGTAGTTATTTCGCAGGATCTATGCACCCAAATTGCGTGAAAATGTAATCACATGTCAGTTCTAGTATAATATATGTGTCCAATGAATACCCGTTTACCATCTGCATTTCTTCTTGGTGCAGCAATTTTAATGGCCTGTAGTGTATAGGAAGTGGGTTAAATCATTTGCAATTATGCAGAATTTTATCACATTATAAATTACAGGTTTTAAATAAGTGTTTAAATGTTTCTTAAGCTGAAATGTTCAAATGTTTGTATAGCTTATGGGACTTAACTACGGGGTCATCAGTCCCTAAACTTACAAACTACTTAAGAACTAGCTAATCCTAAGGACGGCACAAATATCCACGCCCGAGGGGGGGATTTGAATCCCCGACCGTAGTGGCTGTGCAGACCGTGACTGTAGCGCCTCAGTCCCCTCGGCCACCGCGGCCGGCGTTTCTTAAGCTGATGGGACGTAACTGTCGGGTCATCAGTCCCTAAACTACTTATATACTAATTTATGATATAGACAGCACGAACATCCATGCCTGAGGGAGGATTCAAATCCTCAATGGGGAACGGCCTCGAACATCGGAACATAGCGCCTCAATGCGCTCGGCCACTCCGCCGCGGCGACAGGTTTCAACGCTTGTTTTTTAGTAAAGGGTTCGAAGCTACGACCTTGTGTCACAGACTTTATATACATGTATTGGGAACAACAAATATCTACATATAGACAATAACAATAACATTAACGATCATTTTTAAATAATGCATACTGTTTTTTACTAATTATAGTGGTTCCCTACGGCTCGTACTTGTAAACGATGTTTAAAGCTACTATAGTGTTAAAACTCACTAATTTCTGTGAGTTTACGACATAGCATTCTTTTAGTTTAATGCAAAGTGTCTTAGCTCCATTCCAATTTTTTGTTCGGCTATTGAATGGAATTGGTTTGAAATGACTTAGGTGCTTTTTATCACATGCTGTAGTCTATATGTTAATGTTGTAAATGAAAACTTTTTTTCAGTCTTCGTTGTTTGTTATTAATTTATTTATAGAACGATTATTAGATTCATTTAGAAGTTTGAGGGAAATAGAACTGATAGTTGGAAACGTTTGAAGCTAGTTAGCAATTCCAACCATTTTCAATGTTCCTAATCATTCGCCACAGTTAACTGTTCAATGACCAATGAGAGGGCATGTTTCTACAGGCTATTATCAGTCATAAATTAAAATTCAAAGACTTAGAGTAGGTATTGATAATACGTATGATCGCATTCCAAAAAAGACACTTATAGCATGTGAGAGGAGCTATGGTAGCGCATCTGGCGTCCACCCAAACTGAGCGCAGGAGTGCAAAAAAATTACTCAGAATACACAGCGAAGCGGCTACCCCCCGTCGGAGATTCGAGTCCTCCATCGGGCATGGGTATCTGTGTTGTCCTTAGAATAATTTAGTTTAAGTAGTTTGTAAGTGTAGGGTCCCATAGCTGTTCTCCTGAATACGCACCCACATGGGCAAATTCCAGAAAATACATTTAATGATTTTTGAAACCATATCAAAATAATTTATTACGACAAGAATAATTTTTAATCCACATCTTTCTTTGCTTTTTGATTTGTATATTTGAAATGAAGTAAGCGATATTCAAAGCAATAATAGCAAAAACACTCTTTGAGAAGCTCACGCTGTCGCCGCTTGGAACAAAAATGGCGGCGGAAGCTGCTGCTACAGCAGAAGGTGATGCGCATGCCCGTCTATATACAGGTGCCCTACCAACGACGATCATGTCAGAAACGACAATGAAATTTTGCGTGCCAATCGAAAACGGTCTGTCCGAGAGATTGCAGAAGAATGAAACTTTTCACTTACGACGCCTACGAGAAAATGTGAGAAGGAATTGGTCTGAAATCTAGCGAGACATTTCGTGGCTCTTGCGTCACGATAACGCACCCGTACATACCCCTGTTGGTGCGTCACTGTTGCACAAATATCTAAATCACCGTGCTGCTTTCCCTTCCATACTTTCCAGAGCATACGAAGACTTGCGCGATAAGAGAAAAATCGCAAACGGCACCTGGCACTAGCTGAAAGAAATGTACCAAGACTGTTTCTGGAGGTGGTTACGTCATTGGGAACGGTATATACCTGATTACAGGGGGGGGGGGGGGCTGGCTAAGTTGGTTCACAGTTGTCTACTGCACTTTCAGCTTTAAGGAATTTCTATTAAAAATGTTCAAATGTTAGTAAAGCTTATGGGACTTAACTACGAGGTCAGCAGTCCCTAAACCCTCAAACTACTTATGAACTAGCTCATACTAAAGACGGCACAACCATCCACGCCATCCACGCCGCGGTGGCCGAGGGGACTGAGGCGCTCCAGTCACGGTCTGCACGGTGACTACGGTCGGGGGTTCGAATCCCCCTTAGGCATGGATATTTGTGCCGTCCTTAGTCTTAGCTAGTTCATAAGTAGTTTGTAAGTTTAGGGACTGATGACCCCGTAGTTAAGTCCCATAAGCTATACAAACATTTGAACATTTTGAACGGTATATAAATTGTGGAGGAGGAAACCACGTACAGTAAGTAAATCCCAAACATATAAAATTTTGTGGACAAACTCCGGAATTTATTTGAACAAATATCGCATTCTTGAAGCATGCTTCGAGCTTTCAGTGTGGTAAGTACAAACGATGAACCTAAAGTTCAATACTAGTAAATCCGACAGAAGGAGGAGGGATTGAAACAGTCTTGCCGCCATAAAAGTTTCCTCCCGTGACGTAGGGTGACCCTATCTAGTGCTGATACTGGAGTCTATGATTCACGAGGGTGCACTCATTTAATGCATGTTCTCAAAGAAGTGTCGGTTCCGTATCACTGTCGTATCATAGTTGTCAAGGAGTATTAGTTACGTCACTTACGTAGTATAGGTTTCCCTGAAGAGTTTCATACTTGGTCATCATCTCGTGCATTTGCAGCACAATTTTCAACTGTTGTGACGGATGACGGTTCAATGTTTCACTCTCGCTTCAAGATGCGTCAACCGTACCTGCAAAAACAAGAAAAAATAATGAATTCTGTCATTAAGCAGAACTAGATGTTTTTGTATTTATACACTGCTCAAACAATAATTGGATCAGGTGAGATAAGATACACATAATTTATTCAGATATTGGTTACAGTTGTAATTTGTGTCAGATACAGTATTATAATTTAGTCTCATATCTCTTTACTTCAGGTTTATATGGCATTTACGTAGGCCGAGACACTATGGGGCTATCACAAGAGTGAACAAGTCATTCTCGTTGCCCTCTAATACGGTGTGTAATCACCTCGGACGGCCATACAGTTGCACACCTGCGTGGCATGGACGGTATTAGGTTATCAATCATCTCTTCAGGCCATTCTTCCATGACTGTAATATCCAGCTCTGAAAGCTTACGGGAACGTTAAATACAATGAAAGAATCCCTGAGACGGATTTACGTCTCAAATATGTCAAAGACATTATTGATAGATCTGAAGCATTGAATTAAAATTTGTGGTGCGGCCGGGAATCGAACCCGGACCTCCATGCTTACTAGGCAGACGTCTTAACCGTTAGACTACCACACCACTAACGATTAAAGCGCCTCGGAATAGTTTATGTACGATTTCCCTCCACAACACAAACTTTAATTCAGCTTCTTTGTTCCAGAGATAATTGCTGAATTAAAGTTTGTGTTGTGGAGGGAAATCGTACATAGACTATTCCGAGGCGCCTTAATCTGGTGTGGTAGTCTAACGGTTAAGACGTCTGCCTAGTAAGCATGGAGGTCCGGGTTCGATTCCCGGCCGCACCACAAATTTTAATTCAATGCTTCAGATCTATCAATAATGTCTTTGACATATTTGAGACGTAAATCCGTCTCAGGGATTCTTTCATTGTATTTAATTGATATTTATATCACCGTAACAGGATTGTTCCACCATGTCCATTGCTGAGGTGCTATTCCGCTGCATGGAGAGCCTTGGCAGTAGTGGCAATTATCTCTGGAACAAAGAAGCTGAATTAAAGTTTGTGTTGTGGAGGGAAATCGTACATAGACTATTCCGAGGCGCCTTAATCGTTAGTGGTGTGGTAGTCTAACGGTTAAGACGTCTGCTTAGTAAGCATGGAGGTCCGGGTTCGATTCCCGGCCGCACCACAAATTTTAATTCAATGCTTCAGATCTATCAATAATGTCTTACGGGAACGTGCTCATCCTGCTGCAATACGTCTTCCAAGTGCTTTACAGACATGCTCAATTGAGTTTAAGTCTGGTGTACAAGCTGGCCACTTCATACGTTCAGTTCAAATGTTCGTATACCTTATGGGACTTAACTACGGGGTCATCAGTCTCTAAACTTACAAACTACTTACGAAATAGCTAATACTAAGGACGGCACAAATATCCATGCCCGAGGGGGATTCGAACCCCCGACCGTAGTGGCCGTGCAGACCGTGACTGGAGCGCCTCAGTCCCGTCGGCCACCGCGGCCGGCTACGTTCAGTTCCCTCAGCTTCAAGCCAGTTGTCCACCAGCGCAACTCTTTGGGGACAAGTGTTATTCTCTACCACAAGAAACTCATATCATTTAGTAGCAGGGTAGGTCACAACAAAAGGTCGAAGGATCTCGTCGCTGTACCTCTGGACAGTGAAAGCGCTATTCTGAACGACATAGAGGTCCGTACGCCCGCTAATGCTGACTGCAGCCCACACCATTCGTCCACCACCCTGATACGGTATTGTTTGCAGCACATCAGAAGGATTGTTCCGAGTTCCACGTTTTTTTCAGACGAGAGAACGAAAATTGTCTGGCTGAACACAAAATCGCGACTCATCTGAGAACAGACGTCGGCGTCATTACTAGTTACTAATCTAACCCTGATGTTTATCTATGCAATTTCTGGAAGCTAAACGATGTCCTCATTTTAATGAGACACAGACCGTAGGCCTCCGTGCGTAAAGGCAACATTCCCGAAGGAGATTTCTGACTGCCTGTGTTGATAATGCGCGTCCTGTTGCTGCCTGGAGGGTGCGTTGCAACAGAGTTGCTTTCAGCATCCTGTCTCGACAGGCTGCTAACCGGACATAACGGTCATTTTTTGCTGATGTTACCCGTAGACGACCTTGTCCTTTGAACGGTTCCTGTTGTGTAAAATAGCGTCCAGGTCCTGGAAATTGCACTTTGGGCACAGAGTAACATATATATTTGTCTGTGCTTTCTGCACTCAAATATCTGCAACCACCTCTCTCTCTGTTTGTCCGGCATCCAACATTCCTATGGCTCTCCTGCCACAGCTTTAGGTACGTCACGTCGTCCTTCTCCCTACACTATCTGAGCCCAACTGCTTGTCTAATTGGTTTGATAGTTTTGTGTCCCAGCCTCGTCGCCGCTTTTGTGTCTCGTTTCCGTGGTAGGTGTCGGTGGCCGAGTGGAATGAGACCGACACAGGAATAAAGATAGCACGCTGGTGCAGGTACGGAGGGGAGCAGCCAGAAACTAGAAACACTAGAGTAAATTAGAACGAGATATATATTGCACAGAATTTATACAATACTTAACTTTTACATAGTACTGCAGAATGTTGATACATAGTTGAGCTAGAGTCCTGCCTAGTGCCTAACTGATAGCCAAGTCTTCACTGGTGCCTATCTGATTACGAAGTGTTGACTGGTTCCTGTCTCAGTCCCAAGTGAACGATGTCGTTCAGTGGTGGCCACGAGCGGAGTTGCCGCAGAGGGCGCTCGTGGCTGCCGTCGTAAGAACGCCGCGCCGTGCGTGCATGGCGGCGCGCGGCGAAAGTAGGTGGCGCGCACTTTGTACTTGTGCGACACCACAGATAGCGTAAACACAACTCAACACCAGCCCCCTCTGCAGCAGCTCTCTGTTATTATTAATAACAGACTAATAACTAATAATAACTCGTGTGCCGTAATGACAGGTGGAGCTAGCAAATAAATCTTTTCTGAATATTTTCAACGAATTATTCACAAACAAAAACTTTAACTCGTTACCCCCTCACAACTAAACACAGAACAAAACAGAAACAGCCATTATTAGAAATACATCACAAAAAACACACCGAAGTTTATACAAATCCTTTGAAAACGAAAATATGGTAAAGACCACTTTTCACTCTAGTCGAATTTATTGGCATTGTATTTCATAATGACGAGTTTACATAATCTAATTTGCTAGCAACTATTTTACATATTATAAATGACTGTGTGGCTCCACAATAATATAATAAATCTCGCTTTTGGGATTTGTAACAGCTGATATATCTCTGTATGTGGCATCTCTGTACTTCTGTGTGTGCAATATCTCTGTATATATTGAGCTAAGTTCTTTGGCCATAACATGCCTGAATGTAAACATGGCGATGTTGTGAGTGACTACTGATCAACAGTTATAAAGTGTACTGTGTATTGTGCAAAACCTGTGACATGGGAGTGCATTATGTTGCTGTTACTGCATTATTCTCAACTGATATCCATGAGAAATGAACAAACACGAACTGGGTATCCTATTTATATGTGAGTACACATATAGCCTTAACACAAATCATCCACCACATACCATACTTCTTTTATGTATATGTTTATCTATATGATACAAGTGTATGTATATCTGTATGATAAGCATAATGTAATTTACGTTTTCTTTAAACAGTCAACAACACTGGTTGTAAACACCTGAAGATGGCCACAAGCCCGAAACCGGTAGTGTTTTAATAAATCACCAATAATTGTGTCTGGTAGCGGATTTTATTTCCGCAACCTATAAGGAACAGTCACGGTGTTCTTCAACATCCATAATGTATAAAATTCACTTAAAACATAAGCCATCGAGCATGCACAATAGGCACAAACATTGGAAGAAGGCCAGTTATAGGTCTCATTCCACAGAACGCCGACCAAATAGTTCAAATTAGCGATCCAAACATAGTGCTGTGCACAATTTTATCATTTTTTAAAAATACTTTGAGGTAACATAATGGACTAGTTGGTGTACAAAATATACTAATGGTCTGAATTTACATTAGGTAAAACCAAGAGGGGGATGTAGCCCAATCCTTG
Organism: Locusta migratoria; assembly: GCA_026315105.1. Lineage (NCBI taxonomy): Eukaryota > Metazoa > Arthropoda > Insecta > Orthoptera > Acrididae > Locusta > Locusta migratoria. The sequence continues at coordinate 212,052,978 of CM048744.1, read as the reverse complement.
TATATGTATCACATTAATACAAAGGTACCTTAATATCTCATAAATAATATGTTTTGCAGATGAGGTTCAATGGATTTTCAAATTCTGTTTTATCAAAGTAGTGTGAGATGCTCTGTATTTGATAATGGAAACACAGTATTGCCGAAACTGGTAATAAATTTGTAACCTTTTATTTCTGAAACATCATAAAATAAATTTGTAATTTTTTAATTGTCATCCAGGCTTTATGACTATATATGGCAGTCAGTTGATGCGTAAAACATTTACGATCTGTCTCCTCGCCAACAATGTTAGCTAATAATATAATTTTGCCTAGCCAAACGGTAGGAGAATATAATGCAGTTTTGTTACCGGAGCGGAATTGTTCTCGACTGATTTGAGGAATATTGTGAACAGTTTCTGCTAATGATTTGGCCACCCATATCGCCGAAAATTAATCCCGTGGATATTTATGGAAGTAATTTACTGGACAGTTGGTGCACAAACTACTGCACCGACAACAGTTTCCCACTTAGGGACGCTTGTGGAGGCACAATGACACAGTATTCCTGCATGGGACTTCCAACGAGTGCATTCCACGTCGAGTTGTGTAACGTATCGTTAAATATCCCAGTAACTACGAGGGTTGGAACTTAAATAGTGGCAACTATATTCACAACCGATACAAAAGCTTTACATGTTTGCACGTGTTACTGTCCTTGAAAGTAGTTACCAGCGTTGTGTAGAACCCATTACCAGCTATGTGGAATGCGTAGTATACCGTTAGCAGAGCCTGTTCTGTTGATGGTGCGAATGGAGCGGTCTGCTTTCTGTCGAATCTCTGAAACACTTCTGAAGCGAATGCCCCGAAGTGGTTCCTTCATCTTCGGAATCAAATCAAAGCCATAACGACTTAAGTCCGGGGAGTATGGTGAATGGTGCAGTACTTCCCAGTCCCATGACCGAACAGAGCAGCCACAGCTTGCGCTGTATGCGCCCGCGTATTGTCCTGCAAAATGATGAGTGGGTTACGCTGAAAGTGTTGCCGATCCTTTCGCAAAGATGATCGTAGGTGATGCTCGTTTGTGGAGAAGCGAATCACCTTCTGCGCAACCCACCCATCATTTTGCACGGCAATGCGCGGGCGCATAAGCGCAAGCTGTGACTGATCTGCTCGATGGAACAGGAAAGGAAGTTTAGGGTTTCGATGGGACTGCGAAGTACTGTAACATCCACCATACTTTCCGGACTTAAGTCCTTGTGACTATGATTTGATTCCGAAGATGAAGGAACCACTGTCCTGTTTACATGTGACAGTTTGCACTTCTTACACATAATAGGGCTTCGTATCTACCGGGTGATCAAAAAGGAACTATAAATTTGAAAACTTAATAAATCACGGAATAATGTAGATAGACAGGTAAAAATTGACACATGCTTGGAATGACATGGGGTTTTATTAGAACAAAAAAAAGTTCAAAAAATGTCCGGCAGATGGCGCTTCATCTGATCAGAAAAGCAATAATTAGCATAACAAATTAAAACAAAGAAAAGATGATGTTCTTTACAGGAAATGCTCAGTATGTTTACCGTCATTCCTCAACAATAGCTGTATTCGAGGAATAATATTGTGAACAGCACTGTAAAGCATGTCCGGAGTTATGGTGAGACATTGGCGTCGGATGTTGTCTTTCAGCATCCCTAGAGATGTCGAAGATGACGATACATTTGCGACTTCAGGTAACCCTAAAGCCGATAATCGCACGGACTGAGGTCTGGGGACCGGGGAGGCCAAGAATGACGGAAATGGCGACTGAGCACACGATTATCACCAAATGAAGCGCACAAGAGATCTTTCGCGCGTCTAGCAATACTTTTATATTATTATTATTATTATTTAATAATTTAATAAAATAAAATATTTATAAATATGTAATAAAACCCCATGTCATTTCAAACATGTGTGTCAATGTTTACCTCTCTCTCTACATTATTCCTTGATTTATTGAGTTTTATTAAGTTTTGAAATTTATACTGACTTTTTGATCACCCGGTATATCTTCTTCACAGAAAACTTCAATTATTTTGTTACAGTACTTAAAGCATTTTTTATTTCAAGTTTTTAATATATGTACATACTTCCTTCACTTGTTACAAAAAATGAAAATGACCGTCGCGTAAAACCTAATTTCTAGATTGTTTGTAATTAAATCTCAGTGTACGCCATACTGACAGTATCCTAGAATCTTTTCCAAACGCGAAAGTTAAACAATAACAAAACAAAAAAATTAATTGTGACATGATGTGAAACACCGTCCGACATCACTCACTCACACGATGTCATGACTCTAATCGTAGGGCCATTGCGAACATTTGATAGCTGAATCTTCCGCGAATGTATTGCAAGCTTCTTAAAACTGTAACATATTTCTCCCGCCCCCCCCCCTCTCTCTCTCAAAGTAGCGTATGAGTAAATCCAGGACATAAGCTATCTCCATGAAAAATTTCATCCAAATCCGTCCAATAGTTTGAGCGTGATGCGACAACAGACTTTCTCAAAAAGTGTTCAAATATTTGTAAATATAAGGAACTATGTTGGTCATCAGTCCATAGGCTTTCAAAGTACTTACAGTAACTTAAAGTAACTTATGCTAAGGACAACACAAGCACCCATGCCCGAGGGAGGAATCGAACCCCCGATGGCGAACGGCCACGCGAACCGCAGCTGGACGCCTTAGTGCTCACGGCTATTCTGCCGCGGCCAAACTTTTTCATTTATACTATGCATAGGATTAATAAAATTTTGCTAGACACATTGTAGTAGTGAGCGTCGTCCCTTATTTAAAGTTTCAAGAACTGCATATTGCAACGTTGTCGTTGCTGTGACTCCTCCCACTAAACTTTATCGAGTTGCCTGCACCCAGAGTCGGTCTTAGCTGGCTCGGGACCGTATGCAAAACTTCCCCATCCCCTCCAGCAGAGGTTATATACCTTCGTCACGTTCAAAAGAATTCCAAATTTCGTGACTGAGGTACTACCATTATACCAAAAGTCTGCTACAACAGTAATTTCAGAAACAAAATTATGGACTACAAAACGCTTGTACGACCACGTCTTGAGTATTGCTCAAGTATTTGGGACCAGCAGCAGATCAGTTTAAAGGAAGACATAGAGGCGGTTCAGAGACGAGCAGCTAGATTTGTTACCGCTAGGTTCGAGCAATGCGCGAGTATCACGGAAATGCTCAGGCAACTCAATTGGGGATCGCTGGAAGAAAGACGACGTACTTTTCGTGAATTTCTGTTAAGTAAATTTAGAGGGCCGGAATTTGAAGCTGAGTGTAGTACGATATGGCTGCCGCCTACTTACATTTCGCGTAAAGATCACAAAGACAAGATAAGAGAAATTAGGGCTCGTACAGAGGCATATAGGCATTCTTTTTTTCCTCGTTCAGTTTGGGAGTGGAATAGGAAAGGAAATGCCTTGTAGTGGTACAGCCGGCCGCGGTGGCCGAGGTGACTGAGGCGCTGCAGTCACGGTCAGCACGGCCACTACGGTCGGGGGTTCGAATCCCCCCTCGGGCATGGATATTTGTGCCGTCCTAGTTCGTAAGTAGTTCATAAGTAGTTTGTAAGTTTAGGGACTGATGACCCCGTAGTTAAGTCCCATAAGATTTACAAACATTTGAACATTTTTTTGTAGTGGTACAGTGTTCCCTCCGCCACACACCTTACGGTGAGTTGCGGAGTATGCATGTAGATGTAGATGTATGAACTGCGTTCTACTGTTTCACGCAGGGCTTCTAGAAGCGCGGGACCCTGTGCGGTTGCACCGTTTGCACTTGCCTATGCCCGGCTCTGCCTGCACCAAACCTGCGGACACACTAAAAGCAAAAAAGAATAGGGTTTAACATCCCGTCTACAGCGCGATCATTAGAGATGAGTCAGAATGGTGAAGGGAATCGGCCGTGTCCTTTGAAAATAACTATCCCGGCATTTATTTGACTGGAGTGATTTAACCCAGATAGCGCCGACAACGGCAGCTTACTTTTCTTTATTCTTGTCTGTAAGAATTCCTGTACAGCGTCATATTTTATTTCTTTAAATCGCCTGCTCCCATTGTAGATCAATTTTACCTTGTACAGGGTGTCCAGAAAAGGAGTCCCTGATTTCAAAATTAAATATCTCGAAAACAAAGATCGATAGAGGAACGCAATAAACGGTATGTTTATTGTGAAAGCTGCCAACAGATGGCGCTGTAATCGCCATACGTAATGCCTAGTATAAATAGTGATCCGAAGCCCAGAGCGATAAGTTACACTAATGAAACGTGAAAGGAGGTTAGCGTACCGAATGAAGCGATTAAAACCATGTACTCCATTGAACAACGTGTTTTCCTGGTGCTAGAGTACCACAGGTTAGAGAGACTCCCACGGCAACAAGACGAAGTTTTCAAGCACGATTTAATGTTCCAAAAGGACCCAATGGTAAAACCATTCCTAAGCTATTTGCAAAATTTCAACGAACAGGCAGCGTAACTGATGATCTAGTGGGGAATGTTGGCCGTAAGCAGACCGCAGTTACGCCTGAAAATATCGCCACAGTTTCTAGAAATTATTCAGCGAAATCCAATGTCATCCGTCCGTGGAATTGCATCTGAGACTGGTTTGAAGCGTTCCAGCACGCAGAAAATACTGAGAAAGAGACTACACATAGTTCTATTCAAAATTCAAACGCACCAGGCCATACCCGGACGAGCTGTGCAACGAAGGGTTGCCTTTGCTAATCAGATGCTCACAATGATTGATAGTGAAGAAATTGATGTTGGCTGCATCTGGTTTACAGATGAAGCACGCTTCCACCTGAATGGATACGCGAATAAGTATAACTGGCGATTTTGGGGTTCCGAAAAGCCATATTGGTGTGAAGCGAAACCCCTGTATTCTCCTAAAGTTACTGTGTGGGCTGCAGTATGCAGCAGAGGCAGTATTAGCCCTTTCTTCATTCGAGAAACGGTCACTAGTGCATGCTACGCTGCAATTTTGGAACAATTTGTCGCCACACAGGAAGCGTTAGAGGATCGATCAGGTACTGAATGGTTTATGCAAGATGGAACCCGACCACATCAGACCGAACAAGTGTTTCGCTTTCTTGAGGAATACTTCGGGAATCGAGTCATTGCTTTGGAATATCCCAAATTTACTGGTGCAGGCATGGAATGTCCACCATATTCGCCGGATTTGACTCCCTGTGACTTTTTTTGTGGGGCACAGTGAAAGACATGGTCTACTCGAAGCATCTCGCCACTCTGGACGAGCTTCAATCGGCGATCTCTGTGGCATGTGAATCCATTTCGGTTGAGACACTACGAAATGTGATGCCAATGGTGAACATTTAGAAAATATTGTGATGTGATTGTTTGCAAAGAGTGTTTTCATACTATTATTTCACTTACGTATGCTGATATGAGCTGTACAGCGTACAGCGCCATCTCTTAGCAGTTTTTGTACGAATGGTTTTCGCATAGGGTCCTTTTGGAACATTAAATTGTGTTTGAAAACTTCGCCTTCTTGCCGTAGGACTCTTCTAACCTGTGGTACTCTAGCACCAGAAAAACGCGTTGTTCAATGAAGTACATGGTTTTAATCTTTTCCTTCGGTACGCTAACCTCCTTTCACGTCTCAATAGTGGAACTGATCGCTCTGGGCTTCGGATCACTATTTATACTAGGCATCACGTATGACTATTACTTCAAACTGCTGTATAAACTTCTTACAGCTTTCACAATAAACATACCGTTTACTGCATTCCTCTATCGATCTTTGTTTTCGAGATATTTAATTCTGAAATCAGGGAGTCCTTTTCTGGATCTATATCGATTGCAAAGTGGTTGGATAGAGCTACAAAGTTGAGGTTCATAAAGAAGATACTGAAAACTTCCTCGTCGTTGGGTTTATATTTCATGTACTTTCTTCAATTTTTGAGACAGTTGTGTGTATATATATTTCATCTGAAATGTTGTTTTATTAATAATGCTTCATCAGATGAAAATTATACAACATTCATTTTGACGTCATTCCAGAAAGAAGGGCGGTATTGCAAAACTAATGGCGTGATTGCAAAAAAACACTTATAACGATCTTGTGCCGTCATATGAAGGTAATACAGTAGAGTCTTGATTATCCGATCTCCGGTTATCCGACCTTCCGTGTTATCCGACTCTTTCACGCGCCGGGATTGTACGCAAAACAATGTTTGGATGAGCTCAGACATTTTTAAACAATGCTTTTTTTAGAACTTCGTGCCACAAACTGGAAAGTTTTTGAAAGCCAACAACTTTCCTCGTAAAGCATTGTTGCTTCTAGACAACGCCACTTGTATCCTAATGAGGATAAACTTCAGCTTAAGACATAAAGGACATGTTTTATGTTAGCCTATAGACCAATGGACCTTAGAGACACTGATGAGAAACTACCGACGAAACTTGCTTCCCTCTTTTAATTCATGCTACAGACGAGGGAGAAGACGTGGTAGAGAAGTTGCACCGTATTAATTTGAAAGATGTAGCCCAACCGTGGGAGAGTGTTACGGCACATACAACTGAAAAATCCTGGAAAATTTTGCTACATGAAAAACAAGAAAATTCTCCAGATTAAGATAATCTACAACAGCAGGCCGAAACCGAAAATACTACCCTGGTTTCATTGTTACGAAAAGTTCCGCTGGCCGCGGTGGCCGAGGGGACTGAGGCGCTCCAGTCACGGTCTGCACGGCCACTACGGTCGGGGGTTCGAATCCCCCCTCGGGCATGGATATTTGTGCCGTCCTTAGTCTTAGTTAGTTCATAAGTAGTTTGTAAGTTTAGGGACTGATGACCCTGTAGTTGAGTCCCGTAGACTATACAAACATTTGATTTTTTTGAAAAGTTCCGGGATGTGCTGACGCCACAGAAGATAAAGTAAATGAATGGATTTTCCAAGATGAAGAATCTGAAGTGACAAATGAAGATGTAGTCAACATGGTAAACGAAGCTGCAGGAAACATCGTCTACCGGGGTACTACTTCTTAAGAGACTACGTGATTTAGCGTCAAAAACGGCAAACAGCAGGCAAACAAAAGATATTAACTTCTTTTCACAGATTTAAATATGTTTTTGTAGTTCAATGACGTCTTCACAACACAACAATGATCTGCTGGACGTAAGTAAATATCTATTCAGTCTAATTTGATTTCTACTGTATTAAATTTTTAACTCATTTGGCCTACTTTAGTTAGATTTTTTTGTGTAACGTACTATCTCATCACTTTTCTTTAATTGCCGTCTAATGTATTTGAACGTTATATTCAGTTCTTGTTCACGTATTTAATAAGTTTTCCATGTTCAAATAAATTTTTCAAACATTTTTTGTTTTGTTTTTGTTTTCTGTATTATTTTCCGTGTTATCCGACCTTCCCGGTTATCCGACCTTGCCACGACCGGTTTCGGTCGGATAATCGAGGCTCTACTGTAAATAGCTTATGAGAAAAAATTAAACCTAAAATAATTCCGAGCTATCTGGGTTAAGGAAATCACGGGAAAGCACAATCAGGAGGGCTGCAGGTGTATTTGAACTAATGTCCTCCCGTATGGCAGTCTAGTGTGTTGCCACAGCGCCATCTCATTCTGTGGCCATTTACAGGCACTGCACTCCGCCGAGCAAAAACTGTCCCGACTCGATATGCGATGAATCCGATAACTTTTGCCACCACAGGCTATAACTGAAACAATTGGGGTTTCTAACAACTGATTAGTTCAATTCTCTTCATTATAAATGGAATGGGACTATAGCTGAGATAACTGTGCAGACTGAACGTACCAGCAGCTGCGTTTAGGTTTTTAAATTAATTAAGCTACCGGTTTCGGTGCTATATTCGCACCATCTTTAGACCCCCGTTGCGTAACAAAGTAGTTTTGTGTAGTTCGCAAACAAACTCGTTCGGTAGAGCGCGCCCACAGGCGAACTACGCGAACTAGTTCGCAGATCCCTCGCCTCTTAGTTCGTCCGCTTCTTTTCCGAAGACTGACGGGGAACAGCGAGAGCGCGCAGAATCGCGTGATACTCTTCTGCCAGTTACCGTCATTTCAAGCTGAGATGCAGTTCAGCTGTAGTTTTAGTAGCGGTAACAAAAACCAAAACGTGCGAACGAAATAACAAGAGCGACCTTCTTCGCCGCCGAGCTGGGAACTAAAAGGAGAGCTACCGGCCGCGGACTAAAATATGCGCGATAGGTCGCGAACTAAAATATGCGTGATAGGTCGCGAACTAAAATATGCGCGATAGGTCGCGAACAGAATTAAAAATCACGTGTTTAGATTACATAGTTCAGTGCTACAAAATTTTTGCCTTGAAGTATTCTGCACTCTGCAATATCTAATAAATTCCATAATGCCAAGATATAGAGATAACTCTAAACTTAAACGCGAGAAATTATCCACAAACTGTTTCTTTTGGTTTGCATGATACTGTTAGCGGCTCAAGCAGCAAGCGCATGAAGCAGCTAGGTGGGTGGAAATGTCTGTAAATCTATCGGACCAAACTGCTTGGTCATCAGTCCGTAGCTTACAAACTACTTAAACCTAGGTAAACTAACCTAAGGACAACACACACAACCATGACCCAGGGAGGGCTCGAACCTCCACGGCGAGCACCCGCACGCTCCGCAGCGAGACGCTTTAGACCGCTCGGCTACTCCACCGCGGCTAGGTGGGTGAACTTCTCTTTGCACCTGCATGCGCAGACCACGCCGCTCAGCCGTCACTGGGAGCGGACGGACTAAAAGAGCGAACAAGTTCGCGGCAGAGCCGCGAACTGAAGTGAGCGCTCTCGATCGCGAACTATTATGCGCAAGTAACAGCGCAAATGTTTCAAATGTTTGTAGAACTTATGGGCCTTAACTACGGGGTCATCAGTCCCTAAACCTACAAACTACTTATGAACTAGCTAAGACTAAGGACGGCACAAATATCCATGCCCGAGGGGGGATTCGAACCTCCGACCGTAGTGGCCGTGCAGACCGTGACTGGAGCGCCTCAGTCCCCTCGGCCACCGCGGCCGGCAGAAACAGCGCATTTAAAACAGGTGGCCGTTCACACCGGTAACCGTAAATTTCTTCGTTCTTGCATGACAGACGTCAAACAACTGTCATGCAAAGACGAAGAAATTTACGGTTACCGGTGTCAAAGGCATGCCTTTTAAATGCACCAATTACGTAACGGGGGGGAGGGCGGTTTGAAGATGGTGCGAATATAGCACCGAAACCAGTCCCTTAATTAATTTAAAAATCTCAACACAGCTGCTGGTACGTTCTTTCAGTCTGCGCTGATCAGTTCAGTTTGTCTGTACCTCCAAGGCCATCCATCCGAACACCGCCTCTAAAATCCAAATGTCCAAATGCTTGTAATTCTATGGCACCAAACTACGTTGGTCATCAGTCCCTAGTCTTTCGAACTACTTAAACTAAGTTAAACTAATCTAAGTACAACACACACAACCATGTCCGAGGGAGGATTCGAACCCCCGACGCGGGTGGCCGCTCGATCCGTCACGGGGCGCTCCAGACCGCTCGGCTACAGCGCCTCTCTCGGAAACAAGGCGCCACCCGTGTCAGCCCATGAATAATTCCCGACCTGGCCGCAATCCACCAATCGGTGTGGCGTTTCTGTGAAGAGGGCCGCCATCTTCGGCACGTTCCCGGCGCCCGCTATTGGCCAACTGCCTCGCCACTGCCGGCGACGCCATCCGCATTCATTAGACACTGTCGTCTTTCTATATCGGCTGTGCCCGCTTCGGCGCCACTCTTTGAAGTCTCCGACAACAGATCCTCCGAAAAATCGTCCGAGTTTTTAACCCTTTCAGACCCTCTGGCTACAATTGTGTACGTAACTTTTACAGTGTCTAAGATAGATCAGAAACATTTTTTCTCAATTGAAACAACATGTATATGACTATGAGTGTTCAACCTTTTCATCGTGCACTCTTACTGTCAACTGGGGAAGATCACTATAAAAATACCAAATAGTCAGTGTTGCACTGCGCAGCAGCTTGTGAACTCCAAAAAAACACGCAAGTTGTGGGTTACTTGTATTCCACTGTACAACTGAGAAGTAGTAGTAATTATCTTGCATGGCAACTATTGAATGATCACTTTATCTAGTACTAAAGTTAGTTCTACAAAAATAATTATTTTAGTCCATAAAAAGGAGCTTTGCTTTTCAGCATATGCAATTTTGTAGTATGTAAATGGATGCATACAACAGCGTAAATCTTGCATCTAAAATCATTAAAAACCTAAATTAAGAAAGAATAATTTCCTTCCTCCAGAAAAAAATCAGGTCTGAAAGGGTTAAATTATTCCAGAAAATACGAAATTTCGAGTGAATCTTCCAAAATTTTTCGAATCTTCCTGAAATTTCTAGTGAATCTTCCGAAATTTTCCAAACTTCCTTTTGCAACATGCCGCGTCATTGTTAAACAAATAGAAGTATGTGATACTAAACTCGATGTTCGTCTACAGTCACTGTTTGGTGAAGTCCAGAGCAAGATCAGCTGCACCGATGACTCACTTCGGCAAGGCAAGAAAGAGTGAAATGTAAATCATCTACATCTACATGGGATACTCCGCAAATCACATTTAAGTGTCTGGCAGAGGGTTCATCGAACCACCTTCATACTATTTGTCTCCCATTCCATTCTAGAATAGCGCACGGGAAGAATACCTGACTCTCTCTGTTCGAGCTCTGATTTCTCGTATATTGTTCTGATGATCTTTTCTGCCTATGTAAGTGGGAGTCAATAATATATCTTTGCATTCGTAGGAGAATGTTGGTGATTGGAGTATCGTAAGTAGCCCACGCCGCAGCGATAAGCGCCGTTGTTGTAATGATTCCCATCCCAGATCCGGAACGTTTCCGTAACGCTGTCTCCCCTGTATCGTAACAATACTCTTTTGCTGTTCTCCATCAAACCCACCTGATAAGGATCGCACACTGGGCAGCAATACTCCATAAAAGGACGGAGAAGTGTAGTGTATGCAGTTTCTTTCATAGTTCTGTTGCATCTTTCAAGGGTTCTGCCAATAAAACGCAGTCTCTGGCTCGCCTTTCCCACGACGTTATCTACGTGTTCTTTCCAGTGTAAGTGTGAAGTAATAGTAATTCCTACGTATTTGGTGGAGTTTACGGCCTTCACTTTTGATTGATTTATCTTGTAAACGAAGTTTAACGGATTTCTTTTCGTACTCATGTGGACGACTTCACACTTCTCATTATTTAGAGTCAATTGCCAATTTTTACACCATAGTGATATCTTATTCAGATCGTTCTGCAGTTCGTTTTGATCTTCAGATGATTTTACTAGACAGTAAATGACGGCGTCATCTGCAAACAACCTAAGAGAGATCATATCGAAAATAAAGTGTTACAAGCATCTGGGTGAAAAGACATATGGGTAAAGAAAGTATTAGTTGCAGCACACTAATATGTATTGACTTCTGCAAAAATATTTCCGTGAACTTTGTATGAATCTCTCTATATGCTTTTAATTACTTTTCTAAGAAACTGTCTTAATTTCACTCCCCCAGTTCTGAAATAACTGCGTTCGTTCTCTCTCTCTTTTTTTTTCTTTTCTTTTCTTTCTTGTTATCTTCTGAGTTTTTACTTCATTTTCCGAAATTCTTAAGGTTCATCTTCCAAAAAAAATCGTATCTGGCAACACCTACATATTAATTTAGACACTATTGTCGAAGATCTGTTTGATATGATTATTATTACAAAAAACAGTCTTGATCGCAAAAAATTAACAGTTTTTATTGACCGGTTTCGACCTGATGTAGGTCATCTTCGGCACAAAATGTTGCCCATGTGGCCAGTGCTGGACTCGGCTTGGCTGGGCTGTCCTGGCTGTTCTCCTGACTCGTCAGCCGAGTCCAGTACTGGCCACATGGGCTACATTTTGTTCCGAAGATGACCTACATCAGGTCGAAACCGGTCAATAAAAACTGTTAATTTTTTGCGATCAAGACTGTTTATTGTAATATTAACACCTACATACACACACAAACACGTGCCTAAAGGAGAGCTAGAACCTCCAGCGGGAGCCACCGCCTACACCTAAGCGTTATGCCTTGAACAACGCGGCCACTCCCCTTCCCGCCCCTATCAGTAGAGGTTACACACCTTCGTCACCTTCAAAAGAATTTTAAGTTTCGTCACTGAAATACTATCAATATATCAAGAGACTTACGACAGCAGACCTACTGTTATGATCGGAAATTAATTAATCGGAGAAGGAATCTTAGTAAACATATTAATTACTAAAATGTTGACAAAAAATAATTTCGCATTCGGAATCCTTCCAATTTAATGAAATTCAAAATCGGAGAAGGTTAACAAGTATTGTTAAGCTTATAGACTTACACGTTTTCAGCACTTGACATGCTCTGCATATATTACCCGTTCACTTTACAACTGCAGACGGCAGAACACGGAACTAAGCTTTGTTTACGCTCAGATACTCGACAGTACACGATCGCCGTACGTGTCAAGCGCATTGTTCAGTCACGTTATGTCGTAGTGCGACACTATTCTTAGCGGCTGGTGAAATGGATAGACATCGCGAAAATACAGTCTATCAAAGAGTACGTTCCGATGGAAAAGTACTAATAAATAACATTGTCCAGGAGACAGTCTGAGTAGCTCCGTTACAGAGTTCGGGGATGATGCTGTCACTTACCGGTTAGTAAAGTCGTCAGAAGATCAACAGCAACTACAAAATGATATAGATATGATATCTGCGTGGTGCAAAAAATGGTAACTGACCCATAATAATGGGAAGTGTGGAGTCATCCATGTTACCACTAAAACAACCTCTTTGAACTTCATTTGCACTATAAATCAGTCAAAAATATAGGCCGTAAATTCAACTACATAACTAGGAATTACAATTACGAACAACTTAAATTGGAAAGAGCACATAGAAAATATTGTAGGGAAACCAAAACAAAGACTACGTTCGTTGGCAGAACATTCAGAAGACGCAACAGCTCTACCAAAGGAACAGCCTCCACCACACTTTTGCGTCCTATTTTGGAGTATTGATGCGCATTGTGGGACCCACACCAAAAGAAAAACGAAAAGGCTTGTTCATAGCGTTGGAAAGAGCTATGGAGAGGGCAATAGCAGCGGAAGGAAAAAAGTGTAAGAACACTCTACATCCACATAAATAGAAGTGCATGGCAGAGGGTTCATCCAACCGCTTCTATGATATTTCTCTACAGTTCCATTCTCTAATAGCTCGTGGAAAAATTAACAACTAAATCTTCCTGTTTTCGATCTGATTTCTTTTATTTTGATGATCATGTCTTCCTATGTAGGTGGGTGGTAACAAAATATGTTCACATTCGGATGAGAAAGTTAGTGAAAGAAATTTCGCAAATACATCTCCTCGCAACGAGTAACACCTTTCTTTTAATTATTTCTACCCCAATTCGTGCATCATTTCCGTTATACTCTCTCCCCTGTGTTGCGATAAAACAAAATGGGCTGTCCTCCTCTGTAGTTTCTCTAAATCGTCCGTCAGTTCCACTTGGTGTAGATCGTACAATGCGCAACAATACTCCAAAATAGAACGCAAAAGTGTGGTGTAGGCGGTTTCTTTAATAGAGCTGTTGCATCTTCCGAGTGTCTACCAACAAAACGTAGTCTTTGATTCGTTTTCCCTACAATTTTTTCTATGTGTTCTTTCCAGTTTAAGTTGTTCGTAACTGAAATCCTAGTTATTTAGTTTAATTTACGGCCTATAGTTTTGACTGATTTATCGTATAAATGAAGTTTAACGGGCTTGTTTTAGTGGTAATAAGGGTCAGTTGCCGTTTTTACACTATGCAGATGTTGTTGTTATGGTCTTAAGTCCGGAGACTGGTTCAATGCAGCTCTCCGCCCTACTCTATCCTGAGCAAGCCTTTTCATCTCCTCATAAGAACGGCAACCCACATACACTTGAATCTGCTTACTATACGTGTATCTTGGTCTCCCTCTGCGATTTTTACCCCACACACTTCCCTCCAATGCTAAATTTACCATTCCCCGATGTCTAAGAATGTGTTCTACCAAGCGGTCCCTTCTTTTAGCCAGGGTATGCCAAAAATTCATTTTCTCACCAATTCTGTTCAGTACTTCTTCATTGGTTATGCGATCTACCCACCTAATCTTCAGCATTCTTCTGTAACACCACATTTCAAAAGCCTCTATCCTCTTCCTGTCCACACTGCTTATCGTCCATGTTTCACTCCCGTACAAGGCAACACTCCACACAAATGCCTTCAGAAAAGACTTCCTTACCCTTAAATTAATATTCGATGTTAGCAAATTTCTCTTTTTCAAAAATGCTTTTCTACCCATTGCCATTCTGCATTTTATATCCTCTGTACTGCGACCATCACATGTTATTTTACTACCCAAGTAACAAAACTCATCTACCACCTTCATTGTTTCGTTACCTAATCTAATTCCTTCAGCGTCGCCTGATTTTCTAAGACTGCATTCCATGCAGATATCATATATAAATCATTTTGCAATTGCTTTTGATCTTCTTTTTGATTTTTTCTATGTGTTCTTTCCAGTTTAAGTTGTTCGTAACTGAAATCCTAGTTATTTAGTTTAATTTACGGCCTATAGTTTTGACTGATTTATCGTATAAATGAAGTTTAACGGGCTTGTTTTAGTGGTAAGGGTCAGTTGCCATTTTTACACTATGCAGATATCATATATAAATCATTTTGCAATTGCTTTTGATCTTCTGGTGACTTTACTAATAGGTAAGTGATAACATCAACCGCTAACACTGTAGCCGAGCTACTCAGACGTCTCCTGAACCGTCTATAAAATTAACGATTAGTAGAGGCCCTGTAACTCTTCCCTGTGGAACGCCAGATATCATTTCAGTTCTGCTCGATGACTTTCCGTCAATTAAGAAGGCCAGACAGATTGGTCATAAAATTGTAATACCGAGAAAGAAGAGACTAAGGACCAAAACCAAGTGTCTTGATGAATTTGATAAGTGCTTACTAGAAAGAAAGTTTTTAGAGTATTACGACGTTAAAAGAGAGATGTCCCCCATTCTAAAACTTTATAATTCGGTGAAGGAACAACGAGATATTAATTTCACGGGAAAACGAACCACTTACTGGAGAATTTTGAAGGATATGGAGTTTCGTTTGAAAAAATATAAAAACAGAGGAACGTTTCTGGTTGAGAGGTAGGGCATTGTAGCAAGTCGTGCACGTTTGCTTAGGACTCTGAGGGAAAACGAAAAAGGTGCGAAAGGTTCGATATCAAAGTCGGCAGATGAACAGTGAAAATTAAATAAAATGGTTGCAAGAGTGCCTAATTCCAAATATTCCAAGTGGCAGTATTGTGGTACTTGACAATGCTCCCTAACATTGTGTTCACGAAAGTAAATCGCCCAACACATCTTCAAGTAAAGTAGATATACAAGTATGGCTGACTGAACATAAAATTCTTTTCGGTGCAGATTTCACACGCAACGAACTCTTGGAAATGGTAAAACGTTTCAAGCCCGAGCCAGAATATACATTAGTTAGAGTACTGGCAGAATCCGGTAAAGAACTTACTGTGTTACTCCTCCCACCCTGCCATTGTGATCTGAACTCCATCGAACTTACCTGGAATTTAATGAAACAGAAAGTTGCATCGAACAACGGCAGCAGTGGTACCCTCTGCCAACATAAGCAAATGACTTCGGCTCCAGTACAAAACCTCAGGAAAGATGACTGGATAAAGGCGTGTGATAAAGTGGAAACTATCAGGGACGAATACTGGCTCAGAGATGCACTGATGGACAAAGCTATTGAGTGTGTAATTATCCAGCTTCAACCAGTGACATTGAAATTTCGTCTTGTTGTCTGAGGAAGTATCTGACGAGGCAGATTCAGAGTCGACAGAGACAGCTACTTCGGACATCAGCAACAGCTCCACCGAGTCAGCAGGTGAGTCAGAATTGTGTGCTGAAGAGCCAGGTGTTCAGCCCTTACATATGGATTAAAGTTTTGTGCCTGCATCTCACCACATAATGCATTACATCTTAACTACGGGATTGTCAAAAAAAATCTACTGCCGTTCTAAGAGTCGGGCATGAAGTGGAAGCAGAAGATTAAAAAAAAATAAACATGAGACAGGGTGCAATATCTTCCCAGTGTTACTCAGTCTGTAAATTAAGCGGTAAGGGAAGTAAAAGCGCAGGAAAAGCTAATAAAACCTGAGTTTTCTGGCGACGTAATTTTCACAGAGGCGACAAACGTCTTGGAAGAGCAGCCGAACGGACTGGCCGCTTCTCGAAAATTACTTGATAAGAACGGTGAACAAAAATAAAACGAAGGTAATGGAATTAGTCGAATCAAATGGGGTAATTAGATTAGCAAATTAGACAATATAGTAGTTTAGTTTTTCTGTCAGACCAGAACCATAGCTGAAAATAGCGGAAGTAAAGAGAATATAAAATCATAAAATGCAGAGTATTAATGGTTATAAACTGTTAAAGAATTTACGAATACAACCTTATACCGAAGGACAAGGAGAGGATAGTAGCTTTTCAAACGTTGTTGATGGATTTTTTATCTTAATTCTTTATTAACACAATTAACCCATCACCTATGACTAAATGGGTCATATTATGATACAATTCTTTTCAAATCTAAGTTAACTCTGTAATACACTTAGTTACTGACTTATCTAAAAGTTAGGTTTGCTTTGTTGTTGCTTGTTTCGTGTGTGTTGTACTGATGCTAGGGTTCTTATTGTGGAAATCATCTGTTTTGTTTGGTGTTGCGTGTATTGTTGTTTGTTTGTGTGTGTGTGTGTGTGTGTGTGTGTGTGTGTGTGTTCATCTGCAGTGTTTACAGGTGTGCCAGAAGATACAAACGTACTATTATGGACGGTGTTCGCCGAACTAATTCCAGAGAAGACGCCCCTGGCACTCGGAGGGCCCTTTACACTGCAGTTCTTTGTATTGGTGTCCTTTTTTGTGTTCTTTCATCTAACTTATATCTAACTTAACACTAGCGTCGTATCCGGTTTGAGCTGCAAATGTTCATCTGTTTGTTAAGCTTAAGGTACTTAACTGCGGTGTCATCAGCCCCTAAACTTACAAACTAATTATGAACTACCTTATACTAAAGACTGCACAAATATCCATTCCCGAGGGGGGATTCGAACCGAGGGGGGATTCGAACCGACGACCGTAGCGGCCGTGCAGAATGTGACTGTCGCTCCGGAGACCGCTCGGCCACTGCTGCCGGCGTTTGAGATGCAGCCAGTCCTCCTGATCCAGGGTTTGATGGTTTATGGTATCTTAATTTTGTTCAAGAACATCCTAGAATTTCCGCGATGGAGTGGCCGAGCGTTCTAAGGCGTCTTGCTCCAGAGAGCGCGATTTCTCGCCGTCGGAGGTTCGACTCCTCCTTGTAGCATGGGCGTATATGTTGTCCTTAGCATACGTTAGTTTGTTTGTAAGCCTAGCGACTGATGACCAGAGTATTTAAGTCCCATAGATTTACAAATATATGAACATTTGAACAACCCAAAGTTCCAGGTTCAAAAAATGTTCAAATGTATGTAAAACGTATGGGACTTAACTACGGGGTCATCAGTCCGTAAGCCTACAAACTACTTATGAACTAGCTAAGACTAAGGACGGCACAAATATCCATGCCCGAGGGGGGATTCGAGTCCCCGACCGTAGTGGCCGTGCAGAACGTGACTGGCGCGACGCAGACCGCTTGGCCACCGCGGCCGGCAGAGTTCTACGTGCCGGAAATACGAAAAGTGTAAAATTCGTTTGAAACAAAATATACCTACATTAACTGTTGTGTCTAGTGTTTTTTTTTTTTTTTTTTTTTTTTTTTTTTTTTTTTTTTTTTTTTTTTTTTTTTTTTTTGTCAACAGACTGGCTATAATCTAAAGATACAAACTATTATATACCAGAAACGTGTATAAATATAAGGACTGTATCTTGATTTAGTCTTCTAAATGAACATTGTTATTAGTGGCTAAATAACACGAATGAAAAAATCTATTCTCTACCGCTTACTTTAAGCAAATCGAATTGAGAAACATTGTAGTTGTAAAAAAGCTTTTTTTTTAATCATGAAACTATGTGGTTACTTTCGTATAAGATCAATTAGTTTTGAAACAAGGAGAATGGAGCAGGTAATTTATCCCTATTTTCAGACTATGCGGTCGCGTATTTCGTGCATGGCATACTCGTTTGACCACGAAGGTAATGTAATGCAGTTGCTCGGAACGTACTAAGTGTTTGCATAGGCATCTACCGGATTCATTAAAGTACATGCATCTTCCACTTCGAGCGAGCATACACGCTAATGCGGACCTTTAGCGGACGCTGGAAGCCGAATCCAACAGTCGGCTGACCCCTTCATAGATCGACGTATGTAACACTCCCAACGCACTTGTGAAGCGTGTGGTATCTTGACAGAACGTAGGCGCGAAGAAAAATAACACCACAATACGATGCGTGACTTCAGCAAACACTAACGACGCTTTTCAAAGGGAAAATGGGAATAGAAATGGAATATGAGACATACCTATCAACAACAAATTTAATTATTTTCATCTTGTACTAAGGAAGTAGGGAAGCATCTGGTGTAAACATGTTTGAAAAGCAGTTACACATTTTAGTCAGTCGTCGCTATCAGCACGAAAACATACGCTATAAACCGATCTTTAACATTCCTGTTTTTCTGGACTTTTTATAAACCACAGTGTGTCATAGAATGCACTGCTCCATGATAACGCGCGTAGACACGTCTGCAGATTCACATAGTGTACTGCCCAAGTGGAATCAGTTTGAGCATCCACACTACAGCCCGAACATCTCGACCTGTGTCTTCCATATCTTTCGTCCGCCAAAAAAACATCTCAAATGGAAGGTCTTCTACTCGGACAACGAACTGAAGGATACAGGGACTGCTTCTGATCGTTAAACAGTGGGATAGTTGTGCTCAGATCTCTAGTGATTACTTTTGAATAAAGACATCAATTATACCCACAGTGTCGTTTCGTACCTTCTCTTTTGAAACCCCCCTCCCGTCACCCTATATACAAGGTGGTCCATTGATAGTGACCGGGCCAAATATCTTACGAAATAAGCATCAAACGAAAAAAATTACAAAGAACGAAACTTTTCTAGTCTGAAGTGTGAAAACAGATGGTGCTTTGGTTGGCCCACTAGATGACGCTGCCATAGGTCAAACGGATGTCAACCGCATTTTTTAAAATAAGTACCCTCATTTTTATTACATACTAGTCAACTCGGCAATGCTTCGCCATTTCTAATATGTATGTACTCTAGCTTTGAACGACAAACGTTCAAAATTTTATGGCAATCGTACAAATGATATTGATATCCCAAGGAAAAGAGCTCTTTCTGTTTGTCACAAATTTTCCTTTTTCTGGCTAACTATTCCAAACTTTTACTTCACTCAAACCTTCCTTTCCCTTTGAACGTCGAATGTGAAAAATTTTGTCGCAGTTAGATGAATGGTATTTATATTTCATAGAAAAATATTTCTATATTTTCTGAATTTTCCCATTTTCCGGGAAAATTCTCCAAATTTTTATTTGATAAGAACGTTACTCTTGCTTTGAACTTCAAATATGCATACTTTATCGCAATCTCAGACGAATGATATCAGTATTCCATTGAAAAAAGCTGTTTAAGTTTCTCGCGAATTTTCATATTTTACGAGACTTTTCTAAATTTTAGGTTTATAAGAACGTTCATCTTTCGTTGAACGTCAAATAATCAAAATTTTATCGCAATCGGATGAACGGTTGTCAACTTATATGTTGAGTACATTTAGAAACACACTGAAAAGGAACTTGTTTCGATATTTTCTACTTTCCCCCCTCTCCGTAGTGCGAATAGTCAGTTATAGTGCTGAATTAAATCAAAAATACTTTGAAAGTGAGTTTTTCAGTTTTTCAAAATTTCTCCAATTTTTCGTAGATTTTCCAAAAAACTTATTTCATACAAAACTTGTCCTGTCAAGCCGTACTCAATTGATGCTCTTACAACCAAGTGGTAACTGATTTTTATTCGTAGAAAAAAATGCTTTCGGTTTTTCCTAAATTTTACAACTTTTCGGGGACTTTTCCAAATTTTTATTTGGTGCGAATCTTCATCTTGCTTTCAACATGAAATGTACAACATTTTATCGCAATTGGACGAATGGTATTGATAGCTCACTGGAAAAAGCTGTTGCAGTTTTAGCCGATTTTCCTCTTTTTTCTGGACAACTTTTCCATATTTTATCACCGTTTACACCTTCCCTGGACTTGCACAAATATTTCAAGACTAAAATGAGCCAAATCGGTTCAGTCGTTCTCCAGTTTTAGCGAGAGTAACGAACAGCAATTCATTTATATTTACATATAGTTTCGTCTAGTACGTAAATGAATATGAATGTTTTATTTGGAACACTTGTCGCTTTGTGACAGATGGCGCTGTAATATTCACAAAAATATTGCTCACAATTTTAGACGAACAGCGGGTAACAGGTAGGTTTTTCAAATTGAAACACGTAACATAGGTAGGTTTGAACTTCATTTCTGTTGTTTCAATGTGATACATGTACTTTGTGAAATTATCATACATTATGAGAACGCATGCTGTTACCACTTGATTACCTGTGACTACCTCATGACTTCAGTAAATGCTAAAAATGATATCCTTCAACTTCAATGCATTTGGCAATACGCTTAACGTAATTCCTCTCAACAGCGAGTAGTTCGCCTTCAGTAATGTTCTCACATCCATTGAAAAAAAGCGTTGACGCATGTTTTCAGGCGTTGTCAGTGAATCACAATAACAAATATCCTTCAATTTTCCCCACAGATAGAAATTCGGGGATGTAAGATCCGGTGAACGTGCGAGACATGGTATGGTGCTTCTACGATCAATTCACCTGTCATTAAATATTCCATTTAAGACCGCTTCAACTTCACGCGAGCCATGTGCCAGACATACATCATGTTGAAAGTACATCGCCATTCTGTCATGCAGTGAAACATCTTGTAGTACAATCGGTAGAACATTACGTAAGAAAACCGCATACATTGCACAATTTAGATTACCATCGATAAAATAGGGGCCAACTATCCTTCCTTCCATAATGCCGCACCACCATACATTAACCCGCCAAGGCCGCTGATGTTCCACTTGTCGCAGCCATCGTGGATTTTCCGTTGCCCAATAGTGCATACTATGCCGGTTTACGTTACCTCTGTTTGTGAATGGCGCTTCGTCACTCAACAGAACGCGTGAAAAAATCTGTTATCGTCCCGTAATTTATTTTGTGCCCAGTGCCAAAAGTGTACACGACGTTCAAATTCTTCGTCATGCTAATCCTGGTGCATAGAAATATGGCACGGGTGAAATTTATGTTGATGTAGAATTCTCAACACCAACGTTTTTGAGATTCCCGATTTTCGCTTAATTTGTCTGCTACTGATGTGCGGAAGAGCGCAATTGCAGCTAAAACACTTACTTGGGAATCTTCATTGGTTGCAGGTCGTGGTTGACGTATCACTTGTGGCTGAACACTTCCTGTCTCTTTAAATAACGTAACTATCCGACAAAAGGTCCGGGCACTTGGATGATGTCTTACATAGCACAGGCGCGTTGGGCATTTTGATCACAATTGCCATACATAAATACCATATAGACCTTTTCTGCAATTGGTAAATGGTCCATTTAACACGAGAAATGTATCACGAAGCAAATACTGTCCGCACTAGCGAAATGTTACACAATATCATGTACTTATACGTTTGTGACTATTACAGCGCCATCTATCACAAAGCGAAAAAAGTGTTCTAAATAAAACATTCATATTTATTTACGTACTACACGAATATGTAATAAAAATGGGGGTACCTATTTTAAAAAAAATACAGTTGATATCTGTTTGACCTATGGCAGCACCATCTAGCGGGCCAACCATAGCATCATCTGTTTTTCCCCCTTCAAGTTAGAAAAGTTTTGTTCTTTGTAGTTTTTTTCGTTTGATGCTTATTTCGTGAGATATTTCACCCGGTCACTAACAATGGACCACCCAGTATATCACAAGGTCCTGTCAAGAGTAGCCTAAGAGGATTAAATATTATTTGCCTAAGAGCTGATGTCATGACTAAGAAAAAATTACCTTCTGCTTCTTGCGCCGAAATGGTCAACCTGGCATTTCTAATTACATCACACATTCTGCAATTATGCAATTTGTACTCAATAATGTTCTGGGATTTCAGCCAGGTGTCTTTCACATAGCGCACCGAAACCGAGTAAAATTTTATCTCCGTGACAGAGGGCTGTATCACCATCCATTGCACTTACACAAACTTGATAGGGAGTAGTCTATAATCGATTACTTTACTCGGGGGCAATTATATTTCGCTTGCACCGATCACTACGTCCTGCAGAAAAACGACGAAAAAATAGTAAAACCACTGACATTGCAGTGCTTATTTCCAAAGAAATCAATTTTTCTCTGACGTATATGTCTTCTCCTTGAGTCCGAGTAACTTCCGCGCATGCTCGGAACTGCGATCGTTGCGCTGCTGCGGATAAAAATAGAAACTGAACTTTGTGGACTACACTCCTATTATTCAGCTATTTATGCGTATATTTTAGTCTGCAGCCAAAACTATACATCGCAAACGAATAGTGTTTGTATGTAGTAGTAGGTATCAGTCTCCAAAAAAAATTTCAAATGTTTGTAAAGCTTATGGGACTTAACCGCGCGGTCATCAGTCCCTAAACTTACAAACTATTTATGAACTAACTTATACTAAAGACAGCACAAACATACATGCCCGAGGGAGGATTCGAACCCCTGACGGGGAGTGACCTCGCGCATTCTAGCAGAGCGCCTCAATAAGCTCGGCCACGCTTCCGTGGCTATTAGTGTCTGATTGTGCACTAGGGTGGTAGACGGTTGATAACGACAAGTGGGTTGGAAAATATGGGCGTTGAATGTAACCGATTGATAGAAAATTGTACGTGTGGATGTCAATATTTTTCTCTTCTTCAGCAGAAACTACACAATGGAGACGAACGATCTTCCGTTGTACACCATAGCAGTTCCGTGTCGATAGCTGTAAGAGGGGTGTAAGAGATTGTGGTTGAAGGTCGTCAGCTTATTTAAAATTCGGACTGAAGACCAGCGATGACTTCACACTATAATAGCAAACAGGTTATATACAGCGAAACGTGATGTACATTCTTCAGTTGTTTTTCTGCAACAAGCAAAAAATGTTCAAATGATTGTAAAGTCTATGGGACTTAACTACGGGGTCATCAGTCCCTAAACTTACAAACTACTTATGAACTACTTACGAACTAGGACGGCACAAATATCCATGCCCAAGGGGGGATTCGAACCCCCGACCGTAGTGGCCGTGCAGACCGTGACTGGAGCGCCTCAATCTCCTCGGCCACCACGGCCGGCTGCAACAAGCGTACGAATAAAGAAAAATAAGTGCATATTGCAGTTTGAAAAGTAAAACGACCAAGAAAGATGCCAAAGCCTAAGAAAGTAATTTCGCGTTCTCGATACTTTCCTAAAAGATAGGAAACGGCGCTGAAAACTGAATCTACAGAAACTTGAAACTTGAAACTTGAAACTTGTAGACGTTGTTTATCTTACACTAGAGGCATCAGTCATTTTTCGATGAAACTTGAAACTTGTAAACTTGAAACTTGAAACTTGTAGACGTTGTTTATCTTACACTAGAGGCATCAGTCATTTTTCGATATTCCCTTCCCTAAGGGGTTGAAATAGGTTGGAATTTTTTTAAGAAAATACCTTGCTATTAAGGCACTTTTGAAGCAAGAAATAAAAGACTTCCGATTTTGGTTTTTGATCGGAATTTTAAAAACACGTGTTTCGATATTTTTGGAAATTCAACCATTAAGCGGGTGAAATAACGGACAATCTTATAAGGGTGCTACTAAGGCTATTTTTTTATGCTAAAAATGCGAAAATTTGGATTTGAAACCATGATAAGCATTTAAAAAAAAATTTGTTTCGGGATGTTTTGAATTCTGCCTCCAGTAGTGCAATAGGCGGTGGTAAGTTGTGTCAAAATTCTTGATTAGGAAAGCATTTTTAAAGCTAAATCTATAAAAATTTATATTTAGAAGTAGAAACAACCGTCTACGCGTGCGAAGCAGCGGGAATTAATTTAGTCTTGTCGCAAATGCACGACGTAAGAAAATCGTATTGGTTCCATTTAGGCTTGGCTCGCGACAAGATCACGAGCGGTCAGCTCTGCGTCGTAGCTGGTGCCCCCTGTTTTAGGGGATTACGTCAAGTGCGGGTGATATTAATGCAGCTTGCGCGCCGGCCTTGACTCGTGAGGCCGCCACGTTTTGTATTCGCCGCGGGCAAGACGCCGTCTGCCCGCTGCAGCACGCCCCCGCAGGCGGCACCAGTTGTCGACGCCACCGACAGATGGCAGCACGCAACACGGAACGGCGCTGCCACTGCTGCTGAACGGAGGACTTCTAGTTGTGTAAACAGACGTCGGGGCGCTGTAACGGTCGAGTAGAGGCGCGAAAGGCGAGGAAGACTGTCGTCTGCAACACTGATCTCTATAGTTCCTGGATGTTGAACTTCACTTGTCTGAGCGCAAGGATGTTAGAATACAGAGAGACGCCCTTATGCTGAAAAAGTGAAGCCTGTCTCCGTCATACGGCCTAGTTTCGGAGAAGTGTTCGTAGCTAATGTTTTATGTCACTTAAAACAGGAATAAAACGTCCGTCGGTTTTGCCGTGATGTACAACGTGTTATAAGAATGCAAATTAGCCTTAAATGAATTGTAATGAATATTTATTACTATTTATTCAAGAAAGTATATTTTTTGAAAGTACATACTTCGCAGTGACTGTCAGTTCAAAGCATGTAACAGTAAGAGGGTCGATTAAACGCATAGTTTCAACGGAGAAATAGCAATCCAAAACTGACCAAGATGGTGAACAAACTTCAACTGACGTATATCCTCGGTATAGATAATGCCATCTCCCTTTATTCTAACCTCCTTGTCCGGGCGTGCCAGCCATTTATGTTCACATTTAGTTCCTTGCCAAATTCAAATATGGCTGCTATGAAGTATTACAAGAAGAAAATACTTTTCGATTACGCTTCCATATTAGTTTGTCACATTGCGTACTGACGTAAATTTCAAATCAAGAGGCAAGCAAGCAATTCTTTGTCACGTTATAACTGATGGAAATTGATATGCCAAATTTAAACATGGCGGACAATGCGAAAATGTGTGGAACACTTCTGAATGTGAATGCACGCTGCAGTTCTATGCTCAGACACCAGAGTTATACATCCAGTTTCTATAGAGATTATTGGTCTGAAACATCTAAAAGATGTCAGTGGTATCGTTCTGCGTCTGTGACTGCATTCCGAATTGCATAAAGTTGTCCGACGTTTAGGTCACTGTTGCAGGTATGGTGATCATATGTCCCAATTAACCCTATAAGCACCAAGCACGGCAAAAATTGGCCGTACATTTTTCTTTTATTAAAAAAATCATAATAGAAATCCTCCTTTGTTTATGGGCCTTTTTCGTTTGTCTCGCACCTTACAAAGTAGCATACCGTGCATTTCTATGGTTACAATTTTAAAAACTGCAAATAAAATATAGAAATTTTATGCCCAAGGGCACATTTTGCTCTGAGTTGGTACTCCATGCGACCATAATTCTTAGTTTCTTCCCTACAACCATCAAGCATGTAGAAAAAATGTTATTGTAAAATCAGTGTCCATCACGTCTAATTTCAGTATATCCCAGCTATTTACAAGCCTAACAGACCTAATAACTGCTGAAATTATTGTAAATAATAATATATAAACAAAATTTCACGAGACGGCGAAAGATACTCTTTCGGTCATGTATCTACAGGTAATCCCAGATGGCAATATTGCAATAAGGATAACGCAATGTACATATGTTTGCCAGACCACAGCTGATGGCAAAGACAAAAAATAAATACCTTTTTACGGGATTCACGGTTTATTATAATAAGGGCAAAATTTGCCCTTGCTGCGTGTAATCTAAAATACCTTGGCGCTGCTAGGGTTAATCGAGATTGTCCCGTTTTTAAGCCTCAAAAAAATGCATCCAGATTAAAAAATAAAAAATTTAACTGGCCTTCGCGAGTTTCAAAGGATAAGGTTCAGACTATCGATTTTATGCTTTGACATTTGGCTAATGTTTGTACTCCTCTTGCGAATATCATTGCGTACTCAATTTTCTTTGCTTATGCTTGGCATTGTAGTCAGCGTCAATTTAGTGAAGTGCTAGTTATAATAACTATGATGTCGAAATGGGAAAGAAATCATTACAATCTATAAACTTGTAGTAAATAAATACTGCAACCAGTCACAAGATATTGTTATAAATATATGTATTTCCCCGTTACTAGTTTCGGCCCTGAGTCCATCACCAGACCGTAGTGCTGATATCAGGTTTACATTGGTGTCTTCACTGAAAGATCTTTATACAATATTATAAGAGAGCGATATGTATATGTGTGTGTGGCATCTGTTCCGAAAGAACAGACGTCACTTCTGACCCTGAAGTTGTTATTCTTTCATATTCACAGATTATATGACATCAAATGCGAATGGGCAAAGCTAAAAATCTGTACCCAGCCGGAATTCGAACCCGGTCTCCTGCTTTCTAGGCAGTTGCGCTGACCCCTACACCACTGGGGGGGGGAGGGAGTTTGGGGACCTTACTCTTACGAGAATTACTTTCTGAAACTTCGAGTTTAAGTACTGTGGGCAGGGCAAGTTGAGAATTTGTGTCTGACGGGAGGCGTGCTTAGGTAGTCCTTGCAGATGCGGTGATCATAGTGTCCCCAGTGGTGTAATCGTCAGCGCAACTGCCTGGAAAGGGGGAGACCCGGATTCGAATCCCGGCTTGGTACACATTTTTAGCTTTGCCCATTCGCATTTCATGTCATATAGTCTGTGATTATCATATGTATATTTGTATCGCTTCATGTTGATCTGTAAGTTTCACATATAGTGGAAATAGTGAAGATTCCGTGTGATCTAAAAACTCTATATTTAAATCGGACTGTCTAGCATATTTTAACTATCGCTATGCAACGAACTACACTAGCTCTGACTTTCAGTACCGTACGTAGCGACGGTCACAAACTTAAAACTAATTCTCTGAAATTACGTGTGCTCAAAAGTTTATGCAACTTTATGAAAAAATAGGCTCGAGAAATCAACCTCTCGTGACGTCCCCACCCACTGTTGGCAGCAAATAAAATCAAAACTTCAAATAGCAGGGTGTGGACATGCAGTCAATCATAGGTATGTCCCATACATCTTCGGGGGATGTTGCACAGTTTAAGTTTCGACCTCAGCGGAATGTGAAGTGAATAGAACTCATAAATGAGATCTGAAATACCACACTGAGGAGAGACGTAAAACTGGAAATGTTATCTGTCGGCTACAAACAATGCCACTTCAGGCGTGCGTGCGCGCAGATAATCAGCAGCTGTGGTGCAAATTACAAGCGGAAGTAACAATGATTTGTAAAGCAATACAGCCATAACGCTAATTATTTTTCGTATTGACATTAACTGCGAATCGGTAAAGTTGAAAGTGTGTACCCAACTAGAATTGGAAACCCGGGTCTCCTGCATGCTACGCAGTTCCGCAGATCCCTACAGTACTAGAGACTCATTGATCATCACATCTGCCCAAAGAGCAGACACCACTTTTGATCCTGCAGTTAGTGTCCTGCAATATAGAACCCATATTATAACCCATTCAGTCCTGAATTATTTGAAAAATAGAATAAAACATTCTTGCACTTTTCATGTCCATAAGACCATGTTTATAATATTTTAAAAATAAAAAAAAATGCTCATTAAATTGGTTACTGGTTCTGGAATGCAGTTAAGGATGTGACATAAGGAGTCAACAATTACACATGTCACAGAGTATTCATTGTGAAACTTCTCTCTCAAAGTGGAATTTATACATAACTCAGAAATTAATTCATAAATTTCTACTACTGATATTATGATTAAACCACGCTGCAACGGGTCTGCCATCTTCACTTTTTTTCATTTATATCTCACCATTCTGGTGATGGATAGCAGCAAGAAGTGCAGAACTAAAAGCAACATTGTCCAATATACAGGCCACTGGGCATCAAAGTAAAACGAAATCGTGTAGTGTTATAAAATGCATTAAAAGTCGGTGTACAATATATTGGACGCCACGTCTGAAAGGGCTAAGCTGATAACGGGCAATGACCCTTTCTCTAGTTCGGACGCATTTCTAGGCCCTTACTCTCACGGGAATCAGTTTGAAAACACCGCCAGTTTGAGTAATTAGGCGGCAGGGAAAAGTTGAGAATTTCTATCTGATCAAATTGTTGCTTAGGTGTGGGTCAACTGCCATAATATAATTTAAAAATGTATAGTCAAACATCAGCTGTTTATTGTATTTGTAGTTTACCGTTTCCGGATATTATCCATCATCAGAAGGTTCTGTTAAACTTTTACAATCATGAATTATACACAAGTTCCAATGAAATATGACAATGTCATCCAGAAGGTACTTCCAAAATTAAACAGGCTGATTGATAACTACATATTCGATCTGATAAACTTAGCAGAGATCGAAGTATTCATGGTGTGAAAATAGTATACCTTTGACCGCCATCACAGTAAATATCTTTGATGAGGTGTCATGGCGACTGATACAGAGAGTGTTTAATTTTGTCTCTTTTGGATGACACTACTATGTTATGTCATATTTCATTGTAACTTGTGTATAATTCATGATTATAAAATTTTTAGCAGACTAGTCTGATGATGGATAATATCCGAAACCGGTAAAGTTAATAAACAATAAACATCTGACGTTTGACTATGCATTTTTTAAATTTCTATCTGCCTGGACGCGTGCTTGAGTAGACCACGTGGGTGTGATGATCGCTGTCTCCCCAATCGTGTAGTGCTCAGCGTAACGGCCTAGCATGCAGGAGACCCAGATTCAAATTCCGGCTGGGTACACATTTTCAGCTTTACCCATTCGCAGTTGGTGTCATACATTCCGTGAATGTGAATAGATAACAACTGCAGGATCAAAAGTGGCGTCTGTTCCTTCTGTTCAAACACAAAACACGAGTCTGTCGCTCTACTGTAGTGTTCCAGCTGTTACGTCACATGATTTGGCGGTGCACGTAAGGCAGTCGACGCGAAATGTTACGTCATGTACCGTTAGCACTTAGGGAGTCGAAGCTCTTGTCATTGACGTTATACAGTGTCAGAAGAGAAAAAGAAACCTGTCCACTTTAAGAGGTGGTGGTAGTCATGGGAACAAGAAAAGTAAGTCCAATAAACATGAGTCCGCGCACGCATATTTTCTGAGATTAAAACGAGTTTGTAGGAACGGCTGCGCACCGCTTGGTTGCAGATATTAGCATAGTCGCTGCACTGGCACGCCATCAAATGCGTGATGATGCCTTACTCACAATACTTTACCTTTCATTAGGTGGTCTGCAGCTGTGCGGTACGAGTCGTGTTGTAGGCTACGTTAATTATCGCCGTGTTTGTGTGTCTTATTCTACAATACTCTCAACTCTCGGTATATTTTATGGTGTTTTACCTTCTTACAAAAACAGATAGACTTTGCGTTTACTGTTATTGTACTAGTTGTATGAACAAATGGTCTAGTACTTTAACATTTTCTCTCTTCCACCATATGTTAGCGGTAGAAACTACTAATGTCCACAGTACAGAGTACCCTCTGATAGGCTGTTTGGTAGATTTTCCAACGTCTTAGGCACAAAGGCATTCTACCACCTTAGAAGACTGACAGTGGAAGGCCCCACTAAGTCCGCATGCCTGAAATGGAGAAACGTGTACTATGTTCAGAGGAAGAAAGTATAGCAACCAATGTGCAATGATTAGCAGAAGGCATGTCTCCACTCTATTATCTGGGGGATGGGTGGTGTAGGTGAACAGTTGCTATACGTATATCATCTATAGCGTGTTCAGGCTCTGAGGCCACAATACCGTCAGTGCAGATGGCGGTTCTGTCCATTGCTGTTGCACAAGTGTGCCGCACTTCCACTGTTTACATCCAAGATTACCAAAAAAATCAAATGTCTGTAAATCTATCGACCCAAACTGCGTGGTCATCACTCCGTAGCTTACAAACTACTTAAACCTATGTAAACTAACCTACGGACAAACACACACACCCATGCCCCACGGAGGACTCGAACCTCCACAGCGAGCAACCGCGCGCTCCGCAGCGAGGTGCTTTAGACAGCACGGCTACTCCACCGCGCCTCCAAGATTTCATTCACCTTTGACGCAGGGTTAAAAAAAAGATGGTGTTGTGAATTTCCATAACCAAAATGTATGGTCTCAGATATAAACCCTAAATTAGTTCAGGAAAGAGGACATTGTTACCAATTCTCAATCATCGTATGAGCAGGCGTATTTGCCAATAGATTAATCGGGCCATACGTGCTACCACAAAGGTTAAATGGGGCTCATTACCTGCATTCTCTCTATGTACTATCTACTGTTTTGGAGGATGCACTATAATTACTAAAAATTTTCGCGCTATTATGCCGTGGTCTAGTGGATTTATTATGGAAACCCAACCTTTCGTCGCCGACTGCGGAGGACATTTTCAAGGGGGATCGTGGCACTTTTGAATGTCCGATGCGCACCCTGGCTCGCTACTGACTGAAGCCAAACTCCGTTTACGCGCGCAGAGGTGTGACGTCAGATGTTTTTGATATGCGCGCGCAATTCGTCGTTGCCGATTGCCGCCGTCCGTTAATATCGTCCCATGATGGAAGACTGTTACATTTCTTCTTCAACACCGGAAACCAGATTTCATTTAGTTTCACGCCCTCCTCCATCCTATTGAAATTATTGGGGTGTTTTGCAATTTCTATAGCCTCTCTGTACAGTCTTTCGTGTTATCCATTTGTGGCTGCTAAAATCTGAGTCTTATCAAATTTAATAAGGTGCTCCCCTGGTTGAATAACATGTTCAGCAACAGCTGATCTGTCAATCTCTCCCCTTCTACAGTTCTCCTTGTGCTCATATAGTCGTTTTTTGACTGTTCTTTGTGTGCAAGGCCTTCGCAGTCGGGGACGAAACGTTGGGCTTCCATAATAAATCCACTAGACCACGGCAAAATAGCCCGAAAATTTTTAGTAATTTACCATCCCGGCCATGAAAGTTTACATTTTATAGGATGCACCATGTCAGCAACTACTACCGATGCGACCATGCCTGACGTCCCACCAGCACACTTTCGTTACAATGTGCGCGAACATCTGACGCACACATTCCAGGATCTGTGGTTTGGTCGGGAAGTCTCCACAACAGAGGCTCCTCTTTCACCAGACTTCAATCACCAGGTCTTTTGGGTATGGGGACATTTGAAGGGAACGGTTTACGCAATGCGAATCAAAGATTTGCAGACACTGCAGGTTCGTGTCCTCAGTGCGTGGTAGCAAGTACTACAATAACAACCGGAAATAATCCACAAGGAGAGGTCATTCCTTAAGCCATAGGGCAGAAGCCCAGAGGGAATGTAGCATTACATTTAATTTTTTTTTTATTAAAATTATATCTGCGACGCTTGTCGCTAGCATCCGTTCTCTCTGCCCGTATATACCTGATTATTTTGTTTTAAAAGAGACTTTCAATTTTTTTGACCGGGCTGGAGGGAAAACGGAATCGCTCGTAGTCTTTCGTCTTCTTGCTGTTGAATAGACCGGACTTTTTTTTGTCTCTCCACATTGACTACGTAAGTGTGAGCTTATAATTTATTAATTGTAATAAATACCTTAGTTAATGACATTGAAGATGAAGGTGAAGCAATGAATTAAAATTTTTGATGCGACTGGGAATCGAACCCGGACTAGGAGGGAAGTCGTACTTAGACTATTCCGAGGCGCATTAAGCGTTAGTGGTGCGGTGGTCTAACGGTAAGACGTCTGCTTAGTAAGCATGGAGGTCCGTGTTCGATTCCCAGCTGCATCACAAATTTTAAACCATTGCGTCACCTTCATCTTCAATGTCATGAACATACTTGAGACGAAAAACTGTCTCAGGGTTTCTTAATTTATATTTAAATAACCTCAGTTCATTTGAAATAATTATTTCATTCAAAATGCCTTTCACTAATTTTGTAATCTTTCAAAATGTTCAAATGTTTGTTAAGCTTAAGGGACTTAACTACAGGGTCATCAGTCCCTAAACTTACAAACTACTTATGAACTAGCTAATCCTAAGGACGGCACAAATATCCATGCCCGAGGGGGGATTCGAACCCCCGACCGTAGTGGCCGTGCAGACCGTGACTGGAGCGCCTCAGTCCCCTCGGCCACCGCGGCCGGCTTGTAATCTTTGTTTCCAGCAAGACGCATAAATCGCAAAATGATGCTTGGCCATTGTCACGAATCGCTTAGTGCTAGCGTAAGAACATTCCAGATGCGACCTTCATTTACGAACAATTTGTATTGATTTTTATTTTAAAGCCTGCGTAATTCATCTTTTCGTTAAACGAAGTCCGATAATTTTGCAATTTTAACCACAAATTGTAACTGGAATTAAACATAGTCATGAAACTTCAGCATGCGAGGCTAACGTAACCAAGCATCAGTTTACAGTAAAAAAAAAAAAAAAAAAAAAAAAAAAAAAAAAAAAAAAAAAAAAAAAAAAATTATTCAATACAGGACAGGTTCGACTGCAGTGATATGACTGCAATACAACCTGATTTCTTCCGGCTAGTAAAGTGCGAATTCTGCCACTTTCTTTTGTAATGATGCTTTCTAGTGTTATCTTTATGCTAACCACCACTACCGCTAAATCCTGATGCCGGAATCTTTTATGCTTTTCTCAGCGTAGCTCTCTTCAATTCATTGCAATATTCCGAAGTTAGTTAAATTTCAATAGCGGTACTTAACTTTAACCTTGACAACGCCAACGAAAGAGAATCATTACAGGATATTTTGCTATAAATAGATGTCAAGTGGTACTCCATCTATAAACACGTGTTTCCATCAGAAAATATTCGTTTTTGGACACATGTTGAGCGCACTTTCTTCTTTCGGTGATTACTGAAACTTCAAGTTTTCGACACTTTTTAATACCCTGTATAGACATCCTGCCAATCCTCAAGGCACCAATCTTTTGTACATTAGGCAAAATATAAACTCATATTTATTCTAATGTTCTAATGTTTGTAAATCTATCGGACCAAACTGCGTGGTCATCATTCCATAGCTTACAAACTACTTAAACCTAGGTAAACTAACCTAAGGACGAACACATACATACACCCATGCCCCAGGGAGGACTCGAATCTCCACGGCGAGCAACCGCGCGCTCCGCAGCGAGACGCTTTAGACCGCTCGGCTACTCCACCGCGGCCATATTTATTACAACTAACAAATGCCACATGTGAATGATTTCAAAACAACTTTAAGAAATGTGTCATTTCTCGCGACAGAGGGAGAGGGGCCAAGCAAAATACGCCACTGGAATGCACAAAAACTTGTTAGTCTAGAACAAATTTGCTCTCGATGTTTGAACTTTGTGTAGGTCATTATGTAAGAATTTTAAGTCTGCTATTCTTATACATACATCTTACCAAGGGATTTGTTTTAAAAAAAACTTGGATTCATTTTAAGATAACTATCATATGCAATGGGTGATCCCTAATCGTAAAAAAATATTTCTACTTGGATAATAGTTACGTGAACAATATGCTGGAGCGATAACAGTCTTTTCTGGTCTGTTCAGATTCTTTATTCTGTGGTAAAAACGTTTGTGGGATGTTGCTGGTGAGCTAGCAGTCAGGAAGCAGAAGGTAGCCTGCATCTGGTTGTTTTCATCAACGTGCTTGAATTTCATAGTTAGAGCGCTCTTTGTGGCAACCTGTGTAAACTCGGCTGCCATATTTAATGTGGTCAGTACACATAAGAGAAGTCAGTCTGTCGTATGTTGTTGTTGAGCTTGAAGTACTGTATTTAGTGTTCATTGTATTTAGTGTGTATTATCTGTACTATTTTTGCTGCTGAAATATGCAGGAAGTGTGTTCAGCATTTAAATGTATAAATCGAAGTGAAACAACGACAAGTACTTCGTGCAAGAACACCAAAACGTTTTGCCTGGTTTGATCTCAGTCTATAAATTCCTCACTAATGGCACTTAGCTGCCCCAATAGCGAAGCTTAAGATCACCTATCCTGCAATTCACTTTAAGCACACAACATAACAAAAAGCTCAGTTTACTACCTAGTATTAGTGTGTTTTTCTTCTTAGGTTGCTTCTGTGGTTGATGAAAACACACTTTTGAGAGTCTACACCTTCTTGCTGTTGTGGTCTTCAGTGAGGAGACTGGTTTGATGCAGCTCTCCAACCTACTCTATTCTGAGCAAAGCCTCTTCATCTCCTCATAAGAACGGCAACCTACATCCGTTTGAATCTGCTTACTACGTTCATCTCTTTGTCTCCCTCTGCGGTTGTTACCCCAAACACTTCCCTAAATTCACGATTCCTAGGCGTCTAATAATGTGTCCTACCAATAGATTCCTTCTTTTAGTCAAGGTATGACAAAAATTCCTGCTCTATCCAATTATTTTGATTTGATCCATTACAAATGGTTTGTGAAAGCCTGCGACTGTAAGTCATAATGGGTTTTGTTTAAAAAACAACTTTTTCTGCTACCAGTCACGTTTTTATTATTTATTTACACTTTCACAACGCGTTTCGGGATATGAATCCCATTATCAAGTGAGTTTTATTGCGTGCTATGTCATTATCTTTTATTGTTTCCTATGTGTGACGTGCTGTGATGTTTCTGTCGTCTTTACTGCATGTGATGTTTCTGTCGTCTTTACTGCATGTGATGTTTCTGTCGTCTTTACTCCAATGTCAAATCACGCGCAATTTTGTTTTATTTTGGTTTAAAAAACGAGTTTGTGGCGAAATTTTGATGGGTTTCTAATTACTATTTCCTTATGTTCCATTTGCACAGAAGCTCACACATATTACACGTCATAAACAACATTTTGTACACATCACACATTTGATGTACAATAAGGAATTACTTACGCTTAAATTAATATCGGATGTTAACAAATCTCTCTTTTCCAAAAAGCTTTTCTTGCCATTGCCATTCTGCATTTTATATCCTCTGTATTGCAACCATCGTGTGTTATTTTACTGCCCAAGCAACAAAACTCGTCTACCACTTTTATTGTTACGTTACCTAATCTGGATTCCTTAGTGGCCAACTGTGCTGCATACTCTGCTTTATCGATGCGAACCTTGTCCATCCGTTCAAGTTCTCTGATGTAGTTAGGTCCTGGATTAATTCCAATACACTGTAGCACTTTCACCCTACCAATTTTGCCATCATTAAAAGCAATAACACCATCACTGAACTCCCACTTCAGTGACTTCAAATGTTCAAATGTTTGTATAGCTTATGGGACGTAACTACGGGGTCATCAGTCCCTAAACTTACAAACTACTTATCAACTAGCTAATCCTAAGGACGGCACAAATATCCATTCCCGAGGGGGGATTCGAACCCCCGACCGTAGTGGCCGTGCAGACCGTGACTGGAGCGCCTCAGTCCCCTCGGCCACCGCGGCCGGCGTCAGTGACATCATTCCAACAAAAACATTATTGGTAAGCGAGTCCATATAAGATTACTGAACGACTCATTCGGATTTTGAGTCTGACCATGTAGAAACTTCTTCAGTAATTCAGAATTTACTGCTGGGATGGAACGTTTATGGCTGTATGAACTATTTGAGTACTGGGCATTGCGGTAATTGCACCATGAATTAGGTGAAGAAGGACAAAGGTTGTGACTTGTTTTCCATCACTTGATAGTCTGTGGAAAAAGGTAGCCCATACTGCCTGCTTCATTTTCAACAAATCCTCGGTATTATTTCTAATGGTCATCCCATAATACTGCTGTAGTTCATCAATTATTTTGTCTGTCAGTCTTCCGCAGAAAAACGTTAGCACTTCGAGATACAACGCGTGTTTACACTATGAAACGATACGATACTGTTTTGACAGTGTTATAAATACCAACAAGTAATTTAACCTTTATAACACAGTAATCCACAGCCTTCTATATAAAAAGTTACCTATTTTAATTAGATCTTGAAGTAATGCACGTAAAAGTATTAACATTTTTTTTTTTTTTTTTAAATACCGGGTGATCAAACAGTCAGTACGAATTTGAAAACTTAATAAATCACGGAGTAAAGTAGGTAGAGAGGTAAAAATTGACACACATGCTTGGAATGACATGGGATTTTATTAGAACAAAAAAAAGTTAAAACAAAAGATCTCTTGGCGCGCGTAGTTTGGTGATGATCGTGTGCTCAGCCGCCACTTTCGTCATGCTTGGCCTTCCAGGACCCCAGACCTCAGTCCATGCGATTATTGGCTTTGGGATTACCTGACGTCGCAAGTGTACCGTGATCGACCGACATCTCTAGGGATGCTGAAAGACAACATCTGAAGCCAATGCCTCACCATAACTCCGGGCATGCTTTACAGTGCTGTTCACAACATTATTCCTCGACTACAGCTGTTGAGGAATGATGGTGAACATATTGAGCATTTCCTGTAAAGAACATCATCTTTGCTTTGTCTTTATTTGTTATGCTAATTATTGCTATTCTGGTCATATGAAGCGCCATCTGTCGGACTTTTTTGAACTTTCTTTTATTCTAATAAAACCACATGTCATTCCAAACACATGTGTCAATTTTTACCTCTCTCTTTACATTATCCCGTGATTTATTATCTTTTCAAATGTATACTGACTTTTTGATTAGCCGGTACTTCCCATGTTAGTTTATAAGTGATATAAAGTGATGTGTATATAATTTTATTCGGAAAATTGCAAATTTTATGATGAGATAAAAGTCCTAAAATATGAAAAAAAATCCGTTCCAACTCCCCTTAAAGCAGCATGGATACGCATGCGTTCACGCACTTGGAAACCATAACACGTACTGAAATTGTATCAGTACGGTACAGCGCGTACTGCACCGCAGTCTGTAACGAAGTATGAATGAATAAATGCTCTCTAGCTTGGAAACCATGCATTTCTGAAAATAATTTTATTAGACCTCTTTTGTTCCATATACTACATGTACATCTACATGGGATACTCTACAAATCACATTTAAGTGCCTGGCAGAGGATTCATCGAACCACCGTTGTACTTTTTGTCCCCAATTCCATTCTCTAACAACGCGCGGGAAGAATAAACACCTGAATCTCTCCGTTCGGGCTCTGATTTCTCGTATTTTATTCTGATGATCATTTCTACCTATGTAAGTGGGAGTCAACAATATATTTTTTCGCATTCGGAGGAGAATGTTGGCGATTGTAGTTTCGTAAGTAGCCCACGCCGCAGCGATAAGCGCCGTTGTTGTAATGATTCCCATCCCAGATTTTGTATCATTGCCGTAAGGCTGTCTCCCCTGTATCGTGACAATACGAAACGAGCTGCCCTTCTTCGAACTCACTCGATTTTCTCCGTCAAACCCACCTGATAAGGATCCCGCACTGGGCAGCAATACTCCACAGTAGGACCGTCAAGCGTAGTGTATGCAGTTTCGTTAGTAGTTCTGTTGCATCTTTTAATGGTTCTGCCAATAAAACGCAGTCTCTGGTTCGCCTTTCCCACGACATTATCTATGTCTTCTTTCCAATTTAAGTCAGAAGCTATGGTAATTCCTAGGTATTTTGTGGAGTTTACGGCCTTCACATTGGAAAATTGTATTGAGATGCAGGAGGATCTGCATCAAATTGACGCATGGTGCAGGGAATGGCAATTCAATCTCAATGTAGACAAGCGTAATGTGCTGCGAATACACAGAAAGGAGGATCCTTTATCATTTAGCTACACTGTAGCAGGTCAGCAACTGGAAGCAGTTAATTCCATAAATTATCTGAGAGTAGTCATTAGGAGGGATTTAAAATGGAACGACCATATAAAATCAATTGTCGGTAAAGCAGATGCCAGACTTAGATTCATTGGGAGAATTCTAAGGAAATGCAGTCCGAAAACGAAGTAGGTTACAGTACACTTGTTCGCCCACAGCTTGAATACTGCTCACCGGTGTGGGATCAGTACCAGATGGGATTAATAGAGGAAGTAGAGACGATCCAACGGAGAGCAGCGCTCTTCGTTACAGGATCATTTGGTAATCGTGAAAGCGTTACGGAGATGATCGCTAAACTCCAGTGGAAGACTCTGCAGGAAAGACGCTCTGTCGCTCGGTACGGGCTTTTGTCGAAGTTTCGAGAACTTACCTTTACTGAGGAGTCTAGTAGTATATTGATGCCTCCTACATATATCTCGCGAAGGGAACGTGAGCATAAAATCAGAGAGATTAGAGCCCACACAGAGGCATACAGACAATCCTTCTTTCCGCAAACAATACCTGACTGCAATAGGAGGGAAAATCGATAGTGGTACTCAAGGTACCCTCCGCCACACACCGTCGGATGGTTTGCGGAGTATGGTTATAGATGTAGATGTAGATAATTGATTTATCAGATAAACAAAGTTTAACGGATTTCTTTTCGTACTCATGTGCACGACTTCACACTTTTCATTATTTAGAGTCAACTGCCAATTTTTACACCATACTGATATCTTATTCAGTTGGTTTTGATCTTCAGATCATTTTACTAGACGGTAAATGACGGCGTCATCTGCAAACAACCTAAGAGAGCTACTTAGATTTTCCCCTAAATCGTTTATGTAAATAAGGAACAGCGGAGGACCAATAATACTACCATGTGGAACGCCCGATATGTCGATGTCTTACCATCGATTACTACGAACTGTGTCCTCTCTGAGAGGAAATCCCCTATCCATTCTCATTGATCAGTGAGTGAAGTTTTTACATGGTGGAAAAATCACTCTGTACATATATATTAAACTACCTTAAACCCGTGGCTCCGCTCACGCGTTGGTTCATTATGATAGATAATGCGCGAAACGTCAAATCGATTTTTTTTAAAGACATGTATTAAAAGAAATTTATTTTTTACTGCTTTATTTATTTACTCTTATATTTCCTTATTCGTATGCTTAACCTTACAGAGAAAGAGCTGAAGACATTATAACACGCACAGACCAAAGATATGGTCTGTGGCATTACGTTTCGCTGTATGTAACCTCCTTGCTATAGAGTCGCAAACGTCATCGCTGGCCTTCAGTCCGAATTTTTTTTATAATTTGACGACTTTCAACCACCATATCTTCCACCCCCTTATAGCTATCCGCATGGAACTGCTATGGTGTACAACGGGAGAATTCTGACAACAATTACACACAGACCATTCGTTTGCGTTCTGTAGTTTTCGCTGCAGAGCGACCTTTTCATCCCAATATAGGCCACCCTTTTATCATTATCAATCCTCAAGCAACAATGCAACCAATAAAACCATTTTCAAAGAGTAAATATAATTTTCAAAGAGTAATTATTGTTCCGCATTTCGCATTATATTCTTCAAATTACTAAATATCTATCAGATCGCTGTAATACCGCGCCTAAAACCTTCCCCAGGTATAAATTAGTAACTGTACAAATATATGAGTCTCTGCGTCTTGTTCGGACGTGATAAGGGTATACCGAACAGACAAACACACACACACACACACACACACACACACACACACACACACACACACATAAAACCGTGCCTAAAGCCATCCCCGGGTAGACATTAGTAACTGTTTAAATTTTTAGCTGTTTATGTCTTGTGGATCAGACGTGATAAACGTACACCGAACAGACATTCACATTTATAGATATAGATGACATAACTGCATTCGCTAGATTGCTGCTTCCCCAAGGGGTAAAAAAGGTAAAGCATTCAACAATCCGAAGATTGGTTTGAACACCACAGTGCTTTACAAGGCGTGGTCCTGTTTGGAGGTGGTATGCCGTTGCCTTCCTCCAACCTTCGAACTGACTTACCCAGCCAGTTATTGGGGGACCTACAGTTTAACGTGGGTTCCGAACCACGGTGCTACTCAGTATTTTTCACATGAGCAATACTGCCAGAGGTGAAAGAAGTGGAAAGTGACAGATAAAAATCCTAGGACCCGGCGGGGATCGAACCCGCGACCTTTGGATTTGTAGTCTGGCAGTGTACCACTGTGTAACCGAAGGGGGAAGCGAAAATAAATTGTGAAGATGGCAGTAAACTTTTAAGATGAAGTGATATTTGGGACACTTACTGCAACGCCTGCTTTAAGCGTTAGCATGCAGTGGTTATTCTTGATGGGCAGTACCTGGGATGAGGCGGACTGACAGTATAGTGCGGAGCAAAGAAAGCGGAGCATCGATCGCCGTGGGATGTGGAGTAGGAGAGGGCGACAGCCCAGCACTGGGTTAATGGCGGCGCCGTCGCGACGTGGGGGCTGTCTGCTGCCGGCAGGCGCGTCACTGTCTGTCTAAAGGTGATGCTCTCCTACACAACCTCAGCACTCCGATAGGAATCAATGTAAACACAAATAAACAATCCCTGAGACGTATTTTCGTCTCGAACATGTCAAAGACATATATGATAAATATGAAGCATTGGATTAAAATTTGTGATGCGACCGGGAATCGAACCCGGACCTCCATGGTTGATTTGATTTTCTCAGGGAAGCCAAAACAGTCGTGGTCCAACCCGCCACAGCCCGCACCGAAACTAAGTTTATTGTGCGGTATCGCTCCCTGTATATCTAGTACAGTCAACGAATGCCCTTGAACCAGTTCTTTATTAGACACACTTTCTTCGGGTCTGGTTGTCCCAAATGTTCTGTGCCTTTTACTCTCCAATGCAATGCATTCGAAGATTAGATGTAATGCAGTTTCATCACCGTCATCACAGATCCTACATTTAGGGTCCTCTTCTGTTATTCCCATTGTACGTAGGTGTTTTTTGAAATTCCCCTTGCCTGTCAGCAATCCAACCATGAGTCTAATCTCTCTCCTGTTCAGGCCCAGGATTGCAGAGCTTCTTTTAAAACATGGCTTTGGCATCATTACCTTGCCATGTTTTTGTTGATAGACTTTGGCCCAATATTCTACGTGCTGTCTTCTGAGCCAGTTACGTAGCTCCAATTTCATCATTGCCTTGGTGATTGTCAGGACAGGTTCCGGTCCAATAAATGGAGTCGCTGCCCCCATCCTGGCTAATCTGTCGGCATGTTCGTTGCCACTGATCCCCTAGTGGCCAGGGACCCACAATAGGTTTACTCTATTGCTTTCCCCTAGCGCCACAGACCCCTGTGACATTCTGCAACAATTTTAGACCTTGTTGCAGGAGCTGCCAGTTATCTCAGGGCTGCCTGGCTGTCTGAATAGATATAGATGCTACGGTCTTTGTAGCACCTACGCAAATTCTCATACACAACTGAGGCCAGTTTCACTAGAGAGATGACACCCTCCAGTCTTGGCTGCACCCCGTACACCACGGCCCCAACGCCTTGGTCTGATTTTGACCCGTCAGTGAACCAGACAATATCCCCCGTACGGTGACGAACTATAATTATGATATGGAAAGGCTTGTTAAAGCAGTATGGGGTTATAATATAGTCGGCTGGCATTTCCCCAACCTTTCCTATATTTACCTCACTCACTATTTTAGTGTGTGATTCTGGATATCCCAAAGAGTTCCAGTTTTTGGCAAAGGTGTAATGGAGGCATATTCAACATGGTTTCCATCCCAGCAGTTGGTGTGCTGCTAATTCTGCCTGTTATGGCTATGCAGGCTAATCTCTGCACCTTTCCAAGCTCCTTAGCAGCAACCTGCTGTACCTCCATGCAGACGTGTACCTCTAGGCAGACGTGAAGGAAATCGTGCTTAGACTATTACGAGGCGTCTTAATCGCTAGTGTTGCGTTGGTCTATCGGTAAGACGTCTGCCTACTAAACATGGAGGTCTGGTTTCGATTCCCAGTCGCATCACAAATTTTAATTCAATGCTTCATATCTATCATCAATGACTCCAATATCAAGATGACTCGATTCACACATTTGTGACCAGGAATATTAACATGTTGTACTACTTCATGCACAGCCCCCATCCCAACATCTCAGAGGGCCAGATAGGAAGCTTCAAATAAATTACAGTCATTGCACAAACACCTATGCAGAATACTTCCGGAAACTCCTCAATGCAGAACAATCAAAAGAGAGACTTTCTTTCGCAGAGCCAGGACTCTGTACCACCCAACATGGAAGAAATAGAGATGATAATCAAAGACCTTAAGAACAACAAGGCCCAGGTGAAAATGGTACAGCAGCAGAAACACGGAAGCACGTAGAAGACCAGTCCCTGTAGAGTATCACCCTGAACATTGAGGACATTTGGAGAACGGGGGTCTTCCCAGAGGGATAGACCTCAGTCGTGATCCATTAATTACACAAGAAAGGAAGTAAGACCGACCTCAACAACTTCAGAGGCATCTCCTTGTTGCTTATAACCCCACAAAATCTTCTCTGAAGCCTTGTAAATTGGAGTCATTAAACAGTTAGACTCCCAACTAGGCGAATACCAGGCTGGTTTCCGGGAAAGTAGATCCTGAACAGAACAGATTCAAAATCTCAAGACAATCCTCTCATATAGGAGCTGAGGGGGACATCATTGGGTAACCAATATG
Organism: Locusta migratoria; assembly: GCA_026315105.1. NCBI lineage: Eukaryota > Metazoa > Arthropoda > Insecta > Orthoptera > Acrididae > Locusta > Locusta migratoria. The sequence goes on along the minus strand of CM048744.1, from coordinate 212,010,134 downwards.
TTAGACTTCGAAAAGGCATACGACTCAATAGATCGACAGACCCTCATCTCTACCTTGTGGGAAATAGGCCCAGATGAGACGACTACTAGACCAGTCCAGGCTACCCTGAATAGCACCACCTCCACAGTCAAGTTCAGGGGTGAACTCTCCGCGAGCTTTCCTATCCAGACAGGAGTTAGGCATGGGAATGGCCTCTCGTGGATCCTCTTTTACTGTGTTCTGGAGAAAATCATCAGAGAATAGACTTCCACATTGTCAGCAGAAGCAGGACTGAAGCTTGGCCACAAGTAAGACAACCTCAAAGTACCATGTCTATCATTTTCTGATGATCTCACCCTATTGGCCAATAGCATGTAGGAGGCTACTCATCAACTACAGAGCCTGTACAATGTTGCAGTAAAAACCGGCTTGAAGATCAACATACAGAGACTGAGTTTATCACCAATATGAAACAGGCTTCTTCTACAATCCCACTAGAAAACAATCATATCTGTAAAGTTCTTGCAGTGAAGTGCTTAGGAGAATGGATTTCAGTAAGCGAGAGTGAAACCTTGGCCACAGACACAAGGTGCACCAAGTTCGAGAGGGCTTATCATTCCTGTAAGAACATCTATACCTCCAAGTACCTATCCAAGAAGATGAAGCTGAAGCTCTACAAGTCGGTAGTAAGACCCTCCGCACTTTATGCCTCTGAGTGCCTCTCGATGAATCGAAAGGGCCCACTCAGGAAACTAGAGACAAAGATTCTAAGGATAAGGACTCATAAGAGAGGAAGACGGTACCCACAGAATCAGGCACAATAACGAGCTCTATGAACATGTGGAAGACATAGTCACACGTATGAGGAAAAGGCGACGGGCCTTCTGTGGGTACATTACCTGCCTGAATCACTCCAGGTGCACCAAGAGGAGCCTCACAGTGACAAGCTGGGGAAACGCATCCACAGCCAAGTGGTTCACCTCTGTTAGATCAGACTTAGAGGAACTGCAGAATGCAGATCCCATTACAGACAACCGAGAACCGAACTCAGTACCGACAGGCCATCCTACAGGGAGTCTTCTCACTGTCTCTCACAAGCAACAAGTGTACAGGCACCACCAGACCTAAATGGACGGATGAGAGGAAGCAGGGTCACAGCCAGAAGATGAATGAGTACTGGACCAAGAAAAAAACAGATGAGCCTAGATGAGAATTAAGGCAAGCCTCGTGGTTCCTAGTAGGCCAAAACGAACTGAAAAAATACTGTTGTATGGAACCCCATCCTATTTTTCTAATATACCAGAAATAAACGAAATAAAAAAACAGATAAAAATAGGATTAACGCTTTCTTGAATGAAAATCTCGAGTCTTTCGAAACTAACAATGTGGGTGTCGCTCAACTGTGGCATACATTCAGTTATTGAGAAATTTATACCAAACACATTAACAAAAGAGGGGGCTGACCCTCCGTGGTACACAAAACAGATTACTATTGCAAAAGAAAAAAAATTATTAGTAATAATAAGTAAATTAAATTAAAAATATATATAAAATAAAATAAAAAGGCAAATTTAAAAGACACTAAATCCCCCAAACTATCAATCTTTTACAGTACCTCGAAATTTAGATCGAACTGCAATACGAGAAGCTTATAGTTTCCACAAAAAACCCTGTCACGTAATTTGGTAGAAGATACTAAGAGATCCTGGTCGTGTGTAAAGTACACTTGTGGCAAAATATAATCAACACCTAAACTACGCGATAGCAATGTTGAGAATAGAAGAAGTTGACAGAATTAAATTACTGGGCTCACAACTTGCAATAAATTCATTCGGGAAGAGAACACCACAAAACTGAGAACCGCTTTAACAAATATGTATTTGCAATTCCAGTGTTAGCAGACGTTAAAATAAAAAAGCTTGCTTAATTTGCATACTTTCATTCCATAATGAAGGAAGCAAAAGTTTTCCGAGTCCGAAAGTTTGTAATACGTATTATTTGTGGAGTAAATTCACGGGCATCCTACAGAAGGCTCTTCAAAGAACTGAGTATACGAACTACTGCCTATCAGTATAATTATTCCTTATTGAAATTTTTCATAAGTAACATATGCGCCAGTTGAAGGATGAGCTAGTGAATCACTGTTGGCCAGGGGACGCCCGAATGTGATAATCATGTTTTAGCACATTCTTCGGGGAGGTTCTTTCCTTGTCCCAAATTGAATGTGGTCTTCGAAATTGTCCCCCTGGAATATACCCCATACCCAAAATACCTAATAGTCATTTTAGATCGGGCTCCTACCTATAAGAACCATCTAGAATATGTAGCAAAAAAAGTGAACACCAGAATCGACATTGTCAGAAAAATGGCTGTGTTAGGATGGGGTGCAAATGCAGATAATCTTCGTACTGCTACATTGGCAGTAGTTTACTCCCCAGCAGGATACTGTGCTCCAGTATGGAAGAATAGTGCACATGTACGTAAAGTCGACGTCAAACTACATCAAGCTATGAGAATAATCAGTGGCACTACAAAGTCTACACCACTTCCATGGCTGCCTGTATTTTGTAATATTCCACCTCCATCACGAAGACGAGAAGCAGCAGCAATAAGAGAGTTCCACAAGAGTTCCACTCACAAGAACTCACTTCTGTACAATCAACTGCGGAATATACCTACCAGCAGGCTCAAATCCAGAAAACCACCACGTCCAATGTAAGATGCGCTCCTTGTCTACGATGTCTGCCAAGAATGGAAAGATCTTTGGAAAAGGTTTTCTCCGGCTAACTCTCGTCTTATAAGTGACCCTACAAAACGTGTGAATGGCTTCAGTCTTCCCAGAAAACTATAGACGTCCCTGAACAGATTCCACACAGGGCATGGAGGATGCAGTGCCTGTTTGTATGGATGGGGATACAAAGATCCCCCCGCGTGTGACTGTGGTGCTCCTGTGCAAACTATGCAGCACCTGATTGAAGAGTGTGCACTACGGAAATTTCCTGATGGACTCAGTGAGCTGCATTTGGTGACAACAAGAGCTGTAGAGTGGTTAAGAGACCTGGATATTCAATTATAGTATTTTCTCTGGTTTGTTTGCGGCTTTATATGAAAAAAGTTTTGAATAGGGAATTCCTTGAGCATAACAACGTTACGATAGGTGACTCAAATATCCGGATAGTCTATAAAAGATTCGGCCGACTATCGTTAATTTGCTCCTAAGAATTGAAGAGTTCCGTTATTTTGTCGTTGATCCCATAATCAGAACCTAACCAAACTCTCATCAAACTACCCTTGAAGTACATTCTTTCCAATAAAAAAAAAGAATCATCGAAATCGGTTGGCGGGATATTGAGTTATTCACTTTTGTCACGCACATACTTGCCGGCCGCGATGGCCGAGGAGACTGAGGCGCTTCAGTCACGGTCTGCACGGCCACTACGGTCGGGGGTTCGAATCCCCCCTCGGGCATGGATATTTGTGCCGTCTTTAGTATAAGGTAGTTCATAAGTAGTTTGTAAGTTTAGGGACTGATGACCCAGTAGTTAAGTCCCATAAGCTTAACTAACATTTGAACATTTTTTTGAACGCACATACTTAATACAAATTTAAGAGTTATATGGTTTTCTTATGTATGCCATTGTCGGAACTGGATCAAATTGAAATGAGACGACACAAGAAGCACCAGTTTTCAAATAAATAAAAATGAAAAAAAAAATCATCAATTTACACAGTCGAAGGTTCTGAGGTATGTGTGGCGTATGTTCCGAAAGAGCAGACGTCACTTCTGATCCTGTAGTTGTTATTCTTTCTAGTAGGGATGGGTAGGCAAGTTTGGGGCCCTTACTCTTACGGAAATTAGTTTCTGAAACTACGAGTTTCAGTACTGTGGGCAGGGTAGAGTTGGGAATTTGTGTCTGACGGAAGGCGTGCTTAGCTACTCCTTGCAGGAGCTATATCACTGTGTCCCCAGTCGTGTAGTGGTCAGCGCAACTGCCTAGAAAGCAGGAGACCCGGGTTCGAATCCTGGATGGGTACACATTTCCAGCTTTGCCCATTCTCAGTTGATGTCATATAGTCTGTGAAACAATAAGAATTCTACATGATTATCACCTTATGACTACTCGTTAACTGCAAACAGATCACCAACACTGAAAAAACATCGAGAGACATTAGAGTAGAAAGTTTTTAGGGTGGCTACCCTGTGTGAACACATGGCGCCCCTCGCCCTAGAAACTGGTTCTGTGGTGGGTCACTGCTTGCCGGCGATGATGAAGAGGCGGTGTCCAGACGATGAGCCAGATGCGGCGCTCGGCCTGAGGCAAAAAACCGACAAGAAGGGCGGGAGGGGGGGCATCCTCACAACAGCCTGCCGCGGCTGACTCACCCAGGCCTCATCTCTTTAATCCTCTGTAGCGGCACAACCTGCAGCCGACAGCTCACTGCCGCCAGCCGACGGCGTAGCCGAGCCAACACAAGACAACACGACGCTACGTAAATACTCTGCAATTCACAGTGAAGTGCATGGCAAAGCAAGGAATGATACTGAATGAGCAAGATAACATCTACATAAATACTCTGCAAGTAATATTGAAGTGAATAGTCGAGGGTTCATCGACCCGCCGAACCGCTTTTATAGTATTTCTCTACCGTTCCATTCTCTAATAGCGCACGGGAAAAAGGAACACTTGCATATTTCCGTCTTCGATTTGAATTCTCTTATTTTATTATGATGATCATGTCTTGCTATATATGTGGGTGATAACAAGATATGTTCGCATTCGGAGGAGAAAGTTGCTGACAGGAATTACAAAATAAAAATAAAAAAAATAAAAAAATGTCCAGACGTTTCTAGAGCTTATGGGACTTAACTATGGGGTCATCAGTCCCTAAACTTACAAACTACTTATGAACTATCTTATACTAAAGACGGCACAAACATCAATGGCCGAGGGAGGATTCCAGCCCCCGACGGAGGACGGCCTCGCGCATCGTAGCATAGCGACTCAATGCGCTCAACCGCTCCGCCGCGGCGACAGGAATTACCCGAATAGATCTCTCCGCAACAAATAATGTCCTTCTTTTAATCACCCCCCCCCCACCTCCGCAATCGAGCATCATATCCGTGACACTGTCCCCTGTATTGCGATAGTACAAAACCAGTTCCCTTTCACCGAACTTTGAATAGTCCATCAGTCCCACTTGGTGGAGATCCCACATTGCAGAACAATTCTCCAAAATTGAACGTACAAGTAGTGTAGCCTATTCCTTTAGTGGAACTGTTGCATGCTCCAAAATTGAACGTACAATTAGTGTAGTCTGTTCCTTTAGTGGAACTGTTGCATCTCCTAGGTGTTCTGCCTTTCCTGAAATATTTACTGTGTTCTTCCCTATTGAGGTTGTTTGTAATCATAATTCCTAGGTATTTAACCCAGATAGCGCGGAATTATTTTTAGTTTAATTTTTTTCTCAGAAGCTATTAATTACCTTCATATGACTGCATAAGATCGTTATAAATGATTTTTTTTTTCACAATCACGCCATTAGTCTTGCAATACTGCGCTTCTTTCTTTCATCTCTCTTTCTTTCATTCTTTCTACGTAAAAGGCTGGAAGACTTTCTCACTAATAGAACGCATTACGTTGTTCTCGACGATGAGCCCCATGGGAGTGAGATAGGAACGCTATTATTTTCTATCTATATAAGTGATCTGATGGACAGAATAACTTGTAATTTGCTGATGATGCTGTGCTGTATGAGAGGATGTCATAATTAATTGACTAATAGAATACAGTATGTCTTACACAAAATTTCTAGTTGGTGTAAAGAATGGCAGCTAGCTCTAAATGTAGAAAAATGTTATGCACATGAGAAGCAAAACCAATCCCATAATGTTCGAATACAGTATTAGTAGTGAGCGTCTTGATACAGTCGCGTCGTTCAAATATTTAGGCGTAACATTGCAGAGCGATATGAAGTGTAACGAACATGTTAGGACAGTTGTAAGGCAGACAGCCGGCTTCGGTTTATTGGGAGAATTTTGGGAAGATGTACTTTATCTGTAAAGGAGACTGAGTATAATATGCTTGTATAACCACATCTTGAGTATTGCTCAAGTGTTTGGATCCCGCAGCAGATCAGTTTAAAGGAAGACATGGAAGCAGTTCAGAGACGAGCAGCTAGGTTTGTTACTGGTAGGTTCGACCAATGCGCGAGTGACACAGAAATGCTCCGGGAACTCAAATGGGAATCGCTGGAGGAAAGACGATGTTCTTTACGAGAAATTCTGTTGGGGAAATTGAGAGGGCCGGAATTTGAAGCTGAATGTAGAACGATCTTCCTGCCGTCTACTTATATTTCGCGTAAAGATCGCAAAGCCAAGCTAAGAGAAATTAGAGCTTGTACAGAGACATATAGACATTCCTTTTCCCCTCGTTCTATTTGGGAGTGGAATAGGAAAGGAAATGATGTAGTGAGTGCTGTCGACAAGGTATCTCAAATCGATTCCATATTTCCAGACTTTCTGAAGGCTTATGACACTGTACCTCACAAGCGCCTACTAATGAAATTAATTACCTGCTTATGGAATATCGCTACAGTTGTGCGACTGGATTCGTAATTTCCAGTCAGAAAGGACACAGTACACAGTAATTGACGGAAAGTCGTGGAGTTAAACAGAAATCATATCCGGCCTCTCCCAGGGAAGTTTTATAGGGCCCGTACTGTAAGGTAACTGTCGGGTATCTGTATCGAAATTCTGGCCAAAACGCAAAAATTTCCTATCGATTGTGCCAAGTGTATTTTATTTTAACCAAGTGGTAGGTTTATAATTCAATTTTTAGGGAGCTGGGACATTTTTGTTAGCCTCTAGCAACAACTGATCTTTCTTCTGCTAGGAGATGTTTTTTTCTGGATTAAGGTATTACTGCTATTTTTAATCTTTCATTTTTTAGGTTTCTCTAAATGATTGCTTTAAACTGAAGCAGATGTAGATTTTAAACGGAGTGTAACAGATTTTATTTAAAATATGGGTTAATCGTATAACTTGAATTTAACACTTTTCCCACTTGTGAGCCATTCAGACAGATTTTTGCCCTTGTGGACTGACTCTTTTTAACCACTTTCCTGCTTTCGTTAAAGAATCTGTGAAGAAAATATTCAGTACTAGACTATTTACTTATATGTTTGAAAATTCCTCTTTCCAATGCCGCTGTACAATTGTTTTTCCTGTATATAAATGGTATTTTTTCTACAATTTTGAAAGATGAATGTTTTTTCCCTGAATAAAAAAAACTTGGAACTTGAAAAACTCATTCTTTTGCAAGTTAAAAAAAATAAGCACATACAAATGCACTTATTTTATTGAAGAAACGTACATACATAAAAAATTCAATACTGAAGTGCAACTTCTGTTTTATCAAGCATAATTTACACTACGGTCGGGGGTTCGAATCCCCCCTCGGGCATGGATATTTGTGCCGTCCTAGTTCGTAAGTAGTTCATAAGTAGTTTGTAAGTTTAGGGACTGATGACCCCGTAGTTGAGTCCCATAAGCTGTACGAACATTTGAAGCATAATATACCGGAGTACAGTCTGGAGCAGTCTGGTACCCAGAGGCCCACATCACGCTGCTTACGCCATCGCTGTGTTTCTTTTCTGTTTGCCAGTTTCTTTTCTGCCTTTATCTGCACAAACTGTACATTACCTTTCTGCACTTTGTTTACAAGCTGTAACTAGGATCTTGTATGTGTCGGCGAAACCCACAGTCTGGACTTGGTGATGTCCATGTGTTAAATCCCGAAGGCCTTCCACGCCACTATCGTTACCATGCTGTTTGCCTAAGGCCTTGAGGAAGCACACCAGAGTTGGTGCCTTTTTTTCTTCTTTATTGGTTCATAACCCAAATATTCATTATTGCTAATACAAACAAATGAAAGTACATCTTCTTCCGCCATGTGAGTGTTTCTCGCTAGAAAGGCTAATAGCTTCGTAACGGTTCAACCGTGTCTACTCCAGGTTTTCACTTGTTATTGCCTATTACAACGTGTGCCTACTTACCCCCCTCTGCTTCTGGTACTAGTTGCAGTTGCTCCATGTTTGTTTGAAAGTATACATCCATAGTTCACTTCCATTTTACAGCATGTAAATGTTCCTTCTATCAAAATATTGTTTCCCCCTCACCAAGCTTCACAGTTCTGATTTCATTAGGAAGACCCTTCCTGAGTTTCATTACAGGTTTTATACTAATACAGATAGCCCAATACAGGGGGGATCGTCGCCAGTTTGAATCAAGAAACGTCCAGCTAACTTTTTGACGTATCAAAAAGTGCTGGAAGCAAAGAATCGTACGACATAGGGGCTGCTTCAAAGAACCATGTTTGCAGCAACGTATTGACGCTTGTGGAAAGCGTACAAAAGTAACGACTTTTAAAAGTTTTACTATATAATTTTTTAGTTCTTTAGTGTACACACCTTCTTTTTAAGTTTTTTTAGGCAAGATTGCAATTTTTTATTTATTTATTTACTTTACCGGTTTCGATGGTGTAAAAGGTCATCTTCAACATACACTATTTTTCTGCCTTGTGTGTGAAATTTAGAGATTTTGTAGAAAGAAAGAATCACTCGTCATAATGTAAAGTCGATAAAAATATCATGTCGTATACCTTTATGGGGCGGATCCATACATTTATAAAAGCAAAATACGTTTTACTTTAGATTCGAGCCGTAATGGTAAATCATGTCGGTACGTAAAATTTTTAAAATATGACACGATATTTTTATCGATTTTACATTATGACGAGAGATTTTTTGCTTTTATCACATCTAAAAAATGTTCAAATGTTTGTAAATCTATCGGACCAAACTGCGTGGTCATCATTCCGTAGCTTACAAACTACTTAAACCTTGGTAAACTAACCTAAGGACAAACACACACACACCCATGCCCCAGGGAGGACTCGAACCTCCACGGCGAGCAACCGCGCGCTCCGCAGCGAGGCGCTTTAGACCGCTCGGCTACTCCACCGCGGATTTATCACATCTCTGAAGTTCATACATAAGCCATGAAAATAGTTAAATGTGAAGCTGACGATTTACATCGTTGAAACAGTCAATTGAAAGCACTACGATGTTGGTTTAAAAACCTTAAAAGCTACGTGTATGCAATAACAAACTAAGTTCGCTCACCAATATGTAAAACATGCCTGGTAGTTTCAATATTTCAGTTCTTAAATGATTCTTCAAAAGAGATATTCCGCGGCGGATTAGCCGTGCACATTGGGGCGCCGTGCTGCGGTGCGCGCGGTCGTTCGCCGTCGGGGGTTCGAGTCCCCCCTCAAGCATGTGTTGCCCTTTTGTTAGTTTACCTTAGTTTAAGTAGTTTGTAAGCTACAGACTAATAACCGAGCAGTTGAGTCCCACAGATTTACAAACATTTGAACATTTGAAAAGAGATAGATTGGCTGACCAGTACTTACATCAGTGCTGTACCGCCGATATTCGCACAAAGAAGAAAAACGATGACGAAATTAGCACTCAGCATCGCCTGATTTTCTTAGACGGCACTCCATTACCCTAGTTTTGCTCTTGTTAATGGCCTTTGCTGTATCTGACAGAATTACTATGTCGTCGGCAAAACGGAATGTTTTTAATTCTTCCCCCTGAACTTTAATTCCTTCTCCAAATTTCTCCTTGCTTTCCTTTATAGCTTGCTCAATGTACAAAGTGGATAACATTGGAGAAATGCTACAACCCTGTCTTACTCCCTTCCCAACCACTGCATCCCTTTCATGCCCTTCAACTCTGACAACCGCTGTCTGGTTTTTGTGCAAATTGTGAATAACCTTACGCTCCCTATATTTTACTCCTGCTTGCTTCAGAACTTCAAAGAGTTTATTCCAATCAACATTGTCAAAAGCCTTCTCCAAATCTACAAAAGCTAGATATGTAGGTTTGCCTTTTCTTAATCTATCTTCTAGGATAAGCCGTAAAATGAGTATTGCCTCCCGAGTTCCTACATTTCTCCTGAACCCAAACTGATCTTGCCCGAGGTCGGCTTCTACTAGCTTTTCCATCCTTCTGTAAATAATTCGTGTTAATATTTTGCAACCATGACTTATTAAACTGATGGTTCTGTAGTTTTCACACCTGACTGCACCTGCTTTCTTTGGAATGGGGATTATAACATCTTTCTTAAAGTCTGAGGGTACTTCACCTGTCTCATACATCTTACACACAATGTGAAACAATTTTGTCATGGCTGGTTCTCCCAGAGACTTCAGTAGCTCTGACGGGATATCATCTACTCCAGGGGCCTTGTTTTGACTTAGATCTTTCAGTGCTCTGTCAAATTCATCTCTCAGTATAGTATCTCCTATTTCATCATCATCTACATCCTCTTCCCTTCCTACAATAGTGTCTCGAAGTTCATTTCCTTTGTAGAGCCCCTCTATATACTCTTTCCACCTTTCAGCTTTCCCTTCTTTGCTGAGAACTGGTTTTCCATCAGTGTCCTTGATATTCATAGAGCTGTTTTTCTTATCGCCAAATGTTTCTTTTATTTTCTGGTAGGCTGTATCTATTTTTCCCCTATTTATACATTCTTCTACATCCTTGCATTTGCCTTCTAGCCATTCCTGCTTAGCCATTTTGCACTTCCTGTCAATCTCATTTCTTAGTCGTCTGTAGTCCATTTTGCCTGTTTCATTTACTGTATTTTTATACTTTCTCCTTTCATCGGTTAAATTGAGTATCTCCTGTGATATCCAAGGATTCTTTGTAGGTCTTGCCTTCCTACCTATTTTGTCCTCTGCTGCCTTCACTATTTCATCTCTCAATTTTACCCATTCCTCCTCAACTGTTTTATTTTCCCCTGTTTCTGTCAATTGTTGCCTGAAGCTCCCTCTGAAATTCTTAAGAACTTCAGGTTCCTTCAATTTATCTAGGTCCCATCTCCGTATTTTCCTACCTTTCTGTATTTTCTTCAGTTTCAGCCTACAGTTCATAACTAACAAGTTATGGTCAGAGTCTATGTCTGCCCCTGGGTATGTCCTACATTTCAAAACCTGGTTCCGAAATCTATGTCTTACCATTATAAAATCTATCTGGTATCTCCCGGTGTCTCCTGGTCTCTTCCACGTATACAACCTTCTTTTGTGATTCTTAAACCAGGTGTTTGTTATAACTAAATTATGTTCCGTGCAAAATTCTACCAGGCGGCTTCCTCTTTCATTCCTTTTGCCCAGACCATATTCACCCACCATCTTCCCTTCCCTTCCTTGTCCTACTACCGAATTCCAGTCTCCCATAACAATTAAGTTTTCCTCTCCCTTAATTGTCTGAATAATTTCCTTTAGCTCCTCATATATTTCTTCGATCTCCTCATCATCGGCAGAGCTAGTTGGCATATAAACCTGTACTACTGTTGTCGGTGTTGGCATCGTATCTATCTTGACAATGATAATGCGATCGCTGTGCTGGTCATAGTAGTTTACCCGCATTCCTATTTTCTTATTCATTATCAATCCTACTCCTGTGATACCCCCAACTGATTTTGTATTTATAATCCTGTACTCACCTGACCAGAAATCCTGTTCATCCTGCCACCGAACTTCACTAATCCCCACTATATCTAACTTCAACCTATCCATTTCCCTTTTTAAATTTTCTAGTTTTCCTACTCGATTAAGGGATCTAACATTCCACGCTCCGACCCGTAGAATGCCAGTATTGTCTTTCCTGATGATCACATCCTCCTGAGTAGTCCCCGCCCGGAGATCCGAATGGGGGACTATTTTACCTCCGGAATATTTTACCCGAGAGGATGCCATCATCATATGTTCATACAGTAGAGCTGCATGTCCTCGAGAAAAATAACGGCTGTAGTTTCCCCTTGCTTTCAGCCGTTCGCAGTAGCTGTGTGGCAAAGCTACATTAGCTGATGTTACGAGGCCAGCTCAGTCAATCATCCAGACTGTTGCCCCTGTAACTACTGAAAAGGCTGCTGCCCCTCTTCAGGAACCACACGTTTGTCTGGCCTCTCCACAGATACCCCTCCGCTGTGGTTGCACCTACGGTACGGCTATCTGTATCGTTGAGGCACGCAAGCCACCCCACCTCGGCAATGTCTGTGGTTCATGGGAGTGGATACAAGACTACTAAATATCAAATCAAGATATACAAATAATTTTTACAAAGAGATGAATTATTTTGAAGTGAATTTTGGGTGTTATCAGCCCGACTTTTGATGAAAGTGGGTGTCACTAAAGTTGCAGAAAATTGACTCTATTTTATTGATTGAATATATACGAGTGCTGTGAAATTAAAAAACTCTCGTAGAGACTCAGGGTTTGTGCACTTATCTGACTGTAGAAAGCAATCCTGAAATATTTCATTAAAACTAGTACCACGACAGAGGATGATGTTTGAGGTTTGTGGAAGTAAAGAGAAAAAATTTTATAGCATGGAAAAAGTTTATCATCTCTGTGGATAATTTCCATCAGTAATCTAATATTTTAGTTCGCCCGTCATTTCTTCAGCAACTTTGAATGTGTGTAGTCATGTGTGTTTAGACTACAATAATCTTGAACAAAACTGTTGTCACCAACCGTATAATTACCACAATAATTAATTAATAGTCGACGATTGTGCCATACCACGTTTATCCAGTGATGTGAGAAGTTGTTTTATGTCTTTGTAATTTACGACGTGAGCAATATGTTGACGATACTCTCGAATACAGTACATGTAATCTGAATTACAATTTCCTTCCGATGAAAACACCTTTAGTAGTGTCGAAACCTAGGTCAGGAGTTTCGAAAATACCTGCATCAGATTGGATGTAAGCTCATTATATTGACTATAAAAAACCTTAGATTTTAGTATGTAATCTGCATGGACTCATGTGAACCACAATAACTCTACTTACATCCGTCAACAATCAGTATTTCAATAAAAAACAGAAACTCAAGTATTTAACGTAACCAGAAAAAAACATCAAAGTTGGTTTAATAGTAACAGGGAAGATAATAATGGAGATGTTGTACAAAGATGAAATTAATCGACATTTACAGTTTTAAGTGCTGCTAACAAGCATACAGTTTCAATAAACGAGGGTGGTATAATCAAAGAAGCTATTGTTCCAGTTGGTAAACAGGAACAGTTATTTTAGTTTGTATCGTAGAAATTTCTTACGAAAGGTCAACAAAGATTTGCAACAGACTGTACTTTACAGGACTGTTTTTAGCAGCGATCCTTACAAAGGCTCCTGTAAAGAAGACAAATTAAAAGGAGTAAGGCTTACTGCAATGGTATGTTGCTTCTTACAGATAAGTCAATAAGTGAGATACTGGCCTTTTGATAAAAGCCGACAAGAGAGGAAGATGAAATTGAGAAAGGAGAAAATTCTGAATACTGGAGAGTCAAACAAACTGTCGATATCAAAATTAAATGTATAATCAAATGTACTGATTATTCTTATGTATTTCTAAATACATAAGCCCGGTTGGACAAAAATTTTCCTTTTCTCAACTGATTTGTCTCAACGCGCACTGGAACCTAACTTCGTAAATTCCTTGTGTGTGGATTGATAATGTCTACAGGATAAAAAATGGCGTTTGACTTTCAGACCAAGAGGAAAGTCATAGTCTGTATAAAATTTCGTATATTGTATGGCGGAGAAAAATTCAAAACAGTCTGCGACGCCACTCTATGGTTATACTGCAGTTCTGACGAAAATTTTCACACTAGACCTTAAAAACAAGAGTAACATTACTGTGTACATGATATTTCACAGGGTGCGTGGCGGAGGATGCCTTACAACAAAATTGGCCTTTTCATCGATCATCCTCAAAGTTTTCTCATTTATGTACGTTTCCATGGAGTATGTTTTTATACTGAAAAAGTCATGTGGTGTATGTGCAGAGGTTACATTGCAAGAAAATTTCAAGACCGTTTCAACGATGATCATGAAAATTTGTAGGTATATGTGAAGTTTTAATAGACAGAGGGTAGCAGTTGGAGGAGGACAGTGGCTGAGGAGGAGATGAGAGAGAGGGGAAGGCAAAGAGGAAGGAGGAGATGGAGGAAGGAAGAAGGACCAACAGAAGATCACAATACATAAATGTCCCAGCATCGCCGGGTACTCGGCTACTTATATTGCTTAAAGAAATATTATATACTTCAATCCAGTTCAAGACATCATTATCAGCATTTTTTTAAAAAACGCAATTACTCGGGGTTGTAGCAATACTCTGCCCCTGTTCTACTATAAAATACGCTTTATATGCTGCAATAATTCATCCATTTACATCTTTCTGCATTATTACTCTGCAGTTCATACTTAAGTGTCTGGGAGAGGGAATATGAATCAAATTTTACATTCACGTTGCTCTGAAATTTATGCAGCTAATGATGTAAATTCGTATGTCTCTTAGTCATAATGGCAGCGAAATTCTGTTAAAACAATGGACACAGTATTGTGTGTACAATTATATATTTTTGACGACGTTACAGCGTTCAATGAATGAAATAAATCGCAATTTTCGTCCAGTTATGGCTTCACTGTACTAGATTTAGATGGAATACCAAAGTGCGGAGAATGAAAATTTGTGCCCGGCCGGGATTCGAACCCGTGACCTCCTGGTTACTAGGCAGACGCGTTGACCACTCCGCCACCGATAACACAGTGACCAGCACGACTGCAGAGGACTCTTCCCTGCACGTCTCCCGCCACACCCAAATCTCTATTCGCCACGATGTCTCTTTTCCTATTACCACAGCGTGATAAAAGAGTCCTCTGCAGTCGGGCTGGTCACTGTGTCCTCGGTGGCGGAGTGGTCAACGCGTCCCGGGTTCGAATCCCGGCCGGGCACAAATTTTCATTCACCGCACTTTGGTATTCCATCTAAACCCAGTACAGTGAAGCCATAACTGATCGCAAATTGCGATTTATTTCATTCAGTATAATGCAATAGTAACGAAGTGGTACTATATGCAAACTGCAATAATAAGTGTCATACGTGTCCCATTTTTATTGAGTGCAGAGATACAACTGTTAGCAAGTAACCCAAACAAACGTAAAAAAAGGCAAATGAGAACGTTTACATTCAGTCTTCTGTCAGATCTTGGTAGAACATCATCATAATGAATCATAAGCACTATTGTGTATGTTCTACATGTTTACTTTTATTTAGTTAAAGAGTTTCCGGCTTACAAGACCATCTTCAGACTTTTAAGTCCGAATTGTTATTGCGTAGATACGCAATTATGGCTCAATTAGCCCCACCGCAGTATAACATTTTATTGCTTAGTTCAGTTTACGAAAGCTATAGAATGCGATATCTAGTGTTTACATGTTGAATTTCTTCTTAAATAATGGTGCTTTCAACGTATTTTTCTTGTTGAGCAAGTTTTTCTGCTCGTCGGCAGTCACGCTGCAGCGTCCCATCTGGGAGATTAATCAACGATGCTCACGGTTTACTCGAGGCTAACAACAGACGTGTCTGGCCTTTGTGCTCTCGTGGCTGGCTGGTTCGGATCAGAGCCCAGCATGAGCCCTCCCAGATGTTCACACTTTTGAGGTGACAGGGGCCGGGGGGGGGGGGGGAGAGGGAGGGGAGGGAAGGGGAGAGAGGGAGACACTCTTCCCTCCACATCATCCACTTGACTACCAGCGACTGTCGGGTGGATGTCACATGGAACTCTTTAAACAGGGGTAACAGACGTCCTCTTTGACCCAGACATGTCCTTGTTTTTTGATGCATGCCTCAATCCATACGTGGAAAGTTTTATGAATATCAATAGTTAAAAATTTAACAAATTTCACTGAGCTTAACATCTGACTTGTATAATGCATTTTATAGTACGTTGTTGTTGTGGTATTCAATCCGGAGACTGGTTTGATGCAGCTCTCCACAATACCCAATCCTGAGCAAGCCTATTCATCTCCACATAAGAACGGCAACCTACATCTGTCTGAATCTGCTTACTGTATCCATCTCTCGGTCTTCCTCTGCGGTTTTTACCCCACACACTTCCCTCCAACGCTAAATTCACAATTCCTTGATGTCTAAGAATGTGCCCTACCAATCTATCCCTACTTTTAATCAACGTATGCCAGAAATGTCTTTTCTCCCCAATTCTGTTTAGTACCTCCTCATTAGTTACGCGATCAGCATTCTTTTGCAGCACCACATTTCAAAAGCCTCAATCCTCTTCCTGTCCGCACTGTTTATCGTCCATGTTTCACTCCCATACAAGGCAACACTCCATATAAATGCCTTCAGAAAGGACTTCCTTAGGCATAAATCAATATTCGATGTTAACAATTTTTTCTTTTTCAAGAACCCTTTTCTACCCATTTCCATTCTGCATTTTATATCCTCTGTACTGCGACCATCATTTGTTATTTTACTCCCCAAGTAACAAAACTCATCTACCTCCTTTATTGCTTCGTTTCCCAATCTAATTCCTTCAGCATCGCCTGATTTTCTTAGACGGCACTCCATTACCCTAGTTTTGCTCTTGTTAATGGCCTTTGCTGTATCTGACAGAATTACTATGTCGTCGGCAAAACGGAATGTTTTTAATTCTTCCCCCTGAACTTTAATTCCTTCTCCAAATTTCTCCTTGCTTTCCTTTATAGCTTGCTCAATGTACAAAGTGGATAACATTGGAGAAATGCTACAACCCTGTCTTACTCCCTTCCCAACCACTGCATCCCTTTCATGCCCTTCAACTCTGACAACCGCTGTCTGGTTTTTGTGCAAATTGTGAATAACCTTACGCTCCCTATATTTTACTCCTGCTTGCTTCAGAACTTCAAAGAGTTTATTCCAATCAACATTGTCAAAAGCCTTCTCCAAATCTACAAAAGCTAGATATGTAGGTTTGCCTTTTCTTAATCTATCTTCTAGGATAAGCCGTAAAATGAGTATTGCCTCCCGAGTTCCTACATTTCTCCTGAACCCAAACTGATCTTGCCCGAGGTCGGCTTCTACTAGCTTTTCCATCCTTCTGTAAATAATTCGTGTTAATATTTTGCAACCATGACTTATTAAACTGATGGTTCTGTAGTTTTCACACCTGACTGCACCTGCTTTCTTTGGAATGGGGATTATAACATCTTTCTTAAAGTCTGAGGGTACTTCACCTGTCTCATACATCTTACACTCCAGGTGAAACATTTTTGTCATGGCTGGTTCTCCCAGAGACTTCAGTAGCTCTGAGAGAATATCATCTACTCCAGGGGCCTTGTTTCGACTTAAGTCTTTCAGTGCACTGTCAAATTACGAAAAGTGGTATTTTGGATCTGTAATATATATATTCGGTGGTGAAATTGTTTCTAGGAAGATTGTGAGTCCCGTTATAAAAATAATTGGGAACCACTGCTATAAAGCCCTTTCTACACGGGAAGTGAGAGCTTAGGAGATTACCCATGATGCACCGGGCACGCCATCCGCGTACAGTGTAGACGCGTCCACTTGCACAAGATGCACGCATACGATCGCTAGTAGACGCGTATGGAAGTGCTTCGCGCATGCGCAGACGACTGAATGGGGAACCCAGCTGATAAAGGAAGCCAAGTAGGGAATTTGTTTGAGAATGCGTACTTGTCTCCTGCTCAGAGGAACGTAGTTTTTCGACTCAGTTGTATTTTAGGAGGTGGTACTATAGAGGAATTGCATTAAAAATTTAATATAACCTGTGTACAATTTTTATTGAATACAGAGATGTAGCTGTTAATATGAAATCCAAACAAACGTAGAGAAAGTGTAAATCAAGAAATTTTCACTGATTTATCTGTCGGTTGTTGGTAGTACAACATCACACTTACTTAAAAGTAGAATTTTGTCTATGTTCTACACGTTCATTTCCACTTAGTTACCCGGTTTTCGGCTTACTAGGACATATTAAGACTTTAAACTACGTCGAAAACCGGTTATTTAAATAAAAGTCAATATGGTGATCTACCAAGAACCGACGAAAGCATCAGTCAAAATATCCAAATCAGTTTGTTGTACATACCAAGAGCTCTATCTCTGTACCTAATAAAAATTGGACACACCTTATATGAAATTACCATCTTCTAAAATATTGGCTATTTTTCCTGAAACATGCTGTAGTTAACAGATGAAATATTTGTTTTTGGTGAGCATTATTTGAAGCTTAATCAATGTGAAAGGTCTATACGTAGACACCTGAGCTTGTTCATCATACACATAGGCGCCTCAAACCGCAGGGGCTGGAAGTATATGATCGCATTTTATAATGAGGGCGTTAACACATGTGAGCGACTAACTGTACGAAAACAAATACAGTTTCACAGTGGCAGTCTAAAACACAAATAAATGCTTTAATCATCACAACATATCATACAGTTTCGAAAAGTGATGCTAACAGGGCGATTCATTTGCTGTAAGTTGATAACAAACCAAGTAGACGCGTGAAGCAGACGACTCAACAAGTGCGTACCGTTTGAACGCTTCTTTGCAGTTCGACGGTCTATAGCACGTTCGCTACGGTCACCAGTACAGTCGGCTAACGCTCTAAGCGGACGCTCGTAAGCGCGCGTGCACTGAGAATTGAAATCAGACCCCTGCGAAACCTGTGCACGTACGTAACATTGACAGCAAAAATAACGTCTGCGCAAGAGGTGGTGCTGGATATAGAAATGCAAGTATGCTTTAGCTGCATGCCGAATGCTGTCTGATGCTTATAAGCGTATATTGTTCGCTATTCCCACTCTTTTTCCGGTTAGAAGGTCCTGGTGTTACGTGATATTTTTTGGTGGCTTGTACTGACACGAGTGGACAGCCGAACAAACTAAACTGAGTACTCTTTTTTTTTTTTTTTTTTAATTGAACAAGGTAAATGAAGTCCCATAGTCAGCTGACGATTTCCACTTCATATGGTTACAATTATTTATTGGGGGACATAATAACTTTATTTCACAATAAACTTTGGGGGTGGGGTCGTGTGGGCCTTTATCTTGGTCCGTAAGATACCCCAAATGATGTATTATAACTTTACAGTTTCAAGTACATGATACAATACAGTAATAATTTAAACATCGACATCGTCGAAGAAAGTTATTATTACTTTTTTTTCATTTAATTAGTTAAGGATCGTGGCACTTTATATCTGTGCAAGGGTAATGGAATGGTCCTTCCTAGTGTTTGAATATTGCGGACGGTATGCCGAAGGTGGTCCACTTTGTTGTGAATCCTAGTCGCCCTCTTCCGTATTGCCTCCATGATGGTATCCATACGAAGTGCTTCATGGATGTCTACATCCCTGGTGTAGCGGTCTGCCCTTAGAATCCAACACAGGGTCTTGTTTTGGACTACTTGTATTCTTGCAACCTGTGTTGCACTAGTTAGGCCCCAAACGGAGCTGCCATATAATATTTTAGACAGTACTGTGGCCTTGTACAGTCGTAGCTTGGCGCCTGTGCTCAGCTCTGTACCCAAGAACAGTGGCATTAAGTTCTTGGACATAGCGTAAACCTTCGGTCTTAGGTTATCGATGTGTTTATGCAGGAAGAACTGCCTGTCTAGGGTGACTCCCAGATACCTAACTGTAGTTCCCCAGTGGATGTCTTGCCCATTGAGACGCAAGTTGGACGTCATCTGCGATCGCTTCCTGGTAAAGTAAATCGCTGTGGTTTTCGCTGGATTCAGCTTTACCTTGTTGGTCTTACACCATTCGGTGATTGCATCCGATTGTTGTTGTAGGCGTCTAATGTTTGCTCTGATGTCTTCCGCTGGTCATAAATGCCGTATCATCTGCGAATTACTCGGCTAGCGAACGCGCCGCTTATAAGCGTTACCCGCACTGGCTTGTTGATCCCGGAAACGCTTATAAGCGTCAGCCGCAGCGAACTTGATATGCAAGGGGCGCTGCAGCTGATAATGACTTCCTAGTTCGTGTTGCACGTCTCGTATAGAAAGGGCTTAAGGAACTCAACCTTTCCTCCAACAATTTCATATTTTTCCTTTATCCACGTGGCCGCCGCGCCAAGCACAAAGATTTCAGAGTAACTGAAATAACCAGGGTGCAAATCATTGTGAAATACAAACCATGAGACGGTCAGTTAACAGCATTACGTATCCAACAATGCAAGACAACTCCGCTTCTAATAATTTCGAAGTAGAATTATGACACTTTTGCAAATTTTTGTTTGAATCTAAAAGTGTCTTTTTTTAAAGATATATCTGGTAACCCGAGTCACCAATACTATAACAGACCTCTGACGCAGAAGGAAAGGTAAAGCAATTGCCAACCTTCGTTCTGTATTCTTTCCATTTCCTTGCAATCATCATTCTGAGTGTTCTGTAAAACAATGCCTTTGCAGATACTCTCTCGTTTGGTCTCACTATAACGCCTCTGAAGATCCGGTATTTCCGTATCGTTCATTACTTCTAAATGCGAAACAACTTGCAGAAAACTGAGCTACCGCGGATGATGGTGTCTAAAATGGGAAGTCGTGTCTATAGACCAAATAGAGAGAGTACAGAAATTGACAGATGACCAGCAGATAAAAATTTAATAAATTGCTTCTAAATATAAACGGATGCTCCTGTTATTGTATGACCATACTTCATCTTCACTAAACCTGATGCAAACGAACACAAACGCGATGACTGATCAGCAGCCGTAGCTCATGTTTACTGTTGTTGTTAAATAATTCGGATCTTTTTTCCAAATTAGAATACAAATTACCTTATTACTATGTAACGGTAAATCAAATTTTAAGATAGTCTACTATAACTATTAGTAGGCATCAACTTCATTTTAATCATACAATACCTATGTAGCATTTATTTTAAAAATCGTGCATAGTTACAATCTCTGAATGCTCGAGATAAATCAGCTATTGCGCTGGTAATAGGTACATCTACATACTCCGCAATCCGCCCAATGGTGCGTGGCAGAGGGTACCTAGTACCACTACAAGTTACTTGCTTTCCTGTTCCACTCCCATACAGAACGAGGGAAACAGGAATATTTGTATGCATCTGTAGGAGCCCAAATCTCTCTGATCTTATCTTTGTGGTCTTTACGCGAAATGTAGGTTGGCGGCAATAGAATCTCTCTGCAGTCCGCCTCAAATTCCAGGTCTCTAAATTTCTTCAACAGTGTTTCTCCAAAAAAAACGTCGCCTTCCTTACAGTGACTCCGATGTGAGTTCCCGAAGCATCTCAGAAAACACTCGCGCATTGACCCAACCAGCCCACTTACAAACCTAGCCGTCCTCCTCTGGATTGCTTCTATGTCTTCTTTTAAACCGATGTGGTGGGGATCCCAAACACTTGAGCAATACTCAAGATGGGTTCGCACAAGCGTTTTACACTCCCGGCCATTAAAACTGCTACACCACGAAGATGACGTGATATAGACGCGACATTTAACCACTGAAAGAAGATGCTGTGATATGCAATTGATAAGCTCTTCAGAGCATTCACACAAGGTTGGCGTCGGTACCGACACCTACAACGTGCTGACATAAGGCAAATTTCCAACCGATTTCTCGTTCACAAACAGCAGTTGACCGGCGTTGCCTGGTGAAACGTTGCTGTGATGCCTCGTGTAAGGAGGAGAAATGCGTACCATCACGTTTCCGACTTTGATAAAGGTGGGATTGTAGCCTATTGCGATTTATCGTTTCGCGACATTGCTGCTCGCGTCGGTCGCGATCCAATGACTGTTAGCAGAATATGGAATCGGTGGGTTCAGGAGGGCAATACGGAACGCCGTGCTGGATTCCAACGGCTTCGTATCACTAGCAGTCGATATAACAGGCATCTTATCTGCATGGCTGTTACGGATCGTGCAGCCACGTCTCGATCCCTGAATCAATAGATGGGAACGTTTGCAAGACAACAACCATCTGCACGAAAAGTTCGACGACGTTTGCAGGAGCATGAACTATCAGCTCGGATGGCTGCGGCTACCCTTGACGCTTCATCAAAGACATGAGCACCTGCTATGGTGCACGCAAGTAGGAACCTGGGTGCACAAATGGCAAAATGTCATTTTTTCGGATGAATCTAGGTTCTGTTTTCACCATCATAATGGTCGCATCCGTGTTTGGTGACATCGCGGTGAACGCACATTGGAAGCGTGTTTTCGTCATCGGCATACTGGCGTATCACCCACATCGTGGTATGGGGTGCCATTGACTCGTCTCGGTCAACTCTCACCAATTGGAAACGTCTGTTGGCCGAGCAACTGGCTCGGCACAATACGCCAGTCACTACTCTTGTATCGTGTTGAAGCTGCATGAACATCTGTAAATGTACACACTATCCAAGCTCTGTTTGACTTAATGCCGAGGCGTATCAAAGCCGTTATTACGGACAGAGGTGGTTGTTCTGGGTACTGATTTGTCAGGAGCACCCAAATTGCGTGAAAATATAATCACTTGTCACTTTTAGTATAATATATCTGTCCAATGAGTACCCGTTTATCATCTGCATTTCTTCTTGGTGTAGAAATTTTAATGGCCAGTAGTGTACATTCTGCCTCTCTTTCAGACCAATCACATCCCTAAATTCTCCCAATGAAGCAAAGTTGGCCATTCGCCTTCCCAAAGACTGTATTTTAGCTGTGCAGCGTTACGCCTAGATATTTAATTGACATGACTCTGTCCAGCAGCACTCTAATAATGCTGAATTCGAAAATTACGGCATTTTTTCTCCTAATCAACTGCCTCACCTTACATTTTTCTACATTTAGAGATAGCTGCTATTCTTCACACCAGCTAGAATGTGGTCCAAGTCGTCATGCATCCATTCAATAACGACATCTTTCTGTACACTACAGCATCATCAGCAAACAGCCGTAGATTGCTACTCACTCTGTCCGTTATATATATATACTAGAGAGAGAGAGAGAGAGAGAGAGAGAGAGAGAGAGAGAGAGAGAGAGAGAGAAAATAATAACGGTCCTAGCGGTCCTACAGGTGACCATATTTCTGGAAGCCGAAGCTGGGGCCAACATTGGTGCCCATCAGTGGCGAATTCATTTTTCAGATTCTTCGGACTTTTGTCTCTGGTTTAACTTCCCAGATTTCTACTTTTTTTCTAAAATTGTTCCTTGCGTCTATTTCTTCTTTGGTGATTTTGGCTAATTCCTTTTTTAAGATATTGGTTCCATTTTCCTCCATTAGTAAGGGAACATACGTATTTTACTATTCTTTTTGTTAGTCTGTGTTCGGGAAGCCTCATTATGTAGCCACAGAATTTGAGGCGTATTTTCCTCATGTATGTCTTTATGTTAGAATATTCTTCAATTTTGGATGTTTTCTGTGGTCTATATCCATTCTGGCTCCAGCTAAGTCCCAAAATTTTCCTAATTATTTTTCTTTCTTTGATTTTCTATGTCAGTTTTCCTGTTTAGAGCCAATGTTTCGCTAGCATATAACATTGATGGTTTAATTACTGTTTTTAGTGTCTAATTTTGGTATTTAAATCTATGCATTTTTATTATAGAAGTTTTGTACTAATCCGAAACCATTACGAGCTTTTTGTATTCTTTCGTCTTGTGCATATTTTTCAAAATAATTTCTCCTAAATATTTAAAATTTGATACTCTCTTAATTTCTCCATATTTGAACTTAAAAATTTATAGATTTGTCGTTATATACACTGTCTTTTCATATGTTATCTGCAGGCCGACTTTCTCTGCACATTCTTTTATAGTTTTTTTTATCTGTTTTATAGCCATCTCACTAGGATCTGCAATTATTGTGAGATCGTCTGCAAAGACTATGTAAGGGATTGTAGCTTTTTTTCCTAACAAAACTGACTTCCAGAAGTTTTCTTCTTCGAGTTTCTTTTGCCATTCATCCATGAGTGTCTAGAACTACATTGAACAAAAAGGCGATAACCCATCACCTTCTTTAACCCCAGTTTTTATGTCGAATGGTTTTGAAGGTTTTCCCATAAATTTCACTTTGGATTTTGGATTTGTTGTCTGGTGAATGGTATTCTGTATTTTCCGATCCAGTCCTTTTTGTTCAAGAATCCTAAATAATCTGAGTCTGTGGATTGAGTCATAGACCTTATTGAAGTCAACACAGACATATGCTGTAGGCTTGCCCCGCATCTTCCTTATTCGTGTGATTAATTTTAGGTTTAAAATTTGCTCTGGACAAATTTATTTATTTAATTAATATTATTATTATTATTATTATTATTAGTAGTAGTAGTAGTAGTAGTAGTAGTAGTAGTAATAGTAGTAATAGTAATAGTAATGATGTGAGTGCCCTGAGCCACCCCCCCCTCCACTTCAGCCCAAGATCGTAGGGAAGGCAAAATACATGGTGCAGTCACATGAATTTAGTTCAAGAAATTTGTTAAAAAGTTGGTATATAAGACAGAAAACCCGCTCCCATTTGCAAACTATGATATGAGCATCCTTCCAGACCAATTTTATACAGTAACTACTCGCTACTCGGAATACAACAGTGTTCTATAATTGTTACACTTCATTCAAGTTTACACTGAAATAAGTAACAGGCTTCAAATGACAATGTAACAAATTTAATATAAAACAAAAGATACACAGTTACTATATAATAATGATGCAGCAAAATATTGAAAGTTGATAATACATTTGCTTAGTAATTAAATACTATTTCTAAGAATTCAGCTGCTCATGTCCTAATATTTCTGTGATAAATGAATTTTATTTAACAAATGGTTGCTTTCTTTTAAGTTTAGAAAATCATAGAATTCTGAACAACTGTATTTCAGATTAATTTTAAGCGTCAGAATTGATTTCAAAGTGTCTATTTTCCTTTGAGTTTTCTTAGATGTCCATATCTTATACATCAAATGAAGACGCGCGCAACTGCTGCATTTGTACCTGGAAGAGACAATGCAAATTCCGCAATGCTTGAAATATTCTCTTAAGGAATTTGTTTCAATGTGAAGTGCTGAAACATCTGCTCAAACGCATATCAGTCACTTTTTTCTTCGTTCCATTTGTCTATTTTCTGAGGGGTGACAAACTGATGCATATTAAGACACTCTTGACATAATTCATTGTCATTGATGTTACAGTTTGGCGAAACGTTCGTGAGAGATTCGTGGCAATTTTTGACCTTAGCCCATGTAGGTACATAGTTAAAAGAACCCATTTGAGGTCCGAAAAGGCATTAAAATTATCTGTTAACTACTCAGTTTATTGTAAACTGCTAGCATAAAATGCACAGATGGTTTCAGTGAACTAATGATGTAATAGTAATTCCTAGGTATTTGTAGAGTTTACTGCCTTCACATTTGATTGATTTATCTTGTAAACAAAGTTTCTTTTCGTACTCATGTGGACGACTGCACACTTCTCATTATGTAGAGTCAATTGCCAATTTTTACACCATACTGATATCTTATTCAGATCGTTCTGCAGTTGGTTTTGATCTTCAGATGATTTTACTAGACGGTCATCTGCAAACAACCTACAAAGCTACTTAGATTTACCCCCAAATCGTTTATGTAAAGAAGGAACAGCAGAGGACCAATAACACTATCCTGTGGAACGCCCGATATCACATCTGTTTTAGTCGATGCCTTACCATCGATTACTACGAACTGTGTCCTCTCTCAGCAAGTTCGAGAATTGTTTGTAGAGTATTTCAACAGTGCTGGTGCTGTAGCATGGGAAGAAGATTTTGTCTAATGTAGATTCATGAGTATCATTGTTCTGGAACAGTACCATGGCCAGAATTTTTTAAAATATGATCACATGTTGATTGATAAGTGTCACTGTCCTTGTTTTTAATTCATGTTATTGTATGGCAGTGATTATTAATGTTATTAAATGAAATAATAATAAATATGGACTTTGAATCATAGTATCCTAACTCCCGTAGCTGAACTTTTCAGATTACAAAAATTTAGTATCCATTCAATATTGAAAACAACAATGGTGAAGTGAAAAAAAGCAGATTTTATAGTGGTAAAATGGAGCAACGCTATGCATTATCAGTGTATCAAACAATCTTCAAGTAGTTTAAGAATGTAACACTTTTTGATAATAAGGATAGCAAGCCTATTGTTTTGACAGGCTGAACTGTAGCGTAGCCTTATACTGTGTGCTGTTGGGTGGCATTTAAGTTCATCCTGATTTGTGAAATTTAAGCTTAGTGGTTGGAAATTATTAATTTGTGTTTTTTCTCCCAAATATTAGTACTGTATTATCAACATTTGTAAGTCCAATTACCGGCTAAATTGTCGCCGGAAAATATGAAATTTCAAAACCAGGTTGTGATGACTGGCTGAACTGTAGATCAAGATTGAGTTGGGAGGCAACAGTTTGGTTGTGAGTTGACAAAAGCAGCTACCATCAAACAATAACACCTGGTTGCTGTAAGGCATGTTATATTTCAAATAAAATATTTGAAACTAGAACATCACTATTATCTACACAAATCTGCTATTCTGCCATCTTAAGTTCCCATCACTTGGTAAGCTCTCAGACTAAGCAGCATACAAAAATGTCCTATATGTCAATGTTATAGCACTAATGATGATTTCATCCAGTGAAAGACAAAAATAATAAACTATATGACAAAAGTAGACATTAATGTAAAGCTCTCGTATAAACAACAGCCGTGGAACTATATTTTAAAGGCACAATAATAAGATAATGTGCCAAATTGCTGGACCTCGTAAGTGACCAGACTATCATGACATCAAAACATTACTTGTTCTCTGTCATTATGTATTCTTTCATCTAAATCTTCAGTGTACAATGTTGTCAAGGGAAATTAACTTCATTCAAATGCCTTCAGAAAGTAGAAACAATAAAATTGGTGATTAGTGTAGATGAGGATACCACCTGTCAGCCAATAAGACATTAGTTTTCACTTTGAGCTTTGTACACATAGTGGCGTTGCGAATGACGCCATAGATAACGTATTTAATTTTCACAACACTGAAATTTCCATTGCCTATGATCAGTGTTTCAAATGATTGGTTTATTGGCTACCTGAATGCCACTCCAGATAGGCTAAATGATATTCTTGCCCAAAACCGATGGACGGTATCCTCATCTACACTATACTCAATGGATATATTCCAGGACTTGGTCCTAGAGAATTGTAAGATTAATAATACTGCAAAGTTGTTGTATGCAGAATTGCTTAAAATGAGTTAAAGAAAATATACAGAAATTTACTATGAAAGTGCATGTAAATATGCAGAGTACCAGAAACAACGGAATGTGAAACCTGCCATATTCATGACTGTCAATGAAACAGTTAACTGATAAATTGCCACAAAGAGAAAAAATCCTCACTCGAAGTAAATTTAGAGGCATTGTTTAAAACTCTAGCACATTGTCTGGGGAAGACAAACTCCAAATCAAAGGGTGCTGTCGTTGGCATGGGTGGGTCACCCTGTAACAGGGTGAAATCCGAGAGTTTCAATGTACAAACTGCAGAGCACTTTGCTGACTGTGCCAACACTACATGAAGTCAACAGTATGATATATGTTCCCAAGAAAACAATTGCAGGAAATGTTGAAATGCTGCCCTATTCCCAAGTGCAGTCCTTACATCATTTTTCTCATATAAAGAAAGTCTGCTTAAAGTTGAGGCAACAGCAAAATCGCAAATGCTGTCTATTGCTATGTGGCCAGGATTAAAACTAGAAAGTGATCAGTTGAACATCAGTGTTGGAGATTTTTTGAAGATGGAAGAGATAGACATTTATCCATGTTGGCCTACATTCTGAATATATATATGAAGTATACTAGAGTGTAAATAACGTAATGATAATCATCCTTTTATAAATGCCTAAAATACTATGTATTTACCTTAAAGGTTCACGTTGGCCTACATGTATAACTAATAATGTCTATTACTTTATAAACATGCTGAAATGCTACTAAATAAATATCTAAAAATCAAATATTCAGTATGAATTAATTTGCTATTTACTCACATCACTCATGGAACTGGCGGTAAATGCGTAGGGCTCCGTGTCGTCTTTGAGGACGTTCGTCCTGTTCAAGGGAGAATTCGTGTGTGCAAAATCGGTTTCCGTCGTGTCATGCGGAACGGGTATAGCGTTGTCGCGGACGCTGTGGGTTGCAGATAAATACGCGGTACACAAAAATATATCATACTGCTGTTAAGCTGTGGAAGGAGGAGCAAAGAGAAATCTTGTAAGCTGATGATTGTATTGGAGGGAAACTATTGCCAATGAATTTGTAATGGACATCTGTGGACAATTAACTAAGATAAGTAGCAACTGCATATGCATGTTAAACTATTTGTGAGTAATGTTAAACGTAACTTTGCTTGCTGAAGTGAATATTTTCAAATATAAAGTTATGCAACTTCTCTTTTTTTTGTAATGAGTATTAACCCTATTCTTGATTTAAATAACAAAAGAAATTAATGATAATAGAACAATCAAGCCTAACCTTTGAAACGATTATTTCTGTAGAGAGAGAGAGAGAGAGAGAGAGAGAGAGAGAGAGAGAGAGAGAGAGAGAGAGAGAGAGAGAGAGATAATTTGATTGCAGGTTCAGTAATGAATGATTATCTTGACTGTGGAATTTGATTAATTTAACTGCACTTGAACTTAGAATGGCATACGCCATTATTACGATACCTATTGATGATCAGTAAATGAACTCTGATAAGACTTTGATAACCACTTATATTGATTAAACATTATTTCAAAATAATAACAATTCAAATTTTATTAATTGCATAACATAATGATTAGAGGCTCACTGAAAACTGAGTTCAATAATTCTTGCCACCGCCAAAATCTTACCAGTACCAATCTTCTTCAATTAACGAATGCAAATATTTTCAAAGCTTAACTTACGTAAAACTTGCAATTTTACAAAAAGAAGTGCCATTTGTAAAATATTAAGATTAGTGATTAGTTTGCACCCACTTACCAACCACGTCGCCTTTTTTTATCATAGAAAGTCATTGTTGTTGTTGTGGTCTTCACTCCGGAGACTGGTTTGATACAGCTCTCCACAATACCCTACCCTGAGCAAGCCTTTTCATCTCCTCATAAGAACGACAACCCACATCCATTTGAATCTGTTTACTATACGCGTCTCTCGGTCTCCCTCTGCGATTTGTACCTCACACACTTCCCTCCAATGCTAAATTTACGATGCCTCGATGTCTAAGAATGTGTCTTACCAAGCGATCCCTTCTTTTAGTCGGAGTATGCCAAAAGTTCCTTTTCTCACCAATTCTGTTCAGTACCTCTTCATTAGTTATGCGGTCTACCCACCTAATCTTCAGCATTCTTCTGTAGCACCACATTTCAAAAGTCTCTATCCTCTTCCTGTCTGCACAGCTTATCGTCCATGATTCACTCCCATACAAGGCAACACTCCACACAAATGCCTTCAGAAAAGACTTACTTGCACTTAAATTAATATTCGATGTTAGCAAATTTCTCTTTTTCAAAAATGTTTTTCTTCCCATTGCCATTCTGCATTTTATATCCTCTGTACTGCGACCATCATTTGTTATTTTACTGCCCAAGTAACAAAACTCATCTACATCCTTTATTGTTTCGTTACCTAATCTAATTCCTTCAGCATCACCCGATTTTCTTACACTGCACTCCATTACCCGAGTTTTGCTCTTGTTAATGTTCATCTTATAAGCACCTTTCAGCACATTGTCCATTCCATTCAATTGCTCTTCCAGGTCCTTTGCTGTATCTGACAGAATTACTATGTCGTCGGCAAAATGCAATGTTTTTAATTCTTCCCCGTGAACTTTAATTCCTTCACCAAATTTCTCCTTGCTTTCCTTTATAGCTTGCTCAATGTACAAATTGAACAACATTGGAGAAAGGCTACAACCCTGTCTTACTCCCCAATTGATGCTTCCCTTTCATACCCTTCGAGTCTAATAACTGCGGTCTGGCTTTTGTACAAGTTGTAAATAACTCTCCTTACCCCTGCTGACTTCAGAATTTGAAAGAGTGTATTCCAGTCAACATTGTCAAAAGCTTTCTCCAAATCTACGAAAGCTAGAAATGTAGGTTTGCCTTTCCTTAATTTATCTTCTAAGATAAGACGTAAAGTGAGTATTGCCTCCCGGGTTCCTACGTTCCTCCTGAATCCAAACTGATCTTCCCCGAGGTCAGCTTCTACCAGCTTTTCCATTTTCCTGTGGATAATTCGTGTTAAAATTTTGCAACCATTACTTATCAAACTGATGGTTCTGTAATTTTCACACCTGTCTGCGCCTGCTTTCTTTGGAATGGGGATTATTACATTTTTCTTAAAGTCTGAGGGTATTTCGCCTGTCTCCTACATCCTACACACCAGTTCAAATAGTTTTGTCATGGTTGGCTCTCCCAGAGACTTCAGTAGCTCTGAAGGTATGTCATCTACTCCTGGGGCCTTGTTCCGACCTCGAAAGTCATTATTCAAAATTATTGGTATCATACGCGTGCATATTACAAAATACGCATTGCACATACGCGGTAGATTTATTTTCAGCTTCCTGGTGTGTGCACGTCTCCGTAGGGAGATTGTAAGGAAGGTGAAGGTGAGTGAAATCTTTTGTGAAGTTGTCAGATCGGGCCATAGCTTTGTTAATTATAATAATTGATTTCTAATTAAAATTTGATTTTTTGCATTCACTTGGAATTTTATTAACGAGTTTAAACATAGCTAACAACGACTTTAAGATCAGGTCAGTTACGTTACACAACCATTATTACACACAATACATGTTTACTTATCAAATAAAAAAAAATAATTTCAATAACCCAAACACCAACCTTTCTTCCTTTCGTTGCAATGAATGCTGTGAGGTACAAGACCCAAGCCATCTTCTGATTTGTCCAAGAATGTACAATCTTTGCACAATTGAGGACTTCCTTTTAGCAAATGATACGGCATTATTAGCCGCAAACGACTGGAATATCTTACGAAGCTTAGCGTCTCACATCGCTCCTATGTGTACATCTACATCTACATACATACTCCGCAATTCACCGTAAGGTGCGTGGCGGAGGGTACACTGTACCACTACTAGGCATTTCCTTTCCTATTCCACTCCCAAATTGAACGAGGAAAAAAAGAATGCCTATATGCCTCCGTACGAGCCCTAATTTCTCTTATCTTGTCTTTGTGATCTTTACGCGAAATGTAAGTAGGCGGCAGCAAGATCGTACTACACTCTGCTTCAAATTCCGGCCCTCCAAATTTACTTAACAGAAATTCACGAAAAGAACGTCGTCTTTCTTCCAGCGATCCCCAATTGAGTTGCCGGAGCATTTCCGTGACACTCGCGCATTGGTCGAACTTACCGGTAACTAGCTGCTCACCTCTGAACCGCCTCTATGTCTTCCTTCAAACCGATCTGCTGCGGGTTCCAAATACTTGAGCAATACTCAAGACGTGGTCGTACAAGCGTTTTATACGCGGTCTCCTTTACAGGTGAAGTATATCTTCCCAAAATTCTCCCAATAAACCGAAGTCGGCTGTCTGCCTTACTCACAATTGTCCTTACATGCTCGTTCCATTTCATATCGCTCTGCAATGTTACGCCTAGATAATTGAACGACGCGACTGCATCAAGAAGCTCACTACTGATGCTGTATTCGAACATTATAGGATTGTTTTTTCTACTCATGCGCATCACCTTACATTTTTCTACATTGAGCGCTACCTGCCAATCTTCGCACCAACTAGAAATTTTGTCTAAGTCAACCTGTATGCTATTACAGTCAGTTACAGACCACACCCTCCCATACACCACAGCATCATCAGCAAACAGCCGCAAATTACAACTTACTCTGTCCATCAGATCATTTATATAGATAGAAAATAATAGCGGTCCTATCACACTCTCCTGGGGCACGCCTGACGATACACTCGTCTCTGATGAACACTCGCCGTCGAGAACAACGTACTGCGTTCTATTACTTAGGAAGTCTTCCAGCCAGTCACAAATCTGTGAACCTATTCCATAAGCTCGTATCTTCGCTAGCAGTCTGCAGTGTGGCACCGTGTCGAACGCCTTTTTGAAGTCGAGAAAAACACAATCCGCCTGTTGCCCTTCGTCCATGGCTCGCAAGATGTCATGTGAGAAAAGGGCAAGCTGAGTTTCACATTAACGATGTTTCCTAAACCCGTGCTGATTCATGGAAAGAAGCTTTTCCGTTTCAAGGAAATTTACTATATTCGAACTGAGAACATGCTCCAAAATTCTACATGAAACCGATGTCAACGATATTGGCCTGTAATTGTATGGGTCAGTTCTCTTTCCTTTCTTATACACGGGAGTCACCTGCACTTTTTTCCAATCACTAGGAACTTTGCGCTGAATTAAAGATTCGCTATAAATGCAAGCTAAGTAGGGGGCCAACGCCGCAGAATAGTCTTTGTAAAATCGAACTGGTATTCCATCCGGACCAGCAGACTTTTTCGTATTTAGCTCTCTCAGCTGCTTCTCTACACCGGAAATACCTATTGCTATGTCCCCCATTTCGGAATTAGTACGTTGATCAAATGATGGTATATTTGTGCGGTCCTCCTGCGTGAAAGATTTCTTAAAGGTTAAATTTAGAACTTCAGCTTTCCGTTTGCTTTCTTCTATTACTGCCCCGGAATGATCAACTAGTGACTGGACAGTGGGCTTTGACCCGCTTATCGATTTTACATAGGACCAGAATCTTTTCGGGTTCTCGGAAAGATCTTTTGCTAAGGTATGGCTGTGATAATTATTGTATGCTTCACGCATCGATCTTTTTAAAGACGCACGAATCTCTACTAACTTTTGCCTGTCATCATTTGCGTGTTCTTTATTGAATCGAGAGTGCAACAGCCTTTGCTTTCTCAGCAGCTTTCTGACATTATTATTATACCACGGTGGATCTTTTCCATCTTTAATCGTCTTTACTGGCACATATTTCTCTGACCCTTCATTAACAATGCATTTAAATTTAGTCCACAAGTCCTCTACATCCATAGTCCCAGAATTAAACGATGCCCATTCATTTTCTAAGTGCGATCGTAGCATTTGCTTGTCGGCTTTTCCCAACAAAAACACGCTCCTAGCCTTCTTGACTGGTTTATGAACTTTGGTCACCATCGTCGCTATGACGATATCATGATCACTAATTCCTGTCTCTACACAGACATCGTTAATAAGGTCAGGTCTGTTTGTGGCTATAAGGTCTAGAATATTTCCATTGCGCGTGGGTTGCCGGTTTAACTGCTCAAGACAGTTTTCGGAGAATGTGTCCAAAAGTAGCTCGCAAGACTGCTTGTCTGTACCGCCTGAAATGTAACTAGCGAGGTCCCAATCTATACTCTTAAGGTTGAAGTCACCTCCGACTAATATTGCATGGCCCGGATACCTATGCACTACCTGGTGTAGACTTTCCTTGAATGATTCTAAAACTGCTACAGCAGCACTGGGGGGCCGGTAAAAACACCCAACTATTAACTTTACTTCTTTTGGACCTGTTATGCGTGCCCAGATAACTTCACAGTTACTTTCAACCTCGATCTCAGTAGAAACAATATCTTTGTCCGCAGCGATGAACACTCCTCCTCCAGTTGTATCAGATCTATCTTTCCGATATACATTCCACGCTTCGCTAAATATTTCTGAACTTGCCACATCATCATTTAGCCAGCTTTCGGTGCCTAAAACTATCTGAGCGCAATAGCTTCCATGCAGCGCTGCAAATTCGGGAACTTTGTTTTTAATACTCTGTAAGTTCGCGGCCTTAATCGTTAGTGGTGTGGTAGTCTAACGGTTAAGACGTCTGCCTAGTAAGCATGGAGGTCCGGGTTCGATTCCCCGCCGCACCACAAATTTTAATTCAATGCTTCACATCTATCAATAATGGATTTAATATTTTTATGTTCGAATTTTTGTTCCGAATGTGGCCTGAATTCGCTGTTTGAATGCTGACAGGCGAGTGCTCATCAGAGTTAGCGCCTAGCCTAAAAAAAAACCATGTGCACTCCACAAGTACTCTGCTACCCGAGTAGCCGCTTCCTTAGTGTAGTGCACCCCTGATCTATCTAGGGGCACCCTACAATTCCCCACCCGATAACGCAGATCCAGAAATCTGCAGCCATGACTGTCACAGAGTCGGCGAAGCCTCTGGTTCAGACCCTCCACTCGGCTCCAAACCAAAGGACCCCGATCAACCCTGGGAACAATGCTGCAAATCGACAGCTCTGCTTGCACCCCGCGTGCGAAGGCAGCAGCCTTCACCAATTCCGCCAGCCGCTCGTAGGACCTGAGGATGTCCTCAGAACCCAAGCGAGAAGCGTCATTGGTGCCGACGTGAGCTACGACTTGCAGTCGACTGCACCCCGCACCCTCGATAGCCGCCGGCAAGGCCGCCTCCACATCTCGGAGCCCCCCCCCCCCCCCCCCCCGGCAAACACACCGAGTGCACGTTGGAATTCCTTCCAGATCTGGACGCTATCTGCCTAAGGGGCTTCATCACGCGCCTGACATTGGAGCTTCCAATAACTAATAATCCCCTCCCCCCGTGCACCTGCTCGGACCCTGCTGAAGGAGTGGCCACCCTTTCACTCACAGGACGAACGGGCGCGGACGGACGTCCAGCCTCCACATTGGCCTTCCGCCTCGAGCGACGCAACGCCGTACAACTCGCCACTCCCCTTGCGGAGAAGGCGGCTCGACGACGTCCGGTACACCTGAAGGTGCCTCGGTAGCAGGAACAGAGAGCGTAGCGTGAAACACCTGAGGTGTCCCACTCGACGCACCAGACACCTCACCATCGCTGCACCCCGAGACAGCAGCCTGAAGACGGCTGACCGTAGCCAACAGCACGCTCAGCTGTTCGCGAACCGCGGCCAACTCCTCCTGCGTCCGCACACAGCAGGCACACATCCTATCCATCCTATCGATACAATTAACAGCAATTAACAACTTTAAAGAAGCCTAGTACTCTAATGAAAGCGGCTGGCTGCTGACTTAACTGTGGTCAGTGGTAACTACACTGTCGAATCAACAAAACTGGGTCCGGCAGCTTTAGCGCTGTTAACGCTGCGGCACTCGTGGCAGCTGGCGCTGGACTGACTGATAACGAGCTTTAGTAATGGTCTCTGACTTGTTTTGAAATACACCGGTCAAAGACGAAGACTAAACATAACGGTATTTATCAAATACGATAGAATAAACTATTAAAACAGTAGTACAAACGAAATCTGCAAGTACGCGGGAATAAACCTCTTAAAACAGTACTACCGAAAATGAACTAGACTGGCAAATTAAATTTGACACAAATTAAATTCAGATACTTAGCGCTGTTAACGCCGCGACACTGGTGACAGCTGGCACGTACGTTGTACTAGCAAGTCGTATGACTCACGTAGAACAGATGTCTGGATTCGGCGCTTGTCAAATGCAAACAGTTGTAGTAGTGCCTGACAAATGTGTGTAGCAGACCGACATTAAAACTGCAACCATTCAAACAACATACTTTTTGAGTAAATATTTTCTGTAAATGTTACAAATTTTATTAACTAGCTTAAACCCGCGGCTCCGCTCGCGTGTTGTTTGATTATGATAGATATATTTCAGTAGTGTTCTATGAGACTGGTTTTGAAAGATGAAATGAAATACAATAACTTCTTTAGAAATAAATATTTTAATCAACATTTTTAATCAACATTATCAGGAAAGTAAGCAGTGTAGATCAAATCACACGTAAAAATGCACTCGTTTCGAAGTAATAATATCACAGATCGATCACTTGGTGTAATGCGCGAAACGTCAAATCGATTTTTTTAAAGAGATGTATTAAAAGAAATTTTTTTACTACTTTATTTATTTATTCTTATATTTCCTTATTCCTATGCTTATCCTTACAGAGAAACAGCTGAAGACATTGTAGAACGCATAGACCAAAGATATGGTATGTGGCATCACGTTTCGCTGTATGTAACCTCCTTGCTATAGAGTCGCAAACATCATCGCTGGGCTACAGTTCGAATTTTTTAATGATTTGACGACTTTCAACCACCGTATCTTCCACCCCTTGTAGCTATCGGCAGACAACGGGAGACTTCGGACAACAATTACACACCTACTATTCGTTTGCGTTCTGTAGTTTTCGCTGCAGAGCGAAATATTAACACACACGCACACACACAGAATTTTATATACACCGATAACTTTCCACCCAAATACACTCCACCCTTTTATCATTATCAACCCTCAAGCAACAATGCAACCAATGAAAACATTTTCAAACAGTAATTATTGTTCCCCATTTCGTGTTATATTCTCCAAATTACTAAATCTCTATCAGATCGCTATAAAACCGTGCCTAAAACCTTCCTCAGGTATAAATTAGTAACTGTACAAATATTTAAGTCTCTGCGTCTTGTAGTTCGAACATGATAAGCGTACACCGAACAGACTTCACATTAATATATATATAGATAAATAGCTATTCGATCGCCATAAAACCGTCCCTAAAGCCTTCCCCGGATAGATATTAGTAACTGTACAAATTTTTAGCTCTTTATGTGTTGTGGTTCAGACGTGATAAATGTACACTGAACAGACATTCACATTTATAGATACAGATTATTACTGAATCGATTTGAGTTAGGTGTTAGTATGAATGAGGTATTAATGTGTAGTATAAAGGCTGTAAGAAAATAGTTACCTTAAATCGTAATGTAAATGTTTAAAAGAAGTCCTTAAATGCATTCCGCAAGTTCAGGGGAAACAGTGATTGTCCATAAAAGTTTAGTTAGTTAACGTGGGAATATTTTGGAGTAAGAATTTTTACTAAATTCATTTATCCAGTAATTGTTCTTTATATATCCTGGTCACCCAGTGAAAGGCGATATGGCGCGGATTATAACTGCAAGCTGATTGGCGATGTTAGTTGTCAGTCAATGAGGAGGAGGATAGTCGTGAGAGAGAGAGAGAGAGAGAGAGAGAGAGAGAGAGAGAGAGAGAGACCTTTTCTAGGTAGTGATACGGAGCTCAGCTACGATCATGAGAGATTACGAAAACACGAGCTCTGAAAAGTTTCGGCTATCCCGCGGTAATGCGAAAATTTGAGAATCGCGGTCTCTTGATAAATGTTAGTTGGTGATTATTAAGTATGTAATGTAAAACTGCAGATTTTAATGTGATCTGTGAAGTAATTAACATGACATGTTGTGGAATTCGCATTTGAGAACTGAACATGAAAATTAATTTACGTTGTATTTGACAACCAACCGATTATAGAAAATCCTTGTGGAAGTTTTTCAGTAACAGGTTCATTTCACAAAGGCGTTACTAGTGTTACTGGATGCAAGTGATAAACAGTGTTGTATAAGCACGGGCTTGGCAGTAAGTCTTGAAACCTTGCGGTGGAATTAGGGTTCTCATCCGTCCAAATATATCGGGACCCTATCTGTTATAGACAATTTTTTTTTACGGATTTTGCAAAATACTGTTCCCAACTTGGCTCAATTACTCATTTAACGCCATCTGTTTGTTGGTTTCGGTGCAATGTGCTGACGAAATAAACTGACTGTTACCGGGGACTGTGGAATCTATGTTTGTGAACCTATTGGACCAAACTGTAGCGGTCATCAGTCCCTAGACTGAAACTACTTAAAGTGACATGTGCTAAGGACAACACACACACACACACACACACACACACACACCCCCATGCCCGAGGGAGGACTCGAACCTCCGACGGCGAGCAACCGCGGGCTCCGCAGCGAGGCGTCTTAGTACCCGGCCACTCCACCGCGGCACTGAATTTGAACTTTTTGGAATCATCCGGAATGTCACTTCACATATTAATATTGAAGGTTCAATCATTGGTGATGTTCATTCGCAACTTCATCGTACCAAAGTTGTGCAACTGAACCAGATTGATCAGAATTGGAGAGCAAATTCAATCGAGGCAACAATCATCTGTGGCAGTATCAAAGACGGAGACGTACTGATAGCTCGCATACTGATGCTTTCCATCGGTTTACAAGTCGAAATCAAGCGCTTCCAGTTTCCTTTGCGTCTTGACTTTACTATCAATAAAGCATTAGGCCAATACTGGACTATTGCTGGCTCAAATTTGGAACATTCGTGCTTTTCACAGGGTCTATTGTACTTGGAATTGTTAATACGGTGTCTGTTCTTTTAGGACATGTCCGAAAGGACACCATCGGTTGATATTAATGACCGTAATTTTACGATTTCGAAATATTTAAACATTTCAACCGTTTCAGGGCACTGAAAAAATTCTACAGCAAAGTTGAAATTTTATACTGGACCGGGACTCGAACGCAGACTTCCCGCTCCGAGCTGGCGCTCGCCTTAATTGGACTGTCCAGGCACGCTTCCCTTCCTGCCCAAATTCTCGTCTTGTAGCACACTACGATTGTAGCGCTCCCTCCTCATTTGATTCCATTTGCTCGCAGGTTGTACTGGATTCCCTCAAGGAATCCAGCGTATTAATACGTGCGCATTGAAACTGTCAATGCCAAGGCCACTACGGTCAGGGGTTCGAATCCCCCCTCGGGCATGGATATTTTTGCCGTCCTAGTTCGTAAGTAGTTTGTAAGTTTAGGGACTGATGACCCCGTAGTTAAGTCCCATAGACTATACAAACATTTGAACATTTGTTTTTTGTGAAGGGCTGTGCGGCGGGCCGGCCTCGGTGGCCGAGGGGATTGAGGCGCTCCAGTCACGGTTTGCACGGCCACAAAGGTCGGTGGCTCGAATCCCTCTCGGGCATGGATATTTGTGCCGTCCTTAGTATTAGTTAGTTTAGAGGCTGATGCCCCGTAGTTAAGTCCCATAGACTTTACAAACATTTCTGTGCGGCGGTGGATACACCGGGTCCCGCCGGATCACTGACGTTAAGCACCGTTTGGCGTGGCCAGTGTTTGGATGGGTAACCATGTGGATACGCGACGCATTGTTGACAATTTTCCCTTTGACTTAGTGCAGAGGGAACGGAAGGGGTGGTGGTGTAAAGTCCCTGATTACCAGTCTTTGCACCAATGTCGTGGATTAAATTCCAAATCTCTCCGCAGTGTCTACTGGAGTGAGGGCATGGGACGCTATTGATGGTGATTCGTCCGTCGGAAGAGGACGTTAAGCTCGGCGGCCCCCTTGGTGCTTTTCGGGGGAAGTAGGCTGTGTGCCGGCACCGGGTTTCACCCTCTCCCTTCTCCCATCATCAATAACACGACACTACACTACACACGCATCCATGACAGTCACTTACACTTCAGCACACCGTTCTCACACTTCACGAAGGAAAGGCGCGGAGGAAACGGAAAAACCTTTCCGATTAGGCGGCTGGACCTGCCCTTCGGGGTCTCCCAGCCATTTATACCATACGACTTTACTTTTTAATTTTACAGATACATCTGTCAAACCATCACACGATGTTCCCCGTCCATCCACCAGAAACCATTCCGCTACAGTAATTAGTATTACCCGTGCAAGGTCGGAGCGGGTCGCTAGTATTAAATAAAGTAATTATTTGAGTGTGTCCCAACGAGGTACCAGCTAGATTATGGCAACTCCGTGGAACCAACACCAACAACAACAAACATTATTCGAAAAATTCTTCTGTCGTTCCGTAACTCCGCACACCACCGGTTACGAGACATTATGTAATGCATACTATAGAAGTATGTAGCGTCGCTAATTTTTCCGCGCAGCTTATTCTACCCGAAGAATGTTACGCAGTTTCTGACAGAGCTGGCGTGAACTACTGAAGAAGAAATGTGCCACATGGTGAATGGGTCTCAGGTTTTTCTTAAATAATCATTCTAATATAATAATTAAAATTTCAAAGAACAATGTAAGAAATGAATCACTGAATAAGCTATACTGAAATGTGCCCGCAAAAGTTGCCCCGAAATTTGAATTAATTACAACACAAACAAAAGTTCAAAAGAGTATAAATAGACATTTTGAGCAGGACAGCACGAACCGTTAGGTCGCATTCAATTCATCTTATCCCGGAAACAGAACAAAAAACTGTAGTTAGTGAACCCGCGAACAACAGTGACCTTTAGAAAGGAAGAGTGTAGAACTCCAATGTGAAGATAGGATAACGTGTATTAGAAAGTGGAAGAGAAGACTGAAGGAAGAGGTGACTGTTTCTTATGACGGAAAGTGAGTGGAAAATATTTGTACGAAGCAGTACGCAAATGGGCTAGAGGGCAGCAGAGCTCGCGGTTAGACAGCACAACAGCAGCATCTGATAGCGTTAAGGCTGGACCACGGACGTCACCCGACATCTACACCAGACAACGGCAGATAAGTCTGTTTTATTTGTCACTAGCTGTACCCTGTCACGCCTTGCTGTCGCTTGTGATAGATTAAATAGAAAAGAGATACCACACATTTATAATACGTGTAATGCCATAATACTTTGTGAATAGGAACTGGACTTACAGCTTGAATCGCTGCTCCCCTAATATCTCAGATATCTCCCCCCCCTCCACCCTTGTTCACCCTCTGCTGTATGTGCATCTCCTCTCGCCGCGCAGGAGTAGCCGAGCGGTCTGGAGCGCCACGTTGCGGATCGCGCGGCCTCCCGCGTCGGCTGTTCGAATTCTCCCTCGGGTATGGATGTTTGTGTCGTCTTCAGTATAAGTTACTTCATAAGTAGTTTGTAAGTTTACTGATTGATGTTCCCGCAGTTAAGTCCCATAAGCTTTACAAACATTTGAACATTTTTATCTCCTCTCACCTCTTCAATCCCCCCTCCCCAGCTCTATTTTCTGTCTGATCCTCCTACCTCTTTATCCTGTGCATGCCCCACCTTCTCCCTCTCCATCATCACACTCTTCCCCCCCCCCCCCCGCCCCCCCCCCCGACAATTTCCACCCTCCTCTCCTCTCTCTTCTTACAACTCTAACGCACAGCCCTGTTCAGTGTTATGTTCAAAATTTTGTATCTACGAACATTCTTGAGCGTATGACTCAGCGTTGCGTTTTGTAAGTACATGTCTCTAAGAACGTAATTTTTAATATTAGTTGCATATGAATTTATATACATTTTAAACTGGGTAAATCGTGTTACACATGAAATCTGAAAAAGTTATATATATACTGTTAAAGTATTCTGATGATGCGCCAAAAGCGTGAAACGCGTTAAAAAGAAATAAATATTATAATTTGCAACAGAGACTACTTTTCAATCCAAATATGGATTCACTGTTGCTACACAAGGCCAACGAACTTTGGAGTAACGTATTATTATTATCAATACTATTACTTTATTTATTTAGTACTAGCACATAATGTAAAAAATATCCGGCAAGTTCCACATTCACGAGGATGTACTCATTATGGATCAATATAACGAAGGCATTAATAATCTCAAGATTACGAAGACGAGAGACGGTGGTACCAAGATTGACACCGAGTATCTTAAATTCTTAAGGCGTTCCATACAGTTACTGACTAGCGCCTTGTGAATAAAATACCAGGCCAAGGAATATCGGACCAACTTTTTGATTGGATTGAGCTCTACCTAGCAGACAGACCTCAACACCTATCGAAAGGGAGTGTTATTGGGCCGTTACTGTTCACGACGTAATCTTATACATAAATAATTTGAGGGAGAACGTCGGAAACTCCGATAGGTCGTACATGAATGATGAAGTGCACACGAGAAGTCGTAACGCCAGGAAAGTGTCGAGAAATGCTGAGGGACCTGATTTAGATTTTCGTTTTGGACCTCCAGCATATACGAGTGCAGCATACGAGCAGTATCAGAAAGTAAAGTACAATAAGTTCTTTCTCTCCTGGTTTTGCAGCAGAAATGTTGAAATTTCACGACTATACTCTGCTCAAAAGAATTAGGTGATCAG
Source organism: Locusta migratoria (assembly GCA_026315105.1). NCBI lineage: Eukaryota > Metazoa > Arthropoda > Insecta > Orthoptera > Acrididae > Locusta > Locusta migratoria. The sequence goes on along the minus strand of CM048744.1, from coordinate 211,968,300 downwards.
GTGAGATATCACACACAATATGGTAACGCATTTTATTCCAATATTCGTCAGAATTGTAATTTGTGTGTGATACAATACGATATTTTGCTGTCTCAACTCTTTACTTGCTGTTTACATGGCGTTTACGTAGAACTAGTCTTGTGTAGTTCGCGAACGAACTAGTTCGGAAGAGCGCTCCCACAGGCGAACTACGCGAACTAGTTATCACATCCTTCGCCTCTTAGTTCGTCCGCTCCTTTTGCGAAGACTGACGGGAACAGCGAGAGGATTCGAGAGCGCGCAGAATAGCGTGATTCCCTTCTGCCAGTTACCGTCATTTCGAGCTAAAATGCATCTCAGCTGTAGTTTCATAGTTCACTGTCACAAATATTTTTCTAAGGCATTCAGCAGTGTCTAAATAATATTTACTACGAGTAATCTGTATGAAAAGTAGTTGAATACCATTGTATCACTCATTCGTGTAAATAACTGGTTTATTTGCTTAAGTATTTGATGTCTAATTGCCCATAAATACAGGTAATAGCACACGCTTGGGCAACACTGATCATTATATAAAAAAAGCTGTCGTAACAGAAGAAAGAGCTCTTTTAGTAGCAGTAGAAAAAGCCAAAAAGAGAGGACGAACTAAAAAGAGCGGACGAACTAAAAAGAGCGACCTACTTCGCGGCCGAGCTGCGAACGAAAATATGCGCGATCGATCGCAAACTAAAACATGCGTTACCGGTCGCGAACTATTATGGAAAACGTATCTCGCTTCTTAGTTCGTTGTATTCTTTTCCGAAGACCGACGGGCAATAGCGAGAGGGTGCGCAGCAGAATTAAAAATCACGTGTTTGCCTTCTGCTGATGAGAGCCATTTCTAGGTGAGCGTCTGCCTGCTAGACTACATAGTTAAGTGCTACAAAATTTCTGTTTTGAAGTATTCTGCGCTCTGCAATATCTGACTAATAAATCCCATAATGCCAAGATAAAGACATAACTCTAAACTTAAACGCGAGAAATTATCCACAAACTGTTTCTTTTGGTTTGCGTGATATCGTTAGTGGCTCAAGCAGCAAGCGCATGAAGCAGCTAGGTGGGGGAACTTCTCCCTCCACTTGCATGCGCAGACCACGCCGCTCAGCGTCACTGGGAGCGGACGAATTAAAAGAACGAACTAGTTCGCGGCAGAGCCGCGAACTTTAGTGAGCGCTCCCATTCGCGAACTATTATGTGCAAGTCAGAACGAAGCAGCATGGAGCTACCGTAATAGTGAAAAAGTCATTCTCGTTCCCTTCCAATGTTATGATATGATCTCTGACGGCCAGTACAGTTGCACACATGTGAGGCACCGTCAGTATGAGGTTGTCAATCAGCTCTTGAGGGATATTTGCCCATTCTTCCACGAGTGCAACAGTTTTGGAGGTGCTGGTCTGCCTACGATGCGTCTCTCTCACGTGCATCTCTGACATGCTCAATCGGGTTTAAGTCCGGTGAACAAGCTGGCCGCTTCATTTGTTCAATTCCATCAGCTTCAAGCATACTGTCCACCACTGCAGCACTGTGGAGACGAACATTATCATCCGACATGGTACCACAACAAAATGTCGAAGGATCTCTATACGTCTCAGCATCAAAGCGCCATTCTCAACGACACAGAGGTCCGTACGTCCGTCAATACTGACTCCTGCCCACACCATTCGTCCACCACTACGGTGTGGTGATGCTTCCTGTACATAAGCAGGATTGTTCCGAGTTCCACGTTCTATCCACTGTCCGGCTGAACACAAAATCTTGACTCACCTGTGAACAGATTCCGGCGCAATTCGTTACGACTCCAATCCTAATGTTCCTGCGGGATAACCGGTGACTTAGTTTTAATGGAACACACACCAGAGGGCTTCATGGGTAGAGGTCACATTTCCACAGGCGATTTCGGACTTTGTTGATATTGCACGTCATGTTGCTGCATGGAGAATGCGTTGCAACTGAGTTGCATGCAGCCTCCTGTCTCGATAATAACCGTTCATAGTGGTCATCTCTTGCTGATGTTAGCCGTGGACGAGTTTGGAGCCACGGCGGTTAGCCGAGGGCACTGGGGCGCCGTACTGTGGCGCGCGCGGCCTTTCGCCGTGGAGGGTTCGAGTCCCCCCTCTGGCATGGGTGTTTGTGTTGTCCTTAGGTTCGTTTACCTCCGTTTAAGTAGTCTGTACGCTACGGACTAATAACAACGCACCCGAGTCCGATAGATTTGCAAATATTTAGAACGACTTTGACCTTGCCTTCTTTTAATGGTTTCTGTTGTCTGAAATCGCGTCTAGGTCCTGGAAATTACACTTTGAGACACTCCAATAGCTGCATCCACGTCCCTCTGTGGCTGCCCCTTTTCCAGTCTTCCTATGGCTCTCCATGTCATAGCTTCGGGTAAGGCAAGTTATTGTTGCATTGTACTGTGTGTTCACTACACTATCTGAAACCAACTGCTTGTGTAATTCGTTTGGTCAACACCAACCCCCTCTGTAGCAGCTTTCTGTTATTACCACTAACTCAGTTACGTAATGCTGTTGTCTCCATTCCGTAGAACCAACGGAAAGACGTCTGCCTATGACAGTATTTCAGAACCGAGATATCTCATCTGATTTCCTAATTGTTTTGACCAGTGTAGTTCGAAATTTTCGTGAAAGATGTTATTTTGTTTTCATGTGCAGTTCTAGCGAGAGAAAACTTAACTAAGAAATTAAAAAGGCTTGCAGATTGCTGACGTCAACTTGTGATGAATAGCGAAGTGTGGTTCGATGTTTGTGGGCACCATAAGAAATTTTGATGTACTGCGATAAGGTTCGCAATTGCACACGCCGGTTCTTCAAAGTTGCTGCATAAATAACTTAGAATTCTACGGGTTGTAGATGCTTTCCGCCTCTCGAATCGTGGCGAATCGTTTCCCGAACTTCAAATTATATCGTGTAATTTCAACATTTCATCTGCAATACTAGGGAAGAATAACAATATTGTTCTTTACTTTCGGAGCCTTCTTCGTAAATAGATGGGAAGAGCCATTATTTTTCAGTTACAACATTGGAAATGAATGAATGGAAACAATCGTAAGAGAAATCTGGATTTTTGAGGATAAAACTAGCTGTGGGGAAGACAAATGCCACAGGTTAATTCAAAAAAAATCTTTTTCGACCAAGTAATGTTCCTCGCTTGATGATACCCATTAGGCAGGGTTAACACACGTTCAAAAAAGTGTTTTGTCATGAATTCGTTCAGTAAGCCAGAGAAAGTCGAAGAGACACACATCCAGATCTGCACATACATTGTAAATGAGATTTTTTCTTTTTTTACGGCGTACTCTGTTGTTACAATTCGGAACAATCACGTTTCACGAAGCGTCAAGCAGCAAATCATCTCCTCCCATCATATTCCGCGAAATGTTAGATAAATCTGAGCTCTTCAGAAGATTTAGGAACAAACTTTCTTCTAACGCACCATTTACAAAGGGACAGGAAATGGGAGATCAACGGTGTACTAAGTATTCTATGTCCATCATGCGGTTGCTTACAGATTATGTGTAATGTTTACAAGGCGTGTATTATGTATTTACCAAATCGTGAAATGAGACATCCTGGCGCCGCTCCTAAAGCCACTAGTTAATGCAGTGTGACCATCACTGTCTGATTAGGAATAAGACCACAATACATAGTCAACTGCTGTGTGGCCTGTATCCTACCACCTACAAAATAAATTAGTCGTTTCCATTGTAAATTCAGGACGTAAGGAGCGACTATCGAAAACCTAAGGCTAACATATCTATCGAAAAAACACGAAGATAAAATGAGAGAGATTAAAACCCACACGGAGACATACCTGCGTCGTTTTTTCGCGAACAATACGCGACTGAAACAGGAAATTTATTTATTTTATGTGCTAAGTTTATTAGCATATTTTGTGCACGAGTTGGCGACAGATATATTTTAATTAGGAACGGCTAGGCTGATTGCCGACAGTAAGAACCGTTGTAGACTCCCATGGCAGAAACGCACCATATGGCGTTGGAAGAGGAAGTGGGGTAACGAAAGCTCCAGAACGCTGCCTACGTGGTATTGTCCGTCGTGGCCGCCGCGTTTCTACGCCGTGGAAGTAGGAAGAATATGGCGCGAATTTAACATCTTTATTTATTATTGCTTTTTATTTAACAGTGCTTTTGTGGCATACTGACCTTAGTAGCAGAATAGAGGTCAACAGAATAGGTGCTGATCATTTCATATTCCTTAATAAAGTTTAATAGATAAACAAATGAATTACAGCGCCTTTAACGAACATTTACGAATACTTCCGAAGATGTACGAAGTTCAGAAGAGGTCTGGACCTGTATCACTGGAACCATGCTCTCAGTATCAGCCGTAAAATTACAATTGTTAATTTCGAAGTCACTAAACGGTCTTTTATCATGGTGTGGTTAGTAATAAAGCCCCACAATTGGCATTCCGGATTTTATTTAGGCGAAATACCTACCCGTAACGAGTTAATATTTCAGCTCTTTTAATAGCACTTCCATCAATATTCCAGTGTGCTGAGTAACTACGAAGGAAATACGTCATGCCGCGGTGGAGTAGCCGAGCGGTCTAAGGCGCCTCGCTGCGGAGCGCGCGGTTGCTCGCCGTCGGGGGTTCGAGTCCTTCCTAGGGCGTGTGTGTGTGTGTGTGTGTGTGTGTGTGTGTGTGTGTGTGTGTGTGTGTGTTCTTAGGTTAGTTTACCTTAGTTTAAGTAGTTTGTAAGCTACGGACTGATGACCATGCAGTTTGGTCCGATAGATTTACAAACATTTGAACATTTGATTTTGAATACGTCATTGAGAGCACTTCCTACAAAACAGGTAGGAGAAACGCCCACAAGTCGTCTCAGAAGTCAGGCTCATAGGTGGGTTAACTTAATTTGCAGATCCCGGATTGACACTGTCGCCGGTAAATCCGCACGGACTTCTACGGACTCCTAAATGTTCAAATGTTTGTTAAGCTTATGGGACTTAACTACGTGATCATCAGTCCCTAAACTTACAAACTACTTATGAACTACCTTATACTAAAGACGGCACAAATATCCATGCCCGAGGGGGGATTAGAACCCCCGACCGTAGTGGCCGAGCAGACCGTGACTGAAGCGCCTCAATCTCCTCGGCCACCGCGGCCGGCGGGACTCCTAATATACGCCACACTTTCAAGATAGGTTTGGTCACTAGGAGGCGGTTCTTGCACCCTCCGCCACACGACGTGAGGTGGCAGAGTATGGATGTAGATGAAGAAAGAACAGATGTTCAGGAGTTGAATTAAAATTCAGTGAGACAGACTATAATTATAAGATTGGCTGATGACTGTTGTCCTCAGTATTGCAGATTTCGATTCTTCGTGAAAAAATATGCAACTTTTGTATGAAATTTTTGTTTCCGTTTCATGATAGATGGCTCTGTAATCGACAAAAATGAAAAGAATTTGAAAAAACGGTAATAAATCGAACAAAGAGACATCTGACTCTTTCTTTACGTTGAACACTAACACATTCAGCAAACAGATGGATGATACGGCGTTAAGTCGGTGCAGAAGGAACATTCTTCTCAGGGAACAGTTTTGCGTTACTTTGACGTGTGTCTTCAACATTTGTATAAGCCTCAACGTACAAGCAAATTATATCTACTCTCTCTGCAACCGTTAACATCGTGGAAAAATGGCGTAGTGATGTACATGTTACTGTAGAACAATAAACAGTCTAACCATAGACAGAGCATCATCATAGTCTGTTCTTTATTCTTTTGTGTGAAATGTCACATATAGCATTAATCAAAAATATCAAAAACTTTACTTCGATTTTCCTAATGTTTGTACACTTGTTTGAAATAATACCGTTTTCCAAAAACTTTCTACTCTTTATTTTTGCCGATTACAGCGCCATCTATCATGAAACGAAATAAATGTTTCTTACAAAATTTACATATTATTTCAAGGAGAATCGATATCTGCAATAAAAATAGGGTTTCTTATTTGCTTTACGTTAATGGATGTCTCCCTTCGAAATGATCAACTTTTATTATAATATTTTAATCCGATTTGTATTATTCAAAATATTCAGAAAAAATATTTTAAGTGCCTCACTCCGTATATTGGATCGTAGGGGGGAAAGATTGCATCCCTGTACTTCGTTCTTGGTTTTGAATCCTCGTTTCTTGTGTATACTGGACATCACCCGTCCTTTTCTGTGGCTTATTACGATTTTCCTCCGAATTGTGAACATCTTGCACCATTCTACATTTTCGATTTCTTTTTTGGATCGAAAAGTCCTATGAACGTATCGACTTATGTTCAGACTTGCTTCCCTTATCAAGCTCAGTTTTAATGCTGCCTCTTTTGTCTTTTCCTTTCATAAAGCTAAATTGATCGTCTTCTAGAAGATCCTCCCTTTTCCATTATTGTGTATATTATTCTCCTCAGTAGTTCCGAAGCATGTGGTGTGAAGCTGGTTGTGCGGTAGCTTTCACACTCATCTACCTTTTCTGTCTTCGGAATTGAGTGAACAATATTTTTTCCAAAGTCCGGCGGTTCGTCTCTACGCTCTTACATTGTACACCCCAGTTGGAGTAGTTATTTGGTTGCAACTCCAAAAAATGTTCAAATGTTTGTTAAGCTTAAGGGACTTAACTGTGAGGTCATCAGTCCCTAAACTTACAAACTGCTTATGAACTACCTTATACTAAAGACGACACAATCATCCATGCCCGAGGGGGGATTCGAACCCCCGACCGTAGCGGCCGTGCAGACTGTGACTGGCGCATCACCTCAGTGATGTTAGAAAATCCGATGATATATATAGCCTTCTGCTTCAATTAATTTCAAGCCTTCCAGAGCTCTTTTTTAAATTCCAACTAATACTGAATCCCATATGTTTTCCATATCAACCCCAATTTCTTCGTCGATCACATTGTCAGCAAATCTACCCCCCTCGTCAAGTCTTTAGATGTGCTCTCTTCCCACCGAACCTCTCTCTCTTCATTTAACAGTGGAATTCCCACTGTATTCTTAATGTTACCGAAGGTTGTTTATAACTTTTGTCAATGCTGCATCGGTCCTTCCAACTATAATTTCCTTTTCTATTTCTTCACATTTTTGCTGCAGCCATTTCGGCTTGGCTTTACTGCAGTTCCTATTTACTTGACTCAAAATGTTCAAATGTTTGTAAATCTATGGTACTTCTTTGGTTTGGGCTTAGAAATTAAGTTAAACTGACCTAGGGACAACACACACACACACACACACACACACACACACACACACACACACACACACACACAATATATATATATATATATATATATATATATATATATATATATATATATATATATATATATATTCACCCGAGTGAGGATTCAAAACTCCGACGGCGAGCAATGGCGCGCTCCACAGCAAAGCGCCTCAGACCGCTCGGCCACTCCACCGCACCTTAGTTGACTCCTAAGTTACTTGTCTATATGTGAACGTCTGTTCGGTGTACGTTTATCACTTCCAAACCACAAGACGTAGAGACTTAAAAATTTGTGCAGTTACGAATTTATACCCGAGGGAGTTTTATATACGGTTTTATAGCGATCGCAAAGATATATAGTGATTTGACTTATATAACGCGAAATAAGGAACAATAATTACTCTTTTAAAATTATATTTATTTTTTTATTTTCCAACTGTAACATAGTTTTGAAAATAGTTTTATTGGTTACTTTATTCTATGAAATTTGATGCAACGCAACATAATCCTCAGGGTGTTTAATCCATATATGTAAACTAATATTACGTTCCAACATATATACGTACAGCCGCGACACTCACTGTTATGAAAGTTATGCAAGGCACTTGGAGCGAAAGTAGTGCCCGTAGCGAAGTTTTTGCATCCCAAGACTGAGTAAATTGACTAGAGATATAAATGATCACGAAATAAATGTAAGAAGTGGCGAATATCACTGATTCTATGAAGTACGCTACAACATATTCATGACGTTTTACCTATTCGCTACATGTTTCGCGCGTCCTTGGACATTTCTCTGAGCATACGTGTTGACGCAATGCAACACAAGCGGTAAGGTATTTTGTATGTGTATTGTAAATCATTAAGCAATTGACATACTTTTATTTTTTTCATTGGAATGTCGATTAAAATGTTTTCTGCTAAAGAAGGTATTGTATTTAATTTCTTTCTTCAAAACCACTCTCATTGCACTCTACTGAAAGATCTTAATCTAGCATACTCTACCAACACGCGAGCGGGTTTAAACTAGTATTTCTATATTCCCGAATATGCCCTAACATTTTTAAACTTAGTTCTTTCGTCGATCAGGTGAAGTGTTTCTTCTGTTACCCACGGCTTCTTCGCAGGTACCTTCCTCTTCGCAGGTACCTTCCGTGTACCTTTGTTTCTCTTTCCAACAATGATTGCTTTTTTCAGAGATGTCGTCTCCTTTCAACTGAACTGCCTACTCTCATATTCCTTATCGCACTAAGTCTTTAGCCACGTTCAAACACCTCAAATCATTTCATACCGCACTGGTTCTTTCGAACGATTCTCATAAACTTCAGTCTACTCTTCATAATTATTAAATAGTGATCTGAGCCTGTCTGCTGTTGGCCGTGCTTTACCATCCAGTAACTGATTTAGAAATCTCTGTTCGAACATGTAATCCAGCTAGAAACGCCCCTTGTGTCCAGATATTTTCTAAGTGTTTCTTCTCCTGTTATGATGTGTGAACGGAGTGTTCTGTATTATCATCTGCCGCGGCGGAGCGGCCGAGCACATTGAGGCGCTATGCTACGATGAGCGAGGCCGTTCCCCATCGGGGGTTCGAATCCCCCCTCGGGCATGGATGTTTGTGCCGTCTTTAGTATAAGCCAATTCATAAGTAGTTTTTAAGTTTAGGGACTGATGACCCCGCAGTTAAAACCCATAAACCTTACAAACATTTGAAGATTTTTATTACCATCTGAAATTCATTACACAGCTAAATTAATCTTTCATCTCTCTCATTTCTACTGTCTATTCCCAATTCCCCCACGCCCTTCGTTGCGTTCCATCGTCTACAACCGATTTCAAGTCCCACATAATAATTAAATTTGTATCTGAATTACCTTTACCATATCCTCATAACTCCACCTGTTAATGTTCTACTTGTGATGTTCGCAGGAGTACTTGAACTATCGTTATCGGCGTTAGCTTGCTGTAGAATCTGATGAGAACAATCAACTGAACTATACACAGTACCTCAATCACTGCCGCACTTTCTTCTTCAGAACGAATCCTATTCCCGTTATACTATTTTCTGCTGTATTTAATATCCTGTATTCATCTCACAAGAAACCGTAATGTTCTTTCCATTCTACTTCAGTGACCCCCAGTCTTTAATACTGTAACATTATTCTTTAGTTTGGATGTGAAGTGCCGTTCTATATTTATCTGAACGAATCACAGTTATTTGTAGAGCTTCAGTATTCACAGAAACGGTGACCTGTGACCTCCTCTTGTCTGGCAGTTTTCCATGCCAATGTTTAGCCCGACTGCCAGTTGGCACGTCTTGTATCACCCAGCGGATGTTGTAAAGGTACTATGCGAGACTTCACACTGAGTTCTGACAGGGCGAGTAGAGCATGGCTAGGATTTTAATATACAACATCTGACAATAAAGTTCGGTGAATAGTCCTTTAAGTTGACGTAGATGAATTATCAAATACAGTCACCTTACTGTCCTTCGATATAGTCACCTCCCGTAACTATGGGCCGCTGAGCTCTCCTATACATGTCCTTGAAAATTTGCACTAAGTCTTCCTTTCGGATGGTGTTCAAGAACCTCGTCACGTTTCGTTGGATGTCAGGAATATCGTCAAATCTTTTTCTTGTCAAAGCGAGTTTCAGTCGAGAGAATCGGAAGACGTCTGGAGTTGAGTGTTGAAGTTGCATCATCCCCTTTTCTTGCCAGAACTGGTTTAACGACGTTGGCTATTTGTCTGTGGGCGAGCGTTGAAGTGTAACTTGAATAACCACCATACTCGCTGGCTCTCAATCCTCCAGGCGTCTTCATATTCTCTCGACTCAATCTCGCTTTGAAAGAAAAGAGATTTGACGATATTCTTGACACCCAACTAAATATGACGAGGCTTATGAACATCACCCCAAACGCGCGTCGGATGTTCGAATCCTGCCTCGGGAATGGATGTGTGTATTGTCCTTAGGTTAGTATAACGTAGTTTAGTTTGTAAGACTAGGGACTGATGACCAAGGTAGTTTGGTCCCATAGAATTACGAACATTTCAACCACTTCGTGAAAAGTATCCAGGACATATCGCAGACCTCAGGCGTCATAGTTATGGGCGGTGACTATTTCGAAGGACAGTAAGTTAACTGCAGTTCATCACTATTCATAATGTTATAGCACTATTCACCGAAGTTTGTCAGAGGTTGTATACAAAGAGGAAGAAGCAACTCTCAACCGTTTCCGTTCAAGTACAGTTTTAAAGGTTAGGGCATGTCTATGAGTTTGGTCTCACCGGAAACTAGAATGTGTGCATAAAAGTTTTGACTGGCGTAGGGAGAAAGGGAACAGTATTCATAAAGCCGAAGAATGCATTTGTCGTATGTTAGCCTCCAAGGTAGTTATATACCAAGGCTTCAAGTGTATATGCTTTTACGGGTAGCTGTAGGGCTGTGTCTGGTTCTTTGGCAGTAAGACAACTTTAAATTGGTTGTGAGGCTGAATCAGTTTACAATGATGTTTCAAAATATGCGATGAAAAACTGCACTTGTGTACGGGGAACAGCTTCCTCTCGAACAACAACACGTGGAAATCGCAGAAAAATATTTTGCAAAATTTTAGAAATGTTGGCGGAGAAACAACTCTCAATAGAAGAGGAAGTATTGATGAAGAGGAGTCTTTGAAGAAACTGAAGATGCCGCTTCATCTACATCAGACGATTACGAAGCCAAAGATAAGCAGTCGAAAATGAACAGGTATTACGTTTCAGTGTATTACAGGATTAGGGTCGTCAACGTAGCGACAGAGCAACCAGGATGTAGCTTGCCCACTCTTCATGGACGAGAAGCTTCACGTATCAAAAGCATGAAATGTTTGAAAAGAAAATGACAATATATATAACGAGATGGAACGACGTATGTTCAACTTAAAACAATCGAGTGAAGTACCTATAACAGATCTGCAAAAAATATTTTATGATAGTTGTGTGAAATTTGCTAATTGACTTATCTACTTTTCAGCGCTGATTTCAAAAATATAATCCATTTTTTCTATCACGTCAGTTTTTCTCACAAAAAAAGAGAAAACGTTCGGGTATAATAACAAAATGAAAGCAATTTTCACATTTTTTCCAACACTATAAAATTTTATTTTTATTTATATATCCTGTTCTAAACTATATCTCCAGTACTGTTCCATTTCTCTTTAAGCTCATAAGTCCTTACGAAAACACTTTTCGCTTTCTCTCGAAGCTTCTTTTATTGCCTTTCCGGCTGTGGTCTCTTTGAGGATCATCTCTTTTTTTATTCAGCTGTAGTCCACAACATTGTTGACGTTCCATCTTCCTTGATATCTTCTTTCCATTTTTTGATATCTTGGTGGAATCTTTTGCCCTGCTCTTCACTTACATCACCAAGTTTTGCAAGGATGTAGTCAAGATACGAGTGGAGAAAATGAACTCTAATGCTCATTTTACAGCCCAACTTCTTAAAGTTATTGAGCATGTCCGGGACGTTTGTCTTGTAGTATGGATTTTTTTTTTTTTTTTTCCTAGGAAACCTGTAACAACTAATTTAAAAGATGTCCATGCTGCCTTTTCTTTTGTTTCCATTTTGTCCTCAAAGTTGGGATCTGTCATAAGTTTAATCAAATAGCTTCATGTCTGGTCCAACAAAGATTCCTTCCTTTAGCTTTGCCTCGGATAAACCGGGAAACTGTAGACAAACATTCCCCTTCCTTTGGAAATGCCTTAACAAATTGTTCATCAGCCCCAACTTAATGTGAAGTGGTGGAAGTAACACCTTTTTGGGATCCAGACGGCTTTTCCTCTCAACATTTTTGACCCTACCTCTAAGGTTTTTTCTCAAGGGCCAAGCTTTTTTTATGTAGTGTTGCTGTCTCTACTGTCCCATTCAGAGAGAAAGCAAGGGAACTTTGTATAGCCACTTTGTTGACCAAGGAGCATTGAAATCACTTTTAAATCACCACATACTGTCCATTTCTGGCCTGGATAGCAGAGTTTGCTTAAAACCAGTTCAAGGTATTCGTAACAAATAAGTGAACTGGAAACATACTTATTGCCATTGTGTAGAAGTACTACTTTAAAGCTTCTATTTGAAGAATCAATAAAAAGTCTGCAAACATCAGGAGCATATTCTATTTTCAAACGTGACGTAAGTTCAGCAACATCACTGCAAAACACCAGGTCACCTTCTTGAGAGAAGAAACATTCAAACACTATATTCGACGTATATCTAGTATAAAAACGGCTGAATAACAGTTAATGGAGATCCTAAAAACTAAAATTCAGACTCACTAGAGTGCTGAAATATGTATAAAAATATCGTAAGAAGCTAAAACTAGACACGCAGTTTGTGAAATACCTGTACGTGATGTACGTGATTTTTTTTCACGATTTTTCCCGAAATCAGCGTTGAAAACACTATAAAAAATCTGAAACATTTTTTATGTCGTAGACTTGTGTAATCGTTTCATAGAATCTCGAGAATGTAATCAGCAGATGATGGCTAGAAACTTTCAGAGTGGTGCTGCTAGTCTGATTTAAATTTTCAACCTTCTGACTCGTGGGGCATGCTCTCCAGATGAAGATAGCAGGTGTGTGAGAAAAATTACCACATTTCTATCAGTTAGTGAAAGTGATTAGCTGCAGTAATACCTTGATGCAGCAGCAAATTTTATAATACAGACTCGAGTCTTCAAACTAAAATACATGGATTTATTAAATTAACATTAATTTAACTTATAACAGATAAAAGTACCTGATTCGTATATATCAATTTCAAAACAATTTTTTTACAGACCATCCAAGCTAATTTGTATGTTTTTTGTTCTTGGTACTCAGTTCCTCTTGGAGATATCAAGGGTTAAACGTGTCTGGTTTGTCTCAGACCAGAGTCCATTTGTATGGTCATTAGAAAATATCTTACTGCAGCCCTGATACAGTATTTTAACAAGTTTGATCAACGAAGCGAAGGTGGCTCCCTGACAAATTATGTGACTGTATTAGATCCTTTTGAAAGAGATATTAATTGGGCTGTAATTAATCCTCAGCTAATGACACCAATTTATGTGCACCTTTCTAAGTCTATTGGAATTTTATAAACAAATAAGTTTTCCTTACCTTTTCAATCGCGTCACTCCTACGTAACTGTTAAAATTCATACGAAGGTAGATAAGAGGATATACTCAAATTGAAATTTGTTTATCCCGTTATCATTTCCATTGTCGAGATATGATTTATTTAAATAAAGTTACATTTAGCAGTTGCTAAGACATGTTGGACGTCCAGATAATCGTGGAATTGAACGTCGGTAATATTTTGTCAGTTAATTGTAATGTGTTCTTTATATGTTAATAGTAATAAAATAACATATGATGGTCGCAAAACAGAGGATAATAAAATGCGGAATGGAAATAGGAAGAAAAGCGTTTTTGAAGAAGAGAAATTTGCTAAATTTGAATATTAATTTCAGTGTAAGGAAGTATTTTCTGTAGGCATTTTTGTGGCGTGTTGCTTTCTACGGAAGTGAAACATAACAATAAATAGTTTAGACAGGAAGAGGATAGAGGCTTTTGAAATGTGGTGTTACAGAAGAATTCTAAAGATTAGGTGGGTGGATCGCGTAACTAATTAGGAGGTACTAAATAGCATTGGGGAGAAAAGGAGTTACTGGCATACCTTGACTAAAAGAAGGGACACATTCTTATACATCAAGGAATCGTAAATGTAGCATTGGAGGGAAGTGTGTGGGAGAAAATCCCAGAGGGAGACCGATAGTTGATTACAGTAGGGAGATTCAAATGGATGTGGGTTGCCATTCTTATGAGGATCATCTCCTCAGGCTTGCTCAGGATAGAGGAGGGTGGAGAGCTGCATCAAACCAGTCTCCGGACTGAAGACCGCAACAACAGTAGTGAGTTATTAAGTACAATAAAATAATAGTAAAGACAGCGTTTATTTTATTTTACATTAAGAAACATTTAGGACTACAATTCAGAATGCCTAACGACTACGAGAGCTAACTATGGTACAATGAAAGTTAGAAATCAGAATGGAAAATGCTCCTTAGACAGCATAACAAAAGAATATGTCTTGACAAGAGTCAAAGATATAAAAGGGAACCGTGGTCAGACGTAATGGCTACTTGTAGTCTACTGTTCTTACGTAACACCAAGGCGACTGCGAAACTATCAACAATTGTACCATGAAAGGAACCATGGAAGGAAAAAAGATTGTGGTTTAACGTCCCATCGACAGTCTGTGTTTACATTTTGAACTTGCTGTTTAAATAACCACAAAATTTTACCTACAACTGTTCAGAGCCGACGGTGAGAGAAATGTATTTTGAAATTAATTACACTGCCCACAGTGAACCGTAATTACGTAATGAAATGGCGAGGTCAACTTCTTGATAAAGACAGTTTGTGGAAGTTAACCTAAAACGTGCCGGCAGACCACCGGAAGTCGAGCCGAGTCAATGGCCCGTAAGTAACGAGTCAGCGAGCCACAGATGGCCTCTTTGATACTTGCCGAACTGCCGTGACGTCACAGCCTGCCTGTTAACACATGCCGAAGCTGCTTCTGCTTACGGTCAGCACCACAATAACGGCGCTATAGCAACGCACATGCGCTGCCCAATCAGAGATTTTACCGTACTCCACATCAAACCACACTGATTCCCACAAGCTGTTTGTGTATTTTGACAAAATGTTAATTGTCGCTTACTGCCTTTTTTTCTCTTAAGAGGGGACGTACACGAAAAACAAGTACAAATATAACCTGTCACAAAATCCACAGTTTTTTAGTTACATAAATGAAATTATGTATAATGGTTGATGGTATTTCAAAGCATCTACTGAAGTTGTATTCTAATTTCAATTGAAATTTTTAAATTTTTTGGAAGTTTTTAAGTTTATGAACTCATGATTCAAAAAGGTACCATTTCCTAAGAAAGTTTCTACGAAATTTCCTTGAATTTTTTGCAGTGTAATCTCAACCATCATATAGAGAAACCCACAGAATCATTTCAATTTTATTGGTATTTAACGAACTTTTAGGTTTATTTTTAATTGAAAAACTACACATAAGAATTCTACTTTCGTTATTCTCTATCTTGACATACATGAATGATATTAAATATTCACTCTGTCTACAAAGATAATGGAATGCAGTCTTAGAAAATCAGGAGATGCTGAAGGAATTAGATTACGTAACGAAACAATGAAAAATAACATTATATTGGTAAAGATTAAGTAGTTCCTTTTTTATTTATTTATTTTCCAAAGTCAGGCGAAACTTTCGTGACCCAAAAGTTAAGGCCTACTTTGGCAGTCCCTTACTGAACGACTAATCCGTTGTACACCTTGATATTTCGTCTTTGTGTACAGGTTCTGTCTGGTAAGCCGGTGTAACAATGGTAAAAATGTGTCTTCTATAGTTTTTGAGATAATGATCCAGAAAGTCGCCTCAAAAAAATCAGAATACAAATTTGACCAAGTTTGGAGGCCAATATATTCATGTAGATCACTTCTGGTTTTAATTTAAAATGTACTATTAGGAAGTGCAGCTTTCGCTTTACCAGAATATTGAGCACAACGTGAATGTGCAGGTATCACGCGGCCGCTTCCTGCGTCCGCCACCGGGCGAAACAGTTTGTTGCTCTTTCGGTGCGCCCGGCGCCAGCCGCTGACAAAATGGCAGGTCCCACCCAGGTAAAACCTTTCTCTGGCCTTTTCTCAGCAGTTTGCAGCTTTAAAATATCATTGACACATTCAGTAATTAAAAACAGAGACGAATGAGCATGACAATTGGACAGTAGAGTGAAATATGCAGTGATTTTTATTACATGTTTTATTTAGTCATGTCAAATTCAAGTTTTTACATTCAAGACATCTTCCGTACGAAGAAAATTAAGGAAAATTTGTTTTAAATTGACCTCTTTTACCGTTTATATAGTTTATAAAATCTCGTATGTTAAAGTTTCGATAAGTACTACTACAGCTCAAAGACACATTTTTAAACAACATGTCTCTCATCCGTTCTTTATTATCTATCGTACGGATTGATAACCTTCAGTTCTTTTTATCTTGTAGTCCCTAACTATGAGAGTTTCGTTCTATTGCATCAAAATGCAGCTTAACTGGTAGAAGTGCTAGACTAACGCTCATCATAAGTATTTGAAACTATTACTGGTCCAGTTCCATCAACAGCTACAGCTATAATGCAAAAATTATGCTTTTGTGTTCACATTAATTTCCCGTCATTTTGACAACTATCTCACATGTCCTAAAATTATTATTAGGCGAACATAACGTTTTTAAACATTTTAGTTACATATTTATTATTTGAATGCTATTGCTATATCAAAACAAGGTCCTCACTTTTTTCTTTTCTTTGATGTCTCACGCAATATATGACATCAACTGCGAAAGGGCAGAACTGAAAATGTGTACCCAGCCGGGATTCGAACTCGGGTCTCCCGCTTTCTAGGCAGTTGCGCTGACCGCTACACCACTGGGGACGCAATGATCACCGCACCTGCAAGGACTACCTAAGCACGCCTCCCGCCAGACACAAATTTCCAGCCTTACCCTGCCCACAATACTCAAACTCGTAGTCACTTTGTACTAATTCCCGTGGGTGGGGTAAGGCTGGAAATTTGTGTCTGACGGGAGGCGTGCTTAGGTAGTCCTTGCAGGTGCGGTGATCATTGCGTCCCCAGTGGTGTAGCGGTCAGCGCAACTGCCTAGAAAGCAGGAGACCCGGGTTCGAATTCCGGCTGGGTTCACATTTTCAGCTTTGCCCCTTCGCAGTTGATGTCATACATTCTGTGAGTAAGAAAGAATAACAGCTGCAGGATCAGAAGTGACGTCTTATCTTTCGGAATAGAGACCATATATTAGGGTGTTACATAAAGGTTCGGCCAAACTTTCAGGAAACATTCCTCACACACAAAGAAAGAAAATATGTTATGTGGACATGTGACCGGAAACGCTTAATTTTCATGTTAGAGCTCATTTTAGTATGGATGAGGCTTCATTCCAACGTGATCAAATTGTAAATTTTCACAATCAACATGTGTGGGCTGACGAGAATCCGCACGCAATTGTGGAATCACGTCATCAACACAGATTTTCTGTGAACGTTTGGGCAGGAATTGTTGGTGATGTCTTGATTGGGTCTCATGTTCTTCCACCTACGATCACTGGAGCACGTTATCATGATTTCATACGGGATACTCTACCTGTGCTGCTAGAACATGTGTGCCGCGGTGGAGTAGCCGAGCGGTCTAAAGCGTCTCGCTGCGGAGGGCGCGGTTGCTCGCCGTGGAGGTTCGAGTCCTCCCTGGGACTTGGGTGTGTGTGTTTGTCCGTAGGTTAGTTTACCTTAGTTTAAGTAGTTTGTAAACTACGGACTGATGACCACGCAGTTTGGTCCGATAGAATTACAACCATTTGAATCTAGAACCTTTACAAGTACTACACAACATGTGGCTCATGCACGATAGGGCTCCTGCACATTTCAGTCGACGTGTTCGTACGTTTCTCAACAACAGATTCTGTGAACGATGGGTTGGTAGAGGCGGACCAATTCCATGGCCTCCACCCTCTCCTGACCTCAACCTTCTTAACTTTCATTTATGGGGGCATTTGAAAGCTCTTGTCTACGCAAACCCGGTACCAAATATAGAGACTCTTCGTGCTCGTATTGTGGACGGCTGTGATACAATACGCCATTCTCCAGGGCTGCATCAGGGCATCAGGAATTCCATGCGACGGAGGATGGATACATGTATCCTCGCTAACGGAGGACATTTTGAACATTTCCTGTAACAAAGTGTTTGAAGTCACGCTGGTACGTTCTGTTGCTGTGTGTTTCCATTCCATGATTAATGTGATTTGAAGAGAAGTAATAAAATGAGCTCTAACATGGAAATTAAGTGTTTCCGGACAAATGTCCACATAACATACTTTCTTTGTGTGTGAGGAATGTTTCCTGAAAGTTTCAAAAAAATGTTCAAATGTTTGTAGAGTCTATGGGACTTAACTAAACTTACAAACTACTTATGAACTACTTACAACTAAGGACGGCACAAATATCCATGCCCGAGGTGGGATTCGAACCCCCGACCGTAGTGGCCGTGCAGACCGTGACTGGAGCGCCTCAGTCCCCTCGGCCACCGCGGCCGGCCTTGAAAGTTTGGCGGTACCTTTTTGTAACTCCCTGTATATATATTCTTTGATATGAGTGTATGGTGGAAACAATGTTCAGAAAAAGTAGTAGCAGATAGGAGTTAAACAGTGGCGGCTGGTGCTTCAGATGACTGGGGGTTCACTTCTTGAAGTGCCGGATCTTGATAGTGCCGTCCCCCTCCCCCCCCCTTCCCCACTCGCCGCGATGATGTTTCGGTGCCCCTCCCTCCACTCAGCGTCTAAAGGGACAAGTTGGCGCAGGCGCACCTCTGCGACTGGCGCAGTTCACTGACATTGACCCAGAAACGTAAGATAGACTCGCCTCAGCAAAAGAAGACTCTGCCTAATTTGCCGAAATTTCTTGTTGTGTCGCGCACCGACGGAAAAGACTTCAATTCTGTCAATCCTTTCGTTATACAGAAAGGTGTTGATGCAATTGCTGGCCCTGTTAAAACCTGTTCGCGTCAGCGCAATGGCTCATTGTTGCTGGAAGTGGACAGTGCTTTCCAAGCCCAGAAACTTATCCGGACTACGTTATTGCACACGTTTCCAGTCAAAGTAGAAGCGCACCGCACACTCATCTCGTCACGTGGGGTAGTTTTTACGAGATCCCTTGACGGGTTGTCTGATGACGACATCCGGTCCTATATGTCCGATCAGGGTGTGACAGCCGTCCACAGGGTGATGAAAAAGGTGGATAACCAGCTGACACCGACTCGTACTGTGTTTTTGACATTCGACAGAGTTGACCTCCCGTCGAAGGTCAAAGCAGGGTACGAAGTTATCTCAGTCCGCCCTTATATTCCAAACCCAACGCGCTGCTACCAATGCCACAGGTACAACCATACCCGTGAACATTGCCCACATGCAGCAAAATGTGTCACTTGTGGTAGGGACGCCCATGAGGGGGATTGCCCACCTCCGTCCCCTCACTGCCTTAACTGCAACGGCGACCATGCGGCTTCCTCTCGCGACTGCCCTGTATATAAGGATGAAAAAATCATTCAGCAAATTCGGGTCACGGAGAAGGTATCAACATCTGCCGCTCGAAAGTTGTTGGCGAGTCGAAAGCCCACTGTCCTCCCAGCGGGTACATACAGTAAGGTCCTCACCTCAACTCGACCTACTAAGGATTCCAGTACCCAGACTTGTGATTTCACTTTCGCTGACACAGTTGTGCGATCCGCCAGCCCGAAGATTGCCCGTTCCACGTCCCCGCTTCCTCCTGCTGCTTCTAAGGTACAGTCTTCGTCAACATCTAGTAAACCGCGGGCACCTAAACAAGATGCCCGGACCTTGAAAAAGGAACCCGTCCGTGAGGATTTTCTGCGTTCTCAGGCTTCCCAACCGTCAACTGCCTCTTCCCGCCGTCACTCTTCCAGAAGAGCTGACAAGAAAAAGAGTTCCTCTCCTTCCCCGCCGAGGCGTGACCCATCTGTCGCGCCGTCCAACAGTTGCCGGCCTCGGCCGTCTTCTGTTTCACCGGGACGCTCCGTTTGCCGGGCGCCCGGCCCTTTACCGGCGGTGGAAACTGCCCCTCCTGATCAACTCAGGGAGGTGGCAGGCGCGTCGGTCGAACCTATGGACCACGACCCTTTGCCCCTGGACAGCGATAGCAGTGCTCCCTCGAAATCCGGTCCTCAGCGGCCGTCGAGGTGACCCCGCTCGCTACTTGGTTTTTATCCTTATTTCTTCTCTCATTTTTATCATGGCGCTCCTTCAATGGAACATTCGCGGCATTCGTTCTAATCGGGAGGAGTTAAAACTACTCCTTCGATTGCACTGCCCGCTTCTAGTCTGCCTCCAGGAAACTAAGTTGCGTCCACGTGATCGTGCAGACTTTCCACACTACACCTCTGTGCGGTTCGACCTGCCACCCGTGGAAGGTGTCCCAGCCCATGGAGGGGTTCTGATGCTCCTTCGAGACGATGTCTATTTCCAT
This sequence comes from Locusta migratoria, assembly GCA_026315105.1. Taxonomy (NCBI): domain Eukaryota; kingdom Metazoa; phylum Arthropoda; class Insecta; order Orthoptera; family Acrididae; genus Locusta; species Locusta migratoria. The sequence goes on along the minus strand of CM048744.1, from coordinate 211,947,886 downwards.
CCCATTTCCTTGCATACTCACCTACAGGCAGTTGCCGTCCGCATCACTTTATCCACATTTACCTTCTCCCTCTGTAATATATATTCGCCATCGTCATCTGCCCTTACTAGGGCAGATGTGCTAAACCTTGTTGACCAGCTCCCTTCACCTTTCGTGTTGGTAGGCGACTTTAATGCCCACCACCCCCTATGGGGCTCTCCGGCACCTTGTCCGAGAGGCTCCCTTTTGGTGGACATTCTCCACCACCTCGATCTTGTCTGCCTCAACACCGGTGCACCGACCTTCCTTTCTGACACAACACACACTTATTCCCATATAGACCTCACAATATGCACTCCTCAGCTTGCCGGTCGGTTTGAGTGGTATGCACTTTCTGACACGTACTCGAGTGACCATTTCCCTTGTATCATCCACTTCCTACATCACTCCCCATCTCCACGTCCCACCAGTTGGAACATTTCTAAAGCCGACTGGGGGCTTTATTCTTCCATGGCTGTTTTTCACAATCAGCATTTTCCCAACTGTGACAGTCAGGTCGAATACCTCACAGAGGTTATTCTCACTGCTGCTGAACGTTCCATACCTCGTACATCCTCTTCTCCACGTCGTGTGCAGGTCCCTTGGTGGACTGCAGCCTGCCGCGACGCGCTTCGAGCCCGACGCCGTGCCTTACGCACCTTCCGCCGCCACCCAACCTTGGAGAATTGCATCAATTACAAACGTATGAGAGCGCAGTGCCGTCGTATCATAAACGACAGCAAGAAAGCTTGCTGGACAGCTTTTACTAGTTCTTTTAACCGTTTTACTCCCTCCACGGTTGTCTGGGGTGGCCTACGCCGTTTGTCCGGCATCAAGGTCCACTCCCCGATTCCTGGCCTGACCGTGGAGAATGCGGTCCTCGTGGACCCAGCTGATGTTTCAAACGCATTGGGTCGTTTCTTTGCGGAGGTTTCGGGCTCTGCCCATTACCACCCTGCCTTTCTCCCTCGCAAACAGGTAGAGGAGGCACGGCCGCCTTCTTTCCGCTCTTTTAATCGTGAAAACTATAACGTCGCCTTCACCATGCAGGAGCTAGACCGTGCTCTCGCCCTGTCCCGGTCCTCTGCTCCCGGGCCCGATTCCATTCATATTGAGATGCTGAAGAACCTCTCTCCTGCGGGCAAGTGCTTTCTTCTTAGTACCTACAATCGCATATGGACTGAAGGTCATGTTCCCACAAGTTGGCGTGAAGCCATTGTTGTCCCCATCCCCAAACCAGGGAAGGACAAACACCTTCCTTCCAGTTATCGCCCCATTTCTCTGACGAGCTGCGTCTGTAAGGTGATGGAACGCATGGTTAACGCTCGGTTGGTCTGGCTCCTCGACTCTCGCCGCCTCCTGACTAATATACAATGCGGTTTTCGTCGACACCGCTCTGCTGCTGACCACCCCGTTACGTTGTCGACCTTCATTATGAACAACTTTCTAAAGAAGCGTCAAACAGTAGCCGTGTTCTTCGACTTGGAGAAGGCATACGATACCTGTTGGAGAGCGGGTATTCTCCGCACATTACACACATGGGGCCTTCGGGGCCGCCTTCCTCTTTTCATTCAAGCGTTTTTGGCGGATCGCAAGTTCCGGGTACGGGTGGGCTCTGTTTTGTCAGATACGTTTTGCCAGGAGAATGGGGTACCACAGGGCTCCGTCTTGAGTGTGGCGCTCTTTGCCATTGCAATCAATCCGATCGTGGACTGCCTTTCAGCCGACATCTCCGGATCTCTTTTTGTTGACGATTTCGCAATTTATTGCAGCGCCCAGCGGACGTGTCTCTTGGAGCGTTCTCTCCAACCCTGTCTTGACCGTCTATATTCCTGGAGCATCGCAAACGGCTTCCGATTCTCCACTGAGAAAACTGTGTGTATCAATTTTTGGAGATACAAGGAATTTCTTCCACCTTCTCTACGTCTCGGCCCTGTTGCTCTCCCTTTCGTGGAGACTACGAAATTCTTGGGACTCATGTTGGATCGGAAACTTTGCTGGTCCACACACGTGTCCTACCTGGCTGCCCGTTGTGCCCGATCCCTTAACGTTTATCGTGTCCTCAGTGGCACATCATGGGGAGCGGATCGTACCGTCCTGCTTCACCTTTACCAGGCCATTGTTCAGTCGAAGCTCGACTATGGAAGCCTTGTGTACTCTTCAGCACGGCCGTCGATTCTCCGCCGTCTCAACTCTATCCACCATCGTGGATTACGTTTGGCGACCGGTGCATTTTATACCAGCCCTGTTGAAAGTCTGTATGCCGAGGCTGCTGTATTACCCTTGACCACTCGACGTGACATACTCTTGTGTCGGTATGCATGCCGCCTACAGTCGATGCCCAACCATCCCTCTTACAGATTATTTTTTGACGACTCACTCGATCGCCAATATCAGTTGTCTGCGATTGCCTTGCTTCCACCGGGAGTTCGGTTTCGCCGCCTGCTACAACGGCTCGATTTTACCCTTCCTTCCACCCTTCGGTTGAGCGAAAGCCCATTGCCACCGTGGCATCAGGCCCAGGTTCACACACACCTCGAACTTAGTTCGCTCCCCAAGGAGAGCACTCCGGATTTGGTATACCGCTCGAGGCTTGTCGAACTCCGTTCGCGGTTCGATAATGCCGTATTTATTTACACTGATGGTTCCAAGAGCACTGCCGGTGTCGGATCTGCCTTCGTCGTCGGGGACAACCGGTTCCAATACAAGCTCCCTGACCGGTGCTCGACCTTCACGGCTGAGCTTTTCGCCCTCCACCAGGCCGTTTTGTATACCTGCCGCCACCGCCACCCTTTCTATGCCATATGTTCTGACTCCCTTAGTGCCCTGCAGAGTCTTAAGGACCCTTTCTCGAACCATCCTCTCGTGTATCGGATCCAACGCTCCCTCCAGTTGCTGGCGGATGACAGCTGTCACGTTTCTTTCCTGTGGGTCCCTGGCCATGTGGGTGTGCCCGGGAATGAGGCCGCCGACACAGCAGCCAAGGCAGCAGCTCTTTTACCTCGCATGGCTACCTTTTGCGTCCCATCGGACGATGTTCAACGGGCTCTTCGCCGGAGTATCGTGTCGCAATGGCACAGTGTGTGGCTTTCACTGTACAACAATAAATTGCGAACTGTCAAACCGATCCCGACCGCTTGGAGGACATCCTCACGCCCCTCTCGGCGGGAGGAGGTCATCCTGGCTCGGTTGCGGATCGGTCATTGCCGTTTCAGCCACCGTCACTTGCTATCCGCCGAACCTGCACCGCTATGCTCCTGCGGTGAACTGTTGACAGTGCGACATGTTTTACTGACTTGTGTTAATTTTAATCATCTCCGTGTAGCCCTTCACTTTCCGTCTACTCTGGAGGAAATTTTAGCTGATGACACACGAGCAGCTGCTCGGGTTTTGCGTTTTATCAATTTGGCCAACTTATCCAAGGATATTTAACCCTTTTAATTGTCTGTTCTTTCGTTTTTAGCCTCTTGCTGATGTTCTGACAGTCACCATTTTTTTGAGATCATAGCGAATCAATGTTCTTAGCTGGGCGCTGATGACCATAGAAGTTGTGCGCCCTAAAACCACAAAAAAAAAAAAAAAAAAAAAAAAAAAAAAAGGAAAAGCGCCCCGTTTACCTTCCCCCCCCCCTTTCATATTTCCCATAAAAGATCTGCAGAATTTTTTACCTTGGCTTGTTTGCGCTTGCTTCAATTCGAGGCGAGGCGTCGGCCTACCAAGCTTCTTTACTTTACACTTTTGTTCCGAGCTTAAAGCTGTGTAATTTGTTTCTAAAAGATACTGAACGGTGTTCATTTTTCTTTGCTAACAAACACCAAGAACATATGAATACGCACATGAACACTAAAACACAGTAACTGATTACGCTGTTAAGTGACTGTAACGAAAGGAATCTGTTACGATGAAGAGACAATCAACCTTCGGATCACGTGACACTGTAAGCAGCGCCCCCACCTAACGTTACGCATGAGTAAAGGCTCCTCTCCCCCACATCTTTTCAGACAGTTAAATATTTGTTACAACAAAAAGTTTAAATTGCATTTACCCTCAAAATCGAGACATTTGATAAAACGTCCGAAGATATGTTACAAGTAACAATACCAAAGTAATTGTTGTACCCGTTCTGTTAAAAACAAGTATGCGTTCAAAAAAATTACTTGCAGTCGATCTCGAACCCACTACCTTCGACGACACAGCGCAATGCCACCGCAATGCCACTAAACACCGCAATTCCGCTAACCACGCTATTCTTGTTAGTAGTGACTTCATTATTTTTCAGGTAGTCAGGAGCTGGTGTCTCTACCAGCTCCACCGCCAATGTTAAAATCGCAATATTATACAGAGGGGTAAAGAAAAGTCCCACTGTGGTGTCGCACAAGTACAAAGTGCGCGCCACTTACTTTCGCCGCGCGCCGCCATGCACGCACGGCGCGGCGTTCTCACGACGACAGCCACGAGCGCCCTCTGCTGCAACCCCGCTCGTGGCCACCACGGAAAGACATCGTCCACTTCGGACTGAGATAGCAACGAGTTAGGACCTTCGTAATCCGATAGGCACGAGTGAAGACTTTGCTATTGTACAGGCACTAGGCAGGCCTCTAACAACTATGTATCAACATTCTGCAGTACTATGTAAAAGTTAAGTATTGTTACATTCTGTGCAAAATATATATCTTTCTAATTTACTCTAGTGTTTATAGTTTCTGGCTGCTCCCCTCCGTACCTGCACCGGCGTGCTGTCTTGTTACTGTGTCGGTCTCGTTCCACTCGGCCATCGACACCTACGACGAGGCTGGGACACAAAAGCGGCGACGAAGTTGGGACACAAAAGTGGCGACGAGGATGGGATACAAAAGCGACGTCGAAGTTGGGACACAAAACCCACTTTACGATATCACTAAGTGCTCGCGTAATGGTCACCATTAACATCCACACACAAACGATGCCGCCGAACTGCAGCACGAACTACTGACTGCAACGTGTTCAGTTGGATATCTGCACATGAATGTACGATGGATTCTTGAAGTTCATCCAGTGTGCGTGGCTTTTGTCGATAAACGACGTCCTTTAGCGTTCCTCACGGGTAAAAGTCCAGGGGAGTTTGGGGAACGTGGGGGATACTCCACAGCACCTCTACGGCCTGTCCATCTTCCTGGTAGATTTTCGTAGGGATAAGCGGTAACACGATTTTGGTAGTGGGCTGGGGCACCACATTATTGAAAGTAAAATCTTCCGTCTCCATAGAAGTCTCGAGTGGGAAGTAAAATGGTTGTCTGAAGCTTCTGAAGGTAAACCTCACCGGTAACTGTATCGTCAAAGAAGAATGGCCCAATCAAACACTGACTATCCGGCGACTGTCATCTGACAAAACAAAACAACGCAATTCAATGCTTGTGTGGCGATTGCCGGAACTGCAGACTATTACACTAACAAAGATGAGACAACTCCATCAATTAGTTTGCAATTTATGGACCTTTAAACAGTGAATACTTTTTTTTGGACCCCTCTGTATTAACTGACCGCTCTACGAATCGTACGCGTGTTGTCTCCGCGAGGTAAAATGTTTCTCATGCGATAAAAATACTTTGAATGTACATATAAAATGATCTGATAACAGAACGAAACGAAGAATGATAGTTTAAAAATACTTTTTATTTTATTTATTCGTTTACTTTCTTTTTCCCGGCGAGCTTTTTTTCGGGGATTCACTGAACCAGTGAACACACATGTCGCGCTGCCACTGCAGTTAAGGGTATCATATCACAGCTAGCTGACACTTTCTATTGAGCTACATGTGTCTTGACCCCAAAACGTATGATCTGTGTGTTTGTTTTCACTCACGCGTCCACTTGAAAGTAGGTTGCGATAAGGCAAAGAGTGGTCAACGTCTTCCAAAGGAAAATTTACGGCACCAATGTAGGTGAAAACTTATGAAGAGACTTCTTTCAGGAAAGAATAATGTGTAAGAGAATATCACTGCAATGACTTTCCTTATTTTTTGTGGCGTCTTGTGGTTGAATTACTCTTGTGACAATTAAATGATCAGACGCGAATTTAAAATAATATAAGTGTAGTGCTCATCATCATCATCTATTTGACGTCCAGGACTGAGCAGAATCCTTTTCCATGAATTATGACTGATCTGTAGGTACGTAACTGCAGCCTTTCTAGTGCCACCTACCTACTTCCGTCATTTGAATATTTTCTTGTCCCTAGGAATCCAGAAGATAATTTACAGTTTGTATAGGTTATGGGACCGTCTTATGCAACTGTAAATTAGGCTACTTTAGTTTACAGTTGCATAAGACGGTCCCATAACCTATACAAATTGTATAATTGCAACTGCGGAAAAGGAGGCCAAAAACAAAAAGAAGAATTATGTAGATAATTTACTTTCGACATGCTACATTGTCGTATCCACCGCCATGGGTTTTTTTTTTTTTTTTTTTTTTTTTTTCAATTTCGGCTGTCAGTCCAGTCTGTTACCTGATTCTTTTGTTGTTTTGAAGTATTAAAATGCCAAGATCGTAAATATTGATTATTTTTCCTGACGACCGGTTTCGATACAATTAGGATATCATCATCTGGTTACTGAAGCAAGGGAGGTACATTCATTTACAGTTGTTTGAAATATAATAATATCAAATACAGCAATAATGCAACAAGTTAATATACACAACTCATAACTTGTGTCCTATGTTATCGTTTTGTGAAGGCGCATGACATTAAAATGGTACGTCGAACATAAAACATTTAACACTGACCAATGGCACGTCACACATGTAACGGTTAAAAGATTTAATACACCTTCTCCATTGTGTCATGTTGACAGGGCGCCTTCTTACAACTAATCAGCGGTGTCAGGCTTGCAGCAAAGATACTATTGCCGCCAGAGTGGGCTGTTGTGTGTCATCTTGTATACGCTTACTACCAACGATTATTTGCCAAGATACTAATTCATTTTAAAAAACCTATCCTGATTCACAACATAAAAAAGATACATAGGTGTTACAGATTTGTAAGTTAAATTCGGCCATAAAAGCAGTATGCACCTATGATTCCACGTAATTACACATGTGAACTGAAATATATGATCCAACGTAATTACATATGGGCAAGTATGTTGTGAAGTAGGATAGGTTTTTTAAAATGCATTAGTATCTTGGCAAATAATCGTTGGTAGTAAGTGTATACAAGATGACGCACAACAGCACACTCTAGCGGCAATAGTATCTTTGCTGCAAGCCTGACACCGCTAATTAGTTGTAAGAAGGCGCTCTGTCAACATGACACAATGGAGAATGTGTTTTAAGTATTTTAACCGTTTTATGTGTGACGTACCATTTGTCAAAGTTTAACGTGTTATGATCGACGTACCATTTTAATGTCATGCGCCTTCACAAAACAAAAACATAGGACACAAAGATATGAGTTGTGTATATTAACTTGTTGCGTTATTGCTGTATTTGATATTATTATATTTCAAACAACTGTAATTGAATATACCTCCCTTTCGTCAGTGACCAGATGATGATACACTTAGGGTATCGAAACCGGTCGTCAGGAAAAATAAATCAATATTTGCGATCTTGGCATTTTAATACTTCAAAGTAAAGAGATCGCCGTCCTACTATGGAAAAATTACATTTGTTGTTTTCCCGTCTCCCCTCTCCTAGTAATTGCCGACATGCGTCGCTCTGTTGTTCGATGAGCAATTTTCAGTTTTAGAATGCATTTCCCGCCGAAAGTGTACATTTCCTTTTCGGAGCATGCTCACGGTCACATGTAAAATTTTCTTCGTCGCAAAATGTAGACTTTCACGGCCGGAAATGTTATGTCCATTAATTATTATCCGGACTGTTATGCCGTGATCGGTTGAATTTGTTGTCAACACCCAACGATACTAAGTGCCACTGGTTCGCCCAGCCCTCCTACCCGTTAGCAAGATTCTTGACTACGCTGTTAAGACTCTATATATAAATAATTCGGCACATTTTATCAGTAGTGGTCCAGCCAGAGGACATATCGGTCAGCTGGTATCGCTGTTTATCATGGTGCCGCTTTGTGCTGTGTTGGAACAACTGGAACAAATTTTTCCTGGCGAAATTGCAGAACTGCTTAAGTGCTGTTTGACGACCACATACTTCAAGTGGAGTGAGCAGTTTTATGAACAAACTGATGGCGTGGCTAGGAGAAGCCCCATAAGTCCTGTAATTGCAAACCTTTTTATGGAGAAATTAGAAGAACTGGCTTTGAGAACCGCCAGCAATAAGCCAAATTTATGGTTCCGATACGTGGGTGACGCTTTTGTGCTGTGGAGACACGGCAGGGAGAAACTAACCCTATTCCATGAACATTTGAAGAGCATAAATACGAAAATTCAGTTCACAATGGAGGAGGACGCAGACGGCAAATTTCATTTTCTCGATGTGCTTGTTTTCAGAAAAGAAAATGATAGTTTGAGCCACACAGTATACCGTAAGCCAAGCACACGGATCGTTATCTGCCCCGGGATTCGACCCACTACCCACAACAGAAGCGAGGTGTTATCAAGACGTTAGCGGGTAGAGCTAGAAACATCTGTGAACCTGAGTTGCTCGACGCGGTGATGGAACATCTCCACAATCCGCTAATTAAGAACGGATCCTCTACACCTGAAATAAAATGTGCGTTCAAACAGCCACGCAGAAACCATAATAATGTACAGACCACTGCAAAATCTAAGGTGTTTCTGCCGTTCGTTAAAGATGTAACGGAAAGAATCGGGAGAATTTTGACGAAGCGGAATATTTCCGTAATTTACAAACCAACCCGTAAGATACAGGAACACATTAAGTCTGCCAAGGACGCTCGCAAACGATGGTGTGTACAGGATCCCTTGCAGTTGCGGAGATGTTTATGTGGGTACCACCAACATAACCGTCGCAAAACGTTTGTAAGAGCACAATGGCACTTGTAGAACAGGACAAACGGAACGATCAGCTGTTGCGAAGCATGCTTTCCAGCCAGGTAACACCACATTCGTTTCGACGAGACGCAAGTACTAGCGGCCACAAGTGGATACTATGAAAGGCTCTACAGCAGGGCCGCTCAAGGTGCACGCACCGGCGCATCGCACAGTGCAGAGTGCAGAAGACGGCTGCGCTGTGTTGACGACGGTGCAAACCCCCCACTCCTCGGCTTTGCGGCTTTGGTGGAACACGATTACCGGTATAAAAGAGATTTAAATAACAGTAGTAGTCGAAAAATTTTGGAAATCACTTTTCCTTTGCTCAACCAGCGCACCTCAGCGTGGTAGGGAATATCTGGATACTCCTCTTCCAAACAAATCAAAAATTCTTTGAATTGACGATGAGTGAGTCCATGTGAACGAATGTAGTTCACAATACGCACCACTACATTCATCACTTCTTGAAGACCGATAACTTTTGCAGAAAGAGCCTTCTGGTCTGCAAAACAATGAACGGAAGGTAAATTCGGCATGTTAAGCTTTTTCCGCAATAGGCCAATAAACCCGTTTGCTTTACCGCACATTTATGGTGCCCCGTCAGTGGTTACGGAAAACAGCTTTTCCCAAGGGAGTCCTATTCCTTCAGCTACCAATTCAACAGCTGCTTAGATATCCGCTAACTGAGCCGTGTCATTAATATCCGTGTACTCATCAATAGACGATTTGCTGACACACGTAATTAGTGTACCGCAGATTAGACATTTGGCTTTATCGTCACAAGGAACAAAAAAATAAGAGAGCTTCCATTCCCGTTTAAATTCACTTTCGAGAATTTTTACTTTGTTTTGAGCAGGTGGTTCCATTATTGTAGTAATTGTCTTGCGCTTACTTAATCCAATGTTGACTAAGTCGTCTGGCAGCGCATTCGCAGCGTACAGCGACGGCTCACCCAGCAGGCCGAGTTGAGGCGAAGTATGCCGAGCTGAACCGATGCACCGTGCAAACACTATCTGCACCTCGCTTTGCACGCGTGCGGTTTTCCGTGTTTGTGCGGCCCTGCTCTACAGGAAGGCAATTTAAATCGCCAAACAGCCGAATAATTTCAATCGTAAGGAAGAGAGCGCGAAACTAAACGGTATATGGATGCCGGTGTTGAAGAAGAGATGTACCACCCATCCACTACAGTGTGATGGCAACAGCGGACGACGGCTAATTGCACTGACGTCTTCAAAACACGTGACGTCACGCGTCTGAGAGGAAACTTCCGGCAGTCAGTAGCGAGCCAGTGTGTGTGTTGGACCTGCAATCTAACAGACCCCCTGAAGATGTCCTCACAGACGGGGACGAAACGTTGGGTTTTGACAACAAATTCAACCGATTACGGCGTAACAGCTCGGATAATTTTAATGGGCATTTCTTGGTGGAGCACTGGACTGCATTCCTGTTCTCTAGACTTACCGCCTTTGGAAAACGTCTGCTGGATACGTCTTGGTATACACCACTCGCTGCTACACAAGATCAACTTTGGCAATATGTGGAAGCAGCAGAACTGCTCTACGGCCACAATACGTCCGGAGTCTCCTTGGTTCAATGCTGAAGCGTGTAACAGCGATTACAGCCTGCAATGGCGGCGACACTCAATTCTGATTTCGTCGTCTTCCTCGCCTAAGTATAGATGGGCGTGCGCATCCGCCATTTTAGTCCTTCGCGTCGGCGCGACAGGGCAGCGTAGAACAGTTAGTACGCTTTTAGCATAGTGGGATGTGCAGCTCCAAATTGTTCTAATCGTTCAAAGGACAGTTTTCGTGCTTTTCCGTCTCGAGTGGGTTCTAAATGGCGTTTGTTGTTGTGGTCTTCAGTCCGGAGACTGGTTTGATGCAGCTCTCCACAATACCCTATCCTGAGCAAGCCTCTTCATCTCCACATAAGAACGACAACCTACATCTGTCTGAATCTGCTTACTGTATCCATCTCTTCGTCTTCCCCTGCGATTTTTCCCCATTCACTTCCCTCCAACGCTAAATTCACAATTCCTTGATGTCTAAGAATGTGTCCTACCAATCTATCCCTTCTTTTAGTCAAGATATGCCAGAAATTCCTTTTCTCCCCAATTCTGTTCAGTACCTCCTCATTAGTTACGCGATCCACCCACCTAATCTTCAGCATTCTTCTGTAGCACCATATTTCAAAAGCCTCAATCCTCTTCCTGTCCGCACTGTTTATCGTCCATGTCTCACTCCCATACAAGGCAACACTCCATACAAATGCCTTCAGAAAGGACTTCCTTAGGCTTAAATCAATATTCGATGTTAACAAATTTCTCTTTTTCAAGAACGATTTTCTACCCATTGCCATTCTGCATTTTATATCCTCTGTACTGCGTCCATCATTTGTTATTTTACTGCCCAAGTAACAAAACTCATCTACCTCCTTTATTGCTTCGTTTCCCAATCTAATTCCTTCAGCATCACCTGATTTTCTTACACTGCACTCCATTACCCTACTTTTGCTCTTGTTAATATTCATCTTATATGCACCTTTCAGCACACTGTCCATTCCGTTCAATTGCTCTTCCAGGTCTTTTGCTGTATCTGACAGAATTACTATGTCGTCGGCAAAACGCAATGTTTTTAATTCTTCACCCTGAACCTTAATTCCTTCTCCAAATTTCTCCTTGCTTTCCTTTATAGCTTGCTCAATGTACAAATTGAACAACATTGGAGAAAGACTACAACCCTGTCTTACTCCCTTCCCAACCACTGCATCCCTTTCATGCCCTTCAACTCTGACAACCGCTGTCTGGTTTTTGTACAAGTTCTAAATAACCTCACGCTCCCTATATTTTACTCCTGCTTGCTTCAGAACTTGAAAGAGTTTATGCCAATCAACATTGTCAAAAGCCTTCTCCAAATATACAAAAGCTAGAAATGTAGGCTTGCCTTTTCTTAATCTATCTTCTAGGATAAGCCGTAAAGTGAGTATTGCCTCCCGTGTTCCTACATTTCTCCTGAACCCAAACTGATCTTCCCCCAGGTCGGCTTCTACCAGCTTTTCCATCCTTCTGTATATAATTCGCGTTAATATTTTGCAGCCATGACTTATTAAACTGATGGTTCCGTAGTTTTCACACCTGTCTGCGCCTGCTTTCTTAGGGATGGGGATTATAATATTTTTCTTAAAGTCTGAGGGTACTTCACCTGTCTCATACATCCTACACACCAGGTGAAACAATTTTGTCATGGCTGGTTCTCCCAGAGAATTCAGTAGCTCTGAGGGAATATCGTCTACTCCAGGGGCCTTGTTTCGACTTAGATCTTTCAGGGCTCTGTCAAATTCTTCTCTCAGTACAGTATCTCCTATTTCATCTTCATCTACATCCTCTCCCCTTCCTACAATATTGTCTCGAAGTTCATTTCCTTTGTAGAGCCACTCTATATATTCTTTCCACCTTTCAGCTTTTCCTTCTCTGCTGAGAACTGGTTTTCCATCAGTGTCCTAAATGGCGTATGAGTAATAAACTCTCGTCGTGACAAATGGACAACAATAAGGTGGGTTAAATAATTTGTAATCTTCACAATTTCAACACCTTTCAAATGACCGGTTTCAACGCGTGTTTTTTTTTTTTTTTTTTTTTTTTCAAAGGGTGCGATGCTACGACCTCTTCTTACCGACTTTTATTCATAAATATATTGGCGATTACAAACAATGTCAACCTATAGACAAAAAACGATATTAATTTTTTAATCATTCATAGTACTTCTTCCTAATTATAATGGCTCATATGGCTCCTACTTATAAACGATGTTTGAAACTACTGTGATGTTAAAATGTACAAACTTCTGTAATCCCTTGAATAGATATCTTGTACCGGGAAAGTGTCTTACCTCCTCATTAGACCTTTCTTATTCATGTATTGAAAAGAATCGGTTTTTAATTACGTAATGAAGTGTTTTTTTCTCACAAGTCTTTTTCAATGCCTTCCTTGTTTCTTATAAATTTACTGATAAAAAGCAATTTTGACTCATTTTGAAGACGGACAATCTGAGAAAAATACAGCTGATGATTGGAAACGATTGAATTTGACATTAATAACAACGATTTCCAATGATCCAATAGTGTCTTATTCATAATTTTTTATTGCATTCTAGTTTGTCATGGTAATATACTTTAACAGCTTGCGCATTAAAAAAAACATTTCATATGAAATATGAAAAACATTCCGTAAAAAAAAGCACAGACGTGGGAGTCTATTCTGAGCAAATTTATCGCACCACATTCTAAAATGCAGTTATCCACAGCTTTGGTAGTAAAACAGGGCTGTCGAATACGAAAAAAAAAAAAAAAACTGCCCAGAAATACTACACCCAAGTATACAAATTCCAAATCAATATTAACAGTTTTTCAACCCGTATTAAAATAATAATCTTTGTTTGCCTATTGATATAAGTATCAGAAATGAAGCAAGCGATATATCAGAGCAATAGCAGCAAGAAACTCCGCCTTTGAGAAGCTTACGCTGTCGCCGCTTGGATCTGAAATGGCGGCGGGGGCTGCTAGTACAGCATAAATTGATGCGCATGCCCATCTATATACAGGTGCACCCTATTTCTTACTTCAGGTGAGACTGTACGAGGGAAAATCTGCTATATTATATTTGCCAAAATAAGGTAACTACAGGTCATTACTATTCTATTCAGACCTTACACTATTTTTTCACATAGTCAATACACCGAGAATACCACATTTGATGCATTACCTGTCACCACGGCCAATGAAATGGGAGCATACAACAAACGTATCCATTCGGACAGTGAAACGCATATTGGCATTAATGGGCTGTGGAAGCAGGCGACCCCCTCTGGGTCCTTTGCTAACACCACGATATTGACTCCAGCGTTCATACCGGTCGGACCTTTTGGAAAAATATTGATATTGTACAATATCGGGTATATAAAAATTACTGTATACTTTAGTAAAATATTCTAGTGTCTCGTATCTTGTCTCATATCTCCGTCTCAGAGCCAAGTCCATCTGTTTAAACCATTGAGGGACTTCCTAACTGAGTATATGGAGTTCGGTCATCCCTCCTGAAAATGATCGTAATGGACAGTTAGGAAGTATGTGGGCCATTGTTCGTAAATCCGATCCACAGTCACAGGACTCATCATCTGCCTGTCCGCATTTGAAATTCAGATATTTGCACCGACCAACACCAGTACAGAAGCAAATGGTCAGACCATTATCTCCATGGGTCTCCTTAGCCCTTTGACGCACAGAACATAAAACCACTGAATTTCATGTGCAAGCTGATTGAAATAGTTCAAATACACTATAAGGAAATGAAAATATTAATTTATTAATTATATCATACATTTACTTACAAATTAGGGGGTGGCTTCAATTGTAGCCACTGCAGCAAATAATGACAATGCTCACAAAGTATATGAAAACAACATACGATTAATAGCCTCAAAATAACTACTTATAGAAAAGAATGAAACAATTGCTGTCATTCACAAACTTAAGCCTACACCACATGTTTTACAAGACCATCTGGGTACATGAGGGCTCTTTTTCGTATTACAGAATGCACAACGTTTTGGAGGCCCATGCTGCGGCATGTGTTTTGCTTCAGACTTTCCCTTCTCCATAGGCATTAGATCTCTTACCGGGTGATGTACTACATGATGGACCTGGTAAACCTGTCACATTTCTAGTACCTAGTAAACCAGTTACAACATTCCTTCTAAATTCTTTGAATCTTTATCCGTGCTTCACAATGTGTACAATATAAATGAATTTACAGCAGATAGATCTAGAAAGTACCAAACCAATCGTAGCCAGGATCTTTTTTTCTTTTCTTCTTTTTTTTATCAATTGCATAGAAAGATCGTAACATGTCAGCTTTGTCAACACATTCCATATTCGCATGATATGCCTTAGTTGTGGCGGGACAAGCAACTTGATTTATACTGCCATCAGCCTCCTTTCTGTTTACAACAGAAACATCACCTGGAGAACTTATGGTTAATAAAAACATTACAGAGCCTCTACCTTTCCGTTTTATATAGGCTATCCCTTCGTTCCTTACTGACCAGTCAGCATCCCCTCTACTGAGTTCCTTATCATGCTACCATTACTGTGGCTAGCCTTTGCGATCACATGTGACAGTACCACAACTAGGCAGCCCACTTTGTTTTAGCTCTCCTACTACTGGCACACAAATGAAGCCACCACGGAAATGCGCATATTGTGCTAACTATATGTATTGATGTGTGTAGTTGTATACTTCAGAGTATATTTACAACAGTTTCATAAATAAATACCTAGGAACATACCTTATATATGGTCAAAAAATATATTCTGGTGTAAATTGAACAGCAGCCACTATAACTGACGCAAACACAAGTATTAGCAACATTCTTATAACAATAAAACAGACTGGAGATAATTTTTTTAACTACTACATATGGCAGAACTCAGCAGGACGGACAGAAGGTGGCTCCAGTTTAAACCACTGTGTAAGTCGGCTGGGAAACAATAAAAGTTAAGGTGGACGCAAATGAAGCCACTACGCCTCAAAGGGATAAAGGGATCGACTATCCAGATGTTGTTATGACCATTAAAAGAATCCAGACTACTTTCCTAGTTGTATTTAGGCGAGAAGCTACTCATGTAGTTGGACTGCTGTTTCAAGTGGTAGTTTGTTGTTGTTGTTGTCGTTGTTGTTGTTGTTGTTTAGAGGGGACTAAAATACTTGGCCATCAGTCCCCTGTTCCTAACAAAGAACATGCAGTGGAGAGGAAACAATGGTAGTATGGACCTGGACACACAGAATGAATAACCAAGAGGAGTACATGTCAACGACGAACTTTCACCAACAGCACAAATAGAGAAAATAAAACACAGCGTTCCATCATACTGAAGTTTGACAACGGAAATCCGTGGCTGGCTGGTCACTGGAATAATAACGGACGAGCCAGTCACTTGGCACACACTAATATCTGCTAGTCAGACATAAAACACTAAAAAACAGATTAAAGTCAGGATAAAGCACCCTCCATTAAATGGAATGGTAAAAACCGGCTGCACGGATAAAACATAGCACAGACTCAGCCGTGGAGGCATCGTCCCCTAGCACTAATGCTAGGTTAGGTGGAAGATTACAAGATTGCCGCAAGGGGGCTAAAACGTTACAGTCCATCAGGAGATGAACTACTGTCAAAGCAACTCCACAGCGAAACATGGGCGGTGGCTCATGGCGAAGTAAATAGCCGTGTAGATCGTTTCCGCACCACGGAACGAGTCCAAAAGTGCCGCAAACGGATGACGAAGTGTCGCTGATGGAACTGAAGCCTTGGATTGACATGCCTTGTCCAAGTAGAGCCGCAGGTGGAGCGAGAGTAAGGAGGCGATTGGGGTGGACAGTGGAACGATGGACGGAGGGGAAGGGACTCGACGGAACAGAGGAGAGAGCGAATCCGGGCCGCAATCGGAAGACCCGACCTGGGTCGCCGTCGTCACAGACAAATATATACAGATGGGAAACCCCCGTAAGGGCCCGGTCCTACGCTCAGGGGTGCGGGGAGGGAGAGTTTCCAGCAGTTCCGTTAGATGTCCTATGATGGCGCTGCGGTCAGAAACAGCTCTTTAAACTGGCCAGAGCAGGTGGCACGTAGCGGCTGCCCCCACCACCACCTCCCCTCAACCGCCAGCAAGCCGGACACAGCCGTGGCCTCGTGGCAGGCGGCACGAGCTCTCCCCTCAGCCTCCCCTCCACGCTACCCTCTGATGTGCAAGAGGCACCCTAAGGCTGACACCTGCTAGCATCTTACGGAACTACGAGGGGAGCGTAGGACAGTGGTTTAGAGGGGGCTGCTTCTCTGTATATGTTACTATGTGCCGTCGTGGGCACAAAAGACGGAAAGAGGAGCCTGCGGTTCGGATGATGTGGCGTGGCGTGAACGGGGCGGTGTATGACGCTACCAAGTGTTGGCGACGGAATCGGAGAGGAGGAATTGCTGCTTCGACAAGAAGGCTAGTCACCGGGCTAGTGCGAAAGGCTCCCGTTGACAGCCTAACACCACAATGGAGTATCGGGTCAAGTATGTGCAGAGCTGAAGGCTATGCCGCGGTGGAGTAGCCGAGCGGTCTAAATCGTCTCGCTGCGGAGCGCGCGGTTGCTCGCTGTGGAGGTTCGAGCCTCCCTGGGGCATGTGTGTGTGTGTTTGTCCGTAGGTTAGTTTTTTTGTCTCCCAGCCTCGTCGCCGCTTTTGTGTCTCGTTTCCGTCGTAGGTGTCGGTGGCCGAGTAGAAAGAGACCGACACAGGAATAAAGGATGCACGCCTGAGCAGGTAGGAGGTGACTAGCCAGTGGGGACAGCAGAAACTAGAAACACTAGAGTAAATTAGTACGAGATATATATTTCTTAGAGACTTAGTAATACTTAACTTTTACGTAGCTCAGTACTGCAGAATGCTGATACATAGTTGAACTAGAGGCCTGCCTAGTGCCTATCCGATAGCCAAGTCTCCACTGGTGCCTATCTGATTCCGAAGTGTTAACTGGTTCCTATGTCAGTCCCAAGTGAACGATGTCGTTCAGTGGTGGCCACGAGCGGAGTTATAGCAGAGGGCGCTCGTGGCTGCCGTCGTAAGAACGCCGCGCCGTGCGTGCATTGCGGCGCGCGGCGAAAGTAGGTGGCGCGCACTTTAGACTTGTGCGACACCACAAGTTTACCTAGGTTTAAATAGTTTGTAAGCTACGGACTGATGACCACGCAGTTTGGTCCGATAGATCTACAAACATTTGACTTTTTTTTTTTTTTTTTTTTTTTTTTTTTTGAAGGCTATGACCAATTGGCTATGGCAGACCAAGGAGATTTCCTTGGTAGGAACTGTCTCGCGAAAGTCAAGTGGTAGTTTACGCGATTGAAATCGTCTTACCTGTAGCGAAAGATGTTGCAAAATAAGAAGCTTAGGAGTGGCCAAGTTCTTGTAATACTCTCTCATTTAAGACTTCCTTCCGTCTTAAATTAAGAAGGACGATACTGCCCAGTACTGTGAGCCATGGAAGCGCGCGGTTGCTCGCCGTCAGAGGTTCGAGTCCACCCTGGGGCATGTGTGTGTGTGTGTGTGTGTGTGTGTGTGTGTGTGTGTGTGTGTGTGTGTGTTGGCCTTAGGTTACTTAAACTTAGTTTAAGTAGTTTGTTAAGTCTAGGGACTGATTGCCATACCTGTTTGGTCCAATAAGTTTACAAACATTTGACCCATTGAAGGGGTGTAGTCATCAGAGTGCCACTGATCAACCTCATTGCCCTAATTAAATGTACGTGAACTAGTATCACATGAATGTATTGCGGTAGACAGAAGCACAGTATTCGATTACGAACTAGGGACACAGCTGTTGAACGCTAAACCTTAGCAGCGACTCCTCCACTTCAAATGTTTGTAAATCTATGGGACTTCTTTGCTTATTAGTCCCTTTGTTTACAAACTACTTTCACTAAGTTAAACTAACCTAAGGACAACACAAACTCTCTCATGACAGAAGGAGGACTTGAACCTCTGACGGCGAGTTTCTGCGCGCTGCTCAGCAAGGCGCCTTACAGCGCTCAGCCACTCCACCACGGCGCTCTCCAAGTTGATACTGCTAAGTGCTGCAATATGTTATTACTAATTTCGTGTGCTGTTTTTTGAAGCTTGTACTTAAAAGTGAGATATCTATGCAAGATGACTACCAGGTAGTATTCGAATGACGTTCTACACATGTATCCAAACGAATGTGTTTGCTTATGTGCATTACTGCCTGCACTTACGTACAGACCATGTGAGCCATCGGCTACACACGATCTGATGGGTTTGCTAAGGTATACTCCGTCTCAAAGGTGACAATGTTATCTATATATTATGGTCTGATCTTTACTACTTGACAACATTGTTTTTTCACAGGTTTTATCAAATGTTCAAGTGTTTGTACAGTTTATGGGACTTAACTACGCAGTCATCAGTCCCTAAACTTACAAACTACTTATGATCTAGCTAATACTAAGAACGACACAAATATCCATTCCCGAGGGGGGAACGTGACTGGAGCGCTGTAGACCGTTCGGCCACTGCGGCCGGCTCACAGGTTTTAGATACATGTGATTAATTTTCAATGGCATAATGACAACCGTCCAATACCACCATCATTTGTTTTATTTTATGCTTTTACTGGACAAGATTTTAGATTTAGATGATGTAACTGCCAATTTTATGTTCTGACTGGACATGATTTTTAAATATTGTTAACTGATGAAACTGCTAATTTTTGACCGCTTAATTTCACTACTGTGTCATGGTCTCAATCAAAGAACAGTGGTACGTTTTCAGTAATAGCTTGGCTTTTCATACTCTTGCCTTAAGCATTTAAATAGAATTCAGTGCTACGTTACTTTTTTATGCCCTCCAGATCTATGTTACTTTTAACATTCTTTTAAAATGTTTCTATAAGCACACTCTTTTTATTAAATAGGCTATAGCGCTTCACACTTTTTGAAAATTGCCTTTTACGCTATGCAGTTAATAAGTTTTGCCAAATGGGTTAGAATTGCTTTTATGCCGTTGCAATAAGTGGTTGTAAATTTAGCTTAGATGAAAGTTTGCAAATGCTTTAAAAGGTGTCATATGTCATTCAACCATGTTAACATGTCAAGTTCTGATGTCTTCTTCCATTTGGCTTGTTTACAGGTTCGATAATGACCGAAAGGTCGAAACTGGTCACCACTATATGTTATTATAAAAAATACTTACACTTTGCGTTCTAGGCCAATTTTATTAATTTTAAATAATTTTAAATAAATTGTTTAACATTCTTGATTTTATATGACTACCAGGTACTGTGGATATTCCCGATGTTTTATTTGAGTGGCAGCAAATGACGTTTTTGAACTTATAGCCAGCCATTCTATTACTGAGGTGAAAGCAAGCTACTTCTGTTTTATTTGGGCTAAGCTATAGTTTCCACAGTGAGAAGTCATTTTTGAGAAGAATTAGGTCAGATGTTATTGTACTGTAGTTTCTGTCACATGGATGTCTCTGTGTTGTGACTTAATGGCAATATTATCGGCATAAAAGAACTTTCTAGACTGCGTAGCTGGAATATAAGAGCTGTAAACATTAAAAAGAATGGGAGCAAGAACCGAGCCCTGGAGGAGGCCATCGTGAAGCTGTCTAAAACCACTTTTCTGTGTTACCAAGGCAGATCTTGATCAGACGGCCACTTAAAACATGTCGAAAACCGTTGCCTGGTCATTTGATTTTCGGATCACAGAAGATATCTTAGTCTCGAAAACGCGGTGAGTAGACCGTTGCCACTGGGGCACTATAATAAGTATTATATACAGTTTTCTTCGGCTACACTAACGAACTGAAACAGTTTCTGCATTTGTAGCCAATCTGTGCATTTCGAAATATCTAGGAAATTTTGGACAAAAATATTTACTGTGACACTAAACTAGGTACATTTATAGTTATTTTCGTTTAACGGTTGTAATTCCTGCGTAGGTAGAGTTGCAAAATATTTATGTAACAATACCACTATGTAAAGTGGGGCAGGATTGCGCACTAAAGGTTTAATTATCGATATAATGAAGAAAACTTCACAAATTACAATCATATTTTAACTGGCAATTCATCTGACTTTTTCCTGTTATATAACAGAGTCCAAATGTGATATGTTTAATCTAAATTGTATTTCGCATTTAATAAAAAAAGTAATGCAAATGCGCAGAATTACCCAAACGTGGGGTAACAGTGCGTTTCCTGTGGGGTAAGTTTGCGTGTTGTTATTAAAATGATAAAAACGTAAGTGTCACTCATCCTTTTTCTTTGTTTAATTCATGGTATACATGAATGTAATTCCTCTTGATTCCTCTTGTTTCTCGACAGTATAATAATGAGTTTTAGTACAAAATATGCTTAATTGAACACTTGCGGAGCTTGTGAAACAGAACCTGAAGGATAATATTCCGATTGGAGGTAATGCTGTTTAACAGAGATCGCAAATGAAGTGTCCAGAACCTTCATAACAAGAACAGTCTTCATGCTACCACTCCTCGCATTTTAGACACTGCATCCAATCTTCTGTTGGCGAATTATTGTAATTTTTAGCACAGGCGCGACAGTGAAAAGTACATGGAATTTCCCTCGACGTATTTAAGTTTTGCTTTCGTTTCTTTTTGTTTGCTTGATCAGAATCAATTATCCCAAACTCCCTCGCTAGATGTCGTTTAAACTTTACGTTTTTCAGGTCCTCTTTTGCAACTTACAGCATTTCTCGGGTGCATGCTTTCCGTTCAGTTTTTCTTTTGTACACGCTACAATAGAAAAAAAATTCTCTCTTAAGACTACTATCGATGTACAATATCGATCTGTAACGTTCATAAACTTTCAGCTGATGGGGTAAGATTACGCACTGCGCTGTTTTAGCCCACACCCAAAACGCGTAAGCTTTCCCGGCAATACAGGACTGCAGCTTTTGTCTGAACATGGAAACGCCTTGCACGAAATTCTATGTTTCAATACATCACAAGACTGACAAATCCTAGTTCACTATAATATAAAGTTAAACATCGGGAGCTCATTATTGTCTCTCCTTTAGAGATTATTTTCGCAAGACAAAATTTTATATAAAAATAATGTAAAACATTTCTTACTGCACTGCACAGCCTTTAGCACAACAACAACAAGCAAACAATGGCAATCAAGAGTCAGCTACAGAGGCTGTTTCGTGCAATGCACAGCAGCCAGCTGCTGGATCTTTAAAACTTAGATACATACGTTCAGCAGTCTTACCCGCTGCTCAGACTTACCCTTTCTACTCTAACAGAAAAAAAAAAATTCCCGAGCAACCCTCAGTCACCCGATATTTACTCCTTAATACAAGTGAAAACGCTGGCCTCGATTTCTCAGAGTGGTTCGTGATCCCTGAATAAGTACTCATTCTAAAGATATTACTGAATGTGGGAAAAGCGAAACAAAACAAAATTGCACAAACACGTTAATAACTGGAGATACGAGACATTCATATTGTCAAACATCGCTGCTAAGCGGCCAGGCAGCCATATTGCGTCCACTAATCGCATGTGGTCCACCAGATTGCCTGGGATAAAATGATTTCCAATCCATGGTGTACAACAGCAATCAGTTAGAATAAATATTCCTTCAAACCGTCTTGATTGCAAATTTTTTATTAGTTAATGACGCGTTTCGCCCTTTAGCAGGGCATTTCAGATTATCTGCGTGACAGAATTTACACAAAATTACAAGGCGGAATTACAAACGGTTATAATGGTAAATGGGCTTATTTTGTGTTAAGAAGACAGTATAAATGGTAAACAAAGCTTACAATGCGCTTTCCGTGGTGTGACACCGTAAGTTGTTATTGCGGTGTTTCTATTTTCCTAAAAAACATTCCGCCTTGTAATTTTGTGTAAATTCTGTCACGCAGATAATCTCAAGATGCCCTGCTAAGGGGCGAAACGCGTCATTAACTAATAAAAAATTTGCAATCAAGACGGTTTGAAGGAATATAGACAGCCTGTGATTTCCGTGCAACCAGCGGTCGACGACGAGTCGTCACAATTTCTCTACACACGTGCCATCTACAAAGCGATAGGTTGCTCACGCTACGGACTGCTGCGATCCGTCGCTCGTATGTGTCACATATCGCGTGACTTTTCTCACTTCAGTGTAAGCTCCGTCACTTCGTCTGCTCACATTATTCAAAGAACAGTATTATTGCCTCACCAATGATAATATCCCTGGCAACAAACAGAAATAGAGAATTCTTGGAGCTGCGACTGGGTGAGAAGATAAAGGCGTGTCTCATACCAAGCAGTGAATCACAGTTGTAATCACAGCGTCAATAAAAATCTCTTGCTTGTTTGTAGACTTCTCACAAAGTAAACGGCGTTCTGATAACGGGACTCCGCCCACTTCCTCAAACAACTGCTTCTCTATGAGGAAACTCAACAGTGGCTACTGTACTCGAGTTACGGAGCTGCTGAACAGTTGTGTTAGACATGCGTACCTCACGCAACATTATGGTGCCTACTATGTTATCGGATCATCCTTGACTATTATGACGAGAAGAAAGGCAATAGGCTTACGAGTGATCCGCATGTGATCCAATATCTTTAACGTCGGTTAGCAGCAGGATTTTGAAACATGCACTTTTTTTCAAAAATTATTTACTACTTCGAAAAGAACGACCTACTGACCCATACTGAACACGGATTAATGAATTATCGTTCTTGTGAAACACAGCTAACTCTTTACTCACTTGAAGTGATATTGACAATGTATCTCAAATCGATTCCATATGAAGACATGGGGGAAAAACGATGAATGTCACTTTTTGTTTATGCTTCTGTTATACACCCTCAGGTCCATATTTTCTTCTGGTGTTTTTGTTTCCTCGAAAAGCGATGTCAGCAGTTATACACAAATTTAGAATCATAGGAAGCTGTAATAAGGATGATTGTCACGTAGTTTTGCAAAATGACGATGCGTTTTTTCCACCTTTTTGGATTTCATGTTCGTTTAAAAATGTTCAAATGTTTGTAGAACTTATGGGACTTAACTACGGGGTCATCAGTCCCCAAGCTTACAAATTACTTATGAACTAGCTAAGACTAAGGACGGCACAAATATCCATGCCCGAGGGGGGATTCGAACCCCCGACCGTAGTGGCCGTGCAGACCGTGACTGAAGCGCCTCAGTACCCTCGGCCACCGCGGCCGGCTTCATGTTCGTCTTTCAATGCTAGCAGTACTGGATATCAGTTTAAAATATTTCGATTGTTGTGTCCATTGTCATTACTTCAATTGCTTAAAATTACAATAGGTTCGAGAGCCACTTGGATTAAGTTCAGTGTTCTTGAATGAATTATAGTGACAAGAGGTGCTATTTTTGTTGGTGCAAAAGTGTTACTATTTCGGTGTCTACAATGGATCCGATTGAGAATGGTGCTCTAGAGTGGAAAGATAATCCAAAGAAAAGGCAGAAGTATGGTCGAGTATCAGATGCTGTTAAGGAGATGAGAAACCACATGCATGAAACTGGAAAAAACTGAGTGTAGTAGATTAAAATGTTTTGACAACATTAATGAAAGTGAAAGGCTGACTATTATAAAGCATTTTAATGGGTTATCCGATAGGAATGCTCAAAACTTGCATTTGTCTGGGCTAATAAAAATCCATTTCATCAAATAAAGACGAAGACGTAAGGATCAAGTTGAGTCTGATATTCTTAATCATTCATGCACATACGAAATTCGGGTGAAAGGAGTAGTACATGAAAGAAGTGTATACTATGAAGCCTTCATAGCAGTTCATGGTATAACCCCTTGACGTCTGCAAACTATTCAACAACAACTGACATTGTATGGGTTGATGCTTCCTGATAGAAGTGGTAAATGTGCGGAAGTTTAAAAAAAGTGTTCATTGTTGTTATTATTACCTAGTACTAGCAACAAACGAGTAAATAATACTCTTAATATGCAATGTTTATGTAAACCAAAACTATATTTGAATTAATAAATGTTCACACAAATTGGTTTCAAAGTTTAAAAATCGTTTTTCTCTGTAATGGTGAAAAGTGACATTCATCGTTTTTCCCCCCATGTCTTCATATTTTTTTTATATTTCCGGAGGGTTTTTGAAACTAACTCACAAGCAGCTTCTAATCAAATTGCGTGATTATGGAATATTGCCACAGTTGTGCAATTGGATTCGCAATATCTTGTCAGAAACGACACGGCACGTAGCAAATGACAGTCATCGAGTAAAACAAAAGTGATATCTGGCGTTTCCCAAAAAGTGTTATAGGGCCCTGCTTTTCCTTGTCTGTATAAACGAATGAGGAGACTTCGCGGATAACGCCGTCGTTTCTCGGTTAGTAAAGTCATCAGAAGATCAGAAGCAGCTCCAATACGATTTAGATAAAGAATCTGCATGGTGCAAAATTTATCTATTGAACCTAAATAATGAAAAGTCAGAAGTCATCCATATGAGCTCCAATAGCAATCCGTTACTCTTCGCTTACACAGTAAATCGTTCAAATCTAAAGTGCACAAATTCAACTAAATATTTGGGAATTACAATTAAGGACAATTTCTATTCCAAAGAACACACAGAAAATATCGTGGGATGACGAACCAAAGGCTACGTTTCATTGGTAGAAAATTCAAATGTTCAAATGTTTGTTAAGCTTATGGGACTTAACAGCAGGGTCATCAGTCCCTAAACTTAGAAACAAACTTATACTAAAGACAGCACATACATACATTCCCGAGGGTGGATTCGAACCCCCGACGGGGAACGGCCTCGCGCATCGGAGAATACAGCCCAAAACACTCGGCCACTCCGCCGCGGCACAGGACATTTAGAAGATGCAACAGTTCTATTACAAAAAGGAAAAAAGTAATGCTTACACTCCACTCTGTAAGGTAACAGAACTATCAGTGAATGTTTGTTCTGTGGTAAAGACATAGTGGAGCATCGCTTGCCAGCTATTGATGAGAAAGCGGCTGCAGCGTGCACCTAGGGTTCCTTCTGGGTAATCCCATCGCTCAGCGACGATGCTACACAATGGGAAAGTTCAGTCTCAGCATATTGACGGTCAGTAAGGAGACTAGAACGAGGCTGAAACGTGGCAATAATTTCAAATGAAAATTTCAATAATTATTCACCCTATTGACCTATAGGAAATCCATATATTCCAATCTTATAGTTGGTACCAATTAGTACTCAGCCAGACGAGTTGCTGACGCAACTTGGCAAGATTTTCCAAGTGATCGTAACATACAATTAAACAAATATATGTGCAACTGTTGACAGAAAATTTGAAATAATATAGTGCAGTTTCGGACACTCTCGAGACGATCATGTCAACTATGATTTAAAAAAAACTTAGGCACATGCCGTGAACCAACAATATTTTTAATATCTTCAAAACTACAAAAGTTAGGTTCACAGTATCTCTTCATAGCAAAATTAAATTTAAAATTACAAACTTTTGAATCTATCATACGATTTCGACAAAATGTATCTTAGATGATACCTTACTGCCTCAAGGTATCATCTTTAAAGCAACATATTTTTATCTATCCATTAAAGGATTCTTTACAATCGTTATAATAATTTATTATGAAATATAGTCACATCATTGTTTACTCCACAGCAACTCAGCAATTGCAAGCAGCAGGATATGCATCTTTTGTTCTGATGTTCGTGTAACTATTTAACGAATATTTGCAGTCAATCTGGTAAAAACTGGCTTGTGAATTCATTTATTTCATACATCATTTCTACTGCTAATAAATAGTCACAATGTGACTGAATGATTATATCTTTTATATTTAATATTGTAAAACGTTAAGTTATTGTGGAAATGGTCAAATTTAAGTCAAAACAAATCTTTTCTGTTTATAACTCTACTACTTTCGAGTTCAGAGAAAAAGATGATAGAAGCTTTTGGAATGTGCTACAGACGAATGATTAGATGGGTAGATCACGTAACTAATGAGGTGGTTCTCAACAGAATTGGGGAGAAAAGGAGTTTGTGGCATACTCTGACTAAGAGGTTGGTGAGACACATTTTGAGATATCAAGAAATCGTCAACTTAGCATTAGGCATTAGAAGGAAGCGTGTGGGGTAAAAATCGTTGCCGCTGCGGAGCGACCATGTGTATTGAGGCTCTATGCTGCGATGCGCGAGGTCGTTTCCCGTTGGAGGTTCGAATCGCCCCTTCGGGCATGGATGTTTGTGCTGTCTTTAGCATAAGCGATCTTCTAATGAGAGAGTGGCTAGAGCAGAAAACTGATGTTTTCAAGTAAAATGCTTGGACGGTGCGGGACTGGAAGCGTACTCCATGTTTCGACTGAGGAGGAGGACATGTCTGCTTACCTAAAGTGATTCGTTTGCTTCAGTGTCAGAAACTGCGTGGCAAACGACTGCTTTGTCGGAACCTCAACGTTAACAAGGATAAATTAGTGCTAGTCTAAGGACTTGAACTTTTTCCGATTCCATTTCGGATTTGTAAATGAACAATGTATGCAATTCTACACGAGATATTACGAGTGTTGATATGTTATTCGTGGGACTAAGACATGAACAACTTTGAGATCACGATTATTTCGTGTGATCACAAAACAGACTTAGCACCTCAACATTGCCAATGGTAACCTAGTTGGGGATTTTACTACCACTCTCATAACGCAGTTAACATGTCTGTTCTGATAATTTTAAAGTTTTTAATTCTAATTTATTACTCTTGTTTGTATAGAACTACTTTCAATATAACAATTCACGTGTTAGAATAAAGATTATCTAACTGAGTTATCTGGGGTTCACTACATCGTTTACAAACGCTAGAATAAAACCTCTTTTACTAATTAATCTCTATAAATAAAAAGCAATGTCCCGACTAACGGACTGAGTCATCATCGCCCAGCGCAAACTACTGAAGGTAGAATCTTGAAATTTATAGAGTGTGTTTATCATACTCTGTAGGCGTCATTTAAGAAGCGATTTTTCGATATTTCTTCCGTGAGGGGGTGAAATGGAGGATGAAACGTTTTTTGAAAATACATTGCTATTTAGGCAATTTTGAAGTTAGAACTACAAAATTTCGGATTTGGATTCGGAGTTCGAATTTAAAAGACAAGTGTTTTAGTATTTTTGGAAATTCGACCAATAAGGAGGTCAAATACGGGACGTAAAATTTGATTTTCAAAAATATATTGCTGTTAACTCAAATCAAGCTATAACTACGAAACTTACGATGTGGACTCTTGATCAGAATTAAAAAGACACGTGATTCGGTATTTTCAGAAAATTAATCATTTAGGGGGTGAAATAGGGGATGAATCATTTTTTGAAAATACGTTGCTACTACGCCAGTTTTCAACCCAGAATTACCAAAAATGATATTTGCATACTTGATCGGAATTTAAAAGACATGTTTTGGGTATTTTTCGAAATTGAAATATTAAGTGGCGCCATAGGGGGTTACAAGTAATAAAATCAAATGTTCAAATATTTGTAAATCTTAAGAGACTTAACTTCGGGGTCATCAATCCCTAAGGCTTACAAACCATTTAAACTAACTTAGACTAACTTATGCTAAGTACAACACGAACACCCACGCCCGAGGGGCGAATCGAACCCCCGACGGCGAACAGCAGCGCGCACTGCAGCATGGCGCCTCAATACGCACGGCCAGTCTGCCGCGGCTACAAGTAGTATCACAACATTTCATTGTGATAGTACTTAAGCTATATCTATGAAAATTTGTATTAAGAGGGAGAAACAACTGGTGCAGACCAACCAGCCTACGCATGCGAAGCAGCGGGCGCTAAGCTAGCCATTTACATTTATTTTGTATTTCATCATTATTTCGCAAATGTTAGCCTATCCATAGCGTTTATATATAAGTATCACAGGTACAAGGTACTACTTGAAACTGTTTTAGTTCCTGGGCATGAAACAGACATGTAGGGTTCGATCCTTAGACTAAATCGACCCATATTTCATTTACACACCCGACTACATAGCCCGAAACGTGTACTTTGAGTTTGGCCAATACAGCTTAGTTAGATCAACACGTGAAGTCACATAAAGTCGCAAATTGTCGCCTTATTTAGGGGTATTGCTGCGCTTTGTAGGATCATCACCAAGTGGGACTGAAGAAGAAAGTAAAGAAAGTTCAGAGAAGGACGGTTCGTTTTGTATTATCTCGATAGAGGGGGGAGTAAGTATTCAGATGTCGACGTCAGTTTTACGGCGTAGGTATTAATTGTTTGAGAGATTCTAGTTCGTGTTTTTACGTGAAAATTGATTTTTCCTTAAAAGATACTAATGTTCGCGGTGGTCAGATGTTATGCACAGAATTTCAGAACATCTTGTTAACTGGGTGCAGCTCCTGTACGAAAAACCGACGAGTTATGTGCCAAGCTGCCGCTGTAACAACCAATTACTCCAGCATCACCGTAGCCTCTGCCCTATCACTACTGCTGATCATTCTTGTAATGGATACCGTTACTCCCCATAGACACTTCTGTAATCTGATTTCACGTTGGCTCAAACTGCGCCCAACGCAGATGTCGAGCGATCGATTAGCTGAATGTGGACTGCGACTCAACAAAACGAAGACAGAGTGTTTTTTTACATGTTACGTTTACACCTTATATGGTAACAGTTACTCGTTGTCACAATTTTAGATGGTAACTGATTGTAGTACCAACGTATTGCTTTTAGTATTTGCACAATTCAGGTATATTTCTATACATGGTTGTAATTTTAGGGTCATTTGTGTTTGAGTTACATATGTTTGTTTGTCCTTCGTTGTCTTAATGTTAGAATATTACATTGTTTCTATAAGTAGTTCATTACTACATTTCTGTCAGGCGGAATATGTAACATGCACTTGTTAATAATGTGCATACTACAGTTTTTCCTTACCTATTATCTTTACTCGTCCTCTTGTTGTAATATTTCATAGATAAGTTTTCTGTGACTTTATATATTTTACTTCTTGTACATTTTTATTTTATGACATATTAGTTCCGTATTTTCTATGTGACCACGTACAATTATGTTGCATGTCTCCCTCCGAGTATATGATTCATGTGTATATTTTGGGTTGGTCTAGCTTAATTAGTTTTTATGTGCCTATGCCGACAAACATGGTAATGTTTTAATCGCCGAAAACGACTCTCTTTAGTCGTAGACTATAATTCCCTTTGTCAGCTTTGGGATTCTAAATGTCGCTATTATACGACTATTAAGGAAAAAAAGAAAGGAAATGCATGTTAAAGTTGGCTACGTTTGTACATATTCCTTATGTGTTACTGAATAGTGGTTTCATACCTATATTGTATTTTCAGTGTGCTACCATACAATACTTTTATGTTTTTTAATATTTCAATGTTTTTGTCTTAGTCACTTGAGTAGGTTTGTTTAATACACAGGGACCTGAAGATGACATAATGGAATGCCGAAACTGGTAGTGAAACAATAAATATTTCTATTAAACATACAGCTGTTGCTATCTCACTTCCTTCATACCCTTGACCAGCCACTGGCCCGGTTCCACCAGGAATGATGGATTCAGTATGTCACCTTAGGTCTCCAGGAAGTTGAGACCGTCGTCTCGTGACGAAGAAGAACCAGGCTCTACTATCTCTGCCAGCGGAAGACAACGAGGTCAACACAAGGACACAGGAATCACGGTGGAAGTGGCGCACAACAGGCGTCAGTCACCTGCAGCCGCCCACTATAGGATCTTCTTAAACCCAAATCTACTGCACTGTTCATCCGCCCAATCGCTGTCTACAGTTGTCTACAATACCGAGCTTTAGACCACTACAAAGGGAGCGGTATGGAGAATAAAATGCTTAGAAGGATGAGTGGAGTCACAAGAATGGATCACTTTTCGAATTATGATATTTTAGAACGTTTCGGAGTAGCACCAATCCATAAGAAAATTAGGGAAACTGTTTATATAGTTTGGACATGTGCTGCTTAGAGATGGGTCGTTCGCTAATGAACTGTTTCAAAAGAACGTTTCACAAAAGTGAACTTAGGACGAATGAACTACATACGAGGAACGGCAATTCGCCCTTTACTTAGGTGTTCCTAGTCAGTCCCATTTGGCTGTTCCGGTCCGGAACCGATGTGGCAACTTCCAGTTCCAGGAACTTCCACTTGGCCATTCCGTTCCAGTTCTAGTTCCAGGCTGGCCGCGCTGCAGTCCCATTGCAATCATTGTCAGTTCCAGCTCACTGCTCGGGGCCGCGGCGGAATGGCCGAGCGCATTCCGGACGCCGTGGCTCAGCGCGCCCGGTCAGGGGGCTATATGTCCTCCGTAATAAAAAAAAAAATAAATAAAAAAATAAAAAAAAAAGCTGAGCCAAACATTCAACGAACAGCGAAGAACAGATCTACCGCATTACCTAGCAGTTAAATCCCATAGGTTTAACAAGTATGATGACCTCGCAGTTGAGTCCCATAGGCTTAATAAACTTTTTTTTCCACTGCTTGGTATCGAGCTTTCGTCCTTTTTGTTCTTTGCGCTCGCCTATTGTCATTGTGCTTCTTGAAAGCTACTTCAGCCATGGTTTCACTTATACTGGGAGTGAATATTATCCTTTTCCACTATGCTTACTATCTAGGTATAAAATGACAAATCTCTGCTTCCTAGTAAGCTGAGCAGACATTTTGAAACAATACATTCACATTTGCAAGATGAACCTGTAAGTTATTTCAAGAGATTGTATGAACAGGAAACAAGGGGAGCAAATTCCTTTCAAATGTAACGTCTGTTTGTAATAAAGCTCTGATCGCTACCTACCAAGTCCCTGAACTAAAAGCGAAGAGTATGAAAGATTGAAAGTTCATACTATAGGTGAGTCAATTTCCCTTGTTGTAAAAATAAATGGTCATGACGATGCTAGGATAAGAAGCAACTAATAAGCAAGATTTTTTTGTCGAATCATACAGTTCACAAGCGTATAATAGATATGTTGTATTATAGAAATGACTACTGATGTTGAGAAAAATAAAAATGTATGCTGTAATAATAGTCCAGTCAACGAAAGAAAAATAGGGGAGAATCATGAAGTCGGAAATTTTTGTGATTGGGAAGATCGTCATAAACGACATACCAAAAGTCCCGATCTCTGGGCTGATTGCTCAAGCGTGGGTGGGCGTTAAAAGGAACACTTTTCAAGTTTTTCTGAAATAACTCGAAAACTGTAACCGATAGCGAATAAGTACAAAATTAAACTACATAAAATCTACGACAAAACGCTCCTGTTCATAATTTCTGCAGAATCAATATTTTGCGAGTACGGGAAAAGAAAAATTAGCGAATTCTTAAAAAATGAATTTTTGTGCTATAAATTTAAATTTAAGGTAGATTTAAGTAGTTTGCGATCGTGTAAAAATATCTACACGACACCTAATAGTCTCATGCAGACTTAGGGGATACATTGTGCAGTTGCGACGTGGTATAACGGAAGGGAAGGCGAGAGAGCTGGTCGGATGCGCCGTGAGGTGACAGGCTAAAAAAATGATCAAATGTTTGTAAATCTAATATTCATAGAATATATGACATCAACTGCGATTGGGCAAAGCTGAAAATGTGTACCCAGCCGGGATTCGAACCCGGGCCTCCTGCTTTCTAGGCAGTTGCGCTGACCCCTACACTACTTTTTTTTTCTTAAATTTTTTATTTGTTTATTCAACTGTAGAATACTCACACACACAGAAAAAAAATAAAAGGTAAGTTTTACAATTTGTCTTATCATCATCTGTGTTGAACAAAAAACTTAAGTAAATTCCTTGATACTGGGGAGTGCATTCTCCGTGGTTGAACTTTAACCTACTCCTTGTTTCTCAAATATGATGTCTAACATGTTGCCGAAGAACTTTTTCACATTAGGGTATTTTTTAGTGTGCCACTGCGCTGTCTTCATATAGGCTTCAAAGCTAATCAGATTGTCCTCGCTGGTGTAGCTGACGTTGTAAGCTACGTAATGCCCTAACATCCACATAATGGTGGTGTTTTTGGTTGCTGGAAAAAATTTTCTGTCCGGCCAGAGGAGTATGTCAGGGGAATAACTTGCAGCCGCACTGCGTGTTAACAGTCCCAGCCGTTGCTGCACCCATCTCCAGTTAGTAAGATGGCCGCCGCACGTGAACCTGTGGCGTAAGCTGTCGATCAGGCCGCAGCGGGTGCATTTATCAGTCACACTTAAACCAATGCGGTGTAACCTTTCATTTGTGGCCAGGACGTTGTTCACCACCTTAAACCACGTCGATGCCACTTCGGATGTATGAATCGGGAGGCTGATGTTATTCCACACCGTTTTCCATTCTACTCCTGGGTACTTGAGTTCCACTGGATTACGAGTTGGTGTCTGACTCATTTTTTCGAGGAGATATTTCGTCGTTAGAAATGTGCGGTTTAAAATGTGGTCTCCCACGTAGCTCATTTCGAGATAAAATCGCCGGATATGTTCCAAATTTGAATTAAGTTTCCCCACATCAATCGGAGGTCGAGTGTCGACTGGTCGTAGAATTTTGAAGAGCCAACTCGTGACACTGTGAGGTTCCTGCTTCAACATAGTGGCGGTCCTCTTCATGTACAAGGCGGTGCACTT
This sequence comes from Locusta migratoria, assembly GCA_026315105.1. Taxonomy (NCBI): domain Eukaryota; kingdom Metazoa; phylum Arthropoda; class Insecta; order Orthoptera; family Acrididae; genus Locusta; species Locusta migratoria. The sequence goes on along the minus strand of CM048744.1, from coordinate 211,914,707 downwards.
CTTCTCGAAGTCGGGTACTTGAAGCCCTCCTGCCTTTCTGGGAGAGGTCATCACACTGTATTTCACTGTAAACAAGTGACCCTTCCAGATGAATTTTCTGGAGACATTCGCTACGTGCAGCGCCTGTAGCCTCGGGACTGGAAATATTTGTGCTATATAATAGGCTCTGCTGAAGACGAAAGTGTCGAGGAGACGAATGCGTTGGATAAGATCTAAGGATCTCCAACCGTTTTCAGAAACTGCTCCTTGCATGGCACCTATGACCTGATGCCAGTTTTTGGCACACATCGCAAGTGGGCATTTATCAATAATTAACCCGTGGGTCTTGTGATTGTCTTCTACTTTCGTCCACGAGACATTGACTGAATCGAATCCTTGGATGTTTACTAGGGTGCATTTATTTTCGTTGATTTTTGCACCTGAAGCACTACAGTAGTCGTCAATTATGGGGACACAGTGATCACCGCACCTGCAAGGACTACCTAAGCACGCCTCCCGTCAGATACAAATTCCCAGCTTCGCCCTGCCCACAGTACTCAAACTCGTAGTTATGTAACTAATTCCCGTAAGAGTAAGGGCTTCAAACTTGCCCACCCCTCCCCACTCCCCACTAAATCTATCGGACCAAACTGCGTGGTCATCAGTCCGTAGCTTACAAACTACTTAAACTAACCTAACGACAAACACATACACACACACACACACACACACACACACACACAAGCCCCAGGAAGGACTCGAACCTCCGACGGCGAGCAACCGCGCGCTCCGCAGCGAGACGCCTTGGACCGCTCTCTCTCTCTCTCTCTCTCTCTCTCTCTCTCTCTCTCACTCTCTCTCTGTGTGTGTGTGTGTGTGTGTGTGTGTGTGTATGTGTGTTTTTCTTTAGGTACATCTGTGTTCTGCGGTCGTTAGTACAATTTGTTCTTGGTAGTTCGTTGAATATTTGACTCAGCTTTTTTTTTTTATTACAGAGGGTGTTTAGCTTCCTGACCGGATGCACTGAGCCACGGCGCCCGGCGACCGCTCGGCTACTCCACCGCGGCGAGATGACAGCCGGCCGCTGTGGCCGAAGGGACTGAGGCGCTCCAGTCACGGTCTGCACGGCCACTACGGTCGGGGGTTCGAATCCCCCCTCGGGCATGGATATTTGTGCCGTCCTTAGTATTAGCTAGTTCGTAAGTAGTTTGTAAGTTTAGGGACTGATGACCCCGTAGTTAAGTCACATAAGCTTAACAAACAATTGAACATTTCGAGTTGACAGGCAGGCGACTGGAGTGTGGCCAAGTGCCTCCCTCTGTTCGAACCCAGTGTGCCGAACATCTTTAAACCGGTTTTGCTTACATAATTTCTTTTGAGCTTCTTGTTTAAGACACTTGTGAACAATGGCTGAGAAGTGTTTACTTTGTGGATGTGATGTCAAGTGACACTTGTAACATTGGGAAAAGGAATTAATAGATTATTTCATGCAAGTAATTTAAGAAAAGATGGGAAATCTCAAGGTTTTCTGAATAAGAAACAGGCGTCGTTCATAAGCCTTGCACGAAATAATACACAAGAGCATTCAATTAATAGAATTTAGAGCGCCACTTTTTGAGAGCATCAACCTTCAACTTCTCGTGATTCTCCACATTTGTATTCAACTGAAACGAAATTACATTTTAAATCTGTGTTTTGTGCGAAAGGTATAGACAGTAAATAGAAGAAAAAGCCAGTTGATTTGCGTCGGAAAGTTTACAACGTTCGATCCTTCATCTACGACATTTCAATTACGATGTGCACAAGAGAGGAAAGATGAGTAAGGGAAGACAGCATCCTAAGATGTTCAAATGTTTGTAATTCTATCGGACCAAACTGAGTGGTCATCAGTCCGTAGCTTACAAACTATTGAAACCTAGGTAAACTAACCGAAGGACAACACACACACCCATGCCCCAGGGAGGACTCTAACCTCCACGGCGAGCAACCGCGCGCTCCGCAGCGAGACGCTTTAGACCGCTCGGCTACTCCACCGCGGCTATCCTAAGATGGATCTGCATGCTGCATATATTGTATATCATGATGACTGCTGTAAAAATTTATTTATAACGTATGGACCTACATTAATAAAAGAGCGCATCCGGAAGATGAAGCTATTTCTGATGCAATGGAGGAAATATTTAATTACATCGAAGTAAATGACTACTTCCGGCTCTCCGTGGACGAGTAGTTTTGGACAACTGTCAGGAAGAGCACCCCATATAAAGGCGAAGGCAGAAATGAATGCATGTGATACAGTTGTGGGCTAATCTATTAACTCACAGAGGGAACATGGTACCAGTTCTTTCGGCTCCCGTTCAGAATTCGTCAAAAGATGGAAATGCAGAATTCTCATATGCCGTTGAGTCAATATTCTGTCGCCACACCTATCCCTCATTCTCTCCTTGAATGTCTTTATATAACTTGCTCTTCTTGACAGTTGGTCCAACAACTGATCCACAGAGATCTGGCAGTCTTTTACGTCGATGTAATTAATTAATATCTCCTCCATAGCTGCAGAAATATTTTCATCTTCCGGACGCCCTCTTTTTCTTGACGCATGTCCAGACGTTATAAAGAACTTTTTATAACAGTCTTCATGATGCACAGTATATGTAGCACACAGATCCATCACTGAACGGATACGTCTTAGGATTGTGTCTTCCCAAACCTTTATTTCCTCTCTTGTACACAGATTGTAATTGAATTATTAAGGTGAAGAATCGAACACTGTAAACTTTCCGAAGCGAATCAGTGAGGCGCCCAGTCCCCTTCCCTTCCCTGAAAATGAAATGAGCGTATGGCTTTCTTGGCCGGGAGATCCCTTGCGGGATTGTTCGGCCCCCTTAGTGTAAGTCTTTCTATTTGACGCCGCGTGGGCGACTTACGTGCCAATGATGATGATGATTAGGACAACACACAACACCCAGTCCCCCGCCGGGAATCGAACCCGGGCCTCCTGTGTGGTAGTCAGCGACGCTACCGCTGAGCTACGGAGGCGGACACCCCTTCCCTTATACCCCATCACAAGGACACATTTTATCCACTAATACTGCATGATGCTATTAGGTGTCGTATAGACATTTTTATTCGATTGTAAACTACTTCAGTCCAAATGTTCAAATGTTTGTAAATCTTATGGGACTTAACTACGGGGTCATCAGTCCCTAAACTTACAAACTACTTACGAACTAGGACGGCACAAATATCCATGCCCGAGGGGGGATTCGAACCCCCGACCGTAGTGGCCGTGCAGACCGTGACTGAAGCGCCTCAGTCCCCTCGGCCACCGCGGCCGGCTACTTCAGTCCACCTTACATTTTAACCTTATGGCACAAAAATTCAGTTTTTAAGAATTTGCTAATTTTTCTTCTCTCGTATCTCGCAAAATATTGATTCTGCAGAAATTATGAAGAGGAGCGTTTTTGTAGTAGATTTTATGCAGTTTAAATTTGTACTTTTTCGCTAAAGGTTACGGTTTTCCAGTTGTTTAAGAAACTTCAAAAGTGTACCTTTAAACGCCCACCCACGCTTGAGTTCACACCCCAGAGATCGGGATTTTTAGTATGTCGTTCGTGACACACTAATCACAATACAAAAATTGCCACTACACGATTTTTCCCCTATTCGCTATTTTTCGATCTTCGTTGACTGAACTATAAACTCAAACACTCAAACTTTGCATTGCGAACCATCTCAACTCTCAACATTTGTGTCTTTCATTAATCAAGATCAAATAGTTAGTTTCGTTTTTTTTTTTTTTAATAAATAAGTTGACTACTAAAGGTGTGGGCTTTCCAATATTTTAAATGATTATCTTAGTATGTGGTAGTTAACATGGAAGTCGTGTGCAGGCATTTGTACAGATGTTTCCCCTTCAATGGTGGGCTGAGTTACGAGCTTTGTTTCTTATTTAAAAAAGAAAGAAAAAATGTTACCGTAACTCACTGCTTTCTTCGTAGGTAAGCATTACTAGAAAAAAATTGGGAGAAAATTTGAGGGAAGTCTTACAGCAAGTTGTTCAGATAGTTAATTTTATTAAAACAAGACCTGTCAAAACCCGTTTATTCGAAAACCTTTACATCGATATCGTGTCAGAACACAGACGGTTGCTTTTACACACTGAAGTCAGGCGGTTGTCCAGGGGAAAAGTACTTACCAGTGTGCATGTGTTACGACAAGAACGTCTCGTGTTTTTCGAAGAAATTAAACATTTACATTTTTGCAACCTCCTTTGAAATGAAGTTTTGGTTGACAGATTGCAGATTTGGCCGATTTACAGGCATTTTAGCAGATCAATATTTTGAACACTAGCATGCAAGGAAAAGAAGAATCGAGCGACAAAATTAAATCGTTTAACAGAAAACTACAAATATGGAAAAGAAAAGCAAGGAGCACGTGCATAGATGAAATACATTAAACAGAAGTAGATCATTTAAAACGTTTAGATGAGAAACTGGGTTCATATTTTCCATGTCTCAACATTGAACAGTATGATTAGACTCGAGACCCATCCATGGAAACTTCAGGAAGGAAGGAGGGAAGCTTAGTGTATAACGTCCTGTCGACAGCGTGGTCATTAGGGGCTCACGCTTGGATTTTTTGGTAGGAATGCGGGAAGAAAATCGACCGTGCCCTTTGAAAGGAACCATCCCAGGCATTTGCCTGGAGTGATTTAGGAAAATCACGGAAAACCTAAATCAGGATGGCTGGAGATGAATTTGAACCACCGTCCTTCCGAATGCGAGTCCAGTGAGTCCACTGCGCCACCTCACTCGGTGGAAACTTCAGGTGATATTGGCCTAACATTAATTGAAGAACTGGCAGCCACACCTACTAATGGTGGACTAATGATTAAGGATAAGGAATTGTCTTTTGAAGACTTTTGGATTTCTTTAAAAGGATTTGAATGAGCCGGCCGCGGTGGCCGAGGGGACTGAGGCGCTCCAGTCACGGTCAGCACGGCCACTACGGTCGGGGGTTCGAATCCCCCCTCGGGCATGGATATTTGTGCCGTCCTTAGTATTAGCTAGTTCATAAGTAGTTTGTAAGTTTAGGGACTGATGACCCCGTAGTTAAGTCCCATAAGCTTAACAAACATTTGAACATTTTTGATTTGAATGTTTTACTTCAATTTTCGACGACATATTTATGTCAATTAGCATTTTCTGCTGTTGCCACAATTAAATGTAAAAAGAGGGGAATTATTTAATGTATTAAGGAGGAAATGAGAATGTGTGTTTTAAATATATCTCCGAAGATTGCAGAAATCACAGGACACATCAGGCTCATGTTTCTCATAAACAGGCCTACTAGAAAGAGTAGACGTTCAAATTTTCAAATGTCTGTAAATCTATCGGACCAAACTGCGTGGTCATAAGTCCGTAGCTTACAAACTACTTAAACCTAGGTAAACTAATCTACGCCGGCCGCGGTGGCCGAGGGGACTAAGGCGCTTCAGTCACGGTCTGCACGGCCACTACGGTTGGGGGTTCGAATCCCCCCTCGGGCATGGATTTTTTGCAGTCCTTAGTATAAGGTAGTTCGTAAGTAGTTTGTAAGTTTAGGGACTGATAACCCCGTAGTTAAGTCCCATAAGCTATACAAACATTTGAACATTTTGAAACTAACCTACGGATAAACACACACACCCATGCTCCAGGGAGGACTCGAACCTCCACGGCGAGCAAGCGCGCGCTCCGCAGCGAGGTGCTTTAGACCGCTCGGCTACTCCACCGCGGCAAGAGTATACGTAAGTTACGTTTCTTATGTATTGCATTATTACTTTTCTGTATGATTTTAATTAATCGTTAGTTGCATTGCATTATTTCATTTCAACACATTTCACTTAATAGTTTCTCTTGTCTAGCGTCTTGACACCGTACAAGGCAGCCCGGCGCTCGGCTGTAGCATTTAGGTCACGATCGACCCTCAAATAATTTTTGTATAAAAATGTGAGATTAATGTTCATCTGTGATAAAATATATTTTTATTAATAAACGTTGTATTTTCTGTGGTCTGGACGCGAAATCCACAATAAAATGATGTAATTGTTATTTTATCACAGTATTTAATTCTTGTATTAACTATTGTAAAATATTCCTCAGAGATGTGTATACAGGATGAGTCACTAACTGCTGTCACCAAGAATAACTCCTTAAGTATTATAGGAGCTGTAAAGGTTGTGGGACAAAAGTTGCGTGGGACAACGGGAGCTAGAACATGACGGTTTTTTGTTGCTGGGTGCGGTCGCTTCAGAGATATCGCTACTTTGGAGGAAAAAAACGGAACAACTCGAAAAATGCTGATTATTCGCTCATGTCATCACCAAAACGAGAAAGTGGAATAGTTTTATGTGGAAGAGTGTCACAGACGTCACTGGCGTATTCGGCTACTAGAGAGCACTTACGTCAGTGTTGCATTAACAAAACCTACCCGTATTCTAATAATAGTAGAGAGAGTGTCGCATTATCAGTTGAGAAGCAGCGTTCGGACAGTACTCATGTGTATTTTGCGTGAAGACTGTTCCATTTCAAAAAGCAACACACAATCATTAAATCTCTTGGACTAAAATAAGTAAATAAAAATTAAAATAAAGGTAGAAGAACCTTAAAATATTGAGTGTTATGTATAGATACAATTTACTAAACTCATTTACTAGTCTCATATCTTTGTGAAATGTCGTGTATATGATCTATGGAACAAGTATTAATGTAATCAAATCATTAAACAACTCGATCAGAAACATTAGAAACTGGCAAGCAGAAGGTATTTGTGGCAAAAACCCATACTGCTAAGAAACGTGTAAAAGGGCTAGACTGTTGCAGTTAATAAATAAAAAAATTGTTCCAAAATTTTATTTTGATTTTTTAAATAACTTGTAACTTAATTTTTCTGTGCTAAATACTATGTGTAAAATGAAAAAAGAAAGATATGAGTTGATTCATTTCTTGATGGGATTCAAATAATTTGTGCAGTGATATGTTGTATTTTTTATAAATAAACATTTTCTTACAATTCTTTCTTTATTAAATTATTTATTTATTTCGGCTGAAATTTATATTTTTGTGTGTCACAAGTCAAAGGCCTTTAACTGAAATTGAAGTTTTCTTTGTAGAAAAGTGTCACATATCGAAGCCCTTAGGGTTAATTTATCACTGAAAATGAAATAAAAACTATGTAAGTGTTACCTCTGAGTGTGTACTACGACTAAGAAAAAGTCAGTGCTGATGTGATTTCATGGAGAAAAGTAATGTTGAATGAATCTTTGGTTATTATCTGTAAGTGGGGTTTTCTCTAAACTATTGGTTTTAGAGATGTGCTGGTTTTCCTCCAGGGTAGCGATATGAACTTTGTTTTTTAAATGGGATGCTTACAGAATATGTTCTAAGTGATGACTATTCGCATCAATGCAGTGCTACAATCTTATGTATTGTGTGTTATTCCGTATGACGTCAGCACTTATCGAAGCACATCCTCTGACAGTTTCCTCTCGTATATCGTGCAAATATTAAATATTCGCCGAATACGGCGAATCCACCTAACGTGCAGTTGATATGTGACATGTAAACACACCATTCGACGGTTGCGTAATGTAACTCTAAAAGGAACGGTAAGACTAGCACCGTCGACGCAAGCGTATGTGAATGATGTATTCCTACGAAGAACAAGTCTATATGCTTCTCATAAACGGAGAATGCCTACGAAATTCAGTGAGAGCTAGGGACTTACACGATGAGATATCCTCAACGTACTCACCCTACACGTCGTATGTTTACGTATGTGTATGATAAGCTGAGAACAAATGGCTCTTTAAAGTATCATAAACATATCCCGCAAATAAAGTTACTAACGTGGAAGCGGACATTGGTACTCTTGCCACAGTGATTCGCGATCCTTGTGTCAGTTCACGTAATATCGCAAGAGAATCTCCCATGAGCCAGAGTAGTGTTGTTCGTGTTCTCTATCGCCATAAATATCATCCTTACCATACCAGACGCCACCAAGAATTAGCTGGTATGGATTGTAAGCGATGCATGGAATTCTGCCGATGGGCTTAACGTCAGATTCAGAGGGATGACGCATTTAGTATTTTGATTTATTTACTGATGAGGCTGCATTCACGAACCACAGATATGATAATTTGCATAACATGAATTATTGGGCAACTGAAAATCTAAGTTTGCTGCAGCAAGTTGCACACCAAAGACCGTTATCGATGAATGTATGGAGTGGGATTCTGTAGTACAGAATTATAGACCCTATTTCATCGAAGGAAATCTTATTGGTAGAATGTACACCACATTCTTGCAAGCAATATTATGTCTGTTATTGAAAGAAACGCCCTTAGGAACACTGGACAGAATGTGGATCAATACGATGGGTGTCTGGTACATTTTTCGCTGATGACTAGAAATGACTTGCAGAAAAGATTTCCAAATCGTTGGATTGGACGCGGATCACATGTGTCGTGGACGGCTCGTTTGCCAGACGCTTCTGAATTTTTCTTGCTGGGATTCCTAAAAGGCTATTTATAAAGAAGTTCAAACTATACCTAAAGATATGCGAGAGAATATTCTCAGAGCATGTGCTTCGATAAGTGCCGAAGTGATGCATAATACCACGCAATCCATGATAAGAAGATTGTAACGATGCATTGATACCAATGGTCATCACTTTCCGCGATGGAGTAGCCGAGCGGTCTAAGGCGCCTCGCTGCGGAGCGCGCAGTTGCTCGCCGTCGGAGGTTCGAGTCCTCCCTGGGGCGTGTGTGCGTGTGTGTGTGTGTGTGTGTGTGTGTGTGTGTGTGTGTGTGTGTGTGTGTGTGTGTGTTTGTCCTTAGGTTAGTTTACCTTAGTTTAAGTCGTTTGTAAGCTACGGATTGATGACCACGCAATTTGGTCCGATACATTTGGTCATCACTTCGAACATCTTATATAAATGGACGTCCATAACCCCTTGTCGACTTTCAAATTCCGGCCGCGGTGACCGAGAGGACTGAGGCGCTCCAGTCACGGTCTGCACGGCCACTACGGTCGGGGGTTCGAATCCCCCCTCGGGCATGGATATTTGTGCCGTCTTTAGCATAAGGTAGTTCATAAGTAGTGTGTAAGTTTAGGGACTGATGACCCCGTAGCTAAGTCCCATAAGCTTAACAAACATTTGAACATTTTTGACTTTCAAAGACCTTACTGTTACATATCATTGGATTCGTCTCGATAGCCGCTATCAGAAAATAAGTATCAAACTATGACATCCCATAAACAAAAACTTGCCCTTCATATCTCTTAAAGGACCCGACGTAGCAACAAAAGACCAAAGTCATATTCTGGCTCACGTTGTCACATGCAACTTTTGTCGCACAAACTTTTCAACTCCTATCATACTTTCGAAGTTATTTTTAGTGGTAGTAGTTAATGACTCACTTTGTATAGTGCGACCACAGTTATTTGCGGCCTTTTATGTGCACCAGAAGCTAAAAAAGTTTGAGAACCACTGCCACTGTGGCTGAGCCATGTCTCCATAATATCCTTTCTTCCAGGAGAGGTTGTCCTGTAAGATTCGCAGGAGAACTTCTGTGAAATCTCGAAGGTAAGAGTCGAGGTCCTAGCGAATCTAAAACTGTGAGGGGGAGGGGCGTAAAGCGTGTAGAGGTAGCTCAGTCGGTGTCGGGCGCCGTGGCTCAGCGCGCCCGGACAGGAGGCTACACGCTCTCTGTAATAAAAAAAGCTAAGCCAAATATTCAGTGACCACCAAGAAAGAACCGAACGAACGACTGCAAATTATTTATCAACCTGAAGGCCAGGTTCGAATCCCGGTCCGGCAAACAGTTTTAAACTTCCAGGAAATTTCGTATCAGCGCACAATCAACTTCAGAGTGAATATATAATTATGCTTTTGCTTGCTAGTGCCAACAGACTTAATTCTAGTGTAAAGAAGCAATCCCTACGGGCGCCTTGTATTAAGTCTTCGTGACTGCATTTCAGTTTTAAATAAACATTAGTGGCCATTAGTGGCCACTGTAAAAATAACAGGGTAAGCGCGCATCTTTATAGTTAGTGTTCGAATTCAGATTAATTTGTATGTATACGTAAATTAATGTTGCACACTAGTCACTTTCCACATACCATCATGGTTTTTTCGCAATGTTTAGTTACAAAGAAATTTGTCAGTTTAAATCGGAACTTGGGAGGCTAAAGAAAGATGAAAATAACAGGATTGGTATTATGGCTTAAGTGCCAATATTATTTTCCAAGGAAAATTATGGTTGAAGTTTTAAAGCAGCTTTATCTCCTCGAGTCCGTTGTACGACATTTGCTTGGTAGCGTAATGTTTGTCGTCGTAGCTTACAATTATGCATTCGTTGTTCAAACCCAACTCTACGTTTTTTCTCTTTCTCTTTTGTTGTCGCGAAAAAAGTGCTATTGTGAAATAGCAAAGAATTATTGAAGAACCATTTCAAATTTTATTAAAAATAGTTGCATTCACCAGATTCAACGAGCGAGGAGGCGCAGTGGTAATACCCTGGTTACGGTGGTTACCTCCGGCCATCCAGATTTAGGTTTTCCGTGATTTCCCCAAATCTTTCCAGGCAAATGCCTGGATGGTTCCCATGAAAGGGCATGGCCGATTTCCTTCCTCAAAAACTCCGACAGTTAGCTCTGTCTCTAATGACCAAGCCGTCGACGGGAAGTTAAACCCTAAGCTTCCTTCCTCACCAAGATGCAGTCGCCGCGGTGGAGTAGCCGAGCGGTCTAAAGAGTCTCGCTGTGGAGCGCGCGGATGCTCGCCGTGGAGGTTCGAGTCCTCTCTGGGGCATGGGTGTGTGTGTTTTCCTTAGGTTAGTTTACCTAGGTTTAAGTAGTTTGTAAGCTACGGACTAATGACCACGCAGTTTGGTGCGATAGATTTACAAACATTTGAACATTTGAAGATGCAGTCACAATACATTTTAGAGGCACAAATCCTTGATGTGTCATATACTGAAATGCTGCATCTCTGGTGTAAATATTAAAACTGAAAACAACACGAAATGTGTACTTTCTCCAACCTCATTAGGAAACGACTTTAAATTAAATATTCAAATGTTTGTAATTTATTGGACTCAACTGCTTCGTTATTAGTCCGTAGCTTAAAACTACCTAATTTAAGGTAAACTAACATAAGGACAACACAGACATCCATGCTCGAGGGGGGACTCGAACCACTGACGGCGAACGGAAAGAATTGTTTCACAAATGTAAACATCAGCTCATTAACATGTAAATAGTAATACTTTAGTGAACTTACAAAACTATCGTATGGAGTATTTTCTAATATCAAAATGGTCCTCTCATAAATGAATGCACGAATTGACCGCTATCTTATTTGGATCTCTACGAAGGCTTTTCAATCACATTTTGTGAATCTTCTCATTGCTTGGATCATGCAAAATCATGTTTTATGAAGATTTCATGTATTTTTTTCTTTATAATGCTGTACTAAGGAATATTTGAATGCCGAAAAAATGTACGAGTTTTCGTGAATTTTACGACAACTGGAGCAGCAGAATCGTGTACGTTGTCACAGGCATCACAACTCAAATGGACCAGTTTAGCGGGCTTTCAAATGATATGAAAATCATTTACGTTCATTTTTTAAATACTGAAATTTTATGTGAGCATGACATAATTAAAAATTTAACACAATTTCCAGCAAACGGTCAAATATCCTGTTACGGCCAAGTGGGCCTAGATACTATGACTCAAGAGATCAGTACCTCCTTTCCCAAGCATCCTTCTGAAGCAATCCCTGCTGCCCGATAACAGCAGTGCGGTTTGGTTCATTACCCTGTCCTGTCTTCGGGTCCTTCACACAGATGAAAAAATCGAACATTACAAGCACATACTGTAATAAATCCACGTTCAGATAAAATGTTATTATTTATTACAATTTATGTGCTTCATAAAAGTCTTTAGTATCCGTGGCACACTGAAAATGTGGATGGTGGTGGCCCATAAGTAATAACAATTGATTCAAATACTTTTCGGAACTCAATATTGCAGCCACCTGATCAACGACTTTCAGGACGTAATGTAACATGAGAGAAACGCCAAGTTCAAATGTTTGTAGAGCTTATGGGACTTAACTACGGGGTCTTCAGTCCCTAAACTTACAAACTATTTATGAACTAGCTTATACTAAAGACGACACAAACATCCATGCCCGAGGGGGGATTCGAACCCCCGACGGGGAACGGTCTCATGCATCGGAGTATAGCGCATCAATGCGCTTGGCCACTCCGGCGCGGCAGTCATTTAACAAGTGCCAATAGCCTAATATTCAAATGTTTGGAACCTATTAGAGTCAACTGCTATGGTCATCAGTCCATAGACTTAGAAACTGCTTACGCTCATTTACGCTAAGGACAACACACAAACACACACACACACACACACACACACACACACACACACACACACACACACAATGGTACATCCGGCGGGAACAGCCCCCCAGTCAGTAAAATGATGTCTTATACCATGCGGCCATTCTGCAAGGCCGGTGCGAATACTCTTCCTCTAAAGGAGCTAATTCGTCAGCTGGAAACTATTCAGAAAGTAGCATCTTCAGTCGCCAGTGTTTCGGCGGAACAGTTGATTGCGTTAGTGGAGATAAAGAGAATATTTACGAGAGAGTCGTTAAGAAAACAGAAACAAGGAAAATGAGTGATTTATTCTGTACACAAGAATAAGATTACTAATAAATGTAGTGAACAAAATGTTTCATTACCGGTATTTGTCTTCTAATGTTATTTCTCATCAGAAAAGTACTCGGCTTCGAAAAGTGTGGTCACGTTGTACAAGAGTGCATTTAACCTTGAAGAAGCAATATAAATCGTCAATATTAATTAGATACAGTGGAAATTAATATACAGGTGTTAAATGCGCGGATTCTTAGTTTCTGCGTAAATAAACAAAGTGGCATCCTTTGAAACGGTAATTTGTTTAACAGACTAGTTCCTCGCTAATTAATCTAACAGCTTCAGTATCAAGAACTAACGACCTGCGTGCCGTCTACTGGCAGTAGACAACTTGTTAAGACAACAGGTTGATGAACATTTTATGTAGAGACTGTGCATTTCACTCAGGGCGGAGGAGATCACGGAAAGAAGGTAGAATGTGGGTGTCTTTCTAACTACTTTTTCTCTTTACATAACTACATTTTTTCTTTCCCTTGCGGAAGGAATTTTCCTTCTCGCGAGTCGCTGGCGACTTGAACAGGAAAATTGGTAAGTGACACTGACCATACGCTAGTCTTCCGGCAGTCTCGAGTGTAGAAGGCGTGGGGGAAATCTTATCTGTCCCTGGCTACACTCGCAGAGGCGCCAAATGGTCTCCATGACGAGGTGACGTGTCCCAGAAACGAGGGAAGTGGGGGGGGGGGGGGGACGCACTATCAATTCTCTTCCGGTAATGGCTTTTGGATTGTACATGTTAATGACGACACCGAGAACGGGGATAGGTGTCAGGGACGCGATAAACGACTTGGTTTGGCGTACAAAACAAAGCAGCTAACTTCTTAAACTCATTTCTCTCTTCATTGATAATAGCTGCAAGTAAGGGCTATTCAGAAAGAAGGGAACGTTTTGGCAGAAAAATGAATAAGCACAAGAGAAACTTTTTATTATACAGGGTGATGAAGCTAAGTCATAACATCCTTTGTATCTTCTCAACTGTAATAGATACAAAGATTTCTTTTCCACGGTTGAATCTTACGAGATACGAGGCCATCTTTGTTGTTGATTTTTTTTTTTTTTTTTAATGGAACCCTATGTTAAATTTTAGAGGAACATGAGGGGCTTAAAAAGACTGTTTCAAATATGTGTATAGCATATTTAGGCTAATAGTCTTTGAGACACATATGTTCTTGTATCGTATTCGTCCTTCAAATCGGCGTTGTCCAATGTGACCTTACGTGTTGTGTAGAGTTCATGGTAAACCTCGTGAGTCCTTGTTTTCACAAACACGCCCATTTATCCGACAGTAGTAATACACACTGCGCTATTTTACGCAAAAAAACTGATGAAGTCTCGCAAATATTAATCAGTTATTTGACAACTATGATACCAAAATAGTAGACAACGTAGAGTATTAAAATATTACAAGATGTTAATACATTTTAAGTAACAGAAATACAACTGCATATGAGGAGGCCCTTATTCCTCACAATTATTTCGTACTTATTTGTGTTTTATTTGAAAATATTTACTATTGATCACAATATGAAGCAAATACACACAAAGATGCAAAATATACACTGTACATAACACAAAACTTTACTGAAACATGTGCTCAACATGCTATCCCCTCTGCTGCAATGCACATTTGTAGTTGCCGTTCGAATGTTTTGTTACAACTTTTCACTGAACAGCTCTGTAGCCACATGGGAAGAGGAAGGACAGCCGTCATATTGGAACCACATGCACTGACGCGTAGATAGTGATACCTCTTCTAGCAAAATGGGCAGAACGTTTTGCAGGAACTGTGCATAGTTATTGCCATTTAGTATACCGGGAATAACGTACGGCCACACAATGACATTTCCGACGATGCCGCACCACATTGTTGCTGATGCTGTACCTGTCGAAGCCAATTAGGATTCTCTGTTGACCAGTGATGCATATTATGCAAATTCACATTACCGTGGTTGGTTAAGGTTTCTTCATCAGTAAAAGCACCCGTCGAAAATAACGTTGGATCATCTTGTGGGCGCTGCATAGAAAACCTGCAAAATTCCTGGCGCCGTTCGAAATCCAAACTGGAGGGTGCTTGAAGTAATGAATGGTGAAACGGGTGAAATATGATAAATTTCTCTCGGGCTTCCAGCCACCTCAAGTGGTTTGATATCATGGTTAGCTTTGATGTGGTGTCATTATTCGCAAACTTTCCCATCAAAGATTTCATAGACCTGCTGACCAAGTTATTTAACGACACTGTTATGGATTTATTCAGACATACTCTGACATCCTATTTTGTATACGGTGGAGAATATTTAAACCAGATTGCCAGCCTCGCAATGGGAAGCCCATTAGCTCCTGTTATTGCCAATATGTTTATGGAATACTTTGAGAACATCGCCATAGACATGGCTCCTGCATAGCCTAGCTGTTTCTGTCGTTTTGTTGACGTTACGTTCGTTGTCTGGCCGTATGGACGTGAAAAACTGGGTGAATTCTTGGGCCACATCAACAGCATCCATGACAGAAACAATTTCACGATGGTGGTAGAGAGAGATGGTGCCCTGCCGTTCCTTTACGTACTTGTCAGGCGCAAAACAAATGGATGCCTTAGGCATAGTGTCTACCGGAAACACACCCACACAGATCTGTATCTGCACGCTACGAGCCACCACCACCCATCACAAAAACGATCTGCTCTAAGGACGCTAGTGCACAGTAGGGATGGCGGTTATTGCTGAAACAACCTGTTTTCGGTTATACCGGTTCTTTTCATCTCCAGTTTAACTGAACTGTAAAATTTGCTCTAGATAACCGGTTTTTTAAGTAATCGGTATTCGGTTTCTTATTGCTATTATTTCCAGTAGAGTTCGACCGAAACATATTTTGCGGCCGAAACAGAAACAGTAATCGAATTTTCGGTTCCTCTAGTTTCAGCCGAAACCGAAACTTACGAAATTTAGTTAAAATTTAGGGTCATTTACGTTATACGACAAATCGATAGTCTTTCCATATTTTGCAAGATGCCCTCCCAATACTACGCCTTCTTGAGTGTGTGTAAGACTAGTCGCCAGTTGCGAATATTGAGCCGATCACTCCTTAAGTTAGACTTGTGAGCCAGCGTATACGAATATCTCGTTATATACACTTTACAGTCAGCAAATGAACTTCAATCAGTGCTGCAGAAGAATTGCGAAAAATAAAGTCACAGTTCCGACTAAGAGTATGATTGTTGTCAGTGTAAATTTACGCAAACTGAACTAGTAAAGCTGTGTACCACATGATCAAAGAATGTTCAAATGGGTGTGAGTTCTTATGAGACCTAACTGCTTAGGTCACCGATTCCTAGACTTAAAAACTACTTAATATAACTTTAACTAACTTACGCTAAGAACAACATACACACCTATGACCGAGGGAGGAGGGAGGACTCGAACCTCCGACTGGAGCAGCCGCGCAGCCCGTAACATGGAGCCTCAGACCGCACGGCTACCTCGCGAGGCACCACATGATCAATGTTACCTAAACCCATTGTTGGTTATTACAAAAGCCCCTCGCTTTCAAGGAATCACATTAATAAAACTTGTTAGCATAACAATATGATAATACATTAAAAGTTATTATTGCAAGCTTACATAATAGGTATATGAATCGAATTTACCTTCTCTTCCAATAAACATTTTGGATGCTTTCTCCTTAAAGGACACAGCATGTTTGTAGTACCTCCACCCGTTTTCAGCTTTTTAAAGCAAACGGAGCATTGTACCTCACTGCTACCGTACTTCGTGAAGTACTTCCACACTCCGGATGGTGCCATTGAAGACACAACCGATGTCTGGCGACGACAGCAAGGAACTGCCGCATGACCAGACGGAGGCAAGTCTCGTACACTGCCGGTGCACGTGCGTCGTCTAATAGGCCACGCCACACGGCAACACCTGCATCGATGCCTCAATAGCTGCACCAGTTCTTAAGTTCTTAGGCCACGCATTTGTTGCGCGTTTCTGACTGCCGGGATTGTTCTTAAATTATCACTGATCGCTTTTCTTAGTTACTGCGATGACCTAATATTTCACAGCAGTGGAAATTTTAGGAATAGCCCTAAATATTAGGGTCTACTAGTTTTTAAAAGAAAAATGGCTATAGCAACCGCCAGATAACACAAGCCCTCCATCCGAAGAGACGCAAGCAGGAGACTACCGAGGAAGAGACAAAGAAGCTTTACCTTTTTGTGGCTCGGTAAAGGGAAAGATTAGTTCGATTCTTAAGAGACATGTGATCGACACGGTCTTCAGACATCCTACAAAATTACCTTTGAAAGATGATCTTGGTGTGTACACACGCCAGGTGTGTACAAGATACCGTGCGGGTGTAGACTGTTCTACACCGGACAGACAGTGCGCAATATTGAACAGCGTTGTGTTGAAAGATATCTCCGCCTACGTTATCCCGAGAAATCAGCAATTGCGGAGCACGCTCTAAAAAACAAACATCGCATTGCGTTCGAGGATACGTCATTACCAGAACAAATACCTTCTGGGATAGCGTAATAAAAGAGGCTATCAAAATCAAAATATCTCAAATATCTTTTAATAAAGACGGCGGCTTGCAGCTGACCACAGCTTGGGACCCGGCGGTTGAAGCGCGCGCGGCTGAGCACCAGTGACGTCATAAAATGTTTGTAAATCTATCGGACCAAACTGCGTGGTAATCAGTCCGTAGCTTACAAACTACTTAAACCTAGTTAAACTAACCTAAGGACAACACACACACACCCATTCCCCAGGGAGGACTCGAACCTCCACGGCGAGCAAACGCGCGTTCCGCAGCGAGACGCTTTAGACCGCTCGGCTACTCCACCGCGGCAGTGACGTCACAGGAAGCCGCACAGGTATATAAGGACGGCGGCAGCAATGGTAAGTCATCACCAATTAACAATGGCCGAGGAGATTTCGGCCGAAAGCTCGTGGATATCAAACCACTTGACGCGGCTGGAAGCCCGAGAGAATTTTATCAGCATAACTCGCCGCCAAACAATGCATTCATATGACCACAAAGGTTTTCCCGGCGTAATAACTGTTTGTAATCTTCTCGGGTCAGTTCCGGCGAGATTGTCTATCAGCAAGCTCACCTGAGGATGGCGGGCAGTTGCGCCGCTGAAATATTGTGTCAAGTTGACTTTAGTATCCGGCTGCAGACCCGAGAAGATTACAAAAAATTACAAATGCATTCATACATTGTGTGGAACACTTCTCTGACGTATACCACATTCCATGGTGATACGTCGCGACGAAACAATACGGTCGTTGTGCGCCCTCTTCATGTACGTCGCAAATTTCAGTTTCCTGCCTTGTCCTCTGTATGGCGTTCCATAATCCTGACTCAAGCAGTTTCTTGCAAATACGTGCTAGAAGCTGGCGCACAGGACGCTTACGTCTCCGTATCGCTTTATTGCTCCTGCAGCATTTCGTCTGCAATCACCATACGCTAGAAGCATATCTAACTGTGCTTCGTTGGTGTACGTATCTGCTCCAAGAAAGTGTGACGGAAATGCGATTTCTCATTGCCCCTGCAGCAAATTTACACCCTTCTCTCCAGCTACCTCGTGCGTCACCTTTATCGTTATCTAGAAGCGGGAAAACGACGCCTTCCTCGGTGGCCAACAGGAAAGGTCGCAATGGACAAAGCTGCTTCGAAGGCCGAATACGGTAGAAGAACATATCTGTGCCTCAAAAACCATTCGCCTAAATATTATGATATACACATATTTGAAACCGTCTTTTTAAGCCCATCATGTTATGCTAAAATTTAACATTGGATTCTATTTAAACACCAAAGATAGTCTTTATATCTCTGTAATAAAAAATAGCAGAAACATGAAATGTGATGTATTCAAGTAGCCCCTGTCTCTGTAATTCACCTTATACAGTTGAGGAGGGACAAGGGGTGTCATGACTAGACCTCGGATTATAGGTAAAAACCTATTTTGTTCCTCATTAAATAAAGGAAATAAAAGTTGTACATACACGATTGATGTAAATTTATGAGCGAAAACGCTAGTTTTATAGCACCTAAAAATACCTAATTTTAGGTTAGTACCTGATTGTACCTAAATTTTAAAAGTCGAATTAAATAAAAAATGTATGCCAAAAATTATCTCTTGGTCTTCCCAGCTAAGAATTATACAAATATTTTATCAAAAATTGTAATTTTATAGTAACTAAAGTACCCCTAATTTCATATTATAACATGACTGTATCTAGTTTTCAAAAATCCAGACAAATAAAATGTGTATGACTAAAGATACTCTTCTAGTCTTCCCGGCTTATTTGTTTGCATGCGTGAACAATCGTGAGTCAGACGACGGCGACATAAGACAGGCTGTTCTAGCCAGCATTGCTCTGCTGAGCGTTGTCACTCGCTGTGAACCGTCAAATGCGCCAGCAGGGCACAGAGGAGCCACGTGATCTGCCTCTGGTGCCTTGATGCCCTGTCAGAACATTTAAATATGCTCCGGTGACATCCGTTGTCGTGGAACGCTCATTTTCAGCATATAAGATGCTATTAACAGACAAGAGACGCAGTTTCTCAACGGAAAATCTGGAGAAAGTGTTAGTTATTTACTGTGACTGCAAGTATGGACATGGACAATAAAATAGCCGGCCGCAGTGGCCGAGGGGACTGAGGCGCTCAAGTCACGGTCTGCATGGCCACTAAGGTCGGGGGTTCGAATCCCCCCTCGGGAATGGATATTTGTGCCTTCCTTAGAATTAGTTAGTTCATAAGTAGTTTGTAAGTTTAGGGACTGATGACCCCGTAGTTAAGTCCCATAAGCTATACAAAAATGTTCAAATGTTTGTATATCTATCGGACCAAACTGCGTGGCCATCAGTCCGTAGCTTACAAACTACTTAAAACTAGGTAAACTAACCTAAGGACAAACACACACTCCCATGCCCCAGGGAGGACTCGAACCTCCACGGCGAGCAACCGCGCGTTCCGCAGCGAGACGCTTTAGACAACACGGCTACTCCACCGCGGCTAAGCTATACAAACATTTTGACAATAAAATAATGTGGATTTTTTCAATCTGTTTATCTTTCTAGACAATAAAGTTTGAGATTTCGGTCACCTATTTTCTGATTTTTAGAACCTATTTTTGTAAGTGATAGAACCTATTTTAGGTACCTAAATTAAGATTTTTAGAACCTACAAGTCCGAGGTCGAGTTATGACTTCACTGCCTCTCCCTGTATACATCGGAAAGAGCGACTGCAGTACTACTTTTCCACAGTCACCAAACAAATTGAGGCATGTATCATAGCGGTGGATAAGCTTTGAAATTGCTTCGTCGTAAAATTCTGCCGCCTGAGAGTTCAGCCAGTGAGTCAGCCCACATGGAATTCCGCGTCGTCATCAAAGCGCTGCGTTGCAAGCCAGTTATTCATCTTGGGAAACAAGTGCAAGTCACCTGGTTTCATCAACTTTAGCGACAAAATAGTCAGTCACAACGCTCGGGCGTCCACTCTTCACATGAACGTTGGTTCGCCACGGTAGAGTGGCCGAGCGCTCTAAGGCGCCTTGCTGCGGAGCGTCGGAAATTCGAGTTCTCCCTCGGGCATGGGTGTGTGTGTTGTCCTTATTGTAAGTTTGTTTAAGTAGTTTGTAAAACAAGGGACTGATGACCATAGCAGTTTGGTCCAATAGGTTTACAAACATTTGAACATTTTTGAACGTTGCTTCGAGCACTTTTAAACAGAACGCACCATTGACTCATTACGTTGTTCCCGTACACTTCGCATAGTTCACGATAAATTGCTATGGGTTTTAGGTTTTTTACCTGCAAATCCGTATCACAAACCGCACTTCGCTATTAGCAGGATTTGCGATATATAAACAGAAGCGCAGAGACGCCGTCACATGGTAGCTATATAGACAATATTGCCGACTGATCTGCCGAGCACGCACATTCCAAAATATACTCGATCGGCACGCCCCTAGCGGCGTCAAACGGTAACGCTCCCTACTTCGTAAATAGCCCTCGTGATATATATGTCTTTTTGGTGCCTTCCTCCCCCCCCCCCCCCGTCACTAGCCGTCCTCTTTTTGGCGACTTCCCCCCCCCCTTCTGTGTTATGTGCTCGGCTACACTCATTTTCGCGGCTGCGGCCCCCCTCCTCCCCCCCCCCCCCCCGCCCCATAACGCTCGACATTCTTTTTGGCGCCCCCGCACGTTACCTTTCCTCGGAGATCATTTTGTTGGTATCCCTCTGTGACTGAAGCCCCGCACAGACAACCCGTTTTGTCAGAAACACCCTCTCCCCCTACATCCGGCACTGGATCTGTACACGAAACTGAACTCTCAACAACAACAACAAAAAAAATAAAAAAAAAATTAAAAAAAATAAATAAATAAATAAATAAAAATTACGCCTCCGCTGGTAAAAATAATTTGTACACTTCAAAGTAATGTAGCTATAAACAGCTATCGTGATAAACACTCGTGAGTGCTCGCGCTTCAAGATTTATGTTTTCTTTTCTCCCCAAGCTGCTACTGGTGATAGATAATTTGAACAATCGGCCAACGTATGAAATTGAAAGCAAGCATGAAGAGGTAGAAGTGAACTTTATCCCTGCGGTTGGCTTGGTGTTTAAACAGTGGTGCAGTTGTTTGGTGCCAGACAGGAAGTGCGCTGTGAGTAAACACACTTCGGCTACACATGGTGGTGATAGTGGCCAGCTACAGCCGCCCGATAAGCCAGCAGACTGCGGGCAGATTCCGGGGCAGTTGCTGCTGCTGGCCGGCTACCGGCAGACTCGACGTCACATCACGACACGAAGCAGCACGCTCAGTTTCCGCCATGACGGGGTCGCTAGCGATCGCACCGCCGCCTGGTGAGTAGATACACAAACTTTCGTAACCGTACGATCCGATTAATCGCGTTTGTTTCGTTTCCTGCGGTTACCGGATATCAGTGTTCGATAAAGCGGACACTTACAGATTCGTACAGAAATTTGCAGAGGTGCTATAATTCTCATTTGAAATTATTAGAATCCGAGTTATCGTGCACTATTGCATACATTATGCTTGTTCCGGAGCTAGTCACGATAACTGCCAACATAGTCACTTCAGATGCTTTGAAATCTTGAGCTCGGCGCGGCGGCGCCACTGAAAAAAGTCCAGAAATAATATCACAATGTTGGAAGTTTGAGAAAATTCTTTACTCTGCTATAGTAAGATTCCAAAGAGTTCCTTATATATACGTTCAAGCACGAGTCCTTATTTCGACACGCAGAAATTGTCTCCGGCCAATTAGAACTCGCTAGCTGTCAACCAACGAGATGCTGCGTATTTCTTAACGGAGATTCGGCGCTACGCGCCCTCACGTACTAAAATAAAAACTTCTCGTTTAACCTAAACCCAACTTTCATTAAAAAAAAAAAAAGTGATCTGTCGCGTAGCTTTGAGAAAGTTAAACAAGAAGCTTTTTTCTTAGAACGTGAGGGCGCGTAGCGCCCGAATCTCCGGTTAAGAAACACGCAGCATATCACTGGCTGACAACTAGCGAGTTCTCATTAACCGGAGACAATTTCTGCGTGTCGAAATAAGGACTCGTCGTTCCGTTCAAGCTGAAGCAGATGTACGACTAAAAAAAGAGTTCATATGTTAAATACTCGCCCGGTCCATGAGAAGAGTTCAAGAATGTGGAAGTCTAGGAACACTATTCACTTCTACGAATCTAAAATTTGTCCCTACTCTATAATAACTCGAAATTTGTCCCGATTTTCAAAAGATTAATTTTAAACATTTCTAGCCTTGTTGAAAAAGTACTAACTGTGGAGTTTATAAACTAACAATTGACACATTTTGTTTGTTGCCATCCCTAGATGCGTAAATTGAATCGTACTACAGTTCTGCCACATTCCCTCCACAAGGGCAGAAGGAAGCGGGACATCATGTGCTCTTGACTAGTCTGCAATAGCGCTTCCCAGTGGCAGAAAGCAAAAGCTTAACGCTGTCGCTGTCTTACATTTTCATTTGTATATTTTTGACGTCTGTAGCTCTTGAATGAATGAGTGAAATTTCAGATTAGGTACTATCAAGGTTACGTTTGTCCCTACTACCCTTACAATAGGCTACATATATTTCAAGCCTGAAGGAGTGGGACAGTTCTGAAGTATGAACAAATACGATAGAATTGTAAGAGTGTAAACATTACCAATGGCCTACCGGTACCGTAAATTTTATCTTATGCTAGCTGAAAACCCGGCGTTGCCCGGGTATTTATTTATTTATTCCTGCCATCTTTTGGGAATACAGTTAGTAGTAAAGGAGTAATAGATTAAAACTTGGTGCGGGATGGGGCGGTTTTCCATGAACGTTACTGTTTATGTGCTCATATCTCATGAACTACGTGTCGTACTGAGAAACAATTTAGAAGGTATATTCAACTATATGCGTGTATACTGTCTGTAAAATTTCCTGTCGCTACAATTTGTAGTGTTCAAATTATAAATTGTAGCGTCATAACGAGAGCCGTAGTTTTACTCCATAAACAGCGGAAAAGTAGTAAGCGAGAAACTTTTTTCGTTTCATCATGGACGCCAGCGAGAAAAAGTTTAATAAAGGTTTGAAATTATATTTAAAGTTTGTTGCAAGTCACTAAGTACTGTCATTCTCATGCAGTGTATTTCGAAAGTCTGGCCGCATTATATGGCATTTTTTGCTATTTCTATTGGTTATGATGTAATATCTGTTGAACCATATGCCGTATGTGATTCTTAACCATACAGCAATTGTTACCTCACGGTAAGGAATATGTGTACCAAATTTGGTTTAAATCTGTCCAGTGGTTTAGGATAAAATGAGCAGTATTGTCGGTAAATGTAGCAGTTTTTCGCGCATCTCATTGTTTATGACGTCATATCTCGTGAACTATATATCGTATGTGATTCTTACACTTACGGCGATTGTCCTCATGGATTGAATCTTACGTGTAATAAATTTCATAAAGATTGGAACAAAACTGTAGATTTGTATGCAACACATACAAACATACGGACACACTGTTTTGTGTATTAGATAATATTTGATTTCTGTACTAATTACCACAGTCTCCGCTACAGGAATACAAAATTATGATCTTTATCTGCCTCTGCTGACTGACTGCCATTAGTGTTTTTACTGATAAACAGTAAACTTAAAATCACTCCTACGCTATTGGCAACGAGTTTAAAGAGAATAAAGGCATGTGGCAACACATTCTTTTACGCAAGTCGCCGAAGTGGCGTCCAATTTAAAGACTTGCACCTGGCCAATGAGCCATACGAAATTATTATCATAGGTAGATGACTGTAGCCCACGTGCCTTGATACGTATAATTATACATGTTTCATAAGTTATGTAATTAAAACGCACTTTCAGCAAATGACATTCTATATCAGATAGTGAGAAATATATACTTTTTATTTCACAGGTTTGGCATAAATTACACACGACGGCTTTAATATTCGGAAGTCGGTAAAAGAATGTTGTATCAACATCATTCTTTCCATTTTCTTCGATGGAAAGACGTGAGAGGTGCTTCTACACTCAATAGACTTCCTTTACAAAACTAATTATTTTCTTCATGGGTAGTTACATCACGAATAGAGGAATAAAATATTGAAGCTTCATGTTTCGTTTGAGGCTAATAAAATTACATAAGGAAGGCAGCAATTCACTCCCGTTGGTCAGACTGGTATACAATATTTTCATGTTACTTTGGAGAGTCTGTTCTGGAAATGGAATTCACACAATCTAAACTAGACAACTCACGCCCGCCTCCTTCTACCCGTCTGGAGGGGTTTGGCAGATCTGTAGTAAGTTTCAATTTACTCCATTCTCCTTGTTTTACATTGTTGTCAGCGTCAATTTTCTAAAGTGTTATCTTGCGGTGGTAAGCTATAACAAGTTATGATCAGAATGTTGAACCGGAAATCAAAAGTTTCCCGTAGAGCTTCCATTCGTAATTTTAGTGCCACAGACAGTGTTTGTTCAGTAAATGTAATATTTTACATTACATTTCATTACATTGACAGTACTGTATCCGTTACGTAAGTACTTGGTTTGCAGAATCAAGCACGTAAAGCTTTTCTGTAGAACCCCCAGTTAAATATTTTTTATTCGGCAATCCGAGAACGCACTATAATATATTGCCTCTTTCCTGACATAACAGAAGTAAGGTTCGTAATCGAAACACCTTTGTGTGACAATATCTGCGCGTAAGAAAGGCCAATAAATTTGGCTTTAAGTGGGGATAGGTGATGGCCGACAGTGCTATCGATATATATTAAAATCTATCGACGGGCTTCATTACTATGGTTAGTGCCTACTTATTTTCCGTCGTATGATTGTAAAACAAAATTTCTTTCAATATCACTACAACGCAAATAAGTCGTGTAATTTCTTGCCGCGCAAAATGGCTGCGTGGTCTAAGTCGTCATGCTACGGACTGGGCGGCCGTTCCCGCCGGTGGTTCGAGTCCTCCCTCTCGTATGAGTGTAGTTGCCCTTAATGTATGTTGAAGTACATTTCATTCCATTCCATGATGGTGGTGGTGGCGACTGGTGCAGCAACAGTGTTGAATAATTAAATAAATCTCAGTCTCTGATGCAATATTTTTTATTCTCAAATTACGCGTTGCCCGCTGTTAGCGCATCGTCAGACTGGAAAAAGACAAATGTTTTGTTGCAGTCCGTGTACCTGGCGGGCAGCGAATCTAATGTGGCTAAGGTGAGTAAATTTTGAAAAGACAGACTTACTTGGGCGGAGGCTGTGGTGGAGGTAGCCTAACTATTTGTGTTGTCAAGTTCTTGAAGAATTAGAAATCACTAAGTTTGTGAAATGGTCACCCGAACACAGTCTCAACGAACAGCTCATTACAAAAAATCAAACTGTTTACGACATCATGTTATCCATCTTTTTCCAAAATGAGCCCCCTTCTGACAATTCACATCTTTCTTCCGCCCCACCCCCAGGCCTCTAATAATTTCGTTTTCATTCATTTATTATTGTTTCATACCAACATTTATCATTTCACAAGATTCATTCCCCTGTGTCACAAACATCTCTGATAATACCAGTCTAGCCTGCCGCGGTGGCCGAGGGGACTGAGGCGCTTCAGTCACGGTCTGCACGGCCACTACGGTCGGGGGTTCGAATCCCCCCTCGGGCATGGATATTTGTGCCGTCCTTAGTTGTAGCCAGTTCAGAAGTAGTTTGTAAGTTTAGGGACTGATGACCCCGTAGTTAAGTCCCATAAGCTCTACAAACATTTGAACATTTTGATAATACCAGTCTACCGCTTGGCGAGCCGCTCATTCTCGCAGGCGTAACTCTGCCCATACAGCTCTGTTTAACGATCGCATTTATGTTCCGCAGTATTAACAATACTACCAGTTGTAAACGATGGACCTGCCGCGACAGCGACTCCTCTGCTGCTATGGTGAGTTTTATCATATAAAAAGCATTCCATTAATTTCCATACTATACCCTTTTAGTCCCTAGTTATTCTATTTCAAATAGCCCTTACGTACTTTGTACGTTTACCTCTTTGCAGGGGCCCAATGACAACACAAATAGTTAAGCTACCTCCACCACAGCTATAGATAGTTCTGAGGCTCCATCTCCGCCCAAGTAAATCTGACGTTTCAAAATTAACTCACCTTAGCCACATTAGAATCGCTGTCCGCCAGGTACACGGTCTGAAACAAAAAATTTGTCCTTCTCCAGTCTGACGATGCGCTAACAGCAGGAAACGCGTAATTTAAGAATGAAAATATTGCAACAGAGACTGAGAATTATTTAATTATGTTAAAGTAATTTGTAAGTCTAGGGACTATGACTCTAGCAGTTTGTTCCAATAGGTTTACAAAACATTTCACTCCATTCCATGATGGTGGTGGTGGCGGCTGGTGCAGCAACAGTGTTGAATATTAAAAAATGCTCAGTCTCTTTTGCAGTATTTTATTTTCCAATTACGCATTTCGCGCTGTTAGCGCATCGTCAGATTGGGCGGAGATGGAGCCACAGAACTATCTATTGCTGTCTAGGAGGTATCTTAACAATTTGTGTTATTGGGCGCCATAGCAGCAGAGGAGTCGCTGTCGCGGCAGGTCCACGTTTACAACTCAATGCCAGTTTACAACTACAGTTGTAAACGTGGACCTGCCGCGACAGCGACTCCTCTGCTGCTATGGCGCCCAATAACACAAATTGTTAAGATACCTCCTAGACAGCAATAGATAGTTCTGCGGCTCCATCTCCGCCCAATCTGACGATGCGCTAACAGCGCGAAACGCGTAATTGGAAAATAAAATACTGCAACAGAGACTGAGCATTTTTTAATAAGGTTTACAAAAATTTGACCATTTTGTAATTTCTTTTAGGTAGTGCGGAGGGGGGGGGGGGTCAGGACCCCCAAAAATGGTTAGATATTTTTCTACCCTAAATGCATGGATCCAGTAAGAAATGTAGCTGCTGCGGAAGGAACCATATCATTCCAAGCTGTTAAAACTGAGCCAACTACAATGATTTTGAGAATATTTCAAGCGCTTCGTTCCCCCGCCTTCAGAGTACTTTCAGACGTTGTCACCTTTTTCTACAATGCTATTCATCCGTGACGACTCACGTGTCACACTTACTTGCTCAACGAAACCGAATAAACAGCTCGTACAACGCAGTTTAGATGCCTCGAGACAGAATAAGGTTTGATAAGGGGAACTGACTCTCCCCCCCCCCCCCTCTTCTTTGGTGGGGTCAGGCGGGTAGGCGTCAGTTCTCTAAAGTACAAGAAGTTCATTTGGATCAGTATCTAAAATATCCGCAGCTGTGTCGTGAAGCCATTTTTATGTTTCAACTTGGAACACAGGTTGCATTCTGAGCGACTGAAAGACTTGGTGGATATACCTCTGGGGGACTTGGCCTCCTTATCGTCCTCATAGACATCGTCCCGTTATCTACGCACCTGGGTTTGATGGTTTGTTTCTTATGATCGTAATATCTATCTACTAGCGGCTAAACACGGCATTGACCGGGCATATATGCATTTTTTCAGTTTTATATTAGAAACGAAAATAAAAACTGGAAAAAAATTTAATCTTCATGTATACATGAAAACAGCTTACAAGCTATGAAACAGTAAAACAAAGAAATATGCATAATGTACAAAATTGTAAGTGCTGTATCCAAAGAAAGAAATACAAATTATGTAAGAAATTAATTCAAAACTTGACTATAAACAATATTTATCGATACTTGTGACTCATTGTTTACGACGTGATGTCCTGAAATATGTGTCTTACTGTCATGTAAATTTGAAGGTACATTCAGTAGTATATGTGGCAAATGTCTGCAAAATATGTCATGAATGGTGTTAGCAGTAAAGACGTGATAAATCAAAGCCTCATGCGTGATGATGTGGTTTTTCAAAAATCAAATTCTTTATGACTTCATATCAAACTATATGTCCAACTACGAATAGTATCGAAGGAACATTCAGTGGTACTGGTATGTGTGCGATTTATCTCGCGAATACAATTTACAATGTTGAACAAGATGACAGATCAGGGTCACAGCCACCTACCAACCCCTTTGAAGCTAATACATTAAATTACAAAACCACAAGAAGACAACATATTTACCTTAACTATCAGATTCTTTATCAGTAACTGTACTCAGATACATTTAATAAGCAGTTGTAATCACAGTAGAGTATTCAACAGGTTACAGCACTCCTTTCCTTTCCAAAGCATCCACCAACAGGTTTACTACACCTGTGAGTTTCAACTGCAAAGACTGCCTGAAATTTCTAGACAAGTTTAAACTTGCATGAGCCTGAATTTTCCCAATATTTCCAATCTTCCTCAGACCAATTTTCCCTTCCCAATCTTCCCTAGGAATAAATCCGTTTCTTTCCGGTTTATTCCCGACCTTCACAACACTAGTCATGCCAAATGCTGTAGATATACATCATGGACATCGGAAAAGAACAAGCGATAAACGTTTTTTCTTCTTATCATATTGTTGGGGTTGTCAGCGAGATACGGTTTTGTAAAGATCTGAAATTATTTTCAGAGTTTATTTCAAGTCGCTAAGTGCTCTCATTCACAAATAGTTTACGAATAAAATCACGCTATCACGCGCCGTAAGATGGGGCAGTTTTCATTGTTTATTACGTGATATCGTATGAACTGTGTATTGTAGGTGGTTTTTGCAACCATAGCAAATGATTTCTGAACTTAAAGAATATTTGTACCAAATTTGGTTAAAATTGGTTCATAGTTTAGGAGCAGATGTAGAATATTATCGCATGATGCGGCCGCTTTTGACGGCTGTCATTGCTTATGACGTCATATCTCCTTACGTATGCGTCATAGGTGGTTATTACCCCGACAGTGATTGTTGCCTGATAGTAAGTAACGTGTGTACCAAGTTTGGTTGACATCGGTCCAGTAGTTTAGCAGGAGATTGGAACATACAAACATACACACTTATCCTCATACTGCCATACAGCCGATTTTATAAGATGTATAGAATATAGCTTTAACATCAAGAAAGAAATTAATAATAGTCTTATAAAAAGCAGAAAAAAATATAGGGAAGTGCGGAAAGAAGAAGAGCAATGTAAACGCTATTAATATGAGATCTAAATTTAAACGAACACAAAATCCTCAGGATTGGCGATCGTACTCGGAAGCTTGAAATTTAGCGAGGATTTCAATGCCAGATGCCTACAATACTTATCACAACGAAACTCTTTCTCGAAATTTGACTGAAATCCCAAAGAGATTTTGGTCATATGTTAAATATACTAGGGGCAAATCACAAACAATACCTTCACTACGTGATAGTAATGGCGATCCTGCTGATGACAGCGCTACTAAAGCAGAGTTACTAAACATAGCTTTTAGAAACTCATTCACCAAAGAAGACGAAACCAATATTCCAGATTTCGAGTTACGAACAGATGCCGTAATGAGTAACGTAGAAGTAGATATCATCGGAGTAGTGCAGCAACTAAAATCACTTAACAAGAACAAGTCTTCTCGTCCGGATTGTATACCCATTAGATTTCTATCTGATTATGCTGAAGCGATAGCCATTTACTTAACAGCCATATACAACCGCTCTCTCATAGAAGGATCTGTACCAAAAGATTGGAAAGTTGCACAGGTCACACCTATATTCAAGAAAGGCAGTAGGAGTAACCCACTAAACTACAGGCCTATTTCATTGACGTCAATTTGCAGCAGGGTTTTGGAACATATCCTGTATTCAAATATTATGAATTATCTCGAACAGAACGATCTATTGACCCAAGGTCAACACGGATTTAGAAAATATCGTTCATGCGAAACACAACTAGCTCTTTATTCACACGAAGTAATGGGTGCTATCGACAAGGGTTCGATTCCATATTTCTTGATTTCCAGAAAGCTTTTGACACCGTACCTCACAAACGGCTTTCAATCAAATTGCGTGGTTATGGTATATCGCCCCAAATTTGCGATTGGACAGGGGATTTTTTGTCAGAGAGGACACAGTTCATAGTAATCTATGGCAAGGCATCGACTATAACAGAGGTGATATCGGGCTTCCACAGGGTGGTGTTATTGGTCCTCTGCTGTTCCTTATTTACATAAACGATTTAGGGGAAAATCTAAGTAGCTCTCTTAGGTTGTTTGCAGATGACGCTGTCATTTACTGTCTAGTAAAATCATTTGAAGATCAAAACCAACTGCAGAACGATCTGAATAAGATATCAGTATGGTGTAAAAATTGGCAATTGACTCTAAATGATAAGAAGTGTGAAGTCGTCCACATGAGTATGATAAGAAATCCATTAAACTTTGTTTTCATGATAAATCAATCAAATGTAAAGGCCGTAAACTCCACAAAATACCTAGAAATTACAATTACTTCTGACTTAAATTGGAAAGAACACGTAGATAGTGTCGTGGGAAAGGCGAACCAGAGACTGCGTTTTATTGGCAGAATCCTTAAAAGATGCAACAGAACTACTAAAGAAACTGCATACACTACACTTGTCCGTCCTTTGTTGGAGTATTGCTGCCCAGTGTGGGATCCTTAGGTGGATTTGATGAAGGACATCAAATGTTCAAATGTTTGTATAGCTTATGGGACTTAACTACGGGGTCGTCAGTCCCTAAACTTACAAACTACTTATGAACTAACTAATACTAAGGACGACACAAATATCCATACCCGAGGAGGGATTAGAACCCCGGACCGTAGTGGCTGTGCAGATTGTGACTGGAGCGCCTCAGTCCCCTCGGCCGGCGATAAAGGAGTCCACAGAAGGGCAGCTCGTTTCGTATTGTCACGATACAGGGGAGACAGCCTTACGGAAATGATACAGGATCTGGGATGGGAATCGTTACAACAACGGCGCTTATCGCTGCGGCGTGGGCTACTTGCGAAATTCCAATCGCCAACATTCTCCTCCGAATGCGAAAATATATTGTTGACTCCCACTTACATAGGTAGAAATGATCATCAGAATAAAATACGAGAAATCAGAGCTCGAACAGAGAGATTCAGGTGTTTTTTCTTCCCGCGCGCTATTCGAGAATGGAATGAGAGATAAATAGTATAATGGTGGTTCGATGAACCCTCTGCCAGGCACTTAAATGTGATTTGCAGAGTATCCCATGTAGCTGTAGATGTAGATGAGTGGCAAGGGAAGGTTGCCGTGCGTCTTTCCACAGCTTCATCACGTGAATGCATTCTAAAGATTGTGGCATATGACGAACATTGCAGCGATACCTCTTCAATTTGTTCATATTTTTATTTTCTTCATTATTATAGATAATTTAGCTGCTGTAGGGGCTTTATATCTCACATTGATATTTTTCAAGAGAATGGTTAAAACTAAGTTGACAACAACGACACTAGTAAGCTTCGCTATTTTGGAAGCCACACCCAACGCGAGATTCTCTAGCACTTCTTTTGTCATCTGTTTCACTATGTCGTACACCATTTCTAGTAAGACACTTGAGTTTACGACTGTGTTCCCAACGTATTCGCACGCTTCTTCATTTCGTTTTTTAACGTCAATTCAGCCTATAAGAACCACATAAAAATTTAAAATTTTGCTGTCCTCTTAAACCTGCCGTCCCTCCCTCGAGCCGGCCCTGTTTAACCACCATAGCTACCATTTTCATGACACTAGAAGTTTATTTTTTCATCAGTTCATTCCGAACGTTTCTCCACCATGATTGTTACTGCACGACGTTTGACGTTCTTCGTCATGAATGATGCATTTGGTAGGTAAATATCTGAAAAATAGGAGTGTTATGGTTCCCATTATCCATATAAGTAAAGCCTACATTTTCATAGAAGGAGGAAATATTAGAATTAAAAGCAATATTTACGGTAACAAGAGTTTAAAAGTGTATGGAATTCCACTTTTGACCGAAGAAACTGTCCTCATCCTATTCGCTCTGTGGAAATTTCATCTGCAACAGCCAAAGAGCTTGTAAAAATAACTAGACTCCCTAACGGCGCTGCTGTCGCGGGATAATTTGAACCTTCGCCCGGCCGCCATGGTAGTGGCAAGCGTCAGATAAATACGAGTGTTGTTAGCAGGTAAATCATGTATCAAATAACTACTGCGGTATATATACACAATTGATAGTCACGTCTGTATTGTTTGACTATTGCAGTGTACATGAAGCATGATGGTGAACAGCTGCTATGCATTTAAATGCATAAATCAATTTAAGAAAGGAATAAAAAGAACGAATGCTGTCTTCCCATTTATATTTCTCAGGAATACAAGTAGCTCTACTACTTGTGTTCAGAGATAGTTACTCTTGCTTTACATACTGTTAGTCAAGACAATATAGGATTGAATGAAATAAATAACAGGCTTTTACAATACTGGTAGCTCTTGAAAACGAGCTACTTTAGGCAGTACTGGTGGACAGGAAGTTCAAAAATTGTCATTTTATGATCGTGTAAAATAACTATTGGGGTCACGAGTTAGTTGCCTCACTGCAGTTCGAATGTTTGTTTATGGAGTAAATATTAGTAACTTGTAACACAGAATTTAAAGGTAATCTGCTTTACAAATAGGTATAACAACTGAAAGAGGTTTGCACAACTGTGTCTAGTTCCATATATGAATGACACATTGCCACACTGGATGCACTTTGTGAAGTTGAACCCTATGACAAGAGTTGCTCACTTATGTGCAGCTCACGCTACTGTAAGGCATTTGGCTTACAGCGTTAAAAATGCTAATATTCTTGCTAGATACCCTAATACTAATGTTAGACGCATTAGTTAAGAAAAAATTATGGCATACTTCGTGTTATTAAAAGAATTTGGTAGTGGCTGGTTGCTGTATTCACCAGGTAAGAAGTTATTTTACAGTTCTGTATCTGATGGTATATTTCATTTTCACAATCGACTTAACATCAGCTGTTTCAGGCAGCCCTGTTTCATTTTTTGATGCTATGAAATATCGAAATATTGGAGATACAACACTAAAGCAAAGACGTAAAGTGTGAAACTCTTCCGAAATAAATTTTTGTACAAGTTTCACAATCGTAGAATATACTGAGAAAGTGCCAAAACATTGTGTCTGGCGATAAATTCCGTTCACATGCTGCACTTAGAACGCTAAAAAACGCTGTTAGCCAATTTCTACACCGTATGTGTAATAAATTTACACACAACCAATAGTTGCTGTATATTCAAGGACTCTGAAGCTGTTTTGTAGTTACATATTTCAGTTAGACATAGTTTTGGCGACTTAAGTCGAATGAATACACACACTAATCAAAAGAGTCTTACGTACATTTAAAGTTCGCGCGGAAGTTTGCCGCCACAATGTCCGCCGAAGCGCTCTTCAAGTTGTCCGCTGTTCGCAGTCGGCCGCTTACGGAATTATGGGGGCTTGGCAACAGCCTGCATGAGCACCCACCATCTTTGCTTACCGCATTTTCCGCGCAATATGAGATTCGATGTCGAGTGAATGAAAACTATGTTCTTCCAACAGAGATTCTTGAAAACGGGGTACTGAATGAGGTTTGTTACTTATAATCAAATTTGTGGCATACGTAGCCGTGAAAAGGGAAGAATACTGGACGAATTGTGCTGTTGTCATCGCCCCCACCCCCTCCTCCATCAGGAAAAGCATTGTTGTTTGTAGAGCTTATGGGACTTAACTACGGGGTCATCAGTCCCTAAACTTACAAACTACTTATGAACTAGATTATACTAAGGACGGCACAAACATCCATGCACGAGGGGGGATTCGAACCCCCCGACCGTAGTGGCCGTGCAGACCGTGACTGGAGCGCCTCAGTCCCGTCGGCCACCGCGGCCGGCAGGAAAAGCATTTTCTATATTCGTGTTGCCTCGTACACAGAGCTATTGAGCAATGCTCGATGTTCGTGGCGGTCACCCTGAGCAGGAAAACCTGGGAGACCACATCCGATACAGAGCTTCCGTGTGTCCGAAGTAACAGTTGAAAACTTGTTCATTCAATAAGAAAAACAGATCGCCACCGGCTTACTGCAAGTGTTGTTTCAGAACGGAATACTGACGAAAGAGTAGAGTTTTACTCAAAATACTCTAGTGACAACTGTTGAACATTCCTCTTCAGTATTCCAAGAAAATATCTAATAACATGACCATATTTTTCTAGAATGTCAGATACTTTTCTTGTTGAACAGTCATCCTGTTCAACGTTGCCATTCAGGCTTTGCTACTCAATAATGTTCTCTTTTCTGCATTACTTGCCGCGTCGGATCGGCCGAGCGCATTGAGGCGCTATGCTGCGATGCGCGAGGCCGCTCTCCGTCGGGGGTTCGAATCCCCCTTCGGGCATGAATGTTTGTGCTGTCATTAGTATAAGGTAGTTCATAAATAGTTTGTAAGTACAAACATTTTACCTTTTTTTCCGCATTACTTGATTCATACATGAAATCGGTGCGATCCCCTTCTCAGTGTCGATGTTAGTGTGTATGTGTTCGTTGAGTTTACTGACACATATATACTGTAGTTCTTCTACAGTTTAAATAAAACACAAAGGTTTCTAATATTCATAGAATATATGACTTCAACTGCGATTGGGCAAAGCTGAAAATATGTACCCAGCCGGGATTCGAACCTGGGTGGCCTGCTTTCTAGGCAGTTGCGCTGACCCCTACACCACTGGGGACACAGTGATCACCGCACCTGCAAGGACTACCCATGCACGCCTCCCGTCAGATACAAATTCCCAGCTTCGCCCTGCCCATAGTACTCAAACTCGTAGTTTAACTAATTCCCGTAAGAGTAAGGGCTTCAAACTTGCCCACTCCTCCCCACTAATGATAGGATCATTGCCCGTCACCGGGAGGCGTGCATGGGTAGTCCTTGCAGGTGCGGTGATCACTGTGTCCCCAGTGGTGTAGGGGTCAGCGCAACTGCCTAGAAAGCAGGAGACCCGGGTTCGAATCCCGGCTGGGTACACATTTTCAGCTTTGCCCAACCGCAGTTGAAGTCATATATTCTATGAATATTAAATAATAACAGCTGCAGGATCAGAATGTGACGTCTGTTCTTTCCAAACAGACGCCACATGTATATATACAAAGGTTTCTATTGAATGTTCAGTCGATCTCTTTCTGCCACTTATCGCTTCGTTCATCTCTTACAACAATTTATGCAAGTCAAAATTTCCAAGTAGGAGCGTGATTCGGAATCCACGCTACAAGTAATACTGTAATAGGCTGGTAAGTCAAATGGGCAGGCGAAGGCAACGTCATTTAAACCGCAAAACGAGCCTGCTCAACAAATAACTGTACTGTTCAGACCTGCCTAATTGAAAACTCTTGAGAGGTAAGTATATTTGTTTAAAAATGTTCAAATGTTTGTTAAGATTATGGGACTTAACTACGGGGTCATCAGTCCCTAAACTTACAAACTACTTATCTACTACCTTATACTAAGGACGGCACAAATATCCATGCCCGAGGGGGGATTCGAGCCCCCGACCGTAGTGACCGTGTAGACCGTGACTGATGCGCCTCAGTCTCCTCGGCCACCGCGGCCGGCTATTTGTTTCAAATTAGATTTAGACATAATAAGAAAAAACATTCATTATTTCTTTTCAATGTTTGGTTGTGTGGCCATATTCCGCAGCAGCTGTTAAATTGATTACAAGAGGTAATCTGTCTTATGCCTGCTGCAATTAAGAGATTTATTTTACACCAGTCGCGTTTCGCTTTTTTATTTATTTATTTTTATTTTAAAAGCCTCTTCTGTGTTCTGTAAATGATACAAAGGTTTGAACAGTTTGTTTCCGATAAATAGATTAAAAACAATTAAAAAACATTTTGCACGTTAGGCCTAAGAGTTTTTAATTTAATATTCGGTCTACTCACGGTGTTGATGTCTCACATGAAAAGTGCTGTACACAGCGGACAAACACACGCCAGGATCAAATGAACTCCAGCCGACAAGACGGAGAAACAGTAGTATCACGTAAAGAAGAAACATACTACACCGTGAGTAGACCGAATATTAAATTAAAAACACTTATGCCTAACGTGCAAAATGTTTTTTAAAACCTTTTATAATCTATTTATCGAAAACAAACTGTACAAACCTTTGTATCATTTGTAGACCACAGAAGATGCTTTTAAAGTAAAAAAGCGAAACGCGTCTGGTGTAAAATAAATCTCTTAATTGCAGTCAGCATAAGACAGATTATAATCAATAATTTCTTTTCATATTGATTTCGGGCGTTACACTGTCATGTGTATACCGAAAACATTACCTTTTTTTCTCTTCAACTATGTTCCGCGTATTTTATAGGAAATATAGCAATGAATCAATTCCTGCCTATGTCCCAACACCTCTATGGAGAACTGAGCATTTCGAAAATCCTTCGCGATTTATTTCGTATTGTAGGCCTCACTGCTGTTAAGTGGGCTAGGATGTATCACTTGGACAGAGAGTTGCTTGGGCAATATGACGGTTTGGGACGATTTTCAATGAGTCAAACCTTTCGTTTTCCAGTAAATGAAAACAGAGTTTACTCCACTGCAGAGTCCGCTTTAGCTGAAGTTACATAATCATTTCAAATGTAAAATTTTCGAAAAATGAGGTGGGTTATTTTCTAAATACAAGGCAGGGAGAAAGTATTTTTCTCTTCAAATCAAATGTTTGTTAAGCTTAAGGGACTTAACTTCAAGGTCATAAGTCACCAAACTTACAAACTACTTATGAACTACCTTATACTAAAGACGACACAAACATCCATGCCCGAGGTGGGATTCGAACCCACGACGGTGAACGGCCTCACGCATCGTAGCACAGCGCCCCAATGCGCTCGGCCGCTTCGGCGCGGCACTTCTCCACTGCAAGTGTATATATCATTGAACAGGATTCGAGCCGATGCTGAAAACGTATTGTCCCGGTCCTTGCAATTATGAGTTGATGCTAGGGTGTTAGTTTTTTTTTTTTTTTTTTTTTTTTTTTTTTTTTTTTTTTTTTTTTTTTTTTTTTATCCGTGTATGACGTATGAAATATAGTAATCAAGAAGAAAAACTGGCATTCTTTAGTTGATGGCGGTCTTGAAAAGAATGTCAAACTGTCGAACTACTTAGTGAAAGGGTCGTAAAGGACGGTGTACATCACCACAAACGATGACACTATTACATTGATACGCGTCAGTATCCGAAAGGTATGGAGCACCACGTTGCGGATCGCGCGGCCTCCCGCGTCGGAGGTTCGAATCCTCCCTTGGGTATGGATTTTTGTGTTGTCTTTAGTATAAGTTAGTTCATAAGAAGTTTGTAAGTTTAGGGACTGATGACCCCGAAATTAAGTCTATAAGCTGTACAAACGTATGAACATTTATTATTATTATTACGTTGATGTTTCCCGAGTTTCTCCCGGCCTTATACAGTGTTTCAAATAACTTACGGGAATACAGCCGATACTTCGACAGGAGAACACCCTGTCATTTTCATGGCATAAATGCATTTGTCGTATAAGGGATCAACGGTTGTCGATGTATATCTCTAAGTTATTTGAACAGACATATTTGATGTTCATATTCCAAGTAACTGCAGTTCTAGGAAGTATAGTGTTTATATTTTAATACAACATATCTGCCACAGTATGTCAGTGATAAAGGTGAAACTGTTACCCATAAAACGATTTGCTTGCCCCTTTTGCATATCAACATTTGTAGGAAATCACGTTTCGATCCGTAGAATAGTTTACGATTTCCCGATAGAAACTTCCACTCTGCAGCGGAGTGTGCGCTGATATGAATTTTGATATGCCAGGAAACTTAAATGTTCAAACGTTTGTTAAGCTTATGGGACTTAACTACGGGGTCATCAGTCCCTAAACTTACAAACTACTTACGAACTAGGACGGCACAAATATCCATGCCCGAGGGGGGATTCGAACCCCCGACCGTAGTGGCCGTGCTGACCGTGACTGGAGCGCCTCAGTCACCTCGGCCACCGCGGCCGGCAGGAAACTTAATAGTTTACGATTTATTTGGATCGCCCAAGATACTTACATGTTCTTCGGTCTGACGAAGCTCTCTTTTTGCTGTGTAGGCCTACTTTTTGTTTTCGTAGTCTGGGAATGGTACAAATCAATATTACTGGACTGGCAATTTTAGATGGGGGCTCGATTGGATCTGTGCTTGTCGAAGTTACCGGTAAAGTCTGACTACCGCTTTCGGTACTGCCAGCCATTGCCGAATGTTCGTGTGCACTTCACACGACTTTGTTTTGCTTTGTGGTATGTGTTGCTTGCTGCTTCGAGTTCACGTTTCGTATTTGTAAACGGTTAAAATCGCTACTCCAGATCCGTCAAGAGGTACGGCTGCCTCTCTCGAAAGGAAATGAAGATTCGTAATACGGCGTGGTGGGCTTAAATTGATGCACAGTGTGTTGGAGATCAGCGAGGTGCAGGAGGACGTAAAAAAGATCCTGCATTCTATCGTTCAGGCCCAGAAGTTAGCTGCCAGTTCCGCCGGCAAAAGTTTACGAGCCCTTGAAAGGATTAGCAATCGAGGTGAATCGCCTGGTACTACAAGAATGTGGCGCTAGCTCAATAAAAAGTAGATTAATTCGATGGAATTCGTATGGAAATCTGTACTGAACAAAAGAAATCTCTTGCCAGAACTTGGTGACAGTGTTCTTGGCGTTCACATTTCGCCTTCGCTTGTGAAGCATTATGGAAGCTCAACAAAACATTCTATATTTTGATGAATCAGTAATCTATCAAGTTGAAGATGTGGCGTAGGCATGATTTACTGGGTTTTATGGAGTGGGTAAGTGTCTCCAGAAGAATTACATTGATGAATGTTGCCTAGGACGGTTACGCAAAGGAAATGGTACGTGAGGGTGCAAATCGTATCTCGTGACACGTCTGCAGCAAATCTAAAGAACCTTACAGACAGTGCGTTTAACCCTTTCCAGTCCAAATTTTATTAATTCGTGAACAAAAATATTCCTTTGAATATTTCTATTACGTAATGATTGAAATAATGCATATTTGTTAGAATTATTTATTTAGGGAAATTTGGGATGACTCCATGTGGCATCATTAGGCAAGATATATTTTCTTTACAGTTACCAACACCAGTTTAAAACTGTTTGCTAATAATTTATTAATTTAATTTTCAAATTTATTTGTGTACTTTATCTTGATATAATATTTTGCAAGTCTTGGTGCAAGTACTCTAACTTAGACATCAAGCAACAGTACATATTTTTTCAATGCATTGTAGCCTAATGTTCGTCTGTTTCCTCGAAGTAACGGTAGCGAACCTAACCACAACGAATTCTGGTTAGTCCTGCAGTGTTATTTATAATCTCTGGACAAATGGTTGCACATTTATAGGTGGCGCGATGGAGTCGTGGAAATTTCAATTCACGACATTATAGCATGTGCTAATACCTCCAGTGACGATCACCGAATACAGACACAGTGGAATATGAGGATTCAATTCTAAGACACGATTCCGCCCGTCGGTTTTGACCCACGGCATCGGCGAGTTGTGTGTGACGTCATCACAGAGCGGTAGTTTCGAGGTGCGTGCGTGTTTTGTAGGTGGCGTGAGTAATTATGTGGTGTCTGAGTTAAAGACGATAGTTCGTTTACAAGCAGAACAAACATAAATTAATGTTTTTGTGTTTATTAAGTGATCTGTATCTGCACTCTGGTGGTGAGGTATAGGTAAAAAGAGGGTTTTTATTTATTTATTTTATTTATTTATTTATTTATTTATAGGCCCTGTGCAGGACTGCAGGCACAGGCAAATGCATTGCCACGTTCCAAGCCGTGATGGTGGCTACTGCAAAGACGAGGCAAGCCAAACACCATACTTGCTTAATGTTCCTTTTTGGCCCACTTTAGGTTACGGTAGTAACACTAAAAGTGGGCCTTTGCGATCATCTTTTGACAGCTCGAAATTTAAATGAAAATAACGGCTTAACCATGTATCTGACACGAAAATTGAATAAACCGAATTTGTAGAGGAGAACATTCTCTACAACTTCTCTCTCTCTTATGTTTTTTCATGTCTCGCATCGTTTCAGAGATATTTGCAAAAATAACGGCGATTTTGGGATGTCTGTCTGTCTGTCCGTAAAGTGTTGTCTACACGGCCACTACGGTCGGGGGTTCGAATCCCCCCTCGGGCATGGATATTTGTGCCGTCCTTAGTATAAGGTAGTTCATAAGTAGTTTGTAAGTTTAGGGACTGATGACCCCGTAGTTAAGTCCCATAAGCTTAACAAACATTTGAACATTTTTTCGTAACGTGTTCCCTGTTTTTAAGACGAACCGTTCAACCGATCAGCACCAAATTTCTCACACATAATTTTAGGCCGACAGAGACCAGAACCTCCCTTTTTCAAATTTTTCGGACAAAAAATACGCTAGTAATTAAAAAAAAAGCCGTTTGTAATAAAATTGAAATTGCAAACGAACCGTTCATCTGACACGAATATTGAATAACCTAATTGGTAGAGGGGAAAATTCTCTACAACTTCGCTCTATTATGTTTTTTTCATATCTTGCATCGTTGCAGAGCGATTTGCAAAAATAACGGGGATTTGACGATGTATGTCTGGCTGTAACGTGTTCCCACTTTTTAGGTCGAACCGTTCAACCGATCGGCACCAAATTTTGCATACATAATTGTTGGCTACCAGAAACCAGAACCTCGCTTTTTGAAATATTTCGGACAAGAAATACGTTAGTAATGCCAAAAAAAAGGCCGTTTGTAATGTAATTTTAATAGCAAATAAACCGTTCATCTGACGCGAAAATTGAATAAACGAATTTGTAGAGGAGAAAATTCTCTTTAACTCTTTTCCCTTATGTTTTTGTTTCATATCTTGTATCGTTTGAGAGATATTTGCAAAAATAACGGAGTTTTGACACCCTCCATTAAATTAACGAAAACCAGCCGTTCGCAGATGTCGCGTGACATTCCTCGCCTAGAACTGTCACTGGCATACGTCATCTTGCGTTGCGTATTTGATGATTTTCTTATTGTAACTTACACGTTGTCATTTCAAAGCAATGGCACACAGAGAATTAACAAAAAGGCGTCGTTCTTGATACGATAAATGATAATCTCGTGTCTACAAATGCCATATTAGCATCAGTTAACAACGGCCATCTATAGTATGAGATTAAAGAACGCAATTCCTAATTGTCAGCTGTAGCGTAGTGGTCAATATGTTGGACTGTGACGCTGAAGGTCAGTGGTTCGGCTTTCAGACACTCTTATTAATTATTTATTATTTAGATTATTATTTTGGTTCAAAATGTTTGAAAAACGTATAACGCTACAAATCTAAAGTGAGCCGTAAAACACGTCAGTGCAATTTTTTTTAATTTTTTTTTATTTATTTATTTATTTTTTTTATTTTTTTTTGGCCGCAAGTGAGAGCCGAAGGTGCGAATTTTTGGGCCGAGTCCTATGATCGAAGATACAT
Organism: Locusta migratoria; assembly: GCA_026315105.1. Classification (NCBI taxonomy): domain Eukaryota; kingdom Metazoa; phylum Arthropoda; class Insecta; order Orthoptera; family Acrididae; genus Locusta; species Locusta migratoria. The sequence goes on along the minus strand of CM048744.1, from coordinate 211,872,932 downwards.
TCTGCTGTAATTTATGAGGATAACCACTGATTATTTATTATCTACAATGCATAAGTATTAAAATATTACTCCGTATATGGGTTTTCGACATGTTATTGACATCTTGTGTCAAAGCAAACGGGCGGAATCGCGTCGTAAAATAATGCCGAATATCAGAACTCACATCGTACCGAAACAGCCCAAAAGGCTATCTTCACGTACCGACACAACCGAGAGTGACCATTAAAGTGATTAACGTACATCGTGAAACTGTTTATACTAAATGTTCATGTTTTAAATGTTGCACCTTTTTAATTACATTAGTATTTCATTTAACATAGAACACAGTACGTTGTTCTCGACGGCGAGTGTTCATCAGAGACGAGTGTATCGTCAGGCGTGCCCCAGGGGAGCGTGATAGGACCGCTATCATTTTCTATCTATATAAGTGATCTGATGGACAGAGTAAGTTGTAATTGCGGCTGTTTGCTGATGATGCTGTGATGTATGGGAGGGTGTCGTCTGTAACTGACTGTAATACCATACAGAATGACTTAGACAAAATTTCCAGTTGGTGCGAAGAATGGCAGCTAGCTCTCAATGTAGAAAAATGTAAGGTGATGCACATGAGTAGGAGAGAAAATCCCATAATGTTCGAATACAGCATTAGTAGTGAGCTTCTTGATGCTGTCGCGTCGTTCAAATATCTAGGCGTAACATTGCAGAGCGATATGAAATGGAACGAACATGTAAAGACAGTTGTGAGTAAGGCTGACAGCCGACTTTGGTTTATTGGGAGAATTTTGGGAAGATGTACTTCACCTGTAAAGGAGACCGCGTACAAAACGCTTGTACGACCACGTCTTGAGTATTGCTCAAGTGTTTGGGACCCGCAACAGAGCCGTTTAAAGGAAGACAGAGGCAGTTCAGAGGCGAGCAGCTAGGTTTGTTACTGGAAGGTTCGACCAATGCGCGAGTATCACGGAAATGCTCCGGCAATGGGGGATCGCTGGAGGAAAAACGACGTTATTTTCGTGAATTTCTGTTGAGGAAATTTAGAGGGCCGGAATTTGAAGCTGCCGCCTACTTACATTTCGCGTGGTGATCACAAAGACAAGATAAGAGAAATTAGGGCTCGTACGTAGGCATATAGGCATTATTTTTATTCCTCGTTCTATTTGGGAGTGGAATAGGAAAGAAAATGCCTAGTAGTGGTACAGTGTACCCTCCGCCACGCACCTTACGGTGAATTGAGGAATATGTATTAGTTGTAGAACATTTCGTTTACTTGTAATTTAATATCATTTCTGCTAAGTATTACACCCTTTCTGTCAACAGAAGTCTTCGTTGAACATGTGTACGACAGTTGTAGCTTCTATTATACACCGCGCTTCAGATCTGTTATGTTTGAAGTACAAACACTGACGTAGCGAGCCAGCACTGCTAGAGTGAGGCACGCCTGAACCCCCCCCCCCCTCCCTCCCCCCACTTCCCCGCTTCCATCTCACGGCCGTAACTCTTATTTGTTTACGCTGGCGGCCCACTGCGACGATATGCTGTCCGAGTAGCATAAAGTTTTTTTTGTCGCTATCCCATTTTTTGTTAGCACCGAGGACCCGTATATCTCCTTAGGACAAGACGCTACGGCGTTGCCCTCGCATTCTGCGCAACAGGGAAGGTGTGTGGTGTCTACCACTCTAACTACAGAGTAGAGAGTACTTTGTATTCTGTCTTCTAACGTGGGAGTAACGAAACTCCCAGAGAATTTCTGCAACTCTGCCAAGCGGCTCGGTCGTATAAAAATACTGCGAAACGATCTTGAATTGCATGTTTATTTGTAGTGGAGTAGCACATTCAAAATACCATACGAGTTGGGAGCTTGTTTTGGCAGCATTAAATGTAGCAGCTATCAAGAACGTAAATTTAAAACATCTTTTTCGACTTACAAAGGATGCTGAGAAGAAAGAGAAAGATGTTTTACGAATAATAAGTGCTCATTTACTTTGGTTAGTTCTACTGTCAGGCATAGAGGAAAATCTTTAATATTTTCGTTCACTCCTAGATAACTACTACATGATGATGTGACTGCTGTGTAAATATTTCTGAATGCTTCCGGCTGCACATAAGCAACTTTTTCAATATATCCCAATTAGTTTCGTACTTCAGTTCCAGAAGAATAATACGCGTATATACCGCCATCTGTTTTCGGTTATGAACTAGTTTGGGTAAGTAAACGCGGAGCTATGAGTAGCTTGTTATCAAAGGCGGACATCTGTCGTTTACAAATAACTGGGATAAACGCATTTTTATTACGAAACGTGGAATTAATACGTATGCATGATAGTTTGGTGATCATTTGCAACTAAATGATGACCAAACTAGCATGCATACGTATTAACTCCACGTTTCGTAATAAAAATGGCGTTTATCTCAGTTATTTGCAAACGACAGATGTCCGCCTTTGATAACAAGGTACTCAAATAATTAATATGGCAGTGTATAAACTGGCAAGAAACTATTAGTATTAGCATGCTAGATACTTGAAGGTATACAATTTGATACCTGGTAGATGATTAAGATAAACATTGTGGGTACACCAAGGCATAGCCGCAAGGACGAGGTGATATTGACGTTTCTAAGATGTAGCAGCTAGTCTCCAAAAATGTAAAAATCCTACCTAGTTTTGTCAGCCGTAATGTTCGACAACCGCTTAGAAAATAAAAATGGCTAACGTTTACTTGTGTCGTGGCGTGTGACAATGTTGGCAACGGTCGTTGTTCGTGACGTTAGCCAATTAGTTGATAATGTTCCGGTTACGATAACAGTTTATTTACTGCGCGGGCAAGGGTACATACTAGAGCTGTAGCAAACCACATGAATTCGGTAATGAGCAAAGAATACTTTGGCTGACTCAGTACTGAATCGTTACTTATAAATACATTTCGTTTTTCTGATATACCGAATCGATACATACTTACTCATGAATGCATTCATTTACATTACTCGCATCTATAGTATCGAAATGAACTCTGTAACAAAAAGCAATACGGAGAATGCTTATTTCTGTGATAAAGTTTGTTATCAATAGTAATTTATACAAACAAGCCACGATGAACTTCAAGCGCGTATTCCGTAGTTCTAGTATTTTCGATAGTTAATTTTGTTATTAGACGTTTTAAATTACACTTCTTGGCCCGTGTCTGCAGGTTAATCGTCGATGATCTGACGTCCGCTTTTAATGCAAAGACAAGTTTTATTGTTTATTTTCTTGTTTTTAACTGTAAATATACCGGTATAATGGTTACTTATGTGTTTTTGATCTGGTCTAGTATAAAAACGCTTTGTGAAAAGTACTGAAAAGGTATCATCTACACAAGTGATGACGAAATTAACCTTCGATGTTAATGTCACAGAATATACTGCAACAGTCCCGCTGCAACTACTGAGATCAGTCACTCTGGCATTCGTCACGAAATATTCCGATTGATTCTTACACTCCATGAGCGAAGTACAGGCCAAGCCTCAAGTAGTGAGCTGGAACAGTACTTAAAGTGGAGGTCACGGGATGGGTCTCTCAGATTTGGATCAAATTGTGTGACAGGTAGAAGAAGACTTCGAAATTATTAAAATATCTCGCCTGAGTGCATCACAAAGAAAGAGAAAATGCTCGCTAAATACTTTCTATTACAGAACTAGCTAGTTTGAGTGACAAATTGTTCATAAAATACTCTCCACTCCATTAGGGCCGGCTGGTAGAACAACCAATTTGATTGTTTAGTAAACGAATTGTTCAGTATTGATATAGCGTAGTGGGGGAGCGAACAGGTTGCACTAGGTGGCGCTGGTAACGAGAATAACGATGCGTTTGTAGCGATTATGTTTCTCTTTGTTACGAACACACTGATTTTAGTTACTCTCACAGCTCTAGTAATACTAGAACCTGTCAACCATACAGCAGGAACCGCATTAATGATTCGATTCATGATCAACTAAGAAAAGTAAACCACTCTTCCATATGCGTTGCGTTTTCATAATAACAAATAACAGATCTGTCCACATTCCGTGAGATTTTTTAAACCGAATGAAAATGTCGTTTATTGTGAATACAAAACATCAGTTACAAGGTAATATGTCATTGGCTAGATTCATCTGCGCCACAATTGGTCGCCTCCGGCTATTGGCAACATCGCCACACTACACCACGACACAAGTAAAATATATTTTAATAACTCTGCGATCGTGAAAGTACTTTTCCAGCACGCGGATATGACCATAACAACTCATATTGAACTTGAGCACGTAAGATTGCAATTCATTTCTGCTCTTAAAATATTTTTGGACAATACGATTATGACTGCTGTCGTGAGTCGTATGTGTTAACACTTGGGGTCAATTAAAGTCCGGGATACGGCCCGTCGACTTTGACCAATGACGTCATGTCTGATTTAAAGACGACGGTTTGTTTCCAAGCAGAACATAGATTATAGATTAAGATTTTGTGTTTAAAAAGTTATCTGTAGCTTCTCTCAGATAGTGAGTTATAGGTTAACAGATTGGATTTTTTTCCCCTCGCAACTGAGCGCCGAAGACGCGAATTTATGGGCTGAGACCTGTGATCGATGGTACAGTCTGTTACGGTAATCTGTAATTTACACAGTACATAAGAATTATGATATTATCCCGTATGTTTATATTCGTTGATTGTGTTTATTTTGCTAGTTGGTATATCTACGTAGCGTATCTTGTGAGACTCGTGGCCAGCGAGAAAGACGTCATTGGTCAAAGCCGAAGGGTTGTATCCCTGTCTTCAGTTTTTGTTTTCAAAAACAAAATTCGTAAATCTGACTACTCGATTTTCCAAAGGATGCTGAGAAGTAAGAAACTAAGGCTATGAATAATAAGTGTTGATTTACGGTTATTAACTGTACTTTTAGGCGTGTTAGAATATCTTCAATAATTAATTCAGTTCGAAACTTCGCCTCTTAACGAGAATCTCGAATGCTTAACCACTACTTCGTGATATTACTGCTGTATGAAAGTAATTTCTGAACGTTCTTGTTGCATCAACCATATCAGCAAAGCCTGCTTGGTTTCGTATTTCAGTTTCACATAAATAATAGGACAATATACCGACATATTGTAGTGTTCAAATGCAAGTTTGGAAAACAACGCATAGCTACGAATAAATAATATATTCGTGTACTAAACTTTGAGGAACTAACTAATATTAGCACTTCACATTCTTGAATATTTACAGTTTGCTACCTGATAAGTAAATAAAAGAATCATGATAGGTACACGCAAGGTTCAGAAGCAGGGACAAGGCGAAAGGGGTGTTTCTAAGGAGATGTTCAGATGTTTGTAAATCTATCGGACCAAACTGCATGGTCATCAGTCCGTAGCTTACAAACCACTTAAACTAAGGTAAATTAACCTAAGGACAAACACACACACACACACACACACACACACACACACACACACACACACACACACACACACACACGCGCGCGCGCGCGCGCGCGCACACCCTCCCATGCTCCAAGGAGGACTCGAACCTCCGACGGCGAGCAATCGCACACTCCGCAGCCAGGGGCTTTAGACCGTACGGATACTCTACCGCGGGTATAAGGAGATGTAGCAACTAGTCTCGAAGAATATAAAAATCGGATAATTTGGTAGAACGGTTACAAACGATATATATCGAAGGTGGAACTTGACGGAGCGATATATGAAAAAATCGAGTGTTTGTCACTATCCCTGTATTAATTATGAGGATAATAATTAATTTAATGACCAGAGAAGGGTACACCGAGAAGCTGTCAACCAAAGAGCAGGAACATCATTAATTATTTATTTCTTGGTCAACACAAAAGATTATTTCCCCTCATTCTGTGTGAATGGGTTTTCAAATAGCACGAGTCTTGTGTTGACCATGAAATAAATAATTAATGCTGTTCCTGCTCAGTAAATTAATTGTCCTCGTAAAGCGAACATTTCGTAACGTCGTAATATCACTAAAATACTTCACTTCGATGCTAGATAGATGGTATATCGCTCCGTTACAGTCTCACTTTCGATATATATCGTTTGCAAACGTTCTAGCAAATTACGAAGAATCGTGTCTAGTTTTAAAAATAATAAAATGTGCGAAATGTCCTGAAAGTATTGCAACCTATAATTATGCACGATCACACGAATATAGTCAATCAGTTCCTTTTCAACTTTAAATCCTGAAGTTGAAATTCATTTCTGGTCTTAAATCGTTTTTGGAGGATACAATTATGACTCTGTTTATATCATAATGCACTGATATTTTGGGCATTATTGAAGACCGCGATACAACCCGTCGGCTTTAACCAATGACGTCTTATCTGAGTCTCACAAGACACTCTACGTAGATGTACCAACTAGCAAAACAAACATTATCAGCGAATATAAACAAATTTTCAAATGTTTGTAGAGCTTACGGGACTTAACTACGGGATCATCAGCCCCTAAACTTACAAACTATTTATGAACTATCTTATACTAAAGACGGCCCGAGGGGGGATTCGAACCTCCGACGGCGAAATGCCGAGCGCACCGCAACACGGCGCTGCAACACGCACGGCTAATCCGCCGCGGCGAATATAAACATACGGGATAATATCGTAATACTTGTGTATTGTTGATAATAAATAATCTGTGATTATCCTTGTAAATTACAGATTACCACAACAGAATGTACCATCGATCACAAGTCTCAGCCTAAAAATTCGCGTCTTCGGCGATCACTTGCGGGAGAAAAAAAATAAAATAAACAAATTAGACTCTCTCTGTTGACCTACACCTATCAGAGAGAAGCTACACATTTTTTAAACACAAAATCGTAGACTATAATCTGTGTTTTGCATGTAAACAAACTATCGCCTTTAACTCAGCCTATGACGTCATTGGTCAAAGCCGACAGGTCGTATCAAATGACCCAAATTTTGTGTTTAGAGGCTGAAGAAGTGATATTACTTTAATGACGTTTTCATATTTGTATTAGACAATCAACCACCACGTCTGGCGACTAGGAAAGCGTCAAAAGTAACAAGTTCTCCGTTTGTCTCTTTTTGTAACTACGTATTGGCCGCTTGGAGTGCTAGCGTCGCGTCAGCTGTCAAACGGCTGCACCAGAGTTTGGCCACAGTCTAAAACAAGGAGTCGCGAAACTCAGTAGGGAAAAAAATGCAACAATTTGACAGCTGAAGCGATACTAGCGCTTCAAGCGGCTAGGTACCAAGTTCAGTAGCAGAAAATGGCACTACCAAAACGAAGAATTTATTATTTATTATTACTGTTGTTTACATATTTCCTAGGCATTAAAAGTGGTACTGTATTTCGTGACACAAATACGAAAACATTATTGAACGAAAATCCCGTTTCCTGTTGCCAGTTTGTAATAATAACATGCCAGTGCATTGTAATGTATACGGCTCACAGTAGTATAGTCGTAATCATCCAAAACGACTTAAGACAAGAAGTGATTTGTAACCTGGTGTGTTTAAGTTCAAAAGAAACTGATTTATAGTTATATAATATACTGGTACGTAGTTACACGTTCCATATCTATTTTTTCTGTAGATTTTGAACATCTTAATACATTTGATACTGGTACTAGACACTGTTTTTACATTCTTAGAGACTAAGCGTTACATCTTTTCGCTTTATTCTTGCTCAGATGGCTTGCATGTGCCGTTCTGTCATGTTTTCATCGTACCTACTTCCCAGGAATGTAAAGATACTGTAAATCTTTAAGAAACTTTCCCTGCTAAAATCTCAGTTTGTCTGTACACGTTAAACTACAGTTAGTTGCTTTTTTATTTTACATTTTGTACAAACAAATCCCTGTTAACTTTCGACTATCATTGCTGCATCACCAATAGTAGACTGCTGTGCAAAAATTTGTTTTGACGTCTTTAAACCTATCAGCAGACTACCAAAAATAACACTGAAGAAAAATACTGGGTTAGTTACCTCTGTCCGTTAATGATACCAAACACCCTTAAAATTTAACAAACTTTATTTTATCCTACATAGTAGGAGCTTTTCATATTTGAGGAACTGTACATTTTCTTAGTTTTCCTCTAACCACAATTTATCGCGCCGCAATAAGCTCCGAAATGCAGTCGCATTTTAAACGTGTCGTTCGACTGCATGTCTAATCCACAATGGTTTCTCGCCTCTCGGTATGTTCTTACGACCCGGCCGCTTGGAGCGCTAGTGTCGCGTCAGCTGTCAAACGGCTGCACTAGAGCTTGGCGCCTGTTTGTTTGGTTCAGCGTGTGTACCTTAGTGCGTCGTCGTCTGGGGCAGGCTCCTGCTGAGCAACAGGTGCGTGCTGTTTCGGCGCGCGGCCGTCATCGTCGGCTTTGGAGTGTACGCAGCCCATGGCGGACGGCGAGCAGTGATCGCGGTAGAAGCGGAGCGCGCGGTGTAGTGTCGGGCAGACGGAGAGTGCGGTCGCGGCGGCCGCCTGATAGCCACTGCCGCCGGCCTGGGCCACGTGTTCCCGCTCGATGTCGGCGCGTTGAGTCACGCCCTCGCGCGGCCGGCGGCCGGAGCGTCCGCGTTCGCTGCTCTTGTCCGGAGCCAATTGTCCAAATGACAAACAGAGGGCACACACTCTGCTATGGCCGGTATTACACTATCACATTTTCTTTGACAAAGAATCTTTGTCAAAGAAAATTGGACAGTGTAATATGGAACTTTCGTCAAAGTCGCCTTTGGTCAAAAATTCTTTGATCAAATCTAGCAGCTCACCGTAAATTTGATCAAAGAAAGCGTTCGTCTTTTGTTAACTGCGGTGAGAAATGTGACCGCTTGAAGCGTTAGCATCGCGGTAGCAGTTTTTGACGCAAGGAGGTTAAGTTTATGTAATTAATGCATACATTTTGTTGTTGCGACGACGCACAATACGAATTACGTGGTCACGGTTTCAAACTACCTTTCACATAGTTTGAAAGCGTGACCACGTAATTCGTATTGTGTGTCGTCGCAACAACAAAATTTATGCAGTAATATAAGGCTGATTGCAAAAACCGGCTGCATCGAGCCGAAAACTAGATGACACTTGCAGAATTCATTAGCGAGTTTCACGGTAGACGACGTATAAAAAGAAAATTAATGGCTTCTGCACCACTTTTGCAGCGGAGAAACCAAAATACATAATGGCAGTGTTTAATTCCCTGCATATATTTATTCAGACAAATACTATTTACATGAAATATATTTACACAAAATATAAATACCGTATTTCGAAAGTTTTTGTTCACTGCAGGCGTGACAGAGCACTAGCAAAAGGGAAACAGGTCACAGGCTCCTTACCAGCGACAAATGTACTGGGTCGACCTCTTAAAATTTTTAGAGCAGAATACCACTGCAGACGCAAGCGTCACCAATGTTGTCAGTCTTCCAAATGTCTAGCCGTTGCACTGTTTAGGCTTACATGCAATCATAGTGTATAAATAGATATTTATAAGCTACGTAAGCAACAGCTGAGGTTAATAACCAAGATGGCTATTCTAACCTCCTTGTTAATAATAGATATTCATCCGCCATTTGCGATGCATTTTGGCAGATTCTTGGTCAAAGAAAATTTGATAGTGTAATACCGGCCTATTGATGACATACGTTCTACTGATCCGTACACAGCCCAACACACACAGTCGCGAATCTTGAAGCATTACTCTGATATAATACACGATTTATCAGAGAGAGATATAGCCGTGCGGGAGTAGCCGAGCGATGCCGGGCGCCGTGGCTCAGCGCGCCCGGTCAGAGGGCTGAACGCTCTCTGTAATAAAAAAGCTGAGCCAAAGAACACGTAGAACCAAAACGAACAAACACGATCAACGTCCGCAAGGACATCAACTACCCATAGAAGAAAAAAAAATAAAAAGCGGTCTGTAGCGTCACGTTTACGGATCGCGAGGCCTCCCGCGTTGGAGGTTCGAATCCTCCCTCGGGCAAGGATTTGTGTGTTCCCCTTAGGTTATTTTAAGTAGTTTGTAAGTCTAGGGACTGATAATCAAAGCAGTCTGGTACCATAGTATTACAAACGTTTGAACATTTTTATCAGAGAGATATTGTATAAAGATATAAAAAAGCCAAGATCGCTGACCATCAATTTTTATTTAAGACGAAGGGTTTCGCTGAACTATGTTAGCGTCATCTGGTTCAATAAAATCATTTTACAAGTCCATGATCTTGTAATGTCAATCAGTTGTTATGTAACACAATTGACAGTGCATAGGTTCAAAAAAAAATCAAATGTTTGTAAAGCTTATGGGACTTAACTACGGGGTCATCAGTCCCTATCTTACAAACTACTTATGACCTACTTACGAACTAGGACGGCACAAATATCCATGCCCGAGGGGGGATTCGAACCCCCGACCGTAGTGGCCGTGCAGACCGTGACCGGAGATTGAGGCGCTTCAGTCACGGTATGCACGGCCACTACTGTCGGGGGTTCGAATCCCCCCTCGGGCATGGATATTTGTGCCGTCCTGGTTCGTAAGTAGTTTGTAAGTTTAGGGACTGATAACCCCGTAGTTAAGTCCCATAAGCTTTACAAACATTTGATTTTTTTTAACCTATGCACTGTCAATTGTGTTACATAACAACTGATAGACATTACAAGATTATGGACTTGTAAAATGATTTTATTGAACCAGATGACGCTAACATAGTTCAGAGAAACCGGTAGTCTTAAATAAAAATTGATGATCAGCGATCTTGGCTTTTTTATATCTTTATACAATATAATTGGATGGCCTCCTAGAACATAAACAAACTCTGAGAGATATTTTCCTCTCTCCCGTCAGTGTTCTATTTTCTTATCATCTCTGCCGACAATTGTTACCCTCTTCCACCTACCGATCCATCATGCACCCCAACCACTGTAGTTTCCTTCCCGCCTGGGTTTCCGCTGCACCCACCGATTACAAAACACTCCAAATCTTTGAACGCCACGCCCTCCGTCTCGCTTACCGTATCGGAATCCCATCCCCCACACGGATCTTATACGACCTTACCCGTTCCGCCAACTCCTGCAGTATCTAGAACACATCCGGGTCCTGAACACCAGTGTTTGCAATCTGTGGATCGCGATCCCCACGGGAGTCGCAAAGTCTTAATGTAGGGGTCGTCGTCACAGGAGGAAGTACTTCCACCATAGGGGTTCAATAATTCAAAAGCGTATGGCTAACTGAAATTTAATTGATGTTAAAATTACGTAGTTTCTTGAGCAAAATACATTATGAATTGAATATATCTTACATTATGCATGGAACTTACGACATTAACTGCGAATGGGTAAAGTTGAAAATGTGTACCCAGCCGGGAATCGAACCCAGGTCTCCTACTTTTTAGGCAGTTACGCTGTCCTCTGCACCACTGGAGACATAGCGGTCACCACACCTGCACGAAATTACTCAAGTACCGTACGCATCCCGTCAAGTACCAATTCTCAACTTTACCCTGCCCACTAAAACTCAAACTCGTAATAATTGTAAACTAATTCCCGTAAGAGTAAGTGCCTAGGAGTGCCTCTGCACTGAAGAATGGATCGTTGTCCGTCATCGGCATTTATATAAGTTATGTATATGTGGCATCTCTTCTTTTGGACATGTCCGAAAGAACAGACGCCACATATACGAGGCGCGACCAGAAAGTAAGTTCCGTTTGGTAATAAAATGTAATAGTACACAGATACAGAAGAAATTTTTATTGCACAAAATTCTACAACTCTTAAACTACTTTTCCACATAACTGCTGAAATTTTGTAGGCACTTGTCATAGCGTGCCACAAGTTTTTGCATGCATCCTTCACAGAAGGTTGCCGCCTGTGTATTCAACCATGTGCTAAAAGCTCTTTATCATCGCTGAAGTGTTACCACCTAGGACAGATTTTATGTGTAAGAAGAGATGAAAGTCGCTAGGAGAGAGGTCCGAGCTGTATGTAGGATGATCAAACAGGTCCCATTGAAGTTTCCGTAAGAATTGTTTGGTCACATTCGGTGAGTGAGGTCAGGTATTATCGTGAAAAAAGAATCTTTTGACAGTAATCCTCTTCTTACACCTAAAATCTGTCCTTGGTGGACAACACTTCAACGATGATGACGAGCTAAAAGAACATGTTACCACATGGTTGAATACACAGGCGGCAACATTCTATGAGAAAGGCACACAAAACCTTGTGCCATGCTATGACAATTGCCTACAAAATTTCGGAAGCTATGTAGATAAGTTGTTTAACAGCTGTAGATTTTTGTACAATCAATATTTTTTTTCTCTATCTGTTCCCGTTCGTTTTATATAACCAAACGGAACTTACTTTCTAGACGCGCCTCGTATATTAAATACGTAACCCTGTTTTAAAACACTATGTGTTAAAGATGAATAAGCGTAATGTCTGAAAATTGATTTCAGGAACCAATCAATAGGTAAAGGAACATGATACTGTAAGTAATTCCAAAAAATGCGAAAAAATACCTACTTTTTTACATATCGTCTATACAGTGGGACCTTTAGTAATGATCAAAATTCGCTTCTGACTCTTGCCTAAAATGTAAAATATTCGTTAAGCAAAACATAATGTGTCCATTCCGAAAAATACACGAAAAAGTTGGTCCAGCAATTCAACAGAAAGTTGAACAAAAATAAATAAATAAAAGAAGATTAAATTTGCTTCCTTTTAGATAACATAGTTTTATTACAGTTCGTGAGAATGGCGGGGGGTCATCAGAATAATTTCATTTCGAAGGGTGTCGCCAAAATATTTTTACTTGGAAGGGGGTCGCATATTCGAAAAGATTGAAAAACACTGCTGTACACCAACCGCAAAAAAGTTTCCCATAACCCCCTGGTCTACCCCATCCTTACCAACCCCAGGCCTCTGCCATGCTTTCACCATTGCATCCCTCCCTCCTTTCACCTGTACACTTTCCACATCCTCCCCCAGGGTAACTTCTCACCAACCCTGATCCTCTCCCAGTGGTTGCAACGCCCCTCTCCCCTACCCTCCCTTCCACTTCTACATCTACATCTACATCTACATGGGATACTCTGCAAATCACATTTAAGTGCCTGGCAGAGGGTTCATCGAACCACAATTATACTATTTATCTCCAATTCCATTCTCGAATAGCGCGCGGGAAGAAAGAACACCTGAATCTCTCTGTTCGAACTCTGATTTCTCTTATTTTATTCTGATGATCATTTCTACCTATGTAAGTGGGAGTCAACAATATATTTTCGCTTCGGAGGAGAATGTTGGCGATTGGAGTTTCGCAAGTAACCCACGCCTCAGCGATAAGCGCCGTTGTTGTAATGATTCCCATCCCAGATCCTGTATCATTTCCGTAACGCTGTCTCCCCTGTATCGTGACAATACGAAACGAGCTGCCCTTCTTTGGACTCTTTCGATGTCCTCCGTCAAACCCACCTGATAAGGATCCCACACTGGGCTGCAATACTCCAAAAATGGACGGACAAGCGCAGTGTATGCAGTTTCTTTAGTAGTTCTGTTGCATCTTTTAAGGGTTCTGCCAATAAAACGCAGTCTCTGGTTCGCCTTTCCCACGATATTATCTACGTGTTCTTTCCAGTTTAAGTCTGAAATAATAGTGATTCCTAGGTATTTTGTGGAGTTTACGGCGTTCACATTTGATTGATTTATGTTGTAAACAAAGTTTAACGGATTTCTTTTCGTACTCATGTGGACGACTTCACACTTCTCATTATTTAGAGTCAATTGCCAATTTTTACACCATACTGATATCTTATTCAGATCGTTCTGCAGTTGGTTTTGATCTTCAGATGATTTTACTAGACGATAAATGACGGCGTCATCTGCAAACAACCTAAGAAAGCTACTTAGATTTTCCCCTAAATCGTTTATGTAAATAAGGAATAGAAGAGGACCAATAACACTACCTTGTGGAACGCCCGATATCACCTCTGTTTTAGTCGATGCCTTACCATCGATTACTACGAACTGTGTCCTCTCTGACAAGAAATCCCCTATCCAATTGCAAATTTGGGGCGATATACCATAACCACGCAATTTGATTAAAAGCCGTTTGTGAGGTACGGTGTCAAAAGCTTTCTGGAAATCAAGAAATACGGAATCGATTTGCGAACCTTTGTCGATAGCACCCATCGCTTCGTGTGAATATAGAGCTAGTTGTGTTTCGCATGAACGATATTTTCTAAATCCGTGTTGACCTTGGGTCAATAGATCGTTCTGTTCGAGATAATTCATAATATTTGAATACAGGATATGTTCCAAAACCCTGCTGCAAATTGACGTCAATGAAATTGGCCTGTAGTTTAGTGGGTTACTCCTACTGCCTTTCTTGAATATAGGTGTGACCTGTGCAACTTTCCAATCTTTTGGTACAGATCCTTCTATGAGAGAGCGGTTGTATATGACTGTTAAGTAAGGAGCTATCGCTTCAGCATAATCAGATAGAAATCTAATGGGTATACAATCCGGACCAGAAGACTTGTTCTTATTAAGTGATTTTAGTTGCTGCACTACTCCGATGATATCTACTTCTATGTTACTCATTACGGCATCTGTTCGTAATTCGAAATCTGGAATATTGGTTTCGTCTTCTTTAGTGAATGAGTTTCTAAAAGCTAAGTTTAGTAACTCTGCTTTAGTAGCGCTGTCATCGGCAGGATCGCCATTACTATCACGTAGTGAAGGTATTGTTTGTGACTTTCCCCGAGTATATTTAACATATGACCAAAATCTCTTTGGGTTTTCAGTCAAATTACGAGAAAGAGTTTCGTTGTGATAAATGTTGTAGGCATCTCGCATTGAAATCCTCGCTAAATTTCGAGCTTCTGAGTACAATCGCAAATCCTGGGGATTTCGTGTTCGTTTAAATTTAGTATGCCTTTTCCTTTGCTTTTGCAACAGTGTCCTAACCTGTTTTGTGTACCAAGGGGGATCGCCTCCTTCTTTTATTAATTTATTAGGTATAAAACTTTCAATTGCTGTCGATACCACTTCTTTGAATTTGAGCCACATCTGGTCTACACCTACGTTTAGTGTTAGAAACGAGTGGAAGCTGTCTTTCAAGAAGCAATGTATTTTGTTTCTGTCTGCTTTCCTGAACAAATATACTTTGCGTTTATTTTTGGTAACTTTGGGACTTTCGATATTCAATTTCGCTACTACAACTCTGTGTTCACTAATACCTGTATCCGTTTTGATGCTCATTATGAGCTCAGGATTATTTGTTGCTAAGAGATCAAGTGTGTTTTCACATCCATTTACAATTCTAGTTGGCTCATGAACTAATTGTTCGAAGTAATTCTCAGAGAATGCGTTGAGTACAATTTCGGGCGATGTTTTATGCCTACCTCCTGATTTGAAAATATAATTTCACCAACAGATCGAGGGTAAATTAAAATCACCACCTACTATTATCGTGTGAGTCGGGTACGTTTTTGTAATTAGACTCAGGTTTTCTTTGAACCTTTCTGCTATTGTATCGTCAGAGTCGGGAGGCCGGTAAAAGGAACCGATTATTAACTTCTTACGATTTTCGGGTACAACCTCTACCCATAATAGCTCGCACGAACTATCAACTTCAACTTCGCTACATGAAATACTACTTTTGACGGCGACAAACACGCCCCCACCTATTTTGTTTAATCTATCCTTTCTGAATACCGTTAGATCTTTTGAAAATACTTCTTCTGAACTTATTTCCGGCTTGAGCCAACTTTCGCTGCCTATAATGATGTGTGTTTCGGTGCTTTCTATTAACGCTTGCAGTTCTGGAACTTTCCCGACACAGCTACGACAATTTACAACTGTTATACCGATAGTTTCCGGATCTACATTTCTCCTGTGATCCACCTGAACCCTTTGAGATTGCCCATTTTCTATTTCCCCGAAGCTCTTTATCCTAAAAAACCGCCCAGTCCACGCCACACAGCCCCCGCTACCCGTGTAGCCGCTTCCTGCGTGTAGTGGACTCCTGACCTATTCAGCGGAACCCGGAAACCCACCACCGGATGGCGCAAGTCAAGGAATCTGCAGTCTACACCGTCGCAGAACCGTCTGAGCCTCTGATTCAGACCCTCCACTCGGCTCTGTATCAGAGGTCCACAGTCGGTCCTGTCAACTATGCTTGGTTCTACCCGTCCCCCCTCCTCCCACCCGCGAAGCCCAATCACTCCCCCACCACTCCATCCTAGGCCATCCCTCCCCCTCTTCCCGCTCATCCTACCCCCTCCCCCCTTCCCTGCGGGGCCCCAAACACAGTCCAGTTTTAATCAGTGCGCCGTCCAGTGTTTTGAGTCAGTGAGTCAGTCAGTGTGTTTTATCAGTCCGTCCACTGCTACAGAAGAAGTGTCGCATTCCTTATTTTATCAGTGTCTCCAGTTGTGTCATCTTGTCCATTGTTCTACAATGTGTTTTTAACGCCATTGTATCACAGATTTTTAATCCTACTACTTGTTTTTATCATCGGTTCTATTAATAATATGTTCACCACAAATTTTAAAATCGTCATGTTTCAAAACCCGAAAGCCAATGGTTTTAAGAACTTCATGTCCATTTTGATCATGCGTATGGCTGAAGAGCGGTGTAAGATGCTGCTGATAGCCTGCTAACTGTGTAGTAGTTAGCATTAAAATAACAATAAAGAAAAAGAAAAAACAACACTGTTGCTGCACCAGCCGCCACCACCACCATCATGGAATGGAATGAAATGTAAAAAGAAAAAAAGTTACTCTCCCCCTTTTATCTAAGAAAAGAGAACAACAGACATCTTGCCTCACATATCCGGTGAACTCTAACTGGTAAGACTTACGGAGTTTCTGGCTTACAAGTGACATACTACACAGCAGCAGCGTTTTTAGACATGAAGACTGCGTGTGAGAAGGTATGAAGGGCTGACTTAATAGTTACAATTCATAATCTTGGATTAATTCCACTACACCTCATCAACCTAGTAGACAATTTCCTAACAGGCAGACGATTCTTTGAACGGCTGGAATATCAACGGTCTGGTATTCGAACACTCCAAGAAGACAGGTTCTGTTTTATTCCCGACATTCTTTACATTATATATTAACGACCTATCGACCGTCCGACAAGTTACAATTACTCGGTTTTCAGATGCCACTGCATTCACAGCTAGCAGTAGACGCATGATCGCCGCCATCATCATACACCAACGTCAGCTTACGTTTAATGAAAATTGGGTGCACCATAATATGACCAAGATAAATGCCGACGAAACCAAAGCAGTAATGTTCACTCGTCTACGAAATATTCCTTGGTTTCAACAAGTTCGATACCTTGGAATGCGGCTAGATAATAAATTAACCTTTAAACACAACATTTTACTTAAGAAAAAAATGGTTAACTAATTCGTAAACTATTTCCGTTATTGTACAGTAAAGAGAGGGTCACTAAAAAACAACTGCCTCAGACACATTCTATGAACCCCAAGACGGACAAGAACGAGAGAGTTACATGACGAGCTACATATGGACACTACACAAGAATTTACACTCAACCATACGAGGAAGTTACTTAGGAAAGCATAATCCTCAGACCAATCACCAGGCACCTAGAATACACGGGCACAATAAACCCCGCGAGATGGAAATTACTGAAAATCCACAGCACAGAATATCCAGTACTAAAGATGACCACCATCTGAGTAGGGCAAAAGGGCGACAGCTCATAAGTCCTGCTGACGCAGAACGATTGTGATCAATTGACTTGACATTCACGAAGTCCGGCCTTCAAGAAGGCAGCACTTCTGACGAGACCTTAAAGAAAAAGGTGTTTTTTTTTTCTTTCAGCCTTCGCCTTGAAGAAGATCTCCTATACAATTCTACATCATGTTTTAAATATTTTTAAATATCAATATATAGGACAAGCTTTCCCTTTCTTATTTTTATTTCAAACTCAATTTCTATCTTATATCTTATATTCAGACGTTCGTATTCATATTTCCGTGATTGAGATTTGGACGACATTTGCATTTGATATATCTTGTGCAGTGTCATTGTACCATCTCATTCTCAATGTCAGCCCCTGATCTGCGGATCTAGAGGGGGCAAACGGGGATGTCTGCCCTAGACTGCACTCGCAAAGGGGCGACAGAAAGTCTCCAAAAATCACAATATTTCTTGATTATTGGAAATATCTTTTACACTGCCATACATTCATCCATGGATGAATGTCAGCCTCAGATCATTCTTCGAACCTCTATTAAATTATTTTTATAATTTAATTTTTTCCATTAAATTACTTACAGAAAAGAATATTACTACAGAGCCATTTGAAGGATTATGTCCACAAAAGTGTGTACCAAATTTCAGAGTCAAAACATAAAAAAAAATATTCAAACAATATTTTAACAATGGAAAATGCGATTGGAATATCAACATTGGAGAATAGTAACAAGTCGCCGTAAAGAGGCGAGAATGTGCTTTACTTCATTACATTTCAGCAAATAGGAACAGTGTCGAGGAGAACATCATATTATTAACAGAAGTAGGTTCTTTCTTGCCCACTTATTTGGAGTCTCCTACCTTTACAAAAATTATTCCGACCCATTCCAAAAAGTTTTTTTCTTCCGCTCATTTAACATTCACTTTCAAGATCTGTCATAGTCAAAATTTCCTTGCCTATTTTTCAATATTTAAGCTGTAAGTTATCGCAACGCTATAAACTATATAGGAGCAAAAGTGCAGCTGGAGCGATACTAGCGCTGCATGCGGCTAGTAGATAAAAAAAAGGACAAGATACAAACTGAGAAGTTTTTTTTTTATGCTGTTTCTTTTATAATTTGTAGTCATCATTTCTTTGGCAGTAATCACATTCACATGAATACCTAAATCGGGCACGGAGATAATCTCACTCATCTCACCGGGCGTACAAGTTAAGTTCACCGATAAGACATTCCTATCATATGACATACACTGTCTCAAATGTTGTGTATAACTGAAGAATTTGGGTAACTTGTGGGCTTGTCATCAGGCGTTTACGACTCCCATTGAAGACACACTTCATTTCGACTGCTAACAATTCTGTTATGCGGCACGAATTTACACACAAAATTGGATACAATGAACACACTTGCCAAAAATCGGGCGGACACTTCATAACTTGTGAAAAACAGTATATAGAGAAAGAGCAGATGGAGAGTCGAACACGGATCATCCGCGTATCAGTCCAACACAATTACCACATAACTACGGCCACATTGCGGTTGTCGCTTCCTCTATATTAAACTTGTTAAGCTTGGACAGTTCAAGCCGTTGGTGGACATAGTTATTTGTTGCATGGTCGTAACGAGTCAATCCAAGGGACCATCGTAGCATTTTGTGATGATACTGACGGCCCCCTCATCTCAATGTTATCGTACGATACCGTCTGCCTGGTCCTCTCATCTCAATGTCATTCTACGTTACCGTCTGCGTCGTATCCGGAATCGTATGGTTCAGTTGTGATATATGTTGCGTGTGAAGTTAAAAACGTAATAGCCAGCCTAGGAATCAGTGTAGGACAGTGTCTCAGTGATACTGCGATTAAAACAAGTGGTAGATTTCAATAATTAAGAGATTTGTATAAGACGTTTCCAGATAATTCTATAAACAATACTTTTGTCATCGTACATTACTTCAATAAATAGACAGACGAAGGGTACAAACTTTTGTAAAACATAAAGACATGAAAGTAAATAGCATTGTATATATGTTAGGCTCATAACAAATTGTGTAGACCAGCTAATTGTGTAATTAATGATGTACTCGAGATTTGAATATTGTATTTCTTTGTATATATTGACTCACTTGAGATTTTGAACCTATTTTGAGAATTTCCAAGATAATTGATAGCTCAATATATGTTAGGAACATTGTGATGTACTCGTTAACAAATTAATTGACTTTTAAGATCGCACTTCGTTGTCAACAGAAAGATCGAACATTTCGTCTTAAAAATATATGAGCCATGTAAAAATTATTGTATGCATAGTTTTCATTTTATATTGTGATTATTCTTGTGTACATGAAATGTTTTTCTGTTATGTTTGTTAATTGTAAATCAGTATATTCTATTGTTATGAACAATGCTTAATGTAACGTCATTATTGCCGATGTTATATATTTGCCTCACCGCCTTGCATGGGGAGAGTTCGAGTTTTGGCTTTTCTGAAGTGCACTGGAAGCTATGTCAGTTTGTGTTTTGAAATGGAAGTACTACCGTTCTGATGCTTTGTAATTTGTATATGTTTTGAAGTTGTTATGTTTTGGTAAAGAAGAAGTTTGATTCAAATTAAAGAAAAAGTGAAAAATTGTACATAACGAGTATTTATTTCTGCCACGACGCCCCAGGAGAATAATGTTGCAGCGAGCAGAACCCCCATACATCGCAATTATGAAAAGCTGAATATCGGTAGAATAAACTGTAATTACTCAAAAATATAGTAAAATGTTATAATTTTCATTTCCATTGTATGGGAGCCTAATCCTGTTTTATCGTCATAGGTCGGCATTCTATCCCGTAGAGAGCTACTGGAGGCACTACTAATTTACAAATTTTTGCCTTCAGATGTACAGGTATCCTTTTGTCACAGAGAACACCAGTGACCTGTCTCCAAAAATACGGACATATAGGTCTCATATTCAGATATTAGGAAATTCACTCATTAAAAACTGTAGCTCAGCGGTCGACAACTGGGAGACCGTGGTACAGTCTGGACAGCGGACGGTCAAAAAGTAAAACTAAACTCCGTCTCGAGGGGTCCAACAGGAACCGACCGGTCTCAGTATCATCCTCCACCCGAAGGTTCACATGATATAGAAGAAACAATTAGTTCCTCTAACCAGGGAGTTAGTAAAAATGGGGTCTCACAAGGTTCGGTCTTTGGTCCTTTGGTGTTTCTAATATATATTAATGGCTTGCTATTCTACATTCACGAAGATGCTAAGCTAGTTCTTTTTGCTGATGATACAAGTATAGCTATCACACCTGACAAACAGGAATTAACTGATGAAATTGTGAATGATGTCTTTCAGAAAGTAATTAAGTGGTTCTCTACAAATGGACTCTCATTAAACTTTGATAAAACCCAGTATATACAGTTTCATACAGTAAATGACATGACACCATTAATAAATTTAGACTTTGAACATAAATCTGTAGCTAAGGTAGGATATTCAAAAATTTTAGGTGTTTGCATTGACGAGGGTTTGAATTGGAAGAAACATATTGCAGATCTCCTGAAATGTTTGAGTTCAGCTACTTATGCCATCAGGGTCATTGCAAAACTTGCTGATATACATCTCAGTAAATTAGCTTACTACGCCTATTTTCATTTACTGCTTTCATATGGGTGCATATTCTGGGGCAATTCAACATTGAGTAAAGAAGTATTCATTGCACAATTGCATAATTGCTGGAGCCCACCCAAGAGCATCCTGCAGACATTTATTTAGGGATCTAGAGATTTTCACTGAAGATTCACAATATACATATATCCACTCAAGAAATTTGTTATTAACAATCCGAACCAATTCAAAAGTAATAGCAGTGTGCATAGTTACAACACTAAGAGAAAGGGTGATATTCACTATTCAAGGTTAAATTTAGCTTTGGCACAGAAAGGGGTGAATTATGCTGCCACAAAAGTCTTCGGTTACTTACCAAGTAGCATCAAAAGTCTGACAGATAGCCAACTAGAATTTAAAAAGAAATTAAAGGGATTTTTGAATGGCAGCACCTTCTACAATGTAGATTAATTTTTAGACAAAACTTAAAAAATAAAAATAAAACAATAAAAAATGTAAATAAAATATTCTTAAAATATTGATTGTCATGTATAGTCATTTGCTAAATTGACACGTTCCACATCATTACGTAATGTCTGTATATGATCTATGGAACAAGTATTAACCTAATCTAATCTAATCGGAGGTGTTACCGCATGCGGTATGGAGAGGGACGTGGTCAGCGCCTCTCACTCTCGGTTTTCGATCAAGTAGCTCCTCAATTCGCCTCACAATGGCTGACTGCATTCGCTTGCCAACAGTGCTCTGAAGGCCAGACGGCAGTGGCGAGTATAGCATATATTTTCGGGGTGGGGAGTAAGATTAATTACGAAATTTAAAGCAGACACGCAGTGATATTTTGTATGTTTGGCTGCTCATATTCAGGGGATAATTTGCGCTGAATCCCCATGTACTCTACTGACATCAAGCTTTGCCGTTTCGTCGTTAAATAAAAAAAGAATTAAGCTTCTTTTTTTCTAACAGGCACGAACATGACACCACCACCACCACCCCACTTCCGTCACTAATACAGGTAAGAATGACAGTCTGCCACGGCGAATCGTTCATGCCTCATTCATTAAGATTAAATAATTTCGATACCGTACTTATTTTTTAAAAATTTACATTCATTATTTCTGGCGTGGGGAGGCACCGTCGTCACCACCTCCTTATATACGGCACTGCCGGACGGGTGGGGATGGGCAACTTATATGAAAATATTGATTTTGCACCAGTCTAGATCGGACCCCTAAGCATCGATCCCGGATAATATCGAAAGGAAATAGATCAATTCGCCGATATCCATGCACCAAAAGCTGGATAGAAATAAGTAATAACATTAATATTTGCATTGTGTCTCTAAAATGATATATAAAAATGGCGATTCAACATATTTAAGGGGACTTGGACATTAAAATGACTGAAAAATCGAAAAAAAGTTTTTCTTCCATCTGAAAGTCAAATTTCTCCCGTTTCCAAAAAGCATGGTTTATTTACTTTTAAATGGGTATTAAAGCCTTAAACGCTGTTTGAACAAATGTCTGCACACTGGCCAGGCTGATGCTTCAAGCAAGGAATATCACCACAAACATTATATGGCTGCCACAGTCATGGAAACAACAAATCCAATATACAGTGACCTTACAGATAAAAAATTACTTAGAAATCTCTACATGGCCGTACACAAAATCCTAACGAGAGTTTCAACAGCTGCGTGTGGCAACGAGTACCGATAACTGTTTGTTGGATGGACAGTACTCAAAATAGGTGTGATTGATGCTGTTATCTGTTTCAATAATGGTGTACTTATCAGGAAAAAAGTAATGGACAAATTAGGCATCCGACCAGGAATAATATGATAGCTGCTCTGACTGCCATAGATAGTCAGTAACTAGTTCAAGCCGCGGCGGAGTAGCCGCGCGTACTGGAGCGCCGTGTTGCGGTGCGCGCGGCCGCCCGCCGTCGGGGATTCGAATCCCCCCCTCAGGCAGGGATGTTTGTGTCGTCTTTAGTGTAAGGTGGTTCATAAGTAGTTTGTAAGTTTAGGGGCTGATGACCCCGCAGTTAAGTCCCTTAAGCTTAACAAACATTTGAACATTTCAATAAGATAAGGATGACAATTTGCAGAGGGTTTCGTTTTTCCCGCGAGCTCCAAGTTGAGAAAGGGAGGTTAACGTGGAATCCGTTGCTCAATAATCCAGTTCCATGTGCCTTTGATGTTACGGGAGAAGTCTTCAGACTTTGTCTACTCGGGAAGTGGTAACCTCTGTGTTACTAATACTGAACGCCTGTTCAATGTACAGGGTGAAGTAACTCAAACATTTGGTTGTTAACTGTGTGTGGGGTATGAAATACAATGATAACATTCCTTCAGTCATAGGTACACCAGCTGGTAACTTCCGTTTGTTGGTACGGTTCCAGGAAAAGGCAGTAAATCTTCACAACGGTCAGCCCACAACACTCGCGCGACCCATCGGATACATGTTGGAACACATACCAAATAATCACGTATAAGTCCTGGCAAAGAAACGAAACACGAAATCCTGACAGGTTTGATGCATACACGGGAGTACGGTAAAAAATTCTGAAAGGCATGAACAGACACACACACACCAATAATTGCGTTGAAGCCTACTTCCAAAGATTCCAGTACCACACTTTGGTGAGCAATTTAGGAACGCAATACTTCCACCACTATTATCGCTCCCGTAAGGAAATATTTCAAAATAGCCTGAGATGCATTTTATATACATAATTTTTCCCCGAAGAGTTTCGAGCTGGTCTGAAAGCATACTCAAGTCCTTCTAAGAGACAGGAAGGGCACATGTTCTAAAGGCTAAAAAAAAAAAAAAAAAAAAAAAAAATGTTCAAATGTTTGTTAAGCTTATGGGACTTAACTACGGGGTCATCAGTCCCTAAACTTACAAACTACTTATGAACTACTTACGAACTAGGACGGCACAAATATCCATGCCCGAGGGGGGATTCGAACCCCCGACCGTAGTGAATGGCTAAAAAAATAGATGTGCATCATATGATCATCTTTGTACTATTTGAACAGTATTTTCGAAATTGAATGCAATATGTACACGCCAAGTCAATATCATCTTTATCATACAAGAGGTATATCTTCAAATTTACACAAATAAAAAGTATTACTTTCAATTTTTTCCAGACATCAACTACTAGTATAATCGTGTGTCATGTAATTAGGAAGGATTCGGGCAAAAGGCGATACATACCAAAATTATTTTCATTACGTTATATACAATAAAATAAAAACTGTTGTACAAAATTGTAACGTCAGAACAAAAGATTCTTTTTTATACATTTTTAGTCAATAAAAGAGAAGTATTATTTGGGATCAATATTTCTGTTATTCACACCATAGATCACGAGTTCCTCTATGAATTACACGTAAATTCACTGACGGTATATTGCAGTAACATGTAATATACAAAGGTGTTGCTTACAGTAAACATCGGACAAAACTAAACCAACAAAGTAAAAAAGAAATTAAAAATTGTATAATATTTATTTGTTCGCTACATGTCAGCAGTGACGCATCGAAGAGTCCCATGTTCAATATGTAAGAAGGATACAACGCTGCTGACGGGGTTTCCAAGTAAAGTTATGGTTATTATTGTTCGTCGGAGGTTCGAAATGTTCAAATGTTTGTTAAGCTTATGAGACTTAACTACGGGGTCATCAGTCCCTAAACTTACAAATTACTTATGAACTAACTAAGACTAAGGACGGCACAAATATCCATGCCCGAGAGGGGTTCGAAACCAAAACGGGGAACGGTCCGTGCATCGGAGCATAGCGCCTCAATGCGCTCGGCCATTCCGCCGCGGCACGGATGTTCGAATCCTCCCGCGGGCATGGATGTTTGTGTTGTTTTTAGTATAAGTTAGTTTATAAGTAGTTTGTAAGTTTAGAGACTGATGACTCTGCAGTTACGTCCCATAAACTTAACAAATATTTGAACATTTTTGTTTATTACTGGCGTGTGCATCGTACCACTGAATATTAAATGGACATTGAGTTGCATGTTGTAAATTACATTTGTGGGATCATTTCGATTCCGCTGATTACAGCAGCATTTTTTGCGAAAGGAAAACTGTTTAAGACGAAACGTTTGTAGTTTTTGCCGTTCAATCGTAATTTGCGTCGAAAACCAGGGGTTCTAATTGAAGATTCCAAAGTTGCCACTCATGCACGGGGTTGGGTGGGGGGCGAGTGTAGTATCGTTGGATGTGCCCCCTCCGATATGAACAAATTAGTATTGTGCCTTTTTTTGATCCGACGTGTCATCCGTGATATTTGAATGTCTTCATTTAAAATAGATAGCCTGTATCGCCAGGTCCTAGGAGTTTTATCTGTCACTTTCCACAACTTTCACCTCTGGCAGTATTGCTCATGTGAAAAATACCGAGTAGCACCGTGGTTCGGAACCTACGTTAAACTGTAGGTCCCCCTATAACTGCCTGGGTAAGTCAGTTCCAAGGTCGGATGAAGGCAACGGCATACCACCTCCAAACAGGACCATGCCTAGTAAAGCACTGTGGTGTTCAAACCAATCTTCGGATTGTTGACTGCTTTACCTTAGCCTGTATATAAAGAGAAATAAATTATCGCTCCTCCTGCACAATACGTCTGCTTACATATGGCGCCTTTCGATGGAGAAATTATGCAAATTAGACTGTGAAATAGTCAACCGAGCGGAAAGAAAGAAAAGGTCTTGCCGAGAAGACATTATCAAACGTAGATGTATTGTAAACAAATTGTTTTACAAAGGAATGCGAATAATATAAACTGGAATAAAACGTATGAAGCTCCATAACGATTGTCGAAAATTGGTAGTGCACGGAAGATCATAGTTCTTTTTCTTTCGATATACTCTGATGGAGGACCACATGGTGACAGACTGCTGAGGAATGGCCTGAAACCCCAATAGCCGCGTGGGTGGAAGACATCACGTTACGAACCGGGCGGCCGTTTCCGCCGGAGGTTCGATTCCTCCCTCGGGCATGTGTGTGTGTGTGTGTGTGTGTGTGTGTGTGTGTGTGTGGGTGTGGGTGTCGTCCTTAGTGTAAGTTAGTGTAAATAGTTTGTAATTCTAGGGACTGATGACCATAGCAGTTCGGTGCAATAGGATTACAAACATTTGAACATTTTCCTGAAACCCTAATTCAAGTAGGAGGAAGTGCCCTATCCGTGCTCCCAGTAAAGCCACAGTGTGTTAGTTAGCTTGTACCGTCTTGCAAGTCACGCGTTGCAGTCCTTGAGGTGGCCGCGTGTGGAAAAGTGTGGCGTGACTGGGTTTGAAACCGCGACATGTACGCTCGTGGCTAACGCTAAGACGTGACTTTTAGGCGGTTTTCCTTTTTCGTCCAAGCTGACAGTCGGCTGACACCTCTCACGTCCAGGGTGTCTTAAACGTTTTACGCCAAATGAAAACAGGTCGTAGTGGGTCCACAACTGATGACATTTAGGTAGGAAACTGATGGTGCCGAGTGGTCTAAGGCATCATGCTTCGGACTGGACGGTCATCCCCGCCAGAGATTTGAGGGAAAAAAATGTTCAAATGTTTGTAAATCTATGGGACTTAATACTGAGATTACCACTCCCCAGGCTTACAAACTACTTAAACTAACCTAAGGACAGCATACACACTCCTCTGACGGGGAGCAACCGCGTGCTCTCCAACAAGGCGCCTTAGAGCGCTCGGCCATTCCACCGCAGCCCGGAGGTTCGAGTCCTACATAGGGCATAGGTTTATGTGTTGTTCTTAGTGTTAAGTTAAAGTTGTTTGTAAGTCTAGGGACTGATGACCGTAGCAGTTTAGTGTAATAGGTTTACAAACGTTTAAACATTTTGAACATTTGAAACTAATGGTCGGATATGCATATTTATTATGTTAGTGGACATACATATGCATTGTACACCGCATAACAACAACGTATCTCGTAGTACTGTTCAAAGTGACTAGCGCCAGTTTCAAAGCATACTCAGAGAGATTCCTGGTGTCTGTCGTACCAGGAGAAAGGCAGCGTAGAACGTAGCAAGCAGGTTCTCATCCGTTTCTATCACTAGTTTGCAATGTCACATCTTTCGGAAGACGTAAACCGTTTTTCGCTGTAATGTTTACATGTTCAGACCTGGAGTGGATTTGCTAGACCGAACAAATATGGCGCCTGGAAAATAGCTCAAAATGTTCAAATGTTTGTAAATCTATCGGTCCAAACTGCGTGGTCATCAGTCCGTAGCTTACAAACTATTTAAACTAACGTAAACTAACCTAAGGACAACACACACACCCATGCCCCCGGGAGGACTCGAACCTCCACGGCGAGCAACCGCGCGCTCCGCAGCGAGACGCTTTAGACCGCTCGGCTACTCCACCGCGGCGGAAAACAGCTGTTTCAGTTTCCTGATTTAGTCAGCCTAACGCTGTTTCCCTTTCCCTAACAAGACAGATTTACAATTAAGTCTAATATTCATACTTTTCTTTCACTGCAGAAAAAGGTCTTTTTCCATTTTAGCGGAACATTTTTAACTAAGTGCCACGACCTGAGAAGGCGAGTGGATTAAAAAAAAAAAAAAAAAAAAAAAAAAAAAAAAAAAAAAAAAAAAAAAAAAAAAAAAAAAACCTGTTACGTTCACATGGCCACGAAAATCGATTGTGTAAGTGGGAAACCGCTTATAGGACCAGATTTCCAGAATCGATTTTGGAGTGTTTACAGGACCAACCATAAGTGAAATTAGGAAGTCAGTTTACGAAATCCGGATTTGCGAGCCTGTGTAAACTGGGTGTACGGGGATTGCATATAACAACGACTTACATCTACATATACATTCTGCGACTCACATTGAAGTGCATGGCAGAGGATTCATCGAATCGCTTTTATAATATTTCCCTACCGTTCAGCTCTCTATTGGCGTGTGGGGAAAAAGAAACACCTGAATCTTTCCTTTTTCGATCTGATTTATTTTATTAAGATGATTATAAACAGTAGACTGGTAGGGCGGGATTAAAATAGATGAACACAAAATAAGCAGTCTCGCATATGCAGATGATTTAGTTTTGATGGCAGATTCGATTGAAAGGTTGCAATCTAATATTTCAGAGCTCGATCAGAGGGGTAAATGTTATGATATAAAGATCAGCATCTCCAAAACAAAAGTAATGTCTGTGGAAAAGAGATTTAAACATATTGAGTGCCAAATAGGAGGAACAAAGTTGGAACAGGTAGACAGTTTCAAGTACCTAGGATGTATTTTCTCACAGGATGGCAACATATTGAAAGAACTTGAATCAAGGTATAGCAAAGATATGCCGTGAGTGCTAAGCTAAGATCTACTCTCTTCTGCAAGAAGGAAATCAGTACCAAGACTAAGTTAGCGGTGCACCGCCCTATCTTTCGACCAACTTTGTTGTATGGGGGTGAAAGTTGGGTGGATACAGGTTATTCTATTATAATGGTGAGGTTACAGAGATGAAAGTAGCAAGAATGATTGCTGGTACTAATAAATGGGAACAATGGCGGGAGGATGTCGATAATGAGGAAATCAAAGAAAAAGTGGGAATGAACACCATAGATGAAGCAGTTAGAGCGACGAGGCTGAGATGGTGGCGTCATGTTACACGCATGAGAGAAGCAAGTTTACTTAAGAGACTCATGGGCTTGGCAGCGGAGGGTAAGAGGAGTCGAGGTAGACCAAGGAGAAAGTAATTAGATTCAGTGAAGAATGATTTTGAAGTAAAAGACTTAACATCAGACGAGGCATCAATGTTAGCATTGAATAGGGGATCATATAGGTATTTTATTAAGGGGATCTATGCTCTAGACTGAACACTGAAAGCCATTATGAGTCTCTAATTATTATTATTATGAGTAATCATGTCTCACTGTGTAGGTCGGTGCTAACAAAATATGTTCGCATTGGGAAGAGAAAGTTGGTGACAGGAATTTCGCAAATAATCTCGCCGCAATGAATAACTCCTTTCTTTTAATCATTTCCACCCTAGCTCGTCATTTCCATGACACTCGCGTCCCAATATCGCAGTAATACAAAACGAGCTGCCCTTCTATGAACTTTCTCTATATCATCCGTCAGTCATACCTTTGGGGCTCCCACAATGGGCAGCAATACTCTAGTAGACGAAGCATTAAGTGTAGTGTAGGCAGTTTCTTTAGTATAACTGTTGCATCTTCTGAGTGTTCTGCTAGCGAAGAGTAGCCTTTGTTTCGCCGTCCATACATTTTCTGTGTGTTATTTCCAATTTAAGTTGTTCGTAATTGTAATTTCTAGTTATTTAGTTGAATTTAGGGCCTTTAAATTTGACTGATTTATCGTATAAACGATGTTTGATGGATTTCTCTTAGTGCGCTTGTAGAAGACTTCACATTTTCCATTGTTTAGGGTCAACTGCCAATTTTTGCAACCTGCAGATATCTTATCTAAATCATTCATATCAACAGTCCACAATCAAGGAAGAAAATATGAGTGCAAGAACTACAGGGGGATAACTGCAACTAATGTATTCAACAGGATTTATGGAAACATAATTTACGGAAATGGAGACCGAGTAACATTCTGATTTCAGAGCAGGGTAGTCAGCTATAGCATATATTTTGCTTGCAACATGTAACTGAAAAGAAAAAAAGTTTCAAATCAACCCCTTCATTAGTATTTGTATACATAGAAAAAGTTACGGAAACTCTATAACAAGAAAAAAACTACAAAATTACTACACCTGGATTTAAAGTTACAAAAGGATTATGTCATGGATGCAGTCTACCACAACACTTTATAAAATATAAACGGGAAAAGAATTAGACAATTGGAAAAAGAAATGTAGAAACATGGAGACCCTACTCTACGACATTACTATATATTTATTACAATTTGCTGATGATCAGCTAATTTTGGAGATAGATAAAGAAAACATAGAGTACGTTACAAGGATATTAATACAGGAGGGGGTCTCAGGTCGACAAGAATAAAACAAAATATATTGTAATAGGAGACACAAATCAAGACTTGACACTGGAAGAAGGAATGGGAACTATTGAAAAAAATGTTCAAATGTTTGTAAAGCTTATGGGACTTAACTGCGGGGTCATCAGTCCCTAAACTTACAAACTACTTATGAACTACCTTATACTAAAGACTGTACAAACATCCATGCCCGAGGGGGGATTCGAACCCCTGACGGGCCGACGAGGAACGGCCTCACGATTGCAGCACAGCGCCTCAATGCGCTCGCCCGCTCCGACGCGGCAACTGTTAAACACACTGAAGAGTACAAGTATATAGTAATCAATATCACACAAAATGGCAAACAAGACAAAGTTGAAACTTCCTGGCAGATTAAAATTGTGGGCCGGAACCGGGACTCGAACTGGAACCTTTGCCTTTCCCGGGCAAGTGCCCTACCGGTGAGTTATCCCGACACGACTCACTGTCCGTCCCCACAACTTTACTTCTGCCAGTACCTCGCCTCCTACTTTCCAAGCTGGAAGACAACGTTGAGTTTGAATATAAAATCCATTCGATCACGGCACAATGGCCCGTGAACTTCACAGAACTGCTGAAACACCTTAACAAATCTGTATTTGCAGTCCGAGTGTTATCAGACGCAGGCGATATAAAAATAAAATAAAAGCTTGAATACTTTGCTTACTTTCATTCCATAATGTCGTATGATATAATATTTTGGGGTAACTCTTCAAGCCATGCAAAAGTTTTCAGAGTTCAGCAGGTTGTATGTAGTACGTATTATATGTGGAGTAATCCTGTAGAAGCCTCTTCAAAGAACTGAGTATGCTAAGTACTTCCTCTCACTATATTTATTCCGCAATTATATTTGTCTTAAATAATAGATCAAATTCAAATGTTTGTAGAACTTACGGGACTTAACTACGGGGCCATCAGTCCCTAAGCTTACAAACTACTTATGAACTAGCTAAGACTAAGGACGGCACAAGTATCCATGCCCGAGGGGGGATTCGAACCCCCGACCGCAGTGGCCATTCAGACCGTGACTGGAGCGCCTCAGTCCCCTCGGCCACCGCGGCCGGCGGTAATGGATCCATTTTAAGAACAAACAGATCTGTTCATACACACAGTACATAAACGATCTGCTTACTTACTTTGGTTCAGAAAGGGATCCACTATTCAGAAACACAAATTTTTAATAATTTGCCAGTAACCATAAAAATTTAGCTATAAATTCAAATGTTCAAATGTTTAAGCTTATGGGACTTAATTAGCGGGTCCTCACTCCTTAAACTTACAAACTACTTATGAACTAACTTATAATCTTCAACATGGCTGCAGTTCAGTAACCATGGAACACGATCCAAAATGAACAAAATTTCAGCCAACCAATTGCATAAAAATGGTTTTTATATAAAAACATTGACCCGGTTTCGGCAAAAGTAATTTTTCCTTCCTCAGGAGAATTTCATTTAGCTCACATTAAAATAGTTGTTAAATAAAATCAAGTGGCTAAATGTGGCTGACTCCATGTCATGGAATAAAATGTAAAATTTTAAAACTAATGTCTGCAACATAAAATTGTGGAGGACGGCCACAAACACGTCGAGTTTTAAAATTTTACATTTTATTCCATGACATGGAGTCAGCCACATTTGCCCACTTGATTTTATTTAACAACTATTTTAATGTTAGCTAAATGAAATTCTTCTGAAGAAGGCAAAATTACTTTTGCCGAAACCGGGGTCAAGGTTTATGTATATAAACCATTGTTACGCAACTGGTTGGCTGCAATTTTGTTTGCTATTGGAATTAACTTATACTGAAGACAACACAAACATCCATGCCCGAGGGAGGATTGGAACCCCCGACGGGGAAGGGCCTCGCGCATATCTACAAATATATATATATATATATATATATATATATATATATATATATATATATATATATATATATATATATAAAGAAAGAGAGAGAGAGAGAGAGAGAGAGAGAGAGAGAGAGGAGCCTGTATAATACATTGACGTGTGTCACATCCACGAGGATCTCCTCAATACGGATCTATGGAACGAACAGCTAATTTAATGTAATGACGCTACTAGAAAAGGTCTCACACAAACGTATCAAATGCATGCCTACAATCAATAATCAAGGCATCAATCTAAACGCTTGTGCCAAAGAATCTTTCACAGTGTCTCAATCGCGATGTTTACATATAAAAAATAAATAAATAAAAAAAAAACATCCTGGGGTGAACGCTGGTGAGAGATTTACAGTACAGATGGTGGAGAGGAACATTTTACTCTCCCTTAAATGTATTCATGCAGCATTTCGAGTCTTCTTTTCCTCCCCAAACGCAAAGGTAAAATTAATTAGAAGCGGTTGATTTTGCTCCAGAAGCGGAGAATTCTACTATTTCGAAAGCAAACTGCCACCAAGAGTTGAAACTCCAGCCGACAGCTGGTGTGCGCCGTTTATGAATGTACCCTTTAAGATGACACGTCTCGTTACCCCCACCTAACGAGTCGTGGGGACCTGCCAATGGAAATGTCGGCGTGGCTTCTCGCCCAGCACAGACGACGGGTCTTCCGGTGTCTACTATTCAGAATTGCGATAATATTGTTAATTTCACGAAATTCTGCAGAACTAATTAAATTTTGCACAGAGAACTCTAGAACTATAGATTAACTACCCAGAACTCCGAAAAAGAAAATGTATATTCCACGTAAAATGGGTGCCAACTTCACACGACTCTAGAGCAATTTTGTATAGTTTACGTGCTCATATACGCAATTATCTCATGGACTATCATCTGGGCAAAAAATACCATTAGGATTTTCAGTAGAATTCTTCGAGAGCTATTTTGAGCTGTGATCAGAACTATGTTTGCGCTAATAGGCAAATAATCATTTTGAAAAAACTACAATTTGTTGTAATTTCTTCTAATTTTTTCGTGAATTTGGACAGTAGTATTTACATTTTGTGCAGAGAACTCCAGAGTGAAAATGGATTCCTCATTATTATAATTATCTCGTAAAGTACAATCTGCACAGAAAAATGCCATTAGGATTTCCTGTAGAACTCTTTGGGATCTATTTATAACTGTGATCAGAACTATGTTTGCACTAATAGGCTAATAATTACGTTGAAAAATCTAAAATTTGTTGTAATTTTTCCTATTTTTCGCGAAATTTTGCATAATTATTTGAATATTGTACAGAGAACTACAGAACTATTGCACATCTGTCTATAACTCTGAAAAAAATTACATTTTTAGAAAAAGGGGTGCCAACTTCACAGGACTGGTGTCTACCGGAAGGCCATCTGAACCCTTTGTTGCGGGGGTGTTACATAATAGGCGCGCGTAGGCACACTTCAACAGAAAACTCCACAACTTTAATAACACATGAGAAACTTACTACAATTAAATGAAAACTGAAATTGGTGTTGCAGAAGTACAATTATGACTGATGAAGTTTAAGATCAGGCTGATTTCGTGAGTTAAAAGTTCCAACGGCTGACCGCAATAAATTCCAAGGTCAGTACTTGCATAAATATTGAAGCTATGTTCCGCTTACCGTGACACTCTGTCATGAATGGCAGAAATCTATCTCCTGAATCGTGGCACTGCTGACTCGAGGCAAAGACCGTATGTGCCGGCTATTTAGTAGCTAGTACCTTGTATAATTAATATTAAATTTCTGTTCTTCAGTTCTCGTGTTTACCTGTTAATACAATGATGTCAACCGAAAGACACACGAAACAATAAACAGAAAGTAGTTTTCATGCCATTGGTGCAGGAATACAAGGTCTGTTCAAGAAATTCTGGACTTTTGCCCTCCAAATGTTTTAAGCTTACATTTTACTTATTATGCGAGGTCTACTTCGAAACAGTCTTCTACACAATATTGATATATCGCTTCCAACGCCTTTTCCAATGCCGGAAACCATCTTGGTAAGCCCCTTTCTGGATCGTGGAAAGCGCCATCTGCAAATTTTCAGCTATCTACTTAATCGTTACAAATTTTCGTGCTCTCGACAGACCACGTCTGGAGAGTATGAAGGCTGAGGCAGCACAGCGACTTTTTTTTTTTTTTTTTTTTTTTTTTTTTTTTTTTTTTTTTTTTCAATAGTACGCATGAATAGGGGCGGGTGCGTTATCGTAATACGAAAATATCGTATGACTTTTCGTGGCTGGTATATCCTCATAGCGGTTCGGCCGCCTACTGCAAGTATTTCTATTGACGCCGCTTCCACGACTTACGGTCAATGAGAATGTTGATGAAAGTGATGATGAGGACTAACACATAACATCCACTCCCCTGCCGAAAATCGAACCCCGGCCCTTTGCATCGGCGGTCACCGACGCTGTCGTTGAACTACGGAGGTGGACGTTATCAGATGCAAGACACATGAACTGCCTCGATACATTCAAGGTCGTTTCCTTCTCACATTTCTCCACAGACGACGAACACGTCCCGATAGTATAGACGTTAGGGGCTGATGCATTGTGTGACTTCTGGAAAGAGGTGTATATTTCCGGTGAAGATCTTTGGCACAGCAGTTCTTTTCGCAGTGATTGGCGCTACCTCGATTACAACATATTAGTAAACAAACAGACGACGATTTGTGATGTGGATGAATATTGTTGCTTACTCGCAGTGAGTCTATTAGGTACTTGTTTCATAATTAACTCGGAAATCGCTACATATTTTAAATAAACAGCCAACAATATCTATGAAGGGAATGTTAAGCATTTGACTGTGAACAGTTCTCTCTTAATTCACGGATTTCGGATTTTGTTACTGTAAATGGTAATGCTACTTGATGCGAATGAAATCAAAACATGGTCATGCCAGTTTGTACAGCGTTAAATAAATGGTACTTTTCCATTATGTGTGGTTTCTTTGCACTGACACGGTACATTTTCGATTTGTTCAAATGTTTGTAAAGTCTATGGGACTTAACTACGGGGTCATCAGTCCCTTAACTTACAAACTACTTATGAACTACTTACAAACTAGGACGGCACAAATATCCATGCCCGAGGGGGGATTCGAACCCCCGACCGTAGTGGCCGTGCTGACCGTGACTGGAGCGCCTCAGTCACCTCGGCCACCGCGGCCGGCTTCGATTTGTGCTCAGTTATGGAATTTGACTACCAATTTTATTAAACTAATTGAATATTGATGTCACACAATTTTAAATTATTTTGGTGACACATGAAATTACTTGTGCGATCCAAATCATAATTGTGAATTAAAAAACAATTGATAAGAGTCTAATGCCCTTCAAAAACTTATATGTAATTGTGGTCCCCCACAATTTACCAAAATAAAGAAACACAATTCGTCACTCGTAACTGGTCAGACTGTGTCAGTTTTACTGTGTTACATAGATAACTATTACTTATGAGAACGTAAATGTCGGTGGTACTTATTTCAATCATATTAGTTAGAGCATTTTGCTTAGGTACCTGGCCAATTACACACTTGCAAATCAGAACATGTACATGTATAAGAAGCCAAGTATTTGTGAAATCGCCACTTATTGGAAATAGGCAACCAACTACGTCTATGTGAGAAGGAAGATTAAAAATATCATTCGTACTCGGTTCATTCACAACAATTTAAACTCTCCTGTTAGCTTCCTGGACATTTTCACTCTCATATATCGTAACAAATACGAAA
Organism: Locusta migratoria; assembly: GCA_026315105.1. Classification (NCBI taxonomy): domain Eukaryota; kingdom Metazoa; phylum Arthropoda; class Insecta; order Orthoptera; family Acrididae; genus Locusta; species Locusta migratoria. Next base: position 211,836,903 of record CM048744.1, on the reverse strand, counting down.
AAAAAAAAAAAAAAGAAAAAAAAAGAAAAAAAAAACCTAGCGAGACTTGCAATAAATTAATATTCTCGTTCACTATTCCGTTACATAGGGCTTATATTAAAAAACTAAAAATATAAACCTTGATAGGATTCGAACCTAAAAAGATTTCTATCCACTCAGTCACAGCCTAGCAATCTGACCACAAGACCAGACTAGTTGCTCTCAACTATAAATACTTTTTTAATTCAAATATCTTCTGCTTAGACCTTTTACGGTTCTGTCATAATTTATTGATATTCGCTGGTAATTGACATTTAATGTACTAAAGCGAAGCGTTTGTGACAAATCTGTAATGTACCGTTTCCGTTAAAACAGTATCCTGTCATGATTTGCACTTCAACATGTCTGCAGGAGACCAAAGGCCAACAGCGGAAATATACTTCTCTTTCTGAGAGGAATGCATCAGCCCCTAACGTGTACTGTATACAGGGTGTCCCATTTTAATCTTTACTGGCCAATATCTCCGGAGCGGCACAATTCTGCATAAAAAGTCTCTAGTAAAAGTTGTGACGTATAAAGCGAGCTACGGAATGGGTACCTCTAAATGACCTTGAACGCTGTTATCAAGTTCAAAATATTCAAATGTTTGTAGAGCTTATGGGACTTAACTACGGGGTCATCAGTCCCTAAACTTACAAACCACGTATGGACTAGCTTATACTAAAGACGGCACAAACATCCATGCCCGCGGGGGGATTCGAACCCCCGACGGGGAACGGCCTCGCGCATCGTAGCATAGCGCCCTCAATGCGCTCGGCCGCTCCGCCACGGCACACTGTTTTCAAGTCAAACGAAGGTTAAATTCACGTTTTTCAAATGATGCACCTATTTTTTATTCCATACTACCTTTAAAAAACCGTCGCCTGGATACTTCTTTATTCCAGTCTTAAGTTGGTCCATCCCGCCGTCTCTTTTCTTCTCTCTCTCTCCCTCTTTCCCATCTCTCTCTGTCCATCTGTACTTCACCATTTTTCTGCAAGTCACCTCCCCGTCTTTCTGTCCCTTTCTCTGTCCATTTCCTCCTCCCCCTCTCTCTCTTCATCTCCTTTCACCTGTCTGTTACCATCCCCTTCTCTCATTCTCCTCCTCTCCCCTCTCCCTGTCCGTCTCCTCCTCCGCCTACTCCTCTCCCTCCTATATATGAAAACACACAACTACGCCAAGTTTCATGGTGACTGGCCAAACGGTGTCAAAGTCGGAATGTACCCTCCGCCATGCTAAATTCACTGGCTTGCAGATTATAAAAATCTCCTTCAAGAAAACATACATTTATGTGTTGACATTTATGGTGACCAGTCAAACAATTTGGATGTTTGTTGTAACGTACCCTCCGCCATTTACCTACGGAGGCTTACGAAAGGTACCCCAAGTATTAATTCGGTGTATAAGCTATCTTCATTCTACATTTCATTCAATTCCGTCCAGCCTTTTCAGCGGGAAGCGTAGCAAACGGTTAACTCACTGTAAGGCACCGTAAAGGTAGCTCATGCGTTAATTTAGGATATAAGACATCTGCATACAACGTTAATTTTCGTATGTCAATAACCTTCGAGCGACTGCAAGCAATGAGTTGACAAAGTTTTGTCGCAATCGCATGTACGGTAAGGCTGTGTATAAAATACGAACAAAAAGTCAAACAAACAAACATTAATTTTATGTATTAGATTCGTTAACTACGTGAAAATATAACGCATTTTTGTAGACAATAGTTGTCTTTTCAAAAAACCAATGATTTGTAGCAAGAGCGCACTTCATTGTAAGTTTCGCAGTTAGCAGTATCTCGAGAACGAAGCAAGACCGGGAAAATTTTTCAGTGAAAATCTTGTATGGTTTTTGAACTCTATTGACTGGTGGGATTTTTGTTAACTTTCAAAATTTTTAACAATCTCGCCTCGTTCTCGAGATACTGGTAACCTCGGGAAACTTAGAATGAAATGTGCACCCTGCCGATAACCAATTTGTCTTTCGAAAAAATGAAAAAAAAAAAAACTGTCCCCTACAGAAAAAGCGACGTTTTCACATAGACTAAGAATACAGATTAAAAAAATAAAGGCTTCCATTTGAAACACACAAAAAGAAGAAGAGAGAGAGAAAAAAAAAGAAAAATTCTTGACTTGGTTTGACCTTGAAAACAGGCTTCACGGTCCTTTCGGGATAACCATTCCATGATGTCATACGGTGATACTCTAAAAAGGATTATTTATTTTATTGTTATTAATATTTTAATTATTTTTTAGATCCCCGGAAAATTTTATGCAAACGCGTCGCTCCTCCAACTACGCCATGCAGGGATTCAGAAACTGGGTCTCACATCGTTCTACTCAATCAACAATAACTAACGGACATACGACAATTAAACTTAATTACACATTCAATACAGGCGTGTGCGGGAATGCTAATGCCAACCGCATTTCGCTCCAACGCTGCAATGGGCAAAATTACGAAAGTTGCGAAAGTTTTTAGACACACCACGTACTATATATACTATAGTACCGGGTGATCAAAAAGTCAGTGTAAATTTGAAAACTTAATAAATCACGGAATAATGTAGATAGAGAGGTAAAAATTGACACACATGCTTGGAATAACATGGGGTTTTATTAGGAAAAAAAAAGTATTGCTAGACGCGTAAAAGATCTCTTTCTCGCTCGTTCGGTGCTGATTCGTGTGCTCAGCCGCCACTTTCGTCATGCTTGGCCTCCCAGGTCCCAAGACCTCAGTCCGTGCGATTATTGGCTTTGGGGTTACCTGAACTCGAGTGTATACTGATCGACCGACATCTCTAGGGATGCTGAAAGACAACATCTGACGCCAATGCCTCATCATCACTCCGGACATGCTTTACAGTGCTGATCACATTATTTCTTGACTACAGCTATTGTTGAGGAATTATGGTGAACATATTGAGCATTTCCTGTAAATAACATCAGCTTTGCTTTTTCTTAATCTGTTATGCTAATTATTGCTTTTCTGATCAGATGAAGTGCCATCTGCCGAACATTTTTGAACTTTATTTCTTTTTGGTACTAATAAAACCCCTTGTCATTCCAAACATGTGTGCCAAGTTTTGCCTCTCTATCTACATTATTACGTGATTTATTAAGTTTTCAAATTTATACTGACTTTTTTGATCACCCGGTATATTATAGTGTAGCAGTTGTTTCTGTGCAACGTGCTCGTTTCACCTGTGTTGCTCGGCAGTGAGGCATCGACGCATAATGCAAAAGTTATTTTTGTCCGTCAGTAACTTTTGCACAACAAGCGATAACAGGTCTGTAGTCAGCAAGGAACAACGCGTTGGAGCTGTGAAGGTTTGACTTTCATCACGTGAGAACGGTGGCACTGCCTACGCATTGTAACTACTCTGCCCCTCCAGTCTCTCCCTATTTATACTGCGATTAAGCTTCGTAAGTGGTATTGCGGAGAGTCGAGCAGTAGGGGCGAGGCATCAGCCAATTGTAGCAATTTGCCGGGCCCCGCGTTCGCTGATATGGCTGCAGTACAGGCACAGGCAAATGCCTTGACACGTTCCAAGGGGTGATGGTGGCTACTGCGTAGGCGAGGCAAGCCAAACACCATACTTGCTTAATGTTTCTTTTTTTCTGTTCACGTGCAACAGTTGACTTCATGAGCACTTAAATTGTTGTGTGTGGGCGGGGAACTACACATCTGTAGTCACCAAGATATTTTAGCCGCGTGGAAGTAGCCGAGCGGTCTGGAGCGCCACGTTGCAGATCGCGCAACCTCCCGCGTCGGAGGTTCGAATCCTCCCTCGGGCATGGATGTTTGTGTTGTCTTTAGTATAAGGTTGTTCATACGTAGTTTGTAAGTTTAGGGGCTGATGACCCCGCAGTGAAGTCCCTTAAGCTTTACAAACATTTGAACAAGATATTTTAATCGAAATATACATCCCTGGTCATTAAAATTGCTACACCACGAAGATGATGTGCTACAGATGCGAAATTTAACCGACAGGAAGAAGATGCGGTGATATGCAAATGATTAGCTTTTCAGAACATTCACACAAGGTTGGCGCTGGTGGCGACACCTACAACATGCTGACATGTGGAAAGTTTCCAACCGATTTCTCATACACAAACAGCAGTTCACCGACGTTGCCTGGTGAAACGTTGTGATGCCTCATGTAAGAGGAGAAATGCGTACCATTACGTTTCCGACTTTGATAAAGGTCGGATTGTAGCCTATTACGATTGCAGTTTATCGTATCGCGACATTGCTGCTCGCGTTGGTCGCGATCCAATGACTGTTAGCGGAATATGGAATCGGTGGGTTCAGGAGAGCAATATGGAACGCCGTCCTGGATCTCAACGACCTCGTATCACTAGCAGTCGAGATGACAGGCATCTCATCCGCATGGCTGTAACGGATCGTGCAACCATGTCTCGATCCCTTAGTCAACAGATGGGGACGTTTGCAAGACAACAACCATCTGCATGAACAGTTCGACGACGTTTGCAGCAGCATGAACTATCAACTCGGAGACCATGGCTGCGGTTACCTTTGACGCTGCAGCACAGACAGGAGTGCCTGCGATGGTGTACGCAACGATGAACCTGGTTCCACGAATGGAAAAACGTCATTTTTTCGGATGAATCCAGGTTCTGTTTACAGCATCCTTGTTTGGGGACATGGCGGTGAACGCACATTGGAAGCGTGTATTCGTCATCCCCATACTGGCGTATGACCTGGCGTGATGGTATGGGTTGCCATTGGTTACACATCTCGGTCACCTCTTGTTCGCATCGACGGCACTTTGAACGGTGGCCGTTGTATTACGACCCGTGGCTCTACCCTTCCTTCGATCCCTGAGACACCTTACATTTCAGCAGGATAATGCACGAACGTATGTTACAGGTCCTTTACGGGCCTTTCTAGATACGGAAAATGTTCGACTGCTGCCCTGGCCAGCAGATTCTCCAGATCTCTCACCAAATGAAAACGTCTGATCAATGGTGGCCGAGCAGCTGGCTCGTCACAATACGCCAATCACTACTCTTGATGAACTGTGGTATCGTGTTGAAGCTGCATGGGCATCTGTACCTGTACACGCCATCCAAGCTCTGTTTGACTCAATGCCCAGGCGTATCAAGGCCGTTATTACGGTCAGAGGTGGTTGTTCTGGGAACTGATTTCCCAGTATCTATGCACCCAAATTGCGTGGAAATGTAATTACATGTCAATTCTAGTATATTTATCTAATGAATACCCGTTCACCATCTGCATTTCTTCTTGGAGTAGCAATTTTAATGGCCAGTAATGTAATTGTTATCAAAGAAAAAAATAACCGGAGTTCAAACTGTCTGTACAGAGAACACACATCCATTAACTAAACTGGCAACACCGTATGTACTTTAATTTGGTGGCTCTGATGCTAGCAAGTTGCACTCGCCGTCATCTTATCATTCTAAATGAGGCATGAACATCGTGTGTACGGACAAAACAGCTGTAAAAAATAGAAATAAACTATTATATGGTAACTGGGCCTCCTGTCGGCTTCTGAAGTAATGGTCAGGACGTGTGCCGTGTGTGGCTGTAATTTTTCGTTAGTTGTGATACTGTATTTATTAATTTTTTACCAGTTTATATCAACTTCGTTATTTCTTCTAGTAGTGTGTTCGCTATAAAGTACTCCTGTAAGTGAAGAGTGTTGTTTGTCGTTGATAAAAAGTGTCTTTATTAGCGACGTAGATACGGGGGAGAGGGGGCTAATGGAGCTGAAGCCCCCATCCCGTGACACCTCCCAAAGATTTTTTAATTTTATCATTTCTTATTGTTTCCATTTTTTCTTTTTTTAAACCGGTCGGCACCGGAAATTTGAAGTAGTACACATGTAATAAATCACAGCGTAACTACAAATTACCAAGCACAAGTGAATGTGACAATGGGTCGTCAATGTGATACCACCACAGAGAACGTGTGCTGTTGTTACTGTGGGCGGTTTTAATGCCGCCGCTAACAGCTTTGATGCTGTCGCTATGCTGAAGTTACGAGCCGATTCCTCAAATGCGGCGACCCGCTGCTTAGCAGGTCAGCTGCGCCACCGAGTGGAATCTTATGAACAACAATAGTGTTATTTTAGTTCAGTTTTAACACATAAGGTCTCATGTTAATTAAACTGTAAAGATCTTTCTCTTTAGTTAGTAACATAGAAGCTGCTTAATTATTTTACGAACTGATTATATACACTCATTTCCACCGCATTGCTCCTCTTCCACTTTCAAATTAATGCGAGGTTACTCATTTTATTTCTTGTGCGGTTGTCTTCGTAGTACAATTGGTTAAATTATAAAAAGTGCAAAAATAAGTCAAGGATTAATAAATTCAACAGGCTTTAATTTTAAATATTACCAACCCCCCCCCCCCCCCCCAAAACCAAATTCTAGCTGCGCCACTGGTGTCTCTCCATTTCAGTGTTCTTACGAAAACTACAATCTCCTTTTAACGTGTACCTTTGCATATGCAACCTGATGAGGGCCGGTTTAAGGAATTTGGGTGCACCCTGAAAACTTCGATTTTGATACCCCTCTATGTATTTTTCTACACGTAATTATATACAATTATATATAAACATTTATTTATTACAACGTGTAGTAAGTAATATACATACAACACAATAATCTCCACAGCATCTTCTCGTAGTTATTCAGGAAAACCTGAATCTGCCATTTTCATGGAAATTGTAGCAGATGCAGATGGAATTGTAGATATATAGCAGATGCTGTGTAGAGTATTGTGCTCTATGAATATCACTTATTACACCCTGTAAAAAATCGTCACAGGCGTTCAACGCCATACAACTGCCTATCTCTCTCTCTCTATTATTTTTCTCATTTCTCTCAGGTTGGAATAACTCGACGATACTCACCTTTTGTAAAAGTTTTTGTAGCTCTACACTCGGCTTCTTTAGGACCGATGATCTCTGCAGTATGACCCATCAAAATATAAATCAACCAATCAACTCAGCTTTTCGCTCCGATCAATTGTTATGACTTTCTCTAAAGAATGGAATTTTATTGTTGCGTTACCAACTTATATAGTGCGCGAGAAGCAAGCGAAAGGACTCTACAGATAAAGCTATCCTTTCAGAAGCGCCTGAAGAGTGGTAATGTGCAGTGAAATGCTTCACACCTGGAGGTGCCAGTAGTATTGTCACATGTTTGAAAATGTGATCATCGCAAGAAGTTGGTGAAACTAAGAAAACCTTTTGTTGCTACACTACTCACGTGTGGGCGCCCATACTCGTAGGCAAGCTCCCTCCTCTCTCTCGTCAACTCTCAGAGGTTCAGAACTACTCATTCTTATGGGTACTTAATAGCCAGCATTCGTTCTCCGAAATACTAAAAATTCTCCCCCAGGTCTTGTATCCCCTCTACCGCATCCCCCAAATATATAACTGGGCACCCTTGTTCACTTCTTTTCTTGGCACTTGTACGGACTTCGACGTCAGTGGCGCAGTGGCTCAGTAGACACGAGGCACTCGAAAGTTTGTCAAGTTATAATCGTGTTGGAGTATGTTGTTTCGAGACTTTTCTGAGCGCAATAGATTAGGAAGGAGGTAATATACACTGTAGTATGTCTTACAGGTCAGAGGCGGCGACTTTTGAAAGTCAGTGTGGGTGCCCTATATCACAGCTCAGTACGTCCTCGCCTGTACTTCGGCGGTACTCACCTGAAGATGGCCAGAAGACTCTGCGCCGAAATATCGTGGCAAGAAGTTACGGACATCCGGCAATTCGCCCGAGATTTTATGGAAATATCTGTACGCCGGGAAAGCTTTAAACATCACTGCTACACACACACCGCAGGACAGCGCCTCAGTGCCCAAGGCTATTTCGCCGCAGCAGAGAAGTTTTATGAACTAATATGTCAATCAGTCGTGAAAGTCATCACTGTATCTTTTCCAAAATATTATAGAAATGCTTTCCTTAAAATGAAATGCCACAGTGCAAAAATACCCGATTCCTCCATCCGCTGTTTTGGAATGTGAGAACTTAGTGATGTCAAACATCCAAGAAAATGTTTCTCATTGACAACCATCATTAAATGATGAAAAAAGGGAAATTTGTTATTATTTTATTTTCATTGTACATGCCGTAAAATTGACACATCAGGTATGACATTTTACTCTTTTATTTCGTTACTTTCTAACAATATTTGCCATGTATTCTGCATACAGTATCAACACGTATCACTAAATATGCTGCTAAATTTATATCACTGTACAAAACGTAGTTATAAACATTGAAATGCTTTAAATTCTGTCGCATTAGGCATGACTTTTGTGTTATTGTTTCTTCACTGCTGAAGGTATTGGCAACTCGTTTCATAAATGTCATTAATCATAAAATTATATACAACCAAGAGCTTATTCTTTTGTGATGTTGTGTTAAAATTTCAAATCATCAAAACAATCTGTCAACAACTTTTACAACTTAGCCAAGCAGCTATTGAGAGTTCTAGATTCATTAATGTATATTCCAATTTTGTATTCATGATGCTTTATCACTGTTGATCATGTACTATTAAAAGTTCACAATGGTTCTGAACACAATTAATCATGTGGTTTAAATAGACTGTCTGATGATAAATAAAACTGGAAAAGCTTAATAAATTGTAGAACTTACTCATTACTTTTTTTTTTTTTTTTTTTTTTTTTTTTTTAGGCAGTGAAGATCTTTACCAACTTCTCCATGTCGAGCAAACATGCCATGTATCTTTCCACTCTAATTATATCAGTACCTTTTAGCCTGTCATCATTAATTTCGAAAAGCTGCATTCTGTATAAGCTACAGATACTGACATACATGGAAAAACTCGTAATACAACCTTTAGATTAAAAAAAAAGTCTTACAAGTTGTTTTAGAAGATGTAATGAAGTACTTTCAAACACGTTTTGGCAGTTTGTACAAGCATAGGGGACAACAGTTCCAATTAATTTTTACAAGATCTTGTGAATTTATATTTCCTGACTGTGTTTTAGGGTCTTTCAAAGCATCTGTAATATTTCTGCGTCCTATGCTAAGATCGTTTTTCTTTGTGTCCAAGTTTTTAATGTCACGAATAACAGGGAATACGTCACATCAGTTAATGAGCTGCTGGAACCCAAAACTTCAAGGATACTATGGCGGTGTCCACTACAACATAGAAACTTACATTAATTAAAGCGGTTATTCTCTCCTGAAACAGGTTCATCCTTACTTTCGTAAGAAAACAGCCTTTTAACAATTACAGATCTGGATTCTGTTAACTAAGCAACAATTACAGAAACTGCTCTCAGTAACTCTGTTTCTTTCTTAGCTTTTTCAAAGCCATTGCCTCTGTATTCTTCAACTACCCTCAATTTTGATTTCATTAATTTCACTGTAGTGTCTTATTGCATACCGTCTTTCAGAACTGCTTTAATGACTCTATTAACATGGCAAAAGACATTATGCCATACCACAACACACAAAGCAAACTTAACCCTTTATTGCCTAAAGTCTACAAATGTAGACATATTTTCGTGTAGGATTTGTATAGCCTTTGACAGATATGCAGCTGCCTTGTGTCATCTCTGGTGAATACTATATATTTACTTTACTGCAGTGAGTACAGGTGGCAGCACCAACAGACTAGTGATTGTTCTTGTTTCAAAATGGAGAGAGCACATGGGATCGGTCCCAGGTGAGTGAGTGATTTTAATCTTTGCAATCCTCAGTTGTTCTCAGTATGATCTCAGAATAAATGCTTGAGATTTTATATACAATGCCTAAAGTGTACATTAGAAGCTTTATTTTGGAATTTATTTGCTATTTTGGGTAGAAAATTATGGTGTAAAGTTTATGTCTATTATAGTAGACGATAGGTACACCGTGTAATTGTGATAGAATTCAGGCACCATATTTGAAAGTTACAAATGTAGACGTTAGGCATTTGCAGTCGGTCTATGTAATCAGCATATCTCAAATTAGTATTGTCTTGCAGGACATTTTATGGTACAAAAGCGAGAACGCACATTACTTTAGCACCACTTCCAGATATTGATAGTGAAGATGATCTGGAGGATTCTAGTGAAGAATATATGCCGCAGGAAGAAGCAGAAAGTAATGACTCTTCAGAGAATGAAGCTGAAAACAGCAACAGACCGTCCTTTATACCAGATTTACCATCCATCTCTAGAAATGAGACTTGATTACACAATGCCCACCATACAAGAGACGCCATCAGCCTGAAGCAACAAACTGTCTCACTAGTGAACAACCACCTACATGCAAGAGGAATACTGTGTACCACTGGCAGAAGGGAGATATTCCAGAACGACCTCATTCTAGTGAAGTGACGAATCTCAAACCTAGTGACCAGACTCTTACAAAGACCACTCCACCAATAAAGTTCTCTGAAAAATTGCTGACAAATGATATTCTGGAAACTCTGATTTTTCAAACTAATATTTTCATTACACAGAAAACCACCAACAAACGTATCCAACCTGGTGAAAGGAAAGAAATGAAGAAATTTCTAGGAATCGTCATGTTTATAAGCATTGTGAAAATGACTAATCGTTGGATGTATTGGAGTCCTGCAACATGACAGTTGATGGTGTCAGAAGCAATGTCACGTAGCAAGTTGGAAGAAATCCTCCACTTCTTTCATTTGACTGACAATGCATTACAAAAGAAGCCAGCTGAGGAGGGATATGACAGAATGTTCAAGATTCGTCCTCTTGTCAAATTGTTCAATGAATCATCCAAGAAAGCTTGTGTCCAGGAACGTGAAAATGCAGTAGACGAAATGAGGGTCACTTTCCGTGGTCACCATAGTTGCAAGGTCTATATGCCAAAGAAACCCACCAAGTGGGGATATAAGATTTGGTGCAGGGCAGGAGATTGTGGTTACGTTTACAAGTGTGAAATATTTGATGGGAGGTCAGGTGGACCTCCACCAGGAATGCCTGATTTAGAAGGAAGCAATATTGTACTTCGTCTTACACAGGATTTACCTGAACACTTCAAAGTTTTCCTTGGCAGTTACTTTTCTTCCCCTGAACTCCTCACCCTTTTGTTGAGTATGAACATCTATGCATCCTGTACAGTCAACAAAACTAAAATCAGAGAATGTCCTTTGCTTTGTGATAAAGATTTGAGGAAAGGTGGAAGAGGGGCTTATAATTACCGCATTGATAGTGACAAAAAAATTATCATTATCAAATGGAACGATAATCGTCCGGTACATATGGCATCAAATTGGACAGGTATTCAACTGGTTGATCAATGCAGCAGGTAGGACCGCAAAAAGAAAGAGAAGATCTCTGTCTACAGGCCTGCTATAATAAAAAGCTACAATGAGCTGATGGGTGGCGTGGATAAAGCAGACTTTCTCCTGTCCTTATACAAGATAAAGATCAAGAGCAGAAAATGGTACCTGAGACTGGCATTTCACTTTCTGGATATTATGGTCATCAATGCTTGGCTGTTGTATCGAAGTACACAAGGGACTGGATCACTGAAGGACTTCAAGATGGATATAGTGAGATGTCTGCTTGCTGATGTACCTTCTGAAGAGTCAAAAGATATATCTCCAGTTCCATCACCTATGAAAGTTCCATCCAGGGCCGCAATGAGAGCTTTGCCACGTGCTGCTGTCAGATTTGATGGGAGAAATCACCTACACAAGTACCAACAGTGAATCCACAAAGATGCAAGCTGGAAGGTTGTACAAGAGAGTCACGTTACTGTTGCATCAAGTGTCAGTGTTATTTGTGTACTGTAGGCAGTGATTGCTTTTATAAATATCATACTAAGAACTCATTTGATAGATGTGTCTCACCAAAAGTAAAGTGAAATATCGTTGCTTTGTCACATGTTTGTACTGTTTATTTTTAGTTTGTAAGAAAGAACTGATTACGTAAATATAATTAAGCCTGTCGTAATTCATATTTGAGATTTGTTAATCAGTTTATGTATACATTTTACGTTCACCACTTGTTAGTAATAAAGACTCTAGTAGAACACCCAGTTTTAATTCTCATATACCTAACGTCTACATTTGTAGACGTTACAAAATTTTTGTGACCCCCATTCAAAAAAATTGTAAAAAATTCAAGATGTTAGATTTTAATACCAGAAAATGAGTATTAAAATTTCGTGAATTTATTTCAAGGGGAACCTATGCTAGGCAATAAAGGGTTAAAGTTTGTTATTTATGTAAAGAGACTAGATGCTTCACTGAAACACATCATTTTTTGCAAAAGTTCCTCAACTCAGCTAATGCAATTAGTACATTATGAAGCTCAGATTTCACAACATGAACATTTTCAGTCCTTGCCTTGATGATAGTTGAATGATTTATTACTATAAACATATTTTGTTATATGGTACAATAAATAAAATTATGAGACATTGTTGTTGTTATGGTCTTCAGTCCGGAGACTGGTTTAATGCAGCTCTCCACAATACCCTATCCTGAGCAAGCCTTTTCATCTCCTCATAAGAACGACAACCCACATCCACTTGAATCTGTCTACTATACGCGTCTCTTGGTCTCCCTCTGCGATTTTTATCCCACACACTTCCCTCCAATGCTAAATTTACGATTCCTCGATGTCTAAAAATGTGTCCTATCAAGCGATCCCTTCTTTTAGTCAGGGTATGACAAAAATTCTTTTCTCACCAATTCTGTTCAATACTGTCATCATATTTCTGACATCACTACTGTTTATCTTCGTTTATACTGAATTAAGCCAAAAATAATATCAATAGAATCATATTTATTACAACAGAAGTGACGTGACATGACAGTGAGAGTGCTATGTTCATAATATAAATCTTCTGACTTAAATATGACATGAAGATGACAGAATTAACAGTGTATAGAATCGATTGATTTGAAAAGAGAGAGAGAGAGAGAGAGAGAGAGAGAGAGAGAGAGAGAGAGAGAGAGAGAGAGAAATAACTGTACAATTAAGCATATGTTGTTTGAACTAAAGTATCAGATGGCATTAATAGCAACAGTGGACAGATAAAACTGTTCCCCAGTTTCCCAGTAGTGAAAATGTTTTGCCCAAAAATGACCCCAAGATTTCCATGCCCCCAGAATTTCACCCCAAAAAGTATTGTTTCCCAAAATTGCGAAAAAAAATCCCTCAGTCTGGAAACAACGCACTGAAAACAGATATGGAAAACATTGGGGCCCCTTACTTAAATGCCTCATTTTGTATAGCATTGTTGGCTAAAAGGTGTACTGCACTGGTCCGTGACATCAGACAGGTCGGAAGCTAGCTGAGAGAGAGATCGAAAAATGTCACTGGTTTATTCAAAACTCACTATATTATTATTATATTTCTCATTGCAATTAACAGACGTACAGCATTCGACCTCTCTTTTTAAAATACTTACCATTTATCATTTAGAACTTAATTCCTACTGACATCTGATTTCAGTTGGTAGTATCTATAAGTCAGAATAGTTGTGACCTATCCACAGACACTATGCAGTTAAATAATGCAATATTAACACTCCCCCCACCCGCATTTACTATGAAGAATGGTACCCTGTACAGCAGTACTGCCTATAAATGTATGGAATTTGTGACAGGTAAATAACTAATTGTTCTCTGTGTGCATTATGATTTCAGTCTGCACATCACATATTTGAGATTTTACTTTATTGATAATGATAGCAGAATATCTGAAAGATATTTTTGATATAGTATAAAATTTATAATGGAATCATTTGGCTAGAAAATACCTACTCCTTACAGTTACAAGTGATGAGTGACAAAAGAAAGCGATTTGCTTGTAACTGGAGAAGGAAATTTTGAAATGATTACAACATTAATCCAGCTTGTAGCAGACTGACATCTAAAATAGAACTACTTAAATTATAGTCAGTGAATTATTGAATGATGATTCTATTAAGATTGTTAAGAAGGTAGTAAAAGGCTCAAAAATTATGAAATTATTTTAATTGGATAGCCATGCATAATCTCTTTAAATAGAGGAATACATCAATAGTCTTAATGGCGCACTTTCTCAGACATTAGATAGAGCAAGAAAGATGGTATTCTACTCTAGCATGGAACAAGTGAAATATACTGGTATTTAATTTCCCAAAATAAAGATATTAAGTACTTGTACGAACAAGATAATCTCTGAGGGCAAGTGAAGCATCAGCTCATAAAATACAACATATGTAGCTTTATACCTGCCTGGACTCCCAATGCATCTCTTTTGATCTGTGGATGTATTTCTCTGTCCTAAAAACCCCACATGTGCAGACCACACATACACCACTATCCTGGTAGCTACTTTCCAAGTGTTGTGTATGCTTCTTGATCTATTAAGAAAGTACTACATTTCCTCGGACAGTAATGGAGATCGACAAATCGGCACTCCAAATTTCCACGGAATCATCTGAGTCTCTGCTTCAAACCTTCCACTCAGCTTTAAACTATAATATTGTGAACCTTTTTGAAACTATATCTCTGCTTCATCAGATCAGCCAGCCACCAATAGGAACTGAGGATGGCCTCTGAACGCAAGTGGCTGTATTATTCATTCCAACATAAGCAATGATATGCATTTGAGTGCACTTTGCGTCTTGGAAGAGACCGCCAGGCAAGCGAATAGAGTAGTTACTGCCATGCATCCCACTGATGACGCACTCCATCATTCGCCTAAACACTAGAGCACAAATTGGCAATCAGTCCCGTCCATTGTACTTTTCTGGAATCATCAGGTTAATCAGCCATTCTTCCAACAGGCGAGGAATCACAAGATGGTCCAGATGTACTATCAGACTTCGGCAAAACATCAAACTTGTTTGTCAAGCGTAAGGCAATTACTATATGATAGGTAACCAGTTTCATCTTCCACCCAGATATCTATGATCTGTCATTGTTTACCAATGATCAGCAGGCATGTGTCGACGGGCATGGACGTACGAAATGGAAGGCACAGCAGGATCAAGGATCCAATCACCACTAAAGCTTCCACAGGCGCCAAACAAGCGTCTCAAGTGCTCCAAAGGCTGCTGCAACCCAAGGCAGCAACCTGTTGCATGCCCATCATGGCTAACATAGTTTCCAGCTGATCATGATCAGTGGTCAGATCCCCCTGTAATCTGTACAGAACAGGTGGAGTCTCCATATATAACTTTAAGCAATTTTTGCCTTTATCACAAGTAATGTAACACTACCCCAAGAAGTCAATGTGTCCACTCTAAAATTTCTGCTACTACAATTAATAATGACAGTTGATTACAAGCGATATCTGTAATGCACAAGTACTACTGCACATTGCTGGTAGCACTCAACAATGCCCTATTAAAAACTCTCATGCACAAAGTTTTCTAGTAAAATACAAAAAGTAAAAATTCCAATAACCTACCAGATAGTATAGTATTACTAAGCACAAGGAGGTGTGTGTATATTTGGCAAACAAATGATAAACAAGAGTTACAAAAATGTTTGATAAGTTTCAGAAGGGAAAGAAAAGTAAGAAACGGGATTGCATGATACTCAGGAACCTAATCAGAAAAATATCGTACCTAAGACACAAAGATACCATTCATAGCAACATATCAGAGTGATCTCTTAGATGTATCTATTAAGTGTTGGTGACAATAAATATATGTATATAGTATGCTGTTTTGTTTGTGAGGTGAAGAAGAAATAGGGAAGAGACGCAAGAGAAAGAAAGGGAGATTAGATTATATTAATGCTTAAACTTCCTGGCACATTTAAATTGTGTGCTAGAACTGGGATTCGCACCTGGGACCTTTGCCTTTAGCAGGCAAACACTCTGCCTTCCTGCAGAAGGCCTGCGAAAGGCAAGGTTCCCAGTGTGAAGCGTGCCAGGATAGCTCAGTCGGTAGAGCGCTTGCCCGTGAAAGGCAAAGGTCCCAGGTAAGAATCCTGGTCCTGGCACACAATTTTAATCTCCCAGGAAGTTTCATATCAGCGCAAACTTCACTGCAGAGTGAAAATTAATACTTGTTCCATAGGTCATAAATGCGAAGTTTTGCAATGATGTGGAAGATGTAATGTGTATATATAATGATCAATTTTAAAGATTTTTATTGTTAATATTTTTTATTTTATTTTATTTACAGAAAAATAACAAAGTTTTATCTAAAATTTCATGTAAAGTGTAGATGGAGTTGCCATTCAGAAATTCTTTTAATTTCTTTTTAAATACTAGTTGTCTATCTGTTAGACTTTTGATGCTACTTGGTAAGTGACCAAAGACTTTTGTGGCAGCATAATTCATTCCGTTCTGTGCCAAAGTTAGGTTTAACCTACAACAGTGAATATCACCCTTTCAAAATGTTTGTTAAGCTTAAGGGACTTAACTACGGGGTCATCAGTCCCTAAACTTACAAACTACTTATGAACTACCTACAACTAAGGATGGCACAAATATCCATGCCCGAGGGGGGATACGAACCTCCGACAGTAGTGGCCGTGCAGACCGTGACTGTAGCGCCTCAGTCCCCTCGGCCACCACGGCCGGCATCACCCTTTCTCCTAGTATTGTAGATATGCACATATGCACACTGCTAATAGTTTTGAATTGGGTCCGATTATTAATAACAAATTTAATAAGTGAATATATATATATATATATATATATATATATATATATATATATATATGGTGTTTCACTAAGTGTGTTTGCCTCTGTAACTTATAAAATAATAAGTGACGGGAAATCTTAATGCGATAGGTCAACACAAGAAATGTTACACTACATACGCCACACAGATGTGAGACTGACACCAGCGACTGCAGCAACGGTTCGTAAGCTGACATGAGGATCGTGGTGTAGTGCAGCTAAAACAAACATCTCCGTCTCCTCACTTCTTGCAGGTCTTCGTCTGTTACTGTGGCGCATTACCAAGCTGCCTGTTTCCCGAAATCATTGTATGGCACATAAGAACGTAATGGCTGCCGGGGCTCTTCGCCTGGGATATCTCACGGCATACGCCGTGGCTGCTTCAGTGGCATCGTGTCGGCACTCGCCGAGCATCAGCAACACGTCAATGTACTCGTTGTTCGTGTATGCCATCGTCATCCGATGTCAATAACTGTGGTATATTGAGCCCCAGTTGTTTGTGTGGCTCCCACTGTCCGGTAAACGGCCGTGAGCGGCGATAGTCGGCAGTCCAACAGCGCATTAAGGAAGCTTCTCGCTCCATGACACTGGCGACGTTACAACTCGGCCGCACCACATTTAGAAGGCGCATTGCATTATGTGCAGCGTTTGTGGTATCTGCCTCTGAAACTTTGACGGGTTGTAGCTCCCAAACTAACAGTGATAGGAATGTAGTTTGAATTTATTTGGATGCAGCTGGTTTCAACAAATCCGATGCACAATAGAAAAAAACTATTCTTGCATTTAAAAAATTATATCTTTGTGCTGTAACTCTTTGGAAAATGATACAATAAACTATGTTCATAGCTCTGCAGAAAGTGTAACATTTCTTGTGTTGACCTTAAAATTTCCTGTCACCTATTATTTTATAAGTTACAGAGGCAAACACACTTAGTGAGACACCATATATATATATATATAACTTTTCATGGCAAATGAAAAGACAAAGAAAAATAATTAACTCTTAGTTTTCTATACCACTATAGACGTTTCTGCACAATTCTTATTTCAGTAGTCTTCAGTAGGCTAGAGTATGGATAGTGTGCAAAGGAATTCACAAGGAGAGTATAATTAAAAGAGCTAGTGAAATCATTCATAAAATAAGAAACTGCATCATGACTACATCTTCCAATAGTGCATGAGTTTCTAAGCATTCATGAATAATGTGCAAAAATCGTGAAGTAGGCCTACTGTACCAGCCTTGGGGAGAACAATAGGAAAAATATATGTGCAGTGTATTTGACCTTCAGGCAATGACAGTTCCGTGAATTTTTGTGATATTTAACAGTTTTTTATAACTCAGGTCACTACTACTTGTACCTACAAGGAAATGAACAACCATACCTAGTTAGCCTTACACCATATTTTTGTTTTTCATTGTCCTATGTTAAGGTGCCTTTACACAGGAGCGAATGTAGTGAGCGACTGGAGGATTCTCTTTGCTGGGAAAGGTCTATGAGCAGCGTTCTTTCAGCATTTGTAAGTATTAACTCGTGACCCATCAGTAGTCGGTCTTGGAGCAAACATCAAAGAGAAGTTTGCGTCTCTCTGCATCTGCACTCGAACTGGTGTAAACGATGCAAAACATGTGAAACTATAATTTTAGCAGAGGGTAAATGCTGAAGAAACAAATACGTCCTCCATGTCTAAAATATTGTGAAATGCAAATAACGATCTATGTGTAGCACCATGGCATAAAAGAAACACTTTAGTCTCTAATTTTGTATAGGCCTAATCATAACGTAATTTCATGGGATATGACACTAAACTCTGTCTCAGGACGTAAATATTGACGTAAATTAAATAATATGCTTTTAACAGCTTGATGTAAAACTAACTATTTAGTTAATTACTCTGTATAACAATAACGAAATTCCAAGCTAGCTGTACAAGAGAGCCGGCCACAGTGGCCGAGTCGTCCGTGGCATGTCAGTCAGATTCTGCACGGCCACTACAGTTGGGGTTTCGAATTACCCTCTCGAGCATGGATATTTGTGCCGTCCTTAGTAGTAGCTAGTTCATAAGTA
Organism: Locusta migratoria; assembly: GCA_026315105.1. Lineage (NCBI taxonomy): Eukaryota > Metazoa > Arthropoda > Insecta > Orthoptera > Acrididae > Locusta > Locusta migratoria. The sequence continues at coordinate 211,818,186 of CM048744.1, read as the reverse complement.
GTTTGTAAGTTTAGTGACTGATGACACAGTAGTTAAGTCCCATAAGCTCTACAAACATTTAAACATTTTTGTACAAGAGAAAAGTAAATATAAAGAGTTGTTTTTATCAATATGACATGAAACGAACAGTTTAGTTCATAATTATGCATAATCGTAACTTAACTTCATGCTGCCTACTCAAGAGAACAATAATTGTTAAGAGAACAATAATTGTTTAACAAACATGAACCTAAACTTTTCAGAATATTAATATGACGAAATAACAGATTTAGAAAAAGATAACTATCCTTCACTTTGAATAAACGACATGTAAATAAGCCCGCACTTCTAAACATGTTCACTTGAGGCGCTCGTGCAGATTAGTATGCATCAGATGAAGTTAGGAGTTGTAATTCTATTACTAGTTCCCTACAACAAGTATTTGCCACTTTTTCAAAAATTCAGTATCCATTTTTTTCTATTTATTTCCCTTTGCCTTCTTCAATTACTAACATCACAGCTGCCTACACAGTAATCGGCATAATTCAGGATGGGGATACCACCTGTCAACTTTGAACAATGGCATCATTATCCAGGGCGACTATATGCGTGATTGTCACATATATACCAAAGAGGTTCATTTATGTTGTTTGGGACAATTGACTATAGAAAAAATCAAATAGATATATACCTGTTTGCAAATAATGTTATTTTATATGGTAATATTACTTATGTGATTTAAATAGTGAATTAATTGTAGATGTTTATATAACGAAATTGCAAAAAGGAAATATCTCAAGGAAAAAAAAATGACTGAACGGGTATACCACCGCAAGAAAATCAGGGTTTTGGGTGGGAAGATACACAATGAAAAAAAAAAAAAAAAAAAAAAAACAACCGTACACATTTAAACACACGAAAAATTATGCAAAATGAACAAAATGTCACTAACAGGACTAGCTCGGGAACATGGGGGTTTTGGGTGGGCACATTCTAATCAGTAAAAAGACGACATAAAGAAACTGAAAAGAAGGTCATATAAATAATAAAAACGCTATTAAGGAAAAAACTAAATGAGCAATGACGTGAAAAGCGATTAAAATGATATCGAACATTCAAATTGACCAATATAGCTAAAATATAGACAAGGATAACAGCTCTAGCTATTTACTGGTTTGAATTATGTAGTGAGTATCTGAAGCGATCTCTTTGAGATGGAAAAAAGTCGTGAGATAAAGGATGGTTTTTTTTTTTTTTTTTTTTTTTTTTTTTTTTTTTTTTTTTTTTTTTTTTAAACCATTAGCAAACTCACTTTCTAATAAATGTCAAAGCCAAGCAAAACTCTCGATAATACCAACAAATGCAGGGACAAATAACACCTACGACTTCAAAAGCTACAAATATTATACAAGAAAGAAACAAATGAAGAAAGTAAATTAATAACAAATTTCCAAAGATGTAATTTACTTATATTTGAAACATCCGTGCAGCAATGACGGCATACAACACAACAGGACTATGTCATGGGTCAAAGCGGAGGAGTGGTATCCCCATCTCGAATTGACTGCAATAATCCTGTCTGGATATCACTGTTTTCTATCGTGACTACTGGTATTTCACTAATTTCTAGTAGATACAATCTGGAGAATATGACTTTAGCGACAAATAACACACAGTGTTCGTGCATGTTCACATGCTTAATGCTGGTTATGCTGAATTCTCTTATGATCATGTAGTCACTAGTATAAATACTAGCGAACTGACTCTGGAATGCTAGTTGACCTATGTTCCTTTTTGGTATAAAGGCACCGTAGAAGATGAACACCGTATGTAAGAAAACAGTCATGATAATATTACAATTACTGGTATGAAATTGGATCAAAGATGTAGAGAATACATGTCTTTGAATTGGACTCACTTAAATGTTCAATCATTCATTTCTTAGAAACTTATCCAATTAAATATGAGTCCAATTGTAAAAGATCGATTTATAAGGTCCTGCACAAAATATCCATGTAATAAAAGGGGTTTATGTAATTGTTGCCACTCCAATACTGCAGTGTCACTGTGGTGTTACCATTGTAACAAGAATACCAATGTCAATTTTATCTCGCAAGATTATACTCAATAAGCTGCCAAAGACAGGATTTGCTTTTATTAACAACAGTCATATGAAACTCGTCAAACGATTCACCAGGCGTTAATCTTAAGGAACTGAATACGGTACATACCTTTCGAACGTGATTTTTACCTTGGGGATGAAATAATCATCAATTTTTTCAATTACCATTGAAGGTTTCGATCTTCCGTGGCTCCAAAGTCGAAAGTATATACATTTCCAAAGCGACGCTACCAATCACGGATGTAAATACTGCAAGTTGCATAGTTCCCGATTTTGTATTTATTTATGTTGCCGTGGCGTAAAACTCGAACTGTTTCTTTCAAAGTTTCCACATATTTACCACGGTTTCTGCACTGATCACCAACTATTTTGGTAGGTCTTTTCCCACTATAAGACTTATAGAGTTATATTTTCCGTATTCACATTTGTATTATTTACGGATATTTTATTAATTTCCTTTTAACTTCTGACACCATGTAACAAGAAATGGATTATTTATTGACACTGAATGTACTTTGTCAGGTTGGCATGGAATATAATATAAGGCAGAACATATAACATGATCAAGGACTACAATATTACAACCATCAATTGGCAGTCTTGTCGTTTACGCTATAGTTTTAGATGGATGGAATACATTTTGAATTGTTTTTTTTAGTATTCTCTCACAAACCAAAATGTTCCATTATTAAAAAATAGAGGTGTCATTGTTCTGGTAATGAAAACAGAAATTTGTGATTCTTGAGACCACTCGATGCTGTTCAGAGATAACGCGTTCACGGAAATTTCCCGTGCCAGAGATACATACGTTGTCACGGCCGCCTATATTAGAAAGAAAGGCCGCTTTGGCGTTGTCAAAACACTGCTAGAAAAACAAATACCAAGTGTCACATCCAGATGTTAAATAATTTTTAATTGGCGTAATTAGTACAAATTTATGGAAACTGCGGATTGACGTGACGTTGTTCGAAAACGACATTGGTAGAAACGATAACAGGTAACTACAACTTTCTTACTACTATACGTCATGAATGACAGATAGTTTGATAACAGGTACCATACTCTCGTAATCGTTTTATCGTAATTTGATATGAGCTCTCATCTGATCCTATAAATTGTAAAATTGAGAGTGATTAAAGAGTACCATAACAAATTACTGTACTGTAAACAAAAATTATCGTAGTGTACGAATATATAAAAATGATTCTCTGTTACCAGTCAGAATCTTGTTAATGGTAATAATTCATAGGCATGCGAAAAAAGGTCAACAATCGAGTACTTCAGAAAAGGAGTGTGCGAAGTATAACTGTTGTGGACAGCAAAAATTTTCTAATTAGCCCCAAAACGTTTTCGTAGTTCGAAGACGTGGTGGTTTTCAATATGACTGTTGCGCTGAGTGTTGTCGAAATGTGAAAAAGTATAGACTGGCATTTCACCAGTAGGTACCATAAAAATGTGAAATAGCCTTATTTGATAAATGTCATTCATTCCCTAAATGTTTCGTGTAATGTAGGCGTACAGGAAACAATTACATAAAGTTGTGTACATTTACCCAGATCGGGGAATTCCATTGTTGCAGTTAGGACAGTTAAAAATTTACAGTAGTCCGAGGTTAATATGACAAAAATATAAATGGAAATAAATTAAAACATGATCATATGAATCTGAATACCAGAAGTTTACAATTGAGCTGTTAATCATATAGGAATGTTTGTCAGGGGTGATACATTTTACAAGAAGTCTGTTGATTTTGGCACTGTTTTTCTTTTTTCTTTTTTTTTTTTTTCTTTAAGTATTTATTTTACCCAAATGAAACCATTCTTTTAGGCCTATATGATGAAAGCTCAATAAATTATACACTATTAATATTTATAAAAATAACAGACAAGGCTCATTTGTATGTAAGGTGCATCAGAATGTGAAAATAAACTCTAATTATATAACTTGAAAATCAACCACTAAAAAAGAACCGTGCTGGTTACCAGCCATTCCCTTTCAAAAATGTTTAAATTTACTTAAACGTAAAAACTGTGTTCAGTGCCTGTATTTGGGAGAATAGCAAGAACTTGTTGAAACTCAATCTAGGATACATCCTTCATGTCAGCTTGGAACACTTTTGCTAAATCTCCATAGAGCTACAGGTCAATACATTACCTGTGCCCTCCATTCATTATTGCCTTTCGCTGACACCCGTAGTCTCTTGCTCTCATTGTTTTCCTTTTTTTCTGTTAAAGAGTATCTGAAGTGGCTTAATATTGAATTGAAAAGTATCCATATTTATAGGCTGGAAGCCTAAACTGAACAATTACAGTCAGTATCAGGAAGTTTGTAAACTTGTGTTTCAGTAAAGTATTAAGAATTAATAATATGGCTCTAATTAAAGTATTTGCTACAATAATTTTCTGTGACAAAGAGTTTGTTTACACCATATTATCCAATAAGAACAACCTGTGTCGTTTTTGCTAATATGCTTATTATTGATGGACCAAATGGTGGAAGCATTTCAAATACAACCCAAAATTAATTGGTTGTAACAAATCCAAATGTTTTATTAATATTCAAACTTCGGAATCTTGCCGAGTTATCGAGCCATTCAAGCATATCTTAAACATTGATGCAACACTTGTCACCGACTCTTTCCTGAAGCTACAGATATTTATACTCCCTGTTACATCCTTTCTGACAGTCACGAATGTAAGCACCATGTAATTACATGTAAAAAGTTTGAATGGCAAGAGGAGAAACCATCTACAGGTTGAATGGAGAAGGGAAGTAATTTTCTGGTTAAACGTCCCATGACATCTTGGTAATTAAAAATGAAGCATACGCTTGCGTTGTTTTGTTGAGAATGTGGAAGGGAATTGACCATGCCCAGTCAAAATAATATTTTCCTGGACTGATTTAGGGAAATCACAGAAAATATAGATTAGTACAGCTGGAGGCGGATTTGAACTGCTGTCATCCTGAATGAGAGTCCACTGTGTCATCTCGCTTAGTAAACAGTTTGGAGCTCTATGAATATTATTGAGGTGTGTTTGGATGATGGTAATTGCTATCATCCCACAGAACACACAGAGTTTGAATGTCAGACTGCCCTGCAATTGGTTTAGGCATAAATTAATAGGTCATTCTAGAGCCATTATTGACCCTAGCAGCACCAAGGTATTTTAGGTTACAGGGAGCAGCAAGCAAGGGCAAATTTTTCTCATATTTCAATAAGCAGTAAAAAGCATTTTTTTTTTTTCTTTGCCATCAGCTGTTGTCTGTCAAACATACGTACATTGTGTTATCCTTATTGCAGTATTGTCATCGTGGATTACCTGCAGATATAGGATCGAAAGAGTTACTTTCACAGTCTTATGAAATTTTGTTTATATACTGTTATGTTCAACAATTGCAGCAGTTATTAGGTCTGTTGGGCTTGTAAATAGCTGGGATATATTGAAATTAGAGGTGATGGACACTGATTCTACAATAAGATTTTTTTTCTCCATGCTTGGTGGTTCTAGGAAAGACACTAAGAATTTGGTCACATGGAGTACCAACCCAGGGCAAAATGTGCCCTTGGGATAACATTTCTTTATTTTATTTTCAGTTTTTAAATTGTGACCATAGAAATGTACAGTGTAGTACTTTATAAGGTGAGAGACAAATGGAAAAAGGTCCATAAACAAAGAAGCATTTTTATTAAGTTCTTTTAGTGAAAATGTACAGGTAATTTTTGCCTTTGCTTGGTGCTTGTAGTGTTAATTATACTTTGATTGACATACATTATTCAGGATTTTGTCTGACATCAGTTCTTTGTTTCAGGAAGATATGACATCATTAACAAGCCACGTGTATGTGGATCAGCGAGATGATAGTGCTGTAACACCTTATGAAAATGAACGTCTGTCACTTGTCGATGAAAACCTATCGCATATGCCCTATAATGTGGTTGACAGTTATGGGATACTTCTGAAAATTCTTGATCTTACTCGTAATAAATTTAAGTAAGTATAAAAATCAGGCATAGAGTTTATATCAAATATACGCTTACAAATCTGTTAACGAACCTTTTTGAAAATCCTGTTTCACTGAAAAATGTGTAAAGTTAATAGAAAATATTTGAGTAAACAATAAACCATGTAAAATATACATTTAGCACAACAAAGATTTAATATTGAGGGTTCTTTGAGTTTCAATTCAACTTCTTCGTCGTAAACATTACCCCAGGCTATGCTAGAAATAATTCTACCACTGTAGCCTACATCAAAAAAGTGGAGAAGCATAGCCACAGTGGTAATGTGTGTGTGTTTTTATTATTAAAGTTCTGCATCAATTTTCTTGCATTCAATCATATTAGAATCAATAATGGTCCTCTTACAGCACAACAAAACATGAATATAAATTGCCAAGGTCCAATATGTAAAAAAAAAAAAAAAAAAAAAAAAAAAAAAAGGGGGGGGGCATAATTTTACCACTCGATTCCAAGTCATGAACATGGCAGCAATGATGTACATACTCGTAGTCAACATGCCCAAAACAATAATGAAAAACACTGATGAATGCACATATGAACATGTGAAAATTGATGTATAACCAATAAAATGACACTAACGGGACGACTACAAGAATGTAAGGGGTTTGAGCAGGGACACAAAGTGGAGAAAAAACAACAAAAAGCGAAATGGAAACAGACAGAATAAAAATGGAAAATGAGACAAAAAGACTATACTTGGAATTTCATAATTCAGTTGACCTACACTTCAAATAAAGATAGCAATACCAATCAACACCTTTGTACATAACCAATAGCATAAAAACAATACCAGATACTTATACTAGACCTAATATCAAGAAAATGATACTAATCAACTCCCACCCAAATCCCATAATACACTGAAATGGTATCAAATACTTAGAGTGACTTGTAATACACCTCAGATGAAGACAGTGATACCAATTCTCAATCAAACTGTTGTCCCACAACCTAACCTAGAACTCGGGTTACGCTACATATCAGTCTGCCAGCACAACAAGTTTTTCGCTTTTTGCATTCATTGGCTTCATCAACTCATAAGCAACTTGTTGTCTCCCAACATAACCTAGACTTCAGATACACTACAGATCAGTGTGTCACCATAACCGGATTTTTGCTCTTCACATTTGTTGACTGACAAAAGCAGTAATAACACTATGCTACCTACATGCAGTGTGATATGTTGCCAACCTAGACATACTACGAAAATGCTGCTGAATATCCTCCTTGCAGTGATCTAAACCTTATGCAAACAGCCTCAACTACCACCAACACCTATAGAAACTATACTACAAAATGTCAACAACAACGAAAAGGAAAAAATTACCGAAAATATGTACCAGTGATCAAAACACTAAAGTGAAAATAAATCATATACACATGCACATAACCCCCTTACTTCCCAGCCACGACTTTCATTAGCTTAATTGGTTGCCGATCTCTTGTACACCAAACACAATCAGCTGCAACACCAGTCAGCTGACGAAATTTTATCTTGACAAACATAGTCTCTCCCCAGTTTGTCATGCGGTGAGAAAGAATGAAACTTCTTCGTTATATCCATCCTGATAAAAATAGAACAATAACATACATGGAAATTATAGGAAAGCAAACTACACCATAAACATCACACTACTAAAATGTGTAGTAACACACGAAGTTGACAGAAAATACTCCAAGAGAAACAACCATACTACACGAATATGGGGAATGTCACACACCATACAGACATTAAAACCAAAATACCATGAACCTTTTAAATTCCACCTCAAGAGCATGTCACCACATGCCTACAAACATCACATGTAAACACAGACAACTCAAAATTATTGTGCAATGATGACGTCACAACACAAGAAGCCGATGTTATTGGCCAAAGCTGACAGGTAGAATCACATCCTACAAATAACCCTAGAAAAGGACTAGTTTCTCAACTTATCTGGCAGCTTCAAAAACATTTGAATGAAAAATCTTTAAATCTACATGCTATTTTACTAGTTAACCCTGGAGAAGTGAGCTCTCAAAGAGCTTTGAGGAAAGTGGACAAAATTATTCTTGTAAAAGTTACACATTCTGGAGAATATGGACCCCGGAAGCTCATATACCTCCAATTGTTTATTTTTTATTGCCACTCTCTTTCATACAGTAGCACTGCCTCCTCTTTCTTCCACCGTGACCTCCTCCTATCCTCTTTTAGCACAAAAAAGTACAAATACATTCACATGCCAAAATTTTTTTGTGAGGAAGGCACACTTTTCTGCCAGGCTTTTAAACAGGAACTTATTTGCCTTTTTTATATGTTTCGACACTTTTATATATAACAGAATGAAATTTACATTTATTAGAGAAGATATCAGACAACACAATGTTCAAAATCAAATATTTTCATGGAATAGTTATCTTAAAATGCTATGAAAACTATTTCCTTGTGGCCAAAAAATCCAGTTGGACAGAAATTAAGGAAACAGTGTGAATTTGTTCTATAAGTATGAAATCAGTATCTCAGGAATGCAATGAGATATTGAGCATTCAATTTTAAATAAAATTTTAATATAGGCCCATCCACCTAATTTGATGCACTTCTACATAGGAGCTAAATCAATCTTATGAAAAGTCTGTGCAATCTCTTTAAAATATGTTGCAATACTTAATAGGTAATTTAAAGGTTTACAGTTACTATAATGAACAACAAAAAATACTGTCTAGTAGATTTCTTAAAACCACAAGGTAAGTTTTATTGCAGCTGGAATGTTGTCTGAGCATAATTGAAACATTTGTTTCCAAACATCTCAGTTTATGAGGTGTTTTTTGAAACAGATAAATGTTTTGGAAAATAGGTCGGAGAAAAGACTACAGAATATATGGGTAAAATCTGTCTCTGGTTATTCAGACATCAGCGGTCGATGGTGCAAAATAGGCTAAGAACTGATTTTTGCAATTTTGTTCGAAAGTATGTTAAATTTTAACCTTTGTATTTTAGTAATGGATAAAGGTATAAACAGTTTTTAAGAATATTACCTTCAGAGAATATGGTAAAAATTTCGATGATTTTGAATGAATAAAAATGGTAGAAGTAGCCATCCCACAGTTCTAAGGTTTTGAACCGTCTCTAAAATGGTTTTCATTGTTTTCTCCTGAACTAGTGATTGACAAATAGGGCTTTTAAGAATCATATAAAGCTCACCATAGACCACACATAACTTTAATGAACAAAAACCCAACTGATTTGGTGTGCAAAATGTGTGTAATGTTCAACTTTTAACCCTGAACTGCAGGGCAGCTACAGTATGCTAGTTCTTCTGGTAGGTATACAAATGGTCACTAGGCCAAAGGTTGTCCAAAACACTCTACCACTCATCTCTGTGATCAATAGTCCCGAGATATGGGCCTCTGAAGAATTGTAAATTCGCACTTGGCATTTTCGAATGTATTAATGCTATGCACTTTAAAGCAAGTTAATTGATTATTTTACTGTACTTACAATTTTACGTATAAATAGTGAAACAATAATCAAATGACAAAATTTTATCAGATTTTTAAGTTCATTGTTTGTATGTCCAATGGGTCTTAGCACATTCCAAATTTAGCTCCATCAGGTCTGGACATTTACTTTAGGAATTCAGAAGATAAATATTCAATGGCAAAATGAAAGATAAACATCACAGGCAAATATTCATTTTTAATTACGATTTCATGTGAGTGAAAAAGAGACCGTACACAAAATCACTGTTTGGGGATGGATTGTGAGGGGGAGGAAGTCTTGTTGCTTTTGCTTTTTTCCCATTTGAGCTATGACTTGGCATTAAAAGCTCTTGGTTAGTCTGGGCCAGTGGCTATTTTTATAGCCATTAAAAGTGTCTTATGATAACTATATTAGTAATCTAATAATGTAATGTCTGGGTTAGAATTACACAATATAAGGAGGACAGTTAACAACTCACCACAAAGATGTAACGACAAGTAGCGACAAGCATATAAAAAAGGCACATACATACAATACTTAAGCTATTGGTCATGGCCTCCCTTGGAGTGTGGCAATCGGAGATGATGGTTGTGTGACTGTGTTGTGTAATTGCACGAGTGTTCTATATTCTGAGGAAGGCCAAGGCTTCTAGCTTAAGTATTCTATGTGTGTGTCTTTTATATGGACTTGTCACAGCTCATTGTTACGTCTCTGCGGTGAGTTGTTAATTGTCCTTATTATATTTAATTCCAACCTAGACTTTACATTATTAGATTGGTAACATAGTTATAATAAGACATGTTTAAAGGCTAGAAAAATAGTTACTGGCCCAGGCTAATCAAGAGCTTTTAACACCAACTCGTAGCTCAAATAGGAACAAAACAAAAACAACAAGATCTCCCCCCAACCCACCCCCAAACAGTGATTCTGTGTACGATCTCTTTTTGATCCACATGAAATTGTACTTAAAATGAATATGTGTCTGTGATGTTTATCTTTCATCCTGCCATTGAATATTTATCTACTGAATTCTTAAGGTTCAATTATATGAGATTCTAGAATGGTTTGCAGAACCCAAAAAGACTGAATCAATGTGTTAAGGATTATGCCATCTTTATAACTGCCCGAATGCATGATTGAATGCAAACTTTTGATCCTGAAATTGGTTGTGCACCGAACAACCATTTTTGTGGGTATTCTGGACCAAAACCTGACAGATCCTTTGTTCCAGAGCATGGGTTTCCAAACTTCTGTTTGTTTTGCCCCTCGACCACCAAAAATGGAAACTTTGCATCCCCCTTTCAAAATAACAACACTGTCTTACCATCAGTAACCACCTGAAAATGTGAGCAACTAGGTCATTCTCTGGGGTGGGGTGGGGAGGGGAGTAGAAGGTAAAGTAGTGACTTGTAGCAGAGGAAGTCATGAAAGAGGAAATGTGTATGAATTATTTTCTCTCTATCACCATTTCAATGCATGCACCTTGTACCGAACAGCTGCTAAAATGTAAATACCCCATGGAAGTTACATGGATTTGTGAAGCTTCATTACTAGAGCCCCAATTTCCATGCATTATCAAATCTTTAAATATGCATACTTCCATTATCTGTCTTAACACCAAAATTGCTCAATGATGCCGACATGCGAGATCAGTCAAGTTTTTGCACATCTGTTGTACTCATACGCTATGAATCTCAGTGGTCCAGTTGGTTATGGTTAGTTACTACGAATCCCAGCAGTCCAATCAGTTATGGTGAGTTACTGTGCTTAAATTCAGGCTGATGATCTGAGATAGAAATGATACAGTACACAGGTAATACTGGATGTCCAGTAGACAGTTTGTTTTAAGTATTAACACATTTAGCTTGATTAAATAGCATGATCTTGATTCTCTTCAGTAATACTTTGTACATTAGGCAAGTCCATGCCACTTTGTCTTGTGACAGGGGCCCTACATAATATTAGGCAGGTGTACCAGTTTCTTCAGCTCTTCATTGTAGAAGCTGCTGTATGTATAATGTATGTATATAGACTTCACGGAGGAAACATTTTCCCCCTAAAAAACTTCTATGGTCTCAAGTGTTTGGGGCTTCATTTCTCTCTCTCCACCCTTGCATAAGGGAAGAAATAAGTTAATAGAACACTCTTTCTGAAAGACACAACACTAACTGCTTTGCACCAGCTAATCCAGTTTGGAATTCATTTGTAGACAACTGTATTCAGTAATATAAACCAAAGATAAGCAGCTCTATTCTTGTGAAGATTATTGCCGATTTATACAATTCACGAGTAAAAAAAAAATAAAAATAAAAACAGATAAATTTGGTTTGATGTTCCAGCTTGCAGCAGATGTCAGTAGTAAATATACAGTGAATGGGTTTCCTTGTGTGGGAACTGAAAGACTTTGTAATATACCTGTTATAGAATTATTTTGGCCCGTATCGTGCAACATTTCCCTTGAAAAGGAAGAAATGTAACGTGACAATTTCTTAACAGCCAGACATCTTGCAGAGCAATTGTAGTGGGAAAATATAACAGTGGTGGGACATCGAAGAAAACTAAAAGAGAAGTGCCGCCTTCAGCAAAATCTGCTGTTGGATCTTTGTTGTACACATTGAGTGAAATGACAAGTTTCCTCATATAATTAGACAAATAACAAAAATGTTCTTCTACTGAACACAATGCACACATCAATGACTTTGGATCAAGTCACTCAAAAGAAGTTTCGTTGGTGAGGATGGCACATGGAATTTTTTTTAACATGCTAGACCTTTTTGAAATCAAATCTCTGGCTCCTTTATAGAGTGACAGCAGAAGGAATAGTCACCTGTCAAATGTTTTGTTTAAAATTAGTAGAACTCTTCTCTGCATATATGCAATAAATGAAAAGACCATTTTATACGTAGTTTACAATCACAGTTATGAGGATGTAAAATTTCAAACAAAACCAAAAATTTTTGTATATAGTGCAAGAAATTCACATATTGCCCTTGTGCTGGAGGTGTTCAGGTATGTATGTGCAAAGTGTTTTGTCAAAGATGGTGGATTTTATTAGAAGTGTTTCATAGAAATAAAACAATGAGTTTTAATTACATGTTTATTTGCATTTGTAAACTTCATTTCAAACCAGTAAGGTTTGTACTATGTATTCTATACCTCTATTTTGTACTTCTTCTTTTTTTCCTTTTTACTTATTTTTTAATCAAATAAAATTTCTATACAAAAATGTGAGGATAGCATATCGGTAGGGTACACATAGTATCCTAGTGACATTTTAAATGCCTAAACTAAGTAGAGAATATTAATAGGCAACATATATGGATAATAATTTCATTTGTAACAATGGAAATTCATGGTTTCGTTTGTAAAATATTTAGAGGCTGCAGACTAACACAGAAAAAAAAAATTAATTCCTTTGATTTAGTACAGTTAACGAAACACATCTGTTGTGTTGACAGGAATCTGGACTTCCTGTCTGAGTTCCCTAATCTTACCTCTCTGATACTGGATCGCAATGAGTTGGATTCAGAAACTGTGCTGCCACACCTGCCAAATCTCCAATTACTTTGGCTGAATTATAATAAGGTAAAATTAGAATGTTGTCTAGATACATCCAGATTACTGGTTGATAATGCCCAGTTAAATCCACATGTAAAGATTGTTTTGTTGTTACTATTATTTTATGACAATAGCTTCACTAGTTGATGTTTTACCTAGTATTCCTTTGTGTTCGAATATTCTTGCTTGACCCTATCCTTTTCCTCTCTTTTTTATGTTACTTGCTGTTGTTTCTTTAGTAAACATTGATTAAGATAATTATCTTTGAGGGTAGTGCCAATTAAGTGGAGGGAGAATGTTGGGGAGGGCGTACTATGTTCTGATACTTTCCAAATCTCTGCAATCTGGGTTTTAGTGTCACGGCATCAGTGATTTTTGATGTGGTTTGCATTGTTGTGTGATAGAGGAAAAAAGTCAGAATTGTGGGCTAAGGAAATTTAATGGTGCCTGCAGCTCATAGTTTGCATACTGAGGTGCATCAGTAATCAGTCCGCATTACTGAATCTTGTGATTTCTTTTGAAGGAAATACTGGTTGATTACAGCATGAGAAGAAAACAAGACATAATAATGGAAAGTCGTGGTTGAAATGTCAATAATAGAGGATAGATAGCAACTCACCATAAAGACAATCACTGAGCCACCGACAGGCAAATAAAATAGGCAAGTCGCGGTGGAGTAGCCGAGAGGTCTAAGGTGCCTCGCTGTGGAGCGCGTGGTTGCTCACCGTCAGAGGTTTGAGTCCTCCCTGGGGCTTGTGTGTGTGTGTGTGTGTGTGTGTGTGTGTGTTTTGTCCTTAGGTTAGCTTACCTTAGTTTAAGTAGTTTGTAAGCTACGGACTGATGACCACGCAGTTTTGTCCTATAGATTTACAAACATTTTAACATTTCACAATAGGCAACCACATTCACACTACTTAATATTTTGGGGACAGCCATCATCAGAAAAAAATACCACTGATCAAGGCCGAGGTTGAAATATTAAGTTGCATGAATGTGATTTTCTATTCTACCTACCTGCCTGTCTGTGGCTCAGTGATCATCTGTTTGGTGAGTTGCTATTTGTTGTTGTCTTCAGTCCGGATACTAGTTTTGATGCAGCTCTCCACCCTACTCTATCCTGAGGAAGCCTCTTTGTCTCTTCATACGAACAGCAATCTACATCCATTTGAATTTACTTACTATATTCATCTCTTTGTCTTCTTCTGTGATTTTTATCCTACACACTTCCCTCCAACACTAAATTCACACTTCCTTGAGGTCTAAGAATGTGCACTACCAATTGGTCCTCTCTTTTACTCAAGGTATGACGGAAATTCCTTTTCTCCCAATTCTGTTCAGTACCTCCTCATTAGTTACACAGTCCACCCACTTAATCTTCAGCATTCTTCTGTAACACCACATTTCAAAAGCCTCTATACTCTTCCTTTCCGCACTGTTTATTGTCCATGTTACACTCCCATACAAGGCAACACTCCACACAAATGCCTACAGAAAGGACTTCCTTACACTTGAATTAATATTTGATGTTAACAAATTTCTCTTTTTCAAAAACACTTTTCTTCCCATTGTATATCCTCTGTACTGCAGCCATCATATGTTGTTTTACTGCCCAGGTAATAAAAAGCATCTACCACATTTTATTGATTCATTACCCAATTTAATTCCTTCAACATAGCCTGATTTTCTAAGACCTCATTCCATTACCATTGTTTTGCTCTTGTTAATGTTCATCTTATATGCTCCTTTCAACACACTGTTCATTCCGTTTAATTGCTTCTTCGAGTCCTTTGCTGTCTGTGTTAGAATTACAATGTTATCACCAAAATGCAAGGTTTTTATTTCTTCATCATGAACTTTAATTCATTCTCCAAATTTCTCCTTGCTTTCCTTTATAGCTTGCTCAATGTAGAAATTGAATAACATTGGGGAAAGGCTACAACCCTGTCTTACACCCTTCCCAATCTCTGCATCCCTTTCATGCCCTTCAACTCTGATAACTGCTGTCTGGTTTTTGTACAAGTTGTAAATAACCTTCTGTTCCCTATATTTTACTCCTGATGATTTCAGAATCTGAAAGAGTGTATTCCAATCAACAGTGTCAAAAGCTTTCTCCAAATCTACAAAAGCTAGAAATGTAGGTTTGCCTTTCCTTAATCTATCTTCTAAGATAAGCCGTAAAGTGAGGATTGCCTCCCATGTTCCTACATTTCTCCTGAATCCAAACTGGTCTTCCCCAAGGTTGACTTCTACCAACTTTTCCATATTTCTGTAAATAATTTGTATTAAAATTTTGCAACCATGACTTATTAAACTGATGGTTATGTAATTTTCACACTTGTCTGCACCTGCTTTCTTTGGAATGGGGATTATTACATTTTGCTTAAAGTCTGAGGGTATTTCCCCAGTCTCATACGTCTTACGCACCAGGTGAAATAGTTTTGTCATGGCTGGCTCTCCCAGAGACTTCAGTAGTTTTGAACGTACTCCATTATTAACATTATTATTAACAAGAAAAACGGTCATGTTGATAGATTTCATGTTATGACGCCCAATGTTTCAGTTAAGTTGGACTAAGCCCATTTCATTGTGAGTCGACAAGCCTCTACACACAAATGTGATTGCTTGTAATAACCTGCTTTTGTGTCTTATTGCCAATTTATAAGAAATTCTGACTACGTCATTAAAATCTGGTCTAATGGAACAGTATACCAGATATCTTCCTTTACAGACAGCAGTAATGTGCACACATATGCTAAGCGTTGTCTGCGAGTGTGTGCCGCACTTGCCCCTTTGTGTTTTCATGTGCTCACGGTTGATCTATGAGTTTTGTTTCAAACTGTGTTAACGCTCCAGCGGAATAAGTGTAGTTATCATACTATGGTTGTGTAGCATCTACTTAGTTACAACACTTAGCGATGAATGGGGTCTTTTTGTCCATGTGTTTTGTTTTTGGGTTGGTTCTCAGTCTGCATTCCTGTTACCTGTTTGAGCAACAAGAGGTCTCTGCAGTGACTCTCCAAACTCAAAATCAGGTACTGCAATCTCTTGCTTCAGCCCTGTCTCGTGGGACCTCTTCACCTTCTGTCTCACCCACTGCTTTGTCTTCTGCAGCCCCTCTGACTTATCCATCCTTGTTTGGAAGAGTTGGACTCCTAAGAGAAGCAATTAAGACAGCATTTTCTCGCCTTTCGATCGACTGATATTACTTTGTATCACGCTTTATGTTGTGCCTGTTACTTCACACGTACCAGCTCCTTTGCCAACTCAGTGCTCTTGAATGATCCTTCATTACTCTCCTTTGACTAAATGTGTGATCTTCTTTCAAAATAATCTCTAAATGGTCACTTGTGATTGCCACTCATGTTGAGTTTTATCACTGTAGGAAGAAACTACAGCTATCGTTTCGGGCGTGGGCCATGGACCTTCATGGTTTAAGCTGTCATTCTCATTTTGTGTCTGATGTGCATGAATAAACGAAATTCAAGCCTCCTCCCTTATTTCCAACTGATTCGCAGGGGATTGATATGATAGTGGCGGTCTGCTCACACCAACAGTGTCAATACGGGGACCCGCTCCCAGCAAAGCAGTAAACAGCAATGCACACGCTCAGTGCTTCCAATTGCCCTTCCTTTTTTGTTGATGAAGATAGGCCTGATTGTCCCAGGTGGTGGGCTACTCATCATTGCCACAAGAAAGATTACATTGCTTCTGTTTGAAATTCAAAAAACCAGCACCAAAATGCAGATGTCGACATGGACATCAATTTTATATTGCTAATTTCAGTTGCACCGAATACGTTTTTTATCAATATCATGCATTACCAATACATTTTACGGATGCAAGTAGACACGCTTTACCAGTTCTGGAGTATGTGATGTATATTTCCTCAGAAAATAGAACACTCATGCAATCACACAGGCACACAACACAGTCATACAACCATCACCTCCGGCTGCCGCACTTCGAATCTGCAATTCGCTGCATAGTGATAGTACGGCAGCCGGAGGTGATGGTTGTATGACTGTGTTGTGTGCCTGTGTGATTGCGTGAGTGTTCTATTTTCTGAAGAAGGCCATGGCCCATAGTTGAAAGTGTTGTATGTGTGTGTGTCTTTTGTATGTGCCTGTCGCAGCTCGTCGCCACATCTTTGCAGTAAGTTGTAAACTCTCCTTACTATATTATTAATTCCAACCTGGACTTTCCATTATTATATGAAGTATATTTCCCTTTGAGAAAATCTATTGTTTTCTCCATTCTGTCCACCTAGTCTCCATTCCCACTCTCTGTCCTCCTCCTGCCTCTGCCCCTTTCCTCCTCTCAGCCCTCTTCCATTTCCTGTTTACTTCATTGTACGTATTCAAAATGAAGAAATAAAAATTAGGAGCTTCCTTATAATTTTGTGGTGAGGTTGTCAGCAAAGTTACTCTTACAGAAAAGCAAATGAAATAATGACATCACTTACTTGTTCTTAGTATTGTGTCATTCTTACCATGGCACCTGATACGTACATAGGGAAGACTTTGGCAGCACTTCAATTTGTGATATTCACTTATGATAAAGATTGTAATGTGTACCAGGAAACAACTGTTAATGGCAATATACAGGAATGATGTTGGTTTTTTTGCACATCTATGGCAAATCACCTTTAGAATTATATAACTCTCATTGATCACCTTGAATATTTAATACTAGTTTTCACAATTGCCAAATATCCATAGGAATTGTATTTACATCCTACACTCCTTCCCTTGTCTCTCCACCTCACTTTCCTCATCTCTATGCTTAGTTATTTACCTTTCTCTTTTTCTTCTTAGTGGTGATTCTTGGATGTTTATTTATTCCAATATTCAGTTAGTCAACATACTCTTCCCTTCTCTCTCTCTCTCTCTCTCTCTCTCTCTCTCTCTCTCTCTCTCTCTCTCTCTCTCTCTCTCTCTCTCTCTCTCTCTCTCTCTCTCTGTCCATCTCCCCCTCCTTCGTGTCTATCTATCTCCATGTCTCCACCTCATCCTGCTACCCCCACCCCCTTTTACCTTCTAACCACCGATTCATCTCTCTGAATGTGTCATTATCTGTCCAGAACTCTCTAAATCTCCCCCTGGTCCCCTTTCTCTATTCATGTCCTCTCTCCCCATATATGAAAAACTACATATACCTCTCACGTTTTGCAGCTATAAGTCAAATGGTGTCGAATCTTGAGCCTGTTACAAAGTACCCACTGCCATGCGCCAAACGATTATTGGGTAGACAATCCTGCACTCCTTGTTTTGAAGTTATTTTCATCTGTTTCTTCGGATTTTTATCCTCTCTCTCTCTCTCTCTTTTTGTCGAAACCTTTCCTGCATCAACGGGATCAAAACAAAACAAACACTTTCAAATTGGTCAAGCCATTCCTGATTTTTATATGAATGGCTCACACCAATTCCTTTTTCATACATATAGATGTAGATGTTTCTCATCTCAGATCACCAAAAGTTCTTCCCTAGATGCTTTGAAATTTCGAAACATTGTTTCAATAGAATGCGAACTTGGTTTTCCTCATCTATTTCTTTTTTATGTATCATACAAGGTCATGCCTGATGCGACAGTTTTAAGACAACTACAGCGAAATTGTTGCGAGCAGTAGACTTGTTTTCGTTTCATTATTTGGTGGGGGAGAGTGTCAGTTACAAAATGCTTCACAAACGTCTGAAATTAAATGCAAACATTGTTGCACTTTTGTTTTGGGGTCAGGAACATTTGTGAGCGTACAGTGAACAGTTCACCAAAGTTTCATTGCAATTGAATGAATGGTTTACGAACACATAGTGGACATACAGACAAACATAATGGACATACAGTCAAACATGGAAAGTCCAAGTTGGAATAACAATAAATAATAGGACAGTTTATGATTCACCGCAAAGATGTGGCGACGAGCTGTGACGGGCACATAAAAAAGCATACACATACAACACATTCAGCTATCAGCCATGGCCATTTTTAGAAATAGGAACATTCACACAAGCACACAATGCAGTCACACAACCGTCATCTGCGGCTGCCACACTCCGGATCACGCTCGATGGTGTGGAAAGAGGGGAGGGGAAATAGAGAGGTTGCATCACATTTGTGGGGTTGGATACAGCACAGCCTTCCAGAGTATGCTTGTGTTATATGGGAGGAATGAGACACAGCTTAGTAATGGAGTGGGGAGGCGGGTGAGTGGAGGAAAAAAAATAAAATGAATGCATCCCACACACATGCTCAAATGCGCGCGCGCACACACGCACGCGCACACACACACACACACACACACACACACACATACACACACACAGACAGATATGCACACACACGCACAGTGCTCAAAATAGGAGAGGTTTAGGATAGAGAGGTGGGAACTGTAGGTGCGGTAAAAAGGGGAACTTATCGTAGGTTGAGGCCTGGATAATTTCAGGATCAGGGAATGTACTGTAGAGATAACTCCCATCTGTGCAGTTCAGAAAAGCTAGTGGTGGGTGGGAGGTTCCAAATGGCCCAGGTAGTAAAGCAGCCATTGAAAGCAACCATATGCTCCACTGCATGTTGTGCCACATGGGAATCCACCTTGTTTTTGGCCACAGTTTGGTGGTGGCCATTCATTCTTGTGGACAGCTGGTAAGTCATCATCCCAATGTAGAAAGCTGCGCAATGATTGCAGCACAGCTGGTAAATTACATGGCTGCTCTCACAGGTGGCCTGGTGTCTGATAGGGTGGGATAAGCCTGTGACAGGACCGGAATAGGAACTGCTGCATGGATGGATTGGAGAGGTCTTCCAACAGGGTCTTCCACAGGGATATGATCCTTGTGGCAGTGGGCTGGGTTTAGGGGTGGCATAGAGATGGATTAGGATGTTATGGAGGTTGGAAAAGCAACGGAACACCACTTTAGGAGGGGTGGGAAGGATCTTGGGCAGAATGTCTCTCATTTCTGGCCATGAGGATGACCTTGGCGAAGGATGGAATTTAGATGTTCGAGTCAAGGGTAGTACTGGGTGACAAGGGGAGCTCTCTTTTGTGGATGGTTACTGGTGGTAGAGGGAGGATTTGGGATCTGTGGGGATATGGAATGGGAGATCTGTTGGTAGTTTCTGTCTGCAGAGGCCTTAGTTTTTCTGAGTCCGTCAGCCTATTGCGAAATGGAGTTCTTGTCACTGCAGACGTGGCTTCCATGGGTGGCCAGGCTGTAAGGGAGGGATTTTGTGATGTGGAAGGGATGTCAACTGTCTAAGTGTAAGTACTGTTGGTGGTTGGTAGGTTTAATATGAAAGGAAGATGGATGGAGCCATTAGTGAGGTGGAGGTTGACATCCAGAAAAGTGGCATGGTGGGTTGAGGAAGACCAAGTGAAATAGATGAGAGAGAAGGAATTGAGGTTTTGAAGGTATGATGATAGGGTGTCTTGGCCCTGAGTCTAGATCATGAAAATATCATAAATAAACCTGAACCAGACCAGTGGTTTGGGGATGCTATAAAGGATTCCTCCAGGCAGCCCATAAACAGGTTGGCATAGGAGGCTGCCATGCGGGTGTCCATGGCTGTGCCACAGATTTGATGGTAAAGTAGTTGTTAGGATGAAGTTCGTCAGGATTATGCGGAGTGAGGTATCGTGCTTGAATTCAGAGGGACGTTGTGGGGGATAGTGTTCGAGAGCAGCAAGGCCATGGGCATGTGGGATGTTGATGTACAGGGAAGTGGCATCCACTGTGACAAGTAGGGATCCAGGAGGTAAACGGGTGGGGATGGTGAAGAGTTGGTGAAGGAAGTGGTTGGTATCCTTAATAAGGGAGGATAGATTTTGGACAATATGTTGAAGGTGTTGGTCAACGAGTGCTGAAATTCTTTTGGTAGGAGCATAGTAACCATCCACAATTGGGCATCCAGGATTGTTTGGTTTGTGGACTTTGGGGAGCATATAGAAGGTGGGTGAGAAGGCAGATGGATTCAGGAGAGAGCTTCTGTGAGAGCCTTTAGGATTTTAACAGGGATTGGAAATCTTGTTGGACAAACATTAAGCTTAACATCACCTGGAATGGAAGCAACCTGGAACACACAGACAAACCAAGATACCTGGGTGTCAAACTGGCTGGAGCATTGACGTACAAATATCACTGTCAAAAGACCTGCCAAAAAGTTGCTGCCAGGTACAATATCTTACAAAGAGTGATGAATAGTAAATGGGGAGCCAGACTGACTGTATTACAAACAACTGCTCAAGCACTCTGCATGCCTTGTATGGTCCCGATCCACACATGCCAAAGAAAAAAAAAAAAAAGGTCACTACAGTCTTAAAAGAAACATGCACTCCACTTTCGTAAATACATAAGGCAGTGGGATTCTCATTTCCTGAATCCTGAAGATTTGCACGTGAACACACGCGAATATTCTAACCGCCTTTCAATGAGTTGCACCCAGTGATGGTTCTTCATGTAGACATAGCAGACTCAAATCCCAAAAGCGATTCCTCACTAGTAAGTTGAATGAGCCCCCGAAGGATTACCCCACCTCATGAGAAATGCCCAGCGGCAGTACATTAAACTGTTAGGTTTGGAGAACACTGAATCATATCAGAACAGGCATAGCACCAGACAAAGCAAATCTAATCAAATGTGGTTTCAAATATGAAGGAGACAACAAATGTGAGTGTGGTGAAGTTCATAATATAGAACATCTAATTCAGTGTTCTATCTGCCCCACAAGGTGTACCCTTGTCAAACTATGGTTTGAAAAGAGAGAAGGCTTGGACCTGGTGATATTGGCCTGAAAGGGTTTGAAACAAATTTCCAGACACAAAAAAGTTAAGTAAGTGAGTCAAGTTTTTGTGGTGTAAAGTTCTGATCTTTTTGTACGACCTCTGCTCTTCAGCAGTCCCAATACCTGAGACCCCTGCAAGGTCCATTTCTACATCTCACTAATTTTAAACAAGATAAAGCAAAAACAGATGCTTCTTCATCAAGCTTCCAACTATATACGACATAATTTTCATTTTTGTTGCATGATAAATCCACAGTTATGCTAATATGTGCATTATTTATGACATATCCTTCAGAGTTAATGTTATTGAACTTCATAAAATAGCTGCCAATCTGCCATGGGTAGTAAGAACTGTTTTATTATTTTTCAGGTAGATGAACTATTCCCATTCATAAGAAATCTGCAGAGAAGCTGCCCTAATCTTAGATTTCTCAGTATGATGGGAAATCCTGCCGCTCCAAGTTACTTGAATGGTGGGACAGTGTATGAACATCTTCAATACAGGTGAGTATGATATTTTTCATTTGTATGCTGGGCTTTTAGTAAATGGATAGTCTTAACAGAAGAACATTAGCTTTGATAGGCCCAGTTAATTAACTTAAGAGTGAAATTTTTGTTATGTTACAAAATAAAATAAAGCCAGAATTCTATCAAATTACCGTGGTATTCTTGGGGCATCACACTGCTTGTTGTAACAGATGGGTTCTGTCTTACATATTCTCATTGTCAAATCAAACATAGATAGGGCTTTTTTAAAGCTACTGGCCATCTCCTAAGGGTGAGACTTCATACATACACCATGAGCCATTGACAAGACATGTGAATCTATCAGTATGTTGTGTCTCCTGATCTTCATTGTAACATAGATTCAATAAAGTATTTAGGGTGTATTTATGCTGCCACCTTGCTGCAGGCACCTCACTGCTTATCGTGTGTATTCTCCTGCAGCTGTTCCATTACAGCTGAGTGCACAACTGCAGTGGCGTGAAGTGTTAAACATGTTTTCCACATTGTCTGACTACTATGACAGTGATTTGTTTGCTACAAAAATGCTGATACTGGAAAGGAGAAGGAAGAGGAGGTATGGAGTGCATCCTTTGAATGTTGAACATACTCACTACGGATACCTTTACAAGTACTACCAACAGCTCAAAAACTATCCAGACATAATAATCATCTGCTTCAGATCTTCACTCATTGCTGCCTGTACTGAAACTACCTGTAACAAACAATATTGTGCGCAATGGGCACAAGAATTCCACGCGTGCAACTGTGAAACCGCCGCTCTGCTAGAGTGACCTTGAAGCAACCAATCGTAGTACAAGTTTTAGGCCGGGCGGTGATGGTCGTAGCGCGAAACACAAACCAGTTTGATATCATCGCCTGGCGAGGATCGTAGTGAGCTGCGATGGTGCACTCTAAATGGGCCGGTAAGACTTTGTGGCTTTGATTCATCATCGCTGTGCCATTTCGGCGAGCAGCGAGGTGGCAGCATAAATGCACCCTTAGATACCATGGGGAGCAATTCTGTTCTTACAGTTAAACTGTCAGTTATAATAATTATTCACTGTACTGCTGACATCCCTGTCTTATTAGAATCTGAGAAGGGACAGAAGGTTCTGTATACCGTAAGTAGATACTAATTCATTATTGTATGTAGTTCATAGTTGTGGTCAGGTGTTGAATTATATATATGCATCAGCAGATACACATTGTGCTCAGACTCTTATGGGAACAGGCAAAAGTTCATGCTTTAACAGAATTATAGGCAGGGACACTGTGCTGGGGTAGTCCGTGCAGTTGCAATCAACATCGTTTTTTTCAGCAAACTTTTTTTTGGGAGGTTTAGAAGATGATGAACATGCCATTGACTGTTGTTTGGTCTCCAAATCGTGTTGGTAGCACCAGCTCTCATCTCCTGTTATGATAGTTTCTGAAAATAGCAGTTTCTGCTAAGACATGTCGATGAAATCTCCAGATGCTTTCATCTGCTAGTCTGTTTGTTGATCTCGTCTGCTATCATTCTAAAAGGCAGTTGTCCATCATCCGTAAGGATCCATCACATTCATTCAATGTTGTCTGGGACTGTGAATAATCAACCCGTATGTGGCTTATCCTCAACACCTTCCTCTCCATCTGTAAAGCGTTTGAATCACTAAGACACACGCCTTTTGATCACTGCTTCAGCACCATACACTTGCACTAACATTCCATGGGTCTCCGTTGCTGTTTTGCCTAATTTGAAACAACACTTGATGTTAAAGCATTGCTCCGTTTTACACTCCGTGTTCCAATGACACGAATTCTCACCCTGACCCTGTTAGCCGGATCACAGCTTGTACTACTGCTTCACTGCAGTGCTTTGCACAATAGGGGTCGCTTATTAACATGTCCAGCAATGAGCATGCACAGGCATTTCATTCTCGTAGTTTGTAAAATATGCAATCATTCACCCCCTTCAAATCACTCATCACAGGAGATCATTCTAGCCCAGCTGTGCTTAGGACACTGTCATTTCAGTCACTGCCACTTACTACTTGGTGATCTTGCTCCACTTTGTGGTTACTGTTCTCAATTCTGGACTGTATACCACCTTCTGATACAATGCCTATTTTTTAACAGTCTTTGTCAAAGCCTGTGTTTGCCATTTCAATTGCCTGGTGTTTTAGTGTATGACACACGCTATACTAATTATGTCTTACTTTTTATTCATCTCACCAATATGGTGAAGGAAATTTAAAATTCCCCCTCCCCAGGAACTCCTGCTACAACCCATATGTTTTGAGGAATCTTTTCTTAGGGATGGCCTTGTCTTCTTCTGTTCCTTCTCCTTGCTTGTAATACATTCTGACTTGGGCACTCATGACATCAGTAATTTTGCATCTAAACACCCCCCCCCCCCCAAACAAAAAAGCAAATGAAACAAGAGTTCCTATTTGATAGTAAGTGGAGCAAGAAATGTTTATCCTTTCAGAAATAATATCTATCTATTTATGAAGTTGTTAGAGTAAGAGTTCTCTCTGCACTTAATTTTCAATGTTGGCAGCACTTATTACATATTCATAATTCTTTTACTAGTGACCAGTGGTACTTTCCAGGTTCTCACAGGTAGCCCGAAGTATCTACAGCTACAAATAAATATGATTAAAATTCAAAAAACAAGATTAGGTGACCGAGTATCATTATTTTATATGATGTAAACAATTTGTGTAGCATGACCAGCAAAGTTGTGTAGAGGCACAAATGTTAACTGTCCCATATTTAAGTGTTGTTTTGTGTGCCATCTCTTAGTAGTTATGGGATCTGTGAGCTGGTTCAGGTGACTTAATACCAGGTCAAAAGAAGTTACGCCAGTTGCTGTCAACCCAAATGCAACAGAAGCTATATTTTCTCTCTGGCTTTTATTAGTATAATTTCATACAGCCTGCATCACAGGTTGTTAAGGAATACTGTGGTAGCCCACACTGGCACCCTGTTAGCTGCAGCTCACACGAGCCTGGTATTGCTGTTTAGTGGCTGTATGCCTATTTCCTGCAGCCACAAAGCTTCCTCATGAATTAGTCTTTTAGAGTGAACAGTCCTCCAAAAACCCTGTAGCAGCTTCTTGAGCTTATCATAAATATCCAGACAGCAAGGGACTAAAATATGTATTTGTATATAGGATACAACAGTGCAATGCTTTTCCTTTATTTACATTTCTGCTTGATGCTGGTTCTTTTTTTTTAGGGTGTGTTTTAACTGCATAGGTTTAATACTGCTGCATTCACTGTAAATTTCAGTCATTATGTTTATCCATTAACTTTGCATAATTTATGGGGAAAGATGAAATGTTGCTAATGTCTTAACAGATTGTTCATTATTCTTTTCACAGGTTGTTTGTAATATCCTGGTTTCCTCGCCTGATACACATGGATGACCGATATGTCACAATTCACGAAAGGAAGGAAGCCAACAGATTATTCTGCCGACCATTCTTGGAACGATTAGCAATGCGTGGTGGAGTGTTTGATAAGATCAGTTCAATACTGTTGGCTATAGAGAGGTACTTCCATAAAGGTCACAGCCGCAGCAGTGTCATTTGAATGTCTGTATATCCATAAAGGAAACTTGGGTTGACAGAGTATTATTTCACTTGGTGAAAACATGATTTTTGGCTTTTTTGCTGCTTGTTGTGAGTCCCCTTTGGTTTTTACATTGTTCATAAAGATGTAAATCATGATTCACTTCCCAAAAGAAAACGAATCTCGCATAATCTTTATTACATGGATTTCAAGTCTTGAAAAATCTTTGTATTGTAATTAGTGACTTTATAAAGAAAACAAGTCTTGCTCAATTTGACTATCATTAGTTCACAAAATGTTTCTTTAATTTGTAAGTTTGAATACATAAGACTGTCTTTCATTCCCAAAAGTTATCTGTAAACTGTATGGATAAAAATATTTTACTGAAAGCTATACTGGCAGTTTGATAACAATGACACACATACTTCACTCTGTAAAAAGCTGTTCTTATTCTTATAACATTGTGTATTATGATTGCTCAAGTAATTATTTTGCAAGAGGAAACAATAAAGTTTTTCATTTTTTTACTAAAAATTGTGGTTAATGATTACATTTTTTGTGCACTACATTAAATTTTTTTTTCTTTTTTTGAAGATTTTGTTATTGTCCTTTCCATAATCTTTGTCTTCTTCGCCAGTTATGTAGGATGTCTATTGTACCATTATTGATTACTAATATGACACTTTCAACATAGCATTCAGTTTGATTACCTACCCCTCCCTATACATAACACTCAAAATTTCTGTAATGACCAATAATGAATGTAGCTGTCAAAGGAATCTCTACAACACCCCACCTTCAGATTTAGTGATTTGATGGCCCAGTTGATAACCCATCAAAAGTGAACACAGATCTAGCACGAAAACAGGACTGTGAAAAAGTAAACAAAATAAAAAGTGAATGATCCAAGTTCAAGATGTGCTACATGAACAATGGTGTTCTGGTTAAATCATTACAATGTTAGGCTGCTAAGTCTGATAGCTGTGTTCCAATTTCATTCATACTTCTTTTTAAAAATATATTATGAAATGGTTATTGGATGACTGATGCATGTGTTCACTGTATTCAATTTTTTGGCATTGCCATGGTGTACCATCTGTTTGGACAGCAAGGTGTAAAGAAGGGACCTACAATTAATGTAGTTTCGGCACAACTTCTCTAGAAGCTGAAAGGAAATGTCTCAAGAAAGAGAACCAGGAACGTTTGATGACAAGACAACTGAATTCTTTAATGGATAAAATTTTTGGTGTGTCATACATGACAGTGGTGACAGTATAAACAACTCACTTCTATAACCGATTTGTAGTATGACAATTGCCAACACAGTGGAAGGAGAACAGACATTTTAGAAACTGAATCAACTATTCATAATATTGCAAAAAAATTTCTCTGGCATGTTTTACAGTACACTTAGGGTTATTTTTGCAAATATATATGGCAATAACATAAGAGAACAAAGTTGTAGACAAATTTTGTGCTCTACGAATTCATTCTTTCAATTTTTGTATCATATAAACAGTTAAGCTGTTATTTTCATCTAAATTTTTAGCTGTCAAAAGCTCACTTTTAGTGTTCTTACTGTAACCCAGGCCTCTCCAACTTGGGTGCTTTGCAAGCACCGGCGGGCACCGGGAAAAGCACTGCTGCTCTGGTGCAGCACCGGTTGTATGGGGGCACATGAGGCAGGGCAGACACAGCGCTGTCATAGCACTGCTGGGAGAGGAACATGTTGCCATAGCACTTAGCGTTTGGGAATTATTGACATGAATAATAATAATGCCAATTTTTGTGTATAGACAGAAAGAATAGTTTTATTGGGCATCTTATTTTGCACAAATTTTCAGCATCCTTTGTAGATTTTTGGCATCACTTTGAACCCACTAATTACCTCATATTAGGCACAATCGTGTTGGCAGTTTCAATTCGAAATATAGTTTGCAACGTTGCATTAAACTTGATCTTATTTTGTTTTGTTAATATTCATAACTGAAAACATTTGTTCACAAATGAACATTGTTAAAAACATTGCAATGCATTTTAGGACAAGGGTATGAACCCTTGTGAATTCTTGTTGATCAACGCCTTCATAAAAAGGAACTGAAATCACAACTCACTATTGTAATAGTTACAGTGGTCTGTCAAAATTTAATCGCCGGACGCGGTGGCCGAGGGGACTGAGGTGCTTTAGTCACGGTCTGCACGGCCACTATGGTCGGGGGTTCGAATCCCCCCTCGGACATGGATATTTGTGCCGTCCTAGTTCGTAAGTAGTTTGTAAGTTTAGGGACTGGTGACCCCGTAGTTAAGTCCCATAAGATTTACAAACATTTGAAAATTTAATCATACTGTAGTTTTATCAGTTCAATTTGAAGACATGATGGAGCAGCCTCTGGGTGCACCAAAAAAAGCATCATAAAAACTTTTGATTGCAAGTTAACTTATTTTATTTCTTCAAACCTATCTTCAAAATTTTTATGAAATGAATGTAACTCGTTCATGTAGTCCCTGATGCGGACTTCAAGAACTTAATTTAAAGAATTTTGAGAGAAAATTTTCCAAATTTTCTTCTTCAAGCTCTCTTTTAAGAAGCAAAACCCACAATTTGGAACTTCCAATACAGTCACACATAATACTGATTAATTTATTTGTACCCTGCAATGATTTATAAAGTCACGTATTGTTTAACCCGTGATGTCTTTCTTGAAAGTGAGGTCAGCGATCCAGAAGTCCAAATGTTTGTGATCCTATGGGACAAAACTTCTGTCGTCATCAGTCGCTGTACTTACAAAGAACTTAAGCAAACTTATACCAAAGACATCACAGACACGCACTGGAACCCATGGGTTGAGGCCCATGACTGTGTCTTTCGGATGACTCCCTGCAGACATCGTTCAGTTACACCAATGCTAGTTGAGCCTAAGTATAAGCAAAAGTCATCAGCGAACAAGGAGGAAGAAACTGTTGACCCCACTGCCTCTGCAAGACCATTGATTGCAACGGAAAAGAGAGGGACACTAAGGATGTAGCACTGCAGGACACCGTTCTTCTGGATTCAGGGGGAGCTGAGGGAGGTACCAACCCATACCTGAAAAGAGAGGAAGGAAAGAAAGTTTTGAACAGAAAGCAGAAGCGGACCCCTCAAGCCCCAACTGTGCAGTGTAGCACTGCAGTGCCAAGCGGTGTCATATGCCTTCCTGAGGTCAAAAAAGACTGCAGCAAGGTGATAACACCTACTAAATGCTGTACGAATGGCAGACTCAAGAGCCACTATGTTATCAACAGCAGAGTGGTCTTGGCAGAAACTCCCCTGTTGTGGGGACAGCCGACCCCGATGTTAAAGTATCCACATGAGCCGCCGACTCACCATACATTCAAAGAGCTTGTGAAGAACATTGGCGAGGTTGATTGAGTGGTAACTATCAGCCACCTTGGATCAGTACCAGGTTTAATCACCAGGATAATAATGCGTTCCCGTAATTGTGACGGGAAAGCCCCCTCTGCCCGCAGATGGTTGAACAGGGTGGGAAGCTGGTGTTGGAACTCTGCTGGAAGGTGATGGATGAAGTAGCTGTGTATCCTCTCTGGTCCCGGAGAGGTATCGGGACATGCGGTGAGGACAGTTTGGAATTCCCATTCGCTGAATGGGGAATTGTCTGTGATAGAGACAGCTGCATCCAGGGGAAGGTAGATGGAACAGATGGTGAATTCCTACTCATCCTGGATTTGAACAGCGACTGCCTCTAGGGTCCTACAGAGAGGCACAGCAGCACTGGGCACTGGACACTGGGAGGATGTAGACAGCAAAACCACCTGAAGCTCTATCACATGTAGCCCTGTTTCCGTAGTAGCCCCGATAGCTGTGACGGGCTGGGGTCCTCTGGGCAGAAAACCATGTTTTCCTGCAGTGGCAGAAAAAACACAGGCAAGTGGCACAGCAACTGCTGCAGCTCAGCCAGGCAGTTGAAGAAACTGCCACAATTCCATTGGAGAATTACTTTATCTCGTAGCTGAAAATCCATGAATAAAATGTGAAGAGAAGATTATTCCATTGGAACGTCTTCTGCTCAGAATCTAGAGAATTGTAAAACATAGGTTCTGACGATTCAGTAAGTGCAAGATCTCAGAGGGCTGCGAGGATCTTGACTTCATCCTCTGAAGCCAAGGATGCGGGTGTCTGTGGCTTTGCAGCCACCATAGTTTCCTTCTTCTTTGGCTTTTTCTTTTTAGCCTCTTGCTGGCCCTTTGGTTTCAAGGGCTGAGAGCAATTCTCAGAAGTGACTAAGGGAGCTGACAAAGAGCAGGAGGCCTTTCAACCAGCAACTTGGGTATCCTGCAGCAATTTGCTGCTGTGATCCTCATTACCACATTGAGAAGCCATGGAAGAGAGTGCCCCGAGGGACCCCTTCTGAGCGAGAGAAGCTGGGGAAAGTTGTTGCTTCTCCGGCTGGGGGGTGGGGAATTTTGTCACTGGTGTTTGGGGGGTCGTTGCTCCCAAGGTGAAAAGAGTGGGAGCAACCAGAGAGGAGTTGCCCCCAATTGGCAAGGGGCCACAAGTAGTCAATCAGACCTGAGAGCCCACTGGTGGTAGTAGCACAGACTATGATGTAGGAGCTGCAGATGCTGGTGAGGCTGCTGTGGTGTAAGAGGTGGCCATGTTCACAGGGCAGATTTTCAGAAATTTGCGCTTTGCCTCTGAATAGGTCAGTCAATCCCAGGTGTTATATTCCATAATAAATGTGTCTGTCTGTTCGGTGTACGTTTATCACGCCTGAACCACAAGACATAAAGAGCTAAAAATTTGTACAGTTACTAATGCATACCAGGGGAAGGCTTTAGGCATGGTTTTATGGCGATCAGGTAGCTATTTATCTATATATATTAATGTGAATGCCTGTTCGATGTACGCTTATCACGCCCAAATGACAAGACGCAAAGACTTAAATATTTGTACAGTTACTAATTTATACCTGAGGAAGGTTTTAGGCACGGTTTTATAGTGATCTGATAGATATTTAGTAATTTGAAGAATATAACGCGAAATGCGGAACAATAATTACTCTTTGAAAATTATATTTACTCTTTGAAAATGGTTTTATTAGTTGCATTGTTGCTTCAGGGTTGATAATGATAAAAGGGTGGAGTATATGTATATAAAATTCTATTTATGTTTGTGTGTGTGTGTGTGTGTGTGTGTGTGTGTGTGTGTGTGTGTGTGTTTTTAATATTTCGCTCTGCAGTGAAAACTACAGAACGCAAACGAATGGTCTGTGTGAAATTGTTGTCCGAAGTCTCCTGTTGTACACCATTGCAGTTCCATGCCGATAGCTATAAGCGGGTGGAAGATATGATGGTTGAAAGTCGTCAAATTATAAAAAAATTCGGATTAAAAAAGCAGTAAAGAAGAAATTTCTTTTAATACATCTCTTTAAAAAAAAATCGATTTGATGTTTCACGCATTACATCATGTGATTAAAAATGTTTGTTTCTAAAGAAGGTATTGTATTTCATTTCATCCTTCAAAACCAGTCTCATAGCACACTACTGAAAGATAGCTTATCTATCATACTCAACCAACACGCGAGCCATGGGTTTAAGCTAGTATTCCATAATTTTCCAATACATACATAATGGGAGAGCTGTAGGATAAGATGGGGTAAGAATTGTTGGGTGGGTTGTGAAGCAGCCATTGAAATGCTCCACTGCATGTTGGATGGTATGCCTTATTGTTCACCACAGTTTGGCAGTGGCCATTCATCCTAATGGACAGCTGGTTAGTAGTCAAGCCAATATAGAAAGCTTCTTGGTGATTGTAGCACAGTTGGTAAATTAAGTGGGTGCTTTCACATGTGGCCTGGCCTCTGATTGTGTAGGATAAGCCTGTGACAGGTCTGGAATAGGAAGTGCTAGGTGGGTGGATTGGACAGGACTTGCAGCAGGATCTTACACAGGATATGATCCCTGTGGCAATGGGCTGGGGTTTGGGGTGACATAGGGATGTTATGGAGGTTGGGAGGGCGACAGAACACCACTTTAGGAAGGATGGGAAGGATCTTGGGCAGAATGTCTAGGCATGGGGGGAACCCTTGGTGAGGATTGCAGTTTAGGGTAGTACTGGGAGAAAAAGGAAGCACTTTTTGTGGATGGTTACTGGTGGATTGGGATTTGTGGGGATATGGCACAGGATATCTGTTTCTGGACTAGGTCTGTGGGGGTCTGTCTGTGAAGGCCTTTGTGAGATCCTCAGCATATTGAAAAAGGGAGTTCTTGTCACTACACATATGTCAGGCTATAAGTGAGGGATTTTTTTTATGTGGAACGTATGGCAACTGTCGAATATTGTAGTTTGTGCTTATGCAATTGAAACATTATCATTAAATGTTTTTACTGAAATGCAGTCATATACATTATATAGCTTTATGAAAGTGCATTATAAGCAAATAATAAATTCATTTGCAAATATAACAAAATTATAATTAAATATGATCTTCATATTATAGGTGAATGAGATGAGCAATTAGTGTTTTATGAACTGAATTAATTACTGTTCATTACAAAAACTGTACAGAAAGGTCACAGAATTAATCCTGATTTAGTTTCCATTTACGTCTTTCATTAATTCTGAGAGGTGGAAACTTAGGCTTCCCCTTTTTTTAAATATTAATAATAATGAAAGCAATAATGATAGTAATTAATGGTGGAAGGACTAGGTGGGGGCACCCTGATAATCAAGCTTGTGAAAACAATAATTTTCTTTAACAAGCAAAATATAACATACTTGACTTCCATTAATCAGAACTCATTAATAACTCAAAAGAACAGTTAAAAACACCCACATATGCAATTCAATAAACTTACCCAAAATATCAACCACCCTTCAGGGCCCTAAAGGTACTAGCAAATGGGCAATGACTATTTGTACTGACTGAGCCGCTTACAAATGCTTATCATTACAAGAGGTGGTTGATGGCCACCCTAATCACTACATTACAAAGTTAACATCCAGGAATGTGGCAAGGTGGGTTGAGGAAGACCAGTTGAAATGGATGGGGGAAAAATAGTTGAGATTTTGAAGGAATAAGGATAAGGTGCCCTGACTGAGTCTAGATCATGAAAATATCATCAATATTCTTAACCAGACCAGAGATTTACGATTTTGCAATGCTAGGAAAGATTCCTTCAGACAGCCCATAAACAGGTAGGCATAGGAGAGTGTCATACTGGTGCCAATGGCTGTGCCACAGATTTGATGGTAAATTTTCCCCTCAAAAGAGAAATAGTTGTTTGTTGGGATAAAGATGGTGAGGGTTAAGAGGAATTAGGTACCAGGCTTTAATTCAGAAGGACATTAGGAGAGGTAGTGTTTGAGATTGGAAGACCATGGGCATGTGCGATCTTAGTGTATAGGGAAGTGGCATCACTGTCACAAATAAGGGTCCAGGAGGTAAAGGGGTGGGGATGTTGGACAGTTGGTGAAGGGAGTGGTTGGTAACCTTGATATGGGAGGATAGAAACTGGGCAATTGGATGAAGGTGTTGGTCAATGAGAGCTGAAATTCTTTCAGTAGGAGCACAGTAATCAGCAACAATCAGGTGTCCAGGAATATTTGGTTTGTGGATTTTGGGGAGCATGTAGAAGGACTGCATGATTTCAACAGGGAATGGAGATCTCGTTTTGACTTTTGGGATGGGTCATTCAGGCACGACTTGTAGATGGAAGAGTCAGACTGGTGGAACCTTTGTCTGCAGGGAGGATGATTATGTCAGGATTTATTTTGAGGTTGTGGATAGCTCTCCTTTATTCTGCCAGGAGGTTTGAGTTCTTTGGAATGTACTCTTGGAAAGATGACGAGGCCAAGTTGGAGGTAAGAAATTCTTGAAGAGTGACCAGGGCCTGGTTAGGTGGGAGAGCAGGGGGATCTCAGTTGCATGCTGGTATGAACTGAACTGGAAAACACACGGATCAATGCTGGGATTAGGTCAGAGGGATTGGTGGCAAAGTAGTGTTTCCATTGTAGGGCTTGGAAGAAGGTCTGTGACAAGTCCAACATGGTTTAATTGGGGTGCAGGGTTGAAGGTAAGATCTTTGGATAGAATGAAAACTTCTGTGGGGTTGAGGTTTTCAGTGGGATGGGTTAACCACAGTGTTCAGAAGTTGTTTTGGCATTGAATGTTGTGGAATTGTGGTAGGAAGTTTGGAGGTACGAGGTATATTCAAGAAGTCAGCTAAGCAAGTTCTCAGTGCAATGAGAGGTTCAGGAGGAGGAACACTGTGGGTAGAATAAGGATTGGATATTGGTAATCCAAGGTGGCAATACGATGTCAGCAGGCTGGACAATTTGTGGAGGTGGTGGTTAGAGTGCTCCTCAAGTTGATGGATAGCCAAGAATTCAATCTAAGAGATGAGCTGTACGTAGTTTGGGTTGCACAATAACAGTATCTTGTGGAGGGTGAGGAGGTAGTTAAGTGATTTATGAACCTGGAGAGATGATACTGTAAACTAAGTTAGTGAGGGAGTGGTGGAATCTGGTGCAGGTCACAGTGAAGGGACAGATGAGATCCAGCAAATGGAATTTTTATAGTCAACCTTTTGGGAGATATTCCATAATTTGGCAGCACTTTAGGAATACGATGTGGGATTTGGTTTTGGCCTTGGCAAAGAGATACTTTTCTGAATTGGTGCAGGTAGATGGAGTAGGGGTTGACTGGAGCAGGGATGGTGCAAGAAAAATGGAAAATGTGGGAGAGATGGTGTTAGGAGATTATGAGGAGCCTAAGGTCTGGGAAGAGGTGCCACAATACACAAAATACACACCAGACATGAAAAAATATGCACAAGTGCAGAAAATCCAGTTCAAAAGGGAATAACAGACTATACGATGGTAAGTCATTTATTATCCACAAAGTAGTTATAAAATTTCACATATAATATCAAACCTTTACAAAAAAAAAAAAAAAAAAAAAAAAAAAAAAAAAAAAAAAAAAAAAAAAATGTTCTCTCTGGCAACCCCCACAAAATGACAAAAGAAAAAAAATTATCAGTTACTACATTTTCACCATGTGAACTCAAACTTGAACATCTGGTATGACATTTTAATTTATTACCTTTTATCTACCAACACCATTCATAACCCAGTTTGTAAATGGTATCTTCATGTATCAATACAAGCACATTCAAAATTATCACTATACTGCACATAGTTCAAGAGATATGACACAATAGACACTTACATGCATCAAAAACTACCTTTTGCTTACATTGCTGTACAGTGAAACTCATCATAAGGTCTGACATTGAACTGTATTGCCAGTTTACTAATAATGTTGTTCCCAACACATTTTGCATGTGGAATATCTGCATATGTAAGTGAATGCATATGGTTTATTATTTTACTGTACAGAAAATAGTTCAGAACATGTGACGAAATGTGTTAAAGATGTAGTTTGGCTTAACATGGGGCACAAATTCCCC
Organism: Locusta migratoria; assembly: GCA_026315105.1. NCBI lineage: Eukaryota > Metazoa > Arthropoda > Insecta > Orthoptera > Acrididae > Locusta > Locusta migratoria. The sequence goes on along the minus strand of CM048744.1, from coordinate 211,782,739 downwards.
ATCTGTTAATCATGCAGTGCTTTGTAACACATACTGATTTTCATAAAACTTTAAGCATAATTTCAATAATTTTCCAAACCTATTTTAACTTACATGTTAATCAGCAATAAAAATTAAATTATAGCACTATTACATTTGTTGTATGCATGATTTGCATTAGGGTATTCCACGGGGATATGATCCATGTGGTAAGGGGCTGGCATTGGAAATGGCTTAGGGATGGACTAAACTACAGGCCTATTTCATTAACGTCAATTTGCAGCAGGGTTTTGGAACATATCCTTTATTCATATATTATGAATTATCTCAAACAGAATGATCTATTGACCCAATGTCAACACGGATTTAGAAAATATCATTCATGTGAAACACGACTAGCTCTTTACTCACACAAAGTGATGAGTATTATTGACAAGGGCTTTCAAATTGATTCTGTATTTCTAGATTTCCAGAAGGCTTTTGAGACTGTACCTCACAAATGGTTTTTAATCAAATTGCATGGTTATGGAATATCCCCCCAAATTTGCAACTGGATAGGGGATTTCCTGTCAGATAGGACACAGTTTGTAGTAATTGTAGTAAGGCATCGGCTAAAGCAGAGGTGGTATCCAGCATTCCACAGTATAGTGTTATTGGTCCTCTGCTGTTCCTTATCTACATAAATTATTTAGGAGAAAATCTGAGCAGCTCTCTTAGGTTGTTTGCAGATGAAGCCATCATTTATCATCTAGTAAAGTCATCTGAAGATCAAAACCAACTGCAGAATGATCTAAATAAGGTATAAGTTTGGTATAAAAATTGGCAGTTGACTCCAAATAATGAGAAGTGTGAAGTCGTCCACATGAGTACGAAAAGAAATCCATTAAACTTTGTTTACAAGATAAATCAATCAAATGTGAAGGCTGTAAATTCCACTAAATACCCAGGAATTACTATTACATCAGACTTAAACTGGAAAAAACATGTAGATAACGCCTTAGGAAAGGTGAACCAGAGACTGTGTTTTATTGGCAGAATTCTTAAAAGATGCAACAGAACTACTAAAGAGACTGCATACACTACACTTGTCCATCCTCATTTGGAGTATTGCTGCCCAGGGTGAGATCCTTATCAGGTGGGTTTGACGGAGGACATCAAAATTGTCCAAAGAAGGGCAGCTCATTTTGTATTGTCATAATACAGGGGAGACAGCGTCATGGAAATGATGCAGGACCTGGGAATCATTACATCAACAGTGGTTATCACTGTGGCGTGGTCTACTTACAAAACTCCAATCACCAACATTCTCCTCTGAATGCGACAATATATTGTTGACTCTCACCTACATAGGTAGAAATGATCATCAGAATAAAATATGAGAAATCAGAGCTTGAGTGGAGAGATTCAGATGTTCTTTCTTCCCACACGCTATTCGAGAATGGAATAGGAGATGAAAAGTATAAAGATGCTTCAATGAACCCTCTGTCAGGCACTTAAATGTGATTTGCAGAATATCCCGTGTAGATGTAGATGTTGTGAAGCACATCTTATTTCAGTCCTGTCTCAGGCTTATCCTACCCCATCAGAGGTCGGGCCACCTGCGAAAAGCAGCCATCTGATATACCAGCTCTGCTGCAGTCACTGCACAGTGTTTTATCGTTTTATATGGTATAACAGCACACCAGCTGTCCATGATGATGAATGGCCACTGTCAAACTGTGGCAAAAAGCAAGATGGATCACCCTGTGCCACAGCATGCAGCTGAACACAACATTTTTCATTTCAGTGGCTGCTTTACTACCCGAACCATCTGAATTCTCAACTCCACCAATAGCTCTTTTGAACTGTATGGACAGGAGGTGTCCCTTGAACACATTCTATGGTCCTGCAATCACTGTGGCCTCAACGTAAGATAATTTGCCATACGTACACCCTATGCCTAACATCCCCCCCCCCGTCACCATTCATTATCTTGTATCCCTCTAATTCAGGTCTTCCTTCCAAATGTTTGTTGTCCCTTACAATATTCCCTAATTAATTACCTACTTCTTCATTTTCTATATTTTTGTATTATTTTTGCCTTATTATTTCTATCATTTTAAATCTCCCCCTCCCTCCTCACACACACCTCTGTTGTTGTTGTTATGGTCTTCAGTCCGGAGACTGGTTTGATGCAGCTCTCCACCCTACTCTATCCTGAGCAAGCCTTTTCATCTCCTCATAAGAACGACAACCCACATCCACTTGAATCTGCTTACTATACGCGTCTCTTGGTCTCCCTCTGCGATTTTTACCCCACACACTTCCCTCCAATGCTAAATTTATGAATCCTTGATGTCTAAGAATATGTCCTACCAAGCGATCCCTTCTTTTAGTCAGGGTATGCCAAAAATTCCTTTTCTCGCCAATTTTGTTCAGTACCTCTTCATTAGTTATGTGATCTACCCACTTAATCTTCAGCATTCTTCTGTAACACCACATTTCAAAAGCCTCTATTCTCTTCCTGTCCGCACTGCTTATCGTCCATGTTTCACTCCCGTACAAGGCAACACTCCACACAAATGCCTTCAGAAAAGACTTCCTTACACTTAAATTAATATTCGATGTTAGCAAATTTCTCTTTTTCAAAAATGCTTTTCTTCCCATTGCCATTCTGCATTTTATATCCTCTGTACTGCGACCATCGCATGTTATTTTACTACCCAAGTAACAAAACTCATCTACCACCTTCATTGTCTCATTACCTAATCTAATTCCTTCGGCATCGCCTGATTTTCTAAGACTACATTCCATTATTTTTGTTTTGCTCTTGTTTATGTTCATTTTATACGCTCTCTTCAACACACTGTCCATTCCATTCAACTGCTCTTCCAGGTTGTTCGCTGTCTCTGACAGAATTACAATGTCATCAGCAAAACGCAATGTTTTTATTTCTTCCCCCTGAACTTTAATGCCTATTCCAAAATTTTCCTTGCTTTCCTTCACCGCCTGCTCAATGTACAAATTGAATAACATCGGAGAAAGGCTACAACCCTGTCTTACTCCCTTCCCAACTGATGCTTCCCTTTCATGCCCTTCAAGTCTAATAACTGCGGTCTGGCTTTTGTACAAATTGTAAATAACTCTCCTTTCCCTGTATTTTACCCCTGCTGACTTCAGAATTTGAAAGAGTGTAGTCCAGTCAACATTGTCAAATGCTTTCTCCAAATCTACAAAAGCTAAAAATGTAGGTTTGCCTTTCCTTAATCTATCTTCTAAGATAAGACGTAAGGTAAGTATTGCCTCCCGGGTTCCTACGTTCCTCCTGAATCCAAACTGATCTTCCCCGAGGTCAGCTTCTACCAGCTTTTCCATTCTCCTGTAGATAATTCGTGTTAAAATTTTGCAACCATGACTTATCAAACTGATGGTTCTGTAATTTTCACACCTGTCTGCGCCTGATTTCTTTGGAATGGGGATTATTACATTTTTCTTAAAGTCTGAGGGTATTTCGCCTGACTCATACATCCTACACACCAGTTCAAATAGTTTTGTCATGGCTGGCTCTCCCAGAGACTTTAGTAGCTCTGAGGGTATGTCATCTACTCCTGGGGCCTTGTTCCGACCTAGGTCTTTCAGGGCTCTCTCAAATTCATCTCTCAGTATAGTATCTCCTATTTCATCTTGATCTACTTCCTCTTCCCTTCCTACAACATCGTCTCTAAGTTCATTTCCTTTGTAGAGCTGCTCTATGTACTCTTTCCACCTTTCAGCTTTCCCTTCTTTGCTGAGAACTGGTTTCCCATCTGAGTTCTTGATATTCGTAGAATTACTTTTCTTGTCCCCAAATGTGTCTTTTATTTTTCTGTAGGCGGTATCTATTTTCCCCCTTCTTATATATTCTTCTACAGATTTGCATTTGGCTTCTAGCCACTCCTGCTTAGCCATTTTGCATTTCCTGTCAATCTCATTTTTTAGTCGTCTGTACTCCATTTTGCTTGTTTCATTTACTGCATTTTTATATTTTCTCCTTTCATCAATTAAATTTAGTATTTCCTGTGTTATCCAAGGATTTTTTGTTGGTCTTGCCTTTCTACCTATTTTGTCCTCCGCTGCCTTCACTATTTCATCTCTCAATGCTACCCATTCCTCTTCTACTGTTTTATTTCCCCCTGTTTCTGTCAATTGTTGCCTAAAGCTCCCTCTGAAATTCACCAGAACTTCAAGTTCCTTCAATTTATCTAGGTCCCATCTCCTTATTTTCCTACCTTTCTGCAGTTTTTTCAGTTTCAGCCTACAGTTCATGACTAACAAGTTATGGTCAGAGTCTATATCTGCCCCTGGGTATGTCTTACACTGTAGAACCTGGTTCCGAAATCTATGTCTTACCATTATAAAATCTATCTGGTATCTTCCGGTGTTTCCTGGTCTCTTCCACGTATACAACCTTCTTTTGTGATTCTTAAACCACGTGTTTGTTACAATTAAATCATGTTCCGTGCAAAATTCTACCAGGCGACTTCCTCTTTCATTCCTTCTGCCCAGTCCATATTCACCTACTATTTTTCCTTCTCTTCCTTTTCCTACTACCGAATTCCAGTCTCCCATTACAATTAAGTTTTCCTCTCCCTTAACTGTCTGAATAATTTCCTTTACCTCCTCATATATTTCTTCGATCTCCTCATCATCAGCAGAGCTAGTTGGCATATAAACCTGTACTACTGTTGTCGGTGTTGGCTTCGTATCTATCTTGACAATGATAATGCGATCACTGTGCTGCTTATAGTAGTTTACCCGCATTCCTATTTTCTTATTCATTATCAGTCCTACTCCTGTGATACCCCCAACTGCTTTTGTATTTATAATCCTGTACTCACCTGACCAGAAATCCTGTTCATCCTGCCACCGAACTTCACTAATCCCCACTATATCTAACTTCAACCTATCCATTTCCCTTTTTAAATTTTCTAATTTTCCTACCCGATTAAGGGATCTAACATTCCACGCTCCGATCGGTAGAATGCCAGTATTGTCTTTCCTGATGATAACATCCTCCTGAGTAGTCCCCGCCCGGAGATCCGAATGGGGGACTATTTTACCTCCGGAATATTTTACCCGAGAGGATGCCATCATCATGTTTTCATACAGTAGAGCTGCATGTCCTCGGGAAAAGTAACGGCTGTAGTTTCCCCTTGCTTTCAGCCGTTCGCAGTAACCTTGTGGCAAAGCCACATTAGCTGATGTTACAAGGCCAGCTCAGTCAATCATCCAGACTGTTGCCCCTATAACTACTGAAAAGGCTGCTGCCCCTCTTCAGGAACCACACGTTTGTCTGGCCTCTCCACAGATACCCCTCCGCTGTGGTTGCACCTACGGTACGGCTATCTGCATCGTTGAGGCACGCAAGCCACCCCACCTCGGCAATGTCTGTGGTTCATGGGGGTGGACACACCTCTATATACCACTATTTTATCCTCTCCTGTCTCTTCTCTTCACTGCATTCAATGTTGAATCACATATTTCCACCTCTCGGAGCCCATAAAATCTGTAATGGACTGCAGAACTTTCCATCCACAGCCTTACCTGGAATGTTTGCCCTACACTCCTTTCCTGACTCACTACAAGAAACTTGGAAAATGGCCAGAGATGGTGGTTGTGTGTGCAAGTTGTGTCCGAGTGATTGTGTGAATGTATGTGTTTCTTTTTTTGATGAAGACCTTGGCTGAAAATTTACCAATAAGTCATGTGAATGTGATTCTCGATTTTATGTGACTATCAGCAGCACAGTGAGTGTCTTTCCAGAGAGTTGTTATCTACATGGGTAAGTCAATTATTATCCGCAATTTAGTTACATTTTTGTTTATGTTGGTAGTACTGTCATTTTACGTTGGTGATGCATGCTTTGTTTATTTGTTGTTATATCTTTGCAATTTTCAAGCTGCTACATTAGTTTCGTTGTTGCTGCCGTGCTGTTAATCGTGGCTGCTCCGCTGTCTATTTGCACCAAAGAAGAGCAACGTTCAGTGATACGTTTTTTGTGCGCGGAAGGTGTATCAGGGGCTGAAATTCATAGAAGACTTTCAGTACAGTATGGGAGCAGTGTTTGGCCACAACGAAGTGTGTACGAATGGATTGAAAAATTCCTAAATGGTCGCACCAGTGTTAAGCACGATGAAGGAGCCGGACGACCATTTACCGCCACAAATGAAGAAACCATTGAGCGATCACGTGAAATGATTCTCTTAGACAGATGATTAACTATTGATGAAGTGGCTCGTCTTCAAATTAGTCATGTTTCTGCCTACGAAATTATTCACAACAGACTTGGGTTTCGTAAAGTTTGTGCAAGATGGGTCCCAAAACAGCTCACACAGTTGCATAAGCGAACACGCCTTGACATCTGCAAAAAACATTTGGATCGCCATGGTAACAAAGGGGACAACTTCTTAGACAGAATCATTAATGGTGATGAAACATGGATCCATCATTACGAGCCGGAGAGTAAACAGCAGAGTATGGAATGGAAACATCCTAATTCACCGTGCAAGAAAAAGTTCAAGACCCAACCATCCGCAGGAAAACTGATGCTTACAGTTTTTTGGGATGCACGAGGTCCTGTACTGGAACATTATGGTGAAAGGGGCACAACAATAAACAGTGTACGTTACAGTGAGATGCTTACTGACAAGCTAAAGCCTGCAATTCGAAGCAAATGCCGAGGATTGCTGTCAGAAGGTGTTGTGTTATTGCACGACAATGTCCGTCCGCATACTGCTGTCCACACTGCTGAAAGGCTCCAGAAACTCAAATTCGAACTACTGGATCATCTGCCATATAGTCCCAATCTTGCCCCTTCTGACTATCACTTGTTTGGTCCACTCAAACAGGCATTAAGGGGCCATCAATTTGACTCGGATGAAGCAGTGAAGGAAGCGGTGCATTCCTGGCTCACAGCTCAACTGAAAACATTCTTTTATGAGGGCATAAGGAAGCTTGTAGAGCGATGGACGAAGTGCATTGAAAAGCAAGGAGACTATGTTGAAAAATGATGTTCTTGTAAGTTTAGTATGATATGTGAAATTTGCAGGAAGTTACTGTGTGTTATCATTTTCAAGTAAGGATAAGCAAAATTGGAATATTTTAGTGCTGTCAGCTTCAAGATAAATACACAGTTCATAATTGTAATTATTGTGCCATCATTTTAAACTTAACATAAGATTTTACTTCTTATTAAGTAGATTATAATAACATTTAAAAATTTTAATCCAGTCAATAATTAAGTGAAAGATATCAAAAAGAAATTTTTTTGACTCGTGCAACATAAAGTCCAGGACACTAAAAATGAAATTTTATTTTATAGGATTAGATGCTAACATGAATAGACTAAGGGTATTTTGTTTGATATAGTAGCCACAGCATGTTATCCAGGGAGGAGATTCACTAACCCATCTAAAACTGATTAATTGGAAGAAACTCTAATACAGAGACGTGAAAACTTTAAAGAAAGGAGAAAAAAAAAAAAAAAAAAAAAAAAAAAAAAGATAACAGTGGCTGACCGGTAGATTCTATCCATCCTTGGCCAATACTGCCAACAGTGACACAGGCAAGGAAGAAGGAGGAGGAGGAGAGAGAGTAGAAGGGAAGGTGGATTGCTTTACTCACAATCTAGGCCATCAGGAGAAGGGTTTGAAGTAGAAGTCAAAGATATATTTGAGCTCCAGTCAAAACCCTTCCTCTCATGGCCTAGATGGAGTTGACAGATTATTACAGTTGTCCATAATTACGTACTGTCCAAAAAAAAATCAGATATCTGTATGGTTATGATTCTGAAGTGGAGTGAAGAATGTTAACATGGTGTAAATGCCCAGATATGTAAAACTTTGCAATTCATGAAATGTATGACCTAGTGTTGCAGCCATTATTACTTAAATTCATGTTTTGCATAAAACTAAATAACAGTTTAGAGAGAGAGAGAGAGAGAGAGAGAGAGAGAGAGAGAGAGAGAGAGAGAGAGAGAGAGAGATAACACGGGACCAACAGAAAAGTGTGTCTGGAGTGCTAGTGGTGTACATTTCCGATAAAAGTATTACTAGCATGGACCATACAGCCAATATACCCAGTTGTGCAGAAGAACTAGTAGTGTGAGTAGAAAATTACTTGGCTCCTAGCTGCACAGGTGGCAGGGGACAGGTCATGTGCCAACAAGTCAACAAGACAGTGTGGTAGCTGAGGTGCAGTTCTGCAATTTGAGCCTTCACACAACTGTCTGTCTAGTAGAACTGTTTATTATTAAAACACAATGGGTCACAGAATTATGCAAGTCAAAACAGAAGGAATGATTTATTTTTGTACAACTTGTAAACCTTTTTCTCTTTCTATGTTAAAATAAGCTGCTTTTTATAAAACATGGCAGAATCCCTCTTCATATATGCCAAAGGCCTCATGGAGACCTTCACTGATTGCAGTTACCCTCCCAACCTTGCCCACAGACAGAACTCAAGTGCCCTTTCTGTCCAGTCACCCGCCACCTCCTCTCATCCAATGTCCAGCCGCAAAGGAACACCTCTCTTGTGACCTAGTACCACCCAGGATTGGAGCAATTAAACCACATTCTCTGCTGAGGTTTTGATTACCTTTCATCCTGCCCTGGAATGAGAAATATCCTATCTACTATCATCCTCACCCCTCCTACAGTTATATTACACTACCCACCCAAACCTACTTAATATTCATGTCCAACCCTACTCCCCAACTCTTGCCCCATGTCTCATATCCCAGCAATAGAATCAGGTGCAAAGCTTGTCCTATTCCACATCCCAGCAGTAGCTACTCCCATCAGGTCACAGGCATTTCCTATCCCATAAATGGAAGGGTAACCTGTGACAGCAAACATGTGATCTACAAACTGAGCAGTAACCACAGTGCAGCCTTCTATATGGGCATGACCAGTAACAAGCTCTCTGTCCAAATAATGACCATCCTCAAACTGTGGCCTGGCACCAGGCGACAACTGGACCATCTTGTTGCAGAGCATGCAGCCCTGCATGATGATGCTCATACAAAGATTGCTTCATAGCCTGTGCCACATGGATTTTCCCCACAAACACCAGCTTTTCTAAACTGCGTGGGTGGGAATTTTCCATGCAATATATCCTACACTCCCACCTGCATCATCATTCCCTTTCCTTTCCTGCTCCATTATGATATCTCTGTGGTGAGAAGCATCCTATACTTTTTAAAATATTGTTGAATCCTTCCTGGAATTTTCATTGTCTGATCAGAGTTTACAGAGTTATATCTCACTAATTCACTAGTGCAGTTGCAATATAATTCTGAAAAAGGTTATTATTGACCAAAAAATGTGCACAAACAAGGCCAACTGCTTATGAAAATTTCATTCTCAACATAAGAGATGAAGTGTGTAGTGAAACAATCAAAACTGAGGGTTTCACTGGGTACTGGGTTGTGTTCAAAAATGTTCAAATGTTTGTAATTCTATCGGACCAAAATGCGTGGTCATCAGTCCGTAGCTTACAAACTACTGAAACCTAGGTAAACTAACCTAAGGACAACACACACACACACACACACACACACACACACACACACACACACCCATGCCCCAAAGAGAACTCCAACCTCCACGGCGAGTAACCGCGTGATTCGCAGCGAAATGCTTTAGACCGCTCGGCTACTCCACCGCGGCTACTGGGTTGTGAAAGAAAAGGATGTTGTGAATAATAGTTATTACTATTTTAAAATGTTTGAAATGTCAGATTTAGTTATGAGTGCACAGTTCTTTTTCAAGCTTATTTTCAGATCGGATGGTGCACATGTGACAACAGTGGATGTGTCAAAGACATTAACAGTGCAGCAAACTGGACAGTGTAAAATGTCATGGAGAAAGACACACATCCAGTGAATATTAAAAACAATATGTGTCAATAAAAAAAAGGAATGTTTGTTAGTTACAGAAAGGCTTGAACAATTATTGACTGCAACATTAAACCTTTAGGCAGCTCCAGCTGTAAACAACTGGTGGCCAACATTATGGTTATGGTCTGATGATGGTCATGTAAGTGACCGAATATTGTTACCAGTGAAATAAAAGAATTTGTGTTCTAGACTGCCTTGTTACTTGAATTAATAAATGCGTATAAGATTGCTTGTATCCATAAAGTTCTCAAAAATAATTTATTACAAATATTTACCTTTCACACTATTGTTACAAATATTTACCTTTCACACTATTGTTTGAGGATGCTGTCTGAAGTAAGTGCGCTATGTACAATCCATTTTCCTGAAAATGACTTTATGTGTAGATGATGTTGCAAGTTTAATGATTTTTTTGTTAAGTATCACAAAAACAACTGGACTAAAGTAAATTCTGTTGTGTGTCACTGCCAAGTTCTTCCTTAAAGATCGCTCTTTATGCATCTGCTGTGCTAAGGACTGGGTTATTTGGATGTAGTATGTACTGTAAAAAAGAAGTTTAGCACAAAGCACTGGTAAACTGGCATTACAGTTTTACAATTCAGATGGGATTAGTACACTTGAGTTGATGTTGAGTGATGTGAATTTATAGCTAATCGCTCTTTTCATATGTGAATGTGTAGGAACAATACCTTTTGTATTGTATTTTGTAGGACCGCTATATAAATGATCTGATGGACAGAGTAAGTTGTAATTTGCGGCTGCTTGCTGATGATGCTGTGGTGTATGGGAGGGTGTCGTCTGTAACTGACTGTAATAGCATACAGGTTGACTTAGACAAAATTTCTAGTTGGTGCGAAGAATGGCAGCTAGCTCTCAATGTAGAAAAATGTAAGGTGATGCGCATGAGTAGAAAAAACAATCCTATAATGTTCGAATACAGCATCAGTAGTGAGCTTCTTGATGCGGTCGCGTCGTTCAAATATCTAGGCGTAACATTGCAGAGCGATATGAAATGGAACGAGCATGTAAGGACAGTTGTGAGTAAGGCGGACAGCAGACTTCGGTTTATTGGGAGAGTTTTGGGAAGATGTACTTCACCTGTAAAGGAGACCGCGTATAAAACGCTTGTACGACCACGTCTTGAGTATTGCTCAAGTATTTGGGACCCGCAGCAGATCGGTTTGAAGGAAGACATAGAGGCGGTTCAGAGGCGAGCAGCTAGATTTGTTACCGGTAGGTTCGACCAATGCGCGAGTGTCACGGAAATGCTCCGGCAACTCAATTGGGGATCGCTGGAAGAAAGACGACGTTCTTTTCGTGAATGTCTGTTAAGTAAATTTAGAGGGCCGGAATTTGAAGCTGAGTGTAGTACGATCTTGCTGCCGCCTACTTACGTTTCGCGTAAAGATCACAAAGACAAGATAAGAGAAATTAGGGCTCGTACGGAGGCATATAGGCAATCTTTTTTTCCTCGTTCAATTTGGGAGTGGAATAGGAAAGGAAATGCCTAGTAGTGGTACAGTGTACCCTCCGCCACGCACCTTACGGTGAATTGCGGAGTATGTATGTAGATGTAGATGTATTTATTTGTTTTTGTCCACTGTCCTTGTTAACCCCATAACATTGCCCTGTCCCATATGACTCTTAGATGTACACCCTTTGCCACATCCCCATACTGTTTTAAATGTTGATGAACATGAGTATTATTGTTTTACAATCTTTTATGACAAAATGGATATTATTCCATTATATAGTTTTATGATTGACTTAAAAACTGTTTACTGACCATACACTATTACACTTTACAGCACCTATCATCCATACTCACCCACCACAATAGTACACTCCCTATAATATTATTATGGAATCCATCTTATTCCTCCCCCCTCCCTCTTTCCTACCCCCACAACCCTTATCCTCCATTTTATTTTCATGAATATATTTTTTAAATTTTTTATTTTATTTATTTATTTATTTTTTCTTTGCTCGAACACTTGACAGTTTTATTATTACAGTTTTTATACACTTGGCTTCCTAATCGATGCTTAATAGAATTCCTAGAACCTGTATGATTATTAAAGGTGATTACATTTCAGTAGAAATTCGGTATGGTGTAATGCTTAACTATACTTTGATAATAATACAAGCAAGGTACCCTATGCTACAACCATTCTGTATTAACCTTACCCATGACAATCGTTACGTATATATTACATTATTCTACAATTGTCAGATATTTTACAACCATCCCTATGTGGACAAGATAGTTACTTTCATATTCACCATACAGTTAGTTAATTAATTAATGCCTATAAAAATATTTACCCACAATTTGAGGAATATTAAAATTTCAAAGTTATTTCATTATAATTAACTGGTATCATGTGTGTACTTAAAAATTTTTTGCAAATTTTTTTTCCATACATTTGTATTGTTGTTGACTATTGTTATTGTCTGATGCAGGATCTGAAGATGAGATTATTGGAATCTCGGAACGTGTAATTGATTAAAAATTTTTAAAAAACAATGGCAGAAGTTTTTTTTCATTTGCCAAACTTTACATGTGGTACTGTCTGAAAGTTGACACAGTTCCTCAGCCACATACACCCGCCGATCAAGTACCATGGTCGTGGATCCCATGTCGGCTGGGAGAATGACGATGGACCGGTCAGCCCTCATATCACAGATAGCCTGGGCTTCAGCTGCGGTAATGTTTTCAGGAAAGATTGAGGGGCAAGGCTCGAAGTGAGAAATTCCTGAAAGGTTTGAAGAGGATGATTTTGAGGAAGAGGAGGTGTCTCTCACTGTGACGGAGGGCGAAACTGTTCCAGGCAGGGTTCTCTCGTGCACGAATTATCAACCCGACAATTAACAAAATTTCTGATACATTATTTGGTAACTTAAGACCTAACTTGTGCAGAATTCATCGTAATTTATCTAAAATCAAGTTTCATACACCAATAGGGAGGTGTCCTCAAATGAAGTCAGTGAGGACGAAATCTGATACTTTTTACATGGAACATCTATTAATAATGTTGAAGAATACAAGTAGAGTGTACACTATTTTGTATTTTTCGTACAATGAAATTATTTCAGGCACTACGGGCACACAGAAAGTTTACACTTTTCTGAAATGTTACGTGTTTTCCTTCGGCAATCTCAATCATGATACCTCTTGGCATTAGGATCATCTGACTTGGCTGATCAGTGTTTTACCCCATCGTAGCGTAATTCGTTGGGCACCGAATGAGACTTTCTTTCTATTCGACATACAGACAACAATGTGCTTTCATCTGAAGGACTGCCTCTACTCATTCTTGTAATCTCCATTTGCCATTTCTTTGTTAGCCCAACGACTAACACTGCCATCTAGGAGACATTCTAGCATTCATTATTAATCCTTCTATAGGGTGCCTGTGCTTTTATGGTCACCTCAGATGTAAAAGATGACAGAAATGAGACAAAATGTAAGTGTCCTCATTTGAGGATGCGACGCATGAGAGGGTTAATGGTGTCTTGGGGAGCTGGATTATTTTTCTTAGTGGCAAAGTGCTATCTCCAGCAAAGACTACGAGTATAGGATAAAAATTCTTCAACAAGGGCTATTTGATTGAATTTTGGAGTAGGGCTAAAGGAGAAACAGAGGTTTCAGACTGGGAGAGAGGTTTAGAAGAGCGGTTCACTACTGAATTGGGATGTTGTGGTTCTGGATTGTGTGGGTTAGAATTTTGAGGTTTGGGGGGAGAGGAGTTGGAAGTGGGAGATTGTGTAGATGGGAGAGACTGGGTTTGTGTGCAATAAGAAGAGGTTGAGGTTTGTTGGAGAGTATTGCCTTTCCGGAGGTGGGTAACCAGGAGATTGGATAGTTTTTGAGGTGGCCTGAAGGAGAATGTTCTGAACTGCAGGTGTGGATGTGGGAGAGGAAAGGTTGAGGATTTTGATTAGGGATAGGAGTTGACAGGTGTGCTCATTGGTGGAGTTGATGTGCAGGTTAAGGATGAAGCGCATGAGGACTGTGGATTGTTCAGTTTGTAATTGGTATAAGGCCGGATGAAAGGATGGGTTACAACCAGAGGTGGGAACTTTTAGTGTGAGGCCCTGGGGGTGATGCCAAATGTCAGACAAGCCTGAGTAAATAAAATGTGGTAATGTAATCTGGCTAGGGATAATGCATGTTTACAAAGTTTTATTTACATTCCCTACCAAGCCCCTACAGAGTGAATCTCTGCCTACATAGACCAACACCTTCATCCGATTGTGTGCCATCTCCTAACCATCATCAAAGACACCAACCACTTTCTCGATTGCCTGAAATCCTTACCTAGCCTGTTACCTCCAGAAACCATCCTTGTAACCATTGATGCCACTTCCCTATATACAAATATCCCACATGCCCAGGGCCTCGCTGCGATGGAGTACTTCCTTTCACGCTGTCCACTTACAACCCTACCTAAAACATCTTTCCTATTACCCTAGCTAGCTTCATCCTAACCCTAAACTTCTTTACTTTTGAAGGCCAGACCTACCAACAACTAATGGGAACAGCCATGGGAACCAGGATGGCTCCCTCGTATGCAAACTTATTCATGGGATGCTTAAAGGAAACCTTCCTGGATACCCAAGCCTGTCAATCCAAAGTTTGGTATACATTCATTGATGACATCTGGACTCACAGTGAAGAAGAACTCCAGAATTTCCTCTCCAACCTCAATTCCTTTGCTTCCATCAGATTCACCTGGTCCTATTCCAAATCCCATGCCACTTTCCTTGATGTTGACCTCCATTTATCCAATGGCCAGCTTCACACATCTGTCCACATCAAACCAACCAACCAACAAACAAACAGCAGTACCTCCATTATGATAGCTGCCATCCATTCCATATCAAACGATCCCTTCCCTACAGCTTAGGTCTTCATGGCAAACGAGTCTGCTCCAGTCCTGAATTCCTGAACCAGTACACCAATAAACTGATGACAGCTTTCAGATCCTGCAACTATCCTCCTGATCTGGTACAAAAGCAAATAGCCAGGATCACTTCATCTTCCCCCCAAACCAGAACCTCCCACAGAGGAACCCTAAAAATGCCCCTCTTGTCACTGGTTACTTTCCAGGACTGGAGCGGACTCTATATGTGGCTCTCCAGCAAGGATACGACTTCCTTAAATCCTGTCCAGAAATGAGACCCATCCTTCATGACATCCTTCCCACTCCACCGAGAGTGTCTTTATGCCGCCCACATAACCTTCATAACCTCATAGTCCATCCCTATGAAATCACCAACCCACCTTTTCTACCCTCTGGCTCCTAACCATGCAATTGCCCCCAGTGTCAAACCTACCCTATGTATCCTCCCACGACCACATATTCCAGTCCTGTGACCCAAAAGGTGTGCACAATTAAGGGCAGAGCCACCCACTTGATTTACCAGCTGACATGCCTGCACTGTGAGGCCTTCTACGTGGGAATGACCAGCAACAAACTACACATTCGCATGAACAGATACAGGCAGACAGTGTTTGTGTTTGTTGGTAATGAGGATCACCCTGTGGGTAAGCATGCCTTGGTGCACAACCAGCACATCTTGGCACTGTGTTACACCGTCTGGGTTATATGGATACTTCTGACTGACACCAACCTTTCAGAACTCTGGAGATGGGAACTTGCCCTTCAACACATTCTCTCTTCTTGTTGCCCATCTGGTCTCAACCTTTGTTAGTTTTAAATTCCCACCCACCATACAACAACTTTTTTCCTCCAATCCCTGGACAGAGCCTTTGCCTCGACTGGCATCTGTCCAACTTCTTTGCATTTTGCACATGTCTGCCTTTGTGTGTGTGTGCGCCTGTGTATATTTGCGTGGGTGTGTTTTTGTTTACCTATCCTTCTTCCCCAAAGGTAAGTTTTTCCTCTTTGGGGATTGGAATGACTCCTCACCCGCTCTTTTAAACCCACATCCTTTCCTTTTCCCTCTCCTTCCATGCTCTTTGTCTGAAGAAGCAACAAATGGTTGCGAAAGCTTGCATTTGTGTGTGTGTGTGTGTTTTATGTTTAAATGGCTGGAAAACTTTTCTTCATTGTGTAAACTTCCACTCCCATAATGTGGCGGCAATAGCCGTAATCAACTCTGAACGAACAATCATATCTTTACGATTGTCTTTGGGTGAGGTACCTCTTGGCCACCACCAACGATTACAGCTAGTCTGTGTTGTTTTTGAACTGTTGGTTTAATAAAGTATTGATATCCAGACAAGTGTGTGTTCTGGGGCTCACATCCCATGAAAAACCCACATTGGTGACCGCGACGTGATGTGAACATACAACCATTGCTCACTCCTCTGACTTCCACACCCTGGTAGACCAGGGAATCTTGTGAATTCGTCATGCTACGGAACGATACAGTCTGTCCTTCGCTCAGTCCTTCTTACTCAGGCCCTCATCAGGAGCTCAGGCGCTTCCTCAACACCTTCACCTTGGTTATGAGTAACTCTCCCTCCCTGTGTTGGTAAATCACATTAAACCTGCTCATGTCGAGCCCTCCTATTCACCTCCAGTCAAGGGCAATCCTCCTATCATAACGTTCGAGGCAGATAACCCTCTTCTGGCTTCTTGGGCTTCTCCGTCGTCTCCTTCCGACACACCTCTGCTCCCCCCCCCCCCCCCCCCTGCTCGAGTTGCCTCTCTGACTCCTCCTCTCCATTCTAGGTCTCTACACACTCCTACCTACCCTTCTGAGGCTTTGGCATTCAACCTCTTCCCGAGGCCCCAGTCCTGGAATTCGAGGTTACTATCCCTCGCCAACACTCTTCCGACATTTTAGTTCGTTTGCACTAAGGCTCGAGTTTCATACTACGTATAGCTGTTAGCGCTTCCCCTCCTCCTCAGCAATGTAAGTACTATTTACTGAAATGTAATCTCCCCCCAACCTACTGCTTCATTTAATCTGGACGCCACCCCTTGGGTGTGGTTAGCGTGGTACTTCCACTCCTGCCTGTACAACCCTCAGCCTTACGCCAGCTGATGTGTTGGGCTCGGCAGCCCCATCACCTCAGGGACTTTGAGGTTTTTGGCCCCACTGCTTGCTGCCTCCATGGTCCATCGCCTCTGCCTCTCCGTGGAGCTGTCCATCATTCTGACTCCACGGACACAACCATTGCCGGCTGTCACCCCCCTGCCCCCGCCCAACAAGAGTACTCTGTACGCGAGGAGGAGGAAGGGGGGAGGGGGAATTTGTGGTAGTGATAGCCATAATCAACTCTGAATAAAGAATCATACCTTTATGATTGTCTTTGGGCGAGCCGGCTCTCGGCCGCTACCTACAATTACAGTTAGCCTGTGTTATGCTTTGGAACTGTCGGTTTAATTAAGTATTAATATGCAAACAAGTGTGTTTTCTGGGGGCTCAAACCCCATGAAAAAAACTCAATGTAACCAAAGCAGGCAGGCTGCATTTCATTCACAATGGACAAAGTGCACAGATCAATATGTGACAACAAGCTGAAGCAGCCACCCCTTTCAGACAGAGAGATGTTCTTGTCCACCACAGAGAAGGCGAGTCCCATTTCTGGGTAGGTGGAACATTATCTTGCACAAGCTCTACTGAGTGATTATTTAAAGAAAAGCCACTTCAGTTGCTCATTATCAAGTGTATCTGAAACTGGCCTTTTTAATGTATGTGTGAAATTCTAAAAACTAGTATTAACTATGCTCCACATCCAAAGTAGGTGCAAAGTAAGTGTACGTTCCCTGCCAATCATTCTCTCTCTCTCTCTCTCTCTCTCTCTCTCTCTCTCTCTCTCTCTCTCTCTCTCTCTCTCACACACACACACACACACACACATATATATAGGATCGGCTTGTAGATAGATTTTGTGTGTGACTTTATTTATCTATAGACGAGCCGGTCCTTTTGGTAAGTCATCTGTTTTCTATTTTTGTTTTTATATTTGTTGATGCCACCAGGAAAGTTTCCCTCTATATATGGCATTTTGCATTTGTCAGCCTTCGGGTGTGGGTGGGTGTGTTTGTTTACCTATACTTTTTCACCAAACACACCCACCCACACACATCTACATGCACATACACACACACAAAGGCAGATATATGCAAAATAGTTGGACAGAGATGCCAGTCAAGGCAGAGGCTCTGTCCAGAGATTGGAGACAAAGATGTTGTAGAATGGTGGGTGGGAATTAAAAATTAATGAAGGTTGAGACCAGGTGGGCAACGGAAAGAGAGAATATGTTGAAGGGCAAGTTTCCATCTCCGGAGTTCTGATAGGTTGGTGTCAGTGAGAAGTATCCATATAACCCGGACAGTGTAACACTGTGCCAAAATGTGCTGGCCGTGCACCAAGGATGCTTAGCCACGGGTTATCCTCATAACCAACGAACACTGTCTGCCTGTGATCGTTCATGTGAATGGACAGTTTGTTGCTGGTCATTCCCACATAGAACACTTCACAGTGTATGCTTGTCAGTTGCTAAATAACGTGGGTGCTGTCACAAGTGGCTCTGCCCTTAATTGTGTACACCTTCCGGGTTACAGGACTGGATTAAGTGGTGGTGAGAGGATGCATAGGGCAGGTTTTACACCGGAGGCGGTTACATGGGTAAAGAGCCGGAGGGTGGGGAAGGTGGTTTGGGGATTTCACAGGGATGGACTAGAAGGTTAAGGAGGTTAGATGGGCGGCAGAAAGGCACTCTCGGTGGAGTGGGAAGGATGTCATGAAGGATGGATCACATTTCCGGATAGGGTTTAAGGAAGTCATATCCTTGCTGGAGAGCCACATTTAGAATCTGCTCCAGTCCTGGAAAGTAACTGGTGACAAGAGGGGCACTTTTAGGATCCCTCTGTGGGAGGTTCTGGGTTTGGGGGGAAGAAAAATTGGTCCTGGCTATTTGCTTTTGTACCAGATCAGGAGGATAGTTGCAGGATCTGAAAGCTGTCATCAGGTTATTGGTGTACTGGTTCAGGAATTCAGGACTGGAGCAGACTCGTTTGCCATGAATACCTAAGCTTTAGGGAAGGGATCGTTTGATATGGAATGGATGGCAGCTGTCATAATGGAGGTACTGTTCTTTGTTGCTTGGTTTGATGTGGACGGATGTGTGAAGTTGGCTGTTGGACAGATGGAGGTCGACATTGAGGAAAGTGGCATGGGATTTGGAATAGGACCAGGTGAATCTGATGGAACCAAAGGAATTGAGGTTCGGGAGGAAATTTTGGAGTTGTTCTTCACTGTAGGTCCAGATGTCATCAATGAATCTATACCAGACTTTGGGTTGACAGGCTTGGGTATCCAGGAAGGCTTCCTCCAAGCTTCCCATAAATAAGTGTGCATACGAGGGGGCCATCCTGGTTCTTTCCTACTGAGTGACAAAAGACACCACGCCAGATGACCTTCTGACGGCAACCTGCACTGATATAAATACCTTTCATATATCTCAATATGATAGCGGTTTTACCTGGTTTTTATTCAAGTTATGTATTGTAATTTATTCTGGAATATACTATTGACTAATTGTTCGATGTCTGTAGCTAATCCTGAGTTCCCGTCTGCAGCGTGCAACCTGGAACCCACCTTCCGTTCTGTGTGATCGCTAAGGACACAACAGAAACCTTACAGGTATTTCTCACTTCCAGCCTTGCCTCTCAATCTTTCCTGAAAAACCTGACTCCTACTCCCAAAATCACCACAGCTGAAGCCCAGGCTATCTGTTATTTGAGGGCTGACCGGTCCATCATCATTCTCCCGGCCGACAAAGGATCCACTACCGCGGTACTTGATCGGCAGGAGTATGTGGCTGAAGGACTGCGTCAACTTTCAGATAGTACCAAATATAAAGTTTGTCAAAGCAATCGCATTCCTGATGTCCAGGCAGAACTTCAAGGAACCCTCAAAGCATTAGGGCGCCTACAAAACCTATCACCTGACTCCATTAATCTCATGACCCCACCAAAACCCCACACCCCCACCTTCTACCTACTTGCCAAGATTCACAAACCCAATTATCCCAGCTGCCCCATTGTGGCCGGTTACCAAGCCCATACAGAACGAATCTCTGCCTACATAGACCAACACCTTCAACCCATCATGTGCAGTCTCCCATCCTTCATCAGAGATACCAACCACTTCCTTGATATCCTGAAATCCTTACCTAGCCTCTTACCTCCAGGAACTATCCTTGTAACCATTGATGCCACTTCCTTATTCACAAATACCCCACATACCCAAGACCTTGCTGCGATGATTTCCTTTCACACCGACCACCCACCTCCCTACCTAAAACCTATTTCCTTAACACCCTAGCCAACTTCATCCTAACCCACAACTTCTTCACTTCTGAAGGCCAGACATACCAACAACTAAAGGGAACAGCCATGAGAACCAGGATGGCCCCCTCGTACGCACACTTATTTATGGGACACTTGGAGGAAGCCTTCTTGGATACCCAAGCCTGTCAACCCAAAGTTTGGTATAGATTTATTGATGATATCTTCATGATCTGGACTTACAGTGAAGAACTCCAGAATTTCCTCTCCAACCTCAACTCCTTTGGTTCCATCAGATTCACCTGATCCTATTCATTGATGTTGACCTCCATTTATCCACCAATGGCCAGCTTCACACATCTGTCCACACCAAACCAACTAATAAACAACAGTACCGCCATTATGACAGCTGCCATCCATTCCATATCAAACGATCCCTCCCCTTCAGCAACCGAGTCTGCTCCAGTCCTGAATACCTGAACCGGTACACCAATAACCTGATGACAGCTTTCACATCCCACAACTATCCTCCTGATCTGGTACAAAAGCAAATAGCTAGGACCACTTCCTCTTCCCCCAAAACCCAGAACCTCCCATCCTCTTTTCACCGGTTACTTTCCAGTACTGGAGCAGACTCTATATGAGGCTATCTAGCAAGGATACGACTTCTTGTTCCAAAATGAGATCCATCCTTCATGACATCCTTCCCACTCCACCAAGACTGTCTTTCTGCCGCCCATCTAATCTCCGTAACTTCCTAGTCCATCCCTGTGAAATCCCCAAACCACCTTCCCCACCCTCTGGCTCTTACCCATGTAACGGCCCCCGGTGTAAAACCTGCCCTATGCATCCTCCCACCACCACTTATTCCACTCCTGCAACCCAGAAGGTGTACACTTGTGACAGTACTCATGTGATTTACCAACTGACATGCCTGCACTGTGAAGTGTTCTATGTGGGAATGACCAGCAACAAACTGTACATTCGCATGAACGGTCACAGGCAGACAGTGTTTGTTGGTAATGGGGATCACCCTGAGGCTAAGCATGCCTTGGTGCATGGCCAGCACATCTTGGCACAGTGTTACACAGTCTGGGTTAAATGGGTATTCCTACTGACACCAACCTTTCAGAACTCCGGAGATGGGAACTTGCCCTTCAACATATTTTCTCTTCCCGTTGCCTACTAGGTCTCAACCTTCATTAGTTTTAAATTCCTGCCCACTATTCTACAACATCTTTGTCTCCAATCTCTAGACAGAGCCTCTGCCTCGACTGACATCTCTGTCCAACTTCTTTGCATTTTGAATATGTGTGCCTTTGTGTGTGTGTGTGTGTGTGTGTGTGTGTGTGTGTGTGTGTGTGTGTATAAGTGTGTGGGTGTGTGTGTTTGTTTACCTATCCTTTTTCCCCAAAGGTAAGTCTTTCCTCTCCTGAGATTGGAATGACTCCTCACCCGCTCCTTTAAACCAAAATCCTTTCTTTTTCCCTCTCCTTCCCTACTCAGCCTGAAGAAGCAACAAATGGTTGCGAAAGCTTGCTTTTGTGTGTGTTGTTTTAGTTATGTTTGCTGTCACATACCTGTGCTCCTTCACCTGGTAAGTAAACTTCATCTACTTTATATATGTATATGTTCAGCATAATTTAATTTGCAATTTGCTAAATGAAATAATGATCAGCTATTTCTCAAACTATTCAGTTGTCTACCATTTATAGAAGACACCTGTATATCAGCATAACAAGGAATGTTTTTAACAACAATTGCAAAGATAGAGAGTGTCTGGCCAGTACTTACCTCAGCTCAGTAGCACTGATAGTAACACCACAAAAACAGAAGCTGAAATAAGATTTTGGGAAATAATTTTCTTTTATCAGGTAGACTGAGGGAGGCGATGGAAGGGAATCTAGTTTTGGGTTACTCACAAGCTAAGCCATGAGCTAATGGTGGAGTGAGGGATGATAGGTGGAAGATACAGTGTGGTAGTGTTGAGCCATGCCAGCAGCAAACTAAGGAGTGTAGATCAGGACGTAAAGAGAATAATTCTGAGTGGTGGTGGCAGGGATCACACACACACACACACACACACACACACACACACACACACACAGAATAAGGGGAGGTGGGGGAGAAGGCACCACTTACACATATGTTTTTTAATCAATGTTTCATCAGTGCCGTAGATAAAAATTACTTTTCAGCCAGTAAGACAAAATGATATGAAGGGAAATGTGACACCTTTGAGATAGTTAGCAAAGCCAAAGCACATTCCCAAAAATTAAAGTAGAGAGTGAAACTATGAAATAAAGTATACATCATTTGATTTGTTTTAGTTTATTTTACAAAAGGCTATACAAAAACAAAAATGCCTCCCCTCCTCCCTTTTGGAATGTTACTGATGATTTGTTTATGTCAGCAATGTTCTACAGATATACTCAAAATGATGTTTCTGAATTGACAAAAATATATCTGTCACATTTCAGACAAATTACATACAAATTGCTCTTAGTAACCTTCCACAAAGTAAAAGATTAACGACTTTTACCAAAATGATCTTTTAGATAGTGATGGTAAATTTTCAAGTGATCTAGGATATTTTGTACATTGATGTATGAAAATGCAAAATTTACACAATTTTTATTCTAAATATGAAGGCAGTTTTTGCACTATCACATTTCAGCTGTGCCTGAAATCATTTCTGTTTACTTTGTGTTGGTTAACAGGCATACGCATCTTAGGGAAGAGTGAAAAGATCAGTAACAAGTACTAACGGTAGCCCATGTTTCATGATAAAGAGCTATATAAAGCATATGGCATCTTATAACAGACACCTTTATATACTTTAAGTAGGAGTTACGAGAAGGATTAATGTGCAACGATGTAAACCTTTCTGGTAGGTTATTTACAAGAAACTCCCACGAGAGAGTTAACTTATACCTATAACTTAATACATAATCTACATCAAACAACAGTATAGTGGCTTAAAAATACCAATGCTTTGTTGGAATTCATCTTTTGTGCAGAGATCAGAAAAGACATAAATGAACTTTGACCACTATGTGTGATAGTGTTCCTATTTAGTTCACCACATGAAGTAAGGAAAAGTTCACCAATCTTCATATAAAAATATCCAAGTTCTCTTCTACAAGCATTTAGAGAAGAGCCCTGACATTTGAAAGGAAGGACTTAGTTGTAATGCCACAAAGAGTTACTGAAGCTAAAAGATAATTTTTAAATGTTCCATCAAAATAATGCACATATTCCTGAATAAAATTTTATCTGTTCATGAACTGTCTTTTTTGCTATGGTAAGCAATTAACTAACATTTTAAATGCAGTGTTGAATATTCAGACACAGAAGCCTTTTATATCAGGACTCTTCATCATACGTGGTACAGAAGCAATACAGCACTAGTAACACTGGAAATACAAGAATATTT
Source organism: Locusta migratoria (assembly GCA_026315105.1). Taxonomy (NCBI): domain Eukaryota; kingdom Metazoa; phylum Arthropoda; class Insecta; order Orthoptera; family Acrididae; genus Locusta; species Locusta migratoria. Next base: position 211,759,135 of record CM048744.1, on the reverse strand, counting down.
AGTACACTGGGCTTTTGGAAATGTATTTCTCACTGATGAAAATAGCTACAGCTAAATCTGTTGAAAAGAAGTTCACCAAAACAATACAAAATATAAAAGTATTTTCATAAAAATTTTACAAAATTGCCTTACTCCACATGGTATGGTCTGTGTTAAAAGCAGTCACTTTTTTCTTGCTCAATTCATCAAATACAACTTCTTTCAAGAACAACTCACATTTGTAATGTTCACTAGTATCATCATCACAAAGAAACCTAATAATCAGAAAAGTAATCTACGTCAAAGCCAAACATGTGTCAATGTATTTGTGCTTGACAATATTCTTAAAACAAAATACTGGTGTTTAAAACTTGTATACTGTACCGACCAAACAATAGCGAGACTGTTTCATAAAGTTATAACAAAAGTTTTTATATTGTGCTACCAGATGATGAAAGACATTGGCCATAAAAACAGTAAATTTCCTCCCTTTCATGCAGTCTTGCAATATTTCTTCTGGGAGTATTCCAACAGTCTAGACTTTGTGCAGACTATACCACCACCCAGCATTTGACTTACGACATTTTATATGTCTAATACTTTAAGAATTAAATCTTCTTTCATACAATGACAAATGACTCGAGTTGTCTTTCTGTGTTGGCACAAGTGAAATACATTTTAACATAATTCCATTCTTACATTAATTTTCAAATAACATCTCTAAGAAAAAGGTTCACAGTGATCGTGGCAAGACTATAATCTATGTTCCAGTATTAACAGAGACTAGATACATGAATTAATCAATTCCTTCAAATTCACAACAGTATTGCACTAGGCTTTAACAGAAATAGTACATACAATAATCAGCACAAGCAAAACAAGTTATATTATATATATAAAAGAAAATATCATACTCAGAAACTGAGATATTAATTCTTTACATGGCATTGTTGCTTGTATTACATGAGTATCACACAAAATGCATGGAGTCAGCTCTGTCTTTTGCTAAATTGTTTCAACAAATTGTTATTGTGCTTCAAGTAACAATGATGATGATGGTGGTGATAATGGGTAATGGATGAGATGTGATGGATGATTATTACAGGATGTACATTTCTTTAAGAGTTACTGTGGAATAAAAGTAAGCTGCCAAAGAAGCACTTTGTCTGTTACATAAATACAAAAGCATTAGCAATTAGAATCTAATTTCATAAAATAGAGCCAACAGATTTTTAAACTGCTTTGTGTAGACAACAACACTCATTACAGAAATCTTTCTTTAATTAAATGGGACTGAAAAAAATTAGAGCTAGTTTTCACATTTCACATAAATTTGTTAAAAGTATATTACATAAATGTACACAAAATTACTTTATTTCTGTTATGTAATATAATCAGAACATGCATTTACACATTCCTAACAGTGTGTTTTATCACTAGACATGTTTACGAGCTGAAGGCATAATGACGATTTAATATCGGGCACTCTACAATCACACAGCCAACCACACTAGAAATCCTGCTCACAGTTTATTTTTCTCCGTCACAGCAGTTCTGTACTGTCTCTCAGTAAAATCAAAAAGTTTAACACTATTCAAAACCAAAGGCACAGGTGCCTTTGATAATGCTATTTTCTTTGAGCGTAATCAAATGCCCAAGTCTTACAACACCTACAAGTCAATTTAGCTAAATCACAGTGGTGGAAGTTCTTACTATGTCCAATGGTCCCTCTAATCTAAACACTTTCACAGTCATGACTTCAGGTTGCATTTTTCTCCTTTCTTCGTGCATTTTGAGCAGGTTCTTTCTCATCCATGCAATTTCACTGAATGATCCTCACTGTAACGGCATGGGAAAAAAAATTTCAAATCACAGACTTCAGTATGTGCAACAATCTTTGCACATGTGGATGGAAAAAGATGAAGTAACAGTCATTTGTAAATTACTATTTTGTATTAGATTTACAGTCAGTTCCTCATTCACTGGAAAATATCGCTGGCAGAAAACAAATTGTGAGCCATTCGAAGCCTACTTAGACAGAGTCAATTCTGAGCTTGTCCATTAACTCGTGATTGACTAATAAAATCACAAAATTAGTGCATCTTACAAGCTGCTCAGGTGAGAGTCTTTAACAGATGCTTGAATCACATACTTGAACCATTAATATTTCAAGTACAAAACTGATTCTTAGGTACTCCAGGCATGAATCATAATAAATCATGTCCATTACCTGGTGGCATAATTTGGTGAAATTCTGCCCCCTTTACACAAAATTGGCAACATACAAAGTCAAACTGTTCGTTTTATAAATTCATACTATACATCAAAATATTACACGGTTTATGTCTTCACATTTCTTGTCATGACAAGTATTGTTGAATACTCAGACTAATTGTGACATACACAATAACTGAACCGTTTCTCAACGTACGGTCCATCTTTAAGTTCCACAATAATGGTCTACAGACCACTGAACCTCATCACATATTGTATGCTACATAGATGGGATCAAGTTGATCAGCAAGGAAGCCATCTCGTAGATGCATGCGCTGTTTCTCTCCACGGGAGTTGATTGGCACTACACCTGGATCAACAACAACCACTACTCCAACAACAAGATGGTGTTCCTCAAGAACAGTATTTGTGACTAGAGGAACCAGATCAAGAGCTTCATTTTCATTCCCATCCAGTTCAACCACCACCACCAGTAGATTTGTCCACGTGAACACAGCACTGAAAAGAAATTTTTCTAATGAAATCATTGCTTTTTTATTTATTATAAAACCTAATCTAAAATTAGAAAAATATCACTGTAAATAATATGAGAGTAATTCCATACATGTGAAACTATTAAAACATGAAGGTGTTTTCACACTATTTATATTTTGAATCTGTATCCTGTGAGCTTTCTGTAAAACATCTTTTTTACTACCAATAGATACTATAAAATTTATTGTTTTTTGTATTTCTCTGCTTATCCATGAATATTCAAAAAAGAATGAGCACAATGTCTTCAAAACAATACATGCGGTAAAGAAAATGGGATGGTTAGTGGACATGAAACTGTAATTAGTGAAAGGAACAAAATTCTACACATTCAAGAGCCATAAAACGGAAAATATTAGCAAATTTCAACAACTGCAACTGTAGAGTCATTTTGGAGGCAAGTCGAAGTGACTATGCAAACAGAAGAGTGAAGTAACTTCTCGTGCATAACTGATCCATAAAGGAGATATAGCATAAGCATGTTACAGAGAGGATGAGTAGATTGATAGTTGTATGTCCAGCTGTTACATAACATTGTTAGTTTTATCAGGTCATGTCTGTTTCGTTGATGAAATAAAATGTATACAGTAATTTGTAAATAATGCCACTAATCATGAAAACACACTTCAACTGTGTGATAAGGAACTTTGTATTGTAGGTAAAACAATGTCTCTGCAGTTGTGTGTGTTACTTATTAGCTGAAAAAATTAAACTTGGGAAATAATACGCCTACCTTTCAGTGTTAACCGCATTTTATTCAGGAAAGAAACAGAATGGTTAGGGAATGGTAGAAGTTGGGGTGGGGAAGTTTACTTGGACTGTAATTTGAGAGAGAGAGAGAGATTGCAAAACTTATGAGTAATTAACATTTTAAGTCTTTGTTGGGGCTGAGTTCACAGTTGAACCTCCTGAAATCAAGTACTGGTCAAATTTTGTATCCTTTTTTCTTTTCTATAGAATTTTTGTAACATACTGTATTTCATTTCTTGTAAGCCAAGTTGTATGGTTTAGATGGAAAATCAGTATGACTTATAGGTGCCATGAGTAATTTTTAACTGTGAAAAATTTCTGAAATTATTGATTTTGTCATCTCAAAATACAGATTCTGTAAGCTTCCCCCCCCCCCCCCCCCAAAAAAAAAGGTAAACAGCATTACTCAGTTGCTGAGCGGGACAACCTCATCACACTGTGAAGTGTTTGAATCACTTACAGTAAGAAAAGCATTAGCATTATTCAAAGATGACATTAATAGAGTCTAAAATCTCTTTCTTAACCAAAATGAAAATTACACAAAACAATTACTTGCTGGTTAGCATGAGTACAGTATATGTAAGTAAAATGAAATACTTGTAAATTGGGGGCATGCTTCATGAAAATTTGATTAATCACAAAAAGACAGTGCAAGCATATGGTCTTGTATAATTGTTTAAACTTCAACTTTCCTTTACAATAGTTAATACCATACCACATGCAAAAATATAAAGACTCAGTTAGAAATGTGTCTTACCATTCAGCAATCTTCTTGTGGCATCGCATGACACTGTTTTCTATGTCTATAGGATGATACCGCATCCCTCTTAACATAATGGTTTCATCAAGTGCACCAACCACAAACACTGCATCATGTAACTCTGTAAAAGGAATTTTATTTTAGTAAATCACAGTGTAAAGAACTATGTTTATGTCTCGAAAGTATCCTCCCCCCTTACACACACACACACACACACACACACACACACACACACACACACAAATAAATAAATAAACGATCAAAACCTTTAGGTTAAAATTATACAGATGGTTGTCGATTCTAAACTAACTACTTTGAGAAACTAATGGTGCAAACTGAATATTTAGTTTTCAGAATAATTTTCACTTTGCTGTTTAGTACGTGTGCTGTTTAAAATGTCCTGGTGTATCAGAACAGGACTCAAATCCAGTGCCTTTGCCTTTCACAGGGAAATGTTTCTCTTCCTGGTCTAGTAGAAATATATTGGCATAAGTATAGCTAAGACAATGGGTGAGGAGCTGTACTTGGATATATCTCAGTCTGTAAGAGCATTTGACCATAAAGAAAAAAAGGTTCCAGGTTTGAGTTTCAATCTGATGCACAGTTATGATCAGCCACACAATTTTGAATATCTTAAAATTATCACAGATTATAGCAAAAATTAAAGCACACTTTATTTGTGCAAAGTGATAACTTTCAGTGTGGGTGCATATATTAAATTATCATTATCCCTTAACAGAGTTGAAATATGGCTCAAAATAATTTGGCACTATTACTTGCACATGCTTAACACTAGAGTACAAGAGATACTTCACTAATACTCTCCACACTGATTTCTTCATAGTGTGCATGTCATGAGCAAGTAGATTTGTGCTTGCTTGGAGGTGAAAAGTGAATATTTAAGAGTGAGGACACTACTTCCAAAAAACTTTACACATAATTTCAAACCTCTTGTAAACTGTGCATCTTCATGTTTTCGCAGCAAAATTACTGTTCAAAACTTTCGGGCATGCAGCTGCATAAAGTTGACTACTTCTAATATTTCGGCTGAGTTGTCCAGCCATCTCTTGACTCTCTAAAGATGGCTGGGTGGTACTCAGCAGAAATATTAGAAGTTGTCAACTTTATGCGGCTGCAAGCTCGAAACCTTTTGAACTCTTCTTAACTTTTTGTCACTTGCATATTTCACATTAAATATTTAACATTTTAACTCAGTTGTAAACTAACGACAAGTCTGAAGGTATTACAACCTCTACAGCAGAGTTCAGTTTGTTAAAAGTATCAGGGTTTAACGGTGAGGATTTGTATTTTGAACCTGGCTGGATAAGAAACACCATATCTCATGGGATAAGCCAAGCAAAGTTAGCTATTAGATCATTACACACAATCTTTCAGAGTCAGCACATATCCAAATAAACGAAGTAGCAATACAGTCAATGGTTGAAAGCTTTTTTACATCTACTATTTCTCTACCATTTCATTCTCAAACAGCACATGGGAAGAAACAATACCTGAATCTCTCCATCTGAGCTCAGATTTTTATTATGATGATTGTTTCTTCCTGCGTAGGTGGGAGTCAACAATGTATTTTCACATCTGGAGGAGAAATTTGATGATCAAAATGTCTTAAGTAAATATTGCCACTGTTATGATTCCCCAGCCCCAACTTTTTTATCATCTCTCCCCCTATATTGGTATAGTACGAAACCAGCTGCCTCTATCCTACCTGATCTTCTGATATATGGCCCAGACTGTTGGACACTAAAAAGAGATAAAGTGGAAAATTGAGGTGGTTGAAATGGACATGTTTTGTCAGGCTTGACGGTGACCCGCTTTGCTCAAATAAAGAATGAATATGTAAAAATGTAGCATATGTCGTAGAACCAATTACAGAAATATCTGATTTTTGCCAATGAGATGGCATAGATATGTCGGATGGATGAAGGAACAACAATGGCCACGGTGTTTGCTGAACTATTTTATGACATGGGGAAAGAGTTTAGAGCAATTTGGAGCAGAACTGTAATCAAAGCAGATGATACTGATAATGACGGGGATAGGTTGCAACTCATCAGAAAGATAATTCTCGAGCTGCAGATAGGCACATAGAAAGGACACACATATTTTAGGAATTCGACTTTCTTTCTACATGTGTATCTGTGGCTCAGCAATTATCTTTATAGTGAGTTCCAACCTATCCTCATTATTACACATGTCCCGAGCTGGACTTTTCACTGTCAGAAAGGAGAGAGATCTTGGAAAATGAATGGCAGGATATAAGTTTCTGGGATCCTTGACCAGACAACTGTTGAAACATGATAGTGTCTGCTAATGTAAATTATCTGGAAATGAGGACTGTGTAGTTAAAAATGACCTACATCCTGTAAGAATCAGAAGAAGGAGGGCAAGATATTGAAGCATAATACAAGAATAACAGATTGTTAGGTGCATGATTTTGTATAAAAGTATGTGGGAGTAAGCCCAATCACATAGAGAGGTGGTGTGGATAAGAAGAGATGATTTAAAACAGCCTGCTATTATATATTTCCTTTATTTTGTTGACTTTTAAAGGTACAAAGTTCAGTATCTCTCTCATTTGTGTTTCTCAGTATGTTAATCAGGTCACAGAACAACTACTACAGTGAGCCAGTAACTCTTCCAATGTGTCTCAGAACCTAAACCTAGCTACATGGTTCAATACAACTCAAAAAATTAAGGTTCTCTCTTATATAAGAGCAGCAAATTTATACTGTATATATTTCCTGATACTAACTAATATTTGTATAAATCCAAATTTTGATGAAATCAGTTTTAGAGCTTAAGAGGAGATGAAATTATTATAAATAAATACCAACATCTCCTAACACTTAGAATGACTTCAAACCAACTTGGCACATTCGTACTTTCTATCTGTAAAGGAATACTAAATGAATTAAAACCACCAGGCTGGGGATGATAACAAGGTAGTGGGCAGAAAAAGAGGGAAGAGTGGATGGAAATAAGAAGTTGTATAACCGAGGGGAGATTAGGAGACAGTTGGAAAGTGTGTTGAGCAGTGATGAAGTAAACCGATGTATTAAATAAATAACTGTGCAATATCACATTTTTCAGCTAGTAGTAAATGTAATACAAATTAACTTGAGATACTTCTATGTTCCCTAGTTTGCAATTATTCTTATCATATAAGAAGCTAAATCTAAATATTTTGGTAGTTCTCCTGAATAGATTTTCCATTTGAAGTTGTCATCAACATGTGCATTGATTAACTTTCTAGTTCTATGTTTTATTTGTCTACTAAGTTACCAGGTGGTGTGATATTATTGAGTGCACAAAACTTGATGAACTGTATTTTTTTTTCTTTTTCAAATATATTAAAACCCTTTTTTCTGTAAAGTTAATTGCAATAACAAGTCAATTACTAGATTTATAGTCCCTTGATAGTAAGAATGGAAATGTCAATTCTTGATTGAAACATTAGTTTTTGAGCATTCATTGCTTATTCCAAAATATTCAGTAGAATCCCCCACTCTGTATAATTTTGACCGTAACAGTGTAAAAACGAAAACAACACACACACACACACACACACACACACACACACACACACACAGAGAGAGAGAGAGAGAGAGAGAGAGAGAGAGAGAGAGAGAGAGAGAGAGAGAGAGAGAGAGAGAGGCAGGGGGGGTAGGTATGTAGTTATCTGAAAAACATGCAGAAATACTTTGAGAGAGAGACATAGAGTAAAGTAACAGCGTTTTACATACTAAGCCACACAAGCATGGCAAAGTGTACCCACTCCATCTGCTATGTGATGGTAAACAAAGCCTAGAGGAAACTGAACAGTGGTAAGATCATGCATTTTCTTGTTTGTGTGTTATTTCCATCTTATTCACATAGAAAGCATCAAAGGGTTTCTAAAACATGTCTCTGAGTATACAGCATTAAATGATGACTATTCAAAGGTGAATTCAACTAGAAAGCTTAAACTCTTTCTTTTTCAATGGAACATTTACTATTTTCTTTTTTCAAATTCCATATGAATGTCAAGAAAGAGGATGTACAAATATTTAAGTCCAGATTTGAAAAGCAACTAAAATCTCTGCAAAAAAGCAAAGCAACCATTAATTAATTTTTTCAGCCCTTCTTATATTCACTGCCTGCAGCAGATCCCTTACGTAGAAGTAGTCCATTTCACACAGTAGCAGAATACTCTAATACATTCATAATTCAAATGAAGAATTATAATGATGTTAAAGGATTACAAATGTAGTATACAGATACCAGTTTGCAGTAGAATACTCTGAGAGCACGAGTCTCAATCATCAATGGCTAAAATGATCCTATAAAATTGAAAATAGGCAGTTCAATAATATCTAGTGTAATTATGCAGGATCAGGGTGCTGAAAGAACAAGTATACTGGAAAATGTAAAAATAAAATTATGATGTGAATGGATGTGTGACACCTCACAAACAATGTGAAGGTCACCGGTTCAATCCCGTCCACCGGCAAAAATTTCTTTTTTTGTAATTAACATTTCCAGAATTTTCTACATGTTTCTTATGTTGACTTGTAATTTCTACTTATTTTTTTATATTAATTATTCTTCTAATTTCTAGTACATTCTGTCTGTGTATAAATAGCAGAGCACTCTGCCCGACAGGCAGTCAGTCCTGCATTTTATTACACCTGACGGCCTCTATGAAGTCAAAGTACTGCCATTTGGATTATGTAATGCTCCGGCCACATTCGAACGCATGAGGAACAACTTGCTTCGACACCTTAAAGATGAGTTCAAGAAGGTGCTTAAAAGGTGATAGCCTATGCATCAAAAGTACTCTCTAAGTCTGAGAAACTACTCTGCAACTGAGAAAGAATGTCTCACAGTGATCTGGGCTATCAACAAGTTCTGGCCGTATTTATTCGGCAAACCATTCACTGTCATGACAGACCACCATTCTTTGTGTTGGCTGACTAGCTTGAAGGATCCATCAGGTTGACTAGGATGATGGGCACTAAGACTCCAAGAGTACGATGTCACAGTGGTATTCAAGAACGGGCACAAACACAAGGATGCCGACTGCCTTTTGAGGAATCCGTTAGTGGAACACAAAAGCATGAATGAAATTGTAGCCTTCACTGAATTAGGTGACATTACAGCTTAACAGAGGGAAGATCTAGCACTATTAAGAACCATAGAGGCCTTGGAGAAAGGATAACCAAGCAATGGAGAGTTCCAGCTTATAAATGAGATATTGTATAAGAGCAACTACAATCCAATGGGCCCAAATGGCTACTGGTCATTCCAGCTCATCTCGAGCCAGCTATTCTCAAATATTTCCACGATTCTCCAATATCCAGTCATTTGGGATTCGTGAAGACCCTAGACAGAATCAGACGCAGGTATTCCTGGAAAGGTCTCTACCGATCTGTCAAGCACTATGTGAGTCACTGTAAAGAGTGCCAGCGACGGAAGCATGTGCCGCAATTACCTCCAGGACATCTCGTACCGATTTCGCCAGCAGCAGCTCCATTCCACCGAGTTGGGATCGACCTTTTAGGGAGGTTCCCGAAGTCGACAACCGGTAACCGATGGATAATAGTCTTCACTGACTACCTCACATGCTAAGCTGTCACCAAACCTGTGCAGAGTGCAGAAGCTCCAGGTATCGCAAAATTCCTTGTAGAAGACATTATTTTGAAGCATGGAGCACCATGCGTCATGATATCTGATCGTGGAAAAATATTTCAGTCAGAACTAGTATCAGAGGTAACATCACGGTGCGACATTGTCCACAGAATGACAACTGTATACCATCCTCAAACAAATGGTCTTACAGAATGTTTTAACAAGACGTTAGTTGATATGCTGTCAATGTACGTCGATGTTGAGCAGAAGGATTGGGATACAATACTGCCAGTCGTGACATTCGCTTACAATACCGCAAGACAAGACACCACAGGCTTCACTCCGTTTTTGCTGCTTCATGGCTGTGAAGCTGAGACGACAATGGGTACACTGTTCTCGTTCCAGCCGGATGACCCTCAGGATGACTGTGTGAAACAGCTCATCACTAGGCTCGAAGAAGCAAGACAACTGGCTTGCGTACGGACACTGGACGCCCAGGAGAAGGACCGTCAGCGGTATAACGACAAGCACCGACCTGTTGTAGACAGCCCAGGAGGTCTTGTATGGATTTTTACCCCTGTATGGATGGTTGGACTGTCAGCAAAGTTATTGAAGCAATACTTTGGTCCATATCGTGTAATATGCCACCTGTCAGACGTCACATACAAAGTTGAGGATTATAAACCATCGTCAAAACAACAAAAACAAAGAGACATTGTTCACGTCCTCCGCATGAAGCTTTACTATGATCCCGAAGAGCAGATAGGCGAGAATGGCTTCTTGTTCAAGGACTCTACGGACGGTAATGATACTGATAAAGCCATGACAGGAACGACTGTCATCGATAATCGTGCAGAAGGGAAGGATTCTCCAGAACTGCCATACAGAGGACCCATGACAAGATCAAGATCCAGAACATTGCAGCTCCAAAGGGAACCTAACAGCGGGTCACTGTTTTTTCAGGAGAGGTAGCAATGCTACGAGACCCCACGACAACCAACTGCCTGTGTGGCGCAAGGGATAGCGTCACCAATTGCTATTCTGAAGGTCACCGGTTCAATCCCGCCCATTGGCAAAAATTTATTTCTTTGTAATTTCTACTTATTTCTTATGTTACCTATTCTCCTAATTTCTGGTATATTCTGTCTGTGAATAAATAGCAGAGCACTCTGCCCGAGAGGCAGTCAGTCCTGCATGTACGTTTCAGTTCGCAATAAACCTGCTTTCAGTATAAGTGCTGTGTCAGTCTACAACCCTGCCTTCTAAGTCAATCCTGCTTCCATTTGAATGTGACAATATCAAAGAATAGCAGAAACTGTGTGTGACTGGATTTCAACAAGCGAAAAGCAAGTTTACTTGATGGTAGAGGTTGCCTGGACAAGAGCTAGCATTGTATCGGGATTAGATAAAAACATCACAAATTAAGAAAAAAAGAAAAGTATGAAATGTAAATAATTTTTTGAAGGACATATGAGTGACAAAAGATGTTTGTACAGATGAGAGGAAACCAGAGAATGTGCGAGTCATAATAACATTAAAAATGTCTGATACATAATCTGTATATGTGATCAAGATTCCATTCCTCAAAAATGGCACTTAATTTTGATACACGGTCATTATTATAATTGTATGACTTGTGAATCATCTGACCGTACAAGGGTTGAATTTTGGTTCACATAGCAGAAAGTGTAACGCAAAAATATATGTGAAGATGACACTGTTTTCATGATTTGTTTCATAAATTCATAGTGATTTCCACTGACCGATTTCACCAGAGAAAAGAGGAGAGCAGGGTTCATGCACTTGACAATTTCAGAGTTTTAAGCTTCAGTATGAAGTCCACATATAATCAGAGATGCACTGGAATAGTTATTTCTAAATGGGACAAAGAAACTAATTAAATATTGCACATATAAACTAATCACAAGCATAAATATAATAATAGCAGCCTGTGTTCATATTAAGCATAAGCCTATTGCTCCATTCAATTTGTAATGACACTGCAACTGCAAATAAGCTACTTAGTTCCATGCTTAATATTAAACATCACTTTTACAACTAGAAATGAAATGCAAAATAGTTTAAGTACTCTCATAAAAAATTGCTGCTGATTTGAAGCATAGCAATATAAAGCTGCAAATGCACCAGCCACTTATTAAATGCAAACATCGAAACTGAAATGTGCGAAATATTTGATTAAAACTAAGTGGCCACTAAAATAATTAAACATGTAGCATAGCATGTTCTAACATCAAATTTGCATAAAAACTGAATCACCATACCATTTATCACATAATCAAGATGGTTGTAACACATTTTAGCAAAACTTGCAAACAGAGTAAAGGGGGTGGAGAACATATTTATCTTTGTAGTCCTTACATGTAATGTATGTTTGTGGCAGTAGGATTGTTCTGTATGTTAAAATTCCAAGATTCTAAATTTTCCTAATAGTGAACTACAAAAAAATCTCATCTTTCATATTAAAATTTGAGTAGACAAAATGTCTATGTGATACTCACATGTTGATCACACTTACGGCTTTGGCATTTTCTTTGATCCCACTTGGTGTGAAACACAAACACTCAAGCATACCAAGAAATTCTCACTGTAGTGTTATAGATGTTGACTCCTTGATAGGTACACAATGCTTTCCTAAAATTCTCTCAATAAATGGTCAATAAATGGAAATCAACCATTTGCCTTCACTTCTACCATCCACACGTGATCATTCCATTTCATACAGCTCTTCAGCATTACACCTAAATATACCTTACACTGAGCTACAGATCAATCTATAATAAAAATAAATAAATAAATAAACAATATTTTGCAGGAGGGGTGGGGTGCTGTCTAATACCACACATTAACGTTATCAGCCACTCAGTTATCTGAGCACCTAGTCCACATGTTTGGACCTTCATTAAAACTGTGCAGTGGAACACTATATGTCAAAAACTTTCTAGAAACCTAAGAATATGGAATCTGCCAGCTGCCCTTCATCGACAGTTTGCAGGATATCATTTAACACTAGGACAAACGGAGACTTCCACTGGCAATGATTAAAGTTTGTGCTGATTTGTGGAAAAAACTTTTCTGTCTAAGGAAATTTATTGTATTTAAACTAATGGTATATTCCAGAATTCAACAGTAAATCGTTAATCGATGCTGAGCATACTGGTCTGTAATTTGGTGGGTCTGTTTTGTTACTCTTCTTATACACACAAGACAGCAACACTTTATTCCCCTTGTTGGGGATTTCAAGCTGTACAGGAGATTTTTGATAAATGTAAGCTAAGAGGCCAATGTCGGAGAACACTCTTAGATCCCTTAAGCTTAATAAGCAAAAAACAAGAGCACTCTTTGAAAAATGAAACTGAGATTCCATCCTGATCTGGTGCCTTTCAGTTTCTAACTGAAGGATGCCTACAGATGGTCAAACAACAATTTATTTTTACAACACTCCTGAATGAATTAACAGATATCGCAGTTTATACAAGATTAAAGTTGCCTCAAGCTAACATTCATGATCTTGGTATTTTTGGACTAATGAGCACAGACTTTCTTTGAATGATTTTAAAACTGTCACTGTGGAATTGGGTAGCTGGTGAAAACCAGCAACAATTAACTTCTAAGAAAGACCTTAACAGAAACTATATGCCAAGTGCAATGTACACTACCCTTTCTGTGGTATTTAACACATTGTGGACGGCACCTGAACCGGACTTTTTCAGCAGCAGATAGTCAGGTGGATGGCATCCGAATCTGACTCGTGCAATGTTAAAAGAAATTATAGCTTACATTGCACAATCTACCCTCTGTTGATAACCATCTAAAATAAAGGAGGGATGTTCTCTGCATTGTGCTGCCTCATAGCAAGTTTCATTCTAACTATTTATAGGCAAGAAAAGGACTTTGTATTTCCCGCTCTCTGGAGAGACCAACAGTGCTTTGGGCGCATGATGACCTAGCAGTTTAGTCCCCTACAAAACCAACAACAACAACAACAACAACAACAACAACCAACAGTGCTTTTGCCTGCTATCTGTGTTACTGTCTACAAAGTGCTCACATTCCGCATATTTTCAAAATGGTGAAGTTGGATGAAAGTGATGTTTTCAATGCCTTGGAAGGGGAAACAGAAGATGACTATGTGTAAGAATCATGTATAAAAGTGTTTTTTGTTTTTTTGTTTTTTTTTTTTTTTTTTGTGGAGGGGGTGGGAAGGGGGGGGGGGAGAGAAAGATATGATTCACTAAAAATAGTTTGTGCCTGCCCCCTTTTTTGTAATAGATAAAATAGATTTCATTGTTTCAAATGAGTCAGCATAGTTAGAAAGCTGTACTTTTCAGAAAACTTGTTAAAAGTAGCAGTCCAGCTGCTCCATCCAAGGCGATTTACACCAGTCTTGAGTGTGTTAAACTAAATTTTTGATAAACATCACATGTCTTACAAAATATTTCAAAACTTTCTATTTCAAGTTTCTCCGAATTCTAGGCTCTAAGACTAATTTCCTGTATGGCAGCAAACAAAAACTTTGTTATGAAAGTTTTGACAATTTTACAATTAAATTTCTCACATTCAAACGAACTATATTTTTTCTTGTGGTTTCATTCTGTTTTCTGCATTTTGACTGGTGATCATTCATTAGAAGACCTCAAATTAATAGCTAACATACAAGTTTCTTGTGCTCAACCTGAGTAGTTGCTTCCTTTGTGCGGTGCCCAACACTCGGCTCCAAACCAAAACGAACATATTCAGCTCTGGTAACTATACTGAAAACTGTGAGCTTTATTAGTATCCTACACAAGAGACCAACAATCTAAAACACATATGCCAAACACCCATATTAAGGTTGCCTCAGAAACCAAGTGACTGATGTTAACATGACACACAACTTGCAGAAAACTGCTACCTGCAAGATCCATAGCAGGCTGCCTTCACATATCAGATGAACCTCCATAAGCATTTTTAGAGAAATAGAAGCAAAGAATACAAAAAGAAAAGAAAAAATTAATGAAAAGTGCTGTGCTTCATAATTTCTGACCAGTCTGATAGGCAGTATACTGCAAAACACTACCATATTAAAAAATAGTAAGGCATTAAACAAAATAACTCTGTGAATGACCGATATAAAAAAAACTGACTGATGAAGTACAGCCATATGAGTTATACGTGGCTGCAAACTCTCCCCCAGGCCATTAAACTTTAATTTACAGAGGCAAGGTTGCTGCATAAACAGTAGATGTGTTAAACCATCTTGATTTGTGCTGCAACTGCGACTGCACGCGCGTGCTCATGCTAAGTGGGTGTCACTGCACCTGGGGCATCCAGCAGGGGCTGTGTGGGAGCAGGGGAGTCACAGCCCTCACCTCCTGCGCCCAACACTGCCGAAGTCTGTTCTCCGATACTGCTTCCGATCACTGTGCTCGTCTGCTGTTGTCCAGTGCACTCAGTTCTCCGTAGGAATCCGAGGTACCCGGTACGGGCGTACGTCTCCCCTGTTGTGCCTGTCACCAAACGAGCATTGAAGTGGTCTGCGTAGTCACTCTCATCTCCATAAATTGTGAAGTATCCACTTGCATTATGGCTGGACTGTACCCAGATCTGTAACATATAAAAATTCTGGTATAAAATCAACATTTCTTTTCAAAACTGGAAACAAGATTAACTTGTATTAATTGCAGTGATAAAGTTCTCTAATACAGCGTAAAACACACACACACACACACACACACACACACACACACACACACACACACCCTATAGCACCAGTGGATTATATCAGATTGGATTCTTAGGAGTAGTGAGGTGGGATGTAGGAGGAGAAGGTGGAGGTGTGAGGCTATCTAGGAGTGCAAGCAACAAATGGTATAGCTGACATGGAGGAGAAAATTGGCTGAGGGGAGGTGACATGACAAGATGGAGGGAGTGATAGACTTGTAAGGGAATCTACCATTTGTGTAGTTAAGAGAAGCTGGTGGTTGCGGGACCAAGATGGCGGAAGTTGCGAAGCAGCCATTGAAGTCATGCATATAATGTTTGAATGCATGTTGTGCCACAGGGTGACCAAATTTACACCAAGCCAAAATTTGGTGTTAACCACTGATCCTGATACACAGCTCCCACCATCCCCAAGAATCAGACCAAAGGAGCATCACCTTTCGTTACTCAAAATCACCCTTCAAATGAACAACTGAACCATATCCTTCATCAGGACTTTGATTACCTATAGGGACATGAAATTGCAGTATCTAATTTTTGTAAAATTCACTTTTATTTTCGCCAAAATTCATATCTATTCTTGACAAAATTCTTGTCTTATTTTTATTTTCATATTGTTTATTATTAGACAGCAAGATTAAGCATTAGTGATTTGACATTGACTATTAAATTAATGATTGGAGAACCTTATGTCTGGAACATTTGTTTCCTACAAAACTGGCAACCTGCTTTCTGAAATAGTATTGGGTTTCTTCTAGTGAATTTATCTATGCTTACAACAAATGATCATTCTGTTAAGAAGCAGCGGCATTTTCCTGCATGTCAAATGTAAACTGTATTGGTCTCTGATTTAAGGTGTATGTCAAATTTAATTTTCTTTTTCCACACAATTTGGTAACTACAAAATGTAAAGAACATTAATTTTGACCTTTTCCTGGGCATTTGTAGTTGTACTATCCATACTTCACAATGCTACAGATTAGGCACTTGGCATAAAAGTGGAAGCAAAAGTAATTCTGTTTGCATATTAAGGAAATAAAGTAGCTTAAAAATTGCATGGAAAACAGCTTTATTTTTGTGCTGTACCGCCGATAGTGACACAAATGAGAAAAAAAAAAAAAAGGCATGAAAAAGAACAAGCTTTCGGAACACAGTTCCTTCTTCAGGTGGGAGAGAAGGGAAGAAGAAAGGATGGGAATGGAAGGGAAAGGTAATTCATGACCTAGGTCAAGAGGATAGTGTTTTTAGGAAAATTTATTTTTGAAAAATAATTTACCATCTCTGAGGAGAATTTCCATGATTAATCAAATAGCTTTATTTGCAATTCTAGGGTGGAATTATGGCACATTTGAAATACACTGATCAGCTTTGTTTTCCAGTCAGAGGACAAACGTGACCTATGGACAGCTGTCCACTAGTGTAAGCAATCTACAACGTTTAGCACCAGAGGGGAGAAGAGCGGTGCATATAAGCATGATCCATCTTTTTCAGTCAGAGCAAAAGCCTACCATTTTTCTACTAATGCAAACCTGACATACAGCCAAAGGGATTGCCGATTCTTTCTATTGCTAAAGGTTCATGATAACCATCATCATGCAGACTTAGTCCTGTCACTCATTTTAAAATAAGAAACCAATGAGTAACGGAACAGCTAATGTGCAATCGTTTGCTGATGCTGGGAAAGTGTTCATGGTGTATAGGTGGTCAAGAAGAAAAACATTCCCAGCTTTCCCCCAAGAGTTCCCAGATGAAAAACGACATTCTTGGGGTTAAATACAATTCTTTTTCAGGGTAAAATACAATTTTTGGGGTAAACTGCGTTTTTTCTATTATACTTGGCTTGGAACAGTAAAACTTATTGGATATTTTGAAACATTAATGTGTTACATACTGGTGTACAACTTCCCATTATTATAACTTCACACCCCAGTTTTCAGCTGTTCGCACATCCTCCTGCATTACTGCACTGACAGCCAATAATACTCATTCTCTAGGCATGTTGCTGGTTGCAAGTTACAATAATGTTCTCTCATTTTTGCTCCATTGTTGGCACTTGGCTGTAGCTCTTTTTCTCCATGCTCCCCCTATCACTCCGTCTCTATGCTCGGAAGCACCTTCCTATGAACTATAAAATGCACTTATTATATCTGTGTAATTTATCAGAATGTAGTTTATCATGTAGGTTGTTCTGTAAAATACTTTCCAGTTTTGTACGAATAGGTTACGACTTTTATGTATGTTGTTAGGATGTAATCCAATACAACAGCTTTAATTGCTTGTCATATATATGTTTCTGTTTTCTTCGATTGTGTGAAGATTTTCAAGTAAGTTGTTATGCATGATCCTAAAAATACAAAAATATGACCAAAACACATTATTATTTATGAACTCCTGACTGGCTGTCTTCATTCCAATAATTTTTATGTCTAATTATATTTTTGCCATATTATTGCATAATTTGTAATCTATCTAATAAAAAAGTAAAATAAATACTATAAATAAACTTGAAGATTAGTCTTTTTTAGCATTTGTTACCCTTAAAGATAAATCAAAACATAAATATGCAGGAAACATTTTCAATAATGGCACAAATGGCCCTATATTTCTCAAAGTGGCTGGTCCCCAAAGCATTGTATTAAATGGAAGTCAAACAGTTCATGATTTTAGGAATTCAAAGCACATTCTCGCTATTACCGTAATTCACATTTCATAAAAGGCCGTTTACTCTGAAAGTATAGCTTCTCCACTATTCACAATTTTTACCCGCAACTTGTGAGATTCGTGAACAGATGAAACATTATGCTAATCAACAACAGTTTGTTTTTTTAAGTATTGCAAACTCTTTGTCCTGACGCCTCTGACACATTCTGCTTGTAGACCATGTACCTTCCTCCCACCTCCCCACTTAAGTTTATTTTCCTAATATTCTCTTGTTTATGTTTTATTGCTGAAATATTATTCTTCAGTAGTGGGCTGAAGTAAAGTTCTCACCAGCCGAAATTACAAAAAATATTAACTAATAACATAAAAGATCAAACCAAAACTTGGAAACATTCATACAAATGCTGTTTACATTTTCTTATCATTGTAAAAGAAAGAATAATCCATCCATTCCTTCTTTACATTTTCATAATGTGGAACTTCAAAACAAAAAGCTACACTCTGATCCCATATGTGTGATCAATATTTCTCAGTGCCATACTTAAGAACAAAAGGTAGTGGCAACAATTAATACCATAAACACTTATCATCTAGGGCAGCACCTTCCAGTTTCTTTTTTTTGTTCTGTTTACTGTAAGATATAGAAGAATGTTCAACTTTTCTATGGTTATTGTAATTAGTCATGACACAAAAAATTTAAATTTATGTAAAGCTGTTAATTTTGTAATAGGTAACAGGCATTTTATTTATGCAGTTTTTTTTTCCACAGCATTTATGATACACATTTTATATTTCGATTTCCAGTAAGTTACAATAAGTTACAGCAATTGTAAAGAAGTTTGCTGTGGTCACCAAGTAAGCCTTGTTTTTCTATCATTTGTTCTTTAACATATGTATTGTCACCTACCTCTCCAAGATGGGAATCACCACACTGACCCTTTGTTTCAGGGTTGGCAATTATCACTTTGACTCCAGGTAACAGTTTCCCCGATTCCATCAAGCAGAGGGAATGAGGACTCCCTCTCTCAACGAGAGACACTCTGTCATTTCTGAGTGCTCGTAGATCAACATAAACTGTTGACGGCTCTGGACTAGATGCACCCTGTAAAAAGAAGTTAAATATAAGTTAACCAATACTTAAACAATCTCTAGTGGAACTTTACATATTCAATACAGTGGCGTCAGAAAAAATTCTGCTGTAACACTCGGCCACTCACTCGGTCGGTCGGTCAGTCAGTCAGTCAGTCTCCCTACCTCTTTACAGCTGTACTCCACATATTACATCTGTATTTACTGGTTAACTGACTAAAGCATTTGTGAGAAATTTTAAGCTTCAAAAGATGTTCTGAGGTAGTGTATATCACTTTAGTAATCCTTTTTCATGCAAGTGTAGAAAGGGCAGTAGTATTTCCCATGTAGTATGGTATTCCTGTGTTGACTAACGTGTATACAGCTGTCGAGTCTCTCCCATGGAAAATACTTTAAGACTCGTACCTACAATTCTCACTTTCCTAGCCTCCCATAACCCCAAGACTGATTAAAGTTCATTGATGATATTTTCATAATTTGCACTCAGGGCCAGGGAATCCTACCCTCATTCCTTCAGAACCTCAATTCCTTCTCTCCCATCTGCTTAATTTAGTCCTCGTGAAACTGGCAATGGTACCGTTTTGGGTGTTAACCTTCACCTTGCTGATGGCTCCATCCACACCTCTGTCCACATTAAATGCATGAACTGTGAACAGTGCTTGCAATTTGACAGCTACAATCCATCCCACATCAAAAATTCTCTTACATACAGGCTTTTGATTGTGTAAATCATGGGATTCTTCTACATAAGCTTAAGTATTGTGGTATGAGTGGGACAGTGCACAAATGGTTTAAATCATACTTAACTGGAAGAGTGCAGAAAGTTGAAATAAGCGGTTCACATGATATAGATGAAACAATTAATTCTTCTAACTGGGGAGTTATCAGAAATGGGGTCCCACAAGGTTCAGTCTTGGGTCCTTTGCTGTTCTTAATATATATTAATGACTTGCCATTCTACATTCACGAAGATGCTAAGCTAGTACTTTTTGCTGATGATACAAGTATAGCTATCACACCTGACAAACAAAATTAACTGATGAAATTGTAAATGATATATTTCAGAAAGTTATTAAGTAGATCTCTACAAATGGACTCTTATTAAACTTTGATAAAACCCACTATATACAGTTTCATACAGTAAATGGCATGACACCATTAATAAATTAAGACTTTGAACAGAAATCTGTAGCTACGGCAGAATATTCAAAATTTTTAGGTGTTTGCATTGACGAGGGACTGAATTGGAAGAAATATATTCAAGATCTCCTGAAACGTCTGAGTTCAGCTACTTATGTTATCAGAGTCATTGCAAAATTTGGTGATATACATCTCAGTAAATTAGCTTACTAAGCCTATTTTCATTCACTGCTTTCATATGCAATCATATTCTGGGGCAATTCAACATTGAGTAAAAAAGGTATTCATTGCACAAAAGCGTGTAATCAGAATTATTGCTGGAGCCCACCCAAGAGCATTCTGCAGACATTTATTTAGCGATCTAGGGATACTCGCTGTAGCTTCACAATATATATATTCACTCATGAAATTCGTTATGAACAATTCGACCCAATTCAAAAGTAATAGCAGTGTGCATAGCTACAACACTAGGAGAAAGGATGATATTCACTATTCAAGGTTAAATCTAACTTTGGCTCAGAAAGGGGTGAATTATGCTGCCACAAAAGTCTTTGGTCACTTACCAAGTAGCATCAAAAGTCTGACAGATAGCCACCTAGTATTTAAAAAGAAATTAAAGGAATTTCTGAATGGCAACTCCTTCTAAAATGTACATGAATTTTTAGACAAATCTTAAAAAAAGAAATACATGAAAATAATAATAAAAAATTCTAAAAATATTGATTGTCAAGTGTACACAACATTTACTTAACTGACACGTTCCACATCAGTACGAAATGTCATATATATATGATCTATGGAACAAGTATTAATCTACTCTAAAGTCTTGCAACCCATGGATGGTGTATTTCCAGTGATAAAGATCTCCCTTTCCTAAGATGTTGAAGGTTGCAGAAGGACCTCCACAGACAAGCATCAACCCCCCCACCTTCCTCCCACCCCCCGTATCCTAGTCCACAAACAGATTTACCATGCCATGATCCCACACACCACCAATACTCCCTCCACTTCCAATAACCAACCTCAAAGGTGTACCCCCTTGTCACTCAACACGACCCTGAACTGGAGCTACTCAACTGCATCCTTGATCAGGGCTTCAAGAATCTAACATCATACCCTCAAGAGAGACACATCCTATCCAAGATGCTTCTGACACCTCTTAATTGGTGTTGTGTTCTCCACTCAACCTCCTCAATATCCCAATGCCACTCCAAATACCCAAAACAATGCTGGATGGGTGAATTGGGTAGGAATGGCACTTTCTATTCCAGTTTTGTCACAAGCTTAACCTACATCAGGCCACTTGTGAAAGCAGCTGTATAATTTACAAACTGCACCACATTTGCTGCACAGTTTTTACACTAATATGAGTACCAACCCACTGTCTAGAAGAATGAATGGCCACTGTCAAACTAACCAAACACAAGACGGACCACCCAGTAGCACAGCATGCTCGATTTCAATGGCTGCGTTACAACCTTGGCCATCCAGGCCATCTCCTCCACCAATAGGTCTTCTTAAATGTGCAGATGGGAGATGACATTATAACACATTCTATGATCCTATAAAACATCCTGGTCTCAACCTAAGGTAACCTCTTGTCCTTTTACCCCACACTTAACATTTCCCCCTCATCCTCTCCCCATCCTACACGTCCTTCCGAGGCCAACAAGAAAGACAGGCCGCAGTGCGCATGTTGTGTCATGTAAGCAAGGTAGTCCTGAGCCAGTGCGATCGCTAGCTGAGAGAATGGCCACTAAGAGGCAGTGGAGTGGGCTGTGCCTCAGCGGCCAGCCAATCATCTGGCAATCGCGCCGGCTCATGACTACCTTGCTTACATGACATGACATGCGCACTGCTGCCTGTCTTTCTCATTGGCCTCACCTCCTTTCAACTGATGCCACTCAATAAACTGTGTGCTGCCTTTTTCCTATCTCCCCCCTCCCTCGTCTCTGCACTGCCACTTTTCATTGCACAGCTTCAACTCCCTCACCCCTCCCTTTACTGCATCTTACATCACCACCTAACAGTATATTTATCTTCTGACAGACAGTGTGGAATATTCTCTATCCACCCTTACCCTGCTTCCATCCTCTCTCATCAGTCACAGATGAAATGTGAGATTTGGGCGTGGCGGGAGACGTGCAGGAAAGAGTCCTCTGCAGTAACTGTGTCCTCACTGGAGGAGTGGTCAACGCGTCTGCCTAGTAAGCAGGAGATCCCGGGTTCAAATCCTGGCCAGCCACTAATTTTCATTCACCGCACTTTGGCATTCTATCTAAACCTAGTACAGTGAAGCCTTTACTGATCGCAAATTGCCATTTCATTCTTTCAAATGTGAGTCAGCTGTTACAGCTGGAGATGGCAGTCGTGTACGTGAGTTGTGCCCAAATGATTATGTGAATGTATGAATGCTCTTTTTCTTTGAAGACTGTGGCTGAAAACAAATTGTGTGTAGTGACGGTCTCTTCTACGAGTCTGCAGCTTGGTGATGGATTTTTTTTTTTTGAGTTGCCACCTATACTCATATTGTTGACATTCCAAACCTGACTTTCAAGTATTCATTGTTTACACATTTATACAGTGTGTATCTGCTTGCTTTCATCCTTAAGTGATTTTGTCTGTCTCTTTACTTCAATTTACTTTCTCCCTATTGCCTATTTTTTTTGTGAATAAGGTCTCACCAGCTTCATCAACACAAAATGTGGGAAGATGTAAGACATTTTCTCTCTTTAATTTGTACTGTATTCATTAAGAACATTACCAACCAGCAGCTTAGTATCATTCAACACACACTTTGCTCATAGAGGAAAAGCATATGAGAGAGAGAGAGAGAGAGAGAGAGAGAGAGAGAGAGAGAGAGAGAGAGAGAGAGAGAGAAAGAGAGAAAGGGGAGGGGGGGTATTAAATGAATGCTAATGTAATAACTATAAATAATTGTGACACGTCGTCTAGCAGTGATGTGCACAACTAGAAATAGAGGGATTATGGGGCTGTATGCTACCTGGACAATTGATTTTGGCCCACTTTTGGTTACAGTTGTAACACTAAAAGTGGGCCTTTGCGATCGTCTTTTGACAGCTAAAATTTGAAAGAAAATAACGGTTTAACCATTCATCTGACACGAAAATTGAATAACCAAGTTTGTAGAAGAGAAATTTCTCTACAACTTTGCGCTCTTATATTTTTTTCATATCTTGTATTGTTTTAGAGATATTTGCCAAAGTAACGGAGATTTGACACCCTCCATTGAATTAACGAAAACCAGCACTTCAAAGATGTCACGTGACATTCCTCGCCCGGAACTCTCATTGTAACTTACATGTTGTCATTTCAAAACAATGGTGCACTGAAGAATTAACAAAAGCAAGTAGTCCTTCATACAATAAATGATAATCTAGTATCTAAAAATGCCATAGTAGCATCAGCTAACAAGTGCCGTCAATAGTACAAAATTAAAGGGTGCATATTCAAACCGTTAGCCGTAGCGTAGTGGCTAGTGCGTCGGTCTGTGACGCTGAAGGTCAGTGGTTCGGAACTCGCTGCTACCTTAAATTTTTTTCCACTTTTTCCTTACAAGGGTTTCAGGCAGTCTTATTAATTAAATAGAGCTATGTTCTTCAATGTTTAGAGTTGTGCATATCTAAGAATTCTCCCTGTAAAATGCGCGTTTCTTCTATTTCGTGATGCCGTGAAATACGTAACAACGAATTGAACAATGGTCTTCTGAAGCATATGTACGTAAACTGGAGGATTCTGTAATAATGAACATTCTGCACAAAGTGCTGTTACAGGTAGTTTCGTATATAAAGGAAGTCCCAGATTTCTGTGGAAAGTGTAGTTCCTTAATCAAACAGAAGGGAAGAGTATACATTGCAACAAATTCCCTTGTTTATTTTTTTCTAAGTGTTTATTCACTATTTGTGGAATATATTGAAAGTCATTAATTAGAATCAATGCATCTACTAAAATGTTTGTCTTTGCCATGATTGCTACGGACACATTTAACATAGACGGTATTACCTTTTCTGTAGTTCAGAGATGACTTCGTTCATGTTACACTGTTCTGTGCTAAAATAAAGAGCAAATATTCTATTTCAAACTGTGATTATGTTTTCTTTTACAGCTAAAACCACAAACGGAATAAGTGAGGTAATTCTATTTTAACGGAAAAATATAACGAAAATGTGGGAGAGATATTATAATGATAGTTTAAAGAGGTAACAGTTCAAAAAAGAGTATCTTTGTCAAAGCTAAACTGTTTGTTAAAATATGGTCAGAAAGAATATTATGTGTTGGGTGCATAGATATTACCACAATAGCAGAGTCGTAATATTATCACAATATTTTTTATTATATATATTATTGTTTTGGTCCAAAATGTTTGCAAAAACTTATAACATTACAAATCTAAAGTGGGCCATAAAACACGTCAGTGCGATTATTTTAGTTTGCATTTTAACCTTGTCTTCACCTCTCGCTGATGTGAGGCATCACCACAAATGATATATAGTTTTGATTCATGTTAAACTGTAGATATCCTTTTCCCACTTGAATAACTGGGATAAATACAGGAACATGAAAATAGTCAAAGTGGAGTTCAATGCACCATGACATTCAGCTACACAAATTATTATTATTATTATTATTATTATTATTAATTCTAAATCACTATATAATCTGTAAAAATGCATAGGAATTTATAGTTGTGAATGATAATGTGAAAATTCAACAGCAAATTAATATTATGGCTGATGAAGAGCACTATGAGAATGAAGGACACATACCTGCAAACAAATGGCAACATTCACACGACATCCAAAACTAGTAGATACTGCACGTGGACTGAGTCCTAATGCTGAAAAGAGTTTTGAAAAACTAGTAGTAAGTGAAATACGTGGACGCTCTTCTGCAACTACTACACACGTCCGCACACATCCGAGATTGATACCACGCTGCTTTAGCTGATTCACTGACGTACCCAGCCCCTTGGTACACAATTCCATAACACCTGAAACATTACATTCATTATTAATAGTGGTGACTACAAGTAATGAAATACTTGTACAATTGACTAAGTTCTGATTAAGTAACAAAATATGATTTTCAGCCCATCTTGCTTTAATAAAATTATGAAATAAACATTTACACTAATTTGGTACAGTTCTGAAATTAAAGAATATTTTGGTTATGTATGGTTTTGCTCATGGTTAGTTGT
This sequence comes from Locusta migratoria, assembly GCA_026315105.1. Taxonomy (NCBI): domain Eukaryota; kingdom Metazoa; phylum Arthropoda; class Insecta; order Orthoptera; family Acrididae; genus Locusta; species Locusta migratoria. The sequence goes on along the minus strand of CM048744.1, from coordinate 211,733,423 downwards.
TATCTTACTAAATGCAGTGATTACAAAGTACATAAAATGGAAGTGTATATGGATAAACAAAATATAGTTTTGATTATTATACTGTCCATAATATATTGAAATTTCAGAAACCACGTTCTGCCAAAGGTAATGTTGTGTTGAAACAGTAACAGCCAAAAAACAATAAATGACGAACAATGATTGTTGAGTGCTCTAACTGAAACTGGGACAATGATCACTAGCCTACCAATCATAGAGTTAGTGTACTTTTGTTATCAATGTAATGGTTGCAGCAAGTAGTAAGGTTCACTTGACTTAATATATGTTGCTAATTTCAATGATGGGAATATGCCAGAGTGACTAAGAATATTATAAGATCATCAGGGGGAACAGTTAACCACTAAGCAAAACAAAGCACTTTAAAAGATCTGCAGAGGTAAGTGTATGTGTCAGTGGGGAACAATTACACATATCTGCAGCTGAGAGGTATTGCAAAGCAGCCCCCAATATGACCACTGAATGTCATTAACTAAATACTTTGAAGAAAAAAATTACATCAAGTGAATGCTTGAAACTTCTGAATGCTCACTTAACTGTCTCTAGTATTAATAACATGACGACTAACATTACATACTGCAACGCTATTACATAAAACCAACGGAACTTAACTTCTTGGTCTAGGAACAGTGGGACAAAATATCAACACACATATACCATAAAATATTTGGAAGTCTTCTCAAATAGAATATTCTGCATAGGAATAAAAAAGAACATTCATCATACTGATTGCATAAAGTATATGTTATGTTATTTCTACAATCATATGCTCATTAATTATAATATATGGCTTTTATCAGCTTACTCTTACTTATGGTACTGTATATTTCTGCAGATAAGACAGCCTTCAGAAAACAACGAGGTACAAATTTTCATCAAAATTCTATCGCTTAAGCATGTATCTGGCCTATAAGATAACCCCCAAGTTACCATATTTAAGCCGTATGCATGCCACACTTTTTCCCAGTTTTTGGCATTTAAAAATATGCCTGCGGCTTACATTCGGAGACAAAGCTTCCAGGAAGTTTCAAAAAATGCCGTTAAAAGCCACCATAAACAGTTGTGTGAATGGTAGCTCCCAAAAATGCCACTAGAAGCCGCCATAAGTAGTTTTCATGATCTGGATTTTATCCTTTGTTGCAGTGTTTACGGTGTGCTTTTGAACTTTAGTTCATGTAGTGCTACACAGTGGCTAACTGGATTTGGGGGGGAGGGGGGTTACTGCCCAAGCCTCTCATCTTGTGGGGCCTCCAAATACCTCAAAGGCACTTTTATTTTTATTTTTTGAGTGCCCTTGACCTCTTGTTCTGAGCCCTCCAACTTTCGAAAGCTATTTTTTTTTAAACTGTCCCATGCCTCTCATCCTGGGGGCCTCCAAATCTCAAAAGTGACATTTTTATAGTATTACATGTATTTCCAAGTGGACGGGGGGGGGGGGGGGGGGGAGAGGGCTCATTTTGTTTTACCAACAACCCAGGCTTCCGAAAGCCTTAATCCGCCACTTGTGCTACGTTGTATCCAATCGTGAAGAAGCATGCTATTTTTTTACACCACGAAGTTTAAGATAAATGTAATTTATTCCCAAGAAACGACATTTAATTGTGCCGATGCACATATTATGCTAGTGAAAACATACGAAATTGCCCGAGAACAGATGATAACGTATTTCAAAGGAAGCCACAATTGTTGCGTGTAGCTATAAAATATTTTAACCCTTTCACTGCTCAGTACATAAATATATGCTAATTGTTTCCTTGCAGCTCTGGATATATTGAGAAATTATTTTTTACATGCATCACTGTAAAATCAAGCTGCATTGTAAGTAATTATTTCTATTCCTGCACTATGGCATATAGGTTATTGTATGTACCCTTGACTACTCAGTAAGTTAATGAAGCTCGTAAAGTGGATATTTTATTTATAACAAATTACGCAAACCTTTGTTTTTGTAAATCTTTCCTTCATGACGTAAATTTCTGATTAATTTCAATCTAATTTGTTTTTTTGTACTGTTGTATAAGACGACCTCGTATTTTGGGGCCTTTTCTTATGATTCAGCCATCGTTTTATCTGCAGAAATATATGGTAATTAGTGTCTCTGTGATATAAGTAATTCTCAAATCAGACTTACGATTACTCCAGTGTTTCCTGCAAGGCCTTTTACATGATGGAGGGTGTGAAAGTAAATTTAGAGAGTACAATGATGATAATATCTTAGAGAATAAGAAATTCAGTGAAATATTTATTACAATATATAAACTCTTTGATGCCTAATAATATACAGATAAACAAAATGATATTGCTTGTAGTCATCTGTATTCTTCCAAATGTTGCAAAACTTTTCTGTTGCTTCCTTATATATGTTCCTACTCTTGTACACTTGCATTTTCAAGTTGTAGGAAGTTTATGACAGGAATTTTGCTTCTTGAATAAGTTATTGCCCTAAATTTTAGACTTTTTCCCTTGTGCTACATAAAATTTTATTATGCAGTACAGTTATGCATTAATGAGAAGTATTCAAAATATAGCACAAGAAAACAGCCCACATATGGCCTTTGTATGGAAGTCTGACATGGAAAGTGGGGAAAACCAGAACAGAAGAATATCAAACCATTTGACATGTGCTATCACAGAATAATGTTAAAATTTATTTGGACTGATACAATAAAAAATGAGGAGGAGATGAAGAAAAGAGCAAACAAAAAACACTTACAAAAGGAATGGACAGGATGACAAACACATTAAGACAACTATAGGGAGCTGAAGAGCGTAATAACTGTGGGGAAAAATGAAGCTTGAAATATATTAAGTAAAAAATTGAGAACGTAGGGTGCAAGCACAACTCTCAGATGTGGAGGTTGCTGCAGGAGAGGAATTTACCTTTTGTAAGACTGATTACTAAAAAACAGAAAGGACAACAACAAAAAAAGTAACTTACCATATGAACAAAACGTGTCCCGTACTCTGTACTGACTGACAGCAGAGAGCCAAAGGGCAGGATTCACTTCCACTTCCGATGGAGGTATTAGAATTGAATGATGCCCAGAATAAATACTGAAAGCAAAAATGACAATAATAGTAAGTCTGGATATAATCTCTGTCTCAAGCATCAAAAATCAAAATTTAGAAGGACATAATATGATCCAGAAAATCAAAATACAATACATGACTTGACTGACAATGACATATGTTATAACTACTTAAAGTTCTTATGAGTTGTAATCGAGCATTGTTAGTTCTACTCAATATTCAAGACAATGTGCACAAATCGGAGGCAGGTACAATGGAAGTGAAAGAACGGGAAGGAGCATTGCGCATGCCCAAGTTCAGAAGTGCCAGTGTTCCCAACTCTGGCAGTCTTTGGATCTTCAGCTTGGTGTTTACATCGGCAAATAATAGCAATATAATCAGTCATGATATAGTATATGCTGAGATTCATTGTAATTTAACTCATTGTATAATTTCTTTTGAAATTCATTATTTGAGCATATCAAAATGGTTGAAATGGAAGAACTCTACATCTGTAGGATTACTAGAATGACAAGCATTTTACACCTACTCTTGCAGCGGAGTGAATAGAGTGACTGTTTATGAACTGAATCTAACTCTAGTGTTTTTTTATTATTTAGCATTATATGCTACAAACTGTTCTATATTCTTTCAAAAGATTCAATTTTGTAATAGCCTAATCTTTAAACAAAGTGACACATGGTCATAGTAAAAACATTAACTTATTTATTTGTAATTATACCACCACCACCTGGTATTTCTATAATTTCCAACTAAGAGAATGTTATCACCTGATTGGCAAATGCAGTGTTTTATATTCTTTGGCAAAATAGTTGTCATTTTAGCCAGATTAGATGTTTCCTGTCTGCTTCAGCATTCTTCTGCCAAATTAGGCATTCTTCTGTGAAATTCAGTGTTCTGCTTCCAAATTCGACATTCTTCTGCACAATTTCACATACACAATCTGTGTAATTTTTTACCAAAGTCGGTGTTATTTTAACTACATTTAGTGTCATTTTTTCAGTGTCACTTTATGCCAAATACAGTGTTCTTTATTTAGCGTAATTTCATTGCCAGAATAGAGTTTATTTACTAATCAATTGGGTTTAATATTTTACCAAATGGGAAGGTTTGCTCCAAAAATTCTCTACATTGATCTACGATTTCTTGGTAGAGTTTTTGTTGTTACAGAGGGCGGCTATTGCTCTGATCTAACTCACTAAGCAAACTACGATCTCTTCTTCTTAATGTAATATACAAATCAACCCACTGTAGTTGAAGAAGGAATATTAAAATGGAAATAACAGATACATGGAGGCATATCCACAGAGTTCCTTAAACATTTCCAAAATGGGATGTCACAGGCATCTAGATCCAATCTACCATTCTGCATTTAAAGTTTGGTAATTCCCATCATAAGGCCTTAATCATATTGGAAACCATTTCACATCAATCCCTAGAGTACAATTAACAACTCAATAAATTCCCATAATGGCTAAGAGAGAAAGAGAAAAATGACACACCCCTGAACATCAAAATCTGATGAAAACATTGAAAAAGATCTAATATGATCCGACTGTTGGTTGGTATTGATAAAAAATGGGTAAGGCTAATGTTACATGTACGTCTCACATGAGAAAAATATGTTCAATTGGTGCTGGAAATTTTCATAATCATACAAAAAGAAGCTTGCAAAAATATTTGTAGATAAAATTTCAAATAGATTGAAAATTATCCTAACTTCTTGGAAAGTTTGTTGTCATGTGAAGAATCTTGGTTTTTCCACTTATGATCCTGAAACTGTGCGCCACTCCCTGAATGAGTAGGACCCAACTTCACTGAGATTAAGGAAAGCTCCAATTAGCATAGCATATCATGATTGAAAACAATGATTTATTTATTATCTAATAATGGAAAGTCCAGTTTGGAATTAACATAAGGACAGGCCTCAACATACAATAACTCCCATTTTTTCTCCCCACACTGAACAGTTCCTACATCTCTATTTCTTTTACTTTCCTCTCTTCACCTACCTCCCTACTCCATACATACATGCTCTGCAAGGCAGTGCTGCATCCATCCCCACCACCATGATACAACCTTCCTATCCCCCACCCCTTCTTCCTCAACACAAAGCATGATTCGGAGTGTGACAGCCAGAGATGATGGTTGTGTGACTGTGTTGTGCACCTGTGTGATTGCGTAAACGTTGTATTTTCTGAAGAAGGCACTGGCTGATAGCTTAACCCTTAAATACATGTCTCTCCCCCTCCCCCCCCCCCCCCCCATATGCAACATACAGAAACTTTTAATATAATTTTCAAAGTTGAATGGTTTTGTGTTTATTATGATTCTCCATACCTGTCTTATTTGGTGTGATTTTTTTTCTCCTTCCAAAACTGGCTCTTTACATGAAAACAAAATGTCAAAATATGCAAAATTATTACACTGCCATTTTCTTCAAACAAAAGTTCACACAGTAGCCAACCTCAAGACAACTAACATCACAGACACTTTATAAAAACTATGCTGCATCTTTTAAACACGTATTAATTCACAAAATTTCTACTGGACATGTATAAAACAGTATTACAATCAATGTTGCAGATATGAAACACCATGCATTTAAGGGTTACGTATTGTATGTGTGAGTCCGTTTTATGTGCTTGTCGCAGCTCGTCATCACCTCTTTGAGGTGAGTTGTAAATTAATTATTATATTGATTCATTATTTTTCAAAAGAGATAGATTGGCTGGCCAGTACTTACCTTTGTGTTGTAATGCCGACAGTCACACAAATGAAGAAAAAGAAAACAAAGGACGAAAAAGGACAAGCTTTCAGAACACAGTTCCTTCTTCAAGTGGGAGAGAAGGGAAGAAAAAAGGATGGGAACGGAAAGGTAATTCACGACCTAGGTCATGAGAATGGTGTTTGAGGAGTGTGGAAGTCAGAGATAATCTTCGACTTCTACACTCCTCAAACACCACCCCATGACCTAGGTCGTGAATTACCTTTCCCTTCCATTCCCATCTTTTTTTCTTCCTTTCTCTCCCACCTGAAGAAGGAACTGTGTTCCGAAAGCTTGTCCTTTTTCGTCCCTCGTTTTCTTTTTCTTCATTTCTGTCACTAACGGTGTTACAGCACAAAGGTAAGTACTGGCCAGCCAATCTATCTCTTTTGAAAAATAATTTATCATCTCTGAGGAGAATTTCCATCATTAATCGGTTATTATGTTGATTTACTAGTATTATTATAATTATTTATTTCTCATTTTTGTGTATTTAAGGAATCATACACATTTAATGGATTCCTAAAGGTCAATGGTTAATTAACATTACTACCTTGAGATTCATTTTAAACTCTGTGGGAGGATATAAACAACCTGAACTGTGTAACAACAGGTCATGGTTGCCGCATCTCATCAATGCACCACCTCATACCACAATGTTTGCTAAGAGGTTTCTAATGAAGTTCAATATCCTAGTGTTACACCAACCACTTGATGACACTATGTGACTTACCTATTCTCCCAACCAAACTCTGCATGTCTGTCTTGAAGGAATGAAAGAAAAAGTGAGATGCCTGATCGAGAAGCACATACAGGACAACTCTCAGAACAGTATCCAATTTGTGTGGGGTATTATGAAGACTGACAATATAAAATATAAAAAATAGACGAAGATTACTCACCAGGCGAAGGAGCACAGGTGTGACAGCATCACAAATAAATAAATGAATACACACACACACACACACACACAATCGCAAGCTTTCGCAACCCAGTTGCGTCTTCAGGCAGTAGGGAAGGAGAGGGAAAAGGAAATGATGAGGGTTTTAAGGAAGGGGGTAAGGAGCCATTCCAATCCCGGGAGAGGAAAGACTTACCTTGGGGGAAAAAATGGAGGGTAAACAAATGCACACATGCCCACACATTCACACAGACACAAGTACACCTAGGCAGACATACTGTAGAAAGCAAAGAAGTTAAGTTATAGAAGTTAAGTTATAGAAGTTAAGTTATAGAAGTTAAGTTAAGTTATAGAAGTTAGTTAAGTTAAGTTATAGAAGTTAAGTTATAGAAGTTAAGTTAAGTTATAGAAGTTATAATTATTTATTTCTCATTTTTGTGTATTTAAGGAATCATACACATTTAATGGATTCCTAAAGGTCAATGGTTACCGGAAGGTGTACACGATCAAAGGCAGAGCCACTTGCGATAGTACCCACGTGATCTACCAACTGACATGCCTGCACTGTGAAGCGTTCTATGTGGGAATGACCAGCAACAAACTGTCCATTCGCATGAATGGACACAGGCAGACAGTGTTTGTTGGTAACGAGGATCACCCTGTGGCTAAACACGCATTGGTGCACGGCCAGCACATCTTGGCACAGTGCTACACCGTCCGGGTTATCTGGATACTTCCCACTGACACCAATCCTTCAGAACTCCGGAGATGGGAACTAGCCCTTCAGCATATTCTCTCTTCCCGTTGCCCACCTGGTCTCAACCTCCGCTAAATTTGAATTCCCACCCACCTTCTTAACATCTTTGCATCAGTTCTCTGGACAGAGCCTCTGCCTCAAGTTATAACTTCTTAACTTCTATAACTTAACTTCTTTGCTTTCTACAGTATGTCTGCCTAGGTGTACTTGTGTCTGTGTGAATGTGTGGGCATGTGTGCATTTGTTTACCCTCCATTTTTTCCCCCAAGGTAAGTCTTTCCTCTCCCGGGATTGGAATGGCTCCTTACCCCCTTCCTTAAAACCCTCATCATTTCCTTTTCCCTCTCCTTCCCTACTGCCTGAAGACGCAACTGGGTTGCGAAAGCTTGCGATTGTTTGTGTGTGTGTGTGTGTATTCATTTATTTATTTGTGATGCTGTCACACCTGTGCTCCTTCGCCTGGTGAGTAATCTTCGTCTATTTTTTATATTTTATTTTTCCTGCTAGGAATTTTTCGTCTTAATATTCGTATTATATATATATATATATATAGTCCTGTATCATGTCCGTAAGAATATAGAGAAGGACATGAGCACAAAGTTTAATATTCAAGCCGGTTATTACTGATCAAGTAGCAAATATATAATAATCATCATTTTCATCATCATTAGCATTGTTACAATTAATACTATCATTATTATTATTATATTATATAAAAATATTAAAAAAAGATCTACAGGAAATTTATCATCTAAAAGATATACATGCAAATCTTAAATTTGAATATCTGGGCCAATTTACCTGCTTAAGCACCACAAAGCAAATCCAAGACCACAGTAGGGATCGAGGCACAATGCAATATGGCGAGAAGGATAAAGTTCACAGGCTAGCTTCATTGATCTACAAAGTGATGTCACTGCTGCATGAGACATCTTAATCCCAGCTAGCATACCCGTTGTTGAAACACTAAATACAAAAAGGTGGAATAGGTTTTATTTTAGCTACAAAATAAATCTAGCAATAATAATTCTAAATACAACTATAGTAAAGAATAAAGAACACAGTGCAAATGCATGATAGGACAGCCAGTCCAGAAATGTAAGTCACTTATCAACAAGTATAGGGGGCCAACAGATGGTTACGAAATATAAAAAAATACAGAAATACTTTGCAAGGATAGACAAATTAAGCTCTGGAAATAACACTACAACACAATCTGAACTACTAAGTTAAACGGTAAACAGAAGAGGCAATGAAATGGGCAGTAGTACACTTACAAAAATTCGACACTAAAATTCAGAAATTAAAGGACACTCAATAGCGGCTTTCACGATTAGTATTTACATTTTTGGGTGTATTTGTTTTATGGACAAGGCACATTTCTTTCCTTATCACTCAATATTTCAATGCTGGAGATCACTAGTGACTGTAACAACACAGTGTTCAAACATTTTCAACAAGTCAAGTTAGTTACCATGAATTTACAGTTAATAATAATGTAAGAAATACATGGTTACATGTGAGTTGTAGAGAAAACTTCCTGCCAAGTAGACTGAGAAATTCATCAGCACTTTACAGTGGGCATTTCACTGATGCAAATTATAAATCTGATTGCAAAAGATATATTTTCAAAATAGTTATCATTCACAGCAGATTTCCAAATTATCATCTACATAAAAGGCCAGTTCCAGCAGCATCTAGGCGACAAAAACTCCAGATTATCAGGCGAGTCACAAACATAAAAGAATGAAGAAAGGGAGAAACGCACACAATTATGCCATGAAATGTGTTTACAGAAGCTGGAGTTCATATAGAAGACAAAATGTTTTCCAAACTCAAATCCTTGGGAAAATAAATGTCACAGAAAACTGAAATATGCAGACTAAACAAAAGACTATAAACCCAAGAACGTAAAATTAGTTTGCTGTTAGAGTGACATAAAAATTTGGAAACTTAATAACAGAAGAAAGTAAGATATCTGAAACTGAACTTTTGCTGGAGGAAATTAATAAAAAAGAACCTTGCTGGAGTGAGTAATAGTGTATTTGGCTTCCTGAAAGGTTACAAATATGGCAGAGATTTTATTTTGAAATTGCCCAAGCAGCACTACTCATTCTCGTTTTACAAGAAATGGGATAAACTCCAGATAGTAGCTACCTGTCTAAACAATGCAGAATTGCTATGTAGCTTAGTAATTGATGAGATGTCAATTAAGCAACAACTGCAATATTTTTGGCAATAAACCCTGTGGAGTAAAGCAACCAATACTTTTTCCACTTTTATGTTATGGATATTTCTTAGCAGTTGCTTAAGAAACTTACAAATAACCAAAGTTGCTGAACTCCAAACAGCTGAAAGGTAAGGAGCTGCATGTTTAACACCATATGTGCTCCACTCAGTTGCAGCCAACAATAGTCTGCAGTCAGTGCTCCGCAGCGACAGGCTGAACTACATGCAGTAACAAGCGACAGCAAAGAGTGCCAAGGCTGTTAAGAGCATACTAGCAGGCTGGGCGAATGGATGGGCATATGGACATACTGGAATTTTTCTTTTGTGCAGTTGGTTTGTGTAAGTATCTTCAATAATACTTGCAGAACACAGCAGAGATCTTGTGATGATGTTTTGGAGTCTGGCTGAGGGAGAATGGTCACTTACAGGGATTATGGATTATACTTCACAGAGACAGGTGACACTGATGGACATAACCAAGCAATTGTGATGCAGAAAGGAATGGTGGACTGAAAAGATTAACTCCACCAAGCTCGTTTCACCACTGCATATGAAAATAAGCATGTGGTGCGCACGACAGTGATAAATCGGCTCTGCCATATCATGACGCGTATCACAACAAATTCAGTCTATTAGGTAACAATTAGGATTCACATGTACCATTCAATGTCACTTGCAACATGTACATTGCAGCAACAGGAGTTTGAGTCAACAATGGGGCAAGGAACAAGAAACCTGTTGAACTGAATGGAACAACCTTGTTTATGTAATGAATTCTGATTCTGGCTGTACCACCACAACAGCTAGAAGAGTCTAGAGATATTTTGACAAGAGACTTTTGCACTATGCATCAACATACTGGTTCTGCAATATATATGAAATATATGGTTTTGACAGTTATTGCATTCCACTCCCTCATCTCCCCAGTACACTAACCGGCCATCTTTACATCTATGATTGCTGCCTGCTGTATTCCTGTAGTTTCAGAGCTTGCTGACAGCACATGTGACATGCAATGTTTAAGACTTCATCGTCTATGGAATCCCTTTGCTCCCCACGTCTAACCTATTGAAAACATCTGGTAGACATTAGCAAATTGACTGGCCCACGATACACCATCCACTGTTACATCAGACAAAATTTGCCAATATGTGCAAGCATCATGGACCAATATACCCCAACAACACATACATAGCATTAGCAACAACAACAGAAACTAAGAATTTCTCTGGTACATGGACAAACAGCCAAGCATACATAACAAACAAAGTAGAGTGCAGAAATAGGAAAGGGAAAAGGGGGAAAAAAAAGAAAGAAAAAACAAGCAAGAGAGGCTGAAACACCTTCTGTTAATTATCATGACAGATGAAGAATTTATTTTCTTGAAAGTCTTGATATGCATCATATTTAATACAAAATCAGGTAATCAAAGGCTGAACACACTGCTGAACTAATTTAAATGACAGAATACACTGAAAATACTGGTGGAAGTACTGACACCTACACCACAGAATAAAATTTCACTGCATCCACAGCAGTGAAACGCAAGTTACTATCTATGAAATGTGTTTCTGTTCACTTTTCAGTAACCGAGAATTTTTAACAATAAATGTGCCTACCTTGCATCATTAAGTATTATTATTATTATTATTATTATTATTATTATTATTATTATTATTTTACAGCCCTTTGCACATTTAATTAGTAGACAAACCCCCTCAGTTGTTCCCTGTAATAACCTGCTGTCTGTAAACCCCCTAAAGACTGATACAGCAATGTACAGTCCATAATAAGCCTTTTTTTAATTCAAAATGAATGGCACTAGCTCTTATTTGCATCATTATCAATGTTTATCAGCTTTCTTTTTCCGAATTTAAAACAATCTGTCAAGCAACAAAAAAACGCTAAAGCATGAATGCACGCAATATGGTCTTCATACTTAACAGTTAAGATCTAAGTGTGTTCAGTGTAATCTCAAATTCATTGTTTTAATAATCTTTTTAAAGATTTTTCATTAGTGAACTTCTCAGCATACACAAATAAACATTTCCATTATGGATCCTAGAATGTTCAGAACAGTCAAGAAGTGTGATCTTGTTTTAAGTGCTGGCAATCTTTCAGCATTTTCCGTAACCTTCCCATGATGCATAATAATATTACAAAGATTCACTTTGGTATTAACATTTTAAGTAATTTAACTTAATAAATCAGTTAGAATTTATTCTACCTGAAATCTAGGTAAGCCAACATCTCGGCAGTTGGTGCTCGATACATTGTTGGCAGCTTCTTCTTTGGCATGTCATCTGTATCGAGTGTGATAGGCCAAGACTTGATATCTACTACATTACTTGCCTCCTGGAACAAAAGAACCTTAATCAGATCAATGAATGTTTTCACAATTTAAAATAAACAGATATAATTACTCATACAGAAGTGCATCATTACAATAATTGAGTACTCCATAAACAGGAAAGGTATCCTATTTGCTTCCCAGTAGCCTACAATCATAACTGGGTCTAATATAATAGCTTGCCCAACTATTATCCTATGTCCCAAGTACAACAAGTTTAGTAAATTACATCCTTTCCATGATGAGGAACACTGTGAAATATATTAAAGGAGGTAAAATAATGTCTCCTTACACCCTCAGCTTGTTAACTTGCCACTTTTCAATTAGTAATTTCTTACTTCTTCATGATGGAAGGGGGTGGGGGTGGGACATGAAGAGGGTGATGAGATGTGTTGTATCAGCATATCTGCTCACAAAAGTCACATCAAGACCTGCCACATTTCCCTCCTGAAGTAGTTGTTAGTCATTTGCGTCTATGCCCCATAGAGCAATCACCAGCACTTTCTTCCAGTCATCTGGACAGTAGGGTCAGGTGTGATGATGTTCTAGGTGTGGGCCCCTGATACAGCTCTCTTCCTTCACACACTTTGCTATCTTACCTTCACTCGTGACTGCAAGTTCCAATTAGTCACACTACTGCTGCAGAGCCCATGGACTCCTGACACCCATCATCTTCCTCCTCCGTCCCTTTCACTGTATTATATGTGGCCTTACCCCTACTGCAGGAGCAAACGTTGCCTCAGATTCCAACCTGCTCTCCCTCCCCTTTGGTGTATGAACTTGACACTGCAGCAAAACAACTGGCAATTTCTGGTCCTACATGAATTTATCAGTGATAAGAGATTTGGTATGCCTGCAAGGAAACATCTCGAAGGTAGACGAGTTGGTGTATCTATTGTCAAGGAATATTGGGAACTGCTGACATGAGGCACAAACAACTGTCTTGTACGGTCAAACCCAATGACAAAGGGAGTAATCCTGGTGAGGGAGTTCTAATGTTGAATTCAACAACTGTGGACCTCACCTCGTGCCTTGTGCTGCACAATGTCTACATGTGCTCATTTGCCAACTGTCTGCATTTGCCCTTTCCAGAGTTTATCTTCACAGATGTCTCTACATTTCATTGGACTTTCAATAATGGAAGATAGGTCGGGCCAACTGTGAAAGCAGACACGTGATATACAAACTCTGCTGCAATCATTATACAGCATTTTATATTGGTATGACAATGAACCAGCTGTCACTCAGGATGAATTGCCACTGCCAAACTGTGGCAAAAAAACAAGATAGACCACTGTGTGGCACAGCATGCTGCTGAGCACAGCACTTTGAATTTCAATGGGTGCTTCACTGCCCAAGCCATCTGGATCCTCCCCTTCACCACCAGCTCTTCTGAACTGTGCAATGGGAGTTGTCCCTTCAAAACATTCTACAGTCCCACAACCATCCTGGCCTCAACCTAAGATAACTTTCCATCTCTGCACCCTATGTCTACCATCCCCCCTTCCTTCCCCACATATTGTCCTGTGTCTCAGGTCTTCCTTGCAACTGTGTGTCTCCACTTACAATACCCCTTTAATTATTTTTTATTTTTACTCGTTTTAAATCCCCCCCCCAACCCCCCACTCATCTACACCTCCCTTTTATCCCTTCCAGCCCATTCCCTCCCATGTTTTCATTGCCGCAATTCAAATTCCCACCTATCAGAGCCTTTACAAACCATCATGCAATAAAGAACTTTCCATCCCCACCTTTACCCTGACATGATGGTTGTGTGTGTATAGTTAGTAGTCTAACTGATTGAGTGAATGTATGTGCTTCTTTTTCTGCTGAAGGCCATGGCCAAAAATTTAAGTTGTGTAAATGTGATTATTTATTTTCGTGTGTCAGTAGCTCAGTGAACCTCTTTACGGTGAATTGTTATCTATACTCCATTATTGACATTCCTATCGGACTTTCCTTTGTTAAAATTTTATCGGATATTCCATTGTTAAAAAGTTATCGATTTTTATTGGACTTTCTTCTTCTCAGTACACTGTCTTGTACAGTGAATTTTCATTCATCTTGTACGGTCCAGTCCTCCTACTTCTTGTAGATCTACAGTACCTTGTGTTGACAACATTCATTAACAGTTCCATCACACTTATGCAAATACGTAACTTGCAGCTACACTTTCTCAATTTTCTGTATCTCACAGCTCACTGTTTCTGTGGGACAACATATCTCACTTTATTCAGCACATTTTCCATCGATTTTACTAATTTCTATCTTTATAGATAGTAGTTTTTCCACCCTCATTTAAATGGATATTGAGCCCAAGCTCCTACTGCACACTGGATGTATGCTGTATAAAATTTTGGAACAGTTACAAAAATTAACAAAATATAAACATAATCAAAGAATCAGACTTCAAGTCATTCAATATTAAACAAAACAGTAAATATAGTTAAAATATAGTTTCTCACAAAGTAAATAAATAAAGCAATTTTCCTAGAAACTAGCAGAAGACATGTATATCTTGGGGCAGTTTGGGCATAATGTGGGTGCAAGGCCTATCCAATGTAACAAACCAAACAGATACCAATTCAGTCCCATACTGTTATGTCGTATAAACTGAAATCCATTGTATATAACAACTGTACTGAAATTTCTGCACTGCATTTAATCAGGGCACACCCAACTACCAGGTTTTTAAATGAAACTTTGAAATCTGTTTAAAAAATAAGGCATAACAGGTAATAAATGATTAATAGAATGATGGTCTCCTTAAAATTTTGCATGGTTTTTGTGATCAGGTTCTAAGGAACTCGGTATACCAAAGTTACTCATTTGGATGGATAATACATACTCTTGAAGGATAGAAATGCTCAGTCAAAAAGATACAATGACTGAAACTACAAATGGCTGCAATGGCTGGAAATTGAGAAAAATTAGTTCTAAGAAATACTGACAGAATAATTTTTCTAAAACAATTGTGGCTACTGGTATGTATGATTGTGTCAAAATTTGTAACACTTGTTTTAGTCTCTTGTCATACACGCTTACAAAACAACATAGAAGCTTGTAATTTACAGCTAACTCCAAATGTAACATTTTGTTAACTGACCTTGGATTTTAGAAGCTTTATTACATTTTGGTTGGATAAAACAAGGACAGATTTGCTGACATCAACTATCATTCGAACGGTAGGAAGGGTCGTCTGCAAATTTTGAGGATGTGGTGGTCTTATTGTTACTGGCACAGCACCTGAAACAGATCAAACATGCTTAACAACCACAACAAAAATCAATCACTTAAAATTGTTCCAGGAAATGCTTTAATAGTGTAGAAGATAACTAATCAAATAAATTTTAACTTATGTTTAAATGCCAAATATCAATAGGAGATATGTAACAAAAAGAAAAAAAAAGAAAAGATTACACTAGTCTCATGATACATACCAACATAGAGGCAACCATAGAATGCACAAATGAGATCAATTCCAGGTGGAAAAATGAGTGCCACATGGTCACCAGTATTGATCTTTCCCTTCTCAAGTAAGAGATTGCCAACCCTTTCAGCCTTCTTATGTAGTTGTGAGCAGGAAAGTGTGACCGCTACAGTTCCTTTACTATTGAGCAATGTAAATATCACATGGTCTGCTGTACTTTGTGCTCTCCACTTCAGAATTTCTGATATGAACTGGTACTGTTTCAAAGAGAAGAGAAACATAGATGAAATATCATGTACCAGAAACACACATACATTTTTTACTAAAATTATTTCTATCAGCTCTTAAAATTATAGGTAGCATTAAAGTACTAAAGTAATATAAAAAAGGACAATCTAGTCG
Organism: Locusta migratoria; assembly: GCA_026315105.1. Classification (NCBI taxonomy): domain Eukaryota; kingdom Metazoa; phylum Arthropoda; class Insecta; order Orthoptera; family Acrididae; genus Locusta; species Locusta migratoria. The sequence goes on along the minus strand of CM048744.1, from coordinate 211,717,521 downwards.
TCCATCGAAGAGTGGTTTGAACACCACAGTGCTTTACTAGGTGTGGTTCTGCTAGAGGTGGTATGCTGTTGCTTTCCTCCAACCTCTGAACTGACTTACTTTACATGGGAACCTACAGTTTAATGAGCATTTCAAACCATAGTGATGCAACTTCGCATTTTTGATATAAACAACATTTCCAGAGATGAAAGCTGTTAGTACATAAGTATTAGTAAGATTTGCATCAAATCTTTAAAATCACATCCATTACACCAATTTGGGACCATTAACTTTCAATTAGTCAGATGCTATCTACAGCAGTAATTTTACTCACTCCAGTACTTTCACAAGTAGGCATTCACAAATATTTCTACAAACATTATAGGTTGCTGTTAATAACAGTGATGATGATGATCCCGTATTGGCAAAAAATTATTACTATTTGTGACATTTACTTTCTGTATCACAGCTTAAATTTCTCTGCCATATGGTAGTTTCAAGTGAAACAATAATTTTTATATTGTATTGCCAGTCCGTGGTTCACAATGTTTTGTTATAAGCTTATGAGAATGCATAACTGGTTGTAATTGAACAATGGGACTTCAGATAAGTAACTCACCTTCCTTGCTGAGTCAGACTCCTCATCCACAATTCCCATGTCTCTTCCTTGTGCAGATGCAAGTCGATTGCCTTGCACAATGTTGCCTACCATGACAGAGGCAGGTCCAACGTCTGTAACAAAGTCAGCAGCTAGGAAGCCACATTACAAAAAGAAATTATTGTTACTACTTCAAAAAAAGTTAAAAAAACACAAAAGAAAACATAAAAAATTATTTTCTTTTGCACTACCATTACACTACTGAAAGAACTCCCAAGGTACATACTCAATCTACTTCTCTGACAAAACAGTTAGTAGCTATTACATAAATACCAAATCTTCAACTCTGAGAATATTAAAATTTTAAATACAACAAACTGATGCCTTTTCCATGCAGTTATTCAAAGAAAATACTACCTTCACCACAAGCTACATTATTGCTACATAATTTTCCATTTATTTATGTTTACAGTACCATTCCAGCGATCACAAAAAATCTGTTTATTATTTTGCCAAATAAAAAGAAAAGAGAAAACAAAACAATCTATCTTTTCTGATAAAATTGCCATCAATCTCTTACTCGTAAGCTGTTTGCTTTTCTGTGCCCCCCCCCCCCCCCCCCTATTTCCCCTTACCTCGGACAAACATACTTCTCTTTCTACCTTATAGATTTAAGAAAAAAGTAAAATTCAAAATACAGTGATTAAAAATGCATATTTGTTGTATGCGCTACTTACCAATTGCTGCAACACAGGAGAAACAAAAGTATAGCTAAGAGAGGCACAAACACACAAAACTGAGCTGTTATGTCTACAATCATGCTCCTTTTGTCAGAATGAAAAATAAAGACAATATTTTGTCCATGAAGAGTAAAGGAGTTCTATGACTCTACTGAAATACATACTGTATTTGAATGATATCAACTAGTTATGAATTTTGAATGAACTTTATTTCATTAAATCTTTCATGTTTTCAATAGCCCTTGCTCATTATTTGTTTACATTTAGTACAGTTGCTCCATCAAGCCAGTGCATATTCAGTACATACTCCATTAACCAACTGAAAGCAAAAAGTTTGCTTAAAGATCAAGATAAATTTGGGTTGGGCCTTATTATGAACAGCAATTGAAGAATGCTGGAAATGAGCAGCCATCAAACTAGGTGTATCATGTTTCTCCAGTTGTTATTCACAGTAAGGTTCAGTCCACTTGTATCTCAGTCTCAACTCAAAACTTTTCTGTATGAATACAGTGAATCTGTAGCTTGGCTGAAGCAAGCACCTTCTACATGAACATATCTAGTACATAAAAGTTATCAGAAGATGGGCAGTGAAGGATGCAACTGGTCATTGTTTAATTAATTAAGCTTAGTCATGATAAGTGACTAGCAGTTGTCATTCAATTATAATGTGTGAAGATGTAAAAGAGAAAAAGAAAGAAAATAGTAATGTTAAGCCTTTTAACTAAGAGGAGACTATCTACAGGTAAGGGGTCAGAAGCAGCAACAGACTTCAGTAACTGCAAAACAACTCAATTTTGTTGGGCTTTTGATTCTTGTATCGCAAATGAGATATTTTTGTTTTCATTGTGCAAGACTAATACCAAAATACAAACCATCGCAAGAAAATTTTGTGAAAGCAGAAGTGACAGGTTACCAAACCTTACAGCTGTTCTACAAGATCTCTCCTGTAGTACTTTGCAGAGCATCTAGCTCCAGTTTAGTTGATCAGCACTCCATGTGTGTGTTAAATCCAGCTGCTGGATGTCTTGGCTGTAATTTTTAGATACATGTCACCTGCACTATTTTAACAAGCAACTGCATTGATTCTCAAAGCCAAGAAAATAGTCTGCCAAACATTGCATACCCCATTTTGTCGATTTTTATTAATGACACGTCTTCATCACCTACTAATTAAACACAAGAAGTCATGCCTTAAAAGTGGTAGTAGGCCAGAAACCATAGTATCGGATAATATCAGAGTCTGCTGCCCAACGTGTTTTGGAGTCTTCGATAACCATAAACATGCTTTAACGTGCAATATTTTCATCCTATTTGTTTGGGCCCAGCTGAATATGTACAAAACATACACATTCTCTTTGGTTTCATGGGTGATAAAAAAGCAATATACCTGAATGTATCTCACGAGGTTTGGGCAGATTTGTAACACAAGTGTGCGGGCAAAGCAGCACATTAGCTGGATGAAGAGTTCCCTCTAAGAAGCGCCGCTTTGTTTCTGATAGATGAATTCCACCTAGGGGTGTCTTAGGTAAGTAATTTGGCGGCACAAGTGCCAGGCAATATATGCCAACTTGATGAATTGAGTCAACTGCCTGGAGAACCCGTGACATCCACTGGAAACTCTGGAAAAAGAGAACATACAGTTGAAAGAAATATAAAAGAGAAAGTTAGCACTAACCAAAAATTATTTTTATCTGTCACAACAACACTTAACTAAATAATAACAATTTTAGGTGACATACCAGTACTTGATAAAGGAAGGAATTTTAAACTCTTTACGTCGTGGCAGTGAAAATGTTGTCAAGCTTCATTTAAAGCAAAGTGTGGGAGGAACAGTGGTTCCTCTTTAAAGTAATTGTCATGGCCTTTAACAATGTAAGGAAACTGCGTAAAACCTAAACCTGGACAGCAATTAGAAGAGTTGGCCCCTTAATGTGAGTATAATGTCTTATATATCTGTCATCCACTCAGTGAGGTATTGGAGAATTCATATGTACTTTGACTAAGAATCTGGTAAATACCTAGAAAATACTGTAAAAACATAAATTAACAAGACACTGGTACAAAAATCTCACTTTCTACCCCCCCCCCCCCCAAACACACACACACATACACACTCATTAACAATGTGATTTCTTCCCACTTTTAATGAACCCTGATTTAAGAAAAAGCCAACTTTTAAGAAACATGTGGGATATACTGACAATGAAAATCCAATTTTTATGCTATTCTTAACAAATTAGAGTGAGTTTCCGATTTCTTTCTATTTCACACACACCATTTTTCCTTATCCAGTGAGTCTTTTTGGAAACATGATTTGAGTGATTGGTTTGTAGCTCTCCCCATTTCCTATACATCATCAGTCCTTTTCCAGAACCTCTCTTCACCGTCAACCCTTCTGTGAGAAAGACGAGTCACTGGATCTGATAGCTTCACATCACTGTAATTTTTACATCTATTTTCTACTGTTGCCATTTAATGAGTAATTTTTTTTATCTATCCAGTTTTCAAAAATATTATTTCTATTGTTACAGTTATTTATTAGTTTGTCCATTATTATACATCAAGTTGCAATTCTGATATTTCATTTTGCTGCTCTCTTTTTTCAGGTTTATGCAGGTAGACTGCTGGTAGAATCTGACCTTGAGGAATATCAGTGTGGATTTAAGAGAAATGAAGGATTATATGAGGCAGTAGATTATGACTTGTCCTTGAAGATGGTTAAGGAAAGACAAACTTATGTTTCTGGCATCTGTAGATGTGGTGAAAGCTTTTGAAGATGTTGACTGGAATACACTTGTAGTGGCAGTGTAGTGTTTCTGCAGGGTAGAATTTCACAACTGTACAATAGTTACGCTCATGGTTAATATCCTTTATATGATCTTTCTTTGGTTATATTTCTGTTGGTGAGTTTTCTCATTAGCCGTTTTCTGAATGTATAGTGTACAAATGTGTCACCAATAAATGTTGCGAAACTGATACTGTATGCATTGCTACATTCTTGGGTACAAAATGTAGCAATGTGGTCCAGCTACTGCTTGACATCCAACAGGTGCCTTGTGAAACCCTGGAGCAAAACTTTGCTCAACTATCCTCAGCTTCTCGGGTGTCAGGCAAGAAGGCCAAGCATGGACTGGAAGCCCAGGCAATGTAGTACTGCGATTAATTGACATTGGCTGTTGTATGGCACAAATGGCATTATGAGTCGCGTCACATATCCTCTCATATTATGTCATGGTCCAAAAAAATTTTGGAATGTGTGTGGTACAAACTTCACAAAATTTATTGGTGACATACTTGCACAATATATATTCAGGTAATGCAAACAAAAAAAATCAACAACAGAATAATTATCGTAACTAAAGAATAAGCAACAGCAATGATATTTAATATTAGTGTAACCACTGTCTGTTACACCCTTCTGCTTTTCGGAAACTCTACAGTGACTACTGCCACTATGCACTTTCAAATTCTGGAGATAGAAGGGATAAAATATAAGGAACAAAACGTTATATTAAACTTATACAGAAACCAGACAGCAGTTATCAAGTGTTGAAGGAATTGAAAGAGAAGCAATGGATGGGAATAAAGTGAGAAAGAGTTTTAGCATTTCCCCAATGTTATTCAATCTGTACATTGAGCAAGCTGTGAAAGAAAGCTAGGAAAAATTTGTAGAAGGAATTGAAGTTGATGGTGAAAAAATAAAAACATTATGTTTTGCTGATGACATTGTAATTCCAACAGAGGACGAAATGACCTGGAAGAGCAACTGAATGTAAAGGAAAATGTGTTGAATGAGCATGTAAGATGAAAATTAAAAAAAGGTAAAACAGTCAACAATCCAAAGATTGTTCAAAGAACTTACTGGTATGCTGCTGGGTGACATTGTCGACATCACCCAGAACCATACCCGTAAGTTGTTTTAAATCTGAAGATTGATTTGAACACCACAGTACTTTACTAGGTATGGTCCTGTTTGGAGATGGTATGCCGTAGCCTTCCTCCAACCTTAGAACTGACTTACCCAGCCAGTTATAGGAGGACCTACAGTTTAACATGGGTTCCGAACCGCAGTGATACTCAGTATTTTTCACATCAGCAACACTGCGAGAGGTGACAGCAGTGCAAAGTGACAGATAAAAATCCTAGGACTTGGCAGGGATCGTACCTGCGACTCTAACAATAAAAAGGGCAAAACAAGTGTAATGGAACGTAGTGTACAAAGATCAGGTAATGCTGAAAGAATTAGATTAGATAATGAGATAATAACAGTAATAGATGAATTTAGTTATTCGAGTAAACAAATAACCTCTGATGGCTGAAGTAAAGAAGATATAAAATGCAAAATTGCTATGGGAAGAAAAGCATTTCTGAAGGAGAGAGAGAGATGTCAGCTTCCAATATTATTTTAAAAGTCTGGAGTGTAGTATTGTAAGAGAGTGAAACGTGGACAATTACAAAGTCAGATAAAAAGATGAATGTGGTGCTATATATGAAGGCTGAGTATTATATTGGTAGAGGTACCAAGCAGAATTGGCGAGAAAAGAAATTTCTGGCATATCTTGACTAAAAGAAGGGACAGATTGACAGAACACATTCTAAGATATCAAGGAATCAGGAATTTAGCATCGGAGGGAAGTGTGTTGCATAAAAGCCACAGAAGGACACTGAGAGAAATATAGTAAACAGTCTCTTAGTCAGAGATGAAAATTCTTGCACATGATAGGGTAGTGTTGAGAACTGCATCAAACCAGTTTTTTGAATGAAGACCACATCAATGACAATGCAGACAATGAAATGTTAATGGTAAACAGTAATCATCAATTGTTCTCTCTGATATATTAAATTTTAACCATGGAAAATTATAATAAATAATATAAAAATAACAGGATTGCTACTTAAAGTTTTAAAGATGTATGAAATATAACAAAAATGGTTTATGTATTAAAAATGTGAATATGCAGTACTGATGTCCCATAATGATTATGTTTTATATATCGTGATGTATTTTAAGACAGACATCACTACTGTTGAATGTCTAAAATAACTATCAAATATCTGCAACAATAATTCTTCAGTTACAAATAATTCTTCAGTTACAAGACTAACCTCTTCTTCACTACAGTCAGGTCGTTGCTCTGCAATCACACATATTCGTTCATCACGCAACACTCTGATACTGAAGACAGCTATACGGCCACGGTAAATGAATTTCATTGGTTCTACTGCCAGCACTGTTGCAATAATATCATCAGCATTGTGTTTTCTTCCTGTCACTGTCATCAAGCCATCCCGAGAGCCACATACAAACACAAGACCACCCTTGGGGAAAAAACAGAACACATTCATTATATTGTATTATGAAAGATAAATTTAAAAATATTGAAATGCAAACATAGTATCAAAAATATAGCTTCAAAAATTCAGATTTACTAGGAACATACGGTAATTAAAAGCTCCATATTCTGTGCAACTAATTTTTCTAAGATTAAACATCATTCTTAAATAACATTTGCTTTGCTTCTTCTGAAATTAGTTTACCGATATTTGTCTATGAACATTACTTTGCACAAACAATAATTCATTATGTTAATCAATAATGTATTTTGTATGGAATGTTCATTGTTAACTTGCTGCTTCCAATTTGGGTAACATCCTGAGATTATGCAAAGTACTTAACACTGCCTGGAAGCATGCACTTGATAAAGCGTACAGATGAATACATTCATATACATTACTGTTGATACAAAGGATGGCACTATAAGCAATGTTGGATAGTGTAAAAACAAAATATTTTGTTGCAGAGTACACCACATCAGTTCACACCACTTCCTTAATGCACTAAGATATTTTCAACCCAGTCAGTTACTATCCTTTGAGTATAAAAGTTACATCCTTGTCAGTTCATAACAATAAAACTTAACACTCTTACAGCTATGATTGACTCTATCATACAAAGTTTGTAATTTAATTCAGATTTGAGTTAGTAAGTAAACCATGAATGTTTCATACAAGTATTCCAATTGCAAAGCCTTCATAGCCAACGATTTATCATGTGTGAGACTTTGTATGATGGGTGTTCAAATGAAAAGGTACAACTGACACTGTGGGTATAATTGAAATCTTTATTCAAAAGTAATCAACAGATGCCCGAGCACAACTATCCCACTGTTTAATAAGCCAAAAGATTCCCCTGTTCCCAGAATTCTTGTGGCTTTAACAAGACCTTCAGTTTGTCATTGAAGTTGAACTGCTTCCCTTTGAGATATTATTTGGTGAACCCAACAGATGGAAGTAACAGGGCAAGATGTCTGGTCTGTAGGGCAGATACTCAAACTACTCCCACTTGAACTTCGCCATTACATTGTGTGACCCTGGAGATGTGTGAACAAACTGTCTCAAGAAACAGAATGACTCCTCTGTGAGCAGCCCTGGCCGTTTGCTCCTGATAGACTTGCATAGGCTACAGAGTGTCTCATAGTGCACTTTAATAGTACGCATTAATAGTACTTCTGTGCTAGAGGAATTCAATGAGTATTGGATCTTGGGCATTAAGACAGACAGTGAGAATCGCCTTGTCTACTGAGAACCATAGAAGTGAATTTTTTAGCTGGAGGAGACGATGCATGGTTACGGCCCTAGATGTCACACTATGTTATCCGAAAAGTGGCATACTCAAATTTCAACCGGTTTGGGTGTTGAGACATTCCGTACCTTTTCATTTTCATTTATTAATGACATTTGTCACAAACAGGTAAGAAAGGTGAGACAGGGATAGAACACAAGCAGTTCAGAAAGGACTGACATATACTTATGTGTCTGCAAGAAGTCCAGCTTAGATCAATTAAGGTCCATGTGTGTGTGTGTGTGTGTGTGTGTGTGTGTGTGTGTGTGTGTCTTTGCCTGTTAATGAAAAACAGTTTAGGTAACTCTCTTTCTGCACCCCCCACTCAGCATCACTTGGTTCACTTCTCTTTACTGCTTGATCTATCTTTGGCATGGCTCAGTACTAATATACATCTTCCACATGGTCTAGGTCATGGACAAAATTCCCCTTCTGTTCACTATTCCTTTTTTCTTGCCTTGTCTCCTACCTGACGAAGCAACCCTGTTCAGAAAGCTAGTGTTATTTGTTTATTTATTTTCATCCATTTTCTTCTTTGTGTGACTATTGGCGGTACAGCACTAAGGTAAGTATTGGCCAGCCAATCTATTTTGAAGAATAATTTACCACCTCTGTGAAGAATTTCTATCAGTAATTGAAGTAAATAATTATTTAGTTTCACAGCCTTTCTTATTTTGTTTCTTAGAGAAAGAAGTAACTGGGTAAAACCAAATAATTTTATGGCTGTATTAACTCGGTTACATAACATAAATACTGATTCTACAGATACTACTATTGCAGATTGTTTATATACATGTTATTATTTATTGTACCACTTACTAGGAGCACAACATTTGAATGCATTGCAGAATTCGTTGAATAAATCTAAGTAATAAGATTCCAGCTGATGCACTGGTTGACTTAAAAATACACCAGATCTTGCCGCAGCGGAGTTGCCAAGTGCATTGAGGCGTTATGCTCCAATGCGCGAGGCCGTTCCCTGTCGGGATTTCAAATCCCCCACCCCCCTTGGGCATGGATGTTTGTGTTGTCTTTAGTATCAGGTAGTTCATAAGTAGTTGTAAGTTTAGGGACTGATGACCCCACAGTTAAGTCCCTTAAGCTTCACCAACATTTGAACACCAGACCTTCACTATTTGGCAAAGCAAAAGCATGTTAAAAGAAAAGAAGCAAATCTAACTAAAATAAAAAAAAAGCAAACTGCTCATAAAAGATATAGTTAATTTTATACATGAAATGATGAATTCAAGTAATAACATACAGGCCCAAGAAATCCAAGAAGGCCACTGCGAACATATTCAGCTTCACCAATTGGCTTGCTATCACTATGGAGAGGCTGCACTCTAAATGTACTGTTCGTAAGTCCTTGCAGCCCCCAATATTGGCTGCCTGTAGCACTTGAATTCACACAAATTTCACCTACTTCATCAGTCTTACACAGGTACGATGGTCCATCCATTTTCACAACCACGATCACACCTGCACAAAAATTTCCATTCTTTATGCATAGCACTTTACAAGCATACAAGAAATTAAATATCAATTTACTAATTTACCAACAAAATTTAGGTTTTAAATGTATACATCAGTAATGTTACATGCATGAGAGAAAAAAAATGGCCTTTCAAGCAACTGACACTCAGATAACATTGCATTAAGTACAACACATTTAAATGTTGACAATTGCTAAATGGCCTTCCATTCTAGTATTTACAAAAGTTATAGTGATATGAACAGGTACAGTTTGTGTTTATACCCAAGGTATAAAACTGCAGTGCATTGAAAAAAACTGCCATTTGTTCTCCAATGATTCACATCGAAAGATGTCTGACTAAATTATGGTGCACGAAAGGAATTAACAGACTTTGAATGTGCCCGGCTAGTAAGAGCTCATGGAACATTCTGTTTCAAAAACCATTAGGAAATTCAATATTTTGACATCATCAGTGTTAAGAGTATGTCAGAAATACCACAATTCAGGCACCACCTTTCACAATGAACAACATACTGGCCAACAGCCAGCTCTTGATGACCAAAAACAGTGGCATTTGCATAGATTTATCGTTGTGAACGGCCAAGCAACATTGTGTGAAATAATCACAAATATATCTATTGCAACAGTGAACTAGAATGCCTTTGCTAAAAGTGTAACATTGCTGCAATGCCTCTCTTGGGCTCTTCACCTTATGAGATGGACCCCAGGTGACTGGAAAACCATGACTTGGCCAGATGAGTCCCAATTATACTGGTACAAGCTGATGGTAGGTTAAAGTGAGGCAAATGAAGCTGAGGACCCAAGTAGTCAACAAGGCTCATTCCAGCAAATGGTTAGGGCATCTTTATTTTCCAATTTGAGTCCGAAAGATTTACCTGACTTAATACAGAGGTCAATTTGTGGAAACATCCTGCACTGTCAGCATTTTGCATGTATGGATGGCTATTTTTGGAGCACCTGTAACGAACCATCTTGGGATTTATTCGTATCTGCTTGCATAACGGAACCTCCCAAAACCACTGTTGCATAATAATAGACAAATTACATTCATATCTATTATCATTTTCTTTTCCAAAATTTTCGTTATACTTCTTTCTAACTTGACTAGCTGAAGTCATTTTCTGTTATTTGGTATTGCAGAAGTTTGTTTAATCAGCAAATATTAATTAAGTAATGCCACAGACATATTGTTAAAGTTCAGATAGTTTTAATAGAAATACTAATTAGCGTACTAAGTAAATTCTTTTCTCATAATATTGAGATAGGTATTACTATGTTTCACAAGTAATATTAGGAAAGTTTTGCCATCATTAGTTTCTGTGTAATTACCATTTATTATGAAGTAACTGTTAGAAAACTTATTTTAATATATTTGCAAGTGAAGAACTATTAATTTAAACACAATTTGTATATCAATTTACTCAGTATTATTTGTGCTATCTTTTACTATAGGCAGTTGCATGTAATTGTTTATTTTTCCATTATAATTAATTTAACGTACATAATAAACAACACAAATTTCAGTGACACTGTTTGAAAGATATAATTAGCATGCGTTCGTGGCATGTGATAAGAGTAGTGTTTCATCCGTTGCATGGGGCATAATCTACATTAGTTAGAAGTATTGTTTCATCCGCAATATGAAGCATAAGCCGTGCCAGTTGGAACTTTAATTTTGAACAATTATTATCAATGAACAATTAATACTTGTACACATTAAGATGTACACCTCGAACGTGTGTATTCCACACACAAACTGTAGGCCTATAAAGTATTATTTGTGTGTGGAATGTGCATTACTGGTCACATTAAATGTAATTAACAAGACATGTCAGCTAGCCATAAATAGGGACAACTGAGCATTTATAAATGATTAAAAGTGTCAAAGAACTGTAATTCTGTATGTTGCCTTCATCATTTGTAGTGAGATAGTTTTCACCCTATGAGATTTCAGCCAGCCGCTACCGAGAGCAATGATCATCGACAACATCGAGAATGTCAATCTACAACCAGGTAACGGCACACACCACTGAATATTACTGTAGGCAACGTTCAATTACTTCTCAAGGTCATGTCACATCAAATTGCTGTACTTTGTCACGCAAAATAAAGCCGAACATGATATTATGAAGTATACCTTCACTTTCGACACATCAGTATAGTCTTGTTGTTGATGTTTCAGAGTCTCGCACCCCTTTTTGGAAACATGCAAAAAATATAATGTTATACTACTATTTTTTTTATGATACTGAGAGTTACAAGGTGTTTGATGAATTCTGTGTTTACCATCGGCTGTGCAATTTATTCTCTACTTACTACACTTTTTTGTCTTAGTGACAATCTTCAAAGCAAAATAAGAGCTTTCCTGTGAAGGCGATTGAAACCTACCTAAAACAAAGAATAAATTCTACAGCTGGTGGAAGGCATTCAGTTCCTCATATTCCTGCTACTTGTATTGAACCACCTCATCAAATTGTTCTTTAGTTTTGCTTTTAATGACTAAAATTAATTTATAAAAATGTATTGTATTAACAGTTTAACAAGGAGTTAAAATGTGTGTATACTTACTGCCAGGCATAACCTGACCACAGTCTTGCAACGTCAAAGAGGTCAGTGAATTCTCTTGGTCAACACGAACGACACCGTAACTGAGACCAGACATTGACAAAACTCCTCGACCAGTAGCATTCACTCCAGCTCGGCCAGGTCTGTGAAAGTCATAAAAGCATGTTCACTTCAGTGTTTGACAACAGTAATAAGTATAAACCTTACTTCTACAGTTTCCTTGTTTTCAACCTGCAAACCATGAACTCATGGGATGGGGATTGGGGGAGGGGGGCTAGGGTTTGCAATGTCCTGCATAGAAGTTGCAGCATGCCCAATACCTTTCGTTGACTATCATCTGCTATGATAAAAATGTTAACACAGAAGTGGCAAGTGAAAGTATATTGTAGAGTTGATCATGTTCATATTAATGCAAATTCATTACATTTGAACTACTGAAACAGTTGCAGAGGCAAGAAGTATTAAAATGTCAAGTGAACTCTCATAAATGTAACAGAACTACATAATATGGGTCTATATATCCAGTACAGACTGCATTCATGGGTTCACCTCAGATGTTTAACGAGAAAAGGGAAGTTCCATATACTGTGAATGCACAAGTAGGAATGGCAAATCAGTGCATGGGAGCACTATCTTTTCATGCCAATCATCTGCTGTAGTAAAAATATCTCTTGGAACTAAATCAAGTTGTTAAAGTGATTCACAAGCTGGAATATGATACAAAATAGCTGCAACAATACACACAAAGAACATGTGCAAGATTTCCTGCCACAATCAGTAAAAATCAATGTGGCAATTGCAATAAAGGTGTGACTAGGTTCATTGTTTGGTTGGTTTTTACTATGATGGCTCTTTTTTTAAGGAACTAACTGTTAGGCATTTCATTATTCTGATCTGAGTATCATAATACAAGCAATCCTGTTTCTTTTGCAGCAAGAAGTACTTTCACAAAACTGTCTATTTCTGTTAATTTATGTATATAAGAAATTGTGTGTTCACCAGAATGTTCTCCAGCCAACATTTATTTATTACAGTGTATAGGACTATGACCAAAAGAATCCAGTAATGTAACTGGTAATTGTTTAACAACATTTCTTTTCTTAGGTTTACAAATACTTTTTACCATACCCAGTCTCCAAGCAATCATGAGATAGTTTTGACCTAAAGTTTCAACTGTCTTTCTTTAATTCATATCTGGAAAAACCAAAGGAGCAATATTTTTCTATAAATAAAGTCCAGGCTGAAATATTGATGTTGTAACAGAGGAATGTTGCAAATCACTGTAAAGATGATTGCCAAGCCACAGACAGTCATATATGAAAGACAATCACACTTATACAACCTTTATGTTCAGCCACAATCTTCATCGTAAAAAAGAGTGTCAGTGTCTGTCTCTCTCCCCCCCCCCCCCCCCACACACACACACAAAACTCATTTGTAAATGACGTGCATGAAGTTTCATTTGTGTGAATGTGATTACCAGTATGCCTGTCTGCAGTTCTGCAATTATCTCTAAGGTTAATTGCAACCTTTGAGACCTAACCTTATTAGTGGGACACATTTCCATAAGTTGGAAGGATGTCCCAATTTTTCACATTTGACATACAATAGTAGCCCTCAACCTAAGATGACCGACTGATCTTCACACAGAGTAGGCCAGATTATTTCCTTGGACTAGCCTTTCCTTCGAGGGTATGTCCAGCAGTCCTGAAAGCTTAGGAAGTTATTCTTGCCCAACACAATTCAGACCATCTCACAAACTGCAGTGTTTACCTTCTTGGAAAGATCAGACACTTTCCACACAAATGAGCGGTGGGTGCTCTGCAGAGTTCTAAGGACGTGAGAGCTACTGTTACAGGTGGTCACTGTGACCTCCCACAAAATGTTCCTTGAACAGACATTCTGTCTGGTTTTAGGGGATGTTTCTTGAAGGACAGTGTGCAATCTGGACTAATACCCAGATAGATAGGCACTGCGTGAAGTTGAAGTAATTTTCCTTCCCATATTGTGTCCTGTTCCTGCATGGATTATCTTTTCTAAAATGGGTATACTTCAGTCTTGTTAGATGGTTGACCTCATAGTAAAATTCAAATATACCCAAAATGAAGTCAACTTTTCATTCTACCTCTTTGAACAACTTACCTCATTACTGATCACTTTACATTACCTGCATCTTACAGCCATTAAAGACATATAATCAATAAACAAAATAATCAAAGATGATACCATCAAGTTCCTGGAGTTACCTTCGCACAGATACGGTGAGGCATTCACTGGAGCTAGCACATGGGCAGATGGCATCAGGACGAAGGCCTTTGGCTTGGAAGACACCGAGAAATTGGTCACACGAGGAAAGCGACCATGGGTTTGCTCCATCTGCTACTAACAGCAGCCTGAGTGAGGACAAGCTTACTTCTTTGTGGTCTTTCGTGGCTAACAAGCCCCAGTGTAGGTCCCGAGATTTTACGACTGCAACACTTGCTGTGAACAGAAGTTTTTACAAATGAAATGAGTAACAATTTCAAAAAAGCTTATACAGGGTGATTATGTGTACTTTAAAATTTAAACTTGTTATTTCATCTTCTGTCAATTCCTTTAATAACATTAAACATTAATAAAATGGTTACAAATTGTAATAGAAGAAAGTAAAATGAGAAGCTATTTTAACAGAAATTCCTGACCAGGATATGAACAATAATGTGAGTGAATACTGTGTAGAAAATGTGTTAAGCAGCAGATAGAAAAATAAATGAGAAGTTGAGCCTTGTAGCTCAGCTTTCAAATTCACATCCATCCTCTGAATGATAAATTACTCCTCTCTTAATTTGTCAAACTTCCATGTACCTCTGTTTAGTGCACCTGACATGTGACAACTAAAAGGAATTTAGCTGGTATAGAGGAAAAGAAAGACATTCAATAACCAGAAACTTCTCAGCCTATAAATATGTCATGGACAATATGGACAACTGCCTTAAATAAGAGTTGTCTCTCATGTGTGTCATTGTAACTCCTCCTTAAGTGTCCCAAAGTTGTGTTCCCACCTGTGATAGGAGAAATATACCATCCTGTTTCATGTGCTTTCCATTATAACAGAAGGAAGAAATATTTATTCAGTTTTTAAGGTGCATTTGAATTACCTAACTGCAAGTTCAGCTGTGGAGTATTATTTTTCTGCAATTGTTGCACAACCCAATAATTAAATTTCACCAATTTGTCATATTTTCAGAATTAATCTCTCTCATCGCTTAGGTTTTTTATTATCTGTTTTTCCCCATGTATGACTTTCACTTTTAACATTAAAAATAAATGCTCTGCTTATCAAAAACAAATTCCAGAAGTGATGAGATATTGTATGGGCAATGGGAGCAGTAGGTGTCGCGTTTATTGGGGAAAAAGAAAATAGTGATTCATGCCTTGCTCAAAAATAAATTTTAAAAGTCTAATAAGATACCTGTCCACAAAATTCACTCTAAAATGCAATACTACCCTTCCAGGTTACTCATTTACATGTGGTCTGGCTACACAAAGCCAATTTTATGCTATCTAATGTCGCAAATGAAAGCACAAAAACAGTAGCCTACAATGTTGATTTCAAATAGTGTGATTTTCATTAGATTATGCATAGTTAAATACAACACTGCAGACAGGACATTTATCGTCAAATGTACTTACAATCATAAATCATCTGAAAAAATAAGGTATGGAACATTCTGCAGTATTTTAAGCAAGCAGTCATTTATGTTTGAAACATAAATAAATAAATGTAGACAACAGCTTAAAAAATTATTTACACATGAAAAATTGCAAGTAGACATGAAAAGTTATAAACATACCTCTGTACTTAGTGATCATTTGCATCCACGATGCTGGATTAACTTTCATGAGAGCATACGGTATGAAGATTACATGCATGCCATTAAGAACACTAGTGAGAACACTATGCCACAGTCCAACTTCTCGTTTGAAGTCGAGGACACACACCATGTTTTCACCTTCAGTGTAACTGCAGGCCATTGTGAGTGTTCGACAGTGAGCCAGCATAGCTGTTCGGGTAACTGTGACACCCATGACTGAACCATCTTTGTCTGTTGTGTACTGAAATACAAGATTCATTAAATAGGCATGACACCCTTTACAAATCTTAACAACCACATATAAACTTACAAATCCAAGTAGAAAAAAAATGGCAACAGATGAAATAAATTGCCACATACAAGAAAAGAATTTACAAATGTGTTCTAGATATCTCTGCAGATATTGCAGAAGACAAATACAATGCACATTTTTAACTACAAATGTAAGTGAAGATTTAAAATAAAATGGTAAGAACAAGAATTTCATCACATACGATATTAGGATGGAAGGCCATTTCAGTGAATTTAGGTACACAAGAATTCTTTATTTTATTTTAGATGACCAGTTTCAACAATGATTGTTGTTATCTTCAGATCTTCAACACTTAAAGTTTTACAAAATAGCACTTCATGTGACATGGTGCTTGACGTCTAAGTTAAAAAGTCACATACATATTTTGGATGTACTGCATTAAGTACATGTAAACTAGATATGTGAAGTTTATGTACTTAAAGCAGTACATCCAAAATATGTATGTGTCTCTTTTAATTAAATGGAATCATGTCAACAATATTTTCAACATAAGATTCCACAGTTTCTAATTTTACAAAAGTTGTATTTATGAAACAATAATAATTTCAATGTTGAGCTGAGAGCAAGGTGACATTTTGAACAATATATTACCTCTATATATGCAGGTGTGTCATCTGTCAGTCTTGGAGGGGGGAGCCAGTCTTTTGGTGTCTTTGCTAAGTGTTCAGTAACAAACCACTGCAACTTAGGCCAACCTTTAAATGCTACTACTTCACCAGTAGCAGTTTTTGGCAGGCCTTTCAAACATGCTTCAGACGTCAATGCAACCTGAATGCCACAGCTGCCTAGTAGGAAGCCTATTTGCTGTGATCCTGCATCCTGTGAACACAAAATAAAAGCAGCAAATATGGTTATCATATAATCAATTCAGAGTACTGGCAATAAGTGGGAAATGAAACTTGCACATTCTTTGTAATCACGTGAGTATAAATGTGAAAAGTGGACTTTAAATAATTATCCATGACAAGCTTAACATGATAAGAAGTGTTGCAAAATAATTTCTACCTAAAACATCCATCTCATTCCTTTTTCATATTTAGTTTCTTCAGTTTAAAAACATTCAACAATAACTGATGTAAAACTGATTGTCCCACATTACACTATAATTTATAAGTTTACTTTATGGGGAAAAAAAGACAGATGAAAAACTTACCCGTCTTGTCAGAGGAACTTCAATTGGAACTGGTACAATTCCAGCTTGTAAACACCCATAAAAGGCGCAAATAAAATTGATAGGATCATTATTTGGGTAAACAAGGGCAATTCTGTCACCAGGCTTCAAACACGTATCACCTCCTTTGCTGAATGCTTTGTTAAGCAATGTGTAAGCAATTTTCTGTGATCTACTGAGAAGCTTTCCTATAATAAGAATGTACAATTTCGATTATTATTCAGAAATTAAAATTCAAGACATGTTTCACTCCAGTAACAACTATCTTAAAAATTTCTTAAACCATATGAAAAGCAAGTAAATGTAGTCAAACAAACCATAGGTGAGAGTGATGGTGAGCTTTCCATTGGGGTCCAGAACAGTTGCTACAGGGGCTTTGTACGACGCAGAGCCATACCTTTGGATAGCAGCCTCTAGATTTCTTGGCAACCCAGAAGGTACCTGTTAAAATTGTTTAAATATTAATACTAAAAATGCAGCCATTAAATTTATGCAAGTTACATTGTGAATAGTTTGGTTCGAATCTATTTTTGCACTTACATGAAGTAGTAGCAATAGTAGTGTCCACTTTAGTAGTTATTGCAACTTTCAATAATTTGTAAAATTAGAAGTGTTGGAAGGATATTTATTGTAATGCTCCATATCATTACAGTGTTTAATCACCATCAGCCTTTGTCCAACACTCCCCATTTTAAAATTTCAAAGTGTGATACAGTTTACATCAGTGCACTGAGTATTTCTATTTTACACATTTTTATTCATGCTAGTCTAATGAGTGAAATTTACTTCCTAAATGGGGCATTTTGTGTTCAAAGAACAACTGTGAAGACCACTTCTCCACAAAACAGCATATTCAGAGTACTCATGGGATTGGATGAGCAGCCAATTCTTCGTATCTTACACCAGTCTTCAATTCAGGAAGGCTGAAAGCTGTTGGCACCAGACTGCCATACTAAAGAATGAAGTTTTCATACAATATATGGACGAATATCAACAGATTTAATTTCAGGTGGCCAAAAACAACATTCATCATGAATTATGACGACATGTACCAGTACCAAATTGTTTAAGAGATGAACTATAACAGGATGTAGAGCTCACACTTTTCAAAGCGGAACTAAGGTGCCAGTATGAAACCTTTTCCAGTCTTCATAACAAAGAGTGTGTGCAATAATTAAACTGTTATTAACTTTCTGATAATGGATTCAAGGAGTACAAAAAATATCTACTTTATCGATATGTGACAAGGTACGGACCATTTAAAATTGTGAAAGTCAATAAAATTAATTGTCAATTAATTTTCCTCAGCAATCTAATGTCAGGAGGATGCTTGCCTAACCAGAGGACTGTCGTCTTGTGGCCACGGAATATTTTTCTGGGTCCCAAATTAATTACTATTATAAATTCATAATATGGTGAACAGCCATAAGGGCCATTGTGACTGTTATTTTTAACAACTAGAGATGGTTTCTTTGCGGCGGATGGACACCATCTGACCAACAATTTCCCCACCTCTGCAGGACAACAAATTAAGACACATGAAACCAGACAGCAAAGGCTAAAATTAATACTAGTGGTTCATTTGAAGAGGTTGTGTACAGTTCGACATACGTGGTAACAAAACCAATGAGAGAAGTCTTCTTGTCTTCAGTTGCTTGCTGGTCATGAAAGGTTTAGCTTATCGATCTACTCTTTCATGTAAATTGCCACCACTGTACTAGATCTTGGTGCTGAATTATTGCAGTAGCTAATTTATAGAAATGCAACACTTTCCATATAGAATGATATGCTCTCACTGTAGCAAATTCTCTGGGCTAAAAGATAACTTTCATATTCTCTCTATGTACACTCTCTCTCATTAAAAGTGGGTCAATTTAATAGAACCATCATTTACTTCATTTTATGTGTGTTTTCATTTTTATCTTGCCCTGCAAGCACGACATTCTCATGTCAGGTTGTGTTATCAAGTGGAAGAGGCTACCTCACTTTTCAGTGTGTAAATTTCAGAATACAGTGACCATTTATTTTGACTGAACGATTGGACTTCTTGTCTTTTGCTATCAATTTTATCCATTAAATAACAAACAGAAACCCCAGCTAGAAGAGAGAGGGTTCAATGCTGGCAACAGTAATAGTCACAGAAAATTCTCAGGTAAACAACAATAATTTGTGAAAGCGGTGGAAAGCCAAGAAATTTCAAATTCAGATACAGCTGCATAACTTGTTCACACATGGTGTGAAACTAAACAGTAGTGTTTGTTCAGAACCATTACTGAATAAAATCGTTGGTGTGATGTTCTATGTATACTGCATCAAGAAATTTCACAGAAAACAATTGTATTTGTAGCTTCAAGGCTTCAAATAGAGGCCTCTCTGTAGATATGGAGGCAAGACTTTGAGAAAGTATAAACTGCTATCATTATCTCAAATATTTTAGTGTGACTCACATTTAATCAGTACTTTTAGAACCGACTAAAAACTAATTACACATGCCTGCACTGTAATTCAGAGCAAATTACATCCCAATTCTAATAATAAATCCTTTATTGAAAAGTACTTACCACAAGTTGTTCCCCAATTGCGGAAGTCATTGAACTGCCTTCAGGTTTAGGTGCATTTGGATCTTTAGGATTTGCTGCAATTTCTAGTTCTATATCATCATCTTCATAAAATTCCGGAAGAGGCCGACGCTTTGGCCTCTTTAGTGTGTTGAGCAGTTGCTGGATCTTTGCAGACACTTTCCATCTGCCAGTACCTGAGAAAATTCAACTCATATAATAACTTACTATCTCTTGGTTATCACTAGTTCAATGAATGATGAAGTTTCATAAAGATCACTGCATCACTAGAAAAATGCCAAACAGTGATCAAGTAATAATTTGGCAGAAAACATTTTCCCCCTGACTAAAAGAATACTGTACACTTATAAAAATTCATAATGTACCACCATTTGGACAGTTTTCTCCATTTATTTTAATGTGATGTAGATAGATCTTTCCTCACTCTATCTCCAAAGCTACACTGGACTCCAGCAGCTATGTAAGCATAACACAGAGAAAGAAATACAACTGAAATACTATCTAGCAAGATGGGTAAGGTTACTGTGTCAGCGCCATGCACCATGAAGCATGACCATTAGTGGTGGCAACAAAAAAACTGTTTCTTTCTTCTTTATTTACGCAGAGGAACTGAATATGAACAATAAACTGCACTATGTACCACTACAATATTACTTTATGTATAGTAACATGTCTGACACACTCTACATTATGTTAGTGAGTGTGACGATGATCATTTCTTTTGGTGTGAATGTAAGAAACAAACAAAATGCACAACACAGATTTAATTCAGAATGACCTTATCAGCAACATAATCTCACTACTAATATTTGCCTTAAATCCTGAAGTGTTTCAATAAATTCCCTTAATTTTTCATTCAATTTTTTTAATAAACTATTTTATTTAGTCAAAAATGTACTCACATTTTGAAACAGTACTAATGGTGTCAATACATTTTTTCTTCATATGTTTCCAGTGAGGTTATTTTATGCCAGAAGAACAATTCTGTCTCTGCAAACTATCAATGACTGTCCAAACCCAGCCACCATAACAAAACACTTGCCAATAATATATTTCTTTAAGCATGCAATTAGGTGGAAATTAAAATGTGTCAACTATCTTGAAACAGAATGGATGTTTCAGCAATTTGTACATCAAATCAGCTTGTTTCCCAACCCACTCTCCCCCCCCCCCCCCTCCTCAAACCTGACTTCACCTCAAGTAGATTTCTTATCCACTTGACTTTAATGACTTTCGTCTTATTCTCCAGGGAGATCTCTTTTAGATCGCAAACTGCCTACATAAAATGAAAACAACTTTGCCATTGTTGGTGGAATTCTCAATCAGTGGCTTCTAATCTGTGCTTTGTCTTCTGTTTTGTTTCTGATGGAATGTCATACCTTACACCTCAGCCACAATAAGACACAAGCATTTTAACAACAGAGCATCATGCATACACTTTGCTCAAAGTTAATTGTTGTTTTTGATGCTGCTGTTGGTGCTGCTACCGCCGCCGCCTCCTTTGGTCCAAAGACTAGTGTGGAGAGCTGCATCAAACCAATCTAGACTCTTAACTGCTCACATATTTGAACCAGTGTTCTGAATTCTTACCTTGCTTTCCCTACACAATTGTGCTATTCACCCTGCCACACCCTTTTCTCCAACATCAAAATGATGATTCCTTTATGTCCTAGAATTTTCTTTTCTCTGCAATTCTACAAAGTACTGCCTAATTTGTTACATGGTCAATCCATCTACAGGGAGTGGACAAAATAATAATGATCACCTAACATAGGCACAATATTTATTTATTAGTAAGCAGTTGGCCCACCACTGGCTTTGATGACAGCTGAAACTCTTCGAGGAACCCAGTCATAAAGTGTCTTTATAGTTTCCAAAAGTTGTTCAGCATTTTGGTAAAAAACCAATCGTCAATTACATCAATGATATTGGAGCTGTAAATTTGGTCCTTACTCTTGGCTAAAACTCCCCCTAACAGTTCAGTTACATTGGGTCATGCTGATTGTGCTGTCGACAGGAGTCTCATAATTTTTTGATACTATATAAAGTATGTCTGAAACTTTTGGTTGTGTGTGGGGGTACCTTATTATTTTGGAATATGGCAGTCTTTGTTAGCTATATATCAACGTAAGCAGTTTACTGTCAAGAATGGTGATAGATTCATTCAGAGTTACCTGATAAGTGATAATAGTGACAGAAACAGTTGAATACCACAACATAGATGGCAAAATTAGCACTTGTTACCTTGTGAGGGATCTATTCCAGATTAAAATTTGTTATTTCTGCTACCAGTCACTTTATTGAATTTGTTTGATTTAAAACTCTGCAACACATTCCAAGTATGTTGTGTTCATCATCAGCACTGTTCACATAAAATACTGCTTATGTTACTATATAATGTACTATAATAATTTTGTTCTTCATTGGTGGGATGGTTGTGTGGGTGGAGGGAGGGGGGGCAGTGGATAGCCATATAGCCATGAACATAAAATGAGGTGCAGAAATGTCTTCTGTTGGTCTTGCAAGTGGTTGTGAATTATACCACCACATGCATGGGATGCAGAGAGGTTTGCATTGGATGTGGCTTAGTAACTGTGAGATGCACTTTTATAGTATTTCATTGCAAACAACCACCAGCAGGAGCAATAGAAGATATTGTTGCACATAATTTCATGGATATCCACTGCCAGTTTTTTGTAATATAAAAAATCATGCTTGCTTAGTTTGTAGTTAATAATGTTGTCATCAAGCAACATAATTAAAATAAAGGTGCAAAATGAACACTATCCTGTTGAAGGTTAGTTATACATAAACCTGTCATTATTTAACAAGGGCCATTTCATGGCCTAGGATTTTCTCCAAGCTGTTGATCCTGAAAGTGTCAGAAGTGTGGCAGTCGGAGGTGATGGTTGTATGACTGTGTTGTGTGCCTGTGTGTTTGCGTGAGTGCTCTATTTTCTGAAGAAGGCCATGGCCGATATCTGAATGTGTTGTATGTGTGTGTCTTTTGTATGTGCCTGTCGCAGCTCGTCGCCACGTCTTTGCGGTGAGTTGTAAACTGTCCTCACTATATTATTTATTCCAACCTGGACTTTCCATTATTATATAAAAATGAGTATTCAATATATATTAACTTGCACTAAATTTCTCTTATTGATCAAAATACAGTTTTTCAATATTTATAGCTTATAACAGATGACAAAATTATTTATGTATAAAGGCAAGAAATCCTGATTATTTATTTTTGATTTTATGAGTGTAGTAACCCACAGCTCCTACGGAATTGATCAGTAAAGGCTTTACATTAAATAGTACAACAATTAACTGAAGGTGGTGGACACTGAAGGAGATCGACTAAGAGACGTCTAACCAAAAGAAATAGTTTACTTTTGTAAAATGAAGACTTGAAATATGTTTTTTCCCCTTTTGTAGTATTTACTTTGAACTGTAATTATGATACGTCTTCGTAGTGCTTGATAGATGAAAAATAACGAAAGAAATGAAAATGGTGTATTTATTTCCAACATTCTAAGTTCTCCAGTCCAGTGGTCGGATCTTGGAATCTTACTGAATGCAGTCAAATACCTATGTGCATTAATCAATTTACTTTTGTTGCTATACAAGTTTATCACTATCTCTCACTTGAAAGTGTGGCTGTAAGCCTTATGACAAATTTCTGTGATGTAGTAGTGGAGTCTCTAACAAGGCTTTCATAATTTATCAACAGAGGTAGGCATATTTTAAATTCTCACACACAGCACACACTGTTAGAATGCTTATATTTTAGTTGAAGATGTGAGTGAGTGGTGCTATGAACCACTTCACACTCCCCCACACCCGCTTCAGGCAGTGTCCCCTGGGAGAAGAAGGGAAGAATCTGCACAGGCAACAAATTTATTTAAACAAATTACAGAGAAACATAAGGAAATCAATAAAGAAATACCGTTTCCACTGACTGCATAAAGGCTGTCAACAAGGCTGCAGCCTTTCACCACTACTTTCTAATATATGCACTTTATAAAGAAATAGAAAATTAAACTGAAAAACTATTTATATGACTTTAACCAAGAAGATTATGTAGTGATGTTGTCATTTGCTGAATAATGAAGATGGCCTGTAGAAAGCTATTTATGAACAACATGATACATGGCAGATGTATATTATTACCAATACAAAAGACAACAACCACTGTTTTCTGGGTAAAAATCCAGCAAGAACAAAAACAGTGATACACAACAAGATTATAGGACAAGCAGATATTCAAATGCGTATGAACCATGCTGTTGTATAGGGGAGACCTAGATTAAAAAGACAAAATTGAGATGTGTAACTATTTAAATACCACTAAGCGAAGATCTCTCAAAAAGTAAAGTAAAAACCACAACATACGAAAAGTTAAGATAGTACCAACATTGCTGTATTGAAGTCAATCTTGGGTAATAAAAGATAACTATTTCCTTGTTTCTGTATTTATTTTGTTATCTTACTTTATGTATCCTGCTATGTTCATGAATTATTTAATTTCTTTACTTGCTATCTTATTTTATCTCTCTTTTTTATTACCAAATTTGCAGAATAAAAACAAAACTGGATATCCCACCTGTTGCGAACGGGAGAGTCAAGACTACCACTAAATTTTTGTGGTATAGTCTGCAAGGAGGAAAAATGCAAAAAGCTGAAAGGATCAATCATAGCTGTAACAGGATGAGGAAAAGCCTAAGTCATAACAAGAAGAAAAAGAAGAAGATGAACAAGAATTAGGCTATTACATGAAATGTCAATTTCCCATACTTAACCAAGATCAATCCTCATTAAATTCATTTAAACCAGTTAATTTTTAACAAATGAGCAGCTTATTGAATCTGAGATAATCATTAATGATGGTTACTCCTCAGCTTCTTCTCCATGACATTCAGACAAATTAAACATGTCTTATAGTACTTTATTGCCAGTATTACAAGTGTACTTTTACCCCATAAAAAGCTGGAACATACCCATATTGTCATCAGATGTTGAAGACTGCCTTGACTGGTTGTACCGATTGACTCTGTCTGCAGCTGTTAGACGACGGGACTGTGCTGTATTATGGGTAACGTCAGGTGGCTGGGAATCTGCAGGTAACAAACACACAAAAGTCAACATTGACAGAGCATCAAAAAAAGTTTGAAATTTCCATTAGCATAATTAGAGCCTTGTAAGAAAAAAAGGAGGAAATCATGAAATGGTACAATAATATTTTGGAAAACTTCAGCAAATATTTTCAATTTAATATTATATGTTGGAAGTATTACCTAAACTACAGCTATTCTCAACAGTGTCTCATACACCAAAGGTACATTTTACCTTTAATGTAATGTTTCTGCCCCACCTCCCTTTTTATCTAACTGAAGATAAGTAACAGCCAAACCTTTTTGCAACAGGTAAAGAATTAAACTAGGCTGTGACATAAAAGTAAATGTAAGGTATCAACCAATGTTTTCATCATATTCAAGCACCTTTCCTCCACTATCTACTGGCTATTTACCTGTACAAATGAATAAGGAAATCTATACTGTTTAAAACATTTATTTGTATTAGAAGATAAAAGGATATCTGCTCTCACAGCATGAATTATGGTGCCAAAAAATAACAACACTTTCTTGTATCAATGAAGTTGCAGCACATTTTATCAGTTGCAGGTACTGGATGAGTCAATGGAATTCTTGATATGTTAGTGTTACACTCTTCAGCCTTCCTTCACAAATTTATTTGTTTAAAACAAATACTTTTATAGAATTTCTCTGAAGTGTAACTCTTTTGGAACATTCTACATGATCTTTCTACAGTTAAGCTTTGAGAACTATAGTTCAAAGACACTTAAACTGTTGTCTGTCTATTGTCAGCTCAAAATAAATAGTTTTCAGTGGAACCACTTAATGTGGATGAATGTAGAACTGAGTACTATTAATAATGTTGCATGACTGCAAAACACAAATCAAATTCAGTCAGGACTTTGGACATTAGTATCCTCTACAGTTACCTGAATTTTACCCCACACTGATTCTACATCTTCCCAGTCAAACAAACGTGATGGAAATTTCTTGCATCTCTGTGATCCAAACAAGTAAACTCTCGAATGGAACTTTAACTCTGCAGCGGAGTGTGCGCTGATATGAAACTTCCTGGCAGATTAAAATTGTGTGCTGGAACCAGGACTCGAACATCGAACCTTTGCCTTTCACGGGCAAGTACTCTGTAGCAAGGTAATGGCGGAAGTAAAGTTGTGTGGCGGTATCGTGAATCGTGTCGGGATAGCTCAGTCGGTAGAGCGCTTGCCCGCGAAAGGCAAAGGTCCCAGGTTCGAGTCCCAGTTGCGGCACACAATTTTAATGTGCCAGGAAGTTTCATATGACCACACACTCCGCTGCAGAGTGAAAGTTTCATTCTGGAAACATCCCTTGCACTGTGGCTAAGCCATGTTTCCACCATATCCTTTCTTCCAGGAGTGCTACTCTTCCAAGTTTCGCAGGAGAGCTTCTCTGAAGTTTGGAAAGTAGGATGTGAGGTACTGGCGGAAGTAAAGTTGTGATGTGGTATCGTGAGTCATGTCGGGATAGTTCAGTGGTAGAGTGCTTGCCCGCGAAATGCAAAGGTCCCAGGTTTGAGTCTTGGTTCCGGCACACAATTTTAATCTGCAAGGAAGTTTCAAGTAAACTCTCCATTGATAGTGACCTCATTTGTGTAGATAGACAGCATTTCACTTGTGTATGGATCTAACAATGCTCTGCTATGATATCAGTGCCAGTAACTTTTGTAGCACGTACAATGTACCACACAAGATAGTTAAGTCAATGACTTTTCTGTCCTACACTCATATTGATGTATGTACACATATATCTTTGTATGTCTCCCATAATTTTTCAGTAACAGTCCCAGATGTGAATTAAAATATGTTAATTGTCTCAATATTGTAAAGTTAATGGGATCTACATCTACATCCATACCTTGCAAGCCACCCAATGGTGTGTGGTGGTGGGTACCTTGAATACCACTATCGGTTCTCCCTCCTATCGCAATCACATATTGTTCACAAAAAGAAAGATTGTTGGTATGCCTCTGTGTGGGCTCTAATCTCTCTGATTTTGTCTTCATGATCTCTTTGTGAGATCTATGTAGCAGGGAGCAATATACTGCTAGACTCCTCAGTGAAGGTATGTTCTCGTAACTTCGACAAAAGCCTGTACCGAGTGACAAAGTGTCTCTCCTGCAGTCTTCCACTAGAGTTTATCGATCATTTCCGTAACGCTTTCACGTTTACCAAATGATCTTGTAACAATGTGCGCTGCTCTCCTTTGGATCTTTTCTGCTTCCTATATCTACCCCCCCAGGTACGGATCCCGCAATGGTGAGCAGTATTCCACCAGTGGGAGTGGGCGAACAAGTGTACTGTAACCTACTTCCCTTGTTTCCGAACTGCATTTCCTTAGGATTCTTCCAATGAATCTAAGTCTGGCATCTGCTTTACTGAAGATTGACTTTATATGGTTGTTCCATTTTAAATCACTCATAATGCCTATTCCCAGATAATTTATGGAATTAACTGCTTTATCCTTGATGATTCAAGCCGTCAGAACTCTACGTCCTCTCAGATGTCATTATAGTAGGAAACTGCTTGTAAAAGTCAAGTCACTTTAATGTGGTACACCTGATTATTGATATCTAGCATGAAGGATTCATGCTGTAAAGAATGAGGAGTAAGTGCAGTACTCACAGGGGCGCATGTTGTGCACGACGTCGGTGATGTCTGCGACGTCGCGCTCGTCCCAGACGGTGAGGCCGGGCCCGCCGTTGGGCAGGCGCGTGTGGCGTGGCTGCTGCGCGCGGTCGCGCTGCTGCGGCGGCGTCTCGCGGGCAGAGCCCGTGCTGCTGGTGTCCGACTGCAGTGGCGGCTGCGGCTGGGGCTGGCCCTGCAGCCCGTGCTGGTGCGGACGCGGCACCGCCGCGCGCTCCCGCTCCGGCGTGCTCTGCACGTCGCCGCCGCCCTCGTTCACCACACTGTCCTCGTCAGAGCTAGACGCTGTACCGACAAAAGCTCACACTGTACAGAGTGTAACGAGCCAAACAATTTACACCAATTTCCTTTTCATCTAGATTGTTTGTAATATAATGTAATCAAGAATGCACACAAAACAGACTGATAACAAAGAATTTATCATAAACTTTCTTTAACCCTCTAGTATCCATCGTTACAGATATGTAACACCTAAAGTAAATGATTCACTAACAAACTCATTTTTCTCTAATGGGCAACGTTTCATATTTGTAAAAATGTATGGAACCCATTCTGTTGATCAGTCTTGCAACCACTTTGGTCCTAGTGTAGCGTAGCGGCTACGCACCAACACCGCCTAGAAGACAAGGCCTTACAACATGCCGTGTCTACGTCACACTTAGAAGCCGCAGCTGCCATCTCACTGGTTGGTCGCAGGAGCACGCCCACCACCGCACAGCGGCCAGCCAGTCAGATGGCAGCCTCTAAGTGTGACGTAGGCACGGCCTGTTGCGCGGCCAACGGGAAATACAGGCCTGAGCACGCACATCATGCGACGTAAGCAAGGTAGTTCCGAGCCGGCGCGACCGCTAGCTAAGTTGCTGCCCGCTATGACGCAGTGGGCAGTGCCCCAGCGGCCGGCCAATTGGCTAGCGAGCGCACCGGCTTGGAAGTACCTTGCTTACGTATCATGAAGTGCGCCCTCAGGCCTGTATTTCTCGCCGGCCATGGGCCCGTTGCGTGGCCGGCGAGAAAGGCAGGCCCCAGCATGGAAGGCATGCCACGTAAGCAAGGTAGTTCCGAGCCGGCATGGTCGCTAGCCGATTGGCCGGCCGCTGGGGCACTGCCCACTGCGTCATAGCGGCACAGACAAATATATACAGACGGGAAACCTCCGTAAGGGCCCGGTCCTACGCTCAGGGGTGCGGGGAGGGAGGGTTTCCAGCAGTTCCGTAAGATGTCCCACGATGGCGCTGCAGTCAGAAGCAGCCCTTTAAACCGGCCAGAGCAGGCAGGTTCTAGCGACTGCCCCCACCACCACCTCCCCTCAAACGCCGGCAAGCCGGACCACAGAGTAACATATACAGAGAAGCAGCCCACCCTAAACCAGTGTCCTACACTCCCCTCGTAGTTCCGTAAGATGCTAGCAGGTGTCAGGCGGTTCGCTGGCTTAGGGTGCCTCTCGCACGTCAGAGGGTAGCGTGGAGGGGAGGCTGAGGGGAGAGCTCGTGCCGCCCGCCACGAGGCCACGGCCAACACCACCTAGAAGACAAGGCCTTACAACAGGCTGTGCCTACGTCACACTTAGAGGCCCCATCTGCCATCTGACTGGTCGGCCGCTGCGCGGCGGTGGGCGTGCCCCAGCGGTCAGCCAGTGAGGTGGCGGCCGGGGCCTCTAAGTGTGACGTAGGCACGGCCTGTTGTAAGGCCTTGTCTTCTAGGTGGTGTTCTAGGTGGTGTTGCCACGGCTGTGTCCGGCGTGCCTGTGTTTGAGGGGAGGTGGTGGTGGGGGTAGCCGCTACCTGCCACCTGCTCTGGCCAGTTTAAAAAGCTGCTTCTGACCGCAGCGCCATCATGGGACATCTTACGGAAATGCTGGAAACCCTCCCTCCCCGCTTCACGGAGCGTAGGACCGGGCCCTTACGGACGTTTCCCGTCTGTATATATTTGTCTGTGGCCGGACAGAGCCGTGGCCTCGTGGCAGGCGGCACAAGCTCTCCCCTCAACCTCCCTTCCACGCTACCCTCTGACGTGCGAGAGGCACCCTAAGCCAGGGAAACCGCCTGACACCTGCTAGCATCTTACGGAACTACGAGGAGAGCGTAAATAACGTTTTTGGTGACAGGGTAAATTAATTACCATAAAATGGCTTTACTAGTGAGTGTCAGAGTAGCTATTGCGTCATTTAGCACGGGCTTAGCAGTGAACTGTACCCTAAGAATGCTTTTAAATAATAATTACATCGTAACATTATGTGTTAACATCATTTGAATGCAATAGATCCCATCATTCCTAACAATTTAAGAAAAAATGCGACTGAATGAAAAGAAGAATCACCAGCTAGTTTTCCTACACAGCTTTTTACAGTGGAATTACAGTTCTCGTTTTTAAATCAGGTCGGCATTGGATGGACTTGCTGAAGAAGAGAATCGTCACGAGAAGATTGAAACTATGAACTGTTTCAGTGGAACCAACCAGGTTGCTAAATTGCACTAGGAGTGATTAAAGGAGTTTAAAGACAGATGTTTCTTTCGAGGGAAACCATACCTGGACACTAGAGGGTTAATATGTAGATTAGAGCAATGGTTATTTGACTGTTGATCAATCATAACATCAGTTAAATAAAAACATACCAGACATGTAAATTCTAATTTGCTGGCATGTGATTACATAATATTGTGTCTCAAATACTGACAGACGTTATGTAGAAGCACAATCAGCAACAAAGAAAAGGTTTGTCCTTTTGATGATGCTAATTCTTTTATTATTATATCAAAAGCTGTTTCAGCCTTAGGCCATTTTCAAGCAACCTCTGAATGAATTTTCCAAATTTTTGGTTTAGATAACTTTTTTACATAAATCGAGAGATAGATAAACGTGTTGATGCTACATGCAGTATTTACTTGTCATATGCTTATTGATCTTTCTGCTACACTAATTGTACATTTGCACTTATTGAGTGTAGCTATGACGATCTTTCTCGATTTTACGTGAAAAATCCTTTATTTGAAAAATTCATTCACAGATTGCTTGAAAAAGGCCGAAACAGCTGTTGCTGTAATAATAAAATAATTAGCAGTATCAAAAGGACAAACCTATTTTATGGTGTTTTAAAATATATATTTTGCTACGAGCCCAATATTGAAGAAAAAAGTTCAATTTATTATTGTGTTACGTTTTCTATAAAGTCAAACAATGCGCCGCGGCGGAGCGGCCGAGCGCATGGAAGCGTTATGCTACGATGCGCGAGGCCGTTCCCCGTCGGGGGTTCCAATCCCCCCTCGGGCATGGATGTTTGTGCTGTCTTTAGTATAAGGTAGTCCATAAGTAGTTTGTAAATTTAGGGACTGATCACCCCGCAGTTAAGTCCCTTAAGCTTCACAAACATTCAAACAATGGAAATACCTCAAAGGATTCAATAATATTTTGGAAAGGATAGGTTGCTAGTCCCCATTCCAAAGAAGGCAGGTGCAGACAGGTGTGAAAACTACAGAACCATCAGTTTAATTAGTCACGCTTGCAAAATATTAACACGAATTATTTAAAGAAGGATGGAAAAGCTGGTAGAAGACGACCTCGGGGAAGATCAGTTTGGGTTCAGGAGAAATGTAGGTACACGGGAGGCAATACTCACTTTACGGCTTATCCTAGAAGATAGATTAAGAAAAGGCAAACCTACATTTCTAGCTTTTGTAGATTTGGAGAAGGCTTTTGACAATGTTGATTGGAATAAACTCTTTCAAGTTCTGAAGCAAGCAGGAGTAAAATATAGGGAGCATAAGGTTATTTACAACTTGTACAAAAACCAGACAGCAGTTGTCAGAGTTGAAAGGCATGAAAGGGATGCAGTGGTTGGAAAGGGAGTAAGACAGGGTTGTAGTCTTCCCCCATTGTTATTCAATTTGTACATTGAGCAAGCTATAAAGCAAAGCAAGGAGAAATTTGGAGAAGGAATTAAAGTTCAGAGGGAAGAATTAAAAACATTGCGTTTTGCCGACGACATAGTAATACTGTCAGATACAGCAAAGGACCTGGAAGAGCAATTGAACGGAATGGACAGTGTCAATGTCAAAGGTTCATATAAGATGAACATTAACAAGAGCAAAACTAGGGTAATGGAGTGCAGTGTAAGAAAATCAGGTGATGCTGAAGGAATTAGATTAGGTAACGAAACAATAAAGGAGGTAGATGAGTTTTGCTACTTGGGCAGTAAAATAACAAATGATGGTCGCAGTACAGAGGATATAAAATGCAGAATGGCAATGGGTAGAAAAGCGTCCTTGAAAAAGAGAAATTTGTTAACATCGAATATTGATTTAAGCCTAAGGAAGTCCTTTCTGAAGGCATTTGTATGGAGTGTTGCCTTGTATGGGAGTGAGACATGGACGATAAACAGTGCGGACAGGAAGAGGATTGAGGCTTTGAAATATGGTGCTACAGAAGAATGCTGAAGATTAGGTGGGTGGATCGCGTAACTAATGAGGAGGTACTGAACAGAATTGGGGAGAAAAGAAATTTCTGGCATACCTTGACTAAAAGAAGGGATAGACTGGTAGGACACATTCTTAGACATCAAGGAATGGAGAATTTAGCGTTGGAGGGAAGTGTGTGGGGTAAAAATCGCAGAGGAAGACCAAGAGATGGATACAGTAAACAGGTTCAGACAGATGTAGGTTGCCGTTCTTATGTGGAGATGAAGAGGCTTGCTCAGGATAGGGTATTGTGGAGAGCTGCATCAAACCGGTCTCCGGACTGAAGACCACAACAACAACAGGTTGCTAGTCACCACAGAGACGTCCGACGAGTCGCAGAAAGACACACATAACAGAATAAACAAAATGAAGCTTTCGTCTGCCACAGAGAACGCATATATACACACACAAACTCACACAAACCCAACCGCCGTCTCCGGCTATTGCGGCTGGTAAAATAGCATTTTAAAATATATTTTATTATTGGTTACTAGTTTAGGACTATGTCCACCATCAGACCAATGCCTTATGAACAAATATTGAATGCATGCTTAGCCAATGACTCGAAATCAAACACGCTGACCCAAATAGGAATTAATTACAAAATCAGTGGTTATATTAATCATACAATTTACTACTATTTTAAAACAAGTACTTACTATCTATAATGTACTTAACAGGGGGACAATTGTAAGAAGTTTGCATTTATTATTCTACTCTCAGGTAAGAAATGTTATTTCTACATTCATATTATATAAGTTTCAGAATGACGAGGGTCGGGGGACAAAAATTTTAAAATGATGTAAAGAAGAGAACTGAACGGTGGAGAAAATGTCAATGGACAGATAACAATACAGAGAGAAAGATTTTCCACATGAATACTAACGCAGTTCCATAGAATTTCTGTTAAAAAAGTAGAAGAGTCTCATTCCATCTAAATGTTGCGAAATAAAAGTTGGGAACAATTTAGATGCGCATAATCAATTAAAAAATAGTTGAAGTGAACCAAAGAAGAATTTTATTGGTGAGCGTTTAACAAATCCGCAAAAGAAATAACTAACAGAAGACAATGAGGGAGTTCAATGAAAAACATCTCACTTTATGAAGTCATGAGCACTGGGGCAGGAGGTCTTTCATATGCAAATGTAACTAATAAAAACAAGTGTTTTTAATGGTGGAAAATCATTTTCAAAATTTTTCGAACAATTTTCCCTTACATAAGACTCTCACTTATATTGGTAGGAATGACTGTTGCAATAAAATACAATGAATCAAAGATCACAGCTGTGTTCAGTTTTCCCATGCACTATCCGGGAGTGGGAAAGTACGGTCAAGTTTGAAAATAGTATCACATATTCTACTCAACGCAAACGGTATTGTACTCAATTAGATCTAGGGGATACTCCCGTTCAGAGACTTTCAATGCCACTATAATGAGGGTAAAAAACTGAGAAGACGTCTTAAGTCTGGTAACGAGACAAGGTGTAGAAGAGGGCGGGAGTACTTACCAGAGTCGTGTCGGTCGCGATCCCGGTCTGGGCTCTTGGCCATGACGGAGGTGCGCTTGGAGGGCATGGGAAGCGACGGCTTGGGCCGGCCCTGCATCGCCGCCAGGGCTTGCTGGACCGCCTCCTGCCGCACCTCTGCAACATAACAAGCACTGCCATTACCCAACTGTTCTACCTACAACACTATCCTTTAGCAATATTTACTTATAGATACACACACAGAGCTACACAAAAAGTGCATTACATCAGGCCTATGCTCTCTTTATGAACATGCAGCACCTGCATCAATAATTATCAGTTGTCGTTAACAGGTATTTACTTCATGTAATGTCTGAAACATGACAATAAGTAAGATGATTTCAAACTTAAATACAGGTATCGTTTCTATCGCAATCAACTTCTCAAGTCACTTCTACTTTTGTAACTGCAGAGTCACTAAACACACTGTTTATTGTTATCTTGTACATTGTTAGTGGCCCAAAATTTGTTAATACCGGTTGCTATTGATGAAATTAGTCCCATCTGGCAA
Source organism: Locusta migratoria (assembly GCA_026315105.1). Taxonomy (NCBI): domain Eukaryota; kingdom Metazoa; phylum Arthropoda; class Insecta; order Orthoptera; family Acrididae; genus Locusta; species Locusta migratoria. The sequence goes on along the minus strand of CM048744.1, from coordinate 211,683,346 downwards.
TTGTCAGTGCTTCTCCCTTTCCTACGAGCAATGTGGGGCAACTAACCTCGAACTTCTCTTATTACTTCCTCTCATTTCGGCTTGTGGCCTGTTTCGCTAATGATTAGTGTCCAATCTAAGTTGCTACTCAGATTTCAGTATATATTGGTGATAAATATCGTAAGGACTCCTGTCACTTTGATCGGGGCAACTAAAGTTAACCAGTAACTTCGTCATTGCCAATATCAAGTGCTGCTCCATATCTTCGAACTTTATAAAGCTGTTCTGTATGCTACAATCAGTAAGGAAACTAATTTTGGCACTGGAAACGTCTCTCCAAAGCCACTATTAAAGACTAGACAGGACTACACCACGTGTTTTCAGAATGGAGTCCAAGTTAATGTTATATGAGTAGCCACTGAAAGTAATTAATGACCAGCCTTACAGAGGGGCACATGCAATCTGAAGACATACATTTGAGTATGTCATGACAAGGATTTAATGAACTGATGTCCAAGCATTGACAAGACAATAGACGAAGTTGATACTTCCATTAAACTTTAATGATACAATCAAATTCAATGCTGTAGTAGATATCTCCAGATGTACATGTTCTATGTGAATCATTCAACATTGTCTTCCCTCTTTGAGAGTTCAAATGCCTAATTACTAGCCAAAAAATCATATTGACCTTGTACCATCTCCAATACAAAGGCTTACTACTGAAAATACGTCAAGTTTCACATTGGCAGTGAATCTGTTAGTAACTACTTACCAACAATCATCAAATGAAGCCCTGTACATGAATGCATTGATGGCATCATCTCCGTGTTCAGCACTGGTCGGTGGTTCCATTATTACTCTCTGTGGTTAAATGTCCTCCACTTTTGAAAGTTTTGAGTTTTGACCTTTTTTATCAGGTGACTGATATGAATTACATTCTCATTCATTGAAAGTCTGTATTAGTTTATAGGCCCATAGCTGATGAACGACAGATGCTTCACCAACCTTCAGACTATGGACCATTACCTTAACATGAGACGATTAGGAAATTATACAGCCTACAGCCTGGGACTCTGACGGGCCCACTACGACACTTGACATACGAAAAACATTAATTACTTTATAAGGAATCAGAAAACATTGGTACATGATGATCACATTATGTAACAAAAATTTCGAACTACAAATAACTATCGCAGCAGAGCTTAGAAAATATCACATGCACTACACAAACTCTGGATATCTTATACAGCTACACAAATTATAAAACCGCTACGTGGTAACGTGCATACGCGCTTAAGGCATAACGCTAGTCTTGCAAACTGCGATCTGACATGGAGTACATAGCTAGGCAACAAGTCTCAGGCAGGCTGCGATGACTTACCTCCCGGATCTTCCCCACCACAGCGGCGGTGACGTCGGTGCTGTGTGTGTCTAGCTGTTACCAGTCACATACCAGTGAATATTTTCTAACAATTTAGTCCTGCACATTTTCATATGTATGTAAAAAAAAAAATACAGCAATCTTACAGGTGATAATACACACAACGTTGCAAGGCGATCTTCAACTGAAGAGAAGAATACAAACGCGCACTGATTGTCGGATTCAGTACCAGCGCCCCGACTGAGACATTCTAAGAGGATTATGGTTAAAGTGTTAAAAAAATCTTGGCCAAAGATCTACTCGCACCTTCCAACAAAGTACACAATCACTGGCGTAGCTAAGGGGAGCCTTTCTCTCTAAAGTTATTTGTGGCGATTTGCGTATCAGTTGTTTCGGGTGCGAGGAGCTTTAGTAACTTGAAATTAATTAAAAAAAAACTACTTGCGATCCACAATGAGCAACACGAGGCAAGGTTATTTAGCCATGTTACACTATCGAACATGAGGCAACACAAAACATTAAAGTTGAAGATGTGATTTCTGAATTCGCAGCTGTTAAAGCTAGAAAGAAATTTTAAGTGTATTTTCATTGAGGAATTCTGAAGAATTTATAGTAATGTATTGGGTATAATACTGTTTCATAATGTATGAAGCATAGTAGGGATATTCAGGAGGATGCATGTTTCAACCCATTTGGTCATCAATATTTATGTGGTTTCTTTAAAACACTGTAAGCAAATTCTGGTGGATGTTGTTATTTTGAGGAGACTAAACAGCTAGGTCATCTGTCCCGCAAATTCAGGGACAGTTCCTTTAAAAAAAAATTTAAAAAAAATAAATAAAAAAAAACCAACAACCATGGAGCATTTTCCGAAAGTAAGCTCGTGTCTCGTTGGTCTCATGCAATCAGGTCGTCGACAGGGTATTAAAACCTAATATTCCTACAGCCTACCTAATCTATATCAATAGGCTTTCTTCTTATTTTTCTTCTCTTTCTCCTATAAGAATGATGTTTGCTAATAACTCTACATACGTAGGTTGCCAGGATTTCAAACTGAAAAATACGGGAGATTTTGGAAATGGTGGCCCAGATAGATCAATTTTGAGACTATCGACATGTTTCAACTTTAGGAGGACGTAATATATTTTGTTAATATCGACCTAAGCCTAGATATAACTAATAAAAACCATATAATAGATGCATTCTACCGATATGATAAATTATTACATTACGTGTAGTTGATGCAGGCGGAAAACCATCTCTTGACTCTTCTAGAGAGACTAATAGCGGTAGCTGCGCTCTCCATCGAGGAGGATTTCGTCCGCAGCACCGTAAACTTCAGTGCACCCTTCCTCAACAGTCTATGATCACGTAAGGAGGGGGGAATGTAGAACCTGGACTTGCTCACTAGGCTCTTCCCCACCCCATCCCCAACTAAATTCTAACCTCGATGATACAATAGATTCTAATTTGAACTCCTGGATTCCGAGGAGATCGGACGCAGTGTGACCAAGCGGTAGGCCGATGTTATCGGGCGACCTCTGAGGACGAGGCCTGATGTTCTTTGACGGTGGCACCAGCAACACCAGCTGAGATAGCCAGAAAACCACGCAACGTTTCTCCCCTTCAAAATGACAACTGCAACTGAATATTCCAATAAATGTTAGATCCAATATAATATTAGATTTAGTGTTAAAATATGTAACTGTTGATTCCTCGCGAAATTACTATATGCCATATAGAAACAGACAATGATTAATGAGGATATTGTGTACCAATGATGTTTGTATAACACTGGAAAAACGGGCGTTCATGATAATGACAGAAATGACTATGTAGTTACAGAAATCTGATAAAAAGTTCATCAAAATCGGCGTTTCCAGACATTTCAAATGCCCGACATCCCGCATTATTCTCCGAGTATATCGGATGAGATCCTAACGAAAACATTTGGGAATTACAATTTCTGTGGTCGTTGTGCTCCAAGACTCTCAGGTGGAAAAAATTTGTAAACAGGAATTTTGTCAGTTCCTTACACGACTGAATCTGAATCAATATTTTTTTAGAGAGGGAATAAATAATTTCAGTTCAAGCATTGTAAGTAAACTTCAACAACGCGAGTATTTTATGTATAGCGAAACAGAGATAACTTCGTGATCGTATATTGTTCGCAGCTGACTAACGTTTTGAAAAATCACTGAGAAAATAAACATTATCTTTGCACTTTCTTAAGGACATCGATTTCACCGTTCAACCACAATTATAGATAGACTAGGCATGGCATCAATTTCATTGCAGCAGCATTTCTACGAAAATATCAAGTGACTGCTGACAAAACAATACTTGTGTCCAGCTTTCTTGTGCTTATATAAATCTTTTCGTGAAGGGGAGTAGCATTAAATTTCACATGTAAGTATTATTAGTTTAAAATAATGGAATTTTCTGAAAACTTGTAAGCCATTGTTTATATCGGACTAATGTTTGCCAACAGTCACATGGTTCTATGTTGCTACACGGAATTCCACTTTTCGTCCGATCGATTAGTATATTCGTACGTTGGACAGTAAACATCGGTAGCAAGCGGCATTATTTTCTTCCTTCTTCGCCCTCAGTAAGTACATTTTACTTCTGAATAAACGTAGATTTCAATACAACACGTAAAATGTTAGTTTCTTAGCTTGCTGTCGCACACGATCTTTTCTGCTCCTTGTGCAACTGGTATGCGATTTCTTTGATACATAAAGCGCGATTTACGAGGGAAGGTGCATGCTTTCAGTTGTGGCAGTACAGATGATTATGAACCACATGCTACAAACGAAAATTGCCCTGTTTTTAACCGTTTCCGGGGAAAGTGATGAAAGCAATGGGGAATGGGAAAAATCCTAGTGGCACCAAATGAAATATTATGATCTAATGTTTTGTTTAATTGTGTACATTTCCATACAAATTATGTATTTTGCAGCTCTTGTACGAGGTGTGTTCGAAGAGTAGAGTGATTATATTTTTAAGATAATTATTTATTCATAAATATTCACTCTGTCCACCTTTAAAGTAATCCCCCTCACGTACAATTGTTGTGCCAACGCTTCTTCCAATGATCGAAGCACATTTCATAAGCACTTTTTGGTACAGCCTTGAGTGCTTACAGTAATGCAGTTTTCATTTCCTCGATCGTTTCGGATCTTCGTTCTTTCAAAGGTCTCCTCAATTTTGAGAACAGGAAAAAGGCGTAGAGGGCCATATCCGGTCAACATAGTGGCTGTTGGCAGGACTGTCGCTTGTTGTTTGCCAAAAAATCATTCACAAGCAACGATGAATGAGCAGGTGCATGGTCGTGCTGCAAAAGCCATGTATTGGTTTTGCACAATTGACTAAGTTTTTTGCGTATTGCTTCCCGCAAACGGCGCATAACCTTAAAGTAATACTCCTTACTGGCCGTACGACCTTGAAGCAAAAATTCATGATAAATACACCACAGTAATTGAAAAAATAAATAAAAAAACTGAGCAAAACTGACATTTTATCGAACTTGCCATGCTTTTTTCGGTGTTGGTTCTCCGGGATGATTCTAATGGGACGAATGGGCTTTGGTATCGTGATAACTGTAAACCATAGAGCTCCTGAGCAATGGTCACGCGATCGTTTCTTCTGATCTAAATTGGAACGAACTACGCTGACACACGTCTCATGGTAAAACATCGGGAAAAATTGTACAAGAACCGACATACACGATAATCAGACGATTTTCCAAAACAATTTTCTTCACAGCTTCGACGTTATAATCTGTTGTCGAGGTTCTTCATCGCCATGTTCTCGACCATCTTGAATGACCTTGAACAAATGTTCAAATGTTTGTACAGCTTATGGGACTTAACTACGGGGTCATCAGTCCCTAAACTTACAAACTACTTATGAACTACTTACGAACTAGGACGGCACAAATATCCATGCCCGAGGGGGGATTCGAACCCCCGACCGTAGGACCTTGAACCACTTGTAAACGTTTTTCTTATGTAGGGCAGACATAATTTGATTCAAATTCTTTGCTCCATTTTTATAACAACAGAAAATCGCCGAGCACACTAAAATACGTCTAACCTTTCTGTCAAAAACAAACTTAGGATGTTGTTCACTTGAAACTATGAAAATATGTTCGTAACATGTGCAACAAAAAATAAAAAATAAATAAAATAAAAAAATCCATAATCGAACACAGTACGTTGCCCGCGCAATTTTAAAAGTCGTCTTACTTTTTGAACTGTCCTCGTAGACAGATGTTTTGTTGGTGATCTCAATTCTTCCATGCGGTACTTAAAGGGCTCGCATGTAAGGTATCAATGAGAAGTTCCTCCTTCCTGCGTACTCTACCTTGTAGATCTCGTCTTGCGCCTACCCCACGAACAAATATCTAAAGGATTAAGATTGAATGGCTAAGAAATAACCCCTCAAATCATGTACCTTTCCTCCTGTATATAATTTTCAGTTGAAGGTTTAGGACTGAGATACTAAAACGCGTGCTGTCGCAAAAATTACTGACCGAATCTGAAAATTATTTTCATTTGAGAAAAGTTTCATTTACACGAGGTGTAACACTGTTTAGACGTGAAAGGTCACATCCGACAAAAATCACCCCCACCGTCCTCACCATCCCGCGTAACAGTAATATCAGTAAATATATTATCTAAGAAGTGAACAAAAATTTAACAGTTTTGCTGAGTTGAAATGCTATACTGCAAAGAGTTGGCAGAGAACATGGATATAAGAGTGCCAACTCTTTAACAAGGGGCAACCGCGGATGGATAAGGCCAATTAGAGCATCGCTCTGCGCTCGAAGTAATCCCTTGCAACCGGCAAAGTTTTGTTAACGGCGATACTTAGCGTGCCGGCTCAAAAGTTGCATAATTAATGAACAATTTAACGAACGCAAAACGCTGGAAATATCCGACGTGGAGCGACAGCCGTACAGCTTATTAATGCAGCGCTCGGTTGGAGTAGAAAGAGTTAACTTTGTAATGGCACTGACGCCTTGTAGAACACGATAGTACCATAATCCGACCGAGTTCTAATTGTAATTTCAAGCATAAAACGTTTTTCGGAAGTTGGTTATGTATAAGAAACTCCATCCTCTCTCCCTCTCTCTTTCTCTCTCTAAGTTACACGAAATTTTTATCCAAGAACTAGTTTTCTAGCCTCTCCAGACAGGACACATTTGCATGAATCTTGGTATAACGTTGATTGGTTGGCTTAGTGATTAAAAGGACTAAACCTCTAGGTCATAAGTCCCTCATTTCTATACCACCTGGGTGTTGAATTTCAATTGTCTGAGCATGCTAGTCATAGATATCCACATGGCCATATTCCGTTTTTTGTCGAGTCAAAACATGGCTGCAACAAAATTTTATTAGAGCACGAAAAGAAAATACGTCTTTGTCACGTACAAACCAACAGAAATAGTACAAAACATTATTGTTTAGGCACACCGCAGTTCTACGCTGAGAGACCACAGTAATACATCCAGATTAAATAGAGATCATTGAGAACAAGAAAAGCAGTGATCTCTATACAAACTGGATGTATAACTTTGGTGTCTGCGCGTGTAACTGCAGCGTACCTGCACATTCAATTGTTTTCCTCATATTTTCGCATTGCCCGCCATGTTTAAATTTGGCAAACGAATTTCTATCAGCTATTGCATTACAAAGAATTTCTTGCTTACCTCTTGATTTGAAATTTATGGCTATACGAGATGTAACAGGCTAATATGGGAGCGGAAACGAAACTTATTTTCTTCTCGTTTTCTTGTAATACATCGTAGTAGCCATCTTTGAATTTGGCAAGAAATTGTATATGAACAACACCTGAAGTTCAACATCTAGGTAGTAATTTATCAATGAACAAAAGGTATAACAACAAGACCTCTGAATATAATTTGCATTCCATGAAGTAGTGGCACTAAGAGACTCCTTTTAGTCTCCTCTTGCAACAGGCAAGCAAACCCTAGGGACGGTTCTAGTTCCCGAACCCTCAAGGGAGGGAAAGAGGGCTTGTAGCGAGAACAGAGAGGAGAAAAAGAAAGGAAACGTAGCGCGGAGGAAGTAGTAAGTGCAGCAATAGCTCGCAACACATTTACTCTTGAAACAGGCGCGAATCGTTGTATAAACACAGCAGATCGCTATAGGCACTGTAATGCAACTGCCTCAGACAGAACGTGATGCTTACAGGGCAAATGATTTGAAGCCTAAATATTAGCATCAAAGAAGCAAGACGTACCAGACAATGGGCCACCTCTGATTACATTCACCGATTCCCATCAGTGCTTTAAAACTGTCGTATATTTTACAAGGCAGCTCTTTACTTTTTGTGATATTTAAATGCCATCAAAAGGATTTATTTATTTATTTATTTATTTAAGGATAGAAAGCGGTGCTATGATATTCAGAAAAAGAAAAATGTAAGGTAAGCATGTGGAGCCTTATACTTGGAACTGAGGAACTGCCGTAATTAATTTTTCTTGTCTACAAAAAGTACGATAAACTTTGATAAACGTTACCTGTATTTTAACTAGCCGCGAAGATGACGACGTATTTAGTAGTAACCATACAATGACGATTCCTTTTTCTATAAATTCGTTCAAATGTTTGTAAATCTATCGGCCTCAACTGCTGGAGTATTATTAGTCCGTAGCTTACAAACTACTTCAACTAAGGTAAACTAACCTAAGAACAACACAAACCTCCCCGACGGCGAACGGCCGCGCGCACCGCAGCACGGCGCCCCAATGCGCACGGCTAATCCGCCGCGGCTACAAATTCGTAAAGTTTGTGTGTGTAAAAGCAATTTCCGCCCAATCGTACCTGAAAACCTATAATACAAAAATTCAAACACAGAAGTGTCTGGTTGAATATGCATTACAATTCAGACCGTCTCAATATCACATTATTTCCATGAGGGAGAAAACGATGGATAGCGTTATGGAAACCTTGCACGCAAAAGCTTGTAAAATGTAGATTCTCCAAATCATTTAATATTTTCAACTCTTGGTTTTTAAAGCGCAATGCCAGGAAGTTTACGCAATAGATTAAACGTCCTATATCATTTTTAAATGATCTTCCGAGGGAAAAAAAAAAGATGTCGATACAACGGCGTCGAAAATGTAACTTCGGAAACAGTTTGATAATGGTCACTTTACAATGTCGATAATTCATAAACAAAAATTATAAAAAAACAACTTTAAAACATACTATTCCAAAACAAATTAATATGCACTAAAAAAAATCAGACTTCGGTCTCAATATTCTCGTATCATTTTTGCTAGGTATATTGTACTGTTTCCTTGGCTGACATCGACTCTAGAAATAACAATAATTGTAACTACATTATATTACCCTAATAACTTGATTGAATTGTATGTAGTCTAATATTTTTCCATTTAATTTTGCTTAGGAGAACTCTACAAAATATTTTGATCATTGTTTGTTATTCATAGGTATGTGTTACGTTAGATTTAAAGTGGTTAAGTACCTATCTTCTTGCGTGGTAAACACATTGATCGTACCTACATACCGATGAGTAGAAAAAGTAAGTTTGTTATTAAGTTTTAAAAGAAAACGCATTTTTTTTTTTTACTTTTTAGTTCATATTAATTTGTTTTCGAATGATTACTTAAGTCTTGTTGTTAAAATTTGTTTATTTTTAATGAATCTAAAGCACACTAATTTTTCAAATGTTCAAATGTTTGTAAATCTATCGGACCAATCTGCGTGGTCATTAGTCCGTAGCCTACAAACTACTTAAACCTAGGTAAACTAACCTAAGGATAACACACACACACCCATGCCCCAGGGAGGACTCGAACCTCCACGGCGAGCAACCGCGCGCTCCGCAGCGAGACGCTTTAGACCGCTCGGCTACTCCACCGCAGTCACTAATTTTTCTGAATGTGGGTAGACCTACTAAACGTGCTGCTCATATGAGACACCGCCGTTTAAATGAAACAAACGAAGCCAGAGAGAAACGCCTATCTCGACATAGGAAATCTACCTCGAGGATAATTTCAAGAGAGACTTGCGAAGAGCGAAAAAATAAACTTTCAAAAATGCGGCTTTGCATGAAAAAAGTTCCTAACAGGGAATTACTTGACAGTAATGACGTTACGGTAGGTGGCTCAAATATCCCGGTAGCATATACAAGATTCGGCCATGTATTGTTAATTTGCTCCTAAGAATTGAACAGTTCCGTAACTCTGTCACTGATCCCATAATCAGAACCTAACCAAACTCTCATCAAACGACCCTTGAAGTAGATCCTTTCCTATAAAAAAAGAATCCTCGAAATCGGTTAGCGTGATATTGAGCTATTCGTCCATTTGTCGCGCACATACTTAATGCAAATTTAAGACTTACATGGTTTTCCTGTAGATGCCATTGCCAGAACTGGACCAAATTGAAATGGGCCCTCACGGGAATCACCAGCTTTCAAATCGTCAAAATCGGTTCACACAAAGGTTCTAAGGTAACAAACATAAAAATTACAGTCGAATTGAAAACCACCACCTTTCTTGTAGTCTGTTTAAAATTGAGATCAGCTTACGGCAATGTTTGTCGCAGCATGTTGGAGCCAGGGAGAAATCATAGGAGTAATTAACACTATATGTTGGTTTTATTTCTTGGTTTTGTTCGCAAACAACCGTTTATGAGAATTGTCCATTGTTTCGTTTGCAGACACCATAGAATTATTTCAGATTGAAAAATCCGGCTCATTTCATAGTAACCGATTGGCACTATAGTAAACTCTCGATTGTCTGCGAGTGGATTAACCGCTTTGCGGATTATCCGCGGCCTCCTTCACTGTGTTTTTTGCTTTTTTTGCCTGTTAGTGGGATTCTCTGTCAAAGATAGTTTTGGGCTGCAATACGAGTGTAGTAATTTATGAGCTGTTCGAACACTGAGTGCTACACTTCGGTATTAGCTGCAAAAGTTAGATTACATATAGTGTGTCGACGACCTGACGAGCGAGCTCGGGAGTCCCGACCCTTCCCACTGTCGCACGCCACTTCAGGCTGTCACAAGTCTGTACGTCTCTAAATCGCAATTTTTAAATCGACAATCCATGTCCAATTTTTATTTTTTCGCAAACATTTTAAAGAGGAAATGTAATACAGTTCAGTAATGTACTGTATATGATTGCGATTTTGCTAACTACAGTACACTGCTTCATGTTTCTAATAACTGAACGACCCAGACGTAATTTAGCTCGTTTTTTTTTTTTTTTTTTTTTATTTCCGCCAAACCTCACGCAGCACTGCACAGGACTACTCCGAGCCGACCGCGGTGGCCGAGGGGACTGACGCGCTTCAGTCATGGTCTGCACGGCCACTGCGGTCGGGGGTACGAATGCCCCCTCGGGCATTGATATTTGTGCCGTCCTTAGTCTTAGTTAGTTCATAAGTAGTTTGTATGTTTAGGGACTTATAACCTCGTAGTTAAGTCCCATAGACTTTACAAACATTTGACTACTCCGACAGGCCAGGTAGCAAACTCTCAGAGTGCCTGCGGCTACCGGTGGCCTAATCCGGGAAACCCCATTTCCCCCACCAACAGTCCTGCTCGCCCAAACGAATTAATAAACACACACCAGTGGTAACAAGAGTAGATAATGAACTAAAGCAGAAAGAGTCATCAGTCATGAATCAGCACTTCAGTGAGCTGTTGGGTTACTGGATTACCTTGAACAGCAAGAAGATGCTCCTCTTTGTGACAGGTTGGTGTTGCGCAAAATTCGGTATAATTCGCAGTACGATATATAAAAGACAAGCTACCAGAATGAGGCAGAAGTCAATTCAGGACTATTTTGTAGTGCACTGTAACGTACAACTGGATTTGTAAGTACAGCATTTTCATACATAATAAATGAATAAAGTAAAATTTATTATAATTGTTAGCTAACTGATTTTAATTGAGACATAGTAATAAACTTTTGTCTGTGTACTACCCTAACACATTTCTGTGTACTTAAGTTGCGGATTATCGCGGGCCGGCCGTGGTGGCCGAGGTGACTGAGGCGCTCCAGTCACGATCTGCACGGCCACTACGGTCGGGGGTTCGAATCCCCCCTCGGGCATGGATATTTGTGACGTCCTAGTTCGTAAGTAGTTCGTAAGTAGTTCGTAAGTAGTTCGTAAGTAGTTCGTAAGTAGTTCGTAAGTAGTTCGTAAGTAGTTCGTAAGTAGTTCGTAAGTAGTTCGTAAGTAGTTCGTAAGTTTAGGGACTGATGACCCCGTAGTTAAGTCCCATAAGCTAAACAAAAATTTGAACATTTTTTTGATTGTCGCGAAATTCGATTATCCGTAGTTTCCGAAGCCCCAATTACCGCGGATAATCGAGAGTTTACTGTATATTCATAAACAAAAACATCAGGTGAGACTGTGTTCACAGTTGCAGTTTATGTGATCAACGCATGTAACAACGACGTCTAGGGGGTTTTGCGCAGCGGCGGCAATTACGAGGTGTTCTTTATGGCGGACGATCCTAAGGTGGAGGGTGCGGCGACCGTAACCTTCCATCAGGAGTGCCGCTATACGCGCTAACAGCACCCCCTCCAACAGCACGGTACCGCCATTACACTATCTCGGCTGCTCTACCGCGTCCACAGCCGCTTATCCGGTCCATATTCATCTATATCGTGCACCACATCTTCGACTTTCCATTTATCGACTCTACGGCAAGAGAGGGCTTATGATGGGTATGCGCCGTGAATGTTGCAGCATGTATGTCAGTAGCTTATCGTAAACTGCAGACAGTGATTTTACGAGGTGTGAGGATACTCCTCACTTAGGTCTTAGGAAGCAAAATTACATTGCAGTGTATACTGTAACAATATTACTGGAACAAATATGGACGAGCTGCTACCCGAGTCGTACAGCAGACGAACTGGTGGGTCTAAGCAATATTAAACTAAGTTAGAAATTATTTGTACAGTTACAGGAATTGAGGTCTATTATGCCGAACAGAAATTGTGGGAATTCAGTTCTGCAAAGTATGCATACATCTGCGAAAACGACTGCCTTTAAGATTTGTGGGCTAAAATGAAGCATCAAAATTGTAAAAACGCTGCAAGCCTTTAATTTCACAAGAGAGAGAGAAAAAAAGTCTTTAGACATATCACAAGGGTAGCGTTAACAGTGTTATTCACTAAAATTTCATTGTCCTAAAGAGAAAAAAAATATATAATTTCATCAGAAAAACCGGGAAAAATACCTGGGCCTCATAACCTTGTTACTCAAGCAAAGAATTCATAGCATCACTTACTCAAATGTTTGTCAAGCTTACGGGACTTAACTGCGGGGTCATAAGTCCCTAAACTTACAAACTACTTATGAACTACCTTATACTAAAGACGGCACAAACATCCATGCCCGGGGGAGGGCGGGTGGGGGGATTCGAACCCCCGACGGGGAAAAGCCCCGTGCATCGTAGCATAGCGCCTCAATGCGCTCGGCCGCGGCATCACTTATTCCAATTAAAGTGAATACGTCTAGTTTGGAATAGAGCACACATCTTGTGGTTAAATATACTACAGATTCAGAAACGTCAGTGATCGCAAGAGTGTGCAGTCAGTGGATTCTCATCTATTTCAGAACCTAAATATTTCTAGAAATGAGTGTCTCCGATTTTACTCAGCCATAGATTAAGCATTTCCCAATGCAAGGGAAGTATAGTTTTCTTGAGGCAACGATTTCGACGTCGTTTTTGCAGTCCTGACGGAAGTAAGTTTTTACAGGACGAAATACGGTAGTTCATCCGTTTATCGACGCTTCCTTGTATCCCTTACTTATTTCCAGAAAGGGACAGTTCAAGTGCTAGCACAAAAATAAACATGGTTGCACTATCCCTACTCCAAATCCACCCCCAATACTAACATACCATATTGGCGTTAACAGTGAATCTGCATTCCTCTCATCAAGTTTTGCTGCGACTTTATTCAGTTTCAAAAGCTACAAATGTTCAAATGTCTGTAAATCTATGGGACCAAACTGCGTGGTCATCAGTCCGTAGCTTACAAACTACTTAAACCTAGGTAAACTAACCTACGGACAAACACACACACACACCCATGCCCCAGGGAGGACTCGAACCTCCACGGCGAGCAACCGCGCGCTCCGCAGCGAGGTGCTTTAGACCGCTCAGCTACTCCAGCGCGGCCATAAGCTACAGCAAACGTAATTGAGTACAAGGAACACCCATACTTTATCAGTCGACATAAACACGGCAGAAATACCAACTTTTGCACTTTAATAGTGGAAAAAAAATGGTGGAAACACCGTGGTCGCAAAGAGGTTTGAACCTTCTCAACTAAATGGTGTTCAGTCTAAGGATATATCTACCCACAGAGTTATTACTTCATTTGCCATGTCTAAACAATAACGTGATGAACTAGGAATATGAAAACCATTTTGTGGAAATTTAGATTAGTAGGAGATGTCGTAACGACCTAATTGCTAGTTCTTTCCGAAGGTTTCCTACATCTATATGCGTAATACTAAAACAGTACTTCGCATTACTGATGAAACAGGTTAACCATCGTGGTACAACAATCTACCTTTAAACAATACAGTATGGGTAACTATCAAATGTTTAAGATACATTGAACTAAGTGTACTTCCTGTTATATTTATTTCCTAAGGGTCACGTTCTCAAAATCAATTTAATTAAAAAATGAATTTATGGAATCTTGCCTAAAGTCGGATAAATATCTGCGAACGCCCATAGATATAATTCTATCACTCTGACGATTTTTAACGCTCTTTGGTTTCTGTTGTTTGTCCTTGCACTGACAAAATGGTCAACAAGTTGTATCACGGAGATGAAAAGCAAGTTCCAACATACCGAGCCATGGGTCCCCCCCCCCCCCCAATGGTTTAATCTCACAAAATCATGCGTAAAATTCAATCCGAAATAACGACATTTTATCAAGTAACACTTCAGCAGTAACAATTTTGCGCATATCGGTTCACTAAGGAGGAAAAAAAAATGCTGCCAGCCCTGGACAGGACAATTCACCGAAGGCCTTCACTTGGAACAGTTTTGGTAGAAGGGCCGGGGTAAACAACTTACAGTTGTTGAAATATTTTGTGATACATGTACAGTCACATTTCTTCCTAATCATTACAGCTTTAACGAAAAATTTAACTATATCGGATATACACACCGTCGGCATTTAGACAACCACTGTGGTATCGGCTGCGTTATTTTGATATATACGAAGGTTAGCTTTGTGTATTGACGCTGGTCAGCTGTTACTTACAATTTTCTCAAGAATTATAGGAAAATAATTGCACAGTACCTGGACATTAGGAGCTAGGGCAGCGTACGGCGCGCCTATCACGTTCCGACTGTCGCGTTCTGAAGACGAAAGCAGGAGGAAACGGAAGTAGGTCGAACTGCGTGAAATCACCACGGCGTGTGAGTCGGCCTTCTTGGAAGCGCTCGACTGCGCGCATCCAACTGATCTAATGTTTTAAATTGTACACATCCCAGAATCAGTAAACGATATCGATTCACTCTGAACTGATGGGGTCGCGGCTTTGTGAATAGTGTTCAGTTGCTGATGCTGAGTGGCACACTTTTAAGTACCGTACGGCGCACTCATCTCCGACTAAAAATTTACTATGCGTTATTCTGAAGCAAAGCGTAATTAACTTTTTATCTCTAGATTCAGTAAACGAATCAGTTTGCTGTTGGAAGCAACACACCACCACTATCCATCGTGTTAACGCCGCTACATCTCAAAGGCTTGCCTCAGCAGTATCATCCACGTAGTCAGACCGGAAGGTGTGGGTAAATAGACATCACCTGTACAGCAAATTCTATATATATATGAATTTTGCAATGAGTACATAAGTAAACGACGCTATGCCAATAGTGCGCACAGAGAATTTATTGAAGTTTTATTTGCGGTAAGGCAATCGCGACGATTGTAATTAACGCAAGAAAAACTGTAGGAAATTGAAACTGGACGCGAGAAGAAATCAATATTGATTCAAAACTGATATAAAAATAACAAATAGCATCTGTTTCCAACCGAATGTAACTTCAAGACACAAATATGCACAGCAGTGGCGCAGCCATGATTTAGTTCTGGGGGGCCCCTCATTTTTTTCAAAATTAAGCCGACTGCAGAAGTGCCCCCCTCCCCCCCCCCCGACACACGAGATATTTTGTCCTGCATTCCTAGTTTATTAACTTATAATTAAATATCATTTATATCACGTCTTGTAAGTTGTTTTATAAAAGCCCCCCCCCCCCCCATGGCCAAAAGTACTCATTTTTCACCCCCTTCCCCCAAGAAATTTCAATGCCGCAGTTTCCGTCTTAATCCCCCCCCCTTTTGTGGGCACCTCTGACCTACTGAATTTTTTTAAGGAAAAAGGGTTCTTATCATCGGTTATCAGAAATATAAGAAGCTCGCCGAGGTTATATCTGCTTAATTAACATGAGGCTCTATGTGTAAAAAGTGAACTAAAGTAACACTATTGTCGTTCATAAGATTCCACTCGGTGGCGCCGCTGACCTGCTAAGCAGCGGGTCGCCGCATATGAACAATCGGCTCGTAACTTCAGCATAGCAGCAACAATAGCGGCAGCATCAAAGCTGGTCGCGGTGGCACAACGCTGGCGACCCATTGTCACGTTCACTTGTGCTTGGCAAATTATAGTTACGTTGTGATTTATTACATTTGTACTATTTCAAACTTACGGTGCCGGCCTGTAGGGGGGCGGGGGGGGGATTAATAAAACTTAAAAGAAATCTTTGGAAGGTGCTTTAGCCCCATTAGCGCCCGCCCCCCCCCCCCCCCGTGGCTGCGCTAATGATCCAAAGTGATAAAATGGTGAAATATTTGAAGTCATCGTATATTGTGGCGGTTATTAGGAACGTTAAAAGTAGTGATTAGTCTTCCATCCAGTGGAATGGTTTTTTTTATAATAAGAGTCATCTATTCTCATTCAGAAGAAGCATTTCCAGAAGGCGTATCAAATACGTTTCGTCTCCCACTGGTAAATGGTTCATCTCTAGGAGCAACCTTCAGTTTTTGTTAACTCACTGACAGGTTGCGTTTTCTTCAAGCGTTGCTTTCGCCAACCACTTTTCCCCCTATCGTTGACACAGTCTTGGCTTGTCAGATGGGTTGAGTCGTTTGGTTGGGATAGGGAGGATTTTTTTTTTTTGTGGTTTTAGGGCGCACAACTGCTAAGGTCATTAGCGCCCAGACAAGAAAAGAGATTCGCTAGATCTAAAAAAATTTGGTAACTGCCAGTTAGAATATCAAGAGAAGGCTAAAAACGAAAGATAAAAACAATTAAAAGGGTTAAATATCCTTTGGTAAATTGGCCAAGTTAATAAAACGCAAAACTCGAGCAGCTGCTCGTGTGTCATCAGCTAAAATTTCCTCCAGAGAAGACGGAAAGTGAAGGGCTACACGGAGATGATTAAAATTAACACAAGACAGTAAAACATGTCGCACCGTCAGCAATTCACCGCAGGAGCACAGTGGTGCAGGGTCGGCGGTTAGCAAATGACGGTGGCTGAAACGGCAGTGACCGATCCGCAACCGGGCCAGGATGACCTCCTCTCGCCGAGAGGGGCGTGAGGAGGTCCCCCAAGCGGTCGGGATCGGTTTTACAATTCTCAATTTATTGTCGTACAGTGAGAACCACGCACTGTGCCAGGACGACACGATACTCCGGCGAAGAGCCCGTTGAACATCGTCCGATGGGACGGAAAAGGTAGCCATGCGAGGCAAAAGAGCTGCTGTCTTGGCTGCTATGTCGGCATTCCCGGGCACATCCACGTGGCCAGGGACCCACAGAAAAGAAACGTGACAGCTGTCATCTGCTAGCAACTGGAGGGAGCGTTGGATCCGATACACGAGAGGATGGGTCGAGAAAGGGTCCTTGAGACTGCAGGGCACTAAGGGAGTCCGAACAGATGGCATAGAAAGGTTGGCGGTGGCGGCAGGTATACAAAACAGCCTGGTGGAGGACAAAAAGCTCAGGGGATAGGGAAGACTAAATTGCTAAGGTTATTAGTCCCCCGGTGGGAGGGGAAGGAGTGTGGATAGGAAAGGAGGGAAGTGCGAAAAGAAACGCAGTCTGGGAGGTAAAGAAGGAAGGAAGTTGCATTACTTCGGGGCCCTGTGCTCGCCACGTACGTACTCACGAGAGACCTCTGAGGGGGAGAGGGGCTTGCCAGAACTAAATATAATAGTGTTAGAGCGTCTTAAGGACATATTTGAAGAAACAGCTTACTAGAAATTTGTGTGAACAGCAGGCGTCAAACTGAGCTGGCATATAAATCTCTGGAGGTGCAAATAGACAGTTCTAACTACATGTATGTACCTGGCATTATATTTCATCAATGATTATTTGTGAGATGTTAAAAACTTCGTACGATTGTTTTTAACATTTCATCAATCCTTATGCTTCTGCTTTCCTGCTCATTATAGAATATCTAAATTTGCATTCTCTGTCTTAATCACTTCGTCTTCCTGTTGCTGTTGTAGAAGAATAGGGGAAGCTGAATAATATAGTAGGAGGGAGCAAGGTGAATGGGATAATATGGCAGAGGGAAAATAAATGCGAGGAGGAGAAAAATGGAGCGAGAAAGGGAGGGGAGTGGGAGATGGTGGGAGGGTTAGGGAGGAGAAGGAGAGATCAGAGACGAGGGGGGAGGCGCCAGGAGAGAGGGGCAGGTAGAAGGGGAAAAGGAAAATGACTGAAGGAATCGGGAAGAGGAATATGTTATTTTCAACTGAAGGAAATCTTACGACGTTAAAATAATAGGTATGACTTAGGAAATAACATTCTTGCATGACGCTGCATTGTACAGAGGAGTCGCAACACAAACATTACATCGGAAAATGCAGAACAAAACTCTGCAGCGTGTTGATACTTGGTGCAGGGATAGGCAAATGACTCTCAACACGGCCAGATGTAACGTATTGCCAATACATAGACAGCATTATTCTTTACTGTATGATTTCACCATTGCAGAACCATCAATGGAAAGAGTTTTTGCCATAAAATATCTGGGAGTATGCGTATGCAGTGATCTGAAGTGAAATGGGCATATATAAAATAATTGTGGGTAAGGCAGATACCGAACAGATTCATTGGAAAAATTCTGAGTAAGTTTTGCCTTTCAAAGAAATAGCATATATATGCTAAGTATATTGATTTTGTGAATCAAAGGACATTCGAAAGACCCTAGAGGAATACAGAATTCCTTCAAAAATCATCGAGATCATGAAACAGATGTACGAGGGGTATGAGTGTCAGGTACTTCATGAAGGGAAAGTAACATAAGAAGATAAACGTCACAAGTCTGGAGTGAGACGGGGGGGTGTGTACTTTCCCCGATTCTGTTCCTGTTAGTCCTGGATAGCGTGATGAGAAGGGTAACGGAAGGACGGAGCAGGGATGTTCAATGGGGAACGAAAGAGAGGCTTGAAGATCTTGATTTTGCAGACGATATTTGCCTTATGACACGGCGATAGCGGGATATAAAAGGCAAACTGAATAGGTCGCAGAAGGAAACGGAACGTGTACGTGTCACAATCAACACAAATAAGACCAAGTAGATGAGGATAAATCCTGATGTCGTGACCAGCCTGGCAGTAAATGGGAAGGAAATTGAGAGAGTCTAGTTCTTCCTCTACCTTGGAATTATAGTTACAACGGATGGGGGAGCAAAGGAAGACGTTGAAAGCCGTATCCGGAAGGCAAATGGTGCGTTTGTCCAGCTTTACCCCACGCGGAAGAATAGAAACATTTCCAGGAAGACTAAGCTCCGCCTCTCCAACAGACAATGTCAAGTCGATTTTTTATGCGGCTGGCAGACGTGGAAAGTTACAAAACAAATAAAAATTCGGTTGAGGGTGTTCATAAAGAGATGTCTGCGTCGAATAACAAATGTGAGAGGGCCGGACGTAGTCTCAAATGAAGATCTTTGCACCATGATCAATCAACAGCCAACTGATACCCATATCAAGGAGAGGAATTGGTGCTGGATCGGACACACCGTAAGGAAGCCGGCTGGAAGTGTCGAGAGGGTGACGCTAGACTGGAACACTCAAGGCACCAGAAAGCGAGGTCGACCAAAGACGACCTGAAGTCGGACGATCGAAAAGGATATCTCCGAGGCTGGAGAGAAGTTAAGAGGATAGCCAGGAACCGTAATGTGTGGGGGAATTTCGTCAAGGCCTTATGCTCCAGAGGTAGCAACAGGAAACAAAAGTCAAGCTAGGTATATCTATAGAAACGACGACGAGGATTAAATTAGAGAGATTAGAGCCGACGCGGAGGCTCACCGGCATTCGTTGCTGACGCGAACCACGCGTAACTGGAACAGGAAAGGGCGTGACAGTGGTACTCAAAGCACCCTCCGCCACATACCGGAGTATCGATATATTGCTGACGTATCGACTTAAAGACACCTTTAATTGTTTTCTTGGAACTTTCGCAAACCTATTATTCACGATGTGTATTTTACACTGCGCGCAGAGCAGGTATGTCTCAATGGCTACATGATTACACACGGACTAACACTGTAGGGGCACACCCTCTACCAGTCGACTGACCATCTCACTTGCATCATCTGGACGCTTGGCAGCGCTTCTCCTCGTGCCTTTAACGACAGCAATTTTCTGTGGCGTGGAAGGTTATAACGCTGGAGGCTACATAAAATAAGATATACGAGAGACGCGTTATAAAGTTGCGTGATGGCAGATGCGGCTGAACGATAAGCTATTCGACCTCCACGTGTCAAGATCCATTTAATACTTTCGACAAATAAAAGGAAAAGGCGAAATAATTACTTGTAACATACCAACTGTGTCTTCAACGATCCTGGTAAAATACCAGCAGTGTCAATCAATAACTAAGTCAAGAGAAAAAACAAAAATATTAAATAGAACTTACGTCACGGCTGGCGCGGATGTGGTTACCCAAGTAAGGAAGTTTATGAAGACCTCATCACTAATCTCAGCGTCACGACTTTCTTTTAGGATGGTTTCGTATTTAATTTTCAGGTGAAGTTAAAGTAATATGGAAAATAAAAGTGGCGGATTAAGGCTGTCGGAGGATCGGGCCGGCAGCAAACAAAATGAGCCCCCCCCCCCCCCCCCGTCGACTTGGAAATACCTGTGTTACTATAAAAAAAATCACTTTTGAGATCTGGAGGCCCCCAGAACGAAGGGGTACGAAATAGTCTAAAAAAAAAGAAAAACAGCTTTCAAGATTAGGAGACCACAGGACGAGAGGCCGAGATTGCTAAAAAAAATATAAATAAATATTTAAAATAAAAATTGGTCCTCAGTCCCCAAATCGACGAGCACGCACGCGCGCGCCCGAGGGAGAACTCGAACCTCCGGCGGGAACGGCAGCCCAGTCCGTAGCTTGATGCCGTAGAGCACGTGGCCATTCCGCGCGGCAGTCCTACGTCAATCGGTAAAAGTTCGTCCATTATTGGTGCCTATGCATTTAACATTAAACTACGTTTGTAATTATTGGTGTCCGAACGTTACGCAAAACTAGTTGGTACCACATTGCAATGTTTCGAGGCCGGTTTTGTAAAACACTACTGACCAAGTGGTCCAGTTTTATGTTAGCAATGTCAAATCGTAGAAAATTGAAGACACCTGGGGTACAATTTTATACGAGAGGGAAAAAAAACCGAGAAGTGCCGCAGTTGTGACTCAGCTTTAAGCCGCGAGTCTCATTATTTTCGAGTGAAACTCTGTTCCATTTGAGTTTAAATTACTCCGTTCACAAAGTGGAAAGGGAAGAAGATCGATGTCATTATAGACTGCGCACAGGCCCAGACAGGATAAAGATATGGAAGGAAGTCGGATATCTTTTTCAGGAATTTCAATTCACCGGCATGAGCTTTTATCAAATCAAGACTTCCACGGAAAAACTAAATCTGGATGGTCGCACGAGGATGTGAACACCACTCCTCACGATTAGGAGTCCAAGTTGCTAACCACTACTACATCTCGTTAGATGCAAAAGAGACAATCGCTGGCGAACTGCATTTTATTAACAGGATTTTGCAGGACAAACGAGATGTATTAGGGTGTGGGAGTGTTCAGAAAACCGGTCATACAGTCTTCCAGCACTATGAGCTTTGCTGTTGTCTCGAAAACAGGGGTAACGCAACACCTAATCATTCACAATATTGAATGTTCACAATACTGATAAATGTTAGTGGTCACTTCAGTGCGGGAGCAAATAGGGATAAGGAAAAGTCACAGACCCATATCCAGCATGCATCTAACCTTGCACACAAACGCGTGATATGGACTTCAGTGGACTCGGACACACGCATCATATGCAGCGAGACCAAACTGTGACCGCAGACTACATCACTTTCCGCCGATCAGCTACTATCCACGTTGTACTATTTTTAGTTCGCTAAACACCCTCACTTTTATGTGCCTGTTTGAGCTATGGCCTCTTGCAAGCTGAGCGACTCCAAATATTCGCTGCATCCAGTTGCCGTCATAATGTCCTGTAACAAATAGGGTTGGGATGGACTTTCATTCACTGTCTGCAGCAATTCCTGCCGGGTTTGAAAGTTATTTTGACACACACGCCCTGTAACGCGCCTCCGGTCGCTCCCGACAGCAAATCTCAAGTCCGTTTTTGTGGTCACGTGTCTTACACCATCGCTTGTAATTACATTGGACAGCCCGTCGCCAAACACCAACAAATCCAGTACCTGTACACACCATACGGCAATTGGCAACGCCGAGTATTGCTGTATATTTTGCCGCTCTGTCATTTCCTTATACTTTTCCAAGTTTATACACAATGTCCGCTTGAAAAATAAATTTCTCACTGATCGCAAACGGCTTTAATGGTCACAAAGCATGCGGGAGCCGATCAGCACGTGACTCGATTACTGAGCTATCTGCAAGGGCTTAATATTTCATCCGTGTGTGCACACTATTACGACTAATTTTTGTCCGGTTTTATGTTAATCATACTTTTAAAAATTGATTTTATGTTGCATGACGTAGCCTGCTTCACGACTATTTTTTCTTTTACCATTCACGGATATTGAAAATGATTTTACAATGTGATGGTTGTGTTAAAACTAAAAAATACATGTCCTGTAAATGGAGGAGGAAAACTTATGCTTCATGCCCGAAGGAAGTCCCGAACCTCCGACGGGGAGCGGTCGCGCAATCCGTGGCAAGATGGCCGCGGGGCTACAAGGGAACACCCGAAACCACGAAAGCGTAGTACCGTCAGATTGATAACATTAAGGTAACTAAACTCATGCTAAAAACGCAGAACATAGTATTACTCGATCACAAAGTCAAACGGCAAGATCCCATGTAGCTAAATAGACGGTTGTCTTGCAAGATATGAGCCTGATTTTAGTCGAATCCATGCGTCGAATAACGGCAGTTGGTGTGGTAGGGGTCTATTCCGTTCAACTTCACGTCAATTGCTGAGCTTTCTTACACGCTTGGGGACGTGTGTTTCGTATCGTTTTTCCTCATTTAGAGTGTCATGACATTCTTCGTGTCACGAAGGGGCCGCAGCTACAGAATGAAAATAATGGCAAAAACGTGCATGGCCAGAGCGAGCGGGAGATCATGTTGCTAGCGCCTTTCACAACTCCTGCTACATAGAAGAACCGAAATTCTCTGCGTAATTACACTCACTGGGAATTAATCTTTTTCGTCGGGAGTACTGTGCCATGCGTTCTAGTACATCAGTAACACGATCAAAGAGCAGTTTTTTGTGTCGTCTGGTGAGATGACCTGTGGGAAACGGATATTTCAAGGACGCCGTTCAGCGGCGTGATCACTCTCTGGCGATGTCAGATTTTCGCTGACCCTGGAGCACGAAACACGGTGTAGCGCACGCTCAGACTTTCGCCTCTTGTGCAAGGTAAAATACTGACGGAACGGGAGAAACAAGTAACGCAGAAAGGAAAATTCTGTTACATTCCTTGTGAAAGGACGTGCTTCGTCTAGTATAACGATCCAGCAGAATACAAATTATTCTCACTCTATTCATGAGATTAATATGGAAAGCAAGCAGAAGTGTTTCATTTTGTTACTTGGCACCAGCGTATGCTAGGCAGCTAGAACACGAGGTACGCCCATCCTCAGAGGGAAGAAGCAAACGTAAGTTACGCGGTACAAAGTAATAATTTATGGATGATGCGAGAGGACTACTTTAAAACTTTACAAATGTTTGTTAAGCTTATGGGACTTAACTGCGGTGTCATCAGTCGCTAAACTTACGAACTACTTGTGAACTTATACTAAAGACAGCACAAACATCCATGCCCGAGGGAGGATTCGAACCCCCAACGTGGAACGGCCTCGCGCATCGGAGCATAGCGCCTCAACGCGCTCGACCACTCCACCGCGGCGAATTCAGTTATTTGAACATTTTGGAATCTCTAATTCCACGTGTTGTCATTTTTTGTTTGTGTGTCACATAAAACGATGTTTGAGTAGGTAAGCTGCTTGCAAAGCTATTAGTAGCTATGGAGATGACTTTCCAAAAACAGGGTCGTAGCTCTTCACAAACTGAACAATTAAAGACCACCGTCGTCAACTAATAGTGAAGACAATACCGTGAAAAATGTAACATATGTTTTGTTTATTAAAACCATCATTATTAATAATCTTCTATAAAATATAGAAAATTACGAATAAACAAAAATACGTAAATTTCTCGTCAAAATTCTGATTACATGTATTCAAACACAAAAACAAAAAATAAACTGTCACGCCAGGGTCCGAACGACTGATCCTAGGGTTGTAAGGCCAGAACGCTACCACCTGAGCTACACCGACAGGTGCCGGCCGCGGTGGCCGAGGAGACTGAGGCGCTCAAGTCACGGTCAGCACGGCCACTACGGTCGGGGGTTCGAATCCCCCCTCGGGCATGGATATTTGTGCCGTCCTAGTTCGTAAGTAGTTCATAAGTAGTTTGTATGTTTAGGGACTAATGACCCCGTAACTAAGTCCCATAGACTATGCAAACACCGACAGGTGATGCAACTCGCCGGCCGCGGTGGCCGAGGGGACTAAGGCGCTTCAGTCACGGTCTGCACGGCCACTACGGTCGGGGGTTCGAATCCCCCCTAGGGCATGGATATTTGTGCCGTCCTTAGGATTAGCTAGTTCATAAGTAGTTTGTAAGTTTAGGGACTGATGACCCCGTAGTTAAGTCCCATAAACTGTAGAAACATTTGATGCAACTCATTTAGTGATTGGTACTTAGGGTCACTTGCAAAACTTGCAAGTCGATTTTCTCGAGAATTTATTAGAGTTGCGTCGAATGGCTTCGGCTGATTGTTATTTCAGTTCTGAACTTCACGTACGGTAAATAAAAAAAATAAAAAAAAATCTATAAACCGATACCTATGTGGTCCTCTTGTTAGACCACGCGGCTTCAACTTGTGGCTGGCTGGTGTACGTCACTTAGAGGTTGCTAACCCACGGAGGGGATTCAGTCCTGGTTGGCTTATCTTCATGCCTTGCACCCTTAAGCAATACGAGCAGTTCCCGTTCCCCTTCCTATTCGCCGTATCGACAACACGTACAGAAAATCCGCGTCAAGCCGTTACAGCAGCGTGCTAGTACAAGACGCGAAATGTAGGAGGTATTCCAGACGCACCTGGGCGTCTAATTGACGACGGTGGGAACTTGTAAGCCGGCCGAGTGGGGTCTCCTCAAATTTGTAGTCGGGGGGAAGGCGTCTTTAATTACGACACGGAAGCAATAACGGCCGGCGATAAGCGTAAATTGAATGCGCGCGCTAAGAATGTAAGGCTATCGCGATTTATCAGCCTGGCAATGGCTGGCTCGCTTATTACTCGCGATAAATTAGCGACCCGCCTCTGTTTAATCACGGCTCGCTGCAGTGATGCCGACCTCTCGCTCTCCCAGCGTCTGCCAGGGGTGAATCTAATGAACACCGACGCCCCCGACTCACTCGCCGCAAACTAATAACCGTAACCACGGAGCGGCTTACCACTATTCAATGAGCATAAATATGGAAATAAAGCAGCGGGAATCCGATCGTAGCTTTGTAGCGGTAATAAAACGTGGTCGCTGCTAGTGGCAGACACGTAGCATTGCTCACAATAATCAACTGAATCACGTATGGGGCCGTAATAAACTCACGCACATGCACGAGAGGGGCGAGATTAAATCTTATGCATCTTACACCACCAACAATAAAGGCGGTAAATTAATTTTATTTCTTCTACACAAACCATTGTTCCCACACAAAAGGTTATTTGCGTATTATACACCTTGTAAACAATACACGGTCACAACTAGGGATGGGACATCGAAAGAAAAATATCGATATTCGATATTATCGAATATCGTTAAACAAAATATCGATACCACTGATAATCTAATAAAGAATATCGATACGACCTATAAATCTAATAATGGATAACGATACGCGACTGATATATCTAATAATAGATATCGATACACAACTGATAAATCGAATAATGTATATCGATACGACCGATAAATCGAATAAAGGATATCGATATTTCGATATATCGGTTCAAAAAAATTTAGTTTTGAAATTCACTTTAAAACTTATATCACTTGTTATTTGAAACAGTGAGGTGTGGGTTTCATGAATTCATAAAAAAATTAAAAGAAATCAGCTTTAATTACACATTTTTCAAATACAGGAATCTTACAATCTTGTAATGAAGCGCTATCCGAGGGTGATATTAACACTGTTTTCTTCGTTGATTCGGTAGCCACGCGTCCATGATCTAAAATATTTGGATGTTGGGACTGTAAATGTGCTTTTAAATTTGAGGTGTTACTTGAAGTGCGGAGTATCTTCCCACAGTACTGCACTTAGCACTTTTGCTTTCATGTGATTTAAAATGCTTCCGCACATCACTTTTAAAAAGCAGTTCTGTTTCGTCTTCACACCAACAACTCACAAAACAAAATAAAGACAGAACGAGCGAAGAACAACAGTAGAACAACAACAAAAGAGGTTTCTAGAATTAACAGTGATCTGAGAATTACACTTGAAAGAATTCTACCAACTGTACTTTAGAGTGAGAGGAAATTACGAAAATACACAGCTGACAACAATCAAAATTTGCAAAGACTCTAAATTAAAAAGTAGTAGGTTGTGTTGTAAACACTTCAACATAAATACAAAAGTCCAATTGAGTTTTCTCTATTTTGAGTTACAAAATAATAATAGTAAAAATTAAATTTCTGATTATATTGCCACAAAATATCGATATTACCGATATATCGGCTAGGTGATTATCGATTAAAATATCGCACAACTGAGTCCGATATATCGATATATCGCTGTCCGATGCCCCAACTCTAGTCACAACCGTAAAATGACACAACTATAGATGGAAGGTTTTAATAAATGAGTTTATATAGTGTGATGTGGCTGAATTGCTGTCCTGTACATGTGTATAGAGATAATAAAAGCGCTGTCAAATGCTAAGCTACTTTGAGCGATTCATACTCTCTCTCTCGTGGTTCACTTTGCTGCTGACACAGAACATTATTCGAAGCAAACTAGAAAAGCTCTCACAAACTAAATTCCGTTACGATGTCACACGGAATAAGCAGGGAAATTAGTGCATTTCCTAGCCCCTGTTTCTCGAGGAATTGTAACGTAGCGCTCGCAATTAATAACCAAGATACGAGCACATGCCGTATATTCATAAATATGTAGCAGGGTCTTACAAGTTGTGTGTGATAGACTTCTGCTCGTTACTTTTTATTTATGTACTTTTTCGTAGTTCTTTAATAATAATAATAATAGGTGGTAATAACAAAGTTCAAATGTTTGGTACCTTAAACTGGTAAGGTAATCGATCTCTAGACTTACAAACTAACTTGTGCTAAGGACAAAACACACACACACACACACACACACACACACACACACACACACACACACACAGAGAGAGAGAGAGAGAGAGAGAGAGAGAGAGAGAGAGACCGCAATAAATAAGTATACGGGTTACTTCAGGTTTCAAGCTAGTCTATACATATAATACGAAGTCCTTGCACTGCGTCTATTTTGACGTGGTTTTCACGAATGGACGGCGTGAATCACGAGAGTGGTTTATAAGCGTAGTTCACTAAGGTGCTCGGAAGTAGGTGTGTGTGGCAAGCAAAAATCAGCGAAAGACAGCAGCTAACATTCTTAGGAAAAAAGCTATATAACCTGTGATTTGTAAACATTACCGTAATTTATAATGGACTGGGTGAACGTGAGGTATATTTCAATCTTACAAACATGTGCGATGCATCAGGGAACGATACTAAAAATGAAATGATCGTATTGCATTTTTGGCCAGGTGATGCCGTCTGGGTTTGTTCGGCAGTCTAGTGCAAGTATTTTTACTTGACGCCACTCGGGCGACTTGCGTGTCGATGAAGATGAAAATGGTGACGAGGACAACATAACGTCCATTCCCTTGTCGGGAATCGAACCCTGACCCACTGCGTGGTAGCACAAACAAATATATACAGACGGAAAACCTCCGTAAGGGCCCGGTCCTACGCTCAGGCGTGCGGGGAGGGAGGGTTTCCAGCAGTTCCGTAAGATGACCCATGATGGCGCTGCGGTCAGAAGCAGCTCTTTAAACTGAGGCTGCCCCCACCACCACCTCCCCTCAAACGCCACCAAGCCGGACACAGCCGTGGCCTCGTGGCAGGCAGCACAAGCTCTCCCCTCAGCCTCCCCTCCACGCTACCCTCTGATGTGCGAGAGGCACTCTAAGCAAGCGATCCGCCTGACACCTGCTAGCATCTTACGGAACTACGAGAGGAGCCGTAGGACAGTGGTTTAGGGGGGGGGGCTTCTCCTCTTGTATATGTTACTCTGTGGTGGTAGCGACGCTGTAGACTGAGCCCTGGGGCACAACAGAAAAAACAAAAAATGTTGGCTTATTTCCGGTCTGATACTCGTGCCAAGCCATGAAGGGCTCCTAGTTATTATAACATAAAAAGAGGTTATTTACTTTCGAGTTTTTTTTTTAAGCTTATGGAAATTAACTGCGGCGTCATCAGCCCCTAAGCTTACAAACTACTTATAAACTAACTTATACTAAAGACAGCACAAACATCCATTCCCGAGGGAGGATTCGAATCCGCGAAGGGGAACGGCCTTGCGAAAAGGAGCAAGGCGCCTCAAATGCGCTCGGCCACTCCGCTGCGGCACTTTCGAGTTGCTATTAAAACTGAGGCAACTGTGATACGTTGAAAGTGTGTCGGAAAGCTGCACTGAGATTTTTTTTTTCCTTTGGGAAGGGTTTGAATGGAGAAGGTTTGGAGGGGAGTTCAAATGTTTGTATAGCTTATGGGACTTAACTACGGGATTATCAGTCCATAAACTTACAAACTACTTACGAACTAGCAAACACTAAGGACGGCACAAATATCCATGCCAGCGGGGGGATTCGAACCCCGACCGTAGTGGCCTTGCAGACCGTGACTGGAGCGCCTCAGTCGCCTCGGCCACCGCGGGCCGGCTGGAAGGGAGTCCTTTGACTAATAAATTACATTCCTTCCGCCGCTTCTACGGAACGGAACCCACATTCGTGCTTCACTATCCGCAGATTTCCAGTTCCGAGATTTACTTAAAAATAACCGCGCCTCGAAAATGTACTCGCAGTCAGAGACACAAAGAAAGTCTACGTGGTCTCGCGGTCGGCCGCGCAAATTTGAATCGCCGGCGACGGCGAGGTAGAATCTCGTTAGATCGGCGCCCTCTCAATTTGGCGCGGGAGATAGATTACTGCGTAATTATTTTAGGCCGCGCCGGCGACCCGCTAACGAGCGGGGAGCCGCCATTCACGTGACGTAATTGCGCGGGTGATTACGCCGGCAGCGTCGCCAGATTATTCGGTCGCTCGCGAGTGCAGCCTCCTTGCAATTATACGAGCACACTCTCTGTTGCAGAGTCAGCGCCGCCACAATGCGTCGCTGCACCGCAAGGCGCGCGACGGCGGCCGCGGGAACCGCTGCATTATTTGCGGACACGCCACGCATTAATTAGGTCCGAGTTAATTAAAAACCAGTCGTATCCGCCGCCAGGCAGCAAAAATTAATCCGCGCCCGCAAGGTCGCACAGACCGCCTGTCGCCGGGCCGTATTTACGGCCAGGCATCGGAAATTGCAGCCGCGCTCCGATACGGCACTGGTTTGCCCGCGTGGGAAGCCGCCCGTGATTGGCTCGCGTTTCCATAACTGCCAACCTTTACAATTGGCTGTCCGTAATGATGCACAAGACCAAAGAGGACGTCGGGCTAAAGCCGTGTCCCAAGAATATTTTAAAAATTTAAGTCTGACACTGTATTCCTAAATATCTGCCACGAACCGTGTAAAAACTATTGTTTCAAAAGACTGAGGTTAGGTGGAAGAACCTAACACATTTGTGTAAATACCGTGAGTGGCTCAGAAATTAACTGTCTTCACGGAAAGTTAACAGTTGCCGAAGGAACAGAAAAGGGTGAAATTCCTTGCATTTTTTAAACATAAAATCCTTAGCAGCTAAGGATACACAAAATGGCTTTGGATTTTAAACGACGAATGAAACCACTGAACTGAGGTGTCACAAATGGCTCATCACTCATATTTCATTCTAGCTGCACAAGACTGCTATGGAAACATGTACCCGCGAGAAAAGCCAGTAAAAGCTTTTCTCTTCGGAAACGAACTGGCTAACTTCCGCCACCAGGTAAAACACGTGGGCTGTTAAGCTTGAACAAAAGACATTATACTCATTATAGACCATAGAATTTACATAGATCTTGGGTGTGTGAGCGTGCATTTGGTAGATGAGTACGTGATTATAGGCGGGATTTGATCCAGATTTGTTTCAACGGAACTGCTATCTTTAACATTTCCTACAGCTTTGCTACGTTCTCAGGAATGAAATAAATTATTTATATAAAACTTTTATCGGCTATTACCAAAATGTAGATAGTAACTACTCCGATTTTCTTAAAACACATCAGATCGTACAATGTCTAGTTTCCGTAATTTTTCACGAACTTCCTGTAACTCCGTAAATATGACGATAAATCCGTAACAATTACGGACAATCCGTAATAGATGGCAGCTATGCGTTTCAGCGACTCGCAGGCCGCCGAGGTACCGACGGAGGACTGCCTGCGACAGGGCGTCGCTTTCAGTCAGTCGCTTTTGCTTTACTAATTAATTAAGCTCCAGTATTTCCATAACCTCGCCAGATTTGGTGGTTTACTTCCGCGGAGATTTGCCCCCCTTAGGAGAGCAATGGAAGTCACAAACAGTGTTGGCAGGTGTGTGTATTTTCGCTGGACGTTCCAGTTTTCAGACGTCTTTTAACCCTGTTCTAGGGTAGTGAGTAGGTCGATTTGTTGGCGATCTTCAAAAAAGTAGAAGAGGTTTTCCTCGAACTGCAGAGTATGCTGCACAGACATCTATACTGAGGAATAGACTGTTTAGTCCCCTCAGAACAACAACATATTGAGGAATACGAAAGTAAAATCTACATCCTTCCAGGCACACCTGCAGGAAGCAAAGAAGCAACTGATTTGTATCAAGGGAGATACAGGGGACGAGGATCGTTGGGAACTGGCAGATCTTATTTGCTAACGACATCCAACATAAAAGAACGTACAAACGTTACATGAATGAGAAATCATAAAATTTGTTAGAAATGCGAAGATGACAAAAAAAGAAGAAGAAAAAAAAAAAAAAGAAAGAAAAAGATTTCACGAAATAGATGAAACTCACTACTAGGAAACAGCACCCGTCATATGTAATTAACAAAATATTGCGGAAAATACTGCTACTTCAGTAACAAAAAGTATTAGAACGCATTACAAATGAAAACAAAAGGAGAAACAAAGTATGCACCTCGCAGTATTTGAACCAACCCTTAGCTCCTCACTCACAAGCTTTTATTCACAAGACCAAGCTGAGCTCTCTGAGCAAGGGTTTGTAAGTCTACCATTATTCAAAAATATTTATTTATATCTAATAACATGTTTATGATAACATTGCATTTAGTTGGGCCGCGGTGGAGTAGCCGAGAGGTCTAAAGCGTCTCACTGCGGACCGCGCGGTTGCTCGCCGTGGAGGTTCGAGTCCTCGCTGGGGCATGGGTGTGTGTGTTTGTCCTTAGGTTAGTTTGCCTAGGTTTAAGTAGTTTGTAAGCTACGGACTGATGACCACGCAGTTTGTTCCGATAGATTTACAAATATTTGAACATTTGAGCATTTAGTTGTTGCTTACGAACGATGTAGGTAGCCGGCCGCGGTGGCCGAGAGAACTGAGGCGCTTCAGTCACGGTCTGCACGGCCACTACGGTTGGGGGATCGAATCCCCCCTCGGGCATGGATATTTGTGCCGTCCTAGTTCGTAAGTAGTTCATAAGTAGTTTGTAAGTTTAGGGACTGATGACCACGTAGTTGAGTCCCATAAGATTTATAAAAATTTGAACATTTCGATGTAGGTATCGCAATTGAAAGCAAGTTACACTCGGAAACAAAGCAAATAGTGAAATAAATACGGCGATTCCAAAGTAGCGGGCGTGGACGTCACGTGACGAGCTGCTGGGAGGTGGGGCAGGGCGATGGGCGGGGCGAGCCCTATAGGTAGGAGGTAGGAGTGGGGGGATTTCCGCAGGATTTAACGTTTGCTAGCACTCAGCAACAGCCACGTAGGCTATTTTTATGTTTCTGAAGATGACGTAAGATGAGGTCGAAACCTTCTGCGGCCTCGACTGTTTTTCGACAAAAATATCTCTAGTGAAGACGGCTGTTTTCCTCCTTTGGCAATGTTGTCCAAATTAATGAATAATTCCTCCCTTTGTGTTAAACTGCATACACGGATATGAGCATACTAGGAACGGACAGTGGCATCCCGTGTCGTCGACTGGGCCGCTTGGGTGAGAGGAGAGGACAAGCTGTTAGCCGGCGCCCTGGGAGGGCACTTGGAGCGGCGGCACTGTTTGCAGAAGGTCGAGCCCCTGGAGCGGCACACATCGATCTGTCGCTAATTGAGCGATAATGTCCACACGGCCGCGGTACAGTCGCGTCCCTGCCCCACCGACCACCCTCAAAGGCACGCAAGCTCAACTCCCAGAGGCGAAATTAAGACTAGAGGGGGCACACGCACCGACACACCCTTCGGATTGCAACAACTACAGGAGCAATCTGTGGCTTTAGAGTTTGAGAACTTACTCTATACAATCTCGCACAAAGCAAGAAAAAAATAAAGAAGTAGCAACTAAGAGAAGGGATTAAAGCTCACATCGCCGTGGAGGTTCGAGTCCTCCCTGGGGCATAGGTGTGTGTGTTTGACCTTAGGTTAGTTTACCTAGGTTTAAGTAGTTTGTAAGCTACGCAGTTTGGTCCGATAGATTTTTGTTTTTTTGTTTTTGTTTTTGTTTTTTTAAAAAAGCTCACACAGAATAAGTAAACATGATTTTTCAAATGAGTTTGTAACCAAAAATGTTCAAATGTTTGTTAAGCTTATGGGAATTAACTGCGGGGTCGTAAGTCCCTAAACTTACAATCTACTTATGAACTAGCTAAAACTAAGGACGGCACAAATATCCATGCCCAAGGGGGGGGGGGGATCCGAACCCCCGACGGAGAACGGCCTCGTGCATCGGAGCATAGTGCCTCAATGCGCTCGGCTGCTCCGCCGAGGCGAGAGTTTGTAATTCTGTGAAGGACAGTAACAGAGTTGGAACATCAAATCAACATTACTGGTAAACTCTCGGAAAGACGTTACGGGATTTACCGCAGTTGAATTGTATCAGAAGGTGAAGAAATTAGATTAGGGAATCAGACACTGAGCATAAAAATAATGATACTGGCCGAAGTAAATACAATAAAAACAGAACTGTGTCTAGCGAGAACCAAAGCGGAGACCTCAGCATTACAAGATTACAGCGCTAAGCTGTATGCGATATATATGAGTAGTAATTTTTTGTACTGAATAGCACTCTTGAGACTTCGAAGCCGGCCGCAGTGGCCGAACGGTCTGCGGTGTGCCAGTCACGGTCTGCACGGCCGCTGCGGTGGGGGGTTCGAATCTGCCCTCGGGCATGGATGTTTGTGCCGTCTTTAGTATAAGCTAGTTCTTAAGTAGTTTGTAGGTTTAGGGAATGATGACCCCGTAGTTAAGTCCCTCCCATAAGCTGTACAAACATTTGAACATAAACTTCGAAGTTTGTCTGGAATGTTTTAGGAAATTTATGTCAGCCTACTGCCCCTTTGAGTCCCATAAGAATAGGCCCAACACGTGTATTCCCCTTATGGGACTGGCTGGATAGAAAACCTGGTCCTCGGCATTAATGCAAATAAATTTCCTGCAGGGTGGTAATGTCGTACTTATTTCTGATTCTTTAGTGCGGCATTTGCAGGCGTATTCTTTCTATTCGATTCTAAAAAGCAGTCAACAATCCGAAGATTGGTTTGAACACCACAGTGCTTTACTAGGCATGGTCCTGTTTGGTGGTGGTATGCCGTTGCCTTCCTCCGACCTTCGAACTGACTTACCCAGCCAGTTATGGGGGGACCTACAGTTTAACGTGGGTTCAGAACCACGGTGCTACTCGGTATTTTTCACTTGAGCAATACTGCCAGAGGTGAAAGAAATGGAAAGCGACAGATAAAAATCCTAGGACCTGTCGGGGATCGAACCCGGGATTTGTAGTCTGGCACTCTACCACTGTGCAACCGAGGCGCACTTATTCGACTATATTCGCTATTATTCTCTATGGTGGGTGTAGCGTGTCTCGTTCTGTATGACTCGGTAGCAAGCCGACGCGGTAGCACATTGCGTTCTGTCAGAGGGCCACCCGCTCTCTGCAACTAAGAAATTAAAAATAAATAAATAAATAAAAGAAACATAAAAATCTGAGCTAATTAACACTGATCAACAACCACGATCAGAGGACTGCAAAGAATCGACACGCACGCACACACACACACACACACACACACACACACACACACACACACACACACACACACACACGTGCAAGAGCTGCAAGAACATTTTAGGTTGCCGGGGGAGATGCTATTTACACAAGCTGATGTGGACCTCCACAAAGGTACGGCTAGTTACGTTATTGTGGAGAGTCAGTATATTTAGGTACTGAAATATGATGCCAACAAAACGCGCGACTTTGGGACATATACTAGTGCTGCCATGTTGTGTAGAGTCCTGGCTCAATAGAGAACACCAAATTAAAATTACAAAAAAAGTCGGAATGTGTGGTGTTACCCACGAAAATATCTTAAGGCAAATCAGCTTTGCAAGATGAATAGTGTTACATTTTCTCTAACAGATGCTCCGCGTTTCATTTATGTTTCTGTTTGTAGTATGCTGCAAAAATACTGTTGCTGTTGTATGTTCTACAATCAAGGACTTCTACGATTTGTCCTGAATTCTGCTTGTATGATATCACGCTGTGCTGTTTAGCTGACGGGCAAGCTGGCAAAAACAACGAAACACCAATGGATCTCATAACTGTGATGTCAATTGTAAAATAAGCAAAGCGGAGATGATCCAGTAACCTAGAAATTAAAACAGCGCAGGTATTTATTCTGCACAAATCCTCTATGCGTAAGTAGTGAACTAGAACGCGATCTAAATACTGTATCAATTTCATGGTTGCCATAGCGAGCAGTCTCTGGAAATGAGAATTCACTCGCGAAACGTTAGGTAAAACTGAACGTTAGCAAAGAAATGATTGCTGTCCCTACATTCTAACTTCGGCCCACACTTCCATAACATTCAACTTATGTAACTCTGGTATGAGAAGAGTCTAAGCGTAGTTAACAAAATGGAAGTCATCGATTAAATTTATCTTTGAAATCAGACGCACTACTCGCAAAAACTGAAATATGAGCACCATACGGATACCCTTTAACAGATTCAAGCCAAAAACGCAGAAAACGAAGGAAAACAACAACAATAGGAACCAATTATGCTGTGAATAACGGGTAATTTCTCTTAGAAAAATCTACCAATATTAATCATTACTTGTCTTTCTAAATTATAAACAGGATTTTTCTCAATTTTCCACATCATTACCTACGCTGCATAGCAGCAGAGATTAACTTGGAATTTAATGAGTTAAAGTTACAACTTCGTGACAGGTTTTTTGTTGTATTCTTCTCAATAAAGAAACAATGTACTGCAGCTCTACTGAAAAATTAGCTCAGATGAAGCAGATGATATTCAGCCATTGCGACAAATAAATCACAAACCAACTGCGAAAATAAATGTTAATAATGATTAAATTCAACGATTTGTGGCGCGCGCGCGCGCGCGCGCGTGCGTGCGTGCGTGCGTGCGTGTGTGTGTGTGTGTGTGTGTGTGTGTGTGTGTGTGGCCGCACGCGTTGAATGCCACAACTGCGTACTAAATGAAAGGAAAACGCAAACCGGGGCGAAAAAAAAAGGTGGTCGGCATTTGCCTTTGTTTTTCACAATGTACTTTTCTTAATGAAAATGTTAATAAAGACTGCACCTTCCATATGATTGCTCGGTTTTGAACAGCTTGCCTCTGATGACTAAGCATTGTCTACATATCAAATCTTCATTCACAACACGTATCGCTGATTATCCCGTAACAATACGCATATGACTAACAACTCGATGTACAGCAAAATTAAAGCAGTCACATAAATTTAGACTGGACGAGTCCGTCAGCATTTCGCTTTGTTGTTTGCCAGAACGACAGCCTCGGAGCAAGCGCTGCACGTTCCTGCCGCCTGCAATTAACACCAGTTAAAAGGCCGCTGCTAAACAGCTGCTCGAACACGAGTCCGAGCAATTCAGCCGACACTTTCGCTGCAGCCGCAACATGTATGTTCAAAGAGGAGGATTTACGAATCAGTTAACACAACGGAAAAGAGAATATGTGAAACGACCGACAACAAAATTAGAATTGAAATGTCTGTATTCTGCCGTATTGGCCTTACTATCCTTCCCCTTTGACACTCACAGGCAGTATTCCTTCACGGGGAAACATTCTTCTAACACGTCTCAGAAGCTTCAACAAATTCATAAATCTTACAGGCGGGCTTGTTTTAGCCTCGATCGTAAAAAATTGAGAAGAAATCAAATGAACTTTACGTTCAATCCTTCGTTGGGTTCCAAGCTTACGTGCCGTGCGGGAGTAGCCGAGCGGGCTGGAGCGCCATGTCAAGTATCGCACGGCATCCCCCGTCGGAGGTTCGAATCCTCCCTCGGGAATGGATGTAAGTGTTGTCCATATGTTAGTTTAAGTAGTTTGTAAGACTAGGGACTGATGACCAACGTAGTTTGGTCCCACAGGATTACAAACATTTCAACATTTTTTCCAAGCTTACGTTAATGCCCCCACGACAACACACACGTTTGTAAAGCTTATGGGACTTAACTACGGGGTCATCAGTCCCTAAACGTACAAACTACTTATGATCTACCTTATACTAAAGACAGCACAAACTTCCATGCCCAAGGGGAGATCGAACCCCCGACGGGAAACGGCCTCGCGCATTGCAGCATAGCGCCTCAACGCGCTCGGCCGCTCTGCCGCGGCTGACAGTACCTAGTCTGTCCCAAGTAGCTACTGTTTTATTTTTTTATGACAGGTTTATTAGACAACAAATGTGTCACTGATCACAGCAGTCCAACTAAAGTAAGTTTCTAACGACTAATTTCCGACAAACTGTGTGTGTGTGTGTGTGTGTGTGTGTGTGTGTGTGTGTGTGTGTGTAGTATCCATGTTCGATCACCGAGAAATAGTTACGACCAGCATCATCAGCCCTGTTCTGTGGCCTCAGAAACGGTCACTGGCAAACTAAGCCTATCTCTGACAATGATGGAAGGAAAGAATTAAGGACACAGAGGTTTAACGTCTCACTGACGAGGTCGTAACAAACGGGGAGCAAGCTTCGTGAAGGATGGAAGAGGAAATAGGCCTTGTCCTTTCCAAAGGAAATATTCTACAATTTTTTCCAATCAATTACGGCAAATAAAAAGAAACTTAAATCTGAATGGTTGGAGAAGGATTTGGAGCGCCGTCCTCCGAAATGGGAATCCAGTCTTATGGTTCAGTGATGGCGAAAGCGCTCTGACGAGAAAAACTGAAGCATCAGATTCAGAATTCGCATGTACTGATGAAGAGAACAATCTTGTCAACATGACAAACGCCAGAATCCAACTTCTTTGATCAAAATATGAAAATTAACATTTTACTACTGCCCGCAACCACGTTATAAAATTTATGCGGGGAACTGCGTAACTCAGTTTCTATATATCTCTTGCGCTATTAGGTAAACACTTGCAGAACGTTTATGCTGGCATAAAATTTCTTAACTGATATACTGTGATACTGCATGAGGTGATGTCAGCCTGATCCTATTGTAGAACATCAACAAAAGTCAATAAGAATGCAAAGTAATATGCTGGAAACTAATCGGATTAGCTGATGAACCGGTACAACCATCGTTCATTTATTCTGAATAGAATGTCGGTAATAAAAGAGCTGCTTCCGCGGCATCGTCATACTGCCCCCACACGTTTTTGTAATTCTTTGTCGAAACGACTCCGACGTGCCGCCAGGGTCGGAGTCTTTCACACCTGTTACGGTACTAGACTAACCAGACTTCACTTTCACTGCATTGATGACTAATGGAAGCCGGAAGATGACGCCATCAACAAGCAAAACCTACTTTAAAGCGTCCTCCTAAGAATACTCTCCTAGAATCGATATTATGTTGGTACACAGTTATTTAAAATATACGGAGAACATATTTAAAAAGGCCTTCCGTCACCTAATCATATACTTCTCTGGTATATAAAGGTAGTGACAACATGAACTACTTGTTGTTCCATTAGTATTTAACCGTACAGCAGAAAGATGGAACATGCACCATATTTAGAGGTGCGACGCAGTGCAAGCAAATGCCTGCAATTATCCAGCTTCGATAATTTTTTTAGTGTAAGACTTCTAGTACAATGTTGTTTTAATTCTTGTGATTTTTTACTCTTCATATTACGCTTATAACATTTTACAAGAATTAAACCAATGGGTGCACTGCCCCATCTTTCTCACAGAGCATTAATTATTAATCACAAACTACTTTTTAGTGTTTTTTACATGAGTCATAATACCTGCCATTTTTAGCGACCATACGTTAGCATGCATTAAATTTTTTTCCTTGAAATGTCGTGGTCGCGATATATTTTAGCATTACGTGTTTCGACACATCATCAGATCTGTGGCACAAATAATAGAAGTAAATTACCTTTCGGATGTTTACAGTTTGAAAAGTTTAAAAAAAAAAGATGGGAATTAAAATACATCTTAATTTAAATGCATAGTTAAACTATAATCCAAAATCGTCGACGTCTAGTCAAGGTTTTTCCAATAGATTCGCGTGCCAAACTGTGGTGAGAGAAGGGAAACATGTTAACAGATGAAGTAGGCCAACTACCCGCCAGATGGCGCAGGGTTAAAATTAAAAGTTATTTGGAAGGAGGAAGGAAGCTTGGACTTTAACGTCCTATCGACAGCGTGGTCATTAGAGACGGAGCTTACGCTCGAACGTTTGGGTAAGGATGTGGAAGGAAATCAGCCGTGTCCTTTCAAAAGAACCATTCCGGCAATTGCCTGCAGTGATTTAGGAAAATCTCGGAAAACCTAAATCCGGATGGCCGGAGGTGGATTTGAACCACCATCCTTCCGAATGCGAGTCCAGTGTGCTACCACTGCGCCACCTCGCTCGGTAAAAGTTATTTGAATATAATTGCAATAACAGCATCTGTACTGATTGCTGGCAGAAGCTATGAAAAACATGGCTACAAGATGTGTTAAGTCATATGAAAAATATCAGATACAATAGCGGAAGTACTTTAAACAGCTACTAGGATTGGGTGTAAGAAAAAGGGGAGAGTGGTAGGGAAGAAGGATGGGATTGGGTGTGGCCAAATACAGCATAAAGTCCACTCGAAAATATCAAAGAAGCAACCATATTAGACCACTGTGACGTGACAGTCATATGGCTCCTCACCTTACTTTTCAGTGTATTATAAATGACGAAGCTTTAATAAAATGAGAAGCACGTTTTAATGAATAAATAATATCAGAGAAAAATTAAAAAGTTTGATCTCCCCACCAGTAAAACTAAACTAACCAAAGGGAAATTTGTGAATAAATAATTACCTCCCTCCCAAACACACACAGTTACTTGAAGAGGTTTATTTGACGACTATCTGCGATATTAGAAAAATCTTGGCTATGGTGCGACAGTTTTTCGGCATAACTGTAGACTGGGATACCACCCGTCTGTTTTGACCCATGACGTCATCAAGATGTCGGGAAACCAGTATACGGGATATCTTAATACTTCTGTATTGTAGATACAAACAATCTAATCTGTAGATATTATAGATAATAGAATGTACCATCGATCACAGGTCTGGGTCCAAAAATTTGCGCCTTAGGCGCTCACACACGGAGAAATAAAAAAAAAAAAATAAAAAAAAATCTCTCGGTTAACCTACACCTAACCTTCAGAGAGAAGCTAAAGATCATTTTAAACACAAAATATTAATCTGTTTTGTTTGTAAACAAACTTGTCCTTAACTCAACCACCACAAAATCACTCACACCTTCTACAAACACGCACGCACCTCAAAACTACAGGGCTGCGATGACGTCACGAGTCACAGCTGACGGGCGGTATCCCAGTCTACCGGTGAGCCAGTTTTTTAACGACTTATTTTATTTCTCGGTGTAAACCGTATTGTGCAGTTTATGGAGATATTCCGATCACGCTGAAAAATACATGGAAGTCTAATGCAAGTTTAAATTCGGGAGAAGAGAGTACAGAACATATCGCAGTAGTTTTGTGTGTGTGTGTGTGTGTGTGTGTGTGTGTGTGTGTGTGTGTGTGTGTAGACAGCTACATCAAACCAGTCTTGAGACTGAGGGCTAGGACTACAACAAGAA
The DNA here is from genome assembly GCA_026315105.1 of Locusta migratoria. Taxonomy (NCBI): domain Eukaryota; kingdom Metazoa; phylum Arthropoda; class Insecta; order Orthoptera; family Acrididae; genus Locusta; species Locusta migratoria. The sequence continues at coordinate 211,642,914 of CM048744.1, read as the reverse complement.
TAATAACAATGTTTGATGATAAAGGGAAATGTATTCCGCATTTTCATTAATCGTCTATGTCTATAGCAAAATTTGAACGACACGCTGCTAGTAAAGGTACGGTAGAAGCAGGGGTGGGTTAGGCGAATACGTAAAGCCAAATTCTGGAGAGAAACAGCCTGATTTTCTGGGCATCATAATGTGCATTCCGCATTGCCTGCTAGTTTTGCAGGTGTTAATTCCCAGAAGTGAGCCAACAGCGGGAGCACCATGAGCACCAGTGGCAGGCCGTTTACCTTGAACATTCCTGACGTCGACGACGCCCGGCGCCCTGGACGACAGGTGGTGGTAGCTGTGACGCCGCCTGAAGAGCACTCGGCAGCACTCCATCTGACGCGCCAAAAACACTATTAACGCACTCCACTAGTGATGCAGACCGTCGCTTCGCCGTGCCGTAGCCAGTGTAGAGATACACAACCGCCAGTGCCAAACAGCTAGGTGTACGAACATATAGATGCTGACGTATGTACCAGGGAGTAAACGAGCCACACACTTCGATACCGCTGTGCTATCTAATGTGACGAAAGTCACACACACACACACACACACACACACACACACACACACAAAGCGCAGAAATTAAATGAAAGTTACCGCACAGGCACCCATGTTTTCTCTATGTACCGCATTTTATCACGTCGGGGGCAACCCCGTTGTTTGTCTCGTAGCGCGCAAGCTCGATCTTTAACAGCAGTCTACACCGTCAGACTTCACGCACCATTAATTTTAAATTCACCACATGCTTCGCTGTTAAGAGATAAATCGACCAATTTTCGTGATATATGGCCTTGTCTCTGCCGGCCATCTATATTCCGACACTTTATTTCCCCGGATACGATGTCGATTAAACGGGAACGACATTACTCATAAATCAAGCGCGTTTTCAGAATGGAACTTGGATTAAACAACAGAGCCGCGCTGAAAGCAGCGTCTATAGACGACTAAAGCCTGCTACAATGTTCGAAATTTGGTTCGGCAAACACGTTTACGATCAAGCATGATGAAAGAATAAAACTTCAGGTACTAGTTTACGAAAGTACGTTAACTACAGCCATGAAGGACCTACTACACTGATGCTGATGCAGCGACATTCACGTGATACACTGCCAGGGCCCTCACACTACAGTGCAGGGCTGTGCAGAGTGAGAAAGACTCTTGTGGTTAGAGCCACGTTCGACGGAAGAAATTGACTTGATAGCCGGTATTGTAATCGTTCCTCAAAATTTTAAATATAACCTGTAGAATTAACAGTCACCCTAAAGATTCCTACCATGTTTGGTTGTAAATTAAACGCCGATTGTAATACACAGCTTAGATGGAGTGAGGAAGAGAAATTTCAAATATTAGATGCAATATCTGTACATTTCAAAGTAATAACTGTGTCCTTCGTTTTGGCTCAGCGTTAGTTTTCATCAAAAGTGGTAACTGTAAAATGGCAGAGCACCAAAGATAAAATGTCAACAAGAAAGCTCGCTTTCAAAGCAGACAGTTGGCTTCGTACTCGATTTTATCATTCCCAGGAAATTACAACTGAAAATATATTTCTCATAAAGCGAACAAACATTTTAAAAGCTCCGTAAGTCGTTCGAAATATGAGAAACCGTTCCCCATTTATCTCTAAAGATATAAGAAATGAATTCCTACTGCGTATACTATTTGTCATATTGCATTATTAGTATGTAAACGATATCAAAACCGGCAGATTTACAATAACTGACACCGTCCAATGTCGAGGCAGTGCGAAGATTGCAAAATGATACATTAACTTTATAAACGACATGGTGCTTTGAAACAAATGTAACCTAACTCTTTGGATTTCAACAAAATCCCAGAAACACAAAGAGTTAATTAATTGTATGATAAGTCAGAAAAAAACGGAAACACTGGGATATAAGCAAACCACGAATGAAATAAAAAAGAAATTTTTATGAAAGTGACTGTTCCATCGGCATAATTGCTTAATGAAGTCGGCTATACCTTCAAAATTAATTGCTTTCCTCAATGTGGAGAGCTGCTTTCGCCATATTATCTTTATTACCTGGGTGCAGACCAAGATTTGAGACTATTTACGTGCAAGCCAGCGAATTTTTGTAGATAAATTTTATTTTTGTTTAGAAGAACGAGAAGGATTATTACGATTTAACGTCCCGTCGCAATCATGATCATTAGATACGGTTTTGTTTGGAATACGACTTTTTTGTTGTGAGGAAGTATAGTCACCAAAAAATTCGGAAGTGGTTCAATAGCGATGTGAATACGTAAGTGAAGCGAAGGACGAAGCGTGTTCAGTAGAGGAACAGAGACAGAAGATGCGACTGAGGAATCTGTGGACATGCAACAGACGCACATAGACGCGCAGGAATGCAATTAATTTTTAGAGTAAGCACGACATAAGATCTGACTAAATAGTACTGACTGTTCGAAAACGGGAAGTGTGATTGAATATACAGAAACTGAAGAAAGATAAGTAATTTCGCTAAAGTGAACTGAACGACCTGTTATACGATATATAGCGTGTTTTAAGCCTTATTTTGCAAATAAGTCATCAGCATTTGGCGAGTAACCCGTACGTAATGTAGTGTGCTATCACATGCCACGTATAGCACGATTTGTTAATACAGAGTATGGCTGTGACCGGTAAGTAATATGTCTGTATTCCAATATTGGCAGTATTTCATTATCCGCGGAATATGGAGTTCACATCAACGTGGATAATCGGCACTATGCTTCACAGTGGTCGTATTACAGGAGCTTTGACTCTGCAACAGCTCCGTTACCGGAAGGTCGTATTTCCATCGCTGTCTATACCGAAGTACTCCTACTTCTACAAGAGGAGTGGAAAGAAGGTCGTAGAATTTCGGGTGCAGCTTAGCGTGATGCGGTGTTTAATGCTAGCTAAACACTCCTGTTACCTCACTGACGTGCGGCTTGGATAGATGTAAGGGTTTCAGTGTTGGCGGCTACTGGCTACGGCAACGGCGGCGAAGGCGCGGTTTACCTGGTGGCTGGAGCCATGTGCCTTGTGCCGCGGCAGGAGCTGGCCACACACTGCGGCCGCCAGCGGCCGGCAGAGGTGTTAAGCGCCGCGCCGCGCAGCAAGTCATCGCTTCCGCACGCCGGCACCCTTTGTGCGCCACCGCCCGCTTCAAGCAAGCCATTACCTACCGCACCCGCCATACAGGGGCATGCGCACCGCGACAGGGCAGTTAGTGCGCTTTCACCATGACAACGATTTTCGTGTCTTCTGTCTGGAGTGGGTCCTAACAGACGTAAAATATGGATACAAAACTGTTGTCTTGAAAAATGGACACCAATAAGGTGGGTTAAATCATTTGCAGTTATGCATTACTTCCCCGCGTTCGAATGATCAAATGTTTGTATAGCTTATGGGACTTAACTATGGCGTCATTAGTCCATAAACTTACAAACTACTTATGAACTAACTACTACTGAGGACGGCACAAATATCCATGCCCGAGGGGGTATTCGAACCCCGAGCGAAGTGGCCGTACAGACCGTGACTGTGGCGCCTCAGTCCCCTCAGCCACCGCGGCCAGCCCCCACGTTCGAACGACAGGTTTCATCACGAGTGTAATTTTTTTTATTTTTTTATTTTATTTATTTATTTTTTTTTTTTTTTTCCGGAAGTGTCCGATGATGTGACCTGTCGTTGTCGACTTTCATTTACACATATGTTGCCGATTATAAATAATATTAACAATATCGGATGGCCGCGGTGGAGTAGCCGACCGGTCTAAAGCGTCTCGCTGCGGAGCGCGCGTTGCTCGCCGTGGAGGTTCGAGTCCTTCCTGGGGCATGGGTGTGTGTGTGTTGTCCTGTGTGTATCGGATGACCGAGCGTTGATTAGTATTTATTTATTTCCTGTTACATGCTACTCGCTTCGTTTTCGTGGCTAACAAATTTTCTGTGATCCGAAAAAGAGGAAATTAATTTTGAAAAGTCGCTTTTTTGCGAAAAATACAACTCTGTAGATGAAATTCAAAAGGAAAAAACAGCGTAAATATAAATTTTCATCGAAATAGTTAGAGCCGTTTCCAAGACAAATTGAGGTGTTTGTGCCTATATTGCACTCAGCAACCTAAACTACACATCGAGAACGAATAGTGTTTGTATGTGGTAGTAGGTATCAGTCTCCCATTGTTCACTATCGTGGTAGAGGGTTGATAACGATAAGGGGGTGGAAGATATGGGACTTGAAAAGTTACAGACTTATATAAAACTAGCTGCAAGTACCCGGCTTTGCCCGGGTTTAAAATAAGGTTTCCTGTAAAAGCGTACAAAACACCAAATTTCACGTTATTTGTTTGCCTAGATCTTGAGTTATAAGGGAACAGACAAACAAACAACAAATGCGTCTTATACGTATAGTGATTCAATGTGTGGATGTTAGTAATTTCCAAAAACTACACACTACTCAATATTTTGCTCTTCAGCATAAACTACACAAGGGAGACGAATTGATCTGTCTGTGTTGTTGTAGTACAAAGTCTCCCGTTGTACACCATAGCAGTTCCGTGTCGATAGCTATGAGAGGGTGGAAGATATAGTGGTTGAAAGTCGTCAGCTTATATAAAATTCGGGCTGAAGACCAGTGACGACTTTTGAGACTATAATAGCAAAGAGGTTATTTACAGCGAAACGTGATGCACATTTTTCAGTTGTTTTTCTGCAACAAGCGTACGAATAAAGAAAAATAAGTGCATACTGCAGTTTGAAAAGTAAAACTACCAAGAAAGACGCCAAAGAGTAAGGAAGAAATTTAGCGTTCTGAAATTTAGCGTGCTGAAAAACAATAGAAACTTGAAATTTGTAGACGTTGTTTATCTTAAACTGCAGGCATCAGCGATTTTTCGATATTCCAATCCCTAAGGGGGTGAATTAGGGGATGAACGGTTTTTGAAAATACGTTGCTATTAAAGCAATTTTGAAGCAATAAATACAAAACTTCGGATTTAGCTTTATGATTGGAATTTTAAAAACACGTGTTTCGATATTTTTAGAAATTCAACCACTAAGCGCGTGAAATAAGAGAAAATCTATTATGGGTGCTACTAAAACTATTTAGACGCTATAAATGCGAAAATCTGGATTTAGAACTATGCATTTTGGGATGTTTTGAATCCTGCCATCAATTACGCAATAGGGGGTGGTGAGTTGTATCAAAATATTTAATTAGGAAAGCATTTTTAAAGCTAAATCTATGAAAATTTATATTAAGAAGTAGAAACAACCAATGCAGACCACCCAGTCTACGCATGCGAAGGCAGCGGGAATTGAGCTGGTGTATATTGTTTTCAATGATCCACACTACTTTTTACTAACTATAATGGCTCATACGGCTCGTACTTGTAAACGATGTTTGAAGCTACTGCGATGATAAAATGTACAAACTTCTGGGAGCCCTCGACATACCTATCGCGTAGTGGCAAAATGTCTTACCTCGCCATTAGACCTACCTTATTCTCCTACTGAAGAGAATCTATTTTTAATGAGGTACTGATGATGATTTTTGTCTTAAGTTGTAACTGAAAACCTTTGTAAACATCTACGTTGTTTCTTATAAATTTATTGATAAATCAATTCAAACTTATTTTGAAGAAAGCCAATCCGAGCAAAATACAGGTCATGATGGCAATTTCACAGCAATACCAACGATTTTCAATGTCTTTTATTCACAAATATTTTATTGTATCCTAGTTTATCATAATGATATACTTTCATTGCTTGTGCATTTTAAAATAGCGTTTATATGAATTTCGAAAAATATTCCGTAAAAAATAATCACAGACCTGGGACTGTATTTTGAACAAATTTATCGCGTCGTATTCAGAAACGAAAGGTTATTTCGCAGCTTTGGTCTCCAATAAAACTGAGCTGTCGAATACGAAAAAAAATTGCTCTGAATACACGCCCATGCGGGCAAATTTAAAAAAAATATATTTAACGGTTTCTTAAACCGTATGAAAATATATTATTACGACTTAACTAATTTTTAATCCCAATCTTTATTTGCCTATTGATGTGTGTATTAGAAATGAAGCAAGCAACATTTCAGAACAAGAAACTCCGCCTCTGAGAAGCTAACGGTATCACCGCTTGGAACTAAGATAGTGGTGGGAACTGCTGGGTACAGTAGAATTTGATGTGCATACCGGTCTATATCCAGCTGCCGTACTATTACCAACGGTGTCCAGGATACATCGGACGCGACTGCCGTATGAAACACAGCTTGCTTAGTTCAACTCAGAACGTTATACTCGTCAGATGAAAACAAAGAATATTAGAGTATTATGTCCCGTTGCCAGTTTTCAACAAATGCCACCGTTCTAAACATGCACGCGTCATTTGATATTACTTCAAATGTTCAAATGTCTGTAAATCTATCGGACCAAACTGCGTGGTCATCAGTCCGTAGCTTACAAACTACTTAAACCTAGGTAAACTAACCTAAGGACAACACACACACACACACACACACACACCCATGCCCCAGGGAGGACTCGAACCTCCACGGCTTGATATTGCTTGCACAATAATTTCTATATAACCGTAAGCACAACTGGAGACTAACGCTGTATTGTCAATAGTGACGTGGGTTTCGGGCGGTAGATATTCGAGCAGCAAACAAGTCATGCTAAATTTACTAGTACCTGTGATCAAATGATCAGGCATACTGTTACGTTTGAAGCGGATATCGATCGAAAACATGGGGAATTGTAACGAAGTGACAGGAAGGGGGAGGGGGGGGGGCAACCGTGTTTGACCGTGCCCATGACCGTACACGATGTGTAGGTGTTGCATTTGTTGCTGTTTCGCTATAGATTGTTGTGCTTGTCTACAAACTGTGGTATAACGCACACGGCGAAGAAATATGACGTCAGAAATGTTTCGGCAAAAGACTGACGCAGAGGCACAGGAGACGCCTTTCACGTGTAGTGAATCATGGCCTCCCAAACTCGACAGTAACTGTTATAGGCAGTGAATGAAGATCCATCATTTTGTTACATCTTGACTGGCCACGAAAATCAACTGACTCGAAGGCCATAGAAAATCTGTGGCACAACCTCAAACAGCGTCTAAAACGCCGACAGCAACATTTCCACTGCTCTGCGAGTGCTGTAATCCGGATGTGACGTGCTTGGACAACTACTGACTCGCATCCTAACAGAATACCGACAGTAACAATTATTCCAAGGGCAGACTTACACGATATTAAATACTCCTAATGATGTATCCAACGGTGATTTTTTTTTTCTTTTTGGTGCGGTGAACGTATTTAGGAGAAACGCTAAGAAAGGAACCACGTTCGATTCCCGATACTGTATCAGATTTTTCCTGAGGTAAGGAGATCTAGTATAGGGTAAAATAACCTTTATTACGCCGAATAAAAAGTTCCTTAAATAAAGTTACAGGATTCACATGCTGGCTATAATGGGGAAGGTGAATTCCATTTTTTGCAACCAACCAAGAAGGGAAATAGTGTATGAGACGCTAGCGCTAACAATCCTAGAGTACTGTTTGAGCTTTTGGTACCAGCATCAAGTACGCATGAGAACAGAGATGGTAAGAATTCTGAAAATGTTACAGAGAAGGCTCTGTGAAGTGGTTGGGAGAAATTTGATTTGACAAGTTCTAATGACATGTTAATACAGGAACTATGTATGAAATTACTGTTGAAACTTTCATAAATCTCTCGTACGGATAGTATAAGAGGAATTAGGGCGTGTACAGAGGGATAACGACCACCATTTTCTCGTCACTCAGTACGTGAATAAAATAGAAAATAATATTGATTAATATTGGGACGTTGTACCCTCTGCCAAGGACGATAGGTTGGTCCCATCCACCCATCAACTAACCAAACAGCTAGGTCATCAGTCCCATAACGTCTGTATGAAATGCAAGCAAGGGTGTGATCGGCTAAGACCGTACGGATAGTAAAATGGAGGAACTAAAAGGGGGGTTAAAATCAAGTAGAACAGGACTAAAACCAATAGAAAAAGCGGGATTCAGCAAGGAACGTCGCGACAGATCTAGAATTCCCGTTTATTGAGAACAAGCAGATACAGGAGAACAGTGAATGCTCCTATATCAGAAGGCTAAAAATTTAAGAAGGGAAACAACGTGAATTGAAAGCAAGTTAAAATGAGAAATGGAAGTCGTTAGGTGGAGGGGAGCGGAGAGCTCCAAAACCTGCTGCTCGGAGGGAGGGCCACAAGCCCAACCGTCCTGTCCAAGCGTCAGAGATAAAATATTATAGCCGATAGTAAAAACCGCTTTCACTGATAACTCCAAGGACTGTCAGCCATCCGTGAATCATTCGCCAAAACCGAGGACAATGAGTGCGGAATTCCGTATTTAGCACGGAGCGCCAAGAGGAGCGGACATTCCACTAGGATATGAGCCACAGATTGTAGGGTCCCACAACCAAAGTGTGGGGGAGGTTCATTACGCAAAAGAAAACCATGGGTCAGCCTGGAGTGACCGATGCGGAAACGGCAAAGGACAGTGGATTCCCTTCGAAAAGGGCGTAAGGAAGAACGAGATGCCGTGGTCGACTTACTAGACGAAGCAGTAGCCTGGCAGTTGGTGTTCCAGTCCTGTATGAGTAGCGATCTCATCTGCACTCGCAAATCTGCGCCCGGGCCAAGGACGGTATAGTGGCTTGTGATGTGTACACAGTGCAGAAGACTGTCAAGGCTCCCATCTCAATGCGCTTGACGTTTAAAATATTATATTGCGTTTGGACGTGGGTTACAGACATAGTGGGACGCTGGAACGGGTGGGAAACAGGACTAGTGTAAGTAGGTGCCATTTGCCGTTCCCACAAATAATCATGCATAGGTGTCATCCGTTGTATTTGCAAACTTCTATTTTCCCGACAACTTCTGAGAGTTGCGTCATCGAATGGCTTTGACTAATTATTATTTTAGTTCTGAACCTCAAGTACCATAAATATAAAAAAAAAATTAAAATCCGATACCCAAGTGATCTCCCTGTTAGTAATGAGACAGTGGAATACAAAAGAGCCACAGTTATGGCCAAACCAAATATTTTTATAAATTTCTCTGTATTGATTAGATATAAACAAAGGTTTTATGTCAAAAAAATTCACGTGTAATGACGTGACGAAAATAGCCGAAGAAGGCACGAGGCTTGTAGAAAATCTAATTCTAGAACTATGTGCACTTGGAAGTCAATAAGCACTCGGGTATTGTGCGAGACAAATTAAGATGTAATAGGTTTGAACGCAGAATACCTTACGCCCTATAACTCAGAAGACGTAATGTACTTTATAGCCTATGCTCCGTCGACTTGAAATGCAAGCGACGGTGACTATGCCGTGAATATACGACGTCGCTGAGACACTGCAGTTGGCACGTACTACCAGAGATAACGAGTCTGACGTTCGGTATCTACAACCAGGAAGCGATTGCTCTTTGTCACCGTAACGCACAAAGGTCACTTCGTAATGGGAACTGACGGCAGGCAGCAACTGCAACGCATGTTTTGTACCTCCGTAACATTTAGCAGCAAGGACATGTCAACTGCAGCAGGGAACTCGCCTTATATGATTTATGGAAACCACAGAAATCCTTAATCAGGAGCGACAGATGCAGATTTGAACGCAGTTGTTCCATTACAGCAATTCCTTAAGCACTGCAGCACTACACGTCTAACGAAAAATATAATTACTTGCCTTATTACTATAGGACATTCACGATGTGTATTGGTATATAAGGCTTCCTATAGATAGTTCTCGGGGAAAAAATACTGTCCTTTTTTTTCGAATCTGACGTCATTACTATAATTCTGAATTCCGAATTATTTCGCTCAGGATTAGCTGAATAGACAATCACTGCGACAGAAAATAATAATGGAGTAGTAAATTGGCCGGTCGCAGTGGCCGAGCGGACTGCGGCGTGCCAGTCACGGTCTGCAGGGCCGCTGCGGTCTCGGGTTCGAATCCCCCCTCGGGCATGGATGTTTGTGCCCTCTTTAGTTCATGAGTAGTTTATAAGTTTAGGGACTGATAACTCCGTATTTAAGTCCCATAAGCTCTACAAACATCAGTCCCCGTTAACTGAGTAATAAATACCGATTTCGTATCGTAACTTCGGATGAAGCATATATATGGGATTCTGATGACTGAGGCAAACAACACGAATTTGAAACACCGGAGATTTTCAGAATGTATTTTCGTTCCATGGGGCATTACAACTGTACGCTGGGAGGCGACAATCGCACCTGAGATTTTGCCACGTATGGGCTATATCATCTTTGCTCTGCAAACCATCTAAAAATGGGGTTAGACCTTCTGACAGTGATACTACATCCGTCTGGAAAAAAAGGTAAAGATACACACACACTACAGTCACAGTTTCATTTAACATCTGACTGTCACGTGTTTAAATGAGCATTTCGAGATACGCTAATCAGCGTTGCAATGGACACTAAAAGCATACTTAGTCGACAGACTCCAATAGCATTTAAGACATTGAAAAAGTGTCCTGTTGTTTATTAGGTTATTTTGCTGGCAAATAAATTTTGTTAGGAACTTTTCATTCTATTTTATTTAGCACTACATTCAGTGAACATATTTTTTAAAATCCTGTATAATCGAATATTTAAAATTCTGCTTTTCCGAAGCTTTGGCTGCTGACACTAAGACTACAAGAAAATGTTCAAATGTTTGTATAGCTTATGGGACTTAACTACGGGGACATCAGTCCCTAAACTTACAAACTACTTATGAACTACCTACAACTAAGGACGGCACAAATATCTATGCCGGAAGGGGGATTCGAACCCCCGACCGTAGTGGCTGTGCAGACCGTGACTGGAGCGCCTCAGTCCCCTCGGCCACCGCGGCCGGAAGACTACAAGAAATTTGGTTTTCATCTCGGTTGAATTCCACGGAGAGAATAGACGGTGTATCAATGGCAGACTGCTTTGATCGAGTTACGACATTCGAAAAATTAAGGACGAAATGGATATCTGAAGATGAAAAAATATTGCCTTGTAATTAATTGTAGATAAATGACACACCTCAAAATAATATTAAAGATTCGAGGTAAGGAAACAACTTTCACTGGAACAATTAAACAACTGCTGAAATTATGAATTGTATTCAATCACAGCTGTCAACGATTCTCGACTATAAACTTAAGTCCTCGATCAGATCTTTGATAGCACGCGATGCTGACCAGTCGTCGTGTCATTCTTTACAAAGGTATCATTCAGATTCTGTGTGCAGGTACTCCTCATCAACACACAGAAGGAGTTTCTCCAACGTACCATTCGCTGGGTACCAATTTGATCGCAGTGTCCCCAGTGGAGTAGTCGTCAGCGCAACTGCCTAGACAGCGGGAGACCCGGGTTCGATTCTCGGCTGGGTATACATTATCAGCTTTGCCCATTCGCATTTGATTTTATATTCTGTGAATATGAAATAATAATAATAACTGCAGGATCAGAAGTGGCATCTATTCTTTCGGAATAGACGCCACATGTATATAATATAGTGAGGACAGTTTACAGCTCACCGCAAAGATGTGGCGACGAGCTGCGACAGACACATACAAAAGACACACACATACAACACATTCAGCTATCGGCCATGGCCTTCTTCAGAAAACAGAACACTCCGCAATCACACAGGCACACAACACAGTCATACAACCATCACCTCCGACTAACGGTCTCCCTTCCACCCCATAATCGTTTCCTTTGTTGCTACTTTCTAAAACATCCCTCTATCAATATTTCTTTCTTTCTTGTATTTTCCTATTTTCCTTCTTCTCAATCCTTTGGGCAGTCGGAGGTGATTGTTGTATGACTGTGTTGTGTGCCTGTGTGATTGCGTTAGTGTTCTATTTTCTGAAGAAGGCCATGGCCGATAGCTGAAAGTGTTGTATGTGTGTGTGTGTGTCTTTTGTATGTGCCTGTCACAGCTCGTCGCCACGTCTTTGCGGTGAGTTGTAAACTGTCTTCACTATATTATTAATTCCAACCTGGACTTTCCATTATTATATATGTATAACTGTTTGAGAAGATTTGGGGTAGAGCAGCCTTTGCGCATGCGTAAGGTTAGGAGTTTCGGCCCCGGTTTGGAAATATCGTAGATGCTGCTCTGAAAGGAGTGAAATCCCAGTCATCTGAAGCACCAACCGCCACTGCTCAAGAGTGCACATACAAAAGTGGAGTACCCATTTGTTTGCAATAAATTAACTGCAGTTGTTGGAAGTTTCTGTTAATGTGTACCTACCTCACCTTAACCAAATACTCACACAGCTACTGGATGTGTGATGCAAATGTTAAAAGGTTCAAGATAGATAAAAACAGGATAATTACGAAAAGGAGCGATGAGCACACATAAATCAAGTGAAGTACGAAATCTGTTGCTAACATCTCCTATAACGTAACTGCTGAACACGATCCCGAAGCCAAGAAATGCTCTTTCAACAAGCTCGTAATGGGTTTCTATTCAAATACAAATCGTCTGAAGCGCGTGTATGTAAGGAAGACCCCTGGAGAGGTGCGCGGAGCGTCGGACGGTACAAAGCAAAATTCGGGAGCGCCAGCTGTTTGGCGTGGGCGAGATAACTGGCGACGCCAGACGCAGAGGGGAAGTCGCCCCCACCCACCCCCGCGGAGGGGCAGCGCGGCGGCGAATCGATACGGCGCCCTTGCTCCGCCGGCCGCCAGCCTCGGCAATCAGACACCTGCGTTTCCTGGTCGCTGGGCCACCTGCACCCGACAGCATCCCCACACTACCACTCCTCCCTACGTCCAGTTACTGCTGACACCCAAACCTTCAGATGTCAGACTCTCAGATCCGTACCAAACGTTGTACATCGATAGAGTATCAACCGAAACCTCTATATAATTCGTCATTTGTGCTGTCGTCCAGTAGAACGAGTATAAACTATAATAATAAGTAACAACTAACCTACGGAATAGCGGAAAAGCGTATCTGTGAGGCGTAATGACGTCACGCTTCCATGGGTTAGTAGGTAAAGCATTAGATTGTCGTGCAGAGGGTCCTGGGATCTAGCCCCACCTAGCCCTTAAATTTTTTCATTCTTTAAACGACAGTACGTTGGAAATTGTTAAAAGGGGCAGCGTGTTCCTCATATGTAAAAGGACTGTTTCCATTTTGTAGCAATGTGTTATTGGCAGTTTACTCTTGCTTCGTTTTATTTCAAAATAGCAAATCTGTAGGGTTTATTCGTAGTTTCACAGAATAAACGAACATAATCAGAACATATGAATAAAAAACAACTGCATCACACTTACAGCTGTAATAATAGTAATAACAGTAAAAACAGTAACAAAAAATAGTAATGTTAAAAACAATAAGCGTAATTAAAGTAATAACACTGTACAGGTTTCCTACTTTCAAATAAAACGAAGCAAGAGTAAACTGCCAATAACACATTGCTACAAAATCGGAACAGTCCTTTTACATTTGAGGAACACGTTGCCCCTTTTAACAATTTCCAACAGTGAAAAAACATTAGAGCGAGGTGGAGTTTGAACCCATGACCTTCTGCACGACAAGCTAACGCTCTACCAACTAGCCCACGGTGGAGTGACGTGATTGACTCTCACAGACACGCTTTTCCTCTACTCCGTAGGTTTGATGTTACTTATTATTATAATTTACGCACGTTCTACTGGACGGCAGCAAAAATTAGTAATTATATAGATGTTTCGGTTGATACTCTATCGATATACAACGTTTGGTATGGATCTGAGTGTCTGACATCCGAAGGTTTGGGTGTGAGACGCACACAAGACAGATCATTTTATATAACGAATTACAGCGTTAAAATAAATGAAATAAATCGCAATTTGCGATGTTATGGCCTCACTGTATTAGGTTTACATGGAATACCAAACTGTGGCGAATGAAAATTTGTCGGGCTGGTCACTGTGTCCTCAGTAGCGGACTGGTCAAGGCGTCTGCCGAGTAAGCAGGAGACCCCGGGTTCGAATCCCGGCCGGGCACAAATTTTCATTCGCCACTGTTTGGTATTCCATCTAATCCTATTACAGTGAAGCCATAACATCGCAAATTGCGATTTATTTCATTCATTTGAACGCTGTAATTCATCAAATATATAATTGTATACAAGCCGAGGCTGGGCTCCTGACGACAATTAATTGTATCTCGATATCTCATGGTCTGTTCTCCCTGATGCGGGAATACAGTATTGTGGATGCGAACATTACAGAATAAATAGGCTGTGGTATAGGAAAGAGACAGCGTGGCGAATGGAGATTTGTGTGTGGCGGGAGACGTTCAGGGAAGAGTCCTCTGCAGTCGGGCTGGTCACTGTGTCCTCGGTGGCGGAGTGGTCAACGCGTCTGTCTAGTAAGCAGGAGATCCCGGGTTCGAATCCCGGCCGGGCACAAATTTTCATTCGCCACAGTTTGGTATTCCATCTAAACCTAATACATTGAAGCCATAACATCGCAAATTGCGATTTCTTTCAGATCATTTTATCTCTACACGCGACAGTTGACTCCAAACCAGATGTATGTCCAGAGTTAAGCCCAGACGCAAAAAATACATCATGTGATCAAAAGTATCCGGACCAATCCATTTTCCCATCTGGCTCTAGTTCGACCACGTCCTCTCTGCCCTTCTGACTTTCCTTGTAATACTCTTTTTGGTACTTCTGTACCAGTCATGCGAGCCACGTGTCCTGCCCACCTCACTCTGGATGATTTCACTATCCTTGTGATGGGTTGGTCCTTCTATATGATGTACAACCCATGATTGTATCTCCTCCTCCATATTCCTCTTTCACAGATTGGGCCGATAATTCGATTAACTAGCTTTCTTTCAAATGCTTACAGTATTTCAGTATCTTTAGTTGTTAATGTCCACGTTTCACAGGCATATGTAAAGCACTGGTCCTATAAATGATTTATAAATAATTTAGTGGTATGAGTCAGGAGCCTTGAGGATAGAATCTTGTTAGGCCAAACAGGCTCTTGACTCATAAGTGCAGTCAGTGTTGCATATGGAAGTTTGGGACTGTTCTGGAGTCGTGTTCGGGTAGCCTAGTGGTTAAGGCAACCGCTCGCGATAAGCGGGAAACCCGGGTTCGAGTCCCGTTTAGACATTTTCACATGTCACCATTTGGTAGGACATCCATACCTTATACAGTGACGCTAAGAGAAATTCGCTATGAAGAAAAAATATTGATAAAATAGGCTCTATTGGCTAGTACTAATCTCTGCTTAATTTCGTAGGAGGTACCATTTTGATGGGTAACTGTAGAGCCCAGGTACTTGAAATTTTCTACTCTCTCTAACATATAATCGCCCATTGTTATTGTATTTGGCATATTTTCTCTATGTACTTATCCAGCTGCCATATATTTTGTTTTCTGTTCATTAATAATTTACCCCATGTTCCTACTAGCATGTTCGAGAGCGGGTCACCTGGCTGAAAATTACTTTCAAGTTTGTGGCGCCCTCCATCGGTAATGCTGCAATTCAATATGGTGTTGTTGGCCCACCCTTACCCTCGATGACAGCTTCCACTTTCGCAGGCACACTTTTAGTCAGATGCTGGAAGGTTTCTTGGGGAATGGAAGCTCATTCTTCACGGAGTGCTGCACTGAGGAGACGTATCGATATAGGTCGGTGAGGCCTGGTACGAAGTAAGCGTTCCGAAACATCCCAAAGGTGTTCTATTGGATTCAGCTCAAGACTGAGCAGGAAAGTCCATAACAGGGATGTTACTGTCGTGAAACCACTCCGCCACACGACGTGCATTATGAACAGGTGATCGATCGTGTTGAAAGATTAAATCGCCATCCCCCAAAGTTTTTCAACAGTTGAGGGAAGAAAGTGTTTAAAACATCAATGCAGGCCTGTGCTGTGATAGTGCTACGCAAAACAACAAGGGGTGCAAGACACCTCCAGGAAAAACACGACCACACCGCCGGCCGCGGTGGCCGAGGGAATTGAGGCGCTCCAGTCACGGTCTGCACGGCCACTACGGTCGGGGGTTCGAATCCCCCCCTTGGGCATGGATATTTGTGCCGTCCTTAGCATTAGCTAGTTCATAAGTAGTTTGGAAGTTTAGAAACTGATGACCCCGTAGTTAAGTCCCATAAGCTATACAAACATTTGAACGACCACACCAACCACCACCACCTCCGAACTGTAGTGTTGGCACAACACACGCTGGCAGATGAGGTTCACCAGGCATTCGCCATACACACAATCTGCCATCGGATAGCCTCATTGTGTACCGTTATCTGTCACTTCACATAACGTTTTTCACTGTTCAATCTTCCAATGTTTACGCTCGTTACACTAAGCGACGCTCGCTTCGCATTGACCTGCGTTATGTGTGACTTATGGGAAGCCGCTCGACGATGAAATCCAAGTTTTATCACCTCCCGCCTAACGGTGTTAGTACTTGGAGTGGATCCTGATGCAGTTTGGAATTCCTGCTTGATGATGTGGAAAGATACCTGTCTATTACACTGCACAACCCTCTTCCACTATCGGCGGTCTCTGTGAGTCAACAGACGAGGTCGGCCTGTACGCTTTGATGCTGTACGTGAACCTTCACGTTTTCACTTTACTAATAATAATTTCGTGTGACCCATTGGCCTGGTGGAAGTCTTTCAATTGGACGCCACTTCGGCGAATTTCGTGTCCCTGGCCTATCCCAGTTATCCATCTACATCTACAAACATACTCTGGAATCCACCGTAAGGTGCGTGGCGGAGGATACACTGTACCACTACTACGCATTTCCTTTCCTATTCTAGTCTCAAGAATAGAACGAGGAACCGGGGAAAGGGGACCTACAGCTTAACGTGAAATCCGAACCACGTGTCGTTTCTGGCGACTCCTCACATAGTTCACAGGTGAAGGATGGGATAAAACGCAAACTGAAAAAAAGCCGAGGTGCGACCGGGTTTCGAACCCGAGACCCTTCGGTTTCCAACGAATGTGGAATACACGTGTAGCGGTCTTAAGCTTTTCAATTTGCATGCATAAAAGCGAATAAGTCGCAGGCGACGGAATTTTTACTTTCTAAAAATAATAGAAATCGTTAGCATGCCTAATACAGTACAGGAGAACCGTTGGAATTCAAAACAGCTTCCAATCCTTCGGAATGGATTAAAACGGCACCTGTGTGGTTTTCGATGGAATCTTGTACCAGTCTTCCTACAGAGTTCTGGCAACTTCAAGCAGTGCTGATGGAATTGAATAGCGAACACGCAACCTTCTCTCCACAACGAATCACCAATCACATATTGAGATATGGTAATTTTGGAGCCAAATGGAGATGAGGCGATTCATTCTCGTGGCTTCAAGAATAGGAGCCTTGACTTTGAAACCAGCGCAACCATTGGGAAAGTAATATTGTTCCATGCAACGGGCCTGAAAACCCGAAATAATCATAATTGTTAGAGATCCAAATGGACCCCTGGAAATCACGAAATTACTGCACAAATCACCATCGAATCTCTATCAAATTTCAATCGTCCAGGAGTTGGACACATTGAGAAATACGACTCACCCGAGCGAATGACTTTTCTTCCATTGCTCTAGAATCGACAGCTTAAGGCTTTGGCACAACGTTTTCCTGTTAGGGACATTTGCATAACTGACGTGTAGTTTTGGAATTCCATTTCACCTCGTAATCCACGGTTTATTACGGACTTTCGTGTCGTTTTGACGCTGTTAGGATTCGCGAGTACCACATTAAGTTCTGCAGGAACTTTTGCAGATGTAGTTCTCGTCACTCTCCTCTTCAATGACCCTCCGTTACGATGACTCAACACACACACACACACACACACACACACACACACACACCTGTGTACGTGTTGTGATTTTTGGCGACTCCCCAGTATGCGGTACAAATCTTTGATGTAGTGGGTCTTCCGACACCGCAGACATCGGCTAACTTGTTTACGGAAGCAGCCACCAGTATGTTCAAGTGTTTGTAAACCTACTGGTGCGAACTGCAATGGTCATCAGTCCGTAGACTTACAAACTACTTAACTTACACAAAGGTCAAATCACACACACACACACACACACACACACACACACACACACACACACGAGGGAGGACTCAGACATCCGGCGGAAACGGCCTCCCAGTCCGTAGCATGGCGCCTTAGACCACCCGATAGCTACAAAGAACACTGTTATGACCACGACTGACACTTCAGTCACGCACTGAGGGCACTGCACAGGTGTAGTTCGTGGTCAAATGCAATATCGCCACCTGTTTCTGCCAATGTTCCGACGTTTTTGTCCAGCCCACGAAGGTGACTTCGACATCTAGTAGAACACACCCAACACAGAATTGTAAAATAATTTCTATTCGGCTTCAGCTTTTCGCTTGCCTGTATGGCGAAGCAGTTACCTTAGCGCTCCCGCTGCTACAGAGTACAGCAGCAGTGACGGGCACATGGAGTTGAAGCTACACGGCTGGCGCAGGACTGGCGACTAGCCACAATAGCGAGGCGGGACGGGACGGGACTGGGTTTTTGGCCGGAAGCGGTGATGGTCAGTGAGCAATCGCGGCATCATCTGATGGCCGCGGGCACAGCACACGCTCCGCACCGCTCGAAAACAGCTATCTGGGCCAGCACCACCACGCGTAGATCAGAGTTTTATCACCGATTACAAACAAACCGGACCCTTTTTTGTACACCCGTACTCGGTGAGTAACTGGACGAGAGATTACAAATCCTAAGAAACCATTATGATATTACGACAACGAAGCGCAAGGTCGGATTGCGGAAGGAATGCCATTTTCGGACGCGTTTGACTTCGGAGAGTTGGGCAGACGACAGACAAACCTAGGTAGCCTGGCGACTATAACGGTTTTTAGAGAATATCTTACGTAAATACGCTGATGTGACCTACGTATTAAAAATAAATGGAACTTGCCATTGCCTTTACCTCAGCCTAGGCAACTGATATACTTCACACAGATACTCCCAAGTATTTTTATACTAAGAATGGCGAAAGTTTTAACTTTTTCCCGAGGATCGACTGGGTATTATCGATAGTATTCGCGCTACGGTGAAGTATTGAAAGTGGTGAAATGACATACAATTGACTTAGGAAGCTTAGGATTTAACGTCTCGTCGACGGCTTGGTCTTTAGATACGGAGTTAACGCTCGGAGTTTTGGGTAAGGATGGGGAAGGAAAGCGGCCGTGCCCTTTGAAAGGAGCCATCCTATCATTTGCCTGGAGTGATTTAGGGAAATCACGGAAAACCTAAATCTG
The DNA here is from genome assembly GCA_026315105.1 of Locusta migratoria. Lineage (NCBI taxonomy): Eukaryota > Metazoa > Arthropoda > Insecta > Orthoptera > Acrididae > Locusta > Locusta migratoria. Next base: position 211,623,560 of record CM048744.1, on the reverse strand, counting down.
GATGGCCGGAGGTGGATTTGAACCACCTTCCTCCCGAATATGAGTCCAGTGCGTTACCACAGCGCCACCTCGCTCGGTACAATTGAGTTAGTATGTACGACGTTAATGAAGTACATTTTTTCACTTACACGAAACATCGCCACCAATTCCGACAAGAGTTATCTAAGGCATAGTTATAGAAGAAGCAGAAGGTGAGGACTATGGTTCGTCATGTTTTAATACATGCGTACTCCGAGAGCTATTATATTCCTGGTTTGTCGAAACGTCTTCGTAACAAAGTGTTAATTGTGGTGTTATTTATCGATGGACTGCCGTGAAAGTGGTTTTTGTTCTAAATTTTAAAGTCATTGAATATGAGGCTTATATTCAAACGTCTCGGAATAACTTTGTTAGAAGAACCGTTACAATAACAATACCACTTCATTACACAAATTCGGAAGATATCAGATTGTGTGTTACACTTTCTGATGTCACTAATATTATCACGCGATTTAAAATTGTATATGAAAAATTGCAAATATCGAGTTTTCATTTCGAAAGCTTGTGTCCTTTTCCTTGTTGAAAAGAATGAATCAAATGCTGAAATCCATTATAGACTTAGGCGTGCATATGGTGAAAGAGTGTATGGGGCACAGTTCTGCTAACGACGGCTCTCGAACTGAATCCGTGGTAAGCAAGAAGTAGACTAATTCACGAAATAACCGAGAACAAACTCGCAATTAAACTTTCACTTGGACGTTTTATAGTGAGCGGACTTGGGGTACTTAAAAATGTTTGGACCTTATTTATTGAGCGAAGTCGAAGAATCACCACTTAAAGCCTTCTTCGGTTGATTTCAAAATGAAGGAAACAGTTTTTTTTAATAATACAGTGAAAGGAAAACAAAAACGTCGGATTAAGGAACTACATAATTTGAAGTGGCAACATAATAAAAGGAACAGGATTAGGATCTGCTAGAGAAGGCAAGGGCAGCATTTTTTGGCAAGTAAAGAGCTGCATCGTGCTGCACTTGCAGACGTGACTGATAACATAGGCCTACTCTGCATACTTCCACGCAAAACTGTCCTATGGCACAATCTTGTGTGCAATGCAACTAAGATTACGAAAGTACTCTAAACACACGTGCAATACGGACAATACTTGACTTCGACACAACTTCCGATAGTTCGAGGGTTCACGGACAACTGTGCCAAACGTTAGTTCCTGCACAATGTCATGAACCCAGACACAACGTTCATCATGAATCATTCACTCAGTTGTCTAGATGTTCATGTCAGTTTTCGAAGTAAATCCGGTAGTAGAAATGTTCAAATATTTGTAATTCTGTGGGACCAAACTACGTTGGTCATCAGTTCCTAAGATAAATTAACCTAACGACAACACACACTGCCACGTCCGAGGGAGAATTCGAATCTCCGACGCGGGAGGCCACGCGATCCGTAACGTGGCGCTCCAGACCGCTCGGCTACTCCCGCGCGGCGCAGTAGTAGAATTCGCTTCGTCTACGACGAGTGATTTATCGACTCGCAATCTTTTCGTTCAGTGCGTTAGCCATCATCATCATACATGAACTGTATTGTGCAATGATCTTCGCAGCTTTAGTTCCTTCAGGGTGTGCTAAGGAAAATACATTTATTGCACATTGCATTACGAACAACGTGGCGTTCGTAATGAAATCACTATCAGGAGAGCTACTCACACAGTACAAGAGAAACTGCGTCAATTTCGAGACTGTGGTATCAACCTACGGAACGGTAAAAATTGCCTTTCACTTACTGATCTGGTGGTATCATGAATTTTCAGTAAGACTGTGGTCATAACGAGTAGGCAAAGCCATGAGCGTGTCTTGCAACTAGTTATGGAAGAAGCTTTAGAAGCTGGACAAGTGCCAGGTGACTTTCGCTGAAGCTGCGGCGGACGAATGTATGGAGTTGTTGGAATGACGCGCCGCAGTGAACAGGCAGCCCTGGGAAGCCCAGACCACCGGATATTGTCTCCGTCGTCTGCGTCTGTCAGCAAGGGGCGGCAGAGAAAACTGACCAGCGCCCGCTGTCTGGCGGAAGCAGTAGGCGCGTAGAAACTAAAATCTAACGTTGTGTCGAGGAAAACATTTCCGCAACAGTTCCAAAACGGTATCTGACTGTCCGGATGATTTTGATATATTACGCGGAGTAGAACTCTGAAATTTACGGACATGCTAATCTCACATCTACATCTGATACTCTGCCTATCACATGTGTTTGACAGAGGGTTTATCGAACTACCGTTATACTATTTATCTCCCATTCCATTCTCGAATAGCGCGCGGGAAGAAAGAACACCTGAAACTCTCCGTTCGAGCTCTTATTTCTCTTACTTTATTCCGATGATCATTTCTACCTATGTAAGTGGGAGTCAACAATATATTTTCGCATTCGGAGGAGAATGTTGGCGATTGGAGTTTCGTAAGTAGCCCACACTGCAGCGATAAGCGCCGTTGTTGTAATGATTCCCATTCCAGATCCTAATCATTTCCGTAAAGCTGTCTTCCCTGTATCGTGACAATACGAAACGAGCTGCTCTTCTTTGGACTCTTTCGATGTCTTTCGTCAAACCCACCTGATAAGGATCCCACACTGGGCAGCAATACTGTAAAAATGGACGCACAAGCGTAGTGTATGCAGTCTCTTTTGTAGTTCTGTTGCATCTTTTAAGGGTTCTGCCAATAAAACGCAGTCTCTGCTTCGCCTTTCCCACGACATTTTCTACGTGTTCTTTCCAATTTAAGTCTGAGGTAATAGTAATTCCTAGGTATTTTGTGGAGTTTACGGCATTCACATATTTTGATTGATTTATCATGTAAACAAAGTTTAATCGATTTCTTTTCGCACTCATGTGGACGACTTCACACTTCTCATTATTTAGAGTCAGTTGCCAATTTTTACACCATAGTGATATCTTATTCAGATCGTTCTGTAGTTGGTTTTGATCTTCAGATGATTTTACTAGACGGTAAATGACGGCGTCATCTGCAAACAACCTAAGAGAGCTGCTTAGATTTCCCCCCAAATCGTTTATGTACATAAGGAACAGCAGAGGACCAATAACACTACCCTGTGGAACGCCCGATATCACCTCTGTTTTAGTCGATGCCTTACCATCGATTACTACGATCTCTGTCCTCTCTGACAGGAAATCCCCTATCCAGTCGCAAATTTGGGGCGATATACCATAACCATGCATGGTAACCAGGAAGCGATAAATAATAATACGATTGACACCGACTACCAGAAACAGCTCACCGAAGTTGCGGTTCCACTAGTTAACAGTTGCTCTCTACCTGTTATTAAGTTGGACTCTGATCACGTCAAAGTCAGTACATGTCCAAACTGTTGAAAGAATGGAGTAACAAAAGTAAAAACGCTTGGACACTAGAAATACAACACAGTGATAAAACGAAGATTTTTTTCGAACATAAGAGGAGCAATATGACTAAAGATAGGTAATAAGGTTACGTGGTTCGCGAATGTCCAAACGAATAAACAAGCAATACACGACACAACTTACTGTAACCAATGCCATTTATTGTTCATAGAACTACGAGTTTCGGAGAACTATAGTCGTCTCATCATCATGTGGATTGATTTCAGTTAATAAGTCACAGACGATAGGGGTGTAAGAGGTTTGGGGAGGACCTGTGAATGTCAACTGTAATAACAATGACTGTAAATTATAATACCAATGATAACAACAACCAGGCCGCGGTGGAGTAACAGAGCGTTCTAAAGCGCCAATTGCGGAACGCGCCGCCGCTCCCCGTCGGAGTTGCAAGTCCTCCCTCGGTCGTGGGTGTATTAGTTGTTCTTAGGAGAAGTTAGTTTAAATAATTTGTAATCCTAGGGACTGATGACCAGAGTAGTTACGTCCCATAGATTTACAAATATTTGAAGATTTGATAACAAGAGTAATGTACGTCTAGCACTTAACACACATAAGAATGTTCCTCTTTATCCGCAATGCAGCACCTCGTTTTCCAATAAGAATAACTAAGTCTTTGTTCCTTCATAATCGTTCTGTATTACAATGATAAAATGCGTAATTGATGATATAGACCTTCGAATTCATCGCCATCAAACGATAATACGACAGTACGACTCACTTATGGACATTACGGTAGGTTTGCTAGGATTTACAATCGCACCAACAAACACTTCTCTAGTCCCATCCCCCCTCAACTCAATTACATAAATTTCTTCAGATTACCCTCTGTTGGAAATCGTTCAACTAAAATAACGGTAGGGTAGTTGTTTCATGTCTGCAAAACTACATCATACGATTCGGTGGTTCGACAGATAAGTGACGAGACCCTCAATGAAAAGCCACAGGCTGCAATCTTCTGTCTGACCTTAGATTTTCCCTTTCCAACAAACATGCCTTTTTTCTCCTATAACATGTCTGTACGTCTACAGTGAATACCAAGTTTACTCGATACTTCAGACGCACTTCGAAATTTACGTTCTCTGGTAGTTACATTGACATGTAAAGCTATTGGAATAAAGTTAATGGAAGAGGATTGCTATAGGAAGAAAGTGTCCTATGAGGCTAAATTTCTTTTTAGTTTGCTAAACCAGCTGATGGAACGGCGCCATATTAGAGCACAAGGTGGCAGCAGCGCAGTTACGAATGTTTAAACCTGTTTCTATTTTGAGAAGTCGATCTATCCTTACATCTCGTTTTGAACTATTTTACTGCATCAATGAAACAAAAAACGCGCCTATGTTGATCGGTTTAAGACCTTTAACACATTCTATAGAGTTTAAAACAAACGTTGACAAGTCGCAGTTACTCAGTGGTCCCATTTACCATTTCTTTTGTAACAAACTGCGAAAGACAGATTTTAACTTCGTTACACATAATCCACAATTAATCTATGGGCGGTTTTGGCATGTATCTTTGTTTGCTACGGTTCTCTGCTGTTGCTGTGGATGTATACTTGTAAAGAGTGATATGTAACTTTAGCAAATTTTTAAGTGAAATTGTTATGTCCGTTTGCCTAGGCGAATATGTATAAAAGAAAATATTTATTGCCAAAAACACGCAAGATCGAAATTTTATGGAATGATAAACTTTCGTGCATGTGCATCTAATATTAGTACTGCGAGAATTATTATCGATAATGCTGTAAAATAATACGCGACCAGAAAGTTCAGCATTAAATATTTGTGCAACTGTGGTTATCGCTAATAAATGTCTAGAATTCTTCTTTTCTTTTCAGAAGGGTTTCATGAATGCGAGTATAGGCTCTACAATAAGTGAGAATACCAAAACAGTTGTAGACACGTAACATTTTTTTTAATTAATTTATTTATTTGGAGCACGCAAGACCTAATGCCACATTTAGCTATCGCTCCTTTATACGATACAAATTCTGGACAGTTGGTGTTTGTGGCCGCGACAGGTGTACGGTGCATTCACTCTGTTATGAGATAGTATAATAATAATAATAATCCCACAAACACGGCAGCTGGGTGGACGGAAGTGAACCAGTTGGTGCTAATAGCTCTACCTGTGTAGCTGGATAAAGGAGGTTGTCTGCATTTCTTCCACATCCTCTGAACTGTTGTCACGGATGCTCCTAACAACTTACACAATAGGTGGCTCACAGTTCTTCGACTGGGTTCATCGAGGAAATTAAGGGTTGCGATATACCAACAGCTATTCTAGCCTTTTGCCTGGACGTGTGGTAATACGCCTTAGACGGATGAAAGATGATGGCCTCCCCAGGAATAGTAGTAAGGATTAACATGTTCTCCTTGGATTTGCAAAGTAATAAGTAATTGAACAGATTTGTTAAGGAATGTGACTGTTAGCTCATAGTTCCAAGTTAATGACACGAAGACGTTTCTTAGACAATAATGTTATCCAACAGGAGATCCACGTTCGAGTTTCAGTATGGCACAACTTTTCATCTCTTGTACGATAATTACTGCTGTATCTTTACCTCCAGCACTTCAAGGACGTAACTCTTTATTATACTGCTTCTAACGACAGCAATGATGGAAATCGGTACAGATGGGCTGTGTGGTTAAACAATCCCTTGAAAATTAACACTATTCGGTGACTTGCAGTGGGCAACTAGTAAGATCTTTAATAGGGATTCGTGTGGGGAAATACAACAGTTTCAGCTAATAGGAACTAACGTGAATATATCATTCGACTTACCGTGTCCGTTGTACGAAAAAGAAACTGTAGACGACTATAGCTCTTATAAATATTACTGCCTCTGACTTGCTGAGACTAGCACGGTCTTCTAATGTCAATGGCACTACTGCTGTTATGTACCTTAAGGGAAGAGCACTGGTTCTAATATTCAGAGTCGACAGCTTCGAGAAAATGACATCCTGAAACAAGCCCCTCCGATTAAGGGGGACTGCTCGCAACAAGCAGCAGATTACCACTTCAGTTCCCACTCTGACAAAAATTTCGATTTTTCAACGTAAATTTGGAAAAAGAAATTAGGTTCAGGAAGAATAAATAATAACTTTGCTGTGTGCGATAACATTGATATTTTGCCGGCGAGAGAGAAGGACCAGGAAAAGCAACTGAATGTAGGATGTAGTCTAATTAAATTAAGCGATATTGGACGAATTAAATTAGGAAACGAGACAATAAAGGTAGTCAATGAGTTTTGTTATTTAGGCAGTTGGTCAGAGTGGCTAGTTCCAAATAACTGACAAAATGCAAACGCCAAGGCCTCAGCTGCAATGGGTATGGACGTCATTACCTAGGCGTACAGTTTTTTGTGTACCAGCACAGTTAAACTCACGAAAATAAAGCAGGGGGTAAAATCAGTGATCATGAAATGTTCACAGTGAAATCTGTTCACATATGCTACAATCTAACGGATGTTGTTGTTGGCAAATGCCGGGATGGTTCCTTTCAAAGAGAACGGTCGATTTCCTTCCCCCCATCCTTCCCCAAAAATCCGAGCTTGAGCTGCGTCTCTAATAACCAAGCAGTCGACGGGACATTAAAGCCTAAGATTCCTTATAGGGCACATACTACGACACGATATCATTGGAACAATAGCAGAAGGAGCTATTGAGGGAAGAAACCGACAGGGGCGACCAAGAATATCATACAGATCATGAATGATGTTGGATGTAACACGTATGCGGAAATGAAGAGGAAGGCAGACAGAAGAGACGAATGGCGCTCTGCTGCAAACCCACCTCAGGGTTGAATACTGAAGAACAAGAAATAGACGAACCTCGCACTAATTCCAATACCTATGGCAGTTCCATTATAACAAGACAAGGAAGACTTCGTGCAAAGTTTCCAAGTCATGCGATGCATATTTATGGGAATTAACTATTCTGAAGGACAGTAAGGTAACTGTAGTTCATAGTTCATTAAAATTACAGGACTATTTATCGAACTTTATTGTCAGAGCTTGTACACAGATAATTTTTCATGCAGCTCGTTTGTCATAAACCATCAGATGTAAGTACCATAGGCTGGGATTACTTGTGATTATGTCATTCTCCCTTAACCCTTGTGTCCACAATCAAAAAATTATATCCTGTTCTATAACCAGGTTACCTGAGTAACCCAATGAATTTATTGCCTTACAGTCATGGTTGGCAACACTTAGCCGTGGGTATATACACAATTGTTGTAGCAAAGTATTGGAATTGTTGCTAGCTACCGTTGCTACCGTTTCACAGCGTTGTAAACTGTGCGTTATTGTGTAAGCTTTGTTACTGTTAATATCATTTCTAGATTCTCACGGATGATAAGCTGGTACGCTGCAAATCTGAATACAGAAGATTAAGCTATGAAGTGTATTACAAAGATATTGACTATAGATACAGAAGAGGATGTTACTTCAGTTTTCAACGACGCAGATTCTGAAGATGAACGAATTCTTGGAAAGGAGGATGCTGCTGCTTCGGACATTGAAGATGCTGTTGGTGCTTGTAGGTACATTGAAGTTGAAATAGAGACAAGTGATACTAGTAGTGATGAACATGACAGAGCAGGCGAAAACAGTGAACAAATGTGTTTTATGCAGGGGCATACTACGTGGCCAAGATGGAAACAAATGGCATAAGGAACTCTTCGGTACAAGAAAGTTGTTGAAGCATAATATTTTGCGGCAAAGGGCTGGTCAAACAAGTACTTCTTTCTATAAAAGACACTTTCAAGACTATATTTACAGAAGAAATGTGTGATATAATAATACGTGAAACCAACAGGAAAGCAAATCAGGTATTCACAGACTATAAAATCAATTCAGAAGTACCAGCGAGTCATTGACAACTGAAGAATTTGACGCCATATCTTGCTATGCTGTTTACAGCGGGAGTACGATTCTCTAACACACGAAGGAAACGTGGAAAACAAATACATTCCCATTGTATCATGCAAGCTTATCGTTCACCAGGTTTCGGCAGATAAGCAGATTTATAAGATTTGACAATGTGAACACTAGGAGTGACCGATTGAATAGTGACAAAGCTGCTGCAATATCTGACATTTTATGAAATGCTAAATTCAAATCTTCGTACATGATTGTCTAATAAAAAGTTAAACAATCGGAATATTATGTGAAATAAAGTGTTACATTTATTAACTTCACACCTGTTATAATGGAGATATATTGGTTACCTGGGTAACCCAAATATAGATTAGAGGGTGTGATCTGTTGCTTCCCATTTAAATGGTCTTCTATGAAAGAATTTAATTTTTTCCTGTTGTTATGACGATTATAAAGATGCAAATGGGGAATAACCTGAGGCTTTTGTCCACTAGTTTCAATACACCTGAAAAATGGGCTGTTAAGGTTACCCATGTAACCCAATGTGGACATAAGGGTAAACGGGAATTAGGTAACGTCGAGGGGAACTAGGAGGTTGACAATGACATCAAAGTTCGAGTCGTCAATGGATAGCCGATAGTTTAAAGCAACCGCTTCTGATAAGCAAAAAATTCGGGTTCGCATCCAGATCCGGCACAAATTTTCCGACTGTCACAGTTCGATACTACATCCATAGCCACTGGAGCTGAGGTGTTGAAATTGGTGCTGAGTGAAATATTTGCAATATTATTTGGCACATCTGGCTGCTCGTGAAGGTATGATAGAACCCCGAAAATAAATCGTATAATAGCTGTCTGGTAAAGGTAAAGATTGGAAACTTGGGGTGTTTTACCATAAGCTTCCATTGCATGGGAGTGAATTAGTTTCTTCAACGGGAGTGGTAGATGGTAGGCTGTCTGGAAACTGACTAAAATTTTGCTCGTGAAGCAGATCTATCCCCCCAAAGGCAAGTCCTAGTTACGCCACTGGATGATAGGTATACGTGGTGGTAGCGTAATTACAGAGAGTGTAGTGTAGAGTGTGTGTCAGAGCGGAGAGGTAGGCGGGGCTGCTCCCCCGGCAGCAGACTGCACGCCGCGCGCTGTTGCCACGCCGACGGCCTCGTCACACGAGCAACGGCCTTCGCCACTACCTGCCTACCGCCGGACAACAAACCCACTGTTTACCCACACTGCCAGAAAACATTAAAGGCTAAATCTAGACGATTAGCTGTCCCGTTCACTTTTGCTTTCTGCCAACGGCGCGTTCTGCTGACTTTAAACCCTTATGTCAGCGGTCAGTTATTCAAATCACAATTTAGTTTGTTGATTGAAGCTAATTTTTAGCTTTGAACTTCATTCAGCTACGAATAGAGCACGATAATGAAACTACTTTCAAATGTTCCAGTAGAGAAATTGTTCTAGGTCATTTATCATAAAATATTTTCAAGAGCAAAACAAGGGTAATGGAATGCAGACTACGAAAATCAGGCGATTACATAGTTCACACGTGCTACGGAAGATTGCTTAAGATTAGTTGGGTAGATCGCGTAACTAACCAGGTGGTACTGAACAGAATCGGGGAGAAAAGGCATTTCTGGCATACCTTGATTAAAAGAAGGGATCGTTCGGTAGGACACATTCTTAGACATAAATGAATCGTGAATTTAGCGTCGGAGGGAAGTGTGTGGAGTACAAATCGCAGAGGGAGACCAAGAGAAGCATGGATGTGGGTTGGCGTTCTTATGACAATATGAAGAAGCCTGGTCAGGCTAGAGTAGGGTGGAGAACTTCAATAAACTAGTCTCTGGACTGAAGGCCGGCCGCGGTGGCCGAGGAGACTGAGGCGCTTCAGTCACGATCTGCACGGCCACTACGGTCGGGGGTTCGAATCCCCCCTCGGGCATGGATATTTGTGCCGTCCTAGTTAGTAAGTAGCTCATAAGTAGTTTGTAAGTTTAGGGACTGATGACCCCGTAGTTAAGTCCCATAAGCTTTACAAACATTTTCTGGACTGAAGACCACAACTACAAACAGTCCAGAGACTTAAGGTTAAATATTTAATATCTTTTCGCTTTGACACATTAAGATCGCATTAAAAACACCTATATTTCAAAATGTACTGCTCAAAGCTATTTTCATAATTTGAATTACTAAAACTTCTCCTCCACACTGAGCGAGGTGGCGCAGACGCTAGCACACTGCACTCGTGTACATAGGCTTGAGACTCAAACCCGCCTCAGGCCAGTCACATCTGGGTTTTCCACAACTTCCAGAATCATTCTAGGTAGTAACGGAATATTGCTCACAAAAATGCACCGCGCCGATTTCTTTTCCCATCCTTAATAAAAATAAAAAAATATAAATAAAAAATCCGAGCTTGTGTTTCGTCTAATGACCACGTTGTTGAAGGGAGGTGAAACGCTTATCTTCCTTTCACCGTCTCCTCCTCCGCCTTTTACTGCCGCACTGATATTCGGCGACTGTTTTGAGTGGTTAATTTGAAGCAGTGTATTTCAGTCTTTTCGAATATGCGACCCTCTTTCAAGTAAAAATATTCCCGCGACCATCCTTCTCACCAAATGTAACGAATCAAATGTTCAAATGTCTGTAAATCTATCAGACCAAACTGCGTGGTCATCAGTCCGTAGTTTACAAACTACTTAAACCTAGGTAAACTAACCTAAGGACAAACACACACACCCATGCCCCAGGGAGGACTCGAACCACCACGGCGAGCAACCGCGCGCTCCGCAGCGAGGTGCTTTAGACCGCTCGGCTACTCCAACTACATTTGTTTCCTTCGATATAACAATCTTTTGCCGAAGTTTCCTTTCAGATTGTTGGACGAAGTTAATTTTGCCCATTTTTCGGAATGGAGCACATTATCCTATTTTTAGATTTGCGACAGATATTTTTTTTTTTTTTTTTTTTGGCTTAACAAATGTTTCGCATTTTAGGCAAAACTAAACCGCCAATTGTACTCATTAAGATAGGTCTCACTGTATAGATAATTTATAACGAAGTAGATTTTTTTCGACTTTTTCTGCGTTACTTATTGTATCATGTTCCTTTAGTTATCGATTGGTTCCTGGAAACGATTTTGAGGCTTTGCGCTTATTCAAAAAAAAAAAAAAAATGTTTGTATAGCTTATGGGAATTAACTACAGGGTCATCAGTCCCTAAACTTACACACTACTTACGAACTAGCTAACACTAAGGACGGCACAAATATCCATGCCCGAGGGGGGATTCGAACCGCCGACCGTAGTGGCCGTGCAGACCGTGACTGACAGGCCGCAGTCCCCTCGGCCACCGCGGCCGGCTCTCGAATATTGATAGAACTGCAGTAATTCACACCGACAGGCGGATTACTTTGGACTCATTACAAAATCCGATGAAGCACAACTTCTCGATTGAAGAAATAAGATGAAAATCAGAATGTGGTGCATTTCGAATGGGTTAAAGCACATCGAGGGATATGGGGAAATGAACTAGCTGACAAACTTGCTAAAATAGCAGTTCGATCACGACAATCGATACGCTACAACAAAATACAAGTATCGTAGAGAACAAACTTCGAGGGTATAGGAACAAATGGGACATTGAGTGGCAAAGAACAAAAAAACGGGAAAAGCACTAAACCGTATTTTCCTACGATCCGACAACGTTTAATAATTAAGCTCCCAATATCTCCGAATTTTACAGCAATTTCATGGGAAACTGAAAGCCAATTATCAGCCGTTCAGAATAACTGAAGTCGGAACATGCACATGCAACAGAGCTGACCAAACTATTGACCCCGTGCTTTTCGACTGCTGCAACTTACTGAAAGAGAGGAATTATCTCAAGAAAAAAATAGCTGACAAAGAAGGAGATGGCCCGTCAGTAAATTTGATTTGGTACATAAATCACTGTACACCTTACAATTTTAGTAATTCAATAAGGTTTCCTGATGTATAAAATCGTTTGGTTTCTTTATGTATAGTCAAAACACTTTCTTCTTAAATCGAGTCAACTTATGTACTGCATTTGTGCTTGTAGAAATACCTGATGTCACCGCCTTAATTTAACCATCAAACATGTAATATTACTATGTAATATGGAATGTCAAATAATAAATAAAAAAATAGTAACTAAGGTGGAAGTACTGAATCGAATTGCAACCAAAAAATGCTTAGCTTGTCTAAAAGAAGGAATCGGTTGATGTAACAGCAAATCGCGAGACTCATGGAATTGTCACTTTGGTAAAGGTAGGGGGGGGGTGAAAATTGTACAGAATCAAATGGACTTAGCTTGCAGCATTTGTGCCGAGATATGTGAACAAGATTGCAGAGAAGGCTGCACAGAAATAGGCTCCACGCTGAACAACACAACAGGATAATGATGCATCGTCTGCTGTTATACTGACATAATGAAATACTGTAGCCAGAAAAACCGGTGAAACCGGACAGGCGAGTGACGTCCGAAGAGCAGTGATCTAACCTTCGCGGCCGTCGCAGCGTGCACTGAATGTGTGATGCGGGCAGGTCAGTCTGCATTCTGCCAGCAGCCGTAGTTCCTCCTCCCCATACACCATCACACAGCACACTAATGAGAAAGGGAACTGGATACCAGTCGTGCAAGCGCAGGTAAAGCGCGTCTGATGGCGGGAGGTATACTGACAAGCAAACCATATCTTCTAGATGAAGATCAACTTTTGGGCCCCTCAGGGTGCTCACGGTTCTTTCGTGAGTACGTGCGTGGCGAACACGGGGCCTCGAGCTAAAGCAGTCTTCTTTCCTTCTTTACCTCCCGGACTGCATTTCCTTTCCCCCTCCCCTCCTTTCCTATCCTCACTCCTTCCCCTCCCCACCGGGGGACTGATAACCTCACTAGTTTAGTCCCCCTACCCCAAACGAACAAACCAACCCCAACTTTTGGAAACTAATGGTATGATAGGCAACGGAACGTTATGTAAGACAGTATCGTTAAGATATTCTACTCCATACATTCATGTTATTTTACTTAGCACTAATAGCTGCAAAACAGGTCAACAAATAAATATGGTCGCGGTGGAGTGGCCGAGCGGTCCAAGGCGTCTTGCTGCGGAGCGCGAGTTGCTCGCCGTCGGAGGTTCGAGTCCTTCCTCGGGGCATGGGTGTTTGTGTTATCTTTAGGATAGTTTAGTTTAAGTAGATGTGTGGTTAAATCCGCCTTATGCAAGACACCTTGAACATGTTTCGGCACTTATTGTGCCATCCTCCGCGGGTTTTGCCTTTTATTGCCTAGAATAACATGTTACAGATTTTAGTTATACTCATCTGGACGAGTTGTTTGATTTGACAATTTTGCTAGATATTAAGCCTAAATTATTTACGATACAGGATTTGTATCTATTTTAATTGAGGAATGACAAGTTTTCACATCTGGCCATCTGCAAAGAACAAGACGGTTTTTATTTTCGAAAACTAATTGATTTATTGTACATTCGCCTGGAAGATATGTTAAAAATGTTTCTATGTCGCTGTTTAGTGACTTGCTTTTTTATGGCGTGTTCTTATGTTTCAAAACGTTTAGTGCGCTTTTTGTTGTGAACTGGCACTGTCTACATCGCCATTCGTCTTGTCGTAGTGGCTGTATCGTGTTCATTTGTTTATGTGTAGTGTCTGTGATGTGGCGCGGGATATTTGAACGGTTTTGATCCTGGTGATTTTTAGTGTGTGTTTATTTGTGTGTGTGTGTGTGTGTGTGTGGTGTGTGTGTGTGTGTGTGTGTGTGTGTGTAGAGAGAGAGAGAGAGAGAGAGAGAGAGAGAGAGAGAGAGAGAGAGCCACCACATCAAGACAAATGGGGATATAGAGAGTGCCAGTTCACAGCAAAAAACGCACTAAACATTATGGAACATGGACACTCCGCAAATAAGCAAGCAGCAACACCACAGCTCGAATGTAAGCAAGTCACTAAACAGCCACATAGAACCATTTCTTAACATAAATTCCAGTCGAATGTACAATAAATCAATTAGTTTTCGAAAATAACAACGTCTTGTTTGCTGATGACATGCTGTGGAAACTTGCCATTCCTTAATTAAAGCAGATACAAATCCTGCAAATGACGTAATGTAAGTATCGTAAATAAATTAGGCCTAAAATCTAACAAAAGTTTCGAATCAGACAAGTGGTACAAATGACATTAAAAACCTTAATACGTACCATGTTATTCTACAAAATAAAAGGCAAAAATCCACGGGAGATAGCACAATAAGTGTCGAAACATGTTCAGAGTGTCTTGCATAAGGCGGATTTAACCACGCATCTCATACAACAAGCACAGAAGATACAGGAGCTGCACCATCACAAGATGATTAGTTTACTTTTTGCAAGCCTATGGACTGATAACCAAAGTAGTTAAGTCCCGTAGATTTATAAACAAACAAATAAACCAGTTACAGTCAAATCATCAAGTTCCCAAGAAGTGCGATCTATCGTATGTCTTATGGATTATGGATCCCGTAATCTCATAGCTAGCTAGATTTGTATTATGGAGAAGCCCATAACGAAGAAACGGTGGTATGCCACAGATGACATCGTGCGGAAAAATTGTTAGCTTCATCTGGCTAATTAACACTACACAGCAAGATGTACAGCCGTTGTTGACAAGTGTGCATTACCACAAACTTAAATGAAGAATGAACAACGGACCAGAAGTTAACTGTCGACATACGCCTGCAATACGCGTACTAGTTGGCGACTTGCCTAGCCCCTCCGCTATAGGCAACAGTGCACACCAAAATGACTGCATGTTTACCTCATATTTCGCAAGCGAGTAACAAAGAATTTCAACTTCTGAGTATGCTTATCATATACGCATAGCTAAACTAATATTTCACGTTCCTACTTGACACCATCTTCAGACGTGAAGATTGACCAATTTCACATATCAAACTGAGGCTAGTTGGAACGCCTAAATGTCATTTGGACTGCAGACGGGAAAAGTTGGAGCATTTGTGTCATTTAAATTTAGGTTGCCGGTTCAAAACCCAACAGAAACATGTCATGTATTACTACGCTGCGAAAGCTTGAAGTCTGAACTTCCGCCTCTCCGCAGTCTATTAGATTAAAAATATGGCATGTCAGATGTGAAGTGTGGCATAGTAGCTCTGACGAAAACAATGTTTTTGGCTTGGGTGCTTTCTTAACCCCCCCCCCCCCCCCCTCAGCAGATGCTGCTTTACGTAGGCGAATAAACAATGGAACTGTGACTGATAACATTAGCTTACTGTGTTATATACAAGGATGATGCCAAGACATTTCTACAAATGTGAAAATAGGTACCACTTCTCTATGTACCTGCAAACTTTTTAGCTACGAAAAAAAAGTAACAACTCGAGGAAATCAACAACAAGCATAGAACATCATTTGAAAGAATACTAATGGTCCTATTAACTCAATGCTTAAGGCTCAAATTATTTTTCTATGGTACAGATAATGAAAAGTTTCACGTAGCCTGTTTTAACTTGAAGAGGAGAGGACGCCTCCTCGTCATCGCCGAATTCGTCCAACTTTATGGTACGTGCAGGGCATGGTGAGACATGAAAGTGTCCCAAGTGGGAGCTCCAGATGGCCAGCAGTGAAGGAAATAAAAGGAATCTGGTTACGATCTATCACCATATGCACTTCATCAGTTGTCCTGTGAGGCATCGGCGTTTTTCTTAGACGTCAGTAATCGGATCCGTACTGAAAGGGTCGGGAGTTCGACTCCACCAGGCAGCAAATATTTTGTTCTACTTGGCAATGCGTACACTACTGTCATCGCAATTAACCAAAACGTTATATAGGTTATTTTATTAATTTACAGAAGCAGAAAATATAAGGGCATAGGATGAAATTAGGCACTACAAACATTTAAAAAGGAATTGTAGTTAAACGTTGTGTACGTAAATCGATACTATTATTCTTTTGCAACTGATCAATCACATGTACGGAGAGATATAATTTAATTCGCATCTTGCGCACGTTATAAACGCCGCCTTTTTCCAGTGACATGATTTGTTAGAATGTACCGATAGAAAAACAAACGTCATTCTGAAAACACCAAAGTCAAATTAAACTCACTTGTTGAGATTATTCGTCTGACGATGAATCGAAAGGTTTGAAACCGGTAACGGCGCTATTTAGTTAATAAACAGTATAAACAAAAGTGGTTGGTTGCTGTCTTCTTTATTACAAGAGTCACCCTGTATTTCATACACAACCAAGGGCTCAAAATGTCAGTTTTTGACAAAACTGCGTTCGTGGTTTTACTTAATGGACCGTTCAAAACACGAAGTTTGCAAGATAATGCGCTTGTTGTAAATAATGACGTTCCATGTTGATGTTGTGCACATATAAATGCAAAATAACCTAGATGATGTTGCGATTAATTGTGACGGTAGTAGTGTACGAGAAGGAGCACAAAAACATCTGCCGCCGGCCAGAGTGGGGGGAAAAATGTTCAAATGTTTGTTAAGCTTAATGGACGTAACTGCTGGGTCATCAGTCCCTAAACTTGCAAACTACTTATCAACTACCTTACACACAAGACGACACAAACATCCATGGCCAAGGGGGAATTCAAACTCCCGACCGTAGCGGCCGTACAGACTGTGACTGGCGCGCCGCAGACCGCTCGGCCACTGTGGCCGGCCAGAGTGAAAACCGTGACTCTTTCAATATGAATCCGATCTCTTACGGTTAACCAAACGCCGCTTCCTAAAGACACACTCACAGAGACAACAGGTAAGTTGTATATGGCGATAAATAGGTATCGTAATTCCTTTTATTTCCTAAACGTTTGGTCAACTTTTTATGTCTCACCACATCGGACATACATGCCATAAATTTGGACGAATTCGGCTCTGACGAATAGGCATGCTCTCGTTTTTAGTATCGTGATATGTCACAATATATATGATCGTGCCGAGATGAGATGGCATAGTCTTAATCGAATATAGGGTCTTCAAATTCAAGCAACAGAGATTTGGGATCATGCACGGGTTTCCGTTTGATGTCCATGATGCTAGCAGGGCCACTCAGAATTCTTTGCAAGTGTGGTGGCCTTGTACCTATTCGACATGGACGCGGGTGAAACAATATTCGAGAACTGGAGGCGCTGTGTAAGCTACGCTTTGCAGGTGTATGGCACGGAACAAATGATGGCCTTCCGTGGAGATTTTGCGCGGGTCGCGGTGCAGCAGAGCGTGGTGGGAACGGCGGCTATTGGGAGGAGGCGAGGCGAGCTTTACTGGGGCGCACAATGTGGCCGATGGCCCGGCTCCGCTTTACGAGCCCGCTCACCATTGTCTGCAGCAGCAGCAGCCACACTGCCCCGCTAAACGCACACACCTGACGCCGCGCTTCCGAACACAGCGTGCTCAATTTTCAGACACACTGTTGTTCAAAATGAGGTGCCGAAATTTTAAATGCAGGCAAGCAACGAAGAAATCAGTATTCTATCTATACTGATGGTTGGATGGGCTCGTTCAACAACACTTATTACATTTCGTCACAATATACAGGGTGAATCTAAATTCGCGCACTCAGGCTTCGCAGCGCGATTTCTCACCTGCCAACAATGAAAAATATCTCACACAAAATTTCATCCTGCGCATATTTCCGCCAGCGATTGGACGTCAAAGACTGAGATGGCTGTGTGTTCCATACGTCAGTGTGTTTCATAATTACACCAACAAACTTTTAAGGGATGTATTAGGCGTCTCGAGGAACAAAATGAGCGTGGAAACCCATGAGCCGGCCGCGGTGGCCGAGCGTTCTGCGGCGCGCCAGTCACAGTCTGCACGGCCACTACGGTCGGGAGTTCGAATCCCCCCCTCGGGCATGGATATTTGTGCCGTCCTTAGTGTTAGCTACTTCATACTTAGTTTCTAAATTCAGGGACTGATGACCCCGTAGTTAAGTCCCATAAGCTCTAACATAACATTTGAAACCCATGCCCGGAAACGCCATTCAACGACACTACGGAGAGTCCAAGTTACAGGCACCAGCTGCTGCCGCTATACATCCCCTCCACCAACTTCGACGCTCTGTAGCGTCATTGGATGACGTTTCCGGGCATGGGTTTCTATGCTCATTTTGTTCCTCAAGACGCCTAATACATTCCTTACAAGTTTTTTGGTGTAATTCTGAAACACACTGTCGTATGGTGCACACACACACACACACACCCATCTCAATCTTCCGACATCCATTTACTGCCGGAAATATGCGCACGACGAAATTTTGTGACAGACTTTTTTTTTTATTGCTAGCATGTAAGGAATCGCGCTGCTAAGCCCCTAGGCGTGAATTTAAGAGTCACCCTGTATAACTCTTACACGAATAAAGGCAGGTACAGGTATTTCAATCTGTGTTGCAACTATCCGATTTCCGTGACTCCACTTTAGATTCTCGAGCTTGTAGAAGGTGATTTTTTTTTACGGTAGTGAAACATGGATGATTAATAGTTCAGGCAGAGGACGGAGGATTTTGAAACGTGGTGTTACAAAAGAATGCTGAAAATCAGGAGGGTGGATCCAGTAACTAATGAGGTGCTATTGAACAGTATTGGGGAGAGAAGGAATTTCTGGCATACCTTGACTAAAAGAAGGGATCCATTGGCAGGACACATACTTAGACATTAGCGTCTTTGCCTTTGCTTGAACCGGAAGGCATTCTTGCCTTCCGCCGCCACCTTCGTGTAGATTCTTTGCCGCTGACACATGACACAGCGTTGCCCAGAGTGCACCATCGGGGAGGTGATCTACACGTCGCATGGAGCAAGCAGGTTTTATACCTAAATGAAATTGCTGTGATCAAGTCCTTGCATTCAGAACTTACATCGGAAAGGCTACCAGGATAAAAAGACAATCGGCGTTGTACTGTTGGATCTTACATCAGCATATGATGCAGTGTGAAGGCATGGCCTGCTTCACAAACAGACAGAAGAAAATTAAATGCTGCCAGGTCTATAAACTGATGAACATTTTAACTGGGAAGAAAATAAGAGTAAGTCTCAATGGCAAGAGCAGCAGAAGTAAAGCGCTCAACAATGGACTCCCGCAGGACTCTGTATTGGCCCCCTTATTGTTTAACTTGTACACTGGAGATGTTCCAGACACAGCGTCCCGCTAATTTATATATGCGGGCGATATGGTAATAGCTTATCGACGTAAAACTTTCAAAGAAATAGAGGAAAAATTGAACGAAGATCTAAACCCGCTGCACCGATATTACATTAAATTGCATATTCAACCCAATGCAGAAAAAACAATCATAAGCATCTCAGTAACAGAGAAGCCAAATAAAGCTGGACATCTGCATAGATAATCAGACTGTTGAACATACTCCTGAAGATACCCCTCGGTACCTTGGAGTAAAGCTTGAGCGAACTCTTAACGTACGGAGCACTTATAGAGAATATAAAATAAAAACTAAAATCTAGGAATGCCATCCTTTCCAAAGTCACTGGGACAACGTGGGGGTGTGATGCAAATAGCTCCCGAAGTTCAGCCTTGTCACTACGAGATGCAATGAGGCGAGTATCTGAAACTCCTAGACCTACAGCTATAGACTGGTTACCTGTACTAACATAGCACCATCTGAAAATAGAAGAAGTCATTTACTATCCAGAGAATATATTAAGATACTGTCGAATCCAGAACTTCCCATACATCGGGAATTAACACCAAAAAAACCTCTTGTAGCTACGGTCACCTCTATATAAAACAGGTGAAGAGGTGTTTCCCTATGATCCAGCAAAGGAATGGAAAACAAAATGGAGTAGAAGCTCTGTGAAGAACATAAGCCTGGTTGGTGATCCAAATATACCAGTAGAGGGCTTTCATCTTTCTAGAAGGTTATGGACTACCCTAAACCGTGTGAGGACGGGCGTCGGAAGGTGCAAGGAGATGATGGGGCTTTTCTAACGACCCGCAGTATAACTGTGGACTCATTCAATCAATGGACCACCTGATGGAGTGCACAGTGCATGATTTTAATCATGAACTCAAGGATATTTATGAACTCACGGACAACGCTATTGAATGGCTTAAAACAATAAGTGTTATTGTATAAAATTTATGTTTTACGAAATGCTAATTGTCTCTCATTTTATGTTGGAATCCATTTGTAATATTTCGCCTTGTAAATGCCGAACGAATAACAATAATACATTAAGTAATAGTGCATTTGGCATTAGAAGGTAGTGTGTGGAGTAGAAATCGCAGAGGGAGACCTAGAGATGAATACAGTGAGCTGATTCAGATGGATGTGGTTTATCGTTCTTATGAGGAGCTGAAGAGGCTTGCTCAGGGTAGAGTAGCTACATCAAGGTAGTCTCCGAACTGCAGACCGCAACAACTTGGTTAGCTATATTTTTTTTTCGAAATCTTAATTAAACCGTGAATGAGTACAGACGAGTGCAGTGAGCCTCCAGAAACTAAGCGGGGCAGCCGGCAGCTGTGGCAGGCGTCAGAGATGGCCGGCTCGCCGCGCGGGGCCCGCCCGCAATGCCTCGGCCGCGGCACGCGACCCCATTCCTGGCGTGCGCCGGTCCCGGGTTCGCGGCCCGGCGGCGCGCCGCCAGCTGCCACGGCCTCCTTGCTCACCGCAAACCACACGCCCGCCTACCTGCACTGAACACTCTACTGGTCTCACAGCACCGCGTACTACACAATTCCTGCAAGAATCCAAACGATACGGAGTTCAGACACTGAACAAGTCAGTTGCAGGTACCAGACCCATTAAAAACACGTGCGAGCAGTCATGCGTTTCAGCCACAAGTGGTAAATTCACTTTCAATCCTTTGTGCAGCTTTCTTTCTTCATGTGTGTTGATACAGATTCAGAGGTGTGCGCCGTTACGTGGGAGTGATCGAAAACATGTACCTGCGTGAACTCGATAACAATCAATACAATATTGTGCCAATGTGTATTGTAAGGTACCCCTCTTGTTTTGGTGATCAAGTGTGTCGAAATCTTCAAGTAAGGTACCATCCGCCATCGACTATACGGCTTTTTATGTACACAGCGGACTTCCTCTTGTCTTGAAGGTCAAATGTGTAAAATTTCATGATAATGGAAATAAAACTGTACGTTTGTATGAGTTGCAATGAAACAACCGAACAGCCAAAGGGAGACCCTTCTCTATAAAGAAAAATAAGATGAAGTAATAATAATTTCGTTTGGGTCGGTGGTCCGGTACACGCTTTCAATTAGGCGCCTTTTTGGCGACTTGCGTCTTCTTAACATATCCCAGTTATGTAACTGGGAAAGAGAACCTACGGTTTTACACGGAATCAGAATCAAGTATCGTTTCTGCCTTCAGAGATGAATGCTCGGTTATGTCGCAAACTGAAAAATTCCGTGATCTGATCGCGTTTGGAACACGTGACCATTCCGTTTTCAGTCAAGCGCTCTACCCCTAGACAATCAGGCCCGACAAAAAGAAACATTACTTTAATTTTCGTGTTTATATATTATGATGTATAAGAGGAGTAATAGTGTGTCCATTTTTCTCTCTTTGACTGCTTACCTTTTGATGGGATTATAGGCGTCGGATTTCTACGGTTTTTTCCCATATTTTTCAGTCGTTCCTTTGGGTATTTTCTATTTTTTTTCCAGCCTCTCTCTAAGCCAGCCGTGTATAAAAGCGAAGAAAAGTAACAAATAAAAATCTGAAGGAGAGGCACTGATTTAAAAGTTGTGCCATGGCCGGGATTCGAACCCAGGACCTCTTGCATACTAAGCAGCCGCTATACCACTAAGCCACCGTGAGTTAACGCATACAGAGACTTCACGGATTGTCTTAAGGCACATCTTCCTCCACAACACGAACTTCAATTCTGCCTCATGTTGCCCTATATAAATATGAATCTCGGCCGTAGCAAAAATTTTAATTGTGTGCCTCGCCTTCATATTCATATCTTTGATATATATCGAGACAAAATATGTCTCTGTAGATTGATTTACGATGATGATTATTGGCGTTTTAGGGCGCTCAACAGCGAGGTCATCAGCGCCCGATTGATTTACGTATTATTTGAAAACACAAGTATTCAAATCGGAGAAGTCATTCAAAGTTTAAGCAAGACCAACGCCCAACTATTCAAATATGCCTTCTAGGGCGTCCATCATTAATGCTCACCTTGGATGGACAAGATGTCCAAATGAATGTTTTATATGTTGTAGGACAGTAATAAACCACAAAAATCCTCCTAAGTCATCTTTTAAAGGATAATTGTGGAAAATAAACCTCCCCTTTGTCATAAGAGGTTCCAAAGAGACATTCTATTTCTTTAATAAAACTTTGGTGTACCTCAGAATAATTAAAGCACCATGGAGTTGTCATTCAGTTGTTGTTGTTGTTGTTGTTGTTGTTGTTGATTAGTTCTGACAGAGCTATCACATTAAAAAGTTGTAAGACATCTGGATGTACCGTGGTGTAAACCAGATGCTGGACTCAAATATTCTGTAGTTGTGGGTGAAATAAAGCCCTGAGGTGTTTATAAGAAATGTACTGTGAAGAGTTCTCATTTCAGTAGTTGCAATTTATCTTCTGGTGTAACTACTTCTCAACATAACTTCATTACTTGTGACGTAATGTAATGGCTTTGTCTACTATTGGAAGAGTGAATAATACAGGCACTGGTTAACCAGGACCTCAACTAAAAATTTAACCGAACTAGAAAAGAAGATAATTTTTTTATATATATAGGCGGTGGTGCAAGATTGAAGAGGGACTACACGGTCAAATCATACAATAATACCCCCCCCCCCCCCCCCCAAATACCAAGAAACATCAGAAGCTGTTTATTCAGACCAACTTCCTTGATTCAGACGGCACTTTCATTTGTTTCTATAGACAACATAGTCGAAATGTATCGTACCTTCTCGTTTTCTCCAGGTTAGCAAACGAGAGATGTATCTGGCAATGACAAACGCAATGCACTTAACAAGCACATTTAAATAGACGTTAAAGGCATCTTCTCGTTTACTGACGAGGAGATTAACGAGAGTTGGACGAACAGGCCCTCAACGTTTCAACTGTATAGCAACAAGTACTTGTAACTTTCACAGGACAGGGTAGATAGTCAAGTAAGCGGAAGACTGAAGAGGATTCTTGTGTGAAGATATTATTTTTAGAGCGTGTATGGTATGAGATGAGCCGCTGGTGGACGTGCTGGCTCAGACAGGAGGTGGGTACTCACCGGAGTGGTAGCGGCTCTCGTTGCGCGTGAGCCTGCGGTTCCCGCGGCGGCGCGCCCTGGCGCCCGGGCTGCTGCCGCCTGAGCCGCCGCTGGCCGCCGCCGGGCCGGCCGCCGCCGCCGCTGCAGTCAACACTCCGTCACTCCACTGCCGCTCTGGGTCGTCTGACCACCCCTCACCTCACCCCAAACAACACACCGCACCTCACCCGCCGCTGCTGCTGGTACGTCCACCACACACTCGCCTCTACACACTTCCTCCCTACCAAACGACACTATCTACTTGAGGATGCAACAAATGTCCTAGGCATCTGGAAAAAAGCACTCGCTGGAAACTGGCCCCCTGCCTACTACGTACAACGAGATACACTGGCACTACCGACCTCGAGGGGTTCAGCAGGTACCGACCAGTCGCCACGTCGTCCTTCGCCCGGAGGCGTCGACGGATGGAAGGAGATGCCGTCAGCGCCCTCACTCTCCCGACCGTTATGCCAGTTTTCGTAATCGCAGTACAATAAATCACCGCATAATCATGGATGTAATTGAAATATGAAGTACCGGTACACCTAGGGAAGTGATACTCTCCACCAGCTGTCCATTAGGATGAATGGCCACCGCCAAACTGTGGCCAAAAACAAGGTGGACCAAACTGTGGCACAGCATCCAGCGGAGCACATGCTTTATTTCAATGGCTGCTTCACAACCCGGGCCATCTGGAGTGAGTGTTCTATTTTCTGAAGAAGGCCATGGTCGATAGCTAAATGTGTTTTGTGTGTGTGTCTTTTGTATGTGCCTGTCGCAGCTCGTCGCCACCTCTTTGCGGTGAGTTGTAAACTGTCCTCACTATATTATTAATTCCAACCTGGACTTCCCATTATTATATCTCCGATTTCTCTGAAATTTGGATATGTTATAATACATGAAAACTAAGGTACACGTATTTTTTTAACGGCGGGGAAACATATTTAAGGTGTGAAATGCTCCCTCCAAAATGGTGGGTAAAATCTAAAAACTGCTGTAACTTAAGAGATTAGTGAAGCGAATTTAATGATTTTCGTTATGAAACTATCTTCTAGACGAAAATCGGCCTAGATATATTGCAGGGGGAGAGAAAATTAGGGAACCAACTACCCCGAAAGAGATCAATTGTTTTGCTACAAAAATTAGCTCTCATTTAATCGAAGTAGAATCTGTTTCAGATTCCGATTTAGCGACTTTAAATAGAAACATATTAAAGACATGAAACAGTTCAAAAATAAAGATTTGCACGAGTGTTCCATGGGCAGAACCAAAACGACCGCGGCAATATAAGAGCTGTTGTGTTTCCTTCCTTTTGAAGTTTTAATAGATTCTACTTCGATTAAATAAAAACTAATTTTTTGTGTCTATAAGGGTAACTTGCCCTCTAATTTTTCATTCCCCTTCCATACCTAGGCCGATTTTCTTGTATCAAAAGCAACTTTGATAACAAAAATCATTAAAATCTCTGAGTTATGGGAATTTTTTTTTCTTCATTTTAGCCCCCATTTTGCAGGGGCCCATTCAACACTTGAATATGTTTTTACTGGCGCTAAAAAATGCATGGCCCTTAGTTTTTCCATGTATTATACATGTAGCTAAATCCAAATCTAAAAGGAAAACTGCCATCGGTTTACTTGTCAGTCCTCCACCCCCTCCCCCTTTTCCCTCAACTGTAGATTTTTATCGTAACATCGGGTCTCCGGAACAGACTCTTACATCTAGTGAAACTACATTATACTGGCACCTAAAATGCAACGTCTAGAACAACAGGAGATATCACAGCCACATTTACGTGTGAGATAACACGCTGTACAAAGAGCACATGATTGCAAATAGAGATCCATCTGCAGCGATCAAGATGATAAAAACAGGTTTGAGTACTGGTACATGCCTCAACACTGAGTCATTTCTGCATGTGGTGTTGCGGCGTAACTTTCTATATTGTTTCCACACATCGCCAAAGTTCTTCTGGTATAACAGCGGATGGTCTCTCTCGATCACGTCGTCCCGCAATAATCGACCAGAAGTTTTCACTCACTGAGCATTTGAGGAACGCAGTAGGTGTGTTTAGTTATTGAACAATCGTTCTCTGTACCGATGATGTTTGATGTTTATACAAACATAACAATCCCAAGTGTGTCTCACATTTTCCATATGAGTCAATTTGTCCCACGTTTGAATACACTTTCATAGCGTTTATAGCGTTCTATTTTTAATTCCGTCTCGATGGAAGGCACAATTATGTGTGTTGCATGTGCGGTTAAATGAAACACCCCAATGACAGAATTTCAAAGCAGCCGATTTCTGTCGACAAGCAACAGAAGAAATTACTATGCGGTAATTCCTTGATGTGTGGATTCACAGGCTGGATGTTATTTCTGAATGGTAAAACTCTTTTGATGTACATCATAGACTGTCAAGAAAGGTGATCTTTATTAGATTATGTCGTGCATTACTGACTACAACACCAAACTTACCAATAATGTACATCATGATATGATACTGTTAACATACGTGTCTTACAGAATGTACTACAGAATGATTTAATTAAGTTCACCATTATTTAAAAAATTCTGAAAGCGTACGGTGAACATCCAAACGGTTTTAGCAATCAGAAACTTATTATGCGTTTGTAAGCGTATCAGGTGGGCATAATGTCGTTTTGTAATGCCTCGATTGACGAATCGTTCTTGCTTTGAAATAATGTTGTGTGACTTTATGTTCCGAATCCCTATCAAATCGTCTCAAGAGAAGGAACCGCTGTTCTGCATGTACGAGTTGCACTGCAAACCTATGACCCGCCATAAGAATGTCAAATATATTTATTTAGGTAATATTAGCGGTCAGATATTTCTTTCCGATTTTTTTTTAAATTTTTTGATTTTTTACTTCTCAGATAAATAATGGATGGGTTTCACTTGCCTTAGCGAGCTGAAGTTTCCCTGGACTACTAAACAGAGACTGTATTTATTCCTTGTTGAAGTTAATATATGTTCTTTGTTTGACATTGTTAAGGAGAGATTATCTGGAAATGTGCTAGAAAATTGACGGACATTCATATTGTATCAGCTTCTGTGAAAACTATGGAAGTGCCTCTGTGTAGTTACCGGAGAGAATAAATATTTGTTAAACTTTAAACCTCGAGTTCGAGACAATTATTTCAATAGTAGCCGTCTCTATTTTCTCATGCTGAAACAATTTTTGGAGAAGAAAGCCTGATGTTTTATTTAGGTAAAGTAGACTAAAACTAAATGCTTGGGGTACAGACTAGCTTGACCTCTTATGGCATTTCTTCATATAGGGAAGAAAGAAGACAAGAAGAAGACACAATCGTAATCCTGACTAGTGACGAAATACTGATTTCACGGTCATTCGCCCTAAGAACATTCAACAATTCTAAAAAAAAACTCTCCCAGTAACACTACACACAGCGCTTCTCCACCGCCTTTAATTATTGTGTTGACTATTTAAAAAGAGAATAAATGACGAAGTATTCCTGTCCGATCACCGCAAGTCAACCCACGTCCAGTCAGTTCAACACTCGGGAAGATACTTAAATCAGTTGCAAACAACAGCTACGTAGGTACATCAAAATTTACATCGCTTTGCAAAATCTTAAAAAGTGACAACTTCCTAGGCCGAAGGCGATGTGCAGAATGGAGGCCTGACACATAATTTGACTATTAAGACCTTGTAACCATTGAATAAAGTGTAGAACGTGATGTCATGTAAAGATTAGATCGTCCAATGTTTGTAATATGCTGAGTTTATATGGATTTTGATCACAAACGCTAACCAGTAGGTTTCTAAAACAGACAGCTACAGAGTATTTCCAAGACCTAAATTTCACCAAGCAACAAATGAATTCCCTGAAAAGGCTTACAACTAGTGCCCATTGGCAGGCATCGTGCATGACTGTGGGCTTCCAGGGAACCCCTAGGAGAGGCGGTGGGCCGCTACTTAGCATTCTAAAGTCATGCTCTTGAGTGCACGGCCATGGCGGTGACGTACCAGCAGCGAGCAGCCCTCAGCAGCGTGTGCAAGCAAGTCGCCTCTACCGACAACACTACCTACGTCTACGTCAGCATGCGGCGCTAAGACACAGCAAGGGCAAGCAGCGTGCAGGTGCAGGAGAGCCAGAAGCCACACACAGGCGCACCAGCCACCGGGCCTAGCGGCTAGCAGGCCACCTCCACCACCACTCCACACATCCACTGTTAGGGTTAGTAGAGTTAACTCTACACTCGTCTAGGTTTTAGTTCGTTATCATAGAATAAGAATGTGAATAACAGTACATGTAAGACAGCATAAGTAAAAATATCTCGAATAGAACGCAGCTAGAGCTCCAAACACAAATGTAAGAACACTACCCCTTTTTATTCTGTTGTATTACTGAATTTCTCACGAATCATTTTCATTTGTTACCAAATTAAATGAATTCCTCCAACGTTTCTCAAATAGCTGATGAGTGATGAGAACTTTTCTAGGATGGCATTTACAAGACATTAACGATAAACAAGAAGCAATGAATTAAAATTTGTGATGCGGCGGGGAATCGAACCCGGACCTCCATGCTTACTAGGCAGACGTCTTACCGTTAGACCACCGCACCACTAACAATTAAGGCGCCTCGGAATAGTGTAAGTACAAATTCCCTCCACGTCACAAACATTAATTCAGCTTATGGGTTCCATAGATAATTGCCACTGCTGCCAAGGCTATCCATGCAGCGGAATGGAACACAGAAGATGAATTAAAGATTGTGACGTGGAGGGAATTAGTACTTAGTCTATTCCGAGGCGCCTTACTCGTTAATGGTGCGGTGGTCTAACGATAAGACGTCTGCCTAGTAAGCATGGAGATCCGGGTTCGATTCCCGGCCGCATCACAAATTTTAATTCATTGCTTCTTATTTGTCGTTAATGTTTCTAGGATGATTTTCCTTTTTGTGACGATACCGTACTTCTACGGCAGACGTTTTCAGCTGATAAAACGCCCTCCCTATTGTGTTTCGCGAGATCTACTTTGCATGTTTTAAAGTGCTTCTTAGTTGTTCAAACGTTTTAAATTTTTCTTCCTTCAAGTTATATTAATATTTTTCAAACTGTCCTCAATGAAACTGAGGACACTCCAATCCTAGTCTTTGACATGACAGAAATATAAAACTATACATCAGAAATCAAAACGATTTTACTCAAATTCGGTATGTCAGGAAAAAGAATTCGAAAATTATGATTTGTTAATTTATTGAACAAATTTTATTTCTGATTCCCAGATAATGGTTCGACGTACATTTCGAACAAATGTCTCTACGAGATATTATAAAGAGCAAGGAAAAGAAATATATAATTAAATTACATGAGCAGTCCAGGAACAAATAATATTCTGTGAATATGAAAATAATAAGCTTAACACAAATTTGGATCCCTTGCATAGAAATAGTAGAATACTAGTACTGCTTTTGTAACGATGTGGCAGTATGGTTCCTTGGGTCTGGATCCCCTTCACCCCCAACCAACCATCCCTCTACGGCTTAATGCTGAAGCAGGTATAGTGAATATTGCTTGCACATACTGAAGTATTACACCTGTACATCTTATCTTGGTAATGTTTGCGAAAATAAAGCATCGTCAAATTCATGAAACTTTCTTTGCTTTCCGTAACCAATGAACAGTAAGGAGCGAAAAAACTAAATCCGCTGTCCAACTCCCTTCTTAGTATAATCATTTTGTTGTTCTTGGTGTTCCAATCTAATTTTCTTCATCTTGGTTCTAATACATATTGTATCTCATATTTCTTTGCCTATAAGTTGCACTTATTTTATTGAGAATTAGCAAAATCATGTCAAATGTTGCAAGAGATTCGAAATTTTCAGGCAAAAAGTTGGAAGCTAGAGAGACAGGTTCTATATCATGAGAATAGAAGAACAAAAAGAACTGCTGCAATCCGAAAAGATGTAAGACAAAAAGGACGTAGTCCTCCCCCTCCCCACCTCCTATCATTCAGTTTATGGTTATAGCAGAAGCAATGATGGATATAAAAGATAATAGTTGAGTTGGATCAAAACTGAAAGGGTATCATTGATAAGATTAGCTTATGACAGTAACTTCCTCAAGCAAAGGGAAGAAGAACTGCATGACTTGCCGAATAGAACGAACATTCTAATGAGTTTACAGTATGGATTGAAAGGCACAGAAAATCGGAAGCAATGAGGAGTAGCGGATATGAAAATACGAGAAACGGATTAATATAACAAGGAATGGTCCGCATGGTACTTGAGCGAACTGCAGAAGACTGAAACTGTGGAGGAAAAAATTGCTTGCAGTTCTGAGGTGAAAAGGTAAAAGAGGAGGGCATCAAACCTGCCACAAATTAATGCCCCCCCCCCCCCAAAGAAAAGTAAATAAATAAAATAAAAATAAAGGACAGAAGAGCAATTCAAAAAGCGTGGTTCGGAATCCTGGTACTAGCAATTACTTTGATGATATAACGAGGACTGAATTTGCCACGGCCGGGATTCGAACACGGGTCTCCAGCTTCTTAAGCACTCGCTTCACCCTTCAGTTACCGCAGAATTATGGATAACGCGTATGCACGTTATGACCTAAGTATGTCTTGCTCCACAACACAAACTCCAAATATGCCTTGATACGCCCCTATGTAAAAAAAAATTAAAGCAGTCAACAACCCGAAGATTGGTTTGAACACCACAGTGCTTTACTAAGCATGGTCCTGTTTGGAGGTGGTATGCCCGTTGCCTTCCTCCGACCTCGGAACTGACTTACCCAGCCAGTTATAGGGGGACCTACAGTTTAACGTGGGTTCCGAACCAAGATGCTACTCGGTATTTTTCACATGAGCAATACTGCCAGAGGTGAAAGAAGTGGAAAATGACATAAAATCCTAAGACCTGGCGGGGATCGAACCGGCGACCTTTGGATTTGTAGTCTGGCACTCTACCACTGTGCATCCTATGAAATAGCACCCCCACAGTGAACATAAATGGGAACAGTCCTGCCTGTACCTCTATTAAATTAACCAAACACAGATGTAGTATCAACATATGGAAGACAATTACCTTTGTAATTGTAATATGTACGAGTTACATGGGGGAAACATCGAGGCATTATTGAAGTTGTGGAGGAAGACGTACTTAGGTTATTCCGTGCACAAGCCTCATCCTAAATGCCAATGTCTCAATGGGTTAAGCAGTATGTTGATGCTGTATCTCTCTGTGGAAATGCAATTATTTGATATTAAAAAGGTAACTCGGTTGCAAAGTGGTAGAGTGCCAGACCATAAATCCAAAGGTCGTGGGTTCGATCCCTGCTAGGTCCTAGGATTTTTATGTCACTTTCCACTTCTTTCACCTCTGGCAGTATTGCTCATGTGAAAAATACCGAGTAGCACCGTGGTTCGGAACCCACGTTAAACTGTAGGTCCCCCTATAACTGGCTGGGTAAGTCAGGTCGGACGAAGGCAACGGCATACCACCTCCAAACAGGGCCATGCCTAGTAAAGCACTGTGGTGTACAAACCAATCTTCGGATTGTTGACTGCTTTATCTTAAATAGGGGAACATCGAGGCATTAAAGTTGTGGAGGAAGACGTACTTGAGTTACTCCGTGAAGAAGCCTTATCCACAATGCCAATGGCTGAATGGGTTATGCAGTATGTTGAGGCTGTATCTCTCCGTGGAAATCAAATCATTTGATATTAACACCAATTACTTTATCCGCGACGTCTGGACAAAAGGAGTATTACTCAAACACGTGAGGTCAAATAAGGGCCTAGTTGGAGGTGTAGGGTCTTGTGTTGGGAAGTGGGTTTTATGGAATTTTGTGATTGGCATCCCCTCCCCCCAACAGGTGGTGTGCAGGAGAGGGGCGTGGGCTGTAGCGCGCTGCCCTGTGCGGCGGGCGCAGCTTCTACGGCAGGGCGGGGCGCGCGCTGCTCTACCTGAGTGGTATCTCTTCTCGTTGTGCGTGACGCGCCGCTGCGTCCGCCGCTGGCGGGGCTGCTGCCGGCCGGACGACGGAGCTGCCAAAACAACAATAGTCACCACCACCACACCACACAGCTAGCCTACACCACTACACTGCCTCGCCCGACTTCAGCTCCACCCTCATCCTCGATGTCATCCGTGTTTTCAGAATACTGTTACTGGTCAAACTTGCTGGCAGGTTAAAACTGTGTGCCGAACCTGGATTCGAACCCAGGACCTTTTTCTTTGCCGGACAAGCGCACTACCGACTGACCTACCCGGGCACTTTCCTAACACTTTCACTCTTGTCAGAGCCTCGTTTAGCACCTTCAAACTTGGCCGAAGTTCTGGAGGAGGAGGAAACTTAGGGTTTAACGTCTCGTCGACAGCGTGATCATTAGGGACGCAGCTAACGCTCGGTGTTTGGGTAAGGATGGGAAAGGAAATCGGCCGTGCCTTTTCAAAGGAGCCATCCCGGCATTTGCCTGGAGTGATTTACCTAAATCACGGAAAACCTAAATCTGGATGGGCGGAGGTGGATTTTAACCACCATCCTACCGAATACGAGTCCAGTGCGTTACCAGTGCGCCACCTCACTCGGTGCCGATGTCCTGCCGTGAACCTTGCAGGACACCTTTTACACCGTGGCTAAACCATGTCTCCACAATATCCTTTTTTCCAGGCGAGATTCTCTGAGACACGGGGGAGTGACCGAGCGTTCTAAGGCGCCTTGCTGCGGAGCACGCCATTGATCGCCGTCGGGAATTTGAGTCCTCCCTCGGGCATGGGTATTCCTGTTGTCCTTATCATAAGCTACTTTTTTAAGTTAGTTTAAGTAGTTTGTAAGCCAAGGGACTGATGACCAACGTACAGTGTGTTAACTGTAAGATGGCAGAGCTCTCCCTAGCCCTGAATCGGTACAGGTCGGTAGACGTCGGGCGGCTTCGGCAGGCAGTTTTTGTTTCGAGGCTGGAGCCAACATTACTGACTGAAAGTGCTGTGGGAGGCAACAATAGACTTCTGCTTTCTTATTGTTTGCATAACAGTGTTCTGAATGTTACGTTTTATGTAATACGTAACTTCAGTGAGTGATTCCTGTAGTTGGTATCGTTATCAATCATTCTCGTGAGTATGCTGCTTTGTTTCATTTACGACCAACATTTAAAGCGATGTGCGCCACCTGAACTTTCGCGGAAGCATGCCGCGTAGTTTGTGGTGTCAGCACTGCAGGACGTAGGCGTGGCTTGTCTCCCCCGCTCGCTTCTCACCACCCGGCTGCCGGGGTGTGAGGCGAGGCTTGCTTCCTACTCCCCGCTCCCCCCTCACAACTCTGCCATCTAACCGTTTACACACTGTAGTTAAGTCCCTTAGATTTAGAAACATTTGAACATTTTGTGAGTGTATATTTTGGAAGGTAGCAGACGAGCTACTGGCGGAAGTGTAGCTCCGAGGCGTTCCAGGGTACCTCAATAGATGGAGTTCTTGCCCCCGAAAGGCAGAGGTCCTGGTTTCGAATCCCGGTCCGGCATATCGTTTTAACCTGCCAGGAAACTATATCTCAGCGCACACTCAGCTGCAGAGTGAAAATATTGCTGTTACTAGTGGGCTACAAACGAACGGGACGCCTAGCTAACACTTTACATTTGCGCCCTTTATTCATTTTCATTCTTCTGCTTCAATTATGCAAGCACAGTGGACGAAATTTTAGTATCTCCCCCAGCCCAACGGAGACATCGCGCTAATGGAGAAATCGTTTACTGTTGCGGCGATATCTGCTAATGGAATTTTAATTCCGAATACCAAAATATAAAGGGGTGATCAGTAAGTTTGAACAGCGTACAGTAAAGAATCGAAATGTTAATGAGGCAAAATCCCCGTGACGATTGAGGCAAGCAGCCCCCACCGCACTACCAGGTTGAGGATAACTGTTCGGTAGAACCACAGACACACTTTAAGTACACTTGCGATGCCGAATGCAGTATCATTGGCGTCTGTTAAGTCAGCGTTTAGCACTCGGCTCCGTATTACCACTCCAAAGGCGGTGTAAACAATTTATGTATGAATAAAGCACTTAGAACAAGTCAAAATAAACACGTTATTATGTGCTGTCTACTTTAAACATGTGTATATATTACTTGATGTTCGGCTCATGATAAGGTTCTTCAGTTTTTTTTTCTTTTTTTGTTAAATTCAAGCAGTGCATAAATATTATCTCTCCTAGAGAACTTGTATAACAAAATGACTTACAATGCCATTTCACTTCAGGAAGTCGATAAAGTACCAAACGAATACTTCATAGCGTGTGTTACAGTAAGATGACGGCCTTAGGCTTCTGTAATAGCTGTCACTTCACCGGTGTAACAAGGAGTCCACATGGATACGGGATTTTAGAATTTTTTGATATTTCTGGTACGTGAAGTTCAGAACACAATCAGCCAAAACCATTCGACCCAACTCTCAAAAATTCTCAAAAAAATCGTCTTTCAAGCTTTGCAAATACTTTTAAATACCAAAAATTAAAACAGGTCCACCGTCTGTTGGTGTAGTTCAGCTGGTAGCGTTCTAGCCTTCCAAACATAGGGTCGGTGGTTCGAATCCTGCCGAGACAGTTTTATTTTTTCCGTTATGTTCGAATATTTACACAATTCTAATATGTAATGGTAATTTTATGAAAAATACACGTATTTATGTTTATTCGTAATTTATTTTATAAAATGATGTTAAATTTTTACATTATTAGCTTTTCTATTAGTTGACGACAGTAGACTTTTGTTTGTGAAGAGCTACGGCGCTGTTTCTGGAAAGTCATCTCCATAGCTACTAATGACAAGCGGCTAACCTATTCAATCATCGTTTCACGTGACAACCAAGTATTCGGCTCGTTTACATACACATAAACAAAAACTGACAGAACACCCGGAATTAGAGATCCCAAAATGTTTTATATAACTAAATCCGAAAACAATAAAATATCTGTCAGAGCAGACGCTATGGTTATGAATGCAGAACGCTGCCATCTGAGCTACACCGACAGATGTTGCAATTGTTTGTAGTTTTGCAAGTACACGTAAGTACCAATAATTAATTTTCTCGGGAATTTTTGAGAGTTGCGTCGAATGGCTTTGGCTGATAGTTATTTAACATCTGAACCTGAAGTATCATAAATATAAAGAAATTCTAAAATCCGACACCCATGTGGTCTCCTTGTAAGTCTGTCGTTGGAGCATGTGTTGTCTCACGTCAATAAGTCCATAGTTGCCTAGAGTACATCCTCGTCAAACAAAAATCGTGCAATATCGTTTGTAATGGATGAAGGTGTGATAATCGCCTTGGACGCATCAAGACTATTCAGCGAGTGCTGCAACGTCTCTCAGTCAGAATGACCGGCACGTTGTGTCGAATCGTAATCAACAAGGGCCTTGGCCAATCATTCTTCATTCTCTTGTGTATGTCTGCCGGTGTTTGTCCTCCGGCTGCCAGGAAACGATTAATGCGTTGGTCGTGGAATGCCACACCAATACCTTGCCTAAATGTAGGCCCTTACATATCCACATCAGCGGCACGTTAAGTTTCATATACGCTGCAGCAATGTCCTCAACGGTATACTTTTTGACCACTTGTATCTTTTACAATCCCAGCCGCTTACGGAGAAATGAGCATCATGGTATAATACGAACTTGCGCGCGATTGTTCGACGCTACTTTCCCACACGCTCTTCCAAATAAGCCAGCCGTTTTATATATTGCCACGAGACCCAAGTTAACCAACTGCCGACGTGGCGCAATGGATAGCATAATCGATTGCGATGCTGAAGTTCGTCGGTTCAATCCCATCCACCAGCAAAAATTTCTTTCTTTGTAATTATCATTTCCAGAATGTTCTACAGGTTTCTTATATTCACTTGTAATTTCTAATTTTTTCTTATGTTAACTATTCTTCTAATTTCTGGTACATTCTGTCTGTGTATAAACAGCAGAGCACTCTGCCCAGTCAGTGCTGCGTGTATGTTTGAGTTCACAATAAACCTGCTTTCAGTATAAGTGCTGTGTTCAGTTGACAACCCTGCCTTCGAAATCAAGCCTACTTCCTTTTCAATGCGACATTGAGATTAAGATCGCACGTTTTAGCACGTCAGTCCAGATGCGACAGGGTGTTCGTGTGTTCCTCAAACCAGAAACGTATGCACGCTTTCATTAAAACACGGCTTTTGTCATCTTGAAAGACTGTTGTGACTATAGAATACCCGTCATGAAGACATAGAAGAAACTACTACCTTCATGGAGACTTACGTGACTGCTAGTGATCAGAACAAAGCAATCCCACAGAACATCACAAAACCTCCATCGAACTTACATATACCCCCTTCCCTCCCATCTCCCAGACATTGACGATATGATAATTGCTTGCATAATTTAAACAGAAGCAAAATCAGAACTCGTTGGGACACAGGCCGCTTCCAATCCGCTGTTGTCCAGTTTCTGAGCCGCTTTGCCGAATGAATACGTGAAGCTCAGTGTGTTTTGTGAAGTACAAATTTCTGATTGCACGCAGTCCCCATCGCAAAGGGTGCTCGGGAACTGGTTGAGAGGCATCTGCTTTCAGTGGCCGCGCCGCGACAGTTCCGTCGGATTTGAAACCGGTTGCCACTGACAAGGCGTGACGCCTGTCGGTCCGGACTTTTTGCTTTTTTAGGACCACTGCTCTTGCACAGTGTTAAATATCTGCGAGTGACACACCATTCTTTGCACACCAAAATTTCAAATTTCTTTCGCTGTGAGGTTATTAGCGAGTGTCAAATCACGATAACTCCTTTCTGCCATTATGTAAGGTCGACCCATCTCGCTGTTCTGGCCCAATACAAGCGACTGGGGAATAAAGGCACTGGCATAACTTGCCTCGGCGGTGGAGGGTCACAAGACCTTCTGCCACCATATATATACCACAAGTAGTGCTCTCTTAATGGAGCTTGTCCGAAAAGCATACATTCCCCTTGTAGCACAGTAAAGCACATTCCATCGAGGTAGATTCTCCAATAGTGATATTTTCCACTACCTCTGACAATGAAATGTTTAGAAATAACCAGTATGACTTCAGTGAGAATGTTAAGTTTGAGTCAAGCCTGGAGACGTTAGCTCAGGAAGCGTAATTAATAAGGAGGCTGATACAAGTAAGCACAAAATTCAAATTGAAGTCTATGAGAAATTTTCAACTCTAACGATTCATCAATCTGCAGCTGAAGCTTGTCTGCATAGTAACATTTAATGCCGTTGTATCTTCTTTATTTTTAGCCATACCGACTCATTCCATTTCAGTGCACTGAATCCTTTACTCCAAATTCCGCTCTATTTTTGCGTTTCCGTGGCGCAGCTTTGTATTTCAGCGGCCAATCGGAGTTAACCAAACTTCAGACAAATGTTGTCTCGATATTAATGGTGCTTGTTAGCTCCAGCAATAACTTTTGATACTGTTTCCCAGTATCGAACCAGTCATCACACTGTATCTCAAAAATACGTAAAATTTCTGGAAATTACTTCCATATGTGACCCTCTATTACGACATTGTTCATATTGATTGGTCTATCTTAGCATATTACCGACCCGATACTAAAACATACCACGGACGTTGCATCTGTAAACGCACAAAATCCAACACAACTTTAAAAACTTCCGCTAGATGTATCATTTCACCTGTTCTTTCTCATGTAAGTGTTGGCTCCTCTTTTCTTACATTTATCCATTTCTCTTTTTCTCGTTAACATGACCTTCTAAGGCATGATCGGTACCAATATCCCACTTCTTCTGCCATCCAACCTCTCACACTATACATCTCCACGTAGGAACTCATATTTCCACTCCTCACAGCTACACTTCACCATCCTATTTTCAATTTATACGATTAATCTTCCGAGCGCAGATCAAGATTTACATTTAACGTGAAAGGTGTAATGATATCTCTCAATTGAAAAAGTTTTCTTTTTATTTATTTATTTTTATTATTATTATTATTATTATTATTATTATTATTATTATTATTTTCCCTCTATATCCACTCTTTCTATTACGTAAAGTGACAGGATCATATTATGGAATTTGTCAGATTCAGCATGTGTATTTATATGAACACTTCTTTCACAAAGACGTGTGCGCGCCAGATTGGCGATTTAGATAATGAAATATCAAGAGAAGAGAAAGAAGAGCTATCAAACCAAATTTTTATTTCCTGTGAAAATCTTAATATAATTGTTTTTGGTATGGTAACATAGTTTATGGTAAGATTTACATCTGACGACTTTCATATTTGTTTTAATTTACACTTAGAGACATTTTTGTACATAACCAGTGCTGATCTATCCGTTTTCATACACTTCGTGTGTGTTATAAATACAATGATCAGATAATTTACGGATTCCTTTACGTTTTTACTGTAGGCTGCTTAATCCTTAAACAACTGCTTGTTCGTGACAAAGCTAGTATTACTATTGACTTGAATTGTGTATTGACCAGTAACCTCAATTTATTGCGAACGGTTGCATTTCAGTTGTTCCCGTTACTGTTTTTTAAGGTTTTTATGCTTTCTAATTTTGTTTGCAAATGAAATTCAGTAGGTTAAAAATGTGATGTAAACGGAAATTGGAGCAATTTTTTTTTTTTTTTTTTTTTTTTTTTTTTTTTTTTTTTTTCTGTAGGTACCTTTAGGCTGCAGAAAAGAAATTTAAGCTCCGTACTTTGCGAACAAAGTAATAAAAATAGACGTAACATTACATTTCTAAACAGTACCAAACAAAACAATGAATGACTACTACGACCAACCACGTAAAATGATCGGTTCATCGATTCAAAGAGGCGGGTTCAGTCAGAATTTAACAAAACATTTCAGAGTACGTTTACTCTAAAATATCGTTCGAAGTCTATAAACTGTGACAGAATTTTGTTTATTTACGGCCATGTGTTCGTGATGTCATTCAGATTTCAGTGGAAAATGACGACTCTTCCAGCTTACGTTTATGTACTCTGCGTTAAAGTATAGATTACTTGTTATTAGCTGTATTCACCAATATATCAAGCAACATACTAACGTAACGCTAATAATGTAATTCGCAAATGCAAACTTCCTGCTAATGTTCGGATCACCTAGTTACGTCTATCAAAGGATTATTCTAACAAATATATTGAAAGCGACAACAGTGTCAAATCGTGCTAATCGTTCTAATTTGCACACCTTAGGGAGAGACATGAAACTGCCATTGTGTATATCGTTTTTGTCATAACAGAACGAACGGACGTCTTGTCGCTGCATTTTTTATGCTGTTACTCTAATCTGTGTAGGAACTTGAGCTGTACGCAACACCAGTAATTTTGAATCTTCTTCACGAGATTGAATGTCAGTTATTCATCTCTTCGCGAAGGAGATTTAATCGACGATTAAAAGAAAGGAAGAAAGAAAGAAATTAAAAAAAAATAAAGAACAACAAAAAGCACTACACTTGGCGAAGATATTAAAGGTATCATTATTTAAAAGAAACAGAGTGGAAAATGCAAATAGAAGCTAAAAAACCTAGGTTCTTCAACTGTGTGTTGATCGTTCACATTTCATAACAAACCGACATATTAAACACAGTCTCTTTGTAACAAAACCGATAATATTCCCTAGTGCCTCAACTAGCGCGTGAAGTATTTATGTACAAACTGGAAAATGAACCTAAACGACCTATTTCCGCTCTCTACACAGCAAACGACGCAGAGAAGTTTCAGATTGTACGCACCTGGCTTTTGCTGATGCCTTATGGTATCGGATTTGGTTTAGTGGTCAGTCTGTAATGACTGCGGTATTTACAACATGCCGGGAGTTAACTGGGATGAAATCATAACTTGGACAAGGGTAGCAAACATGCACACGCATATGAAGCCACACTTACGCTCACTGACATGGTCGATATGAAGGCCGCTACACAGGTTTCAAGACAAAAAGCTACAGGGCAGTACCATTCAGTGAACTGGACCATCCCTTTCAAATATTTAGGGAGCCTCGATAAACAGCGTGTATTGTCTTCCGTCGCAACCAGAGTTTCACAATTTTCTCGAGTTGTCGGGGCAACAGCTGTGTTGAACAAATATAATTTAGTAAAATTCTAAATAAGACCTTCAGATAAGAATAGCAAACCGTAAAAAAAGTGGCAACTTCAGCTATTACATGACGTCAGCAGATACTTTGAACTTCAGTGAATCCTTTACATTAAAAATTTTGTAGTCGTGCTCATATTATCAATCTCTAAGTAATAATTATCTTGAGGGTTCACTCCTAAGTGTACCTGAATCTTATTAATAAAGTTTACGTATGTATCCCTCATTTTATTTCTACCACCATATTACCCACTTTTTTTTTTTTTTTTTTTTTACCAAAGATTGAGCTCACTGTTACGTATGTTCTGAATTCTTTCAAGAATCAACGGGGATGATGAATACAGCGCGTATGACTGGTTTGAACTAAGAGTCCGGGAGATTATATATATATTTTTGTGGAATGTTCCGATAGCCTCAGGCCTGAAGCGCTTCTTCTAAACTCTTGAAAAAAATCGTCAACATTTCGACAATTCGGAAACATCAGCAATCATTCGTAGATCCTTGTCTGATCATGTCAGACACAAACCATCTTATAGTTGCCTCACGACGTAGCACCTAAATCACAGTGGGCGATTCCTGCTTAAAAATAACATGACAGTCGGCAGTCCACTTTTCCTTCTACCTGCCTGATTTAACCCTCTTGCAGCTTCTTCCTCTTCCCTAAAATGAAACTGAAGTTGAAAGACAGGTGTTTTGGTTCCACACGATAGATCCAAGATGAACCGCAACTACCTTTCACATGTTTCACCCAACAGACTTACCAAACTCCTTGGAACAAAGGGACTACTTAGGTGGGAGTTGAGATGCGAGTTTTTTTTTTATCTTGACACAAATATTCTTGAGAAATTTTAGGTAGCATCTCTTATCTTAGGCTTACTGAGAATCACCGTGCGTATTTTTGGTCATTTCGGATCATCTATGCATTCGAAATGAAAATGAGTATCATTCGTCAGGCGAAAGTCAGTTCATAATTGAGGGGAGAACTAGACATTTTCTCGAGACGAATGTAATCCATTTACGTGCGCGAAATACATAGTGAACCCAAAATGACAAAATGTGCACTACACAAGTTTAAGTTTTCTGCAGTATTCCCAGAACATACAGTGTCAAACATTTTGGGTCATAATGAAACAGATGACAGCGGGCCAAGACAACCGTTTATATTAAGCTACGGAGCCAATAGTCTAAAATGCACAGTTATTGTGTTATGGACATACGGAGCGTCCATCGCATAAAAAGCAAAGTAGCTCACAGTAATTGCTTGAAGCGCTGATCGACCCCCAGACTTAAAGGATATATTGAATGTTGAGAGTGAGTAGAATTCAGACGTCACCCGCTTCGGTGATCTGCAAACGAAGGGCGCCACTGTTGAGCACTCCTAGTACCATCTCATTTGCGGCGTCTTCTTTTGACTGGACAAGGTCACCTGGGGTTCCTGCGAGATGCACTGTCGCACTTCGTGGAGACATAGTCCGTGAACGGATGTGGTTTCAACACGAAGATGCAATAGTCCACACCGATGCTGATGTCCGCGGGTCCGCGGGCATCTGAGCAACACGTACACTCTTCGTGGGATTCGAAGTGAAGGTTCCTGTCCCATGGTCAGCCATCTCCGGATCTCGCTCCTCGGGACTTTTTCCTAGTTTGTACAGTCTTTGGCATAAGAAATTTCAGTGGCAACGAATGCAACCTCCTTTCTTACGGTATAACCTGCCTGGCTCCTAATACAACAGACGCCAAGGATATTTAAGAGAAAGCGGAAAATTTCATGCGCCGTTGCCATCTGTGTATTGGGACTGCCATCCGTCACTTTGTCAAATTACTAAGCGTTTCGTTCATAATGCAGTGTACGCCGTGTATGTCCATAACACAATAAATATTCATTTCCGATCATTGGTTTCTCATGTCATTATTGGGCCCGCAGCAAAATATATATCATAAAACGATATAATAAAAGTTTGTCCTTGTGATGCTATTAATTATTTTATTATTATAGCAACAGCTGTTTTGGCCACAGGACACTTTCAAGCAATCTGTGAACGAATTTTGTAAAGTTCGGATTTAGATAACTTTTTACATAAAACCGCGACATAAATACAAAACGGTTTCGATGCCACATGCAGTATTTACATGTCATAAAACGTACTTATCCTTCTGTTGCGCTAATCATACATTTGTATTTATTGCGTGCAGCTATTACGAACTTTTATTAAATCTTTATCAAGTTCGTATTTACTATTATATGACAATTTCGTTTAAAATCTACATGTTTACAAAGATGTGGCTTTTCGTAAATTTTTGTATTATCTTTGATCATGCAATACTGCGTCTCTGGTTTCTTGCGATTCCTCCCCCCCCCCCCCCAAAGTTTTTCCCCTTTGAATGTATCCAACTTTATCATCATTATCATCATCATCATCATCATCATCATCATCATCATCACTAGAGACTGATTATGCCTTTCTGTGTCCAGTCTGCAGCATAGTACCTCTAATAAAATTCCTCCACGATCCCCTATTCAATGCTAACATTGATGCCTCGTCTGATTTTATGCCTTTTACTTCAAAATCATTCTGCACTGAATCTTAAGTACTTTCTTCTTGGTCTACCTCGACTCCTCTTACCCTCCGCTGCCGAGCTCATCAGTTTCTTAGGTAACCTTGCTTCTCCAACTTTATAAGATCGATAAAAATTTTTAAATAAGTAAGGTAGTATTTTATAATGTCGATTCAGTATAA
Organism: Locusta migratoria; assembly: GCA_026315105.1. Taxonomy (NCBI): domain Eukaryota; kingdom Metazoa; phylum Arthropoda; class Insecta; order Orthoptera; family Acrididae; genus Locusta; species Locusta migratoria. Next base: position 211,581,139 of record CM048744.1, on the reverse strand, counting down.
TTGGTTCTGGACTAGTTATCATCAGTTTGTAACTCATTTCAGACATCACTGACTGATGAGCACAACCTGAGTTAGAGCCAGTGCTAACACTTAGGTAAAAACCTAAATAAGGTAAAGAACCAACACCGTGACAGCTTACATGTTACGGGAGAATATGGCATTGCGTAGAAAAATATCCGAAGACTTATAACGTCAGTACTGCAATTGCTTGTGGTCACTGTAGATCTCTCTGATGACGAATAAAGGTATATTTACTGGAACTTTAAGCTCAATTGCTATCGGGGTATACTGATCGCAATTATTTCACTGGTGGACGGTTTGCGTCCCCCACCCCCTCCCCAATATCAGCCAGTCGTGGGGAAGAGACCTTGACTGTTGCCGATGCCTCATAGCGAATTCGTACTTACAGAGTTGACATCCCAGACATCTCGGCAACCGTGCGACGCGACTCTTGAGCAGCCATTTCACATGCTGCCTATAATGGCTGTGTGTGTGTGGAGCCTCCCCTTCCCACGCAAAGCTGGCATCTCTCGCGGCAACGGCCGACACATAAATATTTATCGCCTGGCTGGCGCACAAAGCAACGTTTAGCAGCGGTCGAGGGGTGGCGCCTAGCGCGTGCAGAGAGAGAGAGAGAGAGAGAGAGAGAGAGAGAGTGGGGGGGGGGGAGGAGGGGTTCTCGTCTCAAGCCATCATCGCCAGTGGCCCGCATCGCTTTACGATACTGTAACAGCACCACCCTACCGCCGACCGCTGCGGCTAGCCAGCACTTTGTATAACCCTATTGCCATTGCCGCGGAGGGGCCATAACCGTGAAACAGTGATTTAGCGGCCGGAAGAGTCGCCTCTGTGTCGTACACAAGCTAATTTCAATTAATCAACAAGGAATACAGACAATCAGACTTTACTGAGACGAAATTAAGATCTTTCTCTTCAGAAATTTCTTCATATCTGTCTGTATGTATATTCGTATTACTCCAAATGTGGTCCATTATGAAATTATGGAACTGAACAGTTCGAAGCGTTCATTTCTGTACCTTTTTACCTAATGCCGACAAATTTCCATTACACCTACCTCATTTTTTCGTTGAATCGTTCATCTCAAATTTCTCACAATTAGTCCAAGTAACTATTTCTATACCGAACCTGAATCATGATGACAATGATAGTATATTAATTATAGTTGTTGTTCGCTGTCTTTCGTTAAGTACTCTTACGTACTCATATTTCTTATTCACGGTGTTAGCCTTTGTTTGCAAAATCATTTCGATCCAAGGAAATAAATGAGTGATTTGTAACGGTTTTTATGCCTTTACTTATTTCTAAACCTTGCTTGATTTCTGTATTTCTTTTCCTCTAACTTGAAATTGTATAGCGTGAAACACTCTTAGTTGGCCCTTCATTTAAACCCACTCTTCATTTACTTATAGGGAAAAAAGTTTTATTTTTAATTTTTTTCCCAGTAAACTTCATCAATGAAACTGATCGTCCTACGTCTACTTCCCTCAAACTCTTCACATGTTCAGGCTAACGTATATTTTTATTTATCACATACTAAATGATTTGATTCTGGTCACTTAATGCCCTGAAATTAAGTCTTTGAAACGCAGATGAATTTCTGCAGATTAGACGACGAAGCAGTCCTCCAGAAGAGCAAATACTACCTGATTAATAGTAAATATAAGAGTCATATATTCACCGTTACGTAGTGTGTGCACACTCCTTAATCTAGCATAACTACTTCCGTACGCTTCATTCATACGTAACAGGTATTAGGGTGAGGCCAACGAGAAAGACCGTGGTGCGTACGTCACGATACGTCATCAGAGAAGGCATCGAGGCCAACGAGAAAGACACGCCGCGGCGCGGACGTCACGTCACGTAATCAAGTGAGATCAAGTGAGGCCTGAGCAAACGCGATCGCTAGCTCAGTTGCTGGACGCTATGAGACAGTGACTGTGCCCCAGCGGCCAGCCAGTCAGGTAGCGATCGCGTTGTATCAAGTCTTCTCCGATGACGTGCCGTGACGTAAACGCCAAGGTTTGTCTCTCTCCTTGGCCTCGTATTAGTGACGCAACTAACGTTCACTGTCAGTCGGAGATAACGTCGAGCGGTTAAGGATGACAGAAAAACCAACCGGTCTGAACTAAACATTTCACTAAATGATACAAAATATATTTCATCAACCTTAACTGCTTTAACAGACACCAGATTGGTGTGCCACAAGTCGATACTGTCGCCACTGATTAACATTTTAACATACGATTTTTTTACATTAATTTGTCGAATGACACAATGGTGCGTAGGGTAATACGGACTGCTCATCACTGCAGTCTAGTATTTTTTTCTCCAAAAGATCAACTTGAATCCGTTATGTTAGCTAAATTTACGTGTCAGTATATAAAGTAAGTGTTTACTGTTACAGGTAGTGCGGGCAAAACAGAATAGCCAACGCTGCGAGTTCAGTTGTGTTGTTATAACACGCGCATTGCTGCTAGCAAAACAAGGTCTATAATTTAACAGTGTTAATAAATTAAGTAAGCCACAACACGGAAAACTAAGTTCTTCATACAGCCGCTCCCACATTACATACACACAAAAACTAAAAGTAGACAAAAAAAAGGTCAGTGTTGTTGAGACAGCTAAAAGAAAATGAGCATGAGTACACAACAGTCAAAGCAACGAGAAACTAAGTTTGTTAACATGTTCTTATTAGGAGATTCGATCGTGAGTTAAGAAGAGCGCAGGACCATGAACCCGGCAAGATAATTGAGCGCACACACTTAGTAAGTTGCAGAAAAAATTTGGCCTTCACACAAAAAATGTCAGGAAAATAGCAACACACAAATCAGTGCATTTCATTACATAAACATACAAAATATTAACACATTTGAAAGTGTATGAAAATAATTTAATACTAAATTTAATAATTTAAATTTAACAATGATTTCTTTCCAAAAACTAGAGGTAATCGATTGGATTTTAGTTACTGAGATGCATTGACTACAAACTGCTTTTTGTTTCTCAACCATTTACATTCGTGACATGCCACTGTACTTTGGAAACATGGTGTGTCCCGTTGTTCCTCGTTAGTCAGGCCTCAATGTCGTCGCGGAGTAATGAATACGATACGCAAGATTTATGAAAGGGTGTCTCGGGCGAAATGAAAAAGCCAGCAATGTGCGCCCAGAATAGCAGCACGCCTCGGCCTGGTAATGGAAACACAGGCAACACGTCTGGAATATTGAGGAGTGGTTCTTCCCACAAAAAGGGATGCATTCAGCGGGTCGGGAAGCGGGCGCTCGTTTATTGCGCGGCTGGCCTTGCAACCGCCGCCGACAATTGCACGACAGGAATTAAACAGAGGTGCGGCGCCCGGCTGCAGCGCGAATCACGTCTCTGGCCGACGACAAAGCCACCACGCCCAAGGTTATTTTTAACACAATTTGGTCGCTAACATGACAAAAAACAAATCTCGTTTCTTCCTCCATACAGTGTTCCTCACAAATCCAAGCTTCGTTTATCTCGAAAAGTACGAGATAGGAGGCTCGACCAGAAAGTACGTTCCGCCGGCCGCGGTGGCCGAGGGGACTGAGGCGCTCCAGTCACGGTCTGCACGGCCACTGCGGTCGGGGGTTCGAATCCCCCCTCGGGCATGGATATTTGTGCCGTCCTTAGTTGTAGCTAGGTCATAAGTTGTTTGTAAGTTTAGGGACTAATAACCCAGTAGTTAAATCCCGTAAGCTCTACAAACGTTTGAAAGTAAGTTCCGTTTGGTAATAAAATGAAATTGAACACAGATACAGAAGAAAATTTTATTGCACAAAATTCTACAACTCTTAATCTACTTTTCCACATAATTGCCGAAAATTTTGTAGGCACTCGTCACAGCGTGCCACAAGTTTTTGCAGTGCACCCTTCACAGAAGGTTGCCGCCTGTGTATTCAACCATGTGGTAACAGCTCTTTATCATCGTTGAAGTGTTGACCACCAAGGACAGATTTTAGGTGTAGGAAGAGATGAAAGTCGCTAGGAGAGAGGTCCGAGCTGTATGCAGGATGATCAAACAGGTCCCATTGAAATTTCCGTAACAATTGTTTGGTCACATTCGGTGTGTGAGGTCAGGCATTATCGTGAAAAAAAAAAGACCATCTTTGGCAGTAATCTTCTTCTTACGCCTTCTTGGTGGACAACACTTCAACGATGACGACGAGCTGAAAGAACATGTTACCACATGGTTAAATACACAGGCGGCAACATTCTACGAAAAAGACACACAAAACCTTGTGCCATGCTATGATAATTGCCTACAGAATTTCGGAAGCTGTGTAGAAAAGTAGTTTAACAGTTGCAGATTTTTGTACAATCAATATTTTTCCTGTATCTGTACCCGTTCGTTTTATATAACCAAACGGAACTTACTTTCTGGACGCGCCTCGTATGTCCACGAAGTAAGTTCCGTTTGGTTATATAAAACGAACGTGTAAATATACAGAGAAATATTTGTTTTACAAAAATCTACAACTGTTAAACTACTTTTCTGCAGAGCTTCCGAAATTTTGTAGGCACTTGTCACAGGGTGGCACAAGTTTTTGTTGCCGACTATGTATGAAACTAAGTGGTAACACGTTCTTTCAGCTTATCATCATTGAAGTGTGGACCAAAAAGGACAGATCTTAGGTGTAAGAAGAGGATTACTGTCAAAAGTTGGTGTTTTCCCAACGATAATGGCCGACCTCACATGTCGAATGTGACCAAATAACTCTTACGGGAATTTCACTGGGACGTGTTTAATCATCCTTCGTACAACCAGGAACTCGCTTGTAGCGACTTTCATCTCTTCTTACACCTTGCTTCTAATCCTAAGTCTAGATGCACCATTTCCTAAGATAATTAATAAAAACTGATTACTTTTAAGCTGGAGATTATATTTCGGCTAAGAGATCAAAACGTTGGATTCTATAAAATACAAAAATTTAAAATAAAAAAATATGAGAGAAGCGTCTAACAGTGTACAACAAAGAAAAATAAAAGCATAACGCCACTGCACAGCATACCAAAAGTGTTCTTTTGAATGAGGGACCATCAACCACGTCACTGTAAACATACCTTTCATAAACAGGTACCAATGGGATTTCTAGAGTGTACTGTAGTAAAAGATACCACTGATGAGATGGAGGACTGTTAGTTGGTTGGAGGGAACAGATATGAGTTACCTCATGACTGACCAATATAAACAATGCATTAATATGCCTTTATAGAAGATTTATTGTCATTTTTCCCATTCATCACTAGAGGTTGAGGAGAAATAAAAAAATTAAAAAGAAGATTTGTGCACATTGACGGCGTCGTGCACGCTTGGATTGTTTTGTTAAAAAATCAAGAAGGAAATATACCATGCGCTCCCAATGAACCATTCTACTGTTTGCCTCGAATGATTAAGTTTTATATATAATCTCTTGATGGTCGCAGGCGAATTTGAACGTTAGTCCTGCAGATTAAGATTTCTGCTTGGTTGGTTGGTTGAGACAGTGGGACCAAACTGCCTAGGTCATCAGACTCCCAGTGAGAAGGGGAAGGAGTGGGGATAGGAAGGAAATGCAGTCGAGGGAGGAAAGGAGAAAGATTGCAATAGCTAGGGGTCCGTGCTCGCCACGCACGCACTTACGAAAGAACCGTGAGGCCCTTGGAGGGGTAAAATTTCTGTGCGGTAACTACTCTGCCATATCGCTATGTCTAGCACTTGCATCTGTGTATACCGTAATACTGACGATGAGCGTCGGAGTTTACATACTGGCATTGGGTACTCGACGATTATGTGCCGTCTGTAACTAAAAACTTTGAAAGACTCGATAGGCACTTGTGATGGCGTCTCAAACGTTTTCTGTACTCTGACCCAGTTGTTGATATGAAGACCCTTGAAAAGCAAACAAGATTCTGCCTGCATCCCAGGATGGTCGAATTACAGTCTGGAGACACCGTACTGAGAGTCTGTTGACCTGTTGATTTACGCATCGCCATACCGGAACTGCAGTCGTATTTTGGGTTGGGCTGGTACTGGATTCCACTCCCGGGCTGATCTAGTTGGCTGAACACTAACCAGCCAGCACTACATTGTTGGAGCCGGTTGTCCTACCATACCTACGGAGCTTGCCCGTGGACACGTTGCAACAGGAAACTGCGCGAGCACTTGGGGGCACACAGTGTTCCGAGACTCATGCGTCGTCCAGCACACTGCACTCTACCCTTGGTCTACCTGTTCTCCTGCTGGTTTCCTATCGATAAAGTCTGGTCGATGATGACACCAGCCGCTGCAGCACCTTATAAACTGGGGCAATACCCCGAAAAATTATGTACAGTCCCTTTCATTTAATGCACAGGCGTGTAGCAGCGGCAGCAACAATTCTTAATGAATCGTCTTCCTCAGTTCACACGAGGCTATATTTAAAATCATGAGATCTTTGTACTAAGTATTATCTTTCAAACAAATTTGGGTGTGTAACATTAGGGGAGTAGAGACGTGTACTTTGCTGTTCCTTCTATCCGAAAGTTAGTGCCTCTTAGGCGCCATTTACGGTGTATTTTTGTAAGTTTGTTGGTGAACTCGGTGGCTACGTTACGCAGAGGGCAGCGAGGAAGCGGGCAGAGCCCAGCATCCTGGTGTTGCCCGTTAAGGCACGCCGCTCGGCCTGCCTTGGCAAGGACATCGCCCCAGACGGCATTCCACTGGCCCAAACGCCTACGGCAGCGGCTTCTGCTTTGCACTGCCAAGACCTGCTAGCTCCGCCTTTCCCTCGCCCTCCCACGATAAACTACAGGCTCTTCTCCACACATGTATTTTACGATGTCGTACTGTATAGTAATATAAGTAATGGCGACTGCCTGCCAGCTTTCAGATAAAAAGTAGATCAGTTTCGTTAGCTACACCTTTCGATGGTTATTTTCACCAGTACTTTCTTTAATGTCTCTATCCCACGGCTGTTACCGTCCTATAGGGTACACCTTTTTTTTAGGCTGCACAATTACAATGGTATCTAAAATTAAAGCAATAAACCGCTATCTTCTGGTTCTGTGTCAAATTCGCGATATAATCATACAAATTGTCATCGAATGTTACGCACGGGAGACGACATTCCGGTTAACCATACAACCACGCCAACTTTGACAGACAGTGCAGTACGGAACAGACACGACATCTATCAGAAACACTACTGCGAAGAGCCAAAGAAAGAATGGAAGCTGGTCAAACTAAAATCGATGTAGCTAGATGGCTTCATTTCAGCTGCGTGGAAATTGCTGAGCGGTTCTACGCGACATGTCGGGAAGTGCGAGGCAACTCCCGTCGGAGGTTCTAGTCTTACCTCGGATGTTTCTGTTGTCCTTAGGTTAGTGTAAGTCTACAGACTGATGACCGTAGTAATTTGATCCTACAGATTTAAAAACATTTCAACATTTGGTCGTTGTTTGAGTAGAATGTAGCAACCGTTTGTACAAACTGTATCTCGAAGACTTCTGCAGGGCCGACAACCTGTTACCTTAGAAAGACAGAATCGCTGTTTGTCTGTAAGGGCACGTCGAAACCGCCGTAGTAGAGCACGGCAACTGGCATCTGATCTCGCACTATTACTAGTATCCAGAGAAACAACTCTGGCAAAATGGCAATCACTGTCTTCCTGCCGAATACGTGCCTGCTGACGCGTCTTCACACAATGGAATGTCTCGAGTGGAGTCATCAATAAACCACTTAGGCGTTCTTAAAGTAGGGCAATGGTTTTTTTTCCATAGATAAGTCCCCATTTGGATAATACTCTCGACGGATTCACATCTGGAGGGAAGGGGAACACGTTTTAGGGCCTGAACATTGCGGAAAGTGATATCTAAGAGAATCCCTAATCGTATTGGAAAAGATTATGTTTAATGCAACCCGTTTATACTATTTGTGGCAAAATAAATGCAACACACACACACACACACACACACACACACACACACACACACACACACACACACACAAAGAAATTGTGGACGCCATCTCCATGTGGATCGTGTTAACTTTCTTTCACTTGTTGTCGTATCCTGGGTCGAAGTATCGCCGGACAAAAGGTAGCCAATAGTCTTGTGAGGTTCGCGAACGAACTAGTTCGAAAGAGCGCTCCGACAAGCGAACTACGCGAACTAATTGGCAGATCCCTCGCCTCTTAGTTCGTCCGCTTGTTTTCCGAAGACCGACGGGCAATAGCGAGAGGGCGCGCAGCAGAATTAATAATCACGTGTTTGCTTTCTGCTGATGAGAGCCATTTTGAGGTGAAGGTCTGCCTGCTAGATTACATAGTTCAGTGCTACAAAATTTCTTTTTTTAAGTATTCTGTACTCTGCAATAACTGACTAATAAATGCCATAAAGCCAAGATATAGAGATAACTCTAAACTTAAACGCGAGAAACTGTTTCTTTTGGTTTGCGTGATATCGTTAGCGGCTCAGGCAGCAAGCGCATGAAGCAGCTAGGTGGGGGAACTTCTCCTTCCACCTGCATGTGCAGACCACGCCGCTCAGCCGTCACTCGGAGCGGACGAACTAAAAGAACGAACTAGTTCGCGGCAGAGCCGCAAAACTAAAGTGAGCGCTCCCGATCGTGCACTATTATGCGCAAGTCTAGTAGCTAATGCGCCACGCAGATTTACTGCGTCTCATACTCAGCTCCAAATCGCCAGTTAAGGTGCTGCTAGTTAGCTGCATAACAAGTTTTTTTTTTCGCCAAAAACATAATTCTCGTTATGTTTTCGCACATGGTAATAAAAAACAATATATCCAGTCTACTAAAACAGTACATGGTCCTTCAAATAACGTGGTCCCAATTAGTGTCAAATTACACAAAGGATCGTAATCAGAGGAGTCAGAGATAAAAACATTATTTCGCAACTTTATTTTGTTAATGGCATAAAACACACCATGCAGCAAGAACATAACCTCATGAAAACTATCCGAAGTGACAATCGCATTTCTTGGAGACAATGTTGATTCCCCCCCCCCTCCTACACGATGGAAAGGTCTCTAAAGGGGATCACACTCAGCTTCGTGAGGCTCATGAAAAATCTGCTCTATAAAATAAGTATCAATATTGAAATGGACGTCGCTACAAGTCATGGGGCTTGCAACTATTTCCTTATACAGAGCGAGATTCGTGCATCGATTATCCCAAAAACCAGATAAGAGCTTTTTTATCATCACAAATACATATTCAACATTGAGTATATAGGAACTGAGTGGAAAGTCGTAAACTGAACTACTAAGTGATGTAATATGTGGCACGACATATTTTGCCATACAGTTTATTAAACGTCTACGGCGCCTAGTCAGCAGACAGAATTCTGATTCACGTGCCGCTTCTACATCAAGTTCGGGGCGCGATGCGCTACGATCGCTGTTGCGCAAGCAACAAGCAGGATATAGCCGCCGATGTGTTTGTTTCTGCCACGAGTGCGGCATATTGTTAGCCTGTTATGTTTGGTAGGGAAAGTAGCACAGCTGCGCGGACGCCAGACTTTTAGCAAGGCGGCGAATGATCTGAGACCTAGTTACTAGTCTGCGGAGAGACGGCTCCGACGGAGAAGCCAGGAGGGAGCAACTTTGAGACAAAGCGCTCTGCTGGTCAGGAAACCAGAGGCAGCGCTTCGTCCAAGTAAAACTTCGTTACCCCAGAGGCTAAATGGCAGGCACTTGTATATTGTTGGACCGAGGGAGCTTCAAAAGTTGACGCAAAAGAAGTCATGTTATTTCTTTTCAAGAAAAGGTAACTTAACGTAGAATCCTAACTGAAACCTCAGGAATAGTCACCAGCCGCAATACATTTTCACTACGCGTTTCAGACGATTCAGCCTCCGTAAAGATGTATTTATGTGAATTAATAAAACATGTAGCTGTAATGTCTCCGGCACTAACTAGTAATAGACGAGAAATACAATATTCTAATTAATTTTTTTAAGTTTTCGGAAACAATTCGCAGTCATCTCCAGTACGGAAACCGTGAGCTGCATCCGAGTGTAGCTCTACACCTTTTTCCCCCCCACTTATCGTTACATTTGTTGAAATCATGATCTTTTGTATCCTATACCAACTACTGGGATAGTACTTGGATCAGAAATTGACTTGTTGCAGCCATTTTGAAGCACGACTTTCAGCAAAGCCTGGAAGAAACGACAGCAGACGCGAATGGTGTGTTCTGCGGGACACCTCCACTCAAGGCGTAGTGACCATCGTAAGGACAAAGCTCCGACAAAAATCATTTTTAGGTTTATAGTGAGGCTCGGTTGCACAGTGGTAGTGTGCCAGATTACAAATCCAAAGGTCGCGTGTTTCATCCCCGCCAGGTCCTAGGATTTTTATCTGTCACTTTCCGCTTGTTTCACTTCTGGCAGTATTGCTCATGTGAAAAATACCGAGTAGCACCGTGGTTCGGAACCCACGTTAAATTGTGCCGCCCCCCCCCCCCCCTCCTATAACTAGCTGGGTAAGTCAGTTGGAAGGTCGGCGGAAGGCAACGGCATACCACCTCCAAACAGGACCATGCCCAATAAATCACTATGGTGTTCAAACCAATTTTCGGATTGTTGACTGCTTTACCTTTTTAACATACAGAAGTAACTCTTTAGTTACTTTTCTTCTTCTTTACCTCAGTTAACAATGGATCAGCTCAAGCATTCAAGTTCCTCTTACTGTGCATAGTTCGGTTAAGTGGTTGAAGTACGACTACAATGAAATTTTCTCCGTTTCTTCTAGAAAGGACGGCGGTGGCCGCGTGTGATTAAAAAACATACATGAGCCAGGGGCCCTGCTGAAGTGAGGTGGACTGCACGACTGAACAATATGGATAACCGTAGCGAATCTGCAACCGCGACGGGAAATAATCTGTGAACAGGCAACACTAAACTGTGGGCTGCAGCCGTTCCTGAAGTTCAAAGGACAACAGTCTCTCGACGACAGATTCGTTTATCTTTATAATATTAGAAAAAAATGTTTTTTAAGCTTAAGGGATATAACTGCGAGGTCATCAGTATCTAAACTTACAAACTACTTATGACCTAATACTAAAGACGGCATAAAGATCCATACCCGAGGGAGGATTCGAACCCCCAACGAGGAATGCCTCGCTCATCGGAGCATAGCTCCACAATGCGCTCGGCCACCCCGCCGCGGCTTATATTAGACAAAACGGCGTTGCCGCATTGGCACTGGGACGACTGACAGCAGGAAAAAAAACATGGTCACATTGTTCCCCTTCCACGCATACGCATTAATGACGACGGCATCCTCTTGTATGAAATGTTCGGGAGTAAAGCAGTATCTGCTTCGGATTCCAAGCGAAGACTACTCAAGATGATGCCACCAGGAAAAACAAAACTAGCTATCTACTGATCGGAGCATGGAATGTTAGGATAGAAAATTTTAAAAGGAAAACGGATATCGTAACGTCAGATATAGGGGGAATCACTGAAGTTCGATGGCAGAACAACTGGGCTATTTGCCAGGCCACCACAGGATTAATAACTCACAACCAAGTAGTGGTGATGCTAGGTAAGGTTCATAATGGATAAGGTAATAAGAATTCAGGTTAAGCTACTATATCAGAACTGAGATAGAAAGACGACACTGACTACATTAGTACAAGTTCATGTGATTATTATCTCCGCAGATGATTTTGTTGCTAATGATGATGAATCCTAACAAAGACCAATGCGCGAACAGAAAATGTTCAAATGTTTGTTAAGCTTATGGGACTTAACTACTGGGTCATCAGTCCCTAAACTTACAAACTACTTATGAACTACTTACGAACTAGGACGGCACAAATATCCATGCCCGAGGGGGGATTCGAACCCCCGATCGTAGTGGCCGTGCAGACCGTGACTGGAGCGCCTCAGTCCCCTCGGCCACCGCGGCCGGCTGCGCGAACAGAAATCAGTCCGCCACGTAAAGGAGAAACAACTTGAGACAGTTGACTGTAACTCGCTAGTAGGAAAAGAGAAAGAAGGAAATGTACGATTCTGAACTTATATTTTAAGGCATTTCCAGTGGCAGGTGTGAGCTCTGTCCGTGATGACTCCTTTAATCGATCACGTTTCATCTCCTGGAGAAGGATCTGAAGGTACCTAAAACGTATTAGTTATAACAGCTGTACTGCGGTAAGATTATGCATGTTGTGTGACCGAAAGATATTGAGCAACATTCAGTATATGTCCACTTTACAAATATTTTCGGATACCCACGGTAGGTAGAAGAAGAAACACATTGAGATGTAAGAAATACTTTCCGCTATCAACTTTCAAGTTTAACTGGCATTAAATAACAGGATTCTAACCGCAATGACAGACATTTCAGCCATCATTAAATATTTCTGGTTTCTAAACCAAGTTTGGTCTGCTAGCGAACACTGTTAGCGACCAAATCATGTCCTTTGATTTTTATCGATTCAGCGACTCCCAACATTCACCACGCTCAGTTACTTTTAGAGGATGCGAACAGTAAATGATTAAATTCACTACGTATTTTCTAGATGTGATGTTTTTGTACTACCAAAAACAGCTCATACTGATTGTAACTAAAGAGTACACTGTCGTAAACTCTTAACAGTGCGCATACGAAAACCATGTGCTAGCGCAAAATGGCAGATTCGATATCTTGTTTTGTAGTTTCATCAGGTAATATATAGTGGAGAAGGCTTTCACGACCGGCTGACTCACCGCTACCAGTAGCACCTCTGAGGATGTCCAGCGCAGCTCTGGACGAAACGTCAGGAGCAGATATGTTTCTTCGACCACGACCACATAACCCGAAAGATACAACAGCGAATATATAGTGGAAATCGAAGTTTAGCGAGACGCAGAAACAAGGGACACACCATTCGTGTAGTAAAGTTATTTATAGTGTTATTCTAGTGTGCTATATTAGGAAACTCACCCTGAGTCTGCTTGGGGACATAGGGAGCCAGCAGTCGCGTCCGCTTCTTTTCATAGCCCTTCTGAGTGATGTCACCTGGAACACAAAAACATAATCGTGAGACATTAATATATCTACATAATACAAATTGCATTTTACGAACACGCACCCTATGCACGGAAAAAATCAATGTAGTTAACACTTTACCTCGCCAATGAAACATCGTTATAGTTGCAGTGGGAGATCCGTTATTTTCGCATTGTCGATGGTGTATCACAAATTGCTGCATCGTATTTCAACGACTGATCTACTTGCTTGCTTCCCATGTTGTTAACAATGCCCTAAGGCAGAGATTGGCAAGTAACCTTAGATGAGTCCGGATATTTTTGAAAGTTTTTATGGAGGTCCACAAGCAAATTTTTAATTTTTTATTTTAATTTAATCATATTTTAATTTCATTCATAAAATAATATGAAATACAAAGGACAGGCATATTTTTATTAAAAAATCGAGGAAAACTACACTTTTTTTTAATTTTAATTTTCACTCTCAAACTAATATGAAAAATCATATATAATCCAGAAAAACCTGTATTATTTTGCAAAGTAGCTTCAGGCTTTCGTTCGTTAGGAGCAAAAAAAAAAAATTGTATTTAAATGGATATCCCCTGACCGCTTACTTAGAGGTTTCAGAGCTTATCAGAGTATGGAATCGATTTATAGAATTTCCTTGTTCACTGAATAAAGTTCCGGTGCTGCAGGCTTGTGTTCAGAGTTTTTATGCGGCTCACACGCCAGCTTGCTCCGTTCTGCCGCCGCCCGTCAGTGTACTCTTCGGCGTTGCACATCATGACAACCATTTATTTAATCTACCTATATATATATATATATATTTATATATATATTTTTTTTTTTTTTTTTTTTTTTTTTTTTTTGGCCATCCGCGGTCCAGACCTGGACCGCGGTGCGCCAGTTGTCGACCACTGCCCTAAGATCACAAATCGCGCTAGACGACGAAGGCAACTACGTCAGCCGTAGAGTTAACGTGAAGAAACCTGCAATCCACTCAGTGACTGGACATTTTGAAATGGTGTCCAGAAAACGCAATAATTTTACAGATAATAGTTTCATGTGAGTCTTCATCTGATTCAGGACAAATTGTCATAATTACCTACATACGACAAACTGAGCAATACCAAATAGGTGAAGGTTCTAGATGACTGTCACTTTATCTGAATTCAGTGATATGTTGGATCTCGTACGGGAAGCAGACTCAATCAGCGTTATCAGCTTTCCAGCGAAATTAGCAGTTGGTATCACAATGTTTCTAGAATTTTAAAGAATTACACACCTATCACAGATAAAAAACTAAAGCATTGGTTCTTTGAAAACGTACTGAAGAACAGCCATTCGCAACCAGTCTGTGACCCGGATATATTCAAGGTGACCGAACTGTGAACATACCTGTTTTCGTCCTGTTTGACTTGGTTATAACAGACTGTATTCTTCTGACACGTGGTACTGTTTTACACTACGTCTTGTTAGCACAAATACGTGCAACACCAACAGTCAGTTCCTTTCGACATCGCTATATGCGACCACCTGGACAACAAATAATCTTTTTTTTTTTCCCCATTTGAAGGGACGTCACTGTCCTAGGACCATAGTGATGACTATAAGAGACTCCACCGGATTTGAAATGACTTTTTTGTGCTTGAAATTTCAGTCGAAATGGATAAAGACTTGGTGGTTAGAATCCTAGCTGTGATTATCGCTGTACAGCAAACGTCGAAGATACTTGTGAGACGGCGGAAAAGTTTTATACTGAAACAGGCGTTCCTTCTATTGAACAACTGGTGAAATTTAAATCTGTACTGTTATAAGGTGCAGTTTTTATCTAAATAAGTTCCATTTTGTTAGATCTGTAATACCTCGAACTCCGCTCCAGAGCAATCGAGTATCCTTACAACTAATTGGTTTTTCGTCTCACTAGCTTCAGTATATAAGGATGTACGTAGATGGCAATTTGGCAGTAGAGAGCGTTGTTGAAGCACTTCAAATACCTCACGACTTCTGCATTTGAAAGACCATTAAAGGTTAAGTTTATTGAGACAAACAAGATACATCGGAGGCTCTGCGAGGTAGCGTAGATGCAATCTGTGCCTCCAAAATGTTCAAATGTTTGTATAGTCTATGGGATTTAACTACGGGGTCATCAGTCCCTAAACTTACAAACTACTTATGAACTACTTACGAACTAGGACGGCACAAATATCCATGCCCGAGGGGGGATTCGAACCCCCGATCGTAGTGGCCGTGAAGACCGTGACTGAAGCGCCTCAGTTCCCTCGGCCACCGCGGCCGGCCTGTGCCTCCATAACAGACATACTGTCATCCACACTGAGCTCAGCATCGGAACTATTCAATTGGTTCTTATGGTTGCTTCGGGGATCTATAGAGATTCAGTAACGCCCCAATAGTTGGGCTGGGTTGTTTGGCTGGGATAGGGGGACTAAACTACTGAGGTTATCAGTCCCCCGGTGGGGAGGGGAAGGTGTGAGGATAGGAAAGGAAGGGAGGGGCAAAGGAAATGCAGTCTGGGAAGTAAAGAAGGAAGGAACTGCATTAGCTCGGGGCCCGTGCTCACCACGCATGTACTCACAAAAGAACCGTGAGCCCCCTTGGGGAGGGAGGGTGGGGGACAAATAGTATTCTCAATTCATGTCGCTTAGAGGATATCCTGTGGCTTAAAGATAGTATGAAAATTTTACAAAGAATTCCAATCTACAAAGCAACTAAATTCGAGGCTTCGTGTTTATTGTTTGAAAGAACGCGCAGGTGCTAGGGTCCAGTGTTAAGTGCACCGGTATGTACGCGTCTGGTGCGCACGCGAGGCCGGCTTTTGTGCCGTCGCGTCGGCAGCCTGTGGCGCACACATGTCGGCCAACTTTTCTGGTATTTGTCGGAGCGGCCGAAATGCAAATTTGTGGCCGTTACACCAGCACGGCTCATCCGCGGAGATTCGGCACGAATTTATGCATGAGTAACGACCAACCAACGTCGACATTTTTTTTTCATTGCCAGAATATATCTGCTCTCTTTTCTTTCGTGAAACGGACACGTGCCTCATCCATAATATTAAAAGAGATTTATTGGAAGCTTTGAAATTTTTGTCTATTTACAATGAAGCAGAGCATTCTAGCTCAGAATTCCCAGACTCACAACTGCTGAAAAGCTGGAGCAGTATGTGCCGATAAAATACAAATACGAGTATATGCCGCTCGTTGCTGTATTTTCACAATAGTGGTGGTCTGATAGACAGATGGGCGGGCACCTTACTGTCTTCTGTAAGATTTTATTATATCCTTCTACATGCAGGACGCCTAAATCCTCTACAATCAAAAATTATACAAATTGAAGATGACGTAACTGTTCTAGGAACTCTGAAAACAGTGAAGTGTATTAAGTTAAAAATAGCATGTTAAATTTAAGCGGTGGACGTGTCTGAATGGAAGTCACTTTAGACTCGCACTACTGGTTTCGCCACATTTTTATTTGCAATTATTCACGGGTAAACTGCAAATGTCAATTTCTAACGGACATATTTCGACAAACGATCTCGTTGCCATCAAATGCGCTGTTATCAGCTGAACCCTAACACCCGGCATTCTACCCATGAATTATTGCAGTTTGAGGTATGCCGGGAGAAGCTGAAGAATCACTTTTTAGTTGCATCTTTTGGCGTACCTCTGTGTAAAAATACCAATAAAATACTACCGCGAACTAACAAGTGCATAGTCAAAATTACTTCTCTACTGAAGGTTGAGGTCAAAATGGCTATATTATGAACCAGTAATAAGGGGCTAAATTATACATAATAATTCTAGACTTTAACGAGTAATTTGAAGTTTACGATGAACAACGTGGACTGGTCCGGTCAGTACACATTACCTTCAACAACTGTGATGTTAAAATTTGGGTGACCACGTGCTATGTGTCATGACGCCTAAAACTCTATCGCAAAATAAAAAAAGGTCACAGCTTTAAGGTCACATCATAGGGCTTATTAATTATACCCGTAAATCCTAAAATAGTAACTAGCCTAAAAGAAACGACATAACTGTTATGAAATGTCTAAATGTGCGGCGGAACTCATGAGCATCGCCATTGTTATTCGTAAATGTTTGATCGACTTATTACTATCAAATTGTAATTTGGCATCTGACTGAGTAAAAAATAAAAAGATGATAAAAAATAAAAAGATAAAAAAAAAAACATGACAGGTGGCAGTCGCAAGACAACATACCGAACTGCTTTGCAGATGCTTGTTGCTAACAGTGTACCTTCTGTCAGCTGCGCTACTTGTCTGCTTTGTCATTAAGCTGTTACCATGTTTTACTGCCCCGACAGACCCCAAGTTAAGGGGGAGGGGGGGGGCGCGAGGAACACATGAATAGCGCTTTAATTAAACGTCTGTTATTACTTCGTGGCTGCCACGGATGGTGTTGAAACTTTTTTTTTTAACGTAGATTTAGTTTTTTTCACAAACGGCATGACACGTAAAACTTACCGACTGCTAGTGATGTTTATCAATATTTTTTCGCAATAGCGCATTTCACTTTGCGTCACTGTATAAGGTATAGATGTTCAAGCAAATGGTGACATATGAAAATTTGTGCCGGCCCGGGACTCGAACCCGGGTTTCCCGCTTTTCACAAGCGCTCGCCTTAATCACTAGGCTACACTAACATGACTCCAGAACCGTCCCAAACGTCCAAATGCCACACTGACTGCACTTGCGCAAAAACTATTGATAAATATATCAACACTGTAAATCGTCACCATACAGTAACTTAACAGATGCCTAAGCGAAGCTATGACAACAGCGTAGGTTAATGCCTCGTTGTTTTCATTCCCTCTGGTGCGGGAATACTAAGCTGCGAGTGCTAAGGGATTAATGTAGTTGAGTCCTAAGTGCAGTCAGTGTGGCAAGGTTAGTTGACGTAGCCCGAGAGGGCGCTGCCTGCGACATGACACCAGGTACTCACAAGAGTTTTACAGTCAGCTTACTGACGACAGTGCGTCTTGATGGGACTAATACACCTTGTTATTTGTATATTTTAATAACTACACGTAAAAACAATGTAAGTTGCAAAGTCCAAAATTATTATGTATAAATTAGCCCCTGGTCACTGGCTCATAATGTAGTCACTTTCACGTTTAACCATTAATAGAAAAGTGATCTACGAAGGCGTAATTGTTCGCTATAAAAATGTATTGGGTATCATTATACGGTAATGCAATGGAAGATACAACTGAAATGTTGCGATACCGGTAGAGCCAAAGTACGGTGATTTCATAAAATAGAATTACGTTTGATTAGCAGTTGAACAGTCAATCACAAGTCCATCGCTCTTATTTTAACGTCTCTCTGAAAGTTACGAAAATTATACACAAAAATTTTATCTCAGGTTGACCTGGGTCTAAAATTGTGTGTCTAAACTAACTTTAACGATCTTTACGGTTAAAGGTATTTGTGATACTTCAACGCTGGTTGGTACTCAATGTGAGCACTTCGGTCTCTCCATTGTCCTTCGAGACGTTCTGATATCTTGGCGGCAGTGAGATGGAGAATCATTCTGTCGCAATCAAAAACCTATCGCTCTGGAGCGGAGATCGCGCTATTAGAAAGTGCATAACAGGTTAGAGAGCGTATTTGAAGTTCTTTAAGTGAAATACAGGCACTGACAGAATTTAAACGTGGAAGGTGGGTCGTGATTTCGTTCCGGAAAAGATTACCAGTGTTCTGCAAAAAGTTCTTAATCGCAAATACATGTGTTGCTATCTTTCCAAAGCTGCTCTAATACGATCGTCAGTCACATATCCACACTGACAAATTTCAAGTCTTATCTGAAGCATCCCGTATTGTACAAACGTTATGTCAATAAAATATAATTGTGAGAATTTTTATGCATGAAGATCGTACATAGAAGTTTTTGAATACTTTGTAAATCCACTTTCTTATTCGAAGCGCATACATCTTCTGCACTTGTGAGTCTTTACAAGAGGAGTCATCCATACAGCTCGGAGGCATGTGTGCTACCAGAAGCGGAAATGGAACGGGACAGCAATTATGAAGACAATGAAGGGACCCTGCAGCACCGATGACTCAGTAGTTACTCACGGCTAATGACACCAATTGCACTCTTGCGAAGTACGTAGCACAAGGTGCTAGTACGAGAATAATGATGCATTTCTTCCCAGAATTATAGCAGGAAACATTTCCTTCATATCTAAATGCAAAATTGCAGAATGGTTCATATTCCATGACAAACCGAAACGTCATCCCTTACAGAGCTGGATGAACCAGTTCACCAGCACGTAAAAGCAAGAGCGTAACATCTTCAATGCGATAATTTCATCCACAAAACTGCAGTAATCTACTTTATACTGTAACGCCCTAAGTGATCCATAACAGGGAAACCATGACAAAATAAATTCTCCAGTCATAAGTTACTTATCACAATAAGAGAAGAATACGAAGGTCCATAGAGAAATAGCCGAAAGCTTGGTACATATCCACAAAAAATTTGGTTGTTTCCTGAATCATAAAGAACTCTCACAGATAGAGAAGAACATTAAACTCCAGCCGATAATCATTTCTTCCGTTTAACTCAAACTCAATGGACAAATTTTTAATTAACAAGTGGTAGCACGGGCAGGAAAAGTAAAAACAGAATAGCGATATGCTGGGGACAACATGTAGCTATTCTACACATGACCAGAAAAAAGACCTGGAATGTCTCTTGAGAGAATACTATCATAGATTATCACATTTCCTTTGGCTTCTACATCGACAGGACATTCTGTACGGAGTGACATCTGGTCATCCTCACTCCGGAATGCACTATTTTTCAGCATGCCATCGTAAGAACATCAAGTAGTACTTCCAATGATTTAAAAAAACAGTTATTGCGCAGAAATGGGCGGTTCGAGTAATATGTGAGGTAATCTCGTGTGCCCCTTGTCAACCCTTATTTAGTAGCCTGGCAATTTTTACATCGCTATATTTTAATGTCGTTTGTTGTTGATAATATTCGGTTATTCCCAAGAGTTTGCAGTTTTCATTCCGCTAATATTAGACAGAAATCGTATCTGCATTTGGATCATGCCTCCTTCATCCTTAGGCAGAAAAGTGTGCAGTATTCTGTCCCATCCACTTTTAATAAGCTGTCACGCAACAGTTCAGAATGGTTAGTAGTAATCCTCAGACTTTCAAGGCAAAACTGGAAAGTTTCCTCATGCCTCACTACTTCTGTTGAGGAATTCCTGGAATTTAAGTAATACGGTGTTTCTGTGTTAGGTTGTTACTTCTTTTATATATGCTTAGACATATTATGTGCTTAGGATTGCTTTAGATTTAACTTCATCAATTACTGCTCCTTTGTTGCAATCTGATGTAGTTACTCGTTCCATGACTATGGATGCTTGTTCATCAATTCCGCCCTGCAGGACATGATAAATAAAAATATAAATAAATAAAGTTCCTGTTTTGTTTTGTTTTCCTTTTTTACAGAGCCAGTTATAAAGTTTAGTTCTGCGTCCAAACGAAGTAATCTGTAACTTCAA
This sequence comes from Locusta migratoria, assembly GCA_026315105.1. Taxonomy (NCBI): domain Eukaryota; kingdom Metazoa; phylum Arthropoda; class Insecta; order Orthoptera; family Acrididae; genus Locusta; species Locusta migratoria. The sequence goes on along the minus strand of CM048744.1, from coordinate 211,560,578 downwards.
AATAATCGATGATGATATCGAATAAGTTGTAAAATTAAAAGAAACCCAAAGGGAACCAGTTCTACCTGCAGGATGTTGAAATTAAAAAGAAATTGGAATAGTTCAATTTAATCTTAAACATTCTAAATCACATAACCATTTACTGAATTGTCACCGATCTTTACTTGTGGTGATCGAAACATGTCACTATTCAAGAAATGTTTATGCACTTTAAAGTGTTGCAAGATTAGTTTCAATCTCTGTCAATATAAAAGCGAAAGGACACTCACTCGCTGACTAAACACGTAGTCTCGAAAACTACTTCGCCTATGAAGCTGAAATTTGACAGAAATGTAGTTTGAAGCTAGAAGACGTCAGTTGAGAGAGGATTTTGCGGTAGGGCCGATAGCTTAGGACGTGGCCTGCGAGAAAGACAGGCCTCAGCGCACACATCATTCCACGTACGCAAGGTAGTTCCGAGGCGGCGCGATCGCTAGCCGATTGGCCGGCCGCTGGGGCACACCCCACTGCGTCATAGCGGGCAGCCACTGAGCTAGTGATCGCTCCGGCTCGGAACTAACTTGCTTACGTGGCATGACGTTTGCGCTGGGGCCTGTATTTCCCGTTGGCCGCGGCTTAGGAGATATGACGTCATACACAAAGAAAACTTCCGCGTCTTGCGGCACGTGATAGTGTGGCTTTATCAAACCACTATTTGAGAAGGATAGCACTTAGCGACTTGCAACAAACTTTAAACATAATTGCAAACCTTTATTATATTTTTCTCGCTGACACCCATGGCAAAATGATTAAAGGAAAAAAGTTCCTCGCTAACTACTTTTCCGCTGTTCATGGACTAAAACTAAGGCATTCGGTATGACGTTACAATTTATTTCACACTAAAAATTGTAGCCGCAGGAAATTTTAGACAGTATATACACATATAGCTGAATGTACATTCGAAATTGTATGACAGTACGAGACGTAGTTCATGAGATTTGAGCACTTAAACAGTAACGTTCGTGGAAAACCGCCCCATGATGCACGAAGTTTTAATCTAATAATTTTTGCTACTAATTGTATTCGCAACAGATTTTACACACATGTAGCACTAAAACAAATGAATATATGCCTGAAAAATTATTCAGTTGTACAACTTGTAACTCAATAAATATGAGATCGTAGGAATTTTATAAGTCATTTGTATTTTGATTATTATCTTCTTTGTTTGGATACTGGATACTTTCCGGTAAATATAACATGTTTATAGAAAAAGGAGATGGACAGAGAGAGAAAGGATAGGAGAAGTACTACCTCAAGGCAGGAATAAATAAATAAATAAATAAATAAATCGATGTATTTCCATACTATTTTGGAATGGGGACTGCGGCTGATCTAGTTTTAATCCCAATGATTAAAGTATATACGAACAGTTGTAAAGTCTGTCGTTTTATTGAACTACCGGTTTCGATATTACAGTAATATAATTTTCAGACTCTATACAAATAAATTTACAAATCAGTGTTGTATTTATAACACGGCTCGGTAGCACAGTGCCAGACTATTAATCCAAAGGTCGCAGGTTCAATCCCCGCCAGTACATAGGCTTTTTATCTGTCACTTTCCACTTCTTTCACTTCTGGCAGTGTTGCTGATGTAGAAGATACTGAGTAGCACCGTGGTTCGAAATCCGCGTTAAACTGTAGGTCCCCCTATAACTAACTGGGTAAGTCAGTTCGAAGGGCGAAGGAAGGCAACGGCATACCATCTTCAAATAGGACCATGCCTAGTAAAGCACTGTTCTGTTCAAAGCAACCTTTGGATTGTTGACTGCGTTACCTTTTTACTCTATACGAGTCTTGTAAAATATAAAGAACATCAAATAAATACATTAATTATTGGAATTAAATACTCGGGAAACGCCGGGATTTCAGCTAGTTATTTCGTAAAGGTCGCTCATATTCTTCAAAAACTTTTTCAGAAACTTTGAAGAGACTGGAGACTGCTTTCGGCTTCCGTCTAAAGGAACAAAAGGTAAGCAGAACGGAATACCGCACTACATTATTGCTAAGTAAATTTCTTATTACACGCTATACATACGCTCGAATTCTGCATAAAGGATAAAGCCGTTTTTATGCACCCTTTAGATCTACATCTACATGGGATACTCTGCAAATCACATTTAAGTGCCTGGCAGAGGGTTCATCGAACCACAATTATACTATTTATCTCCCATTCCATTCTCGAATAGCGCGCGGGAAGAAAGAACACCTGAATCTCTCCGTTCGAGCTCTGATTTCTCGTATTTTATTCTGATGATCATTTCTACCTATGTAAGTGGGAGTCAACAATATATTTTCGCATTCGGAGGAGAATGTTGGCGATTGTTGTTTCGTAAGTAGCCCACGCCGCAGCGATAAGCGCCGTTGTTGTAATGATTCCCATCCCAGATCCTGTATCATTTCCGTAACGCTGTATCCCCTGTATCGTGACAATACGAAACGAGCTGCCCTTCTTTGGACTCTTTCGATGTCCTCCGTCAAACCCACCTGATAAGGATACCACACTGGGCAGCAACACTGCAAAAATGGACGGACAAGCGTAGTGAAAGCAGTCTCTTTAGTAGTTCTGTTGGAACTTTTAAGGGTTCTGACAATAAAACGCAATCTCTGGTTCGTCTTTCCCACGACACTATCTACGTGTTCTTTCCAATGTAAGTCAGAAGTAATTGTAATTCCTAGGTATTTTGTGGAGTTTACGGCCTTCACACTTGATTGATTTATCATGTAAACAAATTTTAACGGATTTCTTTTCGTACTCATGTGGACGACTTCACATTTTGCATTATTTAGGGTCAACTGACAATTCTTACACCATACTGATATCTTATTCAACTCGTTCTGCAGTTGGTTTTGATCTTCATATGATTTTACTAGACGGTAAATGACGGCGTCATCTGCAAACAACCTAAGAGAGCTACTTATATTTTCCCCTAAATTGTTTATGTAAATAAGGAACGGCAGAGGACCAATAGCACTACCCTGTGGAACGCCCGATATCACCTCCGTTTTAGTCGACGCCTTACCATCGATTACTACGAACTGTGTCCTCTCTCAGCAAGTTCGAGAATTGTTTGTAGAGTATTTCAACAATGCTATTGCTGTAGCATGGCAAGACAATTTTGTGTAATGTAGATTCAAGAGGATCATTGTTCTGGAACAGTAGCATGGCCAGAATTTTTTTTTAATATGATCACATGTTGAATGATGAGTGTCACTGTCCGTGTTTTTAATTCATGTTAATGTATTGCAGTGATTATTAATGTTATTAAATGAAATAATAATAAATATGGACTTTGAATCATAGTATCCTAACTCCCATAGCTGAACTTTTCAGATTAGAAACATTTAGTATCCATTCAATAAATGCAATGAGTTGAGGAAGTGTCGGGCAGGCAACGCGTAAACGACGTTAACGAAGCACACCATGTTGACAGGTAACGGTGTAACTGGAGCAGTGACGGGTGTAGAGGAAGGGCGTCCGCCACGGATGAGTGGCGCCGCGCAGTCTGGGCAGAACGCGGACGGCTGTATCAGCCGCGGGCCGGAAGCAAGGCCGCCGCTTCCGCAGGACGCGCGGTCACCCACGTGGCTGCGTCACCGGCCCACTTGTGGGCTGGGCTCCTACAGCAGGCGGGCGGTCTGGGCGGAGGGCGGGGGCAGGCGGTCTTGGCGGAAGGCGGTCCCCAGCCACCAGGCCGGCTTATTGCATTACTGACCACTCTCATCAAAGCAGCCGCTACCTGCTGCTCAGCGCAAGGACCCGCCTTACTTCCATCACGACCACTCACTAGATCTCAGGAGCACCAATTCCTCCTCCCCCTCCCCATTCTCTCTCCACTGGTTGCGCGCGTTGTGTGTGTGTGTGTGTGTGTGTGTGTGTGTGTGTGTGTTTTCTCTGACTATTAATACTGGATACTGGAAAATGGAAGTAAAATTGAATGTTCACGCATTGCTTTCTTCAGAATCAATCAATGCAAGTGTTTAAAAGCGCAAATGAAAGAGCTTAATCCGCTAACTGTTGTTACGTCAGAAAGAACTGCGTACCTTAATTAGAACCGAAGAGATCGTAAAACAAACCGATTATAATATTCAGTGCAAGGACAGAAGGATACCGCATTTGATTAAAAATAAAGGATGGAGAGACTTAATTATGATACTTGATGACAAATCTGTGGATAAATACCTTTCGTTTAAATAAAAAATGACTGAAATCGGTCGGGTATTTGGTGTGGCACAAAGAACTTCATAATTTTAACATTTTGTATGACCGATACTGTTTTTATTTATTTATTTTTATTTTTTATGGCGCAAGTACTTTCTTTTCAGAGTGCGAACCCTCCCTGTGCAAGACTTTGTGATCCCCCCCCCCCCCCCCAGGAGGAACGCGACCTATAGGTTGAAAAACACTGATGTATAGCAATTTCAAATGTTCAAATGTTTGTAAAGTCTATGGGACTTAACTATGGGGTGCCGGCCGCGGTGGCCGAGGTGACTGAGGCGCTCCAGTCACGGTCAGCACGGCCACTACGGTCGGGTCTTCGAATCCCCCCCTCGGGCATGGATATTTGTGCCGTCCTAGTTCGTAAGTAGTTCATAAGTAGTTTGTAAGTTTAGGGACTGATAACCCCGTAGTTAAGTCCCATAAGCTTAACAAACATTTGAACATTTTAACTATGGGGTCATCAGTCCCTAAACTTACAAGCTACTTATGAACTACTTACGAACTAGGACGGCACAAATATCCATGCCCGAGGGGGGATTCGAACCCCCGACCGTAGTGGCCGTGCAGACCGTGACTGGAGCGCCTTAGTCCCCTCGGCCACCGCGGTCGTCTATAGCAATTTGATTGCGCTCAGAAATATTACGGTAAGTAAACCAATTAACAGGAAAACGCGACCGTTCACTGGCTATACGAGATAAACAACTAAGTAGCTCGTAACCAGGTGGCACGGAGGTAACGTAGAGGATTTGAGGAAGTAGACTTACTAACTAGCTGACGAACCACGAAAGCCATGTCACTGCACAGCACGAGACGCGACGCTTCTGCCTCCTGTAGGGAGAGCGTGTCCTGCCGGACAAAGAAGTGAGTAGGTGGGAGTAAATTGTGGCGCTATGCCATGTTGCCCTGACAGGCGACAGGTGGTGTTGCGCCCACGGCAACAAAGCCAGGAGCCGGGGGGGGGGGGGGAGTACAGGTCGGCGGGGACAGCGCGAGGCCGGCCGGCGAGGCGTGACGTCACCGCACATGACATCACCGCCGCTGATCGTGTACCAGTCCGCCGCCTTTCTTACCTCGCCCCGCTGCGCCGGGGCTGCACTGCATACTCTCTCCGATTTCACAGTGCTCCACATGTGCGCCCCTTTGTTTACTACTCGTTCTGCATACAAAAAAAGGTCAGGATTTCACATCGGCCGTGAGATGGGGACGAAAGATTCGTGCGCTACAAGAACTCGAAAGTGTTCCGTTCAGCATAAAACTTCGATCATCCTGGGTTCTAAAGTCACTGGAATAAGGCGTATCAACCTAACACAAATGTTTTTGATATGTCGCGTTTTGCAGCTTTAAATATTGTAGAAAAGACATTTTTTTTATATATATGCACCAGAGCTGCTTTTATTTGAAATACTGACGACTAGTTTCGGGCTTTGCCCATTTTCTAAGTCACATTCATATATATATATATATATATATATATATATATTCGGTTACTGTTTAGGTCACGCTGTTTGTTGTAATTACTTTGGTGTAATTTACAGAGCTACAACCTAACACAACATTAGAAATAATAATCAACGTCAGGATTACCTATACAAGTACCTTTCGCACGATTTTATTTTCAAGTCAATTATACCTAAAGAGAGTTTAAAGTAGTCATTTACTTATAATTTTGCTCAATTCTACTACTATTTTTGGGCCTTTTTCTGTTCGTATGCAACTAAGGCGTGTCGGAGATTAGGGTTCTAATTATTGTAGCACCTTTATTCTGCAATGAAAGAGATAGGCAATTAATGTATGTTAAATGCCAAATACATATGAAGAGAGTTTAAGCTATGCTAATTTACTATGTCAATGCAGGTACGATAACGATGCACGAACAGGCACCTTGTATTCGGTTTATGAGGAGCAACATACATATATTATGAAGATCTTCATCTAAAGATATAGTATTTTGCATGTCAAAGTCACCGTTAATGCACAAGTTCTAGTAATCATTCAGTGGAACTATCACGTTTCTCAGAACTATTAATGAAAGTGACGCAAAGTGAAATTCGCTATTGCGAAAAAATAATGATAAATATATCAACACTGTAAATCGTTACCATACAGTAACGCAGCTTATACACTGGCGGAAAAACTTTACGTCTAAAATGGATGCTGAGAAAAATCGCTAGTAGACGGTAAGAGAGTAAAATGAAATCAATAACATTTATTTGTTTGAGGCAAGACGTACGAGAGGACAGGTATCGCTACGGTTCAGTGTAGACACAATAAATACAAAACAGGGCAGGACACAATAGTACAGCTGGGCATATGGGAGCCGGCAATATCAGCTTGAAGCATAAGGTTCCTTTCCGAATTCCCCACCCCCCCTTCTTTCCTATTCTCCTTTTACGCCTGGAATGCAATTCATGCGAATTTAACTGGTAAATTATAAAACAGAAGAACGCATGGTGGTGCAGAATTTAAAAACAGCCGCAAAGGCCAATTGTGCGTGCTTCATGAATCCGGGAAACGGCCGCGCCAGCACGGCAGCGTAAACGCTTTCGGGGGAAAAAAAGTCCTCTTCGTTACGCCAGTAGGCTTATTAAAGTCGCACAGTCTAAATCCCGCGTATGTTTTTCTTTTTTCCCCCGCAAGGCAGCGAACAGTAACAGCGGCAGCGTTTAATGCCGGAAGCTGCAATAAACACATTCAAATTTGCAAGATAGACGGCGACACTGTATTCTCGGTGAACCAACGCACGCAGTCGCTTCTATTTTGGATGATTAACACCAAGCACGAAGCTTATACATTTAACGAACTGTCGGAAAAATTTTTGCGTGTAAATTTGATACTGTGAAAAATCGTCGAATTTGCGTCTTACGTTTCTGAAGATGCGCATTAGGAAAAGGAACAATAAACATTGTAAAATGCGGAGGTGTGGCAGCTCGGGCGGAGCCAAGAAAAACTTGGTTAACTATGCGTGAAGAGGCGCCGTACGGCAAGAGAGTATGTGAGAGGCAGCAGTCACGACTGGGAGCGAAGGACACTGAGATCGTTCTAGGAATTGAAGTTCATAAGACTAAATGTTCCACCAACAAATATTTTTGGGATGTTCCCATTTCCGTTGTACCGCTATTCAGCAACTTTTTCTCTTGTTTTGACACATTCCGTTTTGCTATTTGTTAGTTACTCGACAATATCGAGATTTTCGACGTCGCTGAGTTTCATTAATTATATTAAACGATGAAAAAATATAATGAATAAATTAAAATACTAAACATATTTTGTAAAATCTGCGCAGAGGTTTTTTTTTTTTTTTTTTTTTTTTTTTTTTTTTTTTTTTTTTTTTTTTTTTTTTTTTTTTTGTACGTCGTAATTTGGTTATACTAACCACAAACTAGATTCGATATTTATTTCAAGAATTTCTGCAGTGAGTGATCTGATTTTTTACTTTTTTTGTTTAAATGAAACAATTAATTACAGATTGCGTAATCCTTCAGTTCTGCATTTTTACGTAAAATGAGGTGTTACAGCTAATCACGCTGAATCACATCTCTGCGCTGCTTCTTTTTCATTTAAATATACAAGAATTATTTGTGTAGATCGCATTTATTTATTCAAAAAGGTAACGCGATTCAGCAGACTGTAATGATCAGTACAAAAATTTTAAAAATCTGTAACTGGATTAATATTACATAATAACGAATAATGTAGTTATATTTATTATTATGTCGTCATACTATGTAAAATCACCTATTTGTTAACAAAAATTTTAATCTGATGATGTCAGTCTTCCGAAACTTGTTATCCCCTTCAAGAAAGACCATTTCTCTACGAATTCATCATGTCTCGAACTTTTATAAAGACTTTATCACAATTTTTCTTGCACCACGTGTTGTGACTTTGAACTGGAGATTCACATATCACAACATTCCGTTAGGTCACGGATGTTTCGCCGGACTACATTGGGATCACTGGCCATGCTTTTTAAACCAAAGGCGGTCAGTGTCTGGGTTATACCAAATGAAATAAGCAAACTGCTGTTACAGCGAAGATATAGCATCGTCATTATGTTTTTGGGTGGGAGAGACGGCTGGGGTGGCTGATTCGAGACTGGTAAATGCAAGTGAAGGTTCGTAAATAACGTGGTTTTAATGGTTTACGTGCTCTAAATAACCCCCCCCCCCCAACCCTAACCCCTCCCACTGGAGTTCAACGCGCAGAATGTTGATACAGCTATGTGAAACTGACAGTCAAGTCCTTCTTTGGGATGTTGTCCAACCTGAGCGTCACTATGACTTTAATGTCGAAGATTTAGACTTCATGTGTATGTATGCGCTTTTTTTGTTGTGTGGTAGGTTCGTATCGATAACACAAAGTGTCGTCAGCTGTGACGAAATTTTCGAAACAGGAGTAGTTGCCCCCCATTTCAATGAAGTAGCGGCTGGCTACGTTTTTGTTCGGGAGTCAAGGTGAACTGGACGAACTTTGGAGTCGCCTTTTTCTGGATAATGTCTAAGGCTAGTTTTAGAAATGTCCAGTCAGTTGCAGCATCATGGTTTCTATCATAAGATGCATGGAGAGCCTTGGCAGTAGTGACAATTAGGTATGGAACACAGAAGCAGAATTAAAATTTGTGACGTTCAGGAAAATCGTGATTAGACTATTCCGAGGCGCCTTAGCTGTTAGAGGTGCGGTGGTAAGACGTCTGCCTAGTAAGCATGGAGGTCCGGGTTCGATTCCCTGCCGCACCACAAATTTTAATTCATTGCCTCACGTTTGTCTTTAATGTCTTGGACATATTCGAAACGAAAAACAGTCACAGGGTTTCTCAATCTATATTTAAATTATCGTAAGTATGTTCAAAGAGTTATTTCTGAAGTCCAGTGTCTGCTCGAATGCACGTTTTACACAGATGCCTTCAATGTGTCTGCACTACGTCGCTCAGACACCAGGAATAGAACCGGCCTGGGAACTTTTTGACGGGCGGCGAATGTTTGTGTGGTAGCAGCAGAGCGCTGAATGCCGACGAGTGTGGTATTGTGTTCTTTGTCCAGACGGGCAGAATGGGAAGTGGAGCGTCAGAGGTAATGGGGAGGTTTAGTGGAGCGCGGAAACCACAAAAGGCGGGTCTCCGGCGGCCCTGCAGGAAAGAGGGCCGAAGCAGCCGAAAGGTCACACGGCCGAGCGCAGGCTGCGCACTTTCACCGGCGGACGGCCGCGGTTCGACCCCTGCCGGTGGCGCAACGCCTTCCATCGCTGCCGGCCCCAACCAGCGCCCCCTAGATACAAGGCCTGTGCGCTGCCTGCCAAGAGTAGTCATAACACCACCAAACTATTTGCCTTATGTAGCGTTGTGCTGAGTTTGGGAATACGTACACATTGCACACTGTGTTTCAGAATGTTTTTCGTGTTACCTATGTCATTCTCCGTGCACATATTTGCTGGTACGAGACAAAATGCCCAATATGAATCGTCCGATTCCAATATCGGTAAGATATCCTTCTAACAGTTCATAAATATCTTATACCAAAACAACTGTGTCTGCGAATCACATAACGTTACGAACATTCTGAAACAGTGTGCAACGTGTACGTATTCCCAAACTCAGCACAATGCTATATAAAACAAGTAGTTTGCTTGTGTTATGACTACTCTTGGCAGGCAGCGCACAGGCCTTGTAACTAGGGGGCGTTGCCTCAACCAAGCAGGTCGCTCACTGCGACTCCAGCCGCGATTTTTACTCGACACAGCTACGGGTGCAAGTCACCTGGAGGCGGACTGCTACCGAGAGGCCGAACAATGAAACTAAGATTTTAGCATTTCGTTTATCCGCAGCGGAAAAATACGAGGTGTTCTACTCTGGCGTGGCGGATTCGTGCATGCGCAGAACGCAGCATTTTCAACGGGCTTTCTTATTTCTTCTTTCCAACAGTGGTCGGCAGATGAAATAAATGTGAATGCTTGTGGACACACTTGGCTACTGCGTGAAATGTTTCAAATAAATTGCCGGGACCTTTTATTTTTTTGAAAGCCAGTAGTGGAAACTATTTTTTTCTCCTCTAAATGATCTAATGCAGTGGCGGCGCGTCCTATATGTTCTGTGGTTCAGAGAAACTCCGGAAAAGAAAAAGTCGAGCGAGAAAAGTTTATATATATATAAACTATCAGTCTCCGTTTCATTATCGTATCATATCATTTTGTGTCTCGTTTCCGCCGGTGGTCCTGGGTGTCGGTGGCCGAGTAGAAAGAGACCGACACAGGGAAATAGGATGCACGCGTGTGCAGGTACGGAGGTGACCAGCCAGTGGGACAGCAGGAACTAGAAACACTAGAGTAAATTAGAACGAGATATATATTTCATAGAGAGATTACAATACTTTCATAAGTTTCATGACTGCCGAACGCTGATACATTAACTAGTTAGAGGCCTGCCTACTGATGATTCCTACTGCCTATCCAATAGCCAAGTCTTAACTGGTGCCAATCTGATTTCCAAGTACAGAAGCAGTAGTCGTGGCCATACGGAGTTGTAGCAGAGGGCGCTCGTGGCTGACGTCGAAAGAACGCCGCGCCGTGCGTGCATGGCGGCGCGCGGCGAAAGTACGTGGCGCGCACTTCATACTCGTGCGACACCAGACATTACATATACATTTCAAAACTTTTTTTTTTTTTATCGCGTGAGAAACTTTTACGTACTGTAGATAACAGGTATACTTGCCACAGCGTCACATCCTCTTTTATACCTCCTGAGTAATCGGATGTGATTCGACACGGATGGGCGACGGGAAACGTCGCTAGTTACATGTGCGTTTCCGTTGGTGAAGGCACCAGCTCATACGCTACCTCGACTCTGACGGAAATGCAGCGCGAATTGGCCCGAACCCAAGAATGTAGCTGGTTCCCGCACCTCACCTTGCGCAAGCGTAAAGTTTCCCTTGTGGCAAACAACGCGCCTCATTGTTTTTATCGCATTGAAGATTAATAACAAATACGTCAAAATTATTTTTGAAAATATTGTGGAGATTCACCGATCAAAATCCTTGAATTCACTTGAAAGTCAGTCAAGATCGCAGTTCATTTAAAGGGCAACGGTTTCGGCCATTTAAATGGCCAGCCTCAGAGCCATACCACGATACAGTTGCCCACCGGTTGCACTAAACAGCAGCTGCCTTGTATTGTTACTGGCCATAAATGTTTGTCAATTTTGTCGAAATATGTACCGAAGTAGTGCACATCCCGTCATCTTATTGTAGAAAAGAGACGCAATTAAGGAAATATAACAGGTTTATTTAGAGGCATACAGCAAAGAAAGGTGTCCCTGCAATCAAATAGGTTTTTCATTGGTTCCCAAGATACATTATACCATTATAAGGCGGTGTTAATGCATCATTCTATGGTAGCGTTTTTTATGAAAACGTTTATGACGTTTCCCTTTCGATGTGTGTACGTATCTCCTTAATGCGTGAAGTAGAGTGCGCCTAATATTACTGGCCTCTAGCTGCCGAGTATGAGAGAGGAGGAGGTAGTGTTTGGGGGCGGGGGGGGGGGGGAGAGGATATTTTCTTTGCTGAACCGAGAGGAAGAAGGAGTGGTATAATTTTACAGACACTGTCCTCCAGATACAAATCCAAGATCTCCGGAACGAGATCAGACGCCTGAGCGAAGAAGAAATTGTCCCTTATCAAGAGACAATTTCGAACTGTAGACTTTTGAAAAGTAAATCAATTATTTTTACGTAACAGTTTTCTCAAAATCGAACTAAATAGCACTTACACAGACAAAACGGTACACCGAGACTGTCATTCCCTCGGATATAAAAAACGATATATGGAGAACGAAATGATCTTTCGTTTTGCTGTAAACTTTACATAAAATTTTGACATCTTACATTTCATCCACAGCAGTGAATAACCTTAACATTAATTATATACAATGTTTATGTAATGTGATTGTATCTCTGCAAACTCGATAAATTATCGCGGAGTAGTTTATTAAATTTGATTTAGTGCAGTAACTATGATGAATAACGGGAACAAATTCAGACCATTCATTATCAAGTGAAAATGTCTGTTTTATTTGCAAGAATGAAACATTTTTAAGAAATTGTTTTCTTAAAATCGAATGAGAAGCGACTGCCATGCCTGGTGCCTGGAGACTGCGATGCCAAATGTTCAAATGTTTGTAAAGTCTATGGGACTTAACTACGGGGTCATCAGTCCCTAAACTTACAAACTACTTATGAACTACTTACAACTAAGGACGGCACGAATATCCATGCCCGAGGGGGGATTCGAACCCCCGACCGTAGTGGCCGTGCAGACCGTGACTGAAGCGCCTCAGTCCCCTCGGCCACCGCGGCCGGCCTGCGATGCCATTATGCCATATTGTGTGTAGGCGGCCTCCCTTCCAAACCTATGAATGGACTCTGCAAACGCTTTTGACGAAAATTCGTCCTGTATGTGGTGTTTTTTCTTTCGGGAATGTCCGGAAGCACAGAATGTTCGCAAGCACAGACACGTGGATTAGCAGTCGGCGCCAATGCCTAATAAGGAGGTGGACAAGGATAAGATTTTCAGCTTTCTCCATTGAATTATTTCAATGCCAACTAGCAGTTAATGTAGTAAGTACCTCCTATACGAAAATTCGTCTCTACGTACCAACAACAGTATCCTGCGCAGACTATACGACACGTGTGTTATTCGTGAAGCATGCAAGGAAGGACAGTGTTATAAAATAGCTTCAAGCGACGGAAGAAATGTCGCCCACAGAGTGTGGATACTGAAAGCCGTTTTGCATATTTCCGGTAGTACTTTTGCGCCGACATCAAGAAGATACCAAGGAATCAGAGAAGTTGCAAGGACACGATGAACGTGCATAAACCGAGCTTGTGATGGTTCTCTTACATGGCGTTCTGAAAGGACGAAGTCATTCCCGCTCTCCCCCTAAATAATACGTCACGGTAAGAGCTACTTACATAATTACGTCTTACGCGTCCAAAATTCTTTGGATCTTCAACATATGACAATTGATATGAACAAAGAATATAAATCAAAACAAACACTTTAGTCCGTAGGTCTGTTGTTGTGGCCTTCAGTCCGCAGACTGCTTTGCTGCAGCTCTCCACCCTATTCTATCGTGACCAAGCCTCTCATCACCTCGTAAGAAAAGCAACCCACTTCCATTTACATCTCCTTACTGTATTGCTCTTTTCGTCTCCCTCTGCGATTTTTACCCCACATACTCCCCTCCGATGCTAAATGTACGATTCCTTGATGTCTAAAGATGTGTCCTACGAACCTATTCCTTCTTTTAGTCACGATATGCCAGAAATTCCTGTTCTCCCCATTTCTGTTCAGTACCCCTTCATTAGTTACGCTATCTACCCACCTGATCATAAGCATTCTTCTGTAGCACCACATTTCAAAAGCCTCTATCCTCTTCCTGTGCGCACTGTTTATCGCCATGTTTCACTCCCATACAGGGCAACACTCCATACAAATAACTTCAGAAAAGACTTCCTTACACTTACTATTCGAAGAAGCGAAATTTGTCGACATCCAATATTAGTTTAAGTGTCATTAGTCCTTTCAGAAAGTATTTGTCTGGAGTGTAGCATTGTATGGGAGTGAAACGTGGACGATAAGGAGTGCAGACAAAAAGATGATGGAAGCTTTCGAAATGTGGTGGTACAGACTAATGATGAAAATTAGATGGGTAGATCACGTAACTAATGAGGAGGTGCTTAAACCAATCGGGGAGAAAAGGAATTTTTTGGCATATCCTGAGTAAGAGAAGGGATAGATTTGTTGAACACATTCCCAGACATCAAGGAATTGTCAACGTAGCATTAGAAGGAAGTGTGTGGGGTAAAAATCGTAGAGGGTGACCGAGGGACGAATACAGTAAACAAATTCAAAAGAATGTAGGTTGCCGAACTTATTCTCAAATGAAGAGACTTGCGCAGGACAGGGTAGCGTGGAGAGCTGCATCAAACTAGTCTGCGAACTGAAGACAACAACAACAGTCGATGTTAGCAGATTTCTCTTTTTCAATAACGCTTTTCTTTTCATGGCCATCACCTGATTTTGTAAGACTGCATTCCAAAACCTTTGTTTTGCTATTATTAATGTTTATTTCATACGCTCCTTTCAACACACTATCGATTCCTCTGTGTCATCACCCAAAAGCAATGCTTAAGATAAGAGCAGATTTAGAAAACTATCAACGTTCCCCCACAACGTAAACAAGCCTGGGTATTGAGTACGTAGACCTGTCGTCCAGAGGAAGACGTGCGCACATTGTGTGTATCGTGTAACAGATCGAACGAAATAGTCGGCAGTTCACACTTCGAACACAGGTGCAAACATATACAAAATGTGCACCGTATAATGTGGGTTTTATTTACACGTATAATAAACGCACTGTATGCGTCACGAGGTGCGCAAAACTATCACATTTTGCTGCGAGATTCATTTTGCCAAAATAGTATTCCTCGGCAAGTGAGTGTGGTTTCTTCTCCTTTGTAAGGTGTCTGAAGACGTATAAATGTATATACGCCTGAATGGCCAAATAATAATTTCAGTGTGGTACGCGCAATTTCATCTGTAGTAGCCATTTAGAACAGGCAGTGAAACAAAAGGGGGGACTTGGACGATCGGATGTTTGGCATGGCCAGGAAGCGTGTACAGATGGCTGAAGTGGCTACGGCACTTCTCGCGTATCTGATTCGAGTCCGGCACTACTTTTCTAATGTCGCCGCTGCATTTAATTCAACACTCAGATACAGCTGAAGAGTACAAGTTCTCTTCCATCAATTCAATTTATATTATTTGCAAAGACATGCTTTACACATTGTCTGCTTAATAATATTATAATAACAACAACCAATTGTGAACAAATATGTACACTCGCATTAGTATCTATCTGGTGTTTACATAACTTAGGCTGATCAGCGTTGTTTCGTCGAGGACGCGGCATGGCTTTATTACTTATGCGGAACTACGTCATTGTAAAAAAAAAATCTGAATTACTATTCTAGTATCGCATGACAGAATATGAATCAATCGTAAGTACTATTGTTATTTAAATTACACGAAAGACATGCATTCACTGGCACGAAATTATTACGCGATATTCATCTCTGACGTGAAATCCTCAAATTTACGGCTACGAAACGAATGAGCAATTTTTCACGGAAGTTAAACACTGCGGATGGGGATCATTAAGAAATTAAAATCAGCGTCGTTAAATTTTGGATACGTGCTTACACAGCAACATCAAGTTCTACAAAAAGAGTTTAAAAACCTCTGCCATTCTGAGCGTTAACGGAATCTGGGACTCGTTTTTTTCCCTTCGATAAATTCTGTTGTAATGCTGCTGAAAATCGTACAAATAAATGTGGACCGTTACCGATGCATTATCAAAGCTTTGTGTATAATCCGCGCACTTAATCCTGTTTCAGATTTGCAGTACACACACACACACACACACACACACACACACACACACACACACACACAGACAGAGAGAGAGAGAGAGAGAGAGAGAGAGAGAGAGAGAGAGAGAGAGAGAGAGAGAGAGAGAGAGAGAGAGAGAGAGAGGCGGGGGGGGGGGGGGGGGGGGAGGAAAGTAAGCTCTATTCTTCGAGTACCGAGCAACATATGTACTGAAGCATACAGTGAGTGACTCACGAGAGAAAAGAGTCTGGGGTGGTTTTTTAATTGCCTCAGTAAAGTGTGCTTATTAACGCACTGAAACGAACTTCAAATTTGAAGTAGTAGTAGCGTATAGCCCTGTTCGATATTCTACGTAACGGATTACATACGCAGCCTCTACAATTGGAACGGCCGACTTTATTTATGAATTAACTCCACTGAAATTTTGTGAATAATCGAAGTCCTGTACAAAAAAACAAAAACTGGCGCTTCAAAATGTTTTCTTATCGCGAAAAGCACACGATCATATGACGTAATTTATTTTCCATGATGCCGCTCGTGGACTTACAATAACATTTGATTCACTGTTTCTTTTATTAAGCTCTGCTGACGACCACGGAAACGCATATGTTATTAGCTGGATCACAACGCTAGTAGCGAGTGCTCAGCAAATTCGTCTGACACGATTAATCTGTTGCACGTGCAACAATTGACAACCCATAATGTAAATAAAACAAGAACTGAAGGGAGTGATATTATACTTAACGTACCGTTTTTATCAAGTTTATTGGGGGGGGGGCGGTAGGTGTCAGCACTTGCTTTTGATGGGAGGACCAATGAAATTCGAGTGGAAGTGGAATAGGTTTCAGAATGAGAAGAACTGCCGTAGGGTAGAAAATGTTCAAATGTTTGTTAAGCTTATGGGACTCAACTACGGGGTCATCAGTCCCTAAACTTACAAACTACTTATGAACTACTTACGAACTAGGACGGCACAAATATCCATGCCCGAGGGGGGATTCGAACCCCCGACCGTAGTGGCCGTGTCGTAGGGAAGAATACCTGGGATGAATGGAGAGCAAGATTTATTCCACACCCAGAGATTCTGCAGCGTAAGTACACAGTCTTGGGCACTGGTCTCAGAACTTTGATAATATCATTCTCATGTATCCGGCATTTCAAAGTAGTGGAGGTAAAAAAAAAAAAAGGCCAAATTGTCGACATCAGAAAGGATACAGGCAAATTTTTTTTCGTGCGCAAGGGGACAATGACCAAATACCTTGAGGAACATAATTGTAGTAGTAGCCGAGTGGTCTAAAGCATCTCGCTGCAGAGCACGCGGTTGCTCGCCGTGGAGGTTCGAGTCCTCCTTGGGGCGTGTGTGTGTGTGTGTGTGTGTGTGTGTGTTTGTCCTTAGGTTAGTTTACCTAGGTTTAACTAGTTTGTAAGCTACGGACTGATGACCACGCAGTTTGGTCCGATAGATTTACAAAGATTTGAACTTTTTTTTTTTTTTTTTTTTTTTTTTTTTTTTAGTAACAGTCGACAAATGTTTGACATTGAAAACATGGGCGTTTTACCATAAGCTGTCATTGGATGGGAGTGAATTAGTTTCTTCAACGGGAGTGGTAGATGGTACTCTGTCTGGAAGCTGCCTAAAATTTCGCTCGTCAAGCAGATCTATCCCCCCCCCCCCCCCCAAGCCAAGTCATAGTTACGCCACTGATTCAAGTCGATGTAAGAAACAATGCAAAGAAGCCGAATTCAAGCAGAGAGAATATACGCAGAATGAGCATCAACACACAATGAATTTTTAAAAATAAATGCCAATATCGGAGTTCACTCTTTTATCAATTAGTATTTTAACCTGACGTAACGTTCTGAATTCGATGACGCGAGACTTGTTGCACTTGCTGGTTGCCCTCCAGGACCTCGTAACCGGAAATTACGTTAAGAGAGTCTTGGAACCAGGAAATGGGCGCATCGGCACCGCTGCCGGCACGGCGCAGGTGCTCCACAAAGAGACGCGCGTGTACGACGGCCGGCGGCCGGCAGACGTGCATGGCCACATGACGCACATGGTCGATACGGGCCGTGCCGCTGTTGCCATCTGGCGGCAGTGGCCGGCAACGCCGCGGCGTCCTCCGGCGTCTCGCGACAGACGGGCTGGCTGCGCGGCGTCTGCAGCAGGTGCCAGCGACCCCACAATGCCCGCGGCCGCTTTCACTAACTAAAGCCGCGACTCTCAGCTTTTGTTTTGATTCCCACAAGCGGCGTGTCAGAGCGAAGTGCGCAAGGTGCATTGTCCACATTATGTTGTTGCTGTTACTGCTTACTGTATTCATACCCTACACAATCGTCCCTCCACGTTTCTCTGTTTCCAAATTAACTATTCATTAGCGCCTATCAAATGATCACGTCTTTTGCTCAATTTTTACCACAAATTTATTTTCTTCACAATTCAGTACTTCTTCAAAAGTCGATATTTGTATTATATACTGCTCAGCATTCTACCATGGCACTACATTATAAAGCTTTTACTATGTTTCGCTTACATGCTCACTTAAGTTAATGTAGCTTTTCATTAACATAAAATTGTTGCAGGTTTACGGAGGAATGAAAATATGACACGGCAATATAAACACACCGCAGGTGCGGTGATCACTGTGTCCCCAGTGGTGTAGGGGTCAGCGCAACTGCCTAGAAAGCAAGAAGACCCGGGTTCGAATCCCGGCTGGGTACACATTTTCAGCTTTGCCCAATCGTAGTTGATGTCATATTAAATAATAACAACTGCAGGATCAGAAGTGACGTCTGTTATTTCGGAACAGTAAATATACACATGTTCACATGTTTGTACAGCTTATGGGACTTAACTACGGGGTCATCAGTCCCTAAACTTACAAACTACTTATGAACTACTTACGAACTAGGACGTCACAAATATCCATGCCCGAGGGGGGATTCGAACCCCCGACCGTAGTGGCCGTGCAGACCGTGACTGAAGCGCCTCAGTAAATATATATATATATATATATATATATATATATATATATATATATATTCATCTCTGTGTTAAATCTACAGTGAAAATATTCCCCTGAATGTATGTATGAAAATGGACATGTTTGCAACTGCATGAGAACCATTGATAGATGAACAGCTTTAAATTTTTTGAAGAAGCAAATATATTTTTTACCAAGAAAATTATTTCTTATATATTGTACAATATATAATTACATTAAATCATATTACGTATTAATAATTATCCACTGTGCGATGTCATACAAAGGTTATGAACTGATAAATGTAACATTGACATTCTTTTCCGGTGTGTTACTTAATTATATTAATGCTTTACTCTTGATTAAAATATTTCATATCACTATCGCAGAATACAATTATGTAACAATGAGATTACCAATTATTATGAAGTGCCACCGGCGCCAAACTTGTGTGAATGCTCTGGAAAGCTAATCATTTGCATATCACAGCATCTTCTCCTGTCGGTTAAGTTTCGCGTCTGTAGCACGTCATCTTCGTGGTGTAGCAATTTTAATGGCCAGAACTGTATTAAGGCGAACAAGGAAACGGGAATTCAAACCGGCCAAGCCGTTTCCGAGTTTTACCGAGGTAGCAATTCATTTTTATATATAGAAGTCATACAATTTGGTTTCCGATCATCCTCCCCACACCCGTCACTGGAAAACGCCGTGCGCGCGGGTCTGCATACGGCGCCCTTGGCCTGCACAGTAAACACGCCAATTCAGTGCTGACGGCGCTGCAGTAGTTGGCGGTTAACCTGTCTGTCACCTTTCCCACACTACGACGCTGCCGAAGCCGCTCCAAGGGCATCTTCACGGTCCACCACTACGACAAACCACGCATAATGCGCGGAATTTCCTACTCGTGGGAAGTGCCGTCAGAGGCCAAGAGTCAACCACCAACGCCGCTTAGCAAATATAAATAAATGGAAGATTTAAAACGGCAGGAGACAGATAGCGCCTTCTGCTAAAAGCCTACAACTTGACGCACACATCACAGCTACTTGCACTAAAATTCTTTCATTCTGGGTCCTCTATTACGGCACAATTCCAGTTGAATAGCGATTTTTAAATGAGTGAAATACGTCCGAGATGTAACGTAGCTAAATGCATTTGTTTAGAAAAAGAGTAAGATAAATTAATATATTGCTAAAATGCAGTGCGTTGGCCTAGTATGTGTGAGTAGAGGAAACTTTAGTCCTAGTACGGTGGTGTACCTGATGACATTATATAAGTACTCAGTTTACTTTTACTTGGTTTTCGTTCATGGGGGCTAAACTTACAAACTACTTATGAACTAGCTTATTCTAAAGACGGCACAAACGTCCATGGCCGAGGGGGGATTCGAACCCCCGACAGCAGCGCCCGTGCAGACCGTGACTGGCACGCCGCAGGCCGCTCGGCCACTGCGGCCGGCCTTTCGTTCATTAGAGTAACGCATAAATGGTTGTTTTCTGTATTTGTATTTTACATTTGTTGCGTCATAGTTATTTCAAGTGCTTCGAAATGGCTGGACATCCGAAACAATGCAGTAATGGAGAACCCAAAATTATAGGATATTTTAATCCGTTGTTCAAATGTTTGTACAGGCTTGCCATTATTACATGCTTATCAATAATCGCCTTTTTAAATTTAAAAACTTGGGATTCGAAAGCGTCATTAAAATTGAAGTTCGGATCGAGGGAAGACGTCGGGGAGAAAGTGGGCCATGTTATTTGCACATTTATCTCAATCAATTTAGGAAAACCACTGTAAACCGTGGGTTACCTAAATCTAGAATGCCGGATACGGATTTGAATCGTAGCCCTACCTAATACGACTGCCGCAGCGAAGCGGCCGAGTGCATTGAGGCGCTATGCTACGATGCGTGTGGTCGTTCCCCGTCGGAGGTTCGAAATCCCCCTCGGGCATGGTGTTCGTGTTGTCTTTAGTATAAGTTAGTTCATAAGTAATTTGTAAGTTTAGGGACTGAAAAACCCGCAGTTGTGTCCGATAAGCTTTACAAACATTTGCACATTTTGGACTTAATACAACTGCGACGCCTCCGCACTGCGTTCGATTTATCTTCTGTAAGAAGAACGTTGACATCATTACATACGGTGAAGCCAGTCAGCTGCAAAAGGTTACAGGCAGAATCCGGTGATAGTTCCGTTGTTGAAGAAGCGTTCCTTCGTTTAGGCCTATCTTGAACTGTTTGATGTACCATCAGGAAACTTTTACCAATACGACGAGACGGGAATTTTGTAAAGTGCTCTGTTTTTGGATAAGATTCCAGTGTCCTTAGATAGCCACCTATCGATTGATGAAGGGATATGGAACAGAAGGAAGACCAATTCGTCCGTGAGATGGAAAGCGGAGGTCTCCAATTATTGATGTTGGGACACGCAGGCGGTTTCCGCGGAAGTGGCTCCCTCGAACGCTGATGATTTACTCAAGGAGAAGCGTTCGTTCTGGGAATTTCCGGTGATTTCCTGACAGTGGGGGTATTGATCTGGGGCCGATTGCTGGCGGCGGCGGAATCCACTCTGCGTCACTGCCGTGTGGCCGCGGACGAACAGGTAGGGCGACTGCGCTGGGCAAGCAGGCTGCTCCGGTTACTGCCGTCACATTAATACCTGGAGGCAATGAGCCACAACCAACTTCCGGATAGCACATCAATTTCACTTGACAGTCAAGGTTTCTAAGAAACAGGACACACACACACACACACACACACACACACACACACACACACACACACACACTACATAATAATTTAAAGGAAGACGAAAAATTTAATAATTATCATCGTTATCGTCCAATTTTAAAAGTTTAAAATGCAGTGAGACACGTTAAGGCAGGTATGACAGTAAAACTTAACCCTATATCTTTCTCTTGAAGCTGACCGCACTCAATATGACAATTTGTGCATCCATTTCTCGAGCATGGTAACACGTAGCTACTTCCAAAAGACTTCACATATGAAACTTCCTGGCAGAAAAAAATTGTGATCCGGAACCGGGATTCGAATCTGAGACCTTAGCTTGTGGCGGCAAGCGCTGTACCGACTGAGCTATCCGGGCACGCTTCACATTCCGCCCTCACACGTTTACTTCCGCCAGTACTTCGGTGGAGTTTGGAAAGTAGGAGACGAGATACTGGCGGAAGTCGTGAGAACAGGTCATGTAGCGTGCCCGGATAGCTGAGCTTTCCCGCCAAAGGCAAAGATCCCAAGTTTGAATCTCGGTACCGGCACCCAGTTTTAATCTGACACGAAGTTTCAAACCAACACACAAACCGCTGCAGAGTGAAAATATCATTCTGACTTCACATATAATTTCAGTCCTTTACGACTCTTTTTCTCCTTGGCAACAGTGCACAAATTATGAACGGAAAGAGTTTTCTCATAATATTTTCCCAGTACATGTTGTCAAATTTCATACCTTCCATGGTGTTTTTTATTTATTACTTTTTAACTACCAACTCTATTTGCAAAACACTTTGCAGACAATAGCAACGTTTATAACTCAATGTACCTGCAAAATTATGTTATGGTGCTATTCAGGAGATATGATGCCATGAATATCGAGATGCGTGAGAAATGACATTTTGTCTAAAATGGTGTGAAAATTAATCTATATTGACAATTAAATCACTTATTGGCTTCAAATAAACTTTAAAAATAATGCCAAACCATTTCTATACTTCCTCTCGATTACCCGCTTTAAGTTACACATTTAGCGTATTAACTCATTTGTAAGGTAATCAATCTAGATAGTTACAGACCCGGGTATTAGAGTTTTTAATAAATAATAGTTTATACTAGTAAGTATATAAAGATGCATCTTTTGGCATTTGCTTAGGAATAATACGCTATGCCGTTCCTTAAAGAGCAGCCGTGTGATTGGATATAAGGTGTACAACTTCCGCCGTTTTTTTCCCAACAAATTGATTACACATTTATCATTCAAAATATTTTCCATCGCTGGCCACTACTTTCTCCCATTTTTCGGGCAGTGTATAAATCCCGCGTCGAATAAATTATTTATCTTTTGAAGAGATGCAAGAATCGATCCAATTTGAGATTTCTTCACGAGATCGGAAGTGTCGGTCACCGAGCGAGGTGGCGCAGTGGTAAACACACTGGACTCGTGTTCGGAAGGATGGTGGTTCAAATCCACCTCCGGCTATCCAGATTTAGGTTTTCCGTGATTTCCCTAAATCACTCCAGGCAAATGCTGGGATGGTTCCTTTCAAAAGGGCATGGCCGATTTCCTTCCCCATCCTTATCCAAAACTCCGAGCGTTGGTTCCGTCTCTTAATGATCAAGCTGTCGACGGGACGTTAAACCCTAAACTTCCTTCCTTGAAGTGTTGGTCAGCCAGGCCATGCGTCATTGATCTAAACAGGAGCAATGTCTTGAGAATACGGCGGGTGTGGTAAGAGTTCCAATTTTAACGTTTCCAAGTACATTTTGACCTCTTTTGAGACGTGGGAAAAAGAGTTGTCGTGCTGCAAAATCACTTTATCGCGCCTCTCGCTGTATTGAGGCCGTTTATCTTTTAATGCTCTGCTCAAATTCATTAATTGTGTTCGATAACGAGCACCAGTGACTATTTCACTTGCTTTTAACACCTCCTAGAACACGACGCCGAGCTGGTCTCACCAAATGCAGAGCACCATCTTGGAGCTGTGAATATTAGGTTTGGCGTTCGACGTGGAAGCATGTCTCACGTTCTTTCACTAATAGCGTCCGTGGCATACATACTTGAGAGCGTTCGATGAGTCTCAGTCGCTGTTTCTACATCTACTGGGATACTCTCTGCAAATCACATTTAAGTGCCTGGCAGAGGGTTCATCTAACCACCGTTATACTATTTTACCTCCCATTCCATTCTCGAAAAGCGCGCGAGAAGAATGAACACCTGAATCTCTCCGTTAGAACTCTGATTTCTCGTTTTTTATTCTGATGATCATTTCTACCTATGTAGGTGGGAGTCAACAACATATTTTCGCAATCGGAGGAGAACGTTGGCGATTGTAGTTCCGTAAGTAGCCCACGCCGCAGCGAAAAGCGCCGTTGTTGTAATGATTCCCATCCCAGATCCTGTATCATTTCCGTAACGCTGTCTCCCGTGTATCGCGGCAATACGAAACGAGCTGCCCTTCTTTGAACTCTTTCGATGTCCTCCGTCAAACCCACCTGATAAGGATCCCACACTGGGCAGCAATACTCCAAAACAGGACGGACAAGCGTTCTGTATGCAGTTTCTTTTGTAGTTCTGTTGCATGTTTTAAGGGTTCTGCCAATAAAACACAGTCTCTGGTTCGCCTTTCCCACGACATTATCTACGTCTTCTTTCCAGTTTAAGTCTGAAGTAATAGTAATTTCTAGGTATTTAGTGGAGTTTACGGCCTTTACATTCGATTGATTTATCTTGTAAACAAATTTTTACAGTTTTCTTTTCGTACTCATGTGGACGAGTTCACACTTCTCATTATTTAGAGTCAATTGCTTATTTTTACACCATACTGATATCTTATTCAAATCGTTCTGCAGTTGGTTTTGATCTTCAGATGATTTTACTAGACGGTAAATGACGGCGTCATCTGCAAACAACCTAAGAGAGCTACTTAGATTTTCCCCTAAATTGTTTTCTTCATACTGAAACAAAACAGTAACACCTCCCGCAAATTACGAGAATTAAGCTCGTAATCTGACATTTTCAATTAAGAACAAATTTATGATACAGACACAAATCGACTAATGTTTGAATGATGTTATGTTGACCGAGGTCCAAGCTAACTACCTGACTACGATCAGTTTGTTTCGACCGCTACTTACCGTTGTCGCCAACAATCGGCTGAATCAAAGTTGTGCACCTTGTAGGAACGTAAAGTGAAGTTTGAGGAGGCGGTATAAAGGAAAGGAAGTGTGGGATGACACCGAGAGAGTGGGACGGCAAGTCCCCAGCACTGGCTGGCGCGCCGCCAAGCCAAGCTGCGCCTGTGGCTCACTGACCCTGGCCAGAGGACACTCGGCTCGTCACACAGCCCCACTGTCCCATGGCGAGAGACAAGGTGACACCGAAGCGTCCGAATGCTCTCCACCACCGGCAGCCGAACAAGACGCTTCGCTGCAGTTCCTGTCGGTCACTAAACCCGAAATGGCCCTACAGGCCGTGATCGCACTAACCGCGTGTTTTCACAACAACGCAAATTAATACCTGCGAACGGGTGACTACAGATCACGCACTGAAATGTGGCCCCTGAGAGGAGAATGTTGTTAGCTAAGGCTTGCATTCAGATGGTAGAGCATTGGCTGTTAGTACAAGCCCCGTCTCTTTCTCCCCATGCCGCCAGCTTATGGCATATAGCTTACAGAATTTAAAAGAAAAAATCATGTGTACGGGGTTAAAGCGTCACAGATGAAACATGAAATTATCACTTTAATGGTTTAGTAATATAAAACTGGAACGTACATCTACTAAAGATTAATATTTTTTAGCGATTTATTAAGTGGGTGTAGCAATGCTTTCTGCCTATTTTTATTGTCGTAAATGAATAACAATCGGAATGGTCGTGGTCTATGAAACATATGTCGCTCCCAGACGTCCGACCCGTCAGTTGACAAGACTCAGCGGAAGAGGAGCGCCTCTGAGGATGTCCAACGCAGTCTTGGACGAAACGTAACGAACAGAAGAGTTTCATATTCCATGGCCATAATACCCGCAAGGTTTACCAGCAACAATCACATCCGGTCGTGAAAGGCTTTATTCTATTATAAGACATAAAACTAGCGCAGCGATGGTGATGTGACGCTACCACCTGCAGACCCGAAGTTCCGAAATACAAGCAGGGTATGAGGAGAAAACAAAACCCCACGATACTGTACTGCTAGTAAACACTTTCTCGGGCTGTGCAGATAGCAGGTACAAAACACAAGTATCAAAAGTTAATTTTTTACAGCAACCGAACTACAAATTAAGAAGTCGAATCAAAGTAAAGGGATGCTATAGTTAAGAAGGTAGGGAGGCACGATGAAGTTACAAGTGGTGAGTTCTACTATGAAAGGGAACAGGACGCCGTGGACAGGATTCAGTGTGGAGGACCGGGTCGCCACGCCGTGTCATGCTGTCGTATTTGGTCCATAGTTAGCATTCCGCAAGTTACCGCTGTGCAATGTGTAGAAATTTAATACGCCGTTCAATACACAACACTGCTCTAGTGTTGTCCTCTTCGAGCACTACCTCTACATGTTACTCTGCCCTGTACAGGCCTCTACATCTCGGGGTCTTCCTCTGCAATGTTCACCCCTCTAATAACAAATTAACTGTAGCCGGATGTCTCAGTCCCATTAATAGATGTCTTATTTTAATAAATTTGTCAGACATTTCTCCCGTTTAGTATCACCTCATTAGTTACGCGATCTACCCATCTAATCTTCAGAATACTTCTGTAGCAAGTACTTCTAAAAGCTTCTTGTCTGAAATGTTGTTGCACGTTTCACTACTGTACAACGCTAAAACACCAGACAAGTACCTTCAAATAGGATATTATCAAACCCTTCTTTTTTTTTTAAAGGCTTTTCTTGCGATTAGCAGCCTAATTATCATCTCTAATTTGACCGTCTTAAGTTATTTTACTAAAGGAAACCCATCTCTTTTTATTCTGTTCTTTCCTAATGTAATTCACTCAGTCTCGCTTGACTTAATGACAGGACCAATACATAAATAACATATTACAACGTGTTTTAAATGTGTAGTATTCCTACAACAAGGAGGGGCGGAAGGAGTGCACAAATAGTGCAGTTTGGTAGTGTCGCAGGCTGCGGTATAGAGATTACCAACGGCGCCCAGTTCGCGTTTGGATACTTCTGAAATATTTTAATTTTTTTCCTTTTTGTTTCCCTGACGTTTCTGCTTTTTCTTGCTAATTAAATATAATATCCGATATTTGTTGTTATTTCTTTTTAAGACGACCTATTAACGTGGTGCTAGTGTCACAAGCTGTGGAGGAAAAGTTGTAAATAACAGGTTTGCATCTACACTCTCACAGATATTTTTAACTATTTGGTTTAATTACGTTTTTGTAACTTATTTCTCAATTTAATAGTAGTCTACGTTATTCATTAGAAACAAGAACAAACTCTGTCCATGAGAGAATTTGTCGAGTTTTTCGTGCTAGGGCACATGAACCAATAATACCGTGTTATTTTACGCACATCCATCTGTATAAACCACGCAACGGGCGCTGAAGAGCGCCGAGGACGCAAATCACGATGAGCAGCACGTTCCGTGGGATGTAGCAGGTGGTTACAGAGCGTGCTGTAGCTAGGTAGACAGCAGGTGTGATGATGGCAACGTTTGGACAACACGTCCCGTGTGAGGACGGCTTTTAGTGTCTCCGCCCCTCCCCCCAAAAAAATCTCTTCAAGTACGAAAGTCCACCTTTCACAAATGCCATTAAATTAAATAAAAAATTAACTCACTTTTAACAAAAACCAAACGTATCTATTACACATGACATTTGTCTGAAAGATTTTACGACACTGTAGTACATTTATAGAGCGATAGCATAGGTCCTACATTAAGCTACGTCGAATTCATTCAAAGGTGTGCTTCTAGGAAAAGTATAGGTTAGAGAAGCGTATATTGAATTAAAACTAAGATACTCAGAAAAGTAGGAAGATAACGTTAAAGCAGACACCGTTGTCGTCGCGAAATTCTAGTGGTTAACTTTTGAGAACCGAAGCAAGGCTGCCTCCGTGGCATATATTGTATGAAGAGCGCAGAGCCTACCTCTTATTGATTATGCCTTCTTGTTGACTTACATCTCATACAGGAAGATGGTAGATACGCAAGACAGACAGGAATCCTTTTATGTGCATCATATCTCTTAACTGTCGAACGTTCAGTATCACCTTTCGTTAACTGGAGGTTTGTGTAACTTATGGGACTTAACTACGGGGTCATCAGTCCCTAAACTTACAAACTACTTACTAACTAGCTAACACTAAGGACGGCACAAATATCCATGCCCAAAGGGGGATTCGAACCCCCGACCGTAGTGGCCGTGCAGACCGTGACTGGAGCGCCTCAGTCCCCTCGGCCACCGCGGCCGGCTAACTGGAGGTCATGTTGACACTGCTCAACTATACAACGAGAAGAATTTGACATCTGCTAACGTCTTCTTATTAGAACTGAAAAGTATTATAACAGCAAAATACTGCCGGGCCCAGTGGTCTTGGGGTAAAGCGCTCGACTGAAAACCGAAGAATCGCGGGTTCGAAACCCGGTAAATCTAGGATTTTCTCAGTCTGCACTTTAACCCATCCTTCACTTCTCAACGATGTGAGGAGTCGTCAGAAACGACACGTGGTTCGGATTCCACATTAAGCTGTAAGTCCCCTATCCCCGGTTGGATAACTAGGGAAGGCCAGAGACACGAAAGTCGCGTCCAATTGAAAGACTTGTACCAAGCCAATGAGCCACAGGAAATTATTATTATTGTTATTATTATTATTACAGCAAAATACTAGGAGGGTTTCATGCAAAGGTCAGAAATTTCGTCGCAGATGAAGTGTACTCGCTGCTGAGCCTTTTCTTGTTTTTGGTAATGTAAAAAGGAAAATAACATCGGAAATGAATATTGAAAATTGTATTTTAATCGGGACGATATCGAGGCTGCGGTTCCATTCGTCCTCGATCGCAGGCGCACTGTGAATATCGTGTGATTCACCGTGTTGCGAGTTGATTAAAATAGCGAGTAACGCGACCGGCGTTACATTTATTGGACGTGTAGTGATCCAATTAAATTCCAGATATTGGCTTGGCTGAGGAATTAAACTGTCTCGGGTGACGGAAGCTTCAAATGGATAGTCCCAATACTGTGCCCATCACGCTCACAATGGCTTATATATACTAACGCTCCTGCTACAAGGTCACACCATACGTCTATCGTAAGGCTACATTCAATTTTCACCCATTCTAAGCGATTAAGCAATGAGCTTATCGACAATCACGGTCTGCGCACTCGATAACCGGTTCATCTCCCCCTTTTTCAACGACAGCTGTCTTCACCATCCTGCCTTTCCACCATCTTCCTAGAGAAGTCATTACATTGCATTAGGAGCGGAGGAGTAACTAAAACGTCCACTTTCACAAGGAGTTTTTGTCAATACTTGTTTCGATTACGTCTTGTAATTACATGTAATTTTAACCCGACGGGTGAGAGGAATCTTTGTGGATGCAGTCGGACGTATTGAATAATTCATAAGTGGTCCTTAAAATCGTGATATAGTGATTTTGTGTGTGTGTGTGTGTGTGTGTGTGTGTGTGTGTGTGTGTGTGTGTGTGTGTGTGTGCGTGCGTGCGCGCGCCTGCGAGAGAGAGAGAGAGAGAGAGAGAGAGAGAGAGAGAGAGAGAGAGAGAGAGAGAGAAACAAGTTTATTGGAAGTCACTGACTATCGTTTTCAAATAAGGAAAGGACAAAGTTGGATTTTTTTTAACATCGTCAGCTTCAACACAATCACACCGTGTGTAATTGCAATACTTCCCTCAGCTTGTTAAATGTTTCATTGAGGAGCTTCCTAGTACTCACAATAAGAACATAAACGCCGAAAAGCAGCAATACGACAGTGTTCATTCCACGGTGAAATGAACTACCTACCCATCAATGTTAAGGAGTCATAATGGTCTGCTAGAGAGAGTCGTAACATAGAATGTCATTAAG
Organism: Locusta migratoria; assembly: GCA_026315105.1. Taxonomy (NCBI): domain Eukaryota; kingdom Metazoa; phylum Arthropoda; class Insecta; order Orthoptera; family Acrididae; genus Locusta; species Locusta migratoria. The sequence goes on along the minus strand of CM048744.1, from coordinate 211,531,138 downwards.
CATTGTTTAAAGCTTTCTCAAACGTACCTGTAAAATATAGTACTCGCATAACTCGATGAAGCTGGTCTAATTTATATTGTGCCGGTCCGGTATAGGAACCCGGGTTAATATGCAGTTCCGCTGTCCACTAGGCCACCCGGACACAGTGGTCAGCCGGCCGCAGTGGCCGAGTGGTCGGGGTTCGAATCCCCCCTTAGGGCAAGGATATTTGTGCCGTCTTTAGAAGAAGCTAGTTCATAAGTACTTTGTAAATTTATGGGCTGATGATCCCGTAGTTAAGTCCCATAAGCTTAACAAACATTTGAACACAATGGTCAGCACGGCCCTTTGCAGCATGCGTCCTTCAGGCCCAACTTTTCACCGTTTCCAGACATTACTAACGTAGTGTCCCGGCCATCATCGTCATAACGTGAAGCAGAACGTAGATCTTGTAGCAAGATCATGCCCACGACGGTTCCACCACCATTTATGAAATGAACCAAGAGCGAATCGTTCTGCTTTCAAAAAATGTTCAAATGTTTGTAGAACTTATGGGACTTAACTGCGGGTTTATCAGTCCCTAAGCTTACAAACTACTTATGAACTAACTAAGACTAAGGACGGCACAAATATCCATGCCCGAGGGGGATTAGAACCCTCGACCGTTGTGGCCGTGCAGGCGTGACTGGAGCGCCTCAGTCCCCTCGGCCACCGCGGCCGGCGTTCTGTTTCCTTTGGATTGTATCTCTTCTACCAATTCTATATTGTAAAGGTGCCATATTGAAGAGGAGTATTCAAATATTGGTCGAATAAATGCTGTAGAGTCCAAATCAATCTTCCGACTGTTGACTGCTTCACCGTATTAGTGACATGCAGAGTTAATGAAGGTGGTCGTATCGGGTATGCAAGGTGTAAAAGGGGGTTGCATTGACAGAGGCGTCCGGTGATTCAAGTGAAAAAGTTTACGACATAATTGTGACCGCACGACGGGGATTAACAGACTATGAACTAAAATGGTAGTTGAAGCCAGACGCATGGGGTATTCCATTGCGAAAATGGTAGAAAATTCGACGTTCCTAGCTCGACAGTGCCCAGAACGAGCCGAAAATAACACATTTCAGGCAGCACATCTCACTAAGGACAACCCGAAGGCCTGCACGTAATGACAGAGCAGCGAAGTGTGAGTACAGTTGACATGTCTATCAAACAACATTGCCTAAAAAAAAAGAAGAAATCAATGTGGGACGTGAGACGAACGTATGCGTCAGAACAGTGCGGTGCAATCTAGACTTAATGGGTTAGGGCAGCACACCATCGACTCGAGTGCACTAGAGTAACACGACACCGCCTGAAGCAACTGACTGTATACACCATCTGATCAAAGGTATCTGGACACCTGGCTGAAGATGACTCCCTCCAACGGTAATACTGGAATTCAATATGGTGTTGGTCCATTCTTAGCCTTGATGACAGCTTCAAGTCTCCCAGGTATACGTTCAATCAGGTGCTGCAGCGTTATCTTGGGAATGGCAGCCAATTCCTCATGGAGTGCTGCACTGAGGAGAGGTAGGCTGGTGCGGCATGGCACGAAGTCAGCGTTTCAAACATCCCAAAGGTGTTCTATAGGATTCAAATCAGGTCTCTGTACAGGCCTGTCCTTTACAGGGGTGTCATTCTCGTGTAACCACTCCACCATAGGTCGTGCATTACGAACATGTGCTCGATCGTGTTGAAAGACGCAATCACCATCCCGTCGTCAACTGCCGGAGGTCTCTGGCAGTGAACGACATGCTGTACGTGTCCATGTTTCTACGTCTCTATCCCATCAGAAACAGTGGACCTAGAGATGTTTAGGAGTGTGCAAATCTCAGTGACACCCGGACAATTCACCAGGTTCCAAGTCTGCGAGTCCGAGGAACGCCCCATTCAGCTCTCTCACGATGTCTAACGACCACAGAGATCGCTGATATGGAGTACCTGGCAGTAGGTGGCAGCACAATGGAGGTAATATGAACAACGGTGGTTTTGGGGCTGGCCAGATTCTTTCTATCGCATAGTGTATACGCGACTGGAGTTGTGTGTGGCCTATTTCATTTGCGAAGAGCTGATAGTAGGGTTCCAGTGTGGCGCAGACTCGACGAAGCTATCGATAGTAGTTGTCAATAAGGCACTGCGCAAGCTGGTGGTGACGTAATGATAGTGCGGGCTGTTTGTACGTGGAAGGTACTGGGTCTTCCTGTAAAAATGAACTGATCATTTACTGGGAACGGTTGTGTTCGGCAATTTCCAGACGGTCTGCAGTTATTCAACGACCACATGGCCTGAGTGACAATGTGTCATGTCACTGGCCCTAATTGTTCCCCACTGGTACGAAGAACATTCTGAGCTGTTCCAGCGAGTGATTTGGTCACGCAGTTCACCCGACATGAATCCCAACGAACATTCATGGAAAACATGCGAGAGGTTAGTACGCGCACAACAGCTTGCGTCAGAAACACTTTCCCAGTTGTGGAGGGCTACAGTGACAGCATGGCACAATATTCCTATAGGGGACATCCAACAATATATTGAAGCCAATCACACTGAGTTGCTGCACCTGAGGGAGAAAGAGAGATCGGACACTTATTATATGACAGACGGCAGCCCATTGTCAGCGAGTGCTGGTGCACCTGCCGTGTCTCCCGTTACGGCAGCTAAATCTGAAGAGCGGCGCACGTGGCGAGCCCGCGGCCACCCGCTGAGCCTCGCAGGGCGCGCCCACCACTATAAATACCCGGCCGACACACGGCGCTTACTGGCAAATCACGCCGGCACGACAGCGGAAGCTGCCTCTGCCCGAGGCGAGGGCGATGAAGGCACCTGTCGCACCGCCACGGGGCCTCTGCCCTCAGCGGCAAGAAATATTTCGATACCGCCCGTAACTTTCCCCGCAGGTCTACCTTGCCTTGTTGGGTATTTCGTCCCGTCTACAAAGCAGACTTACCTCAACTTGACGTCTCTCATATCCCACGGTTCCTAACTTCCAGGATCCAAAATTAGGAGTATGGCGTGATAAAAGTGATAAAAACTAGGCAGGTCTGTTACTGGACGGAATGTTATCGGGTTTCCAGACAGACAAAAGATTTTTCTCCGAAATTGTTTGATCGTCCTTTTTATGCTTGGTTATGATGATGGAAGATCGTGATGATCGTGTGGCATTTTTGGTCGTTAGACCCCAGCTGGGATAGTTAGTGTTCAGCCTGCGTGGTTCAAGTCTTTAGGTGACGCCACTGGAGCGACTTGCGTGTCGATGATGTTGAAATGATGCTGAGGACGACACAACACTCAGTACATGAGTGGAGGTAATCTCCTACCCGACCGGGAATCGAACCCGGGCCACCTGAATGGCAATCTGCCATGCTGTTCACTGGACTAAGAAGGCGAACTTCTGACCGGTCTTGTGGAGCGACCGAGCGAGGTGGCGCAGTGGTAAAGCACTGGACTCGTATTCGGGGAACGGTGGTTCAAATCCACCTCCAACCATCCAGATTTACGTTTTTCGTGTTTACCTAAATCACTCCAGGCAAATGTCGGGATGGTTCCTTTCAAAGGGCACGGCCTATTTCCTTTCCCATCCTTACCCAAAACTCCGAGCGTTAGCTCCGTCTCTAATGACCAAGCTGTCGATTGGACGTTAAACCCTAAACTTACTTCCTCCTCCTTATGGAGCCCACCATGACTTCCTCTCGTCGGCCAGACACACTGTTGTTTGTTTCATAGCTCCCAGTCCTTGTCTATCTCTGCAAGTGTCTGCAACTAACTCCGTAGGCGGTAGGGTTCCCAGTTATTGTTCATCGACGAACGTGTACACTATAGCACCAAGATTATGAAGTACTGAACGAATGAACTGAACAGCGTACCCTGGGGACGTAAACACAAAGGAGCATGCCGGAGAGCCGCAGCGGAGGGGCTAAGCTCATTGAGGCGCTATGCTCCGATGCGCGAAGTCGTTCCCCGTCCGGGGTTCGAATCCCCCCCACCCTAAGGCATCGATCTTTGTATCGTCTTTAGTATAAGGTAATTCACAAGTAGTTTGTAAGTTCAGGGACTGATGACCCCGCAGTTAAGTCCTATAAGCTTCACAAACATTTGAACAGTTTGGAGTTTTGTGGACTCCTGTTCGAATCTACCGAACGAATCTTTGTCGTCAGTTCGTCTCTAAATTGTTTCTTTCTTCAATCGTTCTTCGTCGCTCGCGTTTATTTTAAAATTTCAAAATCTCTTTGTAAATTTTAAAACTGTATCAGAAAGTGATTCATTTGTGACAGCAACCACAAAACTCGAAATGTCACGGCAAGCAGCCGCGACAGGGAAATTATAAACTTTTCAGACTTTTGAACTATTCAATAACTGAATGCAATTTTTAAAATTAACACTACTCAACATTTCCTGTAAAGTTTCACATATTGCTTTGCAGATTCATCTTATTGTTCGTTTGAGACAAAATCAGGATCGTCAATGGAATTGTCACCAATTCTGATCCACTAACATGATCGGTTTCTTCCAAATCATCATTCAACTGAAAAATCATTGACGTGAAAACTTTCTTTCAAAATATTCGCTATTTTTTCGGCAATAAAGCATGTGATCTGCCGGCCATGTTATATCGTTCTATAAAACATATGTACCATTTACTAGTAAAATTAGTGTAATAAAGAACATATATCACTCTAAGTCTAAATTACTGCAACACAGTTGAAGGCCCACACTGCTATTTTGGCGGGGTCGAATAAGACCATAGAGGCCACTGGACAGTAAGCGGCACACGGAAATGGGCATCCGAACTGTATACTACCGTTGTATGGCGGGAACAGAGATTACAAGAGCGGGAAGCTCGCCACCACGTCACCTAGCGGAGAAATATTGAAAGGAAAACTCTTGGGGCCAGGGCAGTTAAGGGTTAAAACTTACTGATTTCGTAATTAATGTATGGTAGGAAGTGATACAACACACCTCATTATCTTATACGCATGTATTTTTTTTGGTTTGCAATGACGAAATGTAATTACTGACACACACAACCTGGGCCGGCCGCTGTGGCCGAGGGGACTGAGGCGCTCCAGTCACGGTTTGCACGGTCACTACGGTCGGGGGTTCTAATCCCCCCTCGGGCATGGATATTTGTGCCGTCCTTAGGATTAGCTAGTTCATAATGTGACGATACTGCTGGCCCTCTCATCTCAATGTTATTGTTCGATGCCGTCTGCGTCGGACCCGGAATCGTGTGGTCTAATAGTGATATATTTTGCGTGTGAAGTTACAAACGAAATAGCCAGTCTAGGAATCACTGTAGGACAGTGTCTCGGTGATACTGTGATCAAAACAAGTGATAGATTTCATTAATTAAGAGATTTGTAAAAGACGTTTCCAGACAGTTCTATAAACAATACTTTTGCCATTGTACATTATTTTAATAAATAGACAGACGATGGGTACAAACTTATGTAAAACATAAAATCATGAAAATAAATAGCATTCTATATAGGTTAGGCTCATAAACAAGTTGTATTGACCAGCTAATTGTGTTAATCAATGTAATAGTCGAAATTCAATATAATTCTTTGCATATATTTACTGACGTGAGATTTTGAACCTATTTTCAGATTTGCGACGATATTTTATAGTTCAATATATGTTAGGAACATGTATGATGTACTCATTAACTAATTACTTGACATTTAACATTGCTGTTTGTTATCATACAGAAAGAACCGAAATTATGACTTAAAAATATATGGGCCAAGTAAAATTATTGTATGTATAGTTTTCATTTTATATTGTGATTATTCTTGTGTACATGAAATGTTTTATTTGTATGTTCGCTAATTGTAAATCAGTATATTCAATTGTTATGAATAATGGATAATGTAATGCCATTATTGTCGATGTTATATATTTGCTTCATCGCCTTGCGTGGGGGAGTTCGAGTTTTGCCGTTTCTGAAGTGCTCTGAAATCTATGTAAGTCTGCGTTTTAAATGGAATTACTGTCAGCTAAGTTCTGTTGCATTGTTTATGTTATTAAATTGTAATGTTTTGGTGGAGAAGAAGATTGATTCAAATTAAAGAAGAAGTGAAAAATTGTACCTACGAGTATTTATTTCCACCACGACGCCCCAGGAGAATAATTTTGCAGCGAGCAGAACCCCCATACATCGTAATGTTGAAAAGCTGAGTATTCTGTTTGAAAGTGGTAGAATGAAATGTAATTACTTAAGAATCCATAAAAAACATCTCAATAAGTAGTTTGTAAGTTTAGGAACTTATGACCCCGTAGTTAAGTCCCATAAGCTATACAAAAATTTGAACGTTTTGACACTGATAACCGTTAATGCATCGGCTACAATTTGCGAGTCAAATATGTTTACGTTGGCTCTCGACGAATTTCCTTTGTGGAGCTCCTCTATGTAATCTTTCCACCTTTCAGCTTTCCCTTCTTTGCTGAGAACTGGTTTCCCATCTGAGTTCTTGATATTCATAGAGTTGCTTTTCTTGTCCCCAAATGTCTCTTTTATTTTCCTGTAGGCGGTATCTACTTTTCCCCTTCTTATACATTCTTCTACAGATTTGCATTTGGCTTCTAGCCACTCCTGCTTAGCCATTTTGCACTTCCTGTCAATATCATTTTTTAGTCGTCTGTACTCCATTTTGCCTGTTTCATTTACTGCATTTTTATATTTTCTCCTTTCATCAATTAAATTCAGTATTTCCTGTGACATCCAAGGATTTTTTGTAGGTCTTGCCTTTCTACCTATTTTGTCCTCTGCTGCCATCACTATTTCATCTCTCAATGCTACCCATTCCTATTCTACTGTTTTATTTCCCCCTGTTTCTGTCAATTGTTGCCTAAAGCTCCAGACTTTTTAAATGGTGGTGCTACAGAAGAATGCTGAAGATTAGGTGGGTAGATCACATAACTAACGAGGAGGTACTGAACAGAACTGGTGAGAAAAGGAATTTTTGGCATACCCTGACTAAAAGAAGGGATCGCTTGGTAGGACACATTCTTAGACACAGGGGAATCGTAAATTTAGCATTGGAGGGAAGTGTGTGGGGTACAAATCGCAGAGGGAGACCAAGAGAAGCGTATAGTAAGCAGATTCAAATGGATGTGGGTTGCCGTTCTTATGAGGAGATGAAAAGGCTTGCTCAGGATAGAGTAGGGTGGAGAGCTGCATCAAACCAGTCTCTGGACTGAAGACCATAACAACAACAACTCGACGAATTCAACTGAATGTTGGCTCCAATGTGTGGGCGCTGTCATAAAACTATTGGCGCCAGCGTTGGTTTCAATGTGTGGACGCGGAGCAACTGCCTGCCTAGTAAGTGGCACCTCGTGCTGTAATGAGCGGTAAACGTGTATTGCAAATTAGTGGTGGAGAAGTGAAGCGCAGAGGGAGGGGTACGAGGTGGACAGCCGGCAGCGGGAACAGAGACGGCAGTGAAAGCGGCGCTGACGCCGCGCGGGTCAAGTGGGGCCGGGTTCAGGACCCGCCGCATTCCGCCAGCAGCTGCGACCAGCGGCCGCTTCTGCACACCACAGTACACACTCAACTGTCTGCACTCTCTCTCTCTCTCTCTCTCTCTCTCCCCCCCCCCCCCTCTCTCTCTCTCTCTCTCTCTCTCTCTCTCTCTCTCTCTCCCCATAGTGCACAACACGCGTCTGCAGCCGACACTCGATTGTCATGGAGATCCCATGACGAGAGCTGTTTGCTGATGATGCTGTGGTGTATGGGAGGGTGTCGTCTGTAACTGATTGTAATAGCATACAGGTTGACTTAGACAAAATTTCTAGTTGGTGCGAAGAATGGCAGCTAGCTCTCAATGTAGAAAAATGTAAGGTGATGCGCATGAGTAGAAAAAACAATCCCATAATGTTCGAATACAGCATTAGTAGTGTGCTGCTTGATGCAGTCGCGTCGTTCAAATATCTAGGCGTAACATTGCAGAGCGATATGAAATGGAACGAACATGTAAGGACAGTTGTGAGTAAGGCAGACAGCCGACTTCGATTTATAGGGAGAATTTTGGGAAGATGTACTTCACCTGTAAAGGAGACCGCGTATAAAACGCTTGTACGTCCACGTCTTGAGTATTGCTCAAGTATTTGGGACCCGCAGCAGATCGGTTTGAAGGAAGACATAGCGGCGGTTCAGAGGCGAGCAGCTAGATTTGTTACCGGTAGGTTCGACCAATGCGCGAGTGTCACGGAAATGCTCCGGCAACTCAATTGGGGATGGCTGGGAGAAAGACGACGTTCTTTTCGTGAATTTCTGTTAAGTAAATTTAGAGGGCCGGAATTTGAAGCTCAGTGTAGTACGATCTTGCTGCCGCCTATTTACATTTCGCGTAAAGATCACAAAGACAAGATAAGAGAAATTAGGGCTCGTACGGAGGCATATAGGCATTCTTTCTTTCCTCGTTCAATTTGGGAGTGGAATAGGAAAGGAAATGCCTAGTAGTGGTACAGTGTACCCTCCACCACGCACCTTACGGTGAATTGCGGAGTATGTATGTAGATGTAGAGGCGAAAGGCGCTAAAAAAAGTGCTTTTGAAGTATTTCGAGGCCGAGACGGTCCACCCACTCCCCCCCTCCTTCTTTGTCCACCAATGCTCTCGATACTGCTGCCGCCTCGATCCAAGTTTCCGTGTCACCAAGTCAAATGTTTGTTAACCCTCCCACAGACGCGCCTTCTAGTCAGCCATGGAATTCAGGCTTATTTTGCGGATACCTCTTGATAATAAACCTTGAAAAGACACAAACATCAAACTTGTATCGTAAAAGAGAAGGCTAACACAAAGAGAGGGATTTCCGACTCTCCCAATTTCCGAGAAAAGGATACGAAACTTGTCGCCTCGTATCTGATACATACGCGCGGCTGTCGGAAGGTTAAGCTTATGGAACTTAACTGCGGGGTCATCAGTCTCTAAACTTACACACTACTTATAATCTAACTCATACTAAAGACAGCACAAACATTCATGCCCGAGAGAGTATTGCCGCCCCCCCCCCCCCCCCCGCGTTTCCCCAAAACACCTGTTACTATTCTGGTCACTGCGCAGTTGCATGCTTTGCTCACACCTTGTTATGCACATTCCAATAACGATTATTAGTACTGCTGCTACTACTCGCAGTACACGTCATCGTGTGTACCTCACAATATAATAAAATGGAAGAACGGACATAGTTGTCAGTGGCTGAGGCAATATGCAGCTGATTATTGTTACCAGACATTACAGATTTAAGGAAAGCAAGAACAAATTCGGAGAAGAAATTCTATTTGGGGAAGAAGAAATAAAATTTTTCCGGTTTCCCGAAGAGATTGTAATTCTATGAGAAACAGCGAAAGACACAGAAGAGCAATTGAGCGGAATGGACAGTGTCACGAGATGATGATATCACATGAAGATAAACAAGAGCAAAACAAGTGTAATGGAATGTAGACTAAGAAAATCCGGCGATGCTGAAGGTATTAAATAAAGAGACAATAGAAGTATCCGATTTATTACTTGCGCAGTAAAATAACTTGCGATGATCGAAGTACTGAACATATAAAATGCAGAATGGCAATGGAAACAAAATTTCTCATGAACATAAATTTGTTAATATGAATATTAATTTAAATGTGAGAAAAATGTTCAAATGTTTGTAAATATCAGGGACAAATACTTTGGTCATTAGTCCCTAGGCTTGCAAACTACTTAAACTACTTTACACTAAGGACACACACACACACACACACACACACACACACACACACACACAATCACACAACCCCTCGACGGAGGACTCGAACCTCCGACGGCGAGTAGCGGCGCCATCCGCAGCAAGACGCCTTAGACCGATTGGCCACTCCATCGCCGGTAAATGCGAGACAGTCTTTTCTCGAGACATGTGTCTGCAGTGTAGCCTTGTAAAAGAGTGAAATGTGGACGATAAATATCTCAGATGAAAAGAGGATAGAAGCTTTTGAAATGTGGTACAACAGACGAATGCTGAAGATTGGATGGTTAGAACGCGTAACTAATGAGGAGGTAGTGAACAAAACTGGCTAGAAGAGAAATTTGTGACGTATCTTGAATAAGAGATCGATTGCTAGAATACATTCTGATACATCAAAAAATATTCTATTTAGCATTGGTGGGAACGGAAAGGAAAAAGAAGGGGTGGGTCAAAATCATAGACGGAGGCAGAGATAATACAGATAGTGGGTTCATAGGGATGTATGTTACCGTTCTTATTCATGGGAGGAGAGGATTGTACAGGATAGCGAAGCGTGGAGAGAGAAAAATTACTGTTTAGTAATAATTGGAAGTAGCAGATCCACCAATTAATACCCATTCTTCTTCCTCTCACTTAACCTACCCCTTCGCCCGAAAACTTAATCGAAGCGAGGTTAGGATTTAACATTTCCTCGCAGTAAAAACTAACAACCAAATCTGTCGCTAAAGGTTAGAAACCTATTTTGTGGAAACTATCCACGGAGTGCACTGGCGCTCCTGTTGGAGATGCAAGTCCTCCCACGAGCATGGGTGTGCGTATTGTCCTTAGTATAAGTTAGTTTACCTAATAAGTTTCGTCCCTCAGGATTGCAAACGTCACAAGAAAAACAAGGCGTGAAAATCAGTTGAGCTTCTTGTAACCATGGTAAACCTCATTATTCTGCAGGGCCAAGTATTTCGTCTCAGCTCCTATCAGAAGTAGAATGCCTTAACCATGAAGGCAATTTGTATTACCTCAAGGAAAACGGAGTGGCTCTTGACGAAAAAAAAAACTTACGAAAGTAGAAGCAACTTTTTCCCCCCTTTTAAGAAAAGACTTCGAAGGTTCGGATTCGACATTTCTACAAATCCAGACAGGCACATACAATAACGTTAGATAATAACTATAACATCAGTTAACGAAAATCCCAGAGTACTATATTTGGTCTGCAGGTACCTCCCTTGAAGACGACGAAAAGTGGATTTGTAAAGTGACACGTGGCTGCCAAGAAAGTTCAAAATGCTAAAAGGGACGTAATTTACGAACCTTTTTTTACTTAGTTATAGCGTGAGCCTTACGAACAAAAATTATGTTTATAAAATAATTTCTTAATATATACATCGTAGTTCAAAATGCTAAAAGGGACGTAATTTACAAACCTTTTTTTACTTAGTTATAGCGTGAGCCTTACGAACAAAAATTATGTTTATAAAATAATTTCTTAATATATACATCGTAGTATTTACGTTAAGGTGAATAACAATTTCGTGACGATCGCCACCGAAAAAGATAACCAAAATCATTCGCAAGTTACAGAACAGAAATTAATACAGCTTAGTAGGAGAATGGCGGGATAACGGGAGCATTACGAGCGTGATATTTCCACCGTATTGTACGTAAGACCACTTTCGTTGTACACCAAGGGAACCCAACAGAAAAATCGGAAAAGCTCCGACAACAGCTAACGAAGAATACCTAGAGGAGTCGCTGCGACTGCTACCCAACAACCTGTTTCGTGAAAGAGGTAGTAAATGAGCTTAATCTTTATGGTTAGGCGGAGGAAACGTAAGTAGTCCGAGCAGTTACCGACAGACTGATCCAGACCGTGCAAGGAGACTGAAGCTCTGGCGACCAAGGTCTCAGTCTTCTTGATTAGCAGCAATGACACAGGACTGGCTGTCGCAGAGTCACAACTACTTAAAAGCTAAGCAGTTCTTGCAAAGCCTACAACGCAAGCATCCTTTCCTAGACGGAGCTCTGTACTATTCCCCCGTAGCACTGTAAATCCCTTTAAGTACTCAAAGTGGCTCTAACGTGTGCTGGTGTGCCACTTAATTTTGTAGGGAAAAACTATTTCGATTGAGACATAAGTCTACAGATCCCAATCCATTAAAGAAAAAAAAAACAAAAAAGAAAAGAACAAGAGGACGAAAAAATGAATTGCCTCGGATATACTCTTGCTAGAATCCATGAAGTGTACGAAGTCAGACGATTCCTAAAAAAATAATGACAGTTGGTTGGAAGAAGAATTCCATTTGACCCAGAGGAAAAATTTGTAGCAGTAAGATTAGCAACTGTTATCTCAGTCGATTTAGTACATCTGAGTAAGGGGAAACAAAGAATAGTGCTGAGTTATCGAAATGAACACATTTATGGTTGAAAGATTTCATCGTAAACAAGAGAAAAATAGAATTAACATTTCACTCTGCAGCGGAGTGTGCGCTGATATGAAACTTCCTGGCAGAGGAAAACCGGAACCGGGACTCGAACCTGGGACTTTTCTTCCAGGAGTGCTAGTCCAACAAGGTTCGCAGGAGAACTTCTGTGTCGTATGGGAAGTGGTAGGCGAAGTACTGACACAATTAAAGTTGTGAGGACGGATCGTGAGTGGTGTTGGGATAGCTGAGTCTGTAGAGCGCTTACCCGCGTAAGGCAATTCAAGTCGCGGCACACAATTTTTATCTGTCAGCAAGTTTCAAGAAAAAAAATTAAAATAAAATTACGACGCATGACTTTCATGATAGCCACAGCACCGAACTGAAGCTTATGGCTTTGTAGCTTAAGTTGTTGATTTTAAAATCGCTATTGAGTAACAAATCAAGAAATTTCCGGTTGTAGGCCTAACAATATATTAGTGGAAAAAGATTTTTCCTATGAAAACATTACGTCTCTCTCTCTCTCTCTCTCTCTCTCTCTCTCTCTCTCTCACCTATCTTCTCAATCATCTTTATTCTATTTTACGTCGTTGCCCTTGTTCTCTGTGAACTAAAGTCCGTCGTTTCCTCTGCGAAAGTTACGTCTCTATAAAGGACATGATTAAAGGCTCAACTCTGGTTTACTTGCCTGCGAGGAACATCGCTGAGCGACATGAAGGTCAAGCTTTAAAACAAACAAGCAGGAGCCTTGGCCTAGTGAAGTTCCAGGAAGTGAACCGCGATCGCTTGCGCAAGCGGCGTGTCTAGGACTGCCGTTTCTCTTATTACCACGGATCAGCTATCCCAAGGATATAAGTTTAAAACTTATCGCTTCGTAGGCGCCAGTACCATTAGAGACGGAGCCTTCGCTTAGTTGGATTAGGATGAGCGAAAGTAATATGCCGTGTCATTCTTGAAAGAACTGTGTCAACGCCAGGAAGGTAGAGAATTTAACCCGAATCCGGCTAATGAGACTAAGCACAGCATCGTATTATTACACAGACTGAGCAACTTTGTTAACAGCCAACACCGGTCATGTCGTGGCTGTATAGTTAACTGATCATCTTTCCGAATTGCTAACTTTTTAAGTATCAAGTGGGCGTGAAGATCGCAAAAGACCAGGTGGAGTCATAGTAACCCCTTTCCCTTTCATTTAGGTTCCTTCAACTAACACTCACACCTCACTGACGGATGGAGAAATACTGATAGTTTAGCTGCAGGGTAATGGCTAGCATTCCAATATACTCAAATGCGATACAGAAGTGCCCTATGGGTACATAACGACACCAACTATTACTACAATTACAAAAGATAATTTAGACAGTTTTACGTGTGTGAAATGACTTAGGAAATTGTTTATCTTCGTGTTTGAGAGTCTCTCATAGATCCAGCTTTCGTCCCAGCCACCTCTACACTGCTTAGTAGCGTAGTTACTTCCAATTTTAACTAGCAAACGCTTTTGTAACTACTGGACCAATCGGTAACAGTATCAGTGAACTGTTGTTCAATTTCATTAACCCTAGCTTAGTGACACCCGTCAAAATTACGGCTGCGTTCAAATTGTCAGTGAGCTGTGACGTTTTGAGAAACAACTGATGAACAAGTGTACACGTGTAGAGTGTTGGTTTGGAATCACACTCACCGAATTGACGGGAGTTACTAACAAAAGTTCAAAACCCCCAAAAAACACGTGTTATTAGCGACGGTTAAATCCAGATGTTAGTAACGCAGGGTTAATCATACTTTTCACATATTTCCTTTCGTTCTTCATAATTTTTCAAGTAATTACTCCTATAAAATATTCAGTTATCTTGCTAGCAGTAATTGTCGTACACGATTAGAACTTAGTGAAGGTCGATCTGGGCAGCCATGGCAGCTTCATGATGACTTTTGAACCCTATGTAGGTGGCAGTCAACAACAAATTCTCACATTCAGAGGAGAATGTTGGCGATTGAAGTTTCCTAAGTAGACCACGCCGCAGCGATAAACGCCGATGTTGTAATGTTTCCCATTCCAGGTCCTGTATTATTTCCGTGACGCTCTCCCCCCTGTATCGTGACAATACAAAACGGGCGGTCCTTCTTTGGACTTTTTCCATGGCTTCCGTCAAACCACCTGATAAGGATCCCACACTAGGCAGCAAAACTCAAAAAAGGACGGACAAGCGTAGTGTATTTCATCAGTTAATTCCTGTTTGTCAGGCGTTATAGCTATACGTGTATCGTCAGAAAAAAAATAGAAAATAATGTAGCTTAGCTTCTTCGTGAATATAGAATGGCATGTCGTTAATATATATTAAGGACAGCGAAGGACCCAAAACCGAATATTGTGGGACCCCTTTCTACCAGATGTCCAGTTAGAGGAATCAGCTATTTCTTGCATATTATGTGAGCGGCTTTCTGAACTAGAACTAACTCTTCCAGTTTCGTATAATTTAAACCATTTGTGCACAGTTCCACGCATTGCCCACAGGAGGCCATGGAAGCCCGCCAGAATCCGGCCCTGGTGGCCATCCGCACTGAAAGAAGCATCAAACCTCTACAAGTTGCATTACAATTGAGACATGTCGGAAAGAACAGACGCCGTAATTCTTAATATATATATTGTTTTTGGGTGGGGCGGCGGTCGGTCGGGTTACGATCTTGGCTAGTCCTTGCAGTGTGTTAAGGTCATGTGCCTGAGGTGGCCTAGATGCTTGACGCAACTGCCTGATACGCAGGAGGTCCTGGGCTCGGATCCTGGCCCAAGCACAAATTTCCGTACGTCCAAGTTGTATGTTTACAGAGCCTACTAGCATATCAGACTGGAAAAAGAAAAAAAGAAAAATGTTGAATCTGCGACATCATATAGTGACGCCGCAGTTGCTAATTGTCTTTGTTAAGGTTTGTGTTTTTTGTGTCGGTGTCGGCAAGTGTGGTGAGGTGCAGCAGCTGTGTAGGCGTCTGTAGCCAGCGCGCCAGGTGCGCCGCGAGGCAGACACGTGCTCTACACCTGGCCACTACTGTCGGCTGCCACACCACTCACGTCACGCGCTCCACCTGGCCGCGCAAACACAACACACACCGCCTCTCGTTTTACAATCGTTCCCCTCCAACTCCTCATCCGGGCTCTCCTCTCTCTCTCCCCCCCCCCAAAATCTCTCTCTCTCTCTCTCTCTCTCTCTCTCTCTCTCTCTCTCTCTCTCTCTCTCTCTCTCTCTCTCTCTCTCTCTCTCCCCCCCTCAGCTAAGTTACCAATGCAAAACATGTTGCATGGTATGGCAAAATATCTTTTACAACGGTATCTCGAAAAACAGCAACCTGTAGCCTTCTGTGTGTAATTTTTGTCTGTTTCGATAACGCGTTTCGATTTGCCTAGCATGACACCATCAGATGGTAGGAGAAATTTTACTTTACATCTGGTGTACGGTGGGGCTGACAGATTATTGGTATCATCATGAAAATTATCTGCCAAATCCACCATACACCAAATGTAATGTTAAATTTGTCCTACCATCTCATGATATGCTAGGCATATCGAAACGCCGGCCGCGGTGGCCGAGGGGATTACGGCGCGCCAGTCACGGTCTGCACAGCCATTAGGGTCGGGGGTTCGAATACACCGTCGGGCATGGGTGTTTGTGCCGTCTTTAGTATAAGCTAGCTGATAAGTAGTTTGTAAGTTTAGGGACTGATGACCCCGCAGTTAAGTCCCATAAGCTTTACAAACACTTGAACATTTTGATACCACTCTACACACAAGAAATCAATCGCCCATTTGTCAATAATATTGTAGTAGTTGTTGTTTCTTCAGTCCGGAGACTTTTGATGCACATCTCCACCCTACTCTATCCTGAGCAAGCCTTTCATCTTCCCGACAGGAGGGCACCCAACATCAATTTGAATCTCCTTAATGAATTCGCCCCTCGGTCTCCCTGTGCGATTATTACCCCACACACTTCCCTCCTTTGGTAAATTCACGATTCCTTGATGTGTAACAACGTGTCCTACCAATCGATTCCTTCTTTTAGTCAAGGTATGCCAAACATTCTTTTTCTCCCCGATTCACTTCAGTACCTCTTCATTAGTTAAGAGTTATACCCACCGAAAGCGTCAGCATTTTTCTGTAACACCACATTTGAAAAAATTCTATCCTTTTCCAGCCAAAAGTATTTATCGTCCATGTTTCACTATCGTGCAAAGCAACAATTCACACAAATGCTGAACTAAGAGACACAAAAGGAATGGATGACACTGATGTGAGATGACTGGCGGAAGCTCTGAGAGCTACACAAAAAACGGAAAAGCCACTAGTTTACACAGTTATAATATCAAACTGTGGAAGTAAGGTCATTCCTATATTTAAATTTCTTTACGTATGTAATCCATATTGGAGATATAAGACGGTACCAAACGACTGAATAAAAACCAGTAATAAAACTGCTCCTATTCATGTGAAACTGGCATGTAAGAATGTCGTATTACTAACGTAAAATGCACCATAGGAATCATCGTTGAAATACCCCTATCTTCAAAGTAAGTGACTTCCGTGATGAAAGTTTTTCTAAAGTAAACTGCAGTATCCACAGCAAGGACGGTCACTGTTGGAACAAGGCTGTTCCCAATAGGAGCAACTAATTTACTGTCAGTTTATGTAATATGCGGATTTCTTTCAATGTATGGCATCTTCATCTAAATAAACTGCAAGCATAGACTTTACAATAGGAGCACTTTCACGTTTCATTAATGAAACTTTTCCATGACATTTTTTCTCGATTTATGATGCAGAAATGCTACTTCTGGTTGAAAAAGTACATGTTTGACGTGAGGTAAGATGCTTTTAGTATATGAGAGTGCAATTCGTAGTAAAATATTTTACATGCCGGCACTTCCTTCAGCAACAGTAGAAGAACCCTGTTACCCTGATGTACAGTACAGCAAAATGCTTTGACCAGTCACTCCTGGAACGAGAACTCATCAGAGCTGATATATGGCGGTGGAGACACGCAGTGCAGCTCGTCAGGAGGCAATGGGCGAGACATGGAAAGTCGGCCAAACAACACGTCACGAACATTACACAACTCTTTAAGTGCTACAGGACCCTGGAAACAGGCTGTTTTAGTACCTGAGTCTTGTAAAATACAGTAGACGTTTGCGTGTGAATGGACTGGAGAAGTAATAAACACAACACAGCGTGTTATTTACAAAGGTGTAAACCTTCAGACACAGAAGTAACGTGAAGTGTGGCAATAGGTGTTACATTTCAAAATACTTAAATGACCTCTTCGAAAGTGACTCAAAATTTATCAAGCTTTCCGCAGTTTATGCTGCAAAGAGTAGTCGCGACGCTGAAGAAAAACGGGAGGGGGGGGGGACTTAACAAAACTCAGGAATGCCTTCAAACAAAAGACGGTTGGTGCAGGGATAGCTGCAGACCATCAACTTAAAGGAATACAACGTGGTGCAAGTACACAGATAAGAACATCCATTTCTGTATGATTCATGCGATTGATAGAACAACCACTGGAAGCAATCACTCCCATTAAACTTGTCAATATAGGTGTACGATTACGTGCACAGTGGTTTGAAGTAGAACGTCCACATACAACCAGTCAGGGTAAGCCAGATGCCAGATCCAAATGCCACGACTTTATATAAAAAGAAAAAAAGTTCAGAAGTTTGTCAACCTATGGGACCAAAGTGCTACGGTAATCGGTCCCCACAACTAACTACTTTAACTTAAACTAAGTTATGCTAAACACAACACAACACACACACACACACACACACACACACACACACACACACGAGAGGACTGTAACCACTGGCGGGAGCGATCGCACAATCCGTGGTATGGCGCCTTACACATCGGGATCGGGCTTCATCTTTTCCATACAGTTTACTGCATTGCCCGTATCACTTACCACAGTCACAATTCCGGATTATCCCTTTTTTTGTATGAAAGTGTGGCATATTGTCAAACTGCTAACTTAATCTCAAGATTTTGTCTTATCGGCAAAATTTTTCATGTCAAACTATCAGAATCAGAGTCTAGCATTCTCATTCTTGTGTTACTATGGCGGCGCCTAAGCCCTCGTCAAATTACTCAGGGCAGCTTCTGTTATAAGGTGTAGAACACAATTTTTGATAGTCGGCGGACATGATAATATTATCGACAATTATATGTCTTGGGCAATCACCTACAACTTTCCATCAAAATTACGGTAACTGTGACGAATTGCCAAAGGGATGAAAAGCGTGAACTGAGAGTTACTGGTTGATGACTCAATAGAAGTGGACACAGATTTCAAGAGTTATGTATGTCTAGGAAGACGCAGAGGACGCTTATCAGTCGCGTTCAAATTCATATACTCCCAAACCATCCTACGCGATCACGTGTATCAAAGTTTACGACACTGAATATTGCACTTTAACTTTCACAATTAAATCAAAACACGTGCAAAAATTTTATGATAAATAGGGAGTTTCACTACAGAATTGTGTTTAGACTGCTTTCTTCACCAAGACGTTGAGACTGTCATATTCAGAAACCGCAGGAAGTGGACGGGCAAGGGGGAAGTCAGAATTAAGGGCTATTAAATACGAGAGCAACATGTTGGCTGTGACTCAATTCGCCGAGCCTACAGCGGCCAAGAATGACGCAGCCTGAAGATAATCCATCAGTGTCAGCCAGAGCTCGGTCCTCTCTGGCCCCATATTCATCAGTTTTAAGTCGGCAGCTTCCTCCTGCCCCATCTTTTGTAGGGTTTACCGCGGTGTCTCTGCTAGACACGGCATCAGCGGTAACGACACTATTATCGACTGTCGCCGCAGCTGTGGCCGTGGGACCGCCGTCATTTGGCAATACCGCTTCCTGGTTTCCCGTCAGAGATGCAAGCCCAAGCATCACACTCCGGCGTACGGAAATTCCTCCATCCAACTGAAAGAACGACGAACACTGTGTTGCGGGCAAAGCTCCTACTTGTGTTGACTATTGTCTCTGAGCGCTAGGAATCGGATTGGAAATATGGTTCGTTGCAGAGTGTGTTTCGTAATTTATTCAGTATTAACAATACAGTATCTGCTTTATAATTGTACTCTAGAGACACTCAAAACGTTCTGAAAGACCATACACCGTTGGGACGGGCGCCCGCTCGCTGAAGCTTTCGGAAAATACAGTATGTACAATAAATTAAAATTTCAATTTGAGTCCACATGATCAGCAACAGTTATGTAGATGAAATCTGTGGCAAATATTCACTGTGTGACCGTTACCGAGGAGACTGAGGCGCTCCAGTCACGGACTGCACGGCCACTACGGTCGGGGGTTCGAATCCCCCCTTGGGCATGGATATTTGTGCCGCCCTTAGTTAGTTCGTAAGTAGTTTGTAAGTTTAGGGACAGATGACCCCGTAGTCAAGTCCCATAGACTATACAAACATTTGGACATTTGTGACCGTCAGCAATACATGAAACGTAGTTTAAATTGTATAATATTTTTTCCTGTTTTCATGTAGAAATAAAGATTTTTTTTCCCGAAACCAGTACCTAATCCAGAGTCTACCAGTTACAACTGCGACATACAAGGTGCGTCTAGAATGTTCAGTGAATATTGCCATGTTTTACATACACCGCTGCCGAGGGCGAGACGCCCGCGTACAAACACTGAGGGACATGTCAACAAGCGCCCCCTATCGTGCAAAGCACTGCAGTGAAGCGGTGGTACACACTGCGACTCAGCTAACAGGGTCAGTGTGAGAACTACTGTGGTTGCAACATGGAAAGCAAGAGTTTTGATTCGGCTGCTGCAACACATGTGGGGACTTCAGCCAAAACTGTACGGGAGTAGATAGTTGGAATTTACTGCACTACAAAGTCCGTCCGCACACTGCGATCCGCGTGCTCAACTTTCTCGTTAGATCTAACGTTAATGTGCATCCACAGCCTCCTCATTCTCCAGATTTGGCGCCAGCAGACTTCTTTCTGTTTCCCCGCCTTAAAGTAACTATCTAAGGCTTACGCTTCGCAACGGTTGCAAAAAAAGTTCAAATGTTTGTATAGCTTATGGGACTTAACTATGCGGTCATCAGTCCCTAAACTTACGAACTACTTATACTAACGACAGCACAAACATTCATGCCCGAGGGAGCATTCGAACCGCCGACGCGGGTGGCCGCACTATCCTCAACGTGGCGCTCCAGACCGCTCGGCTACTCCCTCGCAGCTCATCGAACTTTACAGACGCACCTTGTAGTGATGAATTTTTATGGCCTACTACAATGATTTAAATGCTTTTATTAACCTGAGAGGGAATTGAAGTCCAGGAAAAAAAAAGAAGAAAAGAAAAACTTGCGGTTTGCTGATGACATAGTAAATCAACAGTGTCTTGAACGGAGGGTATAAGATGAACATGAACAAGAGTAAAACAAGGGTAATGGAATATAGTGTCAGAAATTGAGACGATGCTGAAGGAATTAGATTAGGTAATGAAACAATAAAAGTAGTAGATAAGTTTTGGTATTTGGGTAGCAAGACAACTTCTGATGGCCGAAGTAAATAATTTATTAAATGCAGAGTACCTATGTGAAGAAAAGAGTTTCTGAAGAAGCGAAATTTGTTGACATCCAATACTAAATTTTAGGAAGTCCTTTTTGAAAGCATTTGTCTGGAATGTATCACTGTATGGGAGTGAAACGTGAACGATAAGGAGTTCAGACAAAACGATGACAGAAGCTTTCAAAATGTGGTGCTACAGACGAATAATGAAAATTATATGAATAGATCATGTAACTAATGAGGTGTTGAACAGAATTGGGGAGAAAAAGAATTTTTGGAATATCATGACTAACAGGAGGGATACGTTGGTAGGACACATTCTGAGACATCAAGGAATCGTTAACTTGGCATTAGAAGGAAGTGTGTGGGGTAAAAATCGTAGAGGGAGACGGAGGGACGAATATAGTAAGCAGATTCAAAAGGATCTAGGTTGTTGTTCGTACTCTCAGATGAGGAGACTTACACAGTACAGTGTAGCGTGGAGAGCTGCATCAAACCAGTCGGCGAACTCAAGACCACAACAACAGCAACGACAGTAACAACATTAACGTGATGATAACCCATGGAATAGATCGGTTTTTCCGTAACGATATGTTATCAGAAGTACTGTATAGCAAATCACGTTGTTGCTGTTCAAACATTTACGAATCGTGAGACACCATGATCTTAAGATACAAAACACATTTGGGAATCCCTTTTAGGCTTGAAACATCGTTCTAGTAATGCAAAGAAGAGATTGATATTCTTTGCAAGTAGACCAAATGGCAATATTAAAATACCAGTAGGGGAAAAGAAGCTGTAAGGCTCAACAACGAGGATAATAAATCACCTCGGTGAGGAGAGTCACTCTCGCTGTCACACTACTGCTTGCATAATATGGAGTCCCGTCACGAGAAGGGGTGACGAATGGTACTGCAGTGTAGGGATGGGGAGGGGAGGGAGCACGACTGCCTAACAGAGACGTCGTCGCCTTCCGTGGCCGGGGGCAGTCGTGTAGGCGGCCTTCCGTATCTCGGGACGGCAATCGGCGCGGCTAAAATTAGCCTCCAGCTCTCTCCCGCGCACGAAGCCGCCGCGCAGGTTGTCTGCCGCGTACACACTACCGGAGGCGATGGCCTCACGACCACCACGTGACCCACCTGGCCCACCTCCAACTGCCTTATACGCACACATCTCACAGTAATTATACGCAGGAAAAACAACTGCAATAGCTCGACCTTTCGAAACGTTCCGATTGGTTAACTATCAACAGGGAAACAAAACATAATTGTTATTTCATAGACACGCAGTTTACGACATTAACTGCGAATGGGTAAAGCTGAAAAAGTGTACCCAGGCGGGATACGAATCTGCGTCTCCTGCTTTGCTATGCAGTTGCTCTGACCACTACGTCACTGGAGACATAGCGATTGTCAAAACCACACGAACCACTCCAGCAAGCCTCCTGTCAGACGCAAATTCTCAACTTCTGCCTATCCATTAACACTCAAACTGGCGATTTTTTGAACTGATTACCCTAAGAGTAAGGAACATGTCCGAAAGAGTACATACCACATATACACTGCGTGTATCAAAAAGGATGGCTCCAATTTACATTATTGAAAGTACACGATAATAGAAGCAAAAATGTTCCAGTAAATACAGGTCCGCAAACGAGTCGTTTGCAAGAAAATTACGAATGTATGGTTCCAAGCCGCCACTGCCGTCGTTGTAAGCATCGTCCTAGTAGAGTACGGTACATATTAGTTTGAAATGTGTGAAGTATGTGAGCATTTGGTGTCGACAGGAGTACAGTTACTCGCTGGACACAGCAGGTGAGGTCATCAGAAGGCGATTCAGCGGAGCTGCAAGATTTGCAGCAGTCGGGGCGACCATCCACCTGACATGTTGCAGCCAGCTGATATTGACATTCGCGAGGGGAGAAGCATTATGACCCTGCAGTTGCGGAAAATAAAAAGCCGGCCGCGGTGGCTGAGGGGACTGAGGCGCTCCAGTCACGGTCTGCACAGCCACTACGGTCGGGGGTTCGAATCCCCCCTCGGGCATGGATATTTGTGCCGTACTTAGTGTTAGCTAGTTCATAAGTAGTTCGTAAGTTTAGGGACTGACGACCACGCAGTTATGTCCCATAAGCTTTACAAACATTTGAACATTTGATTTTCTTAAAAATAAAAAACCTGGAAAGAAGCGGTCAAGCGGTGTTTAAACGGTGGATCACAAACCTCGTAGAAAAAAATATTTTGATTTGTTCTAACGTTTTGAAGCTGAGGAGGAGGCGTTCTTGTTTCTGAAGATGACAGTTGAGAGATCCTGTTGTTTGGAGCCCGAAAGGCAACGACAATCGATGGACTGGCATAATCTCACAAATTTCGCGCTCGTGGAACGCCATAGGACGCGACAGAGATTACGCAGAGAAACAGGACTGGTAGAAGAAACAATATTATTTCGCCTGTGTACTTCCTGTTCCCACTTTCGGCTACGGTAGTAACACTAAATGTGGGCCTTTGCGATCGGTTTTTACAGCTCGAAATTTACATGCAAATAACAACTTAAATGTTCATCTGGCACGGATACTGAATAAACGAATTTGCGGAGGAGAAAAGTATCTACAATTTTCTCTCTCTCTCTCTCTCTCTCTCTCTCTCTCTCTCTCTCTCTCTCTCTCTCTCTCTCTCTCTCTCTTTCTCTTTCATATCTCGTATCGTCTCAGAGGCATCTGAAAGATATCTGCGATTTGACAAAAAAACCTGTGTGTTTGTGAAAGCTAAACTCAAATATCAAATAATTATGACTGTTAAAATACAGTCAGAAAGAATATTACTTGTTGAGTAGATAGATATCACAATAGTGAAGTCGTAATCGTATCGCCCATGATTTTTATTACCTATTATTTATGTCCGAAATGTTGGCAAAAAAATGGTTTGAACACAACGTTGCTTTACAGGCATGGTCCTGTTTGGAGGTGGTATGCCGTTGCCTTCCTCCGACCTTCGAACTGACTTTCCCAGCCAGTTATAGGGGGACCTACAGTTTAACGTGGGTTCCGAACCACGGTGCTACTCGGTATTTTACACATGAGCAATACTGCCAGAGGTGAAAGAAGTGGAAAGTGACAGATAAAAATCCTAGGCCCTGGTGGGAATCGAACCCGCGACCTTTGGGTTTGTAGTCTGGTACTCTACGACTGTGCAACCGAGGCGCATAAATCTTGGCAAAAAATGATGAAACTACAACAACACCTGTAGTGGGCCGTAAAACAAGTCAGTGCGATTTTATTATGCGCGATTAATAATTATCGAAGAAAAATGTGTGTTTTGTTGAGACCAATCTACATATGGAGAAATCATCATTATAATGAAATAAGAGGAATCAGAGCTCGAACGGAAAGATTGAGGTAATTGTTTCTCCCGCTTTGCTATTGTGAATGGAACGGTACAGTAATAATGTGAAAATGTTTCTGTGAACCCCTTGCCAACACTTGGGTGTGAATTGCGCAGTTATTGCGGACGCCGATATAGAAATGTTTGTAATCCTATGGTACTCGACGATTTAATTTATCAGTCCCTTGACTTACAAACTACTTAAGTACAACAAATACACCCGTGCCCCAGAGAGGATGGAACCTCCGACCTGCAACAGCCGCGCGCACCGCACCGCAGAAAGGCGCCTTTAGTGCGCTCTGCTATTCTGCCGCGGCTGTAGCAACGTTACAGCGCTCTGAGCAGCGAGCGACAGGAGAGCGCACACTCTGTGGGATGGAATTGGCGGCCCATAACTCAGCGCGCAGAGGCCGCGCGCAGAGGCCGGGATTTCGGTAAGCCAGCAGCGTCGGCGGATCACAACGGCAAATTATGGGCCCGGCCCGGGAATCAGCATTCGGCGTCGCCAAATTGTGTTGATTCATGGAGCGGCGGCGCGTAATTAAGCCGGACAGAAGCCGATCGCGGTGGCTGATATATGGCGGCCACGCTGGCCTTCACCGTCTGGCGAGCCGCCGCGTGGGACGCTACAGGCCGAGGCAGCCGAGGGAAGGAAAGGCCGCACGTCCTGTCTCACCTCCTGCGTAACAACACGAGGCCGTCAAACGCCAACACTTCAAATGTTTAAATGTTTGTATAGTCTATGGGACTTAACTACGGGGTCATCAGTCCCTAAACTTACAAACTACTTATCAACCAACTAAGACTAAGGACGGCACATATATCCATGCCCGAGGGGGGATTCGAACCCCCGACCGTAGTGGCCGTGCACACCGTGACTGGAGCGCCTCAGTCTCCTCGGCCACCGCGGCCGGCTACCAACACTTTCTCTCTCTCTCTCTCTCTCTCTCTCTCTCTCTCTCTCTCTCTCTCTCTCTCTCTCTCTCTCTTTCTCTCCCCCAACTAATTCTGAGCCAAGGGCAAAACGAGTTGTGACAATCTGGAAATGGACAACGGGAGGGAGAGTCGCCAACAAAAGAAATAAGACCAAGTGCTCCTCTTGATTTGCTAACAGTGATTTGATTGATTGATTGATTGATTTTCTCTGGAAAGGAAAAAAAGTCTTGGTCCAATCCGCCACTGCCCGCACCGAAACTAATTTTATTGTGCAGTATCGCTCCCTGTACATCTAATAAAGCCAACCAATGCCCTTGAACAGTGCAAAGAGTCCCTTTACCAGTTCTGTATTAGACACAATTTCTTCGGGTCTGGTTGTCCCAAATGTTCTGTGCCTTTTACTCTCCAATGCAATGTATTCGAAGATTAGATGTAGCTACAAATTCTTGCGACATAGAAATTGTGGTGCGTGTGCAAAAAGCTGGTTTTCTACAATACCATTAGAGCAAATTAAAAATTCAGAACTCGAAAAACAATGAAACACTGGACTTAAAACCTTGGGTACTGCTACATTTTACATAATAGATACAATTTTAGAATGTGGTTGCTATTGCCAAAGCAGAAGAAACGTTAAAATTTTGCGTGGCGTCTCCTCTTAAACCCACCGGCCACACCATGGGCTTCTGAGGCCCAGGTGCACACTCATTGCAGCTCATCGTTAGGCATTATTAATTGTACGTGATTTTCTAATATGATGGATTCTTTTTAGTTATATGAAGTTTAGACTACTATTGTTTAATTTTTTAGAGTTTGGTTTTTTGTTTTGTTGTTTTTTTTAGGAAATACGTATTTGTTTTATGTTATTCAAGGTTATGCAATGTATTATACGTTAACCCCTATCATGAATTTGAAATTACTGAAGCGTTTGTCGTTATTATATATCGTGTAGGCGTAGAAGCCCCGTGGTGTGGCCAGCAGGGTTAAATACATGATCATTTCTCTAAATACGGCACACTGTTGGCACATCTCCTGAGATTCCAGTCGGCCGTGCTGTGCTACGTAACAACGTAGGACCGTTCCATTTTACTGCGAGCTCTTACAACTCAGATGGCGAGCGAGTGCAAGGGTATCTGCTGTAAGAAAAATACCGGTGTGCCCTACTCGTGGAACACCCTGTCCACTACCTGCAGTGTCCGAGGCTTCGGGCAAATGTCTTTAGGGAAAGTGTCACAAACTCGTCACACGTACGCAGTAGAGAGGCACTGATGACCTCCGCAGTTTTGTCCTCCTAAAACATCAAGCCACCGCCGCCCCAGTGATTTGTTGAAATGGTGTCTGTGAGACGCGTTTTCCGAATTGTAAAGAAAGAAGCTAGGATTTTAGCGATGAAAACATTTTATACAAGTGGTTAAGCAATGGGGAACACGCGTCAGATGAAAACAAGCTGACAGACTGTGTGCGACATACGAGACACACCTGAAGAATGTGGTTCTGTTGTGGATGCACCAAGATCTGGCTGTCCAAGGACAGTCACAGCTGAGGCAGACGAATTGAATGGCGGGTATGATTAACTGTGCCCGAAAGTCAGCGAAAATCAATCACATGATTGGCAATTTATCACGAAGGCCAGTGTAACACCTTTATAAAACAAAAGTTAATATTTGCTTTCAACGTTAACTACCTGGATTACTTGAAGACGATCATGTGAATTGAAAACCTATTCAATAAAACTGTGTAGGCTGACGACGCTAGTTTTAAGTTAAGCGAACAAGTTACCATACGTAACCTGCGAAGTGTGCAGCGGCTTTTGCGCCACGCTGTACATAATCCTACACGATGATGTCAGGGTTCTATAGGGAATTTTCCGAGGACGAGAGGCGTGAGAACAGACCAACTAGCACGTCACGTGATGCACCTGAAACGCTCTAACTTTATTATAAGCATCGAAAAAAGATTTTGAGCACTTAACATATTTAATAAGGGACCAGTATTCAGCATTGCGACCCACTGTCGGTTGGCTACGAGGGTATTTAATGCGAACTCTAACGAAGACGTATCAATGTCTTTAAACATCGCTCCCACAGAAAGAGCTTCATTCACGAATCTTCCTCTACACCCAGTTTGACAGACCATATAATCGTTATCTAAACCACTAGCACTGATACTGAACGACATATTGTTCAACTTGCAACATCGAAAGACAATGTGATATCGGCACTGACGCGACATGAAGTACACTAACAGTGCGTCCGTCCACTCTGTAGCAGAACACGTTACGTCATTTGGACAACAAAAGCACAGCACAAATCGCCATCTTTACTCGCAATAGCCCCGTGTTCGAAACTCTTCTAATGCAGTATACGAATGAGACAAAATACGCGAAGCTTTGTGGAAAGAATGAGGCTATCAGTAAAATATAACCTGCACGACTTCAACAGAAGCGTTACAACAAATTATTTGCAGAAGTCCCATTTCAAACGATCTTTGGTGACGTTGATGAACAGCCGTCCCAACGGTAGTTTACGCCGTTAACACGGCAGAATATGCGACACAAATAGGCAACTTTCAGAAGTGTTAAGGAGAACTGTAGTAACGACAAGATAACAGATAGAGCTATTTAACCGAAGCACATCTGATCCCATCTGCTTCTTGGAAAGATAACATTCTGCGCCGGATTAGCGATTACTTTGCAACCCTTTTCGCAATGTTCCACGGATTGAGAGCATGAAATGTCGACAACAGCGATCTGTCGTAAAATTCTGATGTCGGATCTGTACGGAAGTTATATATTGATATCAGGTTTCTTCTAACAGCTAATGCATTCGTCTTGCCGGCTTTGCAAAGCCGACGACAAATTCGACGACGAACACTAGGACTTACTCCGGGTGAGACCCATTACAATTTCTGCTAGCAGTTCTCCATATACAGGGTGTTACAAAAAGGTACGGCCAAACTTTCAGGATACATTCCTCACATACAAATAAAGAAAATATGTAAACATGTGTCCGGAAACGCTTGATTTCCATGTTAGAGCTCGTTTTATTACTTCTCTTCTAATCACATTAATCATGGAATGGAAACACACAGCAACTGAACGTACCAGCATGACTTCAAACACTGTTACAGGAAATGTTCAAAACGTCCTCCGTTAGCGAGGATACATGCATCCACCCTCCGCCGCATGGAATCCCTGATGCGCTGATGCAGCCCTGGAGAATGGCGTATTGTATCACAGCCGTCCACAATACGAGCACGAACAGTCTCTACATTTGGTACCGGGGTTGCATCTGCCAACTCTGCATTTGTAAACATTGCACTGACTGCAAAACCACGTTCGTGATGAACACTAACCAGCTGATGCTACGTACTGATGTACTTGATGCTAGTACTGTAGAGCAATGAGTCTCATGTTAACACAAGCACTGAAGTCAACATTACCTTCCTTCAATTGGGCCAATTGGCAGTGAATCGAGGAAGTACAGTACATACTAACGAAACAATTGGGTATTTTGACTATTGTCTGCAGGAATTATTTCAAATTACATTTAAATAGAAATACTAAAATGAGCTCTAACATGGAAATTAAGCGTTTCCGGACACATGTCCACATAACATATTTTATTTCTTTGTGTGTGAGGAATGTTTCCTGAAAGTTTGGCCCTACCTTTTTGTAACACCCGGTACAACGACACGGACCACCAGCACGTCAAAGAAAATAATGAAATCATAAAATAACGAAAGCTTTCGTTTATCGCTGGCTGCGTCTCCCTGGCACTTTCGGTACTAACACAATGAAAAACGAAATAATATATCTTGATCAAAGCTTACTAAAAGTAAAGACAAGTCCTCACCTGATGACAAAACACGCCCAACATTTAATGGGTTTCCAAATCACAGACGTATATTTTGAATCAGATACTCGTACACGTTTGTGTCATTTCCACTACAATAATACTTTAGCACTAGTAATTTGCTCGGCAATTCAGCCTGGAAAATGTCCCCATTCAGGAGAGGCAGGCTCTGGTCCGCAGGATGACGGCAGGATATAGGTCGCAGCTGGCTCAGCCCTGACGTCAGTCGTAACCAGATTACGACGGACGTCCAAAAGCGGACCTACCACGTGCCTTCTTTAAATATGGAGCGCCAAGTGGCAGTAACATGGCGCCGGAATATTTAATCAACAGACGCTCCTCGCCGTCTCCGACGTCACGCAACCGATCGATGTATCACATCGGCAAGCCGCAGGATCGCCACCCATTCTGATGAAAAGTAGCACCTCCAGTTTCCAAGGTATATCTCCAATCCTCACGCTGTATTATAGGAAAGTAATAAATATACGGTGGGAGAAAAGAGGGGGGGGGGGAGAGAGGGGGGAAATGGGTAATAGCAACATCCAGAATAAAGAGCGGCAGTACCATTGTCGATAGAACGACCAAGGAAATTATGTTCAGACTTACGGTTATAGAGGACATGCACATATAAATTTGATATTACGATTAGCTGAAAAACTGAAGAAATACAATAACACAATTTAATTCAACAGAGGAAAACACCCAACTGTTGGTTGCAAGGAATAAAGAAAGACCTCGTGGAACTTGGAATCACAGAAATGGACGCGATGAATAGGGACAGGTACAGAAAGGCAATAACTGAAATCGAGGTTTTTCAGGGTCTCAAGAAAGAAGACCAACAGGAAACTGACAGCAGAATATCTGGCAAAAATGGCAGCAGGCAGAAGAGCAGCCCTAGAGAAGAGAAAGAAGAAACTGAATATGAAATAAAATTTGTAACGCGGTCCTTAGTTGGCCAATTCGCGTAAATAAATAAAATAACAACCACGCTCAACGATGGAACACATCCATTTCTACTCTCATTGTAAGTCCGTTCACCAGATCAAGTGCATACATGGAAGACGAAAGGAAACTTGTGCAGGAGTACATCAGCCCTGGATACACGGGGATTTGCATTAAAATTTCTGGCACATCGAAACCGTGTCGGACCGAGTTACGAACTGAGCCATTAGCCAGGATCAATAGTTTCTCATATTTTTCCAAGCGCAATACGCGGAATCTGTTTGCACATGTAATGATTTGTCGCATAATGACTAAGTTTCTAGTAAAAATCCCTACGCTGCGACTAAGTTAAACTTTTTAGCTCGTTTAAACATACCGACAGACCAAATTTATCAGACATAACCGCAAACCTATATATTCCCTTTCTCTCTTGGTAGTCTCCTGTCGACAATCCGAATCAGATTCTTGGATACGTAAACAAGTTTGACCTATCATTCACTTGTACCTTCTACCTGCCGCGGTGGAGTACCCGAGCGGTCTAAAGCGTCTCGCTGCGGAGCGCGCGGTTGCTCGCCGTGGAGGTTCGAGTCCTCCCTGGGGCGTGTGTGTGTGTGTGTGTGTGTGTTGTCCTTAGGGTACTTTACCTAGGTTTAAGTAGTTTGTAAGCTACGGACTGATGACCATACATTTTGGTCCGATAGATTTACAGACATTTGAACATTTGAACCTTCTACCTGACCTGCAATGTGAAAAATTTAATTATGGAAGCATTTCGACGTGGTGTCAGTTAAAAGCTGTTACACCAGTGCCTGGAATCATTAAGTCTTGCCGCCCAAAAGCACTGACGTTATGAGTAACACGTGCGTTTTTTCTGGTGTGTTGGTTGTGCCGCCAACAAAGCAAAACTTCACGGATAATGGTGTTACTAGAAGGAGAAGTAATGTACTGCACGTTATAAAATGCTATGAACATTTCATTAACCTGTGTTTTGAACGTATTACGCCACAGCAACTCACCAACGCTACCACCCAGCATGCATTCACTTGAAAGAATAACTCATACTATCAGACAAGTGGGGTACACATCAAACGAAGTGTGTGTGTGTGTGTGTGTGTGTGTGTGTGTGTGTAATCTGAAGAGTGGAAGTATTCGTAAATATAGATGAGGCACAGCAGTTTACCTTACATTTGCATATCTGAATGTCTGCCTGCATGCCTGAAATTCTTGAGTGTCTGAGGCATTCAATTAACACAAACCATTGTGCATGCATAACAATGGAACGAATACATTACTCACGTTTCGAACACGCCACGTATTAGTCTACACCACGAGTAGCATCCATACAGCAGATTGTCGTCTTACCTGCAAAAGAAGAAAAAATATGTTAGCCATTATTATAAAATTTTGTTTGACGTGCATGCATCGTGTTATCTATGGTAATGTACCACTCCAAGTGCTATTAGATGTATCAGATCGTCATTTACATCAAGCTATTACCTTCTGTACGAAATACAGCAACGGTGCAAAAAACGAAAATGCAGTATATATGCAACCAAATGCTTGATACGAAGTTTATTACGCGAAAAAAAGAAAAGCAAGTCCTATTTGAAATGTTTTAAGTACACCGATGCGGCATCTGGAATACACGATAACATCGTCAAGACCGAAACAGTTGCAATTATGGCAAAAATGTGGCTGGACGTCAAAGACGATATTACTGTTCTTGAACTGTTGTAACTTTTCGTGAGCACCGAAGTAACGAACACCAAGACAGAGTAACTGCACGAGATTCAAGTAACTCTGCAGAAAACAGAATAGTTGCTCGGTGTTACAGTATAAGGCGATATACCCTGTCCACTCCTATTGCAGTCTCCAGAAATCAACCAGTAACTCCTATTGAGAAATCTCTGTGACGTTGTGAACATAAAAAAAAAAACAGGACACAAAAACAAAAGAGAGCGGGAAAACATTTTACGGTAGTGTACATCAATGAAGAGTTAGTTGGGTATTGTACGTATGTGTGGAGGTGTTGAAATTGCAGAGGGACACCAGAAGAGGAGCACGGTAGGCAAATATGAAGCTGAAGAAGTTATTCAGAGGTGAAGAGGTTGCACGAAACAAATCTTCGCACTAAAGACGACGACGAAGACGACGAGGATCGTGAGAATGTTATTAAAAAAACTGCCGAATGTTATATCAAAGTTCTGCTTATATCACTAAACGCCCGATTCATAAAAAAATGGAATTCTGGAGTATGCAACAGCTACATACTTCTGTTTGCTTTACAAGTGAATTAATGTGTCAAATATTTGACCTTAAGCATGAAAGCGAAATTTTTTTTTACAATCTCTTTGGATGTTCCAATGTTATTAAATGTAAGGGACTTAACCGCTGCGGTTTTCAATCCCTAGGCTTACAAATTACTTAAACTAACTTATGCTAACGACGACACATACACACACACACACACACACACACACACACACACACACACACCCATGCGAAATGGAGTACTCGAACCTCCGACGGCGAGCAATCGCGCGCTCCGCAGCAAGGCGCCTTAGAGCGCTCAGCCATTCCACCACAGCACAAACTCTACGGAAATTCGTTTAAAATTTATTATAACTATCTATTTATGAAGCCCTGAATGATTTTAGTTGATCAATCTGCACTTCATTTCATATAAAAGCTAGTTTTTTCATTTTTCATTCGTCCCAACACTTAAGACGAGGTGTGCCGTGAACTACAAGATGTACAATGACATAAATTTGCAGATACATCCAGTGTAACATTTGAAGCCAATTACGAAAACATTTTAAATGTTTAGTCATTAATTTTTTTGAGAAACAAACTCAATTTTCTGTTCCCCCTGCGAGCTATTGGGCACCCAACCTACAACTAGCGTTGCCCTCTAACAGTCGGCTAGTCGCTAGATTCTGCGGGCTGTCGTCCGTTTTATGACACAGTGTTATTTTTCTCCTTTTCCGTACTGAAGTATAATCTGGATAGCTGTAGTTTGTGTTTATTTTGTGAAATTTTTGTGTGAAGAAAATTAAGGTAATTTCGAATGGCTCGATATACAATTGTTATCGACTAAGGACTTTATTACAAGGATAAATTACTACCACGTAAACCACCAAACCTAACTGCACACAGAAATGTAATGTAACATTCTAGAGTGCGGTACGACGTGAAACAGGAAGAAGTGCATTGATGTATCCTCCCCCCCCCCCCCCGAAAAGTCACGGAGCCGTACAAACAATTCATTTTGAGCTTCGTTACCTTTCAAATTAATTATCTAGTTTACACGATATGAAACATTTGTCTTCATTAGTGCCAATGTTCTTACTCGTGCCCATCAGAGAGCCGCAATAGCAAAGTATTGTCTACCAAATAAAATTAATGGCAGCAAATTTGCACAAATAAAAAAGAAAAAGCTCATGAATAATGGAAGTCAGATTGTGTACACTGCTCAAGTACATTCTGTTCCCAGGAGGCGCGCGCAGAGGAAGAGACTGACGTAAGTCTACAGATATGAGCTGCGCCGCAACTCTCTGACACACTGTTCTTAGAAGTTAACCGCATCGTCGATGTTAACCTGAATATGAGGCTAAAAAACAGCGGAGACCAGAAATAATCGCGGGTTTTATGCTAAAGGTAGCAATCATAATCACGAATTTCTGGTTAATGAAGTACGTGGTTCAGCACTCGCCTGACTTAAAGATCATCCGAAATTTATCATGTTAGATATCAACATTAGGTTCACATATTCTGCACTGAAGCACCGTGATCAGATCGCGAGCACTATCAATTTCCTGTTTCGTTTTGATCATGTTGTCAGTGCGTCGCTTACTGCCGTTGCACATACCAGATGAACACTTGTGTATTGTTCACAGTCAAACGTTTCTGGTGGTCATAGCAAGTTATCTAGAGTAGAGCCTTTTCTGCCGGAGGGGTAAGAGAATTGTGTGTCTAGTATTTGCAGGAGAAGTGTACTCTGGAAAGGAAATAGTTTCTTCCATTACTCTTACTATTATGGTTTAAAACAAAAACCCTTTAGATTTGCTTTTAACTGAAACAACAACAAAAATAAGAGGCGAGATAGATGTTTCTTTCCTGCTGTTGAATATGAATTTTGAATTTTTGATTTATATCGTTCTTCATTTTTTATACTTTATTTGGCGTGTATTGCATCCTAAACGGCTCACTTGTTAATGAGACATGCCTGAGCCCAGACATTGGGAAACGTGTATAGGAATGTCCCTTATCAAGCGTATCACTTAAGTTGATCAGTTGTGTGCCCTGTGCCAAGATAACGTAGTCAGTATGAGAAATTCTGTTCCAAAAGAGAGAAATGGTTTAAAAATTGCATCGAAAGCTCGTTTAAAGTTGATGCAGGTGTACGTTGTTGAAGACTATAAGACAGTGTATCCATGAATATATGATAAAGCGAAATATTTCTATCGCACAAGCTGACAACAAAGAAGCAAAAGCAAACCTGGAGGGAAACGAGTGTATGTTTAATAGGCAGCACCGACCAGAAACCGCAGTAAAAAACACTAGCCGGCCGCGGTGGCCGAGGGGACTGAGGCGCTTCAGTCACATTCTGCACGGCCACTACGGTCGGGGGTTCGAATCCCCCCTCGGGCATGGATATTTGTATCGTCCTAGTTCGTAAGTAGTTCATATGTAGTTTGTAAGTTGTATTGTTACTCGTTTGTCAAATGAGTCCGCATATATTTGTTACTATTAAAACATGTAATCCCTTTAACTCTGGGCTCCTTCATCTTCCAGGATGTCAACGATCTAATGGTGCAATACACTGGATAAAATGCATTTTGCTTCTAGTTGGGTGGCCCATCGGCGACTTATTCAAATGACGTGCTGCACTGCTCAACACTTATTCTTGTTTCCACGTCTTAAATTTAGCCAGCAATGCTTACATTTCGCGGACGTTGCGGATATCCATAAACACGCTGCTTCGAGTTTCCACGTGTAGCACATGCTTACAAGTGTGAACGACCGATGTCAGAAGTATGTAGTAGCTAATGGTGGTACCTTTTAAAGTATAGACATTATTTCGTAACGCTTGTTTCCTTCATTTACTAAGACCGTGCACCGAACATTTCAAACGCACACTGCAACAACAAGCAACGGACTATGACGGCCATTAGAGTGTTCCAACTATTTTCTGAACACAAAATATGCTAATATGAGTAAGCAGCAGTGAGTCTATTTATTGCTGGCATAAGAAAATTTGTGCCAGGCCCGCATTCGAACCTGAATATCCGGCTTTACGTGAACACGTCGTATTCGAAAGTCAAAGCAAGACACCTGACAATTGAAATAAACTTCTCTCACCGTGCGAGAATTACATGATATAATGTACAGCACGCATGGGTACTAGACAGTGTGGCATATGAAGTCTGGGTCGGTCCGGGAGCCGTGCACGGATAGCACGAGTGTTTAGACGAGTGCTCGCGAAGTGCGGGTTCGAATCCCGCTTCGACACGAATTTTCATACGTCACCAATAAACAGTACAACTGATTCTGATACATATTGGCAATTAAGAAAACATTTCTTGTGTTCTTGGCAACTCTAGACGTCAGTGTCCTTTAGTTCAATTAGCACTGGATACACAGGTAAAGACAAGCACTGCAAGTCGTATGTTCTGAACAATTTTGTTCGCTTGTCTGTCGAAGGTTTTCGTCTGTGCCTTTTCTTTATTTACTACCTGAAAACCCGGCGTTTCAAAAATGTTCAACATGTTTGTAAAGCTTATGGAACTTAACTGCGGCGTCATCAGTCCCTAAACTTACAAATTACTTATAAGCTAACTTATACTAAAGATAGCACAAAATCCATACCCGAGGGAGGATTCGAACCCCCGACGAGGAAAGGCCTCGCACATCGGAGCATAGCGCCTCAATGCGCTCGGACATTCCGCCGCGGCCCCGGCGTTTCCCAGGTATTTATTTATTCTACCCTAGTCTATCTTCGCTTCCCTCTTCTCTCTCATCTCCCTGTTCAACTCCACCTCCCCATTTATTCCACTCCCTCCCCCCTTCCCACCAACCTAGTTCATGTCGTCCTCACCCCTATATAGGAAAACTCATATGTTAACTTTCCCGTTCATCAGTGAAAAAGAGTCAATACTTTCAAGGTACGATTTACCATCACCGTACAATTTTATGTAAAGCGTGATTTGCTTCTTGGTTTAAAGGTAAGGGTGTGAAAAACATCATGAAGATCTGGGCGATAGCATGGATTTTGTCAAAGTTCGTAAATAAAGAATCTTCCACCATGCACAATACAAAATCTTATTAAATGTTTTATCCATGACTGGTTAGAAAACAACCACGAATTGCAGGGTTGCAGATTTATCCACAACCGGTATCTAGCAATTATTGTCTTTGTTATTCTTAACTGTTTCCTGTACAGATGTCTGAAGAAGGGCAATAACTGCTCGAACCGGTTGTGAATAACTCTGCAAATCTGCAACTGGTGGGTTT
Organism: Locusta migratoria; assembly: GCA_026315105.1. Lineage (NCBI taxonomy): Eukaryota > Metazoa > Arthropoda > Insecta > Orthoptera > Acrididae > Locusta > Locusta migratoria. The sequence continues at coordinate 211,494,786 of CM048744.1, read as the reverse complement.
CCTAATCTACAAAATTTTATGTAGACAGTGAGCATCCTATTGTTTGAAAGTGTACAAAATTTCATCAATAACGGAGGGCGAAACCCGAATGTGAAGTACCCTCCGGCATGCACCGGACGAAATTATAAGTAGACAGCCACCTTCCTCTTGTCTTGAAGGTGAAACGGGCAAAATTTCATAAAAATCGGAACAAAACTATATATCTTTAAGCAATAGACACACTGAAAAACGTACTTGGTTTTTCTCCTTTTTTCCAGGTTTTCGGGAGATTTATACATAAAAACCTTCGCCTGAAAATTAATAAAACAAGAAGAAAGAAAATCGGTCAAGTTATGGCGTGACCACATGAAATTGGGATTTATTTTCGTATATAAAGATTTGTTTAAATTTCCGTCAACAACTTTGCTAATCGCTACCCCTCTTACACACTTTATTCACTTTAACTACTGAACAAAGAAATAAGGGGAAACTTTTTAAACTAGCATTTTGTTATCCCACGAAACCGGAGGCGAGACACTATAAACCCACGAATTAATATATCAGTAAGGAAAGAACAATTAGAGTCAGTGCTAAAGATAATAAATAACCCCATGACAGGTGTCGCTCCACTGCCTATACGGTAGGGAGAGCCGGAGAAGAGAGAGCGTGACGAATGCCACTGCTGTCCAAACAGAGGATACGTGAGGACGAGCGCGCCAGGGGACCGCTGTGCTGCTGTTTCAGACGAACAGCCGCGCCTTCCGTGGCTGGCGGCACTTGTGTAAGCAGGTTGCCGTTTGGAGCGGCCGTTTCTCACGACGGCAATCAGTGCGGCTAAAATTAACTCCCCGTTATCTCCTACCGCTCTATTTCGGGACTGACTGGAGGGGGGAAAACGATTACTTCCATGTCACCGTGGAAGTTCTGTAATCTCCAGGACAAACAGAATCAGCTCCCTGACAAAATAAAGAAATTTAAAGAAACTGGTCTCTACTTTTCATTAATTCAGCGACGAAACTCTTTGAATTGACGGATTACAAATACCTCTGATGTAGTGCGACTGCGAGATTTTTTAAGCATATCCTGCACTCTGTCGAAAACTCAATACAGTGTAGGAACGTATGTTCCATGGGGGTATGGAACAAGGCTGCAACTGTAAAAGTAAAGTGATGGGGCACAACTGTTTACAATTGATGCCAATCATCAGGGATGAACACAGGAACTATGTCGGAATGTAATACGGTCAAACCAAACACGATTTCAGTTGCACCATTCATGGGAGGCACGTAGGTGGGGCATTTCACATGAATCGATATCGATGGATCCCGCCATCGAAGGTTCAAAAATGTTCAAATGTTTATATAGCTTATGGGACTTAACTACGGGGTCATCAGTCCCTAAACTTACAAACTACTTATGAACTAGCTAAGACTAAGGACGGCACAAATATCCATGCCCTAGGGGGGATTCGAAACCCCGACCGTAGTGACCGTGCAGACCGTGACTGGAGCGCCTCAGTCCCCTCGGCCACCGCGGCCGGCGTCATCAAATGTTCAAATGTTTGTAAATCTATCGGACCAAACTGCGTGGTCACCAGTCCGTAGCTTACAAACTACTTAAACCTAGGTAAACTAAGCTAAGAACAGCACACACGCACCCATACCCCACGGAGGAGTCGAACTTCCACGGCAAGCAAACCGCGCGCTCCGCAGCGAGACGCTTTAGACCGCTCGGCTACTCCACCGCGGCCGGCGCCATCGAAGGTCGTATGCTGCAAGGCAGTGGAGTGTCTTAAGGTTCTTGGGACACATTTTGCTGGTATGAAATTAGCTCTTCCTCTTAGTTGCTGTAGAAGGAAATTTGAATGGCCCGTGATATGCTGAACTGCTCGGCGACCATCACCGCCTATTTTCGGCCTTCCATCATCCTGACGGTTCTGTAGCGTTTCAAGATGACAACTCGCCGCCACATCGCTCCCACACCGCCCAAGAATTGTTCCAATAAGATGCACGGCAGATGCAGAGACAGATGGTCACCCAGCAATCCAGTTTCGAACGTCAGAAAGCAAATCTGCGACGTCATGGAAGGCAGGCTCTGTACCATAGATCCTACTCCGAGGATCAGACGAGAACTGCCTGCTGTTCTGTAAAACGATGTGGTGTCAGCTGCGCAGAGATGAGTTCCAGGGACTTGGAGACTTACTCCAACGCCGTTCCACTACAGGCGTCAGGGCCAGAGGAGTCTCCACACGCTAATTCGTAGGCCTAATGGAGAGCACGCCAGACACAAAATTAGAAGGCAACTAGGAAGAGAGGCTGCAGCAGCCTGGGTGTCGTCAGCAGACAGGTTAATGATCCGCGACAGTGAAGGAGCGGCACCAGCTAATGAAGCGAGTCGGCCAGTCGCCAGCGCCACGCGATTAGCACGGCCCGCGAGTCAAAGGCCGGCACAGTCGGATCCCGACTCCACTCACTCAGCTGCCGGCTCTCAATTCCCGCATTGCCTCCTAAAGCGACGCCTCGCCTCAAATATCACAACCGACAGCCAACTAGCCATCACACAATATCGTACGCATTCATTACTCGTCCCGTCATATACTGAAAATACGTCTAAAAATTATCTCCAGTCCACGGTGTACAGCAATCAGTGCGAATAAATATTCCTTCGGTAAAAAACTGTCTTGATTGCAAATCGGTCATTTGTAGGTCTACAAGGAAATTCAAAAATTCCAGAAAAATAGAAACATGGCAAAACAACTGACGGTGTCACACCACGGAGAGCGCATTGTAAGCTTTGTTTACCTTTTATACTGCCTTCCTAACACAAAATAAGCCCATGTACCAATATACCCGTTTGTAATTCCGCCTTGTAATTTTGTGTAAATTCTGTCACGCAGATAATCTGAAGATGCCCTGCTGAAGGGCGAAACGAGTCATTAATTAATAAAACAATTTGCAATCAAGATGGTTTTTTACTGAAGGAAAAAACGTCTTGTAAATGGTGAAGTTTTACTAACGAAGATGAAGCAAGAAAGGTTACTGCCTATCGCCTTTCCTCTCAGACAGAAACTTAACTCACCTGCTGATCTGCTGTCCTTGGACAGTATAAGCGTCGGATTACTTTTCTTGACAGGTGTTGCGTCGCTTTATTGAAGATTCATAAATTGAAAAGAGGACAGTGCGGAAGTTACATAACAAATAGGAAAAAGTGTGGTGAAATCTGTATTCATAAAGATATCACGAAACTGAAGTAGCCCTGTTGCATGTTTAATATTATTTCACAAATAAGACTATTTTGCCACGAAATCACCTTGCTGTAGGACAAGGAATTACTAAAAATAGTCAATGAATAAACACATTTTACACAGATACATTTGCAGTCCCTAGAGAGAGCGGAGAGTGGTTGAATGAGAGATAATGTTGCTAGCCATGAAGTCGTAATACTAAATCCAGAGCAGGGGCCAAACGGCCAATCTTACCTCACTATAAACTGAATGGTAAGTGTACCGGATGCTTCCATTCGCACATCATTGTAACAGACGCGGACGGTCCTCAAACTCACACTTTACTAATACGGCGGTAACTTCTGCCCTAGACTGTCCGCGAGATGGATCTGTTGAAGCTCCTGTACACCAGTTCAAATAATTTTGTCATGGTTGGCTCTCCCAGAGACTTCAGTAGCTCTGAGGGTATGTCATCTACTCCAGGGGCCTTGTTCCAATCTAGGTCTTTCAGGGCTCTGTCAAATTCATATCTCAGTATACTATCTCCTATTTCATCTTGATCTACTTCCTCTTCCCTTCCTACAACATCGTCTGCAAGTTCATTTCCTTTGTAGAGCTGCTCTATGTACTGTTTCCACCTTTCAGCTTTCCCTTCTTTGCTGAGAACTGGTTTCCCATCTCAGTTCTTGATATTCGTAGAGTTGCTTTTCTTGTCCCCAAATGTCTCTTATTTTCCTGTAGGCGGTATCTACTTTTCCCCTTCTTATACATTCTTCTACAGTATGGAACATAACTGAAGTTTTCTTATCGCCTTTGTTTCCCATCTACAATGAAACGAAAACTGAAGGAATATTACTGAGTAACGACAGCAATGTCACGAGACACGAAGCACCGTCGCATTACGTGCTCTAAATCGGATGTTTATCAAGGAAGGAAGATATCTGGATGAGGTTGTTTTCAACGAAGTACGAGGGCAATCGGCGTCTCCCGTGTCGCTGGTACGCCCCTCGTGGATTCATATTCGCATTTACAGTCGGGGGATCGTTGCAAACATCGCGTGGCAGTATCGAGCAACTACACCGAGCTGACAAAATTTATGGGATAGCGATAGAGCCGATTGCGGTAGCGTCGCGTACACAACGCATAAAATGGCGGTGCACTGGTAGAGCTGTCATCTGTACTCTGATGATTCATGTGAAAAGGTTTCCCATCACTGTGTCCGCACGACGGGTACTAAATTCAGACCGCGGATAGATAGATGGAGGTAGACGCATCGGTTATTCCATTTCGAGGATTGTTAGGGAAGTAAATATTCTGAGAACCACAGTATTAACAGGGTGCGAAGAATACAAAATTTCAGGCACTAAATCTCACCGCGGACATCGCAATGGTCAATGGCAAAGGCGTTTGCGTATAGCTTACGAGAAACAACACTGCGTGAAATAACCGTAGAAATCACTGTGGCCGCGGTGGACTGGCAGAACGTTCTAAGGCTCGCCGTAGGAGGTTCGAGTTTTGCCTTGGGTATGGGTGTTTGTGTTCTCCTCAGCGTAAGTTACTGTAAGTAGTTTGTGAGCCAACATAGATTGACAAACATTTGAAATCACTGTGAGGATGTACGCCGAATGTATCTGTTTTAACAGTGCAACGTAATTTGGCTTAATATGTTATGGCGGCACCCGACCGACTAGACTCGTGATAGGATCACGTGGACCCTCGGCGAATGGAGAACCACGGCTTTGTCAGAATGTCAGTTGGTAAGACATGATAGCAGGGCACACACCACAAAATGAACGAAACAAGTCGCCAACAAGGCATTCCAGAGACTAGAAACTAATTGCTCCTCTTGCGAGCCATTGATGAATCGCAACAGGCAGACACTGTTTTTCGAAAGTTATTTTACGCGGTGCCGCACTGCAGACTGCTAACGAAGATACAAGCATGTGGAGTAGGTTCAAAGATTTGTGACTGGCTATAAGACTTCCTAAGTAATAGAAATCAGTACGTTGTTCACGACGGCAAGTGTTCATCACAGACGAATGTATCCTCAGGGGAGTGTGATAGGACCGCTATTATTTTCTATATATATAAGCGATCTGACAGACAGAGTAACTTGTGATTTGCGGCTAGTTGCTGGTGGTGCTGTGGTGTATAGGAGGGTGTAGTCTTTAATTGAGTGTAATAGCATGTAGGGTGACTTAGACAAAATTTCTAGTTGGTGTGAAGCACTAAATGTAAGGTGATGCGCAGGAGTAGGAAAAACAATCCCATAATGTTCGAATACAGCATTAGTACTGAGCTTCTTGATGCAGTCGTGTCATTCAAACGTCTGGGCCTAACATTGCAGAGCGATAGGAGATGGAACGAACATGTAAGGACAGTTGTGAGTAAGGCGGACAGCCGACTTCAATTTATTGGGAGAATTTTGGGAAGATGTACTTCATCTGTAACGGAGACCGCGTATTGTAAAACGCTAGTACGACCGCGTCTTCAGTATTGCCCAAGTATTTGGCACCCGCATCTCTCCTTTGAGTTCGCAGCTCGGCCGCGAAGTAGGTCGCTCTTTTTAGTTCGTCCGCTCGTTTTGGCTTTTGGTACCGCTACTAAAACTACAGCTGAGCTGCATCTCAGCTCGAAATGTCGGCAACTGGCAGAAGGGAATCACGCGATTCTGCGCGCTCTCGCGTCCTCTAGCTGTTACCCGCCAGACTTCGGAAAAGGAGCGGACGAACTAAGAGGCGAGGGATCTGCGAACTACTTCGCGTAGTTCTCCTGTGGGAGCGCTCTTCCGAAGTAGTTAGTTCGCAAACTACAAAAAACTACTGTGCACTAAGGCGCCTTAGAGCGCTCGGCCATGCCAGCGCGACTGTACGTTTTCATTATTATTGCAATTATTTTGCCTCTGTCTAACCAGCTACTGCTATTTGTTACGTTTGAAATTACTTGTTGGTTGCGTTTACACCGTCGTTCCATGCATGTAATTCTTCGTTAATCACGTGTTAACACTGCGAGCGACACAAACACGCCATCTGTCAACGGAGTCCCGCGCGCGCTGGCCGGCTTGAGCGGTCACGGCTAATAGCGGGCTATCTCGGGAGAGCGACCTCCGCCGCTGGGTCGTTAAGCCGCTATTTTGGAAGCCGCGAGCCGAGGTGCGTGAAAGAAGCCCTGGAGCTGCCTGCCACCGCGTCCTGTTTGTCGGCACCCGGCGCTGCCGCCAACAGGTGCGCGCAGGCGCAGCTCCTCACCACGCAGCACGTGTAGCCAGCCAGACAAGTCTTCGTTAAGGCCGCACACTGGTTGTAGCGTCCTCCATGACAGTCTATACCAGGCACAGCCAACACTTCCGTCCCGCGGGCGTATTACACTGTGGTTGACCTTCCCCGCCGCGACCGTGTGTCGCTAGTGCCCCACACGCCGCTGCGCAAAGTGCGCGGGGCAGGGGCGTTGCGAAGGCCGCCCGCGTGCACAGTGAGGGTGCCCGCGCCCGCGGGGCGGTGTTGGGACAGGCGACTAGAGTCAGCTTAGGAGGGCACCCAAGATTTCCCGACCGCCCGATAATGTCTCTGCGGTTCGCTACCGTACTGGTATATCCTCGACTCGATCGTCGTTCATCCTGGCATAATATGTTAACTGTTTTGTGTTACGGTTGTCCAGTTCCATTTCAAAGTGACAGTGCACTGACACTGTATCACAAGGAAATGTACCTTGTTATTACATATGAAAGTGGAATGCAGGAATAAGATGTTGTAATGAATTCAATAATAAAGCTTCGAAATATTCATTATCAACGTGGTGTAATGGACAGCGTTCTAGATTGTCAATACAGGGGATCGTAGTTCGTAACCATACACTCCCTTTAATTTTTTGAAATATTTTATTTAAACACATTCTAGGAGTTGCTTATTAATGTAAGGCAAGTATGATTTGCAGTATTCTACATTATTTATATTTCCTTGTGATTAGAAGATGAATGACGCAAATATTTCGCCGTTTATTTTCCAATCTATGATATTTTCACAGTGTACACTTAGGTAGGAACCCAATAGGACAGCTTCACGAGCGGCAACAATATTAATATTCTTCCTTTTCACATATATGTGGCTGTCTGCTTCTGAAATACAGCGATCTCCAAGAGTATTATCAGAGTGCCCTTTAGATACTATTGTAGAGATTTATTGAAACAGGTGGCTTTCCTCACCAAGTCATGCTAGTACATTTTATTACTTATGTGCTCTCTGAACTATAATCATAGTGCTCACAAAACTAAGAGCGCATGTGAACTTGATATTACAAGAAGTAAACACGATCTTAAAATATAGTACTTTATTAAAAATTCTAACAGGAAACAATAAGGAACACGGTAAATTATTCAGGCAGAAAAGTATAAAATGTACCTATAGTTTATATTACATCAGTCGGTGGGGATATGGCTAAATTCAAACAGCAACTAACCCCTCGTCTTCTAGATATCTATTCTTTAAAGGAATTGATTAATAATCTGCGTTACTTCCTGTTTAAGTTTCAGCTTCACTATAAGAACTGACCATGTCACTCTCGTGGATATATCACTTATTGGCTGTATACTTTTTCTGCGAATAAGAACGTAAGCTTTATGGTACAGACGTAGTGTGCTGGTGTGAACGGAATAATCTTTTGTGTTGGATGTGGGATAAGTAATTAACGCTGTTACTGCTATGTGACTGACAGGTTCTTGTATGTAACCTTCGTTCTGAAATCAGACGGAAATGTAAAAACATCGAATGTTGCAGAATATACTCGCATTACATTCATAAGAAAGAGGCAGAATGCGTTCAAACTGCCGCACCGAGGCAATGTTTACACCACTATGCAATTCTATTGGCTCTCGCTAACTTGTGATGCTATTATATTGTTTGTTCTCATTTCGCACAGAGCTCTGGTAGCGCAACCGTAGAGACATCTATCGGGCGATCGGGAAGTCTTGGGTACCCTCCTAAGCTGACTCTAGTCGCCTGTGGTGTTGGGCCATGCCTGGTCACAGAGTAACATATACAGAGGAGCAGCCCTCCCTAAACCACTGTCCTATGCTCCCCTTGTAGTACCGTAAGATGCTAGCAGGTGTCAGGCGGCTCCCTGGCTTAGGGTGCCTCTCGCACGTCAGAGGGTAGCGTGGAGGGGAGGCTGAGGGGAGAGCTCGTGCCGCCTGCCACGAGGCCACGGCTGTGTCAGGTGTGCCGGCGTTTGAGGGGAGGTGGTGGTGGTGGTGGTGGGGGGGGGGCAGCCGCTACCTGTCGCCTGCTCTGGCCAGTTTAAAGGGCTGCTTCTGACCGCAGCGCCATCATGGGCCATCTTACGGAACTGCTGGAAACCCTCCCTCCCCGCAACCCTGAGAGTAGGACCGGGTCCTTACGGAGATTTCCCGTCTGTATATATTTGTCTGTGGCCTGGTCTATTGAAATCCGTGAGTTACGTGTCTGGATGCACTCTGAAATTGCGCCTCTGAACAGCGCTCTGCCACTTCTACACTGCTCAAAAGAATTAAGGGATCAGTTGAGATATCTAGGTTTTGAAGTATCGTCATCGGCAGAAATTGTTCGTCTTTCTCTCGGTTATACGGACTGGAGACAACGAGTTTGACGGAATGTGTTGACATTCTGACAAATCCGGGACACCCAGGTAAAGGCACAGCCTGCCTGAAAAGATCTTGCACTAGCCCTTCCATCGTACCTGCCACCGCTTCGTGTAATTGACCGCCCTGCTTGGTGTTGGCTAAGCCTGAGGAAAAGTGGCTTTCATCAAATATAAAGCGAGACAAATATTTTTCTGTACTATGTATACTGTGAATGGTTTCATCTATTGTGATACACGAGTTATTAACATATTTGAATTGTGAGACCGCTTGTTTTCTACAAGCTTTGACAGCTCTCACAAAAAAAAGTACAGCTTGAAGAATCTAAACATAAAATTGGCTGTATGTGTATATGTTCTGCATCTCCTCCAGAACTACTGGACCAATTTCAACGAAACTTGGTACGCATGTTCCTTACTATCAGGCGACAATCGCTGTCGGCATATGCGTCAGGAGATATGACGTCATAAACAATGACATTCGTGAAAAACGTTCGCATCATGCGATAATATTATCATCTGCTCCTGACCGATTTCAACCAAATTTTATATGGCAGCAAAAACCACCTACGATATTTAGTTCACACGATATCACGCCATAAACAATCAAAACTGCTCCATATTGCAGCGCGTGATTTTATTCGTCAACTATTTAAGAATGAGAGCACTTAACGACTTGAAATAAATTTTGAACATAATTTCAGATCTTTACGAAACATTTTCTCGCTAACAACACCAACAAAATGATGAAACGAAAAAAAAAAACTTTATCGCTTACTACTTTTCCGATTTTCATGGTGTATATCCACGGCAATTGGAATGACGTTGCAAGTTATTACTTCCACACTGTAAAATGCATTAACTAAATCACGCCAACCGAGACAGTGGTAATAACAAAGATGCCGCAGAGGGGGTTTGCTGTTGTCTTGAGTTTACCAAATGAATTACACAAGCAGTTCGGCTCAGATACTGTATTGGCCAGGTAGTGCAATGCAACAACAACGTGACTTACACGTAGCTATCGCATGGAGCGTCATAGGAACGTTGGAAGCGGCACTAACACAGAAGGGCGTGGCTGCAGCTATTGCAGTGTGGTAAAGTGTAATTTCCAGGACCTGAATGCTATTTCGAACGACAGGAACAGTCGACAGAAGGCAAGTCATAGGTCGACCAGCAAGAAATGACCGTTACCTGTGGTTAACAGCCCGTCGAGTCAGGAGGCTGAATGCAACTCAGCTGCAACGCACCCTCCAGGCAGCAACAGGCCGCGCTGTATCAACACAAACAGACCGAAATCGACTTCGAAAATGCGGCCTCTACTCGCGGAGGCTTATGGTGGCTGTCCCATTAAAACCATGACACGGTTTAGCCAGCAGACACTGAGCGGAGGAACATCAGGATTGGAGTCGTAATTAATGGCGCCGGGTTCTGTTCACAGGTCAGTCAAGATTTTCTGTTTATCCTAACATCGTTGTTCCCTCACCTGGAGAGAACGCGGAACAGTCCTGATTATGTGCAGGAAACATCACCGTATCATGCTGGTGGATGAGTGGCGTCTATGTTGTTCAGAACAGCGCTTTGACCTCTTGAAAGGCATGAAGACGAGAATTCGACGTTTGTTGTGGCCACCGCTGGTGTTATAGGAGACGGGATGGTTCTGGAGGACGAGACGAGAACGCTCGTCCCCACAGACAACATGCGTAAAGCCGAGGAAAGTTAACGAATGAAGTGGTCAGCTAGTTCACCGGACTTATGTCCAGTTGAGCATGTCTTGTAATGTATTTTCCACTCTATTCCAGCCAGACCAACACTTCCCACAACGGTTGCAGAGCTGGAAATTGCACTGATGGAAGAATGGCCAAATATCCGTCAACAGCTGATTGATAACCTCATACTGTCCATGCCAGGCAGATATGCAACTGTACTGACCGTTCGAGGTGAACACAAACCATATTAGAAAGCAGAAAGAATAACTTTTTTCACTATTATGGCTGTCCCATGCTTCCTCGCTCTAACTATACGCCGTGTAAACCTCAAGTAAAGAGTTGAGACAGCAAAATATCATACTGTATCACGCAAATTAGAATTGAAACCAATATCTGAATAAAATACGTTACCATATGTATATTGTCTATGATATCTCACTTGTGCTCTAATTGTTTTGAGCAGTGTACTTCGAGATTGTAAACCGTTTATCTCTATACTACCTGAACGTTTAATTTCAGCTGTCTGAAAAGCCATAGACGTTCATATTTCGTTTACGCGAAATTACAACGTGGCTGCTTCGAAATATTACTTGAACACGAAAAGAAAATAAGTTTCGATTCCGCTTCTAATCCAGATGACATTGTGTATTGACAAAGATCCAAACAAGAAGTAAACAAGCAATTTTTGTACATATTTGTACAAACAGATGAATGTTACTTTGCCTAATTAAAACATGGCGGATAATGTAGAATCGTGTGCAAAACCTATGGATAAGGAGGCACGCTGCTGTTATGTACTCCAAGGAGCAAAGTTACACATCAGGATTGGCGTGGCACCGGTGTGTTTTCGACGTACTTGCAGTAAATACGGAAACAAAATATTGCCGCGAGGCTACCGACGGAACGCGTGGTGCAGTGCTTAGCATCGCAGATCGCTGTGGTTGCAGTCCCCATCTCAAATCCTACCACTGGCAGAAAAAAATTTATTTCATTGTATTTATTGTGTTTATAGAATGTTCTACATGTTCCTTATGTTTGATGTACTTGTAAGTTCCTGAAAAATGGAGGAGTGGAGGAGTCCAAGCAGGCGCAGTCTGTAATGAGTGTACGCTTGTGTTAGCAATAAACGTATTCTAAGCGTGAAGTTTTGTGCTCTGTTTACGACCAGTCTTGGAATTCCGGACCAATGTGAAAATATGATCACGTTATTACCAAATACTTACAAACAGGACCAAAGTTCAGTTATCCTTTTCTTGTTTGCCGAGGGACAAATACCGGCTGACACACAGAGAATGAAGAATGTTGAAGGCAAAACGTTCCATTGGCGCACTTTTGTTGACGACGAAAGCAGGTTCCACGGTTGTGAAAGGTTTTCGATGCAGTGGTGCCATCCTGGGACACATTAGGGCACCCGTCCTATACTAATGATTCTTCTCAGTACGAGAATAATTAATGCGCATCTTGTTAGGTTGATAGAAAGGTGATCGTAACTGATCGGAAGCAGTAATCAATTAAAACAAATTTCTTGCGGTCTAGACAACTTCTGTAATTATTAACCCCCGTCTACAACTTGGTCGTTTATTACATCTTCTATGTAATGCACGCACTTCCTTTTTAAAGTCGTTAGTGTTTTATTTTCTGCTACACGTACCAGACACGTGCACCCCTTTGGTGGCGACTTAATTACCGTTCCGTTATTACGGAAATGAACACATCGGTGTTACAGATGTACTTAGATAATGAATTACGCACGTTAACTAGAAGTGGCTCCTAAAGAATTAAATGAGCACGGCTAACCTTGCAGATGAAATTAAAAAAGCGGCAGCGCGCTCGTAATTCACACCCCGGCGTCACCAGTAATTTCAGCTGAAGAGGCGTAACAGGTGACCGCGCCCTCGCCGTCACAAAGGGAACGAAGGATCCGGTTGCTAGCAGTCAGCCCAGAGGGGGAAGCGGCGAGGGGGCGAATGACGAATGAGGCTATCAGTCGCGCAATGTCGGTAAAAAGCGCGTCAACAAATAGAGGGAGCCGGGCGCGCGCAGCAACAGGGCCGTCTGGCACCGAGATGAAACGCCGCTGCCTCAAATAGGCGCGACTCTGAAAACAGCAAAGTCTGTGAGGCAGAAAAAAATAGGGGGGAGGGGGAGGAGATACGGGGACGATGTGCAGCCGCAGGGGCGGGACGACAGATGCGAAGCAGCCGGCCGGCCGATGTGAACCGGGTCAGGGATTATCGCCGATACCGCGCCCCGACAACCCCCGCTCGTATTTCAGCGTGAAAGGCAATCAGCCGCCGAGCCGGCAGTCGTTATGTCAGCCCCCGTAGATAACTGCGGGCACGCAGCACGTACACGGTTACGACCGGGTCAACTATTTTTTGTAAAAATAGAAGTCAAGCTCCGGCTAAATTGAGCACAAAATTTACATTTATTTCTAGTTGATCCCTTTTCGAGGGTCTTAGCTTGCTACTGACGTGGCGTGCTGTTGAAGAACACTGTGTTGATACTGTCGGTTATGGTGAACCTGGTACTTTTGCCCCACTTTAGGTTACGGTAGTAACACTAAAAGTGAGCCTTTGCGATCGTTTTTTGTCAACTCGCAATTTAAATAAAAATAACGGCTTAACCATTCACCTGACACGAAAATTTGTAGACGAGAAAATTCTCTACAAATTTAGCTCTCTTATGTTTTTCTCATATCTCGTATCGTTTATGAGATATTTGCAAAAATTACGGCGTTTTTGGGATGTCTGTCTGTCTGACTGTCCGTAACGTGTTCGCCGTTTTTAAGACGAACCGTTCAACCAATAAACACCAAATTTTACAGACGTAACTGTAGGCTGACAGAGACCAGAACCTCCCTTTTTCAAATTTTTCGGACAAAAAATACGGTAGTAACGCCAAAAAAAGCCGTTTGTAATATAATTGTAATTGCAAACGAACCGTTCATCTGACACGAAAATTGAATAACCTAATTGGTATAGAGGAAAATTCTCTAGATCTTCGCTCTATTATGTTTTTTTTTTTTTTTTTTTTTTTTTTTTTTTTTTTTTCATATCTTGTATCGTTCCAGGGATATTTGCAAAAATAACGGCGATTTCACGATGTGTGTCTTGCTGTAACGTGTTCCCACTTTTTAGGTCGAACCGTTCAACCGATCGGCACCAGATTTTACAGACATAATTGTTGGCTACCAGAGACCAGAACCTCGCTTTTTCAAATATTGCGGTCAAGAAATAAGTTAGTAATACCAAAAAAAAGGTCGTTTGTAATGTAATTTTAATTGCATATAAAACGTTAATCTGACGCTAAAATTGAATAACCGAATTTGTAGAGGAGAAGATTCTCTACAGCTTTGTTCCCTTATGTTTTTCCATATCTCGTATCATTTGAAAGGTATTTGCAAAAATAACAGTGTTGACACGCTTCACTGAATTAACGAAAACCAGCCGTTCGCAGATGTCACGTGACATTCTTCGCTCAGAACTCTCTGGCATAAACCATTTGCGTTGCGTATTTGATGATTTTCTTATTTTAATTTACAAGTTGCCATTCACAGCAATAGCGCACTGAAAAATCAACACAAACACGTAGTTCTTCGTACGATAAATGATTATTTAGTGTCTACAAATGCCATATTAGCATCAGTTAACAACGGTCATGCATAGTATGAGATTAAAGTACGTTACTGCCATGTGTTGGCCGCAGCGTAGTGGGTAACGCGTCGACTGTGACGCTGAAGGTCAGTGGTTCAAAACCCGTCACTGCCAATTTTTTTTCCTAAAAGCGTTTCAGACATTCTTGTTAATTAATTTTTATTGTTTACATTATTAATTTATCCAAAATGTTTGCAAAAACTTATAAAACTACAAATCTAAAGTGGGCCGTAAAACACGTCAGTGCGATTTTTTTGTTTTGTTTTATCAAGTGGATACATCAGCGCTCTTAAGTATTTCGTAGCTGTTGTCGTCAGTGCTGTTTGCATGCAGGCACAGCAATACATCGCCAATAACCGTGTCAGAACATCCACAGTTTCGCGCCGATGTTTACGCACCTGTTATTGAATCCTGACTTCATTATCTTACATCACTATAAGGTCAAGAGGTTTATAAACATATTAATTCACAATTTGCAAACATTTCCGACCTCTGCTGCTCCTCTTTAGTTCGTCTATCATTTTGTAATATATGAATATTTGTGCCGGACCGGGACTCGAACCTGCCTCCACCGATTTTCGAACCCGTCGCCTTAACCCCTTCATTCTCAGTGTTGTTCCTCGCCAACAATGTATTAAAAGCTGATTTATACCTTATTTCGTATATCAGCCTTTAAAGTCGCATGTTTGGTAGTGATCAATATGTTTCTACTACATTTTGCCGCTTGGTATGAGGAGCAGTCACTTCTGACGCTTTATTCTATTCGTCTTGTAGGTTGTGTTACGTGGCTGTCAGTGTGAGCGTGAGTGTGGCTCATGTTATTTCATTTCAGCAGTGTATTGTCTTGCCTTTGGTGTTGTGGCAAAGATTATGCTAGTATAATTGATCCGACAGTGTTAACTATCAACAAAATAACGTCCCAAGTATTGAAATACCTCGACACAAACGTCTGTGTTGTGCATGAAATACATGACATAAGAAAACATTAGTTCGATAAAAAATTTTAAAACATATTTTGATGTTTAGTGCACTGTATTAATACAGAAAGCATTGCATTTTACTTTTTCGAAGCTCAATTCATAATGTGGGAGTGAAAGGGTTAACCACTCTGCCACCCGAACATGCTTTCCGGTCAGACCGAAACCTCCGTAAGTTACATTTGCCTACTTCCCCTGGTACCCGCAAGCATTTAGAGTGACTCCCACAACTGGAACATACATACACTATCTTCATGTACATCTACATATATACTCCGCAATCTACCGTAAGGTGCGTGGTGGAGGGTACACTATACCACCACTAGGCATTCCCTTTCCTATTCGAATTCCAAACAGAACGAGGGAGAAATGAATGTCTATATGTCTCTGTACGAGCCCTAATTTGTCTTGTTTTTGTGATCTTCCCGCAAAATGTAACTAGGCGGCAGCAAGATCGTTCTACAATCAGCTTCACATTCCGGCCTCCTAAATTTCAAATGTTTGTGTAGCTTATGGGACTTAACTAGGGGGTCATCAGTCCCTAATCTTACAAACTACTTATGAACTAGCTACAACTAAGGACGGCACAAATATCCATGCCCGAGGGGGGATTCGAACCCCCCACCGTAGTGGCCGTGCAGACCGAGAATGGAGCGCCTCAGTCCCCTCGGCCATCGCGGTCGGCCCTCCTAAATTTTCTCAACAGAATTTCTCGAAAAGAATGTCGTCTTTCCTCCAGCTTTTCGCATTTGAGTTGCCGGAGCATTTCTGTTACGCTCGCCCACTGCTCGATCCTACCAGTAACGAATCTAGCTGCTCGCCTCTGAATTGCTCCCACGTCTTCCTTTAAACTAATCAGCTACGGGTACCAACCACTTGATCAATACTCAAGACGTGGTCGTACAAGTGTATTATACGCGGTCTCTTTACAGGTGAAGTATATCTTCACAAAATTCTCCCAATAAATCGAAGTCGGCTGCCCGCCTTACTCACTACTGTCCTTACATGTTCGTTCCATTTCATATCGCTCTGCAATGTTACGCCAAAATATTGGAACGACGCGACAGCATCAAGCAGCACACTAATAATTCTGTATTCAAACATTATGAAATTGTTTCTCCTACTCATGTGTATCACCTTACATTTTTCTACATTGAGAGCTAGCTGCCATTCTTCGCACCAACTAGAAATTTTGTCTAATGTATCCTGTATGCCATTAGAGTCAGTTAAAGACACACCCTCCCAAATTCCACAGCATCATCAGCAAATTACGAGTTACTCTGTCCATCAGATCATTTATACAGAGAGAATATAATAGAGAACTGACTGTCATATCTGTTTTAAAGGAACATACATTTCTGATGTATACCATTTATAGCTGCGGACCATCAGAAATGTATGTTCGTTTATATCAGAATTATTATGGTCAAGAGGTTTTACGTTTGGTACTACAGTATGTTCCAAATTACTATAGTATTGACACCTACGTGGGAGACACGGACTGCGGTCCGCCAATCACACGGGATCTACAGCCGCAGAGACCACCCCAAGCTTCCAAACCTACCTCCAATATCACAAGTCTTACCGCTTGCAGTGTTAACAGATTCACGCAACTTGGTGTTCACCTTCATATTTGTGTACTGTCGCTTTTATGGTTGCAGAACCAATTTTCATTTTATGTTACTGTTATTTGCTGTGTGGTACTGTTCACTGTCAAATTGAAGTCCGTGCAATGTCATGAGCGAGAAAAACGCGCTCGTTGTGTTAGCCAGGGGATTGCCGTACGTCAGTCGACAGAAATAGTTTGCACGTTTCTTGTCTGCTTAGCTCACTGCTCTACAATGTTGAAATTCTTGAAGAAAAGACATAACTGAATTAACAATATAGATTGTTTTCCTGAGGATGCCATTCGTCGTTACTTTTATGATTATTATTGCATAAAGGAAAATAGTACATTTTCTGGATAGAAATGTCATTGTAAGCTTTAAGAACAGTTCCGAAGTAACAAACAAGGAAGATCATGATTTAATGTCTCATTGACAACGTGCTGATTAGAAGGAAGATTAGGACTTAACGTCCCGTCGATAGATTGGTCATTAGAGACGGAGCTAACGCTCGGAGTTTTGGCCGTGCCCTTTGAAATGAACCATCCCGGCATTTGCCTAGAGTGATGTGAGGAAATCACGGAAAACCTAAATCTTTATGGCCGTAGGTGGATTTGAACCACCGTCCTTCCGAATACCTTGTCTTACCACTGCGCCACCTAATTCTGTGCTGATTAGAGACGTGTGGTTCAAACAATTTCTACATCCGAGGTGGTATTTACGAATTGAAAACATAATTTGAAGAAGCGAGTAATGTAGAGAACGAACACGTTACGTATAGGCCCTTCAAAGTAGACAGCAGTTTTCGTTACTACAGCCAAATGAGGAAAGACACTATCAAAAACCAATATCACGTTCAAGTTATAGGAGCACTTCGTAACAAGCATAGTATTCGAATTTGATCGAAACTGGTGACAGATTCATAAATATATTAATACAATTTAAAACGACAGGACTTTTTAATGTAGGTATTAGAACATAATGAACAATGAAGAATAACAAAAAGTTTGTGTATTTATATTGGATCGTAGAAGTGTCATACCCAAACGTTTTACGTTTAATGAGCAAACATGGCGGCGTAGGGTTTCAGTGACGAACAGGTTTTTTGCCTGTATACTGCCAGTCTACTAATGCATGTCTGCGAGTTTAGCTTAACTAACGACTTTGGTGTGTCACATCGAATATTGATGACATTGTCGAAGAGAAAAGAAGAAAATAAAAGGAACTACAAGAGTTAAGCTACATTCAGTGTCTTATTTACTCTTGATTAACTTCAACAGCATTATATCAGTAAGTGTGGTGTCGCACAAGTATGAAGTGCGCGCCACTTACTTTCGCCCCGCGCCGCCATGCACGCACGGCGCGACGTTCTTACGACGTCAGCCACGAGCGCCCTCTGCTACAACTCCGCTCGTGGCCAGCACTGAACGACATCGTTCACTTGGGACAGAGATAGGAACCAGTTAACACTTCGGAATCAGATAGGCACCAGTGAAGACTTGGCTATCGGATAGGCACTAGGCAGGCCTCTAGCTCAACTATGTATCAGCATTCTGCAGTACTGAGCTATGTAAAAGTTAAGTATTGTATAAATTCCGAGCAATATATATCTCGTTCTAATTTACTCTAGTGTTTCTAGTTTCTGCTGTCCTACTGGCTGCTCACCTCCGTACCTGCACATGCGTGCATCCTTTATTCCTGGGTCGGTTAAATTCTACTCGGCAACCGACACCTACGACGGAAAGGAGACACAAAAGCGGCGACGAGGCTGGGACACGAAAGTAAGGTCAATGGAAAAAGCTGAAGACGGTTGATTAATTATATCCAAACTAGTTAACGCCGAAAAAGTCTCTGCACGTTACCCTGCAAGAAAATAAATAACCATTTGTTTAAATTTATCATTTCACCAACGTTCAAGACTTCTAGCTAACTAGCGGGTGCCTTCAGTTTCTTTTACTAAAAAATGTAAGTTTTAGTGGGGGGGGGGGGGGGGAGGGGGGGCAAGCCCGTCGCTCCAACTTAGACGTGCATCCGCGGCACCAACAATCGTTACTCGATTGAATGTAGCCGAATATGGCGAAAATTACAATAGTGCTCAGCATATTGGTGGGAGAAGTGGCGCCGCGCTCTCGGGTGAAGAGTGCGCACGAGTTTTGCAGAGTCCTCTCGGAACGAGAGCAGGCAGCGGGCTGCACTCGGGAGCTGCGCGCAGTCATCAAACGCGATTATAAACGTCGACACACGACTCGGCTCAAAAACGGGGAGCGACTAACTGGTAACGAGAGTTCAAAGTGGCGCGCCCTGATTGGATTACAACAAAGAGGGGCGGCGTCTCACGTGGGGGAACGTGCTGCTAATTAGACCAGAGTCGCCAGCCTGCGAGGAAATGGCAGCGGCTGCAGCTCGCGCTGGCGTCGAGTGTGCACCGAGCCGCGACGACTCGCTGACAACATTTCGAGAGCTGTTGATTCAATAAGGACGGGAAAAACTGCATTCTGACAACGGCTCGGTTACGAAGTGGTAACCCAAGGATGAACATATTCGGCACCACTGTGACAGTAACTTACGCATCGAATTGTTAGAACGGACTATCTTCTACTTCCAGACTGTTAGGAGCAAAAAATAAGAAAAGGAAGATTGTGGTTTAAAGTCGACCGACCACGTACTCATTAGGGAGTGATACCACGGAAGAGCAGCATTTGGATGGTTCCCGACCTTAATTACAATTGTCAAGTTACAGCTTCTCTCCGACTGACACATAGTCGAATAAGGGGAATGTAGCCAAATTATCTTATTGACATCAGCGAATATTTCGAGAAGTGAACATCTAGCCGTTTTCAATGCACATATGTTTGTGAAGCTTAAGGGACTTCACTGCGGGGTCACCAGTCCCTAAACTTATAAACTACTTATGAACTATCTTATACTAAAGACGACACAAACATCCATGCCCGAGGGCGGATTCGAACCTCCGACCGTAGCGGCCCTGCAGACGGCGACTGGCACGCCGCAGACCTCTCGGCCACTTTCAATGCACATATAAGGATAATGGCTTATGTGCTAATTTCAACCGACATGGGCGGCATCGCAAAAGCAGCGGAAATCTGCGTATGCAGAAGACAACAAGCACTTTACACAGCAGGCACCATCAGAGATGACCAATATCAGACGTTTTCGATACTAAAACATTATTTCATAATGTGAACATCTACATATGTTCAATCTATGGGACTTAACTATTGTGGTTATCAGTCCCTGGGCTTACAAACTAATTGAATAACCTAAGGACATCATACACAACCATGCCCGAGGGAGGACTCTAAACTCGGACGGGAGACAAACGCGCTCTCTTCAGCAAGACACCTTAGAGCGTTGTGCAGTTCCACCGAAGCAATACAGCTGTGTCCTGTTATTTGACCAACGAAACAGCGGGCCTCGACGTAGAGTTTTGGTTAAACTCTCCGTCTAAGGTTATTCCCTAGTGTAATTTAACCGATTCCTCAAAAAGACTATCGTCTTAACTGCAAATTCACGCTAGAACCTCTGTGGTGTTATATTCTAATAACATTAAAGGTATGAAAGCAACATTGTAAAGTAGCAAAATTTCCCGGTTTTGGAACGCGAGTTTGACGCGTCTACTCGATATACTAGTTCCCGAAGTCGTATCTAACTGATGTGTGACCTGGCACAAGTGAAAAAGATGTGACAGAATTCGCCTCACGCATACCATGATCTTTCCCTGCATGATTTCAGACTGAGGTCCGAAAACAACCTTTTCATAGCGCATCCTACGAATCCACCAGCTCTGATAGAACCGCTTCACCTTATGACCGAGAGTAGCGGCGCTTGCGATAAGCTGTCAATGGTAACACGGAAACAACCGAAGAAATTAATGTGGGACGTACAACAAACGTATCTATTAGCACATTGCAGCGTAATATGAAGAAAGGAAGCTTAGGATTTAACATCCCATCGACAGCTTGGTCATTAGAGACGGAGCAAACGCTCGGAGTTTTTGGGTAAGGACGGGGAAGGCACCATCCCGGCATTTGCCTGGAGTGATTTAGGGAAATCACGGAAAACCTAAATTTGGATGGCCGGGGGAGGATTTGAACAACCGCCCTCCCGAAAACGAGTCCAGTGCGTTACCGCCACCTCCCTCGGTGCAGCGCAATGTGATGTTAATGGACTAAGACAGCAGACGCCCGACATCGCTTACACCATATCGGTTGAACCGTATTAGAGCATCAGGGATTGGTCATATGAGTACCAGTTTCAGCTGTTACAAGTTGATGGTACGGTTGTAGTGCCACGTCGAGGTCCTGCACTTCGTCGGGCGAAATGAGATCCGAGAAGATATTAAGAGGTAACAGCTGATTCCGATCACTTCAGTGCATGCTAACTGAACTGCAACGGCCAATATCACTCTTGACGACGAGCTGTGTGACGCGAAGCCACAGCGGACGGTAGAATAATACGTTCCTCGGGCGGCAGCAGGCAGCAGTGAATGGCGCGCCTGCAGGAGGCGCTGCATACTTGGGAGCGAGGAAGAGGAACCGGCCATTTGCCGGTGTCAAGAGTCAACCGGGCCCGCAGCCGGCAGCGCCCGCCCCCGCAAAAAGCCCCACAAAAAGTGCCCGTGACGTCACACCGCGGCCGCCTGCAATCGGGGACGCCACGTCCCAAACAACGGCGCAAACGCACACCAGCCCCGCTGTTTACGTTCACCAGCCCAGCAGGCGCCCCGCGTCAACCCCTCGAGGGCTCCCAGCGACACAGCCCAATTTCTCAGGTCCCTCTATCAACTAGACAGATTTCAATAATTCATTTCGAAAATTCACGACTTCGTAGCGTGCCTGGGAAGAGAGAAAATAAGCAAGACTCGTGTCACGTATTTTAAAACACTGCTGGAGTGTTTGGGACATCGAGTTTAAGAAATAAATCACATTATAGTGTCCCTTCCTTCAGACCCTCCGAAAGAACAGAGACAACCCACCCTCAGGCAGCAAGGACAAGTGCCCTAGCACTCTGCTAATCTGCTGCTGAATATGCTTGTTCAGTGTGGTACCAACCTCGCTGAATGAAACCTGCATGTTAGTCACAGGCTGCCTGAAGCCAACACGGAAGATGTTCTCACTCGCAGGCGTAGCCTCACCTGTTATCAGACTTGAGACTGCTGCCAATAACGAAAGACATATGGTTGCAACATCCCAGCATGAACATCAGCCATTACCACGCCGACTGAAGTCCAGAAAGTATTTCTTACACTCCTCTGTTCCAAAAAATGTTCCAATGTTTGTAAATCTATCGGACCAAACTGCGTGGTCATCAATCCGTAGCTTACAAACTACTTAAACCTACGTAAACTAACGTAAGGACAAACACACACACACCCATGCCCCAGGGAGGACTCGAACCTCCACGGCGAGCAACCGCGCGCTCCGCAGCGAGGCGCTTTACACCGCTCGGCTACTCCACCGCGGCTCCTCTGTTCCACTTGACATAGATCCAACTACAGCAAGGGCTAAAAATTATGGAAACAAAGGTACCATGACAACCCGGAACGGGTTTGAAATTAAGAAACTCTGCCACCTAGCCACCAAGAAAGATGGTGTACACGGAAGTCAAACAGACTGCCCTTCGGCGTTGCAAGATATAAGTACAATCTAAAGAAATGGGGCATCTCGAAAGATGAAGAAAAATTCTGTTAGTGCTGGGAACAGCAAACTTCAAGCCATCACCTGAAGTGCCGTCTCTGCCTAGATTTTTTTTTTCAGGGTTGGAACTGGCCCTGGCTAACAACGCAGTCAATGTAGCCAAATACTGGTCAATTATCTAATAATGATTACGTTACACCTTTTATTTTAATGTGTTTCAGCTTGAATCAACTTCTGATTGGTTTATTAATTTTTTTGTGTTTTGACTTGTTATGAAATTTTTCATTCTGTCAACTCACTTTTGGTACTTCTGACACGAATAAATAAATATTGGTAAATTTACTAATTCGAAATAGTCAAACATTTTGACTGATCAGGGCACAGAAATTCGTCTTTCGTTACCGTTCGGATATACTGCACGGCGAATATTGGAAAGTAAGGTAAAACAGTGTATATCTACCCCGAAAACTATTGACAATGTTTAAGAACGGGTACGTAACGAATATTGAAAACTTCTATTCCTCTGTCGTCATCGCATACCACGTGAATGAAACTGTCGCATGAAAGACGGCGTACACGAAAATTGGGCAGCGATAAAACAGTTTGTTGGACCATCATCATCGAGTGAACGATAAAGAGAATTATTCTTTCGGGGGAGGGTCTTCTAGATATGACCTGGAAGATATTGCACCTGTAGATTATTTAAACAATTCTTTTTATGAAGAACCATGTCACTCTGGTCTATAAATACCAAATGTGACGAACAGTGACAAGGAAACGATACAACAGTATTTACATTTGCCCTACTTACCAGCAGCTCTAAGTATCAAAACACCAGTATGTGGCCACCGAAAGAAATTGCCGTTATGAGGTGACTTGCGTGTTATCAGTAACGAAACCAGCCGCGCCAGCATTCAAATACGGCCAACATCTAAGGTAAAACTAATTAATACATATTTATGTATACAAAGTATACACCGGTAACTGGGAAATAAAAAAAAAGTTATTATATTTGTAAATCTTTTTGACATAAATGCTGCTGTTATCAGTGCCTAGGTTTTACTTAAACTAACCTAAAGATGACACACAAACCCATGGCCAAGGGAGGACTCGAACCTCCGACGGCGAGCAAATATGCGCTCCGCAGCAAGGCGCCTTAGAGCGCTCGGCCATTCCACAGCGGCTAAAATTAACACTGTGCCCGGTAATGTAGGTGAGTGTTCACTAGCACTGTGTAACTCTGAACTAGTCCAGCGAACGATAAATACCATCGCTCGTAGAAGGCACAGTCTGTTGTAGGCGACCGCTGTAGAAACAGTTGTGATGCTATACGGAGGTTCTGCCAGTAGTGCGAGGTGCAGCTCATACTGAGTGAGGCCGGAGTCTGCTTACATCCGCGTACGGTGGGCGGATTCCCGCGCTGGAAGTACACGACACTTCTTGCCTTACGACGCCCTCTACCGGAGGCTACCCGAAACACTGTTGTACCTGGGTAGTAGGCAATCGGCACATTTCTACGTATGGCTGTTTTCGTACCTTCCAGGGGTACGAAACACTGGAAACAGACCATTCGAAAAACGTTTTCTTCAAACTACGTCAACACAAATCGCCAGTTGGTCGCATATGTACGTCTGCTTCGTCGTCATCGTTTGCCTCGCTAACACTGTATCATCAGGGTGACGAAAAATTATGCCTTTAGTGAATCAAAGGTAACAGCCACTAAGCAACAGAAACTAGCACGCATCTGACAAGCTAAACAGAGCGCTGTGTACAACGAACTGTTACCCGAGGGTGCAATAGAAAGAGAGAGATAAAGAGAAGGGGAGAGAGAGAGAGAGAGAGAGAGAGAGAGAGAGAGAGAGAGAGAGAGAGAGAGAGAGAGAGAGATATGCAGAGAGCGGAGAATGCTTGAATCAGAGAGAATGTTGCTAGCCATGAATTTCGTAATACTATAACCAGACCAGGGCCCTAAGGGCCAAGCTTACCTCACTACAAACGGAATGGTAAGAGTACCGGATGCTACCACTCGCCCATCATTGTAACAGACGCGGACGGTCGTCAAAGTCACAAACTATGAAGCTGCATGTTCAAAAAATGTTCAAATGTTTGTAATCTATCGGACCAAACTGCGTGGTCATCAGTCCGTAGCTTACAAACTACTTAAACCTAGGTATACTAACCTAAGGACAAACACACACACCCATGCCCCAGCGAGGACTCGAACCTCCACGGCGAGCAACCACGCGCTCCGCAGCGAGACGCTTTAGACCGCTCAGCTACTCTACCGCGGCGAAGCTGCATGGGCATCCGTACCTGTACACGGTATTCAAGCTCTGTTTGACTCAATGCCGCGGCTTATCAAGGCCGTTATTACGGCCAGAGGTGGTTGTTCTGGGTACTGATTTCTCAGGATCTATGCACCCAAATTGCGTGAAAATGTAGTCACATGTCAGTTCTAGTATCATATATTTGTCCAAATGAATATCCGTTTATCATCTGCATTTCTACTTGGTGTAGGAATTTTAATGGCCAGTAGTGTATATCAGAGCACAATTTGTTCAACCTGAATGTCACCCAATTTGTACTGCAGGTATCTTGATAATACCTGTTTAAGCCGAGACGGTACCGTCGTGATAAACATTAAGTAGCAGCGATTTGATTAATTATTATTATTATTATTATTATTATTATTATTATTATTATTATTATTATTATTATTATTATTATTATTACGTAATTGTTCCTTTTCAAAAATGTCGTTTGTATTGTCTATGGGACTTAACTACGGGGTCATCAGTCCCTGAACTTACAAACTACTTATGAACTGACTAAGAACAGCACAAATATTCATACCCGAGGGGGGATTCGAACCCCCGTCCGTAGTGGCCGTGCAGACCGTGACTGGAGCGCCTCAATCCCCTAGGCCACCGCGGCCGGCCGTTCCTTTTCAGGTATAGTTCCTCTCCGAAGTTCTAGTGACATTAAATAAATTTCGATAGCCACCTATTATGTAACTCCGTTAAACGAGAGCGCGATTGGTGCAGCTTAAGGCCAGGAGCTTTAGGTATGTTGCTGTGTGACCCAGAAAGCCAAACAGGGAGCGGCAGAGCCAATCGTCGCTGGCAGGCGGCGTGTTCTGGCAGCGAGTGGACTGGGGGGAGGGGCGGACCCCGACCCCGCTGGCTTTATTTACCCGATGTATAATTGGTGGCCGTTAAATTGGCCCGCGGCCGTGAGTGCGGACCGCGGTAGCGCCTACATTATACACGCCGCGCCGCGCCTCCGATGACGTCACGACGCGCCGGGCCGGGCCAAGGGGAACCGGCGCCGTGCGGCGGAAGGGCGCTTTTTGTCCTGCCATCACAACCCACGCCCGGCTCCCGCTAACGATTTATGTGGCCAGGCCGACTAGTTGCGCCCTGCGGAAGCCGCTTCGCCGTCGTACTTTTCGTGTGGGTTTCATCTTGTTGGTTATCAGCAGCGGTTTTAATAATTCACTGTTTTTTTTTCTGACATCATTTGAATAAGCACGTTTGTTTATGGCATACTTGTTTCGTGCCTAATTCACAGCAGCATTATCAGTGGCCTCAAATTACACTGCCAGTCATCTAAAATACAGCACCAAGGAAGCTTAGTGGTATCACAACAAAATTCATTGAGGGCATAACATGCTGTACAAAGATCACATGATCCAAATTACAACCCTGTGTTAAGCGATGAAGATGATAAAATCAGCATTCGGTATTGTCGACAGTGCTGGTTATAATCGGTCCTTCACGCTTCGGTATTGACTCAAGCAGGCTCCAGGCAGCTTCCACGAATTACCGAAGTCGATCTGGTAGGGGTTGGTGTAGCATATTGACAGAGAGCAAGAGCACAGGGGGGGGGGGGGGGTGTCAAGGCAGCAATGGAATCATATGGCGAAAAAGAAGTCTTGAACAGTGCGTAGCATGGGTCGATGCGAATTATCCTGTTCTAATGTGGCCATAGGGAAGCTGCAAAATGTTTGAGGACAACAGGCTTCGGTACTCATTTCAGAGATACAGTGCTGGCTCGCTGGTGTACTGCTAATACATTATGTGATCAAAAGTATCCTATAATCTGCCTGAAAAAGACTGACAAGTTCGTAGCTCCCTCCATTGGTAATGCTGGAATTCATTATGGTGTTGCCCACCCTTAACCTTAATGACAGCTCCACTCTTGCATGCATACGTTCAAGTAAGCCGGCCGCGGTGGTCGAGGGGAGTGAGGCGCTCCAGTCAGGGTCTGCACGGCCACTACGGTCGGGGGTTCGAATCCCCCCTCGAGCATGGACATTTGTACCGTCCTTAGTGGTAGCTAGTTCATAATTAGTTTGTAAGTTTAGGGACTGATGACCCCGTAGTTAAGTCCCATAAGCTATACAAACATATACGTTCAAGTAAGTTTCTTAGCCGGCCGCGGTGGCCGAGGGGACTGAGGCGCTCCAGTCACGGTCTGCACGGCCACTACGGTCGGAGGTTCGAATCCCCCCTCGGGCATGGATATTTGTGCCGTCCTGGTCCGTAAGTAGTTCATAAGTAGTTTGTAAGTTTAGGGACTGATGACCCCGTAGTTAAGTCCCATAAGCTTAAAAAACATTTGAATTCTGAATAAGTTTCTTAGGGAGTGACAGCCCATTCGTCAGAGTGCTGCGCTGAGGAAAGGAATCGATGTAGTTTGGTAAGGCCTGGCACGAAGTCGAGGCTCCAAAACGTTCCAAAAACTTTTTAATAGGATTCAAGTCAGGACTCTTGTAGGCCAGTCCATTACAAGGTTGTCAATGCCTTGTAACCACTCCGCCACAGGCCGTCCTATATGAACAGCTGCTCGAACGCCATCCCCGAATTGCTCTTCAACAATGGGTACCAAGAAGATGCTTAGAACGTTAATATAGGCTTTTGCTGGGATATTGGCACTCGAAACAAAGGGCCCAAGTTCCTCCATGAAAAATACCATCAGCCTAACAACACCGCTTCCGAGTTTTACTGTTGACAGTAACTCGCTGGCAGATGACGTTCACTACGAATTCGCCATACCGAAACCCTGCCATCGCATCGCGACAGTGTCTACCGTGATTCGTCACTCAACACACCCTTTCCCCCTTGGTAATTCGTCCAATGTTTACGCTCCTTACATCAAGGGAGGCATCGTTCGGCATTGACCTGCGTGATGTGTGGCTTATGGGCAACCGCTCGACCATCAAATCCATCTTTTCTCAGCTGCCGCCCGACTGTCATATTAGTTGAAGTAGGTCCTGATTCAGTCTGGAATTCCTGTATGGTAGTCTGATAGAAGCCTGCCTAAAACACTGTACGACCCTCTTCAACTGTCGGCGGAAACTGTCAAACGAAAGACGACGTCGGCCGGTAAGCTTTTTTTTTTTTTTTTTTTTTTGTGGTTTTAGTGCGCACAACTTCTATGGTCATTAGCGCCCAGCCAAGAACATAGATTCGCTATGATCTCAAAGAAAAAAGGTGACTGTCAGAACATCAACAAGAGGCTAAAAACGAAAGATAAAAGACAATTAAAAGGGTTAAATATCCTTGGATAAGTTGCCCAAGTTGATAAAACGCAAAACTCGAGCAGCTGCTCGTGTGTCATCAGCTAAAATTTCCTCCAGAGCAGACGGCAAGTGAAGGGCTACACGGAGATGATTAAAATTAACACAAGTCAGTAAAACATGTCGCACTGTCAGCAGTTCACCGCAGGAGCACAGCGGTGCAGGGTCGGCAGAGAGCAAGTGACGGTGGCTGAAACGGCAGTGACCGATCCGCAACCGGGCCGGTAAGCTTTCGTGCTGTACGAGTTGCCTCACGTTTCCACTTCACTATCACACCAGAAACAATGGAACTACGTATTTTTAGCAGTGTGGAAATATCGCGTACAGACTTTCGACACAAATTACACCTAATCACCTGACCACGTTCGAAATCTGTTGAGTTCCGCGAAGCTTCCCATTCTGCTCCCTCGAGATGTCTCATGACTACTGAACTGTTATGGAGTACTTGGCAGTAGGTGTCAGCACAGCGCACCCAATATGAAAAACGAATGTTTCGTGGCGTCCGGATACTTTTGATCACTTAGTGTACGTACTAGACTGTTTTGGGGGAAAGGGGGTAAGGAGCAATCCAATACCTCTTGAAAGCATAACACCGGATGTTGGACCAGTATTGGGATAAATAAAGAAACAGTTCATCAATCTCTCTAACCACAGTGTCTCCCGACACTGATTCGACAATCAAAGGGATACAGGCAGAATCGAGGTTGGAACGACTTGAGTGTTTATCGACGAGTCCGGATTCTGCGTGCAGACCATGATGGTCGGTTTCGACTCTGCAGACACTATGGTGAGAGACCGTTCAACTGCGGCAGACCGGCCGACCGGCCGTGCATCCGGTATTACGTATTTATAAATCTCTGTTACACAGATGTGATGGTTTTATTCGTTAACCTGTTTAGGTTTGGAACTGTTCGTGGCACCCTTTAAATACAAGTTTTGCATTGTTAATACTGCAATACGAAATCCACCGGAGGTTAATTTGAGTAACGGTATTCATATTGAAATGAAGTAGAAATCGCAATAATGCAAAAATCAGGTTGCATTTTAATGCATGACGAAATCGTGCTGCGGGGATTCACTTCCAGTGCTATATTGTCAATCCACGTCAATTTTGATCTGGAATGATTGACAATAACATCTGAAGATAAACCCACCGTGCTCGAAATCCATCGTGAATTGAAATAGTTAACGATATGTGTCTGAAGGCGATTTGTCCTTGATTTTACGAAAGAAATACAGATGACAATGAATACCATAAAAGATATTCTTGTTCTTACTCTTGATTGCCAATATTGTAAAGGGAAGACAATCTAGAATCGTGTCGCGGCGAAGTGGCCCAGCGCTATGCTCCGATTGAGGCGCTATGCTCCTATTCATGAGGCCGTTCCCCGTCGGAGGTTCGAATCCTCCCTCGGGTATGGATGTTTGTGTTGTCTTTAATATAAGGTAGTTTACAAGTAGTTTATAAGTAGTGGACTGATGACATCGCAGTTAAGTCACAACCTTATCAAACAATTTAACATTTTCTAGAATCGAGTCATTAAGTGTAACTTACACATTTCTGGGGCGATCTGGTATTATTTCTAATGTGCATTGCCAAGATCGCTTTGTTGACATTTTATTTCAATTCCTAATCTGTTTCCCACTACCTTGCTGGTATCGTTAGATGCTCTCACTTCTTCGTCGTGGAGATGGGACTGTGCTCTATTTATAAAATATTACCATACTGCTCGTCACACCGAAAAATAAAAAACAAAATTTACAAGAATGGGACCGTTTGTGCTCGTCATTTTTCCTTTGAAGTATTTAGAAGTTTAGTTTTTTTTATTAGAATGAAGACCAAATATGGTAATATATTTTATACCTTAAGCATGGTTACCTCTCGACGACGATTGAATTGAGAGCATCTGATGATGGCAGCAAGGTCTACGGAAATGGTTATAAATTTAAATAATATGGTTTGAACAAAGCCATCTTGGCAATCCATGTAACTGATCATTGACATAACAGTGTTATTAGTTTTACATACAAATAGTACAAACAAGACAGCATGGTTCGCAGGAGAGCTTCTGTGAGGTTTGGAAAGTAGGAGGCGAGGTACTGGCGGAAGTAAGGTTGTGAGGCGGCATCGTGAGTCGTGTCGGGATAGCACAGCCGGTAATGCGCTTGCCCGCGAAAAGCAAAGGTCCCAGGTTCGAGTCCCGGTTCCGGTACACACTTTTAATCTGCCAGGAAGTTTCATATCAGCGCACACTCCGCTGCAGAGTGAAACTTTCATTCCGGAAACATCCCTTAGGCTGTGGCTAAGCCATGTCTCCCCCATATCCTTTCTTCCAGGAGTGCTCGTCTTGCATGGTTCGCAGAAGAGCTTCTGTGAAGTTTGGAAAGTAGGAGGCGAGGTAGGCGGAAGTAAGGTTGTGAGTCGTATCGGGATAGCACAGTCGGTAGTGCGCTTGCCCGCGACAGGCAAAGGTCCCAGGTTCGAGTCCCGGTTCCGGCACACAATTTTAATCTGCCAGGAAGTTTCACGACAGCTGTCATTTATCCACGGAATTGCCGCCCGTTAGTAACGTAAACATGATAGTCTCCGTCAGAAGTGCTGCAATCCCTAATGCCTGGTCATGTAAGACACCGATATGATCAGTTTGTTGCGTATTACAAGCGCAGCATGAAAATCTGAATGCATGCTGTCATAATAAAAACAGCTGAACAGTATTTCTAGTTACGCAAGACTAGACGTAACGGCTCGCCGGCTGTGCTGTCCAGTAAGACACATTACCTGCCTGAGGAATTTATACAGGATCACTGCGCAACAGGGGCCCGCCAACTCGTTGTTTACGGTAGCAACGCCGAAGCCGAAGCTAAGTGGAACAGCTTTCACTCGGAGGCGCTGCGAATGTCAAATACTTGCTTTCGATGCCTGGGTCCATAATCCACCGAACGTAATCTGTCGGGTGCTTTAACACACAAGTACTGAACGTATTCTTCTCACAAATTCCATAATTATTTGTATACTGAAGTGACACGAAATGTATCTCAAAATGTTGGAGCTGAAAGGTGTCTGGGAAGTAAAGGCGAATTTTAATTTTGCGCCATATTGTCACAGGGTGATTGGCAGCCATGTTTTATCATCTGCGACCCTTCCCACTGCAAGTTTTACAGTTTTTGTGTGGTGAGCAATGCTACTTATTTTCGTTATGGAGAATACGACAACTGAGCTACGTATTCAAAATTACTACTAAAACAGTGAAAGTCCCACAGAAGCCGTTCGCACACACACAAACACCCATGCCCCAAGAAGGACTCGAACCTCCGACGGCGAGCAACCGCGGGCTCCGCATCGAGAAGTTCATCCTGAAGTTTGAGAACAAGGGCACGACACCGTACTTTTCGAACGCAAGAAGATATTGTTGTCCTGCGTCCACATTGTGGCCATAAGACCTAGAGCTCAACACTTGAATTTATCACCAAGTTAACTGTACGAAATCCTTTCAAGATATCTGAAAATGCATACGTACTAGTTTCAACTTACGCAAGAGTTGAAACCTGCGGAACATGGAAAGACACCGATTTGTTCAATAAGTCTTGGCTCGACAGGCGGAGAACCTGAACCTCATAAAAGGTGCACTTCCACATCATTGGGTATGTCAATAAGCAGAATAGCACAATTTGGAACAACAAAAATCGGCGAGTTACTGTAGAGATGAGATGCATCCAAAACGCACAGCCGTGTGCTCTGGGTCTTGCACAGGAGGAATACCGGGCTGCACGTTTTAGAAAAAAGATGAGTAAGCTGCCGTCAGTGAGAAAGCGATCGTTGCTGAATCATCATGCTTTCCGGTTGCTTATTACGTCTTACTTGATGAAAATGGTGCAAAATATCTCTCATCCAGTGAAACGATTCTTTTGAGTGAAAATCTTCTTTAAAAAATAATAAAATTAAAATGTGGCAATTAGTAAAGGCCGGCCCGATCGCGCAATTTTAAGTCTTTTTTGTGAGGATCTGTGTAATGAAAAGAGTGCTTGAAAAACCACGAACAATACAGAAATATGAGGATGAGGTTAAAGGGTTATTAACGGAATACCGCCAAATGTTTGTAACGCGTCATAGAGAAATTGAATGAACGCACTGCTCGTTGCCGCGCGGCATTGAGTGTCATATGGAACGTACACATTAATGGGTAAAGTTACTTTCCGTGTTAGGAAAAAAATTACATTTTCAATAAATTCTGTATTTTCTACAGCACATTAATATTCCTCTCAATTCCCACGTCAAAAAATTTGAAAAAATTCACCGCAGATTTCGTGTCATTTACGTAACGATCTATATCACTTGTGACTCTGTAACTGCGCTTTAATACAGCCACACGAATAAAAACGCGAAATATCTTAATTGCCATACGGTAGACTGAAGGATACCATTCAGTACCAAACTTACTGTATTTTTTTAAAGGCAAACAAACAAACAAAAGATTAGTTCTAAATGTGTGCAGCAGCTGGACTTATTCACAAAGGTAAGCAAGACAGGATATTGAATTTTACTTGATGAGCAAGTCCATCGCCGATCTATGCTCACCATGATACGAAACCATTGGACAGATCAACGCAGTGCTGCTAAGTACGCAAGACATTAGTTGAAGGTATTTTTCGTTCTCATTTCGTTGTTCCTTTGTTCTTGACAGCGCAAAGCATTTCCATTCAGCTATCCACGATACGTTTTCTGCGTAGCATCACAACCTCTTTAATTATACTCTAATTGTTAGACTCCTTGTAACCTTATATCCTCTCTGCTTCCTTATTTATTTCCCGGACTGCATTTCCTTTCCCCCTCCCCACCGGGGGACTGAAACCTTAGCAGTTTAATGACCCTATCCCAACCGAACAACCCCATCCCACATCGTATCTCTTTCAATATTCATCGACTTATGCGTGTCCTACCTTATTTATGTTTTCTTGGTAACTGTACTCTCGGTTTCTTATTCATCCAGGTTCTAAGAACGCAATCTGAATTTTCTGCACCTTTAGCTACTACTAATCTACCACCCACAGAATTCGGAAGGTACCGAATCCAAGACACATAAAAAAAAAAAAAAAAAAAAAAAAAAAAAAAAAAAAAATTCAAGAAACTGAAAAAAGAATTACGTGGCTGAAAAGATAAATTCACAAAAAATATTTTTTATTTTTATGTACCTATTTATTTTGCTGTAATGTTCTCAAGTATGTAATTAATATGCACCATGATAATAATAATAATAATAACAATAATAGTAGTCGTAGTAATTCCGTATGCCTCTGTGGCCAGGTGCAAGTCTTTCAATTGGGCGCCACTTCGGCGACTTGCGTGTAGCCTACCTATTCCAGTTATTCAACCTGAGAAAGGGGACCTACAGCTTAACGTGGAATCCGAACCACGTGTCGTTTCTGGCGACTCCTCACATCGTGAAGAGGTCTAGGTTAAAACGCAGACTGAAAAAACTGCGTGATCCGAGCTGGTTTCGTACCCGTGACCCTTCGGCTTGTTGTTGTTGGTATTTAGAGGGGGCTAGACTGCTTTCCAGGTGAGCGCTTTACCCAGAGACCACCAGGCCTGCTCTAGGAATTTATGTATGCGTGCGAGCTGACTTTCAGATCCAGCCAGAACCTACGAATAAGCTGGGTCACTTTCCTGCGACAGCAGTGTTATAGTCGAGCCGAAATAGGATGATCCCTGGTGATTGCGCCAATGAGGTTCGAGCGCCGGCTGGGCAGCAAACCATTGGAGTAAAGCCCCGTTTACACCGAAGCGAACACAAGCGAACGAGCAGCAGCGAACGAGCATTCTCTCTGGCGTAAAGGCTATGCGCGCGCTGTTCGGTCACGGTCGGCTCGCATTCGCAGGTGTTCGCTTGTGTTCCGCTGGGTGTCGGTTTCAGGGCGAACCATCAACGGAAGTTCGCTACCTCTCCGCTTCAGCGCTAGCGTATGCGACAAACTGCGTATGCTCGCCTTGCGGCAGTGTGCAGTTTTCCGTTCGCTTCGGTGTAAACGCTTATTCGCAAGTACAAACCAATGCATGCGCGCACAGGCGAATTCCTGGCGAATGCGCATTCGCCTGTGTTCGCTCGTGTTCGCTTTGGTGTAAACGGAGCTTTAGTCAAACGCGAGCTTTGCTCTGCGCATGCGCGCGTTCGGCTGCGCTCTGCAGTTTTACCAGTTCTGTCAAAACAACACCGACCGTTAAGCTATACTGTCAGGCAGCGAACTAACTACTTGGCAACATGGTTGCATTCAATTTCCGCGACTTGGGCGGTCTCCCAGCCCAGTAGGCGGAACCAGGGATCATCGTATTTCGGCCCGACTACAGTATTTGTGACATGTATCACCGAAAGAAAGGAAGGGGAACCATCCCGGCACTTGCCTGGGTTGACTTGGGAAAATCACGGAAAGCCTAAATATGGATGGTCGCCTAATGCGTGCACAGCGTGTTAAGACTGCATTACATCGGTGTATTAGTACTAGTCTCGTTACATCTGTATGGCAGAATCTGCTGATGACTTGCCGAAACGAAAGAAGCGAGTGTTTGTTGTTTGGAAAACTAGGAGTAGCAGCGCTATTGCAGCCGCCGTAACGGGACGATGACGCAGTGGGAATCCCAGACAGAGACCCGGCTGAAGGCGTCAGGTGAGTACGAGTGGGTGTCAGCGCAAGGACGACCGCATCGTGGGACGCGGCCAGCTAACAAAGAGCTCTTGCACGATCGCGACCACCTTTACCGTCTTGCGCAGCACATTGTATAGTACACCTCCCTATCCGCAGCACATTGTACAGTACACCTCCCTATCCGCTAATCAGTTCATAAGTAGTTTGTAAGTTTAGGACTGATGACCCCACAGTGAAGTCCCTCAAGCTTTACAAACATTTGAACATTTTTAACCACAGGAATGAATGTGGGGCGTACGACGAACGTATTCATTAGGACAGTGCGGCACAATTTGTCGTTACTGGGCTATGAAAGGGGACGTGGCTTTGATAACAGCACGACACAGCGTGGAACGCCTCTCCTGGGTTCGTGACCATACCGTTTGGACTATAGCCCCTCGACTGTCCTCAACGGGTCAGCAGTCGCCAAAATTCGGGAGGCCGTACAAAATGTACCGAGACTTTTATATCGGCCGCAATATCCTTTTGACATTTTAACCATTTCTGACGATAGTAACAGTTAATTATGAAAAACATCGTGAATAGTTTCTATATCCAGATGTGTTAACCAACCAACAATTAAGAATTGTATTCCCTGTTGACAAAGTCGTTCCTACAAGGAATATTTCTGGAAAATATTCTGAAATGTAGAACTGGAGGAAAGAAGTACTTGAAAAAGTTATTTTTAATGAAAGTAATGTGCATTCATTCGCTCCTCTCGTAGAGTTTTTGAAGCTAACAAATTAAAAAATTAAAAAAACTCTGAACGTTTTCGCATTATACATTTTTGCTGCCAATAGCATAGAACTGTTAGCAACGTACAATCGCAGAAAAACACGCCGAAACATGTCACATTGCTAAGCGAAGCAGGAAATGCCACGAGGCTCGAGAAAATTTACAGAGTCTAGGGACTAGACGATTGGAAAACCATCGATTGGTCAGGTGAGTCCCGATTGCGTTTGGTAAGAGCTAATGGAAGGGTTCGAGTGTGGCGTAGGCCCCGCGAAGCCTTGAAACCATGGCACTGTGCAACCTGTCTATAATGGTGTGAGCTGTTCTTACGTGAAAAGAACTTAATCCTCTGCTCTCAGTTAATTAACTGGAATTACTTACTGAATATAAAGAGAGGCGGTGAATTAAAATATCGCCGAAGCCGGGATTCGAACCCGGGAACTACTACTTACGAGGCACACACTTTAACCACTCAGCTAACGCGGCATAATTGTTGATGCGGCTGCACCGACTGTTTTTAGAGCACGCCTCTCGCCACAACACATACTTCAATTCTGCCTCGAAATTCCCTTATGAAAGACGTACCAATGTTATGTTCGGCTGCTCTCGGACCATTTGTAGCAATTCATTGACGTCATGTTCCCAAACAACGACGTAATTTTTGTGGATGAGAAGGCGTCTTCTCACCAGGCTGCAATTGTTCGCGATTTGAGTTTAGAAATTCTGGACAATTCCAGTGAAGGATTTGGACACCCAGATAGCCCGCCATGAATCCTATCCAATATTTACGGCACTGAATCGAGGTCAGCTACTGCACAAAACCCTGCAAGAAACACCGCTTTTGCAAAAGACATCTACAGATGCAGTATGGCTCATCCCTGATGGGACTTCAGCAGTACACGTCACGTCGAGATACTACGCTCCGCCAGGTATTACCTCCGTGTATAACTATACCCGTTGACATGAACACTGCGTCTTTGTTTAGCCGGTCAATTGATAAATAAATAAGAAAGTATCGATCCATTAAAACAATCGTACTTGTGGCCGAAGACATGTCCTGAGGATAACGTATCTAACTCGATGCGCATTCGTCTATTAAGGCAGTTTGAAGTAGTTTATTAGAACAGTCCTGTCACAGTGGTTTCGATGGGACAATTAAACATCCAGTTTTGTAACAAACTATGTAGAAATGAGAGAGAATCATACGCTGTTTCTACTAATGTATGGAACAGCCGTTTCAGCAAAAAAAAAAAAAAAAAAAAAAAATCAATCGACTGTTTGAAACGTTCCGACGTAGATAGAAAAATACGACCATACTGCATCAAAACGTATGTGAATATGTATAGGAATTTTTACGGTAGAAGAATTCTGTGTCTCACATTTAGTCAAATGAGGTGCCCGTATAACTGAAGCGTTGCTTATCATTTCAAAAATTGTTTTAATTCTCCTCTAAAAAACGGAATGGGAGATTCAGTACTGCAGCTGCGGAAAAAATAGAGTAATTTGATTGTCCTTTTTCGGCGGTCTGAGCACTGAATTTCACGCAACCTACTCGCAGCGTATCGTCATTACGAACAGTAAATTTATAGCTTTTACGAGTCTACAAAATACATTCGATGGATCTCATTATTACGTTCTGAGTCTACTTATTGTGGATACTTCAGTACAAGCTGAAGTAGTTGGTTATGGTGCTAACTGTCATAGACTGCATGTTTTATGAACAATACTTGCAGTATTAGAGGACAAACTCTTCGATTAATAGCATACTTTACAGACGTTATTCAGAGAGATCACAAATATCTGATTTATTTAATGAATACTGCTAGTACATGTTATAATTCAGCATCATCACTCACGACTTTCCAAAAGTAAAAGCGATCGCTTTAATACTACTACTAGGAAATATCCACCTGGCGCTAATCCCACTATCATTTCCGTTTCGAATATACTACTCACTCTAAAGGCTATAATTGCAAATCTCTTCACAGGAATTTGTATTATTAAGTATCAGTAATAGTTTAGTATTACAACCGTCAGTGGTACGTTACACTTCCATCTATTTTGTGGGTGCACGAACACCAAGTGATTCGATGCTTCCAAGAAGTCCTAATGAAAGTGATTCTCCAAGTCCCGCAAATCAACGTAACAAATCTTAGCTGGTAACCAATGAAGTACAATCTCTTTTGTGTACAATACCGTTTTTAAAAAGGCTTTCTTCGAAACAAAAGCGGCTCGTAAGACCCTTAGTAATGTATCGGTAAAGATTCTTCACGCCCCACGCTAAATCGCATGCAAATGAAGGATGACTAACTTTTTCAATAGAGAGCGTAAACCGTTCTCCTGTCTAGAGCAAGGCTTACGAGAGAGACTGCTTTTAAAAACAGACGTGTTGATCCAATCCCCTTACGTAAGCGACTGACAGCTGGTAATCGAGAAGAGTCAGTCGGCCTTCCACTTCAAGAACACTTACAGCTGCAGACGCAGCCTAATTCAATGCCCCTTATCCTCGTCTCACACCTCTCGTGGACTTTTCCTGTCAGGCCAAAACCAAAACCAACTTTTTATGGATCTTAATGAGCAACTGCTGACCTATTCCGCAGATAATACTGGAAAATGCCGAATAGTGAATGAAGAGACTTTCAAATCCAACCTTAGGATCTCAATGAAACTTTCACAACGTAGCGGATACGGATAAGAACTGTAGACATCCCGAATACGTCTACTATTTCTCACCAATGGATACATCGATCAGTCACAATACCTGACGGTTCATCGGACCATACAACATACTTGCAGTTGTCAAGTACCTTTTTTTATGATCGAGGCACCATTTCCTTCCCAGCTGCGCGTTGACTTTCGTTATTAAGGGTTTTTTTTTTTTTTTTATCGAAACAGCGTCAGTGGAGTGGTGACGTGGTTTGCAGTTACTTCTGCCGCGATCGTTTTATGTTGCATGACCCCAATAGTTTTTGATACTCGTCTGTCGTTGTCAGTTTATTTCGGGTTTCGCCCAATATTCTTCTTCGCCTAACACGTCCTTACCCTGTTTGGTGTACGCCGTCAATTAACTGGGATACTGACCTTAATGAAACGCTGAACAGTGCAGTCGTTTTCGTCACAGATGCTCCCGTAAAACTGTGTGCCTCGGAGTTGGCATCTTTTGAAGTCTGAGAAATCACACCTTGATCAAATCATTTGTTTTCACTGTCGTAGAACAAAAAGTATAATATACTGCAATTTTAAGTCTAACATTTTGTCCGTCAATTGTTCAATACTGTCGCGTCTCGGTGTAGACGGACGGAGTAGTGACAACTTGCAGCAATATATGGTATACCGCACGGTGTTCACTTTATTTTGTCCTCCTCGTCCAGTAAATGCATGAAGGGAACTTAATGCTGCAGCCAGACATTGGTTTCGACAAAGACCAGTAGAGTGGCACTGCCTTAAACGGAGAAGATATTGAAAACTAGTGTTTTAGACCAAAGAACTGGTAACAAAACGGTGTGTGTGAGTTGGTAATAATACCCATCTGCTCAAAACCATTAGGCGATCAAATGAGATATACAAAATACTCATATGGTAACGTATTTTTTTAGATACTGGTTACAATAATTATAACTTGTGATACAGTATGATTTTTGCTGTCTCAAATCTCCACTTGAGGTTTACATGGCGTTAAATTAGAGTGAGGCAACACAGGGCTGCCACAATAGTGTAAATGTCATTCCCGTAGCCCTCTAATGTGGTGTGTTATGACATCGGAAAGCCAGTACAGTTGCATATCTGCATGACGAGCGTTATCGTCCACCAGAAGGAATGTATCTGCTATGTCATTAGCTTAGAGCACAAGGAAAATAATCTCGTTTCTATACCTCTGAGCAGTCAAAGAGCTATCCTGAACGACATAGAGGTGTATACAACTGCGAGTACTGACCGCTGCTTACACCATTCTTCCACCACTATGATGTGGCGATGTTTCCTCCACATAGGCAAGATTGATCCGAGTTCTGGGTTCTCTCCAGGTGAGGCAATGACGATCGTGACGTATCTTTGAATAGAACGCGGCACCATTTGCTACTACTCCGCTCCTTATGTTCCTCTGCCCAGTTTCTGCGGGTTAATCGGTGTCATGGTTTTAATGGGACGCACACCATAGATCTCCGTGCGTAGAGGACACATTCCCGAAGGCGATTTCGGACTGTTTGTGTTGTTCAAAATATTTTTTAAGCGTAAGGGACTTAACTGCGGCAGCGGTGGAGTAGCGGAGATGACCACGCAGTTTGATCCGCTAGATTAACAAACATTTTTGAACTTAACTGCGGGGTCATCAATCCCTAAACTTACAAACTACTTATCAACTACCTTATACTAAAGACGACACAAACATCAATGCCCGAAGAGGGACTCGAACCCTCGACGGCGGACTGCCGCGCGCACCGCAACACGGCGCTCCAGCACGCGCGGCTATCTAAACAGAATTTCCAGTGTAATATGCAAGGCATAGTAAACACAAGTCAACCTCTGCAGCAAATTTCTGTTATTACCAATATCTCGGTTGCCGTAATGTTGTTGTGTCCACACCGTACGACAGAAATACGTCGAACAATTTTAGTTCATTCCGCCGATGACAACACATCACAACCTAGATATCTCAACTGATCTCCTAATCGTTTTGACGAGAGTACGTGACGAATGTCACCAAATGAGCAACCAGTCCTTAAATCCATCGTCCGAGAAAAGCATTTTCTATAATGCATCAGCCGCGCCACTTCGCAGAGAGCCACGTGCACAAATGAAATTTTCGAGTGGAAAAAGTGGCAGTCGGCGCGCAGACAGATAAAATAAATTGTGTTGTACACGGACGACGCAGAAAGTGGTATTGTGCGACGACAAAGGTGGCCGGCCCCTTGAAAAGGAAGCGTTTATTTGGAGCGCGTGCGTACAATGGCTTTGGCAGTGGGCAGGGCGCACAAAGGCCTGGAGACGTGATAGCGGCGCACGGAGCACGGCGCCTCGCCTCTGCTCGTATTTATAGCGGCCGGCCGATAAGCGGCTGACAAGGCGGCCCCAGAAATAATGACAGCCAGCCAGCGCTGCCCAGAACAGCTGACGGACGGCGCTTTCAGCACGCGCCACTCGTCACACGAGCCAGCCCGGGAGGTGCTGGGTCGCATCGATTGCAGCTCTGCCCACGGTTAAGGTCTCCACTCGGCGATAACGGGCTGGCTGCACGGGTCGGTACGAAACCAAGGGACGCAGTCACAGACTAATACATAAACAGTCACGATACTCCCACCGATTTTTGTTAAACGCCACGACAGCAGCGTGTGGCGGTACTGGCTTCCAATCCAGCAGTCATTGCTTTATTTCATAATTTCATTGCCACTTATCTTGGAAGATAGGCAAAGGAAAGGGGGAAACCTACGTTTTTAGCGTTTGTCGATTTGGACAAAGCTTTTGACAATGTCGACTGGAATACACTCTTCCAAATTCTGAAGGTAGCAGGGGTAAAATATAGGGACCGAAGAGTTATATTCAACTTATACAAAAACCAGACAGCGGTTATTAGAGTCGAAGGGCAAGAAAAATGGTCAAATATTTGTAATTCTATCGGATCAAACGGCGTGGTCATCAGTCCGTAGCTTGCAAACTACTTAAACCTAGGTAAACTAACCTAAGGACAAACACCGCGCGCTACGCAGCGAGACGCTTTAGACCGCTCGGCAACTCCACCGCGGCAGGGCAAGAAAGGGACGCAGAGGTTGGGAAGGGAGTGAGACAGGGTTGTAGCCTTTCCCCAATGCTGTTCAATCTGTACATTGAGCAGGCAGTGAAGGAATGGAAGGAGAAATCTGGAGAGGGCATTAATGTTCAGGGAGAAGAAATAAAAACATTGCGGTTTGCCGATGACATAGTAATTCTGTCAGAGACCGCAAAAGATCTGGAAGAGCAATTGAATGGGATGGAGAGGGTCTTAAAAGGAAAGTATAAGATGAACATTAACAACAGTAAAACGAAGGTAATGGAATGCAATGTCGGAAAATAGGTGGTGCTGAAGGAATTAGATTAGGTAATGAGACAATAAAAGTAGTAGAGGAATTTTGTTATTTGGGTAGCAAGATAACTTCTGATGGCCAAAGTAAAGAAGATATAAAATTCAGAATGGCTTTGGGAAGAGAAGCGTTTCTAAAGAAGCGAAACTTGTTAACATCCAATATTAATTTAAACGATAGGAAGTCCTTTCTGAAAGCATTTGTCTGGAGTGTGGCATTGTATGCGAGTGAAATGTGGACGATTAGGAATTAAGATAAAAAGATGATAGAAGCTTTGGGAATAGGGTCCTACAGACCAATGACGAAGATTAGATGGGTAGGTCACATAACTAATGAGAAGGTGCTCAACAGAATTGGGGAGAAAAGGAGTCTCTGGCATATCCTGACTAAGAGAAGGGATACATTGGTAAGACACATTCTAAGGCATCAAGGAATCGTCAGGATTAGAAGGAAGCGTGTGGGGTAAAAATCTTAGAGGGAGACCGAGGGACGAATACAGGATGTAGGTTGCCGAACGTATTCTCGGATGAAGACTTGCACAGGACAG
This sequence comes from Locusta migratoria, assembly GCA_026315105.1. Taxonomy (NCBI): domain Eukaryota; kingdom Metazoa; phylum Arthropoda; class Insecta; order Orthoptera; family Acrididae; genus Locusta; species Locusta migratoria. The sequence continues at coordinate 211,452,783 of CM048744.1, read as the reverse complement.
GGTAGCGTGGAGAGCTGCATCAAATCAGTCTGCGGACTGAAGACCACAACAACAACAATAACAACAACAATTTCATTTACTTATAATGAAATAGACATGGGATAGTAGGAAGTGGCTGTGCCAGATAGTAGCCAGATGGTACTGTAAGTACGGCCCCCGGAAAAACTCAGCCCCTTTTTCTAAGAGTGATCTGATTGGCTGTTGCTATATCTTTACGCGCCAAAACCTCCCAGCTATTTTATTATTTAATAAATAAAAATTCATTTATGAATTCTATTGCCATAATGTGTGTTAATTGTTTGTGATTACACTATTACCTTGATTCTACGACCTGTGTGCTGCTTCTGCGCTGGGGACATGTATGCGAGAGAAGACAACAGGTTAGACAAATATTAAGTGACAACTGCCTACGGGCCTCACGTACAACGTACGGTCTTTTACAACTGAACGAGTTAGCACGCTTCTCGCGGTAACGTGAGTGAGGTAAAGGGAAGGTAGGAAAGTGTCAAGGAAACTGTCACAAGTGGACTTGATAACATACACTTTAACCATAACATTGCATGGTTTATAGATTTTTGTTTCTATCTCCACCCCCGCCGTAAGCGTTCAAAGCGACCTGTAGGGTACATTTGTGGTTACGGTATCAGATCAGTGTGAATACTATCTTTTAAATTTATTTAAACCAGCTTTTTACATTACTGAAGGTAAGCCGTGTCATAAGAATTAGTAATAACTACGAAATAACTCGATGATTCTCTTTATTAGGGTGAGAAGATAGCGGCAAGTAACGAGTCCAGCTGCGCGGCTTCTAAAAATGCACGCAGTCCAATGGGGCGACACACAGTGGAGCGGCAAGCAGCGCTGCTTGCAGCAGGGGGACACTTGACTAGCCGCTCGGCAATTCAGGCCCGGTTTCTTTGCAGCGCTGCTCCAGCCGAGACGCGTTTCTAGGTACATTTTTTGACTGCGCCCTTACTTCAAACATAACATTTATTTATAAAAGATATTATTACTTAAAAGTAATGCGTAATTACGCACTTTTGCGTATCAATATCAACTATTTCATCAAATTTAACATATTTCTAGAGAAAACCTGCGAATAAATGAATTTATAATGAATTGAACGACTTTTGTAGTCAGAATTTCACCCCACTTCTGTTCATTACCTTTATTCCCAAAAATTAATATTACGTAAATGTTCTTTTCTAAGTTGAGCTGTCTGTCTTGAGAAAAATACAGAATTTCTTCTTTTTTATTACCCAAACATGGCTGGACACATATGAATGAAATTAGGAGCAGAGGTACCTTATACACTGATTAATACATGGGCTACCTTTCGTAAGCCCGCTGTAGGTGCATGTCGGACGCTAGAAGAAATATCCAAATTGTTTAACTGGTCATCATGAAAGACAGCACAAAAATGTATGTTTTTATGAAAGAGATTTTCATAACATGCAAGCCAGTGAATTTGGCATAACGGAGGGGGAAGACCTGGCGCATATATGTATGTTTTCATATATAGGAGGGAGAGGAGTAGGTGGAGGAAGAGAGGGACAGAGGGGAGAGGAAGAGAATGAAAGAGGGGAGGTGTTGACAGACAGGCGAAAGGAGATAAACAGAGGGAGGGGAAGGAAGGGACGGGGGAAGGGACAGCAGGAGACGGGGGACGAGCAGGTGATTAGAGAGGGAGGGGGAGGAGGACAGGGTCTAACTTAAGACTGGATGAAATAAGTACCCGGGCGACGCCAGGTTTTCAGCTAGTTACAAATAATTTTATCAACTTTGCATCTTTTTGAAGATCTTATTAATGTGTATTTCTCACGAAGACAGTTTATTATCAACACTAATCGCTTTTCAGGATCCACTGAAGAAGGGAAAACACGAAAACCATTGTCTGAATGCTTATTATAAATGGGAGCTACGTAGCAATGATGCTAAAACCGTACCAACCGCCCCATGTCGCCGTCAGGCATTGGCGGGAAGGAACTACAATTGCGAATGAGCATCTCCGTTTATATCGAGATGCCATAGGGAGAGGCATTAGGTCAGTAAGCTGAAAACTCAGGTCTGACGGGAGATGTGCTAGCGTAGTCTGTGCAGTTGTGATGGCAAAATGCTCCGTCGAACTGCTTAGTGAACAGGTGACCCGCTCCGGTACAAATCCGATACTCAGTGGCAGCCGATTTGTGAAGGGCATTTCACACCGCAGTCATACTATGTCACGTTACGTAACGTGACAGATGTCGAGTAACAGGTGTGCAGTTCAGACCGCCACTGACGTCTGTCAGATACTGGGGCATCGTTTCCGCTTTGTCAGTCAGCTCAGTTGAAGCAGGTAACATGGGAAGTGGTTCGTGGTGCGATAGCGTGTTTATAAAACTGTGCCTTGTTTGGATGACGGCGATAGTAGTGAAAAGGAACTCATGCCGTTGTACTCGGTTACAAACCTAACCCACTGCGTGCAGTCCATCAACCAAAGACGGGAACAGTGCGGCGAGTATCTGCATCTACACGGGATACTCTGAAAAACACAGTTACGTGCCTGGCAGAGGGTTCATCGAATCACCTGTATACTGTTTATCTGCCACTCTCGAAGCGCGCGGGAAAAAAGAACACCTCAGTCTTCCCGTTCGAGCTCTGATTTCTCAAATTTTATTCTGATATTCATTTCTATCTATGTAAGTGGGAGTCAACGATATATTTTTTGCATTCGGAGGAGAATGTTGGCGATTGGAGTTTCGGAAGTAGCCCACGCCGCAGTGATAAGAGCCGTTGTTGTAATGATTCCCATCCCAGACAGATCTTGTATCATTTCCGTGACGCTGTCTCTCCTGTATCATGAAAATACGAAACGAGCTACCCGTCATTGTACTCTTTCGATGTCCTCCGTCAAACCCACGTGATAAGGATCCCATACTGGGCAGCAATACTAAAAAATGGACGGACAAGCGTAGTGTATGCAGTTTCTTAAGTAGTTCTGCTGCATCTTGTAAGTGTTCTATCAATAAATCGTAAAATCGTCATCTAATGATAATAATAATAATAATAATAATAATAATAATTTCGTGTGGCTCATTGGCCTGGTGTAAGTCTTTCAATTGGGCGCCACTTCGGCGACTTGCGTGTCCCTAGCCTACCCCAGTTACCCAATCGGGGAAAGGGGACCTACAGCTTAACGTGGACTCCGAACCACGTGTCGTTTCTGGCGACTCCTCACATAGTTGAGAGGTGAAGGATGGGTTAAAACACAGACTAAAAAAATCGGAGGTCCGACCGGGTTTTGAACCCGCGACCTTTTGGTTTCCAGTCGAGCACTTTACCCCAGGACCACCGGGCCCGACTTCATCTGATAGAGACTTGGAGCTAGATGATGACATTCACAACATACTTTCGGCTATCTAAACCCGAGTATGAAGACATCTTAATATTGATAAGTAAAGATATTAGTAAAAAAGACAAAAACTACAGGTCTATTTATAGCAGAGAAAGATTGGCGCTATGTAGGAGGTTTATAATTATGGTAAAAGTTATTTCAGACATATGAATTCTTCCAAATCTGTATTGCACAGCAGTGGACGCGTTCTGACGGCTTCAATTAACTGCTCCATAACAAATAACAATAAAAATAGCAATACAGCTTCGCGACAGGTGTGGTGATGCGCGCGGCGGGGTAGCGGGCCAGTGCGCATGCGCGAGGCCACAGACGTCGACAGTCGTTTTGAAAGGATCGCTCGCGGAGCGATCCCGCAGTTTCGTCTGTCGACGTCTGTGAAGCTCTGCGAGGTCACTGTGAATTACACCATTTAAAACTATGGAAACAGATCTTTTGAAAAATCTGTGAGCGCGGTGTGCAAGGCCCTTAAACGGTGGCGTGTGGGACCGTGCGGCCCGGAGGGCGCGCAGCTGTCCGGCAGGAAGAGAGGGCAGCTATCGCCGGCCGCTGCCCCCATCCGCTGATAGCGCGCTTTTCGGTGAGGCGGCGGCGTCACAGCAGCGGCAGCGGCAGCGGGCTATCGCGGAGACAGGCTACAAGCTTCCCACCGCGCTGATAGCCGGCCGGCTCCCCGAAACACCGATGACTGCCGCGCTTCTCGGGAACCAGTGACCTCACCAACCCAAATCACGCGCCGCACCGCCGGTGGCGCCGCAGTCGCGGAGCTGAGTACCGCAAGGTGGGGACTTTTCATAGTCTACATCTACGTAGATACTCTGCAAATCACATTTAAGTGCCTGGCAGAGGGTTCATTAACTACTTTCATAACCTTTCTCTACCGTTCCACTGTCTAATAGCGCGCGGGAAGAAAACACCTAAATATTTCCGTTTTCGATCTGATTTCTCTTATTTTATCGGGACGGTCATGTCTCCCTATGTAGCTGGGTGCAAGCAAAATATTTCCACATTCAGAAGTATAAGTCGGTGATCGAAATTTCGTAAATAGATCTCGCCGCAACCAATAACGTCGTTCCTTTAATGATTTCCACCTCAAATCACCGAGCGAGGTGGCGCAGAGGTAACGCACTGGACTCGCATTCGGGAGGAAGCTGGTTCAAATCCACCTCCGGCCATCCAGATTTAGGTTTTCCGTGATTTTCCTAAATCACTCGAGGCAAATGCCGGGTTGGTTCCTTTCAAACGGAACGGCCGATTTCCTTCCCCATCCTTACCGAAACAACCCGAGCGTGAGCTCCGTCTCTAATGACCAAGCTATCGATGGGACGTTCCTTGCACCTCATATCGTGCAAAATATCCCCCCCCCCTTAACGTGATAAAACAAAATGAGCTGCCCTTCGCTGAATCTTCCCAATGTTTTCCGTCAGTCCCACCTGGTGAGGCTACCACACTGGGCAACAGTACTCCTGTAGAGGACGTAAAATGTGATGTAGGCAGTATCTTTGGTGGAGATGTTGCATCTTCGAAGCGTTCTGCCAATGAAACGTTATCTTTGGTTCGCCTTCCCCACAATATTTTCTATGTATTCTCCCCAGTCTAGGTTGTTCGTAATTGTAACTCCTAGGCATTTCGTAGAATTTACGACCTTAAGGTTTGATTGATTTATAGTGTAACTGAAGTTCAGCGGATTTCTTTTAGTGGTCATGTCCATTACTTCACAAAGTTCATTATTTAGTGTCAATTGCCAATTTTCGCAACATGTAGAAATTTTGTCCAAGTCGCTTTGCAGTTGCTTTTGATCCTCCGTTGACTCCACCAACCGATAAACGACAGCATCATCCGTGAACAGTCGAAGGGAGCTATTCAGATTGTCTCCTAAATCGTTTATAAACACAAGGAAGAGTTGTGGACCTATAACGCTTCCCTGGGGAACGCCAGATATCACTTCTGTTTTACTCAATGAGTTACCGTCAATTACTAGAAACTGTGTCCTTTCTGACAGGAAATAGCGAATTCAATCGCACAATTAAAGTAACTTCGTAAATAACCTTAAATTCTTGCGACAAAATTTTCGAGGTATTTTGAATGACATTCGAGGATAATATAATCCAAGAATTTTATCGAAAATAATTTTAATTAGTTAGAAACTAAAAAACCACGAAAAGATCCATATTACCCTCTATGGGCTAATTTCAGACGGTAACTATTTTTTTTTTTTTTTTTAAATCATGCGTACTTCCAAATATTTTTCGATTTATTTTTACAGTGGCTACGAAATACTCTACACATCTTCAGTAAAAATTTGACACAGACATTTACAAAATATTGCATTAATAAAGATAATCTAATCATACAACAAATCAGTAATCTACAACATGTTCTCAGTGGGGGGAAAAAACTTCCCCTTTTCTTCTTTTGGAGCAGGCAACACACAATTTGCCCTGTGTCTACAGTATTATCGTCTGGAATGTCAAGAAAAATAAACATAGTTTGCTGCCTTGCTAGGGACGCAGATCGGACTTCCACTTCTTTTGTGCCGACTTCTGTCGCGATTCCGACCAACTTCTTATTTCACTGCTTTCACACAATCATGTATGGATAATTACAAGAACAAAAGCATCCACTTCCTGAACTACTTCCTCTGCTCTGCTGCTTTCGTCAGTAGAGGTTCTCCTGAAGCAACATCTAATTTTCGCTTTCATTGTACAGTTGTGTTATTTTTCATTCTACAGCGAACATTCTGAAGCATATCTTCCAAACTCGAAGACCAGGCTTCTAAAGAATTGTTTTAAGAATTATCCCCATCAGGCAATTTTTAAGGACTCTTTCAGGGTCAAATGGAATTAATCCCACTGCACGGAATGCACTTCTTATGTTGTCTTCTTCAGTTGTTGACACTTTTTTAAGCGTTTCCTTCAAAAGTGAGGGAAAGCATCTTTCGATGTTGGCCCACGGGAGAGTTTCTTCCACTGCGCAATCACACGTGCCTCCAGCGTTCCCACAGAATGTAACCCCCTAAAGGTAGTTTCACATCGCGGTCACGCTGTTACGTTACGTAACGTGACACATTTTTCAAAAGATCTTTTTCCATAGTTTTAATTGGTGTAATTCACGCCGATCTCGCAGACCCTCACAGACGCCAGAGACGTCGACAGACGAACCTGCGGGATCGCTCCGAGACCGATCTTTTCAAAACATCTGTCGACGTCTGTGGCCTCGCGCATGCGCAATGGCCCGCTACCCTGCTGGGCGCATGACCACGCCTGTCGCGCAGTTTCGTGCTGTAACTCGTTACAAGAAGCTATATTATTATTATTATTATTATTATTATTTGTTGTGGAGCAGTTAATTGAAGCCGTCAGAACGCGTCCACTGCTGTGGAATACAGACTGGAGGAGTATAGAGACAACAATATAAAGGACACAGCATGGGGCGAAATAGCAAAGCAAATGGAACAAAACAGATTAGTTCTTAATTCAACTAGTTCAAACATAAACAAATATTTATTAATTTTGAAAATTAGCGTTTATTTAAAAATTATTAACATTTAGCTGACTGTCTATTTATCAACCTTACAAGTTATTTTAAGTTAATAATGGGGAAGGAATCGGATCAAACTATTCACATTGTTTATATGTTTGAAAGAAATTTTACCAAAATTATAAACCACCTATAATAAGATTTCAAAAAAAGTAAATTGTATAAGGCTTACCTTAGGCATAGTACCATTCTTTCTCTGCTGTAAATAGGTCACCTGTAGTTGGTGTCTTTTCTACTAATATCGTTACTTAATGTTAAGATTTATTAATACTCAGGTTTAGATAGCCAAAAGTATATTGTGAATCTGTCATCATTTGGCTCCAAGTCCTCCATCAGATTACGATACTCGCCGCACTTTTCCGTCTATGGTTGATGGGGTGCACCCAATTCGTTCGGGTTTGTATCCGAGTACAACAGCATGAGTTCCTCTCCATTAGTCGAACTACTACAGCCGTCATCCGACCAAGGCACATTTTTAGTAAACGCGCTATAGCACCACGAACCTCTTAGCATGTTACCTACTTCAAATGAACCGACTGACAGAGCAGACACGATGCTCCACTATCTGACAGACGTCGTTGGCGGTGTGAATTTCACATCTGTCACGTGACATCTGTCACGTTACGTAAGGTGAGAGTGTCACCGCGGTGTGAAACGGCCTTAAATCGACGGCACTGCGAATAAAGAAGCAAGAAAGGGGAGAGTCTAGGTGATGTTGGGAGAGCACCTGTTGTGAGGAGAGGCTGCGGCTGCGGTGAGGACAGGTGGCGGGCGCACCTGCTGCTCCGGAATGCCGCACCTGCCCCAGCCGGCGTTTGGCAAACACCGCCGCGGCCGCCGCTCCCTCCCTATGCATGACCCGCCTAACAAGCGCTAATTGTCTCCTTCAGTCAGGCCGTCCCAATGCAGACTAGCTACTGCATGCCTACGACATCTCAACAGTGTACGACACCCGCGCAACTCATCTCTCCCCCATTCACGGGACGAGTCCCAGCTCTACTGTCAACTTCCATAATGAAACTTTCTGACAGATTAAAACTGTGTACCGGACCGGGATTCGAACCCGGAACCTTCGCCTTTCGCGAAAAACCGACTTCGCGTAAGGCGGCCAACCGTCCCGGATTCTGCGGGCCCGTCCCGGATTCTACCGCAAAGTCCCGCGTTGGGAGACTCAAAGTGTCCCGCAAAATGCCTAATTTGTCCCGCATTTTGGTAATTTTCATATTCCACCGACTACGGATTACTCCCACGCATCTTAAGCAAAAGTTCATAACCTGAATCGGGTTTATGAGTGTGATTATATGCAGTAACTGTCGTTGTCTAGTGTACATAAAGACAGAATACATAACTGAGTGAAACACCACTTGCTGTTAGTCCGGGGCACCACTCATAGTTCTCGGAAGTTGGCAGAGATTTTAATAGGTTCCAGACGAATAATTCCGGGTGATGCAGAAGTTCAACCGGCGATTGTTTAGGTTGTTAGTCCCCGCGGAGACTTGACATTGTTGATTTGTGTTCGCATGCTTCCCCGATTTCTGTTCCGTGAACACATAACCTACTGACTTCTCTTCCTTCAATACCGCTCAAGTACTCGTAGTATAGTCCTGTTGGACCAATTTAATGGGCTTTCAGTTGACTGTTGCCAGAGTAAAATTTTCGCCATGTCTTGCATGTGCTACGACTGTCTGACTGGAAAAAATATGGTCACGTTTTCGTCTGAAAATAAACAAGAAAATAATGAAAATTACCGTTGAGGTGCCTATTGTTGTGTCCTACGTTTCTAGTGTCCATGTCACAAATCAAGGCACAAATGTCTCACTCAACTAATGAAGGCACACAGCAAAACAAGAATTTAATAGAGAAGTAAAACATCCGAAGCGGTACAAATGTGGGTCCTGCGAGACATAATATAGGCGGGACACGGGACATTCATTTCAAAATTAGTACTGCCACAAGGACTTGTAAAAGAAGTTCCCTTATTTACAGAAGTATACAACACATTCAGAAGTGCTGTGCAAAACCTCCAATGGGGTTTCTCTCTCTTTCTTTACATCCGTTTCCAAGTGGACGGGCGGGCCTCATTTTGTTTTGTCCATGCTGCTGCAAACGTCGAACTGTTCGTGCAGATGGGTGTTGTCTTGCAAACGACCCCATCTGTTGACTCAGGGATCGAGACGTGGCTGCACGATCCGTTACAGCCATGCAGATAAGATGCCTCTCATCTCGACTGGTAGTGATACGAGGCCGTTGGGATCCAGCACGCCGTTCCGTAATGCCCTCCTGAACCCACCGTTCCATATTCTGCTCACAGTCATTCGATCGCGATCAACGCGAGCAGCAGTATCGCGATACGATAAACTGGAATCGCGATAGGCTACAATCCGACCCTTATCAAAGTGGGAAACGTGATAGTACGCATTTCTCCTACTTACACGAGGCATCGCAACAACGTTTCACCAGGCAACGACGGTCAACTGCTGTTTGTGTATGAGAAATCGGTTGGAAACTTTCCTCATGCTAGCACGTTGTATGTGTCTCCACCGGCGCCAATCTTGTTGTGAATGCTGTGAAAAGCTGATAATTTGCGTATCACAGCTTCTTTTTCCTGTTGGTTACATTTCGCGTTTGTAGCACGTCATCTTCGTGGTGTAGCAATTTTAATGGCCCGGAGTGTGTATATGAAAACGGAAGCCTTAGACTATGTGCCAATGAACTACTTCATCAATCATAGAACCCACTTAATGACGATACAATTGAAGAACCCTGCGTACACAGGTAATTGTGGCATAGTGCGGTTGTCTTCGGGGCACAGAAGGCAAATACATCACTAAGGAAGCCGCGCTTCATCTCTCGAATGGGCCGTTGCAAATTGTAAGATCCGGAGACAATTTGGAAACGATTTTATCGAGCTACCTACGCCTCGCTCTCCCCTCCCCATTGTTCCGCCGTATGCATTCCTTAAGAGACAGAATTCACCTGAAAAACCAACAAGGGGAGCAGCTCTTTTTGTGCTATATCGAAACGAGGTAGATGCTCTCATGCATATGGCAAGGGAGTTTAGTGGCGCAATTAAAACGAAAGCCTTTTTCGTTGCGTTAATGGTTCTAGCGAAATGTTAATCGCTAAGTGTCTCCTGAGAAAGAAAAATAATTTTGTTGATGCTAACATACAAATAGGGCGAAATGAGCATCATAAAGAGAAATTAAAGCTCGTGCTGTTATATTTAAGCGCATGTTTCCCCGGCGTTATATTAAGAGAGTAAAGCCGTAGACGAAGAGTGACGAAGTGGTTCGACCAATCCCCTCCCAGGCAGAACAGTGGTGAACATACTGTTGTGAAATTCTGGGGAATTTAAAATCGAGGAGATATTTCCAAAATTCATAAATTTCCATGAATTTATAATTAATTTGTCAAATAGTTCTATAAAACTTACTAGGTTCAAGGCAGTAATCATGTAGTTAAATCAAACACAAAAACTGAAATATAAAAAAGTAAATTTCTTGGGCATTTATAATTTTAAAAACGAAATCGTTCAAATTAATAGGTCAATGTGATAATTGTGTTATTAAAACAAACGGGAAAACTCTTTGCATAGGTTTAGGTTTATATTGATCTGGATTTAACTTCCTTGTTTGAAATAAAAATGTGTCTAGGTTTTCAATATTTTAAATATCAAATAATTAGCCCTAATACTATCAAGTATTGAAATTTACGATTCTTACGTTTGCTAGAAGTGCCAACCTCGAAATAATCAACCTTTAGAAAAATCGAATTTATAATATTAATCTAGTGAGTATCTACTAAATGCTAAAATGCACAGGGAGGTTTGTTTATTCAATTTGTTAGGTTTTGTGTCGATGTTAGTGATATTTTAGACTATAAAGTTTAAAATAAACTGCTTCAAAATTTGGAAACATTAGTCAATGAAAATGGCATTTCGGGGGAAAAATTATGCAAATAAACCGTCCGAGATTTATGATTTACTTGAAAATACAAGTGTTTTATTAACAAAGAACATAATAAAACTTTAATTAAAGATTCTAAAACTGATCTTGATAGCGATATCTTAGAAAATAATTTTTTATAAATCGTAATTCATCGCAGGAACTAAGGAGTTTTTTAATTTTGAAAGTGAAACAACTCTAGTCATTGATTTGAAAACATTAAAAAATACACAGATTTCGGTCGGTTGAGAATTATGCCCCAAGAGAAATATTTTGTTAGTTTCGGTTTCATTGAGAGAAATGTGGGGTTTCAACTTACCGAGAAACTGTAGCCTAGCAAACATTTTAATTTTTTTTCCGACAAGACTTTTGTAAATGATGTTCTTCAGGGAATCAGCAAAGAAATTAATGCAGAGAATGAGAAATATTGGATTAAAATGTATGAATTTACTTAGTTAACACAGTAATCAGGTTCTTTAATTGTTAAGAAGTGTTAAAACTTTCAAAAACTAAACATTTTCATAAATTCCCAATTTTTGCAATCTTCACGGGCAAAAAAATATTTCCGGCAATACTCCCATTTTAGAAGTTCCTTCCCACTGGGAATACTCCCGGCCCACAGCACTCGGTGTCAGTGATCTCTATACTCTCTGGATGTTGAACTTCAGTTGTCTTAGCGTACCAGCCATAGATATTCATATTTAGTTTCAATTCAAACATGGCTGCTAAGAAGAATTTGAAGAAAAAGAGAAGAAAATTGTTTCGCTTCCGTGCCCATATCAGCCAACGACATCGAATATTGAATTAAATTTCAAGTCAAGAGGTAAGCAAACAATTCTTTGTCACGTAATAACTGAGGGAAACTAGTTTGCAAAATTTAAACATGGCAAACAATGCGAAATCGTGTGCAAAACATGTGAATGTGCAGGCACGCCGCATTTCAATGCTCAGACACCAGAGTTATACATCCAGTGTGTATAGAGATCACTGCTAGGTGTACAAGTTGTTTTAATCATAGAGCGACGATTCTACCACACGTAACGTGGTCGTCCCTGTTGACAAACAGCCGGCAAATTGCGACAGACTTGCCGTCGGTGTTGGCAGGCGAAAGGAATCAGAGTTGGCACTTAGGGCGACAGCGCTCATTGTGGCACAGGCGCCGTTTACACGTTCCACTGGCCTGCCCCCAGGCATCTACACGCCTGTGCACTCGTGCGCCGCTTGCATGTCGATCCTGTTTACACGGCCTGCTTTCCCGTGCAACAGCAGAGTGCAACTCTACCACACAGTTCGTGTCTGGCGGTTTGCGGTAGGCATCACACGAGAGCTGCGGGAGTTTACGATGAACAAAGGTAGAATTTAACGACAGAGTACATAGACATTACGAATAATGCGTCAGCGCACTTGCCCTTAGAAACCGCAAATGAAATTTTCGAGTTACTCTTGGTATTGTTGCAAATGTTAACATTTGCAGGTCACACAAATACGCCTACAAATACCCCCACTTCACTGCGACACTGTTTCTTACATTACGGTGGAAGGACCCCGAAATACATACCTCTAATAGAATTTATCTGGAGGCCGCGCGATCCGCAACGTGGCGCTCCAGACCGCTCGGCTACTCCCGCGCGGCTGAGTCCTTCCTCAGGTAGGAGTGAGTGTTCTCTTTAGGTTACTTTGAGTAATTTGTAAGCCTAGAAACTGATAACCGCAGTAGTTAGGTCCCACAGATTTTCCCAAAATTTGGTCTTTTTTAGAGCCAAACGTCTCTTCTGTTTTATTCGACGAATTTCTGCCAGTTACTGGGAACAATCAGGAATCCAGTCGCGCATCTGAAACGATACTCCATAGGCTGGCTATTTGACCAGAAGCTATTTGCGAGGCTTAATGTCACATTTGTTGCTGTATGTAACCGAACTGTTATCTGGATGTTCCTAGGCGATGATTATTACTGAGTCGAAATTAGATAGTAACATTTAAACTGGAAATTTTTCAGCCGTAACAGACAACGTTCTTTCTCAAAACTATATCGAGGCTATGGACTCAAAAATGTTTGTAAAACTATTTTACCAAACTGCTATATTCATCAGTCGCTAGCCGTACAGACCACTTTAACTGACTTACAGCGAGGACAAACACACTCATACAAGCCGAGGGAGAACTCGAACCTCCGGCGGGGATCAGACGCGCACTTCCGCAGCAAAGGAAGTAGGTTACAGTACATTTGTTGGCCCACAGCTTGAATAGCGCTCACCGGTGTGGGATACGAATCAGGAGGGGGTTGATAGAGGAGGTAGAGAAGATCAAACGGAGAGCAGCGCGTTTCGTTACAGGATCATTTAGTAATCGAGAAAGCGTTAAGGAGATGATCGATAAAATCCAGTGGAAGACTGCAGGAGAGACACTCTGTCGCTCGGTACGGGCTTTTGTCGAAGTTTCAAGAACATATTTTTACTGAGGAGTCTAGCAGTATATTGCTTGCTCCTACGTATATCTCGCGAAGAGATCATGAGCATAAAAGCAGAGCCGGCCGCGGTGGCCGAGGGGACTGGGGCGCGTCAGTCACGGTCTGCACGGCCACTACGGTCGGGGTTTCGAATCCCCCCTCGGGCATGGATATTTATGCTGTCTTTAGTATTAGCTAGTTCACATGTAGTTTGTAAGTGTAGGGACTGATGACCGCGTAGTTAAGTCCCATAAGCTATACAAACATTTGAAACATTATAAAATCAGAGAGATTAGAGCCCACACAGAGGCATACCGACACTCTTTCTTTCCGCGAACAATACGTGACTGGAATAGGAGGGAGAACCGATAGTGGTACTCAAGGTACCCTCCGCCACACACCGAGTGGCTTGCGGAGTATGGAAGTAGATGTAGAAGACGTCTTAGAGCGCACGGTCACTCCCGCCCAAATCAGGATATGGTGAGACGTTCACAGAAAATCCACACACCTGTGTGTCTGGTACGTAGCGAAGAAGGATAGTTTGGCGGTGTTGCACACTTTATATTGTTTCCACTTGGCGCACCGTGCAGATAGCTTGTGTAAGTGAATGTTTGTGAAGTACTGAAGTGTTTCGTGGACCCCTTGCAGGAAGCTGGGAGCGGGGTGGCGCCTGCGTGTAGGGGAAGGGGTGTCAAGGCCGGGGTGTCCGGCAGCAGGAAACAGGAAGCCGGGGTCGGATGTCGCGCCGCCTGAATGACAAGTGCCGCCACGCCCACCGCGCGACACGCACCGCCGCGAACGCACCCGCAACAAAGCGCGGCCGGTCCAGGAGGCGCGGGCCCACACCGCTGGTGCTGCGGGATGGAGGCGTCGAATATCCATGCCCGAGGGGGGATTCGAACCCCCGACCGTAGTGGCCGTGCAGACCGTGACTGACGCGCCTCAGTCCCCTCGGCCACCGCGACCGGCAAGGCGTGCTTCCTCAACCCTCCGCACACGTGGATTGCAAGAACGTTAACGACAAGGTCGGGCAAGATCCCACCAGAGGACTACATAAACAGCGGGCGACGCCTCCATCACTGCTAGCGTGACGCACTAGCTGGTCTAAGTCCTGTGTTAAATCCACATATGCACATTAGGCTAACGTTGGGGCAAACGGACAGAACGTAAGGAAATGTGGTGTATTTATCTCGAAGTTGGCAACACGTTCTTGTGACTCAGATTGTTGCAGTGTAGTGTATACGACTGACTGTGATAAGTATTGTTCGAAATAACCTATTCAGAATGTGCTTCTGGCTTCTAAACTAACGCAGGTAAGCAATATATGCTGTGCAGGCAATGACTTTGCTCAGAATATTGTTCGCGATATAAGGGTTGTTGGTATTTCAATGAATTCACGGAGGTTCTATACTGGTCCGGTGGCGGGCTCCTGCTTTCCTCCGCGTGCCAGTATGACGATATGCCTCGATGATGCCATCCGCTTCCAACTACCCAGAAGAACCAGATGTGCACTCAAGAGGATCCAATGTGGACATGGAAGAACTAAGTCCATGTACAAATGGGCCTCTCAGACGTCCCGTTGTGAGACTGTGGAGCAGCGGAACACACTGTTATACACGTTGTTGAGGTATGTACCAACAGAAGTTTTAGTGGAGGCTGGAACGTGATAATCAATTCCTCACCAACAGCACTGGAATGGATAGACTCCTTATGTATCAGTTTGTGATATACATAGTTAACAAAACTCTTGTACATTCCTTTTGTAATATATATTTACTTTTCTATTTAGTGACTACCGCTGTAAATTGCATGTATATTTTCATGCGATGAATAAATAATGACCACTACTGATATGGTTTCTATTCTTTCGGACATGTCTTAAGGATCGGACACATCTAGTATTACATACGATGTGTTGTGTCCGTCTTTATCTATGGAACCATAGAAATGTCGTTCAGACACGAAGTAAATTTGCTCCTATGGATGAACACGGACGCTGCAGATCTTATTTAATGAGTTACAGCAAGGCTTGCGACAAATTTAGTAATAGTCTCCCTCTGTGCGGGACTTACAGTATGAACTGTACGAGCACTATGGACAGTAGGCAATGTGTGACATATGGAAGTTTGGGTCGGTTCGGAAGGCGTGTGTGGATAACGAAGTAGTTAACGCGACCGTTCGCCAAAAGCGGGAAGTCCAAGTTCGAGTCCCGATTCGGCAAAAATTTTCAACACCGAAACTGAATTTATTTCAATGCCTCGAAACGGTCGAGATGTTTGAATTCGTACAACAACCGTCTGGTTCCGTACGGGCAGCGATGGGGAGGGAACCAGAACGGTCTACTTTCGAGTTATGACACAAAAGGCCGCGGAAATGCGAAGTTTCACTGCAGTTTGTGATTTGTTGGTCAGATTCAATTCTGTTAAAAAGTATACGACGTTGATTCAATACCTATTTCATTAAATAGTTGATACAGACCGTAAATTACTCTTTGAGATTGGGTTAAATAATTGTAATTTCCTAACCCACTAAAAAGTGTGTGCGATTGGAATTAGTGACCAAAATTTTACCTGTCTGCAACTCACGTTTACAGTTCTTTTAGTGACGTAACAAACGATTTTCAATCTGCGTTCTTTGGTTACAATGGTTACGGCAAGTTTTTAAGAATAATAATATACTAGCTTTGAATCAGTTTACGGAAACTAACAGTTGCTGACGCAACTAGCGTCAATTTTCTGCAAAGCAACAGCACACACACCACCCACTAAAGTAGTAAAAGGTTGTATTATTAACAGTCTCCATATAGTCACAGAAAGGACCTGTTTTGGCTCATCAGAATTGCAGAACTGGCGACCGTGTTCACAGCTCACTAGGATCAGGACTATAAATCAGAATAACTTCTCTATCCATGAAAAAACCTTGCGTCACGACGACCTTTGCCGGACTAAACGGTTAAACGTGATTTACGTGACGTGTCAATACGACACCACTTAGTATGCCTCTAGCTCTTTGTGTGGGCGGACGACTTGGGAATACAGGTTCGCACTTTGTGTATATAGCACACCATATTGGAGTCTTAGGCAAACAGAAAGAGCAGCGGACACTTTTGCCGACAAATTACTGCAGTCAGATGGACGAAGGCACGTTGAAGGCAGGCCACAGTAAACAAGACGATAAAAAAAAAACCTCAGGATCACCTCGAAGACGATTCCACGTGAAAACAGAGTTTACATCTTGCTTTACGTGCTGTCGGCACAGTGAGCACCCGAGCTAGAATGTCTGCGACATCCACTGGGTCATATACAATCCATCACTGTTAATCGATGGGTTGGACACAAAGCTGCGTGTACTACTATAGGCCCCCTTTCATATGTACTCCAAGACCGATAGTGTAGCAAACTATAATCGGATTGCGTAAGACAGGCGGGCGACTTTAAGATTTTTCAACTGGCGTGCCACTGTAACACCCACCAAGCACGGACGTAGTAAGTGTGCACAACTATACATTGGCGCCAGTAATCTTGTCTGGAGCAGCATAATGCAGGAGCACGCAACTGAATTAATTTGTTTGGTGTACTGTGGAGTCTGAGATATGGCACAATGCGACGAAATGCACACTTTTTCGTGGATCTGGGTTCCGTGTAGCATATAACCAACGTCCATGTCATACACGAATCTGATTGAAAAGGCATGACTCGCTGTAAGTGCAACAGCGGCAGAAAAATTAGCTAGTTACATTAACCTAAGGGAAAAGAAGATTCAAAGTAGAAACAGGCAATTTTTAAAGGATTGTCCAATCAGTACGAAAACATGCTAGAAGAGTTCGGCAAACCTCAGTTCGATACGATAAATTAGGAAGTGGGGTGTGTTAAGTATATATACTGTATGTTTGTAAGGCTATCGGACCAAACCGCAGTAGTCATCGATCCCTAAGACTTACAAACAAGTGTAACTTATGCTAAGAACAACGACACACACACACACACACACACACACACACACACACACACACACGGCGGATGACTCAGAACCCGGGCGGGGAGCGATCGCACACCCTGCAACAAGGCGCGTTAGCGCGCACGGCCACTCCCGCGAAGCTGGGGAAGGTTATGTACACACGTGCGCGGAAGAATGGGCATGCAGGTTTAACGTCTCATGCTGCGACACTAGCGCCCCTAGCGTTGGGCAAGCTGCCGAAGTAGTGATGTTTGTTCAAAAATGTTCAAATGTTTGTTAAGCTTATGGGACTTAACTACGGGGTCATCAGTCCCTAAACTTACAAACTACTTATGAACTATTTACGAACTAGGACGGCACAAATATCCATGCCCGAGGGGGGATTCGAACCCCCGACCGTAGTGGCCGTGCTGACCGTGACTGGATGTTTGTTTATAATCGCTTTTGTACGTAATTTTCGAAATACGTACTATAATATTTGCGTTACAAGCATTATTAAAATATCGAGAGACGAACATAATGCGAAAATTAATATAAAAACAGCCTAATTTAAATGATTCAATGGTATAAGGAACAACTCCGTCATGAACGAATACTTGCGAATATGTGTATATTTGCAGCTTGTTCCGCTGAAAGTAAGTTTCATATAAACATAATGGTATAATAAATTTCTATTATGGTCTGTTGTTACTATGACAGCCAGTTTTTGACGTGTATCAATTCGGTATGGAGTCTAATGATTCTCACATTTTTACACGTCACTCGTCTTTCTTATACGTGCATATTCTTTTAAGTGTAATTACTTTAGCTTAAAAAAACCAATGTTTTGATGATTCTTGCCGTTTGTGGTTCAGATGTAGCAACAATTGTGGAATTGGGTTCTTCTTTGTTGGAAAACAATTTGGTTGCTTTTATCGTTATATTGCCATGTCTGTGACGTTTTTCCTTCAGCTACAGCTGTGATGGTCGATTTGGTATGTTAAATACCGTATTTATTGCAGTCTATATACGTTTCCTATGTTCCACCCTCACCGATTTTCCTGGAATTGTAATGAATACTTAACGTTCCAGCGTACAAATTGACGTCTCTCTGCTAAAGGGCATGTTTCCTGGTGTTTCCTAGACATCTTTATTTTTAATAGAAAATGAAATTACTCATTTAAAGCGTGTATGTTACAGGATGATTGTAAATTAACTATCCTGTAATGTACCGTTCCGTATCTTATCCGTAATCTTATGAAACCTAAGAAAGACAAAAGGGGAGCTATTTTTAAATTATTACTAATTTATTCGCCTCGGTTGCACAGTGGTAGAGTATCATACTAAAAAGGTCGCGGGTTCAATCCCCGCCAGGTCCTAGGATTTTTATCTGTCAGTTTCCAATTCTTTCACCTCTGGCAAGATTACTCATGTGAAAAATACCGAGTAGCACAGTGGTTCGGAACCCACGTTAAACTGTACGTCCCCCTATAACTGGCTGGGTAAGGCACGTCGGAGGAAGGCAACGGCATACCACCTCCAAACAGGACCATGCCTAGTAAAGCATTGTGGTGTTCAAACCAATCTTCGGATTGTTGACTGCTTTACCATTTTTTAAATCTATTTATAAGGCACTACATACGTTTCCTAATGTAAAAAGTATGCTGACGTCAATCTAAACGATACTATTCGCACTTATGAACTATTGTATTCAGAAACGTAGCTTGCCGGCCGCTTGGAGCGCTGCTATCGCAGCGTATAACAAAATTCGGTGTGAGTGTCGTGACTGTATATGTTAGACTGTAGTATGACAGTGCAGCCCGTTCACGTCCAGGTCTCGTAAGAAACCTCGTGACAGGCTATCCTTCGAGCGTCAGAGCTTCGCAGGCAGTGCAACGGTGAAGGAAGTGGGTTAAGCTCGGCCTGGTAATAGTGCCCACATACTGCGCTCCCACGTGCTGCTCAGCTGTGCAGGGCGCGCCGTGCACTTCCAACATCTGGTGCAGCGCCGGCGCCCGGCCTCATACCGGCAGCATCCGTAGCCCCATTCTGGACCGAGGACGCACAAACAGCTGCCATTTACAAACAAAGCAGGAGGCGATAACCGGTCACAAGTCCGCTGCTGTTTGACAAACGTTCTCCCAATCACTGGCGTCCTGAGGCTGGCACAAAGCAAAGCACGGAGATAACGCGCCAGCGAGGCGCAGCGCCGACACAAAGGTTCCGCTGCATATGGCGCAGTACGTGGGAGCCGACCCACATGTCACTACATGTGTGTGACGATCAGTACAGCTTCAACACGCCGTCACAGTTCTAGAAAATGGTCAGCTGACTAAACCCTCTAGTGACCAAATTATTTCTTTTTATGAATACTTTATTGGGCTAAGAAGCCATAGATAAATTCATAGTTTTAATCTTGAAAGTGAGGGTTTAGCCTACAGGCATAAAAAAAAAATTAGTGGGAACTATTTTTCTAACCGACATTTCGACTAACTGGGCTTGTGAATTAAAAAAAAGTGTATCCTTTATTTTTTAGTACAAAAACTATATCAAACATTTGATTTACTTTTGTATTAGTTCATATTTTCCATTGAGTTCACTAAGGTGACGTATTGTGAAATCTAGAGAACCATGCTGCTACACACAAAGGTACACGACAGTTGCTACACATTATTTTTGTCCTCGTTTCTTTGCTTTTGGTGTTACATTGGCGGCACCTTCTGTTTACAGTACCTTTTGTTGACAGATAAGTTCAACTTTCGCCAGACGAACTTCATCTTCAACTCCAGACCCGCCTCTTTCCGTTGTCTGAAAATGAAGGGGCCTTCCTCTTCCACAAAAAGTTGGCATTGACAAATGCCAAATCTACAAGAATAACTACGATGCCGATTGCACAGCCATGCACAATACACTTCGCACATGTTCTGTGGGAAACAGTTCCCCCTAAATTACCTTGTAATATTTATGTAATTTTCATTGATATGCACTAAATATACACTAATAGTATCTTCCTTGTAAATATAAAAGTAGACAAATACAAGTCACTTCACACGCAAAAGGAAAGCACACTATACAAAAAACGCTGTTGCGGTCGAACAGTTGTAGCTTGTTTTCCAGCAGTTACTGCTCTTCTCCAATGACTAACAATGTAGGAACACAACTACTTTTGCGCGTCTGTTGACAATCTGTATGTAGTTAGCACACTAACAGAGATGGTAGCAAAAGTTAGAAGTGAGAACACGGATTACCACTGAACTTATAGCGAAAACAAATAAATGGGAACTACAGTTCCCACTGGTCAATAAAGGATTAAAGACAATTCGATACTAGCAGCATAGTGACACGCACTTTCAGCATGACGTTTTACTCTGCAGCGGAATGTGTGCTGAAATGAAACTTAACGGTAGATTAAGACAGAGTGAGCAGAGACGCCGACTTGGGAGGGGACAAGGTACTTTTCACCCCTTCCCCATATTCTGAAGTAGGAGCCTCGTTATACCCTTCCCCAAACACACAATTTGTTTGCATGAAACTGACTAGTTGAGAACATTAACAACGTCGATAAAACTTGGGGAACAAGTACTCAAACGCGAAGTTCTGTCAAACGTAGTAAATTATATGACGACTTTTGCCGCCCCCCTCCAATAATATTTAAAGTCGGCATCCCTTGGAGTGTGGGTAGCTCAACTGATACAGTGCGTGTGCGGGAAACACGCAGGCCGCGGCGGAGCGGCCGAGATCATTGAGGCGCTATGCTACGATGCGCGAGGCCGTACCCCGTCGGGGGTTCGAATCCAGCCTCGGGCATGGATGTTTGTGCCGACTTTAGTGTAAGGTAGTTCATAGATAGTTTGTAAGTGTAGGGACTGATGACCCCATAGTTAAGCCCCCTAAGCTTTACAAACATTTGAACATTTTTTTGAAACACGTAGGTCCTGATTTACACTCTCGGTCGCGCACACTGTTTCAGTCTGCCATTAAGTTAAATGAACACTTTAGTTAACATCTCTGTCGTAACGGTAATGTGTATCGGGCATACGTAGGTACCATAATAGCAACCAATATGGATAAATTACAATAAAGACAATACCCCACTCACGTCCACAATAGCACAATTATGAAATTTATCTGGCCTTCAATCAAGCATCATAATACACTCTACGGTAATATACAAATATTTATGATTATTTATGACTCCTCACGTTAGCCTACGTATAACACAGCCTGCACTAAGTCACTAAGTAAATTTGTTTTTAAAAACTATAAATACAACTCTTTACGCAATGTAAAATGCATATGTATAACGTTTATTCTATGTAAAATAACTGAATGTCTCTCCTTTGTAAAATATTTCAATGTCAATTCAATGTACGTACCTCTGACAGAAAACATCTTTCGTAGTGTTTTGTTTGTAATATCACGTACCCTCCACAGCATCCATCAGCAGACTATCTCTTCTCATCCAAGGCCCAAGCCAATTACATTTACTCATTCTGATTATCTTTAAAATTTCTCTCTCTTCACCCAATCTTCTCAACACCTCACTCCACGCTTTGTGTACCCACTTTATCCCTTCCGTGCTCCTCTAAGTCCACATCTCAAATGGATTCACATCTCCTTTCGTCCTCTTTTCTTAGTATCGACTTTAAGAGCCATATAGTGCCACACTGTATATAAAGCATTTTACTAGTCTTTTCCTAGGATTCCTGTCCATCCAACAGCATAGAAGCCTCCTTGGGAATTTGCCATATTTAACATTTCCTGACTTATCAACATCGTGTGTCTACGCAGGATTCAAACTCGTAACCTTGCCTATCTCGGGTGACGTCTTTCCTGACTTATCTGAACATACATGACTCTTGACCGACACTCAAACCTTTACTCCTAACAGTGTCTCTATCGCACTTTCCAATTTTCCAGAAATTCTCTACCGTACTTAGTGGGCCTAGAGAGCTTGGAGTTACTGCGGAGCTATCTCTCGCAATCAGGTGTGAAACCGAAAGAACATTACAGTTTTACCTGTTAGTCACTGATACCTACTTCGAGAGTACGAATTATGAAGCACAATAAATTCTCTTCTTCTATGTCACTGGATTCCCGCCCTCGCCACTTTCTCCTTCACACTCTTTAATCGGCTTAGAGAATCACATCTGTCCTACCGCTCTACTTTCATGGTTAGTGCAATCACAATATAGCAAATCCTCACATTCTGTTTACTGTGTTGCTGCCAAAGAAGGCAAGGACAAAGTATTACATATGTGATACTGTCAATCTCGTTTCGAATGAAGTACTGGGGGTATATCGCTCACATACCTCACTGGAGAGAGCGCACACATTCAAACGGCCAGTATATAGGTAGATACATACCCAAAGGAACTACATTGCTATTTGACTGAAGTAATTTTGAATGCAGATGGCTAGATGCAGATTTGAAGTTTTCGTTGCTTTTACAGCCTCGCAAAGTGCGGTCGATCCATGGAATTGTCCAAGTTGCCTGCTTCAGATGGTCTTTGTACACATGTACGGTGCAGAAACAGTGCCTAGAGATACCGAAGAGAGAGAAACAGTAGCCGCGCGGGAGTAACCGAGCGGTCTGGAGCGCCACGTTGCGGATGGCGCGGCCTCCCAGGTAGGAGGTTCCAATCATCCCTCGGGCATGGATGTTTGTGTTATCTTTAGTATAAGGAAGTTCGTAAGTAATTTGTAAGTGTAGGGACTTATGACCCCACTGTAGAGTCCCATAAGCTTTACAAACATTTCAACATTTTTGAAAAACAGTATTTTTCCGTCTTTGCTCGACGCTACCTATTTGCTCGTGTTTCCCTTCAAATACTTGTGAAAATAAGATTTCTGCCTTTATCAAACACAGTATGCTTCTTTAATATCCATAGAGGCTACGATGAAGCTTCACATTTGTTAGTGAGTTCGTTTTATTTTTTGGAAATGCTTGGCATGACGTCGAGAAGTTCATTATCTAGTTCAATCGCAGTGTCGTGCAATTCTAAAAAGTATAATGAGACCGATGACGGGGGTGAAATTTCATAGCAGTTGTGTGGCTGTTTAGAAAGAAAAACGTGTTTGCTCTTGGTGGAACTATTTGAACGATCGTACACAGCATTTTTTTTCCTTACATAGATGTATAACAGTGTTGGGAAGTCGACTCGATTAAGTTACGACCCAGAAATAATCATACAACACTACAATTAGAAGGGAAAAAATAATTTTTTCTATTTTCAACGGGAAATAGATCCAAGTGTTCTTGTTTAATTCCACAGTTAGAAAGGCCATCCGGGCTTAACAAACGAATCCAGGAAGTTAACAGATCCTAAGAAACACTGCGGCACAAGTAGGAGACAATGTAAAATTGTGTTTATACTGACAACATCCCTAGACCCTCAAAAAGCAAATTAAAATCTCGGAAAATTCGTTCGAGAATACAGAGAAGTCACAAACGACACGTGCTTGTTAGGTGATCCTTCCTCCTCTAGAGCAAAGCTTTGCATAAATTAGTGGCGTAGGTTTAACGACGAGTGTGGGAGCCGAACAGGTTTCTCAAGGTAACAGCTGTAAAAAAATTCACCAATAAAAGCATTTCTACTTCGATTACGGCAATGGCAAACGTCGCCTGTGGCCAACATATTATGCTAATCGTCATTGCGTGGATACAGATGTTCCGCACTGTCAAGTCAAAATATAGTCGGTAACAAACGCCGCTAGTTTCACAATGTGGAACTTCAGGCTAACAAGGAAGCCTTTCAGCGATCTATTAACTTTACGGATAGGCGGGATTACTCTTATACGGACGTGGAAAGATATTGCAGCCAAGGACGTGGGATATTTACGCCTATTCCGTCCCGGCAGTCGTTATAAATTCAGAGCCGGAACGACAGGCAGGGGAATAAAAAGCTCAGCGCGGAGACCCGGTGTGCGACTTTATGATGGGCGGAGCAGCGGGGCCTGGGCGTAGTGCCGCGCTGGCAACCGGCTCATTAGCCAACAGCTAAGCTACTTCACCACCAGTCCCACGGGAACACGCCCGCCGTTCCACCAGGAATCGTACGAAATGAGCTGTAGGTTGATTGCGAATCGAAACCGGTAAATGGGGATTAATGTTCCGTCGATATCACAGTTATCAGGGACAAAATACGAGGCGCGTCCACAAAGTAAGTCGCGTTTCAATTTATCTCCGCTGCAGCGCTGCGATTGCAGTTCCGCACATGCGCTGTAGACGCAGGGTTGCCTGGTGTGGCGATTTTTCGCATTCTTGGCTATCTTTTTCTTAGAATAACAGCCATTCTAGCTTTATGGCGACTGGCGATTAAATGTGGCTAGTAAAAGAATTAGTTGGCGACTTAAAGGCTATTTTATTTTACTTCAAATAAGACGAATTTAAAGCAATCCCTCTTGAGACATTGTAGCAATGAAACTGCCTGAACATCGCTAGCATACTGGGGAAATGTAATCACACTATAAATGTTGGCACAAATGTCTGCACGTATCTTTGATCTGTGAGAGAATGTCATTGAGAGATGCAAAGAAATTAAACTTGCAGACATAGACGTAAAATACTTCGAGGAGCCTACTTACAAAAGTTCAAGAATAGACTTTAAACGACGACTTCTAAAATATTCTACAACCTCATATGTATGGCTCCCGTAGACATCTCGTGGCTCACAGCATGCACAGAGGAATTTAAACAGTGATTTTTTTTTTTTTTTTTTTTTCGCGCTCCATGTCAGCACAACAGAAATTCCTAATAACTGCTACTGTGAGACTGGCCCTTTGCTACGCTCTTTAGTAAACATTGGTTTGCAGATATAAATGACAATGTAGAACACTCGGTAATTTTCCTGTAGTACTCATGGCCTGTAAATATCAGTTTTGAAGAAGATATACGTGATTAGTAATCGAAGTTATGCATCAGAACTTCCCTTGTGTAAGTTTGGTAGAATGATTCTTGATTAGTTTTATGTTACTATTTTATTAGTTCTGAAATTAGGACATATGATAGTTAAATGTAACTGTGTTTAAGTTTAGTATCCACTGTATCTCTCGAGTCTCTCTCTTACATTTACAATATGACTGTATTTCGACTGGTTTCGTTGATCAGTGGGTGGTGTGTGTGGGTTCAGTTCCTGGCTCGACTCAGATAAATGTTTCCTTTAAGAACAAGGTTTCTTGGAATGTCCAGTCTGGTGTCTATGAATTTGAGAGCGCCATAGTTTGTGTTACCTTTTACTCAGTAACCAACTTACTCCCTTAATTTCATGATTATTGTTGTCGAGACATGACATAATACCATAGCACAATGACGTTAACTCATTATAAATTGCGATAGACCTACTTGACTATTTTTACTGAGGAAAAAATGGGTATATTTAGACATTTTATTAATAAAAAGATGACATATTGGCTATTTTATGTTTAAAATTTGGCGACAGAGCAATGGAGAAACCTGGCAAACATGTGTAGACGATGTGTATCAAGGAGAAGAACGTGCGCCATTTGGAGATCGCTGTCAGTTACGTACGCTTTGTTGTGCTTGTTTGAAATGTCGGCGTCGATTGAAAATCCTGCCGCCTGTGAAATCAGGTCGGTGATTCAGTTTCTGAATGCGAGGAAAGTGAAACCAAGTGAAATTTATCGGCAAATTTGCGATGTTTACGGACCAAATGCCATGAGTGATTCGATGGTGAGAAGATGGGTCCGACAGTTAAATGGCGGGCGTAGTGATGTGCACGATGAAGAACGAAGTGGGCGTCCACCTTTGTTTACAGAGGAACTGGTTCACGCGACTGATGACAAGATCCAAGAAAACCGTAGGTTTACAATTAGTGCTCTCGCTATGGACTTCCCCCAAATTTCACGATCACTCAACTGGTTGAAAACACAGGCGGCAGATTTCTATGAAGAAGGTATACAAAGCTTGGTGCCACGCTATGACAAATGCCTGCAAAATTTCGGCAGTTATGTGGAAAAGTAGTTTAAGAGTTTTAGAATTTTGTGCAATAAAAATTTCTTCTGTATCTGTGTACAATTTCATTTTATTACCTAACGGAACTTACTTTCTGGACGCGCCTCGTATATGTCCTTGTGAGGAATGGGGAAAGAAGTAGTCCTTGCCCTGCGAAAGGAATAGGTTCACAGATTTGTGACTGGCTGAGTAATACATCGCAATACGTTGTTCTCAACGGCGAGTGTACATCAGAGACGAGCGTATCGTCAGGCGTGCCTCAGAGGAGTGTGATAGGACCGCTATTATTTTCTATCTATATAAATGATCTGATGGACAGAGTAAGTTGTAATTTGCGGCTGTTTGCTGATGATGCTGTGGTGTATGGGAGGGTGTCGTCTGTAACTGACTGTAATAGCATACAGGATGACTTGGAGCAAATTTCTAGGTGGTGTGAAGAATGGCAGCTAGCTCTCAATGTAGAAAAATGTAAGATGATGCACGTACGTAGAAAAAAAAATCCCATAATGTTCAATACAGCATTAGTAGTGACCGTCTTTATGCAGTCGCGTCGTTCAAATATCTAGGCGTAACATACCAGAGAAAGTGGAAAGAACGTGTAAGGACAGTTGTAAGGCGGACAGCCGACTTAGGTTTATTGGAAGAATGAGATGTGGTTCAGCTGTAAAGGAGACCGCGTATAAAACACTTGTACGACCACGTCTTCAGTATTGCTCTAGTGTTTGGGACACGCAGCAGATCAGTTTAAATGAAGACACTGAAGCAGTTCAGAGGCGATCAGCTAGGTTACTGGTAGGTTCGACCAATGCGCGAGTATCACAGAAATGCTACGGGAACTCATATGGGAGTCGCAGGAGGAAAGACGAAGTTCTTTTCGAGAAATTCTGTTAAGGAAATTTAGAGGGCCGGAATATGAAGCAGACTGTAGAACGATCTTGCTGCCGCCTACTTACATTTCGCGTAACGATCACAAACACAAGATAAGAGAAATTAGGGATCCTACAGTAGCGTATATACATTCTTTTTTCTCCTCGTTTTATTTGGGAGTGGAATAGGAAAGGAAATGCCTAGTAGTGGTACAGGGTACCCTCCGTCACGCACTTTACGGTGGATTGCGAATTATATATGTAGATGTAGAAAGGAACCATCCCGACCTTTGGCTGGAGTGATTCAGGGAAATCACAGAAAACCAATGTTTGACATAATTCTCACTACTGGATCGAGAGATGGTCGAACAGTTCGTCGGCTGTGTCGCGGAGATAAGTGACGACGTCAAGGGCATAATTACAAGATAGAGCCCATATCTACTACTGAAATGAGATTACGAGCTCATTATACCGAATGAGTCAATAAACATACTCCAACACAATGCAACAGCTGTCGAATTGTGCACTGTCGGCTATCATCGGCTTTGCTAAGAAACAGTCGACGACAGATTGATTTTTACCCTACCGGAAGTAACACGCTTTCGAATTCTGTAACAATAGAAAACCGTTTTCTGGTTCTTTTTTTTTTTTTTTTTTTAAATCGGTAACTGGCTTGTGTCGTAATGCTCCATTGATAGCCAGCTCATTAACGACGAGCTACGACATCACTTTCCGTGTCCACATTTGTTTTTCTGTCTTACAAATTAGGCTTATTTTTCACTTAATCGATTTGCGTTACTCACAGATAAGAAATACACAGCCGTAGCGAATTCGAAACTCACTGGCACGACAGATAAGACTCAACTAAAGACGTTTGCTATACGTCCCAGACGCATTCTTTACAAATTAAACCTAAACCAAAACACAGTCTACTTACGAGGAGGAGAGCAACAAACCAAGTTCTGTACTACAATGCATTTTTCAGTTGAGAAATCACTAACTTAATCGGTCCTACGTCTCCGTCCTGATGATTAACACGTAATTGCTGTGTTATGTTTCTTCTACTCTATATATCGGTGCTTCGTTCTGGTACCAATAGTTAGTATTCAGTTAATATTTAGAACAATGCACATACAACAATTTTAAGTCATGACAAACGACCTCTGACAGAGAACGGTCTAAGGAAGAAGTAGTCAGTGTGTCGCATATTGTCATATTTTACGGAATTTATCGTTTGGCATTAACATTTAGGCATATAAAAATAAGGGACATTTACTTTTCTGAAAAGCAGATTGGTACTGTGACATATGGGTTCACTTTCTTACTTATTCTGAGGGCGCTATCCTAACCGCGTATTCTGCGTTTTTAGCTCGTTTACACTACAAAAGCCTTAATGGTTCTTCGTACGATTTAATTGTACCACGTTATATTTTTATCTGGTAAATCGTGGTAAATCTGGCAAGTTGTTATACCTGGATCATTAATTATTTTTAATATCACGCTGGTGCGTTAAGTATGTCTATCGTAGAAACTCTATGTTTAGGGCAAAATATGTAGTAGTGTCACAAACTCGTATGTATTGTTTATCTGCTTACAGTCTTGACCTCCGAACACATACAAATAACTGATGGTTACAGTTCTAAGGGATATAAAACAGTACGATCACATTTGGTTCACCATGGGGGAAGTATCACAGCTGCAAACGCTTGGAGGCAGTCGCAAAATACTTTCCTGAGTAACCCGCTTGGTAATCCTGAAGACGTGTTACATAGCTCGGCGGCAACCTCCAAACGATATATATCGGAACGGTAGGTATCGAGCAAGCCACTGTTATGATTTTTAAGAATATGTCATGATTCTAGAGTATGTGGTTAGGCAGTAACCTAAGAGTACAGATTAAATAGTTGCAAGTGAACAAACTGTACTGTTACGTTCCTGCCTAACCACATCCTTTAATATCATGACATATTCGTAAAAATTCGCTTGTTCCTTACAAATCGTTTCGATATGAACGGCTTCGATATATATCATTTGGTCGTTGCCACCGTATTATGTATCACATCTTCAAAATTACCACCCGTTATACGTCATGAACGAAAGAACATACTAAACCTCGTAAGCATAACTTCCGTAGCTATCACCAGGATAATATTACACTATATACTGAACGGACACAGGAAGGAATTGTTGTTTTCGCGCTTCGTACGTAATCCAAACACAGAAGCCGTCCTACTAACAAGGAAAGTACTTGGGCTCGAACAAACACATATACACAAAATCATATAAGAGATTATGTTAAGGTCCCTTATTGCACTAGTGATACTCCAGCATCTGCAAAACTCTGCAGTCGTCCGTTAGAGGCCTCTGCGTGTGCCTTGCCACATTGCACTTCGACCTGTCGGTTCGCCAGTAGGGACGGTGCAGTTGCCTCTGAAGTTGCGTTTTGTGATGTTATTTGTGTGGTGAAGCGTCAGATGGAGCGGCGATTGATAATAAATCCTGTTAAAGTATTGCGATTGGTTGAGATGAAGTTACGAAGATGAATCATTTTCATGCTTTCTCGTATCTGTTATGGTACAGGAATTTGAGCATAAGTTAGATACTGTTGCTAAAAACTCATAATAATGATAATAGGGATGATAATGACGAACAAGTCATTGCAAGCGGTAGTGCTACGGTAAGTGCGGGAAGAGGCGATGGAAGCAGTGGCAGTGAATACCATCAGTCTTCCGAGAAGAAGGTTAAAGTTGCAACTATCATCACGGCTTTTGATGACAATACGCTAGAGAACATGTACGACGATTATTACGTAAGTTATAGTTACGATATCTGCATTGCGTATGGCGTCTACAATTACATCTACAGTGCTATCTAGAGCATGATTGCACAGTTTTGCATAAAAACGACACCCACCAGCACATAGAGGTGTACGTAGAGATGCTGTAACCACACGTTCATACAGATATGTTTGTTCGAGCCCATGTACTTTCCTTGTAAGAGAGACTTGTCGCACATTCTCTCCCATACACTGTACCAGTGGTTTTGAGAATGGATGTTATACACAACACGAAGAAAGTTTCCGAGAAGGGCTACGAAGTAAAAATTAGTAGTCATTAAAAGGAATGTAGATACGAGGCTAGAGATAGCACCACGCGGATGTGTCTCGGAGAGATAGCCAGGACTGGTGTTCCCAAAACGGGTTATCGGATCAGCCGAGCGAGACGAAGCAGGCTTGGGACGGACGACGACGAGAGGTGGGAAGAGCGTGGCAGCATAATAAGCGGAGAGGATACTGCGGTGTGGCGAGGCGCTGAGGCGGCGTGTGTCGGCGCGTCGCCATTTCCGGTGCGTCTGTCTGAATTGTGACAATGGCCGGCGCGCACAGTGGGTCACTGCCCCCCTGTCTGCGGGACCCTCTGCCACCGCGAGGCGTGGCCGTCTACCTGCCGCCGAGACCGCATTCCCCCACACCTGACGCCACCACACCACACCACACTCCTCCACACGTCATCCAGACAAAGCGCCCACTCCTCGTAGTCAGTTGCAGTAAAAGTCACCTCACTGCAAACACACCTCGCGGGTTTGCCGCCGGACGACATTGTCAATCTCCCACAATATTTCGTCGACACAACTCGACGGCGAGTGTTCATCAGAGACGAGTGTTACACGGACACTGCCATCTGTTAGCCGTCGTAAATTGCCACGATAGTAAAAACAAAGAAACACGGGCGTAACAAAAGCTTTCGAGAGTCCTGATATCGTAACAGCACCGGTAATCTGTCAACCTTTACACATACAAACTTAATAAACATTCCAAACTGACTCAGACAGACTGGAAGGCAGAGCACTGTCTGACTGACTCCCGTTTATAAGAAAGGAAAGAGAACTGACCCACACAATTACAGGCCAATATCGTTGACGTCAGTTTCATGTAGAATTTTGGAGCATATTCTCAGTTCGAATATAGTAAATTTACTTGAAACGGAAAAGCTTCTTTCCATGAATCAGCACGTGTTTAGGAAACATCGTTCATGTGAAACTCAGCTTGCCCTTTTCTCACAAGACATCTTGCGAGCCATGGAAGGGCAACAGGCGGATTGTGTTTTTCTCGACTTCAAAAAGGCGTTTAACGCGGTGCCACACTGCAGACTGCTAACGAAGATACGAGCTTACGGAATAGGTTCACAGATTTGTCACTGGCTGGAAGACTTCCTAAGTAATAGAACGCAGTACGTTGTTCTCGACTGCGAGTGTTCATCAGAGACGAGTGTATCGTCAGACGTGCCCCAGGGGAGTGTGATACGACCGCTATTATTTTCTATCTATATAAATGCTCTGATGGACAGAGTAAGATGTAATTTGCGGCTGTTTGCTGGTAATGCTGTGGTGTATGGGAGAGTGTCGTCTGTAACTGACTGTAATAGCATACAGGATGGCTTAGACAAAATTTCTAGTTGGTGCGAAGAATGGCAGCTAGCTCTCAACGTAGAAAAATGTAAGGTGATGCGCATGAGTAGAAAAAACAATCCTATAATGTTCGAATACAGCATTAGTAGTGAGCTTTTTGATGCTGTCGCGTCGTTCAAATATCTAGGAGTAACATTGCAGAGCGATATGAAGTGGAACGAACATGCAAGGGCAGTTGTGAGTAAGGCGGACAGCCGACTTCGGTTTATTGGGAGAATTTTGGGAAGATGTACTTCACCTGTAAAGGAGACCGCGTATAAAAAGCCTGTACGACCACGTCTCGAGTATTGCTCAAGTATTTGGGACCCGCAGCAGATCGGTTTGAAGGAAGACATAGAGGCGGTTCAGAGGCGAGCAGCTAGATTTGTTACCGGTAGGTTCGACCAATGCGCGAGTGTCACGGAAATGCTCCGGCAACTCAATTGGGGATCGCTGGAAGAAAGACTACGTTCTTTTCGTGAATTTCTGTTAAGTAAATTTAGAGGGCCGGAATTTGAAGCTGAGTGTAGTACGATCTTGCTGCCGCCTACTTACATCTCGCGTAAAGATCACAAAGACAAGATAAGAGAAATTAGGGCTCGAACGGAGGCATATAGGCATTCTCTTTTTTCCTCGTTCTATTTGGGAGTGGAATAGGAAAGGAAATGCCTAGTAGTGGTACAGTGTACCCTCCGCCACGCACCTTACGGTGAATTGCGGAGTATGTATGTAGATGTAATTGCAGGTACCAATAGATGGGAACAATGGCAGGAGTGTGTCCATAATGAGGAAATCAAAGAAAAGCTGGGAATGAATACCATAGATGAAGCAGATAGAGCGAACAGACTGAGATGGTGCGGTCATGTTACACGCATGGGAGAAGCAAGGTTACCTAAGAGACTCGTTAGCTCGTCAGCGGAGGGCAAGACGAGCCGAGTTAGACCAAGAAGAAAGTACTTAGATTCGGTGCAGAATGATTTTAGAGTAAAAGGCATAACATCAGACGAGGGATCAATGTTAGCATTGAATAGGGGATCACGGAGGAATTTTATTAGAGGTACTATGCTCCAGAGTGAACGCTGAAAGGCATCATCAGTCTCTAATGACGACGACGATGATGATGATGATAACTGATCGACATCTTCAGGTGGTGGTAGCTGTCACTACTTCGAGGCGCGACTGATGGAAATTGCACGGCGGCGTCGGTAATTACCGTCAGTCGCGTCTTGAAGTACTGACAGCTAATCACCACCTGAAGATGTCGATCAGTTGTGTCGACGAAATATTGTGGGAGATTCACAATGTCATCCTGCGGCAAACCCGCGAAGTGTGAAAGCCGTGAAAGCTTGAAAAGTCACGTCACCTCACTGTTTATAAACGCAACATTCTAGGACCCTTTAATTTGTTAGGTGATGGGTTATTGTACATCCTTCTTAATATTTGTAACATTGTTGTACTGCAGTCGGCCTGAAGATGGTCTCACAAGCAGACTAAAACCGGATATCTAAGAATAATAAAAATTCTCTTGCGATCGAGACTATGTTTAAAAATATAAAACAATAAAGCAAAAAAATTAGCCCGCTCAACCTCTTCCGACCTCAGTGCATCCTGTTTCGTGCACCGATATAGCACACACAGTCCAATTCTCTCTCCACGGTCATCTAAAACAAAATACCACAGGAAAATACTGCACGTGTGTTAAAGTGCACGATGTACGCAGAAAATCATGTCTTGCCAAGAATGCAAAAACTTAATCGTTCAGTTTCGTTTGGTAACTTATTCTTCAATTACAATGTTAAACGAAGTAAGTGTACATTGTTCTCGTACGGACTTATCGTAACTTCAGTTTGGGCTAAGTTGAGCGATCTCGTCGTCTCTTAAGAACAATTCCGATCGCTGGTAAAGACAGGGTAAAGGAAATAACAAGATTCTGATTTGTTATGAGAGCTGTTCTACGAGCACAAGTGGTTTATTATCGCGGCCGGTTAACGGCTAATGATGTTCACGTGTTGTTGAAAAGGTTTACGTATATCTTCAATGCGATCTTGAGTGTAAAGCACCTGTGAAGCGTACCGCTTTTGGTATACAATTCTACGGTGCAGAATTCACTTCTGTGGCATGTAAATGATAGCTAAAGCACTTATTATTTCCAAGCGTTGCATTCAAATAATTTCTCAACGTAGAAACTCATTTATCCAAACTGCTTTAATTGTATACATTGTTACACTACTACTAGTATTCTATCTCCTGGTACAAACTGCTTCATTTGAATGTTCTCTAATTAACGACTGAATGTCGGTTGTGAGTAGCGGAAAGAAAACTGAAGGACAGTTGCAACTTCAATGCTAATATATTCATACCGACCGTAAATCACGATCTCGTGTTCTGAATTTCAAGGCTTTGCATCTGCTATTAACAGCGACGTCAAGGAAGTTAAAGATAAACCAGATATCACTATTCTTTACGCATTACCACCTATTCTAAAGAAAATGCACCGTATTTGTGTTCTCCCAGTCACTGTATCTCATTGTTACGAGATTACACATTAACTGTGGAAAATATCTGTAGTTTTTAGATAATGCGAGACGGCTGTTAAGGCGCCTAGCTGCGGAGCGCGCGGTTGCTCGTCGTCGGAGGTTCGAGTCCTCCCAGAAGGGAGTGTGTGTGTGTGTGTGTGTGTGTGTGTGTGTGTGTGTGTGTGTGTTGTACTTAGGTTAGTTTATCTTAGTTTAAGTAGTTCGTAAGGTACGGACTTATGACCACGCCGTTTGGTCCGATAGATTTACAACCATCTGAACATTTTTGAGACAGCTGTCAAACAGTTAAGAACCACTAATTAGCATTTGCATGCAAGTGATATCATAGCACATTTCCTTCGGCGGTATCGATGTATCTGAGTCAATCTAAATGAAGGAAGGAACAAAAAGATTACGGCTGAAAGTCCCATCGACAGCGAGGTGATTACTGATAGCGAACAAGCTCAGATTGTTTGATTAAGGATGGGGAATGAAATTGCCCGTGAACTTCAGAGGGAAACATCCCGGCATTTGCCTAGAGTGATTTACAGCAACCACAGGAAATGTGGACGGCCGGAAGAGGATTTGAACCACTGTCCTCCCGAATGCAAGTCCAGGCGATCTTCAGAGGATTACAATATGTTCACATAGGGAAGAGAGCTGCGCTGATTGTTGCACGTGATGTTATCGTCTAGGTGCCCTACAGAGAGAAACGATTTCGAACAACACGGACTTGAAAATGAAGTTCAGTGACATTCTGAAGTAAATTCTATCCCTCTGCCCCAAATATATTGCAGGTGCTCGAAACCCGCAATAGCGAAGAATGACGACGTTACTCGAATTTTACGATAGCTTTGGTAGATGTTTGTCCATCGCTTTGAATGTATGATAAAAATGTTACGGCACGGTGGACGTGTCTAGACGGGGCAGGTCAGTGTGACGTACCGATGGAGGGGTCCTCGAACTGCTGCAGCCAGACGTAGAGCTCCTCGAGGTCGACAACGCTCTGCTTGCGGGCGGCCTCGTCGTCGTCGTCCATGGCGCCGCCGGCATGCCTCCGCGCCGCGCCGCGCTAGGTGGTGAGCTGTGCCGCTGCTCCGCGCTACCCTGCCACACACCCACTGTGCCCGGGAGATCGGCGGCCGGCAGCGGGCGCGCGCGCACCGACACTGCCGAGCGCCGGCGCCCGCCGCACGCGCCACCCGCCGCCGACGGCAGCGCCGCGCCGCGGGACCAGCGCGCAACGCACACCCAGCCAGCCGGCAGGCGCGCCGCGTCTTTCTAGCGTACTGCCGAGTAGTCTTGTGTAGTTCGTCAACAAACTAGTTTGGAAGAGCGCTCCCACAGGCGAACTACGCGAACTAGTTCGGAAGAGCGCTCCCACAGGCGAACTACGCGAACTAGTTCGGAAGAGCGCTCCCACAGGCGAACTACGCGAACTAGTTCGCAAATCCCTCGCGTCTTACTTCGTCCGCTCCTTTCCCGGAGACTGACGAGGAACAGCGACAGGACGCGACAACGCGCAGAATATAGAGAACTAGTTCGGAAGAGCGCTCCCACAAGCGAACTACGCGAACTAGTTCGGAAGAGCGCTCCCACAGGCGAACTACGCGAACTAGTTCGGAAGAGCGCTCCCACAAGCGAACTACGCGAACTAGTTCGGAAGAGCGCTCCCACAGGCGAACTACGCGAACTAGTTCGGAAGAGCGCTCCCACAGGCGAACTACGCCAACTAGTTCGGAAGAGCGCTCCCACAGGCGAACTACGCGAACTAGTTCGCAAATCCCTCGCCTCTTACTTCGTCCGCTCCTTTCCCGGAGACTGACGGGGAACAGCGACAGGACGCGACAACGCGCAGAATATAGAGAACTAGTTCGGAAGAGCGCTTCCACAGGCGAACTACGCGAACTAGTTCGCAGATCCCTCGCCTCTTACAAGTGGAGGCCGCCAATTGTGAAATTCAGATTCCATTCATACTGCGCGTAATGAAAGCTCATGGCCAGAGGTGTAATTTGGCTAAGCACCAAGATGCACTTCTCAGCCGTTGTCGAGAAAATCTACAATTAAAAAAAGTCGTTGCGGTGAAATACTCTCTACGATCTCTACGAGTAGTACTATTGTACAGAGGCGTGGCGTAGCGGTAAGCGCTCGGGTTACTAATCCGAAGGTCGCCGGATCGAATCTCGCGGCATGCAACTTTTTTTTTATTATAATTCATATATATATATATTTCGCACGAACCAGAGTGATAGTTTTCATAGAAATATGGAAAGCAGAAAAACATCGAGCACATCTGATATGCGTTTTTACAAGAACAAGTTTTTTTACAAGAACAATTGTTTTTTAGCTGGCCGCGGTGGCCGAGGGGACTGAGGCTCTCCAGTCACGGTCTGCACGGCCACTACGGTCGGGGGTTCGAATTCCCCCTCGGGCATGGATATTTGTGCCGTTCTTAGCGTAAGCTAGTTCATATGTAGTTTCTAAGTTTAGGGACTGATGACCCCGTAGTTAAGTCCCATAAAAACAAACAAAAATGTTTTTTTAAATTATCTGTTGGGAAACACACGTGATTAACATTCTGTAAAATTGTCCTATCGTTCGTCAGGTTTGACTTACACTATACGTATTTGTTTCGGAATATCGTTTATACTTCTTTCGTTAACTATGCGTGGTAAACAGTATGAAGACAATTAATAACTTTTGTGAAATACAACTCTGTTTGCAGAAAACGTAATGATGTTCGAAGTCGCCAGATGTTTGAAAGTCGTTTGTCATGGAAAAACTGGCGACTTCGAACATCAAATATTATTAATCAATTGTTATTAACTGTATATATGTTTGTGTGTGTGTATATTTGAATTACAAAAAACAAAAACAAAAGTTGCATGCCGCGAGATTCGATCCGGCGACCTTCGGATTACGAACCCGAGCGCTTACCGCTATGCCACGGCTACTACTCGTAGAGATCGTAGAGAGTATTTCACGCAACGGTTTTTTTTAAATTGTGGATTTTCTCGACAACGGCTGACAAGTCCATCTTGCTGCTTAGTCAAATTACACCTGTGGCCCTTGAGCTTTCATTATGCGCAGTATGAATCGAATCTGAATTTCACAATTGGCGGCCTCCCCTTCTTAGTTCGTCCGCTACTTTCCGAAGACAGACGGGGAACAGCGACAGGACGCGAGAGCGCGCAAAATCGCGTGATTCCCTACAGCCAATTACCGTCATTTCGTGTACATATTTGCTTAAGTATTTGATGTCTAACTGCCCAAAAATACGGGTAACAGCACACGCTTGGGCAACACTGATTATTATATAAAAAATCTGCCATAACAAAAGAAAGAGCTCTTTTAGTAGCGGTAGCAAAAGCCAAAAAGAGCAGACGATTTAAAGAGAGAGACTTACTTCGCGGCCGAGCTGCGAACTAAAAGGAAAGCTACCGGTCGCGAAATATTATGCTCAAGTCTACTGTCGAGGGTTCGTGCAGCATCTCGGCGATCGAAGGCCGACGCACGTTACTTTCACAGTGAATATTCAAACATACCCCTTCAAATATGGCAGGTGCCGAGGGTAAAATATAGAAACCGAAAGGTTATATTCAACTTGTACAAAAAACAGACAGCAATTATTACAGTCCAAGGGCATCAAAGGGTCGCAGTGGTTGGGAAGGGAGTAAGGCAGCGTTGCACCCTTTCCCCAATGTTGTTCAATCTCTATACTGAGCAAGCAGTGAAGGAATACAAGGAGAAATTTGGAGAGGGTATTAAACTACAGGAAGAAGGAATAAAACCCTTTCGGTTTGCTGACGACATAGTAATTCTATCAGAGACAGCAAAGGACCTGGAAAAGCAGTTAAATGGCATGGACAGTGTCTTGAAAAGAAGATACAACATGAACATTAACAGGAGTAAAACTAGAGTAATGGAATGTAATGTCAGAAAATCGGGCGATGCTAAAGGAATTAGATTAGGCAATGACACAATAAGTGTAGTAGACGAGTTTTCTTTTTTGGGTAGCAAAATAACTTCTGACGGCCGAAGTAGAAGGAGGAGGAAGTTTAGGGTTTAACGTCCCATCGACAGCATGGTCATTAGAGATGGACCTTACGCTCGGATTTTCGGGAGTGGGAAGAAATCGTCCGTGCCCTATGAAAGGAACCATCGCGGCATTTGCCTTGAGTGATTTAGGGAAATCACGGAAAACCTAAATATGGATGGCCGGAGATGGATTTCAACCACCATCCTCCCGAATGCAAGTCAAGTATCTTACCACTGCGCCACCTCGCTCGGTGATGGCCGAAGTACAGGAGATAGAAAATGCAGAATGGCTATGGCAAGAAAAGCGTTCTGAAGAGGCGAAATTTGTTGATATTCAATATTAGTTTAAATTTTAGGAAATTATTTCTGAAAGCATTTGTCTGGAGTCTAGCACTGTGTGGAAGTGAAACGTGGACAATAACGAGTTCAGACAAAAAGATTATACAAGCTTTGGGAAATGGGGTGCTACAGACTTATGATGAAGATTAGATGGGTAGATCACGTAACTAATGAGAGGTGCTCAACAGAATTGGGGAGAAAAGGAGTTTCTGGAATATCCTGACTAAGAGAAGGGATAGGATAGTGGGACACATACTGAGGCATCAAGGAATTGTCAACTTAGCATTAGAAGGAAGTGTAAGGGGTAAAAATCGTAGAGGGAGACTGAGGGACGAATACAGTAAGCAGATTGGAAAGGATGTAGGTTGCCGAACGTATTCTCAGATGAAGAGACTTGCACAGGACAGGATAGCGTGGAGAGCTGCATCAAACCAGTCTGCGGACTGAAGACCACAACAACAACAACAACTGAAGGTGGTTGTGGTAGGGGCCGCTTTGTAAAACCGAGTAATATACGGTGAATCTACACCCTTTAAAACCCGGAAGATCTAATCGAAATTTTAACTATCAGTTCGAAGATAGTCGAAAGCAAAATGAGAACTTATTTGCTGGTTCCCCGTTTGAGTGGTCCACGTTACTTTATGTTCCTGGGAGAGTTGGCGCCACAGTTATTGGAGGCTGTTCCGCTTGTTATCGGCAAAATCATAC
This sequence comes from Locusta migratoria, assembly GCA_026315105.1. Taxonomy (NCBI): domain Eukaryota; kingdom Metazoa; phylum Arthropoda; class Insecta; order Orthoptera; family Acrididae; genus Locusta; species Locusta migratoria. The sequence goes on along the minus strand of CM048744.1, from coordinate 211,413,639 downwards.
GGTTTCAACGCGCGGTGCAGGAGGCCATTTCGCTGTTAATATTCACGAATATCTGAGCAACACACACAGTCATAGTTGGAACAGGAGAATAGGACCTGAGCCATAGCCAGCACGATCGCCAGTTCTCACACGTCTAGGCCTTTTCATCTTCGGTTACACAAAGATGTAGGTGTATGAAACTTCCACAGGAGCGGATGAACACCTGCTTGTTAGGAACGAAGCTTGTGTCCTGGAACAAACCGACACTAGTGTGAAAGAATGTCATGCACAGTTGTTAGGCATGCATCGCTACTGGAGATCGTTTTTTTTTTTTAACAATTAGTATTGGGATCCACACTATGCTGTCGAGAGTACAGTAACTATGCAATTCCGATAGTTGGTATCCTATCTCAATATAAGAGATTTGGAGCCACTAACACTTTTGTTTATTTAAGCATTGGCAACAGTCACGATTTAAGAATGGCTGCGAGCAATTCTTTCGGACATGTCCGAGAGAACACACGCCACTATTTATAAATTGTAATCCAGCGTGTCGAGGAACAGTGCTTGCTTCAGTGTGGATGCAGATGTGGACCGGACTATTAACTGGAATGTCGGATTACCTGGAGCCATGGATTCCAATGGTTAAAGTAGGACACACACTGTTCGTCACAAATTCCCGTAAGTGCTTGAGTATTCCGTGTAGGTGTGTGACGTCATGTGCCTGGGTGGTGGAGAGTTAGCACACTATGCAGGAGACCCGGATTCGAATCCCGGGCCCGACACAAATTTTTGTTTTAGTACAATACCTACCAGCAGCTACATTTCTACTTTTATGAACAATAATAATTCAATTCCCTGCCACATACAGTGTCTTATTATATGAAAGACATTGAATATAAGGAGAGGCGTTGAATTAAAATTTGTATTGTGGCCGGGAATCGAATCCGGTATCTCCTGCTTACTAGGCAGGCGCTTTAAACCGCTCAGCTTTAAGACAGTCTGTGTAACAGCGTTGTGAGTAAGCCGTGTTAGCTGAATGTTAACATAATGGTTTAATTACTGTATATTAAAGAAATAAAAGCAATAAAATGTTAAAAATGGTTAAGACGTCTGTCTAGTAAGCAGAAGGTCCTGGATTCGACTCCCAGCCACAGCTAAAATTTTAATTCAACGCCTGTTTTTACAATGAGAAACTTAAATGAACGTTTGGGAACATGTGGCCGTGCATGAACAACGGTACGGTTGTAGGCGACTTGTGAGCCGGCCGCGGTGGCCGAGGGGACTGAGGCGCTTCAGTCACGGTCTGCACGGCCACTACGGTCGGGGGTTCGAATCCACCCTCGGGCATGGATATTTGTGCCGTCCTTAGTTGTAGGTAGTTCTTAAGTAGTTTGTAAGTTTAGGGACTGATGACCCCGTAGTTAAGTCCCATAGCTATACAAACAAACAAACAAACAAACAAGCGCCTTGTGAGGATCTGCGCAGCAGCTTTGGAGTTTCGAGTCGTAGGGCGCGCGCGCGTGTGTTTTTAGAATGGGTTACTTTAAGTTTACCTGTTTGTGACGAAACCAATGATCTCCACACTTCGGTCCCATACATTTACAAACCTCTGAACATTTTGTACCATGTGTTGTGCTCAATTTAGATCACTCTGAACGCAAAGAAGGATATAGTGACCGACAATTTAGACGCACCTGGTAAAATGGTAGACTCGGACAAGTTCTATTCACGGAGTGGGAGGTGAATGAGGAAAAAAAATTACATATACGCTGAAGTAACAAATGAGAGGTAGTTTCTTCGGGAAGGAAAATCTATCTGAAGTTCAAAATGTTCATATGTTCGTAAGTCTAAGGGACTTCTGTGGTTATTAGTCCCTAGGTTTACAAACTACTTAAACTAACCTAAGACACACACACACACACACACACACACACACACACACACACACACACACACACACGAGGGAGGACGCGGATCTCCGACGACGAGCAACCGCTCGCTCCGCAGTAAGGCGCCTTAGAGCGCTCGACCACTCCACCCTGGCTTCTCTGACGTGGTCAGAATGAAGTAAGTTCAAATATTTGTAAAGCTTATGGGACTTAATTACGGGGTTATCAGTCCCTAAACTTACAAATTACTAAAGACAGCACGAACATCCATGCCCGAGGGGGATTCGAACCCCCGACGGGAAACGGCCTCGCGCAACCGCGGCAATGAAGCAAGAAAAATAAAATAATAAATAAACGAAATAAAAAACCCACAAAGTGAAGTAATGAGTGATTACTGGAAGAAAAAAAAAAAACATTATGGAACTACAGTGTTTTCGAAGTGGTATACCTTAAAATTGTCCCCAGTTTGTTTGACGCTTGGTGGTTGTTGGTGGTGAGGGGGACAGGGAAGAGGCGCTGGAATGACGACTGCGAGGACTCTGGGACGCGGTGTAAGGAAGGAGGCGAGATGAAGGCGCGTCTCTCAGGAGAGGGCCCCAATATGTTGCTGGTGAGATACGGCGGCGGCCGCGGCGCGCGGAGACAGCGAGTTACGGTAATGGGCGGCAGCGCGTGGGCGCCGGCGACTAAGCCGCCGTTCCGCAAACCGCGACGCCCGCTCGCGTACCGCGAACGTTAATCGGCGCGCCTCGCCGCGCCGCCTCTGCGCTACCGAGAACCAGCTGCCGCCAGCCGGTGACTCGGCGCAGCACTCGTCGCGGGTCGAGAGCACTCGGGCCGACCGCGGCCTACACGCCGCCAAACTCGCGAGTGCGTTTCCCGCGCGCCCTCGACGTCCTCGCAACCGCTCCCGAACAATTGACGCACTCCGGGGGAGCTCGCTTTCTTGCCCTTTCCCCTATCACGGTCGCACCGACCGAGGGATTGCTCCACAGCGGGGAACTGCCTTCGCCGGAGACTTCCAGTGATCGGTATCTCGAGGTCTCCGCGAGAAACACCGGAGATGTTATCTACCGAGTAAACGCAGTCGTGCGCGCGCGCGCAGGGAAACCGCTGCTGATAAAAACTATTGCGCAGCTGCAAGTACTTGTTACACGATCTACTACAGCGCGCTGTAGCTTGCGCATGCAAATTCATTGACGACTGAGGCTACTTAGGTAATGATGCAGTAAGTTATTCTAGCGTCCTTGTACCGGTCCGTAACGTAACTCTGACATTCCATTCTCGGAAATTTACTTCCGGATGGGACTTCGCAGGATTGTGGGATATCTCAAGGGTGTTCGTTAGTGGCGGACGAAGGCAACACCACCTAGAGATAAGGCCTCGCAACAGCACTACCCTGGTCACGTCACACCGACCAGGCCGAGACCCATTAATTTTGACAACATTGTCAGACGAGGTATGATCAATATACAAAAAAACAGTAGGTAAATGGCAGCAGAACAGCTCAGGACACCTCAGCCCAGCCGAGTGCAGCACTGGCCACATGGGCTACTTGTAACTCCGAGGATGACCTACATCATGTCGAAACCGGTTAATTGAAACTGTTAATTTCTGCGATCAAAACTGTTTTTTGCATATTGATCAGGCTGAGACCGCCAGATGACTGGCTGGTCGCTGGGGCGCACCCCACTGCCTCGCAGCGACCAGCCAGTCAGCTGGCGGTCTCGGCCTGGTCGGTGTGACGTGACCAGGGTGGTGCTGTTGCGAGGCCTTGTCTCTAGGCGTGTTCACTAAAGGGGAATGGAGGGGGTGGGAAGGGGGTGAACCACTCCAGGCCTCTCGTCTTGCAGCGGCGAATAAATATCTCGAAAGCTGCTTCTCTCTCTCTCTTCCTTTTCTTTAAATAATAAGCCTCCTTCAGAGAAAGAACTATTGCAAGAACAATGTAAAACAGATGAAACTGCAGAAGGACCTACGAGCTACTGTTGAGTGTACAGGAAATAAAAGCTATGAAACACTTTCAGCAAAGCCGTAGGTTGATACACTTTATCACAGGCTACGGTCCCCTATCCGACATATTTATGTCGTTTTAGCAGAAGGGCGACGCCTTGGTGATCGGTATCTCGAGGTGTGGTGCCGAAATGGAACACCAGAACACCATGGCGGACTAAGGGGAGGGCGGACCTCCCCGAGCCTATCGTCTTAGGCCTCCAAATCTCTAAGCCTTTTTTTTGTTTATATATAGTAATACATGGACGGGGGGCTTATGTTGGTTTGCCGCCGCTGCCCCGGGCCTCCGACAGCAGTAGCTCACCACTGCTCTCCCCTCAAGGAAGTCCTAAGCACTATCCAGAAAATTCCAAGGAAAAGGCTATCTTAAAGTTTTAAGTGCAGCACATACAGAACTGATACACCCAGCAGTGAATACAGCGCTGCAGCAAGGTCGAATACCTCACGTCGTAGAGGGTTCGCTTCTGATGTGGACGATCCAGCTTGGAGCCTACCGTCAACAAGTTTTTTTTTATTGTAAAAAAAGTTCAAATGTTTGTTAAGCTTATGGGAGTTAACAGCGGGGCCATCAGTCCCTTAACTTGCAAACTACTTATACTGAAGGCAACACAAACATCTATGCCCCAGGAAGCATTCGAACCCCCGACGGGGAACGACCTTGCACCTTGGAGCTTAGCGCATCAATGGGCTAGGCCACTCTGCCGAGACTTTTTGTATTATTATTTGTTTCAGTCTTCCAGACCGTCTGTTTGCTTGTATGCATACAATATAGTAATAGCTATATACTGCTTGTGACAGTTTTGATCTAGGGAATGAAATACAGGTAGTGAGGGTTTCCCTAATCTGCTCGGAAACAGGAGACAACCGTCTTGGATGAGGGAGGGCGGCTATTCTAGATTGCGACTGAAATACAACATAGCCACACGCATTATTCTAAAAATCCATATAAAATCAGGGGATGATCATACGGCAAATATAATTGTATCAATGGATTCAGGAGACTTGGGAGAATCAAACGCTGTAATTACAATTACAATATCCCTTACAGATAAAAAGCCGATAAATTGCAATACTATAATAATAATAATAATAATAATAATAATATAAGACGTATATTTACAATTATTGATACGTCGCGTTTATCAGTAACACTTTAAGAAGCAAATGGGCAGCATTGCACCACGCTACCTATCTTAAAAGACGCACCACGTTATTTCCGTATTCTTTCAATAAACTTTGTTTTGTTCTCTTGTTCTGCTTTTCGTTGAGGTAGTAATATTCTTGTGCCAGAACACAGATTGCACCACAGAAACACAAAACACGAACCCAGCAAAGCGCATTACATTTATATATGTATTTTATTATATTTAATACTATTCTTAGTAACATTCGTTTTTTATGTTGTACACTGCCACTTAAAAATTTCTTGGCCGACTAAAAATATTAGATATGCAGCAGATAATTTATATATAAAAAGAACTGAATATTTTGGCATAAAAGCCATGATATATATTAATTTTGTAACTATATTTCGACGGCGGCAGTATATTTGAACAGTGAGACGCACACTTAATAGATACCTGAGCAAAGAACTTCAGTCTCAACCGTTTTTACTATTGTTAAAATATTTATTTGTTTGTTAAATGTAAACAACATTTGTAGTGAGGTGGGCAAAGCATTTAATTCTATGATATTCAAATGTATAATATTTTGGAAGGGAAACTGTATTTTAAAGATGAGACGTTAGGATACAGGGAAGGATACAATTTTGGGAGCAGGGAGAGCATGCTTTCTAACGCTTAGGAAGCGACTCCTAACTTGGACGCGGCGGTGAAAGGTTGTGGCGCTGGGCGGTCTGAAGCCGCGTTACGAGCTTGTGATTTGAAGAGATAGGCATATACCTATACGGCTAGATGAAACAACTGAATGAAACATGCTCACTGCGTTACTAATACGCATTTCTCTAAAAAATGCAGCGTATCACATTAATCGAAAGACTCTCGATCTTGAAGCATCGGTTCGATCCTATGTGTAAAGTTAATGCTTCGCTTTGGTACAAGGACCCGGTACTAGCAGCAGAGGTTCATCTCGGAAGATTCAAATGGTTCAAATGTTTGTAAAGCTTATGGGACTTAACTAAGGGGTTATCAGTCCCTAAAGTTACAAACTACTTATGAACTACTTACGAACTAGGACGGCACAAATATCCATGCCCGAGGGGGGGATTCGAACCCCCGACCGTAGTGGCGGTGAAGACCGTGACTGGAGCGCCTCAGTCACCTCGGCCACCGCGGCCGGCCATCTCGGAAGAGACCTTCACAAGACACGTCTCCTCTGTCCCGCTGACCGTCTGGAAGTGACAAATTGTTTCAGCCGGCATTTCCCCGTGCTTTACACTAACAACGCCACTGACTTCTCTTAGGTCGCCTACTCACCTCCTGACGCAGGTACGATCCTTTCCACACGACCGACAAAAATAACTGGCATCCCTTACGATCTATTTTGCACCAGGTTTCTAATATATGATGCGACTTCTCCACCGCGTTCGATTTTAACGACCTTGCACTCACTTGTGTGTTTCACTATAACATTGCCCTTGCTTCGTGTAATGCCATAATTGTTAAAGTAGATACCGCGATTATATTTTGGACAAGGAATTAATGGTACCGAATTTTTGAATTTGAAATAATTTAGGTAAAGTACAGCACAATATGAACATTAAAGCAAATAAATCGCGGGTTGCATATTAAAGTCGGGCACCATACAAGCAACAGCACGTTATAAGACTTACGGAAAGCATCTAGCTGGATCCAGCGCTTCGTATTGTAGAAGCTGGAAATGATAACTTTTACTTATTTAATACGTGAACGTTCGAGATACTTTCCGTAGGAGATCAATGTTCTGACTGTTCACTTTGGTTTTCATTGTTGTGTGACCGTGAGTGGAACATGAAGTTACTGGTAATAATAGAATAATAATAAAATATGATCGGACTTAGTGAAATTACAAAAGAAATGAGTGTAGGTTCTAAAATCAAGCGAAGTATTGTATAAGGATTATTGATTGTGATTGAAATTTTGCAGACAATGCGAAGCCATTGTAATGGCGTCTGAACATTAAACTATTACGGAAGTCGAGGAACTGAAAACATTAAGAAATTAAATATTTGACGTGGAGGAGTTTGATTTAAATTAAAACGAAGGATAGGGAATGCTTTAAATTTAACTAATATATTTTCAGCAACAGCTTACATTATTCTCTTACATGAATGGACACAGGTAAGAGAGTGAGTAAAACTATCACGGTTTCGTCTTCTCGCTTGTTCGGAAGTAAAAAATGACGAACGAAATTAAATTAGTTGCATTGCGAGTCAGAGGGAACCGGGGGCGATAAGCATCGCTTATCAAAGATAAACAAAAAAATAAAAATTTTAGTGCATCGTTACATCACGAAGCGGCCATTGCAGAGAACTACTCTCGGTAGGCGCCCAAGATAGTACACGATCCAGACTTTCATCAGTCTACCCTCATCGGATTTCCTAATTCTATGTATATTGTACAGAATGTAACGTATAAGTAAACAAAACGTGCCAGAGTTTGCGTCCTATGTCCCTGCACGGCTATTTTGAGTTAAAAATTATTTCTCAACTACGAAATGCAGCCGGCTTAAACTAGAGCAGTGCGCTTCCTGCTGTGTTGTCGGGCTGTTCAGCGTCGCTCTGGCCCGGGGCGCACAAGCCATGACTCGGCCGGCGTGACTAATGCGTGTCCTGCCTACGGCTTGTCCAGATCGCCATATTTGAAACAGCGAATTTAGCGCTGACACAACAGGCGAACGAGCGGCCCAGCGTTATTTATCCTCCAGACAACTCACTTTCACATTTAAATGGGTGATCCGTGTCGCTGATGTTCGTGTTAAATAAACAACGAGCATAAATCTAACCTTCATGCGACGCCATGTTCCGGAGCTTTACTTTGAAAATATTCTGATCGTTTAAACTTTTTGTTATTTTTTTTTTTTTTTGTTTTTTTCCGCAACCGTCATTGTTCAATATATCAAGTTTCGTGCGTATGCTAGGCAGCAGTAAATCATCGTTTCTAAGACTTCGTATAAATCTGCTCCGTTAAAAAAAAAGAAAAAAAGAAAAACAAAACTTGTAGCCACCTCGAAGTGTTCATGTACATAATTAGCTTTTTATGCAGACGGAATTTGACGTAAAATGCATTGCTTGGGAGTTAAGAGTATAGAACATAACTATATTTCTCACTCCCCAAAGAAAAATGCAAAGCACGCTGTTTGAGAAGTTTGTTTTCTGATCGGTGCTTCTGAAAGAGATCCCATTGTCTAGGGAGATTCCCAATCTGAACACAATGTGTAGAGTACAAATGACTGCACGAGTGAATGTAAACTGTACAACTTTGGAACTCCCGGATCAACTTCTTCCAAACTTCACCAACTGCAAGGAAATTACGGATTAATATAGGATTAAGCAGAATAAATACCCTGCTGACAACACAGTATTCGTCGTAGTCATGTTTCTTTTATAATTTGATTTACGTACTTTAATAGTGGTCTATACCATTTTACATTGACTTAATCCCTACGTCTCACGCCATAACAAATGTCCAATAAAATGGTATCTGTTTATTGCAGTAACAGAGAAAATGTGAATATGTGATAAAAACATTTTTGGGATGAGGAGAGGAGGATATCCAGCTAAACGTGTCTGCCGGGCTCCGAAATTATCGAATCACACAATTAACTTAGGAAATATTCACAGAATATATGTCTTCAACTGCGAATGGGCAAAGCTGAAGAGCTGGAAATCTGTGTCTGACGTGAGGCGTGCTTAGGTAGTCCATGCAGGTGCGGTGATGACTGTGTCCACAGTGGTGTAGTGGTCAGCGAAACTGCCTAGAAAGCAGGAGACCCGGGTTCGAATCCCGGCTGGGTACACATTTTCAGCTTTGCCCAATCGCAGTTGATGTCATTTATTCTATGAATATTAAATAATAACAACTGCAGGATCAGAAGTGACGTCTGTTCTTTCGGAACAGACGCCACATGAACATCCCTAAACATTTAATAACAAAGCAATTCCCAATAGTTTTAAAGGTAAAAACAATTATCGACCCCCCCCCCAACACACACACACGTTTGCAGAGCTTATGGGACTTAACTAGGGGGGGTCATCAGTCCTTAAACTTACAAACTACTTATGGACTAGCTAATACTAAGGACGGCACAAATATCCATGCCCGAGGGGGGGGGGGTTGGAACCTCCGACGATAGTGGTCGTGCAGACCGTGACTGGCGCCCCGCAGTCCCCTCGGCCACCGCGGCCGGCACACACACACACACACACACACACACACACACACACACAACACACACACACACACACACAATTTAGAGAGTTGAAGGATGTTTTTCTGAGGGATATGGTGCCAAACTATGTCAAAAATACCGAGCACGTTGGAGGGTGCTACCCATAACGTTCCTAACGTTCTCAATTGGGGAAAAATTTGTCTACTTTATCAGTCAAGAAAGGGTTTGGTAACCACAAAAGCAAGCAGTATAGACTCTGCCCGTGTACGGCCGGGATTTATCTTGATAACATGTAACTTCAGGATGATTTTCCATGAAGGGCAAGAAAACAATTCGGAGAATATCCTGGCTGTACCGCTGTGCCATCAAGATGCCGCGTATGAAAACCAAAGGGGTAAGTAAGTAAAGCAATCAACAATCCGGAGATTGGTTAGAACACAACAGTGCTTTACTAGGCATGGTCCTGTTTGGAGGTGGTATGCCTTTGCCTTCCTCCGACCTTCGAACTGACTGACCCAGCCAGTTATAGGGGAACCTACCACGACCTACAGTTTAACGTCGGTTCCCAAGCACGGTGCTACTCGGTATTTTTCAATACTAGCAGAGCCGGCCGCGGTGGCCGAGGGGACTGAGGCACTCCAGTCACGGTCTGCACGGCCACTACGGTCGGGGGTTCGAATCCCCCCTCGGGCATGGATATTTGTGCCGTCCTTAGGATTAGCTAGTTCATAAGTAGTTTGTAAGTTTAGGGACTGATGACCCCGTAGTTAAGTCCCATAAGTTCTACAAACATTTGAACATTTTTTTTCAATACTGCCAGAGGCGAAAGAAATGGAAAATGACTTAAAAATCCTAGGACCTGGCGGGGATCGAACCCGAGACCTTTGGAGTTGTAGTCTGGCACTCTACCACTGTGCAACCGAGACGCCTGGTACTATTATAAAATAATATGGCCCCATACCGTCATTCCTGAGTGCCAGACAGTACGGTGGGAGACAGGTGGCATCCCCACCCAGCATGGGGTATCTCTGTGGACACGTCTTTGCTTGGCATACCAACTCAGTTGAAAGCGGGACTCATCACTGAAGACCAGTGTACTCCAGTGAGCGGCCTCCTTCCTGTACAGAGGACTACGGCAGTCGGTTGAAGTGGCGTCCTGAGCTCGGCCCCCATTCTGTGGGAGACTATTAATGCTCCCTGACGCCAGTGAACCACCAGTTGCACGCCAGATCGATGACAATAATGAATCGGCTTCTCTGAGTGCCTCTCAAGTGATTGATTGGTCCTCACGGTCTGTGGTCTCTATACGCGCTTTCTTTTTTATGCTAGTGTTCGGCCATCGTTCATCCGTTCCTGCCAATATCGTCCAATAGGGACATCGATGCTATTCAAATGTTGAGCGATTACTCCAAGAGACTTCTTTGAGGCCTACTCGATGTCCTTTCTCAAATGATGCCATCGAAGTATACTGTTCATGGTACTGTCTACACGACATAATCACTGTCCAAACGAGTGCAAAGAATGAAATCCGCTAATATTTTATGCCCTGGTAACGATGAACCGTCTGCAGGCACTTAAATGTGATTTGCGGAGTATTCCATGTAGATGTAGACAGATCTGTTTACTGTACCTTTTCGTACACGATCCATGTTAAGTTTTGGAGTTCCGTCCATACCTGTATCAAAATTAATATGACTGAGGACCACCACCTTTACACCGTTCACCGAAACGAGAGAGAGACTGTAAACAGACCAGGGCGCGTGACCAGGGGTGGACAAAAATAGAACGCTCGTTCTATGTCGCCACCCATGTATCAATCGATGTGGTTCCATGTTGTAATGGAATTCGGTCTGCGGAGGTTAGTCGAGTTTTAATTCCAAATTATTAACTTATCCACCAACAGCCGTAAAGTTTACGTTATTTTATTTAATGACTGGTTTCGACATTGCATTAATTCTTCCTTATATTTTACACGACATACGTACCGCATGATGTTATGGATACAACACTGACTTGCGACTTAATTTGTATCGGGCCTGAAGATGGTATTAATTCAATACCAAAACCGGTCGTTAAATAAAAGACAATTAACTTTATGGCTGTTGGTGGATAAGTTAATAACTTGGAATTAAAACCTCTGTATCAGGTGTAAAGCGGTTGTGTGATTTGCTATATAGCAGTGGTATTAGACGCCAAATATATTCAAAATTCATTTCTTTTAATAATTCGTAGAATCTCTGAAAATTGCCCAAATCTGAATTTTCGTTTACGACAGTAAGATTTAAGCCAAGAAAAACAATAAATCATGTACTTTTGTTCGTATCACATTTCTGTGAGTATCTACACTTTCTGTAAGCTTCTGTCGTGATGTTTTTTGGGGACTTCAAAGAGTGTGTGGCCTTTTACTCCATTACCATATGATTTAACACGAATTACTTACAGAAGGATGGAAAAGCTGGTAGAAGCCGACGTCAGGAAAGATCAGTTTGGGTTCAGGAGAAATGTAGGAACTCGGGAGGCAATACTCACTTTTACGGCTTTATCCTAGAAGAGAGATTAAGAAAAGGCAAACCTACATTTCTAGGTTTTGTAGATTTGGAGAAGGCTTTTGAACATGTTGATTGGAATAAACTCTTTCAAGTTCTGAAGCAAGCAGGAGTAAAATATAGGGAACGTAAGGTTATTTACAACTTGACAAAAACCAGACAGTGGTTGTCAGAGTTGACGGGCATGAAAGAGATGCAGTGGTTGGAAAGGGAGTAAGACAGGGTTGTAGCCTTTCTCCAATGTTGTTCAATTTGTACATTGAGCAAGATATAAAGGAAAGCAAGAAGAAATTTGGTGAAGTAAGTTCAGGGGGAAGAATTAAAAACATTGCGTTTTGCCGACGACATAGTAATTCTGGCAGAGACAGCAAAGGATCTGGAAGAGCAGTTGAACGGAATGGACAGTCTGCTGAAAGGTGCATATAAGATGAACATAAACAAGAGCAAAACTAGGGTAATGGAGTGCAGTCTAAGAAAATCAGGTGATGCTGAAGGAATTAGATTAGGTAACGAAACAATAAAGGAGGTAGATGAGTTTTGTTACTTGGGCAGTAAAATAACAAATGATGGTCGCAGTACAGAGAATATAAAATGCAGAATGGCAATGGGTAGAAAAGTGTTTTTGAAAAAGAGAAATTTGTTAACATCGAACATTGATTTATGCCTAAGAAAGTTCTTTCTGGAGGCATTTGTATCGAGTGTTGCCTTGTATGGGAGTGAGACATGGACGATAAACAGTGCGGACAGGAAGAGGATTGAGGGTTTTGAAATATGGTGCTACAGAAGAATGCTGAAGATTAGGTGGGTGGATCGCTTAACTAATGAGGAGGTACTGAACAGAATTGGAGAGAAAAGGAATTTCTGGCATACCTTGACTAAAAGAAAGGATAGATTAGTAGGACACATTCTTAGACATCAAGGAACTGTGAATTTGGCGTTGGAGTGAAGTGTGTGGGGTAAAAAATCGCAGAGGAAGACCAAGAGATGGATACAGTAAGCAGATTCAGACAGATGTAGGTTGCCGTTCTTATGTGGAGATGAAGAGGCTTGCTCAGGATAGGGTATTGTGGAGAGCTGCATCAAACCAGTTTCCGGACTGAAGACCACAACAACAAACTGATGAACGACCAACACCCATAGAAGCAGCTGTTTTTATAAAAAATATCTGTCATTTATTGTTCTGGACACAACAACTCCGTTTTATACCCATTAAGAGCTTAATGAATTCTTCTTTCATCGCTTCTTGCGTGGATTCAAAATGTAGGATGACAGAATGACTTTACATAGGGGCGATACAGACGAGAAAGAGAAAAACAGAGAGAATATGAAGGCTTAATACATATGCTGCTGTTCAGCAACTGGTCCTTTAAAATGAAATAACTAGCCAGCCTCTACTGTCACCCCTCATAACACACACACAAACGCTTTACACCTGAAACGGATGCGGCGAAATTGAGCGAGCGCCCTTGTTTTGTCCACCCCTGGCGTCGCGCCTCGCTGTGTTTACAGTACGTCCCTCGTTTCGGTGAACGGAGTACAGAAGACAAGACCTCACAACAGGCCGTGCCACGTCACACTGAGAGGCCGCGAACGCTAACGGACTGGCTGGTCGCTGGGGCACAGCCCAATGCATCGTAGCGTCCGGCCAGTCAGCTAGCGTCCTCGGTCTCTCCGCGGCCAACGGGAAATACATGCCTGTACGAGCACATCATAGCTTCCTAATTTACCTTATTTTTGTATGAGGTTTTGTCAGGTTAAATTGGCTACATTATTTATAAATGGGCGGACATGTTTACGTATATTTTGCGTTTGTCGAAGTTTATGATCAGAATGTATTCCACAATGTATTTCTAATGGCGGAATTCACACTGTCGCCGGTCCGTCACCTCACGTCAACGTGAGCTTTCTCAAGAAGAATGTTTTGATGGAACGATCGTCTGGTAACATCGCCACTCGCAAGTTAACCTAGTTTCGTCACGCGATTTTCATTTTATACTCGACAGATACACGGTTTGCAGGAAAATGTGTCTTGTTAATCTTTATTATTATGCTTTGGTTTAACGGTAAATTTCAAATGTTTCATGACGACTTAAATAGTTTTCTCAATTGAGAAATACATAACATATCGCCAGTCATAACCTCACTTTCAACATCGGTAGAGAGCAAAAATGCCAACTAGCGCTATGGGTGGCCAAACTGCGAAACAGATGAAATAAGCGTTCGAGTTGGCTTCGGAGTTGGAAACTGTCAAAAAGCGCGCATGCGCAGTGGAGGCCTTCCAAATCGTCAGGAACTATCAGCGTTTGGGCCACTCGAACGAACCTCATGCTATGTAAGCAAGGTAGTTCCGAGGCGGCGCGATCGCTAGCCGATTGGCCTGCCGCTGGGGCACGGCCCACTGCGTCATAGCGGGCAGCCAGTGAGCTAGAGATCGCGCAGACCCGGAACTACCTTGCTTAGGCCGGTATTACACTATGAAATGATTTGTCAAAGAATTGGACAAAGAAAAATTGGACGTAATGTAATGGGAACATCGTCAATTATTTCATCCAATCTAGGCCTCGGCCTAGATTTGATCAAAGAAATCGCTCGTCTTCTGTTTCCTGCAGTGAGAAATGTGACCGGTTGGAGCGCTAGTAGTATACAGCTTCCTTGCCACTACAGCTGTTTTATTTGGAGGTTAAATATCTGACATTACTTGGACATAACATTCGTATTCGTAAACATGGGTAGAAGTGGAATGTTTGTGTAGTGTTTTCTAGCAACAACAAAATTTTAAAAAATCAGATGGGGCGCTGTATAACAGGTGACAAGGCCAATTCACACTGTCCGTCACGTCAATTCGCGTAGCCCAACACCCTGCGGCAAAAGTGAGGTTGGGTTACAATCCGTGATGTATTTTTTTTTTTTTTTTTTTTTTTTTTTTTTTAAACTTATGGGACTTAACTACGGGGTCATCAGTCCCTAAACTCACAAACTACTTATGAACTACTTACGAACTAGGACGGCACAAATATCCATGCCCGAGGGGGGATTCGAACCCCCGACCGTAGTGGCCGTGCTGACCGTGACTGGAGCGCCTCAGTCACCTCGGCCATCGCGGCCGGCCCGTGATGTAAAAAAGTCATTATATACTATCGGAATTGAAGAAGTAATACCCCTAAATGTTAATACGGCCGAAGAAGATTTTAGAATGTATGATTTTGGTAACGTGGTGTGCTAAGTTCTGGGAAATGAAGCAACTTTCAAAACATCGACATCTGTTTGCAAGCGAATCTATGTACATAATACAAATACGTCAGCCAATTTTTGTAAGGAAAATAGAGCCTATTTACTTTATCAGCAACGTTTTCCCCCTTACATTGTTAATAACGTCTTGTAAATGCTCACATTTTCCATTTAAAGCGTTATTTAATGAAACTTGCTTTATCAACTTAACAATCTTATTCGTATACACTGTTTGAGTCAGCCTTTTTGTTACTCTATTGCAAACTGTGAAGGATGAAGAGCGACAAAATAATTAGCAGTGAACGGCCTGGCTGTTCTGCCGACGGCATAAAAAATGAAAATCCTCCCGGTCCCGTAACAAATTTTATTTATCTCGCTCTGACACCCTTGGTTTCATCCAAGTGCGTTTGCTTTTCTTTTTTCTCTCCTTCTGTTCTAAATGCAGACACAACGCAACTGTAGTATAAACAATAGCTGAGCATTACACCGCCATTTTGAAGCAAATTTGACAAAATAATGGATGATAGTGCAATACAACTTTTCGCGTTTCATCCAATTTCTTTGTCAAAAAATATGACCAATATTTCATCCAATTTTTTCGTCAATTCTTTGTCCAATAATTTGATAGTGTAATACCTTGCTTACGTCGCATGATGTGCGCGCTCAGGCCGGTATTTCCCGTTGGCCGCGCGGCCTTTCGGTGTGTCGTGGCACGGCCTGTTGTGAGGCCTTGTGTTGTAGGTGGTGTTGGATGAAGAGCGACAAGTGCCACAGGAAAAAGGCACATTAAGCCGATCCAGTTCTTGGGAAAGAGGGCGGGACGAGGTTACGTGCAACATGTTGACGGAGGCAGAATGGCGTGGCTTGAAAACGAACGGTGAGCGACGCAATCAAAGCGGGTGCTGGCAGAGAGCCGCCAGCTGCGCTGGATGCCGCCAGCACGGGAGGAACCCCAGCTCGGCAGGGGGAGAGGTCCAATTTCCAGGGCTGCGCACGAAACCCGAGCAACGGGCCACACTGCTACCTGCCGGTAACCGGAGCGGCCACACACGCCCACCATCCGAAACGCCACCACGCCTACAAGATGCAGCCGCCCTGGTCTTGACCTTGAGATAAGCTGCGTCCAAGTCGACGTCAAGTGTAACAGCGGAGATCGTGCACAGCTGGCGATATCGTTGCAAAAATTATCGGCTAGCCGGAGTCCTGTCATCGGCTTAGTAGTTGAAATGTTTTCCATAGCTACTGGATACTTCAGTCGATTAGGTTGAAAGGTAAAATAGATACAGGGATAGTCTCAGAAAAATAGGGAAAGTGAGAGAAAGAGAGGCATACGTGCATATTACAACCAGGAAGAAACCCGAGCGAGGTGGTGCGGTGGTAGCACACTGGAATCTATATCTACAGGGGATACTCTGCAAATCACAAAGTGCCTGGCAAAAGGTTCATCGAACCACCATTATACTATTTATATCCCATTCCATTCTCGAATAGCACTCGAGAAGAAAGAACACCTGAATCTCTTCGTTCAAGGTCTGATTTCTGGTATTTATATTCTGATGTAAGTGGCAGTCAACAGTATATTTTCGCATTCGGAGGAGAATGTTGGCGACTGGAGTTTCGCAAGTAGCCCACGCCGCAGCGATAAGCGCCGTTGTTGTAATGATTCCCATCCCAGGTCCTGTATATTTCCGTAACGCTGTCTCGCCTTTATCGTGACAATACGAAACGAGCTGCCCTTCTCTGGACTCTTTCGATGTCCTCCGTCAAACCCACCTGATAAGGATCCCACACTGGGCAGCAATACTCCAAAACAGGACGGACAAGCGTAGTGCATGCAGTTTCTTTAGTACTTCTGTTGCATCTTTTAAGGGTTCTGCCAATAAAAAGCAGTCTCTGTTTCGCCTTTCCCACGACATTATCTACGGGGTCTTTCGAATTTAAGTCTGAAGTAATAGTAATTCCTAGGTATTTTGTGGAGTTTATGGCCTTCATTTTTGATTGGTTTATCTTGCAAACAAAGTTTAATGGATTTCTTTTCGTAGTCATGTGGACAACTTCACACTTCTCATTATTTATAGTAAATTGCCAATTTTTACACCATACTGATATCTTATTCAGATCGTTCTGTAGTTGGTTAAGATCTTCAGATGATTTTACTACACGGTAACAGAACAGAACTACTAAAGAAACTGCATACACTACGCTTGTCCGTCCATTTCTGGAGTATTGCTGCCCAGTGTGGGATCTTTATCAGTTGGATTTGACGGAGGACATCGAAAGAATCCAAAGAAGGGCAGCTCGTTTTGTATTCTAGCGATATAAGGGAGACAGCGTCACGGAAATCAGACAGGATCTGGCTGGGATGGGGATCATTACAACATCGGCGCTTATCGCTGCGGCGTCGGCTACTTCCGAAACTCCAATCGCCAACATTCTCCTCCGAATGCGAAAATATATTGTTGACTCCCACTTACATAGGCAGAAATGATGGTTAGAATAAAATACGAGAAATCAGGGCTCGAACGGAGAGATTCAGGTGTTCTTTCTTCCCGCGCGCTATTCGAGAATGCAATGGGAGATAAATGGTATAACGGTGGTTCGATGAACCCTCTGCCAGGCACTTAAATGTGATTTGCAGAGTATCCCATGTAGATGTAGATAGCTAAGGGCCGGCCGCGGTGGCCGAGGGGACTGCGTCGCGTCAGTCACGGTCTGCACGGCCACTACGGTTGGGGGTTCGAATCGCCCCTCGGGCATGGATATTTTTGTCGTCGTTAGAATTAGTTAGTTGATAAGTAGTTTGTAAGTTTAGGGACTGATGACCCCGTAGTTAAGTCCCATAAGCCATACAAACATTTGAACATTTGATAACTAAGGTGGCCTGGCGCCGTTCAGGAGGGAATGAAAGGAGGGCAATGACCGCCCCTATCCGGCACTGAACCAGCACCGTACCTGCTCGGCCACCCACCTCGAATACTTATTTTTTTAAATTCCTTTTGGGATGTACTTGCATTGAGCAACAAAAAGGTACGTATCGTGATTGACAAAAGAAGTCTCCTAGGTTGTCTGTGGGATTCGGTTAAAGCGTAACGGGCCGCAAGTTATTGGGAGAGCAACCCGTCCTCACTTGTTTAGCAAACACAAAGGCTCGGTGCGAGGCGTCTCCTGGCTGCTGGAATCAGCGTCGGCTGCCAGCCAAATTCGCCGGCTTTCCGCCAGAGGCGCAGCTGCGCGCCCTCAAAGGGCTAATCAAATATGGGCCCGGCCACTTGGCGACACAAAAGAACTGCGCACAATCGGCCCGCATTGCTCGCGTCACACTTCCTCCTGGCGCGGCGTGCCGAGATACTTCACACCAGCGGCAAGGCTGCCGGGGGGCGCAACGACGAATAGGCCAGTCGTCGTAGACAAAAAAATGGCCTTAGGTCAAAAAAAATTGCAGGAAGACTACGTTGCTTGCAGTGGCCGTTTTGAGCAGCAGCTGAATTGTATTTCACTGTAAGGTTTTAAAAATAAACGCCTTTTGCTACTGCGAATGAAGGGTTTTATTTTTATATTTTTAAATCACCCATACGCGTTTCGCCTTTCTCTCAAGGCATCATCAGTGGGTGTCCTGAAATATTTACATCTTTTTGTTTGCACATATAGGTTAGGTCTCTTACATATCTACAAAACATTTCATTTCAGATTTAAAACAGTTCGGTTTTTTGTATAAAATGGTGTACTTACAGCACTTGTTACTCCACTTCAGTCTTATTCTGGCAACCAGGTCGAAAGGTTACACTGTTTTTCGAAACACATTGCAGTTCTCTGGTTCTGCTGTCACCTGCTGCCATACTGTGTCTACTGCTGTTTGTTTTGTAGTGTTGCCTACCTTAGCTTATTTGAAATTCAACTGTTTCATTGAAAATGTGTTGAAGGTATCTTTGTGTGTGTAGGCCTATGTGGGTGGGTGGTTTTTTTTTTTTTTTCCTCCTCTCTGTTTGAGTGTGTGTGTGTGTGTGTGTGTGTGTGTGTGTGTGGTGGGGGGGGGGTTGTGACTGTGTTGGGATTTGTGTCTACCATATGGTCAATCAGTGAGAACAGTGATTGATTGGTCAGGTTTATTTGGTCATTTAGTAGCATCTTTTTCTCAGCTTTTGTTTTATATATGTGATAATTTCCTTGTAATGTTCGGAGATGTTTTTCATTATTTATTCTAATTACCTTCATGTCTTTTTCTATTGTGGTGGGTTTGTGGTTATATGCTATTAGATGTTCTGCAAAAGTGGAGTGGTTTGTTCCGTATTTCCATGCCCTGATGTGTTCCTTGTATCGGGTATCGAATGTTCTGCTGGTTTGTCCTATATACCTTCCATCACATGAGTTGCATTGTAGTTGGTATATTCCAGCTCTTTGGTAGATATCTGTGTCTGTTTTGATTTTTGGGATATATTTTTGGACTGGGTTATCTGTTTTGAGAGCTATTTTTATGCCTTGTCTTTTGAAAATATTTATTATTTTGTGTGTTAGTTTGTATGTCATTGTGTACCATCTTGAATTTTCTTTTTTGCTTTCATGTGTTTCTAGTACTGCAGTTTGTGTTGTGTGTGTTTGTGTGCTGCTTTGCTGTGTTGTTGTCTGGGTGTACTTCCCTTGAAGTACAGAATATATTAAAAAAATTGCTCAGTTTTCTACCTACTACTGGTGTGTATTTGAGATATTTCTTCTTCTGTTGCTCCTGTGGTTGATGGAACCACACCTCAAGTGTGGTTCCATCAACCACACTCAATGTCTGCACCTTCCTTAAAAACATTTTCATTTTCTTTTGATAATGCTTGATCGAGGATGTAATAAGTGCAATTTTTTTCACTTGTATGTATCTGTGTTCTTTCCAACAAACATGTACGTATTTCAGCGTGGTAACAAAGTTAATAACGATTCGTTGTTTATGCGTGGAATGTTTTTCTGACAGCTGACACATTTTTATTGCAGTATTCTATTGTCACTTTCGTTTTTGTGGTCAAATTTCACGTCGGAAACTTTACTTGTTTCAGCATGGAAACAAGCAAAGTTTTTAACACCTTATTTCGACGTGGAAGGCTTTTGTGCCAACTGACCTAAGCGAATTTGTAACTGCAGTATTTTGTTGACACTTTCGTGTTTGTACACAAATTTCGTCCACCAAAGTTCATAACCTAACAGCCGTGTCCAAAGGCGGACTCGAACCCCCGATAGCGAACGGCCGCACGCACCGCAGCACGGCGCCCCCGTGTGCAAGGCTAATCCGCCGCGGCAACCTGTGATCTTTGCCTTCGGTGGCAAGGCATAGGTTCGAGGTTCGAATCCCGGTACTGTACACAATTTTAATCTGGCAAGAAGATCCATGCTATATGAGGGTTAGGGTCTGGGTTCTGTGGTTGACTGAAAAGCCTTCTTGGAACATTATACAACCATTTCAGAATTCTCATAGTCACGGATTTACGGTCAGTGTCATGACGCAGGAGTAATCGAGCGGCCTGGAACGCCACGTTACAGATCGCGCGGCCTCCCGCGTCGGAGGTTGGAATCCTCCCTCGGGCATGGGTGTTTCGGTTGTCTTTAGAATAAGTTAGTACATAAGTAGTTCGTAATTTTAGGGACTGATGATCCCGTAGTTAAGTCCCACAAGCTTTACAAACAATTAAAAAAAAATTTTTAAGTGCCATGACAAAAGTAAAAGACGCCATCTTGAGCTAGTTTTCGTACACTGCTCCGTAAAAAACGGGTCAACTTTTTTATGTTTTCGATTATCCATGACATCTTCAGTAATTGCCAAATCAATTGTTCAAATGTTTGTAATTCTATGGAACCAAAGCTGTGTTCATCAGTGAAAAAAATGTTCAAATGTCCGTAAATCTATTGGACCAAACTACGTGGTCACCAGTCAGTAGCTTGCATACTACTTAAACTAAGGTAAAAAAAAAAACCTAACACACACACACACACACACACACACACACACACACACACACACGCGCGCGCGCGCGCGCGCGCGCGCGCGCGCGCGCGCCCCAAAGGGAGGACCCGAACCTCCACGGCGAGCAACCGCGCGCTCCGCAGCGAGACGCTTTAGACCGCTCGGCTACTTCACCGCGGTTGTACATCAGTCCCTACACTTACAAACTACTTACACTGACCTAACGACCCCAACACACACACACACACCACACACACACACACACACACACACACACCACACACACACACACACACGGGAAGACTCGTACCACCGACAGGAAGCGGTCGCGCAGTCAGGAACATGGCGTCCCGCATGGGCATTTCCGTGTGACCACATGCTCCACTGCCGTTAAACCGCCTGACCATTATAAAAAAAACGGAAGAACAAACCTTTCAATGAACCTGCTGCCTTTACAGTAAGTAATGGTTTTCCGGGAAAACGAGTTTTTTCCTCTTTCATTCCACAACAACATAGCAACGTAAATCAGGGTACTTTAAATTTGGTTCTATTTTCGTGAGAGCCGGCCGCGGTGGCCGAGGGGACTGAGGCGCTTCAGTCACGGTCTGCACGGCCAGTACGGTCGGCGGTTCGAATCCCCCCTCGGGCATGGATATTTGTGCCGTCCTAGTTCGTAAGTAGTTCATAAGTAGTTTGTAAGTTTAGGGACTGATGACCCCGTAGTTGAGTCCCATAGGCCTTACAAACATTTGAACATTTTTTTCGTAAGAATTCTTTTCTTTACTTTCCGTAGATTTGATACGAGGCCCCATAGATAAGTCCCATAAGCTCTAGAAACATTTAAACATTTTATCTGGTATTATGAACACGCTACCTAATGTTTCCAAATTACAAGGGCACAGGCCTGGTAGCAGCGGCAACTGTAACCAAGAGCGAGTTTCTTAACGGAGAACTAACACTGGTTTCACTATCGCAGATTACAGAGCATCGAACAGCTGTCCCACTGTCCTCCGGTACCGCCAATCATTTACCCTGCCGACAAATCTGCCGCTTTATTCTACTAGCTCAATACGCCGTATTAGTTTCAAGCCAACAATTGGGCTGCGTTTAAATTCAGTCTGTCAAAATCAGGCGGCGTTCCGCAATCATTTGTTAACAGACCGCAGCGGGGCAGATGGGGCAGTTGTCATGCGCGGCCTTTGTTAATCCAGTGAATGTCGGCCGTGATTAGTTCCGCGGTAACGAACCAGGAGGCAGTGTGTGTCCGCCGGCCGGCCAAATACGTCGATCCCCAACCCAAACAGGGCGGGACGCGGCCATTCATATGTAAACACGCCGCCCTGCCGGTTGCGCAACGCCTGCCCGGGCCTTGAACTTTCCCCGTGACACCTTCAGGTCGGGGCGCAGGATCCATTCCTCCCGCGGTCAGAAAAATAGGACTGAATCCTCCCGAGCCTGCAAGGGTGTGGAAAAGGACGGCACTGAATCCTCCCATGGCCTGTTCCAGCAGGTAGTTGGTGGCGGCCCGAGACCAGAGTGTGTGGCCAGACCTTTATGAATATATCAGGCAAGCAAAGCTATCTAGCATACGTTCCTACTTTGTACAGTAAAGTAAGAGTGAGAATTAAGCCCCAGTTAAATTTGGAGTCAGAGTAAACGTACAGTAATATCACTTTGGTTCTTACAATCTAAAGAATACATATCTGCTAACCTTCAAAATGTAAAAATCAGGAGATCCAGTCTAGAAAATCGGGAGATTCTTCAAAAAATCAGGAGATACGTTCTATCAAAAACTGCGGCGCACTTTACTATAAACGTTAATATAACTGATTTTAGACTCTTTCTATAATCTCATAACGCTACAAAGAACATAGTGTTAACCCAATTGTTGATTACTTCCTTATATTTTGTAGCATGTCCAGGTAAAGTGATTGATGCTTTTGATCCAATCCAGCTGTATATTTGTGATATAGCTGGGAACAAGTTATGGAACAAATGACCCACATAGTCATCGTGTTTAATTGGTAAACCGTACTCTATAATAAACAATGTAAAATAAGCACTCTGCATGTATCGCATGATCACTTTCATTTTTTTTCAGCAATTTCAGTCTTTTATTGTTACTCACACACTTTTCATTTTCTCTGCACGTATTTCGGTACATTGCTTTTTCCACCATGTGATGTAGAAATATCACATGGACAAAGAGTACAAAATAGAAAAATGTTCCGAAAACTGCTTAAAAATTGAATTCTTGTCGTACTGAAACACATACTACCGAATTGAAATCCCATAATCACGTAAAATAGCTGTTTCCACGAAAGTTGTCTTTCTGCACTTCGCGTATAAAACTGATGCCCCCTAACAATCCGATCAAAAGGTTACCAGCGATTAAAAAACCACTGACGTGATTTCACTTATGTACACTGACAAAACTTCGCATTTAAAAACAGCACAACATCGAAACACTACATGTGTATTTTGCAAATACGTGCAAAGAGCAGAAACAAGCATTATATAAGTCAAGCACAACTCCTAATTTCTATGAATTTCGATACGTATTTACTTTTAACTGATAAATAAACAAAGTACTTTTGACAATTGGCGGAAAATCGAATCTTGGGTTTCAGGACAAAAGCTAAAAATCGGGAGAAATAATGGCAAAATCAGGAGGCGGGAGAAAAAGCGAAAAATCAGGAGACTCCCGCCTAAATCGGGAGAGTTGGCAGGTATGAGAATACGTTTTACTCGCAATTGATAAATCTGTGCAATATTTTCAGCAGTTGGTATACACGTTTATTTGATACAGCGTTGAATTTGTAAACAGAGGACAAGGCAGGCTAATGTTTTTCCTAAGGAAGAAGAAAAAAAATTCTGCTTTCAACGGGAGGGCGGGACATAAGTCTCATTGAACTGGCTTGACTTAACGTGAATAGAAGCAAGTTATGAATATCTGTAGTTTCTAATAAAACTTGCCGTAATAGGAAATCGGAAAATAGGAAATACTCCTGAAAGACTTTCACGGATATTGTCTGTATTATGAGCAATACTCTTATATGTGGTGCTGGGGCATTGTAGGTAAGCTAACAGACTGCTATTTTTGCGACTCGGGTTCGATCCCCACTAGAAGCTTAATTTCGTTTATTAAATTTCTTGCACTTCTGCGTGGTTGTGGTCTTCATGAATGTCCACAACATCCAGCTCCTCAACAGAAATTGATTTAGTAAAACTTTTGCAACCCTTAATGTTGGACGTCCATCGCGCTACACCACTTTACAACAATTTCTGAAATCCGAAAGTGTTACCTTTCCGAAGTAACATTTTCCCTCCCTTTCTAATCACTGAAACTTCAAGGGCGTCGGAGGACATCTTCACTATTAAGCGATCTGCCATGGACTGAAGTGACAAGTACGGCCGGAAACGGCTTGGGGCGGGTGTGGTAGCTGGTACCTGTCGGAGGTGCCATTGTGCTAGTTCGGGAGGATTCAGTCACAGACAAATATATATGTTACTCTGTGATTCAGTCCTGTCCCCTGTTCGCCTACCTGCCGTTGGGAGGATTCCGTCCTGCGCCCTCAGGTCGGGGCAGGGCATGTCACGGTGGGTTGCCCTGAGTTCAGAGGCCTGACAGGTTTCCTTCCTCCCAACAAAACATCCTCCGCTACTCATCCCGCATGAATAAACAAAATTAGAGCTGTACAATGAAAGCTTTCACGGTCGGAAGTGTTGAAATTACTAAAATATTCCGGGCCACTGGGTCGTGGTGAAACTGAGCGACATCTGGATTCCGGTGCTAAAGAATAGGTGTACAGCTGTTCCACCATGAGAGGAAAGGGGGGGGGGGCGGATAGCAAAGACGAATGGCACTGAAATATTCGAACATATGACGTTTACGCCTCTGAGCGGAAGCACGCGAAAATGAAATTTGGCTGTAGTCGCTAGCGAGCCAGGGTGTGATTCGGATATCGAAAGAACCTACGATCCCCCTCGTAAATGTCCTCTCGCAGATGGCGACGAAACAGTGGATTCCAATAAAAAATCCGAACACCGCGGCACAATAGCCTGATATGTTTCAGTAATTTTAAAATGGACATGAGCACTTAAATATTGGTTTTGCGATCTTCAGTCCGCAGACTGGTTTGATGCAGCTCTCCAGGCTACCCTGTCCTGTGCAAGTCTCTTCATCTGAGCATACGTTCGACAACCTACATCCTTTTCAGTCTGCTTACTGTATATTCATCCCTCGGTCTCCCTCTACGACGTTTACCCCATACGCTTCCTTCTAACGTTAAGTTGACAATTCATTGATGTCTCAGAATGTGTGCTACCAATCTATCCCTTCCCTTAGTCAGGATAGGCCAGAAACTCCTTTTCTCTCCAATTCGGTTAAGCACCTCATTAGTCACGTGATCTAACCATCTAATATTCATCATTCGTCTGTAGCACCACATTTCAAAAGCTTCTATAATCTATTTCTCTGAACTCATTATAGTCCACGTTTCACTGCCATACAATGCTACACTCCAGACAAATGCTTTCAGAAAGGACTTCCTAACATTTAAATTAATATTGGATGTTAACAAGTTTCGCGTCATTAGAAACGCTTTTTACCCCTGCTACCTTCAGAATTTGGAACAGTGTATTCCAGTCGGCATTGTCAAAAGCTGTCTCCAAACCTACAAACGCCGAAAACGTAGGTTTGCCCTTCCTTAGCCTGTCTTCTAAGATAAGTCGTAATGTGAGTATTGCCTCCCGTGTTCCTACATTTCTCCTAAATCCAAACTGATCTTCCCCGAGGTCAGATTCCACAAATTTTCCAATTCGTCTGTAAATAATTCGTGTTAGTATTTTGCACCCATGACTTATTAAACTGATAGTTCTGTAATTTTCACACTTGTCTGCACTTGCTTTCTTTGGAATTGGAATTACGACATTCTTCTCGAAGTCGGAGGCTATTTCCCCTGTCTCATACATCTTGTATACCAAGTTAAACATTTTTTTCCATGACTGGCTCTCCTAATGAAATCAGTAGTTCAGGCGGAATATCATCTACTCCAGGGGCTTTGTTTCGACTCAAGTCCTTCAGGCTCTGTCAAATTTTTCTCGCAGTATTTAGTGCGCCAAATTCTGAAGTGATTTTAACAGCACGTTTCGAGCCTCATGTGGGCAATGACTGTTCAAAAGTTAAAAATAAATAAATAAAAGAAGAAAAAATGTAAACTGACTGGTATTTCTCCCTTCTCAAAACGTTAAGTGTTATGACTAAAAAAAAAAAATAGTATCAAACGTCTCAATACACTTTCGCGCCTGTGAAAGGTATTATACATTCATCTGCCGAATTTATTCCTGTAATTAAATGCTGCACAATTCTTTAACATTTTAATTCTCGAATTGTCGAACGTGTAGGTTGCGGAGCTAGGACTACCAAATACTGCATATGTACACCAACAAAAATTTAATGTTTGTTATGTGTCAGTACACGCCAAAATAAGCTTCACCATAGAGGACTTGTAGCAGAGTGATGGCACACAACCATTACATCATTTGTCCCGCACCTTCAACGCCATCTATGTTCTTACAATGTTTTCGACACGCGCGATCCAAACTCCCAATTGTGCCGCGACTGATGGTAACAGCCGTAAAGGCATCTTCGGCGGTTCCCATCGGCCACCGCGGAAAGTGGATAGCACGGGTAACCAGTATCTATTTATCTGCAAGATGTCATCCTCTAACGAAAGGCGCCTTGTTTGGTTCTGTGCTTACGCAATAAACTTGCTGCTGCTACGACAGCACTCCGGCTTTGTTCGTCCGATTATTGCGCCGAGTTTTACGATATACCGCCACTTTCGGAAGGAAACTTTAATACCCAGGGAACAAAGACGGAGTTTTGTATTTGTGTCATCCACGTAAAACTGCAGCCCCTACACAATGCAGAACGCCACGAACAAGAAGGTGATGAAGACTGTAATATTAGTGACGTTGGACAAAAATAAAGGGCTTTTTAATTACAGTAAGCACTTCATTTATATGCAGTAATGATTCGTTGTAAAAGTGCTAGATACCGTGAAATGGGTTTTGCGCTTTTAGGGCGCACAACTTCTCAGGTCATTAGCGCGGATACCGTGAAATGGGTACGGCAAGCACAGCATCCAGCGAGGTTGTACGTGTTGCGCCAGTAGGACGAATAATTCCGACCCATCATCAGTTTCGGATTAGAATACTAAAGAACAAAAACCAGCACATGAAGAACTTAGACGGCCCGAACGAAGGAATCCTATCTCTGGACAGGCGACGTCCAACCCAGTCGCCTGTGCGTTTGGGACACAGGGAGCAGCCCGTCAAGCAATGAGGATGGCTTTGCGTAGGTGCTAAATTATTCTGTGCTAACTCTAAAGAAACAGCTGCACGCCCCATTAAGTGCACAAATGTCACATACGTCACTAGAGCGAAAGAAACGCTGTCTGCGAAATCGTGGAAACTAGCTGTTGACAGTCGTAACACTAACTGTGCAAGACCTGACACGTAGTGAGGAAATGAAGGAAGAAAAAGAAAGAAGGAAAGAAAAGGAAAGAAAGAGAAAGGAAAGAAAAGGAAAGAAAGGAAGAAAGAAAGGGAAACGAAGGAAGAAAGAAAGGGAAACGAAGGAAGAAAGGAAGGGAAACGAAGGGTGAAAGGGTAGGGAAGGGAGAAAGGGAAGTGTCCGTCGACGACAGCGATGTCATGAGAGAGGGTGCACAAGTTCGGATTTTTCTTTCTCTTTTTTTTTTTTTTTTTTTTTTTTTTTTTTTTTTTTTTTTTTTTTGGAGGGGGGGAGGGCGGGTGAAGAAAATCGGACGCCTCCATTCAAATGTATCATCCAGGCATTTTGCTTCAGTGATTGAGGGAAATACACGTACTAGTGACAGCGCGCTATTGATAACTATACCGAATGAGGGAACGGATTATCTCAAGGAAGTTTCCGCCTTATTAATGTAGACGTACTGTGTTGTGAAATCTGATTAGTATGTTTTTCTAACACGCTGCTCAATGGCTGAGAAATGGAAGTAATAAGAAGCCACATAAAATTGTGTCGCTAAAACAATACTTACCTTCTAAACCCGGCCACGCTCTGCTGTAGCTCATGGTCGTATCAAATGAACGTGACAGTAATTGAAAGAAATCTTCACAACAGAGACGCACTGAGAAAATTCTCTTTCAAATAAGAACCCTCGTTTACGTTGCTATGTCAATGTGGAACGAACGGAAAGAGAAATATGTTTTCTTTGAGAACCATTCTTTACTCTAAAGGCAGAGGACTGGCTGAATTTTTGTTCGTTTTCTTCATAAACGTACAGCTGACGCGCTTGATCGACCGTGGACAACGTGTCCGTGCGGTCTAAGACATCTTGCTACGGACTGCGCGGCCGCTACCTTTCAGAGATTCGAGTCCTTCCTGGGGCACATATATATAACATGACTACGTCTCAGAAATGGTTACAGGATAGAAAAATCATTAAAAGTTATTAGTCATAATAAAATAACAGTTTTATTCTGATTCTGTATTTCACAATGTTTTAGACAATAGGCTTCGTATGACATATTTATTGTATCACATTGTCTATATATGTCCCGTGCATTTCTGAGGGAGACGGGTTTATATCGATCGAAAACCCTGGTCAATTTGATTATTAGTTGTGTGTGTGTGTGTGTGTGTGTGTGTGTGTGTGTGTGTGTGTGTGTCCTTAGTATAAGTTAGTAGCAGTAGTTCATAACTCTAGAGATCGATGACCTACTTCAGCAGTTTGGTCCCATATGTTTACAAACATTTTCTTTTCTTTTGGAGCCTGTGACGTATAACTGCCCTTGAGGAAAACGTTTTCTACACCTTGTGAAACTGCTTCGCTTTAGCTCTCTTTTTCATCTCCTCCTCCCTTTCTCTGTCTCATTCTTTCCCTCGTCGAAGGTGTCGAAAAGTTAAGAAATTCAGTTAGGAATTTACATCAGATTTTGCCGCAACGATGGAAATTATCACGAAATTAGTTTAAGGGAAAATAACGCGACATAATGACGCTAATAAGCAACGCCATCTACAGACTTCGCTACTACGATATTTTGATTTTCACTGTAAACATCATCATCACCATCATCGACATTGCAGCTGCCCAGTATGCGTGTGCCACTGCAAATGATCCATTTAAACATAAACGTCCGTGGAATGCAATTTCACAAATCGTCGTTACTTTTGTGTATTACTTGGACCTTAACCTCGTAACTGATCATCCCGTTCTCTGGCTTTCAGATGTTTCGCGCTTCTGAAGCAGTATAACCATTAAAATGGATATATGTGCTTTTTCGGTTAGTAGACTTTATTATTATTCAAGTGAGGAAGTGCAGAAATATGTAATGTGTCTTAACGAATATTTACAGTGGTTTTCGGTGAACCTCAAATAACTTGGGATAGCACCTTTTATCCACCCCACCGCTTACATTTTCAAGATAGTAGTAAAGACGAATTGAGAAAGTAATATATTTTGAGAAGAGTAAATATACGTAAATAAGGCGAGTTTCTAAAGTTTTGTGTAAGAAATTGGTATGTTGAGAGGTTAACACCTGATCTCTATATAGCACAAACGTTCACAGCACTTCAGTTAACGACATTCACGTATAATTGTCTGAGGTTTCAATGAGTAATACAGAAGACATCGTCGGAGTTATAGGTTTGAAGACATCTGCTTTCTTTTACGTATTAACATAGTTTTTAATTTTTTGCTCGTGTATGAGAAATAACATTCTGAATTATGTAAGTCTAATTATACGAGTGGGTCAGTTAATGTTAAAAGTTTTCATGTTCACGCATGAGTATTGCGATCCTACTATTCTGTGTTTGAAAACCGATACTTGATCATAAAACGTCTACCGCCTGCCCTGGAGAGAATGCCCACGAAAAAAAGAGCATCAAGCCTGAAAGAGCATGAGCGCCAGATACGTTGCCCTGTGTTGAACGTGGTAAAGGGCAGGACCAGTAGCAGGCGGCAGTAACAGCGTTACTGCGACTGCCGCGTGACTCGTTAGGCTGCACACAGCCAATGTTGACAGACGAAACAAGCGCCTGACGTCACCAATCACTGCAGCCTCTGCGCCACCGCGCCGTTGCCAACTCCACAGACCGGCTCCAGCATTTTGGACCGGGAACAGGGCCGCATCAATTAAAACACGCTACCCTCGTTCTGAAGAAAGAACGTTCAACTCCTTAATCCTCCCACTGTGGTCTAAGGTAGTTCTTTTACTTTTCACTCTTTACCTGCAGAATGTGGCACTGGAAGTATTTGTGGCTAGCCGGATATCCGTCATGTCAGCTACCCTTTACTTCCCTGGAGGGAATTCGTTTGCCTCGTCTATGTGTAGTGTTACCCAGGTGAAAGGGAGCGGAGCTTCTGGAAAAGTTTCTGAATCGAGTAAGTGAAACGAGTCGCAGGAACCAGCCCGGTTTTCACCTAATCGGATGCGGAAAACCGCCTAAAACCACGTCCAGGCTGGCGGCCTCCGGTCGGATTCGATTCCGGGCAGAGGCGTCCGGAAGCGGCGTGTTAACGGGCATCAGTCATATAAATGCAAGCTTCGTGATATATGTAATTAAGGTAAATTAGCTTCGTAAGCTGACCACTGAAAACACCTGTCACATAAAGCAGCTCTCTTAACCCATCACTGGTCATTGTCCCTTTTCTGAGACGCAAATAATTGATTTAATTCTACATTAGCAATGTAACGTTTAGCTTTGATTGTGGTACCTGAAGGACGAATTTACTTCTATAACATCGGGAAGTACGAATAAATGTAAGAAGGTTTAAGAAAGTATTTAACTTTCTTGTTTTCTGTACTTTCTTTTAGCTACACTGTTTTTCTCCTGGTGCCTTCTGTTCAACAATGCATTGTTATTTAGTGGTTTGATATGTCTATGAGTTATGGTCAACATTTCTCAGATATTCTGAAGTAAATGCAATATCAATTTATTTTGCGTGTCTCAATAATTGGACGATAGTATGTCACATTAACAGTATTTTGGTGAAGTGCCTTATTATGGTATAAAAGTCTGTATATGCATGCATTCTTGAGATCTGTTTATATTCTATGACATTTCCCTCATCCACATTTTACGATTCCAAGAGGATACAAACACACCGTATGGACTTAAATTTGAAGAAATTCTAGCGGATCTACATAAGGAGAAAGTCATGAAGTCATGAAGTTCATGACTTATAACTAGTGGTTATTCCTTTCAATGCAGATAAAATATCAGATGAAGGAGATATTGACGAAAATGTCTCAAAAATTTGACCACAAGACTTTTGTTCTTGCATACTGAAATGAAATCAAACAACGTTTTCTTTCGTTTATCACCCAAGGTATAATTTTAATGTAAAACAAAGCTGAAAAAAATAACTAAAAAAGTTTTGGCAGATAATGGGTTAAGTAAGATATAACAAGTGTCGATTGCAGAAATATGACAAGAAAGTGAAGACAGAATAAAGAGCTTGTGTGTAGTCTGAGCTGGGAGTGTGCGATATTATTAGTTTGTTATGTATCTGCCAGGCCACTCAGTGTCAATGCCGTCTAGCCTGGAGGACAGTCCCGTCGTATTTTGTTATGCGGGTTGCCCGCTCACTAGGCGCTTACCGCTGCGCAAAAAACAGGCTGCCGGCACATACTCCTTACAGCACACTCGCTGGAGGGTGAGCCAACATTACCGAAGGTTCTACATCAGCAGATATTGTAACATTTGAAGTGGCGTACAATGTTTCAGAATTCACATTCTCAGAATCCGTGAGGTCTGTATTGCAATTCGGGCAGCCAAATTGCTGACACGGTGTTGATAAAACAGGAACCGCCTCCACGTGTGCTCGCCTTAGTTATAGCACTTTTCAGATTATTAACGCTAGTGTAGCTGTTACGTTTCCTTTCCGTCATGCACTTATTTTGCAAGGCGCACTTAGTAAGGTACTGCAGATAAAGAAAAATGTGCGAAAGAATATTCACTGCGACTGTAACAGCTGTTGTTGCCGTTTTGAGCGTAACAGGCTTGTGGGCAATAGTAATAATTTCGTGTGGCTGCTTGCCCTGAAGATAGTCTTTCGATTGGACGCCAAACGGTAACTTGCGTGTCCCTACCCTACCCCCAGTTATACAACCGGGAAAAGCGGATCTACACCTTAACGTGGAATCTGAACCACGTGTCGTTTCTGGCTACTACTCACATGGTTGGAAGGTGAAGACCTGGTTAAAACGCGGACCGAAAAAAAAAAAAAATCAGAGATCCGACTGGGTTTCGAACCCGCGACTATTCGGTTTCCAGGTCAGTGCTTTACCCCAAGACCACCGTGCCCGACGTAGGCAACAATGAAGCCGTGAACAAATGTTCAAATGTTTGTAGAGCTTATAGGACTTAACTACGGGGTCGTCAGTCCCTAAACTTACAAACTACTTATGAACTAGCTAACACTAAGGACGGCACAAATATCCATGACCGAGCGGGGATTCGAACCCCCGACCGTAGTGGGCGTGCAGACCGTGACTGACGCGCCGCACGCCTCTCGGCAAGCCGTGTACACCCACTTTTTCTGTGCCGCCAACCTATTCACTCTTCTGATTCAGGTATGAGAGCAGCATTTCGGATAGTATACGAACCTAATTCTCCGCGGCAAAGCGACCGAGCGCATTGAGGCACTATGCTCGATGCGTGAGGCCGTTCCCCGTCGGGGGTTCGAATCCCCCCTCGGGCATGTATGTTTGTGTCGTCCTAAGTATAAGGAAGTTCATAAGCAGTTTGTAAGTTTAGGGACTGATTACACCGCAGTTAAGTCCATTAAGCTTTACAAACATTTGAACCTAATTTTGAAACATCTGGCGTCTGTACTATTTACTAACTAAAAGAACTTTCCGAAATGTTAATTATGGTACAATATGTTCAGCCGTTTAAGTTCCATGATGGAATAGAATAAAAAAGAGTGTCCTTGTACGGCACAGAGAGCGGAGTCTTGAATTGGAGCGCCTCAGTCCCCTCGGCCACCGCGGCCGGCTATTTTTAATACATGCCATATAAGAACTTATATAAAGCTTATTATGGGTAAACGTTGTTACAGAAATCACAATGCTGATTATACATCATGTTTTACAGAAATAGATATCTAAAAACCTTCCTGTGTTACAATTCTATGATGTGCCAAAAATTTCATAGCAATCGTTCAAGAACTTTTGGAGAATAAAAGTTCAGTACAAACGAACATTTTCACTTTTATTAACCCAGAGAGGGCGGAATTATTTTTGGTATAATTTTTTTCAGAACCTATTAATTACCTGCATTTGACTGCACAAGAAACTTACAAGAGATTTTTTTACAATCATGCCATTAGTTTTGCAATACTGTCCTCCTTTCTACGAGGACGTCAACATGAGTGTTTAGAATTTTTATCTGATGCAGTATCATTTAAGATGAAATTATATGTATATAATCTCTGAAAGAATGTTCAAGAAATACAAACCCAAGTACAAGGAAGTCTTCGATACCTTCTGTATGAACCTCAACTTCGCAGCCACTTTGCAATCAACAACACAAGCTGAAATTGCTCTGCATGGGAGCAGCCTATTCAAAGAAATTAAATATGACACTGTGCACGAATTCTTAAACACAAGAATGAAAAATAAAGTTGCCCATCTCGTCCTTCTGGAAAGACGTCAGTCCTATGTGAGTTAACCTAGATGATGATCAATAACTTAATTTACTTTTGTTTTTGTTAATACACCTGGAACTGAAAAAAAAATTCTACCAGCGAGATTATAATTAGTACCAACATAATTATGGAACGTTTACGCTACGAAATACGAGGCTCGTCCAGAAAGCATGCATCCTTCACAGAAGGTTGCCGCCTGTGTATTCAACCATGTGGTAACAGCTCTTTACCATCGTTGAAGTGTTGACCACCAAGGACAGATTTTAGGTGTAAGAAGAGATGAGAGAGATCCGAGCTGTATGGAGGATGATCAAACAGGTCCCATTGAAATTGCCGTAAGAATTGTTTGGTCACATTCGGTGTATGAGGTCAGGCATTATCGTGAAAAAAAAAATCTTTTGACAGTAATCCTCTTCTTACGCCTAAAATCTGTCCTTGGTGGACAACACTTCAACGATGACGACGAGCTGACAGAACATGTTACCACATGGTTGAATACACAGGCGGTAACATTCTATGAAAAAGGCACACAAAACCTTGTGCCATGCTATGACAATGTCTACAAAATTTCGGAAGCTATGCAGGAAAGTAGTTTAACAGTTGTAGATTTTTATGCAATCAATATTTTTTCTGTATCTATACCCTTTCGTTTTATATAACCAAACGGAACTTACTTTCAGGACGCGCCTCGTAGATTACAGTCGGCTATATAAATGGTTCGTAATCGTTTTATACTTTTAACAGTGCACGGTAGTATTCTATTCTTCGAAGTCAATTTTTCCGTTTATTCTGGGAAGTACATCGCACTGGCTTTGGAAAACTTATTGCACCTTCAGATCTGTAAACAGGAAGGAAAATGTAAGAGTAGTAGTCTGTAATGTCGCCCTGTAAGAGTCGTCCATACGTAGTTGCGTACGTCACAGAACAGGCAGTAACACATCGGGCCAAAGACGCCCGCAGCCACAAAAACCAGTTGCCATGGCTACTGCTCAGGTCGGGACGTATTTGAATGCCGAGCTCTCTCGAATTACGAACTACTTTTCTCGAAGGGAAAAAAGAAGAGATTGGAATGGAAAGCGAGTTAAACCGATAAACACGAGGAGCCCGGGCAAAAAGCGCACAGTCAACAGAGAGCACGCTAGGTATCCCACCTCCAGACATTCCTGCTCGTGCCGCGCGTGGCGGAAAGGAGAAGTTATTAGCTAACGCAGAAAACGTTAATGGCCACCTGCTACGGGCCGGACGTAGGCAGAGCAAGAAGTCGCGAGCGCGCACTCTCTGGTACGTGCTCCTCGTCCGTGCCCGTCGCCTCTGCTTCTGCTCGCGTCAAGAGTTCGAAGCCCGTCCAAGGTCACGGTCGCAGCACGCACAGGCCAAACACCCAACAGCCCACGCACCAAGTCCAAAAAGGCAACAGGGGCAGACACACCACTTATCGGCTCTGGAACTACGTATTAGTTACCTTATTATGAGTGTAATAACACAAGAGTACTGGTTAATTTTTTTTCTCTAGACTTTTATGTCCCAATGTCCGAGACCGCATTATTATATAAACTCGCTCGTTTGGCAAAGGATCCTTTGTTCGAGGAATCAATCTCTTAAAGAGCATTTAGAAGCTTATACGAGACTGCTGGAGAGAGACAATAATGTACAGCGTAGTGCGAAATGGATGTTTTTAAGAAACCGCGAGGTTTCGCTAGCTTCTCGATAGTATCTGCAAGACGGATTAATGGTATAAAACTCACGCCGACCTTCGTGGTTTTTACATAGTTTTGTACAATAAATTATGCAATTTCTGGGCAGTCTCCATATGCGCTTGATGAAACTTAAAAAAAAAAATCGCACTGCGTGTTTTATGGCCCACTTTAGATTTGTAGTTTTATAAACATTTTTGACCAAAATAATAATCTAAATAATAAAACATTAATTAATAAGAGTGTCAAACCGTTCTAAGAAAAAAAATTAGGTACTGGCGGGTTCCAAACCACTGACCTTCAGCGTCACAGTCCACACATTGCGCACTACGCTCCAGTTAACAGTTAGAAATTGCGTTCTTTAATCTCATACTATTGATGACTGTTGTTAACTGATGCTAATATGGCATTTGTAGACACTAGATTATCATTTATCGTACGAAGAACGACGTCTTTTTGTTAATTCTTCAATGCGTCATTGCTTTGAAATGACAACGTGTAAGATACAATAAGAAAATAATCAAATACGCAACGCAAGATGGCGTATGACAGAGACAGTTCTGGGCGAGGAATGTCACGTGACATCTGCGAACGGCTGGTTTTCGTTAATTTAATGGAGTCAAAACTCCGTTATTTTTGCAAATATATCTCAAACGATACGAGATCTGCACGGCCACTGCGGTCGGGGGTTCGAATCCCCCTCGGGCATGGATATTTGTGCCGTCTTTAGTATAAGGTAGTTCATAAGAAGTGTGTAAAGTTTAGGGACTGATGACCCCTAGTTAAGTCCCATAAGCTTAACAAACATTTGAACATTTTTTCAAACTGTCAAAAGACGATCGCAAAGGCCCACTTTTAGTGTTACTACCGTAACATAAAGTGAGCTAAAAGATGTTACGTGGAGGATGGGCGTCGGTACATGATACTTGTAGCACCTTGTCTCAACGGTACTTTTACATTTATCATCATGAGACTAGTATTTATTGTAAAGTGAATGTACGGCTTAGATTTGTGGATTTCGCTGAGCGTGTAATCGTTGGAAGAATAAATTTAAAATCCACTGGCATCCCGTATTTTATAAAGGACATCGTACTTAGAGCCCTTAAATCATTTTCACATCATTCTAGCTTCAGACATCAAGAATCTGCGACCTGTGTGCTGAAACTGCGTGGGACATTATCTCTTCTTAATCTAAGGTCAGTAATAAACAAAAGAACTTTGTTTCACCAGTCTGAAGAATTGGTGAAACCTACGGCCCGTCATGCAACATGTGTCACCTATTGCAAATAGGACCATAAGCTAAAGGGACTTAACTGCGGGATTATCAGTCCCTAGACTTGCAAACTACGTACGAACTACCTTATAATAAAGACGACACAAAACACATCCATGCCCGAGGAGGGATTCGAGCCCCCGATCGTAGCGGCCGTGCAGACTGACTGGCGCGCCGCAGACCGCTCTCTCTAGTAATAGAACTGAGGGTAAAGAAGGGGAAATTTATAAGACGGTGGAAGATTAAGATGAGAGACTTAAGAACTTTCCAACTAGACAGTGTTAAAAAGATAAAGCAGTCAACAATCCGTGCTTTACTAGGAACGGTCCTGTTTGGAGGTGGTATGCCGTTGCCTTCCTCCGACCTTCGAACTGACTTACCCAGCCAGTTATAGGGGGACCTACAGTTTAACGTGGGTTCCGAACCACTGTGCTACTCGGTATTTTTCACTTGAGCAATACTGCCAGACGTGGAAGAAGTGGAAAGTGACAGACAACAATCCTAGGATCTGGCGGGGATCGAACCCTTGATCTTTGGATTTGCAGTGTGGGACTCTACTACTGTGCAACCGAGGCGCAGAGTTAACATCGTATTTAACCCTGTGGCGCATAGCGTCCACTGTAGTGGACGTCTCTTATAGGACGTATTTAATTATATCTGCGATCCTTTTGGAACTCATAATGCATGGAGTGCACTCCAGGCGACCCTTAGGCTGGGTGCTGCAGTGTAGGTGTCGCCAGATAAACTGAAAAGCGCCAGTTTATTCACACTAAAGCGATACGTGTCAAGATGGAAAGCGTGAAGTGCCAGCGAGCGGTTTAGAAATGCATTTCACCAGTTGCACAAAGAAGAGCCAAAGGAAATGTTCTCTAAATGCAAATATACCCTACGTCTAAATTTCTTCGAAAGTTTCCATAGAAAAAGGAAAGAAGTCACAGAAAGAACTCTTGCGGTTTCAAGTGCGCATTTTTTGTTTTGTGGTTTTAGGGCGCACAACTGCTAAGGTCATCAGCGCCCAGACAAGAACAGAGATTCGCTAGATCTCAAAAAATTGGTAACTGCCAGTTAGAATATCAAGAGAAGGCTAAAAACAAAAGATAAAAACAATTAAAAGGGTTAAATAGCCTTTGATAAATTAGCCAAGTTGATAAAACGCAAAACTCGAGCAGGTGCCCGTGTGTCATCAGCTAAAATTTCCTCCAGTGTAGACGGAGAGTGAAGGGCTACACGGAGATGAGTAAAATTAACACAATACAGTAAAACGTGTCGCACTGTCAGCAGTTCACCGCAGGAGCACAGCGGTGCAGGATCGGCGGCTGGCAAATCACGGTGGCTGAAACGACAGTGACCGATCCGCAACCGGGCCAGGATGACCTCCTCCCGCCGTTCAAGTGCGCAGTGGCCACTTCAGTGGAAGTAAGTGAATTTTTTTCAATGTTTATGGTAAATTGCCACACATTTTTATATGTTATGATAACAGACATTGTTATTTACTATATAATCACCATTCCAAAATTTTCTTCTCAGTTCTTCGTAATTCATGCATCACAGGGATAAAGACTTGCTTTCGACCAGTGACTATTTTCTCCCCTCTTAATGAGCCCTTTTATTTTATTAGAACAGACATTTAACATTAATGTCCACCAGGCATGTTGTAGCCACCACCAGCAGTCAAACATAGTAGGACATGTAGTCAGGGTGCAGTAGGTGGAGGTGAGGTGACGTGGTATTGCCCGCTATTAGGATGCACCTGGGAGCGGCGCGTGTCTGCTTTGTGTGGCGGCCGGCAGGCCGGCATACATTGACGGCGGCCAATCACGGCGGGCTTGTGGAGGCGGCGGCGATAGCGCCATAATGGTTTTTAATGAGCCGCGCCATCGATTGACCCGCTAGCCGCTCTACTGGCTGCGGGAGGCCCCGTGTTGGTGCCCGCAAGCCGACACTCGGCCCTAATGGTCGCCGGTAGCTCCGGTGCGTCGCCCGTACCTACAGGATGTACATAAAGGAGAACTGCAAATCGATACCGAGGGTTCGAGCACAATAATACTCATTCCATATAGGGCAACGTCGCTGGAGTTCCCCCTACTTTGGAATTTATCACTCAGACCTGTACATTCGAAACAGAGGAGCCAGCTACTGCCAACGAACTCCACGGAGAAAGTGCGGCCAATCACTGGAGGATTACATGGGCAACGGCATCTACGCCACGAGACTACTCTAGAATTCACATATAAGTGCCTCGCGGAGTGTGCATCGAAACATTTTCACACTATTTCTCTATCGTTCCATTCTAGAAAAGCGCGCGCGGGGGGGGGGGGGGGGGGAAGAGAGGCCACCTAAATTGCAGAATGAAACTTTCACTCTACAGCGAGTGTGGGCTAATATGAAACTTCTTGTCAGATTAAAATTGTGTGCCACATCCGGGATTCGAACCTGGAACGTCGGCCGCGGTGGTCGAGGGTTAATAA
The DNA here is from genome assembly GCA_026315105.1 of Locusta migratoria. Taxonomy (NCBI): domain Eukaryota; kingdom Metazoa; phylum Arthropoda; class Insecta; order Orthoptera; family Acrididae; genus Locusta; species Locusta migratoria. Next base: position 211,374,576 of record CM048744.1, on the reverse strand, counting down.
GTAGTTTGTACGTTTAGGGGCTCATGACCCCGTAGTTAAGTCCCATAAGCTCTACAAACATTTTAACATCGAACCTGGAACCTTTGCCTTTTGCGGGCAAGTTTCGAAAGCAGCAGCCGAGGTACTGGCAGAAGCAAAGTTGTCAGGACGGACCGTGAAGCGTGTCGGGATAGCTCAGACGGTGGAACGCTTGTCCGCGAATGGCAAAGGTCCCAGGTTCGAATCCTCCTTCCTTTACACGATTTTAATCTGCCAGTAAGTTTCAGCACCTAAATTGTTTCTCTGAAGTATGAGGATAATTTCTTCCCATTTACGTGGAGGGCAACGATACAGGGTCTTTCTGAGTGACTAGTGAATATTTTACGAGGTGGTAGTATAGACATTTAAAATGGCATTTTTAGCCGTGTGGAAATTGTTCGGCCGACAAGGGCAAGTCATTTTAATTGACGCCTCTTCGGCGAGTTACATATTGTTAAATTTAACTAGAACTTATTCAGTGTAAAAAATCAATTACCTGTCCAAAATACGACCTGCTTTAACATCCAGGTAACAGGTCATTGTAAAAGACTGCAAAATAAATAAATAATAAGATAATGGGAAACCTAAATCTGAACGGTCGAAGGTGGATTTGAACCACCGTCCTCCCAAATCCGAGTCCAGTGTGCTAATCACTACGCCACCTAGTTCTGTGACTATCAAAAGTTACCGTTATCGATATCTTCTGAAGCCCTCTTTCTTGTGAATTAACAGATTGTGTTCTTCAAGGTGATTCATAAAGTTCGACTACACTGAAATTCAGTGGCTTATTCGTATTTTCTTTCTTGACTATTGGTGTTACCAGTGCAACTTTCCCGACTTTATGCATCCATCTTTTCGAGTCGTGGACTATAAGAAAGCTGCAGGGAGGTGAGTAGGCAGAGTACAGAAACCTATTAAAAATAAGTCTATTACTGCTAATTGGCTGCGTTCACGTCTGCAAAATACAAAAGAAGGGAACAGGATAATACACCTCGTCCTCACACGATTTCTTGTCTTCAATTCCAGACCGGAAAGTAACCCTCCAATTTATGAACATTTCAGCATTAAGGAAATCGACGTGTAGCCCCAGATCCCCCAAAGCACTTGATTCTTCATTGTAGGGACAGATATTATTAAACTTATTTATATCCATAATGGACGTGAGGTCGCGGTTGCATACTTCATTATTTTGTCAAGTAGGGTCAACAACAGAGATCATGTAAAAACACTAAATTATGACGCGTTTCAAGGGTCAAACCATCATCATCAGATAAACTATACAAGAATCTTAAAACCTGAGACAATAAAAATATAAGACGTAATAAAAGAAAACGTGGTTACTTCCCTTGTAACCGTGTCTCCGCAGAAACGTGCTCAGCATATTGTGCTTCGTCAAGTTTCAAAACAGGCCCCAGCACTGGCGGCGGATAACACTACCGAAATGCCCGCAATCAACAACACGAAGCACAATATGCTGAGAACCTTTCTGCGGAGACACGGGTACGAGGGAAGTAACCACGTTTTCTTTTATTACGTTGTATATTTTTATTGTCTCAGGTTTTAAGATTCTTGTATAGTTTATCTGATGAAGAAGGCTTGACGCTTGAAACGCGTCATAATTTAGTATTTTTACACGATCTCTGTGGTTGAGCATACTTGACAAAATAATTAAGATATTATTAAACTTAACGCTGTAGACTTGCTGGAGTAAAATGGAGAGAAATTTGTGAAGCTTTGTGGCGACTTTCACATATGCAATCGCTAACAGAATCCCAGGCACTATCACCGTAAGGTTTGAAGGATTCTTCTGGGACAACTGTGTGTGACGGCGGCAGGAAATTGGAACGCTGGTCACTGCGAAGGTGGGAATCATCGCAGACAGCCAATACGCAGATATCTTAGTACAGTCCGACGAATTCACTATCTCTAGGTCGTCTTAAGCACCTACCCGCGAGGGTCGAGATTTGCCGAAAGCTGGTATTGGAGTTTCTGTTTCGGCCGCCTGACTAGATAGAGAACAAAGACCACATGGGGAGGGGCTCCTTGGCACGAACTGGCAATGAAGCGAAGGGTACCTTGAACTACTGTTGGTCGTCCCCTCCCTTCCTTCTTTCTTTCACTTGCAAAGGGAGAGAGGAAAGAACTGCCCATGTGCTCCATAATAAGCCGTGATTTCTATCTCGTCTGTGCGATCCTTGTGCTAGCGTCAAGCGGGTGGTGTGTGCAGTAGGCGCCTGCAGTGTCTCCCACACAGCACGCAGTCACTGTCGAGTTAAGACGTCAGCTGGGTTTCACTCAGACAAACATGACCGCTCCGTTCATTAATGAATTAACCCTGGATTGCTACACTTATTTTCATAGACAGGTCTGCTACACTGGGGTACAGGTGTACCCCAAATAAAAACGGATTTTTAAAATGATTAAAATTAATGTATTACTTTGAAATAAAATTTAACATTTAAATCACACTTCAGAAAAAAAAAAAGAAAAAATGCCCAGAAAGAAACATTTAATAGAAGCACTGGGGTACAGGCGTACCCCTAGTAGCATTCCAGGGTTAAATGGGAATGTGTTCCTATAGGCCTACCAGTTATCCGATTACAACAAAACCCTGAGAAAATTTTGTTTTCAAGCTTTCGAGTGTGGGTTCGCCCTCCCCCCTTCCTTTCTTTTTGCAACCACATACCCATACAGATATGGTGAAGAAGCACAAAAACTATTCAATAATAATAGAAATTAGCATAAAATCTACCGTTTTCAAGTTTGATAGATTTAATGGTAATAACAAAAATTTCGAATGGATCGATGAACTAGTGCAAGTCTTTCAATTAGACGCCACTTCGGGGACATGCGTGACCCTAACCTAACTCAGTTATTCAAATGTTCAAATGTTTGTATAGCTTATGGGACTTAACTACGGGGTCATCAGTCCCTATGCTTACAATCTACTTACGAACTACCTTGTACTGAGGACGGCGCAAATATCCATGCCCAAGGGGGGGATTCGAACCCCCGACCGTAGTGGCCGTGCAGACCATGACTGGAGCGCCTCGGTCCCCTCGGCCACCGCGCCCGGCTAACTCAGTTATTCAACCGGGGAAGGGAACCTACAGTTTAACGTGGAATCCGAACCACGTGTCGTTTCTGGCGACTCCTCATATCGTTGAGAGATGAAGGATAGGTTAAACCGCAGACTGAAAAAAGTCCGTAATCCGAACCGGTTTCAAACCCGAGAGTCTTCTGTTTCCAGCCGAGCGCTCACCGGCTTACTGGTTATACGATGGAGTGGGATGGGGATGCCAATATATGGAAACATATTTCTGCAACGCTTGAAGGAATTTCTATCAAGATACATATGTGCATCACTTCTTATCTGTAGGAAACTAAAAAAGAAAAAGAAATACACCGTGACATGACACCTTTTGCACTGAGGATTTTGGGCGTAAAAGCGTGACATAAAACTGCAACTTGTTAATTTTTTAAATAATTTTCGCCATATTTCAAACGTATATACGCGTATGTTGCATAGGCGAACGCGGGCGAAGATGCGGTAAAAAATTTAAGACCAGTTGCATAATGCATACTCACGAGTGAGGCAACCGAGGAATTTGTTTTTGCAGAATACGTGGAGACCAAGAATCATGAATCACCTGAATAAAATGTACATTGTAAGCTGTTATGTTGTATCTTATGTATTTTTATATGATGACTAAGTGCTACGTTGCACTTATTATTTTTTAAATAAGATGACCAGTTATAAAATGTATATGACCAGATGATAGTGGCACAGTCCTCCGAAACCGGACGTCATTAAATAAATTATTAATTCGCGATCTTTGCGTTTCATTTTTGAAGAATATGAATAACATGCTTATTTAATGTACAAAAATAGTTTTCTTTCAATTATTTTCTCCCTGGAAGTGCGTGTAATTTAGGCGTGCACATGCATAGGAAGGCGAAGAAGCGCTGCAAACGCATCTCGGACACAGCAAACCTCATTTCCAATTAACGAGACTTGCTTCCTAAAAGCAAACAAAAGTAACCTGCAGCCAAAATGGGATTTCTTGTTATTAAATCCAGTATGAGGTAAATAGGGTGAGTACCATATTTTGTTCTACGCGTCCACTACCACTACAAACAGCATCCCTTCATAAACCGTGCTCCGTAAGGGTCTGGTATTATTACGAAGTGAGGCAGATAGCCACAATGCTCCTCCGAGGCTGTTTAATAGGACTGTCAGGAGACGGAAATTGCTTTCAAAGGCAGCTGTGCTCGACACGTCCGTTTTTTAATCCCGCTGAAGTCTGTGCCATCCGCGGGAAATAAATATCTGGAAACACACAGGATATTACGCTCGCTCACTATCATACTGCGTTGTGCGCAGTATATGGCATACTTATATGGGACATAACTCCAGCGCTGGCGTATGTACCTGCTGAAATTTAATACCGTCATTTAATACGTGGAATCGCTAAACATCCACTAACTGAACGACGACCAAAGCAATGAATTACTCCGTAACGTAGTCCAGGTTCGATAACAATTTTATAATAGACAATGTGCAATTTTCGGTTACAAAAAATTGATACATTTTCCAATAATTATGTTCTCATGAAAAACATGAAGCAACTACGTATGTTTTCGAGAAGGAATGTACAATGGTGCATGATGTTCAAAATTCACGTAAAAATCTGTGTGCGGTATTGAGAAAGACGTGAAAGAGCGATTAATGGGGATGGAATAAAAAGAACGAAGTGACCGGATTAAGAATACGTTGTTCTTCACTACTTACGGAATTCACGGACGTCTTACAACGTGTGTGGTGTAGCTTACCTGAAAACGAGAGAAAAAAAGTATGAGACACACTTCATTAATAAAAACAGGTTAGCATTTGCTCAAAATATACAACTGCAGGAACTGAATGTTAGGTCAAAGGAAAAACATGCAAGTCTGGTACATAGTATTAGCAATACAGTCTATTCTAATTTGGACTAGAGTTTTTCCTTCATTAGCCCTTAAATGCATGGTGTTGCGTATCTGCAATATCGATTATAAATTGTTTTAGGAGTCTCTAGGGTGAATTTTGTGAACTGACACGTATTTAAGAGATGTATCAGATTTTGTAGAAAGTGTGTGTGTGGAGTCTTTTGTGCCGATGTTGGCTGCAGTGTGAACTTCCGTCAACATCTTTGCTTGTCATTGGAAAAAGGCGGTATGTGAATTGTGCATATTTTGACTTTCTATTGTCCATATAAAGAACAAGTTTTGAGAGGAGGAAAAAAAAATCACTAAGACAATTATAGAGAACCGTAATAAGCACGAACATGCGCGTCTACTACCAGACTCTGAATTTTATTTAACAGTTTCTGTATTTGCAACATCACATAAAAAGTGCATTATTTTTTTTTTTCTTTTAACCTGCAAAATTGAAATTTTTCACTACTTTGTCCTTTGCTTTTACAACTTATTGAAAACTAAAAAAAATTTTAAGTCATGCATTTAAGGGTTAAAGGAATTCATTGACAATCAATACTCTATTTTAATGTTGTTTATGTTGCTTAGGGCACATGTTAATATGGTCATTAGCGTCGAAAGATAATCTTCATAGGCTCGTGGTAACAAAAACGAAGTACAGTAACATTAAAGAATTTTTGAAGGGAATGTTGACATAAATATCTTCAGGAGATACGAGGAAAAATATTATGGACTGTTTTTCGTAGGAGCCCCCATATATTTTCGATAATAAACGTTTGTTACACTTGTTAACATTTCGTTGTGACAATCAGTGTCATCCAGTCCACGGACGCTCTCTAGTGCGACAATAATGCCCACTTTGAGAGATTGCAGAGCACATGCATCATGCGTCGTAAGCACCAACACCTTCTGGTGTATTCGACTGCAGAATCCTCGCATCTGAGGGACACGTTTCATTCGCATTCGGGTAGGCGCGTTACATCTCCCATCAGTGGCTGGAAGGAGGTAAGCCAGACACATGCAGCAATTTTTACCGTCTTGACATTGTTGCAAACAGTTGACACACAACTTTGAAAGGTGAGTGCAATTTCAACATCATGATTGATCACAACAACGATTATTGTAAATCAGAATAGCAGACATTGATCGAACATCACAAATTTAGAGTTGTATTGCATCTGTTGGAGATTGATTTATTGATTTATTTTTATCTATTATATTTATAAACTGACTTCAAATCTTGTAAAATTTGTCCGTTATTTTTATGGTACTTACTTTTTTGTAGAAAAATGAACTAGTCACAGTCCGCACGGCCACTACGGTCGGGGGTTCGAATCCCCCCTCGGGGATGGATATTTGTGCCATCCTAGTTCGTAAGTAGTTCATAAGTAGTTTGTAAGTTTAGGGACTGATGACCCCGTACTTAAGTCCCATAAGCTGTACAAACATTTGAATTTTTGAAAAATGAACTTTTTATTCTGGTAGATCGTCCATGCCGAATCGGACCATACAAGCGTTAGTGGCAGTTGTAGCAAAGTTGCGTTTGGCATAGAAAGCGTCGACTGTCGCAATTACGGCACTGATCACGTAAAGTCAGCTCTTCAGATGTTGGTGAAAAACATTTGGTTGTTTGGGACAGACAAGGGAACCAAACTGTTAAGGTCATTAGTCCCCTGGTGTGGAGGCGAAAGAGTGAGGATAGGAAGGGAGGAGAACGGAAAAAAAAGTCCAGGGAGGAAAGAAGCACGTACTGACGACATAACCGTGAATCACCTGAGGGGTGGGAGACATTTCTTTATAGCTGGTATGTCAGGAATCGCGCTGCGAGTGTGCGAATTTCGCTTCGACCTGCGAACAAGGGCAATGAAGCACTGGTCAGCGCGACTATCCAGTAACCATAAGGGCTCGGGTTCGAATCCAGGCTTTGCACAAATTTTCAACTCTTTCACAGGTTTCATTCAATTCGACTGGAAGCTACGTAAATTTCTTTATATCACATGTTACTTGTCGACAGGGTAAGTGAATTATAATTTGAAAGATGTTTATGAAAACTGAGATAAAAGCCCTCTTACTATTATTTTGCTGTAATAACTGAAAAGCTTACTGCAGGTAAAATGTAAACAACGAAACAATAGTTAACTGACAATATACTATCTAGTTATAAGTCCACCACTTCTGAAAATCCAACGAGCCTCACCTGCTAAACATAACTTTAATACGATATCTCGAAAACCGATGATTAAAGTAAGTGTGCGGTACTAATTATCGACATGTTAAGGAGAATCACATTAAATGTCATATGTAAATCCTATTTAATTCTACAATATTGGTTCCGGTTGTATGTCACAGTGACAAGCTACGTAAATCCATCTGCTTTCGTATGCATGCGCGCAAATCTTTGTAATAATATATAGTTCAATATAAAATAATTACATTTTTATAAGATGCACTTTCGTACCACTGTGCATAGTTCTGTTTTATACTAGCACTAAATTCTGTTCTCAAATCTGCATGCTGGCCGCAATGGCCGAGCGGTCTTCGGCGCGCCAGTCACGTTCTGCACGGCCACTACGGTCGGGGCTTCGAATCCCCCCCTCGGGAATGGATATTTGTGCCGTACTTAGCGTAAGCTAGTTCATATGTAGTTTGTAAGTTTAGGGACTGATGACCCCGTAGTTAAGTCCCATAAGCTCTACAAACATTTGATCAAATCTTCACTACCTTTTTTGAAGTGTGGACACTCAATCGTCCTATTTGCCGCCAATGGGACGTAAATTTTTTATTTATAGAGGACGGATCAATTTAGCGATTAAATGCGTGTTTTAAATGTACAATTAACGTCCCCATTACTAGGACAGTGCCCATTACTAGTGCACTTATCCTACTGGTTAAAACAACTCGTTCTGACTTTATCCATCTATCTGATTTCGCGCAAAAGTTGGGATTCCTAAATGCTTGATATGTAGAAGTGACGGGCCTCAAATATCTTCCAGGAAAACAGTTTTTGCATGCAAAATCGCAACGCCATACATAAAAACGGATCCATTAGTTGAGCATCACTTTTAGGCCAATTTCAAAGCGAATTAAGCGATTCGCTTGATTTTCCTTGAAGCCAGAGCGGGTTCGACTGTAGCACAGCTCCAGTATAACAGACATTATTACGGTCATTCGTAGTCCTATTAGCGATGGTCCGACCTAAACCAAGAAACATTTCACCCCACGATACTAGTTAGTTCAAATACCAAGTGAGTGACAACCTTTGACCTCGAACGCTCGGAACCATGCTTGGAATAACACGCAGTCATAAGCAGGACTGTGATGTGCGTCACTTTCATGCAAAACTTTGCACTGTACCTGAAGTAACATTTTAGCAGAGAAAAAGTAACGAGATATCACAACCATACGAAGGAAATTATATGTAATTTAATGGTGTCAGTGTTTCATTACATATTTCAATCAGCCACGCCAAAAACTCTCGGCTTAAAGTACTTATAATACGCAAAACATACACAGCAGCACCACACATCTGAAAGTGCTTATATTAGTTTCTATGTGCCTATGCGGGATGTCGATGAAACGGCCGCGGCTGAGTGGCCGAGCGCATTGAGGCGCTATACTCCGACGCGCGAGGCCGATGCCCGTCGGGGGTTCGAATCCTCCCTCGGGCATGGATGTTTGTGCTGTCTTCAGTGTAAGGTAGTTCGTAAGTAGTTTGTAAATTTAGGGACTGATGACCCCGCAGTAAAGACCCAAAAGCTTTAGAAACAATTGAACATTCGATGAAATGGGAGTTTATATACGCCATTGTATTTCTGAATTAATATATAATATATCCGCGAACTCCAATACCCACTGTCCATTTCCATATTCAGCAAACGTAGCTTAATACCTAATATTTGGACCACATGCTTAGGGTTAATTCTCTTCATGATATCACTACACTGTACGTAGTGTACACAGTAACTCGCTTGCGAACACTCCAAGATACAAGTAGGGGAGACCGGAGCACGTTTTCCACCATTTTTCATTTTTATTTTTGTACTTCTTATTTTTATCGATTTTGCTGTAAACAGCGGATCATTATATTTCCTACACCTTTATTTACAGTCTTGTACAGATATTTTTGGAAATAGTAAATATCATTCTTGGTAGCAAATGGTTTTGTCTGACCATGTTACGTTAGAAAATTTGCCCCGTATGCGGGGCAAGTTTTCCAGCTTACTTAAAATGTACAGGAGCAAATATTCCAATTATAATTTCAATGTTTAAACAGGGATAATTATCTTGATTTCACTGAATACGTATTTTTATTATGAGTTTACAATACATTACAAAAGAGGATAGTAAAAATAGCCGCATTAAATAAAAATAAATGCTATTTAATGGTTTTACAAAATATGTGACTTAAATATTTTACAAATACAGACATTTTTAACGATACTTATACTGATTGTCTGAATCACAATGTAAGCAAGCAAAAAATGGAAAATTCCCTTTCGTACAGTCTCCATGCGCCCATTTCGTGCACTGTACCCACTTTTCATTTGCTTTAGACTTGGCGTAAGACTCAAAACAATAAGGAATATGTGCCCCATATGCACTCGGAAAATGTGGCCCTTCGCCATATTCGGAACTGTAACACTACGTCCATGAGTAACAGTGTAAGCTATTTACAAAACAAATGCACACTTACGTGAAGAAAGTAACCCACTTTTAGTGTGTGCAATGTAAAAATAATAAGTTTAACGCTAGAATGTTTATTTTAAGTTTCAATAAAACAGTGAAAGTTTACTCACATTTGCAAAAATGACGAAAACAGCCCTGCCGACGTTGTGACTGCTGGTACAACACTGAAACTTTCGTAAATGAAGCGTGCTTTGTTGCTACTTCCTACAGTATCGCCGGTGGTAACATCTAGCGGTTTGTTTCGAAAATAAATGGATTTGGAAAACTTGCACTTATGGAAAATGTGCCCCGGTCTCCCCTACGTATTGCACCTACACCATTGACACTACTGGAGCACTGTTTAGCGTAGCTACGCTGTGCCACAATCTAGCGGTGCTATCAAACAAGTGCGGCATTTTGCATGCATATGATCCTCACCACTGTTGTGTTAATGACATTGTTGTTCTAGGTATGTTTTCGTACGGTTCCGAGCGTTCGAGGTCAAATGTGTCCGCAGTGGCGAATACAGCATATATTTTTGAGGGGAGGGGGCATGACAAATGTACCGCAAACTAATGCCTATTTAAGATTGCGTACTGTTTTCCTTTGTATCCAGCATTTCGGGGTGGGGGGCACGCCCCTCGCCCCCCTTCCCGACGTTATAAATGCCACCGGGTCCCCCTTGTAGGCTCGAGACGCCAAAAATGGTGATTCTGCAGTAAGCCTTTTTAGACCTATTTCGCGCTGTGACGATTTTGATCAGATAAGAGAAGGCTGAGCGCCAGCCTTGGTGCATTAGTCACCTGCTGCAGAGCACTAACTTCATGAAGATGGACAACACAGCAATTGTTTACGCGCTCACGTACGCGTGGCAGTCAGAAAAGTTACTCATTGCTCGGTATTGCGGTCGTGTAGCGGCGGTCGCATTGGGCATGCAGCGGGCGCGAGCACTACTCAGCGAAAGTCGAGTGAGTCACGGGCAGCGGCGGGGCCCACGCCTCGTCACACAGACCCAGTGCCGGCGATCGCACGTCCCGATAGCCCAGCCTCAACAACGCGCCTCGCCTCATTACCACGTAAACATGGCCGCCCACTCCGCGGCTCAATAACTACTGGGCTACACGCCGGCCGGACAAGCTGCAATCCGCGCGCAGCACAGTCGAATCCAAGTGATTGGCGCCCACGTCACTACAGTTTCTTTTCCTGGTCACGGCCGTCTCTGGAGAGAATTACTATTATTTCTGTCAGCCCATTTACAAGCGGTCTCCGTCGTTAACATCTACTGTGCAATAATCGGGTTTAACTTTCCTGCTGTTTTCTGCTTCCTTACGCTTTACGCATTACTTCTTTACAGTAATAACGGTACTAAATTATCGCCTATGTCTGTCACTTCTATGATCAACCCTTGTCCAATAATGTTACTGTAGAGAACATTTACACACTTAAAAACAGTTTACGTTTTATTAAATTGCTGTGTAAATGTAACAGGGGTCTTCCTGTTTTAAAATAGCTGCATGCGAACTCATTAATATAGTTTCGTTACCGTAGCATCTACATATATTCAGACATCCAAGAGCCCTGAAATCACTGCAGCCCCTCCAACAGGGTCAAAACTTGTTGCAGAATTTTACGAAGTTCTTGTGGAGCTAGGAGTAAGCAACAGGATAAACATAGAGCGGGTCCTTGTCCACACAAGAATCAGTGGCAATGAACATGCAGATAGATTGGAGAGGACAGGGCAAGAACTCCATTCACTGGAGGATCACCAAGTTGATGATCAAATTAGAACTACGCAACGCGATCAGAAGACATCATGCAGAATGCTACACTAAGTTATTTAAACAAAAACATGGCATGGAAATGATGCAAAAGCCATGTTTTGAAAGAAGCTTTGTAGTCCTACGCCGGCCGCGGTGGCCGAGGGGACTGAGGCGCTCCAGTCACGGTCTGCACGGCCACTACGGTCGGGGGGTTCGAATCCCCCCTCGGGCATTGATATTTGTGCCGTCCTTAGTTGTAAGTAGTTCATAAGTAGTTTGTAAGTTTAGGGACTGATGACACCGTAGTTCAGTCTCATAGACTACAAACATTTGAACATTTTTTTGTAGTCCTGAGGTTGAACAGAAGGCAGATCGAGCCCTTGGTTGGGCTCATGACCGGCACCTACTAACAACGGATGTAATAGAAGACATCCCAAAGTGTAGGCTATCGGATGAGGGGGAGGAAACCGCATCACACCTAATCTTTGAAGCCGTTGCATTGGAGCGGAAAAGAAAAATGTTAAGTTTGTATAGCTTATGGGACTTAACTACGAGTCATCAGTCCCTAAACTTACAAACTACTTATGAACTACCTAATACTAAAGACGGCACAAATACCCATGCCCGAGGTGGGATTCGAACCCCCGACCGTAGTGGCCGTGCAGACCGCGACTGGCGCACCGCAGTCCCCTCAGCCACCGCGACCGGCGGAGCGGAAAAGAAGTAAAATATTGGGGGCAACTGGAGCTAAAGAAATCGTGTTTAACAAAGAACCACTAGGGACTACTAGCACTAGTTGGCTTCACTAGATGCACAAAGAGCGATACTGTACAATAACATCTGTTAAGATGCGGGCAGCGGTGGGTCGAACAAAAGCTTTTTCGTCTTTCCTGTTCAAATCAGTCAATATAATTCTCTGGGCACTTTCGCAGACTTATATATTACAATATTTCAGCAATGAGATACTCCGAGAAAGAAAAATCTGAAATCTGGGAGTCATAAGTAAAAATTACTCATTTGCAACCTTAGATGCAGCCGCTCGGGATTGGCCATGCGCTCTAAGGCGCCTTGCTGCGGAGTGAGCGGCTGTTTGCCGTCGGAGGTACGAGTCCTCCTCCGGGGGTGGGTGTATATGTTGTCCTTAGCGTAAGTAAGTATAAGGAATTTCTAAGTCTAGTGACTGATGACCTCTGCTCTTTAGTGCCATAGCTTCACAAACATTTGAACATAGATTTAACTATCGCGCAATGGTTAGAACAAACAGTCTCAGAAATACAGGAAGACTTGAGCTCAATTTCCGTTGATACTAGAGTGATTTGCTTTCAGTAAGTTATTCCCAGTTCTGGCGAAATGAGCAAATTTCATATGTTAGTGCTATTATGTTTACTGCTGTTGTATCGACTCGGCAAAAATATTTTTCACCTCTAAAGAAATACTTTTATTTAGTTAACAATACGACTGTATAGCTGAGGCGCCTATGACAGACCACACCAGATGTATCAAGGAATACATACATAGAGGTACGGATTTTGTAAATAACAGCGATACATGTAAAATGTAAACTTTCACGACCGGAATGGTCAAAATTACTAAAAAATTCCGCTACTGGGCGAGCCAGGGCGTGAATCGGACATCCAAAAGTGACACGATCCCCTTTGAGAATGTCCTCCGCAGACGGGGGCGAAACGTTGGGTTTTAATAATAAAACCACAAGACCACGGCGTAACAGCCCGGAAAGTTTTAGTAATTTTAACAGCCATAAATGTTATAACAGTTTTTTTTTCTTTTACTGCCGTCCGATTAAGTATCAGTCCTCTCTCGTCCGCTGTTCTGTTGACACTGGCCACCTCCAGTCATCGCTTCAAGATAGTGCCGTCGCTCCTATTCAACTGTTGAGCGATTTGAGTTTCCTCGTAATGGCTTCTTTGAGCCTACACGTTTTGTCTCAAATGCTCACATCACGCCTGCATCTATTCGTCATGCAGCAATCGACGCAATATAGTTGTGAAATTCACGAAGACTTTACGGCTCGGTATCGATACGTCCCCCGTTTAGCATCCTTCGAAGTTGCTGACTTAAATAGCACTGCCGCGTCACTCATCCACCTATCCAGCCATCAGCCACCGAAGTTTGTCTGAATTTTCCGTATGTAACAATATCAATTTGTGCTAATTTGTGTTACGCCTTTTTCGTGTATGTAGTGTGAAATTTAAAAATTACTTGCATACGTCAAAAAGCTGCTTTATATATTTGGGTTAGCGTAATTTCCTAGTCACGTGCACCAGCCAAACATTGCCGATAGAACAATAAACAGTCGTTCTCTTTGGAATTGTGTCGACCCACCTAGTTCAGCAGAAGCGCTCTACAAATTTTGTGGCACATTCGTGGCACCACGAACGTCCCTGAAATACGGGCACAGGATATCCTGCAGGAAGTGCCGAATTTATGAATGAAATGAGCATGCAGTGCGTACGAATAGCGCGGGGAGCTCGTACAATAAGTCCTGCCGGAGGGGCTATAGGCTGTTCCCTTAAACTGACATTAAGGGATGTCTGGTGGCGCTGCTAGCCAGTTAATCTGAGGTTCGTTACTGATTCGAATCACAGCTGGAACATGGGCGCGTGTTGCGTCTTTTAAATACTCTACAATGCAACTCGTTGGACAACAAAACTACAAATTCTGCAGTTTAAGTATGAAGTAACAAATAACTGATGATTGAGCCTGGTTTCGCAACTATTGTAATGACTCAATGCTACCTGCAACCATTAATTCGTTGTTGTTTTCATACTGGTGTACAATTTCAACCATATGTAATTTTCAAGTGACGCTATTTTTATTAATAAAATAATAACATACCTTCGTTTCATAATTTAAAACTCAAGTTACTATAATACATTATTAGCTGTTTGATTAGCAAAGCGTAACTCTTTTTGTTTCGTAATAGCATTTCCTTAAAATGATGAACCGAATACCTTCAAAGAGGTTACTTGGAAAATACCTAAACCTGAAATTATGCAATATCATGAATATAAACTAAAATTTGAAACACACATGCAATCGTCGAAAAATACTCAGTAAACTCGTACTATTTGAAATCTAGTCGACCTTGAAGATATACTTCATCATCCTGGTAGTAACTCGAGTAATTTAGTCTTGTATGTAGCACTTGAATTTTCTTTATACGCGATGAAATGTATGATCTCGCACCACTCACATCGTTCTTTCCCAGTAAAGTCTGCTGGTGTAGGGAAGTATTGTTCCTTCTCATTGTAAACATGAGACAAAATTGCAATCATTCTAGAACTTTTGGTGCATACATACCCTATTTCGAAATCACTGAAGAATACATCGATCAGCCTGGAATGACGTAACGCTACAGAAAGCAACATAAGCCACGGCAACGTTGGGTTACTTTAGAAGACGTGAGGATCGCATGCTGCCCCTACGTCAGCGTCGATGTGTGACAGTCTAATTGTTCTCGGACACACACACAGCGGCGATTGTCGTTAATGCAGTCTTTTACTCTTGTTCGACTTACTAATGCCGCCAATACGTATTCTGTCTTCAGCTCTGAACATCCAATATACGTTGCATGTCGTAGATCTTAAGAGTCGTCAGTGGCATATGCCATCCGATACAAACAGTCCTGAACGAGTATACGAGGTACGAAATAATTTCAAACTAAGTCCAATACCCAGTATAAAGTAATGCGGTCAAGCACTAGCTTCATGACATGCAATTCAGGACCTTGTAGCCATTCGGAAATGAACTTGCAAATACATGACCTGTGTTCGCCCTTAGTTTTTGCTATGGAACTTTGTTTTCTTCCGAGAATTCTCACGAATACATCGTCATCCACATGTTATGCATTATATGAAACTACTGCAGTGTGTCAACCGTCGACGAGCATTGACCACCATTGAATAATGGACTAAGAGAGAGAGAGAGAGAGAGAGAGAGAGAGAGAGAGAGAGAGAGAGAGAGAGAGAGGACGGGGGGGGGGGGAGGGAGGGAGAAAACATGGTGGGATCGTGTTGTACATCAGCGGGGCTGCGAACTAACAAAGACCCTTGTTCACCTTGTGTTAACAGTGCTGCATGTAAACAACTGAATATTCGACAAAGGGCATTAAGAAATTACACGTATGGCAGCGTATCTGACAAGTAACCTGCCTCTAAGCAGTCATTAGTGCGTGGTTACCAAATTTTATACAATGACAGCATTTGAGTGACCGAATGTACGACGTTGCCATTCTAATCGCAGACATTTTTCTCCACAGCAAACTATCAAACGCATGGTTAATTTATGGGATAAATAAAACAGTGGGAGTCTAGCAACATGGTCAGCACTACATGGGGTAGTTCTTTGGAAGGAAATGAAAGTATACGGTTGTTGTTCACCGAAAAGAAGAACGACATATCCAGTGTTACACGTGATACGCTACCAATACAGGATGAGACCTCTTAATATTGTCCATTACAGAGTGCGGCAATTTTTTGTCAGTATTAGGAAATGAACTATACTGGGAGACATCTTCAATGAGGTATCAAATGTCTGAGCAGGAATGACAGACAATTCTTCCTCCATTGATAACCAATTATAATCCACACTGGGAGTCCTGAGCGGCATCTACTTTAACCACTCTTCACGGCTATGTACACTATGTACACATGCTTTTTATTTTGTGCTCGTCACGAGAAAGAACCAATCAATTTATGTAAGCCTGATTGGCCTCATTGCTTAATATTAAAAAAAGGCACTTCGTTATCCATTTGTGTGGTCGTGACGACAGTAGTGACATTTATAATTATGATGGGTAATTTTTGTCCGTCTAAGCAACTACAAATACGATGCGACTCTTTTCGCCAGACGCGTTTCGTTTTAATGAGGGTAAGACATCTTCAGTTGTCTGACTAATAGATATACAAAACGATTCTTGGATCGTAAGCAGTTCGTTAGCAAAACATGTAAAGTACTGATTTATTACTTACGGCAATTTAGTCTTGGTTTTTGCCTCACATCATGGAGCATCTAATTGTTTCATGCTAAACTGCAGTTTCTTCTTTCTGTATCACTGTTTGTCGCATTAATTTCTCCCACGTTACAACCACTAATAGATATTTTAGCCCTATTCTTCCCTCCCACAAAACATCACACAGATTTGTAATTTCGTCATTACCCCATTTCGCTTATATAACAATAACTGCACTACGATAGAGTTAAAAAAAAAAAAAGGAATTGAAAATAAAAAAGATGAATTACAACTGCTATGTCGTCAACACAACAACAACACACTGTGCAGACTCAAAAATGTTTGTTAAGCTTAAGGGACTTAACTACGAGGTCATCAGTCACTAAACTTACAAACTACTTATGAACTACCTACAACTAAGGACGGCACAAATATGCATGCCCGAGGGGGGATTCGAACCCCCGACCGTAGTGGCCGTGCAGACTGTGACTGAAGCGCCTCAGTCCCCTCGGCCACCGCGGCCGGCTGTGCAGACTCACATTAGAAACAAATGTCTGACTAGTGGAAAACATAATGAAGAATATAGTTCATCAGCGAAGTGGAAAATAGTGCGAAAAGTAGTGGTACAGAAATAATTTGCACAGTATAGCATGAAACAAATAGGCGCCCCATTATGTGAGGCAAAAACCAACATTTTATTGCCGTAAGTAACAAATCGGTACTTTACACGTTTTTCTAAAGAACAGTTTTCGATCCAAGAATCAAAACAAATTGTTATTAAAGACCACTGAAGATGTTTTACTATCATTAAAACGAAACGCGTCTGGTGAAAAAGTAGCATATTATTTGTAGTTGTATAGACAAAAATACGCATCGTAACTTCAGCTCCGTTTACGTACTGACATTTTAAAAATATAAAAGAGCAGCCAGCACAGCCGACGTCCAAATCGACAGCTTCGTCGCGGCACGAGCAGAAACCGCAGACTTCGGCAGCTTTGGTAAGCGAAACGTGTAAGACGAAGTTTTTACTGCCGGAATCTCTACAGCCACTGGCATCCGGACAAAGTTCTCGGTAGCGGATGCACCCCTCGTGGAAGCGCCGACCATCAAAGAATTTATTTCTCGACGTCGTCTCGTGCATTACAGTTACCGAGACAAAAAGGATCCCATCCGCTTGAATGAATAGGATACGGCTCTAGTTTACATCGCTCTACATCTTTTTCAGACCCAAGCAATTAATGATACCTGGAATGTAGTTTCAATTCCGGTGCTACCAGAACAAAGTTAAGTTACTTGCAGTCACCGAATTTCTTGTGTAAAACCTCAGGTTGATTCAACGGGTGTAAGATATGCAATTGGTACAAAGGTATAATTTCCGCAGTTTAATAAGTTCATGAGACATCCATATTTCTCAATAAAAGAAACAGTGAAGTCATTGCATAAGCACGAAATGCTTCGAACTTGGACGTCTAAATTTGAACTGAATGCTATAATTAGTTTCACCGTGAGGAGAACATAGTTTACGGCATAAAATGTATTTGAAAACTTTTCTTGCTCTATAATGAGATGAGGCGGCCTCCGAGTTAAACATATGCAACTGTACTCCATACCTGAAAACTTTTGAAATGAGCTCTCAGTAAAACTCGCGCATAACAAAAAATCTAACACTTTTCATAATTTTCGGCTACAAATGTCTGTAAGTACTGTATCTTGCTGGATTTATTCAAATGTTTGTTAATCTATGGGACTTAAATAATGTGGTTATCAGACCCTATGCTTACAAAGCACTTAAACTAACCTAACGACAACACACACACACACACACACACACACACACACACACACACACACACACAAAGACAGACACACAGGCCCGAGGGAGTACTCTAAACTTCGACGGGAAGCAACTGCGTGTTCCGCAGCAAGGGGCCTTAGAGCGTTCGGCCATTCCGCCGCGCCTTGGATTTATTCATGATCCTAAAACAGGAACATGACGTATGAGAATGTATGAACAAGTGTACTGAAACATCGAAAGGATCCTGGATCATTGAGCGTCACATAAAATTATAACAAACAATTTAAGGCAGTCAAACATTTCATTACAACTTGTCAAACCTCACTTAGTCTTAAACCATTAAATGAAAAAGACGCCAACCTCGTGGACAAAGAAAATGCATATGGTGAAGAACACACACAGTTCTACACGTGGAACCAGTGGCGGACTACGGCTGTTCGAGGCCCGGATCGGCGGCAAAACAAAATAAGGCCCCCACGTCCAATTGGAAATACATGTTTACTATAAAAGAATAACTTTTGAGATTTGGAGGCCCTCTCCCACGGGTAGAGAGGCCCGGGACAGAGATTTAGAGGCCCCAGAACGAGCGGCCAAGATCGCTAAATAAATAAAAATAAAAATAAGTTATTTTGATGTTTTAGAAGTATTTGGAGTGCCCCAAAAACGAGAGGCCCGAGGCGCCCCCCCCCCCTCCTTAGTTCTCCACTGTGTGGATGTAATCATCTACACAAAATCTACATCGATACTCTGCAAATCACATTTAAGTGCCTGGCAGTGGGTTCATTAACCACTTTCATAACTTTTCTCTACCGTTCCATTCTCTAATAGCGCGCGGGAAGAAAGAACACCTAAATCGTTCCGTTTTCGATCTGATTTCTTTTATTTTATTGGGATGGTCATGTCTCCCTAAGTAGGTGGGTGCTAGCAAAATATTTTCACATTCAGAACTAAAAGTCGGTGATTGAAACTTCGCAAACAGATCATGCCGCAATGAATAACGTCTTTCTTTTAATGATTTCCACCCCAATTCGTGCAACATTTCCGTGACGCTTTGCCCCCGTAACGTGATAAAACAAAACGAGCTGCCCTTCTCTGAACCTTCTCAATATCTTCCGTCAGTCCCAATTCCGCAATTCACCGTAAGGTGCGTGGCGGAGGGTACACTGTACCACTACTAGGCATTTCCTTTCCTATTCCAATCCCAAATACAACGAGGAAGAAAAGAATGCCGGCCGCGGTGGGCGAGGGGACTGAGGCGCTCCACTCACGGTCTGCACGGCCACTATGGTCGAGGGTTCGAATCCCCCCTCGGGCATGGATATTTGTGCCGTCCGTAGTCTTAGCTAGTTCATAAGTAGTTTGTAAGTTTAGGGACTGATGACTCCGTAGTTAAGTCCCATAAGCTATACAAACATTTCAACATTTTTTTGAAGAAAAGATTGCCTATATGCCTCCGTACGAGCCCTAATTTCTCTTATCTTGTCTTTGTGATCTTTACGCGAAATGTAAGTAGGCGGCAGCAAGATCGTACTACACTCAGCTTCAAATTCCGGCCCTCTGAATTTACTCAACAGAAATTCACGAAAAGAACGTCGTCTTTCCTCCAGCGATCCCCAATTGAGTTGCCGGAGCATTTCCGTGACACTCGCGCATTGGTCGAACCTACCGGTAACAAATCTAGCTGCTCGTCTCTGAACCGCCTCTATGTCTTCCTTCAAACCGATCTGCTGCGGGTCCCAAATACTTGAGCAATACTCAAGACGTGGTCGTACAAGCGTTTTATACGCGGTCTCCTTTACAGGTGAAGTACATCTTCCCAAAATTCTCCCAATAAACCGAAGTCGGCTGTCCGCCTTACTCACAACTGTCCTTACATGCTCGTTCCATTTCATTTCGCTCTGCAATGTTACGCCTAGATATTTGAACGACGCTACAGCCTCAAGAAGCTCACTACTAATGTTGTATTCGAACATTATGGGATTGTTTTTTCTACTCATGCGCATCACCTTACATTTTTCTACATAGAGAGCTAGCTGCCATTCTTCGCACCAACTAGAAATTTTGTCTAAGTCATCCTGTATGCTATTACAGTCAGTTAAAGACGACACCCTCCCTTACATCACAGCATCATCAGCAAGCAGCTGCAAATTACAACTTACTCTGTCCATCAGATCATTTATATAGATAGAAAGTAATAGCGGTCCTATCACACTCCCCTGGGGCACGCCTGACGATACACTCGTCTCTGATGAACACTCGCCGTCGAGAACAACGTACTGTGTTCTGTTACTTAGGAAGTCTTCCAGCTTGTCACAAATCTGTGAACCTATTCCAAGGAATGCAGGAAAAAGCGATGCACGGAGTTTTACACAGAAACTCGAATACGACATTAAAATGTCAATCTTAAAAGGCCAAAACATTATAAGAACGCCAACTTCGTGAACAAAGAACAATATGAGTTAAGTCCAGTGAGTTGAATCACAAGCGAACAGGGCGGAACGAAGAATTTCCGGAGTAGAGGCTGTAAATTCGGTTACAACGACGACTCAAACATCACACGGTTAATAGTACAAATCATATCAAAGAAATAGTTAACTATTTTAGACATGCCATCGACCCCCCTGCACACACACAATCGATTGTACGAAAGTGGGGTGATAATCGAAAGTTAACGTTTCAAAATTTTGTCCTTCAAGTCGTTTAATGACATCGTCAATCCGTAAAACGCTGTAGTTTCTGTAAATTTTACGGATAAACTGTAAATGTTAGCAGATATACTAATCCATTAATGCCAATCGCTCTTTGTAATCTATGTATTAGATATGAGAAAGCCGAAAACCAGGGTAGTCCACGCAAATCAACTTTGTTTACCTGCGCTACAGACGAAGAAATTCAGGCTGTGACTGTTGATGAATGCATTCCTAAGACACATTTCACACTACTGAACAGGTAATTTGCACCGTAACAAAAAAGGCGGAAACAGAAAAGTGAGACACGTGATTTCGTTTGCTGCACGAATGTGGTGTGAATAAAAAAACGGGGAACTTGTGCAAGTGAAAGGAACTAATGAAAGAACGTTCTTTAGTGGTACAACCAGTAAAAAGCCTAGTGTGCTGAATGAATGTAACTAAATGCCGCTATACTGGGAAGCCGAATCAAATGCAGGAAAACATTAGCTCTGACACACAACCGTTATGATATACATTTAGAAAAATCTTTGTGGTTACGAATTAATCTACGTGCAGGCCTGTGGATACGTCGTTGACGCACTTTGAGGATCAACTGAATAATCAAAAATATCAATATTTTAAAATATCTCTACAACGAACTTTAAGAACGTATTTATCGCTCTCTGCATTAAGTAAATAATAATTTTGGAAGTATTACTTCTAGCTCTACCTTATAGCTTTGATTGGAAATGGTTCATTAAAAACTCAGTATAATCTTAATAAATTTCCTTACTGGACCGTGAATTAATTTGTGTCACCGATAAATTTGCAAAACGCTCTGTTACGCAGTCAACATGGCATGTATCTTTGTGCTGTTCTTCTTGCTACTGTGGAAATTTCATATCTTTGCGTTTTATCCGTATTAGCAACTAGCTTTCTGAATAGTGTCATTACACAGTGCGTGTTTAGTACAGTTACAGGAAACCACGAAGGTTGCAAACTACAAACGACACCACAATAAGAAGGGTACTACAGACGACAGACAGCTTTATGAATAGACCTATCAGCATGTGCTATTAAGAAAAAAGAAATTAACCCACTGAAGACAGACATGTAGTTGTCAGAAAAAAGGGAAGAATGAAACTTAGGGTTTAACGCCCCGTCGACGGCGTGATTATTAGAGACAGAGTTGACATTCGGAGTTTTGGGTACAGATGGGGAAGGAAATCGGCCGCGCCCTCCGGCATTCGCTTGCAATGTTTTAGGAAAATCGCGGAAAACCTAATTCTGGATGGCCGGAGGCGGTTTTGAAACACCGTCTTCTCGAATGCGAGAGGTGAGAGAAAAGACGAGTGAGTACTATCAAGGGGAAAGCTTTCTAAAACAGTGTATATCAGCTAGACTGATGATCTGGAACTACAACATTACTGTATAGATGCCTGATTGATGGTTTACCGAACAATTTTCAAAATGTTTTTAATTTATCACTCTCGAATAGCAGTTGGGAAAAAGGAACGGCTAAATCTCTCCGTGCGAGTTCCGAGATCTCTAATTTTATCATGATCTCTTCTCCCTAAGTAGGTACACTATGAACAAAATATTTTCGCTTTCAGAGGAGAAATTTAGTGATTAAAATTGCATAAATAACGAAAAGGTCTGTTTTTATTATTGCTTCGTTAACTCTCGTATCTGTGACTCTATTGCGACATAAATCAAAACGAGCTTTCCTTCTTTGTACCTTTTCGAGGTTCTCCGTCGCCGGCCGCGGTGCCGGAGGGGGCTGAGGCGCTCCAGTCACGGTCTGCACGGCCACTACGGTCGGGGGTTCGAATCCCCCTCGGGCACGGATATTTGTGCCGTCCTTATTATTAGCTAGTTCATAAGTACTTTGCAAGTTTAGGGACTGATGACCCCGTAGTTACGTCCCTTAAGCTATAGAAACATTTGAATTTTTTTGGTTCTCCGTCAATAATATATGGTAATTATCCCGTATCGCTCTACAATATCCCATCAGAGAACGAACAAGTGTGATTGCTTTATTGCAGCTTACCTAATAAAAACGCTCCAGTTATCTCCTAGCTCCAGAGGTGTCCATGCCCCCCATTCGCCAATGACTAACCACCCCCCCCCCCCACACACACACACAGAGAGAGATATATTAGGTCCTGTTTCGCCATTTAATATTGAAATTAAATATCTGTTATTTGACGCTTTGTAAATTTTCTTTTTTTATAAAGCCCCTCCACAGGCTGGCCAAAAGTACAAATTTTTCACACACACCCCTACCCCAGAAATTTCAATGAAGCAGTTTGTGTCATGACCCCCCTTCACTGTGGGCACCTCTGCCTGGCTCATTAACATAGATTAGGAACGGGGGAGGCGTTCTGACGTTTCCTTGGGGAACGCAAGATATTACTTCTCTTTCACTCGATGGTTTTCCGTCTATCACTACGAACTGTGGCCCTTCTGACAGGTAATCACGACCTCAGTCGTACAATAAAAACGCTACTCCACTGGCTTGTGAAAAATGGTCAAAGGCCTTCGTGAAATCTAGAAATATGCAAGCAATTTGAGATGCCATGTCTATAGTATTGATTACTTCATGAGAAATATGAGCTACTTGTGTTTGTTACGTATCAACAGATGGTCGTCTTCGAGGTGATTCGTGTTGTGTATATGGTCGAAAATCGTGTATCAACTCAACGTCAGAGACAGAGGTCTATAATTGAATGGATTGCTCCTTTGCGCCAGTGACGTAGCCAGGATATTGTCAAAGGGGGGGGGGGGGGGTCCGAGATGTTAAAGAGAAATTTACAAAGGCTCATGTTTTCATTGATTCTAAAAACAAATTTAACGTATTTATATTTTATGTAGACAGTTTACGTTTGGTAGACCTACTTACAAATACTACAGTATTTTAGAATGAAACTTTCTTGCAAGTTTCGCAGGAGGCCGGCCGCGGTGGCCGAGGGGACTGAGGCGCTCCAGTCACGGTCTGCACGGCCACTACGATAGGGGGTTCGAATCCCCCCTCGGGCATGGATATTTGTGCCGTCCTTAGTATAAGGTAGTAGATAAGTAGTTTGTAAGTTTAGGGACTGATGACCCCGTAGTTAAGTCCCATAAGCTTAACATTTTTATTTCGCAGGAGAACTTCTGTGAAGTTTGGAAAGTAGGAGGCGACGTACTGGCGGAAGTAGAGTTGTGAGGCGGCATTGTGAGTCGTGTCGGGATAACACAGTCGGTAGTGCGCTTGCCCGCAAAAGGCAAAGGTCTCAGGTTCGAGTCCCTGTTCCGGCACACAATTTTAATTTGCCAGGAAGTTTCACTACAGTATTTTTTATATACAAAATTGAGGAAAACGTTTCTTAAAAATGGTTTCAATATACGCCAGCAGAACCTTCAGTTGTTATTCCAAACGAACTCAGATTAACAGAATGAGAAGTGTTTCTTTGTATTTGAACACTGGCAACGACACGGTTGCATGTCACCAAGCTCGCTGCCTGTCAGACACGACTGTAGCTCGGTGTTTCGCAAAATTTGCATTAATTTTTGCGTCAGCATAAATACCTTGCATATTGATTTAGGGAGCGTAAATCTATAATCGGTTAATGCCCATTTATTTTATTTTCAAGATTATTGGTTCTTTTACTCTTGTTGTCATTGCAACATATCCATTCTAGGTAAAATATTACTCTCAAACCTAAATTTAGAAAGTATTACAGGCACTGAGTGCGGTGCCTTATGATATTCTAGTATATTGCCACTCCAAATATGGACTCCACTGCTAACATGAAACTGCTGTTGAAAGATAGATAAGCTATTATAATAGTACGTATTTTATCTTACCATAACGCTAGTGGACGAATGGAAGTCGGTTTTCCTCTTTTTGTTGTTATGAAGTTATCCATAATTCGTAACTATCCGGACCCCAAGACCCCCTCCCTTTGGCTACGTCCTTGCTTTGCCCTTTTGCTGATGTTTTAGAGGTATAGTAGCATTATTTCTACCTGCAGTGTGCCTCGCTGCACTTGTGTCATGCACATTTTCTTTTATTGAACTTTTGCTTTTTTTTCCGGTAAGGTGGCAGTGTCTGGAATGTTATCTGGAAGAGGTAAGTAATCAAGTGTGGACAGAACAAGTGTTTTGTCAGTCAGCAGCTCCATTTTCCACACGGCCAGCTCCTTTCCAGGATTTCGTGTAATGTAGTCGTGGCAGCGCAGACCCGTTCACGCGATATCACAAAGTGCCGGCGTGACTGATGCTAATGTTATGTCCGTGGTAATGTGACAAAGCACCGTCACGATTTCTCCGCTACACCCAGGTAATGCGGCGGCTTTTTCAGTCCACTAGAACAGATTACTAACTGTCTAGCTAGGATAGCAGGCTACCCTACGCAT
This sequence comes from Locusta migratoria, assembly GCA_026315105.1. Classification (NCBI taxonomy): domain Eukaryota; kingdom Metazoa; phylum Arthropoda; class Insecta; order Orthoptera; family Acrididae; genus Locusta; species Locusta migratoria. Next base: position 211,349,323 of record CM048744.1, on the reverse strand, counting down.
GTAAGTTTCCAGAGTGGGAAAGGTCATCTTAGATTCTGTAAGGCGGAACAACGACCGGTTTCAGCAGCTAATGCGGCAAGATTGTGAACATACTGAACGATAAACCGCCGTGAGTTTTGATACGGAACTTAGCCCCAGAAAGAACATCGGAGGAAATTGAATGAACGGAAAAATGTCTGTCACTTCCATGTTTACAGTTGATGTGTAAGATATTCTCGTCAGTAGAAGGCACCTCACTGTTGCCCATTATCAGCAAGATTTCACGATAATGTCGATAGAAACATCGGTAACACTGCCCAACAACGAAAGTGTTTGTAGCCTAAAAATGCTTTGTCATTTATTTTTATTAAAATCACCATAAAATGACATTACCTCTTATTTCGGATATCCAATAAAACGTTTCCGGTTTACATTTTCACTGTTGGTGTCCTACAATTTTTGAGTTATGACACTTGCTAAAAAACCGAATACAATATTGTGCAGGTATCTGCAGGTTATAAACATTATTACTTTCAAAATATCCATGTCGGATCAATGACCATCTTTCGATACTACATACTGCTGATAAACGGCTACATATGGATCTCCTTGAACAACTGGAGATTTTCATCCATAAACTAAAATTACCCCACAAAATACTGAATGAACGAACACAGTCAACACGTAACTTTTTCTTTCAAAACTTCCAAGTGATTCTAGTACCTAGACAGTAAAATAGATCTGCCCATATCCATTCATAGGTCATCCTCTTATTAGTAATGTCTGTCAGCAAAATAATAAATATCCTGTTATTGTTCAATCGGTTTATATTAGCATAGCGAAATTATTGTCCAAACACTCCGTAAATATTTCACCCATTCATATTTATTTTACATTTGTTAATGTATCTCACTTGTTTCATTATTAATTTAACTTGATACTAGCAAAATTCAAAACAATTTGCAAAATATAATTTTAGTCCGTTACATACTTTTTATGCATACACAACTTCTCAAGGCAAAGAACTTTTTTAACTTATGGGACTTAACTACGGGGTCATCAGTCCCTAAACTTACAAACTACTTATGAACTAGCTACAGCTAAGGACGGCACAAATATCCATGCCCGAGGGGGGATTCGAAACCCCGACCGTAGTGGCCGTGCAGACCGTGACTGGAACGCCTCAGTCCCCTCGGCCACAGCGGCCGGCCAAGGCAAAGAACATTAATTATTGAAGTGCAACATCTACCACAGCCATTCACAATTACACCACATTCAATGTTTGTATTTTGTGAATGTGTAACGCTAAGTGTAGCACCAATGCTCTCCTGTGTAAAAAAATGTCAGCGTCCAATGCACAACGTGGTTACATCTACAATACACAGTAAGTATATAAAATTACAATAAGCTAACGTTTAATTCCGATTTATTCTGTTCTCGATTCTAAAGTTCAGTTATGTTACCAAAACCATCATGACAGCGTAAACCTACACTTAGCGGAAGATTATAAATGTTCCTGTGAAGTATCCACTGAAGATGAAACTGCAGTCGCTTGAAACGTAGTTCTCGATTAATAAAAAACACGCATAATGGCAGCTGGTTGCATTTCTTTTAACGAAAATAAACCGTCAACATTATTACAGCAGCTTGTGTTGTAATTACTGTATACTTTCCGACTTCGTGAGGTTTTTAAGTATATAATTTGTTGAATCAAACTGCTATGAAAATTCGATAATTCATTGAAAATGTTATATACATTCGTGGTGAAACGACATTTTAATAACAGAATCCCATTCACACGGTACTTGTAAAAACCATTTCAGGCAGCATTATTTTCGTATGAAGCTGGACAACAGTAATCCACAGGCCTTCGCAAATAAAGATCTATTTCTTTCACTGTGTGTGAGGTTTCGTGAGCGTTAGAGAAAGCTATTTGTTATTTTACTTGTGAGAGTGGTCAATGAAGAAGACATAAAATTGTTCAGTATTCTGTCTGCTATTCGACATATTCCACTATCAGATAGTTTATCAGTTCCTATATTGCCAGAGAATTATGAGATGAAGACACTGCGGAGAAAGAACCCTGCAAACGTTCCACATAACGTGAGCCTACGTTTGACGGGAAAAGAGGCGAACCTCACAGATTGGGTCAAGTGGAACTGAGTGATCTCACTGGAGACCTTGATTTGTTAAAGGCGAAGGCAGGTCTTCCAGGGCCACGACTGCTGCTATCTCCTCTACAGTAACGTACAGACATCGTCATAGAGAACTAATTGTTATTGCTAAGGTGGAAAACAATCATATTGATTCCTGCGATGTTAATTGATCATCTGACAAGGAGACCACATGGGTAGTGGATTTTATAATTTATTTATATTTATGGTACGTGAAGTTCAGAACTTAAATAACAGGTACTGGCCTCTCTATCGTAGTCAGTGGTTCGAATCCCACTATGACTTTTTTTTTAAATATTCCAATTCAATTATATAAAACATTTTGGGATCTTTAATTCCACGTCTTGTGTAAATTATTGTTGATGTGTATCTAAAACAGCTGAAAACTTCGTCCCCACATAAAACGATTGTTGAGTAGGTTAGCTGTTTGGAAAGCCATTAGTTACTATGGAGATGACTCCAAATACAGTGTCGTAAATTACCGTTGTGAACTAATAGTGCAGCCAATACTGTAAAAAATGTAACTTATTTTTTTTATTGAAACCATCATTATCAACATCATTACATGAAATATAGAAAATTACGAATAAAGAAAAAGACGTGTACTTTTCGCTAAAATTACTATTAGATATTAAAATTGTGAAAGTGAAAACAACGAAACATTTTAAAAATATCTGTTAGGACAGGATTCGAACCATCGACCCTATGGTTATAAGGTCACAACGCTACCACCTGAGCTACACCGACAGATGCTGCAATACGTTTAATGCTTGGTACTTACGCTCTTTAATAAAACTTCAAAGTCGGTTTTCTCCTAAATTTTTGAGTGTTGCGTCGAATGGCTTTGGATTATTTTTATTTGAGTTCTGAACTTCACGTATCATAAATATCAAAAAATTCCTATACCTATGGGGTCTCCTTGTGAGACAGAACAGGACCTCGGATTTTCTTCGTGAACGATGAATTAGGAAATCTCGAAACGCACACATCTGGATGACTGGAGGCGGGTTTTGAACCGATTCCACTCTGCAAACCACTGCGCCCCCTCGCTCGGTTGCAGTTAATCTAGGCTCTAGAGGTTGCAGACGGATTACATTGCCGAACAAAAAATTAGCACACTTGAAAAACCAACGTCGATTTTGATCCGATGACGGGAGATGTCACCTTGGGGATAGTCGACTTCTGATGAAGGTTTTAACTTCGTCCATCAACAGATGGCGTACTAGTATACGAGGCCAGTCAAATTAGACATTGAAAACGCAAATCGTGATGTAGTTCTAATTTTTTGATATGTTGTTAGGACCAGTTAAAGTAGTATGAAACCTAGTTTGCAGCTTCGAAAATCCTGTGCTTCCCAAGTTATAAGTGAAAAACTCCGAAATTTTCCGACTTTTTTAAGATGTTGCCTTCTAACGCAAAAACTATGAGTTTTACGATGTTAGTAGTTTGTACCCTTTCCAAAATACATGGAATATGTAACAATTTAAGCTAACCGCAGAGTTATACGTCCAATAGTTTTCTACATATGAAGCGTCAAAAATGGGCTTATTTTTACCAAAAATGAAAATTTTAAGTTTTGCTCTGACTTAGAGCTGAATATTAGCATAACCTCTCATCCTGCGAGAATAGACATGAGAATTGAAGTTGTAGTAAATTTTATTAGCTTTAAAATAAGCACAAGATGAACTCTCTAGAGCGAGTAGTTCTCTTCAAATTGTACAAAAACGGAAAGTCAGGAAACTGAAATTTTTGAAGAAATGAGCCTAAACACTAACGACAAATTGTGGGCATGCAAAGAAATAAAAATGTATACCACTGTCTTTAAAGAAATGCAATTGTGTAATAACTGAAGATTCTCACTGTTTTGGTTTCTTAGAAGGTGCTGGTTGTTCACAGTCGTGTTGTAGGACATAAGGAGGCTCTTGCGGTGCTACATCCATTCCTGGCTGTTCGTCCGAAAGCGGGAGATCATCGTAATCGTCTTCATCCTCGTAGATCAGACCCGTAGTGACGTCGTAGCAAGTGGTACCAGAGCAGTGAGTGCACAAAGCTGAGCACTGAAGCCCGGCTCTCCGGCAGTTGCACGATCCCATGCATCCCTTCTTGCACTTACATGAGAGCGATCTGAGAAGTTTAGGTGGGGCTGGTTCACATAATGTTGTTACTGGTAATAGATCGACGGAGCTCTTCGACCAACCGCACCGTGTGGCATCCTTCGCCACTGCCAACCAAGTTTGCACTTGGTGATATGTGCGGTAGGAATGGAAGGAAGCAGCTTCTTTGGTCGGGGGCAAACGTCCCAGGTCCACCTTCGCATTGGCTGCTGACTTGAGGAACAGGCAGAATCTAAGGCCATGTAGGTTGTCGAAGGATGTGTCTCCTCCACACAGAGCGATAAGGCACTTCTCTCCAACATCAGCTATAGATTCATGATTAGTATCTGGCAATAGAAACACAGCGGCCAGGTCAGTCAGGTACTTTTACCTTTGAAGAACACTCCACAATTTTGTTTTTCCTTGTCAGAAACGAGCGGAAGTTGTGTCACATTCGCTAAATGCATGTAGGAAGAGTTCAAATCCGGAGGGCAATTTTATTTCTCGTCGACAGAAAAAAGTGGAAAACTGAGTACCACTTGACTCGCCTCTATTGTTTTTCTGGAAATAAACATTTCGGACGGTAGAGCCCAAGCCGCAAAGGAGAACGAGTAAGTCCACATCCTCCCCAACCACGATCACGTTCTCGTATGATACGCTTTTATCGAGGGCAGTGCAGATAATGTCGCGGTCTACGTCTTCTGTTGCTCTCTTAGTTTCAATGCCCTCGAGTTGAAACGCAGAGCACAGTTGGTCAATGAGACGTCTTTTGTTTGAGTCTTTAGCTAACACTTTCTCCTGGGGCATTTTGATGTTAGTTGAAGAGTCAAATACGATCTTATTGCAAGAAAGGGCAGCGCAGCGGCGCAATCATTCTGCAGTTTTAGTACTGAGGGCTCCATCTTCAAGATATCCATCAAACACCACTGCGACTTTCCTACCAAAGTTGTTTAAAGTGTAGGTAATGTAGGTAGCAACTATAGCCTTCATCGAGTCATTTCTGTGCCAGATAGCCTTGTGGAGAAGGTATCCCCCATCGACCATTACAAATGTCCTGGTTCCAAGAGAAATGTTTTGTGAAAGTGGTGCGAAAGCGGCATAAAAAGTTGACTTCGCTCCCTTACGCATCCCCTCTTCGTTGAACAATGCCAGTGGATAAGGGGCCAGTTCGAACTTAAAATGCTCTTTCAGTTCACTGTCCGACTTTTTTGTGATACACAACCTTTGAAAAATGGTGAGTGGATTAACGTCGATACGCTTCTTGTGTATTTTAATGGAGTTCGTGATTGTCGACAAAGTTACCACTTTGTCTTTTCTTTTGAAAGTTACTTTGCCAAACGAGCTGCCAGTTATTTTCTTGACCCCTTCAATGCCTTTTTCATAAGCTAGGTGGCAATTTATATCAGCACCTCCCACAATTCCGTTGCTGTTGGATAGTATTTTGTCTGTAGATGGAAATGGATGATGGATACTGAACCATTTATTAAGTTTTTCCAATTCAGCAATGTCTCGTATCATCTGTGCTGACCTCATGTCAATGTGTTGTTCTGATGTTACAGAAGAAATGTCCCAAAAACGTTCCAGCTCTTCGCACAGGTTGAACATGTACACCATTCCTCCTGTCCACCGCGAAAGCACACTGCTGGATATACCACGGCCGTGAGTTAATCCTCTCTAGCTCTTCATTGATCTCATTAGAACCTGTTAGATAGTTAAATCTGTCCACAGCCGTGATAAAAATTTATGAGATCTGCGAATCGTGAAGTCTCCTCTAGTGAAAACAGTGAATTCCTCTGGGACCATTCTGTGTTGTAGGTTACTCAGTTATTGAAATGTATGTTTTTTATTACGCAATTGCATTTCTTTAAAGACAGTGGTATACATTTTTATTTCTTTGCCTGCCCACAATTTGTCGTTAGTGTTTAGGCTCATTTCTTCAAAAATTTCAGTTTCCTGACTTTCCGTTTTTGTACAATTTGAAGAGAACTACTCGCTCTAGAGAGTTCATCTTGTGCTTATTTTAAAGCTAATAAAATTTCAAAATGTTTGTAAAGCTTATGGGACTTAACTACGGGGTCATCAGTCCCTAAACTTACAAACTACTTATGAACTACTTACGAACTAGGGCGGCACAAATATCCATGCCCGAGGGGGGATTCGAACCCCCGACCGTAGTGGCCGTGCAGACCGTGACTGAAGCGCCTCAGTCTCCTCGGCCACCGCGGCCGGCTAATAAAATTTACAACAACTTCAATTCTCATGTCTATTTTCGCAGGATGAGAGGTTATGCTAATATTCAGCTCGAAGTCAGAGCAAAACTTAAAATTTTCATTTTTGGTAAAAATAAGCCCATTTTTGACGCTTCATATGTAGAAAACTATTGGACGTATAACTCTGCGGTTAGACTTAAATTGTTACATATCCCATGTACTTTGGAAAGGGTACAAACTACTAACATCGTAAAACCCATAGTTTTTGCGTTAGAAGGCAACATCTAAAAAAAGTCGAAAATTTCGGAGTTTTTCACTTAAAAGTTGGGAAGCACAGGGTTTTCGAAGCTGCAAACTTGGTTTCATACTACTCTAACTGGTCCTAACAACATATCAAAAATTTAGAACTACATCACTATTTGCGTTTTTAGCCCCTTTTTTTGTACGATTTGACTGGCCTATACGTGGCAAAGCGCTATCTGTGTGTACCGTCTAATAGGCTCGGTTTGAATTCAACGTGTGAAGCACACAGTCGGCATGCACAGATGAACAGTTGTGCTTCCTACAGCCAACTGAGCGAATCTGAAAGGCGTCACATTGTGGAGTTATTGCCTTTTCAGGGAAATGCCACAGGCATTGGACGTATTGCGTCAGTTGGAAAAAAAACTGGAACTGAATTACTGATGATATTTGTACCACCTCTGCCTGACGAAGAAGGCGGGATTGTTTCCATTCACGTTCTTTGCTGGGGTGCTACTGCAATGTAGGAGAGCCTCCGCAATTTGATACGTATTTCACAGCGCAACACGGAGGCAGAACTGAAGTTATGTGCTGTGGAGGAAGACGTGCTCTAAGACAGTTCGTGTAGCTACCTTATCCGCAACGCTGTATTAGCTGAGCGGTTTAAAGCGTCTGCCTAATAGTAAGCAATTTATGTCTCAAGAATTTGAATGATTGTTGATACTTAAAGTAACTTACACTAAGAACAACATACACACACCCTTGCCCGAGGGAGGACTCGAACCTCGGCCAAGAGCGACTGCCCAGTCCGTATGAAGATGCATTATGGCATGCTGCCCTTTTCTAGGCTATGCATGTAAGTGTCGCTTGTTTAGGATTATGACGTACAGCTGGACAACGCTGTACGGAGACAGCATTTGTCCAAGATACAGTAACTCGACCCCATGCATCATGGTCTGGTGTGCGAGAAACTACAATTCTTTCCTCTTTGCCTTTTGGAAATAGTACGCTTGTCCGCGCTCGGGACAAGCAAAGTAATGAAAAATCCGTTCTTTTGCTTTTCTTGCATCACGAAGGTGACATTCTATTCCAACAGGACAATTCACGCCCAAACACTGCGGGTGAAACTCAAACCAAACCAAGACGTGTAATAACTTCCCTGGCCATCCCGATCTCTGGATTTGTCCTCAATCGAGCACATGATGGATCGATAGCTGACAAGCGCGACTCATCAACCCACAAGTCTTTCAAAACGACATGGCACGTCGAAGAGACGTGGAATAATCTATCCCAAGACGGTATTCGCCATCTGTATGATCGAATGAATGCCAAAATCGGCATCTGCTTTGCCGACCGAGGAGGCTACACCACCACGTACCATATAGGTGTTACAGCATGGATCGATACCTGGTACTTGAGTATCGATCTATCAATGTAATCATTTCTACTCATACCTGCCAACCTTCAAAACTTAAAAATCAGGAGATCCAGTTTAAAAAATCGGTAGATTCTTCAAAAAATCAGGAGATACTTTCTGTCAAAAACTGCGGCGCACTTTACTATAAACCTTAAGATAACTGATTTTAGCCTTTTCCTGTCATTTCACAACACTACATACTGACTACAAAAAGACACTTGAATTAACCCAAATGTGGAACACATTTTTATTTGTAGCCAATCCAGGTAAAGTGATTGATTTTTTTTTTTTTTTTTTTTTTTTACTAAAACAAAAAAGTTCACAGCTGTATTTTGTGCTATACTGCTACCAGGGAACATTTTATGAACCAAGTGACCCACATGTTCATCGCATTTAATTGGTAAATGGTACTCTAAAATAAACAATGCAAATAAACACACTGCATATATCACATGATCACTTTCACTTTTCTCAGCAATTTCAGTCTTTTACTCTTACTCTCACACTTTTCATTTTCTTTGCACGTATTCCGGTACATCGCTTTTTCTACCATGTGATGTGGAAATATCACTTTGACAAAGAGTACAAAATACAAATAATGTTCCGAAAACTGCTTAAAAAAGGGATCATATTTTTTGCCATCCTACAACACATACCACAAAATTGAAATCTCATAATTGCGTAAACTAGCTGTTTACACAAAAGTTGACTTTCTGCAATATGCGTATGAAACGGGTGCTCCTAACTATCCACTCGAAAGTTTTCCATCGATTAGAAACCACTGAAGTGATTTCACTTATGTACAAAGGCACAACAAAACATTCAAAAAGAGCACATCGAAACACTACAAGTGTATTTGCAAATTTGGAAATCATCGGAATTACAACAGAATAGATAACACATTTCAGAGAGGCAATGCACTAGGCAGAACTTCTGGGGTGAAAGAAAACAACTAGACGAAATCGGATCCAAAAAGGAAGGAACAAGGCTTTTAAAGGAAGAAGGAAATTTGGAAACAAATGAAACCTAATGCAGTGAAGAGTAGCAAAGCTGATTCATAGTAGTACCCTCTCAATGGGTTTATCGAAAGAAAAGAAGAAGAATATAAAAATAAAGTACACGCCAACGAAATAGATATCGAACACTGCCTTAGTGGCACTCCTTCGAGAGACAGCGACAAAGAAATTTTGGACCAGCAGAGTTGTGAACTGAATGCGGCGCGCAAACAGAACTTGGAGGCTGATTACAGGGCGCGCGGCTGCAGGTTCCTCTTACGTGGCAGGTCCGCCAGATTCGGAGAAAACAAAGAAGAAAACAGAGTTTAGGCGAGGCGCTGCCTGGCGCGGAGGCGCTAATGAGCCGGTATTTACATAGCGCCGCTATCGATACTGGGAGCTGCAGCTGCAGCAGCAGCAGCAGCACAAAAGCGCCCGAGCCATAGTAACACGGTTACTGCCAAGCCCGAGCCCGGCCACCGACTTCTTTTGTTACGAGCGCAGTAGAGGCGACAATGGGGAAGCCGGCGAGGACATCACCACTACGGTTAACCATTGCAGTACCAAGGAGAGGGGGGGTGTACTTTGTGGCCTCCTTTTGAAAATACTGAAATCTACAAATTTGCGACTGGATAGGGGATTTCCTGTCAGGGAGGACACAGTTCGTAGTAATCGATGGTAGGGCATCGACTAAAACAGAGGTGATATCGGGCGTTCCACAGGGTACTGTTATTGGTCCTCTGCTGTTCCTTATTTACATAAACTATTTTTTTGGGGGGGGGGGGATCTAAGCAGAACTCTTAGCTTGTTTGCAGATGACGCCGTCATTTACCGTCTAGTAAAATCAACTGAAGATCAAAATCAACTGCAGAACGATCTGAATAAGATATCACTACGGTGTAAAAATTGGCAATTGACGCTAAATAATGAGAAGTGTGAAGTTGTCCACATGAGTACGAAAAGAAATACGTTAAACTTTGTTTACAACATAAATCAAGCAAAAGTGAAGACCGTAAACTCCACTAAATACCTAAGAATTACAAATACTTCAGACTTAAACTGGAAAGAACACGTAGATAATGTCGTGTGAAAGGCGAACCAGAGACTGCTTTTTATTGGTAGAACCCTTAATAGATGCAACAGAACTACCAAAGAACCTGCATACACTACGCCTGTCCGTCCATTTTTGGAGTATTGCAGCCCAGTGTGGGATCCTTATCAGGTGGGTTTGACGGAGGACATCGAAAGAGTCCAAAGAAGAGCAGCTAGTTTTTTTATTGTCACAACACAGGGGAGACAGCGTTACGGAAATGATACGGGATCTGGGATAGGAATCATTACAACAGCGCATATCGTTGCGGCGTGGGCTACTTACGAAACTCCAATCGCCAACATTCTCCTCCGAATTTGAAAATATATTGTTGACTCCCACTTACATAGGTAGAAATGATCATCAGAATCAGAGCTCGAACGGAGATATTCAGGTGTTCTTTCTTCCCGCGCGCTATTCGAGAATGGAATGGGAGATAAATAGTATAACGGTGGTTCGATGAACCCTCTACCAGGCACTTAAATGTGATTTGCAGAGTATCCCTGTAGATGTAGACTATTTTTGAAAATTTTGTAAAGAAATGTTTATTCTCTTTATGAACTCTTCTTCCAGATTCTATGATTGTTTTACATTTTTCGTTTAAGCTTAATCGGAACATTTAAGTTTAAGGGAGGTGGTCTTGAAGTACCACCCCCCCCCTTTCGAAGTAGATGCGACTTCCCACAACGTTCGTCTTACTCCACAGATAATAGTATTACGTGACCTTAGAATACAAGGACGTTATATTTCTCTGGGTTGACAGTAACAATGGTCTCAATAATGATTATTGTTTCCTCTTAGTGTTTATGGCAGTCGATAAGGAATGCAGTCAGTCATCTTCATTATTACGGTAAAGTGCTTTTTATTTCGTCTCTCATGAGAAACACACTGCGTCGTATCTACACAGTGAGGAATGGAAGGGGCTTCCCGTAAGAGTCACAGGCAAGTCGCTCTTGCTAAGTGGACATCGTGACGTATAGGTTTTAGGGTTTTCTTCATTCGATTGGTTGTTGAAGAAAAACAACTAAAGAATGTGCATCACGTTTCGTTGTATAAACTCTTTGCTATTACAATGGCAAAAGTCATCTCTCGTCTTGAGTCCGAATTTTATGTAAGCTGACGACTTTCGAACACTAGATCTTTCACCCTGCTATAGCTATCGACACGGAACTCGAATGTTCAAAGGTTTGTAGAGCTTATGGGAGTTAACTACAAGGTCATCAGTCCCTAAACTTACAAACTACTTATGAACTACCTTATACTAAGGACGGCACAAATATCCATGCCCGAGGGTGGATTCGAACCCCCGACCGTAGTGAAGACGGAACTGTTATGGTGTACAGCAAAAGACTTTGTCCTACAACAACAGAAAGAGATTATTCGTCTCCACTGTGTAGTTTTCGCTGAAGAGCAAAATAATGACACCCACATATAGAATTTTATATCTTCCATCCACTAATCGTTATCAACCTTCTACCACCGGAGTGCACAATGGAAGAAAGACCTACTACCATATACAAACACTATTCGTTTGCGATGTGTAGTTTTGGCTGCAAAGTGAAATACAGGCACAAACACCACAGTTTTTGTATATATTAAGATTAAGATAACATAAAATGAATAACCAACAGCCGTGATTTTGCGTATTTTATTTAGAAATCTGTTTCGGTCATCATTAGCATCACAAGTAAGCTGCTTAAAGAATCGAGGTAGTCCATCCAATCGTTATTTATACGTGGAGGGCCTGAATATAATATGAAATACCAAATGGATGCACCACCTCGATTGTATTAGGGTCTGCTGATGGTGGTAATGATGCACGGAAACAGGTTGTTAAACAAAGCAAGCAAAATTACAGCTGTTGGCAAATCATTTCCTATAATTCATCGACTGTCCTTTGTTCCACTATTCCACGTTGACATGGCGTGATTACAGAAAAATAAATATTTCTTCAACATGATAGATAAGAATGTCAAAAGCGTGCTCCAGCCATCGTCTTTTCTCAATGTTGTTGTGGTCTTCGTCCGCAGACTGGTTTGATGCAGCTCCCCACGCTACCCTATCCTGTGCAAGTCTCTTCATCTGAGAATACGTTCGGCAACTTACATCCTTTTGAATCTGCTTACTGTATTCGTCCCTCTGTCTCCCTCTACTATTTTTACCCCGACACTTCCTTCTAATGCTAAGTTGACAATTCCTTGATGTCTCAGAATGTGTACAACCAATCTATCCCTTCTCTTAGTCAGTATATGCCAGAAACTCCTTTTATCCCCGATTCGGTTAAGCACCTCCTCATTAGTTACATGATCTACCCATCTAATTTTCATCATTCGTCAGTAGCACCACATTTCGAAAGCTTCTATCATCATTTTATATGAATTCCTAATCGTCCACGTTTCACTTCCATACAATGCTACACTCCAGACAAATGCTTTCAGAAAGGACTTCCTAACATTTAAATTAATATTGGATGTTAACAAGTTTCGCTTCTTTAGAAACGCTTTTCTTCCCATAGCCATTCTGCATTTTATATCTTCTTTACTTCGGGCATCAGAAGTAATCTTGCTACCCAAACAACAAAAATCATCTACTGCTTTTATTGTCTTATTACCTAATCTAATTCCTTCAGCATCGCCTGATTTTCTGACATTCCATTCCATAACCGTTTTATTCTTGTTAATGTTCATCCTATATCTTCCTTTCAAGACACTGTCCATCCCCTTCAAATGCTCTTCCAGATCTTTTGCGGTCTCTGACAGAATTACTATGTCATCGGTAAACCGCTCCCTATATTTTACCCCTGCTACCTTCAGAATTTGAAACAATGCATTCCAGTCGAAAGCTTTCTCCAAATCGACAAACGCTAAAAACTTAGTTTTCCCTTTCCTTAGCCTATCTTCTAAGATAAGTCGTAATGTGAGTATTGCCTCTCGTGTTCCTACATTTCTCCTAAATCCAAACTGATCTTCCCCGAGTTGGATTCCACAAGTTTTTTCATTCGTCTGTAAATAATTCGTGTTAGTATTTTGCACCCATGACTTATTAAACTGATAGTTCTGTAATTTTCACACTTGTCTGCACTTGCTTTCTTTGGAATTGGAATTACGATATTCTTCTTGAAGTCGGAGGGTATTTCCCCTGTCTCATACATCTTGCATACCAGGTGATACAATTTTTTCATGAATGGCTCTCCTAACGACATCAGCAGTTCAGACGGAATACCATCTACTCCAGGGGCCTAGTTTCGACTCAAGTCCTTCAGCGCTCTGTCACATTGGTTGGTTGGTGTTGGGTGTTTAAAGGGGACTAAACTGCCGGGTCATCAATCCCCTGTTCCCAGCTAAAAGATCACAGGATTTCATGTACGATTAAAATAAGCACCCTGCAACCAGTAGAGAAGACGTACAGGAAGACAGTGTTGGTCATAATTGCAACATAAAAAGAAAAAGGGAACCACAGTAGAGGTGGAACTAATAATCAACTAAAAATCACAGCTGATGTTGTTGGCTGGCTGATCACTAGGATAATAATGGATGAGCCAGCCATTCTGCACATACTATACAACTGCCAGTCGGAAAAAGGACTGACAAGACAAAAGTGACAACAGATTAAAACTATAAGCGGTGTATGCCTGAAGATCAGGCATACGAACCCAACGTTAAAGCTTGTGATAAAAGCCCGCTGTGCGAATAAAACCTAAAACACAGTCAGCCATAGAGGCGTCGTCAGCTAAAATCGAAGGAAGCGCAGTAGGCAGGTTAAAAGATTGCAGCAATGCAGCTAAAAGTGGACAGTCTAACAAGATGTATACTACAGTCAACACAGCGCCACAATGGCACAATGGTTCCTCGGCGTAAGAGGTGGCCGTGCGTTAGCCACGTATGGCCTATACGCAGGCGACAGAGGACGACTGAGTCCCTTCGAGAAGACCTTAGGGAAGTCTTCCAAGCTGCTGTCGTGGGCTTGATTCCTCGGAGCTTATTGGGCATACTCATTGTTGCCCATTCCGAATTCCAGGCCTCAAAGATCTTTTGGTGTAGACCCAAGCGGATATCCCCTTCTGGGGTACCGATATCCAGGCGCTGGCATGTGATGGCCTGCTTGACCAGCTGATCAGCGCGTTCGTTCCCTGTAATTCCAATGTGGCCTGGGGTCCAGATGAAAGCCACAGAACGGCCTGACTTGCCAAGACTAAACACCGTGACTTGGATGGATCGCACCAAATGGTGTTTGTGGAAGCAGTGGTCAGGAGCGTGCAAGGCACTCAAGGAGTCACTTCAGATTCTTCTCGCAGTATTGTATCTCCTATCTCATCTTTTCTCAATACCGAAATGAAACTACTGACATCTGTTGAGCAAATGACCATGCTACAACAGACTCGCACCACATCGGTATCGATAGAGCCTGATAGTGTGTATACATTTTTCTGGCGGACTCTGTGTACGTACTTGAAAACGTTTCAGTTACGAAAAACATGTTTGTGGATCATCACAGTAAGGGCTGGCAGACAGCGGCGTCGCTGGCGACCTTTAAGTACTATCGGCGCACTCCCACGCAGCCGGCAGGGAGCATCGGGTTTGCATGGAATGCCGGCGGGACTTATTTGGCGCGCATGCGCAGTGGCCGCTTTACGACGCGGCCGGGCGGCGCGCTCGTCGCTCGTAAAACACGCGGCGTCTTCCCACCTATACCGGCTCCCGATATATACGCCGCCGCTATTCTGGGAATTACACGACCGTAAATCCAGCGCGGCCATTGTGCAGTGGGCACGACACGGCACCGGGGTGTGGTGGTGTGCTGTGACTGGGCAAGGCCGCCACAAGGCCGCGCCCACCGACATCCCCGACAGTTCACTGCGCTCTCCAGGGATGGCCGACCAAATAATTTGAAGTATTCACCTGCCTAACTCGAATGCCGATTTGTTCCTCTTAATTTGGACATAGTGCCAGAGTAGGTAATTGTACTTCGTTGGTTCAATAGTGAGTTTTGTGGCTTGGCACCATTCTGATAAAATTTGGAGGGCTCTTTCAACTCGCGGTTCGAGGTCCTCGCGACTACGTTCGTCTACCAGCAGGGGGAGGTCGTCGGCGTAGGCTATCACCTTTTAGTACATCCTCACTGTTATCCAAGTCCCTTAGAAGGCACTCCAGATTCAGGTTCCAAAAGAGAGGCCACAGGACAGAGCCCTGAGGACATCCCTCGAACTGTTCGAAAAATTTACGTCATAGTTCGGGACATCTCGGAATATGTTCGAACATTCTATCACAGCGCCATCTAGCAACGTCAGTATGCACTATCACTACGATTTACAGCGATGATATTCATTAATCTTTTCGGCGCTGTGCAGTAAACTACTTATAACGAAGATTGTGTCATTAACGTATTATGGGTAATAGTAAGTATGAAATGCAGACTATAGCAGCAGGTCATAATTAAAAAAGCAACGAATTTAGGCTATACGTAAACGATAGCAATCGCGATTTAAAATTCTAGTGCTGCGATCTAGCGGCGCCTATTAGTACTACGTAAACAGCAGCTCGTGCACTGTTCATTCCGTGGTTGCAATTACAGTTCATTTTTGTATGAATTATTTCCGTTATTGGGTATTAAATTTGTAATGTTTCTCTAGTTAATCTCTTTTAATCTTGCTTTCCATGCGATTAGAAGATGGTAACACTTATCTGTTACTGTGCTGTATAAACAGGAAACGGAATTGGCATTTGTAGCCTCTCTCTTATTACCACATTAAACCTAATTTCTACTTATGAAGGAAACAACAGTTTTTCCTTTGACTGTTAGCTTTGCAGTAATTGGATGCAGTAATTCTGTTTCTGTCTCCTAGTTTTTTACTTTTGTTGGGTTTTGGAAGGGACTAAACAGCGACGGTTATCAGTCCCTTGTTCCAGTCAAAGAGATAACAAATTTTGTTAAGCGTTCCTAAGTAAATGCGTTAACAAGTCGAAGTTTAAAACTCACAGACTAATATCAAGAAATGATTCAATTAAAAACGAAGAAGGGATAAAAGAGCTACGACAGTACAAGAGTGTTTTTGCTGGGTGATCACAGAAATATAAGGAACACATCCAGCCACTCTAAAAATGTTCAGATGTTTGTATAGCTTATGGGACTTAACTACGGGGGTCATCAGTCCCTAAACTTACGAACTACTTATGAACTACTTACGAACTAGGATGGCACAAATATCCATACCCGATGGGGGATTCGAACCCCAGACCGTAGTGGCCGTGCAGACCGTGACTGGAGCGCCTCAGTCACCTCGGCCACCGCGGCCGGCTTAAATGGACTTGTAAAATCCACACATACGTATAAAATTTAAAACAGAGTCAACCGTGGAGGTTTTGTCAGCTAATGCAAGCTGCAAAGCGTCAGGGAGATTAAAATATCGTCGCACTGCGGCTAAATTGTGGCATTCAAATAAGATGTGGGGGACTGTCAAAGGCGCACCACATCGACACTGAGGAGGGTCCTCGCGACGCAGGAGGTGACCATGCGTAAGCCAAGAACCATACAGCGGCCCCGGACACAATCTGCCGCAGATAGGAGAAGAGCGAGGGCCACCACAGGTTGTCAAAGGCGCCGCTTATGTCGACCACGATGCCAACCACGTACTTGTGCGGTGTTGAGGCACAGACATCGGCCGCCAGAGCTATCGCGTCACACGCAGATCGCCCCGGACAGAAGCCAAACTGCCTGCTGCTCATCCCGCACAAGACCCGATGCGCAGACAGCCTGTCCGCTCAAATAGTTTTCCGAGAACGTCAAAGAGACCAGATCGGGCGATGGGACTTGGCGTCAATTACCGAATTTCGACACTTACGCACTAATCAGACAACCTGACACTTTCCAGATCCTGGACAGTCCTGCTGATGCCATCTCCAGCAAAGTGGGAGGGGATCGACAGTAAAGTGTCCACACGGACATGACCTGCGCCCAGAGCCATGCCGCCGGGGTGCGAGCCGGCCGCCAGTTCCCTGATGGAATCCGCCATGCTCTAGTCCTGGGGGACTGGTCGCAACACCCGGATTCGACTGTAGGTTACGTTAGACATAGTAGTTAGTAAATTAAATCAAACTTCTAAAGAACTTCAGTAGCTGCAGTGACCGTCATGGCCAGCCCAGTGCCAGAGGCGCGTCCACTGTGTTTCGCTCGGTGGACATCCGTGGCCACCCTTAGGTTTATACGTTACTGGCACCTGTGTAATCACTGCAGTGTTCATGTAGCTCAATAACATGTAGGCAACCTAGAAGTAGGAACCCCTTAGTAGATTTTGCAGTAATTTCTTAGAATTATATAGGCAATTAAATCACTGTTTTCATTAGAATTGTATAAATTAGGACCCATTAATTGTACTGGTGATGGGTTGTAGTATAATTATGAAATAAAGATATTAAAAAAAAAATAAATAGTGCCAGAGTTCATCGTCAAGGGGATATCAGTGCCGCTTTAATGCAGCCAGTTGCAGTGAAGGATAAATTTCGCTGGAATGTAAGACCACACAGGAGACGAGTAGCTATAGGCTGCAAGTATTGTAGCTTACATTTGGCGTTAGGCTCCGTTCGATAGAAATCTGAAATCGGTCATGTGAAATCCCTCGCCAACAACTTTTACATACGCCTTTTTGCTCTTTGTGTTTTATAATTTTCTCATTGTAACTCAAGCGTTGTCATGTGTGGTCAATCTAACCTCTCCCTGAATAGCTGCCAGACTGCAGCAAAATTAAATAAAATATAATGAGTATCTAACTAGGCTGGTAGGGACATTGGATTCAATGGATTGATTTGAGAACATAACAGTTTACACAGATGATTACCACAAGCAATTTAGTTTTATTTATAACACGACTTTCAAAGCAATAATCTCTCAGGGCCGATTTGACTGGGCATGGACACGACTCAGGTATGAACAGGGAAGGGGAAGGCAATTTCCAGTCTCACCAACATTAAGTGGGCGTCAGGCGTTGGATCGGCGCGGTGCGGTGAGGCTGCGCGTCGGCGGTGGCTGTGGTGGTCGCACAAGCATCACGCGCTCTGCAGCTGTGTGGCGCGGCCCGGACCCTGAGCGAAGGGGTCAAAATGTTTGTAGAACTTATGGGACTTAACTACGGGGTCATCAGTTCCCTAAGCTTACAAACTGCTTATCAACTAGTAAGACTAAGGACGGCACAAATATCCATGCCCGAGGAGGGATTCGAACCCCCGATCGTAGTGGCCGTGCAGACCGTGACTGGAGCGCCTCAGTCTCCTCGGCCACCGCGGCCGGCTGAAGGGGTCAGTCCAACACCATCTAGAGAGAAGGCCGCGGCGCTCTCGTGTGACGTTAGGCAGGTAGGTTGCGTGCGCATAGCTGACTGGGTAACCGCTGGCGCAAGGCCTATTATCCCGAAGCAGCAAGCCAGTGAGCTATGCGCACACAACCTACTCTGCCTGACGTCACACGAGAGCGCCGCGGCCTTCTCTCTAGCTGGTGGTGGTCAGTCCCGCGTCTGTCCAGGCTGTGGCTAAGCCATGTCTCCACCATATCCTTTCTTCCACGAGTGCTAGTGTTGCAAGGTTCGCAAGAGAGCTTCTGTGAAGATTGTAAAGTAGGAGGCGAGGTACTCGCGGAAGTAAAGTTGTGAGGCGGCATCGTGAGTTGGTAGAGCGCTTGCCCGCGAAAGGCAAAGCTCCCAGGTTCGAGTCCCGGTTCCGGCATACAATTTTAATCTGCCAAGAAGTTTTAAAAATAACTTCATCGTCAATCATTTACAGGAACGGATAGTGGAGCGTTAGTATCCACCCCGATTAATCGTCGCCGTCACCGTTATGGAACTTGTTCCCAAATTCAATAAGACCCAATTTAGTCCCAGTTTTGTACAACACTGTTACGAGCTCGGCAGAAATACAGAAGTAACGCTATCCGTTAGCGCCACATGTAAAATGCAGTCTCCTAGTTTTAATTATATCGAAAACTTAAAGTTGAAACGGTCATCTCACAGATGGCATGACCCTGAAGAACGGAAGCCTGAACACTCCGGAGACGAATAATAGATTTACTTTCGGAAAAAACATAAATCCTTATCGCAAATGCCAACTGCTAAAATTATTATTATTTTTTTTTTTTTTTGTTGCTCACCACCAATCTGGAAATAATATTTTTGCTAATGTCGGCACAGAGGTATTAATCTAACACTGCCAATTTAATTACAAGCTGACTTCCCTAAATTTTTATCAGTACGTAAAAGGGAAAAATGACCCGCTGAAAAACCTGAAATCTTCCGAAACGTTTGTTGTAACAGGTACTTCTGCAGCAATGAGTTCCATATACTTGTATTCTAAATAAAATGTAATTATTTAAAATTATTTCTGTACTTCATTTCTATACTACTACTCCGAGTGTCGCGACGAGGTCCCAGCTAGGTATCGCAACCGTAGTTATTATAAGTAACGTCGTAAAAAGTATTCTCTTCGTCTTGGCAAGACGTAACGGGGAACAGCCTATTAGAATAATCGAAAACAAAGTGCTCGAAAGGTTAGTAAAGCGTCGTAGCGACAGCTGCAGACACCAACATTCAAGAAGACACAGTAATAGAACAAAAATGAACTGCACAAGCCAATATTAAGACTGTATCGCATATTTTCCAGCTCACAAAAAGTTCTACCCCGTTTATTCAGCGCTCAGCGAATATACCGGTAACTGTTTGTATACGCTAGCTGGTGTTCGCATTGCTCTGCTGAGTGCCCGGAAAGGCGGTCGAACAAGACAATGCTTTCTCGCCCGATCGAATGTTTTGTACCGTCCTCGCAGCATAAATATAGCTAACGTTTCTACCAGACGGAAAACGACTGCGAAGCAGGCCAAATGCACTTCTCCGTAGAATCAACTGACTCCTCCCGAACCGGAGCTGCGTTGTTTACGTCATATACACAGTATGATATTTACAGGCTCCATTCATAAACAGAAACATTTAAACCACCACAGAAGCTCTCATACATTTTATAAACGTCACTTGAGAGTAGTTATGGAGGTAACAAAAGAGACTGGTAAACAGAGTTCCTACATTATCATTCCTCTTTCGGTTACTAATGGATCTAAGATCGAATCTGTATTATTCAAAATCGCATTCCCAGAAGAAATAAGATGTGTCAATGGTGTTCACAAAATGAAAACAAAACAAACACGCCTTAGTACAGTGATAAGTATAGCCGGCACAGTCCATTATGCTAAGAGAAGACGAAGTCATCGGTGACGAATTTGTACCGCAAGAAGCACACTACTCAGGATGGTGTAACTAACTGTGAGTGCAAAAAATGTATCAGCCGAATAGAGCCTGGAACGTCTTCAACGGTATCCATACGTATCCTCCTCTTCGTACAGGCGTTTTCTTTCTCACTTATTAGCGTACTCTATGCTTTGACATGAACACCAACCGCGATAATTTTCTTCCTGGCCCTTGTTATCGTTCTAGCAATGAAATGAACTCCCGTGTTTCGACCATCCAAGCGATTACCTTTTTTAGAGTAAAGAATCTTTATGTTTATTGACGAATCTTACAATGTACAAAGCTCCCATCTTTCCTACATCGGAAGAAATCGTCTAATATCAAAATATTCAAATGCTTGTAAATTTAAGGGACTTAACTAGTTTGGTCATCAGTCTATAGGCTTAAAAACTACTTTAATTTACGCTAAGGACAACTAACACACCCATACCAGAGGGAGGAGTAGATCCTCCGTCGGTGAGCAGCACCGCACTGTCAAATAACCACTACATGCTTTGTCAATTCGTTAGAAACGGAATTTAATGAATCCATGTTTGAAGGAGTGTGATTATGCTACTGGCATATGATCATTTGTATATTTTTTCTTTTCTTTCACATCGCTAGCTATTCTGTGTAACAGACTCCTCTACAATGGGGGAAGTGTACATAACGACGTCTGTATGTGACTTTATGCAACTGTCCGAGTCCGCTGATTCAGACTAGCAAGACGTCATTTTTATTTCGGTAGAGATGAACGGTATTCCGCCCGAGTTTCCACAGTGCCGTAACATTCACATAAGCGATAACTGACAACTGAGTGTAGTAAGGGGAGAAGCTAAGTTGATATAGGTGGTCCTTGTAGAAGAGAGGGCGCTGAATTTACTATCAGCTCAAAATTTGCAACGAATGCGAATACGATACGCCCTGTATACACATTGCAATGCAGTGACAAATCTGTCATAGCTACTCTTCCTTCTTACTCCGTGTCACTTTCCATAATAACTGATGATCAATGGAGCAAACCAGTAAGTATTAACTATAGCAGTTAGCTACAATGCATGTACACACAAACTAAAAGACATAGCAAGCACAGTATGTGCTACTGTTGTCTGGTATCTCCTGAAGGAGGAAATTCAGGACATTCATTTACACCGTATTTTGATACAAAACTAATCTTTGGAGTGACTTATATAGGTTATACAACTGAAAAGTACAAAGGTGTGAATGAGACAATCGCGAAGAATATTAATATTTGCAGTAATTAAGTAAACATCTCCTCTAATGGCCCAAACCTTTTGGAACGCTGTATTACAGTCACAACAGTTTCTTGTATCAGGCGCAGTATTATATTGAAATAATCATAGTAACTCAACATTGCGAACTATTTCTCAAATGTTCAAATGTTTGTAAAGCTTATGGGACTTAACTACGGGGTCATCAGTCCCTAAACTTACAAACTACTTACGAACTACCTTATACTAAGGACGGCACAAATATCCATGCCCGAGGGGGGATTCGAACCCGACCGTAGTGGCCGTGCAGACCGTGACTGAAGCGCCTCAGTCCCCTCTGCCACCGCGGCCGGCGGTCTTTCTTGTTTGGACATTTCTCAATTCGAAAATATAATTAAATGGTTAAATCTCTAAAACTACTCACTATATTATTCTTAGTGTTCTTGCTATTACAATTTAATATTCAGCGACGAAAGTGGAATGTGCATATACCATATCAATATATTTAATGACATGTGAAACGTATAAACATAGCGGGCGAGGAAGAATATACGTTGTTACGAGGGTGATAAACCGACCAAAAATATACTTTACAAGGAGAATAACTTATTGAATACTGTAAGCAGCATCGTCTTCTGGTACGCTGGTTCTCTAGAGAAGCATTTGATCTCCACAATGCTGAAATGCTTGTTTATGAAACTCCACAGCCACACTACTGTAGGACGAATACCACATGAATGCAGTTCGAGTGTTACCGAGCTGATACTTGTTCATCTATAAAGGAAACAAAATAGGAAGATATCGAAACGAGAAATCTATGCACTTTCTTAAGGTACGCCCCACTCTTTCTAGGTATAGAAAACTGATATTGCGGTCACAGTCTGCAGTTATATTTTGTAAATGCGGTTCAACAGAAATTTTTGCGCTGCGAAGCGAATATGGGAGACAAACGAAGGAAAGGCGGAGGTGGAAGCAGTGAGGACCAGCCGTTGCCTATTGTATTGCTTCTTGTATCGGCTTATGAGGTGAGAGCTTCCATTTGCCTACGAAGGCGGCGGGTCGCGCGGCGGCATTTGCTTAGTGATGACGCTTGCGTGTTACGTTGGCAGTGCGGCGTGTTTCGCTGAGATGGCCAGGAAGGGCAAACCTGATTCATCTTCTGTGTTGATGTTGTTTGGATGTTTTAAAATTTAGATGGCTTCCCTTATCCCGAGTTTAACCGTTCCTGGTTGCATAGCAAGTATTCTGGCATCGTTAAATTTTATATTTTTGCTGCAATCTTGGTGGTGGGCAGTGCCTCTAACTTGTCCTTTGTGGAAGCCCTCGTCTCATTCGTCGACGACCACCAATCATGGCTCGCTATGCAAGAAGCAGAAGACAATGGGTAATCCCCACTCGTTCCACCTCAGTATCCTATCACGTTTGCACATTTTCACAAAAAAAAAAAAAAAAAAAAAAAAAAAAAAAAAAAAAAAAAAAATCACCAAAAACCTCTATGATTTAACCTTCGGCCCGTACACAAACCGTACACTCGGTCTTTAAAACCGGGGTGCCGTTTGTTTCACTTTCTTTCGACATTTTTATAATGTAACTAGCTGAAAACCCGGCTTTGCCCGGGTATTTATTTATTTGTTCCTGCCATTTTCAGGTATATATTCATTTGTATCTGGGCTGTATGTCTATAGAATCTCTTGGGAATACAGTTAGTAGTAAAGAAGTAACAGATTAAAACTTGGTGCAGGAAGGGGCGGTTTTCCACGAAGGTAAGTGTTTATGTGCTCATATATCATGAACTACGTGTCGTACTGTGATGCAATTTAGAACGTAAACTCAACTATATGCTTGTATACAGCTTGTAAAATTTACTGTGGCTACAATTTGCAGGGAAGAAATTATAAATTATGTTATACCGAAAGCCGTAGTTTTACCCCATAAACAGCGTAAAAGTAGTAAGCGAGAAACTTTTTTCCCTTTCATCTTTTTTACTATGGTTGCCAGCGAGAAAAAGTTTAATAAAGGTTTGAAGTTATGTTTAAAGCTTGTTTCAAGTCGCTAAGTACTGTCATTCTCATACAGTGTATTTCGAAAATCTCGCCGCATTATATGGCATTATTTGCGATTTCTATTGGTTATGACGTAATATCTTTTGAACCATGTGCCGTATGTAATTCTTACCCATGCAGCAATTGTTACTTCACGGTAAGGAATGTGTGTACCAAATTTGGTTGAAATCGATCGAATGGTTTATGAATAAATGAACAGCATTGTCGCAAAATGCAGCAGTTTTTCGCGCATCTCATTGTTTATGACGTCATATCTCGCGAACTATATATGGTATGTGATTCTTACAGTTACGGCGACCGTCCTCATGGATTGAAGTTTACGTGTACAAAATTTCATGAAGATTGGAACAAAACTGTATATTTGTATGCAACACGTACAAACATACGAACACACTGCTTTATACATTAGAAGGAGATTGCCTTAAAATAGTGCACCATTCGTTCTCCCCCTTTCCCACCATACCCCCCTCCCCTTATAGTTTTTCTCACAAACTTGTTACGTAGATTTGTCCCAATTTTCCAAACTTGCAGTTGACTGTGAAACGAAAAACACGCAACTTGAGGATACACGGAGTACTTTGGACCGGGGAAAATAAAGACATTCCCTGTACACCTCGGTCTTTTTGACCGGCAACGGAGAGGGCAATTCGTTACTTACATAACTTCAAACAGATGCACAACGAAAAAAAAGACTTACCTCGACTTCCTCTTCAACGGCCTTGAGGCTACTGTGGAGGGCAGAGTGCGGTTACGCGAAGAAGTTTGTAAATGTTTATAAATCTATGGGACCAAACTGCGCGGTCATCAGTCCATAACTTACAAACTATGGCACACTAACCTAAGGACAACACACACACACACACACACACACATACACACACACACACACACACACGCTCAAGGGAGGACTCGAACCTCCGACGGCGAGCAACCGTGCGCTCCGCAGGGAGGCGCCTTAGACCGCTCGGCTACTCCACCGCGGCTGCGGATACGCACTCAGCGAGAAGGGTAGGGGGGGGGGAGGGGGCGCCCCGGTCCAAAAGACCGGTTTACTGGCTGAAGGTTGAAATACCGACGTAATGTCAGAATTAACAGTAACGTCAAAATATAGTGACGCGTAACAACCAGCTCACATCAGTATACTCACAAGAAGGTCACTGTAACGACGTTGGTTATTAGATTAAGTAGTGCGGAAGCCTAGGGACTGACAACCACAACAGTTAAGTCCCTTGGATTTAGGAACATTTGTACATTTGATGCGGCTCAGAAAAGAGGAAAAAGTGTCATAATAAACGCGGGGCCTGCCACGGAGTTGGTCCAGTTCTGGGAATTGACGGCGAGTGGTGCACGGCCGGCGTGCCTCGGCTGGCACAGAAACGCCAGCTCGTGCAGTAACTGGTGACGCAGTGAGCGAGCGAGCCGGCAGCCGGCAGGAAGAATGCGGCGTGTCCTTGCAGAGACCAGAGTAGCAGGCGGCCGGCACTGCACGGCGCGGCGCAGCGCGGCCAGATCGCATCAGCGCACCGGCTGCACGCTTTCACGTCTCGCCAAGTGCGGCCGTACACTGACGAGCGCTCGCTCCATCAGCCTGTCAAGCAAGCTCACGTCGCTTCCGTTATTACCACTTACAAGAACTTAAGCACAGGTTCACAATCTTTTTTGTATGGCCACCCGCAATACCTCTAGAATAATTTTCGCCACGTAAAACACGCACACACACACACACACACACACACACACACACACACAAACACACACACACACACACACAAACGAACAAACAAACAAACAAACAAAACAGTAATAACGTATGCCGGCCGCAGTGGCCAAGCGGTCTGCGGCGCGCCAGTCCCACTCTGAACAGCCACTACGGTCGGGGTTTCGAATCCTCCCTCGGGCATGGATGTTTGTGTCGTCTTTAGTATAAGGTAATTCCTAAGTTGTTTGTTTAGTATAGGTACTGATGACTCCGCAGTTAAGTCCCTTATGCTTAACAAACATTTGAATTTAATAACTTAAATTTGATGAAAGGGGGCTGGTTGGAACTAACTTGTATTTACCAAACGAAATACACATGCAGTTGGGTTCAGTTAGTATTGTGAGCAGGTCTTGCAACGCAACAATAACGTGATTTGCCCGAAGTCATATTGGATTTTGGACAAGTCAGCAGAAATATTAAACTTCCAGACAGATTGAAATTGTGTGCCGGAACCTGGGACCTTAGCCTTTCGCGGCCTTACCGATTGAGTTATCCCGGCACGCTTCATGGTCCGTCCTCACAACTTCACTTCCGCCAATACCTCGCCTCCTACTTCCCAAACTTCACAGAAGTTCTCCTGCGAAACTTGCAGAACTAGCACTCCTGGAAGAAAGGATATGGTGGAGACATGGCTTAAGCCACTCTCACACGGAGCATGGTTCGCGAGAAGTTTCCTGGATGGCGCGCTCGTCAGTCGGCTGCCGAGTAGGAATGTGGCCGAAACACACTGCGTCTCTCTCACACGGTGCAAGATGGGGTGCGGAAGCGTGCAGGCTGGCTTCGCTGAGTGGACGCCAAGACGCACAACACGGCCGAGCTACTTTATTTATCAAACGATTGTAAAGAAACTACTCAGTAAAAAAATTTGATTCTCGCACATCTTATAGCTGCATTCTTCAGCTTCATGAAGATCTGTCTACTATTTTATTCGTGGTTATAGTTCTTGTGATATTAACGGATTCAGTATAGTACTACAAGAAATCCGAAAATTTTGCATTGAAAAATAGAGGTCGCTATGAATTTGAGTTTGGTGCATGATAGGTCATACGTTGCTGTGGATGAAATGTAGCTAAAATATTGAATTATTCTTTGAAGTTGGAAGGATGTCGCTGTCTATCACCAATCTCGAGATAATGGGTTGTATGTAAGGCCCTTGTTCCGTATCACGCGCGTCAGCGAAGAAAACGGAAAGAAATTTTCATAAAATCCCTTATATATTTTAAATGATTGGAGGTATCGAAGCAAGATTTTATCAAACGATAGCACGCAAAGGGGAGATTATTTTTTCATATGATCACTTTACGAAACTTTTACATGAATCCCAATATTTAACAAAGTACAGATATTAATGAATGAAGTAGTGGGATTTTTAAGGGCCATCAATGGCTGGTGAAACGAAAATTGCTGTTTTTCTATGTAAGTGAAGAAGCTACTCAATTTTAGAATGGACAGTTTCATGAAGTACAAACTATCTTGTCCTCAGTATTATTAGTTTAATTATTCTGGACGTCTGATTACCCTGCCGTTTAGTCCCCTTACAAATCGGAACACTCAATGTTCTGTTGCTATTTTATCTGCTTAAAAATGTTAGTGAAAATAATATTTGTTAGGTCTGCTATGTTTTGGCAAAAGAAACGGATTTTAACATCGAAACAAGGGAAGTTACGTTGTCAGGGACAGGATGTGAAAATACGTTTGTCAGAAGAAGAAGAAAAGTCTGGTAGGGCACATTAATGTGTAGTTACATTGAAACTTAGTGGGGAATCAGTGAAAGTGTTTTATTTTATACTGTTTGTAGCTCGTATACGAAATATGTATATATTGGAACTATCGTCGAATCCGCTACCCTAGTATATTTTAATGATGAAAATTGTGTTTGAAAACAGGCGAAAAAATCTATTTTTTGTATCTCAATCTTAGAAATACGAAAACGTTTAACTTACTGGAATCCTGTAAACCAGCCACGATGGTCTAAATTAATTTCTTTTGACAAGCTGAAAGATGTTTGCGATTAAAAAAAACACACATCGCTCTGTGTTGGCACACTAACTAAAATATATGTACTCTAAATGATTTTCCTTATTTGTCAGAAATTTGAAAGTGTATATATTAACTCATCAGTTCGTTCTATATCATATAAAAACATACTGCGATATCGAATTCCTCCATAATTTCAAATCAAGAAACTATTTATTACACAGCACTACCTTTTTTCCTTTTTTTCAGAGTAATATTTCAGTGATGAGATTTCGTTAATATGCAGACACTTTCGTTGTAATACTAAAATCCGCTTCTGTTGTCAAAACAATAGAGTTTACAAATATTCCTCCCACTAACGTTTTTATGCATTTGCAGTTACCACATAATATTAAACTGTATTTAGTAATACTGAGAGCAAGACAAGTTAGTAGTATATCAAAATAATCATAAGCGGTATAAAATTAAAGACAAAGCAAATTTAGTTTTACCACGTATCCGTGACTCCTTAAAAGTCTATTACTTCATTGAAGAAAATCTGTAGTTGCTCGAATAACGCGCTTCATATGCAAGTATCGTAAATTAATAACGTGACAAAATAAACTTCATTTTGTGTAATATCATTTCATAAAATCTTGCTTCGATACCTCCAATCATTTATGAGATATAAGGGATTATATGAAAATTTCGTTCCGTTTTCTTCGCTGACGCACGCGAGCGGGAACAAGTGCTTTACATACAACCCATTATCTCGAGATTGGTGATAGATAGCGACATCCTTCCAACTTCGAAGAATAATTCAATATTTCAGCTACATTTCATCCGCAGCAACATATGACCTAACGTGTACCAAACGCAAATTCATAGCGACCTCTATTTTTCAATGTAAAATTTTCGGATTCCTTGTAGTACGCTACTAAATCCGTATATATCACAAGAACTATGACCACTAACAAAATAATATTCATTTTATCATGAAGCAGAAGAATGCATCTATAAGTTGTACGAGAATCACATTTTTTTACCGAATAGTTTCTTTGTAATCGATTGAGAAAGACCGCACTTGGCTGGCGGGCGCGTGGCACTGCGTTCCGCCTGGAGTGCTCTCTTCGAGTTCCCGCCTCGCTGGCCGCAAGGTCACACGCCATAGGCGACTCCTGATTGGCCAGCGCAGGTAACATTCCGAAAACATGCGAGAAAAATAGGACACGCGCTAGTTCCAGAATCCTGCAGCAAACGGCCCTCCAGCAGGCCGCAGGGCCGGCCGCTCGCCCGCCCTATGTGCTGCGCGGCATGCTTCCCGCAAATCTTGCTCCGTGTGAGAGAGGCTTTAGCCACAGCCTACGGGACTTTCCAGACTGTAGCTAAGCCATGTCTCCACCATATCCTTTATTCCAGCAGTGCTAGTTCTGCAAGGTTCGCAGGAGAGCTTCTGTGAAGTTTGGAAAGTAGGAGGCGAGATATCCTTTATTCCAGCAGTGCTAGTTCTGCAAGGTTCGCAGGAGAGCTTCTGTGAAGTTTGGAAAGTAGGAGGCGAGATACTGGCGGAAGTATAGTTGTGGGGCGACATCGCGGGTCGTGTCGGCATAGCTCAGTCGGTAGAGCGCTTGTCCGCGAAAGGCAAAGGTCCCAGGTTCGAATTCCAGTTCCGGCACAAAATTTTAATCTGCCAGGAAGTTTTATCATCGTTATCTCCGGTTAACAGCCCGTCCAGACGAGAGGCTGAAAGGAATGCACCCTCTAGACAGCAACACGACCCGCAATATCAACACAAACAGTCCGAATTCGCCTTCGGAAATGTGGGCTCTACACACGGAGGACAATGGTGGGTATCCTATTAAAATCACGATGCCGTTTAGCCATAGAAACTGGGAGGAAGAACAGCAGGATTGGAGTCGTAACGAATGCTGCTGAGTTCTGTTCACAGACGAGTTAAGATTTTGTGTTCTGCCGGACAATCATATAGAGAGAACGTGGGAACTCGTAACAATGCTGCTTATGCGCAGAAAACACCTTATCATGGTGGTGGACAAATGGTGGGAACAGGAGTCAATATTGGCGAACGTGCGGACGTCTACGTCGTTTAGAATGGCGCTTTCACTGCTCAAAGGTATAGCGACGAGATACTGCGACCTTTTGTTGTGCCCCACGCTGGTGCCATTGCACGTGGGTTCCTTCTGGTGGGCGACAACGCTTGTCTCCACAGAGTTGCACTGATGGACAACATGCTTGAATTGATCATCTTTTGGTAGTGCAGCTCTTGTATCTTTCGTGTTTAGTGCAATAGATTTCAAGTTAAATCCGCCTTATGCAAGACACTAACATCCAAACATGTTTCTGCACTTACTGTGTCACCTTCCGTGGATTTTTCACCTTTATTTACTATTTTTCTCATTCTAGAAATTAAACGGCAAAAACCCACAGACGATGGCACAGTAAGAGCCGAAGCCTGCTGGGGTATTACAATATTATGTAGTGTCTTGCGCAAGGTGGATTTAACCACAAATCTAACAGGCTAGAAACAGAGAGAATTCAACGAATGGAGTGGTCACCTTGTTCACCGGACGCAAACCCGAGTGAGTTTGTCTGGTATGCACTTTCCAGACGCATTGCAGCTAGATCAGCTTCTCCCACAACAGTTACAGAGCTGGATTTGATTGATAACCTAATGTACAGAGAGAGAAGGGATAGAAGTACTAATTTAAGGCTTAAGTAAATAAATAAATACCCGGACAACGCAGGGTTTTCAGCTAGTGTGTACAACAAAAATGTCACACAGAAGGTTTTTATGAACCTATTTCTTTAATAAATGATATATAAGTATAATATGTAACTTCTGTTTTCTGTATAACGGTTCTTTACAATAAAATATTATATATATTAAAAATTAGATATATAAAAACTTGTGCATATTCTAGTGCGACGATATGTAAAAATTCCGTATCATTTGGTCAGGAACTTCCGGAGGTGGCAGATGAAAATTGCAGAGAGGGGTGATGAGACGATAGACAGGGAGAGGGGGGGAGGAGGTGGAGACGGACAAGGCGAGGGAGAGAAGATATTGAGGGAGGAGTAGATTAACAAGAAGAGGGGAAAGAAGAAATGCACAAACAGAGGGGGATGGTAGGAGATTGACAGGTTGTGGAGGGAGGGGGCAGAAGTAAGGCGAGCAAATCGTGTAGGATGTGTACACTTATGCCATTCATAAAGTATAGTGAAATTACACACATTACAAATGTATGCATCCTTTTCTTTTTCATTTGATATGAAACAAACCGGGTACAGCTAATTGGTTCATACAATACGAAAAACTAACGCTGGCGCACGAATAAAAGGGAAAAGAACGAGCGTCTGAATGGATTCAGTGAAGTACGTTTCCAAGGGAAAGAAATAGCGGCAGATAAAAATTAGAAGGCTACATAAACTTGTTTGCGTTGCCCGTATTCTGCCCAACTTCTGCTAGTTAAAACTGTGTTGCTCTGCATTCTACGGATTATGAATATTACATTATTGGCCTGTGTATCACACGGCAGTTTTAATGAACGCTGATTCAACGGGGCCAGTCCAAGTTAATACTGTAAACTTCCTCGTAAAACGTTGGTTAACACGTTTAATGAGCGGACAACAGCTTCATAAATTTATCCATTACGATATACTACGGTAACTCTTGTTGACACAATGTTAAGATATGAGAAAAACAGCAATGTTCGTGTGTCACATTCATGACAGTGCATCCAATATGAATGCAAATTACTGGAGACAATAACGCTATGCAGGAAAGACTTTACTACAAGGTTAGCGCGCCTGTAGAGATAATAGATACAATCTTACACAATCGAATGAACAGTAAACTCATGTTGCGACTTGTCGCCTACTGCTCTTGTGAAGAACACATGCCAACTGCACTCAAGTACAGAATTGACGTAAACAAGACGACGTAAATTACGAATTACTTACGTGCAAAAGCAATGAGCACAAAACAAGCAGCAGTCTAAAATAACGACGGATGTAAACTTTTCATCGTATCGAGTCTTTCGCGTTCACAAGGGCATTAAATTGAAGACGAAGAAGAAGAAGAAGAAAAGGCGGAATGGAGGTTTTCTGTTTCGCAGCAGTAAATGTCTCCTAACCGGCAGCATTTTTCAGTTTTCGATCATGATTTATTACTAATGCACACAATATTACAGATTCGAATGTTTTTAGTTTCAAAACTTACGCTTTAAACACAGACATTACACCTAAAAATAATTCAACAATAGAACTACCACAAATTTTCCGTTACTAATGTAAAATTGCAGATGTAAAAGTTCCTGAATTTACATATAACTTTCTACCGTTGACGCAAATCATATTTGGAATGCCCTCCCTGTCGAATTATGTTATACGTTGTGTAACTGTGAGCTCAACTCTAGCTAACAAGGAATGAATTCTCAACAATAGAATTTCCTGGGGTTCGACTCGTCAAAACTGCGTCAGAAGAAAAGGGGACTGTTCACAGGAGGACTTGCGCTCTGAAGGTTCCGTACGAACTTAGTTATGTGTAATGAGTTTTCTTCTATATGGTTGAGGAGTGAGTGCGAGTATTGGAATAAGTGACTTAAATGGATGTCCAAACCTAAATAAGATAATAAATTGCTTTAAATGGATGTATAGTTTCATGGTCTTGAGTTCCAAGCTTAATGACTTTCACACCGCCACAGGACTGCAGACTTTAGTATGTGACATAAATTTCAATTTAATAGCTACCAGTTTCTAAGTAATATGGGTCTTAATAGTCGTACCGATGGACAGGCGAATGGACAAACACAATCATTCTTTAAAGAGTTCAATTTTTTATCAGTTAAAGTAATGGATCCTAAAAAGTTGTATGTCTCTTGATTCGGAACGCTCTTGTGATCACACATTGGCGTGTTTAAAGAGCAGTTGAACACCAAATATTACCATCGTCACTTGAATTCCAGTTCCACCATCTTTATTGAAACTAAAGGGGAGCAATACACTAGGATGGAATACTTAAGTACGGCCAGTAGCTAAATATAGCTCGAGAAGAGAATTTTCAAAATGCGATATATTTTCCAGGCTTATGGTGCAATATATGGAAGATTACAGTAAATGCATAAAAACGTAAAGCCACCAACGGGAACCCTCCCCTTCGTCAAATCTTCATTAACGAAAGAATTAACTTGGAGTACAACTATCAAATATTTACGCATAACTTTTGACTCAAAATTATTGTGGAATACACATATCACAGACACTTGTAATCGAGGATTCGGTAGTCTTTTTAAGTTATCCCCATTAATGAAAGGTGATGGACCGACCACAAAAGCTAAACTCATCTGGAAGACAGTGGTCCTTCCTGCATTATTACATGGAAGTGACGTCTACAGCTTGGGAGCGGACACTCATTCAAACAAAATCAATGAGCTTATTGTACGTGTGTTGAATAGCACGAGCAATCTGTGTTTGACCGAAGGCAGACTGTGATAGTCCGGAGGCTCGAGACGGGCATTTTCGAAACTGCGCAACTTGTGTGTTCAAGAAGGGTTGTCATAGTGTCTTTAACGAATAGCGGAATGAACCACGGTCAAACGTCATGGGGTTGGACCGCCACCCCTCATTACAGATGTCTGACGTAGTAGGTTGGGAAAACCAGTAAGACAGTCCAGGCAGCGAACACTGGTAGAATTAACATCAGACTTAAAATGCTGGGCAGAGCACAAGTCTGTCTGAACACACAGTGCAACCAAAATTCCTAACGATGGGTATCGGTAGCCGACGACCCACGCAAGGTACGAATGTCAACCCATGACAATGGCAATTATGACTGAAATGGGTCCATGGGTCCAGTAGAACTCGTGTGAGACACCATGATGGCCAAGAGGTATCCTGCACTAGTTGCAGCTCACGTACATCTTTTCATGGAAGACAAAGAACGAAGTGGTCACATTAAAAATGGTATAAGAAACGGGCGAACTGTGAAATACTGTACCTGCATAAAGGAAACGTCATTATTGACTACTTACAGAATTCATGAACGTCTTATAACAGGCGCGGTGCAGCTTACCTGAAAACAAGAGAAAAAGCACAATATTAGAAACACTTCGGCACCAAATAAACAGTCATCAGTTACTCAACAGATACAGTTGCTGGAAATATTCTTAGGTCAAGGGGAAACAAGCGATTCTTGTTCATAGTGTAATACTTTCTTTAATTTGGAAGTCTACTATTCTTTATTATCTAAGTTAATGCTTGACAATATTATTATTTATGTATTTGTTTTCGAAGCAAAAAATAAGTGTGTGATGCATGTCGTAATAGCTATGTACAGTTATTTGCTTCTAATAAATTACATTAAAACTGGTACTAAGAGAAAACACAAGGTACAATACCATAAAATAATTTTAAAGAGAGATATATGCAGCTGCACGTGTTATGTATAGTATTCAATTTCTTGGCAGATTAAAACTGTGTGCGTTTTCCTGAGAAAGGTCAAGATCATGGGTTCGAATCCCGATCCGGCAGACAGTTTTAATCTGCCAGGAAGTTTCATTCCGCTGCAGAGTGAGAATATCTTTCTGAAAGTATTAAAGTATTTGTGACCTGTTAGAGACTTCGCGTTATTTCATTAAAGCCGTTGACATTCCTGTACCTGTATTGGCCTTATCTGTTGAGAGCTTTGGCTCACTCACTACTGAGTCTCATATACAGAGAGCCCCCCGGACATCAAGACCAAGGAGTTACCTCTGTGCAGGGACATCTATAGTAGACAGTCTAAGGGTAATTGGAACTTGTGTGTTCCGCATTAATGTGGAAAATTGCAACTCTGACTTATTTCATGGCCCGCTTTCGAAGAACGAACCAGGAAAGGTTTATGTTACTGTGGTAATACAGAGGTTTGAATACGCAGGACACTAGTTGGGAAGGACATTGACACCTTTTCCTTTAGGACGAAAATGTATTTTCCGCTTTAGAGGGGACTTATGGTATCGTCGCCGGTGAATCATCAAAAAGTATAGTCTTTCAAGGAAAGGTCACGGGATGGGTCTCACCGATTTGGTTCAAACAGAGAAGAGGCAGGTCGATTAACGTTTCAGATTCCTGAAGAGGTCTAAATGAGTCATTGAAGAACAAGAAGTGGTATTATAAGCAGCTCTTTGTAACAAAACATTCAGAACAGCTGTAGCACAGTGCTAGTTATGTTTTAACTCAAAACTTAATTCAATTGTAAAAACTGTTGAGAACACATTAAAGTAATTCAATGTTGAGTATATCATTTTACAAAAATAAACTGAAATGTGTAGTCATATCTAAATTTAATAATTAAACGTTTTGCACTGACAGTTTGCGCTAAACCAGTGAGACCCATCCCAAGTCATCTTATCAAATTGGGAAATAAAATTGGCAGTTGCACCGGGACCATCACGATAATTTAGCGAGTCCGCAGAACACCGAAATTTGGATGCTTGTACAGGGATCCGGACTCAAGACCTGGCCAGAAGAACCCAAGGATTCAGTACAGTAAGCGGTCACGGAGAGAGAAGATGCTTGGGAAGGATAGTGGAAGATCTCCGCCCAACTTTTCTTTGGACTGAAGACTACAACGATAACAAACGAAATTATTCCTGGGAGAATCTGGAGCAGAAACAATGGTTCCAATGCGGTGCTTAACGCAGCGTGTGGTGTGGGAGACGGCTACAAGCACACAGTTCTCTTGGGACAGATACCTAACATTTTGTAAAGGGCCTCGTCTGGCCCTGCGGAATGCACTGAGACGATGTGGAAGAAACTTTTGATGTTCTTGGAATTCCTTGGGAAGCTGCTGACACCAAATCGTCTGCAGATTGGCATTCATGTCTGTCTGTGGTTACAGGATCCATGGCATGGAACTTCTATTCCATGCCATCCCAGATATGCTCATGGGGTTCAAATCTTGGTTTCGGGGTGGTCACCTCAATCGTTGCACCTCCCATGCAGGTTTCTGGAACCATTGCCGGGCTGTGTGCGAACGATGTGGCAATGCGTTATCATCCTGAAAGACCGCAGAATCGTCAGGGTGTTGGAAGGCCAAAATTGGGTGGAGGTGGTTTCCGAGCAGCTCAACATACCGCTGCTCATCGAAAGAGTCTTCCAGAATTATTGGGCAGAGGGGTGGGGTGGGCGCTTTCTTAAGTACACCCCAAAAAATGTTCAAATGTTTGTTAAGCTTATGGGACTTAACTACGGGGTCATCAGTCCCTAAACTTACAAACTACTTATGAACTACCTACAACTAAGGACGGCACAAATATCCATGCCCGAGGGGGGATTCGAACCCCCGACCGTAGTGGCCGTGCAGACCGTGACTGGAGTGCCTCAGTCCCCTCGGCCACCGCGGCCGGCAGTACATCCCAGATCGTAACAGAGACAGCAGTGCTTGGGACGACACCTTCGTGGCAGGCGAGAGCCATCGGTTCATGTTGTATGCGGCACAAACGGAGCCTCCGATGGTCCAGGTGAAATCGAGATTGTTCCGATCATATCACGTTCCGTGTACCCGTGTACATCCCTGGTGAGCAGCAAAAAATGCAATCCGTTCTGCCCGATAACGTTGTGTTAACAATGTCTCCGTGTTCCCGTGTGTTGTGGAGTCCGCTCTGGTCAAAGGTGGACGATGCACAGAGAGGAGTATTCCTTTGAAGCGCCGGGCGAGTTCATTCCTTCGTTAGGAAGGGGAGGCCATGTCAGTCCATTTCCACCTGCCGGCCAGTGAGCTGGGCATTTCCCCTCCAGCGCTCGCTCACTGCTCCGACCGCTGCCCCCACCACTACCGCTCTCCACACCCTTGCTCAGCGGTCTGCGCCTCTATCGGCCAATTTATCGTGCGTGCACTCTACCAGCACCCAGACATCTCGGAGCGCACGATTGTCCATTGGGAGTTGTGTCTGGCACGTCCTGCATTGAATTATGCCGTGTTTTGTTGCGCTATTGCCCCTCTGTCAATATTGACAATCCGTCCCAAATATCGCTGGTGACTGTCATCCAGGGTGGCTGGACGGCCTGCAGTTTCTTCGTGGATAGTGACATCCTAATTCTGCCATTCACCGTGGTCACAGTCGAACGTGTGAAGCCACATTCCTGCACCACTGCTAAAATCGAACTTATCATCTACTGGGCACCGTCCACCAAACACTGATTGAACGGCATCAGACGACAATGACGTTGTATGTAACCCAAATCACTTGCACAACCACGTCTCGTATAAAGGTGGATGCGCCCCACTGTGGCATGACGTCTGCTACGTCACTGTCGTCTACTGGCTGCCGCCCTGGCCTGGTGCGCATGCGCGTCACGCGACGGCAGACGGCGGCGCTGTTTCGGTGCGGACGTGAGGGGCGAGGCTGGGCAGAAGGTCAGGGCGTATCGCCGGCCGGCTGGGCGTCTGCCGCGTCCGCCTGTTTGTTCCGCGATCCGCCGCGAGATAACGAGCACCGCCGCTCCCACACGTCAAGCCGCGTCGCCGTCCCAAGGACAGCCGAGCGTGCCGGCCTCCTGTCAGCTCGCGGGCCGTATTTGCTTTTCTGACCCACTTCTGCCCAAATGGGAGGCGCAGCAGAAACACGAGTCCTCTATTAACACACACAGGAATTTAGTACACTGTCGGTCACTAGGCACTCAAAGCGAAGGGAAATTTGAAAATTAGTGTCGGACCGGGTCTCCTCTTTAGTAAGCACGACGGCGGACAATGGACAGCTTTGATGTACAACAAGGAATCGCCTAATTATAATAAAAAATACATTTTACTTTCCTGAGGAATATGCTTTAGGATTTCGGAACCCTAGTATTCAGGCATTCTCCTGGCTGTTTGTTACATGGTGCAACTAGTTCCTCCGGGGGAGGGGGGGGGGCGACCCTCCAATAAATTACGACCTCCAAGCCCCCGTCCTCCCCGGGATCGCAACCCACAGGTTGAATGATGATGATGATGATGATGATGATGATTGGCGTTTTAGGGCGCTCAACAGCGAGGTTATCAGCGCCCGTCCCACAGGTTGAAAAACGCTGCTGTAGACCAAATTAATCTCAGCAGATGCCTAAACCACAGAGTGGACCCGTCATAATCAACATATTTCAAACAGAATGAAATCTTAGGAGTCTGAGGTAGAGGTTCCTTTATACCATACTGCAACATTATGCGCCTCGGTTGCACAGTGGTAAAGTGCCACACTATGAATCTAAAGGTCGGGGTTCGATCCCCGCCAGTTCCTAGGAGTTTTATCTGTCACTTTCCAGTACTTTCACCTCTGGCAGTATTGTTCATGTTAAAAATACCGAGTGGCACCGTGGTACGGAACCCACGTTAAACTGTAGGTCCCCCTATAACTGACTGGGTAAGTCAGTTCGAAGGTTAGAGGAAGGTAACGGCATACCATCTACCAACAGGACCATGCCTAGTAAACCACTGTGGTGTTCAATATTCGGATTGTTGACTGCTTTACTTACTTTACAACATTATGTGGTACTCGTAATTAATGATCAACACTTAAACCATTCAAGTTTATACTACGTGTACTTAAATCATTATACTTTTCTGGTTTCCTCAGAAATTGACCAAAGAATGTCAAGCCATGATACGAAATCGATCACACACTTTTAAGTGAAGAATGTTTACAGCTTCAGTGTAGGACTGTTTGAATACGGAGGTATAATCGCTTGGTTTGCTAGGTAGCGCGCTTGACACTTGGCTAGAAAAGAGTGGATACCGCTAGTTATTTACGCCGAAGCATACACACAGTCGTATCGTGAAATTATGTCCACTTTAGCTACACACGTTCCTAAAATTAACTGAGACTTTATCCAGGACATAAAGAAAACTTCCCTATGGCATCACGCTGTTTCTGCTCCACCGTGGTGACATCTGCGCTATCGAAAAGGCACCTTTGTTCCAACCGAGCGCTTCCCTGCCGTGGCCGTATTTCCGTTAAAGTGACGTCAACGCTGACACTACTACTGCGTTGCGCAAAGCAGGTAGCATTCAGACAACCCTACAAGCGAGATAGCGCCGTAGCTATCAGCCTGAAATATGCCAAGCATCCTGCATTGAAGCAGGCTATCAACAGACGGAGCCTGCTTGATAAACGTTATATCCCCAACAAGTAACATCACAGCGTACCTCAGTCTGTGAGATCCTCAATATATGTCCTCTGAACTTCCAACCAGTACAATTTTGCGTTTCTGTTATGTTACAGTTATCAACCCTGTGAAAGGGTGACGTTTCTTTTGCAGTTTGCTCGACAGAATACGCGCTCCAAAACCAAACCAGTGCGAGAAAATTTCATATCCAGGATTTCTCCGGCAAAGGAAGTAGAAATTATCGAATGGCCGCCAGTGTCATGAGTTGAATGCCAATAGCCTCCACAAGGTGTAATTCAAGCACAAAAGAGAACGCTGATTGAACACCCAATAGTACAGTTCTGGAGGACTGCTAGGCTTTCTGAGCTCTTTCTTGTGGAATGAACGAAGCAAGGAAAGAAGAAACGTAAGAGTTTAACGTCCCGTCGACATCATGGTCATTACAGATGGAGCACACGCTCCGATAGTTTTGTCAGGAAAGGGGAAGGAAATCGGCTGTGCCCTTTGAAAGGAGGGACTGATGACCTAGATGTTTAGTCCTCTCAAAATCACAACAACAACAACAAATTTCTAAAGGAACCGTTTCAGCATTTGCCTGGAGTTATTTAAAGAAATCATGAAAAACCTATATCAGCAATCAGCATTGCCAGAGATGGATTTCAACCACCGTCTTCCCAAGTGTGTTACCACCACCGCGCCACTTCGCTCCGTAGGCCTTCATCACGTCGAATTTGAAGAGAGAGAGAGAGAGAGAGAGAGAGAGAGAGAGAGAGAGAATGTCGGAGGGGCTATTTCACACAAAATTCGAAAAGTCCATGTACCAAAAAGATTAAAGAAACGCAGCATTTCTCCTGAAATACAAGTCACTAAATGAGCACCAAGAGAAAGAAAATCAGAGTAATTTTGGCCTATGACGCAGGAATACCGGCCATCTAACATCCTGCGTATCATCCGTGATAGTTATATGGAGTGGGGAGTACGAAAGAGACGAGACTGTTAGACAATGTCAACGCCACCTAGATAAAAGACATGTCCGCTGCCTGTCTAGTCATAACACAAGCAAACCATTTGTCTTACGTAGTACTATGCTGAATTTGGGGATGCGTACACGTTGCACACTGTGTTTCAGAATGTTTTTCACGTTATCTATGTGATTCTCCGTGATTTTTGCTGGTATGAGACAAAATGTCTAATATGAATCGTCCGATTCCAATATCGGTAAGATATCTTAACAATAGTTCATAAATATCTTACACCAAAACACATTCGTCTGTGAATCACACGAATAACATTAAGAACATTTTGAAACGTGTACGTATTCCCAAACTCAGCAGAACGCTATTTAAGACAAACTGTTTGCTTGTGTCATGACTGGTGTTGGCAGGCAGCGCACAGGCCTTGTATCTAGGCGGCGTTGACAGTGTACGCTGGTTCACGTACAGTAGAGTACAATGGCGCTGGAGCGCCGCTATGCACGTGTACGCTTACTGTGTGCTGTTCGGCGCTTCCCCGGCACACAGCCCACAGCGGCGGAGGAGTGGCGGGTCAAGAAACCCGCAGAGCAGAGCAGAGCGCAGCGGCTCGTGTTGACCCTGGCCCGGCCGCAATTAGCGGGCCTCGCCTCGGTAAACAGCACATGCCACACGCCGTCCCCAGGGACACACTGCCGCGAGGCGGCTGCACAGCCTCACACACGTGTGTAGGTCATCAACACTACACTTCTCCAGCACTGTCTATCGCAAACTACCCTCCCCACCTCAAGGCAATTGCTACATTCCGCTGCCACGTTGTCCCAAGACCAGCCTCAATCTCCAAGCTGCTCCCTTGCTCGTAGTGGAGCGACGAGAGCACGAAAGACCAAGTGGAATCAAACTGATCCTTTGCATCTTTAACCGAACGAGGTGGCGCAGTTCAAATGTTTACATAGCTTATGGGACTTAACTAAGGGGTCATCAGTCCCTAAACTTACAAACTACTTCTACGGTCGGGGGTTCGAATCCCCCCTCGGGCATGGATATTTGTGCCGTCCTAGTTCGTAAGTAGTTTGTAAGTAGTTTGTAAGTTTAGGGACTGATGACCCCGTAGTTAAGTTCCATAAGCTTTACAAACATTTGAACATTTGAACGAACTACTTATGAACTAGCTAATCCTAAGGACGGCACAAATATCCATGCACACTGGACTCGCATTGGGAAGGACGGTGGTTCAAATCCACCTTCGGCCATCCAGATTTACGTTTTCCGTGATTTCTCTACATCACTCCAGGTAAATGCCGGGATGGTTCCTTTCAAAGGGCACGGCCTATTTCCTTCGGTATCATTACCCAAACAATCTGAGAGTAAGCTCCGTTTCTAACGACAACGCTGTCGACAGGATGTTAAACTCCAAGCTTCCTTCCCTCCTTCCTTTGCTTTTAAGTATATGCTATCAGCAAAATTTCCATTTTTTAACAACGCCGAATTTGTAAATGCAATATGAAGTCGTGGAGGTGGCAGGCGAAAATAGTGAAATTAACTGGTAGTGTTGACGTCACACTTTAAGTACAGTATGGCTTCAATTACACGTTTCGATTAAGTCCGTCATCAGACCTGCATCTGTTTGTGACGACAGCCACACGTAAGCAGATTCAGATACATGTGTTTCGGAAAGGTTGTTTGTTATACACACACATGCAGACTAGTCTGGTTACGTGTGATTATCGTCACAAAACATATACAAATCTGGTTATATACACGTCCGAAACGCGTCATTGAAGTCATACTGTACTTTTAGTGTGACCTGTAATAAAAAATTAAAAAAAAAAATTGCGACGTAGCCAGCATAGCGGAGAACTACGAATTGACGCTAAGTTTTGTTATCAAAATGAAACCGTTTTCAGTATTTTCCCTGAAATGAGATTGTAGAGCTTATGGGACTTAACTACGGGGTCATCAGTCCCTAACCTTACGAACTACTTATGAACTAGCTTATACCAAACACGGGACAAAATCCATACCCGAGGGGGGGGGGGGGTCGAACCCCCGACCGCAGCGGTCGTGCAGACCGTGACTGGCACGCCGCAGACCGCTCGGCCACCGCGGCCGGCCTGAAGTGAGACTCAAAATATATAATACACATACATAAATTATAATACATATAGTGAAAGAATTGTCAAGTATCAGGAATTCAGTTTCCAACCAGGAATACTGTTGTGGCGGTGGGGTCTTCGTAAGGTAGCCTAGAAACGATTCCTCCACACTAGTACCTACGATATGTATTAAATACACCTCTTTGGGCGTTCGAGAAATTACAGTAATTCCAATATGATAAAGTTCCAGAAATGAGTGATACTCAAAGTTCTCTCCCGTCTGCGATACTTCTGTCGGTAACCAAGCAAGCGTCGTCATGTCTGTGTTCGTAGCGGTAAGTCTTGAAGCAATGCGGAACACTGTGGCAAGGTGTGGGCTTCGTTCGGCGAAGCTATCCATTCTGTGATGAAACTATGCACTCTGTGCTCAATCGATCGATGAACTCTTTTCTCACAGGCGGTATGTGCCAGCTAAAAAACTATTATTCGGCCTTTGACAGGAATCACGAATTGGTATTCTTCACTGCAATATTCCCGCGGCCACCACGGCGCGGCGGCGACAATCATCGATAGTAGTGTCTTTATCTCTGGT
Source organism: Locusta migratoria (assembly GCA_026315105.1). Classification (NCBI taxonomy): domain Eukaryota; kingdom Metazoa; phylum Arthropoda; class Insecta; order Orthoptera; family Acrididae; genus Locusta; species Locusta migratoria. The sequence continues at coordinate 211,307,065 of CM048744.1, read as the reverse complement.
GTCACTAATTCCGATACTACAATCTTATCAGCGAGTATTGAAAATTAATATACATCACAAAAAATTCGAAACGCAAGCAGGAGATATCCATAGACTTTATTGAAGCTTTAAAACACGATATGTTTAGATACCTCATAACACTGGAACTCAAAGGGAAAAAATTACTACAGTAAACTAAAAAGTAAAAACATGAAGAGTACCGCAGGTAAAATTTCTATTAAACCCTGATTGGAAACCAAAGAGCGCATACAATTTTCTTGTGCTACCTACAAAATTAACGTTTACATCTGATACAAGGAAGACAGACTCTTATCTTTCTCCCCCCCCCCCCCTGCAGACGTCACGTCGTGATTTTTAAATTGTGATGATTTTGATGCAGGAGCAATGAAAGAAAGCAATAAGAAGATCGCCACTCGCTACTTTCTTTCCAGACGAAGCATCACTGACGGCTGAGGCGGTACTGGAACGTAGGTTGGTTGCATCGTGATGGATTTCAATTATTAACTTATTTCTGGCAGTATTGCACATCCGAAAGAAGTGATCTTGAAGTGTTGGTAAGCTTATGGAACTTAACTACTAGGTTATCAGTCCCTAAAGTTACGAACTACTTATAAACTACCTTATACTGAAGATAGCACAAACATGCCCGAGGGAGGATTCGACTCCCCGACGGGGAACGGCCTCCGAAAGAAGACAGTTTGGGTTTAACGCTTCATATGGGATTTCCGAGAATTAAAATCGCACTTCGAGGAAGTCAGATGGCTTTTTTTTTTTTTTTTTTTTTCTTTGGGAGAAAATTTTTACAAGTTCAGTTTTAAGTTAACGATCATTTGAGTGCGGGAAACCACCTAGACGCAAAAGTAATTTTGTCAAAAATGTGACGGTGCCTCGCGTTTCTACTTACCAGAAAAACTGACTATTAAAACGTTATGCATGTTAGAGCATGACGCTCTCACTCCCTTTTAAGCTTCAAGAAATGTTGATGGTCTGACAAGTGCAGCTGGCCATTTATCTACATGAAGCACGTCTTAAATCTGGAAAGCGAAAGCAACACAATTTCACCGTCGGTTTACAAGCACCGGCTGTTGACGGTAATTAGGCACTTGGCAACCTCAAGGACATCTTTTCTGTGTAAATAATGCGAAAGAAAGTAAGACCGCTGCACGCAGGCGAGGTATCTAGAGCGTCAAAAAGACCTACCCTTGCGCAACAAGTGGAGGTTGTTAACCACCCAGTAAACACCCACTCTCTCTCTCTCTCTCTCTCTCTCTCTCTCTCTCTCTCTCTCTCTTTATCAAATGTTTGTATAGCTTATGGGACTTAACTACGGGGTCATCAGTGCTAAACTTACAAACTACTTATGAAATAGCTAACACTAAGGACGGCACAAATATCCATATCCGAGGGGGTGGATTCAAACACCCGACCGTAGTGGCCGTGCAGACCGTGACTGGCGCGCCTCAGTCCCCTCGGCCACCGCGGCCGGCCTCTCTGTATCCCCCTCTCTTATTCCATAGTAATTTCCGTTAGCAACAATGCAAAGCTGAACCATTTCATGAATCCTAAGCTACCTGCTACAGAACACCACTCTTTTTTTTCATTATCTTTTATTTAGAAAGCAGCTATTATTTTTGTTTTTCGAAGCGAATTGACCACTTGGGACCTGTCAAAACTATTTTTTACTGTTTGCTAATCTTGCAGTTTGCTCGGTTCCCGTACGGTCAATGGCCTGCTTCCTTTGATCTTCTGTCGAAGTTCGTACATTTCTCCTATATTTTTCTTTGTTTTGAAATCCTTTCAAGTTTTGTATTTTAGTTCTATAAGCACTTCCTTCTAATATTTAGGACACACTGATGCGATTTTTAAGGGGACTAAACAGCAGGGTTATCAGTCCCCTCTAGCTTCTTTAATCCACCTTGTAACGGTCTTGTTAAACATTGTAAGCCAGGGATTTTTCGGTTCAAACGGACTTCCTATTTTGACCACAATTCATGTCCAAAATTGTCGGATTACTAATTTTATCCCCCCCCCCCCTCCATCCACATGAATGGCTGCCGATATATCGACCATCCCCGGCAGCAGTGTTATGGGCAATCTAATTGTTTTTCTCGATCCTATTCCTCACCTTTCTTGCGTAGCCCCAGGTCCATAGATGTGTGGCTCAGTAACACAGTGGTAGAGTGCCAGACTATGAATCCAAAGGTCACGAGTTCGATCCCCGCCAGTTGTCGAATTTTGTGTGTCACTTTCCACGTCTTTCAACCTCTGGCAATGTTGATGTGAAAAATATTGAGTAGCACCGTGGTTAAATGTTCAAATGTTTGTAAAGTTTATGGGACTTAAGTGCGGGGTCGTCAGTCCCTAAACTTACATACTAACTTATACTAAAGACAAAACAAACATCCATGCCCAAGGGAGGATTTGAACCTCCGATGCGGGAGGCTGCGCGATCCGCAACATGGCGCTCCAGAGCGCTCGGTTACACCCACGTGGCACCGTGATTACGAATGCATGTTAAACTGGAGGTCCCCTACAACTGGTTGGGTTAGTCAGTTCAAAGGTCGGAGGAAGACAACGGCATACCACGTCCAGACAAGAGCATGCTTAGTAAAGCACTGTTGTGTTGAATCTTCGGATTGCTGACTGCTTTACCTTTTACCTGTATAGATATCCGAGGATTGCCGGTGTCCTCCGTGTAGTGTCAGTGATGTTTTCCACTTCCTGGTAGACGTCTGAACCGCATACATTATTTCTTGTTATTTCGTATTTCCAACATCTGCAGTGTTTCAAGGCTTTATTTTATGGAAAGGCTTTCACTAGCGTAGACATCCCCCGTTCTTAAAAGTTCCTGATTAAACAGTGTGCGGGACCGGAATTCGAATCCCGGATCTTTGCCTTTCGTGGGCAAGCGCTCTAGCGACTGAGCTATCCTAGCACGCCCCACGGCCCGTCCTCACATCTCTCATTCTGCTAGAAACCTCTGCTCCTACCTTCACAAAAGTTCTCCTGTGAACCTTGTATGACTAGTACTCCTTGAGGCTTGGATTAGTCACAACCTAGCGGATGTTACCATTAAGATTTTTTTCACTCTGCAGCCAGGTGTCCGCTTTTATAAAAGTCCCTGGCAGAATTAACCTACGTACGCGAAGTAGGTGTCGAAGTATTGCGGAATTAGAGCTGTGAGGACAGGCCGTTACGCGTGCCACCATGGCTGCGACGGTAGAGGGCTTGCCCGCGAATGGCACAGGTAAGGGGTTCGTGTCCCGGTCCGGCACGCAGTTTTAATCTGCCAGGAATTTTGGTATCACCGGACACTCCGCGCAGATTGAAAACACCTCCGTGGATACATTACGTTCTTACTTGTTTATAATTAAGAGGAAGACTAACAGGGAAAATGTAACAGGAGTTGCTGAATCTTCGAAGCCCAATATATAGGGTGTTACAAAAAGGTACGGCCAAACTTTCAGGAAACATTCCTCACACACAAAAAAAGAAAATATGTTATGTGGACATGTAACCGGAAACGCTTAATTTCCATGTTAGAGCTCATTTTATTACTTCTCTTCAAATCACATTAATCATGGAATGGAAACACACAGCAACAGAACGTACCAGCGTGACTTCAAACACTTTGTTACAGGAAATGTTCAAAATGTCTTCCGTTAGCGAGGATACATGCATCCACCCTCCGTCGTATGGAATCCCTGATGCCCTGATGCAGCCCTGGAGAATGGCGTATTGTATCACAGCCGTCCACCATACGAGCATGCAGTTTCTCTACATCTGGTACCGGGGTTGCCTAGTCAAGAGCTTTCAAATGCCCCCATAAATGAAAGTCAAGAGGGTTGAGTTCAGGAGAGCGCGGAGGCCATGGAATTGGTCCGCCTCTACCAACCCATCGGTCACCGAATCTGTTGTTGAGAAGCGTACCAACACGTCGACTGAAATGTGCAGGAGCTCCATCGTGCATGAACCACATGTTGTGTCGTACTTGTAAAGGCACATGTTCTAGCAGCATAGGTAGAGTATCCCGTATGAAATCATGATAACGTCTCCAGTGAGCGTAGATGGAAGAACATGAGGCCCAATTAAGACATCACCTCACACACTATAATAGTGAGTGAGGTAAATATAGGAAAGGTTGGGGAAATGCCAGCCGACTATAACACCATACTGCTTCAACAAGCCTTTCAATATAACAACCGGAAGTAGGGAGCAGTGGGAGGAAATAATTCAACACCGTACGGGGGATATTGTCTGGTTCACTGACGGGTCAAAATCAGGCCAAGGCGTTGGTTGGATTGCTGACAGGCCATGGAAATTTCAAAAAACACTTACATACAATGGGAATACCAGAAGAGGACCCTAAATGTAGGATCTGTGATGACGGTGATGAAACTGCATCACATCTAATCTTCGAATGCATTGCATTGCAGAGATAAAGGCACAGAACATTTAGGACTACCAGACCCGAAGAAATAGTGTCTAATAAAGAACTGGTAAAGGGACTACTTGCACTGTTCAAGGGCATTGGTTGGCTTTACTAGATATACAGGGAGTGATACCGCACAATAAACTTAGTTTCGGTGCGGGCAGTGGCGGGTTGGACCAAGACTGTTTTGGCTTCCCTGAAAGAATCAAATCAAATCCAAGACATCACCAACAATTACCAACATTACCTGCCTTCAATTGGGCCAACAGGCGGTTAATCGAGGAAGTACAGTACATACTAACGAAACAATTGGGTATTTTGACAATTGTGTGCACGAATTATTTCAATTTACATTTAAAGAGAAATACTAAAATGAGCTTTAACATTGAAATTAAGCGTTTCCGGACACATGTCCACATAACATATTGTACTCCTCTGTGTGTGAGGAATGTTTCCTGAAAGTTTGGCCGTACCTTTTTTTGTAACACCCTGTATATAAGCGGGATTGACGTAATGCAAACTGTGGATTTAAAAATATCGGGGCGGGGTTGCCTTTTACTTTGGCAGCTTTCTGTGCTAATACGCAACGTTGGCAGAAGCAGCCCGCCTTAGCAGGAGCAGCAGTGATTGGAGCCTTCGTTAGCCAGCCATTGAACTGTGCGGTCGGGATGGCGGACTGCCAGCCCACGCCTCGTCAGGGCGGCGGGCGATTTGGCGCAGCTGTATTTACTGAGGGGTCTGCAAAAAGGCAGCGCACGAGGCATAATCACTTCATTAAACGGAGTGCCTTCATTACGGTGACCCGGTTGCCGAGGAGTTTACCCACTTGCGCCCAGCGCCGAACATACTGACGCGGCGCGGCCTCGGTCGGAACTAATGAATATAAAGCAGATTCGCGGGGCCATTTGTCGAATTTCCCACGAGGACCCATAACGGAATTGCCGCCCGGAATATAAATCAGCGGGCCGGGCCGAAGAAGCCGGGTGTGCGGTGCGCGCTCCGCGGTCCTCCGTCCTGGCTGCGCGATAAATAACGGGCGCTCGCGGCTTCCGCGCTGCTGCCGAAGGCGAGGCGCCGCAACACAATATTTTACGCAAAACGCCACAGCCGAGCAGGCGCACCTGCCTACAAGACGCACCGCCGCCAGTCGACAGCCGCGCCGCTACCAGTCGAAGGGCCTTCAAGTCTACGGTGCACGAGGAAGAGCTGTGTGCCAAAGCAAGCTTCTTAGCAGGCGAATAAGAACTTCATAAATTCCATAGGGAAGGGGAGAAGAAGTAGATGAGGATGAAATAGGAGATACTTCTACATCTACATGGGATACTCTGCAAATCACATTTAAGTGCCTGGCACAAGGTTCATCGAACCACAATTATACTATTTATCTCCCATTCCATTCTCGAATAGCGCGCGGGAAGAAAGAACACCTGAATCTCTCTGTTCGAGCTCTGATTTCTCTTATTTTATTCTGATGATCATTTCTACGTATGTAAGTGGGAGTCAACAATATATTTTCGCATTCGGAGGAGAATGTTGGCGATTGGAGTTTCTCAAGTAGCCCACGCCGCAGCGATAAGCGCCGTTGTTGTAATGATTCCCATCCCAGATCCTGTATCATTTCCGTAACGCTGTCTCCCCTGTATCGAGACATTACGAAACGAGCTGCCCTTCTTTGGACTCTTTGGATGTCCTCCGTCAAACCCACTTGGTAAGGATCCCACACTGGGACGGACAAGCGCAGTGTATGCAGTATAATGAGAGATGAATTTGACAGAGCACTGAAAGACCTAAATCGGATCAAGGCCCCTGAAGTAGATGACATTTCCTCAGAGTTACTGAAGTCTCTGGGAGAACCAACCATGGCAAAACTGTTTCACCTGGAGTGTAAGATGTATGAGACAGGCGACGTACCATCAGACTTCAAGAAAAATGTTATAATCCCCATTCCAAAGAAATCAGGCGCAGACAAGTACACGAATTATTTACAGAATGATGGAAAAGCTGGTAGAAGCCGACCTCGGGGACGATCAGTTTGGGTTCAGGAGAAATTTAGGAACACGGGAGGCAATACTACTCACTTTACGGCTTATCCTAGAAGATAGATTAAGAAAAGGCAAACCTACATTTCTAGCTTTTGTAGATTTCAAGATGGCTTTTGACAATGCTGATTGGAATAAACTCTTTCCAGTTCTTAAGCAAGTAGGAGTAAAATAAAGGGACCGTAAGGTTATTTACAACTTGTACAAAAACCAGACAGCGGTTGTCAGAGTTGAAGGGCATGAAAGGGATGCAGTGGTTGGAAAGGGAGTAAGACAGGGTTGTAGTCTTTCTCCATTGTTATTCAATTTGTACATTGAGCAAGCTATAAAGGAGAGCAAGGAGAAATTTGGAGAAGGAATTAAAGTTCAGGGTGAAGAATTAAAAACATTGCGTTTTGCCGGCGACATAGTAATTCTGTCAGATACAGCAAAGGACCTAGAAGAGCAATTGAACGCAATGGACAGTGTGCTGAAAGGTGCATATAAGATGAACATTAATAAGAGCAAAACTAGGGTAATGGAGTGCAGTGTAAGAAAATCAGGTGATGCTGAAGGAATTAGATTGGGAAACGAAGCAATAAAGGAGGTAGATGAGTTGAGTTTTGTTACTTGGGCAGTAAAATAACAAATGATGGTCGCAGTACAGAGGATATAAAATGCAGAATGGCAATGGGTAGAAAAGCGTTCTTGAAAAAGAGAAATTTGTTAACATCGAATATTGATTTATGCCTAAGGAAGTCCTTTCTGAAGGCATTTGTATGGAGTGTTGCCTTGTATGGGAGTGAAACATGGACGACAAACAGTGCGGACAGTAAGAGGATTGAGGCTTTTGAAATATGGTGCTACCGAAGAAAGCTGAAGATTAGGTGGGTGGATCGCGTAAGTAATGAGGTGGTACTGAACAGAATTGGACAGAAAAGAAATTTCTGGTATACCTGTGGTGTCGCACAAGTACAAAGTGCGCGCCACCTACTTTCGCCGCGCGCCGCCATGCATGCACGGCGCGGCGTTCTTCCGACGACAGCCACGAGCGCCTCTGGTACAACGCCGCTCGTGGCCACCACTGAAGGACATCGGCCACTTCGCACTTCGGACTGAGATAGCAACGAGTTAGGACCTTCGTAATCCGATAGGCACGAGTGAAGACTTTGCTATTGTACAGGCACTAGTTTCTGGCTGCTCCCCCCCGTACCTGCACCAGCGTGTCGGTCTCGTTCCACTCGGCCACCGACACCTACGACGAGGCTGGGACACAAAAGCGGCGACGAAGTTGGGACACAAAAGTGGCGACGAGGAGTGATAGAACCTTGGACCAGCCCGCTTGCAGCAGCCAGACAGCAGCAGTCGGAGCACGCAAAAATTGCTCCCGCCCACCCACCCTTATTATAAGATTTTTGGGGGAACATATTCTGTTACGTATTTTGTGGACTTTTTTTGTTGCAGAGCGTCCTCTTTCATATTGCATTTGTGTTTTGTTATAAGTTATTTTGTATACGCGGCGCCTAATCGGTCAGCATGGCCACTACCCCGAACCCAAACTTAATGGAAATTATTCAGTTACAGACGGCGCAAATTACCCAGCTTCTCCAGGCCGTGTCGCAGTTGACGACACAGGCTGCTCACCAACAACAACAGTCGTCACATCAGCAGCCCACACCTGCCGCCGCACCGCTTCCGACGTTCCGCCAGTACAACGAACGTGCGGAAGAATGGAGCGACTATTTCGCACAGTTTCAAGAACTCGTCGCGGCTCATCAAATTACAGGTCAGAGAGTGAAGAACCTTTTCTTATCGATTGTGGGCCCCCAGACCTTCGTATTACTGCAGAAACTATTCCCGCAAGCATCTCCTCGTGATGTAGACTTTGAACAAATTGTAGATGCACTGAATGCTCATTATGAGAGAAAAGTTCTTGTAGCCGCTGCACGATACCGATTTTTCAGACTTAAAAAATTACCGCAGCAGTCACACCAAGAATGGATCACGGAATTGAAGGGCTTAACCCGCCAATGTAAATTTACTTGCTCTTGTGGACTTTCGTATAGTGACGTTATGTTGAGGGATGCGATTACGCAGAACATTCAGGACCCCAGAATTAGAGCAGCAATTCTGAAACAGTCTGACCCCTCATTAGACAGTGTACTGCAGCTTATAGAAGCGCATGATACTTTTGACTTAGCTGATGTAGAAATGCAAAGCCATAGTGTAAATTCAGTGCGCCGCAACGGACGCTTTCCTAGCCGTAGTTCTCAGTATAGCACTTGTGATTCTTTAAATTCTACCTGCCGTGCTGAACGGACAGTGAACAGTAGCCAGTGTAAAAGTGCGACGCAAAGGTCGCCCCGTAGTGTTAGACACAGTAATTTGAATAACGGGCGCCAACGCTCATTTCAGAAAAATGTACGTAAATCGTGCCCCCAGTGTGTGTCTCGCCACAAGCGTGCTCATTGCCCTAGTCGCAACGCGACCTGTTATCAATGTGGCAAATCGGGACATGTGCAGTCTGTGTGTATGCAAATTAAAAACTCGAACAGTAACGTTAGAAACGGTGCTTCGCACAGTGCGAGAGCAGTGCATACAGTCAATGTTATACACGCTGAGGAATTGAACAGTGCTTTCCTTGGATCTCAATTGCAAGAAAGTAGTTCTGCGCCTATGGCAAAACTATATAGTGCACCACGTAGCAAGCGCCGACGAGCGCGTAAAACAGTGCAACGGAAAAGGGTTCGGGACAAGCAAAATGACTATGAACAGTGCATTCCTGTAGTGAAAATAGTGCCTTCTGCAACTGCTCCTTGTAATAGTGCCCAGTACTGTGTAGCTAGTGACAGTAGAATTGGTGTAGCTACTCAAAGTAATTTTAGTGCAGTAGCCTCGCATTGCGCGGACGCCGATCCGGCGGTAGTGTCATCTAGTGACAGTGTGGTTAATCCGCTGTGTGCCGAGTATGCGCCGCTTCCTACCGCACGCAACCCGCGCAAGCGCAGAAAACAATATGTATTAGACGTTGCCCACATTCGCGCACCGGTCGTGCGCCAGAAGCACAAGCTGTTTGTTACTCTCTCTATAGAAAATAAGACTGTGCAATTTCAGCTCGACACTGGTTCCGCTGTTACATTAATTAATAAAGATACTTATGAACATCTGGGTTCGCCAAAATTGTCGCCATCACAGCAAGTGTTAACAGCTTATACAGGTGAAAATATTCCCGTGCTAGGAACGTGTAGCCTGCCTGCCTCTTTTCAAGGTGTAACAAAAACAGTGGCTTTTGTAGTTCTTCAGGCCAAATCTACGCAGAACATTTTTGGACTAGATGCTTTTGACTTGTTTGGTTTATCAATTCAAAGAGATGTGCTTCAAATTTCGTCAGTAGTGCCTCAGGACAAAATCAATGCTTTATGTGACAAATACAGTGACCTGTTTTCGCCGGAACTAGGTTGTGCAAAAGACTTCGTGGCACATGTAACTTTAAAAGAATCTGCAGTTCCAAAATTTCGTAAAGCTAGACCAGTGCCTATCGCATTGCGTGATACAGTTGCCGAAGAACTTAAACGTTGGCAAGATAGTGGGGTGATTTCTCCTGTTTCTGCGAGTCAGTGGGCCTCGCCTATAGTAATTATACCCAAGCCGTCAGGAAAACTTCGTCTCTGTGCGGACTTTAAATCAACAGTGAACAGTCAAACAATCGTAGACACTTATCCCCTACCCAGACCTGAGGAACTTATGGACAAATTAGGACAGTCTCGCTTCTTTTCTAAGATTGATTTAGCAGAGGCATACTTACAGATTCCACTTGATGACGAGTCAAAAAAGTTTTTCGTCATTAATACTCACATGGGCCTTTTTCAATTTCAACGCCTACCCTTTGGCAGTTCTTCCGCTCCCGCTATTTTTCAGCGCTTTTTGGAACAGCTGACAGTTTCTGTACCGTGTTGTTCGAACTATTTAGATGACATTGTGGTATCCGGACGTACAGTTGAAGAACATTTAGCAAACCTGGAGCGCCTTTTCAAAGTTTTGACTGCAGCAGGTCTACGTTGTAATAAAGCAAAGTGTTCGTTTTTTCAAACTGAAATAGAGTACCTAGGTCATGTGATTAATGCCCAAGGAATTCATCCCTTACAGTCACATCTTCGAGCAATCAAAGACTTGCCTCCTCCTAAGAATGTGCATGAATTGCAAGCAGTAATGGGAAAGCTGAACTATTATTTCAGATTTATTCCCAATGCCTCTCAGATTGCAGCTCCACTGCATCACTTACGTAGGAAGAATGTTCCTTTTGTTTGGTCCAAAGATTGCCAGGTTGCCTTTGACAACTTAAAGTCTGCACTACTGAGTGATGCATGTTTGATTCCCTTTGACCCACAGAAGCCTGTAGTGCTAGCAGTTGACGCCTCGTCGTACGGTGTAGGCGCTGTAATCTCACATCGTATTGGATGTCACGATCGTCCTATTGCCTTTGCATCCAAGCTACTGACGCCGACGCAACAGAATTACAGTCAGATAGAAAAGGAGGCCTTAGCAATCATTTACGGCGTCGCAAAGTTTCATCATTATCTCTATGGCAGAAAATTCTATTTGTTGACAGACCACAAGCCTCTCACGTCGTTGTTCTCACCCACAAAGCCAATTCCGCCACGTACGGCACAAAAGCTTCAGAGATGGTCCTTGATATTGTCTAATTATCAGTATGAGATTTTGTACCGACCTACCACTAAACATGCCAACGCAGACACACTTTCCCGACTTCCGGTTGGCCAGGATGTATCATTTGATTCTTCAGAAATGGCATGTTGTCAGATAGACTCCAGAGATGCTTCCGCTGTCGCAGACTTTCCTTTGAACTCTCGTCGGGTTGCACAGGAAACAGCTGCGGATGCAGACCTAAGTGTGGTAGCACGTTTTGTTCGCTCAGGGTGGCCTGCCAGAGCCAAAGACATTGATCGGCCTCTGGTTCGACGTTATTTTGCACAACGTCATGCATTATCTTTAAGTCAGGGTGTACTGTTGTTGCATACCGACAACGACCAAGCAAGAGTGATTGTTCCTCGTTCCCTGCAACGAGAAGTGTTACGCCTCCTGCATCAAGGACATTGGGGTATTGTTAGGACAAAGCAACTGGCCAGACGTCATTGTACCTGGGTTGGTATGGACGCTCAGATAGAGAGCATGACATCACAGTGTACAGTTTGTGCGGAGCATCAGACGGCTCCTCCACAGCGTTTCTCAGACTGGCCACGCCCCAAGGGACCATGGCAACGTTTACATATTGACTTTGCCGGACCTTTCTGGAATACGCGCTGGTTAATTGTTGTAGACGCTTTCAGCAAGTTTCCTTTCTTGATTGCCATGAACTCAACGACGGCTTCTAGTACAATCAGTGCCTTAACATCAGTGTTTTGCATCGAAGGTTTGCCTGAAACTATCGTCAGTGACAATGGACCTCAGTTTGTTAGTGCGGAATTTCAACAGTTTTGTCGTGTGAATGGCATTCAGCATATAACCACCGCACCTTTTCACCCTCAGTCCAATGGTGAAGCAGAACGTTTCGTTCGAACATTCAAGTCTCACATGGAGAAGATGAAAGGTCAGCACTCCAGGCAGCAAGCTCTTCAAATTTTCCTGTCTACGTATCGATGCATGCCACGTGACGGCCCGTCTCCTGCCGAGCTGCTACACGGCCGCCGTCACCGCACTCTCCTTCACCTGCTGCAGCCTCCCACGCACCGAGTCGGTTCGTATGGCGCTACGCGTTTTCAGGTTTCCACGTCGGTGCTGTACAGGGTGTTTGCTGGAAACAAGAAGACATGGTTGCCGGGCACCATTCAGCGCGTGCTTGGTCGCAATATGTTTATTGTACGTTCTTCCACAGGGTCGGAGCTGCGGCGCCACGCAAACCAATTGCGCCTGCACAGACCGCGCGATCCTGTCTCCGGTTTCTTGATTCCAGACCCAGTTCTGCGCCAGGGAGCACAACCACATCGTTCGTCCCCGGACTACGAGATCCCTATGGACGTCGACGTACATCCGACGCAGTCGTCGCCGCCGCTGTCGCCGCCGCAGATGACAGCGTCACCGAGAGGGACTCCGGGACCGTGCGGGCCCCCCCAGCTTGGGCCACGCACCTCAGAAGAAGATGACCTGCTCCCTCTGGGCGGGGGCGGGCGCCCTTCCCCAGGTTTCGGCGGGTTCCCTGGAGGATCGCAAGGCGGATGCCGGGGCGCGGACGGCGTCTCGATCCCGGCCTCAGCTACGACGCCCGTCCCACCAGTAACGCCCCCGCTCAGGCCCTCCTCCCAGTGCCGTCGCCGTGGCCCTCAGCCCTACGCCACGACGGCGCGGCGGTTTGGGGGGGAGGGGTGTGGTGTCGCACAAGTACAAAGTGCGCGCCACCTACTTTCGCCGCGCGCCGCCATGCATGCACGGCGCGGCGTTCTTCCGACGACAGCCACGAGCGCCTCTGGTACAACGCCGCTCGTGGCCACCACTGAAGGACATCGGCCACTTCGCACTTCGGACTGAGATAGCAACGAGTTAGGACCTTCGTAATCCGATAGGCACGAGTGAAGACTTTGCTATTGTACAGGCACTAGTTTCTGGCTGCTCCCCCCCGTACCTGCACCAGCGTGTCGGTCTCGTTCCACTCGGCCACCGACACCTACGACGAGGCTGGGACACAAAAGCGGCGACGAAGTTGGGACACAAAAATACCTTGACAAAAAGAAGGGATAGATTGGTAGGGCAGATTCTTAGACATCAAGGAATTGTGTTCAAAATGTTCAAATGTTTGTAGAACTTAAGGGACGTAAATACGGGCTCAGCAGTCCCTAAGCTTACAAACTACTTATGAAGTAGCTAAGACTATGGACGGCACAAATATCCATGCCCGAGGGGGGATTCGAACCCCCGACCGTAATGGCCGTGCAGACCGTGACTGGAGCGCCTCAGTCTCCTCGGCCACCGCGGTCGGCAAGGAATTGTGAATTTAGCATTGGAGGGAAGTGTGTGGGGTAAAAAAAAAAAAAAAAAAAACGCAGAGGAAGACCAAGAGATGGATACAGTAAGCAGATTCAGACAGATGTAGGTTGCCGTTCTTATGTGGAGATGAAGAGGTTTGCTCAGGATAGGGTATTGTGAGGAGCTGCATCAAACCAGTCACCGGACTGAAGACCACAACAACAACAAATTCCTCAAACGCAATTAGGGGATCGGGTGACGTATCGCACACAATATACATATGGCGGATTATTATATTCAGATACTGGTTACAATTGTAATTTGTGATACAGTACGATATTTTACTGACTCAACTATTTACTTGAGGTTTACATGCCATTTACTTGGACCTAGACACCATGGGGCTACCACAACAGTGAATACGTCATACTCGTTTTCCACGTGGCCAACGGGAAAGACAGGCCTGAACGCGCACCTCATGCCACGTAAGCAAGGTAGTTCCGAGGCGGCGCGATCGCTAGCCGATTGGCCGGTCGTTGGGGCACACCCCAATGCGTCATAGCGGGCAGCCACTCAGCTAGGGACACAGCTAACATCACACCCGCAATGGATTACCCAAGCACGCCTCCCGTCAGATACAAATTCTCAACTTTACCCTGCCTACTATTATTCAAACTAGTTATTGTTAACTGCTTTCCGTAAGAGTAAGGGCCTATGAGTGCCTCCGCGGCGAAGAAAGGATCACTGCCCGTCATATATATATATATATAATGTGTGTGTGTGTGTGTGTGTGTGTGTGTGTGTGTGTGTGTGTGTGTGTGTGTGTGTGTGTTTGTCGTATATATATAATTTTAGCAATGTTGAAGTACTTCCTTATGCATCTACTAATTGTCTGTCTGGAAAATTAACTCAAGGAGAGGTCAAAACAATTAATGAATTACATTATTCGACATTGTTTTCGGTCGAATTCCTTTAGTGTCTTGACAAATAATATTGTTGATGATCGTGAGGTATATTTCTGTAGTGAGACTCGTGGCAAAAAACTTACTGTGCTAATTCTGCCTTAGTGCGATCCTCAAGGTGATCGAAATTTTTGTTTAATAAATATTTCTGCAGTTAGTATCATCCAACAGAATGTTTCAAATTTTTTCTGACGAGTGAATATAAAAACAAACAATAATAGGGAATCGAAGAACAAGTGTAAAATTTAACAGAAAAATCTATAAAAACGTATATATGTATGTATGATCCCTATGAACTGCAAAAGGGCTGTAGCAGTATAGATGAAATCTTAAGGAAATATTTAGGTTTTCCCACAATAGAGGAAGAAGTCACTGGGTGCCATGATGGGAGAAGATGCAGAAGGGACAAAATTTTGTAGGCCAAGAACCCTGTGCATAGTGAGCTGCGACGTCGTAGTGTTGTAAAGAGGCTCCCTTGGTTTATTTATAAGGACGCTTTGTCTTGACAGCGCACGCAACCCAGTCTGGAATTTCCGCAACCACGGACCGAGTGAATAGTTTTGTTAAAGTCGGTTGGGGAGTATTTCACAGAGGTCGGGCCGTCGTCTCGCAGCACAGTAGTAGCATAATGCTGAGGAATATTTCGAAAGTTCTGCCGTCTAATGTATTGCGCAAATCGTTAACGCTGTTGTCAGACGGTCGATATTATTGCCCAACACTCAGTATTGGGCGTCAATACTGAACGTTTTAGGGCACCTTAATGCGACAGAGCGAAACCTAGCGTCCTGATTTTACGGTTTTCCTAAAAGCTTGTAGTGTAACCGTGTAAATTTTATATGAACTACCACAAGATTGTCTTTGTTATGTCAGTTGAGTTTCCTTTTTTATGAAAAATTATAGAATAGAGGCCCAATAAAACTGTTCATCTCTAAGCAACTTCTGCTTGATGAGCCTCAGGCCGTCTTCACAGAAGGTATCAGCTGGATATTGAAGAAGGAGATTTCCATCTGTGTGTTCATCAATTCACACTACTAAATAAGGTCTCTCTAATTTTTTGGGGAGAATAAACACATAAGGGTTTATTGCAACCGAAACTAATACGTTTCACATCGACTAGGGTGTTTAACTGCTTTCAATCATCCCCTGATACTATATCAGTTCTGAGTCCGTAACTCCATACAACAATCAATAACAAGAGAGAGAGAGCATGTATGTCCATGTATCTCATACAGAACTTGTATATATATTTCTTCTTAGTAACTTGCTCACTATCTCTGGCACTTGTCATGGAACTGCCCGGACGTGCAGCTGGACAAACAAAATATCCGGGGCAGTACTTGTCCTTGTAACTTCTAGATTAGCCCAAAAATAAATTATATGCAGAATGAAACTTTCACTCTGCAGCGGAGTATGAGCGCTGATGTGAAACTTCCTGGCAGATTAAAATTGTGTGCCGGAATTGGGACTCGAACCTGGGACCTTTGCCTTTTCCGGGCGAGCGCACTACCGACTTTGTTATCCCGACACGACTCACAATGCCGCCTCACAACTTTGCTTCCACCAGTACCTCGCCTCCTACTTTCCAAACTTCACAGAAGCTCTCTGCAAACCATGCAAGACTAGCACTCCTGGAAGAAAGGATATGGTGGAGACATGGCTTAGCCCGCTTGCCCGCGAAAGGCAAATGTCCTAGCTTCGAGTACCGGTTCCGGCACACAATTTTAATCTGCCAGGAAGTTTCTGGGTCGTTCGGGAGAAATGTATGTAACTCGTTACACTACAAATTGCGGTATGGAGTGTCATTCGAAGAAAGCTGACGAGACAAAACTGTGAGAAATAACTGCAGCCGTCATCGGCCCCTAATATTACGAACTTTTGAAACTAACCTGCGCTAAGAGAAACACACACACACACACACACACACACACACACACACACACACAAGCGCGCGCGCGACGCCCGGTGGAGGGATCGAACCTCCGACGAGCAACGGCCGCGCACTCCGCAGCGAGGCGCACAAGCCATAACTTATTAGGTAGGTCCTGGCTACCATTATTTTGGAGAAGTCTAATGATTAGTACTGTTCCTCCATTTCTTAATTTCATATGTATGTTTTGTATCCTAACGTTACGCGTATGTTCTTTAAGTATTTTTTGACCATTTACGTGTTTTTGTTGATCATTTTAAGCACAGTGTGTTACTGTCCAAGTATGATTGAGCACCTAGTGGTCTATCTCTTATGCTGTTTATTTCCTAGATTTGGGACCAGTGTATTTTGTGTGACCACTGAGCCTTTTGAGAGAACTGCCTTGTTATCATTCTAATTCTATCTGTGATTAGCGGCTCTCCCGTTATTTCATGGAGTTCTTTAGTTGGGACTTCCTTGGGATACCTGCCTTGTAGACCTTGCAGCCTTTGTGTGCGTGTGCGTCGAAGATTCCAGCACTGGTCTAGTAGCACCAGGTATAGCGTGATGTCGCAGTGTGGATTCTGCAATTATGATACTGTATAGTGCCGCGCGGGAGTTGCCGAGCGGTCTGGAGCTCCACATTACGGATCGCACGGCCTCTCGCGTTGGAGGTTTGAATCCTCCCTCGACCATGGATGTGTGAGTTGTCTTTAGGTTAGTTGAGGTTAGTTTAATTTAGTTTAAATAGTTTGTAAGACTAGGGACTGATGAGCAACGTAGTTTGGTCCCATAGGATTACAAACATTTGGACATTTAGGGCGTTAAGTCTCCCCATAGATTTGGCCCTAACTTACATAATGTGCTGGTCCCCAACTTAGGTGTCTGTGTAGGATCACACCAAGACATTTTGCGGTGCGAGTCCACGGGATATCCCTACTCTCCTCCATCCTCCTTTTTGTGAAGATTATTGCCTGACATTTTGTGGCATTATATTTTAGCCGTAACTTTGTAGCCCAGGTACCGAGCGCGCCGCATTCCCTTTGCAGTCGATATCGCATGGTTTCAGCGTTCATGCCCCGTGCACAGAGGGCGGTGTCATCCGCATTCAAGGCTAGGGATTTTTATTCACTTTTGACATGTCTGCCGCATACATGGAGTAGATTATGGGGCCTAGTACTGATCCCTGTGGCAGCACTGCAAGTATGGACTTTGCCGTTGATATGCCCTCCCCGGCATAGACGATCTTAGAGCACATGGCTATTCCCGAGGGCATTTTTCCCGTAATGCGAGAGGTAATAGTGGGTGAATTGCAGCCTCGTGTGGTGCGGTAGAATGGTAGAACCGTTACTGTGTTGTTGAAGCACAGCAGCGATTCGCGCAGTCGCTGGGCCGGCGGCAGCGAGCTATCTGGTGGTCTGGAGTGTCTCCCGCGTGTACGACTGGCGACGCATGCGCCGTGCGTCTATGCGAGTTACGGCACGGTCCGACGCCAGAGCCCAATTAGCACAGCAGACCGCGTGCTGGCATCGCGACGCGGCGACTACACAAGGCTCTAGTCTGCGCCCGACATGCCAAGGACACTGGCTAGTTATGTGCTTGGCGAACTGTCTGAACGGCCACCACCAAACAAGCACCACAGAGAGGTTTCTACGAAACACGTCTCATGTTTTCGCTTTCGATAATCAGCGTGTACAAAGACGACCACATCTGCAACGATTCCCACTGCCAACTTTGACTGCGTGACTAAGCGAACTGTGCTCCGTGTTACACAGGGGTCGGCTGTAAGCGTAGAATTACGCTTTTTCAAAATAAAACATGTATACACTAAATTGCATTCAACTGCAGCAAAACCGCGGTTAAAGGAACTGGGATCAACATAAATCCACTCAAAACCACAAAAACTGCGTGGAAATTATTTGAGCTAGTCCGTGCTTGGTTGAAGGCAGTATGAAACCTATTATTTATTGGTGTAAGCACCCCTGGGTTAACGATAAAATAGAAATTCTACAAAACTGCAGTAGAAAATAGTATAACGGGCATGAATACAAGTCGAAAGATTTTAAAAACTTAGCACATTTGATTCAAATAAATCGCTGATGGTAAGACATTGAGATGTAACAGACGTATGACTATGATGTACCGGTCAATTCGCAAGAAATTAAGGACCAATAAATTGTAGCGACAGTGTTGCAATCAAATATTGACACGATCGAAGGGACAGAAGTAGACGATGTGGCCGACCGAGTGATTGCTGACAATTATTTTTGAGCGCTAAAGGAAAGTCTGTATTAAGAATTTTTAATCAAAAACCATAGTGCGTAGAGAGTAAAAAAAAAAAGTAACAGTACATATGTTTTTGTTGTTACAGTTTGCCCCAGATTTGTTGAACAATTCAGGGAGTCAACGCCGATAATAGTGCTTCTAATGAAACATCGGCAGGATACAGCTGTTCTAATCCAGGATTGAAATTACAAAAACTTGTTTAATTTCGTAATGAGTAAGTCCTATGACACAAACAATTAATTACATCGCTTATAAGTGGCAATCCGTCTTATTCTGGCTGCAATTGAGAGACTTATTTCACACCAGACGCGTTTCGCTTTTTATTTTAAAAGCATCTTCTGTGGTCTGTAAATGATACAAAGGTGTTGTACAGTTTGTTATGTATACATAGATTACAAACAGTTTATAAAACCTTTCTGCATGTTGGGCCTATGAGTTTTTAAATTGATAATCAGTCTACTCACAGTGTTGCCTCTTCTTTACATCTCACTGTTTTTTCTCCATCTTGTTGGCTAGAGTTGGTTTATTTATGGCATGTGGTTTTTCGGTTCTGTACGCGACTTTTCGTTTCATCACATCACTTATTTGAACTGTATACAGTTTGTATGTCACCTGTTTTAAGTGGAATGCCTTTCAATTTGTTTATCACTTCACTACAGTGTGGCTATGTTGGTTTTGTCTGTTCATTTAATTTTCGTGTGGTCTGTGAGTGTTGCCAACGTTATATATATTCAACATCGAAAAAATTGTTATTCGGCATCCCTCCTTTCAGTTCGGTTAACCACGGTGATACTGTAATTTGAAATGGGAAAAACCTATGAGATTACGTTACTTTGGATTCTGCAGTCTTGGATACAACTAGCTATTTTTATATGGATCCTGTCATGTGATGTATCTGTTCGACAACTGGACCTGATGTTGCTTCCAGACAGGTGCCGTGGAAGCCCAGCGTTGTAAAACATACTGATTGCACCGCGATCGTCTATTGTGTGTTATTGCAGAGGGGACACCCAGACAGACCACGAATTACCCGTAGTATGGTGACGTAATTACCTGAAACTGGCTCTGTCGCGAACAAACCGAAAGCTGGACGACCGGAAATGGCTACTGTTGAAGCAACGAGGAGCTTCTTGCATCGCTTTGCATCAGTAGCGATTATTATCATTTTACACAACTGTCATCCTTATAATAGTACAAATACTACATCGTCCAACAGAAAACGATCCATCGTCATTATCACGTGACGTATTCGTCTATATGGTCTGAGATACATAGGACATCTAAGGCGTCTGTGTATATGTGACATATACGTCACTTGATAATGGCTGTTTAAGCCGAAATTGGACCGTCATGTGGGATCCATCTTTTCCCCCGGGCATAATACTACATTTACGGATACACCTGATTTGTATGTGAACTGTAAGGTAAATAAACGAAGGTAATTGTCGCATCGAACGTGGTATGGAATATGAGGTTAACATACTGTTGAGGATTTTTTTTTATGGTACATCCAACACAAGCCAATTGCCTGAAGATCTGCGGCCTACCATGCTGTTTGAAGACGAGACATTTACAATTTCATTTCAGGACCACGGTACCTCACTTCATTGTATTCAACAACCCGGATACATGTGGATACTCAGTTTTCCCTGGTGTAATGATGTCCTCACCGCTCCCATGAATGTCAGCTTTGTCTATTTTAATTCTCCATCTGCTTGTGTCCACACGAGGCTCTTTCCATTCGGCGGTAACATGCTACATCCATGATAAGACTCCCAAAATCTCTTCCGGCCTATCTATGGTGCCTGCGTCCAATGGCCAATTGCAACGATACCGCTCACACTTCTTTTTGTCTCAAACGCTCTAACTGTATTCAATGGGACATAATTTATGCAACCACAAGCAATAATCCTACACTTCGCTCTAAAAGCCTCCTATAATTACATCGAACTAAACCAGAAACTTAATTTAAATCTTCCACTGTTTACTGGTTTCTGAAGACGCCACCCTCATAACAGCAAACAAGGACTATTTTCCACATTCTCGTCAACATTGAAGTAATCAGATCGTTTACGACAAATGTCGAATCATCTCCTCAAAAAGGAAACACTGTATTTCGCTTGCCTATCTTTCCGAGTAGGAGCTAATGACCCCTCTCTAATAACCTAGCTGTCGACGAAACTTTACACCGTAGCCTGCCTATCTTGTAGATGTTGCATAAAATCGGGTAACGGAAGGACGCTGAAGGTAATCAGATTTGTCCTTTTATAAAGAACCATTTCAAAATCTACTATGTATCTTTCCACAGTACAGTGGGAATAACTTAATGTTTGGAGTAAGCGGGAATGTGATCAATACCTCCTCGCAGATTCGATTTCAGTGGCCTCACAACTGTGCCATCTAGCTCCTATTCCAGAGTTTACGTCAAAATGTTTTGTGAGTAGAAAACAGAAGGCATCGTCACTTACACAGGAACGAGAAAGCTGCAGTACCACCTCGTCAGATCTTGCAGGGCGCGTTGCTGGATCTGCGCACCACAGAACTGACCTGACCCGCTAATGCCTTGCTCCACTTAGCTTCAAACTGGAAAGACTCGAACAGCTGTCACAGGAATTCACGGCAAGCAACTCGTCACACCACTCCTTGTACTACGACGACCCTGTTCACAAGCCGCTGCGATCATCATCAGCCTAACAAAATTGAAAACCAGAAACTCACAAACTGACTGCGCAGTCTAATACAGTCCTCTTTTTTAGGCCTGATCTTTTGCACACAGATAACGCTCTCGGTTTGGATAGTACACACCTAGCTATTAAAATTGCTACACCACGAAGATGACGTGCTACAAACGCGAAATTTAACCGTCAGGAACAAGATGCTGTGATATGCAAATGATTAGCTTTTCAGAACATTCACACGAGGTTGGCGCCAGTGGCGAAACCTACAACGAGCTGACATGAGGAAAGTTTCCTACCGATTTCTCGTACACAAACAGCAGTTGACCGGCGCTGCCTGGTGAAACGTAGTTGTGATCCCTTGTGTAAGGAAGAGAAATGCGTACCATCACGTTTCCGACTTTGATAAAGGTCGGATTCTAGCCTGTCGCGATTGCGGTTTATCGTATCACTACATGGCTGCTCGCGGTGGTCGCGATCCATGACTGTTTACAGCATCATGATGGTCGCATCCGTGTTTGGCGACATCGCGGTCAACGGACATTGGAAGCGTGTATTCATCGCCATACTGGCGTATCACCCGCTGTGATGGTATGGGGTGCCATTGGTTACACGTCTGAGTCACTTCATGTTCACATTGACGGCATTTTGAACAGTGGCCATTACATTTCAGATGTGTTACGACCCGTGGCTCTACCCTTCAATCGATTCCTGCTAAATCCTACATTTCAGCAGGATAATGTGCGACCGCATGTTGCAGGTCCTGTATGGGCCTTTCTGGGTACGGAAAATGTTCCACTGCTGCCCTGGCCAGCACATTCTCCAGATCTCTCATCCATTGTAAACGTCTGGTCAATTGTGGCCGAGCAACTGTCTCTTCACAATACGTCAGTCACTACTCTTGATGAATTGTGGTATCGTGTTGCAGCTACATGGGCATCTGTACCTGTATACGGCATCCAAGCTCTGTTTGAGTTAATGCCCAGGCGTATCAAGGCCTTTATTACGGCCAGAGGTGGTTGTTCTGGGTACTGTTTTCTCAGGATCTATGCACCCAAATTGCGTGAAAATGTAATCACATGTCAGTTCTGGTATAATATATTTGTCCAAGGAATACCCGTTTATCACCTGTATTTCTTCTTGGTGTAGCAATTTTAATGGCCATAAGTGTAGATCATCATACAAAGGCTATTTAAGAAAATGCTAGCATTTAAAGGTCCGATTTTCTTACGCTTTTTTGTGTGCTGACCATTTGTATGCATAATCCATGGACCTCTTCTGTCGTGAAGACACAGACAGCTGTAGACGCAAGCACAGCGGAGGAGTGTCTAAAAGCAAAGGCTAGACAAACGTGTGGTTCCTGAAGACGGGCAAGGAAAGTTTTCGATGGTTGCACTTGCAACAATCTGAGTGACTGGTTTATTTGACCTTTTTATCATCAGGCAAAATGGCCTGCCGATGCTGGTTCTGTGAACGGCTGAAAACCTTTTATTTGACAAGTACACGTAGCTCTGTAAGGTATAATGATAATAATAATAATAATAATAACGCATACTTACAGCCACAAATGAACTCTGCCATTAACTTCATGTAAGGAATGAAAGGCATAAATTAGCACGTAAGTGCTGAAATATCTTTGGGTAAATAAAATTGAAAAAGGTGCCTTGCACAAAATTCCTCTTCAGTGCAGGAGACAAAATGAATAGGATGGAAGGCGAATGAAATGTAGTCGAATTAAACCAGATGATGAGACTACGAAACGAGAAATTGAGTAGTAGAAGATTTTTCACTTTGGACAGAAAAAATAAGTGGCCATGGCAAAACCAGAGAGGATATAAAATGGATGTAATCAATGGCAAGAAAAGCGTTCCTATAAAAAAAGGGAACGTCGAGTAAGTGTTTTAGAATTTGTTTTCTGGAGTTATTTGAATGGAGTGCAGCGTCATTCTCAAATGATACTTTAATGATAAACATTTCAGACAAAAATAAAAATGTTCAAGTATTTGTAGAACTTTTGGGACTTAACTACGGGGTCACCAGTACCTAAACTTACCAACTACTTATGAACTAGCTTATACTAAAGACGGCACAAACATCCATGCCCGAGGGAGGATTCGAACCCCCGACCGCAGCGGCCGTGCGGACCGTGACTGGCACGCCGCAGACAGCTCGGCCACTGCGGCCGGCCCAGACAAAAAATGTTGTGATGCAGAAGAATGTTGAAATGTAGAAATGAAGTGTTACTGAATCCAATTACGGGGGAAGAAACCGTGTGACACTTTCACTCCAGGTAATACGATGTTAATGGGACATATTGTGACGTATTACGAAATTGTTTGTTAAGGAAAGAATTAATGATTTTGTGTGTGTGTGTGTGTGTGTGTGTGTTTTCCTTCGGTTAAGTTGGTTTGTAAGCCTTGGGACTGATAACGACATTATTTAAGTCCCATAGATTTACAAACATTTGAACATTTTGACTGGGGCAATTGTGGAGGACGACCGACCTCTGAATATTATACACCCGTGCAAATGGACGTACATTGCAGTTATCATGCAGATATGGCAAACTTTGCTTAGCACAGACCACAGAGATGTACATCAAACTAGTAGTCGGACAGTACGAATAACTGTCCCTTTTATTGTTACGTAGGTTTGTGTGAACTAGTGTTTCTATTATGTTTTATAATTTACGCCATAATATAATACTATACAATCAAATGAAAATAATTTTATGTTAAGAATGATTGACTGATCAAAATTCCTTTCAAATAAATGTGATCAGCAGTACCTGGCGATGACTTACTTCTATATGCCCTTTGCTTACAAAGCTTTCATATTATTAATAGCGTTGGCTGTAAGTCATGTTCTGACATACAAAGAGAAATGTATTACAAGCTATGAACAATTTCCTTTTACCTAATATTCCTCTCTAAAATGACTTAAATGCACAGAGAGTGAGTTGTTCATGTGAACATTTGGGGAGGAGGTGTCAAGTCGGTATGCAGGATGATCCTTATATAGCGTTAAAGGCCTTCGAAGCGACGTTGATAACGTTGTAACAAGTAATTTAATGTGAGACATGAGGCCTAACACGTCGGAAAATTCCCCGAACGCGTAAAGCAAATGGCACACTTGAGACGAGGCCAATGTTGGCCTCGCACTTGAGACATGTGACTTCACCACATGACGTACATCGCCGCACGTGCAGCATTTGGGCTTGCGAGACCAGGGGATAGCTAAATAACAACTAATACCTCAATATAAACACACAATTTTAATGCACTGAAAAAATACTGCTGCCAACTACAAAGCTCATGGGCAAATCCACAAGCACTAAAATCGTAAATTATGTCTCGGAGCCACAGTGATGTGAGTATAGGATTTTGAAGTGCATGATCAGGCACAACAAACCAACAGGCTCATCCACTGCACGTGCAGCGAGGTACTAGTAACGTCACATGTTCATACACTTTTGGATCTCGTCATCAACTAAGTCACTTAGTAGGTTGTAAACGTTAATAAGAAAGTTCCTGTATAAGAAATGAAGTATTACGGCTTCAGATAAAAGGCAGGTAGTTGTGGCAAAGAAATAGCTTCGTGTGGCTACTGGAATACCCTTGACCTCAATTACAGGAGCCATCAACACCGTAAACCTGTTATGCTGAAGTAAACGCAGGCAGTTCCCATGACGAATAGTTCGTGAGAAGGGTGCCGTCGGCTGCTGCTAACATAGGGGTGGAATAAATTAACGCCGGTCTGCGTTGGTTTCCGGTTGACACCGGATAATCCTTTTAGGAACAATGAGGAAAACAGCGGTGTCACGGCCGAGTATATAGTAACGGCAGAAACGAACGATGGTCGATAACCTCAGCGGGCGAACCACGTCCATCTCGCGCTACACACGTCAGCGGTCGTGCAGTTATACTTATGGTACCGCCATTGTTCTGTCCGCGCGCCGGTACTACATTAGCTTAGAAAGCGGACGCATTTAATCTTAAATTCGGACCGCCTCTGACAAGGGCACTTACAAAACAGAAGGGGCCATGACTACAGTGTACGAGACAATGGATCACTGACTATTATTTCAAGCTGTTTTGTTTCTTTTAATTTCTGCTTTTCAGTGTCACTCCTTCCCGAAGTTCAACAAAACTACGAAATACGAGTCCAGCACACGGTATCTATTCCAACGATTTCTCAACACATTCTATCATCCCTGAAGTATCTCCATTCAGCAGCCTCCATTTCGTCACCGATACGAGTAGCGAGTTCGCAGCGATAGAGATATCCGATACCGTCTTGCGTTAGTGCTGTGGAACCCAACACTGTCGGTCACACAATGAGCATATGGTACACTGGGTCGAATTGGGCCAACTCGCCACTGCTTGTTTACGTAAAAAAAGGAAAACTTATCCTTCCTTCCCCAAGCAAGTCGACGCTGAGTCCCAGACGATGTAGAATTTGACTCAGAAGGAGACTTTCCGGTCTTGCAAAGTTCAGTATGGGATGAGATGTTGCATGTTCGTAGTATACGTTAAGGGAGTCCAAAAGTTTTGAAGCCCACTATCCAGAGAATTACGACAGAAAGGGCTCTAAAGTTAAAGCGCGACTCACATGTACCTTTATATACTAGCCGGTAAGTTGCATTATCTTCATAAATATTTAGGTAATGAATAATAATACTAGCCGCGGTGGAGTAGCCGAGCGGTCTAAAGCGTCTCGCTGCGGAGAGCGCGGTTGCTCGCCGTGGAGGTACGAGTCCTCCCTGGGGCATGGGTGTGTGTGTTGTCCGTAGGTTAGTTTACCTTTGTTTAAGTAGTTTGTAAGCTACGGACTGATGACCACGCAGTTTGGTTCGATAGATTTACAGACATTTGAACATTTGAACTCAGGCCGTAGGCTGCCTGTGACGCAGATGATTAGGGTTCGATCCTACCTATCAGAAACATGTTTATTATTTTTCCAAAAATTACAACAATTTTAATAAAATTAATGACATAAGAGTATTATCAATAACATAATAAAGAACCTAATTTTATTTACGATATAATTAATGCTGCGAACTAAAATTTAATTGTAATATTTTTGTTTCAAAAATTCGAATAATCACCAATGCTTTTTACAAACAATGTAGGTAAATTAAAGCGTTAAATAATATTGTGAATTTCAGTACAAAATATTATAAGATGTGGAAAGATTATAAATACTCGTTGCAAATTCGAGGAAGCGATTTCGTCATGGATAAGCGAAGTACAGCTGACGACCTACTAGACAGAGTCCGAACTGTCTCCTGGTACAACAGACACTACAGTGGCACATCTTCATGCGCCGTTACCATGCTCGTTTTGGGACTGTCTATCGTCACTTTGAAGAATGAGTTAGGTTGTTTGTTGTGGGGCTTACACTGTTTTTCCTCAAAGACAATAAATACGCATTTCTAACTACTTTCTCCCTATCTCAATATAATCGGTTAATTCACAACCACCCGTTTAAGGTTAAACAAAGAGACATCGTGATATAATAATCGAAACATACAACACTGCAACAACGCTTTGATGGAATACTTTACTGTTACGTGTTAGCCGCTGCGGCGCTTGGTCAAGCGGGCATCGTCGTAGCGTTCTTAAAACTGCATTCAGTTAACCATTTTGATCAGGACATCCATCCAAACAGCTCTGTATCACTGTTAACGTACAACTAACACTGCCTAAGAAAACTAATCTATCACAGAACCAAACAGTAGTGAATGCAAGGCTCAAGGCAAGCCGGCCGCGGTGGCCGAGGTGACTGAGGCACTCCAGTCACGGTCAGCCCGGCCGCTACGGTCGGGGGTTCGAATCCCCCCTCGGGCATGGGCATGGATATTTGTGCCGTCCTAGTTCGTAAGTAGTTCATAAGTAGTTTGTAAGTTTAGGGACTGATGACCCTGTAGTTAAGTCCCATAAGCTTAACAAACATTTGAACATTTTTGATTTGAGCTCAAGGCAAAATAGGTACTGCTGTTGTCAACAGCAGGTGCTGTAAGCGGTTGGAAAGACGACACACTATTCATACTGTTGTCGATTATTTTCAGTGCAATACATGTACAAGAAGCTCACTAGGGCAAGAGACCAACTTAAACGCAAAAAATTCTGCCGGAGGCAGTGGGTCTCTATTACGAAAAACAATATTCCCCTGTCCCTGTATAGGGAGCATGTGTACGACCGCACCGAGACCTACAGAACGAGCCATTAAACCGTTTATTCGGTGGATGAGCAGCTCAAGAAATTTAGCATAACAGGACAACGAGTGCCCGTTCAGACAAAGATAAAAAATGTTCAAATGTTTGTAATTCTATGGGACCAAACTACGTTGGTGATCAGTCCCTAGTCTTACAAACTAAACTTGGTTGAACTAATCTAAGGACAAAACACATCCATGCCCGAAGGAGGATTCGAACCTCCGACGCGGAAGGCCGCGCGATCCGTAACGTGGCGCTACAGTCCGCTCGGCCACTCCCGCGCGACCAGACAAAGATATTCAAATGTTTGTAAATGTATGTGACCGTAGACTTACATACTACTTAATTTAAAGTAGCGTATACTGAGGACAACACACACACACACACACACACACACACACACAGTCCCGAGGGAGGACTCTAACATCCGACAGGGAGCAACCGCGCGGTCTGCAGCAAGACGCCTTAGAGCGCTCGGACGCGCGTGTTCTCTCCCGTTGTTACCTCAGGGTGATTAGGAGTGTGCGGTGCCAGGAGTTAGGAGCACTGGCCATACCATCGAGGCGCTAATTACAGGTCTGGCAGAGAGGTAAGCGGCTATCGGTGTACACTGCGAGGGAACCGTGAGCGTACATACATTTTTCATGCGCGCGGCCGCCGGACGCCCTTCTGAAGGTCACGAGGCTACCGCAGCCGTGGGCGCACACCAGTCGTGTCTGGGTGCCTTACTCAGGGCCGGATCTACGACATTTGCCAAGGGGGCACGCTTAAATTTGCCGCCCCTTCTTTCACCCCTCCCCCTTGTAAGAATCGACTTTTTGACACTAATTCGGTTACATATTTCTAAATAAATGTCACCATCTCACAAGATGAACAAGGAAAACAGAACAATTTCAATACATACAAAAATATTACAAGATTACTCATCGTACAAAAATCATTTCAAAATTTAGCTTTTCGAGCTTTTTTGCTTCAAAACTGTTTTTGATATCATCATAGTTTAGAGAAGCAGCTCGTTTGTGCTCTATGGATATTATACTCAGATTTGTTAAGCATTCGTGCTCCTCAAGTGTATTTAATTAGTTTCAGCTTGCTGAAACTTCTTTCTCCAGACGAAACAGAAACTAGAATGGTAAGATACATTTTAATGCTGTAGTAAGTAAAAATGTAATGCTGTAGTAAGTAAAAATGTAAATGTTTCTACAGCTTATGGGACTCAACTACGGGGCCATCAGTCCCTAAACTTACAAACTACTTACGAACTAGCTTATACTAAGGATGGTACAAATATCCATGCCCGAGGGGGGATTCGAACCCCCGACCGTAGTGGCCGTGCATACTGTGGCTGGCGCGCCGCAGACAGCTCGGCCACCGCGGCCGGCGCAATTCCACCGCTACCAAGAGAGGACTCTACATCCTTAATGCTTTTGACTTTTCATAAGAAGTGTCCACACCTGAAATACTTTTTTTTTTTTTTTTTTTTTTTTTTTTTTTTGTAAGGACTCTAACGTTATTCAAATTCACCTGTTCTATAAATATTACTTTGATATGAAATACAGATATTCATTTATCTAAAAAAGGAAATCTATGCAAAATAATAAACATTGTGCATTTACTTATGCAATAACGCAAACATCTCCCTCATTCTGGCTAATATCTAATAGATTTTTAAAGTTTGATTAGCTGAAATACTTATGACAGGGCAACACTGAAGTCAGCAATCAGGAATTTTAGTTTTATTAAATGATTTCGGTATTTCTTGCAGTTATTTTACTTTTAATAATTATGTGTCAGTTAATTTCATTAAATTGTACGAGAAAGATACATTCTGTAAAAAAAAATGTCGGTCAAACTTTGCCGCACTCTAAATTCTGCCGCCCGGGCAACTGCCCCCTTTGCCCCCTGCCTTACTTCCCTATCACTCACTGCATTTGGAAACAACACCTGCATCTTCGAATTAGTTTAACCCTAGGAGATCAAAATACGAGTAGCTACACTTGTCGAAGGTCATTAGGGACACGGACAATCGCATTCCGTCAGCAGAGAACTGAATTGGAAGTAACTGTAAGAAAATATTTGTCAGAAACTGGCAGCATTTGAGGAAATGTGACTCATCCACAAAAGAAGTGGTTTACGTAACACTTGTTCGAACGATTCTTGTGTTTGTTAGGGGCGGAAAGGGGTTCTTTGGTGAGCGCGCGAGTGTTAACGGGTACGCTCCCCGAACTACAATGTACAATGGCACACGCGGCAAGACAGGCGTTGCGCATCAGAGAGACGATTACAGCTGAAATTTCCACAATTTACGAGCCAAAATAGAAGCAAAAAGACAGTATATTTCTTCCCGAATACATGGCGCTGAAATAAGTGACATAAAAAATAATTGGAGAAATAACAAGAAGTAAGTAAGTTTGGAGTTTAACGTCCCGTCGACACCGTGGTCATTAGAGACGGAGCTTACGCTCGGAACTTTTCGGTGAGGACGGGGGGAAGGAAATCGGACGTGCCCTTTCAAAGGATCCATCCCGGCATTTGCCTGGAGTGATTTAGGGAAATCACGGAAAACCTAAATCTGGATGGCCGGAGGTGGATTTGAACCACCATCCTTCCGAATGCGAGTCCAGTGTGTTACCACTGCGCCACCTCGCTCGGTAGAGAAATAACAGACCACGTACAATCTTACCGACAGTCCATCTTCCGTCGTACTATTCATGAGGAGAATAGCCAAGGGTGGTACCCAATACGGTGCCTTGCTATAAAAAGATTTTTCGACGCTTTATTTTCTCAGCACCGCAACAAGAATGCAGCTAGGAAATATGGAACATGAGAATAGTTGCACGCATTAAACAAACATGTAATTGAATACTGCACCAGTCTTGGTTAGCGAGGCTCGTTTCCAACAGCTTTTCGTGTAATACACCAAACTACTGTGGCACATCATTGAACGTTTATGAGTGGCCACCTAAGTGGTCCTAACAGTTGGGATACCAGTTACTTTGCAGCAAGTTTGGGCCTCTCTGATATATTCTGAGTTGTGGCCACTTTTGTTCTCAGATGGCAAAGACTACCCACCAGTTAGTCCCTCAACCCCTAGGGGTAAAACCCAAGTAGGGTTAGGAACCTGCTTCCGAGGTACTTCAATATGAGGCTGACACCAATCAAACGATCTCTATTGGGAAAAAAAGAGAAAAAAATATCCGGAGATAATGGCAGCGCTCGTTGATGCTGTGGCGTGTGTGGGAGACGGGCTAGAGGAGTGTGTCCGTACATTTGTGGGTGAGTAGGTTCTGTCAAACTGAATGTTACAATTGAAACTTCGTATCTATTACGCATCAAACAAAAACTCGACTGTCATTTACGGTGACCCATATTAGCTGATCCTGGAAAGCAAATTCAAAATGCCCTACTACAAACTAGTTGTTGTTCAGGTCAGTAACCCAATATTTCAACAACGTTTCCAAATCTCTCTAGCGTGTATGAGCCTCATTGACTGAGTTTCACCACCTACGATTCCTGTGACCCCCCATTCCTGTGTAGTCACTGATACTGTAATATGAAACATATGAAACCAAACAAGAACTGGTTACTATACTGCAACAGGAATAACAAGAAACGACTGTAGGCCTTTACCGGCGAGTTAAATTTTTAGCACACATTGTCGTTAGCCTGAGGCTATCGTCACAAAGCAATTTGAACAAATTATTGAAAAGTCATTTCTCAGACACTCGATCGTGCCGTTAGCGTCCCACCACAGAGCGCGCACGTAGCGTCACTGCCATCATTTCTCGTTAAATGTATCCGGCGGAAAATAACGTTTTATGAAACCGAGTTGCATGTGCAGCCAAGCGGTCTAGTCACGTACAGCGAACGAGCGAGCTCAAATTGAAGTACACCTGGAAAGCTCTTTCTAAATCCTGTCTCGCTTGTAAGTCCCCTTTCGAATTGCCTGAAAGGAGCGTAACAAGTTTCATTCAGCGCTCTTACGCCGCGGCCGTAATCAGGGTAAACAATCGGCGTTGTTCTGCCCACCACATCAGCTGCAGCTGTCTTGCAGTCGCGGTCCTAATGGACATAACTGCCGCAACGGTCTTGCAGTAACACAATGCACTGGCACCGCCGGTAATTAAACCCGTTAAACACAATGTTCCTAATGGCGACTCCGTAGCGGGTGACGGATGAAATTGTCGCCGGGGAGTTTCCGCTTATTTAGACCGCCTTGTTAATTCTGCCGTACAAGCACATTGTCAGATATCTGCGACTGAGGGCTGTTATCCATCCATCTCATGCAAGACCGAGTCTCTTCACGCTGTCACTTTATTTTCAAATTTATTTATTTCGTGTTTATCGTTGTGTTACAGCTGTAGCTCTTACTTTTTCCGTCCGCTAAATTTCTCGATGGCTCAATATTTCTTTTACCACGTATGAGCGCCTCGGTTGCACAGTGATAGAGTACCAGACTACAAATCCAAAGGTCGCGGGTTCGATCTCCGCCAGTTCCTAGGATTTTTTCTGTCACTTTCCACTTTTTTCACCTCTGGCAGTGTTGCTCATGTGAAAAATACCGAGTAGCACCGTGGTTCGGAACCCACGTTAAACTGTAGGTCCCCCTATAATTGCCTGGGTAAGTCAGTTCGGAATTCGGTGGAAGGCAACGGCATACCACCTCCAAACAGGACCGTGCCTAATAAAGCACTGTGGTTTCCAAACCAATCTTCGGATTGTTGACTGCTTTATCTTTACCACGTATTACAAAACTGAGAGCGAAAGTTTTTTACCCAATATTTTATCCCGCAAAGAACCAAGTGAAGACTTCCCAAGTTCAGAGGACCCTGCAATTCTATTCAGAAATATAACCATCATAGGATGTAAGTAAATTCTATGACACGTTGTCTTGCTTCTTTTTACGTCATTTGTCACTAGTATCAATAACAGGAAGCTACTAACCGACAATCAGAAGTCATTTGTTTATCGACGATAGAGGGAAAAATGACCCCCCCAATTACAGTTTCACACAATACAAAACGACTAACTGGGTAATCCATCTAGACTACTTAGAATATGAGAGATTTTACGTACCGTATTAAGTATGCTACCAAAGGTATGTAAGAATGAGACAGCGCCTCGAAACGACCTAATACCACGTTTAATTCTCTCTGGCATAGCAGAAAACATACGTTATGTAGATTAACAGAAACAACACTGTAAAAAGGAAATAATCAGTAGAGGACATGTTCAAAAAAATATTTGCCAAGCTTATGGGACTTAACTGAGGGGTCATCAGTCCGTAAGCTTACCAACTACTTATGAACTACCTTATACTAAAGACAGCACAAACATCCATGCCCGAGGGGGGTTCGAACCCCCGACGGGGAACGGCATCGCGCATCGCAGCATAGCGCCTCAATGCGCTCGGCCGCTCCGCCGCGGCTAGAAGTAATATCAAATGTGTAGAAATGTTGTTCTATCACGGCAATGAATAAAGAGAAAATAGTTTAACCGCCAAACTGAAAGAATCAGGATTAGTACTACAGGCGTAAATGCGCACACTTAGAAATGTCCCAGGTGGACAATGGTAATCTAACAGAGGGTTCTGCATCAACGGTAACCATTACACTAAAAAGTCCGCCGTCGAACCAATAATACACAAGCTTCTGCGCATTCTATGCATAGCATCATAATCTTGTCGCTGCAGTGCTTCTATAAAAACGGCCAACTACAGCAACAGTTGCATTCGACCAACGTACCTGTCATCCAACCGAATATATTGGTCATCTATGCAAACAATGGAAAGGCGAGTAAAAGAAACGCCATGGCACAGACATAAATTCGTTGTTTACAGACAGGACTTGTCTTAAGCATGTTTACACTCATGTAACAGTTTCTTCTCAAAAATGTTTTGTACTATTTCTTTGCTTGGAGTATCATTGGCTTAAAAGCAATGATTCCGTGATCAAAGGGTCATCGACTCCAAGATTTTCTTTTCTGATAACAATGGCTTGTTAATGTGAAAAAAGAAAGATCCACAATGGTTCGTATCCATCTTAAACTATGGATTCCCATATGAATGGATGGGCAATTTATCTCATCGGTCAAAGTAGGTCAAGCGTTTACCTCATCAATTTACGGCCTGCTAGTAAAGCAGTGTTTCGCCCAAACGGTCACTCAATAGGAAGGAGCAATACTTGGCACATCTGACCTCGCACGCTGCTCAACATGCATTAGTGGATTCTCGTTCGATGGACGGAACGAGGTGGCGCAGTGTTAAGATACTGGACTAGCATTCTGTAGGCCGGAGGTTCAAATCCACCTCCTGCCATTCAGATTCAGGTTGCTTGATTTCCCTAGATCACTCGAGGCAAATGCCGGAATGGTTCCATTGAAAGGTTATGGACCATTTCCTTTCCCACGCTTATCCAAGACTAAGAATAGCTCCGTGTCTAATGACCACACTGTCGTCGGGACGTTAAACCATTATCTTTCATCTTTCCTTGTTGCGGCTTTAAGTGGGACTTGCCCTGACGCCGCGGGAGCTCCGAGAACGGACGGAAATAACGTTTGACAACCAGGTAGCAGGACTCTGTACATCAAATACAGTGCTCCAAACAACTAGGGGATCAGTTGACGTACCTGGTTTCTGTAGTATTGTCATCGGCAGAATGAACTAAATGGTTCGACGTCTTTCTGTCGGTTCTGCGGGCTGGAGACAACGACATTACGGCAACCGAGATAGTGGTAATAAAGGAAAGTCACTGAAGTGGTGTTGATTTGTATGTACAAAACGAATTACACAAGCAACTGGATTCAGATAATGTACTGAGCAGATAGTACAATGGAACAACAACGACACTTACTAGAAGCTATGGAATGGAGAGCCATAGGAAGGTTGGAAGAGAGAGATACACAGAGGGAGGTAGCTGTAGCTACTGGAGTGTTGAAAAGTGTAATTTCGAGGACCTGGACGCGATTTCAGACAACAGGAACGCCCAATATCAACAGTAACAGTCCGTAATCGCCTTCGGAAATGTAGCCGCTACGAACGGAGACCTATAGTGTGTGTGTCATTGAAACCACGACACCATTTAGGCAGCAGAACCTGGGCGGAGGAACATAAGGATTGGAGTCTTAATTAATGGTACCAGCTTCTGTTTACAGATAAGATTTTGAGTTCAACTGGACAATCGTCGTTGGGTTGGGTTGTTTGTTTCGGATAGGGGGACTAAAGTACTCAACTCTCCCGTGGGGAGGGGAAAGAGTGAGGATAGGAAAGGAGGGGAGGGGAAAGGAAATGCAGTGCGGGAAGTAAAGAAGGGAAGAAAGGAAGACTGCATTAGCTCGGGGCCCCGTACTCGCCACGAACGTACTCACGAAAGAACCGTGAGCCCCCCTGGGAGCAATCGTCGTTCCATAACCTGGAGGGAACTTGGAAGAATCCTGCTTATTTGTAGGAAACATCACCACATCATGAGAGTGGATGAATGGTATGGCCAAGAGTCGGGGGGCGGACGAACGAACCTCTATGTAGTTGGGAATGCGGTTTTGACTGCTCAGAGGTAAAGAGACTAGATACTTCGAGGATTTGTTGTGCCCTTGGCTGGTGCCATAGGAGATGGGTTCCATCTAGTGGACGAGAAAGCTCGTTCCCACAGAAATGCACTGGTGGAGAACATGCTTATTCACCGTGCTTAAATCCGATTGAGCATGTCTGGAATGCACTTGGCAGATGCATTCCAATCTGACGAGCACATCCCACAATAGTAGCAGAGCTGGGTATTGCACTCATGGAAGAATGGCTCCATATCACCCAAGGGGTGATTGATAACCTCATATTATCCATGCGACTCAGGATCACACACGACATTATAGGCAAGGAGAATGACTTTCATTACTTTGGTACGTAGCCCCATGGTGGTTCGCTCTAAGTAAACGGCATGTAAACTTTAAGTAAAGAGTGGAGACAGCGAAATACCGTACTGTATCACACACAAAAGACAATTGTAATCAATATATAAATATACTAGCTGAACCCCCGCTTTCTTCGCATGCGTAGGCTGGTTGGTCTGCACTAGTTGTTTCTTTTTAATCCTGATGAAGAATCCATACCTTAAGTTTCGAAGTTATAGCATGAAATTTGAGTTAACAGAACCATTTTTTAATCAATTTTTGCATCCCGTATTTCACCACCTTATTAGTCTTAATTTCCAAAAATAACGAAACACGTGTCTTTTCAATTCGAACCCCGAATCCAAATCCCGAAATTTGTAATTTTAACTTCAAAATTGCCTAAATAGCAACAGATTTTTGAAAAACACTCCCTCTCCAATTTAACCCCCTTGATGATTGAATTTCCAAAAATACCGAAACACGTGTCTTTTTAATCCTGATCAAGAGTCCATATACTAAGTATCGTAGTTATGGCTCGAAATTTGAGTTAACAGCAACATATTTTTGAAAATCAATTTTTTGCGTCATCTATTTTACCCTCATATTTGTCGAATTTCCAAAAATGCCGAAACACGTGACTTTTAAATTCGAACCCTGAATCAAAATCCGAAATTTTGTAGTTCTAGCTTCAAAATTGCCTAAATAGCTACGTGTTTTCAAAAAACGTATATCGAAAAATCGCTTCTTAATTGACGCCTTCAGAGTAAGATCAACACCCTCCACAAATTTCAAGTTTGTATCTTCAGTGGTTTGGGCTGGGCGATGATGAGTCAGTCAGTCAGTCAATCGGGCCACTTGCCGGCCGCGGTGGCCGAGGGGACTGAGGCGTTCCAGTCACGGTCTGCACGGCCACTACGGTCGGGGGTTCGAATCCCCCCTCGGGCATGGATATTTGTGCCGTCCTTAGTCTTAGCTAGTTCATAAGTAGTTTGTAAGTTTAGGGACTGATGACCCCGTAGTTAAGTCCCATAAGCTTAACAAACATTTGATTTGATTCGGGACACTTCCTTTTATATATAGAGATTACTTAATCATGTGTATTTTTTTTACGATATGTGACTTGATCCCCAAATTGTTTTGAGCAACGTAGCAATGAAATGAAGTTGACGCTGGTGCAATACGCGGCAGGAAAAAACGAAACTTTTTTCAAGGTAAGCGTAAGCAAGGTTGCGGCACCGTCCGTGTCCGCCACGGCTGGCGCTCTCTCGAGTATACTCGAAACGGACCGAGGCGCTCCTCGGCGTACAAGGCGGGCATCCTGCAGTTGGTCAACAGCGCCGCTGCGACCAGAAGCCCGGCGCCGCGACGGAAGGGGGGCGAGGAAGGGCAGAGCCGAAAACCGTGTCGCGGAGGCGCCGGCACGCGCCTTGGGCTGGCGGCGTCCTTGTCAACACGGCTTGCCACTCGGCGTCGCCGCCTCCGCCACGGTCCCGGCCCAGTGGCGCGACCCGACCCCACCAGAGCGGACTCGACTCACTTTCTCCCGCCAATGCAGCGCGGCTGGCGCAACCGCACGACACGCCACGACGCCCGCGCTCACTGGCCAGCCTGACGGACTCCAACAGGCAGCACCACCTGGAGTTCTCACACGTCTTCCACTGTAGTTCGACGCAGGAACGGTGACGGGTCGCGCATGTCTGGCCCACAGACATCTATTACTAGACCGGAAAACTTGCCACTCTAGCTGAAGCCTGACGCCTCCATCTTGCTTTACCTTAAGTCAAATAGTTTCCGTACGTTATTACCACTGATCTGTATACTACTTGGATGTTGAACTTCAGCTGTCTGAGCGTGCCAACCATAGATGTTTCATGCCAAATTTAAACATGGTCGCTATGAAGTATTACAAGAAAATGAAAAAAGGAAAATACGTTTAAATTCCGCTCCCAAATTAGCCTATTAACCACATATCGATGTGAATTTCAAATCAAGAGGTAAGCAAGCAGTTATTTGTCACGTAATAACTGGTGGAAATATTGTTTGCCAAATTTAAACATGGCGGACAATGCGAAATTGTGTGTAAAACATATGAATGTGCAGGCACGGTGTAGTTCTATGCTCAGAGACCAGAGTTATACATCCAGTTTGTATAGAGATCACTGATTATTACAGCAGAGTCCCGAAACCTCGGCATTGCGTAACCCGGTAGTCCGGGTAACTCGGGCACCCCATACACACTCTCCAATTATTACGTGCTCGCAAAATGCAAGATAGAATTGAATCGTGGCATGTAGGAGTTACAGACTCTATAAATGGGCCTAGACATAAATTTTTGTGCCACGTACACTCTATTTAAAAATCCTTTCAGTTTCATTAATGCAGTATTAAAAAACAGTCGTAATCAAAATTATGGGTGTGAATTTTTTGACAGTGCCTTTTAAAATCAGCTTAGCCGTGATGGGAATTTTAGACTGTATGCCTTCTTAAAGTAGTTTTCTAAATGTAGAGTACGTCCTCGTAACTAACGAATCTCATTTGTTATGTGTCTGTAGAGCTTATAGGACTTAACTACGGGATCATCAGTCCCTAAACTTACACACGACTTATGAACTAGCTAAGACTAAGGACGGCACAAATATCCATGCCCGAGGGAGGATTCGAATCCCCGACCGTAGAGGCCGTGCAGACCGTGACTGGAGCGCCTTAGTCCCCTCGGCCACGGCGGCCGGCGGTATTACTATGATCTGACACGAAAGAATGTTGTAAGCTTTACAATTTGGTTTAAATATGCTTTGCATTTGTGGTATCAGGTGTTCCACAGGGTAGTGTTATAGGTCCCTTGCTGTTCCTTATTTACATAAACGATTTACGGCGAAAATCTAAGTAGCTCTCTTAGGTTGTTAACAGATGACGCCGTCATTTGCCGTCTAGTAAAATCATCTGAAGATCAAAACCAACTGCAGAATGATCTGAATAAGATATCACTATGGTGTAAAAATTGGCAGTTGACTCTAAGTAATGACAAGCGTGAAGTCGTCCACATGAGTACGAAAAGAAATCCGTTAAACTTTGTTTACATGATAAATCAATCAAATGTAAAGGCCGTAAACTCCACAAAATACCTAGGAATTACAATTACTTCAGACTTAAACTGGAAACAACACGCTCCCACACATTGGTACATGTGTGGTAATTATGTTCCAATTTGTGCGAAAAATTGTAATTCACTGCCAGAAAAATGGAATACTTCCATTGTACTTGAAGTGAGTGAAAAACAAGAAAAAACGAGAAACAAAATTCTTGTACCCGAATCAGAATACATTTGTTTGCGTAAGTATGTACTTAATCTGGAATAAAACGAACAATAAAATCGAAAGAAACTACAAATGTGGATACAGGGCAAGTATACGCCTCACTGACGTCGCGGAGAAGTGCCAGGCCAGTAAATTTAGTGCCTGTTCGCGCGGCGGTTACTACTACGCTAGCTAAGTCTGCGCGATCTGGGGATCAACGGAACTGGAAACACAATGCGACGCAGAGCAGGCGAAAGTCAGTTCTGTGTGGGCAGCCACCTGGGGCAGATCATCGCTAGCCACGGAACGCCGCCCTCTTCTCACCTCCACCACCAGACTCCTAACTGCTCGCTCAGCTCGACTCTACTCAATCACTTGTCTCCGCATTGTGTACTGCCACAGGACTTAACACTGTAAGACCATATTTTGAAACTCTGCAACATTTCATTCAGGATACCTGTCTTACGGTGGACTGTGTAGGGTGTAATACTGAATTTGATAAAGTGATTACGAAGTGAAACTACCTGGCAGATTAAAATTGTGTGCCGGAACCAGGACTCGAACCTGGGACCTTTGCCTTTCGCGGGCAAGCGCTCTACCGACTGAGCTATCCCGACACGACTCACGATTCCTCCTCACAACTTCAGTTGAGTCCCGGTTTCAGCACACAATTTTAATCTGCCAGCGCACACACCGCTGCAGAGTGAAAGTTTCATTGTAATTACAAAGTGTCTCTTGTGATGTGGCTGATCTGTCGCCATTTACTTGCTCTTTCATATTTATTCTGTAAGACCCCTTTTCATATGATGGGAAGAGCAATACTTAATATATGGTGTGAGTAAAGCAAAGAGCATATGCATATGAACTACCTCGAAGAGAATGACCTATTAACCAAGAGTCAACACGGATTCAGAAAGTATCGCTCTTACGAAACACAGCTCGCCCTTTATTCACATAAGTGATAAGTGCCATCGACAAGGGATCTCTAATTGATTCCATATTTCTGGATTTCCGGAAGGCTTTTGACACTGTACCCCACAAGCGCTTCTAATGAAATTGAGTGCTTATGGAATATCTACCCAATTGTGCGATTGGATTCACGATTTCCTATCAGAAAGGACACAGTTCGTTGTAACTGACGAAAGTCACATCGAGTAAAACAGAAGTGATATCTGGCGTTCCACAGGGAAGCGTTATAGGTCCCCTACTCTTCCTCGTGTTTATAAACGATTTAGGAGACAATATGAATAGCTCTCTTAGATTGTTCGCGGATGATGCTGTCGTTTATCGGTTAGTGGAGTCAACAGAGGATCAAAAGCAACTGCAAAGCGATTTAGACAAAATTTCTGCATGGTGCGAACATTGGCAATTGAAACTAAATGAAGAAAACTGTGAAGTAATACACATGACCACTAAAAGAAATCCGCTGAACTTCAATTACGTGATAAATCAGTCAAACCTTACGGTCGTAAATTCTACCAAAGACCTAGGAGTTACAATTACGAACAACTTTGACTGGAGAGAACACACATAAAATATTGTGGGGAAGGCGAACCAAAGATTGCGTTTCATCGGCAGAACGCTTCGAAGATGCACCAGCTCCACCAAAGAGACTGCCAACATCACACTTGTGCGTCCTCTCCTGGAGTGCTGTTGCCCATTGTGGGATTCTCACCAGGTGGGACTGTCGGATGATATTGAGAAGGTTCAGAGAAGGGCAGCTCGTTTTGTGTTATCACGTTACGGGCGGGGGGGGGGGGGGGGGTGGTCCACACGGAAATGTTGCAAGAATTGGAGCGGAAATCATAAAAAAAAGACGTTATTCATTGCGGTGTGATCTGTTTGCGAAGTTTCAATCACCGACTTTTAGTTCTGAATGTGAAAATATTTTGCTAGCACCCACCTACTTAGGGAGACATGACCATCCCAATAAAATAAGAGAAATCAGATCGAAAACGGAACGATTTAGGTATTATTTCTTTGCGGTAGAGAATAGTTATGAAAGTTGTTAATGAACCCACTGCCAGGCACTTAAATGTGATTTGCAGAGTATCTGTGTAGATGTAGATATGCTCCGGTGAAAAAGTATCCCGTGGAAAAACTCCGTCCATATTTCCATCTGAAATCTGATTGACTTTTACTAGTAGTCTCAGGCCGCCAAAACCATCCAGCACTTATATTAATATTTAATACACCGCAATTAATTTAAATGTCTGTCTGTACAATGTAATTAGTGTTGAGCTATGTTGCTGTTATTTAAAAGTTAGTTCAACATAAAGATAACAGAAGTAACAACAGAATGTTCCTCTGGCGCCAAAATGTAGCGACAGGGCGGAGTGTTTCCTGCCACAGTCAGTCGAGCCAAGGGCCTCAGACGGATAAAACAAGTCACTGAAGTGCGTGTACCGCGTGAAATGTATTATAAGATTGTTACGTGTTCGTGAATTTCTATTATAAAGTTGTAGTTTTCTGTATAGAAACAGTCAAACAAAAGTAAAAGAAGAAAAGCCACTGGCATCCCGAAATTTCGCGTAAATTCGTTATTGTTAAAACTTAGCGACCTAACACTACTATTTCAGCCTCACACCAAGAAACAACCGATCTACGACGTGAGTTCTGCTTCTGCGCAGGGCACAACAACAGCAAAAGAAGGTATCAGGTTAGTGAAAAGGAGCTCTCGACTTCATATCCTGACGAGGTACGAAGCAATACGGCTCCTCACGTGCAGTTCTTTTTTCTATCACAAATAGAAACATTGGCACGAAGTGTTAGTAACAGAAAAGAAGGTAGAAAGAAGGGAAAGGTTAGAAACGTACGTATATACTTTCAAGTAATTAACTTTCCCGAACTTTTGAAGACATTTGCCCCATCTTTTTCTCTTTTATCCCGCTGTACACTGATCGCAGCTTATAGTACACACACAGCTTCTGGAAGTTCAATTGTGAGTTTATTTTATTGGGCGCTACAGTTTTTTCCTCATTTGCAGATCCTGTGATTTTAAGCTGTATTAATGTAAAATAGCCAGGTAAGTGCAGACTTGTTTATTTACTGGTGAAGCCTAGATACCCTCAAAGCTCTCTACTGACAGCCTCTGGTAATACCTTAAGCAGATGTAGCTTGTATGTTCCTGTGACAGTTTGCCTACCATCGGCAATTTCATTAAAAGTCATCACCTCGCTCGACGAATATTGTGTCTTATTCTTTTTCGGTGATGGTGAATACATGTTTCCACTGCTTTATTTGATCCTTTGACTCAAGGCCATAGTCATAAATTCGGCACTGTAGTTGGAGCGTATGCGGCTGAAGAATTTCACTCGCCATTGCTGAACTATTCAGTGGTGACGCCAAACCTAAATCTTCCCGTTCTCAGACAAACTTATTCTTGGCATTGTTCCTGGCTGACTGCTGTGCTTTTTTCGATTTGCGGCTTAATGTTGTGAAAATGTGAATCCCAATGAAAAACAAAAAGCTTTCAATCTCTATAGTTTCTCCCGTTTGACTTAAGTTTCCTTTTGTTCACCACTACAACATATACTGATTGATGGATTGATTTAATTTCTTTGATACTGAATTACATTTACAAGTCTATTTTTGTCCCGAGTGCTGTCATACTCCTGTGTCTTATAATTGTTTGTACTGTTTCCATAAATATCGTTCAGAGATAATGCCTTTCATTCATCAACGAGGCAGCTACTGGTGATGCGCCAGCAAGAACTGGTGCAGCTTTCCACGAGGGGTTTAAAGCGATCTCTTACTAAGGATGCTAGTGGTCCGTCGATAGTGCAATTTCCTGAGTTTGCACTTTTAAGTGAGTAAACAAGAACGAGATTGAAGATGCACTCTGACGCTTGAGGTACGTTATTACAGCAGTCGGAGAGTGTTTTACCACGCAGAAGCAGATGCTCTGCACTTCGTCTGAGAGAGTCTGCGCAAACAATTCGACAGAGAGCACTGGCAATGATTATGCCGTGTCACCGGCTCGCCGCCATATTACCATTCTAAAACGCGTGTAACGAATGAACTGATAACTGTGACACGTTTAGACTTCAGGCGTAAGGGCCAATACACGCGTCGTGTTCGACTGTAATTTTTGTACCCGAGACAAATTTCTTGACATTTGGATAGATAAGTCGGTGGCGTCAGACTTCCCTAATAGAAGGTACTGTGTCATTCCAGTTAATGCACGTCAGTGCCGGTACCCAATACCTAGTCTTGGTTAGAATGACGATTCAGGACTGTGTTACAGTGTATGAAGAATGCAAGTACTTCTACTTCAGATTAGGCTACTTCTCTTGTTGAAGCACAGCCAAGAGTATCACTAGGCAATCAATTTTTAAGACATCGGCAATCTGTCAAACGATGGAGGGCTTCTCAGTAAACTAAGATAAAACGAAAATCTTCCTATGTACAGGACATATCCCGTTTAAAATTACTAGTAGATTCAAGTTTCTATGAGTCTTGTGATAAGCCCATTTTGAAGGATCAACTTTCTGGTGAAATCTGACTAGTCTTAAATGCGTGCGCCTTTTGTGTTTGCGTGTGCATCAGCAGCCAAACCCATTGCGAGTGCGTTTATGACGCCAATGATCTATAGATTGTGCGGAGTGTCGAGTTCTGAATTTCCGAGTGTGCTGCAGAATCCACATACGAAAAAGCAAAGAATTGTTGTGTGTCTGCTAACATCGGAAGTTGACTTGTTTTGGTCGAGCTCATACATATGACAAATGCTTTCGCATCTTCTGTAACATTTTTCTGATGTTTGCTCTGTGCTTTGGTAACACCGAAAATGTTACAACAAACCTACATTATCTTTTTCCTACTAGCGTTCTCTGAAAGGATCGAAAAACTACAAACAGAGATTTTTTGCGTTTTACGGTGAAAACGGCTACACTATACATACATGCGAACGTAAAAAGGTAAAAAAGTAAGCCGCGGTGGAGTAGCCGAGCAGTCTAAGGCGCCTCGCTGCAGAGCGCGCGGTTGCTCGCGGTCGGAGGTTCGAGTCCTCCCTAGGGCGTGTGTGTGTGTGTGTGTGTGTGTGTGTGTGTGTGTGTGTGTGTGTGTGTGTGTGTGTGTGTTGTCCGTAGGTTAGTTTACCTACGTTTAAGTAGTTTGTAAGCTACGGACTGATGACCACGCAGTTTGGTCCGACAGATTTACAAACATTTGAATTTTTAAAGCAGTAAACAATCCGAAGTTTGAACACCGCAGTGCTTTACTAGACATGATCCTGTCTGGAGGTAGTATGCCGTTGCCTTCTTCCGACCTTCGAACTGACTTACCCAGCCAGTCACAGAGGGACCTACAGTTTGACGTAGGATCCGAAGCACGGTGCTACTCGATATCTTTTAAATCAGGAACAGTACCAGAGGTGGAAGAAGTGAAAAGTGACAGATAAAAATCCTAGGACCTGTTGGGGATCGAACCCGGGACCTTTGGATTCGTAGTCTGGCACTCCACCACTGTGCTACCAAGCCACAAATTTAGACCTAAATATATAAATATGATTAAATTAAATTGAAGATATCGGGGGAAATTAATGGTAACCCTCGTTTATAAAGTGTTAAGATATGACGACTTGTATGTTTGAAAAATAGTTTCTATTATATGTTTTCATATTTATATTTTCCACCTTTCTGCAGATTCACGTACTACTTAAATAAAATGAAACTCTATCGGTTATGATTGTTTGCACCACGTACATTAGAAATACAAAAGTTGAGGGTTGCCATTATTTACCCCCGAGGTCTTCAATTTATTTCTACAGTGAAATAGTCAATTATTAGATTAGAAAATTATTTTCGATGTTACCTGACCTTTAGAAAGAAAATGAAATATGAAAACTAAAGTAAATAAACATTTTTACTGCATTTTCGATATTGTTTGATGTGTTTGCCAGTATAAATTTTCTTCGTCAAATAAATGAATGTTCTGAAATGTTTGGGCGACACTTTCCTTTTTCTTACTACATGACATTTGACGAGACCATCAACTTTGTATTACCCTTTCGTCCTTAATAAACAATACCATGCCTAGTAATGCACTGTGGTGTTCAAATCAATCTTCGGATTGTTGTCTGCTTTACCTTAAACTCAATTATTTTCCTACGCCTAAGTAATTAGTGCCCTCATAACCTCACCACGAAACGACACAGCAGACAGCTCTACACTGAAGTAAAACGCCTAATTCCGAAATGGGGGACATAGCAATAGGTATTTCCGGTGTAGAGAAGCAGCTGAGTGAGCTAAATACGAAAAAGTCTG
Organism: Locusta migratoria; assembly: GCA_026315105.1. NCBI lineage: Eukaryota > Metazoa > Arthropoda > Insecta > Orthoptera > Acrididae > Locusta > Locusta migratoria. The sequence goes on along the minus strand of CM048744.1, from coordinate 211,262,154 downwards.
CTGGTCCGGATGGAATACCAGTTTGGTTTTACAAAGACTATTCTGCGGCATTGGCCCCCTACTTAGCTTGCAATTATAGCGAATCTTTAATACAGCGCAACGTTCCTAGTGATTGGAAAAAAGCGCAGGTGACTCCCGTGTATAAGAAAGGAAAGAGAACTGACCCATACAATTACAGGCCAATATCGTTGACATCAGTTTCATGTAGAATTTTGGAGCATATTCTCAGTTCGAATATAGTAAATTTCCTTGAAACGGAAAAGCTTCTTTCCATGAATCAGCACGGGTTTAGGAAACATCGTTCATGTGAAACTCAGCTTGCCCTTTTCTCACATGACATCTTGCGAGTCATGGACGAAGGGCAACAGGCGGATTGTGTTTTTCTCGACTTCAAAAAGGCGTTGACGCGGTGCCACACTGCAAACTGCTAACGAAGATACGAGCTTATGGAATAGGTTCACACATTTGCGACTGGCTGGAAGACTTCCTAAGTAATAGAACGCAGTACGTTGTTCTCGACGGCGAGTGTTCATCAGAGACGAGTGTATCGTCAGGCGTGCCGCAGGGGAGTGTGATAGGACCGCTATTATTTTCTATCTATATAAATGATCTGATGGACAGAGTAAGTTGTAATATGCGGCTGTTTGCTGATGATGCTGTGGTGTATGGGAGGGTGTCGTCTGTAACTGACTGTAATAGCATACAGGTTGACTTAGACAAAATTTCTAGTTGGTGCGAAGAATGGCAGCTAGCTCTCAATGTAGAAAAATGTAAGGTGATGCGCATGAGTAGAAAAAAAAAATCCTATAATGTTAGAATACAGCATCAGTAGTGAGCTTCTTGATGCGGTCGCGTCGTTCAAATATCTAGGCGTAACATTGCAGAGCGATATGAAATGGAACGAGCATGTAAGGACAGTTGTGAGTAAGGCAGACATCCGACTTCGGTTTATTGGGAGAATTTTGGGAAGATGTACTTCACCTGTAAAGGAGACCGCGTATAAAACGCTTGTACGACCACGTCTTGAATATTGCTCAAGTGTTTGGGACCCGCAGCAGATCAGTTTAAAGGAAGACATAGAGGCGGTTCAGAGACGAGCAGGTAGATTTGTTACCGGTAGGTTCGACCAATGCGCGAGTGTCACGGAAATGCTCCGGCAACTCAATTGGGGATCGCTGGAAGATAGACGACGTTCTTTTCGTGAATTTCTGTCGAGTAAATTTAGAGGGCCGGAATTTGAAGCTGAGTGTAGTACGATCTTGCTGCCGCCTACTTACATTTCGCGTAAAGATCACAAAGATAAGAGAAATTAGCGCTCGTACGGAGGCTATTCCAAGGCGCCTTAATCGTTAGTGGTGTGGTAGTCTAACGGTTAAGACGTCTGCCTAGTAAGCATGGAGGTCCGGGTTCGATTCCCGGCCGCACCACAAATTTTTATTAAATGCTTCACATCTGTCAATAATGTCTTTGACATATTTGAGACGTAAATCCGTCTCAGGGATTATTTATCCATATTAATTGATATTTTTTCCTCGTTCAATTTGGCAGTGGAATAGGAAAGGAAATGCCTAGTAGTGGTACAGTGTACCCTCCGCCACGCACCTTACGGTTAATTGCGGAGTATGTATGTAGATGTACTGGAGACGGGCGAGACGCAGTGCGGGAATAACACGACCGGTGCGAAGCAGTAGACACACGCGCCTCTTGTAGTCAACAGCGACAAGAAAGTTCATCGAGTAAAAGGGACTGTAGGTGCCAGCTCGAGCCAATCTCAGTTCTTTCTCGAGCGCCACGTACTCGCCGTGTTGCCTGTTTTGCAGTACGTGAAACCATGTGCGAAGCGTGCCTGGCTGGCCGCCAGCTACACTGCCCCCTTGCTCCTCGGCAATCTGTCGGTTACAAAGTAACTGCAAAGGGAACAAACAAGAACGGCAACAATGTACAGAATAATGGATCCGTGAAAATGACTGCAATCAGTTGTTAAAGAGGAAGAAAACAAGTCTTACACTCCCTTCCGCAGGGGCGGCCTTTAGAGAAAGAGAACACAGGCTTCGTTCCTGGAATGATTACCTTCGGAAGGGAACACTTTTCTGTGAAGTATCTAACCCTGGTGTGCAGGCAGAACGTTTTGATGCACCGTTACCTAGACACTGAAGTAATACCTAGGGTGATAGTGTTAGAGAGTGAATAACATTTTCAGGTGCTGTATCGTAGGAGGGTACTTCTAGAGCAGACTTTGAAAATAGTGTTCCGCAAAAAATAAGTAACTGCTTCTAACAAAGTGGCGATTTTTACAACATTATGATAATACTAATTTCAACCCTTTAAAACTTCTTTATTATTTCTGTGTTACTAGTTATTACTTGGAATTTACATAATTCTTGAATAAAACTAGTTGTACTCCTTTTCTTAAAATTGTTATTAATTTTAGTAACCTTTAAGAAACAAGAAGTTCAACAAAGTGCCACGATTGTAAAGCGTTCCGTCAGACGAAATGTTTGCAATTCCGTGCAGTAGAGCAGTGCTTTTAAACCTGTGGGTACTGACCCCCACTGGTGTCATATACATATAGGGTAGCTCGGGGAGGGGGATGTTGCCGTCACAGGGGGAAATATTTGCACGGTAAATTAACCAAGGGTCAGTATAAAAAAAAGTGAAATATATTTCATGTTAAAATTACGGAGTTCCTTGTTTAACGTTCATTATGAGTTGAATAGATAATAGATTGTTTAATAGTCCCGGGTGTTATTAATGAATATGCGCAAAGTCAAAAACTGTTCTCAGAAACCAATCGATATATAAAAGGAAATGATACAATAAGTTGTTCTGAAAATTCGAAAAAGAAAACGATCTAATTCTATAGAAATTGTTTTTACAGTGGGATCTTTCTTCATGAGCATAAATCACTTCTGAGTCTTGACTGAAATGCTGAACACTCGTTCAGCGACTATATTTTGCCATCGGAAATTACGAAAAAATAGTATAATGTCTTCCATTCCGAAAATACGCAAAACTTCTTCCAATATTTTAAAAGAAAGCTTAAGGATAAGAAAGAAGCTTAAATTTGTTTCCTTTGAGATAACATTGTTTTGTTACGGTTAGCGAGGAGGGGAGGGGGTAGTCAGATTTTTTTTTTTTTTTTTTTTTTTTTTTTTTTTTTTTTTTTTTTTTTGTGACAGAGTAGGGGTTCGCATATTCTAAAAGGTTGAAAAACCACTGCTGTAGAGCAACTGTCAGCCACATGTAGATTAAAATCTTTAGAGAGAAATTCGATATCGTTCTTCTCTCAATTTTAAATTAAATTTCGGTAGTTTATCTGCATTCTATAGACTGCTGTGAACAAGCCAAAATCACACCCACCGTTACGTCCTCCACAACTATATGAGGAAGTACTTTGCGAACTCGTTAAAATTTCGTGGAATGCTTTACGTACTTTGGTACATAGTAGGAATAACGACGAATAAGGAAAAGAAATTCAGTGCTTTATTAAGCGAAAATATCAGACTTTAAGAGTCAGAAAAGTCAATTTACTGAACTAATAGTTTCCTTAAAATCTGGTGATTACTTCAAAATAGCCGTAACGCCAGGTGGCAGGGATTTAAAATCCCTTCATTTGAGAGGTTATTAGAGACTGAACACACGCTTGGATTCATTTTTGTTAACAATGCGGAAGAATATCGACCCTGCACTTTGAAAGGAACCATCGCCCCATTTACCTAGAGTTATTTAGAGGAATCACGGAAAACATGGATCAGGCTGGCCGGAGGCGGATTTGATCCGCCGTCCTGAATTCGAGTCGAGACTTCTTCCACTGGTGCGCGACCTAGCTCAGTACAGCAGCCGGTACAGTGAGATTTCCATCTCAGGAGGTTTTACATTCTGCGAACCGTTTCACAAATGTTCAAATGTCTGTAAATCTATCGGACCAAACTGCGTGGTCATCAGTCCATAGCTTACAAACTACTTAAACCTAGGTAAACTAACCTACGGACAAGCACACACACCCATGCCCCAGGGAGGACTCGAACCTCCACGGCGAGCAACCGCGCGCTCCGCAGCGAAGTGCTTTAGACCGCTCTGCTACTCCACCGTGGCACCGTTTCACAGCGTGCCTTCTTACAACAAATTGAAACTAAATTAGTTTGGAATAGTTTCCTATCGGAAAGTAAGCGACTGGTATATGGTTCAGAAAGAAAATAAGTCGCGTTCGTAATTTGTTTTTACAATTTATTTGATAATAGGGTTACCGGGTTCGGTCTACTTTGATATCAAATCAAATCGCTCTAATGCTGATCTCACAAGGAGATCACATGTGTATCGGATTTTAGAATTTCTTTATTTACGGTACGTAAAGTTCAGAACTTATATAACAATCAGCCAAGTCATTCGACACAACTCACAATAATTCTCGAGAAAATGGACTTTTAAGTTTTCCAAGTACAAGTAATACCAATTATGAAAGAGGTGTAATTCAGGTGGTAGCGTTCTCGCCTCACAACCGTAGAGTCTGTGGTTTGAATACCACTGTGACTTTTTTTGTTTTCGAATTCAGTTATATAAAACATTTTGGTATCTCTAATTCCACGTGTTGCGTCAGATTTTGTTTGTGTGTATTTAGACGAGTTGAAAACCTCGTCGTCATGTAAAACGACAATCGAGTAGATTAGATTCTTGGAATGCTATTAGTAGCTATGGAGATGACTTTCCAAAAACAGTGTCGTAGCTCTTCAGAAACTGAATAATGAAAGACTACCGTCGTCAAAATAGTGAAGCCAGTTCTGTAAAAAAATTTAACTTCGATTTTTTATTGTAACCATCATTATTAACATCCTTCTATAAAATACAAACAAAAATACGCAAACTTTTCGTAAAAATTAACATTACGTATTAAAATTGTGTAAGTATTCGAACAAAACGGAAAAATGTTGTTACGAGAGAATTCGAACCACCGACCATGTGGTTGTAAGGCCACTACGCTAACACCTCAGCTACACCTACAGATGCTGCAGTTTTTTTAATGATGAGGGATACTTGTAAAACTTCAAAGTCGATTTTGTCGAGAGTTTTTGGAGTTGCGTCGAATGGCTTTGGCTGATTGTTATTCGAGTTCTGAATTTCACGTACCATAAATCCCCAAAAAAATCTAAACACCGATACCCATGTGGTCTCCTTGTGAGAGTAGCTTGAAACCGGTCACGGTATTATCAAATCAGTAGTAAAAATATTTTGCGAACGAGATTTATTTTCATTCTAAATTGTAATGAAGTGGCAAACCTCACGATCATTTCCGTAATTACAAACAGAAAAGTGTCATTGTTTCCAGTTCTGTTCTTGCACGGTCAATGAGACGAGCGCCAGTATTAGCACAGTGTGTCACGAAAGCCTCCTTTCGAGCCGTCGTGCCTGCAGTTTATCGGAAGGGCTGATAGTCCTCCAGTCAATGAGTGCTCAAAAGAGGGGTGTAGAGTGCATGGAATATGCGAGAATGTTCAGGACTTTGTTATGGATAGTTAGGAGGTGAACATACTGAAAGTTCCCGCCCCTGGGCGGTGAGCTAAAGCGGGGAAGGTTCGTTGACGATGTCTCCACTACTGACGAAGATAAATGAACCTTTACCATTCCTCCTCAGAAAAATGAACATGTTGTTTTGAACGTACTTTTTTTTCCATTCTGAATCACTATCAGTGTTTCTAAGAAGATTCATAATATTGTAACAAAAGCTACAATTATGAAAAGGTTTTCAATGCAAGTACCTTCTCGTCATTGTTGAACTATTGTTATTTACCATGTTAGGAAGGTAAAAACGTTACAGCCCCGCAAAAGACTCATTTCTGGAGGGACATCGAAACTGAGTGAACATCTTATAAATGATGTAACTTCTAATTGGCTGAAGATAAGGTAGCAAATGTGCATATCAAATTGAAGGAAATTTAATGCTGCATAACTTCTTTCTGACAAATTTTCTGTGAAACGATCGAGTGAATCACTAGAAGTGAATGTTTGACAATAGTAGTGAGGTAAATATGATTTTTTCTGAAATTGTCGATTTTCAATAACGTTTATCTCGAAAACCGTTGGGAATTGGACGTATTTGTATGGGAACAATTTTGTAACTAATTCAATTATCTTCCATTTTTATTTGGAACAATTTTTTCCTAAAGTCCACCGTTTTCGAGATATAAGCGGAAAACCAAAAAATGGTACCTTTCCGCCACCTCAGGGGCGGGGACTTATAGCATGTTCACTTAACTATCCTTAACAAAGTCCTGAAGTAAAAAATTCTCTCATATTCCATGCACTCTACACCCCTCTTTTGAGCACTAATTGACTGGACTACGTGTGTTGTTTCAGTTTTTGTTTGTGTGTATTTAGACTAAAACAATAGTTGAGTAGGTTAGCTCCTTAGAATGGTCTTAGTAGCGATATTGATGACTTTCCAAAAACAGTGTCTTAGTTCTTCAGAAACTAAATGATCGCCGGCCGCGGTGGCCGAGGTGACTGAGGCGCTCCAGTGACGGTCGGCACGGCCACTACGGTCGGGGGTTCGAATCCCCCCTCGGGCATGGATATTTGTGCCGTCCTAGTTCGTAAGCAGTTCATAAGTAGTTTGTAAGTTTAGGGACTGATGACCCCGTAGTTAAGTCCCATAAGCTTAACAAACATTTGAACATTTGAACTAAATGATCAAAGACTACCGTCGTCAAAATAGTGAAGCCAATTCTGTAAAAAAATTAATTTCGGTTTTTATTGTATCATTATTAACAACCTTCTATAAAATTCAAAAGAAACAAACACACAAACTTTTCGTAAAAATTACCATTATATATTAAAATTGTATAAGTATTCGAACAAAACGGAAAAAAATGGTTGCGAGAGGATTCGAACCACCGACCCTACGGTTGTGAGACCAGTACGGTACCACCTGAGCTACACCTGCAGATGCTTCAGTTTCTTTAATGATGGGTGTCGCGGTCGAGTAGCCGAGCGCTCTAAGGCGCCTCGCTGCGGAGCACGCGGTTGCTCGGCGTTGGAGATTCGAGTCCTCCCTGGGGCACGGGTATGTGTGTTCGACCTTATGTTGGTTTACCTTAGTTTAAGTAGGTTGTAAGCTACGGACTGATGACCACGCAGTTTGGTCCAATAGATTTACAAACATTTGAACATTTTTTTAAAGTGATGTGTAGTTAGGAAGACTTGCAAAACTTCAAAGTCGTATTTCTCGAGAATTTTTGAGATTTGCGTCGAATGGCTTTGGCTGATTGTTATTTGAGTTCTAAAATTCACGTAGCATAAATACCAAGAAATTCTAAACTCCGATACCCATGTGGTTTCCTTGTCAAGGTAGCTTGAAACCGGTCACCCCATTTTCAAATAAAAATATTTTGAATTGTTTTCATTCTAAATTGTAATAAAGCGGCAAACCTCACGACCATTTCTGCAATTACAAACAGAAAAGTGTCATTATTTTTAGTTCTGTTCTTGCACGGCCAATGAGACTAACGTCAGTATTTGCACAGTGTCCACCGAAAGGTTCCTTTCGAGCCGTCGTGCCTGCAGTTTATCGGAATGGCTGAGTCGTAGGGCACAACAAAGACGCAGGCAAACGTGCGCTGGGCCGGCTAGTGGCCGTGTTGCGAGGCGCAGACCTGCGGGCAGGGCCGCGGCTCGCCCGCACAGTACAGCACAGCACAGTGGTACAGCACAGCACATTACTGCGCAGCACTCCCACGCCTCGCCACGCCGCCCTGCCCGCAGCTGGGGGCACTTTCTCCGGCGGGTCGGCGGGCCGACCTCGGGGCCGCTCGGCCCTAATCTGTTCCGCCACGCGCGCAATCAGCAGACAACGCCGCCCGCCACTTTCACCTGCCCCACACCGCCCACGCACGCCACTTCCAAATGGCTGCCCGACCAACTACACTTCTGTCTCCTACCCCTCTAATGTCCTCCAGCTAAATCAAGTATGTGAACACATTAGCTTTTATAGGTACCAAAACACTCTCCGATTTATCGTCCGATTAGCAAGCTGGCCAATGAACCGACCAAATTCGTAGCAGCCTACACACGTTCCGACCAACTGCACCCAGAGATTGCAGCGCCTCCATGTTCTGGTGTGTCTGTCGAACTGTTATTGCTCGCTGTGCAGACAGCAGACGATCGCAGGCAGGAAGTTGGTTTGGTAGCGCTATATGCGGTCTATTTGTCGGGTCGGATATCGGACGGTCAGGCCCGACCAAGCATTCGACAAGCAAAGTTGGTCGGCAAGCGCCTCCACACGTCCAATTTATCGGACCGCCGATAATTTGGTCCCGACAAATCGGAAAGTGTGTATGGGCCTTATATTTACATTTATATTCAGCAAGCTACTTGCATACATACTCCCCGCAAGAGACCATTAGTCTATGCGGCGGCCCCCCAGGGGGCTCACGGTTCTTTGGTGAGCACGGGACCCCGAGCTAATGCAGTCTTCCTTCCTTCTTTACTTCCCGGAGTGCATTTTCTTTTCCCGTCCCCTCCTTTCCTATCCTCTCTCCTTCCCCTCCCCACCGGTGGACTGATAACCTCAGTAGTTTAGTCCCCCTAACCCAACCAAACAACCAACCAACCAACCCAACCCAACCTACGCGGCGGAGGTAGCTCTTACCAGTACCGGTGATTCGTTTCCTGTTCCACTCCCAAATTCACAGACTAAGCAAATGTCATGGGTAGATATCTACTCTAGACCTGTGGACTGCAGTGATAAGACGTGTTAAAGTGTGTCTGAAAGTTCCTGCAACTTCTCTGGACTCAGTTGACACCAAAAGGTTAGCAGAGCGACAGGATTCATGACACGGAGCTTACGTTCCACGATATCCCAGATAAACGCGATTGAAGTTCAAATCGGGGCTTTGGGGTTGGCCTCCCCTGCATGTTCCTGGGGCTATTCCCAGTCAGCGTGGAGCGATACGGCGGCACTTCAGTGTGTTCGACGGCCGGAAATGCGTTAAGGTAGTCACAGAGCACCTCTCCAAATGGCGGACCATTGAACAAGTAGGGGACCCTTCCATATTCCGAATACTCAACCCAGACTATAATACACACACCACTGCCATGGACCATACCACCTTGGCAGTCGAGACACGCCGATTCATGTGATCTGCGCTACCCATCGACATGTTGAAATCACGATTCCTCAGACCATATCACGCTGAGCTATTGTTCCAATGTCCATCCTCGGTAATTGGCGGCAAATGCAAGCCGCTGTACCCCACAACGTTGTGTTAACAATGACACCCACGTGCAAGCACCGGCTCCCACAGTAGGTCGAGACAATGCTTCCGCAGATCGTCCACGGAGTGTCTACCACCTTCTAACTTGAAACGATCCGTCTCAATTATCATTCATAGGCATCCAGGTTGGCTGGACGGCCGAAAACTCGTCTGTTGTCGACTGTGACACTTCCAGACAACCACTGACTGTATACCCTAAACACGGGTCAACCGGTGAAACCGTATTCTTACACCACTGTGAAAATAGGAATTCCCTACCATTCAGCACAGTTCCATTAATGGCATCAGCGACTGATACCGTTGTATGTTACACAAATAGCATGTCAAATGATGACTCAGAAGCTCCGCTACGCTACTGCAACTGCCACGACAGGAGAGTGGGGCGCAAGCAGAACACCGATGTTCTCTGTGCCCCACTATCCAGTGACGTTTGCTACCGCTTGCTACGTCATTGTAGAGCCCTGAATTATCTTTGTCGTCTTTACGCGAAATGTAACTTAGCAGCAGTAAATTCGTTCTGCAGTCAGCTTCAAATGCTGGCACTCTGAATTTCCTCAATAGTGTTCCTCCGAAAGAGGAGGACGCCCATTTCATTTCCCGAACCACCTTTGTAACTTGAATAAAAGACTATCTTATTTGGAAAAATCACCTATATTCAGATAGGACGCGTTTCGCCAGTTAGGGCATTTTCAGATACCTTGCCTGATGCCCCTGTAGCATCGAGTATGTATTCATTTCAACTTATTCACAAAACATTCTAACGCTGCCCCAGGCAGTACCAGTTCTAACACGTCTTGTAAATAATTTCAAACGAAGACCTAGTCTTTGCTACACAGACATCTGGCAAGATATCTGAAGATGCCCTGACCGGACGAAACATGTCATATCTGAATAAAGCAGATTTTTTTTCAACTAAGAAAGTCTTTAATTGAAGAATTTCCATTTTATACAGTAGCTATACAACACAAAAACAATGGAATGGGAAGAATTTTCGTAATAAACCTAGTAGCCGGCCTTTGAACTGCTTCTATGTATATCTTGAAACCGATCCGGTGGCCATTCGAAACACTTCAGCAACACTCAAAAGTGATTTGCACTAGTCTTCTATAGAAAAGCAACATCTTCCCTAAATTCTCCCAATAAACCGAAGACATCCATCCATCCACCTTCCCCACAACTATCCTTACACACTCTTTCAATTTCGTATTTGTCTGTAACTTTAGGTTTGATTTTTTTTATTTCGATAAGACTGTATCAAACAGCACAGTACTAGTACTGTATTCGAATATTTGCCCATCTGTATCACCTAACATATTTCTACTTTTAGATGTAGCTGCCACTTCTCAGTCAAATTACACATTTTGCCACCTTGTATCTTCTTACAGTCTTTCAATGGGCACACTCTCCGTGCAGCACAGCACCATGAGCTAACAGCCGCAGATTCCTGCTCACCCTGTCCGTCACCTCCTGCCGTTTGGCGGTGGGGCACATTCTTTGGGTGGGTAAAGATTGCGTGTTTACTGCTTGCGTAACTGCGCGCGAGCTCGTTCAAGAACTGGCGCGGCCGAAAGGTCGACCGCGCGCGATGAGGTATTGTTATAAACAGGCCGGCTGCGAGAGTCTTGCGTTATTTCCTAGTTGGTAATCTTTGCACTGTATAGTTGGTAGCACTGTTGTTATTAGTCACTTTCTCCGAGTGTGCCTGTTCCTAGTTCTAGATTGCAACTTAACTGTAAGGCGTATCGGGAACTTCCGGCAAAAACCAGTTAAGTGCTGTGTAGCTCAGTGTCGGTTATCTATGCATTCCCTATCAGAAAATGAATATCACTGGCCCGGAAAAAGCCAGTTGAGGAGAGTTCGTTCTCTGTAAGAACGTCTCAGAGTGAGACGTCCATTTAACTGGCTTTCTGCAGGCTTAAGATATTCATTTTCTGATAGGGAGCGCAGAGAAAATCGAATATGAACTAATGCGCGGGCAGCTGACTCAAAGGTTTGCCATTCGCTGCAGACTTATTTAGAAAGCCGACCGTGCGCGCAACTGACCACTACAAGGGCAGGGAAAAAGTTCAGGGCCTACGCGCAGTAGGGATCACCCGCTTCCTTTGACACTTACTCCTCCTCTTCTTTTACTGCTACTACTACTACTAATACTAGTAGTAGTAGTACTATCCTGTAGTTTTCTGCACTGAAATGGGCTGTCACGATGATGGTTTCTAAACGAACATATAAGGAAACGCACTGCTGTTCTTTGGATCTTCTGTCGTCTATCAAACCCACACTAACGAGGGTTTTGTAAGCTAGCACCTTTTAGTGAACTACACTGCTTTAACAATTCTTCCAATGAATAGCTCTATTTGTTCATTACACTCAAAAAGAATACCAATGCTTACTTCGTGATATTTTATCGATGTGCCTCTTTTCAGTCAATGTTCTTTGGTCATGTAATAATAAAACAATGGCTCGTTGTGCCCACTTACATGCAAGAACTTAAATTTTTAATGCTGAGGTTCAATTTTCAATTCCTGCTCGCAGTAGTGCTCCCAAGTTTCATCTGTGGTCACAAATCAGTGCAAAAATCTTGTTTGTTTCTCCTGAATCGGGTCAAACTTTATTCCGATATGTCCGTTCTCACGGGTTTTTTATTCAGCGTCCAGAGGCGCGGCATCAACCTTGCAGGTAAGTTTTCCCCATTTCTAATTCTTTAGTTGAAATGTGATCTACCCTTTGAGATGATATCTGGAACGCTTGATCAATTGCAAGCACTTTCAATCGACGATCTTCCATGACCATTTTGTGCACTTTTCCAACGATTGCTGGAGTGGAGACGCATCTTGGCCAACCACTGCGCGGACGATCACCTAAGCTATTCCGACCACATTTAAATTCATTCGTCCACTTGCCAACAGTTGAATATGAAGGAGTAGGGTACCTCAGTGTATTCTGAAAATCAGGTTGAATGTACTTTGTTTTCATGCCTTTCTTTACTAAGTATTATTCACTGCTGTTATCTCGACTTTTTACATCTCTAGAAATCACTGCGGTCGGGGGGTTCGAATCCCCCACTCGGGCATGGATATTTGTGCCGTCCTTAATATTAGCTAGTTCGTAAGTAGTTTGTACGTTTAGGGACTGATGGTCCCGTAGTTAAGTCCCATAAGCTATACAAACATTTGAACATCTGGAAATCACTACGCGTGAACAACAGCTCCAACTCACCGCCACAGCTCTCTTCCAAGAGCACTGACGTGGCGCGTGTTTACAGGCAACAGTCCAATTGGTATCACGTGAACGACTCTTGTGGTGATTCCAAGAACTTCTCAAACCACTCTCGAACTATACAGGCCCATACGGGCCTGTATAGTTCGAGAGTGAGAGATACAATCGAGTAGCCGAACAATGAAAGAGCCTTTCTCTACTTACAAACATTTGATTGAATTTATTTATTATTACATTCGGCTAACCAAAGATTACTCTGAGCACTGATCGTCTAAAAATCAGTCAGCATTTCGTAACAAACTTTGTGCCACCCCAACGTCCTTGGCCGCGTTTTTAACGATCGCGTCTGGGTCGCAAAATCGACTGCGGTGCAGGGGAGAGGAGCTGTTATTATGTCGTGTCACAGTTAACGGTTCCATTCATCACGGCCGCTGCAAAGAAAAAACGCCCGCCGATGGACTCTCGCACAGCACAGTACAGCGGGCAGTCGCGGCAGAGGGGAGCGGTCTTCATCAACACGGACGGACTTTATTGGCTTTTGAAACGCACCAATCGCAGTAATTACAAGCGCCGCAGCGCCCGTGATATATTGTAGCCACTTAGTCCGTGTCCGCGTGCACTCCACCGCGCGCGATGCGGAACAAGGCTCTCTGAACACGTTGTGCAGTAATAAAACTGATGCCGACACTGCCAGTTTTTGCCACACTCTTCATCCACTCCGCACATTCGTGTAACAAATACCGCGTTAGTTGTCGACTGTAATGTCTTTCGAACGTCTAAAAGCAGCAAATAAACTACGTAGCTTAGGCAAATGTTCCGAAATAACTAGTGTCTACTTTTTACGGTTGTTTTCTGACACACATTCCAGCAGCACTTTCCGGTAATCGTTCCTTTATTCTCTACATTTCTGCAAAACGAAAATGCAGACAATTAGCCTAGTTTTTGTTAGTTCCTTCCGCTACCCGTTTTAATGCACGTTTCATTCCGCGCGTTTGCTGAGAAATACATGGTTCTTTGCGACTTCTTTAACCACTTAATGCCGGTTGTCGCAAATTCGCCTCATACCGTTGTGACCCATATATATGGAACAATAAGTGTTTTCAGACCCCAGCTCCGGTTGTATCAGATTCTATAGGGACAGGCGCAGTGCGTGTGACATGTGCTACCATCTACCGAGCACTGACTGTCTTTCTATGACAACATTTGTGTATTGTGCGCATGTTGCTAACCAGGACCTGAGTTTGTGTTCATTGTTCCATGAAATACAGCTAAATACAGAGGTAACTTTCATTTTGAAAATTATATTTTGTTTTTCTAATATCTTTTAAGTATTATATATCATATTTAGATGTGATAAAGCAGATAAAACTTTCAGTGAACACGTAAATACGATTTGTGTAAAATATGCATCAGGCACTTGGGCACTTCTATGGGCAAATGCAAGCGATAAAATAAAACGAAGAAAGGACGATGGTTTGACAACAGAGGTGTAATTGCTGCCAGTGCATTTGCATCTGCTCATCCGGTGATGACAATAAAAAGATGGGACCGAAAGAAAAAGCACGCACTCAAGTACCAAGCCCTAGCATTGTTACCGTTTACAATACATTCATGGGAGGGGTGGATTTACTTGACGCTCTAATTTCCTGTTATAGGATTTTCGTAAAGTCAAGGAAATATTACCATAGATTGTTTTTCCACCTAGTTGATCTTGTGATAGTGAATTCGTGGTTGCTGTATCGAAGGGATTGTGATGCTTTGGAAATTCCCTGACGCAACAAAACGATCTTCTGGAATTCAAATCCAGAATAGCAGATGCTCTCTGTAAGCAAGGAAAAGACCTGACACGAAAAAAGAGAGGTAGGCCCTTACTAAGTATGGAAACGGAAATTCAACGTAAGAAGCGTCGGGGTCCAATGAAACCAGTCCCTGATAAATTTACCCGTACCGGTGAAGTAGGTCATAGGCCTTGTGTAACAGGAACGCAAAGATGCAAAAGACCCAGCTGTAAAGGACAGACAGTCATTATGTGTGCGAAATGCAAACTTCACCTTTGCCTAAACAAAAATTCCAATTGTTTTAGGCAATTTCATGAGTAAAGAAATGTTGATCCTCTGCATTAGATTTATAAGTAACCATAATTGTAATTCAAACGTATGTTCAGTTTTTTCCATTAAATCTTATGAGAACAATAAAAAATTTCACTCATTGAAAAGTTGTAAGCATTTTATTTCTCAAATGCCTGTTGTCGCAAATTTGACACATACCTAATTACACCAACTATGTATAACATTTCTTATATTTGATGTTATAAATGGTCTGAGACCCCAATATTGAGCGCAATATATGATTTTTGATTTTTTTCTTGCAGTAGAAATTAATTCAGGCACACACACACACACACACACACACACACACACACACACACACACACACACAGAGAGAGAGAGAGAGAGAGAGAGAGAGAGAGAGAGAGAGAGAGAGAGAGAGAGAGAGAGAGAGAGATTGAGAGAGAGAGATTGAGAGAGTCGCGTACACTCACTACAATGTCGTCAAAAGCAAACTAAACAAATCGGAAAATTCAATAAAATGTTTAGTATTTGAAAGGTAATCACCACCACTGTAATGCCCCCGTCAGACAAGACGGGCAGTGCCGTTGTACAATAATGTTTGCGGTTGCCTACGGAGCCACGACTGCATCAAGGCGTGAATCTCTTCGTGCGAAGCAAATCGACCGCCGAGAATGTCTCTGTTCAGGGCTCCAAAGATAATACATTCACACGGGTACAGAACGGGACTGTATGCAGGAAGCGTAACAAGTTTTGAAGCGAACTCCAACGGCATCGTTCTGTTACAGGGTAATGCCCGCCAGCCCACAGGGTGTCAACACTGTTTGGACTGGACTGCAGAAGTTTCGCCGAGAAGCGCTTATACATCATCCTTTCAGTCCTGAAGCATTCCCGTGGGAGTTCCGTATTTTTTCCAGTGCTAAACGAATTCCCCGCCCTCTATTAGCTTTGGAGGAAGAGGTGTACCGTTCCATTAGTAACTGTAAACAGCTGTCCATGAAGCCATTCACCACCTTCCGTCGAAGTAAGATTAAAGAATTTACAGTTATCGTGATTACTATTCAGTTTCATTCGTTTTCATTTGACCGTCGCTTATGAAGCGAAAACTACGAAACATTGTTAAACATTTTAAGGCGAAAAGCAATATCGGTTGTTTAAGGCAAACATTGTGTCCAAATCAGTCCAAAGTTGGGGTAATTATAGCTGAATACCGTTTTCATAAAACTAAACAACTATTTTTTTTTAAATATTGTGGAAACTCATTTTATTCATTTACTTAAACAGTATAAAATTCTGATGTCTTGAAAATTATATTTCAGAAGTGGAGTCATATTTCGAGTGGAATCATACGTGCGTCCCAATAGTGTTGTTGACTCCGGGCATTTCACTAGCGTTATGCGCCGCCAGTGCTGGGGTCTGTTATAAGTCTTGACGGAGTATGCCGAGGAGCTTTCTGCGGAGACACGGTTACAAGGAAAGTAACCAAGTTTTCTTTTATTACGTTTTAGATTTTTATTTTCCCGGATTTTAAAATTCTTGTATAGTATCTGATGATGAGGGCTTGACCCTTGAAACACGTCATACTTTAGGGTTTCTTTACACCATCTCTGTGGTTGAGCCTACTTGACAAAATAATGAAGTATACAACCGCGACCTCATATCCATTATTTAAATCATTAAGTCTGCATGATCTAATGCAACATCAGGCCTGTTAATCCACGTGTTAATTTAAAATGCATTTAGGCAAGAATCTAGTGTGGAACTTATCTACATCTACAACCATACTCCGCAAGCCACCCGACGGTGTGTGGCCGAGAGTACCTTTAGTACCACTATCGATTTTCCCTCCTATTCTAGTCACGTATTGTTCGCGGAAAGAAGGATTGTCGGTATGCCTCTGTGTGGGCTCTAGTCTCTCTGGTTTTATCCTCACGATCTCTTCGCGAGATATAGGAGGGAGCAATATACTGCTAGACTCCTCAGTAAAGGTAAGTTCTCGAAAGTTCGACAAAAGCCCGTACCGAGCGACAGAGCGTCTCCCCTGCAGAGTCTTCCACTGGAGTTTAGCGATCATCTCCGTAACGCTTTCTCGATTACCAAATGATCCTGTAACGAAGCGCGCTGCTCTCCATTGTATCTTTTTTACTTTCTCTAGCAACCCCACCTGATACGGATCCCACCAAGGTGAGCAGTATTCAAGCTGTGGGCCAACAAGTGTACTGTAACCTACTTCCTTTGCTTTCGGACTGCATTTACTTAGGATTCTTCCAATGAATCTGTCTGGCATCTGATTTACCGACGACTGATTTTATATGGTCGTTACATTTTAAATAACCCCTAATGCCTACTCCCAGATAATTTAGGGAATTAACTGCTTCCAGTTGCTGACCAGCTATAGTGTAGCTAAATGGTACAGGATCTTTCTTTCAATGTATTCGCAGCACATTACACTTGTCCACATTGAGATTGAATTGCCATTCCCTGCACCATGCGTCAATTAGATGCAGATCCTCCTGCATTTCAATACAATTTTCCATAGTTACAATCTCTCTATACACTACAGCATCATTCGCAAAAAGCCCCAGTGAACTTCCGATGTTACCCGCAAGGTCATTTATATATATCGTGAACAGCAACGGACCCACGACACTCCCCTGTGGCACACCTGACGTAACTCCTACTTCGGAAGACTTCTCTCCATTGAGAATGACCTGCTGCTTTCTGTTATCTAAGAATTCCTCAATCCAATCACCCAATTGGTCTCTTACTTTGTTCACTAAACGTTTGTGGGGAACTGTATCAAACGCCTTGCGGAAGTCGAGAAATACAGCATCTACCTGAAAACCCGTGTCTATGGCCCTCTGAGTCTCGTGGACGAATAGCGCGAGCTGGGTTTCACACGAACGCCTTTTTCGAAACCCATGCTGATTCCTACAGAGCAGATTCCTAGTCTCGAGAAATGTCATTATATTCGAACATACAGACGATCTAGAACCGAGCAACGTCGTGGGGCCCGAATGTCTACGCCGAGCACGAGGACGACGATCTGATATCGGCAGGGCCTCATTCTGGTTCCAGAGAACGAGCAAAACATCTCGTGATCATTTCTGAAGGGAGATTAATAGGAAAAAGAGCCGGCTGCCGCAGGGAGCGCTCCCACAAAAAGGCCCGCCCCTCGCAGACTGAAATACAATTTGCTCTCGCTGGCTGACTGTCCGATAACTAGCAGCGGCAGTAGGGGGAGGGGGGGGGAGCGCTCTTATTGCCCTCTCCAGACCCCGCCTCTCCTCCGGCGAAAAACCAACTTACAATCGGAAATTACTTTTTCCAGATCTGTAAATGAAGGCGCAACAGAGTACAAATGAAAGAGCAAATGTAGAGCAATTTCATGCACCGCTGTCTGTTCCTAATGTGACGGGAGCAAACGAAGGGATAATTGGTCCGAATCGAGTCGAATATGAAGACAAAAGAAACAGTGTGGAATACATAAAATCAGACGTTCTGACAAGGGTTCTGCTTTTAAGTGAAGTCTGCGAGAGCTACAGGGTAAACGTGGCTTCATAGAAATGCTCTGTGAAGCTACTGTCTACATCCTAAATGCTTATGAAAACAGACAATGGACAGCCACACACTCATGTCTCGCTAGCACGTGACCATGTCAGAATATTTAGTGCTTAAAAATGCTGGATCATTAGGCTGCCTGAAAAGGATGTCCTTTGTCAGTATGCAACACATAGAAAAATACAACGGAGTATTTAATATTAAATGGAACGATTAACTGATTTCTCATAAATCTTTTTGCGCACTTTTCTACAAACACCAACAAGTGGTGAATCAATTGAGAGTGCGGAAAAAACCATCTTGTTTAATATATAAAGCATACAAGCGCTATTTGTATGTTTGTAGAGTGTTTGATGTGTCTGCAGGTACATATTTTCTTCAGCAATTAACTTTGTTAATTAACATTGGTATGTTCTGAAATGTTTGTGTCATACTTTTCCCTATTTTTGAATACTCGATCAGTGTAGAAAATTTACCAAATGCCGTTTGACAAGAAAACCCACTATATATTTTCCTTTGGTAAATAATAAACAATTATTATTGTAATTTCATTGCATAATGGAGATTTTGCCAGCCCACCATAGTATTGCAATAAAATAAGAAGTTCAGCTTGGTGGACGATATGAAATATTTTACAAAAATTCACATATCGATTTCGTTTCCATAATGGAACATCATCACTGCTGTAAAATTGTTTTTGTACAATTATATAACGAAATTACATAGCAGATTATAAGTCACGATCACTAATGTACTCGGCAGTTGGGTCCGGTGGTCTTTGGGGTAAAGCGCTCGAATAGAAATAAAGAGCTTGCGGGTTCGAAACCCAGTCGGACGTCGGATTTTTTGTCTGCGTCTTAACCCATCCTTCACCTCTCAACGAGGTGAGGAGTGGCCAGAAACGACACGTCGTTTGGATTCCACGTTAAGCTGTAGGTTCCCTTTTCCTAGTTGGATAACTGGCGACGCAAGTCGCCAAAGTGGCGTCCAACTGAAAGACTTGCACCAGGCCAATGAGCCACACGAAATTATTATTATTATCCCAAAGGTATAGTAAGCAGGAGGTCCCGGGTTTGAGTCCCGACCACAGCACAAATTTTCATTCAACGCCTCTCATCTTCAATACCTTTGCTAGGCCCATAACGAGACAATTTATGGCTCAAGGATTTGAATTATTGTTGATATTTAAATCACCTTTGCCTGAGGAAAAAGGCGGGATTCTTCCTATTCATGTTCTTTGCTGGGATGCTTTTTCAATGTAAGAGAGGCCCGGCAATTTGATACTTAGTTGTACTTATTTCACATTCGAACACTGAGGCAGAATTAAAGTACGTGTTGTGGACGTCGACGTGCTCTAAGACAGTCCGTGTACACACGAAATTTAAATGTACTGTGCATAAGACATTTAATGGTCATATCCATATAAAAGGTCTTCCTGGTATACGTCACAAGTTTAAAATGAGGCAGCCGCTGGCATTCGCTTACACAGCTTAACCTGCAAGCAGTTGGTGGCTGGCGCCGTCTTTATTTGTTACGTTCATTACATTGTAACATGTTTTAAAAAAGATGAATAGTATTAAATGTATAAGAAGGCGTACGCGATAATACAGGATTAAGCAGTATTTTCTCGAGGAATTGTCAATTTAGTATTAGAGGGATGTGTATGGGGATACAAATCGCTGAGGGAGACTAAGAAATGAATACAGTAAGAAGGTTCAAGTGGATGTAGGTTGTTCATTTTCGGGTATGAAGAGGGTTGCACAGGACAGGGTAGCGTAGAGAGCTGCGTCAAACCAGTCTGCGGACTGAAGATCACAACAACAAAAATCTATGTAACAAGTGCCATGACAACCTCATTGAAGCGTTCAGGGGCGAAACTGCACAGCAGATATATCTACATCTACACGGGATACTCTGCAAATCACATTTAAGTGCCTGGCAGAGGGTTCATCGAACCACCGTTAAACTATTTTATCTCCCATTCCATTCTCGAATAGCAAAAAATGTTCAAATGTTTGTATAGTCTATGGGACTTAACTAAGGGGTCATCAGTCCCTAAACTTACAAACTACTTATGAACTACTTACGAACTAGGACGGCACAAATATCCATGCCCGAGGGGGAATTCGAACCCCCGACCGTAGTGGCCGTGCAGACCGTGACTGGAGTGCCTCAGTCTCCTCGGCCACCGCTCTCTCGAATAGCACGCGGGAAGAATGAACACCTGAATCTCTCCGTTAGAGCTCTTAATTTATCGATTTTATTCAGATGATCATTTCTACCTATGTAAGTGGGAGCCAACAATATATTCTCGCATTCTGAGGAGAATGTTGGCGATTGTAGTTTCGTAAGTAGCCCATGCCGCAGCGATAAGCGCCGTTGTTGTAATGATTCCCATCCCAGATCCTGTATCATTTCCGAAACGCTGTCTCCCCTGTATCGTGACAATACGAAACGAGCTGCCCTTCTTTGGACTCTTTCGATGTTCTCCGTCAAACCCACCTGATAAGGATCCCACACTGGGCAGCAGTACTCCAAAAATGGACGGACAAGCGTAGTGTATGCACTTTTGGTGCAAACGTCTAAACGAAAACGATCAATCAAAACAGGTGAGAGGCAGAAAGGGAATAACACGCCAGAGGGTGCTGCGATAGAACCACCCGTATCGAGTAGTTCAATTGAGACAAGAAAAAAAAATCGTATGTTTCTAAATCTATCGGACCAAACTGCGTGATCATCAGTCCGTAGCTTACAAACTACTTAAGGTAAAGCAGTTAAAATTCCGAAGATTGGTTTGAACACCACAGTGCTTTGCTAGGCATGGTCCTGTTTGGAGGTGGTATGCCGTTGCCTTCCTCCGACCTTCGAACTGACTTACCCAGCCAATTATAGGGGGACCTACAGTTTAACGTGGGTTCAGAACCACGGTGCTACTCGGTATTTTTCACATGAGCAGTACCGCCAGAGGTGAAAGAAGTGGAAAGTGACAGATAAAAATCCTACGACCTGGCGGGGATCGAACCCGCGACCTTCGGACTTTTAGTCTGGCACTCTACCACTGTGCAACCGAGGCGCTAGTTAACCCTAGGTAAACTAACCAACGGACAAACACACACACCCCTGCCCCAGGGAGGACTCGAACCTCCACGGCGAGCAACTGCGCGCTCCACAGCGAGGTGCTTTAGACCGCTCGTCCACTCTACCGCGGCGAGACAAAGTCGATAGAGTAAAAGAGGCTTTAGCAGGCGCGACTCGATTTTCATACTAGGGAAGGCTCTGACATTAACCTAGTCCTCGAGCTACGTATCAGTCTGTAACCACGACGATTTCCAGAAAGGGGGGGGGGGGGGGGCAATGTCATATTTTACCTGAAATTTTACGAACTACACCTTCTTCCTGTTTCAGAAGTAATTAAAAATTGAAGGCTAAAACCAACATAAGGCCCTCTGATAGCTTTTATCTACTGATATTACGTCTCAAGACTTTATTGCAATAAACAGTACTAAATGACACCGTTTGCAGGAATCTTTAAAGTGGTGTGGATAAACTACACTGCTTGCTTAATGTTATGATAATTTCAATTGTAAACATGAGGTGTAATATATAATTGTGAGTACAGTGAATAAAGTGCGCATTTTGATACACATCATTCTTATCCGAACTCCATTATTGCGGCCACTCATAACAGGACCACCGTCGTAACAGTGAGCTATCACTTTTTCCGGTTTTTGATGTATATTCATTTTCTCCAGCTCGAAGAGAATTGCTGCAGTTACATTCTCAGCAGTGTGGCTTTTCGCTCGTACAAAGGAAATAAATCTTTCATTTATTTTCCCCAGTAATTCATAGCAAATTATGAAGACCAATTGAGACAAATTTGCACAGTCAGTCGTTTCGTCAACTTCGATTGCGAGGTAATTTGTCTGCGACAGTTCACTCCTTATGAGATTGAGGCATGCTTCATAAATCGATTCTAGCAGATCATTTTGTAGTAAAAGTCACTAAAACTTAGCCACAATACACGCACAAAAGACGAAACTAATAACACACGTTAACCGTAAACTCAAATCAGCGAGAACGGAATCGAAAATAACGGGACATATTTCGCGCGCTTTTTTCTTAAATCATTCGCAACTCTCTCGCTAGGTGGTGACACTTTACGGTACCGCATTGTAGTGCACTCTAGTGGGAAATTTGCGAACTTATTCTAACACCGGATACAACAGTCAACATCAGAAACAAAAAGTTATCTAAAACTCTATTAAAACAGTAAAACTAACGAGTGGTAAACCGCACACCAAAACATAATAGACATATACAGAGACAAGAGATACGATAGTTGAGTTTCAGCCACTCTTTATTCTCTTTTGAAGTAAGCAGAAGAACGTGAAAGTAGTTTGGAGGTTGGTAAGACACTCTTAGGCTACGTGCTCGGAGCCTTTGAGACGCCCATAAAAGCAAGACACCAACGAACCCCCACTCCCATCCCACCACTACATGGAGCTAAACGACACCTCAAGGCGCAGCCTTAAGGCTACTACCCGATTGAAAAACATCGTTCAATATCAACAGTTCCAAAAACATTCATCTTCATTCTTTACATCCCTGTGACGGAAAAATGCTAAATGAATTCTGATGATTATAATTCTGTAATATGTTGTTGATACATATATTTCAAATATTTTTTTTTTTGGGGGGGGGGGGGCTCCGCCTCAGAGCCTTTAATTACGAGCCGCGACTGGGCTTTAGGCTACTGATAGAATCGCCTGCAGTGAAGCACGCACGCAAGCACACGCACGAGGCGCATGCCAGCCGCGCCGACGCACGCCGGCAGCAGTAGCAGTGACGTCAGCACGGCTGCCTGCAGGCCGGTGGAGCATTGTCCGCGCGGTGCGTGGCGTGCCTCGGGCCTTGTAAGGCGACGCCCGTGCCGCGGTCCACGCCCACACTGGCCGCGCTGCCGACTGCCGACTGCGGCTGCACTTGATCCTGCTACTCTGCCGGCCAAGGCCCACCCTCGCGTGCTGTCGCCACCTAAATAAATACCGCCGTTCCTGACACAGTCTCTCGCTCCGCATATTCCAACGATCAATTAGCTTTACCTGAGTCCTCGTATGCTAATGAGATCCATCTCACCATCGATCTTCAGTACCGGTTGAGCAGCTTTTTATTTATTTTTTACTTTTCTCCTGACACTTGGCAGAATGAGAATGAAGGGCAGTAGAGTCCAATGCCCTTTTAACAGCGCGGTAATTACTCATCGAACAATCTGTTGGAGAATGGTGGCAAGATCTGAGGATCTTTCCCAGCAATTAATTCCAATGACCTGCGAAACCATCAGTTATTATTCTCCTCTTCCTATCAATCCAGTTCGAGTCCATGGCCCTATAGTCGAGCCGCCGAAAGAACGACTCTGACAGACAGCGGCAATGTTGCCAATGCTGCTACACGGCTGTTGGTTGTTACGCCGTCCCTATCGCCGGCATACGAATATCACGTCCGAATATTTTGGAACCGTTGCTATGTACTACTAAAGGGTGAACGAACGATAACAACCACGAAGTGATGAAAAACACTCTTTTTGCAGTTAAAAAGAAAGGTTTAGAAATAAATGCATGTCGAGTTAAAGTAAAGCTTCGTATGTTCCAGTATTCCATTAAATATAACGTATAATTTAGTCTTCAGCCAAAGATCGCTAGTTGAAGAATTTTATTTCTATATTTTATCTTCTATAACAATTTCCCACAAACTCTGTGTTATTACTCGGACACTGTATTGTGGCAGTCTGCCGAGAGGGTAAACAAACAAGGACTGCCACTTTACAAGTAGTAAAATCGCCTCTTCCAGTGAAATGATTTCTCTTGTTACATAAAAAGAAGGTTTACGGTCGCTGTTGACGGCTATAGTATAGTGTCCGAGTAATATCATCAGATCAGTTTCGACAGCCAGTCTATTGGTCACAAAAGTGTCTTTCTTACGGTTAGAGGAAGAAGCCATCTCACACACGTATGAAA
Organism: Locusta migratoria; assembly: GCA_026315105.1. Taxonomy (NCBI): domain Eukaryota; kingdom Metazoa; phylum Arthropoda; class Insecta; order Orthoptera; family Acrididae; genus Locusta; species Locusta migratoria. The sequence continues at coordinate 211,238,028 of CM048744.1, read as the reverse complement.
TTAACGACACGTAACACGGCACGAAAAAAAAAAAAAAAAAAAAAAAAAAAAAAAAAAACGATAACGATGAACACACGACAGATGTTTTGCAGCGACTGAAGCATGCTACCCCTCGCGACCTTGAATGGCAGGGTGGCAACGCGGCACCGTTACCCCGGCAGCGTTTACGAATTCCAGAGCTCAGGTTGGTGGTTGAGTGTCCGCCCCACCCTCTGCGGCCCACGTGCGAGAACTGTCAGGGTCGTTCTTTCGGCGGCCCGACTATAAAGCACTGCTCATCCTCAGATTATTATTATTATTATTATTATTATTTTATTATTATCGTATGGTTTTTGTCAGCCACTATATTACACTATTGTTACTACAGCTTCAGTATATCCTGTGACTACGTAGGCTTTCCCGGCGTAATGATTCATAATATTCTTCTCGGGTTTCCTGCCGGATCAAAACGTCAACAGGACACAATATTTCGGCGGTCCACCTGGCCGCCATCCTCTAGTGACAGTGCTGGTACACCGACTCGCCGAGACTGAGTACAAGCCGCGAGCGGCGGCCCCTATATACGCCGCGGAAGGCCGAGGGCGCGTGCACAGAAATTGGCAGTTCTGCCCACTACGTTTCAGCGCCGCCAGTGGTAGAAGGCGGCGTAAACAATAGATCGCTATTCAGCAGTGACCGTTTGTTTTTTTACGTCAAACAATAAAGGGTTCCACATTTTACTCAAAGGAAAAACCTTGTCTCTGTTTATAATATTGTCAGAAAAACGAATTGCGATCGATTCTTATAAAATACAGTCCCAGTAGCGAGACTCAGAAGCAACCATTTGTGTTTCATCATGTTTCATTTTATGTCCCTCAGTAAGGCAGGGCTCAGCTACTGCAGATTTCTCTGGTTTTTTCGTCCACCTGCCAAGGTTAGAGCGCTCCTGGGCTCAGTTAAAGACGACTTAGGATTGAGGAAACGCGGTGTATACAAAATTCCTTGTCACTGTGGAAAAGTTTACATCGGCCAGACAATCCGTACAATTCAAGATCGATGTACTGAACACCATGGACACACAAGATTGCTTCAACCAGAGAAATCTGCAGTAGCTCCGCAGCGAAGTGCTTTAGACCGCTCGGCTACTCAACCGCGGCGTAACTTTATATTCGAGTCAATTCTGAGTTTTTGCAAGTAGTCGATCGCATATCTTTTCAACATTTCGTTGTCACTAGACACAATCGGATCGCATGCAAACGGGCCTATCAAGTTTATCTTCTTTAAAGTGCGACTCACAATGTTCCTGAAAAAAAGTTTCGTAGCCCAATATATTATACAGCAATTAATAGTAACACAAAAAATTAAAATTAAAACGAAGCTGATATTATTATATGCACTACTCTGCTTAATACCACATTTGAAACAAGCGGGAGTAATATATTAATTAACTATACTTTCTTAAATAAAAAATTGTTTTCTACAACTTAAAACATAAACTGAATTAGATTTATGGTGCCACGGTGGAGTGGCAGAGCGCTCTAAGGCTCCTGGCTGCGGAGCGCGCGGTTGCTCGCCGTCGGAGGTTCCAGTCCTCCCTCGGGCGCGGGAGTGTGTGTGTGTGTGTGTGTGTGTGTGTGTGTGTGTGTGTGTGTGTGTGTGTGTGGTCTTAGTATGAGTTATTTTTAGTAGTTTCTAGGTCTAGGGGCGGATGGCCAAAGAAGTTTGGTCCCATAACTTTCCAAACATTTGAACCTTTTGATGTTTTATAGTGTGTAAGTGGTGGTATGAATAATACGGTCTATATTGGGCGTAAATGTAAATCCTTCACCAAGCAAAATATGTGAGTAAAAATCTAATAAACTAAAAAATTCATCTCTAATAAACTAAAAAATCCGTCTGGTATAACTGAGTAGTGCCGGATGTCATTAATTTCTTGAAAGCCCTATTTGTAAACACTCGACACTTTCCGTCTCCACGCGAAATGGAATGTTGCAGTCTTAATCCACAGGCCCTTAGTAAGCTGAATGCAAAATACGAACGTATTATAAAATAAACCATCACTATAAACATGGATAAGTACACTAAATAACAAGGAAATGAGATACGATCTCGCAGTACGAGTACTCATAAATCATTGGCTCTTTAGTCATATGACAGTCGTCGCAGTTGTGAACGATTTCTACTGCTGCAGTGTTCTCTAATCACTCATTGGTTTTGCACATAAGTTTTCAGATTGTAAAACTTTCCTCTTCAAATAAACTTTCATATATTTTGAGATATTTTACTCAGATACCTTCGGCGACCCACCAGCAGAGACCCCCCGACCCAGTAGTGGTTCTCCACTCACAGTTTGGGAACCACCGTACTAGATCACTTATATTCTTAGATATCGCAAACACTAAGAGTCTTATTACTTTCACTCGTCTAGTCTATGCATTTTTCCTCCTTTCTGTCCTTCCTTCCTCAGTTTCTCCGAAATACTAGACCTCGTTAACGAAATTTTTTTTTTATCCTTGTTCATTCCCACACGTTAAATTTTAACATCATTTCCTTTCTCTGGAGTACAGCTCTTCCGCTTCCACGTGCTCATTAGAGCACCACAGGAAGCCACCGTTCTCTCACAAATCATTTCATACCGGCTTTCATATCACTAGCAAAACTTCAGTTGTCAGACAGCACGCCCCAACTATCATCGTCTTGAGAGAGAGGCAAAGCGATCTACTTCCAGCTAGGGTTTATTTTACCAAAAATTCCTGTATCTGATTCGCAGTATGAAGAAACTAACAGCACAACTTCAACTTTGAATATCACAGCTTCCCATTCTCACGGTAAGTAGGAATACAGAACCATAAATGGTTCAAGCCGGGACTGCACGTAGTTCCTAACGTGCATCCTTACTATCCTAATATTAAGCTGCGAAGAAGGACAGCATTTCATTTTCAGATATATCTTGCATGCTTAAATTTCCTGATTACAACAGAAGCTTCAAATGATCCATGAGTGATGCAACGGTAAGTTTCTCTCGTATGATTAGGCAATTTTCTACTAACACGTGGAGAAGCAAAACGCAGTGCTACGCAACAAGCTTCAATTATTAAGTTGCGCGGAAGAGTGCTGGCCGTTCACCGGAAACGGCCCCAGAAGCTCAACTTTCACTGGCGTTACCCAGACACCAGTCTCTCACCCCGCAACACACCGACAGATGCTGCACAGGTGTCTGTGTTTACTCATTCACGGTTACCCAACTCACGCCAACTGTACACTTAACTGAGCGGCGCGTTCGAAAGGGATGATTCAGTAATTTTCACCAGTTCGATTCGGCTCATATTTCGCAGGGCGCTTCCGTACGACCTATCAAGCAATGTTGTCCCCCAAGTCCGAAAGAATCGACACCAAATCAATAACTGTAAGATGAAAAGACTGCTGGGTTCTTTCATCTTAATATTCCCACGATTTTGCGAAAACCACCCTTAAACTTCATGACGCGCAAGCGATGCATAATTGAAAGTATCACTAAAAAACTGAAGACTAGGCATTCTTTCGATCTGATTTATTTTATTGGGATGGTCATGTCTCCCTAAGTAGGTGGGTGCTAGCAAAATATTTTCACATTCAGAATTAAAGGTCGGTGATTGAAATTTCGCAAACAGATCACGCCGCAATGAATAGCGTCTTTCTTTTAATGATTTCCACCCCAATTCTTGCAACATTTCCGTGACGCTTCCCTCCCTCCCCCCCCCCCCGCAACGTGATAAAACAAAACGAGCTGCCTTTCTCTGAACCTTCTCAATGTCTTCCGTCAGTCCCACCTGGTGAGGGTCCCACAATGAGCAACAGTACTCCAGGAGAGGACGCACAAGTGTGATGTAGACAGTCTCTGGTGGAGCTGGTGCATCTTCGAAGCGTTCTGCCAATGAAACGTAACCTTTGGTTCGCCTTCCCCACAATATTTTCTATGTGTTCTCTCCAGTCAAAGTTGTTCGTAATTGTAACTCCTAGGTATTTTGTAGAATTTACGACCTTAAGGTTTGATTTATCGCGTGATTGAAGTTCAGCGGATTTCTTTCAGTGGTCATGTTTATTAATTACTTCACACTTTTCATTATTTGGTCTTAATTGCCAATTTTCGCATCATGTATAAATTGTCTAAATCACTGTGCAGTTGCTTTTGATCCTCTGCTGACTTCTCTAACCGATAAACGACAGCTTCATCCGCGAACAATCTAAGGGAGCTATTCAGATTGTCTCCTAAATCGTTAACAAACACAAGGAATAGTAGGGGACCTATAACTCTCCCTGTGGAACGCCAGATATCATTTCTGTTTTACTAGATGACTTACCATCAATAACAACTAACTGTGACCTTTCTGATAGGAAATCGTGAATCCAATCGCGCCATTGGGGAGATACTCCCTAAGCACGCAATTTCATTAGAAGCCGCTTGTGGGGTACAGTGTCAAAAGCCTTCCGGAAATCCAGAAATATGGAATCGGCACCAGGCGGCCGGCCAATTCGACATGGAACATCCCGTCTAATAAAGCCGTCCGATTATTAAATTTGATGTAATTATCTGTCACCTATGTATCGGTATTAATGTCGTATTATTTCGTGACCCGACACTGTACGGTCTCGGGTGGGAGAGCGGCAGGATGTGGCGGAGGCAGGAGCACGGAGGAGAGGACGGCGCAGCACGACCGGGCTGCGAGCGCAGCTGAGCGGCCGCTGTCGAGCGTAATGACACTGTCGAGCGGCCGAACCGCAGGCAGGCGGGCAGGGAAAAAAGAGCAGCATTCCGTCAGCACGGCACGGGGCAACGGCCGGCGCCCAATTGATCGGCCGGCTACCGGCCGCAGCCTCCGCACCTGAGGACGCCGCGGAAAGCCAACCCAACAGTGCCCCAGCAAGCGATACAAGCTTTACTCGAACTGTCTTCTGTCTTCTTCTTCTTCTTCTTCTTCTTCTTTTATTTTTTGAAACTATCGGACCAAACTGCAGCTCGTAGCTTACAAACTACTTAAACTAAGCTAAACTAACTTACGGACAACACATATCCATGCCCCAGGGAGGACTAACTTATCTTGTATCACCAGAGACCACCGCTTCTATTAAGGTAATCTTAAAAATCGGTTTATATTTCTCACATCTTTACCGAGTATGTTCCAACTGCAATTCGTTGTTCCCCTATCATTTGTAGGACGACAAGGAAATACAAAAATTCCAGAAAAATAGAAACACCGCAATAACAACTTAGGGTGTCACACCACGGAGAGCGCATTGTAAGCTTTGTTTACCATTTATACTGTCTTCCTAACACAAAATAATCCCATGTACCAATATACCCGTTTGTAATACCGCCTTGTAATTTTGTGTAAATTCTGTCACGCAGATAATCTGAAGATGCCCTGCTAAAGGGCGAAACGCGTCATTAATTAATAAAATAATTTGCAATCAAGACGGTTTGAAGGAATATTTATTCTCACTGATTGCTGTACACCATGGAATGGAAATCATTTTAAATTGTTGTTGTTGTGGTCTTCAGTCCGGAGACTGGTTTGATGCAGCTCTCCACAATACCCTATTCTGAGCAAGCCTCTTCATCTCCACATAAGAACGGCAACCTACATCTGTCTGAATCTGCTTACTGTATCCATCTCTTGGTCTTCCCCTGAGATTTTTTCCCCACACACTTCCCTCCATCGCTAAATTAACAATTCCTTGATGTCTAAGAATGTGTCCTACCAATCTATCCCTTCTTTTAGTCAACGTATGCCAGAAACATGTTTTCTCCCCAATTCTGTTCAGTACCTCCTCATTAGTTACGCGATCTACCCACCTAATCTTCAGCATTCTTCTGTAGCACCACATTTCAAAAGCCTCTATCCTCTTCCTGTCCGCACTGTTTATCGTCCATGTTTCACTCCCATACAAGGCAACACTCCATACAAATGCCTTCAGAAAGTTCTTCCTTACGCTTAAATCAATATTCGATGTTAACAAATTTCTCTTTTTCAAGAACGCGTTTCTACCCATTGCCATTCTGCATTTTATATCCTCTGTGCTGCGACCATCATTTGTTGTTTTACTGCCCAAGTAACAAAACTCATCTACCTCCTTTATTGATTCGTTACCTAATCCTTCAGCATCACCTGATTTTCTTACACTGCACTCCATTACCCTAGTTTTGCTCTTGTTAATGTTCATCTTATATCTGTGTATTTTTCGTCGTTAGTGGAGAACGAAACCTTGAAAATGATACCTCAATCATTAATTTTGGATAAGTAATTCAGGCGATATGGTGTACCCACCCAAAAAAAAAAAAAAAAAAAAAAACACCGTTGAGAAATAATATACATGATGATTTTCCTTCGACTGGCGTAAAAGAAGTGTACGTGTCATTTCCTTGCCAACTTGGATTGACCTTCCGTAACATTGACATGAAGCAATCTTTCCCTTGTTCTGTGACTTGCTGAAGCGTAGAGTAAGTGTGGCGGTTTTTTGTCCGCTGCACTCGCTTTGTAGCCAGAGAGCAGTTGGGTGGTTTCACGCAGGGGCCTTCGGCATTGGCGTGTCCCGGCTCGGACCGAAGGCGCTGCATCATTGGCGGTAACGGCGCGGTGCTCGCGGCGCGGCCGTTTACCTCTGCACTCCTCGGCCCGCCTCGCCGCCATAACGGCAGCGTTCGCAAATCGCCTGCCACCGCCACCGACAGCCGGCGAAACCCATCAGGGACCGGCCGCGCGCCGCACTCCCATCCCAACTTCACCTCTGACTTTTGCACGGCGAACTTGAGGAGCTGCGCGCTAAGTGAAAGGAAATACCGGCTATTTGGCTCGCCGCCTCTGACGCAATTATTCCAGCTTGGGCCTGGCATTTGGGATTCTGGAAGATCGCATAACCAAACAGACGATCCGCAACTTCGCTATCAGCAAGATTCCACAAGTATTTCTCTCTTTTCCTTCAAATTTCCGAAGTGCCGCCGCATAAACGTTTTTCCCTTAAGATACTACCACTATTTCGGTTGCGTTCTCTACAGTCACATTCACAATGAGGCGACAGAGTACAGTTACAATACTCGTTCCTTTGTTATGAATTACTTATAGCCGCGGTGGAGTAGCCGAGCGGTCTAAAGCGTCTCGCTGCGGAGCGCGCGGTTGCTCGCCGTAGAGGTTCGAGTCCTCCCTGGGGCATGGGTGTGTGTATTTGTCCTTGGGTTAGTTTACCTAGGTTTAAGTAGTTTGTAAGCTACGGACTGATGGCCACGCAGTTTGGTCCGATAGATTTACAAACATTTGAACATTTTCAAATTACTTATACACGAATGCGAGATACAATCTTGGGCAACGAAGTTAGGGGAATAGTTCAATAGTACATATGGTGTCGCACAAATCTGCAGTAAGCGCCAGGTACTTTCGCTGCGCTCCGCCATGCACGCACGGCGCGGCGTTCTTCCGTCGTCGGCCACGAGCGCCCTCTGCAACAACTCCGCTCGTGGCCACCACTGACCTGCATCGGTCACTTGGCAATAGGACAGGCAAAAAATGTTCAAATGTTTGTAGAGCTTATGGGACTTTAACTACAGGGTCATCAGTCCCTAAGCTTACAAACTACTTATGAACTAGCTAAGACTATGGACGGCACAAATATCCATGCCCGAGGGGGGATTCGAACCTCCGACAGTAGTGGCCGTGCAGACCGTGACTGGGGGCGCTTCATTCCCCTCGGCCACCGCGGCCTCTACCTAGTTAAACTATGCATCTGCATTCCACTAGCGTTCAGTTAACAAAGTCAAGTATTGTACTACCTCTACGAAATATATATATCTTGTTCTAATCTAGCTTAGTGTCTATAGTTTCTGCTGTCCCACTGGCTGGTCACCTCAGACTCTGTACCCGCACAGGCGTGCATCCTATTTCCCTGTGTCGGCCTCTCTCTACCAACGCCACGTCTCTACTCGGCCACCGACACCTACGACAACCGGCGGCAACGAGACACAAAAGTACTGTAACATTAATGTAGATTAACGATGAACTACAGTTACTGTCCTTCGAAGTGAACACCTCTCATAGATATGCACCGCTGAATTCTGTGAGACATGTACTGGAACCTTTGCATAAAGTCTTCCATCATTACGATGGTGTTCAAACTCCTTGTTACGTTTCTTTGAACGTCAGGAATATGGTCAAGTGTCTTTTCTTTCAAAGAGAGTTTGAGACAAGGGAATAGGATAAATTCCGGAAGATTCAAATCCGGCGATTATTGGTGGATGTTCAAGTTACACCACTCCATTTTCTGGTAAGAACCATTTAACGATATTGGCTGCATATGGACGAGCGTTGTCGTGATCTAAAAATGTTCAAATGTTTGTATAGCTTATGACACTTAACTGCTTGGTGGTCTTGGGGTAAAGCGCTCGACTGGAAACCAAAGGGTCGCGGGTTCGAAACCCGGTCGGACCTCTGATTTTTTTCAGTCTGCCCTTTAACCCATCCTTCGCCTCTCAACAATGTGAAGAGTCGCCAGAAACCACACGTGGTTCGGATTCCACGTTAAGCTGTAGGTCTCCTTTCCCAGGTTGGATATCTGGGGTAGGCTAGGGACACTCAAGTCGCCGAAGTGGCGTCCAATTAAGACTTGCGGGGTCATCAGTCCTAAACTTACAAACTACTTACGAAATAACGTATACCAAAGACAACACAAACATCCATGCATGAGGGAGGAATCGAACCTCCGACGCGGAAGTTCGCCGTCGTTAACCAAATACCAAAAACCACCTCCTGCCTACTGGCGTCGTATCCTGCGTAGACGTTGCATAAAACGGGTCGAAATATCAACGTATCTTCCAGCGGTCAACGTCGTTCTCTCAGAAATTCCTAATGCCTTGACTATTGAAAAACGTGTTGAGCATCGTTTCGATGCGTGATTTTTTGGCTCTGACCATTTTCCGACGAGATGGCATCGGAGAACGGCATTCCATACTTTTCCGTTTCGTTTCACTGTCTTACGGGAGAACTCCTTATAAACTACCTTATACTAAAGACAACACAACATCCATGCCACAGGGAGGATTCGAACCTCCGACGGGGAACGGCCTCGCATCGGAGCTTAGCGCCTCAATGCGCTCGCCACTCCGCCGCGGGTTACTGTATACACTTGGTTTCAGTGTCAGTGACAGTACGGTTCAACAAACTTGAGTGTCGAATCCCGTCGTTTCGACAAAATCTTGTGAAACCTCTGAACGTGTCTGTTTCCTATCGTCAGTCAAGTGATGTGGCACAAGACGACAAAACGTTTTCCTCTTCCATAGCTTCTGCATAATGATATGTCGCACGGATTAACGTTAATCTGCAGTTCATTCGCTATCATTCGCAAAGTTAATAGACCATCGTTGGTGATCAATGTCCTCACTTCCTCAATCTTTTCGCCTCTGATGGGTTCGCCGGTAGCCCGCTACATGGATTGTCAGAAACACTTTCCCGGCCTCCTCGAAAACGGGCGAACCACTCGTACACACAATTCATGGACAGTGCTTGATATCCATAAACATCGACCAGCATCGCATGCATTTCTTTAGATGTCCTGCCAAGCTTAAAACTGAACTTTAAATTCATCCGTTGCTCTTTCACTGCCCTGTTATCAGTGCAGAACCAACGCACTAAACAAGCACTTCATCTAACAACAGGTCTAACACGGAACACACGATGCTCAACTGAACTACGTGTGTGTGTGCGTGGGGGGGGGGGGGGGGCGAGTTCTCAACAAGCTAACTACGCAGGTGCAGCGCTGTGATTCGCCTGTATTGTCCCATCGACCCCTATGACTTCGTTCAGCGAGCTTTATTGTCGGAGATTGTATTAAACGGCGAGAAGAGAATTCATGAATTGAATCCGTCGCAACGTGGTTCGTCCTTTATGGAAAATAGAAGCTTTGTTGTTAGTAGCACTGTAGCAAAGGCTTCGCGAGTTTATTAAAGAAAACGCCACAATCAACGATTTTCCCGAGAAGAAAATTGATACCTTTTCGCTGTTGATTAACTTCATCAAACTAATTCAACTACTTCCTTCTCCACAGAGTCCCAAAACAAAAATTCGACGTTATACTTTTGATATTTTGATACTGCACACAGTGAATGGTGTCGATGCAATGCTCCGACACAAGTAATTTACTGCACTGTAAGAGCTAGCTGCACCAATAGTATATGTAGTTAAAAACTACTACGAATACAGTAGTTTCAGTGTTTCAGCTCATTCTGAAAATGTTGATTAAAAACCACAGGAAGAAAAGAGTGACTTCAGTTATTGCTTCACGAAAACACCAAGATACACGACAATAAAATCATTACTTTTAAGATTCCTTCTATCGTTGGTCCTACAGGTCTTCATTCGTCGGTATCTACAGCTTCGTCTGCAAGGTGGCTGAGGGTACTTGGATTACGGTTACCACAACACCCCCACTACGTCTCTCCAGTTCCAATCTCGGAAAGTGCGTGTGAAAGAGAGAAAACTAAAAGAGCTTTTAAGCTGCCGTTCGGCAACGTGGCATGAGAGGCTCAGCACAAACTCTGCCTGCGGTACGAAACGGAGGCTAATCGACCACCATCTTTTCAAAGTAAACATTCTGGAATATCTCTTGAGCGATAATAAAAATAGCCAAGGAGAAACTAATTGCAGAATAGGAATCTGAACCGACGTTCACCTACATGAGATTAAAATGTCTGAACAAAAGCGTCACCTCGTGAAGTAAAACTAGAGGAAACACTGTTGTTAAGTGCATTCAGCTTGAATTTATATTTCGTCATCGTGGTCTTTTCGCGGGACGTTTGTGCTATGAATCTACGTCATCTCTGACTTTTCTTGGAACATACATGTACAGAACTTTAACAGCGAAGTTCTTTATGACGGAATATTTCTCTCTCAGAGGTGACTGAGGGTCTGCGTGACTTTGCTGAGCTTATTAAATGAGGCGTTCCTTCTTCTCTATTTCCTTTATTAAGAGATTTGCTAAGCATCGTACAGTAACGAGCAATCGTTGCTTCTTAATTCGCCTCCAACTGAGACACTCTCCAGTGAAAAATGTCCAATCGTGTATTCAAACAATAATTGCTTTTCCTATCTCTTCGCGCGCGCGTGTGTGTGTGTGTGTGTGTGTGTGTGTGTGTGTGTGTGTGTGTGTTTTTCTGCTATATTCCTGAATACTGACAATTTCTCCTGGGACAACCTTCGTTCTCTTGCATCAACGTAAGACTCGGCCTCTCGACCTATGGTAGCGTTGTAACCCTGCGTTAGGCAACATGTCACCTTGAAACTATTAAAGCCACGGCATACTTTTAGTGTTTCCCAAGTCGTACGCTCTAGTAAGAAAATCTCCGGAGTGTCTACATGTACTGATTTAGTAGGCGGTGTTCTGAATTTTGATTTTTATAGTTGGCAGGCTGAAATTAAAGGGCGTCAGAGGCGTTTTGGATTTCGAAGTGCTTGATTCGTTATGCCTCCAGTAGCGCATGCAGTCAGCGTGAGTCTGGACTATTAAGCGTAAAACTCCTATCGGACACGGTCTACATTTCCCTCGTGCACTTTCAGCACGCTGGATATTCCTGTATCCAACGTGGCTACGAATTCTTCCGAAGGAACAGGAAAAAAGTATCTGCCTTAACGGTATCTCTTGAACTGTTAAAAATAGATCTATGGTTTCTTCCCTTCACAAATTATTAAGCAATTTGTATAGTATGTGATCCTTAGCTAAGACTATTCCACGATTAAGATGTAATCTTGACATTCCAAGTGAGTCTTGTATTGCGGAACCAGCTCCCTGTTGCATATGGTTTATGAAATTCGTACATTATGTGTCGTAAAATTCAGTAAAAATTCGCGTAGAAAGAACGGAGCGATCCTGACAGATTTCAGAAGCCGTGACATAGCTGTAGGACACTTTGTATGTAGCGGTAAGAAAAGAGGTGTCAAAATTAACATAATGGACGAGTAGTTCCTAAAACTTGGCAGAAAAAAAAAACGAGAAATTCAGAGCACATCTTCCGACGACATTTTTGCAGCAATACACGAGTCCCATCACTGTTCGTTTTAGTATAAAACCCAGAATTCCAATGGCATGCAACCGACCTTGAAGTTACCTGTAAAACTGTTTAACACTGTTGAAAGGTAGGTCCGTCAATGTATATATTATACCATTATCAATTATTTCTTTCTTTCTTTCTGGTACGTGTAGGAATTCGTACGTTAAAAAAATTAAGATACAAAGACAGGTATATAATTTTGAATGAAACACACGAGATAAATGTGTGTTAGTAAAAACAATAAATTTTCAGAATATTAAACATTTATCTTGTGTGTTTAGTTCAGAATTAATAAAATGTTCTTTCAAGAGCCGACGGAACGATCAGTGAATTCAAAGGAATATAGATCTAAAGGTTATGTAAACCTTACTAAATGCCCAAGAAAGATAAAAAAATTATGAATGTACACGGTAGAGGTCCCTCTGTAACTGGCTGAACATCAGTTCGAAGGTCAACGGAAGACAAGAGCACACCACCTGCAACAGGACGTTGCCAAGTGAAACACTGTGCTGCTCTACCAACCGTTTTAACTTATAGGTAACTGCAACGAGAACCCCTCCAAGATACTGATACTAACTCAATGAGATTTGCATGAAAACAAAAGAGAAATCTGTAAGGGTCGTATCTCAAATACAATGGCGGAAATAAAAATCCAATGAATATTTATTGCTGAAACCTTTCATACCGACAACACCAAATTATTACATTTACAGATGAATAGCTCAAGCGGTAGTGACGTACCACTTGTCCACCCATGTTGGAACAGCGATATTAGTATGTGGTACAGCTTCTTCAGCCGCCAACGCAGGCGCTGGTTCTGAAAGCCATTCGATCATACACATGGCGAACACTGTTTTGAATACATTAATCAATGCATGCTCGACCTTTCCACGCAGTTCTGCAGGAGTTGTGAGCTGACGGGTGGCACGTGTCAGTTTTCATCCCGTCACATCCCACACGTGCTGGATAGCAGTCCGGATACTGTACTGGCCAGTCTAACGGCTGCACGTCTTGCTGAACACGTCTAGTTTCACGCGCAGTGTGTGGCCGAGATCATGCTGGAAGAACGTATCACTGTCTTTTTAATGTCTGTATTTCCGGCAATCATCACGAATTTCTCGTCGTTTTGATGACTGGTTTCGGTCAGTGATGAGCAAGTCTACAGCAAATCAGAAACAGAAGAACACATTTAGTAATAGACTACCGTATAAAACACAAATACTGCATTACATTCATCAATACATAAAATGTGTTAAGTAAATGAAATGCAGCAACCAGTTGCTTGTCGTTATTTATTTTAAACTCAACAACCGGTTTCGGGCGCTTGAGTGCCCTTCTTCTGGTCTCTATACAGACAAACAAGTGCATTTGTATACAATAAGGCTATAGAACGTATAAAAGTCGATTACATAAGTATGCAGCAGTTTCGAACCAAATAGAATGTAATAACACTTACATTTTTGTACTGTTGCTTAATAAACAAACATGCTACTAGTGGAATCAACACTAAGTGCAAAGATTATGGAATGAATAACAGTCAGCTGGTAACAAAGTATCTATGGATGAGGCTTATAGTAAAGGAGTAACGATAAAAAAGGAAAAGAAGGCTATGGGAAAACAGTAATACTCAAAGTAGTTGAAGAAAAGCATAAAGAGAGGAGCAGGTGACTGATAAATCAGTCGCTTAGCAGATTAAAATTCAGTAGTCTAGAAGTACAATGATAAGTGGCGCCATAAGCGGAATATTTCAAAACTACCAGCCGACACAGTAGTAGGATGCTTAGAATGTCACTGTCAGGGCATCTGTCAATATAAAGAATTTGTCATTGTGTCTATGGCTTCAAAATTTAATGGGGATAGATTGATGAAGTGATTATCATACAACGAATAAGTTAAGGATGTGGGTTATAAGTTTTAAGATGCGTGAACATTGGTACATCTAGTCAGGCAACTGAAGAAAGTTAAACAGTCAAATTGCTAGGAATATACCAAAGAGGTACTTTAAGGTACAATAGGAGTAAGTGGTGGCTGGGTTTTTAAAATAAAATAAACAAGTCACTATCATAATGGTAGTGAGTATTGCATAGTGCAGTTTAACAAGGTGGGGCATAAAATAACATATCTTTAATATAGGGCGGGGGGGGGGGGGAGGGGGAGAGGAGGGAATAGTTACTAAAAGTTACAACTGGCATATGTATCCAAATATTTATGGGGTGGGAGGGGTTAGAGTGGTAGAAAGTAGTTGAACGAATGAAGTGGAGATGGGGAAGGGGGAGAGGGAATAGAGGTAAGGAACCTGCACAAAGAGGAAGAGGAAGTAACCATGGACAGTTTGAGGAACCATGGATAGACATTAGTATGTAAGGTCAGGGGTGGGAGTGAGATGTAATGGGTGGCGGGAGGGGGGGGATGGTATACTACATATCTGCATTGTGTAGTAAAATAGAAGAGAGTAGGGTTACATTCTTTACTGTAATATAGGCATAATGCCATCGTCACAATATAAAGAGTATCTTCATTGTCGAAGCTTGCGAAACATCACTGTCCTGTTGCAAGAATAGCAAAAGAACGGGTTTTACAAGTTTAGTTTCTGTACATAGCGAGTGCTGGTCAGCTAGTGTCTTGGACGAATGAACTCTACGAGCCACGTCTACGTTGTATGCACGAATGAACATCATCTGCGGGCACGCAGAATCTGATTTCAGCGCTGAAGGCCACTGCCTGCCACTCCAGTTTCCAAATGATCCTCCTAAGGCAGCAATCGAGTCGATGATTACTCCTCCGCCACACGCCGCGAGGTGGCTTGCGCAGTATGGACGTAAATGCCATGCCCTGAGTGGAAGACGGGCAACAGATTTGTCTGCCAATAGTCCCACTGCTAGTTAGCGGTTGACAACACAGACGCTCTTGTCTGTGATGAAATGATCGTTTGGTTTTTCGCGGCCGGAATATCCCCATAGGGGTTCGCCCGCCCACTGCAAGTCTTTTTATTGTGCCACTTCAGCGACTTCTTGTCTTGAGGACAAACAACACCCAGTCCTCTGCTGGGAATCAAACCCGCGCCCTTTGCATCGGCGGTGAGTGACGCTGTCAATGAACTACAGAGGCGGACTTTTCTGTGCTGTCGTAGCTGCACGATCGGCCAGATCTGCCTCTACAATACAACAATCTTCACTGATATCTGTTCTGCGTAAACGTCCTGAACCTCGCCTACAGGTGTGAGAAAGTACACGTGTCCATGACAACCATCGTCATTTCGCAAGTGACGGAGAACGTACAGCTTGTATGGAAAGTCTCCTGGAGGATCACCCCGACACTCGAAAGGACACAATTTGACTCCTTTAAAACTAGCTCTGTTGGATATAAACAGCAGGAGTGTGTCTCCGTCGCATGGCGCTTGTTTGCTTCACACGTGGGTATCACACTGATCCTTATGGCGGTAAACATTCCAAATTTATGGGCAGTTTACTCATTACGCTATCTGTTAACGCACGACGTTGAAACCGGTATTAGTTGTTCTATTATCCCCTAGGTGGCATCTCACTAATCAGATTAAAATCTACGTCGTCTTTCCAGATTTATTATTATTATATTCTGGAAGCGCAGCTCCTCCTACTTTCAGGAATAACTGATGAACTGTATACAATACACAAACAGTTCTGATGCGAAAGAATAGATTAAAAACGAAAGTCATTAAAAATGTTAAATGAATTTGCACAGCACTGGCCATAATCCCCGTATATGTGAGATACTGTGCAGATTAAAACGTACATCTGTGAGTACGAATTGAAAAAGTTATGAGATTTTATATTTCCATGAAAAAAATATTTTATTATTTATCAATATTCATGCTGTCCCCTTCGAAATAATCACCCTCAGATAGAGTACACATGATCCATCTCTCCTTCCAATCCTCGGAGCACTTCTCGTAAGCATTTTTTGGTACATCCTCAATTACTTACACCGATCCAGTTTTATTTCCTCATTCGTTGCAAATCTTCGTCATTTTACGGGTCTCTTCAGCTTTGCGATCAGGAAAATGTCGCACTAGGCCAAATCCGTTGAATATGGTTCTTGTCCAAAACAATCTCTCATAAGCAACAATGAATGAGCAGGTGCATTGTCGTGATGCAAGAGCCAGGAATTGTTTTTCTGCAATTTCGGACGTTATTTGCGGATTGGTTGTCGCGAATGGTGTACAACGTTAAGGTAATGCTCCCTGAAGACCGCACGTTCTTGAGGCACGTGAGCTTAACTTTGAGATTTGAACTTGGCGCTCTCTTTTCGATGTCGGTTATCTTGAATCGTTTCATTGGGACGATGGTGGTTCGATTTGACGTCATTATCGTAAACCCATGTTTCGTCACCAGTTATGATCCTTCTGAGCAAATCAAGATCAAGTAAAATGTTCAAATGTTTGTAACCTTAAGCGACTTAACTGGGGGTTATCAGTCCTTAAACTTACAAACTACTTATGAACGACCATATACTAAAGATGACACAAATATCCATGCCCAAGGGGGGATTCGAATCCCCGACCGTAGCGGCCGTGCAGACTGTGACTGACGCGCCGCAGACCGCTCGGCCACCGCGGCCGACATAAAGATCATCACTGACGTCATTGAAAGATCTTTAGCGATTATCATACGAGAGTTCTTCTGATCAAAATTGAGAAGTTTTGGAACAAACTTGGCTGACACATGAGTCGTGTAAAAACATCGGAACAATTGTATGACACTAGCCTTACGAAGTGCCTCAGCAACTTCTCTTATGGTAATTCGACGATTTTCCAAAACAGTTTTCTTCGCAGATTCGACCTTATCGTCTGTTGTTGATGTGCTGGGACGTCTTGAGCGAGGTTCGTCACTGGTATCTTCTCGGCTATCTTGTAAGACCTTGAACCACTTCTGAACATATTTTTTTTACGTACAATGCCAAAATAAGAGGTTTGAGATCTTCAGCCTAATGTCTTAGAGAAACTTGCAACTAGAAGAGTACGATCTGTATGATCCGCCCAAGAACCACGGAACAATAGGCTACACTGCGCCTCCATCTAGTGGCGCTCCCAGCCAACTGCGTACACCACTGTTTTATTTATAATTGCTTGTTATTCTAGGCATGGTTTCTCGCGGTTCCGAGAGATCGACGTCAAAGGTATTCCTTGGGTGTTTTAGTGCCTTTGGTTCCACTTTTCACACAGAATTTGATGGAAAATCTTGGCTCCATTTTCATAATACGTAATAGAAATTCTCTGAGCACACTAAAAAAGGCTAACCTTTCTACCTGTCTAAAAAGGTATGCTGTACGCTTGAACATAGTTCGAGACAGGTGTGGCAAAGCAATAAACTTCACTAACTAAAATCTGTTGTTGGTATCTGACTGTGGGTAAGGGTTATACGGAAACAGTCGGTTATAATTAAGAAATTTAATCATCTAACTCTAGCTACTACAATTAAAATACATAACACAATAATTAACATTTTTGCATTAAAGAAAAGAAGGGGGCACGCCTATGATACCTGTCTGCGCCTGAATTTGAAAGCAAAGGGGGTGGGAGCGGAAGGAGGACCGTTACGAGGAGTACGGCGTTAACCAAATTCCTACATTGGTGACTACGTAAGGTGGTTGAAAAAGAGGGGGGGGGGGGGGGGGGGGGGGGAACCCAAAGCTAACTAAAAATTTGCATATTGTAGAGGGATTTGATCATGGTCGAATGTGGAAGGTTGCTAGCCGCGCCAAGCTGGACTCACCTGCTGCTCTGCTCTGCACTGCTCGGGGCCGACTGGTCGTCGCCACGAATCGCAGGCACTGCAGAACCTCCTCCTATTTTTTGGACACGGGCTTGGAAGGGGAGTCAGGTTGCCGAAATTCCTTGTTTAGCGCTTGAACCTCGTAAGGCCAGGCCAGGCGTGCAGGATACACAGGCGTGCAAATAAAAGTAAAGATAGGTTTTCGATCGTTTAGGTGGGCATCTTTTTCACTTTTTACTAATCTAACTGTGCATCGTGAAACCGTCAGTCAGTTGCAGTTCGGAGTGGCGGCCGCCACACACGTGTAAAAAAAAGGATCGATAATCGAATGCAAGTTGGCCGCGCAATTTGAAAATTCACCTTACTTTTTGAACAGCCCTCGTATAAACGTTACCTCTTTACGGGGACAACACAGACTACACAGTATTTTCTAGAACTTCTGTCATCTGGGTTGGTGCATGATAGTCTGCATTAATACCGGTATCTGTAATGCTGTTAGCTAATTGCAGAGTAGTCATGTAGTGGTTTAATTCACGGCAAGAAATTCCTCTGAATGACATTTCATTTCATTTCATTCCATGATGGTGGGGGTGGCGGCTGGTGCAGCAACACTGTTGAATAATTAAATAATTCTCAGTTTCTGTTGCAATATTTTTATTCTCCAATTACGCAATTCGCGCTGTTAGAGCATCGTCAGACTGGAAAAAGACAAATGTTCTGTTACAGTCCGTGTACCTGGTGGGCAGCGAATCTAATGTGGCTAAGGTGAGTGAATTTTGAAAAGTCAGACTTACTTGCGCGGAGATAGAGCCACAGAACTATCTATAGCTGTGTTGGAGGTAGCTTAACTATTTGTGTTGTCATTGGTCCCCTGCAAAGAGGTAAACGTACAAAGTACGTAAGGGCTATTTGAAGTAGAATAACTAGGGACTAAAGGGGTATAGTATGGAAATTAATAGAATGCTTTTTATACGATAAAACTCACCATAGCAGCAGAGTCGCCGCTGTCGCGGCAGGTCCACGTTTACAACTGGTAGTATTGTTAATAACTGCCTCTAATCATTTCTTTTTCATTCATTTATTATTGTTTCATACCAACATTTATCATTTCACAAGATTCATTCCCTCACGTCACAAACATCTCTAACCGCTCATTCTCGCAGGCGTAACTATGCCCATACCGCTCTGTTTAACGGTCGCATTTATGTTCCGTAGTTATTAAGAATACTACCAGTTGTAAACGTGGACCTGCCGCGACAGCGACTCCTCTGCTGCTATGGTGAGTTTTATTATATAAAAAGCATTCTATCAATTTCCATACCATACCCGTTTAGTCCCTAGTTATTCTAGTTCAAATAACCCTTACGTACTTCGTACGTTTACCTCTTTGCAGGCGCCCAATGACAACACAAATTGTTAAGCTACCTCCACCACAGCTATAGATAATTCTGTGGCTCCATCTCCGCCCTGACTTAAAAATTTACTCACCTCAGCCACATTAGATTCGCTGCCCGCCAGGTACCCGGACTGTAACAAAACATTTGTCTTTTTCCAGCCTGACGATGCGCTAACAACGCGAAACGCGTAATAGGAGAATAAAAATATTGCAGAGACTGAAAATTATTTAATCTTCTGAATGACATTCGGAGGTCGTTTGTTGCTTTCGTGCCAGGAATACAAGAATGCGTCCGCGATCTATGAGGGGAACCACACCTCATTCTGATGCTCCTAGCATACATAATTTGGGACTGAAAATGAAAGTGATGAACACGTACTGTACATATGATAGACATTGGACTAGTGTTGATGGTGCAACACTCCCCACTTCCGTCGGCGCAGTCGAGCGGCGGAAGGGCCTCTCGGCGGTTGCCGCTCGGACTAGTTCAGCGATAGCGGCGCGGGCACTAAAATCGTAATCGGGCGAGAGTGGTCTCGCAATAGGCGCCCATCCCGGCGCACACTTTCCCGGCCGCGCCTTACGTAAAGAGGGCGCCGCGCCGTGTGAGAACCGCCGAGTCAGCAGCGGAGAAGGCGAAGGCGCTCGCTTTCCGAGTCCGCGGTGGGAACGCGCCTGCATTACACAAGCGGCGGGCATTCCTGCCGGGCAGTACGGGTCGCGACCTTGAACCTCGCGGCGCATAGCTCTGCCGCGCGCGGACCGGCCGACCCAAACATTTCCATAAACACGGCGCACTTCAAAGGCGCCGCGGCCCAAAATAACTACACTTCTTCTCGCTCACCAATTTTCTTTTCACCCGAGTCACCGTTTAAACCACTAGCGCCAGTGATAAATAAGACCAACCTTACAATCCAGTTACAGCGATGGAGGTATATACTTAGATGTTGCTTTCGGTTGTAACATAGTACATCTATCTAGCTAGCTACAGGGTGATTTTTTTCCATGGTATAGAAATTCCATGGATTGATCAAGGACTGAACACAGAACACAAAAGGTCAAATGAACTTACGTCACGAAATGTATGGTTTCCATGCAAGAAAAGATTTCTTCAATCATTCTTTGTTACATAGACGGCGCACAGTGGTTCAGAATCCCAAAAAGCTGATCAAAACATAAGCAGTTATTGAATTTGTATCAAGCTTAGTATGCAACGTTTAACGAAGTTTTTGATGAAAAACATGATACAAAAAAAATTTGTGGTTCCAAGATCTTTGTACACTACAGTCCTTTTTTTTTCATATAAAAGTAATTTTTAGGAAATCATCGATGTTGCTGATGACGAATGAGTTCAAAAATTAAAAATTGTAGATCCAAGATGGTGGTCATAAATTGATACGTCTTTATTTACTTATATTTAAATAAATGTGAGTATTTAGGGATGGTTGTAGTTATTGGTTAAAATATATACCAAACAAGTGCAAATTCGAAGAAAGGAACTAACAGAAGATTGAAAATGGGGTAAAATATTACAACTAATAATTTCATTTCAAATAAAATTATTTATTTTGTAAATTTGAAAAAAAAAAATCTTTTCTCGAAAATGGAATTCTGGAATACGCTGAAACAAGTGAAACTAATATTTAAAAACAAATCTGTGTTACATTAACAGTCTTTTTCTGATTATTTTCTTCTTTACAATGCTGGCGTCGATTGTCATTTAAAACGCAGCTTATAGTTAATTAATTCTATTGTCATTTTTGAAGATGTCTCGACAATGACAATTTGTTAAAACGTGTCTGAAAGCCAGAGTTAGCAACTAGTAGCAGGGTTTGTAGTTTGGGACTGGCGGAAGACAGAAAAAGTTCAGTGAAGCTCAGTTCGTCTTGTATTATCGCGATACAGGCCAGTGTGTGTCGCTGAAATGACGCACGAGTTGGGGTGGGAAACATTAAAAGAAAGGCGTGGGACAAGACGTCTTTGCGTAATTTCTTCCACGAACTTTCTCCTCTGAATGTGAACTTAATTTGTTAGCAAATAAGGAGACATGATCATAATAATGAGAGAAATGAGATCTGAAAAGCAAAGATATAGGTGTACCTTTCTCTCCGCGCGCTATTAGAGAATGGAACGGTACAGAGTAGTATGAAAGCGGTTCGATGAATCCTCCGTCAAGTACATCATTGTGATTCGCATAATAAATATATAATGTAGGAAAGCACCTGGTCGATTTCTGCTTAAAACAGGTATTTAACCACCACACAGCTCTCGGACTTTTGTTTTCTTTTTCATTTTTATCAGATGTAATTCATAACTCAGGCAGCAATCGGCCACAGACACTGTATGCTATAAAATAAAATAAGAACAAAAAATTAAAAAAGTTGTCGAGAAAATCGACTCTGAAATTTCTTGAACATTTAATTACATGTAAATGACAACAAAAAATGACTGTCGCTGGGGTTCATTTGCAGTGTTCAGTATTAATTGACGCTTGCCTTGTTCACTTGTTTTCCAATATTTCTGCGAAATTGTAATCTGTGCTGTTTATTTGATTGAAATCGTCTTCTTAATTCATACAATACTGAAAATAAAGAATAAACAAAAGACGTCCATTTTTCATTAAAAAGCGATTGGATAACAACTATTTACCATATATGTGATGTATTTGATATTTACACGATAAAGGTTTTCCAAAATAAAGGTGAACATGAATGAAATAAGCCGCAGTGGAGTAGCCGAGCGGTCAAGGTGCCTCGCTGCGAAGCTCGCGGTTGCTCGCCGTCAGAGGTTCGCGTCCTCCCTGGGGCGTGTGTGTGTGTGTGTGTGTGTGTGTGTGTGTGTGTGTGTGTGTGTGGTCCTTAGGTTAGTTTATCTTATTTTAAGTAGTTTGTAAGCTACGGACTGATGACTACGCAGTTTGGTCCGATAGATTTACAAGCATTTGAGTTAAATAAAATAAAGAAATACAAGGATAGGAAGTTGAACTGCAGATCCTATGATTTCTCGAGTATCAGTTTACAACTGTACCGAGAGCCGCGACGACTGCCTAGGCGGACTAAGGGTGTTGGAGGCCCGGGGCGGCGGCAAAACGAAATGAGGCCCCTCGTCCACTTGAAAATACGTGTATTACTATAAAAAATAATTGGAGGCCCTTCCAGGACGAGAGGCATGACAGAGTAAAACAAATAGCTTTCGAGATTTGGAGGCCCCATCAGAACGAGATGCCAAGCGCGCTCCAATAAAAAAGCCCTTTCCAGGTATTTGGAGGCTCCTCAAGACCGGAGGCACAGACAAATATATATATGTCACTCTGTGCCGGAGGCCCGGGGCGGCCCGCCCCCTCCCCCACCCCTTAAGGCCGTTTCACACCGCAGTCACACTATGTCACGTGACAGACTCGCAATTCACACCGCCACCGACGTCTGTGAGCTATTAGGACATCGTTCCTGCTCTGGTCAGTTCAGTTGAAACACAGGTAACATGGCAGGTGGTTCGTGGTGCTACAGCGCCTTTACTAAAAGTGTGCCTTGGTTGGGTGATGGCGAAAGTAGTTAGAGTAGTGATGAGGAAGACATGCTGTTGTACTCTGTTACAAACCGAACTCACTGGGTACACCCCATCAATCAGAGACGGGTACAGTGCGGCGAGTATCATCATCTGATGGAGGACTTTGAGCTAGATGATTACAGATTCACAACATACTTTCGGCTATCTAAACCTGAGTTTGAAGAGGTATTAACACAGATAAATAACGATATTAGTAAAAAAGAAACCAACTACAGGAGATCTATTTCTAGCACAGACAGATTGGCACTATGCACAAGGTAATTTTACTAATACTATATACAATTTACTTTTTTGAAATCGTACTGCCGTCGGAACATAATTTTGGTAAAAAAATGAAGCATTTAAACAATTATTGATTTCCTTTGAATATCAGCACCTATTTTCATTAATTCTTTTCGTCAAAATCAAATACTTTTTTGGTGTTCTGACGGCTTCGATCAACTCCATAACAAGAAAACAGCTTTTTTTTTCGTGGGTTTAGGGCGCACAACTGCTGTGGTCATTAGCGCCCAACACTGCCCATAGTAAAATAGAACCGGGGTTAGAACTTAAATGGCTTTCGCCATATTTGCACGATGAATAAAAAGTAAAACTGTTAGCAGAATGCGGGTCATCAGCTAAAATATCAGACATTTCAAATGGTAAACATAGATCATGACGGAGACGATTAAAAAACGGACATTGCACTAAAAGATGGTTCACAGTAAAAGGTTCATCCCAGTGCTCACATAAGGGAGCAGGACCACCACGTAGTAAATACTGGTGGCTATAACGGCAGTGGCCAATACGAAGCCGGGCCAGAACAATCTCCTCTCGGCGGGAGGATCGAGATGATGTTGACCAGAGATCAGGCACAGGTTTAATGGCTCGCAATTTGTTCCCTGACAGGGATGACCAGTGTAAATACCAAAGGGAGATAATACGCTGGGAGACACTAGCGCGAAGGTCATCACAGCTGGTAGAAAAGGTAGATAGCCGAGGAAGGAGAACTGCCTCCTTGGCAGCCGTATCCGCAGACTCATTCCCCAACACTCCCACGTGGCCAGAGACCCACAGAAACGTCACTGTAGTTCCACACGTTGAAAGAGAAGTAAGGCAATTGCGGATGCTTTGTACCAGGGGATGGACCGGATATAGCGTGCGAATGGTCAACCGAGCACTCATAGAGTCCGAGCAAGTGACACTCTTATTGAGCGAGTTTCTCCGGACGTATTGGGTGGCTTGATTTAATGCATACAGCTCAGCTGTAAAAATGGAACTCCACTCAGGAAGACGATATGTAAAAGAGACGTTGCCAAGTACAAAGGCACACCCAACACTCTGGTCTGTCTTTGAGCCATCAGTGTAAATGAACAAATTGTCATCAAATTTGAACCGAAGTGAGAAAAATTCTGTCTGGTAAACGAAACTAGGTGTGGAATCCTTTGGAAGAGAATGAAGGTCAAAGTTAACACTGACTTCGGGGCTTCGCCACGGTGGAGAGGTGCTCTCTCCAGTCGAGAAGACAGCAGGCATTGTAACGCCGAGCTGGCCGAGTAACGAACGCAAGCGTACTCCCGGCGGTAGCAGAGCAGACGGGCGCATGGCGAAGACACTGTCAATTGAGTCGTTAAAGAAAACGTTGGGTGTCCTCGCATGGACGACGAACGGCTGAAACAGCTTCTTGTTGTAAAGAGTTAAAACACGAAACTGAGCGACAGTGTGTGAAGTCATTCGCGCGGCAGTGTAGTGGGTCACTGCGCATGCGCGGGGCCACAGACGTCTGTGAGGCTCTGCGAGGTCGTTGTGAATTGCCCCATTTGAAACTATGGAAACAGATCTGTAGAAAAGTCTGTCACGTGACAGTGTGACCGCGGTGTGAAACGGCCCTTAGTCCGCCACTGTATCTATGCGGTGTCCTGCGCGCACACAGGCGAGCAGCGCCGTGATGGCGCAGGAAGCGGGCTGTTTCGCGGATACGGGCTGGACGCGCGTGGCCAGCCATCCTCGACTCGATCTCAATGCCCAGCCGAGCGCGCCCCCATTGGGCCCCGATTGCGCCTTACTGGAGAGATCGGCCTCGACCACCAAGGCGTTCTTGCAACCCTCACTGTCTGGCCGACCAACGTGGACCAACAAAAAACAAACACTTCCCACGGATTAAACAAACTGATCTGCAGACCTTGAAAATCACCAACATTACGACGTATATATGTAGACTGAAGCATCCAATGAAAAACTTTACCAAGCCGAGCGTCAAACGCGTGTCTTCTGCTAACTAGGCGGTTGCGTTCACCATTGCGCCATCCTTACACAGTGGCTTTCAACAACCACACGGATTTACCCTTACACGTCTGTCTTCTTAGTTGAAATTCAGGCTGGATCACCGTTTCTTTCTTCCATTTGACTTATATTCGGATGGATGGTGGTTCAAATCCAACTCCGGCCATCCAGATTTAGTTTTTCCGTGATTCCCTTAAATCACTCTAGGCAAATGCCGGGATGGTTCCTTTCAAAGGGAACGTTCGATTTCCTCTCCTCATTCTTACCCAAAATCCGTGCGTAAGCTCCGTCTCTAATGACTACGCTGTCGATGGGACGTTAAACCCTAAGATTCCTTCCTTCCTTCCATTTGACTTGGGACCGTCATGTCGACTGAGGCAGAGGTAGGAATTTGGACCGCGGATGGAGGCGTAACTGGATAAATCCGGTGATCGTGGAAAGTCGCTGTACCAAAGTGGCGTACTAAACTGCCTCATGACCAGAAGATTCAATTTCTAATACAGATCATGATAAGAATCTTACGAAAGATGCTTCATTCTCCACATATAAATATCGAAAACCATTTCCTCTTGTTAACCCCCCCCCCCCCCAAAACGTTTCCACGTAAGTTAATCTATTCAATTGTTCGAATGTTTGTAAATCTATCGGACCAAACTGCGTAGACATAAGTCCGCAGCTTACAAACTACTTAAACCTAGGTAAACTAACCTAAGAACAACACACACACACACACACACACACACACACACACACACACACAAACACACAAACACACATGCCCCAGGGAGGACTCGAACCTCCGACGGCGAGCAACCGTGCGCTCCGCAGCGAGGCGCCTTAACCCGCTCGGCTACTTCACCGCGGCAGTTAATCTATTACGATTCACCGAATGTAAAATACTAAAAACAAACACTCCCATCATCTCCTATTCGTGCTTTTTGCTCTTTCCGTTTCACTATAAGTTACGTCACTTTTTTCGCTATTTTGGTGTTTTTCATTTTCTTCCATTTGCCATTCTCTCATATCTATAAATGCTAAACGCCATTATTTAAAACTTTCTCCCGGTAACTTGCCTCTATGAATGATCTCAGTAACGAATATGAACTTCACATTTTCCTCTATATGCGCTACAGTAATTACTACACGTTTTCTAAGATTTGTTAAACGTAGTTTACAACGTGCTTATCGTAATGAATTAATGCAAACTCTACAATTCTCGGCCAGATATAAAGATAAAGCCTGGTGGCACTAACTTTCTTAAACCAAAAAATACAATGGATAAAAAAATTGAAGACGCTTAAGACGACTCGCTTGAGGCAAACCACATAATCTGCACGTCTAAAATAAACAAGATTCAAGCAATACAAGTGGACAGTTCTATCACTGTTCCGTTTGCTCCGACTTCACAACAATTTCAATAATGAGCAAGCTAACAAAATGTTCAAATGTTTGTTAAGCTGCGGTGTCATCAGTCCCTAAACTTATAAACTAAACTAAAGACAACACAAACATTCATGCCCGAGGGAGGATTCGAACTACCGACGGAGACCAGCCTCGCGCATCGGAGCATAGCGCCTCAATGCGCTCGGCCACTCCGCCGCGGTGAGCAAGCTCACAAGCTCACGAGCGCGGCACAACCGAGGTATTTCACCAGGTAAAAACTGTTTACCGGGTATGAATGAGCAATGATCAATATGCTGAGAATAAAAATACGAAAAAAGTGCAGTAAATACGGACTTTAAAATGTTCACTTGAAGAGCTCTGAGCAGTTGCTCATCTTTCCTACTTTGAAAAGTATCTCTCCTACTGAACAAGTGCTCATAGCTCCTAAGGTATGTATTTTAATATTTTACAGCCCCGCTTTAATTATTAGACTGCAGGAACCAAAACTGTCCTAACTTGTGAACGGTTCGCGTTTGGACATTCAAACTGGACGGGTGGTCCCAGGGTACGGTGGTAATTACTGTGTGGGCTCCAATGTAAATATTGCTTGGTTTAGCGATGAATCCCATTTTCATTTAAATGGATTCATCGGCAAGGAAAATTGGTGCATCTGGGCGACGGAGGATCACGCACATCGAGTGACTGTGTGATGTGCAATCACGGAATAATCGGTGCTATATATCGAGTGTATCAAACAGGATATTGCAAACTTACACTGCTGAAAGTACACGATAATAAAAACAAAAATGCCTCAGCAAACATGGGTCCGCAAACAACCCGTGTGCGAGGTAATTAGGAATGTATCGTTCCAAGCCGCCAATGTCGTCATTGTAAACATCGTCCTAGTAAGTACACATTAATTTGAAATTTAGACTTTACTATTGGGATTTACGCGTATATCACATTTAGTTCACATTTCACATATGGATTATTTGTTAAAGCAGGTGTTCGAAGTTTCTTTCTTGCATCTGGAATGAATTTCGAATTCTTTCGAATTCCCGTAGATCATGTTGGAATTCTTCACAAGCGTGTACAACTCTTGAAAAGAAAGAATTCAAAAGAAGTCGAAATTCATTGCAGAAACGAGCTCAGTATTCCACCGAAATGGATGTCACTTCGAACACCTCCTTTAATAGGAAACCCATACGTGAAATGTGATCTAAACGCGATATAAAACCTTGTAGTGAAAGTCTGAATTTCAAATTAAAGTGTACAAACTAGGACGATGTTTACAATGGCGCCAGTGCCGGCTTATAACAATACATTCGTAATAATCTCGCAAACGTCTGGTTTGCGGACCCGTGTTTACTGGGACATTTTTGCTTCTATAATCGTGCACTTTCAACCGTGTAAGTTTCCACCATCATTCTTGATACGCCCTGTTATATTCAGTGACAGCATGGCGGCGGCCGAACAGTACATGAACGTATTGGAAGATGATTTCATCCCCATCCTATTTTCGACAGGATGTGGATCATTCAAGACGGATCTTGATCCCATCGAAGCAGAAGAGCGTCTAATGTTCGGGAGGAGTACTTTGGGGGCTCTCATTCTGTCTCCGGGATACCCAGCGGCCACTGTCGTGGGTCTCCACTGGCTGTCGTATTCTTCGAATCTGAATACTTTTTGTGGGGATACATCAAAAACAAGGTATACAGCAATAACCCCAAAACCATTGCAGAGCTGAAAACAGCCATTCAGGAGGTCATCGACAGCGTCGATGTTCCGACAGTTCAGCAGAATTTCGCTATTCGTTTGTGCCACATCATCGCCACGGAAGGCACGCATATTGACCATGTTGTAACCTAAATCCTAGTATCAGTGTGCATGCCTTAATTAGGAACTAATTTACGTTTTAGTTTAGTAATTTCCACTCTGTATGTGGCTTTATTTATTTATTTGCCGCACTGAAATAATGCAGAACGCATGTGATCGCCTGCGTGTACTTGTATATTATTCTGAAGCTGGTTCACGTCCGCCGAGGCGTTCCCGCGGCTGCGGCGTGCTGCGCCGACCAGAAGCTGCTAACCTTGTGCGCGAGCAGCGTCGACACGGCGCCGCACCACTCGCATACGAGGGAGTCCCATTATCAACGCATCTTTCGCAACTGCCGGCAAGACTGCGTACGCACGCTACAAGGCCGGCTTATCTTGAGCAATCTGACGACGCACCGCGAAAGAAGGCCATGTGAAAACCACTGATACACGGGACTGCAATTAATGACGAGTACGGGAAGCAGCAGGAGGGTGGGAGGAGGAGGGAGAGTAGGGAGGGGGATGACAGAGAGCCGAAGCTCGCCACGCACTGACCAAGCAACGGCATTACACTAGCGCTGCAACTATTACTTTCCCACTTAAATAATCCACACGTAAAGATGCTTATTCCACGTTACGCAACGGCGCGGCAGTTGAGCAACTGCTGGAAAGGGAGGGAATGGGGTCGGCTTTGTTTTGCATAGTGTACATCGATATCTATACTCTGCAAACAATAAGTGTAAAGCAGGGTGTATATTCTACAGCACCACGTATAAGGTTTTTTTTTCCGCTCCATACACGCCTGGGGCACGATCATAAAGACTACTGAAAGTAACCTAATCGTGTTTTTGAGGTCCTTATAGGAGCAATACATAACGGCTTTAGCCCTTTCATCACTGTAAGTGTTCTTGCGCGGAATTACTTGCGTGTACTTTCAAATGTGTCCCCATACAGATTTTTGAGCATTCCCATGACACGTGTGTGACCGTTCACGGCAGTTCTTGTTAGTCTGTTACTTCTGTTTTGTACGGGTACCATAAGCAATACTCCAAAGAGCACTTGTGTAAGCAATTTACTTCTGCATTTTCCCAGTATACTACCAGTGCATTTCTGGCATACCTTGAGTAAAAGAAGGTATGGATTGGTTACACACATTCTTAGACATCAAGGAATCGTGAATTTGGCGATGGAGGGAAACGTGTGGGGTAAAAATCGCAGAGGAAGACCAAGAGATGAATACACTGAACAGATTCAAATTGAGGAGATGAAGTGGCTCGCTAAGGATAGAGAGAGCTACATCAGACCAGTCTCCAGCTGAACACAAAGTCAACAACAACTACAACCAGTGAACCGAATTACATTACCTGATATACCTATGACGGAGCCAAAATGATGATGATGATCTTGTGGCATTGATGGCCGTTAGAACTCAACTGGGGTCGTGTTCGGCCTGCCTGGTGCAAGTAGTCTTAGCTGACGCCACTTCGGCGGCTTGCGTGTCACTGATGATGACGACGACGACACAACAGTCCCAGAGCGGAAAAAATCTCCGATCCGACCGGGAATCGATCTCAGGCCCTTGCATGATAACCCACCACGCTGTCCACTAGACTAAAGAGGCGGAGAGCCTAAATGATAATTCCCTCAAAATAGCGACACCCAGTGAACAGTCTAGTTCTGACTCCATAGTATCCAGGCAAAGGATACTACGGGTCTGCACGCTGTGAAGTCGTAATTAACGAGTTCACAAAAATAAAACTATTATGTTCTTACATACAATTTATATATATATATATATATATATATATATATATATATATATATATATATATATATATATATATCTCGAAGTGTCTTGTGTGTACTAAACTCTAATAATTTATGTAATATTAGCATGGTGCACAGAAAACAACACTTTCGTAGTAAAAAAAATGCTAAGAAAAGGAACTGATAGTACAAACTCCAATAGGAATCACTTCCAAAAGATCTCTGGTTTGTTAAAGAAGGGGAATACCAGTGCCGGCCGCGGTGGCCGAGGGGACTGAGGCGCTCCAGTCACGGTCTGCACGGACACTACGGTCGGGGGTTCGAATCCCCTCCTCGGGCATGGATATTTGTGCCGTCCTTAGGATTAGCTAGTTCATAAATAGTTTGTACGTTTAGGGACTGATGACCCCGTAGTTAAGTCCCATAGACTTTACAAACATTTGAACATTTTTTGGAATACCAGTAAACAATTTAGACCTATCTTTCTGAAAGGAACTGGAGTCGCTAGCCAATAAACAGTAC
This sequence comes from Locusta migratoria, assembly GCA_026315105.1. Lineage (NCBI taxonomy): Eukaryota > Metazoa > Arthropoda > Insecta > Orthoptera > Acrididae > Locusta > Locusta migratoria. Next base: position 211,207,521 of record CM048744.1, on the reverse strand, counting down.
ACTTGCTACGGAGAATAAGGGCCTACTTGTACTTTTTTTAATTATGTCCATTTCACACACGTGAAGCAAATGTTTCTGATTAATAGCTATTGATTAAGACCCTTCTCAAGACTTCATCATAAGTGGCGACCAGTGACATTCTATGCAACCAAAACTTTTATACGGTCATGGATCGCTGTTTAGTCTGTCTTCCAACTCACTATACCTGATTTTTTGTATGAGTTACGTCATTTTGCGGTTTCAGAGCATGTCGATGATTACATGTGCCAGGTAATGAGTCCTTCAACGTTCTCAAAACAAAAGAGAAAAATGGATAAGAAACTGAATTTGGCTGTGTGAATTAGCAATCGTAATAATGGAAATACGTAATTTGTTATTCTCTAGAACACAACAGTAAGCAAGTCTACATTTTCTACTAAAATCCTGGTAGGAAGTGATATATCTTAGGCTCTTCCAATTTATATTAGAAATCATGAATTACACATTAGACAGATTCATATACGCTACAACCCTAATACCTTTACCTCTCGTATGTACCAAGTTGCCAAATCTTGCAAAAATTTATATTTTAAATGCCTCCTCTCCTTGTCATTTCTAAAGACTTCCTTGCATTTTTTAACTAGTAGGCTAATCCATGTCAGATTTTATCAAGTTATATAAATTTTATAATTCTTATAAGTCAGCAACTGCTTCAAGACTTACTTTATTAATCTGCACATTCTCAATTTGTTTCCATGTGAACTCGGGATAAATAACTTCTTCGTATTTCAGACTGACAAACAGGCAAACTTGTTTTGTTCGCAAGGATTTTTGTTTAATTGAAACTAATGTGTCCTTTATTAGGCTTTCATCAACTTCTCCAGTCGGTAGCAACAGATGACAGCCTAACACTTTCCAACTGTTAATCAATTTTTCCATCTTTTAGCTACCTTCTGATCTCTTCCTTCGCGCATCTTAGTCTTGTTTCGGTACTGCCTTCTAATTCGAAATTATTTATTACTTTTACTTCTTGGGACCTACCATATCCTATGAAATTCATATTAAATAAAGTTTCGCAAAAAAGCTAACATAACAATGGAACAAATAATAGTTATAACGCATCAAATCCGCAAGTATGCAAAAAGATACTGCAGATTTTCACCCAATACAAATAATTGTATAAAGCGTAGGCATAATGTATACTGAGGCATTAACGAGCCGTACACGACTCACAGCAAGAGAAGAAGCTACTTTCGATTAATTGCTAAAAAAACACACTGCGGCAAAATAGACTCAGTCAGGTGGGGCGGACTGGACGTCTAGGTGTATACTCTACAACAATGCTTATCGGGCATTTTAAAAATATATGCCGGATCAGAACTATAGATTGTAACTCATACCCAGACTGCAGAAGCAACAGGCAAGGGATCATGGTCAAATCTCAGGCAAAAATGCTGATTTTTAATTTTTTTTCTTCTTGAGTTGTGTGTGCAGCATAATTGTAAATGATAATTCTTTATTTTAACTTCAATTCCTTGACTATTTAATTCAGTTTCTTCGGGACCTATGTTAAACAGTAATGAGAGAAATCAACGGCTACTTCTATTCCCTTCAAAATATCTCCAATTACGATTCATTGAGGTTAAGTGTAGTGTCCGAGACAATCACGTTTTTATCGATCGTTCATGGAAAACATAAACCACTAAACTGGATTCTCAGGTGTCATATGAAAGTGATGACACTCCGAGCTTAAATTATTCAAAGAACCTTGTGTTCTGCGGCGACTGTATGTAAATTCGCTGCACCAACAGAATACGGGATGAATTTAAAGCCAGGAGGAGAAGACCTTTAAGAAAACTTCACTGAATAATACTGTACACTGTACGGCGAAAATTCTTGCTTCGAAAAAGGAACGTGCAATTTTTGGAAAACACGAAAGTGTGAGTACCTTAATATCACATGCAACAGCGCTAAACATCAAACTGCGCGCTTTTACCGCCCAAACATGTTGCCTGCTGCTGAAGCCGATGTTCTTTCATGAATGTAGGTTTATGTTGAGTCGCAAGCTGTATCTATATACGTGTTTTTACTGTTGGCAACGCTTTATGTAAGAATGAAAAACAAGGAAATTAAACGCTTGGCCTTGATCATGAAACCGGAGTGGCCACAACCACTACATCGCAGAACCGTCTCTAGTAATGGAAACATTAGCTTATTACTGTAGCACACAAGTATTGTACCGGAAGAATTCACTTCAGTTGCACAGTTGTATTTTCTTACGTACAGTCAGTTTCGGGCACGTTAAATCCCATGATGAGGTGCTTCCAACGGGAGGTGTTGGACTTCTATTTGCGGACTGTCCGTAGATAAGAATCGAACACCTCCCATTGGAAGCTTGGGGCTGCCGAGCGGTTGTTGATTTGGTTTACACCTGATGATGTGATTTAACATGTACGAAACCGGTCGTATGTAAATGAATAAAACAAGTGTACAACTGAAGCGGATTCTTCCTCTACAATGCTCGGTACACACTGTCGCGGGTGTTCGGACAACCAAATTTGATAAAAGCAATATTTTCGAGTTAACGATGAATCTCTAAACACAAGAATTTCGACAGAAAATATATACTTAATACACTAACTTCACGACTCTCAGCAGTTGATCAGTAATCTGACAGGCTGAACTCAAACAAGCTTTCTTTTGCTAAGCCTGTTATTTTCATTAATAAGCTAGCTAAAAACCCGGCGTTGCTTGGGCATTTATTTATTTCTGTCTTGAGTTTAGGGCTACTTCTCCTATCTCTATTCATCTCTTTTTGTTCTATAAACACGTTATATTTATCTTGGAATATATAAGAAATAACGCTGTCTTGCATAATCTACAAAATTATACGTGCATTATCCAAACAAAGAAAGATGGCAATCAAAACATAAATGTCATAAATTTCATACTGTGATATATTCAGCTATATGTGTGTATTCTGTCTGTAAAATTTCCTGCGTATACAATTTGTAGTGTACAAATTATAAATTGTAACGTCATACCGAATGCCGTAGTTTTAGTCCATGAACAGAGGAAAAGTAGTAAGCGAGATACCTTTTTTTTTTTTTTCTTCCTTCATTGTTTTTCTATGACTGTCAGCGAGAAAAAGTCCAATAAAGTTTCGAAATTATGTTTAAAGTTGGTAGACTTCTTTCCGTTTCATCATTTTGTGTGTGTGGGGGGGCTATGTGTCGTGCTCTTTTGTTTTTTGGGCCAGTAACCTTCGTGGGCGTACGGTGAAAAGTTGACTAAAGTTTCGTTGAAATCGAATGAATGGTTTATGAACACAGGACACACAGACAAAAATTCATTTTTATATATAGATATTTATGATCCTGATAAGAAAATTATCAAATTCTTGTATTATCGTACGACCGTTCTGAGTGCATATTTATTTGTACGATGCTTATATTTGTTATGACAGCAATAGCAAAAGCCTGACAAACAAGAATGTTAACCTTCTTATCCCTTTAAATTACCGGGGCAGAAGGAACCAATGAGAGTAATGATTATATGCGTAAGTCACAAATTATTCTTCGTGATGCTGTCGCGTCGTTCAAATACCTAGGCGTAACATTGCGGAGCGATATGAAATGGAACGAACATGTAAGGACAGTTGTGCGTAAGGCGGACAGCCGACTTCGGTTTATTGGGATAATTTTGGGAAGATGTACTTCACCTGTAAAGGAGACCGCGTATAAAACGCTTGTACGACCACGTCTGGAGTATTGCTCAAGTGTTTGGGACCCGCAGCAGATCAGTTTAAAGGAAGACATAGAGGCAGTTCAGAGGCGAGCAGCTAGGTTTGTTACCGGTAGGTTCGACCAATGCGCGAGTGTCACGGAAATGCTCCGGCAACTCAATTGGGAATCACTGGAAGAAAGACGACGTTCTTTTCGTGAATTTCTGTTGAGGAAATTTAGAGGGCCGCAATTTGAAGCTGAGTGTAGTACGATCTTGCTGCCGCCTACTTACATTTCGCGTGGTGATCACAAAAACAAGATAAGAGAAATTAGGGCTCGTACGGAGGCGTATTTCTTTTTTCCTCGTTCTATTAGGGATTGGAATAGGAAAGGAAATGCCTAGTAGTGGTACAGTGTACCCTCCGCCACGCACCTTACGGTGAATTGCGGAGTATGTATGTAGATGAAGATGTATTTGGAAACACCCACGAAGCCCTTAGTTTGGACGCTTATGCCCTCATCTGGATACAAAGCAATTCCAACTGATAAAAGTGGCCAGTTTATTTTTACAGGTTTGTGTCAGACGTCACCAGTTTCACAACCGACTATACTGAGCAGATGTAAACGTCACTTACGTATTTTCGGCCTGAAGTTAGTAAAAACTACTTAAAGCCTTAATGGTTGCGACTGGTTGTGTGATTGACGCAGATGAATATCTGTTGTGTTGTGTTTGACAAACCAACGTGGCAAGGAAATGGGCGGTGTCAGTCTGGAACGCAGAACGCGGTTTGAGTTGGATGGACAGAAGACTCACCCGTCTTCTTGGTGGCGTGTCCCCGGCGGCTGCGCCGAAGGGTGGAGGCCGCCCGGTGCACGCCCGGCTTGGCCAGGTACTTGACGTTGGCGTTCCTGCCACGCAGCTGCTGCGACTTCTTCCTCCGCACTGGTCGCCGCCTGGGTACAGGGGACACGCCCAGAGGCACATACGTCTCTTCCTCAGACGTTTCCTCCGTCTCGCTATTTTCCACTACCGTCACGCACTGAACATGTTTCACACTTGTCACTCGTACAGGGGGAGTAGGTGGTTCATCGTCAGAATCGGTAAAGACTTCACCAGTTATGGTAATGCACGTAGCTGCCACGGGCAGTTCCGATACGCCACTGTCGGACCGTCTTTCTACGCGTTCCGTGGACGAAAGACAGACAACACTGTGTGAGCGTTCACCGTTCTTAATCGGTCGCACACTTATTTCGCCCACGTCGTGGCTTTTACTGTGCCGCAAAATCGGCCGCGATTTGTCCCCTTCCCCCAGAGAACGCGAAGTATTGTCCCCGGAGCTGTTGCTCCTAACTGGGCGCGGTGCGGCGCACGGCGTCTGTGCCGGCTCGTCGCCTGTCCGTGCATCGGAGTCTCCACCCGCCGCACCGCGGGTCGATGCCGACGGGGGGCACTGCCGTTCCGCACTGGCGCACTGCTTTTCGTGATAGTCTCCCAAGATGCTCTCGTACAGTCCGTCATCGTCATCGTCGTCGTCATCCAGTCCACCGAGCGTCAGGGGATAGTGAGCGGAGTCGTGCGGCGCGCAGTAGTCGCGAATTTCGCGCACTTCGTATTTGACAGGTTTGTGGTTGCTGCGACGGGCGCTTCTTCTCTCCGGCGGTACGAAGATCATTGGATCGAGCTTGAGCGCCGCGAGCGAGCGAGGGGGTCGGCTGATCACTACCTGGTACATGTCGGACCGCGCCGTACTCGACTGCTGCCCCTTCCGGCGCTGTCCTGCTCCGCCACCCTTCCTCTTGCGACTGCTGTTACGCCTCACAGAACAGCTAGCACCACTGGTTCTCTTGAAGTAGCCGTCGCGACTCACACTGGGTTTCGGTTTCGCGGCCGCCGGTTTCTTCTTCCGGAAGAAGCCTCCTCCGCCACTGGACGGGGGACTAAATGGGGGTGGAGAAGGTAGCGGAGCGTCACTGAGTCTCGGATTGGAAAACGAAAAACCAGAATCCTTGCTGGAGGACACGGCGGGGGAAATGGTGCGCGGTTGGAAGCGATGGTGATCCTTGAGCGCAGAGTCGAGGGAATGGTGAGCTCTTTTGCCGGCACCGCCGTCCAGGGCGCCACTAGAGGAAGACGTCGGGGAGGGACGCGGCAGTTCTAGGCTGCGCGGAGCCATGGCGAGGGGAGCGTCCATCCACACGCGACCGAGGCTGACGCTCAGCGCGGAGTCCGGCCGACTGCTGCTCACACTGGCACTAGCACTGGGTCCCAAATCGTCCCCTCGGAAACAGCGCGGCTGTCTCCGCGTGTACACCGGAGAACGCTCGAAACGGAGGATCTCCACCGAGCCGGAGTCCTTCGTGAGACGCGGGGGCGGCGTCGGAGGTCGCCTCGAGGCGGCCGCGGGCGGCGGCGGCGGTTCTACACAGATGCGCAGCTTCCCGCCGGCTTCGACCGTAGACGCGCCGCCGTCGCGCATGCCGCGGATCCACTGGTTGTAGCCGATGACCATCGAGTCGGGCTCCTCGTCGGCGATGGTCACCAGCCGGCTGGTGCTGCTCTCGGCCGGCTCCTGCAGCGGCGCGGCCTCCGCACCGCCCCCCGCGGCCGACGCCGTCGCCGCAGCGGCCGCAGCCGCCTTGGCCGCCTGTTTGGCTTTGCCGCCACCGCGCTCCAGGTAGTTCCTCTTGATGGAGATGCGCTTGAAGGAGTCGCTGCGCTTGAAAGACGACTCGGCGCGGTCCTTCTTGCTCTTGCGGCCGCCGCCGACGAGGCGGCGGAGGTTCTCGAACGTGATGGGCTTCATGATGGCGCACCACCGTCGCCGGGCGGCATCGGCAGCATTGCGCGCACGGCCTGCTAGCCGGCCACGGAGCGACTGAGGCGCGGTGAAAGCCGGCGCGGCCGCGGCGGCCCCGCGCGAGCCGAGCGCCGCGCCACGGCGGCCGGCACAAGGTCACCCGCGGCGCGCACCGCTGACGAGGGATCAAAGCACTCCTCAAAATCTGTGCGTGCGACGCCGCCGGCGCCGCAGATAAGCGAGAAGCACAGTGGGAGGAGGAGGACGGCGATGATGATGGCCGGGGTAAGGAGGCCCGGCCGCGGGGAGGCGGCGGGCGGAGGGACTAAAAACCGGAACGCCGGTCCACTGTTGCCGCGTGGCCGGGCAGGACCGGCCAAACGAGCGAGCGACGCGCTTGCTTTTATTGCCCGGCCTCTCGGGACATTCGAGGCTGCCCGGCCTCAGCATTCCTGCGCTCGCAACCATGAATGACAATGCCCACCGTCTGCAACACTCGAGCCGAGGGCTCTGCAACTGCAACTGGCGATAACTGTGCACGTAAAACAGCTGCATAGGACGCGTACATTTTATCAAAACACGACAATCATCACGGAGGAATATATCTCCCTTTTCAGATTCTGAGTTGATGATTGTTTTGATTCGATTTTCTCAAGGAAGCAAAAACAGTCTTGGTCCAACCCGCCACTGCCCGCACCGAAACTAAGTTTATTGTGCGGTATCGCTCCCTGTATATCTAGTAAAGCCAACCAATGCCCTTGAACAGTGCAAGGAGTCCCTTACGCAGACGACCTCCTCATCATGGTCGGGGGCCGAAGTCGTGAAGACATCGAGCCTAAGATCGAAAGATCACTGCAGGTGCTTACTGCTTGGTGCAGTACGAAGAAATTACAGATTGCACCGCAGAAGTCAGTGTAAGCCGGCCGCGGTGGCCGAGGGGACTGAGGCGCTCCAGTCACGGTCTGCACGGCCACTACGGTCGGGGGTTCGAATCCCCCCTCGGGCATGGATATTCGTGTCGTCCTAGTTCGTAAGTAGTTCATAAGCAGTTTGTAATTTTAGGGACTGATGACCCCGTAGTTAAGTCCCATAGACTATACAAACATCTGAACATTTGAAGTCAGTGTACCTGCTGCTAAAGGGCCAATTGGCTAGAAATCCGACAGCCAGGATAAACGGTAAACCTGTCGTAAGACGAACTCAAGCTAGATACCTTGTCGTAAACATAGGTGAGCACTGGAATTTCGCCGCCCACGTGGACGCGGTTGCTAAGAGATGGCTGATAGCACTACACCATTTGGCTGGGATCGGGCACCGAAGGTTTCACCTCCCTCCCGATCTCATACAGCTGTATCACAACAGCATACTGGCGTCCATCGTGGGCTACGGATCTCCGGTATAGGCCCACAGGCTCACGAGGGTGAAATCAGCCAACACGTACGCGCTCTGCTGAATAGGACGCGTAGGTCTTATCAAAACATTACAATCATTGTGGAGGAAACTATCTCCCTGTTCAGATTCTGAGTTGATACTGCAGCAAATGTCCAAATGTTTTAATAGTATAGTGTAGGTATTTCACTTATCAGCCTATGCAGCTGATTTAATAAAATATGCTATTGCCATAAGCATTTCGCCTTTATTTGGAAGGCATCATCAGTGGCAATATTTCATGGATATAGCTTTACATATGGTGCTCATTGGTTGGCATGTGCCTAGTGGTGCTAACTGTGAAGTGCTGGAACAACAAAAACAGCAAAATGCACAGAACTGAAGCAGAACAACTGAAAGCAACCAATGAGCACCAGATGTAAAGCTGTATCCATGAAATATTGCCACTGATGATGCCTTCCAAATAAAGGCGAAATGCATATGGCAATAGCATATTTTATTAAATCAGTTGCGTAGACAGATAAGTGAAATATCTACACTATAATATTATAATATAGCAACTGTAGGAAAAAAAGAGGACAAAAGGAACTAAAAATGTTCAAAATTTTGTTAAGCTTATGGGACTTAACTACGGGGGTCATCAGTCCCTACGCTTAGAAACTACTTACGAACTACCTTATACTGAGGACGGCACAAATATCCATGCCCTAGGGGGGAGACCGTGACTGGAGCGCCTTCTAACGTGGTTAGAAAGAAAAAGAGAAATCAGACTGTGTGGACGTATTCTTTTTAAGTAAATAGAATGCTTCAGAAATTTTGACTAGAGAATTAATGTTGGATCAAATCTGATTCAAACTTTTATCAGAACGTCGAAACACGATTTAGAATATCTCTTATAAATATGCGGTCCGAGAATAACTAAAACCGATGCGAATGTAAGAGTGTATACCATTTACAGCTCGACAGGCGATCATTCATCAGGTTTTAGTAACTGATCATTCGTACAGACGTTTAACTTACCGTTTTAAATTTCACTGCTCGTCAATAAACATTATAGTAACATAACAAAGTAGTGCTTCCGTAAAAGATATGAAGGGTTACATTAAAGGAAGATGGTAATAAGAACGCTTTTTGTTTTACACCAACTTACATCGCTGTTTACACTATCAATTCCTGATTCAGGTAACTCTGGATATTAAACTCATGAAATTAAACGCAAAGATACATCTGCGCTTCCACAACTCCTATCCAAGTTTTCTACTCCTCAGCTGATAAATACTGCCAGACTCCTTAATTTTTTGCCTTATCAAGTTTGATTCATCAGCCACACGTTGCAAATTATTATTTGAGATTGAGGTCTTTGAATACATTGATCCCAGAGCCCGCTGGTCATTAATGAATCGCAGTAAGACTATTTTCCTCTGATTATCAAAAAGTATTCATATATTTATAGACCTATGTGACATATGTACAAATGTTTGTAAATCTGTGGGACTTAAGAATCTGGTCATCATTCCCTAGGCTTACAAACTACTTAAACTGACTTATGTTAAGGACAACAAATACACCCATGCCCGAGGGAGGACTCGAACCTCCGACGGAGAGCAACCGCGCGCTCCGTAGCAAGGCATCTTAGTGCGGTCGGCCATTCCAACGCGGCTGTGCTTTGTCCATTTCTTCATTGCAGTGAAGAAAAAGCTCACGACACCAAAGAACTACAAAAGATATAGCTGTGTGTATAGATAAAAACTTTCGGAGAACGTTGCGTTCACTCCTTCATGACCTTGATCAAAGTCGACTGAAGTGGTGTATGGACTATTGTAGCACACGGGATATTCATCTTTATGTATTGAACTATATGTTATTGAAGGCCACAATATGTCTTTCACTTTGGATTTACCATAAAATCATCACTCATTAAATGCCAGTTAATGACACAGCAATGACACAAGCCTTCAACAAACACTATTATGGCAAGCAAAAGAGACATATGACAAGTCTTCAAAGTAGCACAATGGATATAACACAGGATTGTATAGTCAAAGGTATCAATTCCAACACCATTTTTTTTTTTTAATTTTCTTATTTTTAATACTGTGTGCTACTTTCTTATGAATGTAGTACAAAGTATGTTGTCCAATAACATACTTTATTTATATTTCCTTCTAATTAGAAAATTAAGGATGACGTAATTGTTACTACTTGTCAAAATATTTCCGTGCGTGTGGTTCGGCAGTCGAAGTGAAGACCTCACCTGCTGCGAGTGAAACAAGCAGCAATAAACATATTCTTCTTAGACACAAATACTTCTCTACTTATTTCCAGGTATGTGGTTATTTACTAGTATGGTTAGGCAGGAAACCTATTAATGAGTTTGGAAAACATTCTTCCCTTGTTGAAGGCAGCGAACTAGTATAATTTTTTCTACTTCGCAGAAAATCACTCGCTTTATTAATTACAACGGTGACTGATTTGGATACTATACTATCAGAGACGAATCCGTCTGACGATGATCTTAGTATCAGATCGAAACAGGTCACCTTTAAACAAAATAAAGTGAATAATTTGGTGCAAACTAGACATATTTTCATATAAAGAACGTGTTACAAGTTGGGGAATCGGGGTGGATATGACGAATGGAACTCCCGTTACGATAATGCGGATTTATTTTAAGAAATCAACAGAAGATACATTCGTAGAGACGAGAGCCTCAGCGAAGCAAGTAGGGGTGTACTTTCTTCTATTTCAGCATCAATTTGTTGGTTTTCCTTCAATATTGCCTCGCATTCTTCTTTCGGAATTTGGAATTCGCACAGCAGTTCCTACATACACTGCACTGCCTTTCTGTTCATTTAGGTTTATTCCTCGCAATATTTAGAGTTACTTAATCCATTTAGTAAATCGGTAGCTTCCACTTCTTTACCGACGTTTTCCGTGATGTTTACGAAACTACTTTCATAAAGATTTGTATTAGTATATAGTTCCTTTACTCGTATTTTGACAGTGTATATACATCCTCGAACCTGTGTTGTTTCCGAAAAAGTCAGATAAAATAACGATTGCCGAAGTTTAGCACCTCCAACGTTCGCAAAGTCGGTATAAGGCTTTTATCGTGTAGGCCTATAACCTACACTCACATTTGACAGGACCCTAATACAGTAAACTTCACACCCTCAATTTCGAACAATCGTTAGACAAACGTACGTCTTTGAGGCTGTTGGAATTGCTTTATCATGAACGACCACCAATTTCTGAAAAATTTATGTTGGAATAATATGACATGGTAAAATTTCTGCATAAGTAACTGAATCGTTGAAACTGGAATTGGTAAAATTATTATTATTTTTTAAATAAAAATATCTCGTCCTTGGAGCAGTCCGATTACAACACGTATCACATGAAACATATCTACGGAAACACACAAAGAAAACAATTTGAACTAATACTCACTACCTGGTATCTATTAAAGTATTGAGGAATTAAAGGAAGTAACTATTGGGTTCACATATGTATCTTGTCGCTAAATAAATGAATTTAAAGTACTACTATTTCTTGCACAGATACCCAAACGGACTAATAGTGTTCATAGTCAAAGGGCAAAAAACTGATGACAATCTTGACATCTGCAAGCAGGAATGCAAGATGGAATAAAACCAGTCTGGCGGAGAGGCATTAGTATCTCGTCTGTCATGAATCTACCTATCTGAAAAATCCAGTTTTATTAAATTCATGCGACAGATGTTTTAAGGCGGACAAGAAATGAGACAGAACGGTGCGCTAATATGCATATACAAATTAAACCTGTTTGTCTAACAGCATCATGAAATTTTAACCAATTTTGTAGCGCTATAAATTATGTTCTCTGATGCATCGTGGTATACACAGATGGACCAAAGAAGACACACGCGGACTGGGCAAAGTGGTATTTCTCGTCTGATTAATTTAAACGAATTCCTCTTACACCGTACAGCTTTACATTATACTGAGTGTGATGCGGGTGCAGATTATCTGTTGCTATTATCTAGGCGAGACCAGCAGATAGCGTCAAGTTGTTTCCGGCGAAACATGACGTACCAAGGGCAGGACAGTTTAAACATTGGATTAGGCTGTGACGATTTAGTCACTGTTGCTTGATTCCTAGTAGTATAGATATGCCCTCTTGTCACAACATGCCCTCAAGTAAACAGACAAATCTCTCACATTCTGAGAATATCACAACGTTGCTATGTATTCAGAACAATCAGCGGTATGTTTCCTGAGTCTGTTCCAAGATTTGTTCTTCAGTTTATGTAGAGTTTTATGAACTGATATTGCCCACAAAATTCTTCTCTGCCGAAAAACTACGCAGTGAGAGCCAGCTACTAACATAGTTTGAATCTCGGTGAATCCTGTTGTATTTTCTGGCACTACGCTTTAATGTTACTGTCGGTACAGCTCGAGATACACGAAAAATAGCATAGCAATGTTAGATTGTTATTCAGTTAGTCACAGACCGTATCATACTCAAAGCCTCCCCCAATCCCTTCCCGACCCAGGGCCACACCAATAATTGACAGCATGACCAAACCTTATTAAAAAAAAAAAAGTTCAAATGTTTGTATAGCTTATGGGACTTAACTACGGGGCCATCAGTCCCTAAACTTACAAACTACTTACGAACTAGCTAATACTAAGGACGACACAAATATCCATGTCCAAGGGGGGGATTCGAACTCCCGATCGTAGTGGCCGTGCAGACCGTGACTGGCGCGCCGCAGACCGCTCGGCCACCGTGGCCGGCCAATCCTTATAGCTTAGTCCAACATGACATATACACTGAGCTAAACGGCAGAGTAATACGAACTGAGAATGCTCTATGTGAAACAAATTTGTACGGAGGTACAACAAATAAGGAGGATCCCAGATGGTGGCACTAGATGCCGTAGTGCACAGTGTTCTCTAAAAGGGTGGCACCAGATGGTTGTCCTAGATGCCACTAACTGAATGTTATGTTGGTACGCCTCTTTAGGTTGGCAGTAAACGCGAAACATATACATGTACCTTGTTACGCTACCTATTGTTCCCGAGCTCAGCTGTAGCTGCGAGGTGAGACAGGCTTTCTGAGTTGTCTGTGTAAGGGCGCAGGTCCATTTTGTGAATCAGTCCGCATTGGAGGCAGATACTGATTATACAGAGATTTAGTATGTGCTGAGTAGGTCATCTCTCGCATTACTTCATTGTGAAAAGAAGTTACCACAAGGTATTGATAATGTATATATATGTATGTAAGTTGTTGCAAAGTTGATTGCACAACCGCGACTTGACCTTTCTCGGATGAACTTTTTATTACAAGTCTATGGTTTCTCCTTTCGGTAGATTATACCTACACCCTCGTAGTTATTTTGAATACTTATGTTACAGAAGTAATGATTTCTGAAGTGTGATGGTATTAACGAAAAAATGTCAGAAAGATAATCGTCACGGCAGTGTCCTTTTAGTGAAAGAAAATATGACGGTCCACTGCGTACGAAAGAAAGGTGCTGAAAGATATTAGAACAGTGTAAATTTGTTTATTGTAATTAATTTGCACCATGGTGCTTCGCTGTGTTTCTTATTCTCATGCTATTCAGATTAAACAGTATTTTCAAATGCAGAGGAATAATAAAGGAGTCATTATTAAGTTAGATCTTGTGACGTAATAATGAGCTGTGATGATTCCATTTAAGGAGTTTGCATGTTTATTTGTGCATAAAGCATTTCAGGTGTATTTACCATATCTATGAATGCATGCACATGACATTGCATTGCTTTACCTTGACAAAACGTGTGTACACACACACACACACACACACACACACACACACACACAAACACACACAGCCAAAAAGTAAACGATGATCGCATTACAACTACTAGCATTGTTTTCAAAGACGTTTTGTTAAAACAAATTACAAAAACTAAAATAAACATGAAAATGTGAATATCTGATTTTTTTGTGTGCTTCACAATTAATCATAAAGTATTTAAAAAAAGGTAAAGCAGTCAACATTTCGAAGATTGGTTTGACCACCATAGTGCTTTACTAGCCATAGTCCTGTTTGGAGGTGGTACGCCATTGCCTTCCTCCGACCTTCGAACTGACTTACCCAGCCAGTTATAGGGGGACCTACAGTTTAACGTGGGTTCCGAACCACGGTGCTACTCAGTATTTTTCACATCAGGAACACTGCCAGAGGTGAAAGAAGTGAAAAGTGACAGATAAAAATCCTAGGATTCATAGTCTGGCACTCTTATTGTGCAACCGATGCGCACACACACATATATTATTTAATTATATAAATTTTCATACAATGAGACTTATGTTTGTTACTACTATTCTAAGTCTTATATACACACGTACTTGCATCTACCTTTTCTCCATTAATTTATACAAATAAACAATCCCTGAGACGGATTTTCGTCTCGAATGTGCCAAAGACATAATTGATAAATATGAAGCATTGAATTAAAATTTGTGGTGCGGCCGGGAATCGAACCCGGACCTCCATGCTTACTAGGCAGACGTCTTAACCGTTAGACTACCACACCACTAACGATTAAGACGTCTGTCTAGTAAGCATGGAGGTCCGGGTTCGATTCCCGGCCGCACCACAAATTATAATTCAATGCTTCATATTTATGAATAATGTCTTTTTCTCCATTAGTCTTACCTATCTGTGACTGATCAGGATAGAGTGCAAATTATTTGCACGGGTCAACTAATGTGTAATATATACACATGTGGCGTCTGTTCCGAAAGAAGAGACGTCACTTCTGATCCTGCAGTTGTTATTATTTAATTTTCAAAGAATATATGACATCAACTGCGATTGGGCAAAGCTGAAAATGTGTACCCAGCCGGGATTCGAACCAGGGTCTCCTGCTTTCTAGGCAGTTGCGCTGACCCCTACACCACTGGGGACACTGTGATCACCGCAAGTGGGTACACATTTTCAGCTTTGCCCAATCGCAGTTGATGTCATATATTCTATGAATATTAAATAATAACAACTGTAGGATCACAAGTAACGTCTGTTCTTTCGGAACAGACGCCATATATATATATATATATATATATGCCGGTGACGGGCAATGATCCTATCGTTAGTGGGGAGGGGTAGGCAAGTTTGAAGCCCTTACTCTTACGGGAATTAGGTTCATCACTGCGAGTTTGAGTACTGTGGGCAGGGCGAAGCTGGGAATTTGTATCTGACGGGAGGCGTGCTTAGGTAGTCCTTGCAGGTGCGGTGATCACTGTGTCCCCAGTGGTGTAGGGTTCAGCGCAACTGCCTAGAAAGCAGGAGACCCGGGTTCGAATCCCGGCTGGGTACACATTTTCAGCTTTGCCCAATCACAGTTGATGTCATATATTCTTTGGATATTAATGTGTAATAATAGAATAAAAATAAAAATGATCATCCGATTGTTCAAGAACAAGCAATTAGTCACAAATTCGCCAAAACAGGCTTGTTACAGCAGTGATTCACAGCACGCGGAGATGTGGCTGGTGACGTTCCGATGTGCGCGAGATGTGTGAAAAGCTGACACTTCGCCTTGTTGCCCATTGTTTCGTGAAAGGCAGTCAAGGCGGTATACCGCGGCTGCGTCCTTCGCCTCACGCCCCACTTGGACTCTGCGGCGGCGCAGGTCAGGAATACAGATAACTCGCTTTCCTCGGCCAGCCAGCTATGCGTCACGGATGGCGTAACCGCGACACTGCTGCATCCATACAGCACGGCTGCCTCGCACAAACAACCAGACCTCTTTTTGCCACAGGTTCAATCTCTTCCAGGATCTAGCGAGATTCCAAGCGAGAAAATGTCTATACTGTCAGATAATGAGCACAAGGAAATAAACATACGTAGTATCAACATCTGGAAAACAAACTATGTAGGACAGGATCATTACATGCTTTCATTCAATCTCAATGTCTACCACCACGTCATACTACTATCTGGAAATGGCAACAACAAAAGAACATTTCGTACCACTAAAACGTACCGAATTAAAAGTATGTTGTACACACCCTCTCCATGTTTTATCCATTGGTTAAAACACTGTTTTTCAGCCCCTCTACGAATATGCGACACACTTCCAAGCAATAATATTCTGGCGATCCCTTCTCCTCACAAACAGTAATAAAACTACCTTTCTTTCTGTTGATACTGCTTTCGTGTAGATTGTTGGACGAAGATTTTTGTGCATTTTATTAACCCATTTCTACATGGTTCCCGACGGAAGAATGAGTATTTCGTACATCAGACAAGACTCAGAGCGAATATGTTCATTAAGAAAGTTCACTGTATAGACAGTTTAAAAAATAGTACTTTTTTCGAATTTGTCAGAATTACTTATTTGATCTTGTTTATTTACCTAGATGTAGTTTTTTGAAGACTGCGCATATTCATCGTTAACACAGTATATTATTGAACAGTGTACGTTCTGGGCAATTCACAATTTAAACAAAGGATTACGAATTTTCACATAAATTTCAATTTGGCCTTTGTTTTTATATAGACGGCTCGTTGCCTTCCGGTGTTGGAAGTGCCAACTGCATGGAATAACCGTAGCAATGGAGGATTGTTCGTTGGTTGGTGGTTTGGGACAGGGGGACCAAACTGCCTAGCTCAACAGTCCCTCATGGGGAGGGAAAGGAGTGAGGGTAGGAAAGTAGGGGAAATGAAAGAAAACGCAGACCAGGGAGTAGAGGAGGAAAGACTGCACTACCGCGGGGTACCGGTGCTCGCCATGCACGTACTCACCAAAAAACCGTGAGTAGGTAGTGAAACTGAGGAGGAAGATACGACGAACGACTCCTTTAGGACAGTGCGCTGTAAACTGGCGTCAATGGCTAAGACACCAGAAGTGCTACTCGAGTGCACTTGGATAACAGCATTACATCCACCTGCAGCGCGTCTCTTGGGCTCATTGGACCCTAGACTATTGGAAATTTGTGGCTTGGTCAGATGAATCTCAGTTTCAGTTAGAATGAGCTGGAGTGGGGTTCAAATGTGGTGCAGACGCTACGAATCTATAAATCCAAGTTGTTGAAAAATATTCAAATGTTTGCAAAGCTATGGGACCAATTGATTGAGGACACGAACCTCCGGCGGCAGCGGCTGTGCGGTACTAGACATGGTGCCTAGAACCGCACGCCCATTCCCGCGCGGCTGACTTAAGTTGTCAAGAAGACACTGTGCAAGCTGGTGATGAATCCAGAATGGTGTCAGCTATTCTTAGATGAAATGGACTGGGTCCTCTGTTCCAACTGAACCGATCACTGATTAGATGATAAAAAAAAAAAAAGGTCCGAGATTATAGAAGTCGATAATTTATGGAATATAATCGAGAGATCAGTTTGTGCACAATATCGCGCACGGTAACAGCTTCACAATATAGGACGGTTCCAGTGGCAGTATTCATCAGTATTGCTGCAACTCACTACCAAGGGCTTGTCGCGTCCACGCTACTGGAGTAGACAATACAGTAGAGCCTCTGTAGTCCGATACCGGTGGGACCACGATATGTCGGATTATAGAAACTGTCGAATTACTGGATTTTAAATTAAAAATGCTGTTTTTTAATATTAAAACATTCGACTCACAAACAAAAATACTATGCAAAATACGAATTATATGTAAACAATATTTCAAGTACGTTTTATAGCAAGAAATAATTTCAGAACAATAAACAACTTTTAATGTAGTAATATCTTTTATTTTGATCTTCATCCATCGGCTTTTTCAGAGATATTAAGTCGCCAGAGAGACCATGTATATGTTCAAATGTTTCTTAAGCTTAAGGAACTTAACTGCAGGGTCATCAGTCCTTAAACTTACAAACTACTTATGAAGTAACATATACTAAAGGAAGCACAAACAACCATGCCCGACGCAGGAGGCCGCGCATTCCGCAACGTGGCTCTCCAGACCGCTCGGATACTTCCGCGCGGCAAAACCATGTATATGAAGCACCTTTAGTTACTGGGTACTCGAGGTTTTTATCATTTTCGGGTAACTGCTTTTGCTCTACGAATTGTGCACCTTAATTCTACCAAGACTTTTAATTTCATAAATGATAGTACGCCCAATGCCACAAAGACATGAACACTATCTCATGCTTGAGACATACTGCAGGAAAGATAAACACTCACAAATACTAACGCAGTCTAGTTAAAGGGGGTACTAATTCGACTGTAAGGTATACGCAATAATCAACAACTGATGGATGCCTACGTTTTGTTTACTGAACTGTTCACTTGAAGCGACCCCACCCGTCCACGTCACGTGATCTCCGCTTTCTGTGTCGGACTGGCGAAGTGTCGGCCTGTACTACATTCTTAAGATTATATGCAGTGAACCTCGCTGCCCTGTTCGAGGAAAGGATGCAGGTGTTTGGCAGGTGGCATAGGTTGTGAACCGCGTTGCGTGCCGGCACATGTATTATATAAAGGTGGGAGTTGCGGTTGGCTTCGGAAGGAAGGTGAAAGACAAAGCAGGTGCGTGACGAGGGAGGAATGCACGGACGGGCCGGGCAGCAGCGGCTCTGGCGCCAAGGACGCGCCGCGGCCGCCCAGGGCCCAGCCACCAGCCACCAGCTGCCGCTGTCCAGACTGCGGCCAATCAGCCCCACTTCCTCACCACGCATCCACACCACACCACACAGCTTTCTCTCCGCGGCGGACGTTACATGCACCGTCACGTACGCTTACGGAAACTTATTGCAGCATAGGCGGCGGCGCATCAAGCTCTCTTCTCTAGCCAAGGAGGACAAGGAAAGTAGATCAGCACACGCAGAGAAGACACTCTCCAGCCGATTAATGTTCAAAGGTTTGTAAATCTATCGGACCATACTGCATGGACATCAGTCCGTAGCTTACAAACTACTTAAAGCTAGGTAAACTAACCTAAGGACAACACACACGCCCCAGGGAGGACTGGAACCTCCACGGCGAGCAACCGCGCGCTCCGCAGCAAGACGCTTTAGACCGCTCGGCTACTCCACCGCGGCCGCGCGCTCCGCAGCAAGACGCTTTAGACCGCTCGGCTACTCCACCGCGGCCATTCTCCAGCCGAAACAAATGTAGTAGAACCAAAGGTTTGCTCTCTCTCTCTCTCTCTCTCTCTCTCTCTCTCTCGAGGAAGATATTTCTGGGAGAGTACGTTTTGAGTAATTAATTGTAAGGAAACTAATCGTGGAACGCAGGAAAATCGGAACCCCTTGCCGCGGCGGAGCGGCCGAGCGCATTGAGGCGCTATGCTACGATGCGCGAGACCCTTCCCTGTCGGGGTTTCGAATCCTCCCTCGGGCATTGATGTTTGTGTACTCTTTAGTATAAGCTAGTTCATAGTAGATTTTAAATTTAGGGGCTGATGTCTCCGCAGTTAAGTCTCTTAAGCTTAACAAACATTTGAATATTTTCAGAACCCCTTGAATTCGAGACTACAAGTGCAGTTTCTAGTGAGAAAATGTGTCTTCTCCTAAGGGACCAAATTACTAAGGTCATCGATCCCTTGTCCTACAAACGGCTTTAACTAACTTGTCCTAAGGACACATCACTTACATCCATGCCGGGGGGGGGGGGGCTGCAATCTCCAACGACGGCCACGCAATCCGTAGCGTGGACCCCAGAGCGTGCGGTTTATGTCTACTAAGTTCAAACTCTTAACAATTATGATACGACAAATATTAGCTGCTAATCAAGTACTACGGTTATCCGGGGGACGACAGAACATTAGTGTGCAGGAGGTGCAGAGAACAACCTTCTATGGGATGCATGTGTCAAACTTCTTCACTCCCAATAAATGTTCAGATTGAGCCAGTATCTGCTTCAAAAAAGTTAAAATGTTTTCAAATCTATGGGACTCAACTACTACGTCTATCAGCCCCTAGGCTTACAAATCAGCCACTAAGCCTAAGGACAACACACACATCCATACATCCATGCCTGAAGGAGGATTCGAACATCCGACGCGTGAGGCCGCGCGATCCGTAACGTGGCGCTCCAGACGGCTCGGCTACTCCCGCGCGGCGACGGTGAGCAACCGCGCACTATGCAGCAAGGCACCTTAGAGCACTCGGACATTCTATCGCGGCCATTAACTGCATCACGAGCACCGAATGAACAGTGGCGCGGCAGAGCGTTCAAAACGGTCCGCACCCTCAAGCTGTAGGGTAAGCTACAAACAGTGCAGTACCTTCACCTAGGTATCCACCATTAAAGAATGCATATATGTTGACGTCAAGACGCGAAGAGAATTGATGGAATTCGATAGCTTGTGACCGAATCTGGAACAGTCTGTAGTGGAGCTTATCGGGAAACCGACTTACCGCGCGGGAGTAGCCGAGCGGTCTGGAGCGCGAGGCCTCCCGCGTCGGAGGTTCGAATCCTTCCTCGGGCATGGATGTTTGTGTTGTCCTTAGTATAAGTTAGTTCATAAGTAGTTTGTAAGTTCGGGGACTGATGACCCCGCAATTAAGGGTTAGCAGCATGTTATCACCATCCATCGGTTCTCGTCACCCCGTTACACTATCATCACTGTATACGCATTCTCTACCACTGCAGCGTGCCATTTTTCATTCGGTGTTCATTGTGGCAGTTACTGATTTGTTTTCAACACTTTTTGGTTGTCGCCGATGACCATTTTGTGAAGTTTAATACGTACAAACCACAGAACGTTTATCTCTGCACCTACCGGATACTCATTTTCTGTTGCTCTTTTGGTGCTCATGTTGAGTCATTAGTAGGAAATGTCTTCATGTCGTAATTAGGAATACAACAGTTTCAAATGAGTCTAACTAGAGATTGAAAGTACAACGTCGCACTCAAGGAATTCCTTGCCAGTGTTTGAAGTGTTGTACAGCAGGAGATTGTTACAATTAGGTTAGCCGATATGGTAATCATTCTCCGCAGAATAGGTCACGACAAGCAGACTTCATAAACACTGACAAGAAGGGACTGGAAGGACTAGCTTCCATGGTACGTGAGGAAGCTCCGAATGACAAGAACTAATGCAGAAGAGAAAGACGGAAATATACAGGGCGACTGAGAATTAGTATTATAGGTTTCTCGGGGTTATGGACTAGATTTAGTAGGTACAGTTTCAATAAAGAAAACATATCCACAAATGTGCTGTTTGCGTATAAAGTATGAATTTTAGATCACTTCGAGTTTTCCTATTGCTCACTTTCCGCACAAAGGTCAAGAGGGGGCCGTCGAGAGTTCCTGTGGTCATTACGACGCCACATGCTAAATTCGTCCGATAGCAATAACGGTTGCGACCAACTAGCATGCCTGCAACGCGGCTGACTGTGGTGCTCCAGGCAAGCGCCGCACGCTCGCTTTTGAGGACGAGGCCCTTCCACATGCAGGAGGGAAACCCAAGTGCGGTACACGAAACCTTACTAATGCCAGGTGTTCTTGGTAAAGCACACGCGTCACACCTTATTGCCTGCGTTGTCTAAGTATTTTGAAGTGAGAAATTTGAAAGTGACCCGAACTTCAAACTTATTTTACATATGCAAACGTCACACTTTCGGACGTATGTGCGTTATGGAAACTTTATGTACTAAATATCTTCTGCAGCTCCTACAAGGTAGTAATAGGAATTCTGGATCACCCTGCATATATAACAGATAGGTGCGTTCCGCTTCAAACGGAGAGGTTGGCACTAGTGGTGCACTACACGCAACTCTTTAGAAGACGGACACACTTTTGTAGCGATCCTACCCAAAATTTTGCTTATTTTGACTATTTCAATATTTCACCCGACGGCTTTTACAGTAGTCCCTGGGACTTCCCCAGTTTTAGTCTCTCAACAGTCTGAATCAATTTTACGTGTTTTTGTGACTGACCATTATCTGAAAAACATGTGGGTAATATATGCCATATTACTGAAGTGCACGTAGACAAGAAATTTTCCACTTGAAAATCATTCTACAGGCGAATGGTTGTGATTAAAGGTTTGCGTCCAACGTGAAAACATGGTCTATCAAAAATTGAACAACATTACGTATTCTCCGCAGGAATGGATAGTTTAGGTAAGCGAGTGACTACACAATGAGGTTATGAATAGATGGTTATAAGTGACAGGTTACAATTATTGCGTACACGGCCATTCTTTTACTGTTCGTGCTGTGTAGCATTTGGACACGGAAGTACTTCTGACAGCGTCACTCAAAGATGGTGCGGGCAATGACTCCTCTCCATCTGGCTATTGCGCAGGCAGATAAGGTATCTGAAGAAAAACGCCAGGTGGCGCAGAAAGGAGAGGACTAAGAGTGCTTCCAGCGGAGATAGCGATCTGGAAGTTCCCGGACACTGCGACCCGGTCACGGGGCATCTCCCGCGGGTCGTGAGCTATGGGCGAGACAGCCGAGGGGGCAACGGCCGCGGCAGCCAAGACGCCACAGCGCAACTGTCTTCCTGTCCACCGCAGCCAGCCAGGCTTCGCTATTCTGTTTCCACCATCACTAACCTCCCTAGCACTAATTCCCTATATTTCACAGGCCACGCATTTATTCCACGTCTAAGTAAACAACCTAAAAGCGTGAGAGAGACTTTATCCATTACACAGTGCCTTCAAGAACATATTCTCTTACGAAGACTCGTTAGCACTGTACAAATAGCTTTTTTTTTTAATATTAATTATAAACGACGCAGTTTCACTCGTCTTTCCTGGGCAATGATCGTTGTAGTATACAGCAGTGTAAATGTACATGCATTCTAAATGTACGCGGAGCAATAGTCAAAAAACGAACGGAGGACTTCAATGTAGGCATTATATTAGTGGTCCTATTGCATCAAGGTTTTCCCCCAATAAATTACTAGGTATTTAGTTGAATTTATGGCCTTCAGGGTTGACTGATTTGTCTTATAAAAGAAACTTAGCAAATTGCATTTAGTGCTCATGTGGACGACTTCACACTTTATTATTTTGAACGACTTTGCCAACTGTCGCACCACACAGGTATCTAACTCGTCCTGTAGTCGGTTTGGTCTTCTGACGACTTTATTAGACGAGGAAGACTAACTGGTTTGCACTGATTTTCCGCAAGTTCGTTTATTCAGATACGGAATACCAGAGGACCAGTGACATTACCCTATTGAACGCCAGGTATCACCACCGGTATAGCTTCCTTTTACGAACACACGGAAAGATAGCTTGCTGAGCATAGAGGGTGAATCTACATTCGCACACTCGGGCGTCGCAGCCTGATTCCTCACCTGCCAACAATGAAAAATGTCACCCACAAAATTTCATCCTTCACATATTTCCGCCAGTAAATGGACGTAAACGACCGAGATGGCTGTGTGTTTCATACGTCAGTGTGTTTCACAATTACACCAACAAACTTGTAAGAGTTGTATTTGGCGTCTCGAGGAACAAGATGAGCATGGAAACCCATGCCCGGAAACGTCATCCAACGACGCTACGGAGAGCTCAAGTTACAGGCACCAGCTCCTACCGTTAGACATCCGCTCCAGCAACTTCGACGCTCTATACCGTCATTGGATGGCGTTTCCGGGCATGGGTTTCTATGCTCACCTCGTTCCTCGAGACACCTCCCGCATCCCCTAGAAATTGGTTGGATTTTTTTCTGTGGTTTTAGGGCGCACAACTGCTGAGATCATTGGCGCCCCAAACAAAACTGGGATATACCCAAGGATTGATTGATTTTTCCAGGGAAGCCAAAACAGTCTTGGTCCAACCCGCCACTGCCCGCACCGAAACTAAGTTTATTGTGCGGTATCGCTACCTGTATATCTAGTAAAGCCAACCACTGCCCTTGAACAGTGCAAGGAGTCCCTTTACCAGTTCTTTAATAGACACAATTTCTTCGGGTCTGGTTGTCCCAAATGTTCTGTGCCTTTTACTCTCCAATGCAATGCATTCGAAGATTAGATGTGACGCAGTTTCATCACCGCTATCACAGATCCTACATTTAGGGTCCTCTTCTGTTATTCCCATTTTATGTAGGTGTTTTTTGAAATTCCCATGGCCTGTCAGCAATCCAAACATGAGACTAATCTCTCTGCTGTTCAGGCCCAAGGATAATAAGCCTATATAAAAACAGCTAAAAACATAGGATAAAATACAACAAAGGGAAGAGCTACATGTCCTTTGACAAATTGGTCAAGTTGATGAAATTCAGTATTCTAGCAACAGCTCGTGTGCCATCAGCTAAAATTTCTTGCAGTGTATCCGGTAAATTCAGTGCAATCCTAACAGGAGTAAAATTTGAACAAGACAATAAAACATGGCGCACTGTCAGCGGGTGACCACAGGAACATAACGGTGCAGGGTCACCAGTTAGCAAGTGGCGGTGGCTAAACCGGCAATGTCCGATCCGCAACCGGGCCAAGATGGCCTCTTCTCGTCGCGAGCGGCGTGATGAGGTCATTCAAGCCACCGGAAGCGGTTTAATGGTTCGAAGCTTATTAACTGTAAGCGAGGACCATACATTATGACACGACGATATAAGGCGACCGGAAAGAGCCCCTCGAATATCATTCGATGGGACACAGTACGTAGCTGTGCGAGGTGGTAGAGTTGCAGCCTTGGCCGTGGCATCGGCAGCCTCTTTACCAGGTTGGTGTAGTAGTGTAATTCTGAAACACACTGACGTATGTGACAGACACCCATCTCAATCTTCGACGTCCCTTTACTGCCGGAAATATGCTCAGGACGAGATTTTGTGACAGACTTTTTTTTTTTTTTATTTATATACATGTGGCGTCTATTCCGAAAGAACAGACGTCACTTCTGATAGTGCAGCTGTTATTATTTAATATTCATAGAATATATTGACATCAACTGCGATTTGGGCCAAGCTGAAAATGTGTACCCAGCCGGGATTCGAACCCGGGTCTCCTGCTTTCTAGGCAGTTGCGCTGACCGCTACACCACTGGGGACACAGTGATCACCGCACCTGCAAGGACCACCCATGCACGCCTCCCGCCAGATACAAATTCC
This sequence comes from Locusta migratoria, assembly GCA_026315105.1. Classification (NCBI taxonomy): domain Eukaryota; kingdom Metazoa; phylum Arthropoda; class Insecta; order Orthoptera; family Acrididae; genus Locusta; species Locusta migratoria. Next base: position 211,182,635 of record CM048744.1, on the reverse strand, counting down.
CAGCTTCGCCCTGCCCATAGTACTCAAACTCGTAGTTATGACTAATTCCCGTAAGAGTAAGGGCTTCAAACTTGAGTACTATGGGCAGGGCGAAGCTGGGAATTTGTATCTGGCGGGAGGCGTGCATGGGTAGTCCTTGCAGGTGCGGTGATCACTGTGTCCCCAGTGGTGTAAGGGTCAGCGCAACTGCCTAGAAAGCAGGAGACCTGGGTTCGAATCCCGGCTGGGTACACATTTTCAGCTTTGCCCAAATCGCAGTTGATGTCATATATTCTATGAATACTTTTTTTTTATTGCTAGCATGTGAGGAATCGCGCTGTGAAGCCCGAGTTAGCGACTTTAGATTCAGCCTGTATATCGCGTACATATGTACGGTAGTGAAGGCGCGGAGCGGTGTGGGAAGCGGCCTTGGTGAAGGTCCCCTTGTGATATAGTGCACACAGGAGAAAGCAGAGCGCGGCTGCGGGCGTCGCGTCCATTTGGGGAAGGTTGGCCTGCTGCTGCTGCGGTGGTGGCTGCTGCTGCGGCAGTGGCTGCGGTGCCGGGCCGGCCTTCGGCCTCGGCGTGCGTGGGTGCGCCGGCAGGGTCACGCCCGCGGGATTCCTGCCAGCCAGCAACAGCGCGCCACAGCCAGCGCTCCACAGCGCTGCAGCCGCGCTGCTCAAAACAGTGCCGTCACTTCACGTATCACACACAATACACTAGCCAGAGTTGCAACTTGAGTAGTGGCTGCACTGCTGGCCAATCTAGTGTTGTGCTATCAGCGACACCTTGCTGACACACCTACCTTACCTCCGAGCAAATGGACTCGCCCGTTCCACGTCAACGACGTCCGCACAATCGAGGGGAAACACTCACTTGTGAGCCAGCGGTCTAAAGTGAAATTGTCTCTATATTTTCGAATTACGAACAACGGAGTTAGATCGAGATTGAATGTGGCTGAATTCGTTCACCACGACAGTGTCATCAACGTTTTCAAGAGGCGTGCGGGGAACCGGCATTACCATACAGAACAGTCTAACACTTTGCGTAAAAGCCTTCAACGAAGGTCGGAAAACTGTGGCCGTTGACCTAGCGTTTCTGAACAAGAAGTGGACACTGATCGGCGCCAGACGATTCGCCAGCTCGACAAAAAAACCTGATTAGCACATACGACTGTGCTTCGCATCCTGAGGGATCGCCTGGGTATGCGAAAAATTGCATCACGACGGATTCCGCATGAATTGACGGAAATGCAGAAATTGGTGCTTTACGACGCTTGGAGCGCTATGAGCGCGAAGGAAAGGCTTTCTTACGCCGTATCATAGCACTATATGAGACACAGGCCGCGCCGTACGAGACAAAATTGATAACGCCAATCCAACGAACGGCGTCGTCATAGGTCGCCGCGAAAGTCATAAGTGCGTCCGTGTTCCAGTATGGTGAAAATTATATCATTCTCGTGTACGACTGTGACATTGTTATCCGAACGTGTTACGTTCCTCGACAACAGACCGTCAGTGCACAGAATTATTGTTCGTTTTCGGAGTATCACCTGAGACTTGCTTTGCAAAAGAAGCGGCAACACTTTCAGCGCAACCCACCCTTCATTCTGCACGACACTGCGCGGGCGCATACAGCGCGATATGTGGCTGCTCTGTTCGGTCCATGCGACTGGGAAGTACTGTACCATCCACCATAATCCCAGGACATAAGTCTTTGTGACTGATTTGATAGCGAGGATGAAGGAACCACTTGGAGACACTCGATTCAGAACTGTTGCATAGATTCGACATGCAGTAGAGCGCTACATTCGCACCATCAACGTAACAGGCTCTGCTAACGGTATACTACGCCTTCCACATCGCTAGCAACGCGTTCTACACAACGCTGGTGACTATTCAGAAGGACAGTAACAGTTGCAAATGCGCCTCGTATATCGGCGGTGAATATCATCAAACCTCCTCGAGGTGTCTCCCGGTTAAAATGTAACTGGCTGACTAATCCTCTGTCCGCAGTTCACGTCATTAAGACAGGGTTCTCCGCAGTTCACACAGCTCGTGCCACTAATTGTGTGCGGTAGGAACTATTGTGGTAAGCCTCCGTGAGAGTTTGAATCTAACTTCACCTTCACGGTCTTTAAGCAAGACATCTGTACGACGACGGTTCTTTTATGAATATACGTTGGCTACCTTTTGCGCGTGTGGCTCGGTAGCACAGTGGTGAAGTGCCAGATTATGGATCGAAAGGTCGCGGGTTCGATCCCCAGTAGTCCTAGGACTTTTATCTCATACTTCTAACTTATTTCACCTCCGGCAATGTTGCTGATGTGAAAACATAGAGTAGCACTGTGGTTCGGAACCAACGTTACACTGTAGGTCCCGCTATAACTGGCTGGGTAAGTTCGCAGGTCGGAGGAAGGCAGTGGCATACCACCTCCAAATAGGACCATGCCTAATAAAGCACTGTTGTGTTGAAACCAATCTTCGGATTGTTGACTGCTTTACCTTTCGCACTAAAGCAAACCGTCGCACGCTGTCCAGTCACAGAAATGTGAACAACTGTCTACGTCCTGAGAGACAACCTTTTGCAGCGCTGACCGCTAGGAGACATACAGGAAGGTTCTTGCAGGTTGAGGAAGGTACTGACGGAGATGTGGAACAACTCCCATTTCTGCCAGTAATTAGTGGCTCCCTGCGCTAGGTTCCTCTGTTAGGATCCACTGTACGGATATCCGCAACGAGGTAGTCTCACAGATTCTGTGACTGGGTTTTAATTCGTTGAGTAAGGTAAATCCATTCTGGTGCTCTCCGAACCAAATGTGTTCATTGATACCTATGTAACACGTCGCATTTTCTTGCTGGTAGATTCCGTCATTGTCATAAAAAACAAACTGCATGCAGAAGTGGTCACGCTCCCTCTGACTAGATGGGCAATTCTGGATCCACTGCGACTTCCAGAAACGCGGGATCGCCATTCCAACCTTCGTTACCACGCGTGTATAAACTGACCGCCTGCACCGGAGGCTCATACGGAGCAGTTTCCGGTTAACGAACGTAAGTTTGGTTACCTGTTGCTCCATCTCGGTTGTTAGTTGCATGTCTGTTCGCCCGTACACGTCTACGCAGTCGTCAAATATCCATGTCATTTCTGGCCGATATGATGCGTCATAGGTTAAGTCATGTTCTGGCTTTCAGAGGAATTGGCAGAGCCACGCTGGAAATGCATGCAGTAACAGGAATATCACGAGAATACAGCATTATTAATAAGTCGACGCATTAAGAACTTTACGATGCTTGAGAGAGAGAGAGGGGGGGGGGGCAGGAGGAATTGGAGGGAGAATACATAACTTGCTAAAAAAAAAATTGTGTTGATCGTTTGAAAAGTCGCGACCGAAGAATTGGGAACACGTTAGGGACATATAGTGTCAAATAGCATTTATTTTTGTAAATAAATCTGAAATAGTGCGAAGATATGAAAATAACAAAAGGCAGCAAAGTTGTAGAGACTCTTCTCCTCTACAAGTCTGTTTATTGGATTTTCGTCTCAGATGAACGGTTCAGGCATTATTTTTTTATTAAATTTCTAGCTGTCAAAAGGCCATCGCAAACAGCTCACTGTTTTCTAAGACTGACGAACCTTTATTTATAGAACCGTTTTGCCGGCCGCGGTAGTCGAGGGTACTGCGGCGCGCCAGTCATAGTCGCACGGCCGCTATAGTCGGAGGTTCGAATCCTCCCTCGGGCATGGATATTTGTGTCGTCGTTTAAGGTAGTTCATAAGTAGTTTGTAAGTTTAGGGGCTGATGACCCCGCAGTTAAGTCCCCTTAAGCTTAACAAACATTTGAACATTTTATAGAACCGTTTTCGAGTGGTACAGCGGCTCTCGCCTCAAGTGTGTTGTATAATACGACTTAATATTAGATACTCGTAGAAACCGTCGAAGTATTTATGACAAGTTAGACTGTCGCTGTCTATTCTTATTGACCAAAGTACTTTCCTAATTTTTGCGAATATATCATGATTTTAAAGGATGTTGTTAGGCAGGAACCTAAGAGTACAGTTTGTATGGGACTGATTCCCTCAGTAGTTTATACTGTTGCGAGCGAACAAGCAGAATTCATATCTATAGTCTAGCTTCTCAGAAGTACTTTGTCATATACGAGGTGCGTCCAGTAAGTTCCGTTTGGTAATAAAACGAAATTGTACACAGAGATAGAAGAAATTTTTATTGCACAAAATTATACAACTCTTAAACTACTTTTCCACATAACTGCCAAAATTTTGCAAGCATTTGTCACAGCGTGGCACCAGGTTTTGTATATCTTCTTCATAGAAATCTGCCGCCTGTTGTTTGGTAACAATTTCATGCATCAGTGATTGTGAAATTTGGGGGAAGTCCATAGCAAGAGCACTAATTGTAAACCTACGGTTTTCCTGGATCTTGTCATCAATCGCATGAACCAGTTCTTCTGTAACCAAAGGTGGACGCCCACTTCGTTCTTCATCGTGCACATCACTGCGCCCGCCATTGGACTGTCGGGCCCATCTTCTCACCATCGAATCACTCATCGCATCTGGTCCGTAAACATCGCAAATTTGCCGATAAATTTCACTTGGTTTCACTTTCCTCGCATTCAGAAACCGAATCACCGACCTGATTTCACAGGCGGCGGGATTTTCAATAAACGCCTACATTTCAAACAAGCACAATAATGCGTACGTAACTGACAGCGCTCTCCAAATGGCGCACGTTCTTCTCCTTGATTTGATTTAATTTTTCCAGGGAAGCCAAAACAGTCTTGGTCCTACCCGCCACTGCCCGCACCGAAACGAAGTTTATTGTGCGGTATCGCTCCCTGTATATCTAGTAAAGCCAACCAATGCCCTTGAACAATGCAAGGAGTCCCTTTACCAGTTCTTTATTAGACACAATTTCTTCGGGTCTGGTTGTCCCAAATGTTCTGTGCCTTTTACTCTCCAATGCAATGCATTCGAAGATTAGATGTGATGCAGTTTCATCATCGTCATCACAGATCCTACATTTAGGGTCCTCTTCTGTTATTCCCATTGTATGTAGGTGTTTTTTGAAATTCCCATGGCCTGTCAGCTATCCAACCATGAGTCTAATGTCTCTCCTGTTCAGACCCAGGATTGCAGAGCTTCTTTTAAAACATGGATTTGGAATCATTACCTTGCCATGTTTTTGTTGATGGACTTTGGTCCAATATTCTTCGTGCTGTCTTCTGAGCCAGTTACGTAGCTCCAATTTGATCATTGCCTTGGTGATTGCCAGGACAGGTTCCGGTCCAATAAATGGAGTCTCTGCCCCCATCCTGGCTAATCTGTCGGCATGTTCGTTGCCACTGATCCCAGAGTGGCCAGGGACCCACAATAGGTTTACTCTCTTGCTTTCCCCTAACTCCACCAGAACCCTGTGACATTCTACAACAATGTTAGACCTTGTTGCAGGAGCTGCCAGTGATCTCAGGGCTGCCTGGCTGTCTGAATAGATATAGATGCTACGATCTTTGTAGCACCTACGCAAATTCTCCTCCGCACATGCCCTGATGGCACTTAACTGACAGCGATCTCCAAATGGCGCACGTTCTTCTCCTTGATACACATCGTCTACAGCGCATGTGCGGAACTGCAATCGCAGCGCCGCAGCGGAGATAAATTGAAACGGAACTTACTTTCTGGACGCGCCTGATATTTTGACCCACGATGACTTTGTACGCAAATGGCTCTGTATTATTGGCTGGAATAATTTCACTAGACAGCGAAGCTCTGTAACTTCGCTTCAAGAGTCAACCGGTGAAGAGGTAATGGGCCCATGGTGGCAGCCAATACCTGCCGATAAATCATCGCGTGTCTTGAACTGAAAGTAAGAGTGAGATTACAGAATGGAGCGTGTCACATTTATGCCACGTTAAACGGTAATATGCTCGGTGGGTGTTTGCGCGTGGTTGCAGGAACAATTTGTATCTGCTGCGGTCCGTGGGCTCTCGTGAACTCAGAATCGAAAATAGTCGCCACCTTTGTGTGCGTGTCGTAAAGTGGCTACTTAACAGGAGCTGGGACAAGGCGTGAGTCAGCCACGGACACGCCCTGTCAGTGGGCATAGCGCGGTCCACGTCGCCGTCGCCGCGGAACACACAGGGCGCAAGATTAATGGACCCCTCCTACCACTGCAGCCGCTGCGGTGCGGCGTTACGAAACCGCGCCGTACATGGACTCTTATCGTCGCTACTTCCCATCTGTTCTGCTACAGTTCTCTCCAACTTGCCGAGCAATGTTATCGGGAAGCGTGAATGATGACTGCAGGTCTGCGACAGCCATTGGAAATGAAGCTGCTCTCTAGTCTAGAGAACTCTTATCTCCAGAACAAGTCTCAAGCTTGACGACCCAACGGAACTGTCAAGTAATATTTGGAAAAAACATTGTATTCTGAAACATAACACCCATCATAATTTATTGGTTCCTAGTTCTGCTGCCTTACACGAAACAAACCTCTGGTAGACAGACTATAAGAACTGCATACTTCTCTATTTGCCAAGCACGCATAAAGTCCCCCCCCCCCCCTCTCTCTCCACTAGAAGGAAGGAAGGAAGGGTGCTTAGGGTTTAAAGTCCCGTCGACAGCGTGGTCATTAGAGACGGAGCTTACGTTCGGATTTTCGGTGAAGACTGGGGGACGAAATCGGCTGTGCCCTATGAAAGGAACCATCCCGGCATTTACCTGGAGCGATTTAGGGAAATCACGGAAAACATAAATCTGGATGGCCGGACGTGGATTTGAACCACCATCCTCCCGAATGCGAGTCCAGTGTCTTACCACTGCGCCACCTCGCTCGGTCCACCCCCCACTCACACACACAAGGAGACTACATGGGAATCAGATTTCAGAATTTTTTTATATTTATGGTACGTGAAGTAAGGACTTAAAAAACAATTATCCAAAGCCATTCGATGCACCTCTCAAAAATTCTCAAAATAAAATCGTCTTTGAAGATAAGCAATGTACACTAAGTACCGATAATTAAAACATTTGCAGCATATGTCGGTGTAGCTCTCTGGCCTCACAACCAGAGAGTTGGTGGTTCTAATACCACTGTGACACGATTTTTCTTTTTCCAATTCAGTTATAAAAAACATTTTGGAATCTCTATTTCCACGTGTTGTATCAGTTTTTGTTTATGTGCATGTTGATGAGCTAAAAACCTTGTCTTCACGGAACATGATGATTGAGTTGGTTAGCTGCTTGGAAAGGCATTGGTAGCTACTGACATGACTTTCCAAAAACATTGTCGTAGCTCTTCACAAAACGAACAATCAAAGACTACTGTCGTCAAATGATAGCAAAGCCAATACTGTAGAAATGTAATTTAATTTTTCTTATTGTACCATCATTATTAACAACCTTCTATAAAATATAGAAAATTACGAATAAACAAAAATGCGTGCACTTTCAGTGAAAACTGCCATTAGATACTAAATCTGTGCAAGTGTTACGAACAAAATTTTTAAAATAAGTGTGATAACAGGATTTGACCACCAACCCAAGGGCTGTAAGGCTAGAACGGTACCACTTGGGCTAATGCAACAAACGCTGCATTTCATTTAATGCTTGGTACTTACGCTTAGTTGCAAAACTTCTAAGTCTATGTTCTCGCGAATTTTGAGTTGCGGCGAATGGCTTTGGATGATTGTTATTTGAGTTCTAAACTTCACGTACCATAAATATAAAAAAAATATATAAAATCCGATACCCATGTGGTCTTCTTGTCTCACACAAACACAAACAGATGTTGCCGTCTTTACAAAGGAAGAAAGAGGGAACATTAGTGTTTCACCTCTCGTCGACATGACATACGGCGCACATGGTCGGATAGTTTCTTGTAGGAAATGAGGAATTGAATCGGCCGTGCACTTTTGAAATGAACCATCCCGGTATTTGCCTGGAATAATTTACGGTAGTCAAGGAAAAATCTAAATCAGGCTGGCCGGAAGCGGATTTGAACCGACATCCTCCCAAATCAAGGGTGCTCAGAGTTGCCATTTTTACAGTTCCAGGCCATCTATAAACAGCAAGTCATTTTGTTGAACATTGTAAGCATAATTCTACATTTTGTAAATTTACAGTTTTTGCTTAAAGTTTGCCAATCCATCAATATGTTACGCTCTCAGAGAGCTCTTACAACATTTCGATGCTCAAAAAGCAATCATTCGAAAGCAACAAGACGAATACTCCCGCTTTTCAGTAAAATTTCCATGTTTATACTTAAATTTAGGAGCTTTATTTTTACAAAAAAAAATCTCATTTTACATTCAGTTCTAATACATTTCACATTTGAAAGTCCAAAAAATAACGTTGACATTTTTTTCATTTCCACATTGTAACCGCTGAGACAGTTGGCCTTCGCGCTTATTGGGAGCTTTACTTAAAACAATTACATGTATGTAAACCTAAGGATCATCGGTCTCTAGCCTTACGAACTACTTACACTAACTTATGCTAAGGACAACACACCCAGCCATCTCCCATTGAGGACTCGCAAATCCGGATGGGGCGGTAGCGCAATCCGTAGCAATACGCCTTAGACTACGCGGCCTTAGACTACGCCTGAAGCAGACAAAGAAAGTTTAGTGGTTCCCTACAAGACAGTTTGTTCTGACTTAACTAGTGTTGTGTTCTAATCCAATCACCGATGAAGCAAACTATGACTTCAACCGGTTTCTATTAGAACCCCCAGAGACCAGGCCGGACTAAATGGATCACTCACAACACAGCTGGTAAGTGTGGTATGAACGTTTGAGTATTATAGAAGCAAAAGGAGCGACAGCAATAAGGCAGAGACTAGAGTTCGCTCGCTGACAAGAAGACGTTAGCGACGTTTCCACAGAAAAGCTATGCCGATGATGAATACGACAGCACAATCTCGCCTTGAATGCTGTATCGTCATGGCTCAAACGCGACATACAGACACTGAGTAGTTCGTTTCATCAAAGTTTGTGTGAGATGGAGGAAATTTGAGTTACACATAGGTGCACTCAATTTGGTGATCCTATAACATATACTGTAGTTACACTGAGGATACGTTTTTGGTATGCGAAATCATGGCGAGTCCAGTGAACAATAAATCTAATCCAACCTACCCGAGATTAAGAATGCCGCACATGGTCACATAATCTAACGTGGAACGGTTGTTTGAGTGATGGTATGCTGCGTAACAGTAGCGGAGATTTCGCAAAGTAATAAGACAACTTGCTGTTCTATTTGTACTGAAAATAGTTAAACTTGTCCACTCTGGCCGCGGCGGAGTGGCCGAGCGGACTGAGGCGCTATGCTTCGATGTGCGAGGCCGCTCCCCGTCGGGGGTTCGATTCCCCCCTCGGGCATGGATGTTTGTGCTGTTTTTAGTATTGGCTAGTTCATAAGTAGTGTGTAAGTTTAGGGACTGATGACCCCGTAGTTAAGTCCCATAAGCTATACAAACATGTGAACATTTTTGTCCACTCTGTGACCATTTGTCCAATTTGGATACTCATCCACGATTATCTCGATATATTTCGAAGTTGGGTTTAAAAAAAATTTTAAATAAAAAAAAATGAAAAGAAAAATGATGTCTACTGATAAATCAGAGGAGAAACTGTTCAGTAAAAGAACTTTCTTAGTCAACTTTCGACGCGATAAAAAGATTAGTGATTTTAAAGGTTCAGTCTGGAAACTCAATGTAACAACAATTGGGAGCTCTTTCTTAATCGAATCTCTCTTTAAAAGCATCTCCCTTGAAACGAGAAATATCGTTCCAAGCGTTTACATGCGGCAAATGATGCCAGATCCAGCCTTACACTGCGAGAGGCGATGACAAGTGTTAGGTTTCCGGCACCTCAGAGCTGACAGAACGTTAAGCTGCAAAACCGCGACCGCTGGTGAGCCAACAACACTGGCAGACCGCAGAAACCTCTGGGAAAACGAACCGCGACACGTAACGCCTGCCTGTTACACGTTTTACGTAACACATACCAGCGTTTATCCCAGGCATTTCGCAGCAATTCTCGCCTTGGATCACACGGACTTTGGAACAAACACGTTCACGTCTTTTCCCTAGCCGGAAAACCACGTGCAATGTATGGCGAAGGGCACACAATGTAGCAGCAGCACTGTTCCACTCACTGGTGGTTTACTTTAACAACTACACACGCACACACACACACACACACACACACACACACACACACAGCCAGAATACTGGACATTTCATTTCTTGTTTCTCTCACAAATGAACAAGGCAACAACAGCCGCCTCTATGAGACACTAAATTTTCTCACCAGTGTTTGTCCAGACGAACGTTGTCTTCCGAGCAAGATTTTCCACTGACTTTGCAGAACATTTTCCGTAACACCTGTGTGTTTATTTAACCTACTAGTAACAAAACCTAACAGCTCGGTACGGAACTGAAACGGCTCTTTACCATTAACCCCAAATGGTAATAATTCCAAAACACTAGGAAATGGCTCCAGAAGTATTCTGAAGCCATCTTCTTTACCGATGACTTACGCTTTCCTATATTTCTCATTCTTTACCCAAGTCGACCATTCGCCTTTCCTACAGCCTAGCTTCTGGGCTTATTTCATTTACCGAGGTACTTTTAGGTACATTTCTGCATCAAATGGCATCTCACGAACAACATACACTGCTCCACACAATAAGGGGATCAGATGAGCCATCATAAAGAATCTTAGCATGGTAACATTTTATTCAGATATTGGTAATAAAAGTAATTTGTGTGTGATACAGAACAATATTTTGCTATCTACGTTCTTTACTTGAGATTTACATGGCATTTACATAAGATTGAGGCACCATGGGGCTATCATAATGGTGAGAAAGTCATTCTTGTTGCCTTCTTACAAAGGTGTGTGATCACCTCGGACGGCCAGTACAGTTGCACACCTGCGTTGGATGGAAACTATGGGTTATCAATCAGCTCTTGAGAGATATTTGCCCATTCTTCCATGAGTGCAATATATCCAGCTCTGCAATCGTTGTGGCAGGTGCTGGTCTAGCTGCAATGTGTCTGCCAAGTTCATCTCAAACGATGTGAATCGGGTTTAAGTCCGATGTTCAATTCCCTCAGCTTCAAGCATGCTGTTTACCAGTGCAGCTCTGCCAAGAAGAGCGTTATTGTCTACCAGAAGGAACCCATTTTCTATGGAACTAGCGAAGGGCACAACAAAAGGTCGAAGGATCTCGTCCCTATACCTCTCAGCAAGTCAAAGCGCCATTCTGAACGACACTGAGGGCCGTACGTCAACCAATATTGACTCCAGTCCACACCATTCGTCCACCAGTCTGGTGTTTCCTTCACCTCCAGATGAGGTAACGACAGTTATCCGGCAGAACACAAAATCTTGCCTGATCTGTGAACAGCACCCGGCACCATTCGTTATTACTCCAATAATGGTGTCCCTCCGCCCAGTTTTGCGGGATGAACGGTGTCGTGGTTTTAATGAGTCATACACCATAAAACTCGGTGCGTAAAGGTCACATTCCCGAACGTGATTTCAGGCTGTTTGAGTTGGTATCGCGCTTCCTGTAGCTGCCTGAAGGATGCGTTGCAGCCGAAGTGCATTCAGGCTCCTGTCTCGACGGGCGTTAACCGGAGATATCGGTCATCTGTTGCTGATTTATTAACTGCTTGGATGGTTGGTGGATTGGGACTGGGTGACAAAACTGCGTAACTCGTCCCCCTTTGGGTACAGGAAGGAATGAGGAGAGGAGAGGAGAGAAAGAGAAAGGAAATGCAGTTCAGGGAGGAAAGAAGAAAGAAAGACTGCACTAGGTCGGGGACCCTGTGCCCGGTCTGCACGTACTCACGAAAGAACTGTGAGGGGGGGGGGGGTATCGCTTGTTGTATTACCCGTGGACCACCTTCGCCTTGCCTTCTTTCAACGGTTCCTGATGTCGAAAAACGCGTCCAGGTCTGGCAATTATACTGTGGGATACTCCAATAGCTGCAGCCGCCTTCCTCTGTATTTGTCCCGCTTCCAACCTTCCTATTGCTCTCCATACCACAGTTCCGGTAAGCCACGTTGTTGTTGTGTTGCGCTACCTGCTCGCAACACTGTCCGAACCCTACTGCTTGTGTAATTCGTTTGGTAAACACAAGTCAACACCAACCACATCTGCAGGAACTCTGTTATTATAAAGATGTCGGTTGGCGTAATGTTGTCTCTACTCTGTAGCACCGACAGAAAGACGTCGAACCATTTTTGCTCATTCTGCAGATGACAGTACTTCAGAACATAGATATCTCAACTGATCTCCTAATTGTTTTGACAAATCTATGTTCATACGTTCGTAAACCGAAGGGACCGAACTGCTGAGGTCATCGGTCCCTTGACTTACAAATTAACTATAAGAACAAAACAAACGATGTCTGAGGGATGACTCGAACTTCCGACAGGGAGCGGCCTCGCAATCCGTGGCAAGGCGCCTTACACCACGCGGCCCCAATCTCCACTTAACGTTCGCAGCTGTGCCGCGAGCAGTGGATACGGAGATCGACCCACGGCTGCTGTGGTCTAACGCACCGTGCAGTGGACCGAAGCGGAACAAAGCGGTCTGTCGGCCCTGCGGCAGAGGAATAGAAGCTAAAAGTGCTCTGCTCGTGCAGTCGAGACGGCAGTTCTGCTGTTCGGGCGAGACAAAGATGGACAGCCAGACGTGTCTTGCCCTAATACAACTGCAAAAATCTGACGAGGTGTTGTGGACTCCAGTACACAAGGACGTCCATAACGAAAGTACGCGTGAGGATGCATGCAAACATTAGGAGCCTGATGAATGTGCAAAGCAAGATGTTGAGAAGTAACTTGAAATCTTTCCTGACACGCTACAGAACTGAGAAGTCTCGAAAGAAGGAACATCATACAACACATCCTGCAAAATTTATACAGTACATACAACTTATTTTGTCAATTCACTAATTTCAGTAATTACGTAACTATAGGAATAAAGGGAAAAATACACTTATAAAACTGGTATTGTAGTATTTACCGACTGAGTAATGCGTTTGTACAGTAGTCACAGAAACAATGGGCACACAAAATGAAGGCCGGCCGCGGTGGCCGAGGTGACTGAGGCGCTTCAGTCACGGTCAGCACGGCCACTACGGTCGGGGGTTCGAATCCCCCCTCGGGCATGGATATTTGTGCCGTCTGTAGTCTTAGCTAGTTCATAAGTAGTTTGTAAGCTTAGGGACTGATGACCCCGTAGTTAAGTCCCATAAGTTGTACAAACATTTGAACATTTGAACAAAATGAAGTTAATTTATAGCTGCAGAAAGGTGTCATATTAATTTTAAGCCGCGGTGGTGTAGCCGAGCGGTCTAAGGCGTCTCGCTTCAGAGCGCGTGGTTGCTCGCCGTCAGGGGTTCGAGTCGTCCCTGGGGCATCGGTGTGTGTGTTGTCCGTAGGTTAGTTTAAGTGGTTTGTAAGCTACGGACTCATAACCACGCAGTTTGGTCCAATAGATTACAAACATTTGAACATTTAATTTTAATCAAAGCGTGGATACATTATAAGAGGTATGTATTTTTACTAAAAACAAAATTTCAGTGTATTTTGTGGTTATAATGTTTACTTTCACTTATAGTCTTTCAGGACCTCGAAGATGTCATCAATCACAACGGGAACTATTCTTGTTATTCTTTGTTAAGAAACACTGTAAATGTATTGAAATCTGCATAGGAGTCTTCTTGTAACAATCCCAGAGTAATTGCAAACCTTTCCCTGCAAGTAATAGCTTGTCGACACTGGGAGTTTACATTTCTTATTTTAATGTTTAGAAATCATGTAACGTCAGTCGAATAATTGTCATACACAACTTTGAAAGCAGTATCTTGCTGCAATGTGTTTCGATACTATCATCTTTCCAAAGTGCATTACTTCGCGATTCCAAACCACATTTCGTTTAGGTTTCCTGTTTTTTTCCTATCAGTATAGCCGCAGCCACTGCGGGTGTCATATTCATGGTAATCTCGCAAGCATAGAGGAAGATTACATATTGCTTTCCGATTTTGTAAGTTTTTTTTGATATTAATTTAATTAATAGCGATTGGCCGAGAACATCCGATACAACTAAGAAAAATTCTCTAGAAAAACGACTTCGAAGTTTTTCGAGGACATTTAATTACCTATACTCAAGGGGAAATTTCCCAAGTCTTAGGATCGATAGCTTCACTTCCATCCTACTACACCATACGTGTATATTTACAATCAAGTAAAAATCAAAAAAATAAATAAAACAGAAAAAAGGCGTATCTTCGGTAAATGATCTGGTGTGTTTAGTTTGCTTCTGAACTTAGCGATGAAAGAGAAATCCTAACGCTCTTAGGTTGATGCATGGTACAAAAAAACAAAAAATTAATAAAAGAAAATAAAAAAATTGGACTATAAAAATGCAGCTTTGTATGACATGCACGATGTTATGAAACATTGTTTTCCAAGTGATTTTTTTTCCTTCTTCTTCTTTTTTGTTTTCCTCCCCGTGAGTATTAAACACCAACCAGCTGCCACACCTACCCCGGAGTGACGACACACAACCATCGATCAGCAAACGAACACCACCTGTGGAGTCAAATGGTGAATCCACTAAAGGCGCCAGCCGCGTTTAAAAATACACGAATTTGTCGCTTACGAACGGTTATACGTGGCAGCCGCGCAAAGTATATACGTGGCTTACGGTTAAAGGCAACATATATGTTTCTGGACTTAGTTAGGAACTTAAATTCTTGGATGTTTGTTGAATTTGTATTTCTCAATGAACATTGCATTTCTGTTTACCTCTTCCGCTATAAATCGTCGAGAATTTTTGTAGACTTTTCAGGTTGTGAAAAGAAACCATGACCAATTTCACAGGTCTCCTTGCTCTTCCTGTTCATTAATTAAATCTACTATATAAGAAACCAAGACAATTTTTGTAAGTGAACGGTTTGGTAAGTAAGTGCTATTTCTTAGGGTACGGAAATGTTATGACGCGCGGGTAGGACGCGTGGTCTAAGGCGTTATGCTGGGGACTGGGCGGCCGCACCGCCGGAGGTTCTAGTCCTCCCTCGTGCGTGTGTGTGTGTGTGTGTGTGTGTGTGTGTGTGTGTGTGTGTGTTGCTTTTAGTGTTAGTTTGAATAGTTTATACCTAGGGACTGATGACCATAGCAGTTTGGTCGAATAGCTTTACAAACATTTGAACATTTTGAACGGACATGCTCTCCCTTAGGATGTAGCCAATAAATCTGAATCTTAAGTATACCTTCACCACGACTAGATGAACACTAGCTTTCTTTCCGAAACACACATCAACAATAGTAATGTAAATGTATGAAGTGAACTAGTCACTGTAGCAAAGATACAACTACGTTAACAATCAGAAACACCACACTCAGCAGTATCCGATAAACTCATTTCGGAAGCATGATGATTGAGGTTGCTGGTAAATATTCCTACTACTGCGCACTGATTGTTGCTTAAAACTGGTTTCTTATTTCATTCACCGATCTTCAGTGGGAAAGATGCAGCCGGCTCATTAAGAAATCTGACGCTTTCAAATGGATGTTTGCAAACGCTTTGCACGTTCCAACGAAGGTGCAATATTCTGAATCATGTCAGACAGTGACTTTTCGCGTACTCACCTACACTGTCATTAAAGAAAGACATGTTTAATGCCATTTTACAGATGCACCTTATAATATTGTTGTCTTGCCAAAGAGCATGAAAACAAACCTGTTGGGAGTATTCCTCACACCTAGCGAAATGTGGAGTTATTCGCGTCTCATGGTCTCTAACCGTTCCTCAGTGTCAGTATAACAGAACAGCTTACTCTGCAGAACGTACGAGGAAACTTTGCAGTCTTTGAGGAAATTATTCCAGCTGACAACCGGTTCCGTATGTACAGAGCAGCCGTTAGGAAAGACAGCGTCACAGAGTAACACATATATATTTGTCTGTGACAGCGTGTAGCGTCGTTGGGAAAACACACGTCATCGGCTGTAGGGCCCACCTCGTCACTGTCTAAAGATACCACCGAGGGCTGTGACAAATTTTTAGTTTGCAGTAATGACGATGCAGAAGGGCAAAGACAATAAAAACACAGGCAATTAGAAGAGAGTACGGATACATCGTGTGGTGTAACATATTCAACATCCAAAACAAAATACATTTGCAGAAACATTACTATAAATTTTTAGAGGCTACACAGCTACATATTCCTACATACCTAACTAATCTCTATGGTTCGTTTTTACTTTAGATTCATGTGCTAGGGTCATATATCGGGTACCTTGCTGTAACATGGAGCTTATCAACAAATGTACAAAAACACAAAACTTTCATGTGAAACATCTGAATATTCGTTAAATCTCTAGCGGTATGTTCTAGTTCAACGTGATAACAAACGTGGGTCAAATGTAGACACAGCATTCAGTGCAGTGTTTGAGGAACCCCAAGGTGAAACTGTGAGATGATAAGACCAATTACGTGGTTTTAGGAAGAAAATGAATGAAAGACGCTGAAGAAAACTAAACCAGAATACAAAATCAATTAATTTATAGATTCAGTGTCCTCTCCGAAATCTGTAGAGCGGAAAAGGCTATTTTGGTTAGTGACGACTAACAAGAAAAAAAGACGGAGTGAAAGAAATGTAACGCCAGAGCAACGATTAATAAAATGCAACTGAAGACTGATGAATCTGAAAATGTGTTTCGTTAGGACGAACTCTGAAGCATTGCAACTCAAATATCTGGCAAGTACGGAGGAGATTGTGTGTGAACAAATAACGGTGAAGAATCGTGGAGGAAAGACACGCAAATAAGTGACATAATAAAGACTTCGTGAAAATAATTACCCTGTCGGTAACAAAAGCTTCGTCAAGGCAATGGGTCCCAGGCAAATGTATTGTAGTCGAGCAGTTTAACAATGGAATTCTCTGAACCGTTGGGCATAAATCAGTTCCTTAGCACCATTTATCCCTCAGCAACAAAAAGTACGCCTTGTAATCCCGCATGATTTACGCACAGAAAAACGGGATGAATGCTGGCATGAAATTTCATTACAATGGCGAAGTCTTACATCAGAATGTGAGGTCTCGACTGCTAACTTAGGTGGTCCGACGAAGGACATGTTAACGAATGCGTAGAGGTGTAAAAATGACTAACCGAGACAATTACTCATTGCTACAACAAAAGCAACGCACGCAAGGCTGCCAACGCTGTTGGCAATAATAATCAGAATACTGACTGAAAAAATGTATTATGCCATCTAAACGAAAAGTCCAGCCAAAATACCAATCACATTGCTAAGTTAGACCGAGGAGAGGGCGCACTGATAACACACTGGACTCACATCCGGGAGGACGAGGGTTCGAACCCGCCACCGGTCATCCTGGTTTATGTTTTCTGCGATTGCTCTAAGTAAGTCCAGGAAAATGCCGAGATGGTTCCTTTCAAAAGGCATGGCCGATTTCCTTTCCCATCCTCACCAAAAAATCTGAACATGTGCTTCGTTTCTAACAATCACGATGTCGGTGGAACGTGAGACAAACTTTCATCCTAAGTTATCGGAACTTTTTGTTCGAACATTAATATTTTAATAACAATGAGTGTTAGGTAATTGTATTTTAAACAATGACAGAATACTGTCAGATTTTCGGTTGTCGTCTCAGAAAAATATTTTCGGGCTTGTATTCCTTAACTATGTCTGAATCGGCTGAGTTGGCAACAGTACTTGCACGTACCTTTAACTTTCTCAAGTATCCGATACTGATAAAACGCTCTCCACACGCAACAAACGTAGGAGCCAAGCTGAGCACGAGAACTCCACAGTTTTGTCTCTCACAATTCCGTCATTAAATTATAAATATTACGCTGAGTTTCACAAAGTCGAGGATGAATATGAGTTATAAATGGATGAGGTTAAGTTTGAAGAAACAAATGGCTGGAAAAATTATCGGCATTTTACCTATAATTTCAAATATTCAAATTTTCCATCAGTTCGCTTCTTGAACTGCTTTAGCATTTCAAAACAAAGCCACTTTGGTAATACAAATGAGACATGCGACACTTACGTAAAAATTGGCTATACATTTTACTGAACACATATGAGAAATGAAGAGGAGGGCAGTTTTGTTAGTTGCTGCGACAGAAAATATATGAGTTGCCGCATTTCAGATTATACTGAAAACTACGCGCCGGCCGCGGTGGCAGAGGGAACTGCGGCGCGCCAGTCACGGTCTGCACAGCCACTACTGTCGGAGGTTCGAATCCCCCCTCGGGCATGGATATTTGTGCCGTCCTTAGTGTTAGCTAGCTCATAAGTAGTTTGTAAGTTTAGGGACTGATGACCCCATACTTAAGTCCCATAAGCTATACAAACATTTGAACATTTTTGAAAAGTATGTATTTCTAATAACAAGCGGCAGAAACATTGAGCAACATCATACAAAATAATCGTCTGGATAAGTAATCCTTAATTTTAAAGGATATGTATTTTGAAATATGTCTTGTATCTAATACTTAATCTAATGTTGGATACTAAAGTATTTAATGGAAATGTTATATAAACATTTTCGGTACTTTTAAGGAATTTTTTCAAATATATTCAAATGTTTGTTAAGCTTATGGGACTTCACTGCGGATTATACTTTTGAGTCCAAGACAGTCTTTTATTCAAGAAATACAATGTTCCTTCGTAAGAAGTAGGAACCATGCAGGCGAAGACAGTGACACACTGCTAACTAAATAACCCCCGTAAAAATCTTCAAATTTATCAATAAACATCCCCAACGATAATTCAGAGATGAATAACTAGAAAATGAAGAAAGGCTGTACAGTAAAATACAAACAAATGTTATTGTCAATATTATGTATTTTGGTCCTTTCGCTGCGATAATTTTTTTTAAATTTGGTCCATTTACTATAATTTGGTACCATAGTCGTTTCAGGTTGGGAACACTGCTGTGCATGACAGAAACATAAAAATGGATTTTATATTGTAGATTTACTACCGAAGTCCAGGAATTGCTAAGGCTAATTGTGAAGATCAAACTTACAACTAAATATTAAAATTTTCAGTTTAACTGGAAAATTCAGCACGTTTCGGCCATATGGTAGAACATTACATTAAAAAATTTATCGGGACACATGACCTAGCAGTTGATCACCTCGAAATCCCAACAATAAAAAAAAAATTAGGATTTTTTTTTCCAGAATTTTATAATTTGATGCGCGTGGCTACCCGCGGCGGATTAACGGTGCGCGCAGCCGTTCGCCGTCGGGGGTTCGAGTCCCCCCCCCCCCCCCCTAGAGCATGGGTGTTTGTGTTGTCCTTAGGTTAGTTTACCTCAGTTTAAGTAGTTTGTAAGCTACGAAATAATAACCCAGGCCGCAGCGGAGTGGCCAAGCGCATTGAGGCGCTATGCTCCGATGCGCGAGGCTGCTCACCGACGGGGCTTCAAAAAAAGTTTCAAATGTTTGTAAAGCTTAAGGGACGTAACTGCGGGTCATCGGTCCCTAAACTTACAAACAACTTATGAAGTACCTTATACTAAAGACGACACAAACATCAATGCCCGAGAGGGGATTCGAACCCCCGACGGCAGACAGCCGCGCGCACCTCAACACGGCGCTCCAGTACGCGCGGCTAATCCGCCGCGGCGACGGGGGGTTCGAATGCCCCCTCGGGCATGGATGTTTGTGTCGTCTTTAGTACAAGGTAGTTCACACGTAGTTTGTAAGTTTAGGTACTGATGACCCCGCAGTTAAGTCCCTTAAGCTTGACAAACATTTGAATATTTTAACGTAATAACCCAGCAGTTGAGTCCGATAGATTCATAAACGTGTAACACTTTGCACGCGGCTAGACCGGAATCTTTTCAGAAGGTGGGCATGAAGTACCCGCCGTCCCCAATATAGCGAGGGTTAAGACGAGAGGTTTCCCTTGCAGGGTAAAAGTAAACGCAGAAGAGCAGCGGGCTGCGTGGCGTTTGCTCAGGCTAAGTGGAGGGGCCGGCGTGTTGTCTGGCACGTGTGCGCGCCTGCACTTGCCTGATTGCTCCCCCCCCCTCTTTCCTGAGAGATAATTACTGCGCCTCCCCTCCCCCCTCCCCTTTCCCTTCTCCACCACCCAGACGACGTCTGCACTTTGCTCCTCACTCCGCGGATTACTTGAAACCGAGCCACACCGCTTTCCGGAGCAACGCGCTCGTCGGAGCTTTTTCCGGTAGCACGCCGACGCCTGTCCGGTAAAAGCCGCTCCAAATCTGGGGGAGCAACAACTTACTCTGCGTGCCAACAGATCGCTTTAAGAACATGCACACGCTCTCCATTTAGGCAAATACGGAAGCGGTGGCCATTGTGGCGTTGTGATCCGAATAGGATTACAAGATGTCAGCCTTAACAAAAAGAAGAAAAAAAGGAAAAGAACAAAAAGGGAAAAAAAAAAGAAAAAAGTAAAATAAATAAAAAAAAGAGGAAGTTTCTACATTCAGGCAAAAATTTCAGACAGAGTAACATTTTTATTTTGAAATTATTATAAGCAGTGGCGGCTGGTGCTTCGGGGAACTGGGGGTTTACTTCTTTGAGTACTATATTGTAATGTAACAAGATGAGCCACGGTCTACTGAAGTACAGGATACCTTTTCCTATAGTGAAGCTCAGGATACCAGTTTTCGTCCTTTCTACCTTATAACAACCACATTGTTTCTACCTCTAAGAATCACTTTCCTTTTATTCCCTTTATTAATTTCCAATAAAATTCGTAGTATTTATGGCCTGACCAAATTTCAGTACATCTAGTTAATGAAGCAATTATTCACGATTGATTCTCAAGCATTATTTACAAATTTTAAGTAACAATATGGTATGTTCTAGAAGTTCGATTATTTAATACAATCATATTCTTAAATAATGCTGTAATTTATTTATATCTTGTAACATAAAACTACTTTGTCTTACGGTTTCTATCCACTTATAATTTACATTTTTATTACACTATTGTATTTTGAAAGATTTAATTGTATACCAATAATTACAAGTCATTGTTGTGCCAATGATAATTGTCATTAACTCTATATAAAGGAGACGAACGGAGCACGAGGAGGATGGAAAGTTGTTGACTAAGTCTAGTGCTGTTGTACAATATGAATCTGTGACAGAAATAATAATTCTTCAAAGTGAACTCGTGTCTAAGTTTCAAATTAAATTAATTATTTATGACGTAGCCCAGATTAAATGGGGATCGTCATAGTATCTTGATAGTCGCGCCGCCCCCAACCCCACCCCCGCTCGGCGTCCAAAGGGCCGGGAGAAAGTGCCCCCGTTTGCTTCTCCCCTCCCTCCGAACCTTAGTTATAATTTCGTTAAAAGATTTGCGCTTGGTCCAACTCGAGCTGAGGCGTCGGCCTACCAAATGTTCAAATGTTTGTATAGCTTATGGGACTTTAACTACGGGGTCATCAGTCCCTAAACTTACCAACTACTTATCAACTAGCTTATCCTAAGGACGGCACAAATATCCATGTCCGAGGGGGGATTCGAACCCCAGACCGTAGTGGCCGTGCAGACCGTGACTGGAGCGCCTTAGTCCCCTCGGCCACCGCGGCCGGCGTCGGCCTACCAAACTACTTTATTTCACACTTTTCTTCCGAGCTTAAAGCTGACATATTTGTTTCTAAAAGATACTGAACGTTGTTCCTTTTTCTTTGATAATAAACACCAACAACATATGAAAGTTCACATGAACACTAAAACACAGTAAGTAACAGATTATACTGTTAAGTGACTGTAAGAAAATGAATCTTTGACGATGAAGAGACAAGCTACCTTCGGGTCACATGACATTGTAAGCAGCACCCCCTTTTAACCTCACCCATGCGCAAAGGCTGCTATCCCCCACATCTTTTCGAACAGTTAAATATTTGTTACGTCCAAAGATATGTGGCAATAACAAAAGTCATTGTTGTTCCCGTATATGTTAAAAAGAAGATTGGGCTTAACAAAATTGCTTGCATTCAGTTTCGAACCCATTACCTTCGACGACGCAACACGATGCTACTAACCACACGTTTATTGTCGCTAGGTGGAGAGTAGCTACTACATTATTATTCATGATCGGATCTTCTGAAGGCTTTTATAGTTGATGCGTCTTTAATTTATAGTTCTAAGACATTTTACCAAATATGACGTGTTCTTGAAGAATCTTCACCGCGCTAAAAACAAATATGAAGGGCGGATGTTGCCTTAATGGAGGATTTGCCAATGCGCAAGGCGAGGTGCGCAGTAGCTCCGTTGACTTTGCTTCGGGACCATTCGTACGTAACCGCGAGAGCTCGAGTGGCCAGGAGCTGGTGTCTCTACCAGCTTCAAAGCCAATGTTAAAAGCGGCGTCCCCCTCACTGCCGAGGGAGCGGAACGCTAGTGCCGTTAATTGTCAGACGGTAACAGTTATCACAGCCACTAGTATCGCGACAGTTTTAGAACAAAGCTTTCCGAACTTTTCCTAATGGCGACACTTTGTCACTATGTTACACAAATTCAGTTTTAACCAATGACATTTCAAGGCAATATTTATTTCAATGATTCATTTCTAAGTACATTCACAGAGAAACAAGGATGTTTTCTGTTTTCTTCATACGTTTCCTTATCAATTGGTGTATCTTGTGATGCCCACTTCGGAAAGATATGAGTTACTCCGCGTCCACACAATGATACTAATACTGGCGTCAACATTGGTCAATATTTTGTAACAGCGCCCATACACACGAGCCGATTCGTAAGCAGTTTTGAATGTCAATTTGTTTCATCACTACAAAGTATTCGGAACCCATTATTAAAATTTCACATTTAGAGCTCCTCCTTCAAACAGTTAACTCTAAACAAAATAGATATATTTCCGAGCGAGGCTAAACCTGCCAAAGGTCTTTTGACAATGAGATTTCGCTTTCTTGCTACAAGCGACAGTTTCAAAACCCTACACATTATTTTTAAAATATCAACGAAAGTAACATCGCTGATAATGCTTGAAGTTTGCAAGGCAATATGTGAGGGCTTGATGGACAATGTTAAGTTTTAAAACTGCTTTCAATTACAGAGTCTGTCAGATACAACATTAAATTTATGAAAGCATGAAATTTCCCTTTTTAATCTACTTCGATGTTGTCATGATAGCATAAAGATTGCAAGTAGCATTTTGATTTTGTAGCTGCTTTCACTAATGAATCTATTTGTGATATAACCCTACTGTTTAGAACAGCATTTCAAATTTTTGAAATACCGACAAGCAACGGAGCCGAACCAGGTTCCAGTAGCATTTCACTGAACTGTACATCGGACAAATACTGTTGGCGCAAACGTTCGTTCCAATGTGTGTACCCGGCTTTAGGCTGTGGTAGTAGTGAGTCGATAACTCGAAAGAAACGCACTTAGATAAAACGATAGACATAATCTGCATTAAACTACTTTCGCCTACTCAAGAAAGCGATCTAGAAACGATTTTCAAACAAAAACGAAATTCGGTATATGTCAGAAATCACAAAAAAGTAAGATATTGCTTCAGTATATACAGTAATGAACCCATTTGCTCTAAACACATGAACTGCGGCCTACTGTTTAATAACTTTGATTCTCGTCGTGTCATTGACCATATTACGGGTTTGACAGGTAATATTTTAGTTCCTTACGCACAAAAGAAAAAAAGAAAACAGAAATAAAGAGAGATACGGTATGAGGAACTTTGATTTCAAACCATACTAATGGAAACACCAAAATATCTAACTATAGGTCATGCATCAGCATTAAGGAGCCTGCTTAGAGCGCAAAGCAAAACATTTTTGCATCACTGAACACGAAAGGTACTTCACAGTAGTTTAATGATTAAGATACTCACCGAGTTCGGTGAATTTATCCCGTATTTTTCAAATGTCACAAGGCACTGCTTACCTATAAAAGAAAGATACAATGAGTAAATTAAAATGTCACTGGAATTGCATACGAGTAGAAAAGAAATTGATCACAAATGTGTATTATTCTGAATCTCCATCAAGCAAAACTTTACACACGTAATCGCAAAATTACGTGGGCCTACTTTGTCGGGTGATAAAACATACACACAGATTACGAAGGTAAGCCCCTTCGAAACGCAGTCAAATTTGGAATGTGAACAAATAATTTCAAGAACAATGACATGATCAAAAGCATTACATAGCAACTGACGAACAAAGAGATCACACATTTTCAATAATTTACC
This sequence comes from Locusta migratoria, assembly GCA_026315105.1. Classification (NCBI taxonomy): domain Eukaryota; kingdom Metazoa; phylum Arthropoda; class Insecta; order Orthoptera; family Acrididae; genus Locusta; species Locusta migratoria. Next base: position 211,158,359 of record CM048744.1, on the reverse strand, counting down.
ATCAAGTATAACAAATTTAGCTACAAATAAAGATCAGTTTAAGAGGAACCTAAAAGACTTTCTAGTCGTCTACTCCATTAGTGAATTTCTAAATCTCTCAACATGGATCTATGGAACAAATAACTAATCTAATAAGAACACGGAACATCAAAGAAAGAATCCTTCTATCGTTGGCAAAGAAATTACAATTTTGTAAACCACACTGAAAAGATGTCTCCGTCTTGGCTCAGATACATAGACCAAAGCTAACAGATTACGCGTGACTTGGGACAGAAAGCCGTTTTCATGTCCACTAAAAATGTGACGTGGAGTTGACAGTTCTAGTTTTTTCTCATTTATAGCTGAAATTAAGCATTGGTTTCAAAATTCCTATTAAGCATGTAGCAACAAAAGGAACACAATTTCTCTAAAATGCGATTTTTTTACAAGCAACGGAATACAGATTATCACTGTTTATATTGTACTACGGATCTTTTATTCCAACTGATGTCAGTATCAATGGGAGGACTATTCCAGCTGGTCTTGACTGAGTTTATAATATAGAAAATACAGTAAGTCATTTCTGATGCAGATTTATAGTTATCAGCATTATACATACATAAGCAGACATTCTATTCTACCAATAAAGCCATTTCTATTATTCCATTGCACAGGTAATGTTTCCCCATCAGCTTTTATTAATGTTTCGCACGGTGGCTTCACTTTGTGGCAAATATGGAACTACAAAGTTTGTAATGCATAAAAATAGGCCAATGTGGATATAAAAGAATTTCAATTCATATGAAAGCATAACACAACATTTCACACGTCTTGTTGAGAAATAGAAGGAAACCTGAAGATGCGACTCCTATGGAAGCTGCAAACTAATCCACCCACAGGCTAACAAAAATATTCATTTCAGAATTGCAATTTTGTTGCTTGTGAAGATAACTGTTACTTCGATTCATCTAGAGATATATATATATATACAGCCTCTAACCAATGCAATAATATTAGGAATTCCGGGGAAATAAAGGTAACTGTACAAATAAAACTGTAATAAGAATACGGTACGACGTTTTATTATTAAATATACGCTTAATTTCAGTTATAAATGGGAAAAACTGTAACTGTCAGCTACACTTCACATTGTTCATAATCACAAGAACGGCTTACAGCTCCGAGCCATGCGATGCAGACGTTGATTTCAGTATAATGATATCATGCGCGGTCTATACTGTACTTGGCCTATGAATGTAAATGTATTTCTAAATTCTCTGAGAGAGATCAATGACTCAGGAAAGTGAAATAAAATGACATATCGTTCTCGTCTGCTATAAACAGGCAATGTCCTAAAGCATCGTTTCCTCTCTACTGTTATACGTTTGCACGTTAGGACCGACCGAAATTTCAATTTCGGTTACCACCAGTTTCGGCCAAAAATATTGATTTCGGTCAGTTTCAGTTTCGGCCATGAATCAGCCACAGCTTTGGCTTGGCCGGAAGATTTCTCAAACAAATGAAGTGCGGTCGCGTTCCCTATGAGCCATGCAGAAGGGCATCATAGGGAGACTAACGAGGTACTGACTTGCTGAATTTGTGAAAGTCTTTCTTTTGAATAGATCACCCAGTTTTTCTCAAATTATCATTTTTGTATTAGAGATATATTTTGGTATAAACATCCAACCAGTAGCTTTTATGTTATTTTTCTTCCAAACCTAGTTTTCAAGCCACTGTAGCCTCGTCATCAATTTGAATGTTACAGGAACTCTGCAGTTTCTTAAACCTAGTGTAACTAGACGCTTGGTGGTAATTTCTTGTTTGACTCTTCCCAGATTCTAATTGAAATAACAGACAACCAGCTGCAAATAATTAGGTTGATTAACAATTTACCTACGCTTCAACAAAAATGATTTTTCTCTTCTTTAGGAGGACTTCTCAGATCTATTAAAAATTTGATAAAGCCAGTAATATAAGAAACAGGTAGGTCCGACGAGTCCTGAAGAAGACAAAATTGTTTTTGTCGAAACCTACGTAAAGGGTAATAAAATAATTATTGGCAACTGGTTGGCTGTTATTTCACCTAGAATCCGGTAACTAACACCGTTGCTGTAACGCAGCCGCCGGCCGCAGTGGCCGAGCGGTCTGCGGTGCGCCAGTCACAGTCTGCACGACCGCTACGGTCGGGGGTTCGAATCCCCCTCGGGCATGGATGTTTGTGTCGTCTTTAGTATAAGATAGTTCGTAAGTAGTTTATAAGTTTAGGGACTGATCAACCGGCAGTTAAGTCCCATAAGCTTAACAAACATTTGAATCTGAATTTTGTAATGAAGCCATGTTGCAAATTTTGATATTTTATTCTTAGTAAATCCAATATCTAAATCAGCAATCATCACTACAACCTCTAATTACACCTGGTACAAAAAACTATAATGTTTCTAACATCTCTAGTGATGAACCTGTAGTGGCTTGAAAACTAGTTAAAACATCCATAAAAGCAAATGGTTGCGTATTTATACCAAAATAAATCGCTAATTTTTTGTCTGGATATGTACATCTACCGAATTCCGTCCCATTCGAAAACTGGTGTTCAAACTGCAGGTTTAACGTTATTACATTGACAAGGACATGGTTATTGGCAGGCCACAGTCGCACGCCTTGGTGCTGCATTAATTGGATGGATATCCATGTGGAGTGGGAGAGGTAATCTCGAGAGACCACCCTGGCGGGTATTTCGCGTTTTTGTTAGCCCGGCTGCAAAACTGGTCGCCGGACACTAAATCCAGCGGTGACTGCCCTGCCGGAGAGACCGGCTATCAGCTGAAGGTAATCGATATCAATTTATCGCCAAGGCGGCGGAGTTGCGTTAGGCGGCATATTCAAGTTTTCCGGCAACAAGGCAATTAAGTACGGACCAGGTGACACCGCCATATGAGAAGCAGAAGCGTGAACCAGTATCATAGTTGTTTAAAAATTCTGACTTAACGATCCACGAGTAAAGTAATTACAACAACCTTCACTGTTGCATGTAAAACATTGAACGAAGTACAACAGCAATAAATATGGTGCTGCTTTCAAGACATAACACGCAAATCAAATAAAACAGGGAATCGTGACATCTGCGTTCGCTTTACTAATTAAGAGGGGCAACAGAGATTTAAGATAGTTACACTGAAATTCAATTAATTTTATGGGCACATTTCCCACAAAAACCTATTTCATTTCACAATGGCGTACAGTACCATTATTTGGCTGAGTCCTCTAAATAATCAGAGGTAGTACGAATCAAATTTCATGGTCCGAATACAAGAACGTGCGCAAGTCTGTTAAATATGTTGTTGGCGAATCCATTTTAAGTTAATTATCGTACAGAATATACCCCGCTTCTTAACCAACAGCTCCGCTCAAAAAGTCAATATCGGAAGTAATTCTGACCTGTGTGTGTTATAGTCTTTGTATTACGAGTGTTCAGAAGCAGTTATCCACGCCTTGACATCTGTTAACGTCCTTGTAACTATGTAATATGCATTTGAATCTCTTCATAGTAGTCTGCGACTAATTGCACCGTCTCCTCATCGACCTCCCCCCCCCCCCCCCCCACACACACACACAATATCGCATCACTTTTTTCCACTAGTTTAGTCTCAGGTTGTATCTTATAGACCTGTAAATCGTGTCAGCTCAGTTGTCCCGTTAAGCTTGCATCACTCTCTCTCATTCATCATCACTTCTTACCTAGCCCATCCAATTTATTCAAAGATTTAATGGCAAATTCTTCGGTTTTTTTACGTGGACCATTAGTCATGAATATACTCTTTTAATAACTTGCCGACCGTAAAATGGCTATCTAGCAATAATTTACACGCTAACACGTGGCTCAACCACATATTGGTTACCAACTGCTCCCATTTGTTTTGTGTACTTTTATATGTATGTATCGACACTTACATTTATAATTGCAAATGAAAAGCAATTGTAATTTTTAAAACTATTTCGCATCCTTCAAGGGGACTACATTTACTTACAAACTACTTATGAACTAGCTTATACTAAAGACGGTACAAACATCCATGCCCGAGGGGGTATTCGAGCCCTCGACGGGAAACGGCCTCGCGCATCGCAGCAAAATGTTCAAATGTTTGTATAGCTTAAGGGACTTAACTACGGGGTCATCAGTCCCTAAACTTACAAACTACTTATGAACTAGCTAACACTAAGGACGACACAAATATCCATGCCCGAGGGGGGATTCGAACCCCCGACCGTAGTGGCCGTGCAGACCGTGACTGACGCGCCTCAGTCTCCTCGGCCACCGCGGCCGGCGCATCGCAGCATAGCGCCTCAATGCGCTCGGCCGTTCCGCCGCGGCGCGTTGGTACTATTCCCTTGTTAACAGCTTCTACCTGTATGTTCACTTCTCGGATTGTATAAAGCGTGTCAGAGTTATTTAACCAATCTCTACAACTGAGGCACTATTAGATGGCAACTTTCGATAACAGGAGAAGTTACCCGGTTTTGCTACCTATGACGACGCTCCTTTTGGCTACAGCACTCATTCCACCGCGTGCCAGTGGGGTACTTACGGCAGATACAGGAATTTCCAGGAGTTCACTAACACTCGGCTGTGTCTTAAACCAGTCTGTAGACGGAGAAAAAGAACTACTCGTCGCTACCATGTACGGAAGCAGAGAGTCCAGTTGAAGCATCTTCCAAGTAGTCTAGCCAAATTTAGTACAACGGTCTTAATGAGAACTACTGTTCAGGGAATGCGAAACTATTGCTAATTACGGACATGTAATTGACACACATCAGTAGAGAGAGAGAGAGAGAGAGAGAGAGAGAGAGAGAGAGAGAGAGAGAGAGAGAGAGAACTTGCTATTTTGTGTGTTACCAAGTAACCTAGAAAGCAAAAATACTAAGTAACAAATGTTCAAATATTTGTAAATCTATCGGACCAATCTGCGTGGTCATAAGTACGTAGCTTACAAACTACTTAAACCTAGGCAAAATAACCTAAGGACAACATTGACACCCATGCCCCAGGGAGGACTCGAACTTCCGACGGCGAGCAACCGCGCGCTCCGCAGCGAGGCGCTTTAGACCGCTCGGATACCAAGTAACGAAGCAAATAGTATCGTTATTTTTCCTGTTATTCCGTTGGTCATTTTCTGCTATCATTCATTGCGCGGATGCAATGACTTGCTGAAATTATTCGTTCGAGATCAAGAAACGAATTCTACACTTGGAAATAAACTGAACGATCTGCCGCTGCTGCCCTAAATACGTGACGATTTTGGCGACCTGTGTTGCGTATTCGCGAAGAATCTTGTGTACGGGTATGAGAATATTCACTTCACTTGACCACTGTAATCAACATTGTTGCAGAACTGACGGAGTACATCCAACTTGTATGGCACTTATCAGAAAGGACAATCCCGCCAGAATTTGACCCCTTTCAAACTTTCTTAGTTTGCTGTAGGAAGCACGAGTGCGTCTCTGTGGCATGGGGTAATAGTAAAAATGATTTCGTGTGGCTCATTCACCTGCTCGAAGTGTTTCAAATGGACTCCACTTGGGAGATTTGCGAGTCCCTAGCCTACCCATTTATGCAACTGGGGAAAGGGGACCTATAGCATAACGTGGAATCGTTTCTGGTGCTACATCGCCCAGAGGTGAAGGCTGGATGAAAACGCAAACTGAAAAAAACCGAGATCCAAACGGGTTTCGAACTCGCGAGTCTTCGGGTTCCAGTCGTGCGCTTTACTCCGAGACCATCTGGCCCGTCATGAAGCATTTGTGCGCTTCACTCATTGATATCACACTGCGCCACTAAGTAAATTATAGGCAAAGGTAATTACTGAATACAGAAAAATTGTTACCGTGATGTGGCGTTAGATGTTTCCGTATCTGCTACTTAGGGATGCTTGATGGTTGACAACTATGTCACTGGAGATAGAGCCCCATGCTCCTCAACAGTAGGAAACGAACGATGGGAATCTTCATTATCTCAAGAAGTTTTGAACCCTGATCAAACCATTTTAGGTCGTTTGTTGTAACCACTTCGTCGCTAACTTGGTGGAATGCTGGCAAATTCACTCGCTTAGTGCGACATTAATTTGCCACATCGTTATTTTGCATAGATATTGGGTTGTGGACGCCATACTTTGACGCTGTTTAGAAGTAATTTTTTGGAGATAAATAACCCACGGTAGCTTCTGGACTTAGCGTAGAAGGTAGGGGAGAGGGGGTGAAAACAAGCTAAATTTCATCTTCAAAAGAAAAGCAGCGAATGGCAAGAATGCACCTTTGTGAACGAAAGATGACCTGAGGCACCCTGAGAAAGGAGATAAAATTTCCTTCGCCATGTCACTGTCATAAATTAACAGTAAGACGCAATGGATTGGTCGAGTATGATTTGTTAAAACAATTGACAACGCAGATGGAAAAAAAAACCCTAGACATAAAGATAGACTGACACGAACCTTCGTATTTTGACGGAGTATTTCATGATAAATAAAATTACCGGTATTCAGCAGTAACCATTTTTTCCCCCAATATTTCGGCTGCATATCGTTCGGAAAAGTGTTGCCGTCCACCTTTTATACTTTGCAAGCATAGAAAACCGACGGAAAGATGTATAAAGCTGTAGTGCCCTCCAAAGAGAAAATATACAATCATCATCTGCGGTTAACCCTTTAATGCATGACTTTTTATTTGAAGTTATAAAAACTACAAGTAATGTATGGTACGTATATACTAAGAAAAATATTGAAAAAATTCCTTAAAAATATCATGCACTTCTAGCAATTAAAAGTTCATAGCTGGTCCATGACATACCCAATGCAGTAAATGTCACTATTATGCCCCTTATATTTAAAGAAAGTAACTCGTAATGCAACAGTAGTATGTTATTGACTACTTTTATATGGTAATGAAGGAATACTAAAGTAAACAAACACATGTATTTGGAGTAATTAAATGCAGCTAACCATCGAATTAATTCAATAGCACTCTGCATTTTATAATTTCTAAAACGAGCATCTAACATATGTAACACTATGTGTGGTGTCGCACAAGTCTGAAGTGCGCGCCACGTACTTTCGCCGCGCGCCGCCATGCAAGCACGGCGCGGCGTTCTTGCGACGTCGGCCACGAGCGCCCTCTGCTGGAACCCCGCTCGTGGCCACCACTGAATTGCACCGGTCACTTGGGATTAAGACAGGCACTAGGAAAGTCATCCGTAGGCAGGTCTCTATCGGCTTAAACTATGTATCTGCTTTCCACTAGACTTCAGTTAACAAAGCAAAGTATTTGTACTCTCTCTCTCTCTCTCTCTTCGAAATATATCTTGTTCTAGTCTAGCTCAGTGTTTCTAGTTTCTGCTGTCCCACCGGCTGGTCACCTCAGACACTGTACCCGGACACGCGTGCATCCTATTTTCCTGTGTAGGTCTCTCTCTACTCGGCCACCGACACCTAGGAACACCGGTGGCATCGAGACACAAAACTATGCATACAAACAGCTAAAAATGAATTTGTGGTAAAATACTGATCAGTTTGAGAGATAATAGAAAAAAATAAGGTATGTAGTTGATCAGTTACATTATGCATTAAAGGGCCGGCCGCGGTGGCCGAGGGGACTGAGGCGCTCCATTCACGGTCTGCACGGCCACTACGGGCGGGGGTTCGATTCCCCCCTCTGGCATGGATATTTGTGCCGTCCTAGTTCGTAAGTAGTTTGTAAGTTTAGGGACTGATGACCCCGTAGTTAAGTCTCAAACTATACAAACATTTGAAACATTAAAGGGTTAAATTTGAAGGCAAGGAAGTACGAAGACGTAATGCAGTCCATGGAAAGTACATGTAATCGAACTCTTTGTTTCAAGATTCCAGAGCTGTTGTCGTCGATTTTGTATGACTGTGAATACCGGATTCCAAATTTGGTCATGAATAACACAACCATCCGATTAAATTACCCACCATCCGAAATTCAAGGTCTTCTTTCAACATCGAATCCCAGAAGAAAGACACATTGAATCAAAACGTGGCGCCCTGCCAAAGGTTGAGAGGAGAGCGCACAGAGTGGAGCAAGATCGCTATTTAATCATTTTGTGTGCCGTGGAGCCTATACCTGCCACCAACGCTATCCCTTTACTGCATTCACGGGAATACGTGTTACCGCTTCTGTACGCCCCTGAGCCCTAGTCGTCGTCCGCTGTGGCAGCTCTGGATTCCGTTTCTTGTTAAATACAGCTTTTACGGCTGTGGAAAGCACATTTATCACCAAATAACTGTTTTCCGGGGTTTCTAGAGAGTATGCTTATCTCCAAAGTCGACATTGAAACGGGCTTGGGAAACACACATACCACAGTGTCTGTTGTGGCTCTTAGCAAAGATATTTACTACGAAGTTTGGGAATATGTCTTACCACCTCTGTATGTGCCTGACATCTTGTAGTAACACACTGTGGTATGTGTAGGGAAACTGATACAGTGAATCAGTTTCTGTTTGTCCCAGGATTTGTCCGAAAAGACTGTGACGATTATATGAAAAATTGGTTGAGAAAGAAATATTACGAGTAAACAGTAGACATGAATACAATTAGAAGAAATTGCCCTTTTTTTTTAAGATGGACTGGCAACACGTTACAGCTCAGAAATCCATTAACCATCAAAGTGAAATGCTCAGAAAGGAGCTGTGGTGGTATATGTACTAACACTTTTTAAACATGAATCACCAATATAAAATAATGAAAATTATAACATTATAAATTCATCGTAGTTCTAATGCAATACAAAAATATTAGTTTCGCTGAGTTGCCTCAAAAATATAAATAAATAAAATAATAAAAAATATAAGAAAAGAAAAAAAAAACGGCCGCGAAAGTTTAATAAATGAGGAAGACTAAAAAGATAGGAACCCTATACGCAGCCGAGCTAAAAATACGTCTTCGCGAAGAGAAGGCCGAGAGCAGGTCGACTAATTTCCCGATGTTAGTTCTCAAGGAGCGAAGACCGATGCGCACACCGCAGTGATTCTACATGCCGACATCGCGGGTGGCGCTTTGGCTGGGCAAACGACATCGGAGAGCCGCTACGTCGCGAGTGTGCCGAGTTGCCGGCTGGTGCGGTGGCAGAGCGGTGACAGCGCGGAATACCAGGGCGTGGCGTCGCAAAAAGCCGGCCAGCGCAGGAACGCCGCGAGACATTTTCCACCTGCGTGCCTTCCTGCGGCCGGCCGCGGCAAAAACCCAGCCGGGGAAATGCGCTCGTCGCCACTCCATTCAGCGGGGCGCTGGCTACCAGTACACCGCGGAACCTCTAGCAGTCAGTCAGTTCCGCACCTCACACGCGATACGTCACAGCTACAGGCGCACGCACGACTCTCTGCCTTGATATTACAATCTACACGTTTGTTCTGTTTGGTTTCTTTACGTAGCTGCACTTGTGACACCATTAACTACGATACTCTATCAATACGGCTATTTTTTTTTTTTTATCCAAATGTACAAATTTGTCACATGTCGATCTTTCCGTAATTATGTTAATGTATGTGAAGTAATATACTATGGCTAAATCTATATAGATCTGTCTCTATACACACTACATCTTTCAGCATAATGGAATACTTGTGAAATTTTTATTGATGTATTTTAAAAAGTGTATTTCAATCTTATGTGGCTTGTGATGTAAAAGATGATTATTGTAATAGCTTTATAAAAAATATGGCTTACGGATTTTGTAAATATTACTGGCCGCGCGGGAATAGCCAAGCCGTCTGAAACGCCTCGTTACGGATCTCGCGGCTCCTCGGAGGTTCGAATCCTCCCTCGGGCATGGATGTGTGTATTTTCGTTAGTTTAGTTTAAGTAGTTTGTAAGACTAGCGACTGATGACCAACGTAGTTAGGTCCCCTAGGATTACAAACATTTAAACAAATATTGGTGTTATGTAAAAGGCGGTAAAGCGCGATAAAACAATGCTATTGCGTGCCACAAAGTTTCTATGTTTGAGCTTTTGATGGGTTAGTAGCGTGCAGCGAAGGCAGTTTTGTTTCAAGGACAGTACGGCCGGAATTTATCGTGGTTTGGTAACTTCAAAGATAATAAAATCGGAAACGGCGTTCGACCATAAACACTAACAGACCGTGCAAACAGCAGAACGTCTATACATATCGCGCGGTTCCATTATAGGACCAACTGTCTGTTGGGCGGATATAAAAAACAACTCTGCAGTTTTCAAGAAATTCTATCACTTCAACCCGGGTCACACGCTTTCTAGCCAAATGCGCTGACCACTACACCACTGGGACACAACGATCACCGCACCTGCACGGAATACCTAAGCATGCCTCCCGTCAAACACAAATTGCCAGCTTTACCCTGCCCACAGTACTCAAATTTCTAGTTATGAAACTAATTACCATAAGAGTAAGGACTCCAAACTTGCCCATTCCTCCCCACTAACGAAACTATCATTGCCCGTCACCGGCATATTACACACACACACACACACACACACACACACACACACACACACACACGTGACGTCTGTCCCGAAAGAACAGACGTCACTTTTGATCCTGCAGTTCTTATTCTTTCATATTCAAACAATATATGGTAACAACTGCGAACGGACAAAGCTGAAAATGTGTACTGTTTACTGCGGGCAGGGCTGTGGTGTCGCACAAGTATGAAGTGCGCGCCGCGTGCCGCCATGCACGCACGGCGCGGCATTCTTACGACGTCAGCCACGAGCGCCCTCTGCTGCAACTCCGCTCGTGGCCGCGACTGCTGCATCGGCCACTTGGGAATCAGCTAGGCACCAGTTAAGACTTGGCTATCCGATAGGCACTAGGAATCATCAGTAGGCAGGTCTCTATGTAAACTATGTATCAGCATTCTGCAGTCAAGAACTATGTTGAAGTTATGTATTACCAAGACTCCACGAAATATATATCTTGTTCTAATTTAGCCTAGTGTTCTAGTTTTTGCTGTCCCACTGGCTGGTCACATCCGTACCTGCACAAGCGTGCATCCTTTATTCCTGTGTCGGTCTCTTTCTACTCGGCCACCGACACCCACGACAACCGGCTGAGACGAGACAAATGTGGCGACGAGGCTGGGACACAAAAAGGGTAGAGCTGGGAATTTGTGTCTGACGGGAGGCGTGCTTAGGGAGTCCTTGCAGGTGCGGTGATCACTGTGTCGCCAGTGGTGTAGTGGTCAGCGCAACTGCCTAAAAAGCGAGAGACCCGGGTTCGAATCCCAGCTGGGTACACATTTTCAGATTTACCCTTTCCCAGTTGATGTCATATATTGTGTGAATATGTATCTAATATTGTTACTACCAATTATTTCTCAGCACAACCAACACTGCAATGCCGTTACAAGCCTTTGTGAGTTTTTTTTTATGTAAAAGGCGGTAAAGCGCGCTAAAACAATGCTATTGCGTGCCACGAAGCTTCTAGTGTTTGAGCTTTTAACGGGTTAGCAGTGTGCAGCGGAGGCAGTTTTTAAGGACAATATGGCTGGATTTTATCGTGGTTAGGTAACTTCAAAGATAATAAAATCGGAAACGGCTTTCGACCATAAATACTAACAGACCGGGCAAACAGCAGAGCGTCTATACATATCGCGTGGATCCATCATAGTATCAATTGTCTGTTGACAAACATTAGTCGGATGTAAAAAACAACTCCGCAGTTTTCAACAAATCATATCACTTTAACCCGAGTCTCCTGCTTTCTAGGCAGTTTCGCTGACCATTACACCACTAGGACACAATGACCACCGCACCTACAAAGACTACCTAAGCACGCCTCCCGTCAGACAAAAATTGTCAGCTTTACCCTGCCCACAGTGCTCAAACTCCCAGTTAGTTCCGAAAGAACAGACTTCACTTTTTGATCCTGCAGTTGTTATTCTTTCATAATTCGGAAGGACGGTGGTTCAAACCAACCTCCGGCCATCCTGATTTAGGTTTTCCGTGATTTCCCTAAATCGCTTCAGGCAAATGCCGGGATGGTTTCTTTCAAAGGGCACGGCCGATTTCCTTCCACATCCTTACCCAAAACTCCGAGCGTTAGCTCCGTCTCTAATGACCAAGCTGTCGATGGGACGTTAAACCCTAAGCTTCCCTTCCCTTTATTCTTTCATATTCACACAATGTATGACAACTGCGAATGGACAAAGCTGAAAATGTGTACTGTGGGCAGGGTAAACCTGGAAATTTATCTGTGACGAGAGGCGCACTTAGGGAGTCCTGGCAGGTGCGGTGATCACTGTGTCCCAGTGGTGTAGTGGTCAGCGCAACTGCCTAGAAAGCGGGAGACCCGGGTTCTAATCCTGGCTGGATACACATTTTCAGATTTGCCCATTCGCAGTTGTCATATATTCTGTGAATATGCATCTAATTTTGTTACTACCAATTATTTCTCAGCACAAACAACACTGCAATGCCGTTACAAGCCTTTGTGAGTTTTTTTGTGACGCCCCTGTGTTTGACTACTGAGGTTCTTCACTCTACACGAGGCGCCTGGTCCGTAATTGGTGTTTCGTAAGGGGGAGAGGCGTCTCGTCAGAGCAGGGGAGCAGAAAAAGAAGCGAGTGGCGTGCAGGCGGGCGGGCGGTGGGCGTGTCGGCAGGCGGATGTGGGTCAAGGCATGAGAAGCGGCGCCGCGCCGTGGGAAAGCGCGGCTCCAGCTCCTGCACGCACAACTGCCGGTCGACAGCCGCAGACACTTCGCTTTCTCGCCACCACTCTGCACACGCGCCATCCCTGACCACTGCCACCCCACAACAGCCGCAACTTCCGTCTGTCAAGAGCCGCGCTGACCACAGGACGGTGTAAACTCTTCGGCCCCCAGGTAGCGATGGGAAAAACCGACCGGTTAAAACCGATACCGGTATTTTAGTTTTGAATAACCGTTTTTTTCGGTAATTTATTTGGTGTCGGTTGTAACCGGTTTATTTTAGTTATTGCCAAGAACCCGGTAACAAAACCGGTACGACCACTTCCTGTAGTAGCGGTTCAAAATGTGTTTTTCGTAAATAATTAAAAAAAAAATTAGAACTAGAAGACCCTAATATTTAGGGCTATTCCTAAAATTTCCACTACTGTGAAATATCGCAGAAACTAAGAAAAGCGATCAGTGATAATTTAAGAACAATCTCGGCAGTCAAAAACGCGCAACAAACGCGTGGCATAAGAACTTAAGGACTGGTGCAGCTGTTGAGGCATCGATGCACCTGTTGTTCTGCGGCGTGGCCTATTAGACGACGCGCGTGCACCGGCAGTGTACGAGACTTGCCCTCCGTCTGGTCATGCGGCAGTTCCTTGCTGTCGTCGCAAGACATCGGTTGTGTCTTAAATGGCACCATCCCAAGTGTGGAAGTACTCCATGAAGTACGGTAGCAGTGAGATACAATGCTCCATTTGCTTCAAAAAGCTGAAAACGGGTGGAGGTACTACAAACATGCTGTGTCATTTAAGGAGAAAGCATCCAAAACGTTCCTTGGAAGAGAATGTAAATTCGATTCATATACCTCTTTCGTTAGTGATGTACTATAAGCTTTAAATGTATTATCATATTGTTATGCTAACAAGTTTAATTAATGTGATTCCTTCAAAGCGAGGGTTTTTTTTAATAACCAATATGGGTTTAGGTAACATTGATCATGTGGTGCCTCGCGAGGTAGCCGTGCGGTCTGAGACTCCATGTCACGGACTGCGCGGCTGCTCCAGTTGGAGGTTCAAGTCCTCCCTCCTCTCTCGGTCATGGGTGTGTATGTTGTCCTTAGAGTAAATTAGTTTATGTAGTTTTTAAGCAGTTAGGTCTTATACGAACTCACACTCATTTGAACCACCTTTGATCATGTGGTACACAGCTTTCCTAGTTCAATTTGCGTAAATTTACACTGACAACAATCATACTGTGACTTTATTTTTCGAAGTACTTCTGCAGCACTGACTGCATTTCATATGCTGACTGCAACTTTATTATTCGTATGCACTGGCTCACAAGTCCAACTTTCGGAGTGGTTTCGTCGGAAGCTATTTGAACTGAAAATGCGATTACGGTTTCTGTTTCGGTCGAACTCTACTGGAAGTAATAGCAATAAAAAGACCGAAAACCGGTTATTTGAAAAGCCGGTTATGTCGAGCAATTTTTACAGTGAAGTTAAACTGGAGATGAAAAGAACCGGTATAACCGAAAACCGGTTGTTTGAGCAATAACCGCCATCCCTACCCCCAGGAGCAACATTGTCATTCGGCGCCCACAGCCGCATCCCCCCCCCCCCCCCCCGCGATATCTAGGGAGGGGCGAACCGTGCCGTCGCCCAGGGCGGCAGGTTTTTGGGGGCGGCAAATTCCTTAATTTTTATGTAGTTCCGATAGCTTAAATTAAACAAGACAGAGATAAGTGGAAGTGTCTTCCATAAATGTAGAACTGTGACAGTAAGAAACTTCCTGGCAGATTAAAATTGTATGCCGGAACTGGGCTGGAATCTGGGACCTTTGCCTTTCGCGGGCAAGCGCACTACCGACTGAGCTATCCCGACACGACACACGATGCCGCCTCACAACTTTACTTCCGCCAATACCTCGCTTCCTACTTTCTTTTATCAGCGCACACTCCGCTGCAGAGTGAAACTTTCATTCCGGAAACATCCCTTAGGCTGTGGCTAAGCCATGTCTCCCCCATATCCTTTCTTCCAGGAGTGCTAGTCTTGCGTGTTTGCAGGAGAGCTTCTGTGAAGTTTGGAAAGTAGGAGGCGAGGTACTGGCAGAAGTGAAGTTGTGAGGCGGCATCGTGAGTCGCGTCGAGGTAGCTCAGTCGGTAGAGCGATTGCCCGCGCAAGGCAAAGGTCCCAGGTTCGAGTCCCGGTTCCGACACACAATTTTAATCTGCCACGAAGTTTCATATCGGCGCACAAATGTTCAAATGTTTATTAAGCTTATGGGACTTAACTACGGGGTCATCAGTCCCTAAACTTACGAACTACTTATGAACTACTTACGAACTAGGACGGCACAAATATCCATGGCCGAGGGGGGATTCGAACCCCCGACCGTAGTGGTCGTGCAGACCGTGACTGGAGCACCTTAGTCTCCTCGGCCACCGCGGCCGGCATTTCAGCGCACACTCCGCTGCATACTGAAAAGTTTCATTAGGTGAAAATAAGTTGGAAACAGGAATTTTTATAGATTGATAGACATTAATACAGACAACAGTGGTGTGCGTTACCCTACAAGCAAAATGAACGTGCAGGGTGCTGGGTGCTTCCGCGTGACGTCACGGTGTATTCTGAGAAGAGGTACAAGGGCGAGGTGTGTTCTTGCGTTCGACTACGGCACTGTTCCCTTTAATTAACATTAATTTAAGAAAACAAGCACGATATAAGCATAAACACAAAGGAACAGAATGCTACTATTTAATACGGCCTGAAAACTCTTATATTGATATCTAGTAAAGAAAATTGTACAACTATTAATATTAATAGAATACATGACATCAACTGCGATTGGGCAAAGCTGAAAATGTGTACCCAGCCGGGATTCGAACCCGGGTCTCCTGCTTTCTAGGCAGTTGCGCTGACCCCTACACCACTGGGGACACAGTGATCACCGCACCTACAAGGACTACCCATGCACGCCTCCCGTCAGATACAAATTCCCAGCTTCGCCCTGCCCATCGTACTCAAACTCTTGGTTTAACTAATTCCCGTAAGAGTAAGGGCTTCAAACTTGCCCACCCCTCCCCACTAACGATAGGATCATTGCCCGTCACCGGCATATTATATATATACATGTGGCGTCTGTTCCGAATCCCGGCTGGGTACACATTTTCAGCTTTGCCCAATCGCAGTTGATGTCATATATTCTGTGAATATTAAATAATAACAACTGCAGAATCAGAAGTGACGTCTGTTCTTTCGGAACAGGCGCCATATGTATATATATATGTACAACTTTTGTTACAGGCCCCATGACTTTTATTGTATTCTGTGACATTGACGCTGCTTTGATCTTAAAGACATATTCACTACAAAGAGACGCAAGAGTTTAATATGCGGAAATAAGACGTCGTATTTGAATAAAGCTGAAAAAGTCGAAGAATGTGTGTGGCGGACGGCGCTTGAAATTTTGCACGGGGCGGCAAAATCGCTAGGGCCGGCCCTGTATCTCGGCATTGAGAAAAGAATTTGATTTAATATACAAAGTGACTGTACATGTAGGAAGTTTCAGGAGCAATAGTAAACATTTAAGAACGAGCTAGAAAAAGAGGAATTTTACTCACAAGAATATCTTCACGTGTCGGAAATTGAGTTTCGGATGAGATTCCGCATGTTAGTAGTATACGTCAACAGTCTCCCACTCACAGAAGTTTTAAAGCGCACTATCCAGAAAAGTCCGAGAAAAAGGGCCCCGAAGTATTATATATACACGCACCAGCCAATGAGTGCCGTAAAAGTAACACTTATACCTATGTAAGCTCAGTGCACATGAGATTAGTTCAAATGTTTTTAACCTTATGGAACTGCGAGGGTCATCAGTCCCTAAACTTACAAACTGCTTATGAACTACCTTACACTAAAGACAACACAAACATCCATGCACGAAACCTCGACGCGGAACGGTCTCGCGCATCGGAGCATAGCTCCTCACTGCGCTTGGCCAATCCGCCGCGGCGATGAGATTAGTTGTTATTTATTTCGTTAAACAAAACAGCTATATATATACTTTTTACCTATTACTTCGAAAAATACCGTGTCATTAATTTAAAAATAAATAAATAAAATTTGCGTGCCTGTCATGTATGGGTCAGGGTTCGACCCTACCCCCGGGAAACATTTTACTTTTTATCATTGGTTTACAAATTACAACATTTTGTATAAAATGTTAATGACGTAAAGTACTATCAATTACATCATAAAGAAGTTTATTTTTTCTAGGTGCAGACCGTGCGGTTGCTCGCCATAGGAGGTTCGAATCCTTCCTGGGGCATGAGTGTGTGCGTTTGTCCTTAGGTTAAGAAGTTTGCCTCACTTCCCCTACCAAACGATCTCTGAATTTTAACAGTAAGCCCCTCCTTGATACCGAGGTTGGTCGTTCTTTTTCCACGCCTGGCACTGGAGCTGGAATAACGAAAGAAAATTGGCGCGCATGTTAATGTCAGCTCGTTAAGAAGAGGCAAGTGTACTGCAATATTTATGGTCTTAAGGACATAAATTGAGTGACATTCACGGGGACATACATGGATTTTATGGGAACAAGTGTATGGCCCATAGCAGTGTCTTCAGATACGGGAAAATGAAACTAGCTTGCAGCCAAGAAATCCGGAGAGAGAGGATCGTTATGAGGAAGCCACCTGAGAACAACGACGTTGATCCGAGAACTTTCCCGATACACAAACATAGCGTGATGGTTCGAGTGAATTCACAAGCATCGTTTACGAACAGTTTCAAAGGCTTTCAAATGTTTGTCATAACTGTGTTATAGCTAATGATGATTACTTTCAGCACCAGCAAACGATTTTTTAAATCATTTTTGTAGCTTATTTTATACAGCTTATACTCCCAACATGAAGGTCAATACAGGATGCGCAGTAAGTAATATGCCCTCCTCGGACACTAACACACATTTAGCATCTTTAATTTAGGCTGCCTACCTAATCGTTAGGGAATCCTCGGGAATATTGTCCTAGTTCTTTCTCAAGGGGGTTTACTCTTCCAGGGCGTGCGTTGGCGTCGAAAAACACGTCTGCCAAGATTATCACTGGGACGCTTTGTATGGTTTGGGTCCGCGGAGCACGCATGCCTTTCCCTATCTTCAGTATCTTCATATTGCGGCAAATTGTCCATAAACCGTACTCCGAGAGCGACGGAAATGATCCAGAGTAATTACCCTGTAATACCGCTGTGTAGTAACGATAGTTCGCAGAAAGCTACGCACCAGTGTTCCAGCATTGTATTTTCATAAGCCACACCAAATACGTCCATGTACATGCCGTAATGCGCAAAGTGTTCTCCTCTCCACACTTGCTGGTGGCCAGGATCACTTGCCATAGTGAAGGAGAATTAATCAGATATCATTCCGGATCACTGGTGATGACCTCAACTAAAATGCTCCCTATATCAATGAACTGTTCTCGACGATGGAATGTATTTAATCCATCTCCCAGCCCGCAAACCGGCCCGATTTAATGGCCATTAAGTGGTTCTGGCAGAAACATCGTGTACTGGTAGCGGTTAGCCGAGATGCGTGTTCCTGTTGACGACACGGTTATCAATCTACGACAACCGGCATATTTCCGCATAGCATCTCCACGTTCATCGACCTTTTTTAGTCACGGTACGCCACTTTTGGACACACTCACTACTGTGTCACAGTACACACGCTTTTAGCGGCTTTGAGTCGTCCAACTGTTCCTGCACGATCGTTGTCACTCAAATGATATCTTGTAGACATGTTGGCGCAACACACGGAATGTCGCACTAACCGGCTCCGTAGCAATTTTCGTCCAATAGCGTTTTACAAAAACAGAGGGTTCGTGCACAGGCTTCACAGAGGTTAACTCGCCCCACCCTCTACATTTTAATGGAATACTGGCAGGGTGTTCCGCAGCAATTGTCCATTCGTCCGTAGCAACTAGTAGTTGTTTCAACAAATCTGAGAAGGTACATGCGCAAAGTGTCTCGCGGGATTGACCCCATGTTTGGTGGGAAGGAAAAACCGACCCACTAGAGAGCAGTAATCCCACTTTTAGCTGCCCATACTGACTGACTTAACAGACTGTCAGTTGCAGGTAATCCGTGTGCGCGGCAGCACAGTGTCTTGACAGTGCTAGCGAAGTATAGTCTGACACTCTTATATTTGTGAGATATTGATGTAGAGAATTGTAAGTGAACTTTTTTGTGAGCGAGTTTACTTGACAACATTGATACTAAACGCCACAGTCGCAACATTCATGCAGTCATCCATAAACAGTCGAGTCCACTTATATTCAACAAGACGATCATGCATGCCTCAAAGAAAGGTTCATTTTCAGTTACATGTGGTGTTTTTGATACTCTTTACAGTGTTATTTGGAATACGGAGCAATCAAGTTGTTTGACCCCAAGTGCAGATCTACATATATCTAGTGTGCATAATATTGGTTGCATCGGTGTTTAACAGATTTATATACCAAGACCCATAAACATATTCCATAATAGGTACATACACCTAAATGTAATTAATTGATAAATGATAATATATTCACGGTATGTATGACAGTAACTGTGAAATGGGTGAAGTTGAAAATGGCTACCCAGCCAGGATTCGAAGCGGGGTCTCCTGCTTTCTAGGCAGTTGCGCTGACATCTACACGACTGGGGACACTTCGATCATAACACCAGCACGGAGTATCTAGGTACGCCTCCTGTCAGATACAAATTCTTAATTTCACCCTGCCCACTAGAACTTTAACTCGTAGTTTTTGTAAACCGATTCCCGTAAGAGTAAAGGACTATGAGCGCCTCCGCACGGAAGAAAGGATCATTCCCCGTCATAGGCATATTGTATAAACTATACATATGTGGATATGTTCTTTCGGACACTATTGATCTTTTAGTTATTTATTCATATTCACGGAATGTATAACAATAATTGCGGAATAGTTGGCAGGGTAAAGTTGAGAATTTGTATCTGACGGGAGGCGTACTTAGGTAATCTGTGCACGTGTGGTGATCGCTGTGCGCCAAGTGGTGTAGTCAATAATTTGCAATAAACGAAATGACAACACTGATGAATATTTTCAGAAAGAAGGTGAAACACGCCTGTAAACAACTGAAGTTGCATGTGCTATGTTACGACAAGAGCACGGGGCAGTACGGGCGTATAGTGGGAGGTTCAAAAAATGTTCAAATGTTTGTATAGCTTATGGGACTTAACTGCGGGGTCATCAGCCCCTAAACTTACAAACTACTTATGATCTAGCTTACACTAAGGACGGCACAAATATCCATGCCCGAGGGGATATTCGAACCCCCGACCGTAGTGGCCGTGCAGACCGTGAGTGACGCGCCTCAGTCTCCTCGGCCACCACGGCCGGCATAGTGGGAGGTCTCGGCACTAGATGACACAGCGCAGCAACACGGCGTCTGTCAACACCACCTAGAGAGAAGGCCGCGGCGCTCTCGTGCGACGTCAGGGGCCCTATTCTGTATCTTTTCGGCGCCCCAAAGTTCGGTTCGGTCAGAGAGCGCACCGAGGGGTCGAGTTATCGATGCAGCTCCATTATGTTATTCTGTATGCCTTTCGGTGGCGTTGCGGTCCGTCTTCGTGGACACCGAAGCTCACGGTGGCGCTATTGCCAGATCTGCTCTCATCAGCCAATCAGAAGCGCCTGACTGCTTCTCCGCGCATGCGCACTGCTGGTGAGCAGGGGGGACGGCAGCCATAGCCGGCGTTCGCTGCGTTTTTTACCATGAGAGACAGCCCATCAAAATGTAAAAAATGAAAATCTGGAATTTTATAATTTGGCGACATAACACGACAGTGTGTTCCGAGAACTACCTACTGAAACTTTTTTTTAATTTAATTAAAACTTTTTGTCACTGAAAACAGAGAATATTTAAACTTTTCTGAAAAGTTGTTCATTCACGGTACTCTATGTTTATCACAGCGTATCTCCTAAACTAAGCGTCACACAGCAAAATAATTTTATAATTGCCTTCAGTGCTATATGTTGTCGATGTCTGCAAACTTTCCGGCCAATATATTCAGTGATAGTGAAGTAATAAATTAAAATCCCACGTCTGACGCAGAACTTTTACCAAATCAACGTCCAAAATGTAGTAAGCGACAAACTTTTTCCCTTTACATTTTTTTGTGGGGGTGTAAGCGAGAAAAAGTTTCGGAAAGGTTTGAATTTATTTTTGCCGTTTGTTGGAAAACGTTAGGTGCTACCGTTTGTCCTAGACGAGAGCAGAATTGTGCGGTTCATAGTGGCGGCGCGAGTTCAACGCGCTGGGAGGGAAGACGCGGCGTTAGCAGCAGAGAGAGTGCAGTGCTAGCAGTGAAAAATTTCTTATTTTGGCACTACAGAAGTACATGGAAGTTGCGTGAAAGGAAAAGGATTACATATTAGTGGAGACAGCTCTTAGAAACGCAAATTAGTCAATGTTTTTGTACTGAAGAAAGAGCGTACAATATTTTAATAACAAAACAGTTGTTTGCCGAAGCAGGAAAGCTAAAGGAATTTTTTTAGATTCACTCATAACCAGTTTTAGTATTTTCTGTCGTTAATTGGACAAAACCTGAAACGTCTTTTTGATTCCATCTTGAATCCAAGTGCTCAGTGGCTGTTAACATATACGGATGATGAAGAGCAGTCGCAAATATTTCTTTACTGTCGCAAAATTTGATTTTGGTCGCTGTCAGACTCTCATCAGTGCTTAAAAAATAGTTTTAAACGTACAAAAATTTTCAGTCTTCATATTGAAGATTATGTGATCGTCAACATGAAGGCTGAAAACTTTTCTTTGTTTCAAACTGCATTTCAAGCATTGAGAGTAGTCACACATGTATTATTTGTAACAAGACTAAAAAAGTAAATGAATAAAAAGTCTACGTTTGTTTCACTCACAGAAATTTCATCTTTTGTTTTATAATAAGAGTGAACCCTGATGTAGAAGAAACTACTGCTGGCGCTCGCTCTTACATGTACATGCTAAAGAATATTGCAGTTCATGCTTCTCTTACACCACTAGAAAAGTGTTCCAAACAAGATGACTGGTGAAAAAATATTTTGTACCAGGAAGGATTTGAACCTAAAACACTCAGGGTAGGAGGTTGTCGCCTTAACCACTAGACCACAGCGTCTACAAGACTTGCCGGTCTTTGTTTCCATTGACTTCTTTGCGGAATGATTATCCGTTATTTATACTGCTGCTAATTTGTATGATTTCCACTATCTAACTTCACAAAATTCCTTTCCATTTTAACTTAAACGTTGTAAAAGTGTTTTCTGTAAGTAATAAATACTCAGTTTGTACGGAAAAGTAAGGTAAAACACTACTAAGTACCGTTCAGATACGTCGGTAACGTGCTAGTTGGCACGACAGGAACTTAAGATTGCGGTGAAAATGGCTCATTTTATGAAGATTTTCAATGCGGCAGAGTATCTGGAGTGCATATTTGAGTAATTCTCACGTACAAATACGAAAATTTGCCAAATACGACGCGACAGCTTTGCGAACGGCGAAAACGAAGGTGACGCCGTATTTGATAGATTTCGTATTTACACTTCCGTAATATGATAGTTTGCAGGATAAATGAAACGGCGCATTAAAGACATGACCGAGATGCGTATTTTAAGATAAAGTTTATTGCAATAGAGTTTACAGAAGTGCTATATCGTTATATTAAACTCTAGAACGCTTGCAGTTTTAACGAAATATTCTGATAATATATGTAGACAACCTTGAAAATTAACGTTTTACAGTTACTTATTACTTAAAAACAACAGATGTATCATTATCGGAATTTAAAACGACACAGCATTGCTAAATTAATAATTTATCTTCGCAATCCAAGCCCACCGAAACGAACCAAACGGCCTCACCGAAACCTCAGCGGCTTTCGGTGCAGCGCTCGAAATTTCGGTGGCCGTTTCGGGCGGTAGCAGGCCGCAGAAACGTACAGAATAACCATTTTCGCTACCGCACCGAAATTGACGTAACCACCGAGAAAAAGACACCGAACCGAACGGTACGAAAGATACAGAATAGGGCCCCAGGCAGAGTAGGTTGCGCGTGCATAGCTGACTGTATAGCCGCTGTGGCACGGCCCACTACGCCGAAGCAGCGAGCCAGTACCTATGCGCACGCAACCTACTCTGCCTGACGTCACATGAGAGCGCCGCGGCCTTCTCTCTAGGTGGTGGTGCGTCTGGCCGTTGCTTTCTCCAGTCCGCCAGCCGCGGTGGCTCCCCTTATGGGTATTGTCGCTTCTGGTTTTGATGGAAGTCTGCGAGTTAGTGACACGGGCGAGCCACTTTCCAAACGGCTTTCCTTCCGCCGGCCACCATAAACAGCTCGCTGCGTAGTCACTAGATCACTGGTCCGCATGTAACGTAGCTGGCAGAGAAGAACTGCGCGGTGCGCTACTGGGAGAGAAAGCCACGGACGTCAAGTGAAATGTGAGTGCAAGCTCTGACATTTAGTGCTACTCAATAACACACAAACTATTTCAATAGTGTTCTGAATATTGGCGGAAAAAGGAACTGCCGAAGAAAAAGTTTTACTCCCAGACCGACATAAAAATTAATAAACAAACTAACAAACGGAACATTCTGTAAAATAAGTGATCACAACTGACGTACTACTTCTTAAACATTTTCAAAGCTGTGTATTCACTTTAAATAATGTAACAGACCTCATTCTGCTTAGTATTCAACTGTACTAGCTGTAAACAGGGCGTTGCCCGGGTGTTTATTTACCCTACACTCTCTTACTCCACATCCCCTCCCCCCGCCCCTCTTCTCTCTGCATCCACCTCTTTGCTCTTTCACCTCTCTGTTCGTGTCCACCTTTCCCTCTCTCGAGAAAGTTTTCTGCAAGGTACCGTCTGTCATGGACCATACAATAATTTATGTACCCTGTGATTTTCCTCTTGGTTTAAGGCCATGTGTGCAAAAATTCATAGAGATTGGAGCAAAACTATGCATTTTGTAAAATTACGTAAGTACCCTCCGCTATGCACCGAACGAAATTTTTATACAGATGGTAACATTCCTCTTGCTTGTAAGGTAGAGTGTGCAAAATTGCACCAATGTCGGAAGAAAACTATAGATTTCTATGCAACAGAAACGCAGGGTCACAATGAAACACGCACTTTGTTGTTCTCAAATATTCCAGTTTTAGTTCTCAAGTTATGGCGCGACAAAGATATTTAGGGATCCATTTTTATGTTGCAAAGTACCCTCCCCCCAAGCCCCGTATGGAACTTAAGGTAGACGGTGACGTTCCCCTTGTTTTGAAGGTCAAGCGTGCGAAATTTCGTGAAGATCGGAATGAAACTGTAGGTTTTGTGAGTCTGTAGGAGAAGTATGGTCCGCCATGCTCCTATTGCATAATACATCCTACGCTGACGTTTTCTACCTATAAACTACATTTCTGCCAAATTTCAGCTTCATAGGTGAAGTAGTTTTCGAGATTTCGTGTCTAGTCAGTCAGTGAGTGTCCTTTCGCTTTTATACAGATAGAGATTAAGAAAACAGATTGCTTAATTTGGATGCAAGAGAATTAAGGGAGACTTGCAGTAAAAAAAATAAATAGTAACATGCAAATCAGTAATGCTACCTTTATTGGATACAAGGTCATGCGTGATGCGACAATTTTACGGCGTCTACAGCACAACTGTTGTGAGCGTTAGACTTCGTTTCATCTTTTTTTTTTTTCGGCGATTAGTTGCAAAACGCTTCATAAATGTCCGAAATTACATGCAAACTTTGTTGCAGGTCCCTAACTACTCCCATTTTCAAATAATTAACGCATAAATCTGGGTATTCTCACGCGGAGGCCTCTCATTTTTATGACGTCATATCTCTTGAGCTATGTGTCGTGCTTTTTCGTTTTTGAGGTAAACAGTTCACCAAAGTTTCATTGTAATCGATGAATGGTTTATGAAAACATAGGACATACAGACAAACATTCATAGATGAATGATCTATTGTAGATCTGCTTAATTCCCTTACAGGCGGAAAGTTTATTTTACGGGGATGTGTGAAGCTACAGATTTATGGGATCATTACAGCTTTTATTAACTGGAGTAACGTCACTCTGTTCTCACTTCAAACGGTACTTCTTGCTTTAAAGCGTTTTTTTTTTTTCACTAATATCCCCTTACGTTTTGCGCACTGTAGTGGTAAAACTGCTGATTTATATTTATTATTTTGTTATACAGTGCACACAACTCACTGTTGTATCAGTTACACCAATTGCTTCAATAGTTTGGCCTACACATTTACTTTAGGCTGACTGACGTCTATTGTGTCACTAGGGGTGGGGTAAGGTGCCGAAACGTGATAAATGTCTTTGCTATAGCCAGGGATAAGACGGGAAAGTACTTAAGAAAGGAAATTTCGTAAATTATTATTCACTAACAGGAACCGTATGTTCAAATGTTAGTAAACCTATTAGATCAAACTGCTATGGTCATCAGTCCATAGATTCATAAACTACTTAAACTTACACTAATGACAAGACACACACAGCCCAACCCCAAGGGAGGACTAGAACCTCCGGCGGGAGAGACCGCCCAGTCCGCAACACGATAGACCACGCAGTTTCTCTTAGGAGAAGCCTCTTGGTCATCAGCACTATAAAAGTAGAATTTTACCTCTCTTAAATCCAATCACTGTAATAAACGAAAGAATAATGGATCATCTAATCGAAGATATAGGTCCCGGCGATAGGACCCTATCTGAGTGTCATGCAGTGACTAAGCTTTCACTAGTTACCTTAAAAATGAACGTAACGGTAAAAGTATAAATGTTACTTCTGTATTACGGTGCCGTCAGCAATAAAAGCATCGCAAATGGCATCCCCCTACTTTATCTTGAGAAGAATACCTATCCGTAACAACTTAGTATATTTTCAATTACTCTGCTTCGAAAGTGGTAATTAAATGCATTACGAGAACTGCTGGGAACGACGACACAGAGCGAATCAGTGCACCACAGGTAGGAGGAATTCCTATGCGCTTGTTCACAAGTCCAACTCAAGTACGGGTTGGCTTAAGATTCTCAACTCCCTGATGGAAAGTGTGGGCCACTAAATCTATGACATCACCTACAGACTCCTCGCTAAGCTTACAGCCACGCTCGAGGCGGCTTGGTAACGTAAGCTCAGTGTTTGGAGTTTTTCCCGTTGTAGTACTTCTAAATTGATTCTGCGGATTTATTGTAATAAAAATCTGTTTTGCAATAAGTAAGTGCAGTTGGCTGCTTATTTTCGAATATCTGTTTATTTCCGGTACTGTATTTAGGTTAAATATTAACGTTAATAACAATATACTGTCCTACGAGCAAAGCAATGTAATTCGTTTCTCTGCTGGGTAAAGTCCTTTAACAAAATTAATTGACTACTGTATTTAAAACATGATCATACATATTTCTCATTATTGGGATGATTAAGACACAAATTTCTGGGAGTGATATGCGTAGTAATTATATCTGCAATATGGCTTATCATAATCAATTCTATTTCTTACGAATGTAACACCATTTTAGAAGGTACTTTTACATAGGTACACAAGAACATGGCTTACATTAAGGTGCATTTCTGCCGCCAGCGATTTCAACTCTTACTACCAAGCGTTCGCAGCGAAGACGCCCTTTACTTACGTGTCACTAGGGTCGAGTTATTAATGTGGAAGATTTAAGAAGGTTTCCAAACAGATGGAGTTTATGTAAAGCAAGAAAAAGAAAAGTAGTAAGATATATCCAAGTACAGCATATAAGCTTAACTACCACAAAATATAATTCACATATTACTGAATCAAGAACTTCCTACAACGTGGTTGGCACTTTACCAATTTAATAACCAAATAGTCAAGAAAATCCATCGTGCGAATTAGCGCAATATCTGGTTGCTTTTAACAGATATTCCTGGAAAGAATGTACAGTTACGGATTGCACCTAACCACAGCTATTTAATGAATATTGGCGGTACGAAGCACGTGGTCATATAACAGCAAGGTCTATCACAGCAATATATATCGAAAACCTATCTCCGCGACTGCAGTCGATACTTCGCAGTGAGTCGCTGAAGTTAACCGCCAAACTAGCCCATCTGAATTCCAGTAGCCGATGAAATTTCAGCCAACGGGTTTTAGCATACATACAGCAGCAGCAGTAGCAGCTACGAGATACCGTGCACCTGTATGCTACATTAAATTCCAATATTTCAGCAGAAAGACAGAGAAAAAAAAGATGACTGCGCTACAACTATCAATAATACGATGAGCAATAAATAACATTTTTGAAATACTACGAATAATTGGTGTTAAAAGTCAAATTAATATAAAGCAACGAAACAATACGTTATTAGCGTAAGAAAATATTGTTGCTATTTGTATCACCTATCTTCTTTTTGTTTCGCCTTTGACACGCATGCGCAGGGTGTGTGTGTGTGTGTGTGTGTGTGTGTGTGTGTGTGTGTGTGTGTGTGATAATGCTAAACGTCCTCACTATGGATACTTTCACAAATACTGTTCAAATGTTTGTAAAGTCTATGGGACTTAACTACGGGGTCATCAGTCCCTAGGCTTACAAACTACTTATGAACTAACTAAGACTAAGGACGGCACAAATATGCATGCCCGAGGATGGGATTCGAACCCCCGACCGTAGTGGCCGTGCAGACCGTGACTGGAGCGCCCCAGTCTCCTCGGCCACCGCGGCCGGCTCGCAAATACTACTAACAGCTCAAAAACTACCCAGATCGCTTTTTTAGACATAATACTGATCTGCTTCGGATCTTCACTCATTGTTTTCGTTACTGAAACTACCTCAAACAATACTGTGCACGATGGGCACGAGAGTTCCACGTGCATAACAGGTAAACGCCGCTATGCTAGAGCGACCTTGAAGTAACCTATCACAGAGCAAGTTTCAGGCCGGGCGTCGATGGTTGTAGCGCGATACTCAAATCAGTGTGATTATCATCGCCTGGCGAGGATCACAGCGAGCAGCGAGCTGGGCGAACTGCAATGGTGCACGCTAAATGGGCCGGTAAGGCTCTGTGCGTTTGACTCATCATCGCCGTGCCATGTCGGCGAGCAGCGAGGTGGCAGCATGAACGCACCCTTAGAGTGTTTCACCTTCCGGAACACAAGAGGTGACTTCAAGAGTAGAGATGTATATTTGAAAGAAGAATGTACATGGAGGAGGGACATAGGCTGTGTGATTATCAACGAAAATGGTCCGGTTTTTGCACTGACCACTCGCGGAAAACCGTGATTTGCCTAAATCTCGTTAGGCGGAAGAGAATTTCATCTACATGTACATCGATACTCTGCAAATCACATTTAAGTGCCTGGCAGAGGGTTCATTAACCACTTTCATAACTTTTTTCTACCGTTCCATTCTCTAATAGCGCGCGGGAAGAAAGAACACCTAAATCGTTCCGTTTTCGATCTGATTTCTCTTATTTTATTGGGATGGTCATGTCTCCCTAAGTAGATGGGTGCTAGCAAAATATTTTCACATTCAGAAGTAAAACTTCGCAAACAGATCACGCCGCAATGAATAACGTCTTTCTTTTAATGATTTCCACCCCAATTCGTGCAACATTTCCGTGACGCTTTCCCCCCGTAACGTGATAGAACAAAACGAGCTACCCTTCTCTGAACCTTCTCAATATCTTCCGTCAGTCCCAACTGGTGAGGGTCCCACAAGGGGCAACAGTACTCTAGCAGAGGACGCACAAGTGTGATGTAGGCAGTCTCTTTGGTGGAGCTGGTGCATCTTCGAAGCGTTCTGCTGATGAAACGTAACCTTTGGTTCGCCTTCCCCACAATATTTTCTGTGTGTTCTCTCCAGTCAAAGTTGTTCGTAATTGTAACTCCTAGGTATTTGGTAGAATTTACGACCTTAAGGTTTGATTGATTTATCGCGTAACTGAAGTTCAGCGGATTTCTTTTAGTGGTCATGTGTATTACTTCACACTTTTCTTTATTTACTGTCAATTGCCAATTTTCGCACCAAGTAGAAATTTTGTCTAAATCGCTTTGCAGTTGCTTTTTATCCTCAGTTGACTTCACTAACCGATAAACGACATTATCATCCGCGAACAGTATTCGGGATTAAACTGCAGAGTATTCAAATCATTGCGTCATATCACCATGTAGAGGCGGGAAATAATATGCGCCTAAGCAGTAAACCAAAACAGCCTAAAATCACTTCGTAGCCGGCGGAAGTGTAAGACCAGTGGCCGCTGATCCACTCCGGATACGTGCAGCATCTGGCTTACCTCCTTACCTAGCGAGCCAGCGCTGTGAGCTATAGGAGCGCGTCCGTTCCAGATCTCTGCAGCGTGAATCAATTGTGCGAGCCGCGAGATAAATGAGGAGATGCGAGACTGGCTGTTTCTCGAGACAGACGGTCGGCCAATAGCCGAGTAGCCGGAGGCGGTTCCGGGTATCGCGGCAGTAACAGGTGCTGGACGCCGGAAACATTTACAAAGGCCGCGGGCGTGCCACGAATCACCGAGCCATTAACGGGAGCGCCATGGCCGGTCGATGGCGGGCAGTAATAGCGCGCGGGGGTGAGAGCCCAGTGAACAGGTGAGGGCCTCCCCCACAGGCTGCTCCATCCTGCTGCCGCAACACCAACCACAGTCCCACCCTACTTATACTGGCTCAGTGAGCAGGGCAGCAGAAAACTGTGTGAAAAAAAACAACAACATCCATAAACGTCATCATCATCATAAACTAAAGGCTATGCCTTGTCGATTTAGCCACGTCCCTCTCTCCATAGTCATCCTCTTCAATTCTTCATTCCATTTTATCCCCATATCTTCTTTGATGTCATTAAAATACGTTGCTCTTGGCCTGCCTCTTGATTTTTTTCCCCCTAAAACTTTTTCTTCAAATATATTCTTTAGGAACTGGTTGAGTCGCATTATGTGCCCTATCATTTTTTATTTTCTTCTTCCTATATAATTTAGCAGAGTTCTGTTCTCATTCACTTCTCTTAAGACCTGTTCATTACTTTTCCTATCTACTCAGCTTGTTTTCGTCGTTCTTCTCCATATCCACATTTACATGGCTTCCAGTCTCTTTTTCTCTGCCTTTCCCAGAGTCCACGCTTCACATCCGCATGTTAAGAACACTCCAAACAAAAGTTTCGGCAAAGTTTTTCCTCCTTTCTAGGATTAGGAGATTGTCTGTTAGTAAATCCTTTTATTTTGGAAAGCTTGCTTTGCCATGGCTGTTCTCTTTATATCTGTGATATATTTATTGTCGTCAGTCATTGTGCTCCCCAAATAACCGAAGTTCTCAACCTGCTTTAGATCATCATCATCTAGTTTAATATTAACTTTACCCTTTTCTTTTCTCTTCCTAACTACCATAGTTTTTCTTTTCTTCTTATTAATTTTTAGATTAAATTCTCTTAGGATTTTGGGAAATTTTAGCAATATAAACTCAATTTCCTTTACTGAGTCAGCAAGTACTACTGTATCACCAGAAAAACGGATACAGTGTATTCGTTCCCCGTTAATTTTAATTCTTTTGGTTGCTCTTTTCAATGGCTTTTTCAATAAATACGTTGAACAAATATGGTGATAATGGGCACACTTGCCTTACTCCCCTCATTTTTGCTTTCTCCCTTCACATCATTCGCTTCTATCTCTGCTTCCTGTCTTTTATACAGGTTCCAGCTCAATATCCTGTCCCTGAAATCAACATTTATTTCCTTCATTGTTTGGAATAACAATTTCAATTAACCATGTCAAATCCTTTTAGTAAATCTATAAAGCTCTAGTATATTTTTCTATTAACTCCAATTCGCCTTTCTAATACCATCCTCAGAGCTAGTATTGCCTCTCTAGTTCCCTTCCCAGATCTGAAAGCAAACTTGTCTTCTCCAAGGTTTGCCTCAATTTTCTTTTTATTCGATTTTTATTATTATGTTTGACATTATTTTGAAGTGTGAGACAGAAAAAAGATAGTTCTATTGTTCTCACAGTCCATAGCATTTCCTTTTTTTTTTTTTTTTTTTTTGTGTGTATTATTACTGTTTTGCTGCTAAACAAATCTGTAGGTGGATCTGTTCCAAAAAAGTCATAGCCGGCAAAAAAAGACGACAGATTTTGATTCGATGATAACAGATGCAGCTGGGGGATAGCAGATGTGCTGATAATGGTTTCAGCATCGTTCACCAACAGAGACCTAAGTGACACAGCTGCCAGAGCGCCATCTGTGTATACCTTTTCAATGGGGAATGTTTACAGCAACAACGCTCAAAGTCAAAAACGTGCCATGCCACTGACAAGGAAAGTACTTGGGCTCTAACAAACATATTTGTATGGACGTTTGGTTACAGTATCTCTACGTACACCTTAATGTGCTGGTGGGTGTCGTTTTTATGCAAAGCTCTGCAGCCATGCTCTAGATAGCACTATAGATGTAATTATAGACGCCATACTTAATGCAGATATCTTAACTATAACTTATGCAATAATCATCGTACGTGTTCTCTAGCGTACTGTCATCAAAAACCGTGATGATAGTGGTAACTTTAACCTTCTTCTCGGAAGACTGTTGGTATTCACTGCCACTGCTTCCATCGCCTCTTTCCGCACTTAACCGTAGCACTACCGCTAGCAATGAGTTCTTCGTCATTATCATCCGTTATCATCATTATGTGTTAGTGTTACAACAGTATCTAACTTATGCTCATATTTCTATATCATAACAGATACGAGAAATCATGCGAATGATTCATCTTCTACATTAATACCATCTTCACGAATAAAGGATCTTCGTAACTTTATCTCAACCAATCGCAATACATCAGCAAGGCCGGCCGCGGTGGCCGAGGGGACTGAGGCGCTTCAGTCACGGTCTGCACGGCCACTAAGGTCGGGGGTTCGAATCCCCCCCTCGGGCATGGATATTTGTGCCATCCTTATTATTAGCTAGATCGTAAGTAGTTTGTGAGTTTAGGGACTGATGACCCCGTAGTTAAGTCCCATAAGCTATACAAACATTTGAACATCAGCAGGATTGATTACCAATCGCCGCCCCCATCTGACGTTTCACCACACAAATAACATCACAAAACGCAACTTCGGAGGCACACTGCACCGTCCCTACTGGCGAACCGACAGGTCAAAGTACAATGCGGCATGGCACAAGCAGAGGCCTCTAACGGACGACTGCAGAGTTTTGCAGATGCGGGAGTATCACTAGTGCAATAAGGAATCTTTAAATTGTCTCTCATATGATTTTGGTGTATATGTGTTTGTTCCAGCCGAAGTACTTTCCTTGTGAGACGTACTCGTGATTCCTACAGCCAAATGAGCGATTGGCGGGATGGTCCTTTCGGCGAATTGTCACCCAAGTTGGATGTGCTACGAAAATTGAGCAACGGTGCTATAGTCTGAATAAAAGTACTTGCTAGTTGACAGTTCACGAGCTGGAGCAGCTTTTTCTCCGATCACAGCACACTCAACATCACGACCGAACCGTTCAACACTCCCAAACTGCCACAAATTAAATGTCATTTTCTTATCTAGCTCTCTTTCTTGATTTGTTCTGTTGCCAATTCATAGGTCTGTCCTTTTATTTCGCATTTTATCACTTAATAATAATCATACAAATAACAACACTGTCAGAGCGCTCACGTTTCTTTCCAGAGTACGTGCGTTGCGAGCACCGGCCCCGAGCTAGTGCAGTCTTTCTTCCTTCTTTCCTACATGGACTCCATTTCCTTTATCTTCCTCTCCCCTTCCCACCGGGGGACTGATGTCCTAGACAGTTTGGTCCGCTTGTCCCAAACCAACAACCAACCAACCAAGAAGGCACAGACAATGGTGTTAAAACACGTCTTGATGCACAGTACTAAACAGACACTACTGAATCGTTTCATACAAGCCGTAATTTAATATCACATATACAAGTATTGTATCACAGATTTCAACTTACATTTATACAAGCTTCGAATATTTTTCGTAAAAAGATCTCTACAAAGGCTACAATTCAGGATTGTTACTTACTTTGTAGTTTGCCTTCAATACAAACTGCATCGTATTTGTGCACAGTAGTGCTAGAGTCACAGCTTCCAGCTCTGAAGTTCGTGCGTTCGAGCCCCGATGTATGCGATTATTTTTTTAAATAATTATTATTGTTTTTATTACTTTCATTGAGTTATTGAATAGTATTAATTTGCTTACGTCTTTACAAACTCCTAAGTGCCAAGCAGGACTGCTGATTGTTTTGTGACACGGCAGCTTCGGTAACGACTAGCCAGTCCGAGGATATTTTGAGGTAGGCTAAACAATGGTAGCGAGAAATTACAGTTTGCTTTAAGCGGTTTTGCTGTTTGACTTTGTTCATAGAAGTAAGCTTTATTCGCCATGAAAGAAGAAATCATGATTTTAATTTTGCTGGAGATGGTTGGTCGCCGTTTTGTAGAATACATAGTACATCACATGTGGTTAGATTAAAACACTGAATTAAATTGAGATCCACAAAACGCTTTTTCTGCTGCAGTTCAATCACTGATCACTTAAAATTAGTACTTTCTGCATTACAGCCATTAACTCTTGAGACCTCTTACAACACTGCCACACATTATAAAATAATATTAACAGCATTTTTGAAGTGATCCGCCGTGTTTGTGCGTGGCGTACCCCACAAGCGGTAGCGGCTGCCTATGTGACAACACTGTGACGCCATGTCAGAAACTTTCAAGTAGTGAGTCATTTTAATCGCACTATGGTTGCACTGGTCACGTGAACATTCTCATTCCCATAGACAAGGTTCTGGACGTCCACGAGATCGTCGTATGGTAACGGAAGCAGTGGCAGATCGTACAGCTACCGCAGCACACACAAGACGATTTGTGAGACCAGATGTGTCAACACGAAATGTTGCCAACCGGTTACTAGCGGTGGTACTGCAGGCACGCACACCTGGGCCTGTTCCACACAAGCCACTGCACGCAAGAGCACGAGTCGACTGGTGCCGTCAGATATCTTGGAATGTGGAATGGCAGCCCCTGGTCTTCAGAGATGAAATCTGATACTTCCTGCATGCATGTGACGGTCGTTTGCGCGCATGCCGTAGTCCTGGCAAGTGCCATCCTGTACGGTGCATTCCTTCAAAAGAAACACTGACAAGCTCTCAGTACGTACTGTATGCTGAAAACCCGTACAAGGGTATCGTCAGAAGAGCACCAGGGGAGTGTGATAAGACCTCTGTTTATTTTCTATCTGTATAAACGATCCGACGGACAAGGTGAGTTGCAATCTGCGACTGTTTGCTGATGATGCTGTGGTGTACATGAAGGTGTCGTAATTGAATGACTGTAACAGAATGCTGGTTGACTTGGACCGAATTCCTAGGTGGCGTGAGGAATAGCTCTTAATGTAAGGATTAAAAAACACAAAAAACAAAAAAAAAGCAAGATAATGCGGATGAGTATAACCAGGAACATTTACAACAAAAAGGTCGCTGTCTAAAAATCTGAAAATACAGCACTGCAACACAGTAGTGAAGCCAGAATGTCTTTATGCAAGTGAACGTTTTGTACTGAATTACAAATTACTTAAACTTGAAGTCCTAGAAAGAAAAATCATGCGAAAAATACTTGGTCCACTAAGAAATACAGAGGTATGGAAACTAAGAAGTAATGCAGAAGTTTATCGCAACATAGAAAACATAACCGAAACACTACGGAAGAGGCGACTGCTGTTTTTTGGACATTGATACCGAATGGACAGCAGCAGGTTAACCAAACAGATTTTTAAATATCTCTGGGACAAGAAGTCAACAATAGCATGGATTCAAGGAGTTAGGAAAGGTGTGGGAAGAAACAATATAAGTGAAAAAGATGCAACAGAAAGAGAAACTTTTAAGAAGAAAGAGTTAAAAATGGATGATTCCAAGGCAGGAGGGAGAAGACAGGAGAGAAAAAGGATGCATAGTGAAAAGATGAAAGAATACTGGAGGAAGAATATAGAAGAACAAAGGAGGAAACATTGAAATTGGTGCGAGGTCCTTAGATGGCCGCAACGAAGCAGTAGGAGGAAAAGAAAGAAGGGGAGTTACAGGGCCCGTCGAAGGCTTGGTCACGCTAACGCTTAAAATGTTTGGGTAAGAGTGTCCTTTGAAAGGAAGCAAACCAGCATTTCCCCTGAGTGATGTAGGGGAACCACAGACAACGGAATCACCGACAACCTAAACCTGGATGGCTGTATATGGGTATGAGCCACGGTCTCCCGAAAGCGAGTTCAGTGTGTTACCATTGGGTGAGCTCGCTGGGTGCAGCGCCACCAACGTGACTAGCATCTGCACCTACAGGCTCAAACATGCTAGTATCGCAGTGTTGCCATGTTTTCGTCCTACACTTGTGGAAGTAGATGAGATGTCCGCTTTCCTCCCCCCCCCCTTTCAAAGAGAGAGAGAGAGAGGGGGGGGGAGATCAGTATGTGAAGACAGTGCACACGCACAAGGACACCGGCCTCTGTACAAGAACTGCAGCAGGCACGTTTAGCGTTGCGCGACGGAACGCGCTTCAGGCGCCTACCGCGGGACTGCTGAATGGGCGAACACTGGAGGCGGCAAGATCACATTCTATAAAACGGGCGCGCAGCCATTCTGGCCGCTCTATCGGAAACCCATATCGGTGGCAATTCCCGCGCAAGCAACCGGAGCCGTGCCATGAATGGGGAATGCCGCGCGATCCATCACACGCACGCCCCGCCTCGTCTCCTCTCGTCCTGCCCGGTCCCAGGGCGCGCTGCTGCTGCTGCTGCTGCTGCCATCCATCTCGTCTCGTCCGCGCTCTGCTCTGGCCGACCAACCTCTGGTGCATCCATTATGCAGCTCGCGAGGTCGTACACTTTGCCAATGAGCCGCGCAGTCCACTAAAAAAGGTGGTACAGATATACCAAACATTCTGTTTGGTTTAAAGAGAACCCCAATTGATTGACCAATGAGTGGAATAGTGGTTATTTGGTACTATGTTCTTCAATGATCATTATGTTATTTGTTTTGGACGTGTGAGTGGGGGGGAGGGGGGGGGGGGACGCGTGGCTATTGCGTATGCAACATTTAGTCTTCACCATCCAGAGAACGGAAGTTTTCTCCGCTTACCAAAGAGTGGGCCGATTTTCCCAAATTCAAATGTTTTTAGCTTATGGGACTTAACTACGGGGGCATCAGTCAGTAAACTTACAAATTACTTATGAACTAGCTAAGGACGGCACAAATATCCATGCGAGAGGGGGGATTCGAATCCCGACCGTAGTTGCCGTGCAGACCGTAACTGGAGCGCCTCAGTCCTCTCGGCCGGCCCCATTTTCTCATTGCCACAGAGTGGCCGAGCGCGCATTGAGACGCTATGCTCCGATGCGAGAGGCCATTGCCCGTCGGGGGTTTGAATCCCCCCTCGGGCATGGATGTTTGTGCTATATTTGGTGTAAGTTGTTTTAAAAGTACAGGGTGTCTCACGAAAGTCGCCTGCCAGGCGTTCGCGGATCGCGCGGTA
This sequence comes from Locusta migratoria, assembly GCA_026315105.1. NCBI lineage: Eukaryota > Metazoa > Arthropoda > Insecta > Orthoptera > Acrididae > Locusta > Locusta migratoria. The sequence continues at coordinate 211,122,111 of CM048744.1, read as the reverse complement.
CAGCTCCCGGCCGCCGCCACCGCATCCGCCGGCCACGGCAGCGCCCGATTCTCGGACTCTATTGTGGCGCGGGCGCATACAGTCATCGATCGAGTAACAGAGGCTACAGTGACCTTGTACAAGGAGCGACGTCGGTGCGTTAAGAACAGCCCGCCAAGGTGACTCGCCTCCCGCCTGCCTCAGTACTGCAGATAGGATTTTTATCAGACGCGCAGACACCAGCGCCGGGCAGTAAAAGTGTCGGGCAGGCGCGACAGGGTGCCGCTAATCCCGGCGTGGCGTGATTTCGCGGCGCGCGTTAGGTGTTAGGTGTCGGCGGACGGGGCGACCGCGCGGCGCTGGTACATATTTATGAGCCACTAAGAGCGGCGCGCCGGCTGAATTTTTCAGGCCGGGCTCTCACAGCGATGAGGCGGCGGCTAGCGAGCCCTCCTGCTGACCTCGCGGGACTGGCGCGACAACGACGACGAAGACCGCACGCGACACCGCCGCGTGCACAGCTGCGGTCGTTACCGCACCGCCGCTGCTTTGCATTCTGCTGCCGGGTCACTACTCCACGAAATCGACCGGATTTATTCTGATCTGGTTATGGTAAAGGATTCCGTAGACGAGCCCATCAGGACCAACCGACTGCCGCGTCATCCTGCCAGAGCTTCAATACGGGATGGAGAAGCATGCAGCGATCACAACGCTCTTCCGGTCGTTATAGGAAGGAAGGAAGGAAGGAAGGAAGGAAGGAATGAAGGAATGAGGGTTTAACGTCCCGTCGACAACTTGGTCATTAGAGACGGAGCTAACGCTCGGAGTTTTGGGTAAGGATGGGAAAGGAAACCGGCCGTGCCCTTTGAAAGGAACCATCCCGGCATTTGCCTGGAGTGATTTAGGGAAATCACGGAAAACCTAAATCTGGATGGCCGGAGGTGGATTTGAACCACCATCCTTCCGAATACGAGTCCAGTGTGTTACCACAGCGCCACCTCCCTCGGTATCGTTATAGAACTTCGTGACCTTGGAACGGGCACTATTTGGTAAATTACCTCCTCAGTTTTACCTCAAAACCGCATGTGCAACCCGTTCCAATTCTCCTACCGAAGAGAAATCGTTGGTGGTACCGGCAATCGAATCCGGGCCCTTTGTACGGCACTCAGTCATACCGACCACACAGCTATGGAGGCTATGGGCTATTTTATCTTTAACTAGCTGAAAACATTGTGACGCCAGGGTATGTATTTATTCTCGCACTCAATCTCCCCTCCAATTCCCTCACAAATATCTATCAACTTCGATGCTGATCAGTGAAAAATTGTAGAATATTGTATTCCAAAGTGTACTTTCACATGCACCATATGCTGACCTGTGGCTTATAAAAAGCCTCTCCATGAAAATATTCATACGTGAGGGGACTTTCGAACAGTAAAACGGTCTCAAAGTCTGTTGTAAGGCACCCCCTCCTGTTTTGACGATCAAGTGTGCAGAAAACTCGTCAAGATCGGAATAAAACTGTAGCTTTATATTAACGGAATGTATGACATTAACTGCGAATAAGTTAAGTGAGAAATGTGTACCCGGCCAGTATTCAATCCCAGGACTCCTGCTTTCTAGACAATGGCGCCGACCCCTTACCACTGGGAACACGGCGGTCATTACACCTGCACGGAATTATTCAGGAACGACCCCAACCCCCCTCCCCCCGTCAGATACAAATTCACAAATTTACCATGCCCACTATTTCGCAGCTAATGCCACACATTCCGTGAATATCAATAAATAGCTTTAGGATCAAAAGTGGCGTCTCTTGTTCCGGCCAAGTCCGTAAGGCAAACCCCACATATATATCACTTATAAAACTGTAGATTTGTATGGACTGCAAACAAAGGAACACTTCTTTACAAACATTAAAAATCGGTACCTCAATTTTCGTATTTATATGTTTAAATTATGATGATGCAGCAGCAGCAGCAGCAGCAGCAGTAGTAGTAGTAGTAGTAGTAGTACCAGCAGCAGCAGCAGCCAAACATTTGTTGCCTTTTGAGGAGTAACAGGAGTCGGAATTATATATATCAGCTGTTGCTCTGGATTATTCAGTTTTTTCCCCCTAAATCACCCCTCTTTTACAGGAACAAAAAAATTATTGGCCGATCCTTTTCTGAGTTTTAGGTACACTAACGCCTCCTTGTTTATTTTATAGGCAAAGATTGAACCATAGAAAGGCCCGAATACTGTCACTAGATGCATAGTGAGAGGGCAAGGCGGTGACAAGGTGGGATGTCTATCAAGCCCCAGACGAAACTCGTGTCTATTTATGCAGCAAAACAGTAAATACTTTGTAGAAGAGTACTTAGATAGTGGCTATTCGTAATATATTATATATTTGAAAGTACGTACTGACGGACTTGCGTGTCCTGTGCAACAGTTATGTTCCCAACGGCACTGATGGTCACCAACTTCTGTCCGTAGTAGTAGTAGTAGTAGTAGTAATATCAGTTGCTACGTATCTCTATTCGCAATTAATCTACAACACACGTAACGTCTCGCTACATACGAACATTACTTAATTTCATATATAATTTTTGTGAAAATAATAGGACGGTGGTGGTGGTGTCTTTAGGGCTGCCTCGGAGCCCCGTGTTCGACAATGTATGCTCAACGAAAAGCTATGAGACAGTTGCGTCTGCACCACCAAATGCACTCTGTTGTCAGATCTGTCGCCCATCACCGCCTACGATGCTCTGCAGAGCATGCAAAGCAGCGACCTCCAAAGCTTGTCAGGAGTTGTAGGTGTCGCCTACACGCGCTTTCACCTTTCTTCGACCACTTTCCACGCAAGGTCATGACCACCACACGTGACCAGCTGACCAGCCGAACCGCGTCAGAGGCAACGTTTAGGACAGCCGCCTGTGACAGTGGAGTTGTCCGTTTGCGGTCCTCGCCGTCTGTAAATCGATTCCCCATTTTCTCTGTTCAGCTGTGATTTATTCGCGTCAAAAGCGTTGCATACATAAGGTCAAAGACAAGACTACAACTATTTTACAAAACAAGAGTGATTATATATAAACAAATTACAAAAGAACTAAATATAATCAGACCAAAAATTAGCAAGCTCAACGGCTTTTTCCTTGGCCTGCAATAGGTCCTCCAGCGTGCAAGATACTGGGCACTGAGGAGAGCTGTACAGGTGCTTTGTGGTGTATTCGGATCCACATTCGGAGAGAGTTGATTCATCGCCGAGGTGGTTCTGTTCCGCTCAAACACATTCAAAAAAAAAAAAAAAAAAAAAAAAATTGTTCAAATGTTTGTATGGTCTATGGGACTTAACTACGAGGTCATCAGTCCCGCCGACCGCGGTGGCCGAGAGGACTGAGGCGCTTCAGTCACGGTCTGCACGGCCACTACGGTCGGGGGTTCGAATCCCCCCCTCGGGCATGGATATTTGTGCCGTCCTTAGTCTTAGCTAATTCATAAGTAGTTTGTAAGTTTAGGGACTGATGACCCGTCGTTAAGTCCCTTAAGCTTAACAAACATTTGAACATTTTTTTTTTTCGTCAGTCCCTAAACTTACAAACTACTTATGAACTAACTAAGACTAAGGACGGCACAAATATCCATGCCCAAGGGGGGATTCGAACCCCCGACCGTAATGGCCGTGTAGACCGTGACTGAAGCGCCTCAGTCCCCTCGGCCACCGCGGCCGGCCATACACTTTCTTTGAAGCGTCAACTGCCCCCACTGCTACCAATCTGCAGTCAGCCTCACGATGGAAAGTGGTCGTAATGTGAAACCTTGCAAACCGAGGTATTAAAAATACGCTTGCACATTGATTCCTTACGTGCAGTAGTGCCACGAGAATGGCAGGGTGTCCTCCTGCCGAAATATCGGCGGTTGTCGACGACGTCACCCGGCAGCATACCCGTAAGTTGTTTGAGTGGTCGCAATGTTTGGTGTTGTCGGCTGCGTTTGGAGTGTGCGGCGACTGGCAGAAGCAGAGAGGCTGTTGGGGTGTGTCGGGTATCGGCAGCTGAGCTGAGCTGAGCTGAGACGGCGCGGTGAGCCGGCTGAGGTAACGGGACTGGAGCCGAAGCCGGCCCCGGGCGCAGAACGCGGTCGATGCCCCGGCCACCAGCCAACAGCCACCAGCCAACGAGGACCGACGCCGCCGCCTCTGGTCGCCGGCACTCTGCCTCTCCTTTAGTCACGCACGGCGCGGCGCTCGGCAGAAAGGACTCGCCGAAGACTTCCAGTGCCAATGCGCTAACTCATTTCTACAGTAACGTAGCATCCCATCACATGCCGTGGATCTGTGACTACGCAAATTTAAGGGGCATTAAACTTGTACCCATTCGAATATCAGTATTTCACATAATTACTCTCCGAATGAAAAGCTTTAATGTTCAAATGTTAGGAAACTTCCAAAATGAAACGTTCATTCTGCAGCGGAGTGTGCGCTGATATGAAACTTCTTGGCAGATTAAAATTGTGTGCCGGAACCGGGACTCGAACCTGGGATCTTTGCCTTTCGCGGGCAAGCGCTCTACCGACTAAGTTATCTCGACACGACTCATGATGTCGCCTCACAACTTCCGCAAGTACCTCGCCTCCTACTTTCCAAACTTCACAAAAGCTCTCCTGGGAAAAAAATAAATGTTTGTTAAGCTTATGGGACTTAACTACGGGGTCATCAGTCCCTAAACTTACAAACTACTTATGAACTACTTACGAACTACGATGGCACAAATATCCATGCCCGAGGGGGGATTCGAACCCCCGACCGCAGTGGCCGTGCAGACCGTGATTGGAGCGCCTCAGTCTCCTCGGCCACCGCGGCCGGCGCTCTCCTGCGAAAGCGCTTGCCCCCGAATGGCAAAGGTCCCAGGTCCGAGTCCCGGTTCCCGCACACAACTTTAATCTGCCAGGAAGTTTCACGTTAGAAAGCTTATTGGACCAAACTGAAGTGGTCATCAGTCCCTTGACTTACGAACTACTTGAACTAGCTTATGCTAACGACAACACACCCATACTCGAGGAAGATCTTGAGCCTCCGACGGGGAGCAACCACGCACTCTGCAGCAAGGCGCTTCACAGCGCACGGCCATTACCGTACGGCTAAAGCTGTAATATTTAGTCATTTCACGAATGAAATATGAAATTCTATGGAATATGTCCCCAATTGTGCGATTGGATTCACGATTTCCTATCAGAAAGGACACAGTTCGTTGTAATTGACTGTAAGTCATCGAGTAAAACAGAAGTGATATCTGGCGTTCCCCAGGGAAGCGTTATAGGTCTCCTACTCTTCCTCGTTTTTATAAACGATTTAGGAGACAATCTGAATAGCGCCCTTAGACTGTTCGCGGAAGATGCTGTCGTTTATCGGTTAGTGAAGTCAACAGAGGATCAAAAGAAACTGCAAAACAATTTAGAAAAAATTTCTACATGGTGCGAAAATTGGCAATTGACAATTAATAAAGATAAGTGTGAAGTAATACACATGACCACTAAAAGAAATCCGCTGAACTTCAATTACGCGATAAATCAGTCAAACCTTAAGGTCGTAAATTCTACCAAATACCTAGGAGTTACAATTACGAACAACTTTAACTGGAGAGAACACACAGAAAATATTGTGGGAAGGCGAACCACAGGTTACGTTTCATTGGCAGAACGCTTCGAAGATGCATTGGAGGGAAGTGCGTGGGGTAAAAATCGCAGAGGGAGACCAAGAGACGCGTATAGTAAACAGATTCAAGTGGATGTGGGTTGTCGTTCTTATGAGGAAATGAAAAGGCTTGCTCAGGATAGGGTATTGTGGAGAGCTGCATCAAACCAGTCTCCGGACTGAAGACCATAACAACAAGAAGACACACAGCTCACCCTTACTTCTGATGTTGACTTCTGAACGGAACTGTTGGTTATGAAGCGGGATATATTCTGAACGATAATGATTATCATTTAATAGATACACTAACACGAACATTGTGGTACAGATTACTAATTTATTCGAACAAGAGGGCCAATGAAAGTTACATAATTCGAATGATTGATTGTCGTAGATTTCACGAATATAAATATTATGTGAGCATTTAGCCATTAAAAGTGGTAAGCCGGCCGCGGTGGCCGAGGAGACTGAGGCTCTTCAGTCACGGTCTGCACGGCCACTACGGTCGTGGGTTCGAATCCCCCCTCGGGCATGGATATTTGTGCCGTCCTAGTTCGTAAGTAGTTTGTAAGTTTAGGGACTGATGACCCCGTAGTTGAGTCCCATAAGCTTTACAAACATTTGAACAACTTTTGAAAAGTGGTAAAAGGAAGTAGAAATTTTTTTATCTACAGCTTGGATCAAGTTCTATATTCTCCAACAATCAGCTCACTGATTGGCTATTCTCTTCGACCAAAGACGCTGTAATGTAATGCAGCGCATCTGCAGTATTAAAACAAGTGAATATCGAAACATGGAGTGCTCCCAACTCACTTTGTTGAGCCGTTCAAATGCTTCATTTTCGCAGTGATTAAGAGTGGTTAAAGGAAATGGATGTTTTCATATGAATGCCGATATAAATGAGAAATCAAATCGAAAACGGAACGATTTAGGTGTTCTTTCTTCCAACGCGCCATTATAGAATGGAACGGTAGATGAAAGTTATGAAAGTGGTTAATGAACCCTCTGCCAGGCACTTAAATGTGATTTGCAGAGTATCGATATAGATGAATAACCGGACAACACCCGTTGGCATGTTCTGTGATCTCTCAAAGGCTTTTCATTGTGTAACTCATGGAATTCTTCTAGATAAGCTTAAGTATTGTGATATGAGTGGGGCAGTGCACAAATGGTTTTAAATTATAATTAACTGGAAGAGTGAAGAAAGTTGAAATAAGCAGTTCACATGATATGGAAGAAAAAATGAATTCCTCTACTGGGTAGCTATCAAAAATGGGTTCCACAAGGTTCGGTCTTGGGTCCTTTGGTATTTTTAATATGTATTAATGATTTGCCGTTATATGTTCACGAAGATACTAAGCTAGTTCTTTTGGCTGAAGATACAACTATAGCTATCACGCATGACAAACAGTAATTAACTAAAGAAATCGTAAATTATATCTTTCAGAAAATTAAGTGGTGCTCTACAAATGGACTCTCATTAAACTTTGAAAAATACAGTATATGCAGTTTCATGCACTAAACGGCATGACACCATTAATAAATTTAGACTTTTGATATAAATCTGTAGCTAAGGTAGAATATTCAAAATTTTTAGGTGTTTACATTGATGAAGGAGTAAACTGAAAGAAACACGCTGAAGATATACTAAAACATTTGAGTTCAGCTATTTATGCTATCAGGGTCGCTGCAAACGTTGGTGATATACATCTCAGTAAATAGCTTACTATGCCTATTTTCATTCACTTCTGGGGCAATTTATCGTCGAGTAAAAAATATTCATTGCAGAAGAGCGTGTAATCTGGAACCCACCAAAGATCATCCTGCAGACATTTACGGATTTAGGTATCCTCACAATATCTTCACAATGTATGTATTCACTTGTGAAATTTATTATTAAAAATCCGACCCAATTCCAAAGTAATAGCGGTGTGCATAGCTACAACACTATGACAAAGGGTGTTATTCACTATTCAAGGTTAATACTAACTTTCGCGCAGGAAGAGATGAATTATGCTGCCACAAAACTCTTTCGTCACTTACCAAGTAGCATCAAAAGTCTGAAAGATAGCCAACTAGTATTTAAAAAGAATTTAAAAGAATTTCTGAAAGCCAATGTCTTCTACGCTTAAGATGAATTTTATCTAAAACTTAGTAATTTCGCTAAAATAAAATAATAATCGTAATACTAAATCATTTAAATATTGATTGTCATGTATAAAATTTTCTTTTTAGAATGACACGTTCCGCAACATTGTGAAATGTCGTATTTATGATCTGTGTAGGAAGTATCAATGTTCAAAATGTTCAAATGTTTGTCGAACTTATGGAACTTAACTACGGGGTCATCAGTCCCTAAACTTACAAACTACTTATGAACTACCTAAGACTAAGGACGGCACAAATATCCATGCCCGAGGGGGGATTCGACCCCCCGACCGTAGTGGCCGTGCAGACCGTGACTGGAGCGCCTCAGTCCCCTCGGCCACCGTGGCCGGCAGTACCAATGTGATTATAATCCAATCATTAAGACATATCAGTTCATGTTTCAGTTTTTGCACAATAAGGTAAGATTTGGTGTTATAAGTGTCTTTAGATGAATTCTGAAGATTAGGTGAGTAGTTCGCGTAACTAACAAGAATGTATTGAACTAGGGAAAAATCTCTGGCATATCTTGACTGAAAGAAAAGATCTATCGGTAGGACACATTCGTAGACATCAAGGAGGCGTCAGTTTAATGCTGGAGGGAATTTTGTGGGATATAAATTGCCGAATGAGACCAAGAGACGAATACAGTAGGCGGTTCAAATTGATGTGGGTTGCAGTTCTTATGTGGATATGAAGAGGCTTGCTCTGATAGAGTAGGGTTTAGAGTTCCATCAAAAATATTAGTCTCCTAAGTGAAAACAACAAAAACAACTATGTAGATGTTCATAGGGCTCTCCTGAGTTGAATATCATACAGCACTTCTGGTATGCACTTAGGAAGGCAGGCTGACCACGGTGGAATCCACCAACAACTCTATAAGAGTTGTGAACAGTTATGCAGGACGATTGGGCGCCATTGCCTCAACACGAGATTGATGATATTATTCGCAGCATAGGCTATGGTAACAGGAAAGAGACAGTGGGGCGAATGGAGATTTGGGTGTGGCGGGAGACGTACAGGGAAGAGTCCTCTGCAGTCGGGCTGGTCACTGTGTCCTCGGTGGCCGAGTGGTCAACGCGTCTGCCTAGTAAACAGGAGATCCCGGGTTCGAATGCCGGACGGGCAAAAATTTTCATTCGCCGCCCTTTGGTATTCCATCTGAACCTAGTACAGTGAAACCATAATTGATCGCAAATTGCGATTTATTTCATTTTTGCAATTGTTTCCATTATGCCACCAGTTTATGCTGTTTTGTGGCAAAAACAAAAAAGAACAACAAAACAAAAACGCAACGTTGCAAAATTTGCTTGTTCCTTTGATTATTGACACACGTGTCCTTAGCTCTGAGGATGGAGTCATGGAGAACAAATGGATGACATTGACAAGCAATGTTGGATACTGCTTAGGCTACTATCTGGCGAGCAATGTACTATGGTTGACAAAGACACGTCGTGGTTTAAGGTTAAACTGGCGTGTTATATACCGTATTTATTCGCCTATAGCACCCGCTTTTTCCAGTTCTTTTGCGTCTGAAATTGGGGAGGGTATTATACGCAGAAAATTAGTAAATTCGATAGTGCATTCGGTTGGATCTGGATGGGCTAAATTTGTTAACCATTTTATCACTTTATATGAAAAGTAGCTTTATATGAAAAGCTTATTTTATTAAATGTTTTTATATAATAGATATACAACTAGAATGTTTTTCAATGTGTCACAGTTTCCACTGCAGAAATCCTCCTGTGTTATGTTGTTCTTGACTAGCAGAAGACACGTGCCGTTACAAGAAAACACGTGCAATACGCAGTGTCACGAGCTGCCGCACGAACACCAAGATACTTTGCAAATCAACAGCCCTGAAGTTAAATAATGCTATAAACTTAATTTTCAAATCACCGGTAATCATTTTCGTATGTCGTTCATAATATACATCTGAATTTACAGTAACCGCGGGAAATGCAATCCCAGCGATACTAAATGGAAGGGGGGGGGGGGCATTCAGCTCCTGTTACCATTGTTCCAGGAGCCAGCGGTACGGAATGTTACCTAAATTCGTGTGTTACAGGTGCCGAATTTCTCAACCATTTCCAGACTGGAGAAAATCGTTCCGCAATACTAATTTCCGACAGCTTCAGGGTACTTTTAGCCGCGCGGTCTGGAGCGCCACACAACGGATCGCGCGGCCTCCTCCGTCGGAGGTTCGAATCCTCCCTCCGGCATGGATGTGTGTTGTCCTTAGGTTAGTCTAACTTACTTTAAGTAGTTTGAAAGACTAGGGGCTGATGACCAACGTAGATGGTCTCATAGAATTACAAATATTTGAACACATTTTCAGAGTTCTTTTAAACGGAGGGCTTTATGGTTTAACACTTTCAAACTTTCGAACTAGCTAACTGCAAGTTAGTAGTCGGGGAATGAACTTGTAAGAGTGTCACCTAAAGGTAAAGCAGTCAACAACTCCACAGAGCGTTCAACTCAACTCCACAGAGCGAGCAACTCAACTCCACAGAGCGAGCAACTCAACTCCACAGAGCGAGCAACTCAACTCCACAGAGCGAGCAACTCAACTCCACAGAGCGAGCAACTCAACTCCACAGAGCGAGCAACTCAACTCCACAGAGCGAGCAACTCAACTCCACAGAGCGAGCAACTCAACTCCACAGAGCGAGCAACTCAACTCCACAGAGCGAGCAACTCAACTCCACAGAGCGAGCAACTCAACTCCACAGAGCGAGCAACTCAACTCCACAGAGCGAGCAACTCAACTCCACAGAGCGAGCAACTCAACTCCACAGAGCGAGCAACTCAACTCCACAGAGCGAGCAACTCAACTCCACAGAGCGAGCAACTCAACTCCACAGAGCGAGCAACTCAACTCCACAGAGCGAGCAACTCAACTCCACAGAGCGAGCAACTCAACTCCACAGAGCGAGCAACTCAACTCCACAGAGCGAGCAACTCAACTCCACAGAGCGAGCAACTCAACTCCACAGAGCGAGCAACTCAACTCCACAGAGCGAACAACTCCACAGAGCGAACAACTCCACAGAGCGAACAACTCCACAGAGCGAGCAACTCAGTGCATGGTCCTGCTTGCAGGTAGTATGACGTTGCCTTCGTCAGACCTTTGAACTGACTTACCCAGTCAGTTATAGGGAAACTACAGTGTAAAGTGGACTGCGAACCACAGTGCTAGTCGACATTCTCACATCGGCAACATTGCCAGACGCGAAAGAAGTGAAAAGTGACTTAAAAATCCTAAGACTCAACTGGGTTCGAACCCGTGACCTTCGGATTCATAATCCGGCACTCTAGCACTGTGGTACCGAGCCGCAGATTAGGCGGATTAAATGTCCCACAGCAAGCATGGAAGTTCCAGCCGGCAAGTGCAGCTCGCCTCTGGATTTAGTTTTCTTGCAGCAGTGCAGCCCCGTGACTCTGCAGAAACAAACAGCGCAGCTGCAGCTGAGAAGCGAGACTAAACGCGCCGGCACGCTTTTCGTTTCAGGACTGTGTTCCCATTCACTGCACCTGTGCAAGCGGTTTCTTAGCGAGGAAGTGACTATCAATATTTGAAGTCCCTGTGATTCGACATTGCACGGTCGGCCAAGTACACACAAAAACAGCGTGATACGAAGTACTTCGTCTCACATTAAAATCTGCATCTTCTACACCACAGCTTTCTAAAATTGATGTCCTGATACCGCGGGGTGTCGGATACTACGATCAAGGTTGTTGCGACACTATTAAATAATACTGTATAACAAATGGATAAATCTGTAAGATGTAGCTCCATACTAATGTGGAGAGTGTGATGACGGCTGGTTGAAATTATTATCAAAGTATATTCGTATGAGTACATACAACCAGTTTTAACTCAGTTTGCTCACAGTTTCATGTTTTCAGATGCCTAGACATTCAGGCTTGGTATTTCGACCACATACCTTTCTTTGTTGTTCAGTCCAAGTGAATAATGCAGTTTGGTACCTATTCTCACCATTTTATATTTCTATTGGCTGCTATTTTTGTTTCACACATTAGTTATTTTGTCCCAATTTATTAAAAATTAAATCTATATAAAAACAAAATGAAATAAAAATGAATAAAAATTTTAATATATGTCAATCAACATCATTCCTGGTATATGTTACGTCCTTTAGTAATTTTATCTCTCTGCCATTTAAGTAAATTATTGTATTTATTGTATGCCATTCATTTAGCCATTATATTACTTCCAGGACCATCTATGTCTCTTTTCGCTTTTGCTTGTGCTTCATTTTCTGTATGATACAACGTGTAATGGGATTTAGAGATTTATTTAGGGCTTGAAGATGGCACTAATGAGGTGCTGAAACTGGTTGCCAGATAATAAAGTCATTATTGTTACAGCTGTTGGTTTTGAATAAATTTATTGTTAGAAACAGACTCTGGTAGTTCATGAAGAATCTAATACGTTCTGCACCATCATGCAGTAGAAATAACAGAAAAGTAAATCTTTAAGTTCCCACTGATAGCTAAAGGTGCCTTTACTAAAAAGTAATGCACCTGAAAAAGACGTTGGATGTGTATTTCCGAACACTAAATATAAAAGAGAACGAGTGGACAATACATCCTTTCGCGCTTTGTGGTACTTGTGTACATCAACTTGAAGAGAGTGAACAGTCAGACAACAAAAATAACCCTACTTTACAACTTAAGTACCATGATGGGATTTTTCAAACTTCCGGAGTTCCATTCATCTAAGTGAAAGTTAGCTCATCGTTTTGCTGCAGTTTTCGACAAAACTTTAATATGAATAGAGGAAAAATATGTGAAATATAATTAACTTTTGTGAATTTGAACTATATCCAAGGTAATAACGTTGGAAAGTTTCGTATCTCAAGAAAGGTGGTCACCGTATAATTATACAGTACTTAGAAACAAAATATAAAAATTAATAAATCTTTGAAACAGCATTTGTTACAACAATCTTTTACTTATATTACTTGTGTCTCGTGAAGCTGAATGTACAAGAAGGATCTCACCGTAAACAATAACAAAAACAGGAAAATTCTGTTCTACACGAGTAGCAGTATACAGTAGCAGTTAAAATTAACGTATGCCCCGAAACTACAAATTTACCTTGACGTAATTGCAGATGGAAATGACTGCACACATTTATTTATTTTTTCTTCAGATAAATCGTTCAGGCGTCTTTTTAAATTTCTATCAGGCACTTTTAATCGTAGAATTACTGTTTAATTTTTTATTAGTTTATTTTTCAATCAAACGTTTTTCATTTAGTACGTTCTACAAGTGATAATTTTTATTAGTAAGGACATGAAAGGGACACAGTGGTTGGAAAAAGAGTAAGACAGGCTTGCGGCCTTTCCCTATTGTTATTTAATACGTACACCCAGCAGGCTGTGGATGAAAGCAGGGATAAATATGAAAACGGAATTCAAGTTCAAGGAGAAGTAGTAAATACTTCGCGGTTTACCGATGACATTGTAATCCTGTCAGAGACGGCGATGGATCTGGAAGAATAGAATTAAATGTACAGTGCCCTGAAATATGCGTAGAAGATGAACATTAAAAAGAGAAAACCAAGGGTAATGAAATTTGGTGGGATTAAATCAGGCGATGTTGAAGATATTACATTGGGAAACGAGATAATAAAGCTTGTAGATGAGTTTTGTTACTTCGGCAGTGAGACTGAGTAGATAAGATATAAAATCAGAATGGCAACAGGTAGGAAAGCATTCCTCAAGAATAATAATTTGTTAACATCAAATATTAATTTTTGTTACGTCTTTTCTGAAGGTATTTGTCTTGACCGTAACCATGTACGGGAATGAATCAAGGACGATAAACAATTCAGACAGGAAGGGGATAGAAGCTTTTGAAATTTGGTGCTACAGGAGAGTGGTGAAGAATAGATGGGTAGATCACATAACTAATGAAAAGATACTGGATAGAATTGGGGAGCAAATACATTTGTGGCATATCTTCACTGAAACAAGGGATCGATTAGTTATAAATGGTAAAAAAGGAAACAAGGAAAAAACCACGTTCACTAACATGACTAGCAGATGAATTTTCAAAGGAATGCACTTCCGCTCTTCACCGAGTTGTTTTCTGATCCAACTTGCGCAGAATTAACGAAGTTGAATCAGTTATGGATTATGTGATCGCAGAACCATGAATAATACTAGCGGAGACATTCTTAGTATGCAAGTGCGCTAATCCATCTCCTGTGTAACGCTGCATCGTATATTACTGTCTAGTTCAGACTATACCGACAAAAACTTAATACGTTTTAGAAGTTATTTAATACCAGCATAAAAAGCAGTAACAATAAAAACGTAAATTAATAACTACTATTGGAACGTTAACAATGTTGATGGTTTTATTTCTCCCCCCCCCCCCTCTCTCTCGTGTTGCATATCATCGAAATTTACGATACCCTCAGAGAATGTACTACACATCGATGAAACAGTAAGGTTTCAAATGCGCTATTATGATCTCCACTTGGTGCTGTTAGATTCAGAGCACCCTCTACAGAAATTTAAAAAAGTTCAAATTCGTTTGTAACGACATAGCTAATTGTCAGGGTCTGTTGGCCACGATAATACCACCTGACAAATAGTTCGCAATTAAAATCATCTGCGTCTTATATCGTAAATTTCAGAACCAAACATGACAATATGTTACGACCGTCCATCATCGAAACATACAAATTTCAAACCATCCCGCATCTTGTTTTTGATCCGACTTGTGTGCCTGCCTCTAAAGATTCGTTTTGGTTAATGTTTAAGCTCTGTAGATAGAAATATCTACACGGTGTTAATTCCAATCCGAACCGACTTTTGTAGGACGACCACCTATAATGCAGAAGTACCGAGCGAGGTGGCGCAGTGGTGACGCACTGGACTCGCATTCGGGAGGATGGTGGTTCAAATCCAACTCCGGCCATCCAGATTTAGGTTTTCCGTGATTTCCCTAAATTACTCCAGGCATATGCCGGGATGGTTCCTTTCAAAGGGCACGGCCGATTTCTTTCCTCATCCTAACCCAAAAACTCCGAGCGTTAGCTCCGTCTCTAATGGCCAAGCTGTCGACGGGACGTTAAACCCTAAGCATCCATCCATCCATCCTATAATGCAGAAGTAGCAGATATGTTGAATGGTGTCAGGACGTGGCTGATATGGATGTAAGTTGTCGAAAACTGTTGATGGGTGACATCGTCGGCGAAGTGTTCGAGTATTGATGATATATGGTTTTAAATTTACCGCAAAATTCTTGAGTTGTATAACACACTTTATAAATGGATGCCACACAGGATTATTGTCTGATCATTGAACAGTCCACAAGCGAGATACGTATTCAGTCTCGTAAATGCTTATCAACTCGAAATCTTAGTTTTTGCGCCAGTAGTCAGTTATTTTCTGATTCAATAAACGTGCGTGCAAATCCACAAGCGCACACGCGCGCGCGCTGTCAAAATCATCGTTTACTTTATTACCTTGGACAGCTACATTTGTTTCAGAGTCTCAGTGAAAAGCAAGGCTACACACGTTGGCGAGTGAGAAAAGCTTTTCACACGTGTTGCTCAATTATCCTTAGAGCTCACAGACCGTTAACGTTGTAGAGCTTCTCTTTTATGGCTCGCTGTTAAGGTGACTTAAATGCCGCTAACGGAACTATGCCTCTATCTGTCCGTCAGTTGCAGTCCACAACCTTTGTGGGTGCCGCGAAGTGGAATGGCTACAGAATGCCTTTGCTCCCTGCTCAACAATCCAGCGTAGTTACCTGTCTCCTAACGTAACATTCATAATAATTACCTCTAACTGATACTCAACCTACAAACATATTCCAGTAAATGGAGTGAGCCACTGTGACAAAATGTGGTGCCCGTAACTGTCACCTGAAGTTGGAAACGACTGTAAACTCTCTTGAGATGTTCCGGACGATCGTTTTGAAGTCCGTGATCGAGGAAGTGAATTTGAGAGAAAGGCTGTACTACATAGAAGTATACAAAGGACTTTGCTTTGTTGGTAAAGAGTATTACGGCTATTCTTTAATGTAGCAGTACTACACACTAACATAAATAAGAGAGAGAGCAAAGATCGAGCTTCCGCGCGGTGTGTTGTTACAGATCGCGCGGCCTCTCCCGTCGAAGGTTCCAGTCCTCCATCGCGCATGGATGCGTTGGCCCTCTGGTAAGTTAGTTTACGTAGTTTATAAGATTCGGGACCGATGACCTTAGCAGTTCGGATCACAAACATTTGATTTGAATGATTGAGCAGACTCTAGAGCACACTAACGGTAAGGTAATTTCTACGATTATCTGTAAGCAAAAGTAAGAACTGTTCTCAAGCAGGAATCAAACGGTCTAAAACAGACATGCAAGCAGTGCAAGGTGCTCAGGCATCCATGGCGTTTTATCCTACGTGATTTCCCTTTAAGAACACTATTATATTCCAGAAATGGAGAACTACAGATTCTTAGAGTTTTCTGTAAGATGTAACTAACTTTATTCACAGTAAGACCAGTCTCCCATTTCTAATGGCGCTAACCGAAGTCAGTATTACATTTTGAGATGTACGTCTGCAGTAATGGTTCAAATGTTTGTATAGTCTATGGGACTTAACTACAGGGTCATCAGTCCCTAAACTTGCAAACTACTTATGAACTACATACGAACTAGGACGGCACAAACATCCATGCCCGAGGGGGGATTCGAACCCCCCGATCGTAGTGGCCGTCCAGACCGTGACTGGAGCGCCTCAGTCCCCTCGGCCACCGCGGACGGTTGTCCTCTTTTCAATTAATGAATCCTCAATAAGGTGACGAACCACCTGTCAAGAGAAGAAATCCGATGCCTTTACGGTTCAATAACAGCAGATCAGCAGGTGGGTGTAGCTCCCTGTCTGAGAGGAAAGGCGATAGGCAGGAACCCTTCTTACTTAATGTTCTTTAAAAAAAAACTTCACATTTACAGAATGATACTTTCACTCTGCAGCGGAGTGTGCGCTCATATGAAACTTCCTGGCAGATTTAAAATTGTGTGCCGGAACCGGGACTCGAACCAGGCCTTTCGCAGGCAAGCGCTCTACCGACTGAGCTATCACGACACGACCCACGATGCTGCCTCACAACTTTACTTCCGGCAGGGGAAAGTAGGAGGCGCGGTACCGGCGGAAGTAAAGTTGTGAGGCGGCATCGTGACTCGTGTCGGGATAGCACAGTCGGTAGTGCGCTTGCCCGCGAAAGGCAAAGGTCCCAGGTTCGAGTCCCGGTTGCGGCACACAATTTTAATCTGCCAGGTAGTTTGTCATTTACAGTTTGTAAAAATGTGCGAGTATGGTGGAGGAGGAATAACACCACAGAGTTGCAAGGTTGCACCTTGCGTTCTTTTGGAGCCGGTAATTAAAAACGTGAGGACTGCGCCTGGATCCAGCGGGCTCCTATTTACTCCCGCCAGCCAGCCATTGTCGCCGCTCGGCGGCCTGAATGGACTCACTCGCCGGCAAAAACCGGGGCCGGGCCGGCGATCGCGATGGCCAATCTCGCCTTATCGCCCGCGCACAGTAAAAAGCAGAGAGGAGCCCGCGTAATATTCAGCAGCTGACCTTCGCGCCCGCCGGCGCGCGCACAAAGCGACGCGGCCTTGCCCATTCTGCGGCCAGATTACCGCAAAACGAAGACGCCGGCGCGTCGCCACGTCGCGCTGCACCTCGGCGGCTGCAATAAAGGCGACGCCGGCTGCGTACCGCAGGTTGCCTTTTGAAGACTTTATGCCCACTGTTACTGCCCGTAACACCGCCTGCAACCGTCTCGACGACTACTTTTGTTCCGGTAACGCTAATGACTTCGTCAAACAAGACGACCGAGAGCGTGCGGTAGCCTTGTTCCTGCCGGTTCACTGACTCGCTGATGGCCAAGTGATTAGGCTGCTTATTTAACCTTCGTGAGATCCCAACAAAATAAAGCAGCACTGCACATTTGAAAGGTTCCTCTTACTTCGTGCACAGCTGCTCTATCCTCTTGCTTTACTTGTCAGCCTAAGTCACTTATTAATTGATAAAGGAGAAAATATAAAAATGCAGTAAATGAAACAGGCAAAATGGAGTACAGACGACTAAGAAATGAGATTGACAGGAAGTGCAAAATGACTAAGCAGGAGTGGCTAGAAGACAAATGCAAGGATGTAGAAGAAGGTATAAATAGGGGAAAAATAGATACAACCTACAGGAAAATAAAAGAAACATTTGGAGGTAAGAGAAACAGCTCTATGATTATCAAGGACACTGATGGAAAACCAGTTCTCAGCAAAGAAGGGAAAGCTGAAAGGTGGAAAGAGTATATAGAGGGGCTCTACAAAGGAAATGAACTTCGAGACAATATTGTAGAAAGGGAAGAGGATGTAGATGAAGATGAAATAGGAGATACTATACTGAGAGATGAATTTGACAGAGCACTGAAAGATCTAAGTCGAAACAAGGCCCCTGGAGTAGATGATATTCCCTCAGAGCAAGTCTCTGGGAGAACCAGCCATGACAAACCTGTTTCACCTGGTGTGTAAGATGTATGAGACAGGCGAAGTACCCTCAGACTTCAAGAAAAATGTTATAATCCCCATTCCAAAGAAATCAGGTGCAGACAGGTGTGAAAATTAGAGAACCATCAGTTTGATAAGTCATGGTTGCAAAATATTAACACGAATTATATACAGAAGGATGGAAAAGCTGGTAGAAGCCGACCTCGGGAAATATCAGTTTGGGTTCAGGAGAAATGTAGGAACACGGGAGGAAATACTCACTTTACGGCTTATCCTAGAAGATAGATTAAGGAAAGGCAAACCTACATTTCTAGCTTTTGTAGATTTGGAGAAGGCTTTTGACAATGTTGATTGGAATAAACTCTTTCAAGTTCTGAAGCAAGCAGGAGTAAAATATAGGGAGCGTAACGTTATTTACAACTTGTACAAAAACCAGACAGCGGTTGTCAAGAGTTGAAGGGCATGAAAGGGATGCAGTGGTTGGAAAGGGAGTAAGACAGGGTTGTAGCCTTTCTCCAATGTTATTCAATTTGTACTTTGGGCAAGCTATAAAGGAAAGCAAGGAGAAATTTGGAGAGGGCATTAAAGTGCAGGGAGAAGAAATAAAAACATTGCGTTTTGCCGACGACATAGTAATTCTGTCAGAGACAGCAAAGGACCTGGGAGAGCAATTGAACGGAATGGAAAGTGTGCTGTAAGGTGCATATAAGATGAACAGTAACAAGAGCAAAACTAGGGTAATGGAGTGCAGTCTAACAAAATCAGGTGATGCTGAAGGAATTAGATTGGGCAACGAAGCAATAAAGGAGGTAGATGAGTTTTGTTACTTGGGCAGTAAAATAACAAATGATGGTCGCAGTACAGAGGATATAAAATGCAGAATGTGATTGGGTAGAAAAGCGTTCTTGAAAAAGAGAAATTTGTTAACATCGAATATTGATTTAAGCCTAAGGAAGTCCTTTCTGAAACCATTTGTGTGTAGTGTTGCCTTGTATGGGAGTGCGACAATAAACAGTGCGGACAGGAAGAGGATTGAGGCTTTTGAAATGTGGTGCTACAGAAGAATGCTGAAGATTAGGTGGGTGGATCGCGTAACTAATGAGGAGGTACTGAACATAATTGGGGAGAAAAGAGATTTCTGGCATACCTTGACTAAAAGAAGGGATGTTTGGTAGGACACATTCTTAGACATCAAGGAATTGTGAATTTAGAGTTGGAGGGAAGTGTGTGGGGTAAAAATCGCAGAGGAAGACCAAGACATGGATACAGTAAGCAGATTCAGACAGATGTAGGTTGCCGTTCTTATGTGGAGATGATGAGGCTTGTTCAGGATAGGATATTGTGGAGAGCTGCATCAAACCAGTCTCCGGACCATAACAACAACAAACAGTGCTATTAGGACGCTGTGTAAAATTATAGAGCCACAGATGGTGAGGTGGTCCTGCGTTTATTGGAGCGTTTCGATAAAATCATCTTGAGAATCTGTAAAGTTCCAAACATCAGTAAGCCTGGTGTCACAAAAAGGTAACTGAATGGACAAAAGAGATACCAAATTACATTTACAAACACAGATATCTGAAGTACATACCGTAGAGGGGAGTAAACATAATAAAATTGTATGGCGTCAAGGCCCTGCTGAACATTACTGAAGCCAAAACACCCAGCATCGTCAAAGTAAACGGTAGACGCCACCAGGTGGCTCTAGTGTAAAAGACAAAGATAAGAAAAATAGAATCTATATAAAACCAAAATATAAATAATTAAAACCTAATAATCCTATGAATATTCCGCGGTATGTATTTAAGATATTTGTGTTTTTAATGTAATTTGGTATCTCTTTTGTCCATGCAGTTCTCTTTTTGTGACACCAGTCTCACTGATGTTTGTAACTTTACAGATTCTGAAGATGATTTTTATCGAAACGCGTCAATAAACGCATGACCACCTCACCATCTGTGGCTCTATAATTTTACACAGCGTCCTAATAGCACTGTTTATCAATTAATACTGATATTGGCGCATAACTCATTAACGACTTCATGTCACGTCTGTCAGTCACTTATGGTTACAAACTTGCATAATAAAACTGACTACAGGGAAGATAATGAAATCGATTAAAATAATAGCAAAAATGGTAAGTTCAATGCATTCACACTTTCACTGATCACGTATTAAATGCTCTGAGTAAACCAACATTCTTCGTTCATCTACGTCAATATTTTTACTCTGGAAATCACACTGAAGTGCATGGGGAAGGGTTCATGGGATTACTTTTATGATATTTCTATACCGTTAAATTTTCTAATAGTGCGCGAGAAAAAGGAATGCCTGAATCTTACCGTTTTCGATTTGATCTCTCTTAAGGCCCCTTCACACAATCCGATTCATCGTACGACCAGCAAGATGTCCAACCAACCAATTGGTAGCAGCCTACACTTGTTCCGACCAACTGCACGCAGCGCCACCCTGTTCTCGTGTCTGTCTGTCGAACTGTTTTTGTTTTCGCGTGTTTACTGTGCAGACGACCTCAGGCATGGGAGTTGGTCGGGAAGCCCTACAATCGGTACAACTTGTGGGGTGAAGTGGTGGGGGAATCGGAGATCGGGTGGTCAGGCACAACCAACCGGCCGACAAGGAAAGTTGGTCGGGTAGCGCCTAAAACAGCCCAATTTATCGGGTGACCAACGAATTGGTTCAATAAATCGCATCGTGTGTAGGGCCCTTTATTAAGAACCAACGGCCGTGCCACAGTCGGTAGATAACCGATGTTAAGCACTGTCGGGCTTGGCTAGCATTTGGATGGGTTATCGTCCGGGTCTGCAGAGTGCTGTTGGCAAGCGGGCTGCACTCAGCCCCTGTGAGGCCAACTGAGGAGCTGCTTGATGGAGAAGTAGCGGCTCCGGTCACGAAGACTGACATAACGGCCGGGAGTGCGGGGCGCTGACCACGCCCCCTTCCATACCGCATCCGATGACGCCTCCGGGCAGAGGGTGACACGGCGGCCGGTCAGTACCCAGTGTGCCCCCTGAGGCCTGTCGGACGGAGTTTACAGTTATTTTATTAAGATGATCACGTCTCCCTATGTACGTGGATGCTAACATACGTCCGCATTCGGAAGAGAAAGTCGGTTAAAGAAATTTCGTAAATAAATATCGTCGCAACGAGTAACTCCTTTAACGATTTTCACCCCAACTCATGCATCTTTTCTGTGAGACTCAAGCCTATATCGTGATAACACAAAACGAGCATTCCTTCTGAGAACTTTCTCTAAATCGACCGTCACTCCCACCTGGTGTGCGTCTCACAATGCGCAATACTCCCAAATAGGACACGCAAGTATAGTGAAGGCAGTTTCATTACAGCACACCGAGCGAGGTGGCGCAGTGGTAAGACACAGGACTCGTATTCGGTGGGATGGTGGTTCAAACCACCTCCAGCCATCCACATTTAGGTTTTCCGTGAATTCCCTAAATCACTCCGGGCAAATGCCTGGATGGTTCCTTTCAAAGGTCAAGGCCGATTTCCTCCCACATCCTTCCCCAAACATACAGGCTTAAGCTCCGTGTCTAATGACTACGCTGTAGACGGGGCCTAAAACCCTAAGCTTCCTTCCTTCCTTCCTTCCTTCCTTCCTTCCATCCTTTACAGCACTGTTGCATCTTTTAAGTGTTCCGCAAATGAAACGTATCCTTTGCTTCGCCTTCCATAAAATATTGAGCGTCCTTTCCAATTTAAGTCGTTCGTAATTGTTATTCCTAGGTATTTAGTTGAATTTACTACCTGCAGTTTCACTGATTTATCGTGTAAATGAAGTTTAACGGATTTAATTTATTGTTGATATAGACGACTTCACACTCTTCATTTTTTACGGTCAATTGCGAAGTCTTGTACATGCAGATATCTTACCTAAATTATGTTGAGGTCTCTCTTGATCTTACGGTGACTACTACTCGATAAATGATTCCATCTTCCGCGAACAATGTAAGAGGGCTGCTCAGATTGTCTTGGAATTTTTTTTCCATATCTTAAAGGCTTTCGATTGTGTAAACCATGCTATTCTTCTAGATAAGCTGAATTGCTGTGGTACTAGTGAGACAGTACTTTAACGGTTTAATTCATCATTAATTGGAAGAGTTCAGAATGTTGAAGTAAGCTGTTCAGATGACCTGCAAAAATCAGCTGACTCCTCAAACTTGGGAGCTACCACGACTGGCGTCCCAAAGGGTTTGGTCTTTGTTCTTTGCTGCTCTTTTTGTTATACATTAATGATTTGCCATTCTGTACTCACTATGATGTAAAGCTACTTGTTCTTTCTGATGACGCAAGTATAATAACAACACCTGATGATCAAGAATTGACTTATGAAATCGTAAATAATGTCTTTCAGAAAATTATTGAATGGTTCTCTGCAAACGGACTTTCATATTTTGATAAAACACAGTATATACAGTTAGATACGGTAAATGGTATGACACCATTGATAAATATACTCTGAACAGAAGTCTGTAGCCAAGGTAGAATATTCCAAGTTTCTAGGTGCGTGCACTGAGGAGAATTCAATTGGAAGCAACACATTTATCATCTAGTGAAACTTCTGAGTTGAGAACTTATGCTATTACGATTATTGCAAATTTTGGTGACATCTCAGTATACTAGCTTACTATGCTTATTTTCATTCATTGTTTTCATATGGCATATTTTGGGGAAATTCATCTAGACTCTGATCAGAGTGACGCTGATAACGACGCGGAGCGGCCGAACGCATTGAAGTGCTAAGCTCATATGCGCGAGGCAGTTCCTCGTCGGGGGTTCGAATCCCCCCTCGGGCATGAATATTTGTGCTGTGCTTAGTTTGTTCGTAAGTAGTTTGTAAGTTTAGGGACTGATAACTCCGTAGTTAAGTCCCATAAGATATACAAACATTTGAACATTTTTTTTTAGTTTACAATAACTACGAGTTTGAGTTCTAGTGAGGCAGGGTAAAGTTGGGAATTTGTAGCTGACGGGAGGCGTACTTGCGAATTCCGTGCGTGTGTGGTAATCGCTGCGTCCTCAGTGCTGTAGAGGTCAGCGCAACTGCCTAGAAAGCAGAAGACCTGGTTTCGAGTCCCGGCTGGGTACACACTTTCAACTTTACCCATTCGCACATAGTTCGTGTCACACATTCTGTGAATCTGAGTTTATAAGTAATTTGTAAGTTTAGGGACTGATGACCCCGCAGTTAAGTCCCATAATCTTAAACTATTTCTGTTTTTTAATTATCAGGAACAAAATCGGCGTAAACAATCGGACGCTTCGTTACATCACTAGGCAGGTAACGGCCAACAGATTTTCGGTGGCCCTGTATGGCTTTCGCAGGGACCTTCAGCAGAAGGCTATTTCCCACTCAAGAGCGCCGCTCGGCCAGGAGTATAGTGTGTATGGAGTGTATACGGCCGTTACGAATTAGCAGCTGGTCGCTGCAGAGTTGTGACCTATGCACCAGGACAGAAGAGTCAGGTGTGAGGATTACTGGGGGGCAGCCGCACGGGCGGCAGAGCGTGCCTGTCGACGGGGCCGGGGTCTGGGAGGCGACCAGAAAAACAGGTAGCGCTGGCGGCGGCGCTGGTGGCATGCCAGTGGCCCTGGAACCAGTTGGCCGTGGCCAGCAGGCAGCGCGCGACACGCGACACGCCGCAGCGCGGCCTCTGACCAACTCCACTGCCGCCGCTACCGGTGGACGCTTCACTTTCTCCGCATCGCCGGACAACCGGTCGCCGGAGAAACCGTCGTTTACCGCAGATATCACTTGTCAGCTGCTCCGGCGAGTTCGGAACCGGTAGTTCACCAGCACTCCAGCAACCGGCACGGCAAAGCGCTATCTGCCCATTCGAGCCACCAAAGTCCCATGTTTATGATAATAACAATTTGTGTGGCTCATTGGCCTGGTGCAAGTCTTTCAACTAGACGCCACTTCGGCTGCTTGCGTGTCCCTATCCTACCCCAGTTATCCAACCAGGGAAAGGGGACCTATAGCTTAACGTGGAATCCGAACCTCGTGCGTTCCTGTCGACTCCTCACATCGTTGAGAGGTGAAGGCTGGGTTAATGCGCAGACTGAAAAAATCCGGGATCCGACGGGTTTCGAACCCGCGACCCTTCGGTTACCAGTCGAGCTATGATACACTAATGGCATACGAAAAAAATTGTTTGAAAATAAACAGTCCTAAACATACATGTTATGGTGTTTAAAAAAGCGTAATTCTTCCAACACGTGCTTAAACCGCAGCAATCATTATCACAGCGATCTACCGAAATGGAAACACACAATCCCTTCCATCTGCATGAGGGCCTACACTTTGCAGGCCACTTTATGCCATCTAGAGGAGGATACTTTCGTGTAGAGACTGCCAGCAGGATAGCGGAGTCCATGCTTATTAGACGAATTTTCCTCCGAAACATGTACACTATTAATCTGTCAAATGTACAGGCCACAAATTCAATTACATACCGCGCCTCGGTTGCACAGTGGTAGAGTGCCAGACTACAAATCCAAAGGTCGCAGGTTCGATCCCCGCCAGGTCATAGGATTTTTATCTGTAACTTTCCACTTGTTTCACTTCTGACAGTATTGCTCATGTGAAAAATACCGAGTAGCACCGTGGTTCGGAACCCACAAACTGTAGGTCCACCTAGAACTGGCTGGGTAAGTCAGTTCAAAGGTCGGAGGAAGGCAACGGCATACCACCTCCCCAAACATGACCATGCCCAGTAAAGCACTGTGGTGTTCAAACCAATCTTCGGATTGTTGACTGCTTTACCTTTTACGTAGGAATTACAATAACGAACAACTTAAATAGGAGAGAACACATTAAAAATATTGTACGGAAGCCGAACCAAAGGCTACGTATCATTGGCAAAACAATTAGAAGATGCAATTGTTCTACTGAAGACACTGCCTTCACTACACTTGTGCGTCGCCGGCCGCAGTGGCCGAGCGGTCTGCGGCGCCAAGTCACGTTCTAGACGGCTATTATGATCGGGGGTTCGAATCCCCCCTCGGGAATGAATATTTGTGCCGTATTTAGTATTAGCTAGTTCATAAGTAGTTTGTAATGACCCCATAGTTAAGTCCCATTAGCTGTACAAACATTTGAACACTTGTCCGTCCTATTTTCGAGTAATGCTGCGCGTTGTGGGATCCACACCGAATGGAACTGACGGAGGATATGGAGAAAATTCAGGGAAAGGGGGCCAGCTCGTTTTGTATAATCGAGATATAGGAAAAAGACTGTCACGGAAATGATGCACAAGTTGGGATGCAATTCATTAGAAGAAAGTCGTTATTTATTGCGGCGAGATTTGTCAAATTTCTTTCACAAACTTTCTCTTCAGAATGCGAACTTGTTTTGTTGGCACGCACCCACATAGGAAGAAATGATCACGGCAATAAAATGAGAGAAATCGGATAGAAAAGGGAAAGATTCCGCTGCACCTTCTCGCGCGCCACTGGAGAATTCAACTGTAGTGAAATATGCTAAAAGCGGTTCCATATGGCTTCCAGAGTATTTATGTAGATGCGCTGGCCGAGTTGATCCACATGATCGGAAAGGGAGTCCGCCTCTTGAATACCCTGCAAATCACCTCGCGTTGAGTGGCCGGAGGAAGGGGGGGGGGGCATACTTTTACAATGAACGTCATTTCTACATTTCTAAGTTTTAGTCTCGTATGGTTCGCGGAGAGAAAAAAACGAATCAGGTTAGGCCTTCATGTGGCCTCCCATTTCTCTAATTTTGTACTTCTGGGCTTTTCGGGACATACTCAGTTGATAATTCTAAGAACGTACACTCTCCGAACTTTGACATAAGCCCATACCGCAATACAGAACGCCTCTCTTTCTGCGCCTGCCACCGAGTTGTCCTATCATCACCGTGATGATCTTCTGCTTACTAAATGAACCAATAACTATGATTGCTGCTCTCCATTGCATTTTCTCCGTTTCTTCTATCTCCCGTATTATTGGTCAAACGAGTGTTTTTTTCCGTTGCTTTGCAGATGGAATAAACTTCCTGAAGTTCCTTCCAATGAATCTTACTCTCGCATCTCCCTTATCCAGGATTAATTTTATGTAGACGTTGCATTTCAGATCGTTCCATATGTCTACTCCCAGATACTTGATGAAAGTAACTGCTTCCAATTATGATTATGGTACGGCGTAATTAAATAATGAACGATCTTTCTTTCTACGTAATCGCTGCGCTTTACATTTGCTTATATTGAGGGTCGACTGCCATTCCCTGCACCATGCACCGCTATGCACCAGATGCTCCTGTATTTCGCTGTGATTTTTCAGCGTTACTACTTATCGATATATTGAAACATCATGCGCGAAAACCCCCACTGAGCTTACAATGTCACCCACGAGGTTATTGCTACATATTGTGAAAATCAATACTCCCTGGGGCACGCCAGAATTCACTTTGCCGCCGGAAAAGTCTCTGCGTTGAGGATTACATTCTGCCTTCTGATACTTAAAACTCTCCAATCCACACATTCACTTAGTCTGATGGTCTGTACGCCCGTACTTTGTTCTCTATACAACTGTGCGAAGGGCAAGAAATATCCACCTGGGGGCTTGCAACTAATGCCCTGTAGCCCTCGTAGAAGACAAGCGTGAGCAGAGTTTCACATGATCGTTGCTTTCGAACTCATGTTGCTTCCTACTGAGAAGATTTACGATCACCTTAATTTCCTAATACTTTAACATAAAACATCATCTAAACAGATGTACACGAGAGATCTAGACTGGCAGTTATGCATATTCCGCGATCTTTCCTAGTAACAGAAATGCCACGAGGCTATTCCCATAATTAGAAATGCTTCTATATTCTCGAGACCCACTGTACACTCCGCCTAAAAGAAGCGCGCACACACTGTATAGAATCAATTTCCCTTCACATCCATAAGTCTCGTCTCTGCTGAACGCACTCTATTGTTTTTCTATTTATTTGTCGTTTATTTCTTGTCGTTCGTGCGACGAATTCGGGGAGGAAATTTAGTACGCCTTCGTCAGTGAAATAGCTGAACATCAAACTTGGCGCCTATGTCCCGGTTTAGATTCCATACCATTTCTAAGCGCGGTGGGGGGGGGGGGAGGAATAGTAAGATAAGGTGTCGGAGGAGTAGCGGAGGGAGGAGGAGGGGGTGGTAGAGGAAAAGGTGTCGGTGGTAGAAGAGACGTTGGCGGTGGCGGAGGAGGAGGAGGAGGAGGAGGAGGAGGAGGTGGTGGTGGTGGTAGAGATGGAGGGAGGAGAGAGTAGTACATGGAGTAACTGAATACTAGAATATGCAAGTACTCGAACAATGCCAGGCTTTTAGCTAAATAACACAGAGGAGGGGGGGACGAAGAGGAAGGTATTAAATAGGTTTGATGTTTGTCAGTCTATGGGATTTCTGTGGTCATGAGTCCCTAGGCTTACAAACTACTTAAACTAACCTAAGCACAACGCGCACACCATGCCCAGGGAAGGACTTTAACTTCCGACGGCAAGCAACTGCGCGCTCCGCTCAAGGTGCCTTAGACCGCTCAGGCACTCCACCGCGGCTACGAAATAGCCATACAGATAACGCCCCCACCCCCCCAGCAGCTCTTTTCTTTTCTTCTTTCTTCTTTAGAATGCTTAGGATATCACTGCATTGACTCTTCAAATATGTGGGACTTTTGTTTAATTGGGCGTGGGGTAAAAAGGGATGGCCGGTACTGGAGTCTTTCTACTGAGCCAGAGATTAGCTGGCGATGAGAATACTTTCAACACACCCCCCCCCCCCCCCCCAGCAGACCGTCTTGGATCCGCCACTGGTAGGAGGTATATCCAATTGCTGTGCATATTTAGCAATTGCGAAGCATAGCCATGTTTGTATTTCACATGCTACTGTTCCGTCACACTTACCTACGCACGCCTTTTCAGTAACATCAAGAAATGATCAAATGTTTGTTATCTTAAGGGACTTAACTGCGGGGTCATCAGTCCCTAAATTAACAAACTACTTATGAACTAACTTATACTAAAGACAACACAAACATCCATGCCCGAGGAGGATTCGAACCTCCGACGCGGAAGGCCGCGCGATCCGCAATGGGCGCCTCAGACAGCTCGGCTACTCCAGCATGGCTTCACTGATCCTGTGAACACACGGGACGCGCCGTTACTGCTATATAAACATTTAGTTGCCATATCTAACTTATAATATACGATTAACGAACAGCTCGCACACTGCGAGGGAAAGCTGCCACTGTGTGTGGTTGAAGACGAGTCCTTTGCCGCCACCCCCCAGGGGGCGAAAACGGAGCCCTAAGCTAATACAGTCTTCCTTCCTTTTGGCCCACTTTAGGTTACGGTAGTAACACTAAAAGTGGGCCTTTGCGATCGTTTTTTTTAAAGCTCGAAATTTAAATAAAATAACGGAATAACTATTCATCTGACACGAAAATTGAATAACCGAATTTGTAGATGAGAAAATTCTCTACAACTTTGCTCTATTATGTTTTTTCACATCTTGCATCATTGCAGAGATATTTGCAAAAATAACGGAGATTTGAAACCCTCCATTGATTTTACGAAAACCAGCCGTTCGCAGATGTCACGAGACATTCCACGCCCAGAACTCTCTCTGGCATACGCCATCTTGCGTTGCGTATTTGATGATTTTATTATTATAACTTACACGTTATTTCAAAGCAACGGCGCACTGAAGAATTAACTAAAACGCGTCGTTCTTCGTACGAAAAAAATCAATCTAGTGTCTAAAAATGCCACATTAGCATCAGTTAACAACTGCCACCAATAGTAGGAAAATTAAGGGCGAATTCCGTAATTGTTAGCCGTAGTGTAGCCGTGTTGGATTCTGATGCACATGGTCCGTGGTTCAGGACCCGCCTCACTACCAAAAAAATTTTTTTTCTCCTTTTTTCCTAAAAGGATTACGTGTTGGGTGCATAGATATTATCACAATAGTAGAGTCGTAATCATATCACTATATTTTTTTACTATTTACATTATTATTTTTGTCAGAAATGTTTGCAAAAAAAATTATAAAACTACAAATTTAAAGTGGGCCGTAAAACACGTCAGTGCGACTTCTTTTTTACTTCCCGGACTGCATTTCCTTCAAAATGTTCAAATGTTTGTAGAACTTACGGGACTTAACTACGGGGTCATCTGTCCCTAAGCTTACAAACTACTTATGAACTAGCTAAGACTAAGGACGGCACAAATATCCATGCCCGAGGGGGGGGGGGGGATTCGAACTCCCGATCGTAGTGTGCATTTCCTTCCCCCCCTCCCTCCTTGCCTCTCCTCACTCTTTCCCCTCCCGACAAGGGGGGGGGGGACTGATAACCTTAGCAGTTTAATGTTTTGTTTGTTTGTTTTGTTTATATAGCTTATGGGATTGAACTATGGGGTCATCAGTCCCTAAACTTACACACTACTTATCAACTAGCTTATCCTAAGGACAGCACAAATATCCATGCCCGAGGGGGGATTCGAACCCCCGACCGTAGTGGCCGTGCAGACCGTGACTGAAGCGCTTGAGTCCCCACGGCCACCACGGCCGGCAGCAGTTTAATCCCAACCAAACAACCCAAATAACTTTCCGATCACGAGGCTCAACAACTGGCAACCTTAAGCAGACAAAGCCACGCGACACCTCTTCAGGTATATGTGAGAGAGGGAGAGAGAGACGCTCAGACGCATTCCCGCGACGGCTTGGCGGGTGCGGCGTGCGGCGGTTACGTAAAGGTATAGCAGGCAGGGCGTGGGCAGCGGCCGTTCCATCAGGCCATGGCGAGCCGAGGCGTGGCGTGGCGGCGGGCCGGCGGCCGGGGGCGTGCGCCGCCGCCGCTGCTGCTATTGTCGCCGCGCTTTCCCTCTCCACACACACACACACACACACACAGTGCTGCGCCCTGCCCCACTCCCTTTGTCTCGCGCGAACCAGTAGCACCGCCACAGACGCAATCCTACATCCGCACAAACCGAGTCTCTTACAACACCACCACCACCACCACCACCACCACCATCTTGACCCAACGCCACCGCACTTCCTACTACAGTATTTACACGCTTGTGCGGAACCAGAATACAGATTTCAAAACATTTGCACATGTCGACTGTGCAATCAAATTCAAAGTCTAAGTTGAAAATTTGTTCTGGAACGGGATTCGAACCCAGATTTGTAGCTTGAGCCAGCAGTCGCCTTAAACAATCAGACTATCCAGGCACGTTACCAGATCTGCCCGAATTCTCAAACGTAGCCGCGGCGGATTAGCCATGGGAGCGCCGTGCCGCTGTGCGCGCGGCCGTTCGCCGTCGGGGAATCGAATCCCCCCTCGGGCATGGATGTTTATGTTGTCCTTAGGTAAGTTTACCTTGGTTTAAGTAGTTTGTAAGCTACGGACTAATAACCACGAGCCGCGGTGCAGTAGCCAAGCGGTCTAAAGCGTCTCGCTGCGGATCGCGCGCTTGCTTGTCGTGGAGGTTCGAGTCGTCTTTGTAAGCTACGGACTGATGACCACGCAGTTTACTCCGACAGATTTACAAAAATTTGGACATTTGAACAATAACCATAAAGTTGGGTCCGATAGATTAAAAAAAATTATGAACATTTTCTCAAACGTATCGCACACTACTTTGGTAGTGCGCTCTGCTCATTACATCCTCTTCCTCGCTGCTTCAACCGCATTGCCCCTACGGATCGGGAGTACCTGTGCATCGTTACGGAAATTGACATTTGCCCGTTCGAAGAATACATCTTTATATTTTCGGTCCGGATGGTCTCGAGGTACACTGCTCCACAGGAAATCGAAGGGTCGCGGGTTCGAAACCTGGTCGGATCTCGGTTTTTTTTTTTTGGTCTGCTTTTTAACCCAGCCTTCAGCTCTAAATGTGGGAGGGGTCGCCAGAAACGACACGTGGTTCGGATTCCACGTTAAGCTGTAGGTCCCCTTTCCCCGGCTGATATACGGGGTACGCTAGGGACATTATAAAAATAATAATAAATTATTATTATTATTATTATTATCTTTATATTAAAAACAATACCTGTCCGTCAATCTCGCCAAAACTCAGAAATGGCTTGACCGGTTAGAATGCTTTTCTCGGTTGGAAACAAAAAAATAACTAAGAAGTGAGAATCCAGAATAAAAGCTCAAAAATCGAGAAGAAAGATTAGATTAGACGCCGATTATCTCCTCAAAAGGCAACGCGCGACACACAGCTCTTTGGCAGCTGTAACTGTATAAAAGGAATGGGCAGACCACGTCAACACGAAAATTTTAGTACCGATTTTCAATGTTACCTTTCTTATTTATAAAGAACAGTTTCCGTGTGTGTGTGTGTGTGTGTGTGTGTGTGTGTGTGTGTGAATGCACCCCACCGTAAGATATATCCCAATTAAGGATACTTCAGCTTTCACTTCTCTTGTTTGTACTTCCCCTTTGCATACTCGAAATCCGCTTTGGAAGAACAGGATGTCAATGATTCGTCACCTTATCTCAAACCTAACTGATTTTCTTTTGCGATCATTTACGTGAGAGCGAACTAATAACATAAAGCAATACTCTTAGTGCACTAAGGCTGTAAAGGGGACAATAAGCCGACCGCTCTATGAGCCACCTGTCCTGGAAGGATATCGTTTTAAATGTAGATAGGAGCCAAAAATTCATAGTGGCCTATTGGCTCAAAGCCTCTGTGCGTTCTGCTAGTAGGGTTCGACGAAGTGCAGCTGCACTCTGATCTGTGTACAACACATCCTCCAATGAAGCCTTATTTCACGACAATAATGCCACAACAGATTCTCTCGGTATACTGGCTGGACTTAAATGTAACATAGGCGAACCTTGCCAATAGCTAAGCTGTGTTTCAGGTCCAAACCACCTGATAAAACAGAACAGCAACGGAAATTTTATACACACATTTTTTTATCTAGAACGCCCAGAAATGCCAATGACTTCATTAATGGGTAGACAAAACTTGCTCTCTAAATATAGCGTAGAAGATACCAGAACGTCTAGACAACAAAAGTGTTGCAAATATGACTTTGCAGTTATCAGAAATTTGCCTGTCGCATTTTAATTATCACGCAATGACTCGGCATGTCGTGCCATCAAGCGGATATTCTGAGCAGAAAGAACTAGTCTCGTCAAGGAAACATATTGTGCACTTGAGAACATAATTAAAACAGAATGATAAAGCGCTTCTATATAGAAAACACCACCGAATAATTACTTCGTCGCTACAAAGATGACCGCAGGTGTCGCAGAAGAGTAGTATGAGTTTTCCTCTCAGATTTTTTTCCGAACACTGAACTCTTTTTCGCGTGCTAACAAAGTTAAATAAACATCAGCTATAAGAAATATTTAGCAGCAGTCTTTCTTCTACAGGCGCTACAAAGATCCGGTCGCGCGTTTTCCTTTTTTGTCAGCACATTGTGCAGATGACAATGTGGTGAATCAAATAAATGATGTGCGTCAACCAGAGCTAAATAGGAGCGCGGCTTGAACACAGCGAATTTCAGCACATTTCACAATAGTTTCTGTAACAGGTTAACGCTCTTCAATAAACAAATAGCGTAACAAGAAACAGAAGAACCACATTCATTATTCACACAGTTCTTCGGCAGATTCAGGATGGTTGTTAACGTCAAAGATGCGACTACACATTTGCCGAAGTCTCTCTGAGCTGCTTAGACATTAATAACCGCCAGAGCGATGTGAAAATTCTTTTCAGCAACCCTATAACGAAATACATCGGAAGACAAGAATTTGACGGAACCTGCAGAACAATAATCGTCGTCTTCGTCGTCAAATCTGAGCTAGAGGATTTAAGGTAACACCTTTACTGGTCTTATTTATTTTCTCCTCGGCAGCTGATAATTGCATGTTTTTATTTGGAATACACGCACTATTGTGCCATTGAAGATGCTTCAGTTTAATTAAGGCAAATGATTGTAGCAAACCTTTACATTTTTCTACTTAGACGTACACACAACACAAAAATCATTAAGATATTAGTATCTGATGTAGTGTTTAGTATTTACTTCGATGTGGAAAGCGTGTAACTTTCAAAAGAAATAAAAAAGAAATTAATTATAAATTTCTACATGGTGCGAAAATTGGCAATTGACACTAAATGAAGAAAAGTGTGAAGTAATACACATGACCACTAAAAGAAATCTGCTGAACTTCAATTACGCGATAAATCAGTCAAACCTTAAGGTCGTAAATTGTACCAAATACCTAGGAATTACAATTACGAACAACTTTGACTGGAGAGAACACACAGAAAATATTGTGGGGAAGGCGAACCAAAGGTTACGTTTCATTGACAGAACGCTTCGAAGATGCACCAGCTCCACACACTGTGTTCAGAGAAGGGCAGCTCGTTTTGTTTTATCACGTTACGGGGGGGGGGGGGGGGGGGGAAGCATCATGGAAATGTTGCACTAATTGGGGTGGAAATCATGAAAAGAAAGACGTTGTTCATTGCGGCGTGATCTGTTTGCGAACATTCAATCACCGTCTTTTACTTCTGAATGTGAAAATATTTTGCTAGCACCCACCTGCTTACGGAGACATGACCATCCCAATAAAATAAGAGAAATCAGATCGAAAACGGAACGATTTAGGTGTTCTTTCTTCCCGCGCGCTATTAGAGAATGGACGGTAGAGAAAAGTTATGAAAGTGGTTAATGAACCCTCTACCAGGCACTTGAATGTGATTTGTAGAGTATCTATGTAGATGTAGATTGGGTTACCGAAGTAAAAATGTGATCTATGTACCATAATTAAATGCGAAGTTGGCGTTAACAATGTCGATATAATAAGGAGATAATAAACGAAAATTTTTATTCTGTAACCTCATTAAAAATATTCATATTTTTCCAATCTATTGAAAGCTTATTGGTCCGTCTTTCCTACAAACCTTCAAGACGTGTGGTTGTCCAAACGTGCAGCTTTTCTTCAGCTTTCGAGCCCTTTCGAAATCGTTGTCAAGCTAACGTCTTGTTCTGTCATTGGGTGGCGAAAACTGATGATAATCGTAAAGTAAAACTACTATAATAGAGGGGTTTGTTCTTGCCCTTTCCAGACGTTTGCAGTTTGTTGCTAGCTGGCACGGCGTTTTCACCTTTATAAGGTGGCGGCTCGGTAGCACAGTGGTAGAGTACCATATTATGCATCCGAAGGACGCGGGATCGATCCCCGCCAGGTCCTAGGATTTTTATCTCTTTCTTTCCACTTCTTTCACCTTTGGCAGTGTTGCTGATGTGAAAAATATCGAGTAGCACCGTGGTTCGAAATTCACATTAAATTGTAGGTCCCCCTATAACTGAATGCTTTGGTGAGGCGAGTGTCAACAGCCGTAATATATTTCATAAAATGCATTTTTAAAACCCATCAGCTGTTTCTTCAAAACCTTATACGTCTATCAGTTTCGGTCATAGACCATCTTCATGGATAAAAACGTGTTAAAACAGAATGGTAAAATGCACCAAATAAAATACACCTGAGACAAACAGGAGTCAGTATAACTAAAAGTGTTAAAATTGCAGTGGTCATCTTAGATAAAACCTATCAGTCAAACATAACATAAAGACTAGATAGTCTGTTCTTACCTTTTATGATGTATTTTATTTGATGCATTTTACCATTCTGTTTTAACACCTTTTTATCCATGAAGATGGTCTATGACCGAAACTGGTAGACGTATAAGGTTTTGAAAAGCATCTGATGGTTTTTAAAAATTCATTTTATGCCCCCTATAACTGGCTGGGTAAGTCAGTTCGAACGTCGCAGGAAGACAATGGCATACCACTTCCTAACAGGACCATGCCTAGTAAAGCACTGTGGTGTTCAAACCAATCTTCGGATTGTTGACTGCTTTACCTTTTATAAGGTGCCACTCGTTACGTCTCCAGAATTCAAGGCACCAACTTTTATTCGAGAGTGAAGTGATGTGCCTATGGGTGCTCACTCGGCACTATACGCAAATCTAAAAGAAATACATCCGCAAATATACTAGAGCGAACTGAAAGAGTAGTCAAGTCTGAAAGAAAAGAAACCACATCGAAAGTTGACATGCAATGGGTACGTGCGCAAGGGTATCCCGCGCAGAAGTGATGATCACTGTCTCCAGTGTCACGATACAGGGAAGACAGCGTTACGGAAATGATACAGGATCTGGGATGGGACAACAACGGCGCTTATCGCTGCGGCGTGGGCTACTTACTAAACTACAATCTCCAACATTTTCCTCCGAATGCGAAAATATGTTGTTGACTCCCACTTACATAGGTAGAAATGATCATCAGAATAAAATACGAGAAATCAGAGCTCGAACGGAGAGATTCAAGTGTTCTTTTTTCCCGTGCGCTATTCGAGAATGGAATGGGAGATAAATAGTATAACGGGGGTTCGATGAACCCTCTGCCAAGCACTTATTGATTTGCAGAGTATCCCATGTAGATGTAGTCTTCTCATTGTGAGTAGTACATTTTGGAGCCTCGTGCTTGCAGGTCACCTTCCTCCTCCTCCTCTCCTCCTCCCCCCCCCCCCTTAAGGTTCCCATCCCAGTTTTCGGTATTCTGATGTCCTCCATTCTTTGTACATCCCAAACCACTGTAATTTCTTTCCAACCATCGCCTCATCTATTCTTTTATTTCCATCCTCTTTCTTACTCCGGCGTTTCTTCTTTTCTTTCCTGGCAATTCTGGTCCATCTTGCAAACGTAGGCTTCCGCGTCCGTTGTCACTATCAACAAAATTCTTCTGGGTATGATACCGCGTCGTCATTTTGTAAACTGTGTCGACGTTTCTGCCACTGTTGCAAGCGGCCTTCATCAGGGTCTGTGTCTGTCTGATGAAGGCCGCCTGCAACAGTGGCCGAAACGTCGGCACAGTTTACAAAATGACGACGCGGTATCATACCCAGAAGAATTTTATTGATTGTGGTCAATCTTCTCCAGAAGTCCATCTTTAAAGCCTGTAGATTTTGACAACAAACGATAGACTCCTGTCAAGGGTAGTGACCACCGTCAATATGACCGTCGAGTTTACATAGCAAAGAGCGCTGCAACTAGTGTGCTAGACACGATATGAAACGTTAGTTCGTCGGCAGGGACCGTCGGAAACAGCCTTCAAATGTAACGGTCTGGCTGACACTTCTCAGCCGTGCGTGGCGTAGCGTGTGGTGGCAGTGGCTTGGCGGCTGCGGCCGCGACTTAATTCAAGGTGAAGGCGCGCCAACGCCTCTGCCCGACCTCCTGCTGTCACTCCAAGTGGCGCGACACAGCAGCACGCGCGACTCGCACGCGCTCACAACCTCTCTGCTCCACGGAAGACACTTGCAAAATTATTTATTAGCAGCAGAGTCATATAATGCGTCCGCTCCTCGCGTGTAAGTGACAGCGGCGCAGTGAAGGTAGTGACACTTCAAGCATCGACAGTATGCAGCAGATGTCCAATCGACCAATCAGTGTTAAATAGTCGACTTGCCACCATAGGTTCTTCTCACACAAATCACGATACATTAAATTCTCTAAACCAAAAGTTCGACACAGAATGTTTTGAAGAGGATGAACCTCTCGGGGAAACTTGTAACACAACTTCCTTGAGACGGAAAACCTCCTGTCCACGAATCAGCACTGTTTTAGGAAGCCCAGCTTCTCCCCCCCCCCCTTTTTTTTATCTATCGGACCAAACTGCGTGGTCATCAGTCCGTAGTTTACAAACTGCTTAAACTAACTTAAGGACAACACGCACACCCATGCCCCAGGGAGGACTCGAACCTCCACGGTGAGCAACCGCGCGCTCCGCAGCGAGACGCTTTATACCGCTCGGCTACTCCACCGCGGCGCTTCCCCTTTTCTCTCCTGACACTGAACAAGAGCAACAGGCACACTGTATATTTCTCGATTTTCGAAAGGCGTTTGACACGGTACAGCTCTACAGACTGCTAACTTAGGTTAAAGCTTATGAAAGAGGTGCCCAAATAATTGAGTGGTTCGAAGATTGATTTGATTTTCTCAGGGAAGCCAAAAAAGTCTTGGTCCAACCCGCCACTGCCCGCACCGAAACTAAGTTTATTGTGCGGTATCGCTCTGTGTATATCTAGTAAAGCCAACCACTGCCCTTGAACAGTGCAAGGAGTCCCTTTACCAGTTCCTTAATAGACACAATTTCTTCGGGTCTGGTTGTCCCAAATATTCTGTGCCTCTTATTCTCCAATGCAATGCATTCGAAGATTAGATGTGATGCAGTTTCATCACCGTCATCACAAAGCCTACATTTAGGATCCTCTTCTGTTATTCCCATTGTGTGTAGGTGTTTTTTGAAATTCCCATGGCCTGTCAGCAATCCAAACATGAGTCTAAACTCTCTCCTGTTCAGGCCCAGGATTGCAGAGCTTCTTTTAAAACATGGCTTTGGCATCATTACCTTGCCATGTTTTTGTTGATAGACTATGGTCCAATATTCTACGTGCTGTCTTCTGAGCCAGTTACGTAGCTCCAATTTGATCATTGCCTTGGTGACTGTCAGGACAGGTTCCGGTCCAATAAATGGAGTCTCTGCCCCCATCCTGGCTAATCTGTCGGCATGTTCGTTGCCACTGATCCCCGAGTGGCCAGGAACCCACAATAGGTTTACTCTATTGCTTTCCCCTAGCTCCACCAGAACCCTGTCACAGTCTGCAACCAGGAGCTGCCAGAGATCTCAGTGATCTCAGGGCTGCCTGCCTGTCTAAATCGATATAGATGCTACTATCTTTGTAGCACCTACGCAAATTCTCCTCCACACACGCCCTGGTGACAGTGATTTCGGCCTGGAATAATGAAGTCAGTTGCCCTAGAGAGATGACGGCCTCCAGTCTTGGCTGCACCCCGTCACAGAGTAACATCCCGTATTCCCCGGCCCCAACGCCTTGGTTTGATTTTGACCCGTCAGTGAACCAGACAATATCTCCCGTACGGTTTCGAACTATTTTCTCCCACTGCTCCCTACTTCCAACTGTTATACTGAAAGGCTTGTTGAAGCAGTATGGGGTTATAATATAGTCGGCTGGCATTTCCCCAACCTTTTCTCTACTGCAACTGCTCCACGGAAGAGACTTGCAAAATTATTTATTAGCAGCAGAGTCATATACGGCGTTCGTTCCTCGCGTATAAGCGACGACGGCGCACTGAAGGTGGTGACACTTCAAGCATCGACAGTAAGCAGCAGATGTCCAGTCGACCAGTCAGTGTTAAACAGTGGACTTGCCAACATAGGTTCTTCTGACACAAATCACGATACATTAATTTCTCTAAACCAAATGTTCAACACAATGTTTTGAAGAGGACGAACCTCTCGGGTAAGCTAGTAACACACAACTTCCTTGAGACGGAAAATCTCCTGTCCATGGATCAGCACGGCTTTAGGAAGCCCAGTTTCCCCTTTTCTCTCATGGCGTAGATCAAGGGCAACAGGCAGACCGCATATTTCTCGATTTTCGAAAGGCGTTTGACTCGGTACCACTCTACAGACTGCTAACGAAGGTTCAAACGTATGGAATAGGTACCCAAATATGTGTGTGTTTCGAATATTACTTAAGCAATAGAATCCAGTAAGTTGTCCTCGATGGCGGGTGTTCATAAAAAAATGTTCAAATGTTTGTAAATCTATCGGACCAGACTGCGTGGTCGTCAGTCCGTAGCTTACTAACTATATAAACTAAGGTAAACTAACCTAAGGACAACACACACACCCATGCCGCAGGGAGTACTCGAATCTCCGACGGCGAGCAACCCGCGCTCTGCAGCGAGGCGCCTTAGACCGCTTGGCTACTCCACCGCGGCGGTGTTCATCAAACACTAGGGTATCGTCAGGAGTGCCCCAGTAAAGTGTGATAGGACCGCTATTATTTTCTATCTATATAGGCTAAATGATCTGACTGAGAAAGTTAGTTGCAATATGCTGCTGTTTATTCATGATGCTGTTGTGTACAGAAACGTGTCGTCATTTAATGACCGTAGTAGGACCCAGGATGACTTAGACCAAATTTCTGGGTGGTTTGAAGAATGGCAACTAGCGCTATATGTACAACAATGTAAGGTAACGCAGATAGAAAAGAGAAACAATCCCGCAATGCTAGAACATAGCAATAGTAGCATGCTGCTTCACAGATTCGCGTCATTTAAATATCTACATGTAACGCTGCACAGCGAAATGAAATGGAACGGCATATAAGGACCGTCGTGGGGAAGCCGAATGGTCGACTTCCGTTTTATTCGGAGAATTATGGGAACGTGTGCTTCGTCCTTAAAGAAGACCGCATAAAAATGTTCAAATGTTTGTTAAGCGTATGGGGCTTAACTACGGGGTCATCAGTCCCTAAACTTACAAACTACTTATGAACTACCTACAACTAAGGACGGCACAAATATCCATGCCCGAGGGGGGATTCGAGCCCCCGACCGTAGTGGCCGTGCAGACCGAGACTGAAGCGCCTCAGTCCCCGCGGCCACCGCGGCCGGCGAAGACCGCATATAAATCGTTTGTACGACCCCGTCTTGAGTGCTGCTCAAGTGTTTGGAATCCCCACCAGATAGGTTTAAAGAAGGACATAGAAGCAGTTCAGTGGTGGGCGGCGAGGTTTGTAACTGGTAGATTCGATCAATGCGCGACTGTTACCGAAATGCTGTGGGAACTCAAATGGGAGTTGCTGGAGGAAGGGCGACATTCTTTTCAAGAAACACTGTTGAAGAAATTTAGGGGGTGGAATTTGAGGTGAACTGCCGAACGATTCTACTGCCGCCAACCTACATTTCGCATAAATACCACAAAGATAAGATCAGAGAGATTATGGCTCGTACGGATGCACACAAGCATACCTTTTTCCATTGTTGTATATGGGAGTGGAACAATAAAACAAGTAACTAGTAGTGGTACTGACAAGAGAACCTCCCCATCGCATCCCCCTCAGATTGACTTATAAGTTGGCGCAATGGATAGGCCGTGAAAAACTGGACACAGATCAGTCGAGAAAACAGGAAGAAGTTGTGTGCAACTACTTAAAAAAAAAAAAAAAAAAAAAAAAAAAAAAAAAAAAAAAAAAAAAAAAAAAAAAAAAACAATTATTTTGGACATGTTTACGCTTTTGGATCCAATTTCATGAAATTGGAACATTTTTTAAAATTTAATTCACTATACGCTTTTTTGTTGCTAGGTAATAATTTTTGCAATAGCCTCTCGGTAATGTTTGGACTAATAGCTCTTCGCGTTTTAGAGTCAATGTTTACGAAACGTTTTCCTTATTTTGTTGTAAAGTATCTGTACCCCGTAGAACACGAGCAATTTTTTCGTTACAGAGATACACGTAAAGCAAAAGCAAACAATTACGATGAAAATTAATTACCAAAATTACTTCTCTTAATGACACCGATTCTAGCTCTTTCGAGATAGTCTTCGGGTTTTTTTTCTGTAACGCAAACACTATTCCTATTCCGAAAGACCATTCGTCTTTCATGTTAATTTTTTCTTTGGAGACATCCCCTTCCAAGGCCTGGCGCCCCCACCCCTCCCTTCGCCTTTCAAAGCCATTAACACACAATAAGTTCCACGAATTTCGTCGTCAAGAAACCGAACCATATATGGTTACCCATCTTCGAGGGAATATTTAGTTTGGACGATGTCTCAAGTGATGAAATGCATCGTGCAGAAGACTCGTGATATTGGAAGAAGTTAACCATACCTGTAGAAATGCATCTAATGAAATCAGAGATATGGTTTCTTTTCTATTGTGTGTACATATTCTAGCAACCTCAAATATTCAAATGTCTGTAAATCTGTGGGACCAAACTGATGTGGTCATCAGTCCCTAGACTTACAAACTACTTTATCTAACGTATGGTAAGGAAAACCCAAACAACCAGGCCCTAGTAAAGACTCGATCGTCAGGCGAAGGAGCCCATGGGCATTCCCGGGTGGCCCTATTTGAATTATACCGTAAAGCTCTTTCCTCGAAAATTTGTTTGTGCCTATTCGTTAGTTTCTTTGTCAACCAGCATTTCTCTGTAATATCACATTTGGCGAAGATATCAATTACTTGTGCGCCTCGGTTGCACAGTGGTAGAGTTACATATCAGACAAAGGTCACGGGTTCGATCCCTACTAGGTCCTAGGATTTTTATCTGTCACTTTCCACTTCTTTCACCTCTGGCAGTATTGCTCATGTGAAAAATACCGAGTAGCACCGTGGTTCGGAACCCACGTTAAACTATAACTGGCTGGGTAAGTCAGTTCGAAGGTCGGAGGAAGGCAACGGCATACCACCTCTAAACACGACCATGTCTAGTAAACCACTGTGGTGTTATCAGTTACTTAGCAGGCCAAATAACAGGACTGATTTGTTACGTTCCGCGCTGTTTTGTTAGGCAATTCGCTGACCAGTGATAATTACGAAGCAGCGCCAGAGACGGTCGGCAGTTTACAAGGCATTGCAGTTGTCGACATCGATTTGTCAGAATGACAGCTAACGGATTCAGTAATCTTAATTATTTCTGATGTACCTTGTCTTCACGTCTGTCAAGTATTCCGTATCGGTACAGTATCTTTGCTACGCGTGAGTGGCAAATCTGGTTCCTATAATTGAAAAATAAATGTCTTCATTTCTATTTGCAAGAAAAAAGTTGCAATAGTTCTTATAAATGATTTAGGAGACAATTTCTATTAGACTATTCGCGGATAATACTGCCTTTTATCACCGCGCGGGAGTAGCCGTGCGGTCTGGAGCGCCACGTTACGGATCGAGCGGGCTCCCGCGTCGGAGGTTCGAATCCTCCCTCGAGCATGGATGTGTGTGTTGTCCTTAGGTTAGTTTATCTTAGTTCAAGTAGTTTGTAAGACAAGCGACTGATGACCAACGTAGTTTGGTCCTATAGGTTTACAAACATTTGTCTTTTATCGCTTAGTAAAGTCACCAGAAGTTCAAAACCAACTGCAAAACGATTTAGATAAGTTGGCTGCAAGCTGTATAAATTAGCAACGGACCCTAAATAAGGTAAATGTGAAGTCTCCGTATGAGTTGTAAAAGGAATCCATTAAACTTTATTCACACGACAAAACAGTCAAATCTACTGGCCGTAAATTCAGTTAAATATCTAGGAACTAGCTGAACCCCCGCTGCTTCGCATGCGTAGGCTGGTTGGTCTGCACCAGTTGTTTTTTAATGCTGATGAAGAATCCATAGCTTTAGTTTCGTAGTTACAGCTTGAAATTTGAGTTAAAAGCGCCATATTTTTGAAAATCAATTTTTGCATCTCGTATTTCCCCCCCTTATTGGTCGAATTTCCAAAAATACCGAAACACGTATTTTTTAACGTCTAACCAACTATACAAATATCAATTTTTTGCAGCTCTAGCTTCAAAATTGTATCAATAGCAACGTGTTTTCAAAAAGAATTTTTGATCCTCTATTTAACCATCTTACTTCTTGAATTTCCAAAAATACTAAAAATCATTTATTTTTAGTCCTGACCAAGATTCCATATCCGAAGTTTCGTAGTTTTAGCTAAAAATTTGAGTTAACAGCAACATATTTTTGAAAATTAATTTTTTGCGTCACCTATTTTACCCCCTTATTTGTCGAATTTCAAAAAATGCCGAAACACGTGTCTTTTAAATTCGAACCCTCAATTAAAATCCGAAATTTTGTAGTTCTAGCTTCAAAATTGCCTAAATTGCTACGTATTTTCAAAATAACATTTCATCCACTATTTCACCCCCTTAAGGACGGAATATCGAAAAATCGCTTCTTAAATGACGCCTAAAGTGTAAGATCAACATCCTCCACAAATTTCAAGTTAGTATCTCCAGTGGTTTGGGTTGGGCGATGATGAGTCAGACAGTCAGTCAGTCAGTCAATCAATCAATCGGGGCACTTCCTTTTATATAGAGAGATTACAATTACTAATCACTTTAATTGGGAAGAACACACAGTAAATATGGTGGGAAAGGAGAACTGAAGGCTGTGTTTCACTGGCAACATTCCTACTAAAGTAATTGCCTACACTACACTTGTGCTT
Source organism: Locusta migratoria (assembly GCA_026315105.1). Lineage (NCBI taxonomy): Eukaryota > Metazoa > Arthropoda > Insecta > Orthoptera > Acrididae > Locusta > Locusta migratoria. Next base: position 211,078,671 of record CM048744.1, on the reverse strand, counting down.
TCTATTTTATAGATAGTGAGATTCTCACGAAGTGGGACCGGCGGAGGATATACAGGAAGTTCAGAAAAGGCAGTTCGTTCAGTATTATCGCGATACAGGGGTGTACTCGTCACAGATATGATGCGAGTCTACGATGGAAATTGTTAAAAGAATGGCGTTATTCGCTGCGGCGCGATCTATTTACAAAATTTCTTTCACAAACTTTATCCTCCGAATGTGAACATAATTTGTTAGCAAGAACCTTTATTGGGAGACATGAGAAATCAGAATGAATACTGACAGCCTTAGGTGTTCCTTTTCCTGCTGTCGGAGAATGGAACGGTAGAGGAATAATATTACAGCGATTTGGTAAACCCTCTGGCAGGCACTTAAATGTGATTTGTCGAGTAAATGTGTATGTATGTTCTATGTTTGTATAGCTTATCGGACTTAACTACGGGGTCATCAATCCCTAAACTTACGAACTACTTATGAACTAGCTAATTATAAGGACGGCACAAATATCCATGCCCGATGGGGATTCGAACCCCCGACCGTAGTGACCGTGCAGGCCGTGACTGGAGCGCCTCAGTCCCCTCGGCCACCGCGGCCGGCAGTAAATGTGTAGATGTAGATAGTAAGGAATGAAAAGGTTCGATATAAATACAGAGCGTTACCTCCATCCTAAAGCAGGACCTCATCATCACCTATTTATCCAGTACGTGTACATGTACACACACACACTATTACAAAACTTGTGACCACGACTTCGCCCTCCACGGCACAGAGAGAGCTCTGCGCTGCGGAAAGCATACATAATTTGATGATGTGGTCTATTGCGCGCTCAAAAGGGGTGGCTAAAACTCGGTACGGGCAGTTTACCTAGACATGCCATGACGGTCGATGCACTTAATTAACTTCCAAAGGTCAGGGAGCAAAATTCTGTTGGGCGGACGGTGCGCCTGCGCTACATTTCATCGATCTCGATCGGCTATCACAGAGGCGCCGGGCCGGGCGTTCGTTAGGGATCGACAAACGAGGCTGCAGCGGGCATCGCGTTTCACAAGTTACTGCCACATCGTTTGCAATTAGTCTGGCGCGAGAAAAAAGTGAGTTTGCTCTCTCTACAAAGGAGTTTAGTTTTTCCTTGCTACGTAATCCTATAGAGTGGGTATCCAATAATACCGACACACACACACACACACACACACACACACACACTGTTACGTCCCCTGGGGTGGCGTAACAGAAAAACTTTAAAATATTTAATATATAACTGTGGTGTCGCACAAGTCCTAAGGGCGCGCCACCGACTTTCGCCGCGCGCCGCCATGTACGCACGGCGCGGCGTGCTTACGACGTCAGCCACGAGCGCCCTCTGCTACAACTCCGCTCGTGGCCACCACTGAACTGCATCGTTCACTTGGGACTGAGATAGGAACCAGTTAACACTTCGGAATCAGATAGGCACCAGTGAAGACTTGGCTATCGCATAGGCACTAGGCAGGCCTCTAGCTCAACTATGTATCACCATTCTGCAGTACTGAGCTATGTAAAAGTTAAGTATTACTAAGTCTCTAAGCAATATATATCTCGTTCTAATTTACTCTAGTGTTTCTAGTTGCTGCTGTTCCACTGGCTGGTCACCTCCTACCTGCACAAGCGTGCATCCTTTATTCCTGTGTCGGTCTTTCTACTCGGCCACCGACACCTACGACGGAAAAGAGACACAAAAGCGGCGACGAGGCAGGGACACAAAAATAACGATGTATCTGGAATGAAACTTCACTCTGCAGCGGAGTGTGCGCTGATATGAAACTTCCTGGCAGATTAAAATTGTGTGCCGGAACCGGGACTCGAACCTGGGACCTTTGCCTTTCGCGGGCAAGCGCACTACCGACTGTGCTATCCCGACACGACTCACGATGCCGCCTCACAACTTTACTTCTGCCAGTACCTCGCCTCCTACTTTCCAAAAGTTGTGAGGCGGCATCGTGAGTCGTGTCGGGATAGCACAGTCGGTAGTGCGCTTGCCCGCGAAAGGCAAAGGTCCCAGGTTCGAGTCCCGGTTCCGGCACACAATTTTAATCTGCCAGGAAGTTTCATATCAGCGCACACTCCGCTGCAGAGTGAAGTTTCATTCTGGAAACATCCCTTAGGCTGTGGCTAAGCCATGTCTCCATCATATCCTTTCTTCCAGGAGTGCTAGTCTTGCGTGTTTGCAAGAGAGCTTCTGTGAAGTTTGGAAAGTAGGAGGCGAGGTACTGGCAGAAGTAAAGTTGTGAGGCGGCATCGTGAGTCGTGTCGGGATAGCACAGTCGGTAGTGCGCTTGCCCGCGAAAGGCAAAGGTCCCAGGTTCGAGTCCCGGTTCCGGCACACAATTTTAATCTGCCAGGAAGTTTCATAACGATGTATCTGTCGTAGATAAAAGTATTCACGTCTAAGTTAGTGTCGCCGTCCGCGGTGGCCGCGGGGACTGAGGCGCTCCAGTCACGGTCTGCACGGCCACTACGGTCGGGGGGTTCGAATCCCCCCTCGGGCATAGTTATTTGTGCCGTCCTTAGTGTAAGGTAGTTCGTAAGTAGTTTGTAAGTTTAGGGACTGATGACCCTGTAGTTAAGTCCCTTAAGCTTAAACATTTGAACATTTTTTAAGTTAGTGTCAAAGTATATATATACTCCGGTGAATTAATAATTTTCAATGGCTATATTGTTCATAAATAAATACTCTGATCAATTATAAAAGAGCACGCCTCTTGTTACGATTGTCTTTTTACTATCTGAACGTGTCGTTTGTGGTTGTCGGCTTATGTTTTTGACAGATTGCATTTTTATTCTTTTCCTGTGGCCGTTATTACTGATATGTTGGTGCTATAATGATTATTAGATTGTTAAGTAATTACATCTCATTCTACCACTTCCTATTTGGAAAAAGATACTCCGCTTTTCAACATTGCGATGTATGGGGGTTCTGCTCGCTGCAACTTCATTCTCCTGGGGCGTAGTGGTATAAATAAATACTCGTTATATACAATCTTTTTACTACTTCTTTAATTTAAAATCAAACTGCTTCTCCACCAAAACATTACAGTTTCAAAACATACACAATGTATCAGAACTTAGCTGGTAGTACTTCCATTTCAAAACAACAGACTGACATAGCTTCCAGTGCACTTGACAAATGACTAAAACTCGAGCTCCCCCACGCAAGGCGGTGCGGCAAATATATAACATTCACAATAATGGCATTACATTAAGCATTGTTTATAACAATTGAATATACTGATTTACAATTACCAAGCAAACAAGTAAAACATTTCATGTATACAAAAATAATCACAATATAAAATGAAAACTATACATACAATAATTTTAGATGACATTTCTTTTTGAATTGAAATCTCCGATCTTGCTGTTTGACAACAAAGCGGAATGTTAAATGTCAATTAATTTGTTAATGAGTGCATCATACATGTTCCTAACATATATTGAACTATTCAATATCTTCGCAAATCTCAAACTAGATTCTAAATCTCACGTCAGTCAATATATACAAAGAATTATAATATTTAAATCTCAACTATTAAATTAATTAATACAATTAGCTGGTGTACACAACTTGTTTATGAGCTTAACATACATACAATGCTATTAATTTTCATTTCTTTTTGTTTTTTACAAAAGATTGTACAATTCGTCTGGTTAAGTCTTGAAATAACATACAATAACGCAACTATTGTTTGTAGAACTGTCTGGAAAGAAAATATATGAATCTCTTAATTAATGAAATCTGACACTTGTTTTAATCACAGTATCACCGAGACACTGCCCTACACTGACTCCTACGCTGGCTATTTCGTTTTTACCTTCACACGCAACATGTATCACTATTGAACCACACGATTCCAGGCCCGACGCAGACGGTACCGTACAATAACATTGAGATGAGGGGGTCAGCAGTATCATCACAGTGCATAATGTAAATGTTAAATTGTTATAATACATGATCTTTCAGCATAAAAGTAAATGTTTTGTTTTAATATGTAGTTATCTGATGTAACATTAGACCCGCAGTTGTCTTACAATTACCAATTTTTAATGAACATTTTTTGTTAATTGCTGGCAGCCACCTCCCCCAAAAATTATTTTCGTAATTTACTGTGACAATTTTACCTTGTAAAATTTACTGGAGGGTTACATTTATTATGCATAAAACTTCCTATACCGTTGACGAAATATTTTCAGCATTATTTAGCCGAAATAATTTTTTTGCACACACCAGATTTTTGTAGGGTATGTATTTTCTTTCTCTCAAAATTAATAATGATTACCATCCTATTGTAGTAACAACAGCCATAAAGAACCCGCCTGAGATTGCCGTGCTCTATAAAAGTTAATTTGTGGCATCTTAAAAATTTTATCTGTGTGACGTTAAGATAACTTACTTAAAGAAGCTACATAACACTATTTCAGGCGATAGCCCCAAGTCGTATTTATGAAAGTAATTCTCCCATTAATTATGAAGTACGGAAAATTACAAAAAATATTTATTTTTATTTCTTTGATCACACACACACAAACACAAACACACACGAGAGAGAGAGAGAGAGAGAGAGAGGGGGGGGGGGGGAATTTATTGTGGTCGAGAACCAGGTTTTATGTCCTTCGTGGTTTTTTTTTTTTTTTTTTTTTTTTTTTTTGATACAGCAACGAAAAACCAGGTGACTAGTTGCTTGTATATTCGGAAAGGAAGTTGATAAAACTATCGTAATGATTACGTCGCTTCGAGTTAAAAGAACACTAATGCCGTTATCGATACTTACACTAGGAGCGTTTCTTGCTGTTGTGACTGGAAAGTTGGCGGTGGAATAGGGGTGGCCAGATTTTGGAACATAAAATACAGAAAATGGTGGCCAAAATAGTCACATCGTGACACAGTATAATTGTGTGTGTGTTGCTGAAGCAAGTACCGTGGTAAACATTTAGTTTCTGCAAAAAAATATAAATTTAAAAAAATTGATAACACCAAGATCAGAGACACAGGCATCATAAAGCAACTGTAAATTATTTTGTTATAACTTCAACTGCTTAGTCTCACATCGTTTTGAAACTAAGAAACTTACTGCAGTTAATTCTCAGTGCTTGTAACAAGAAATGTTGCTTGATACGCCTACTTTACATTCAGCGGACTTGAAGGTCGTATGCCAAGGTACACGAAATGGATCCGTTAGATTAAAACTTTTTTTAATCCGGAATGATAGCCTAATCTCACTATGAAGTGTAGTACATATTATTTACATAGCATCTGTGGATCAGAGATGACGTTGCTCCGTACACTAGGCCGACATCATTTGTATTTCGTGTTTTCGTTTCTTACGCAGTTTAGCAAATCAATTAAATCCGCGATCTAAATCAAGATTGCGGTTACAGAATACTGTGGCATTTGGAACAGTGAGAGACAAAGCAGCGCAGAAATAAAAACTCTGCACTCCTAAGGGAAAGGTTGTTAGTTGAAATACGCAGTCAAATTTTGTCTAAATTTATTTATTACTAATCGACATGTGTAAATACCTCGCACCGTTAGTGGCCAGTGACTTAGCGTGAAAATAAATAAATGTAAACATTTATCTAATCATTTAACAGTATATACAATATTTTTTTACAATACTTCCTTCCAGACAACGTTGGCTGTTAGACAACCCTTAGGTTTAATTTCCATGTTTTCAGTTTTCAATGTTGGCAACAGCCAGTAGGCATACAATATTATTATTATTATTATTATTATTATTATTATTATTATTACTACTATTATTATTTTCTTTTATTGCGCGCGCTGCTGACGATCACACGAGCACATGACATGTTGGATAATAGCCAGCATCTGTAAAACCCCACTACAGCTACCTTTCAATCACAAAGTTATTTTAATCGGAGAATAGCGATACGTTTTACCTTTCGTAGGACATTAAATACTTTAACACAGGCCAAAGGCCTGTTTCGACCGATCTATCAATAACAATATATTGTTACTTTACGTGTAGTTCATGCATGCGGTAAACCGTATCTTGTTCCTTCAAATACGCCTAACACCACTACCCAACGCTCTCCGAGGACAGATTTTTTTACGCAACAACATTAACGTCAATAAATGCTTCCTTCACAGATCATCTCTTCTTCAGGAGAGGGGAATGGAATTTTAATAAGAACATTCATCGTACGATATGCCAATTAACGTATAGCGATTATTTTGTTAATGAGTTTTAGCCTTTTTATGTTAATTTGGAACTTTGCACGCCACCTTCCACTGTATCGTTCGATCTATCGCCCAAATTTGGTGTAAGAATTGAATCACAAATCGCGATGGTCTTGCAATTCAGCTCCACAATATAATATTGTAATAACATATAGGAGAAATGGTCCTTAAAACGTTAGTTAAGTTATGGGACGTAACTGCAGTGGTCATCGGTCCATAAAGTTAACTTATCCTAAGGAGAAAAACAAATCGCACTGACGTGTTTTACGGCCCACTTTAGATTTGTAGTTTTATAAGTTTTTGCAAACATTTTGAACCAAAATAATATTCTATATAATAAATAATCAGTTAATAAGGGTATCTGAAACCCTTTTAGAGAAAAAAATTCAGGTAATGACGAGTTTGGAACCACCGACCTTTAGCATCGTAGTCCAACGCCTTGCCCACTATGCTACGGCTATCAATCAAAAGATTAGCCCTTTAATCTCATACTACTGATAGCCGTTGTTAACTGATGCTAATATGGCATTTGTAGACATTAGATTATCATTTATCGTACGAAGAACGATGTGTTTATGTTAATTCTTCAGTGCGCCATTGCTTTGAAATGACAACGTGTAAGTTCCAATAAGAAAATCATCAAATACGCATCGCAAGATGGCGTATGTCAGAGACAGTTCTGGGCGAGGAATGTCACGTGACATCTCCGAACAGCTGGTTTTCGTTAATTCAATGAAGGGTGTCAAATCTGTTATTTTTGCAAATGTCTCAAACGATACGAGATATGGAAAAAACATAAGGGAGCTAAGTGGTAGGGAATTTTCTCCTTTACCAATTATGTTATTCAATCTTCGTGTCAGATGAACAGCCGTTATTTTCATTTAAATTTCGAGCTGTCAAAAGACGATCGCAAAGGCCCACTTTTAGTGTTACTACCGTAACCTACAGTGGGCCAATAGAAAAAAAAAGCGCGCACACACACACACACACACACACACACACGACCGAGGGAGGACTCTAACATCCGACGTGGAAGGGCCGCGCGCACCGTATCAAGGCGCCTTAGTGTGCACGGCTATTCCGCCGCGGCTAGAAACGATCTTTAACAAGTAAGATGAAAAACAAAAAAAAGGTCAAAATACATAAAAACACGTGAAATACTGGAGATCTGGAAGGGCTACGATGGAACTGCAGGGTGACATAAGGTCGCTGGTTGCGGCTTCGTCCCCATCCCCGACACCAGAACACAGAGCTATAAATTCGCCGTTAACTGTGACCCGCAACAGCCGTCGACACCGATAAATGGCTGTGCCTTCCGGTGGCTGAATTGTTGCCAATGCAGCCAATCAAAAATTCTCGGAACTCTGCGTCCCGTTGAGAACAAATGAACGAGCAGTGACCATGCGTGGGTGTCGTCGTACATACCCGTCCGTACCGTAATATATATTACTCCTGTCACAGTGGAACGAACATAACCCGTTAGCACTTCCATAAACCTCCGGTATATTCAGTAAATTCTTCTGGTTCTTTTTCCACTTCCATAACATCTACAAAAATGTTCTGCAACTCACAGTGAAATACATAGCACAGGGTACATCGAACCGCTTTTACGATATTTCTCTACCGTGCCATTGTCTAATAGCCTGCAAGAAGAAGCAATCTTTCCGTTTTCGATTTGATCTCTCTTATGTTATTTTGATCATCATATCTTCCTATGTAGGTGGGTGCTAACAAAATCTTTTCGCATTAAGAAGAGAAAGTTTGTGAAAGAAACTTCGCAAATAGATCTCGTCGCAACGAATAAGGCCTTTCTTTTAATCATTTCCACCCCCAACTCTTACATCATTTCCGTGACACTCTCTCGCCTTTATCATGATAATACAAAACGAGCTGCCATTCTCTGAACTTACTCTAAATCGTGCGTCAGTCCCACATGATGTGAATGCCACAATGCGCAATAATACTCCAAAATATGCCGCAAAAGAGTAGTTTAGGCAGTTTCTTTGGTAGAACTGTTGCACCTTATAAGTGTTCTGCCAATGAAACGTAGTCTTTCGTACGCCTTCCCTGCTGTATTTTCGATGTGTTCCTTCCATTTTAATCGTTTTCTCTATTCCTATGTATTTAGTTGCATTTACGGCCTTTAAATTTGACTGATATCTTGTAAACGAAGCTTAGATGGACGACTTCACATTTTTCATTGTTTAGGGTCAACTGCCCATTTTTGAACCATGACCGTATCTTATCTAAATCATTATGCAGCTGCCTTTGATCTTCTGGTGACTTTACTAACGGATAAATGACAGCAGCGTTCGTGAACGGTGTAAGAGAGCTACTGACATTCTCTCCTAAACCATTTATAAAAATACGGCCCCTGCAACATTTCCCCGTGGAACGCCAGATATCACTTCTATTGTACTCGATGACTTTGCGTCAATTACTACGTTCTTTGTCCTTTATGGCAGGAAATCACGAAATCAATCGCACAACTGTGGAGATATTCCATAAACTCCCAATGGGATTAGAGGACGCTTGTGAGTAAAGTGTCAAAAGCCTTCCGGAAATCTAGAAATGAGGAATCGATTTGAGATCCCTGTGGTGATAAAGACTCAATACACAGCTGTCAAACTACACCAATTAGGAAGAATCGATTTGAGATCCCTGTGGTGATAAAGACTCAATACACAGCTGTCAAACTACACCAATTAGGAAAACGAAGGAGTGGGCCAACTAAATGCTAAAACAAGCAACTAACGCAAGAATTAAAACTGTCAGTCAGACAACTAAGTGAAAATAGCTCGCTGGATCTTTTGTGCGCTCTCGGTGCGGCCGTTGGTAGCTATAAGTACTAAACCAACTGTAACTTAATTCAAAACAAGGACGACGATCGCGATTCAGACGGCAGAATAATACACTAACCAGGTACTTACAGCGAATCTGAATATAATATACACGCGAGCACAAGATAAATTTAAGCAAGAACCGCACATAAAAGTAAAAATATTAAAAAGGTGTCGTTTCTAGTGAGAAGCCGGTTACACTTACAATTGAGTAAGTGCTCACGAGGACGGACACTCCGTGACAACGAACCCGGTCAGGTCATTGTTATTGAAGTAACTTAGTCCTGCTATTTAGCATCGCAGTTAAATGAAGAGAAAAAATGTTGAAATTTTTCAAATCAAATGTTTGTGTAGCTTATGGGACTTAACTACTGGGTCATCAGTCCCTAAACTTAAAAACTACTTATGAACTAAGACGAAGGACGGCACAAATATCCATGCCCAAGTGGGGGGGGGGGGGGAGATTCAAACCCCGTAGTGGCCGTGCAGACCGTGACTGGAGCGCCTCAGTCCCCTCGGCCACCGCGGCCGGCTTGAAATTTTTGACCTTTTTTATATAATCCAAGTAACCGTTTTGATTCTTTAAAATGACTGCAGCTATGTAAATCACCTGCACGTAAAGCCTGCAGCTCTCGGAAGCTGTTGGCGAACTATCAATTGCGTATACAGGGAGGAGATATCCTTTTGTAATCCGGAAGAGGTACAAAGACTCAGCAGCAGGTTCCGAGACTTACAGCTGATACTTCACGTAAATAAATAGGGCGTAATATAATGCATATAGACAGACGAGGAAACAAGGTACGATGATACGATACTTCAGTACCAGATCGGTGTCCATTCCTGGAATCAGAGAACTTAAGTATACCGAGTGTGTAAAAATAGTCCGTAAAGCTTTTAAGGGTGTAGCAGGGTAGGTTGTGCTGAGATGTAATTGTTAAGAAAAAATTATACGTTGCGCTGTTTCCGATTTAATGAGCACTGAAGCTACCCAGTCACGTCGGGCGCGCAATTTTAAGCAATCTGCAATCTGCCCGGATTTCGAAATTTGTTTTTCATTTGGTTTCATGAAACCGAACAAGACTGCGATACAAAAACTGTACCGTAAACGGTAACAAGGTTCGAACTCAAAGAAAAGGCTCACCAGTCCTGTGTGTGTGTGTGTGTGTGTGTGTTTCCCTGATAGCGGTGTATGTTCTGAGAGGGAAGAAAAAATGAGCGACAGAAAAACCTGACGTAAGTGATGTCGTCAATTAACAACCCGTTTACGTCCAATTACAACTAAGGTCGAGAAGAGGAAGAAACTGTCTGAAAAGAACAAGAAGTACAAACTGAAACAGAAAATGAATACGGGACAGGAAACACGTCACGAGGAACAAGAAGTCTTACCTGACGAGACCTCAGAACAGGTAAGCAAAATTTGCAGCCGTTACCATCGCTGGCGATTTGCGATTCACTAAGCGTTTCATGACAACCCGTTTGGCATAAACAGTTTCCACTTGTCGAGGCGTTCAATACAGAACGCCACAGGCCCAACACCATTGGAAAGCCATTTCGTAACTTGACATTCGTTCAGCATCAATCTCGTTATCCAGGTTCAACACACGGAGTTCATCATGGAGACATATCGATCGATTTTATGAAACGTTAGTATCTTGTCATGAACATTGGTTGAGAATGCCTATTGCGTTGAGCTCTCGGGATATTGTCCCTTCACGCGGTTCAAATGCAACACGGTCCAAGCTGGTGAAATTTTAATCAACGGCAACCAAGCATCGTCATTGGCACTTGAATCTAAAGACCTAAATCAATTGAAATTCGATTCAGAAAAATTCAAGTGAGACGGATTGCCGCATCACATGACAGTGATGAAAACATGACGTTTAACTATTTCCCACAGGGAAATGTGACTCGTTGTCGCTGTTTGTGGTAGAGTTTATGTTGTGGTAAAAAGGTTCATTTATCCGACTCAAAGAACGTGACGTAACTGCAGAGTACTGTGCGCCTTAGCGAACAATGAGTATTTTATGTGTGACGCTAGTCGCATGGGGCAGGCGACACCTCTCATGACGATAATATGGCCGTCATGAATTCCCATTAGCACTTATACTCATGGGATCGTGACCAACATGAGTAGCACTTTACTGAACGACAATGACCCTAATAAAAGTCGTGTAGTGCATTGGCAGAGCTATAACTGTGCCTCAGTGAGTCACGTGGAAATACGTTTCCTACCTGTGGCCGCACAACGGGCGTTAACGGACTCTGAAGGCATGGGACATTCCATACCGGAAATCGCCAAGGAGTTCAATGTTCTGCGAACAACAATGTCAAGAGTGTGCCGAGAATACCAAATTTCAGGCATTACCTCTCAACACGCACAGCTAACACCACGACATTGCCCGCAGCGCCTCTGCTGGGCTCGTGACCATATTGGTTGGACACTGGACGAATGGGTAAGTGAAGTTTGGTCAGGTAAGTCCTGTTTTCAGTTACCAAGAGTTGATGGTAAGGTTCGAGTGTGGTGGGAACCTTGCGGAGCAATCGATCCAAGTTATGAAGAAGGGACTTTGCGAGCTGGCGGTGGCTCCATAATGGTGTGGTGCGCTCTTTCATGGAATAGACGGGATACTTCGGTCCAAATGAACCGTTCATGTATTGGTAATAGTTATGTTCTGCTACTTGAAGACAATATGCAGCCGTTCATTGACTTCATGTCACCGAACAACAACGTAATTTTTGTGGATGGCAATGCGCCACGTCACTGGGCCACAGATTGTGTTCGCCATTGTCTTTAATAACATCATGGACATTAGCGGCGAACTACTTCTCTACCAAGATCAAACGCTGAAGTGTTGATAAACCTTCTGGACCAAACTGCTATGTTATTCACTCCCTAGACTTACAAACTACGTAAACTATCTTACACTAAGGACAACACACGCACACAAGCACGCGCGCGCACCTAAGGGAGGACTCGAACAACCGTCCAGTCCGCATCATGACTTCTTACACCAAGCAGCCATTCCTAGCTGATCTACCCAGACCGCCTTACGGGAATCCCATCGAACATATATGGAACATAATCCGCACCGACAACTCTTTCACTATTATAGAGGCACACAGGTACCATGTCCCAAATTTCCTGTAGACGATATTAGGAAGTTTGCCTGCCACCCTAGTCCAGTGGACAGCTTGATGCGTTGTCATGAAGGAAGACCGGGTTCGATTTCCGGACGGGTCGGGGATTTTCTGCACTCGGGGACTGAGTGTTATGTTATCATCATCATCATCATCGTCGTCGTCGTCGTCGTCGTCGTCGTCTTCTTCTTCTTCTCTTCTTCTTCTTCTTCTTCTTCTTCGACGCTTCAAGTCACCCAAATGGCGTCACCTAAAGACTTGCAACAGGCAGGCAGAACACGATCCCAACAGAATCTAACGGCCAAAAATGCCAGACGGAATCATCATCACTTTTGTCACCTCATTGTATAAAACACTGTCTTGGTATGAAACCATCATGTTGCTACTACATCCACACACGCATTTCATACATGTTCTAACAGCAGACAATCGCGTGTGCTCTGTATTCAATGGATCAGTGAAACGCCGTAAAAAAGCTGATAGTAAAAGATGCTATTTTATATTCAACCTATCATTTTATCTGCATTTTGTAATTATTTTTATCGCATGACGAACTTTTAAAAGGTGCAAATAGGACGAATATATGCCACAGCAGAGCCTCGGCAAGGCTGAAGTTCAGATTCTCTTCTGAATCTCCTTCGTCAAGTAGTTGCGTAGGAAAACGTCAGCGCTGGTGAAGGAAGCACCTCCTACACTATCCTCACTCTCATGGTAAGTCACAAATTCGTCCCACCGCCAAACAATGTAGCTCTAGTTTCCGCACGTCACCTTGCGCATGCGCAAAGCCTCTTTGAAGCAACATACGCGCCTCAATGCCGTTTTTGCTACATTGAAGATTTACCAACAAACACGTCATATTTGGAGAAATTTCTTATAACAAAATGTCAACTGATGACGCATGAGGGGTAAAAGGCTTCAGAAGCTCCTAAAATTATAATAATAATAATAATAATAATAATAATGTTTGCGGAATGATATTTTTACTCTGCAGCGGAGTGTGCGTTGATATGACACTTCCTGGCGGATTAAAACTGTGACAACTGGGATTCGAACCCGGGATCTTTGGCTTTCGCGGACAAGCGCTCTACTGACTGAGGTATCCTGGCATGATAAACGGCGCGGCCTGAGAACTTTACTTCGGCCCGTACCTAGTCTCGTGCTTTCCAAACTTTAAGTTCTCCTGCAGAAGTTGGAAACAATGGAACAAACAGGTCAGTCCCGTGACCTCTGAATGAAATGCAAGCAAGGGTGTGGTCGGCTAGGGACATACCGATAGTAAAATAGAGTTTACGGCCTTCACTATTGATTGATTTATCTCGTAAACAAAGTTTAACGGATTTCTTTTCGTACTCATGTGGACGACTGCGCATTTCTCATTATTTGGACTCAATTGCCAATTTTTACATCATAGTGGGTGGAGAGCTGCATCAAACCAGTCTCCGGACTGAACACCATAACAACAACAGTGGTTTCTTATTCAGATCGTTCTGCAGTTGGTTTTGATCTTCAGATGATTTTACTAGACGGTAAATGAGGGCGTCATCTGCAAACAACTTAAGAGAGCTTCTGTGAATCTAAAAATCAGCTGCAACATAACGTTTAGCATTATCAGATTGGAGACGATCTTTTCAGGAGCTCGTTGATTGAATTATTTAAAGTAGCAAACCACCTGTCATTTGAGGCCCCAGCCGTTCCTGCTCATGAGGGCTGTCCAATGCGATACGACGGACAGCTGCAGGTAATGGCCATATAAACAAAGCGACAAAGTTTACACGAGGGGAAATCTAGTTGCCGTTGATGCAGACAAGTCATTCTCATAACTATTACAAGGCGTGCCTCTCGACAGTTAGGTCGTATCCTGGTGTCGCCTTTGACCTTTGTCAAGTAGGTACGTTCAAAACATGTGCAGCAGTGACGTACAATAGCGGCGAATAAGCGCGTGTGCAGGCAGCATCAGAGTGGGTGCGCCGGCCGGCCTAGCCAGCCAGTGTGGAGGGCAGCTGGCTGCCACAATGGACGCCACACCACGCCACGCCTCGCGCAGGCACGCGAAAACACGCGCCTCAGCCGCCACTCCTCAGCCGCCGCGTCTCACTGCACCACTCAGACCTTCCACACAACTACATCAACTTACTTCACTAACTCACACCGTTTACATGGCTTCTCAAAACCGGATTCCGTAAACCGATTTCTCAATTCCGCTTTTGGTTGGTCATGTAAACAAACGCCCCAAAATCGTTTTTAGTTCCTTTTGTCCTGTGTTTTTCCCACAGTTGCTATATTATAATATTATAGTATAGGTATTTCGGTTCTCTGTCTATGCAACTGATTTAATAAAATATTTTATTGCCATATGCATTTCGCCTTTATTTGGAAGGCATCATCAGTGGCAATATTTCATGGACATTCTGGTGGCTTCCAGCTGCTCTGCTTCAGTTCTGTTCATTTTGCTGTGTTTGTTGTTCCAGCACTTCACAGCTAGCACCACTAGGCGCGCACACACACACACACACACACACACACACACACACACACACACACAAAGCAAAGATAGGACAAAGACATACTCAACAGTTGGCAAAACCAACAAAAGCAAAAACAGCACAACACCAACAAAAATGGCATGTGCCTAGTGGTGCTAGCTGTGAAGAGCTGGAACAACAAACACAGCAAAATGAACAGAACTGAAGCATAACAGCTGGAAGCCACCAGAATATCCATGAAATATTGTAAGTACAATATCCAGATATCAATACTATACTAAAATAACGCATCAGGAGTGTTCATAACCTAAAAATACTGAGAAATGTAAATATCAAATATTTTAAGTCAAATCATGTATATATTACAGGCCACTGATGATGCCTTCGAAATAAAGGCAAAATGCATATGGCAAAATATTTTATTAAATCAGTTGCATAGACAGGTAACCGAAATACCTACACTATAGTATTATAGTCCAAAATGGATTCTGGGAATCCACTTCTGGACAGCGGTTTTCCAGTTCCACAATCGATTTTCGTGCTCATGCAAACGCAACCGATTTTGAAGCGTTCTTGGCGTCTCAGATTGTGTTTTCTTGTTAGAATTTTCGACACATATGGACAGAATGAGATTTTGTACCATGAAATAGAAGTATAAATATTAGAGTGAACATGATTATTTGCATTTAACCTTCAGCCCGTAGACCCCCTTATGGCACACAAAGCGTACACTTGCTCTTTAACACTTTGACTGCCGGCCCTGTAAACTTTGCCATCTTTAAGAATGCCAGGTGTTTATAGCAATATTTAGTATTTTGTATTAGAAAAACTAGTCAACATTTAAATGTGGTAATAACCTTTTCTGAAAGCCTTGGACTACTTCTTCCTAATTACCTACTTTAAGTTTCTTTGAATGTTTACTTCCTTTTCTACATATTTTCAAACAATGTCATCTTTTGGGAAAAAGAAAAAGTTTACGGAAATCATGAAGTTTTTACATCATGCTTGTCGTAGTAGAAATGTTTTTATTCCACTTTCAATAATAAAACACTGATAAAACACTTAAACTAACCTAAGGACAACACACACACCCATGCCCCAGGAAAGAACCGAACCTCCGACGGCGAGCAACGCGCGCTCCGCAGCGAGGCGTCTTAGACCGCTCGGCTACTCCACTGCAGCTGCCCCTAAGCAAACACTATGAGAGTTTAAAGAGCGGAAATATCGCGATAAATTATATATAACTATCGCGCGCGCCGGGTTAAATATTTTGGTAACTTTTGTTCTACTCTAGTCACGCAATAAAGACACCTTCCCGTACATCACAGCCTCAGGAACAAATAGCCACAGACTGATACTCACTGTGTCTGACAGATCATTAATGCATACCAGAAGATACGAGTAGTAATGGTGCTATAGCATTTCCCTGGGGCACTGCTATCTTTGTCTCTGATGAACACTCTCCGGCGACGACGACCGAAATGGAATGTGCGACAAGAGAAAACTGAGTTACGCACGATCGATGCTTTCTATCGCCGTCCTGATGCATTGAGCAATAATTTCGTGCAAGCGCGTGTCCACAGCTCCTCAGCGACACCGCGTATACACCTTAATGCAGTGGAGGCGCCACGATTAGCTTTATCGAGAACATCGGGGTGAGAACCTTGGGAATCCAGGGCCTGATATCATGCGGGTCCATTAAGGCCGGGGCACACAATGGATGGCGTAATGCGTACCCAGCACGCTGCGGGAACGATACACAGCCAGTGTGGCGACACGCCCGTCACACTGGCTTCTGATCACTGAGCAGATGTCGTTAGTGGGCATCGCTGGAACTGATAACGGAGACGGTGACCGTAACAGAAGGTTCAAACGTTTCTAATCCCACGGGACTAAACTACAGTGCTCATCGGTCCCTAGACTTGCGAACTACTTATGCTAAGAACAAACACACACACACACACACACACACACACACACACACACACACACACACACACACACGAGACAGAATGACGACTCGAAGCTCCGACGGGAAGCGACCGTGTCCGTAACAGTTTAGAAATATTTGTCGTCCACTAAAAGATAACACACTACAGTGTAACAAGTCACATCTGCGAGTTGCGCTCTGTGCATGAACCTGGAGTTGAAAACCAGTACAGGTGACTAGACATTGCATTTACGTTATTTTCGTTAAAAACGTATAGAGCAATACACTCGCGTTATAGTATGAATTTTCCACTGTAGTTACGGATCCTGCGTCTTCCTTACGTCATGTAGTACGTACGCAGCGACAACGAATTCAGCGTAATACCACCACCTGCCGCGGTGGAGTAGCCGAACGGTCTATAGCGTCTCGCTGCGGAGCGCGCGGTTGCTCGCCGTGGAGGTTCGAGTCCTCCCTGGGGCATGGGTGGGTGTGTTGTCCTTAGGTTAGTTTACCTAGGTTTAAGTAGTTTGTAAGCTACGGACTGATGACCACGCAGTTTGGTCCGATAGATTTACAAACATTTGAACATTTGTAAATCCGAACATTTAGTTCAAGCAGGTGTTTGGCTCTCACGTTACACATTGACGTAATTTAATAATTTCGTAGAAGTAAGTGCACGAGAATACATGCCTGGACACACGGTTGTATGAAGGTTTGGCCGAAATACCGTTCACTGCTGGATAAAGCTGCTCTCGACTGCACGCGTTAACCAAACACACTTATTCCCACACAAGTTGGCTGTCGAGTTCGGGATCAGCAAAGCCATTACACGTGAAATCGCGCGATAGGCACAGGGTACAAACGTGTATCTACGGGTCTATAAATGGCAAAAATACCGCACAGCAATGCGAGCGGCCCCGTCAGCAAGCTATTAGTGTCACAGAAGCACGCGTGAGACGTGATTAACGACTGCCAATAAGGAAAGGTCGGCCGAGAAACCAGGTTTCTGGGGAGCAGCGGTGCATCAAAGAAACCGCGCGCCATTAAAAATGAACAAGGCGGACGGGGTCAACTTGTTCAACGAACTACAGGAATTTGATATTGAATCAAACTAATAGAATCGTCGTAATAGAATGAAGAAAGGGAGACAGGCAAACTGAAGTGAATGACTTTACTAGATGTACACACATTGTACAAATGAGGTACCGCAATGAGTCTCCTCCACAATCATCAAATCAAACCCTACTGCGTAGAAGTGTTTTACTTCAGCGGCCGTAGGATATTCGCCCGAACGTTCTGTGGAATTCACCTTCACAATGCCGCTCCAAACGGAATTTTCGACTGCGAATTATTCTCTACTTCGAGAAGCAATAGCATTATCACACTAGCAGTTTTTACGTCCTCTACCCCATCGTATTCAATTTGACGATATCGACAGTTTTCTCAGAGATCGTAAGCTACGTCTGACATAGGCAACGAGATAATTTCTGTCGGTTCGAAACTAACTTGAGTCCAGCTACGCCTCCGACATCACTTTAAAGGGAGCACGTACTTCACCTCTGAAACTTGGATGATACTGGCTTTCTAGAAGTACGTACGTCCCACGCTAGAAAAAAAAGAAGAGTAATTATCTGCAACACTGTTATGAAATGACGATGAAAGTTAAATCCTTTTCATAGTAGGGAATGGGATATCATAATACACTTCTTCTGTTTGATGGTTAGAAGGCATATAATATTTGTTCCTTGAGTACTTATATACACTAATGTTCAACAGTCAAATACGGAAATGGAAGTAGGAAGGTGAGCAATCACAATAAATGATCCTTCTTAATATTTCCCAACATACTGAAATACTGCTATAAACACAAACAATACTCCCTGTTTCTAATTCACGTGTGAATCAACGTGAAAAAACAAACTCTGTGCACTACGTGACGGTTAAAGGGACTATGATTCTACGGTATGTAGAAATTATTTGTTAAGTGGTTATCAATTGCTAGCCGCACGGGAAGGTCGCGTGGTTCTAGGCGGCAACCCTCTCTCGTCGATGGTTCGTGGATAGACGCGCATATTGTCCTCATCCTAAGTTGGGTAAGTCTAGGGACCGATGACCAAACCCGTTTAGTCCCTTAGATTCACTAACATTTAGACATTTGAAACAATTACTAAACTTATTTGGTAATCAGCTAATTTTGCTGTTGTATTGCCGTTATTATTATAGAATGCTACAACCTGATCTTCAGATGTTTGAAGTACGCAAATATGGTTGCCCGTCCGTTTTAAATTTCATGGCGTCCAATGGGGAAATGTTTAATCATTATAAAAGAAATTTCATTTTTATCCAACAGTGCAATTTATTCTTCAGTGTACGGCCTGTTACGGTGGAAGCTAATTATCGCCCAGAGTGTTATATTGACACTATCTTAATTCCCGCTGCTTCGCACGCATAGACTGGATGGTCTGCGTGGTTTTTTCTACTTCTACATACAAATATTCATAGATTTATCTTTAAAAATGCTTTCCTAATCAAGTATTTTGACACCACTTGCCATCCCCAAATCACCATTAATGGCAGAATTCAAAACATCCCGAAACATTTCTTTTAAACTCTAACCCTAGTTCCAAAACCCAACTTTTGGCGTTTCTAACATCAAAATAATCTTGGTAGCATTCTTAAAAGATTTTCCCTTATTTCACCCGCTTAATGGTTGAATTTCCAAAACTATGGAAACACCTGTTTTCAAAATTCCAATCAAAAATATAAATCCCAAGCTTTGTATTTCTTGCTTCAAAATTGCCTGAATAGCAACTTATTTTCAAAAACCCGTTCATCCCCTATTTCACCCCCCTTAGGGATGGGAATATCGAAAAATCACTGATGCCTACAGTGAAAGATAAACAACGTCTACATATTTCAAGTTTCTACCGTCTATAGATTCACTTCTCAGCGCCGTTTTCTGTCTTTTAGAAACGGATCGAGAACGCGAAATTTCTTACTTACGCTTTGGCACCTTTCTTGCTAGTTTTACTTTTCGAACTGCAATATGCACTTATTTTTCTTTATTCGTACGCTTGTTGCAGGATAACAACTGAAGAATGCGCATTACGTTTCGCAGTCCGAATTTTATATAAGCTGCCAACTTTCAACCACTATATCTTCCACCCTCTTTTAGGTATCTACACGGAACTGCTATGGTGCACAACGGGAGATTTTGTACAACAACAAAACAGAGATCGTTCGTCCCCCATTGTGCAGTTTAGGCTGAAGAGAAAAATATTGAGACCCACGTAGAATTTTATATAAGTCGGTAACTTAACTCCCGTATCTCCCACCCCCTTATAGTTATCAACCCTCTACCACCATAGTGCGCAATAGGAGACATACCTACTACCACATAAAAACACTAATCGTTTGCGATGTGTCTTTTGGTTGCAGAGTGAAATATAGGCACAATATTAAGACGAGGTAAATTAAAGTGAATATGGCTGAGACGCAAACCGGTGAAAATAAAAATACAGTTGTAGAACATAAAATTGCTCTTATAATTCAATATGGTGTTGACGGAATAAGCAGTGGAAATATCGTCAGTTGCCTTTGCTGCAAGTTTGGGTTACATAGTTAACAGCCGTACGTATGTACACAATACAAATTTGACACATGTTATACAACATTTTTATTTCAATTCGTCTATGCGAGTATCTCCCAAAAAGCTTACTATTCCTCCTTTGAGTTATGAAAACTAAGATAATGTGCGGTACGTTACATTACTAATTCTCGGAATCCATTACGGCCCTACACAGAACAACAGAAGGCGAATTTGTAAGTTCTTAACTTTAAGCACAGAAACAAATGAAAGTTTAAGAGTAGGCCTACCAGTAGAATTATGGTAATATAGAAGTCACTATAGCGCCTCAATTCCAGATGAACAATGTAGCATCCTTTGAACTACAGCCGGCCGCGGTGGCCGAAGTGACTGAGGCGCTCCAGTCACGGTCAGCACGGCCACTACGGTCGGGGGTTCGAATCTCCCCTCGGGCATGGATATTTGTGCCGTCCTAGTTCGTAAGTAGTTCATAAGTAGTTTGTAAGTTTAGGGACTGATGACCCCGTAGTTAAGTCCCATAAGCTTAACAAACATATATATATTTGAACTACAACTCCTCATATACACAAACGTAATGATGCATAAACGGCACGAAACACTATCATACTCCCTAAACAAGCTGCCGCCACGCTTCCCAACAATCATGTTCTGCATTTTACTTCTTGTAGGCTACAACCAACACAAACGCTTTCTCATATAGTAGGATGATTCCTTCCTCTATACAGGAAAAATAGAACTGAAGTACTGCCGCGTTTACACGGAGCTGGAGAAGTAAAATTATTACACGTGGACTAATGTTTCGATCAAGAACAGAAAAATAATTCCAGTTTACTTGCAGCCACCGCCGTTCGCAAACCGCGTTTCGGTGAAAAGCGGCGATAGCTTTAAATCCGTAATTACAATTCGTTTAATCGCGTTTTATCGCTTAGGAAACAACGAAGTTATCCAATTAAAATCAACGGCACTAATCGCGCTGTGTTCACTTGGGCGTGTCGCTGGTGGTAATCATAATTTGAAAGTGTATTAGCCGCTCGGATAGCGTCAAAACTGAGAGAATACCATCGCCGTTCTACCCCTACTCCCGTTCGTTTAGTGCGGAATCCGTGAAACCTATTTCGCGCCTCGCAATCAGCATTACGATAACAACAGCTCGCTTCTTCCTCACCAGTTTTGTTAACGAATCTCTGGCTGGCTTTCCTATACCTGTTCACTACATGCGAAATTCTGGAAGTGGAGCCTTTAAGGTATTTTTTTGTGTTTATCTTTTTGTAGGTGATTCCTTTCGAAGCGCACCTGTGTAATTACGTGGCACTTCGCGTAATTTCAACTGCAATCTCTCGTAACACATCGATGTTAATAACAGAAAAATTCCTGGGTTGTTCAAATCTGAATCAAGTCACTAACTGATAACCGAAAACAGAATTTATTTATGCAAAAAAACAGACTTTATTTCCATAGCTTGCGGCAGAACGCATATTTTACTTGCATAGCAACACAGACGGACGAAAACATCGGTTGTCATGTTCGCCAACTGTTATATTTTCTCAATTTCTTCGAGTTTCACATGTAAACATTAACAATTAACAGCATGGGCGGGCTCTGGCCCGAAATTCAAATCTTTACATAAGGTTTCATATAATACCTGGCATGAATCTTACGAAATCGCTAAGTACAATTGTATCTTATATGTTTTTAGTATTAAATATTTAAAAAATTAATAAAAATGGTCGGAAACATTAGTACGGATCGTCACGCTTTCCCTTTGGGCTATCTACACTGCAATTTTGTTAATATAATAGTAGCGCCATAGTAATTCTTGTAGGCAGTAATGTTGATAGCCTCTGTGATAAATATGAAAAACGCAATAAGTAATCTGTACATCCGTTTCATTTTACTCAGGTTTGAATTATATATTCCTGATCACTTAGTCAAGACAAACAATATACCTGACTGTACATGTGAGGTTGCACCATCCAATTCTTCGCAATAGTATTTTAACATAATCTAAGATGCGAGTTATGAATTATGAAAGTGGGGTACAAAGTGGACAAATGGATACGAACATTATTTCAGTGCTTCATGCGTATTGAGGAAGGAGCGTATATCAAAGAAATACAACCTAGAGGAAAAAGAAAAACCAGGAGGCAACAAGACGATAGCTAAACAAAGTGATATTCAAGCAGGTATGTACGGAAAATGCTAAATTGATAACTCTGGTGGCCGATGGGGTAATATTTGACGCTACAGCGCAATTACCAATCGCAGCTGGCAAGTATCATAAAGAGGGGACGTTACAAAACCAGGACATGAAGTCTGCGAGTCTCATTTCGTGTACCCAGAAAACAGTGACTATTCCTCGCGTCAACACTATACGTAAGTATCACCATTCGAGACCGGGCGTGCAGTTGGGCTCAAAGAGGCCGGTTTGCCGGCCGCGGTGGCCGAGGGGACTGAGGCGCTCCAGTCACGGTCTGCACAGCCACTTCGGTCGGAGGTTCGAATCCCCCCTCGGGCATGGATATTTGTGCCGTCCTTAGGATTAGTTAGTTCATAAGTAGTTTGTAAGTTTAGGGACTGATGATCCCGTAGTTAAGTCCCATAAGCTTTACAAACATTTGAAAGAGGCCGGTTAGAGGAATCGGCGAATCTCAAGATATTTGAATAGAAGCGGTGCGACAATTCGACCATGTTCGCAGTAATGGGTCAATCATTGTCGAACACAGCGCGAAGAAGGAAGCGGTGGACCTAGAGCAGTGCTTTCCAAACTTTCCCTCATAGCGACACCCTTTTATAGCTTACAGTTTTGCGCGACATCCTTTCACTAATATAAATACATATGGTAGAATTTAGATGGTTCTAGCGGGAGGAGGGGGACGGAAATAAAGTATCGTTTAAATGTAGTTTGTAAACGAAACTGAAATCCTCGCACGCATTGACATGTTTAATGTTGATCCTGACTGCAGCAATTACGTACACTCATCGCAAGAAAATGAAACATTAGGAACTACGGAGATGTACAACAGTAACACCATAGACAACAATGCCTAATCCACAGTAATACTTGCTTCGAGAGAAAAATCTATACAGTAAAAGTTGCAACAACAAAAAAATCGTAGTTTTATGGAAGGGTGTGCCGATATTTACTAAAATTTTGCTAAGAAACAAGGGTTCATCGATGAGTACTGGAGACTTGCAGGACGTTAATTCCAGTACACAGTTCTGAAATTCGCGGCGTACTGTAGGGGCCGCGGCTTACAGCTAATTGAGTACAAGGTACAACGTGTTGCTAGGGATGTCGGCACTCGGCAGTGGACAGCGTGGCGACTGACAATGGGTGCAGCAGGCGGGAAGCGAACGCAGTGGCGGGGACTGGCCGGTGGCGAGCGCATCATTGCCACATAAATCCTGGCCGCCCGGCACACTTCCGTGTCTCTGGGAGCGGGCGCCAGGCGCGGGAACCTTCCCTCAGCGCTCTTCACAACAGCGAAAAACTGAAGGGACGTGCGTCGGCAAAGTACGATACGTAGCAGACAACAGATACACACATTAGACACCTTTCTCAAATGTTCAAATGTTTGTATAGCTTATGGGGCTTAACTACGGGGTCATCAGTCCCTAAACGTACATACTCACCAACTACCTTATACTAAGGACGGCACAAATATCCATGCCCGAGGGGGGATTCGAACCCAGTGCAGACCGTGACTGGAGCGCCTCAGTCCCCTCGGCCAAGGCGGCCGGCGCACACGCACACCCACACGCCCCAAGAACAACTCGAACCTCCGACGGCGAGCAACCGCGCGCTCCGCAGCGAGGCGCCTTAAACCGCTCGGCTACTCCACCGCGGCAATTTAAGGTATATCTATAAATGTGAATGTCTGTTCCGTGTACGTTTATCACGTCTGAACCACAAGACATAAAGAGCTAACAATTTGTACAGTTACTAATGTCTACCCTGGGAAGGTTTTAGGCACGGTTTTATGGCGATCGGATAGCTATTTATCTATACATATTAATGCGAATATCTGTTAGGTGTACGCTTATCATGTCCGAACGACAAGACGCAGAGACTTAAATATTTGTACAGTTACTAATTTATACCTGAGGAAGGTTTTAGGCACGGTTTTATAGCGATCTGATAGATATTTAGTAATTTGAAGAATATAACGCGAAATTCGGAACAATAATTACTCTTTGAAAATTACATTTACTCTTTGAAAATGGTTTTATTGGTTACATTGTTGCTTGAGGGTTGATAATGATAAAAGGCTGAAGTATATTAGGATGGAAAGTTATCGGTGTATATAAAATTCTGTGTGCCTGTGTGTGTGTGTGTGTGTGTGTGTGTGTGTGTTAATATTTCGCTCTGCAGCGAAAACTACTGAACGCAAACGAATGGTATGTGTGTAATTGTTGTCCGAAGTCTCCCGTTGTACACCATAGCAGTTCCATGTCGATTGCTATAAGGGAGTGGAAGAAATGGTGGTTGAAAGTCGTCAAATTACAAAAAAAATTCGGACTGAAAGCCAGCTATGTCGTTTGCGACTCTATAGCAAGGAAGTTACATACAGCGAAACGTGATGCGTCAGACCGTATCTTCGGTCTAAGCGTGCTACAATGTCTTCAGCGCTTTCTCTGTAAGGATAAGCATACGAATAAGGAAATATAAGAATAAATAAAGCAGTAAAAAAGAAATTTCTTTTAAAACATCACTTTTTTAAAAAAGAAAGGTATTTCATTTCATCCTTCAAAACCAGTCTCATAGCACACTACTGAAAGATAGCTCATCTATCATAATCAACGAACACGCGAGCGGAGCCGCGGGTTTAAGCTAGTTAATTATAAATTTAACATTTAGTAAGTTCGACATGGTATCCGTTGTCACGAACATTACGTAAGCAAGCTCAAGGAAGCTCTGTTTTACATCAACAACTTTTTAGACCATCACTCTTTCTCTCCAAGTACTGCAGCAACTTTTGAGGCAGTCACTACAGTTGGGAAACACGATCGTCTTCCAAGAATCCATTCCTGTTATTCAATCGCACATTGCGAATCGATTGCTACGATTCGTTCACAATTACTTCCAGTCTGCTTCAATATCATCAATGAAAACGTAATAGGGGCATTAATGCTCTTGTAATGCTCTTCTAATAAATTAACACGCTAATCTGCAACGAAGCTGACCCAGATGCTACACAGGGTGGCCACCAAATCTTCATTTTCAAATTCAAGGTTTTTTCCAGGTTTTCCAGGTTAAAAATAATTATTTTCCAGGTTTTCACGAAACGTAATTTTGCTCAAAGGGGTTAGCAAAGATCTATACCATAAAGAAACTACTTACATATTTTAAAAACACACTGAATCCACGATGAACCATGTAACGTTGTAATAGGCACCAAGCAGTGGCGAATCCAGGATTTGTGTTGTGGAGGGGGCGGGCAGAGCTCACAAAAATAGTGGCATTGTACCTCAAACTGATCTAAAAAGAACCAGCTCATATTATGAGGCTTTCCTCATGGTTTTGGGGATCTTCAGACCCATATACCCCCTCCCCCCACCCGAGATTCGACACTGACACAATGTATAGTACAGGATGTACATTTTAAGTTAACAACCCAGAATAACTAGGGAAGAAAAAAAAAGAGAAACAGACCATTCATGATGTGGGCCTTAGAATCCGAATCTGCAATAAAAAATCGGGGTTCGCATTTAAAATTTTACACTTGACACTCTCCCTCCCCCCCCCCCCCCCCACACACACACACACACACATACAAACGGTTCCGGTTGGGTATTATTTCCTAAGCCTCTGCCATCCGCACATGCTCGTGAAAACCATTTTTTGAAAATCTACTGTTTTTCCGAGTTATTTCAGTTTGTCGACTTACAATTTACACCCTGTATAATAGACGACTAAGTTGAGTTCAAGTAGTTGGAGGATACTGTACGTTTTAATGTGAATTGCATTCGTTTATGCAACATACCCCGTTAATTTATACTAGACGTCCTGATACATTAAAATACAGTCACATCTCATGAACTAGTGATCGAGAACCCAATACACATGTAGGAATCAGGACTCGTCTTTCCAACATAAGCATTTTATTTAATCAAAGTTACTTAAATTAAAACAACAGAGATAAACTGAAACAAAGAAAAAACTCTTCCTACTTGTGTTTATTCCGTGATCAGCAAACTACTGTCCAATATTTAGCTTGTCTGGCTTGTCTTCAGTTTCGTCAGCAGGAAATCCTTTAAATCCCCCATCCGAATCCCACATTCGGTCATCCTGACAATCATCCGACTCGGATGATGAGTAGTCACTTGGCCAAGGTTGCATAAAAATGTTGTTTTACTTCTGGGACCCTCATGGTTATCACCTTCTCGGCACACATCATAGGTGTCACTGTTTTTTATTTTTTTATTTTATTTTTGTGACTCTGTAAGGACCTAGATTCTTGGCCTTCAGCTTCAGATGTGGTCCAGTTTGTGTTCGTTTAATTGCTATCAGATCACCAAAATTGTACTTGTAGGGTTTCTTCCGATGACGGTTGAAGTTAACACGGTTTTCTTCTTGTACCTTGCCGATTTGTAGCTTAGCATCTTCCCTCAGTGAACTGCGTTTTTCTTCAAACAAGTTAATAATTTCTTCATCCAATAACTTTGTGATCTGAAGATCAGACTGTGTGTGCATCTTGACTCCCATCAGTATTTCAAATGGTGTCTTCTGAATACTTCTGTGAAATGTTGAATTCATAGCACGTTGAACTGATGGTACCACCTTACACCATTCCTTTGGGTTATCAATATCAGCAAGACTGGCAATTGCTTTCATTACGAGGAAATATTCTTGAAGAGACTCCTCTTGTTTCTTCTTTCGCCGATACCACAGCTGATGAATCTCTGCAGCACTCGTTTTCACGTCAAATCCTTCCAGCAAAGCTTTCTTCAATGCAGACCACGATGTAAGACCCTTCTCACCTTGAACAAAAACCTTTTCTAAACCTTCGAGCGATTTTTTTGCGAAAATAAGCATTTGCAGTTGACTCCAGCCCATTAAAAACGCTGTTTCTTCGAAGTCAATGATCTATTTTTTAACTGGATATCCGTCACTGCCGTTAAATGATTTAAGAGCACCATCTACGTCACGAAACGAAATAGAAAATTTACACTGATCTTGTAATAATTGCGTTTCGCAATATATTGCAGATAGCTCCCTACTCCGCATCAGTAATGATGTTTCGATTACGAAGTTCTTAGCTTCAAGTTCACCATTCCCTGTTTGAAAAGTAAAACCAGAAAATTCTCTCAAGCGTTTTCGATTTCTTCTGTCGTCTGGAACTGTTCCGTAAATTAACTTGTGAAGGGATCTGATGGTTTTAACCGGCGCAGAATTACATTTTTATTTACTTTTTCAATAGCGCCTAACGTTGCCATTTCAAGATTTTTTTTCTTTTCGTCTACTACTTCTCCGTACTTCAAAACGATTAGAATTTCTCCTTGCGTCGTTCTGTTTCCCGTAAATCGTCGCTGAAATGTGAATCCTCGTCGTAGATTCATAGTCAACAGTATTGCACGTCAAATACAATACGTCGTCACAGGCAAAACGGCACTCGGAAAAATTCGTCGTAATTACGCGGCAAATCTACGTCGTTAGTCGTTCAGTTCATTCCGAAACAGGCCCTCAAAATTTGCAGGAATCAGGACTCGTCTTTCCAATATAAGCATTTTATTTAATAAAAGTTACTGAAATTAAAGCAAAGAGATAAACCGAAACAAAGAAAAAACTCTTCCTACTTTTGTTTATACCGTGATCAGCAAACTACTGTCCAATATTTGGCTTCTCTGGCGTGTCTTCAGTTTCGTCAGCAGGAAATCCTTTAAATCCCCCATCCGAATGCCACACGTATATTATGATTTACTTTGCCTTCAGGACATGAACAACCTATTCGCCTCTTTCAAGTTTTCATTTAGATTGTTCCCAATGATGGTTTTCAGTTTCCAGAGCCCATACAGTCAAATAAGTTTTGCCCTGGAAAACTCTAGCTAAAAGATTAATGAATGTTAATAACCCAGCACGCGTGATAATGCACAATGTTGTGTGCGAGTTCTTGAACTTCGAGGAGATGAAATGGGGAATGCAGAAACCTATCTGGAGCAACAGCTGTGTGGTATTTGCATTCAAGTGTCACTGGTAAAATAACACTCAACAGCAGATTTTAATGAAAACATTATTTTGTTCTAATGAATTTGTTTCATTTTTTAAATTCCTTTAGTACTAAACAGACAGCGAAATATATATTGTGAAAAGCAATAGACTTCCGTTTGCTTATGGAAAGTTTATGTTTCTTGCTTCTTGCGTGGCTGTTCAAAGCACTCTTCCCCATTGTGTTGCACCATGAGCATGAAGCATTCGTTAGTGATTTGGGATCACATGTAATCCACGGATACACTGACTCGTCTGAGCTCTGATTTCGAGTTATTCTATCTTTTGACATGACGGAAAAACACTTCATTCTAACACACGTTGAATTACTTCCTCTGTGCAGGCACAGGTAAGGTCGATTCACACTTGGATTCACTCTATTGTTCTCTGCTACGATTGTTTCACTCTGTTACATCTGAGAAAGATGTAGATGGCGTTAGTCTCGAAATATATTTAACGATATTTTGAATGTTTTGTTATAAGACTGCTGTTAAAGCAACAAAGTACAAAAGAAAGAAATTGCCTTTTCGCAAAAGTCGCACACCGTATTCCAGAGTTATACTTACATCTTTTTGGAGGGCAATTAGCATGTCAAAAAGTCGCAATCAACAATGTTAGAACTGTATTTCATACGGGCCCGGCTAGCGCTCACTAGGTGACGTTTCATGTACTTGTGCTTTTTGAAAACCCATTTACATGTAACGAGGGGAACAATCTTTTGTGTTGAACATAAAATAAATAATTAAAGTTGTTCCTGCTCTATGGTTCTCGATGGACCATTGTCCGCTAAGTAAATTAATTATCCTCCTAATTGTTACCGCGACTCCTCATTGGCCCTAGCCGGGCCCGCATGAAAAAAAGTTCAGCCATCGACAATACGTACATGATGACTGTGTTTACTATTTATGTATTATCAATGTTCCGTCAGTCACAGGTATCTTCTATAATTATTACTAACGAACACAGGCGCCGACTTTTGAAAATCTTGGGGTATGCTCAGTGGCGTTCCCAGGTATTTCTAAAGAAAAATAAATAAACACAAAGAAAAGCCAAAAACTTATACAAAACATACACACTATCGATTCCATATCACCGTCATCATCATGATTATAAGCCGAAGTCTTTTGTATTTCACTATATACTTATCCATTCTTAACGATTTTCACACTCAAGACATTAACCCTTTTAACCCCAAATTTTATTGATTTATGAACAAAAATATTTCTTTGCATATATCTATTAATAATGATTTGATTAATGTATATTTGACAGTATTTTTGATTATTTTTAGTTTTTGGAAGGAAGTTTGGGATGACTACAGATGGCATCAGTGTGCAGGGTATGTTTCCTTTATCGTAACTAATAACATTTTCAAACTGTTGACTACTAATTTAGACATTGGGCAATTATTCATTACTAAAGTTTTTAAATAAGTTTTTAATAATCCGTGGATTATTTGAAAGTATTGTTGCATTTACTCCAACTTAGACATCAAGCAACGATATATATATTTTTACAATGCTTTGTAGCCTAATGCTTTTTGTTTCCTCGAGGTAATGGTAGACAGTCTAGTCACAATGAATTATTGGAAGCCCTGAAATGTTATTTACAATCTTTGAACAAATCTGGCTAGACGGACAGATAACGATGAGGGGAGTGAAAGGGTTAAGACGTAATTCCATGCACAGGTGACTCAGGTCAAAATGAGCAGAAACTAAGGTCCGACTACTAAGTTCAATTGTTGACAAATAGTTGAAGCCTGAAAATTCAAATTCAGAAAAAAATCTATCACTAGCTGTTGCGTTTCGAGAATTTTGTAGAGCTGCCAATTAAAACACAAAGACCTTCGCAAATTGTTATGAGGACTGTCTGTTTACAGAATGTTTTAGCTAGAAGGGATAGGGCAGTCTTCTTAGCAAGTATGTCGGCTCACTGGTAACATATGCGGTTGTCAAAAGGTTATCTCAAAAGATACCGGGAATTAAATTCGTTTTGTATACATTTTCAATGTATCCTACCAAACCCACTTCGCTTCTAGTTATGTAATACAATTAAAGGGTGCCACCTTCAGTTTAAGTCAATTTTGACTTAAGAAGTGGAATTCCATTAACATTGGGACTATTTAGAAAACGGTCACTTCACTCACATGTGAACGTGGATTTTAATGCCTATGAATTCAATTACCTGTTTAAAATAATCCTTTTAGAGTGGTGTCTTACAAAAGCCAGCCGGCCATCAATGGGAGGAGAGAGTCGATTTTAATTATCGTCAAGAAATATAACTTAAAAAAAATGATACCAAAATTTTCAGTGGGGTATGCCTAGCATACCCACTCAAATTTTGGGGTATGCTTGAGCGGCCGAGCATATCCGTAGTCAGCGCCTACGCTAACGAAGCATAACAATACCAACTTTTACGGAGTTTATAGTTAAAATCAACAACATGCTTCCGTGAAGAGATTTTTCAACACAGAATCAGACAAACGAGATCTGTGTTGAGTATCTCTGAGGGGGGGGAGGGAGGTCAATTACAAAAACTGATAAAAATTGAGTACAAATAAATAACGTCTTTCATTCTAACTGCGATTTCATAGTCGCGCCCTACGATAACATCGCGTCGCTTCGAAGTACATCGCGTGGTTGAACAACACTTCGAGATAAATACAGAAATAGATAACGGAATACTTAACCTATAATTATAAAACTTTTTAAACCGTCCAGAAATATATTTGAAAATGTTTTGTACACAAAAATGAAGCGATGAATATTATTTAACCAGTGGGCACTAGCGAGCTGAGTATTGTGCTCACCGTAATTTTTTGTTACTTGTAAATATTAAACTTTGAGGTTTTTCTTACTAAAACTACAGGGATTACGTATTTACACTTATTACGCACATTTCGAACTGGTCTTGTAATATGAGCAATAGGCTATACACGTGAACGATCGTTTAACTCTTAAAGCCGTGAGATCTCATGGGTTAAAAATCCCGGTTTCTGGCTGAAATTCAAGGTTTTTTCCCGGTTTTCCCCGGTTTTTTTCAAATTCAAGGCTTTTTCCCGGTTTTCCCGGTTTCAAGGTTCGGTGGCCACCCTGCAGGACGAGTCACACACACCAGAATACCACAGTAAGTCTGTAAACACATCTGAACATTTCAAAAAAACTGTCAACTGTTGACTTATTTCAAGCCAAGACTGTAATTGAGGTTACGCCACAAGCACCGTGAGCTTATCGTCAGAAAAGCGTAATAGTTCTGCCGCAAATGGCTAAAACCTATCCCAAAATGTGCGATTAGTGTTTCACACCAACGGCTTTACATTACTGCCATTCAACACAGAAACAGCGCTAATAATAGTTGCGGAAAGGTACCTAATCAAATGGACTTCGTTCTTCCTACGATAGCAATACATCCTACACCCTCAGTTATTAAATAAGAGAACTAACACGAATGAAACAGCTTCAGGCTTCTCGGTGAGGAATGTCACGTAACATTTCCCAACACCTAGTAAACGTAAAATCAAGAGGCGGTGTCAAATTGCCGTTGTTTTTGCAAATATCTCTGTAACGGTGCAAATTACGAAAGAAACATAACGGAGGAAAGTTGTAGAGAATTTTGTCCTCTACAAATTAGTTTATTCAATTTTCGTGTTAGATCTGTTGTTAAGCCGTTACTTTCATTTAAATTTCGAGCTGTCAAAAGGCGATCGCAAAGGCCCACTTTCACTGTTACTACCGTATCTCAAATGGCGCCAAAATGAGTTATCGTATTTGACTTCTACATTATTATAAGACAGAATGTTCAAGAAATATTTGTAATTGTATGTAAAGTTGAAGCAGCCGCCACTAGGGTTCACTGTGCTGTTTGGTGCTGTAATCTTCGTCAGACTTTCACAACCAGCAAACACATACACAGAAATAAACACTGTGATTTTGTTTCCAGCCTTCAAAGATATATAAATATAAAAATATGTTTAGGTGTTCTACATTGAATGCACGTCGCAGATTGTAAGTAGCACTTTCATGAATGAAGTCTGTGTATCATTGTTACTGGTCCTAACTTGTCCCCTGCCATACGTTCTGTTGAAAATATACGAAGAGCACTATTTAAGGAACGACCGATTGGTAAAGGAATAAGAGAAATTTTGTTCATGAACGTAAATTGTACAAATGTTCAAATATTAGTAATCCTATTGGACCAAACTACTATGGTCCTCAGTCCCTAGACTTACAAACTACTTGAACTAACCTAACCTAAGGACAACACACACACACACACACACACACACACACACACACACACACAAACACACACACACACACACACCCATGTCCCAGGGAGGACTCTATAAACTCCGACTGCCCAGCAACCGCACGCTCTGCAGCAAGGCGCCTTAGAATCCTCGGTTTCTCTACCGCAGCAATAAACTGTATCACAAAATACATAATGCACAAATGTGCATATTGTAGTTAGTGGCATAATTTACGTTCATAAAGAAAGTTTCCCTCAGTGCATTATAAACGGTTCTTAAAAAAATTATCCTCGTGCTCCACACATTATTTCACATCGTGGCTTGCATGAGGGAGTTGACATTTTCTAAGGCAGCATTTTTACATTAATGAAGTAAGAGCTCTCCAGTAAAACAACTAAATCTCACTTTGGACGTTCGAGAGAAATAATGGAATCACTGCAGGAAGATGTGTGCGCTGAAACTTTCTTATAATTAACATGTAAAGATTTACAATATTTACAACGCCGTTAATAAAGTAACTGTGGGTAAAAAAGCGGCTTCAAAATGTTTCAAATGTACGTATAGCTTATGGGACTTAACTACGGGGTCATCAGTCCCTAAACTTACAAACTACTTATGAACTAATTAATACTAAGGACTGCACAAATATCCATGCCCGAGGGGGGATTCGAACCCCCGACCGTAGTGGCCGTGCAGACCGTGACTGGAGCGCCTCAGTCCCCTCGGCCACCGCGGCCGGCAAAACAGCGGCATTTGCAGTTATATCGTACAGTATATTACAAATAAACAGAAAAATATTGTAAATAAAACGATATAGTTCTAACTTCGAAAATTTTGTGCACTATAAAAACCAACTGTAAGCATATTTCTCAGAAGCTTCAACTAAGATACAATCACACAATACTCAACAGCGATGTCGAGGAACGTAAAAAAAAATCTCTCTAACTTCAGTTAAGCGACGATGGACAGTATCAATTTGAATCGTACAGTATATTACAAATAAACAGAAAAATATTGTAAATAAAACGATATAGTTCTAACTTCGAAAATTTTGTGCACTATAAAAACCAACTGTAAGCATATTTCTCAGAAGCTTCAACTAAGATACAATCACACAATACTCAACAGCGATGTCGAGGAACGTAAAAAAAAATCTCTCTAACTTCAGTTAAGCGACGATGGACAGTATCAATTTGAATGTAACGTTTATTGTGAGGGAACTTTTAGAGAACTCCAAAATAAACTTCAGGTATGAAGAACAAAGTGACAATGCGCGTTACTGCCCTGAGTATGTATTTGCTCCTGTTAGGAAAACGTGGCAATTACCCTCACCACGACCATCTTCCGTATGCCTGGAATGAACGTTTTACAGTAAATCCGAAAAAAAAAAACGATAATACAGTTAAAGCGTAGATCGCACCTACCCCCATTTTCAATTGTCTGTTGTATTATCGATGATCGATGTTAAACTTTAATTAGCGTCATGTAGTTTGAAACATCAAAGGAAAGGAACATAGGCTATGATGGATCGGATATCTCTCGCCACCAATGAATAGCAGTAAGCAAGAAATTATGCATACAGTATTAGGTTAAATTTTACTAATGGTATTGGCGACATAACATGTTGATGTTGGCAACGGGTGAAAATAGCTGGAAATAAGGTGACCAATGACGGGTCGGATGCAGGCAGCCAATCAGAATTCAGCCAGTTTTAAATGTTACACGAAAAAATAATTACAAGAAAGACGTAAAAGAACGTTCGATGCGTTCCCTCTTTCACGCGTCATGAATCGCGACATGGTTAAGTTTTACGTAGGACATAGAAGAACCTGTCAACCACAGAGCAGCAACAGCATTAATTATGTACTTCATGATCAAGAAAAACAGTTATGCTCCTCATTCTACCTTAGGTTGAGTTTTACGTATGCGGGAAATAATCATGTGTGTGAACACGGCAGTAAATAATAATTACTGCTGTTCCTACTCTATGGTTAACGGATTCTTGTATTTACTCTTGTCTGATCACTAAATTAATTATCATCGTAACGGGAACATTTCGTTGTCAACATTAGCTCTCGTGCCATATTGCGACAAAACGTAACACTGAATGACAAGCAACCAAATGCCTTCGTATACTGCACGTTTAACACCTAAAGAACCTCATTAGAAACTGTATAGTACTAACAAGCGAGTGGCTAATGGCCAATGGCAACGTCACAGAACGTCCGTCATTTTCATCTGTTGCCAACATCACCAAGATAGAACGCCAACATCGTTAAGTGAAAATTCAACTCACTATCACATTAGCTTTCTCCCTGTTATGTCTGTCGTACCTGCAGGTCGGCGTATCACCTAGCCGCAGAACAATACCGAACAACAATTACCGTTCAGAATGTCCAGGTCGTCTTAGCACTACAGCGTTGAACGGCTTCTCGTGCGTCTCCAGCTGGAATTCTATTTATGACGGTTGCTAGGCAATTTTCCGCTCATTCTTGTTGAGCGACATCGCCAATGAAGCGACGGATTTGGATTCAAGCGGGTAGGTAACACCTTAGAAACGCATCAAAAAATCTCATCTACAGTCGTGAAGTAATTCTGAAGTACATTCCTGAGAGTTTCACAATACCATAGCCTACCAACGATCTTTTATTAAAGTACAGTATTCCCTCGTAACACCCTGAATGTTTTAACATCTATTTGGTTAGCCGCCTATCTAAATAACGGTCCTGATCAACCTTCCATTTTAACAGCACATAATGTAAAGTAGGCCAACCAGAGAGGCTGTGTTAAGCAGCCTCTGAATTTCAACTACATTTATAAATTTACAAGTAATGTCCCCGATAAAGTAAAGTCAGGCTCTCATTAAGGTCCATCAAAGCTTTTATCTCTACCCACGATTTCTCATGGTTTTTCCGTAATGCTGAAAGCGAAGTTCATTGATTTGAACGTAGACATAACGACTAATAGCGTCTCAAATGTTTCTCCAATCTACTTATTGAATACTTTTAGAGTGATCATTTCAAAGAAACCTGTGACAGTTTTATCTTCTTTTTTTTTTTTTAAATTATTATTATACTAGTGAAGTTAGTTGCAAACAGGAACGTTGACCAACAAAACTGATGAGACTTACCTCATAAAGAAACTTTAAACTGTTTGTTATGTTTGCAGATGACAAGTTTGTAAATACTATTACCAAAACAACAAATAAGTAGGCTACTTAACGAGTTTTACGTAGCCTAATGTAAAAGGTATGTAAAAAAATGCTATACTCGTATATCCAGGACTAATTTCACTAAAGTGAAATAGTTATATCGTCTGATAACTTAAGCAAAATTCAAAACGAATGAACCTACAAAATATTTAGCTGTACCTGAAAGGACTATTATACATTAACTATAATTTTTCAGAACAAAAATAAACCACTCCACTGATGATACCACAAAATGTGCTGCAACATGTTTGGGAAAAATAAAATTAGGTGTCTTGCATACGGCGGAAAAATCACCATTTAAAGTCATCTTGTCTCAGAGAATCAGTAGCACCAATTTTCGGGTAATGCCATGTAAGAATGAAAGCATACTTATATAGGAATGTGACTTTTTTCGAATATGCAATCATTATCTTCGTGCTCAGTAATGGACACCGAAACATGCATAGCGAGCACACAGCGTGACGTGACGAAAATCCTGACGTAAATCTTTGAAACCACCATGACGATACGTTCACTCCGAATTAAGTCAATAGTAATGGCTGCAGCTCTTAAAATAGTTCAAACAGAATACTGCAGCGCCTCTTGCACGACATTTGGCAAATGGTGAGGCCTGCATAAAGGAAACCGTCAGAATTTCGAAATGACAGTGAAGTACACCTAGTGTGAGTGTGGTCCTTAAGCAGAAACAGGTCTTGAACAGGTCTGTCTTGAACAGCCATAGGGACGAAGTGAAGACGAAAGGTTTCAGTCCATTCTGCATTTAGAAAGTGCTATTAATTACAGGAAAACCTTGTATTTGGCGGTAGAAATTTACTCACGCTGTTCTAGAGAACTTGGTAAATTTTTATTACTATGGTGTGGATGGAGCAAAGAAGAAGAAATAAGATGGCATAGACCAACGATTATATCGCGTTGGTCTGGTGTAAATACTTACGACACCATTGTATGTGACCCAGTTTTCCTTACCTGCAACAAAACAAGAAAATGGCAAAGTTAGTTTATTTCATTTAACAAGTGGCAATCGTATTTTATGGCGTATTACATGTTGATGACAAGTACAAAAAGGCGATTGCCGGACACAGTGGCCGAGCGGTCTGTGGCGCGCCAATCACGTTCTGCACGGCCTCTACGGTCGGGGGTTCGAATCCCCCCTCGGGCATGGATATTTGTGCCGTCTTTAGTATTAGCTAGTTCATAAGTAGTTTGTATGTTTAGGGACTGATGACCCCGTAGCTAAGTCCCATAAGCTCTACAAACATTTGAACATTTGAAAAAGTCTATTAAAAACCTAAATTACAGAAATAATAGGACATAACAAAATCAAAATGCTCAAATGTTTGTTAAGCTTAAGGGACTTAACTACGGGGCCATCAGTCCCTAAACTTACAAACTACTTATGAACTAGCTACCACTAAGGACGGCACAAATATTCATGCCCAAGGGGGCATTCGAACCCCCGACCGTACTATTTACCAACTACTTATGAACTACCTTATACTAAACACAGCACAAACATCCATGCCCGAGTGGGGATTCGAACCCCCGACCGTAGCGGCAGTGCAGAACATAACTGGCACGCCGCAGACCGCTCGGCCACTGTGGCCAGCAGGACCATAACACACTATGTTGAACAGACATAAGAGTTGCAATACCGTGCTGGGTGTAAAACACGTGTGACTTTAATTCTGACACAAAATTGAATCAAATTAAATGTTTGTAAAGCTATGGGACCAAACTGTAGTAGTCAACAGACTTACAGACTACTTAAATTATGCTAAGAGCAACACACACACACACACACACACACACACACACACACACACACACACACACACACACACACACACCCGAGGGAGGTATCGAACCTTCGACGGGACGGGAAGCAACTGCTCAATCCGTAGCAAGGCGCATTAGAACGCACGGCCACTCCCGAGGGGCACAAAAGTGAAGTGGAAACACGCAAATGTAACAGAAGAAAAATGCTACAAATATATGCAAAAAATTGCCAAGTGTGCCAAGAGGCCGACAGTGGACATCAACATCACGAAACAAGAACGGAAAAACCAGTAGGGTCAAGAACGTACGTAAGACACAACACAGCAATTAAATTATATGTCAACTTATGAATACGTAATGTGCACGAAAACTTAATATACAGTGTTTTTATTCTATACGGCCTACTAAAAATTAAAAAAAAGATGTTTTCTAAATATACAACGGACTGCGTGTGTTATAGAACTGTCTTTAATCAATTTAAGGTAAAAAAAAAGAGCAGATAAAACGACAAAAATTGGACTTCAAAACACATTCTTTTTCATTTTATGGTTTCAAAAAATAAAAATTATTAGGTAGAAATCTTTTATTCAGCGGAAGAATAGGAGTAGGACGTGGAACTGACAATTTGTAAGAGATTCAAGCCGGCCGCGGTGGCCGAGGGGACTGAGGCGCTTCAGTCACAGTCTGCACGGCCACTACGGTCGCGGGTTCGAATCCCCCCTCGGGCATGGATATTTGTGCCGTCCTAGTTCGTAAGTAGTTCATAAGTAGTTTGTAAGTTTAGGGACTGATGACCCCGTAGTTAAGTCCCCTAAGCTTTACAAACATTTGAACATTTTTGAAGAGAGTCAACATTTATACACTCAGAATAGAACTGAAATCCCTTTACCGTGACCTAGATTTATAACTTGGGTAACTTTACTAATTGAGATTAGTATCCAACTATGTTCATATGGAACACACAAGGTTTGCAGCATGTGTTGGAAAACGGGCACAACATGTCTGAAACCAGTCAGTAAAACTAATTAAGTGGAATAGATTGCTTGTATTTTAGTAACCAAGAAATTAATTGTAGCTGCGATGAACAAACTACGTGAATGTAAAGCTGGATGTGCTAATAGAGAGTTCTTCAGTACTCAAGTTCAGCTGAATCAATGCTCCAAATCTCCAGTAGACGAAACGAAACCTGAAGGTCCAAAAATACTCTTTTTACAGTTTCCCTCATCCATTAACGCCACCCATTGCTTCAAAGTTATCTTTCTCACTGATTGCAAATCACCTTCGTTTTCCCTTGCTTATTCTGCATTTACATAAATATTCCGCTAATCACATTTAAGTAGAACAGCTTTTATGGTATTCCTCTACCGTTACATTCTCTAATATCGCGCTGAAATAAGGAATACCTGACTCTTTCCGTTTTCGATTAATTTCTCTTATGATGATCATGTCTCCCTACGAAGGAGGATGTTAGGAATACACGTTCTCATTCGAAAGAGAAAGTTGGTGACAAATTTCTCAAATCTCGCCTCAACTAAAAACGAATTCCTTTAATGATTTCTGTGACACTCTCCCCGCTATATCGCGATAATACGAAACGAGCTGCCCTTCTCTAAACTTTCTCTGTATCATCCGTCACTCCCATTTGTGTACATCCCACAATGCGCAGCAATACTCCAAAGTAGGACGCACAGATGTAGTGCAGACAGTTTCATTAGTATAACTATTGCATCTTATAAGTATTCTGTCAAATTTATACAATATTTTCCTTTTTCCCAACCAATTTAATCTCTTCACAATTGTAATTCCTAGGAATTTAACTGAATTTAAGGCTTTTAGATTTGACTGATTATCGTGTAAATGCATTTTGACTTATTTCTTTCAGTGTTCATATCTAACACTTCACACTTTTCACTGTTTAGGTTCAATTGGCAATTTTCGCGCTATGTACGTATTTTACCTAAATCATTTCACATTTGCTTTTCATCTTCTTGTGATTTTGCTAACCGATAAACGACAGCATCATCCGCGAACAATCTAAAACAGCTGCTCAAATTCTCCCCTAAATCGTTTATAAAGATAAGGAACAGTAGGGGCCCTGTAACACTTCCCTGTGGAAGGCCAGATATCGCTTCTGTTTAACTCGACGACTTTCCGTCAATTACTACGTCTGTGCCCGTTCTGACAGGAAATAGCAAATAAAGTGGCACAACTGTCTCTATATTCCGTAAGCACGTAATATGATTAGAAGACGCTTGTGACCTACAGACTCAAAAGCCTTCCTGAAATCGAAACGTATTGAATTGAGACTCCTTACTATAGTACTTATCACTTCATGTAAGCAAAGAGCTAGCTTATTATGAAATAATGTAGAACTGCACTTGTAGAAGACAATACTACCCACATTCACTTTTCTCAATAATTTCAGAACTTTCTAGATGGCGATGGACGCATTACTTTGTATCCTCTTACTTTCCTGGTGTATTTTGTTGTATGCTTTCTTAGAATATAAAACGTAGCTGACGTAATTTCCTATTACATCGAAGCTGCAATTATTTCTCGGCGTAGGCCCCCTTGCACCAACGCAAAATATTACCCTATTACCACATAATGGCAGGGCGGCGAGCAGCAATTAGCAATATTATACTGGATGCATTTACCACTTCACAAAGTCTCGGGTTCATCGCTCAAACTGGTTTCCTATACTAGTTTCTCATTTATTTCCCCATCTCTCTACTGGTTTTTTTAACTTTCAAGTCTCATACACAACCAGTACATTATCGTCCAATTAACGCCTTAATAGATGCAAACTCAAAATTACTCTTAACCAGCGCATTATTAGATGCTTGCGAAAAGGATATAAAAGTATGATCTGCTGGGACGACTGAGTTAAAATAGCTGCCCACATGCAGACCGGGAAGAAACCTGTACTAAAAATTTGCGTTTACAGGTCTTCTAAACTGCATTGGAAGAACAATGTATCATCATTTGCCAGAATATATGACATCGTAATTACATGTTTACCATGTTCAGTACGGAAAGCATTTCACATATATGGAACCCGTAACTAATGATGGTGCACGATTATATAGGAAGGGATACGATGTTTGGGAGGGTGCATCATTAGGAACACTGCCTTGATGTATGTATATTGCGTTGTTGCGACAATAGTCCAGTCTAAAGTTACGTAACTGTACAGTTTACCCATGGAAGAACCTGCCCAACAATTTTGTAGAGGTTCGAGATCGCATGAAGGTTTTGGTGACAGGGAGGTGCTCATTACCTACATCGAGATGAACTGAAACGATGTTGTGCAGCGAAGTAGTGATAAGACAATCGTCTTTTGATCAGAATGACATTGGTTTAAATACTTTATAGACCACTGAGATTTGAGTTTTCTGTGATTTCCCATGAACTGCTCAAGTGGTTACTTTGCACGAGCTCGGCGGATTCCGTATCTGCAGAAGTGATGCACGAAACTACCGTTCAGAATCCGTGACATTCATTTATTGTGGACTCTTAGAACATACACTAAGCTCAAACGTAGAGAGATCTTCCAACACATTTACCTCCTCCAAGCTAATCAGCATGGATTCGAGAACTACCGATCCTGTGAAAACAAACCCGCCCTATTCCCACACTACACCCTAAAAACCATGGACTATAAGGTAAGATGGATGCAGAACTACTCAATTTCCGAAAAGCATTTGACTAAGTACATATCACAGTTTACACTGAAAGTACAAGTTTATACAGGTGCCAACAGTAGTTTCTTTATTGAGGAATTCATCTAAGCGAGGAAGTAGCTTAGTACCTTGGATCGAAGCAGGGCAACTTGCTTAAAATGTTTAGAAATATAACATTACGCACCTCAAAAAAGCAAACATATGATATGACATACTAGTCTCACTCTCTCCTTAATAGGATAAAATTATACTGAGATATATCGGTTTTGTCGTTAAGGGGACTTCTTAGAAAATTTTCTGATGCTGTACAAAACACACCTGAATCTTATTGGCTGTTTGTGTGTCGGCGCATTATAGTTCCACAATATGTCAGTGTTTCTTAGCAATGTGGTAGTCATAGTAGTTGTCGAGAGTTTTATCATCAGTGATAGTAATGATGATAGCAGTTGAATTCCATGGTGTAGATACCCAAATCGTGATGGAACCTCCTCCGTGATTTACTGTAGGAAGCATGCATGTCGTCTCTTAAGTTTATTTCAGGGTTTTCGATACATAAACCCGGTTGTTTGGAGGAAGCAGTGCCATCAATGATTCATCGGGCCATACGAGTTACTCCCAGTCATCGATTGTCCAGGTTTTATGATCGTGACAAATTCCTTCGCAGCCTTGCGTTGGCTTCCGTTATTAATGGTTTAGCAACTGCAGCCCTCCCATGAATTTTTAATTTTAATCTCCAGACGTACATGAAAACAGTATGAATGAAGTGGGTGTTCCGTTTGGCACTCGCTTTTGACGAGGTAATTTTGTCTGGCCACAATCTTTCTTATTGCTCGTCAGTCGGTCTCCGTCAACATCGGTTTTCGCCCACTATTTCTCTTCAGCAATGATAATTCACTGTTTGTTGACATGAAAGGTCGTAATTTTACGAAACCGAAATACTGAAACACTTCGAACGCTTCGGAGCATTTAAATAAAGTCAACGGTGAAGTTGAAAATTTGTGCTAGACCTAGTTTCGAATCCGGGCAAGTGGCTACAAGTTGAGAATTTGAGTTGGAAGGGAAGCGTGTCTGGATAGCCTAACAGGTTAAGGCGACCGCTGGCCCAGAGCGGGAAGTACGGGCTCGAATCCCGGTCTAGCACAAATTTTCAACTTCTAAATCTACATCTACAACCATACTCCGCAAGCCACCCGACGGTGTGTGGCGGAGGGTACCTTGAGTACCACTATCTATTTTCCCTCCTGTTCCAGTCACGTATTGTTCGCGGAAAGAAAGATTGTCGGTATGCCTCTATCTGGGCTCTAATCTCTCTGATTTTATCCTCATGATGTGTTCGAGAGATATACGTAGGAGGGAGCAATATACTGCTAGCCTCCTCAGTAAAGGTATGTTCTCGAAACTTCGACAAAAGCCCGTACCGAGCGACAGAGCGTATCTCCTGCAGAGTCTTCCACTGGAGTTTATCGATCATCTCCGTAACGCTTTCACGATTACTAAATGATCCTGTAACAAAGCGCGCTGCTCTCCGTTGGATCTTCTCCACTTCCTCTATCAATCCCACCTGGTACGGATCCCACACTTCGCCGTTGAATCTATTTCTACGCCTCGAAACGGTCGAAATATTTCACTATTTCGAATTCGTAAAATTACGCCCGTTAACGTCAAAAATGGCGTCTATTATTTCGGACGTGTCCGAAAGAACAGAAACCATATCAATAATTGATCCTCTTACTGTTAATATACTGAATTGGCAGTCCGTGAGAAATATGTACTTTCTATGAATATACTTTCTTGAATAAATACTAATAAATATTCAATCTAAGATATTTGAAAACTTAAATTTTGAACGCTGATTTTCAGTCTTTTACTACGTTGTACGCCACGGGAAAACTGCCAGAACTTTCATTTTTGTTTTAAGTGACATGAAACATCAGCTCTACAATACGAAAATTTCTGTAAAACTTTTAGCAATATGGTGGACGCAGTCTTAAGTTTTTCAGCGTAAGGGCGGCTCCCGTCTTTCTAATCTCCTTGTTCGGACACCTTCGGCATTATCTGGCCGTAAAAAAAAGTTGGGTTTCGCCATCTTTCGTCGGCAATTGAAAAGTGAACAGGTGCAACATTTCGGCACATCATTTCCACAATTTCACCTTCATACTCTCACGGGCTGCTTTTATCTATCCCACCTTTCGAGAGTTATGATAAATTGGATACTTACGATTTGAAACTCCCGCCACACGATACTCTTTTCTCATAATTAAAGTACAAAAGTACTTAAATTTGTTGAAGTGTACCATGTAGCCGCCCTCTATTTTTCGGGCGATACTGTTGGTATGAAGTGCGCCAGTAAGGCAGACCGGCCTCCTCCTCGTGTGTCCCGGGTTCGACCCCCGGCTGCGCTGCTCGCTGGTGTGCCCAGGTCAAGCAGAGCCCGCAAACGCCGGCACACAGCACACTGGCTGTGCTCGCCCCAATTACGGATGTGTACACAGCGCCGCAGGTGCCCGGC
The DNA here is from genome assembly GCA_026315105.1 of Locusta migratoria. NCBI lineage: Eukaryota > Metazoa > Arthropoda > Insecta > Orthoptera > Acrididae > Locusta > Locusta migratoria. Next base: position 211,034,807 of record CM048744.1, on the reverse strand, counting down.
TGAAGCCAGCCATTGGCAGAAATACCGCTCCACCACTGCAGGTCCCGGCGTGCAAACATCACTACGACCCACGCATACGCCCACCCCCACGAAACGGCAGTCTGCGGGTTTTTGCCGAGAACTGAACACTGCATATGAGGTAATTCACACGTCTTCAAACAGTACAGTTAGTATTAGCTCATTGAACAGAACTTAATGGGATGATGTGATGTACATAATTTTCAGAAATTTTATTTTCTTCAACTACTGAGTTTACATTCTGCACGGTCAGATATTTGGCAAATAGATACTGTAGGTTTTTCGAAGTTTTAATGAACAAAAAGAAAGACACAATACTCTAATAGCGAAGTTGTGGGTTTCAAAAACCTACGCCTTAACGTAACCCCAAAAGAAAAAGCACAGAGCTGTGGAAATCTGCCGATCGTACTGGCTATCTGACAACATTTACCCTTCCAAATCGATTAATCCTCGTTTAAAGGGAGATAAGAGTCATTGCAGTAAGTGGATATTTTATCCCACTCTTACAGCATTTCTTGCAAAAAAAGTTCAAATGGATGCAAATCTATAGGACTTAGTTACTGTTGTTATCAGTTCCTAAGCTTACGAACTACTTAAACTAACCTAAGGACAATACAGCCATGACCGAGGGAGGATTCAAAACCACAACGGGGAGCAACGGAGCGCATCGCGGCAAGGCGTCTTAAGAGCCTTCGGTCATTCAACGCGGCATTTCTTTCCGATCGTCAAACGACATTTCCCTGTACATACCGACATGGAACGCGAACAAGTCACTGCAAATAAAATAAGAGAATTCAGATCGAAAACGGAAAGATTTGTGTGTTCCTTTTTCCCCTCCCGCTATTACAGAATGCAACAGAAGAGAATCATCATAAAAGCGGTTCGATGAAGCCTCTGCCATGCACTTCAGTGTGACTTGCAGAGTATTGATGTAGATGATTATGATGATGATAACGATCTTGTGCGACATTTAGGGGTCGTGTTCGGCCTGCCTGATTCAAGTCTTTCAAGTTGACGCCACTTCGACGACTTGCGCGCCAATGATGATCAAATGATGATTAGGACGACACAACAGCCAGTTCCCGAGCGACATGATCTCGATCCGACCGGGAATCGAACCAGGGCCTTCTGCGTGGTAACACACCAAGCTGCCCACTAGACTACGGAGGCGGTCCGTAGAAGTAGATAAACTTATGCGATAAATCTTTTAACCTTTATTTGGGATATTACATGTCTCAAACAGCTTCTTCGGAATGTAGTCGATGTTTATAGTATCTGTGGCTGTTATTCCGTCCGTTAAAACAACGCTAGTGTGTATTGCTCTAAATTTCATTGAGCCAATAGAATATGTTCGTATCTTGGACGAGGGCGTAGTGTTGTGTGGAAAGGCGTTCTCGAAATTTTGGAAGACTGAATGTACCTTTTCATTTGCACTTATTGTCTTCCAGATATCCTAACGAAATAGAGCGTCACAACCGTCGCATTTTCCAGAATGTTGTGTCGTTTGTTTCTCAATGATTTTATTCCACTGGCAACATCATAAATTTGTGCTCAGAATGTTGCTCTACGATAATGGAACAGAGGAAAGGAGGCGATATTGGTCTATAATGTTGTGCATATGTTTTGTTGCACACTTCGGATGTAGGGAATTTACGTTTTGACGTTTGCCCCGGAAATGAGTGTAGCGACTCAGGAACCACCAGTGTACGTCTTCAGAGAAAACATTGGGAAAGTGTCTCAACTCGATGGTGCCAGACACGAAGAGGACGTGGTGTTAGAAACATACTGCAATATATTTTAATCACAGGAGAACGGTTGTACCCAGTGCTGCACTTAGGATACTTTTGCAGAATAATGTATGTTCTACTGAAGAAATACTGCATGGAAAAAATGACCTTGTGTCAGCCTGGCTATTTTCATATTACAATGGTCCACAGATGAGCTTGGAAGGAAAACGATTTGTGCCTAAACAATAAGAAGGTATAACGTAAAAGAGAAAAACAATCAAGTGTATATTGGGGGACAGGGTGGCGAAGAAAGCATGTGGGCAAGAAACGTTTATTTCAATAAAGTTACGTATTTTATCAGATCTTCCTTTCCATAGAGCAAAATGTTGACGACATGGTAACTGCCCGTTCAGGATCTTCACCGTTTACAGGGCGCCTTTAGCATTTTGGACCAAAGAAACAGGTGATTTTAGTCTACGACCTACTGTATTGAGTTAGGGAACCAATAGCGAGCAATGAATCTTTATATGTAGTGTTACGCTATAACACAGCGTATAGCGCGTACCCGCCTGCGATTTGTTTCAAGGGACGATCGCCAGTTTTTAAGGTTGCTTGGCAACGGCATATCAAGTTCTCTCACAAAATCCCTGGTGTCTGTAATACCAACTCGCAGGCAGCTGGGAATCTAGCAAATAGGATTTCATATACCAACTACTTCATGTAAATGCTAAGTAGAAAGTCTAGAGTTGTGAGAACCGGCGTTCGCGCTGACCACGGCACAGGCACGGCAGAGGACCTCCCCTTCCAATCCAATAATAGGGGTAGGTGTTGTTCAGGACCTAGAGGACATAAATAGCGAAGTGTGCTGGTGCACCGTCATGTTGAAACTGCATCTATCTGCTGATAACAAGGGGTAACGTCTCCAAGAACTGACACACCACATAACGGAGGAGCTAGAGCTGCTGATAAAATATCGAAAAATTTACACTTTTCCCAGAGATATCGATACATTTCGGCGACATTGTTTTTAGCGATATAACGATTTCTCGATACCAAATTCCAATATGGAGTCCAAATATGTTTTTTCAAAAATTTTCGAGAATATTCAGTATTTCTCTTTTACAATTGTAGTAGAACATAATTTTATTTTCACTATATCAAAACGTCGTACAACTGTTTGAACTTTCTTCACGTTCAATCTTTCTATATGACTGTACGAAACTAGTGTAAGTGGTACAAAAGAAGACCTACTGCACAAGAGGTTAGCGTTAGGAATGGAACAAGATTTCCGATCCGATTGAAAGAAACACAGATCGTATGCTATTTCTTAACATCGCTAGTCCTAAAAAACTACTGTCGAAAATGAGAGTTACTAAATTAAAAATGTGTTTTGGAAACTAGTATCCCTATGACGAAGACGAAAACTTACCTGCCTGATTCTATACAGGCTATTAGGATATTTGATGGAGCACTCTGAAGTTTCTTCTGGCATTGAATACATTTTTTAAAATACTTGGAATTTTTATACATCAGCATGAAAAAGGGCTCGTTTCGACATGTAGCCAAGAACAAACTATGAAAATAAGGTGTTACCTGTTGAATTGAATGAAGTATTTTATGACACTCTGCCCTGTGCAGAACTGACACGTGATATGCCAAACCCTTTAGAGAATTTTCGTATTTGCAGTCCCACGTTTTAAATAAAGATTGACTATTGAATACGGATGTGCCTCATGTTCCGTCAGACTTCATCGAAGCTGCGAATTGTAGAATCTCATATTACAGGCCTATTTTCTAAAAATGCATTAATGAAATATCACGAACTTGTCAGTAATGTAGTCCCTGTTGGAAGTGTAACAGTTAGCTGTGAAAATATTTTTGTTGATTTCAATGCAAGTACATGTTCTAAACGAACTGCGAAACAAAATGTAAACAGTAATTGTTACGACGAACAATAATGGCCATATATTTGCATCTGTTGTTAAAACGTTTAGTATTAAGAAAGCAGTTATTATACAGTAATTCTACAAACTTGTAGAATTGCTCTTTGGTTCTGAACTTTGGTGGACGAAATTTGAGTACAAAGACGAAAGTGACAACAAAATACTACAGTTAACAATACTTAGATTAGTTATCACAAAAGCATTACACGTCGAAATAAGCTGTCGTTAATAACTTTCCTTGTTTCCATGCTGAAATAAGTACGTATTTGTTGCAAAGAACACAGACATTATACAAGTGAAAAAGTTCTGGCTGTCACTACTGCAGCTACTTTGCACTGGTTACATGTCAACCAAGCACGATCAAATATTGTCAACAACAAATGAAAATATTTTTAAAGGAGGCCTAGACACTCGAAAGTGTGGTTTCATCAACCACAGGAGCAACAGAAGAACGAACACTAGGTAGAAAAGGGAGCATTTTTTATGTTGTGTACATCAAAGAAATTGCAGATTAGGTCATCTGAAACTTCGCTCTTGGGGCAGCTAAGTGCCATTAGTCAGGTATTTTGTTTGAGTATTGACAGAGTGAGATGAAACAAGGCAAGATATTTGGTGTACTTGCACGGAGTACTTGTTTTATGACTTCGATTGAGCATCTATACGCTGTACACACTTAAGGCATATTTCGGCAGGAAACAATTGTACAGACAATACACACTAAATACAACACTACAAGCTCAACAACAACCTACGATAAGACTCTTCTGAAGTGTACTGACCACCAACAATATGGCTGCCGAGTTTACACGGGCTGCCGCAAAGAGCGCTGTAACTCTTGTGTTGGCCACTCTATGAAATTTTAGCTCGTTGGGTACAACAAAGATTTTTCTTCCAAATATCTACTAATTATTTGAAATTTTTTAAACTGTTGGGCACATATTTAAGTGGTTAATTGTGCCAACCACTACAACCATTTTCAACTGGAGCACTCTCCATAAGCAACCAAGCATTTTTACTTACTCTACATAAATGGTATGTATTCAATATAAAGCAAATAAGACTTTTGTGAATTTTGTCTGCAGCTGTGTTATTCTTTGTACATTTATAGAAGCATCTGAAGACGACACCTTGGCTGCTGAAACTGGTTATGCAGTAATAAAAATAACAACAAAGCGATCTTTGGCATTTTCAGTATCTTTGTAGATTCTCGCATTTTAAACCTTCATACCGTACAACAGACTGCTTTCGGATATCCTGGCCTCTGGACATATTTATATATTTACGACCACTGACAGCAGTCATAAATTCCGTTGCAGTCGCCTGAGAACATCGTCTGTTCGTTTTTAACGACGGTAGGTGGTCAGGGAAGGAGCATATGGCTGCACCCTCGGCAGTTTCTAACCACTACTCAGCGACAGAGAATGACGTAGCACTTGCAGAGATGCGGAATGATACTGGGCGGGCGGACCACAATTTACCCGCTCTTCCGAGAAGTACAGCGTATTCATCTTCTGCGCGCACTTTGATTTTTAAAAGCAGCTCATTTATTTACACGCTACACAATAAGACTAGCAAGGGAACAGTCTTCTTCACTTCAAATTCTGTATCTTTTCTGCCTTACTTCCCAACTATCATATGCAACGAGACGAAGCACCCAGTGATTGTAAAGTCAAGGCTGTGAAACGGTGACTTAACAACCTCTGCCTCTGAGAAGTGTAATTGCTAGCACTGAGTCTCTCATGCAATATCGTAAAAATATATTGCCAATTAAGCCCCGTAACTAAATGGTAAGTAACAAAAATGGTGAATGTTCGATTTGACATTTGACACCTTACGTCAGGACTGAAGACTGTGTATGTTGATACAATCTTTATTTGTAACTAGCTAAGAACCCAAAGCTTCACGCGTCGTTCTTTGTTTCAATGTTATATTAAACGATCTCCTCTCCTGTGCCTGCCCGTCTCCTCCTTCCCCTTTCATTGTCCATTTTCGCCTCCCCTGATCATCTTATCCTTGCTCACCCTCCTTCCTGCTATTGAACCCCCCCCCCCCCTCTCTCTCTCTCTCTCTCTCTCTCTCTCTCTCTCTCTCTCTCTCTCTCTCTCTCTCTCTCTCTCTCCCCTTTGGTGTTGTGTATGTATGGAACCGTCGCTTTGCGACTTGCCAAGGATTGTTGGGTTAGGGATTTTAGTTATTTATTAACATAAAAATTTTTCTCTTGTAGGTTTCAGTGTTTCAGCATAATGGAACTCAGGGTTCATCTGTCCTACAGTGTTGATATATCTTGTCCTTACTATGTTGTGCTAAGTAATTTATATCTCTTCGTGTTGTTCTAATGTGAGACTAAGTGGGATTTTAATTCTATCACCTGGTCTTGGCTGTGTAATTCCTAAGTCCCTAATCTGGGGTATAGTATTAAGCAATTTCTCAATTTTTTTTATATAATCTCTCTGCCCTTTTTCGTATCCATGTTGGTTGCCTCATGGATGTCTCGCGTTCTTTCCCAAGGAGGTGCTCCTAAAATCCATTTCAGGACTTAGTCTGAACTACTTGTAGTTGACCCCATTTGCGTTTTCGACGCTATCCCCCAGGATATGCTACCATACATGAGAGCGAGGACTGTGGCTTTATATGTTCAAATGTTCGTTAAGCTTATGGGATTTAACTACGGGGTCATCAGTCCCTAAACTTACAAACTACTTATGAACTACTTACGAACTAGGACGGCACAAATATCCATGCTCAAGGGGGGATTCGAACTCCCGACCGTAGAGGCCGTGCAGACCGTGACTGGAGCGCCTTAGTCCCGTCGGCCAACGCGGCCGGCTGTGGCTTTATACAGACGGAGTTTTGTTGTTTCTTGGAGGTCGTTACTGGTAGAGAAGAGAATGAGTGCTTTCACAGTCTGGATGCAGGTCCTTTTCTTGACTGTGTAGATGGAAAAACATGCCGGCATCAAGTTCTACTGCTAAGTAACGGATACTCCTTGACCAAGGGAGGCGAGGGCCTTGGATCTCTAGTTGATTTAACCGTGATATTCCTTTTTATCTGAAATAGACAACCTTGGTCTTTTCCGCATTTAATTTTATGCCATTGACTCTGCACCATGAGACAACCTTGTCTAATTGGTGTTGCAATCGCCGAATATTCGTACCATGCTAACGGCTACTGGTATAAACAGTGCCGTGTCATTGTGAATTGTGCCTTTTGTACATTCTCCTCGTTGGGAAGATCATTGCGTCAGAGATAATACGGATCCTTGATGTATTCCAGTATTTAGGATTCTTTGGCTTGGCGTGTGGTCCTAGTGGTAACTTGCATCCTTCGTTGTGGAAGGTAATCGTCTCTCAGATGTACGTAACATTCGGAAACTGTAATTAGACAGGTTACCGAAGTAGTTTGACATGAGGTAATACCTCACCACAGCAACTAACTGCGAGACGGAAGTTTTGTATGTTGATTCAGACGATTTTTAAGTGCCGCCCACAACGGGGGAGGGGAAGGGGGAATATCAAGCACACAAAGACAGGCTGTGTCCACATTGCTGAGTCAACGCGTAACACCAGCGCAAAGAGCTTTTTGCTCGAGCCGGCTGCAGTGGGAAAAATGCGGGGAAATCCCATCACAAAACCAATCAGCAGAGCCCGCCGGTTTCACGGTTCTCGCCGTATCAACGTCGGTATCCATCCGCGATGTAACGCTGCCAGACACCGCGCCAAACAGCCCCACCATTTCTGACGCTTCGATGAAACACCACTGCGACAAGATTGGCGCACTGCATATTTTATTACAGCACGTACCTCTAACAACAGCATGTATGTATGGGCAACTAGCAATTTCAAACATGAGACGGACAGAGACTGTTAAAGCTTTATATATGAGATATAGATTGCGCAGGAAAAAAATGCCAATCGCAACGGTCGTATTTTACACAGCAGTACTCTGTCTTGTTATCGTATTTGCGTTACTCCTGCACCTCCGTATTCCTTGACTGAGTACCCTTCAAATTTTTGTTTATCATATTTTGCAGTAGAGTAAGCATAACAACTACAAGCTGTTATCAATGCATTAGGCACATACGCCAATGTTTATAAATTTACAGTGTAAAAAAAAATAAACATAAAATATTAAATACGCACATTTATTTATTTATTTACATTTAGTATATCTGACTGTTAGAAACAACTGTCTCCGTTCATTGTTACCTCAACCCCTTCAGTCCTGATTTATTTTATACACAGAATATAACACAATCTTGCACTTCACGTTTTCATATCTATAAGACCCTAACTTATGTATATTTGAGCAAAATTAAGAATTTTCATACTTGGTTTCCAAAAATGTCAAATAAAATGGAAACCGGGTCTGGAAAACAGTTATGGATGTGAAATAAGAAGTCAACAGTTATGTATGTCACTCCATATTGATTGTGGAACTTACATCGCAAAGTGGATATGTGTAAAATTCATAAACTAATGCATAAAATAATGTCAAATACTGATATGTCTGACGCGCTCCGCAATAGGTCCGCCATGTTCACTGTTTTTCATTGTAGCACGCCGTTCTGCTGAAAGATGGCAGCAAGAAGCACGAAACTAAAAGCTACAGATGTCCAGTAAACAGGCTACTGGTTCTCAAAGTAAAGCGAAATTGTTCTAAAATTAATAAAAAGCCGGTGTCCAATATATTGGATGCCAGGTCTGAAAGGGCTAAAGAAGACCATAGTGGTTTACCTCTTACTGTAGTTTTGTGACTCATCTTTTGTCAAGGACGACGCAATTCTTTTTCAATTTTGTGATCAATGATTTCCACTCTATGAATGAGCCTCAGCGCAAATTCTCTTTCCCTCCTAGAATTGTTCTGTTTCTTTACGTCTCTCCACCTCTGTAACTGATTTGAAAATGGAAGACGTTTCGTCACATCTTCATTTATAGGTAAGCTAACTTACGGATTATTCTGTAACTGCCGCGGCGGATTAGCCGTGCTGCGGTGCGCGCAGCCATTCGCCGACGAGGATTCGAGTCTCCCCTCGGGCGTTGTCCTTAAGTTAGTTTACGGTAGTTTAAGTAGTTTTTAAGCCACGGAATAATAACCAAGAAATTGAGTCCGACAGATTCACAAACATTCGAACATTCTCATCCTGTAACTGTCTATGCCAGTTAAGTGGTCGGAAGAAGGTAACAACACACCATTTCCAATACAACTCATAACAGCAGACACTTCGGTGTCACATTTAACTGTACGGAAATTATGCCAATGAAACAATACAATATTATTTGGACTTTACAGAGCATTAGGAAAAGATACAAACACTATGGAAACATTATATAATCAATATACTGTATTTAATACTAGGCTTTACTATCTTTCCAAGTGCCAGACGTAAACATTCCGCATACGTTCATAAATGTCTATCTAATTGCTACCGAACATCACAGGATCACCCACTGATCTAATCTGCAGTTTTCCTGAATATTTCATCGAAGTTCCTCCTGCCGTTTTCGAGTCCATTTTTATAAATACAAATTCGCACTACGAACACACGAATGTTAACGCATCCCACACACTACTTTTCACTGATATTTGACTATCGATAGTGGATTTTGAATCTTGTCGAACCGTGAGCAGACCAGTTCTTCATTACTCCTGTATCTAATGCAGAAGCTAGTGTCACCGCTTCCTTCAGTAACGGGTGATGCGTGGCTCATACTTGCAAATATTCAAATGTTTGGAAGTCTATGGGACTTAACTACTGAGCGTATCAGTAACTAGGTTTACACACACACACACACACACACATTATATATATATATATATATATATATATATATATATATATATATATATATATGTGCACCCCAGTGGGAGGGCTCTAACTTCCGACGGGGAGCAACCGCGCACTCCGCACCAAAAAAGTCTTCGAGCGCTCGGCCTTCTACCGACGTTCACACACTTGCTTGGTCAGCTAACATATAAAATATAAGCGTAAGCCTTGTACACCTAGAATAACTCATCTGCGGTGGTATCGGAAGGGTATTATAATTATTGTTCACAGTTGTCTCCTGGTTCGTCCTTTGTTAACGCTACTGGGTGACGAACCTACGTAGGTTTACCCCATTGAAAGACGGAAGTATCCGAAAAAAAACTCGGAATGTTGAGTTTCTGAAGCTGTTGTCGGGAGAAGTATTATAAATAAAAGTGATACTTGCCGGCCGCGGTGGCCGAGGGGACTGAGGCGCTTCAGTCACGGTCTGCACGGCCACTACGGTCGGGGGCATGGATATACCCTTAGGATAAGCTAGTTGATAAGTAGTTTGTAAGTTTAGGGACTGATAACCCCGTAGTTGAGTCCCATAAAAAAGTGATACTTTTTATTTCTAGAAGTAACCGTCGAAGAATTTAAGCTCTTCACATGTAAGTAATTTTCATACAATTTCTACGTTGCCACTTTCATTTGGTAGATGGTGTTCGACTGTAAAGTATGGTTGAAAGTAAGGACTTTTTCGCCGCGGACAGAAGCCTACGGAAAAATATGTTAATAATGTCATGAAAAGCTAAGAATAAGCAAGATTTCTTCAGGTCTTGCTTGCGGTTGAGGTAACTTAGTGTTTCACTTCAAGTAACGAAAAAAGATTCTTTACCTTGACTACGCTGCCCTCCCCACTCTCATTTTCATTTTCTCGCATATTTAAGATTTTAATTGTTATTTTGTCCTGTTGACAGTTATAACCTGTACAACAACCGGCAGAAAGTTTTGCTTAGTGCTATCATTAACTGAATACACAAGTCGCTTAAATCTGTTTGTTTTATTCAATATATCCTATTTTTTAGAGTCCTCTTGAGACTCTTCGTTACGCAGCTGTGTTATCTCCCCACCTTAATATTTATTACTAGCTTTACCCGGTATCTTTCGCCACGCACCACACGGTGGCATGCGGAAGTGTGTACACAGATGCACAGATGTAGATGAAGCAGTGAGATCAAGCAAGAGGCCAAGGTAAATTACGCCTGCAAATATGAGGGGAAAGGAACCTACAAGTAAGACGATCTTTGAGAAAGAGGCGACAGCTTAAGTGGAAATAATTTACAAGTGCCACGACGACATAGTAAATTACTCTGCCACTTGTTATTAGGGATCCTGTTTACGATTTATGGCCAAAGACACCAATACCATTTGGGCTACTTTTGGGTGTATGGTAATCAGCGGTATCGACTATCAGAAGTAATCGTCGACTTGAGATGTAAAAGATAAAGACGTATTAAAAAGTCAACAGAAAGAGATACGAAGGTGAAAAACTGATTGTAGAAGAAAGGAAGATGAGGGTTTAACGACCCATCGACAGCGTGGTCATTAGAGACGGAGCTCACGCTCGAATGGAGAAGTAAATCGCCAAGCTCTTTCAGAGCGGCATTCGTCTGGAGTGATTAGGGAAATCAAGAAAAACCTAAACCACAATGGCTGGTAAAGGATTTGAACCGTCGTCCTCCCTAAAATCAGCCCCGTGTGCTGATCATGCGACATCTCTCTCGGTCAAAGCTAATTTTAATGCGGTATAAAAATTTACCCAGTGGCGACATAAAAACAGAGATAAAAATCGAAGCAACTGATATCGAATTACTGCATATCGCGGTTAATAATCAGGGAGAGGATTTAATTAAAACTCTAGAATCTGTGCAAGTATCAGGCAATGAATGCGACTGTCAACATTTTCCTGCGCACTCAAATAGTAAAGTAATCTCAATATTATTGAAATAATGTAGTTCAAGGCTAACAAAAAAGTACGTATATTTAAATATTACAATATATTCAGTATCTTCCAGTCCATTACGCCTTCTAGTACAGTGAACGAGCGCAGATTATTTAAACTGAATACTATCATGATTAATAACGCGTTTTGCTTTTGAGGGCATCTGCACATTATCTTTTTCTTCGAATCATTGCGAAAAAAAAATTAAAGAAAAAGGTTAGAAGGTCTATGCGCCGCAATGAAGAGCCCAAGAAATTTGTTAAATCAAGAGAGGGTCTCATGTCAGCAGGACAAAATGGTGCAGTGGTAGAACCACAATCACAAACTTTTGTATTTATTTTAATACAATAAACAAAATTTATAGCAGTAACTCTACAACAGTAATGTCAAGCAGGAAGTTCATTGACTTTTCATCTAATTTGTCGTACCAGTATACGTAAAGGTTTTGAATTATAAACGGTAACCAATACACTTATGGTTACAGTCCGATTCGGATCCTGCAACTAAGTATCTCGCTTGTTCATGTACAATTTGTCATCACAAGACAACTCGCAAGACCACTGAACAGCTCATTACAAACACGCGGGACTGAAAGCTACCGGTCTGTCGGATGATGTCTAATGACACGTGCCAAGCAGGGGCCCAAACTCGACCGCCTTCGTTTGTGTTACTGTAGTTCTGTTCTTCTGAAGTTATTTGCAATTTGCGATATCCTCCGACGTCAACTACATTTGATGAGATGGACTACCATTTGGTAACACCAAATTTTGTGCCGATACTGGATTCTAACCGTATGAGAGAGAGAGACGTCGGTTTTTGCGAATACATTTCGATTAAGAAAGTTATTTCGGCACAAAATCATAAGTACAAGGCGTTATCTGCTAATTTTTATCTACGGATACAAAGAAAGATCTGAGCAGTACGCAAGCAACAGAAATGCGCTTTGAACGCGCCATCCTTGGTAGGAAGAAAAGGCGCACGTTAAGAAATGATACGCAACACATTATAGATCGAGCGCCTATAACAAACTGCGGAAAAAATAAGCTTAAATGGATTACACAAATTATTTTGTAACTAGGGCAACCCTAGCTTACATCGTGTTTTCAGAAAATTTAAAAAGTCGTGCAAAAATTATGTTAAATAACTTTTTTTGGTAAAAAGAAGTAAAGCAGTTAACAATCCAAGGTTGGTTTGAACACCACAGTGCTTTACTAGGCATGGTCCTGTTTGGAGGTGGTATGCCGTTGCCTTCCTCCGACCTTCGAACTGACTTACCCAGCTAGTTATAGGTTAACGTGGGTTCCGAACCACGGTGCTTCTCGGTATTTTTCACATGAGCAATACTGCCAGAGGTGAAAGAAGTGGAAAGTGACAGATAAAAATCCTAGGACCTGGCGGGGATCGAACCCGCGACCTTTGGATTTGTAGTCCGGCACTCAACCACTGTGCAACCGAGTAAAGTAAAAATTGAGCCGTAACGATGAGCTGTATCCAGATCTTTCTAGTTCAACCGGTTTCGCATCGTTTCCAGTGTATCTTCGTGTGGACAGTTCTTATTTCATAGGGCCCTAAATTTACGTAGCTCAAACGTTGTAGCTGTAATGCGTTCAGTTCGCGTCAGGACGCTTAGAGCCACAACAGTCGACGGCCATCGAATCAACGCAGTATGTTATTGTAAATGCCTGTTGTAAGAACTGAACACAGGTTGTCTATTTTAATTTACCGTGACTCTTGTTCCTGTGACACATTTTTATCGGGGACACAAATTATTCTATCCGCTGACGACATTTTTGGTGAATTGTGTCTTTTGAGCTGCACTAGAAGCTTTATCTTCACAGAACGGGATTGCAGCTAGAACGTTTGCGATTCTTAAATTAATGGCCCCATGACAAGACAACTATCAACTTGAAGGATACACTTCTAGCGTTGCGGAATCAGTTTTTGACGTAACAATGGTTCTCGATGCAGGTGATGCGGCGCGAATGATTTATATTTATTAAGTACTCCAATGTAAGTCTTCAGATCGCTTATATTTCGGAAATGACCAATTCCGAGTAAGCTGTCCTCCTTCAGATCAGGTTCGCGAAAACCTCCTGAAGACGCATACGTCTAGTTTTAATTTTTATTTATTTTACAAACATTTCGAGAGGTTTTTTTAACGAATTGCCTGTTATTAACCATCAGCTGTTTAATAAGATTCAATTCCTGAAGTATCTTACAGATATTATATTTTATAGATAATTTCGGCAAGATTTTTGTAAATTTCTATAAAAATGTTAAACAGTTTGAGCCCTTTGAAAGAATGCCATCAGAGAGGTTGCCTAGAAGAGTCTACGTATGAATAAAATCCGGATGGAGACCAACTGGGAAGACGACGAGCAGGTTAAAAAAGATAAGAACCGAAAAATTCTTCATTTGTGCGATCATAAATACACTTTATATATATCTATAAAATAAGAAAGTAAACTGCAGTTGCTATCTTGCCAACGCTACAACAACACAATGTGCGTACTCACTCAGGTTGAAAACAAATACACCTGACGTGTGAAAAATGTAATTATGAAAAGTGCAGAAAACATATCGGCATTTCATAATGTAAGATGAAAACCAAGACCCAAAATTTCCGGGAGTATCCAAACAGTTCAAATTTATGTGAAGCTTATGGGACTTAACTGCGGGGTCATCAGTCCCAGGACTTACAAACTAGGTTATACTAAGACCGGACAAACATCCATGCCGGAGAGAGGATTCGAACACCCAACGGGGAATGGCCTGGCGCATCGGAGCATAGCGCCTCAATCTACATCTACATAAATTCTCTGCAAATCACATTTAAGTACTTTCATAATCTTTCTCTACTTTTCCATTCTCTAATAGCGAGCGCGAAGAAAGAACACCTAAATCATTCCGTTTTCGATCTGTTTTATTTTATTAGGATGGTCATGTATCCCAATGTAGGTGGGTGCTAGCAAAATATTTTCACATTCAGAAGTAAAAGTCGGTGATTGAAACTTTGCAAACAGATCACGACGCAATGAATAACGTCTTTCTTTTAATGATTTCCACCCCAATTCGTGCATCATTTCCGTGACGCTTTCCCCCCGTAAAGTGATAAAACAAAACGAGCTGCCCTTCTCTGAACCTTCTCAGTGTCTTCCGTCAGTCCCACCTGGTGAGGTTCCCACAAGGGGCAAAAGTACTCCAGGAGAGGACGCACAAGTGTGATGTAGGCAGTCTCTTTGGTGCAGCTGTTGCATCTTGTAAGTGTTCTGCCAATGATACGTCGCCTTTGGTTCGCCTTCCCCACAATATTTTCTGTGTGTTCTTTCCAGTCAAGTTGTTCGTAATTGTAACTCCTAGGTATTTGGTAGAATTTACGACCTTAAGGTTTGACTGATTTATCGTGTAATTGAAGTTCAGCGGATTTCTTTCAGTGGTCATGAGTATCACTTCACACTTTTCATTACTTAGTGTTAATTGCCAATTTTCGCACCAAGTAGAAATTTTTTTACATGTTTTGCCAACGAACTGTTTTCGATCCACAATCAAAAATATTTGTAAAAATGTATGATTACGGACCACTACAGATGTTTTACTATCATTACAACGAAACCCGTCTGGTAACAAAACGTCATTTGCAGTTGCATGGACGAACATCCCCACACAGTTATGTGAACCGAATACGACAAATTTGGGAGGTGTTAAATGATAGACTATACCCGGGCCGCTGAAACTTTGCACTTTACGTTTACAAATAACAAGTGAAGAGCAAAAAGCGCGACGCGCTAGTCGCTAGGAACGATCCAATCACAGCGCGATAAACACTTCCAGTGATCACGTGCCGTGACGTCAAAGTTCCCGCATTGCCTGCTTTGTTCAGTTCTACCGTAAACAAAGTTGTGTATCGTGTTTATCGCGTGTTTATATTGTGTGCGCTTTTTCGCTGCGATTTGTTTTACTGTGAATGGTTTAACTTGACTTTCCGAGTTAAAGTAATTGGACGATGTCACCGAAAAGACGTTTGTCTAGTGACTTTTTCTGGGTAAGTTCTCAATTTCGTATGAATAAATACTGCGAAACTTATGCTCTGAGCAGGAAGTTGATTCTCACTTCAAACGATCAGAAAGGAGTTATGGTGCAGGGGTTAGAAGAAAGAAATATTGCTGCAGATATGTCAATGTCAAAATTTCTTTTATATTTGCTCGTGAAACGAAATAAGCCTATTACACCCATATATGCAGTAGACGAAATCGCAAAGGAGCAGCGTCATAATGAAATAATTCTGCCTCCATTTCACTGCCGTTTTAACGCTATAAAATTGGTATGGCGTGACGTGAAGAATTACTTAAAGAACAATAAGTCTTTCACAAAAACAGAGGTGGAAAAGCAGTTGCCAATGTGGATGCTGCATCTGGAATAAATAAATAAATAATTAAGGGTCGAGCACGTTGAAAAACTGATTTGGGCAGCGCAAACAATGGAAGGGATCATGAACAGTTAATGATTTGTCTTGGTGATGAGGACGATTTTTGCAGTGACGACAACAGTGAAGATGGCGAGCTGGATGTAATTGTACTACTTTCGCCGTAAATTGGTTTGTTCATTCTGATTATAAAACGTAGAGAGAGAAGTTACTATCTTCATTATTGTTTATTTCGTATCTGTCGTGATCCAATGCTAATTTTCTATATTGCTTTACTCCGTTATTGAAAGCGTGTGCATTGTTGTGCTCTGGTCTTCATTAATATGCCGTTAATTAATTGCTGCTCAAGAAGGAATTATTATATGCACTTTTATTGCTCAATAGCTTACATTTACGAGATGCAACTGAAAACCGTTTCGTCTGCTGTGTGTATAGAGGCTAGTGTTGCATGGTCGCTAAAGCAGTGTAGCCAACTTCTTGTTGTTATGGTCTTCAGTCCGGAGACTGGTTTGATACAGCTGTCCACCCTACTCTATCCTGAGCAAGCCTTTTCATCTCCTCATAAGAACGGCAACCCACATCCACTTGAATCTGCTTACTATACGCGTCTCTTGGTCTCCCTCTGCGATTTTTCCCCCCCACACACTTCCCTCCAATGCTAAATTTACGATTCCTCGATGTCTAAGAATGTGTCCTACCAAGCGATCCCTTCTTTTAGTCAGGGTAAGCCAAAAATTCCTTTTCTCGCCAATTCTGTTCAGTACCTCTTCATTAGTTATGCGATCCTTCACCTAATCTTCAGCATTCTTCTGTAGCACCACATTTCAAAAGCTTCTATTCTCTTCCTGTCCGCACTGCTTATCGTCCATGTTTTACTCCCGTACAAGGCAACACTCCACACAAATGCCTTCAGAAAAGACTTACTTACATTTAAATTAATATTCGATGTTAGCAAATTTCTCTTTTTCAAATATGCTTTTATCCCATTGCCATTCTGCATTTTATATCTTCTGTACTGCGACCATCGCATGTTATTTTACTACACAAGTAACAAAACTCATCTACCACCTTCATTGTTTCGTTACCTAATCTAATTCCTTCAGCATCGCCTGATTTTCTAAGACTGCATTCCATTATTTTTGTTTTGCTCTTGTTAATGTTCATTTTTAACGCTCTCTTCAACACACTATCCATTCCATTCAACTGCTCTTCCAGGTCCTTTGCTGTCTCTGACAGAATTACAATGTCATCAGCAAAACGCAATGTTTTTAATTCTTCCCCCTGAACTTTAATCCCTATTCCAAAATTTTCCTTGCTTTCCTTCACCGCCTGCTCGATGTACAAATTGAATAACATCGGCTACAACCCTGTCTTACTCCCTTCCCAACTGATGCTTCCCTTTCATGCCCTTCGAGTCTAATAACTGCGGTCTGGCTTTTGTACAAGTTGTAGATAACTCTCCTTTCCCTGTATTTTACCCCTGCTGACTTCAGAATTTGAAAGAGTGTATTCCAGTCAACATTGTCAAATGCTTTCTCCAAATCTACAAAAGCTAAAAATGTAGGTTTACCTTTCTTTAATCTATCTTCTAAGATAAGACGTAAAGTGAGTATTTCCTCCCGGGTTCCTACGTTCCTCCTGAATCCAAACTGAGCTTCCCCGAGGTCAGCTTCTACCAGCTTTTCCATTCTCCTGTAGATAATTCGTGTTAAAATTTTGCATCCATGACTTATCAAACTGATGGTAGCCAACTTAAAAAAAAAAAAAAAAAAAAAAAAAAAAAAAGTAAAGCAGTCAACAATCCGAAGATTGGTTTGAACACCACAGTGCTTTACTAGGCATGGTCGTGTTTGGAGGTGGTATGCCGTTGCCTTCCTCCGACCTTCGAACTGAATTTACCCAGCCAGTTATAGGGGGACCTACAGTTTAACGTGGGTTCCGAAGCACGGTGCTACTCGGTATTTTTCACATGAGCAATACTGCCAGAGGTGAGAGAAGTGGAAAGTGACAGATAAAAATCCTAGGAACCTGGCGGGGATCGAACCCGGGACCTTCGGATTTGTAGTCTGGCACTCTACCACTGTAGCCAACTTAACTCGCCGAAATGCGACACGTCAAGTGCAATGTTTCAGCGGCCCGGGTATATGGGAGGGAAGACAAGCATGGAAAAGGCTCTTTCAACGACCTGCATAAGCAGAAACATTGCAAGAAGAGGAAGATTTCTCCTCCTGCAGGGATATTAGAGTGGTGTGAAGCGCGGCGACTGGCCACGGCCGCATTTGTATGCGGGCGCCGCCCCTTGAGCAGGTGTGGGCGTCTGTCTGCCAGGTGACAAGTGAGAATTGCCACCGCGCGCTCCACGGTGGCTGGCGGGTAATTTATTTAGAGCGCCGACGCCGCGTCACGACGGATGGCGGGCTTTGGAGGAGGACCCGCGACCGTGGAAATGCACTCGCTCCAGGCACTATCGCCTGCACACTGGCGAGGCAGCTTCAGCTGCAGGTAGAGTTACAAACCGTCGGGCTTTTTCCTGCTTTCTTGAATGTCAGGCAGGATTTTTTTTTTTTTTTTTTTTTTTTTTTTCCAGAACATGTCCGGCTTTTCGGAAATAATGTTGTAATTTCATCATCTGACGAGTTCAGAGCTTTTACCTCTTCGCTATGTGGTTTGTCCTTCCCGGCCTATCTTTCAGGAAAGGATCTGCTCAGGACGTGTGGGATGCACAGACAGCTAAAACAGTTATACGGATTATTAATACAATTTTTCATATTCACAGAATATATGACATCAACTGCGAATGGGCAAAGCTGAAAATGTAAACCCAGCCAAGATTCGAACCCGAGTCTCCCGCTTTCTAGGCAGCTGCGCTGACCACTACACCACTGGGGACACAGTGATCAACGCACCTGCAAGGACTAGCTAAGCACGCCTCCCGTCAGACACGAATTTCCAGCTTCACCCCGACCATAGTGAAAGAATAACAACTGCAGGATCAGAAGTGACGTTTGTCCTTTCGGAACAGATGCCATATATAATGCCGGTGCAAGGACGTAGCCAAAAAGGAGAGGGGGGGTCTTGGGGATCCGGACCCCCCCCCCAAAATCACCTAAACACACACACACACACACACACACACACACACACACACACACACACACACACACACACACGGTCGATGGTGGACTGTAACCTCCGAAATGATTAAATGAAATAAGACACAACCGAGCTACCACGTAGTGAAACTGAATGATATTGTTGTTATCAGTCAAACGACGAAAAAGAGTATGCAGTATTGACAGGCAACAAAGCCATCTATAGATTTTAATTATCGATACATCTATAACAGCATCGGCTATTGCCCAGTCCTCCTTTAGCCATTGTCCATTGTTGCTCTTACTCCATTATTGCTATGTTAAGCACAACAGTTCTTACTTGCAGTGGAATATAATGTAACTGCCGCCGTGTATTTCGTTTGTGCTGTTAAGATAAGTTTCCAATTATGGATAACTTCATAACAAGAAAAAAGAGAAAAACCGACTTTCATTCCTCCACTAGCGTTATGGTAAGTTAAAATAGTACTATTATAATACCTTATTTATCTTTTACAACAGTTTAATGTTAGTAGTGCAGTCGTTATTTGGAGTGGAATATTCTAGGTTATCATAAGGCACAGCACTCAGTACGTGTAATAGATATTAATGTTAGGTTTGCGAGTAATATTTTATCTAGAGGTTGGATACGTCACAATGACAATTAGAGTGACTGCCTATTTCGGAGCCGAGTTCAGATGGGGCTTCCAGACGCATGTCGGCCTAGATACAGCTGATTGTAAAGGGCGCGCTTCTGGCATGTCATTGGCTGCCGGTCATCCGCTGCCTTCTCCTTCTGGCGTGTGGCGCTGAATTTACGCCACAACGTTCAGTATAGCGTAAGAGCACCAAAGTATAGTTGCACATAATTGGCTCAATATTTTTCACGCGTTGGCTACTAATGATGTAAATGATGTAACGTTGCATTCATAGTCGACATATACGGTATCTCGATGCGAGATATTATTTGTCTAGCACTGTCTCGATATTTTAACAGTCGACGTATACGATTCGAGATACTTTTTCCTTCTTAGTTACGGAATAACTGTCGAATTAAGTTGCGTTGTTGGTCATTGTGCGATTTGAAGTAGGTATGTTTTCTCAGTTAACTGATAGTGACAGGCGAAAAACAAAGTGCAAGTTCTCAAACATAGTATCATTGCTTTGTATCTGGATGGAACGAAGGCGAAGCCAAGTGTGCAGTGTTCGATAGTTACCTTAATATTGGACATAAGGGTGCTTTTGAATTGGAAAGACATCTGACCACAGAATAATGTAAGAGAATAGTACTAACCAGATCCACATCCGGCTCAATGCTCCATTTTGTGAGTGAAACACACACGCCTGTAGTCAGAAATGTTCAAGCCACAGAAGCCACACTGGCATACCACGCGGTTTTCCACCATCATGCATACAAATCTATGGATTGTACAAGGACATTAAACAAAAAGCAATTTCCAAAATCTGAGGCTGCACAAAATTTATCGAGTGAAAGAACAGAAAGCAGAAGCCATTATAAGTAATGCACGTCATACTGTAGACGTTTTTGTCAGAACCTTTTTATGTTTGGATAACAAAGATCTATATTTTAGCCTGTTGACTGATGCAAGTAATCATTCAATACATTCCTTTCTGGTTCTGTTGAGAGTAGAGCATGTTTATTACCCAAATGTTTAAAATATAAACAATTTTTTATTCTAAAATAAATTGTCAGGTTTTTTTTTTTTTAAAGAAATGTCGAGCTTTCTGTGAAGCCATGTCCTACTTTTGAGTTGGTAACCCTATCTGGAGGCGAGGATTCACACCCACACAGACAACGTACTACTGTCACGTAAAATATAAGCCATTGGGTGCTTGTTCCGTGTGATATGCACAGTGCTAAAGTGTAAAGGTTGCCAACAGTTGGCAACACGATCGAGACGGAGTATCGACGCTTCCACTGGAAATGAATCTACCAATGATTACAACGCATCATAAGCCAGTAAGGACATCACCCGAGATAGGCAAGATTACGAACTTGAATCGTGCGTCGACACACAATGTTGATAAGTCAAGAAATGTTAAAAATGGCTATTTCCCAAGGAGGCTTCTATATGGTGTATGGACAGGAATCTGAGAGAGAGACTGACAAAATGTTTTATATGGAGTGTGGTACTATATGGCTCTTAACATCGATAATGAAAACAAGAGGATGAAAGAAGATTAGAATCATTTGATATGTGGACTTGGAGGAGGACGGAAGGGATGAAGTGGGTAAACAAAGCATGACGTGAGGTGTTGAGAAGATTGGGTGAAGAGAGAAAAATTTTAAAGGTAATAAGAAAGAGTAAATGTAATTGGTTTGGGCGTTGGATGAAAAGAGATTGTCTGCTGATGGATGTTGTGGATGGAACAGCGAATGGAAGAAGAAGGAAGAGGAAGAAGATACCAGACGGTTGACAATATAAGAATAGGGCACAATTACGAGAAAACAAAGAGGACAGCAAACGACAGGACTGAATGGAGAGCTGCATCTGAAGACCTACCTACAGATGATGAAATTATAGTCAAATGTTTGTAAGTTTAGGGACTGATGACCCCGTAGTAAAGTACCATAAGCACTACAAACTACTTATGAACTAGCTTATACTAAATACGGCACAAACATCCATGCCCGAGGGGGGAATCGAACCCCCGACCGCAGCAGCCGTGCAGACCGTGACTAGCACGCCGCAGACCGCTCGGCCACCGCGGCCGGCTCAAAATGCTCCCTAATTCGCAAGATAACGTTTTATCAGCCAGTAATAAGAACTAATTTATTGATATTGATTGTCTGCATACCTACATATGACCCCATAGACATTAGTTACTACTACTTCAAACCTTTGTTATGATTTATTGCTTCACTACCATAAACACAATTAACTGCAAGTAAGTAGTATACTCTGCTTCAGTTTTAGTTGTGGTACTTGCCGCCATCAATACGTCACAGTTCGCCGCGGCGGAGTGGCCAAGCGCATTGAGGCGCTATGCTCCGCTGCGTGAGGCCATTCCTTGTCGGAGTTTCGAATCTCCCCTCGGGCATGGATGTTTGTGACGTCTTTAGTGTAAGGTAGTACGTAAGTAGTTTGTAAGTTTAGGGACTGATGACCCCGCAGTTAAGTCCCTTAATATGACATTTTAATAAATATAATCACCTTACTGCTGCTTTTAACTTTATTTAATTGTCCACTACAGCTGTTTCGCCGTATTTGGCATTGTAAAGTGGTCTGCAATAGTTAAATAAATTTTGTGAAAATATTTTTTTCGGTCAAATAGGGAGCATATTATACTGTTTTAAGTTTGTTACTTACTGTCTAATTGTTGCCAATATACACACAGCATCTGTACCTCTATATGATTTTAATAGGTACTTTCTTAGAAAGTCGTTTTTTAATTTTTTTTTTTTTTTAATAATGACTTTCTTGTTTGACTGCTATTTTGATGCTGTGTGTTTACAAAGATGTTCTATTGCATTATATCTTTGGTAAAGATCTAGCTTCTCTGAGATGATTAATTTCGAATTTTTTGATATCTTTGTTACAAATGTTTTATACGTTTGATTTTGTTGTGTCTCCTATTATGAAATAGTGTGTCTCTTTGGTTTCTTCAGCTCAACAAACATTTGAATATTTTGTTACAGTTCATAGTAGCTGTGGTGTCGCACAAGTCTAAAGTGCGCGCCACGAACTAACGCCGCGCGCCGCCATGCACGCACGGCGCGGCGTTCTTACGACGTCAGGCACGAGCGCCCTCTGCTGCAACTCCGCTCGTGGCCACCACTGAACGACATAGTTCACTTGGGACTGAGATAGGAACCAGCTAACACTTCGGAATCAGATTGGCACCAGTGAAGACTTGGCTATCGGATAGGCACTAGGCAAGGCCTCTAGCTCAACTATGTATCAGCATTCTGCAGTCAAGAACTATGTAAAAGTTAAGTATTACTAAATCTCTATGAAATATATATCTCGTTCTAATTTACTCTAGTGTTTCTAGTTTCTGCTGTCTCACTGGGCCGGCCGCGGTGGCCGAGGGGACTAAGGCGCTCCAGTCGCGGTCTGTACGGCCACTACGGTCGGGGGTTCGAATCCCCCCTCGGGCATGGATATTTGTGCCGTCCTAGTTCGTAAGTAGTTCATAAGTAGTTTGTAAGTTTAGGGACTGATGGCCCCGTAGTTAAGTCCCATAGACTATACAAACATTTGAACTTTTTTTTTTTGTCCCACTGGCTGGTCACCTCCTACAAACACAAGCGTGCATCCTTTATTCATGTGTCGGTCTTTCTACTCGGCCACCGACACCTACGACGGAAACGAGACACAAAAGCGGCGACGAGGCTGGGACACAAAAGTAGCGTCACCAGGAACTGTCAAAATGTGCCACCGTTCGCTGGTCGTTTTAGTTTGCGCGGTGTTTTTAGAGGAAGTCGTAACCGAGCGCGGGCAGCCAGATGGTGCGCAGAGAGGTATCCGGCAATCCCGAGGTATGCAGAGCTCGGGCATACGTGACGCAGATGCCGATCGCGCACGTGCAGGGGCTGCGGCGCGCGCGAACACGTGGCCGCATTGACCCAGTTGGTCGCGAGGCGAGGGGATGCCGCGCTCCAGACAGCTAGACACACACACACACACACACACACACACACACACACACACCGCCCCGCACGACACGGACATTTATTCCCCGTGGCTGGTGTAAAAAGGCCACGACACAGCTCGAAACAATGAAACACTGGCCAACTGTGCGCTCTTATAAAACGGGCCACATTTCGGCGGCGCCGCCACCACTGTATCAGGTGTCTGAGCAAGAAATACGAGACACATGTGCATGCTCCTGTTCTCATACTTTGCCATAGGCAACTATTCAAAGCAATAACTACATGATCATTTTGGTGTTGAAGCCCTTTTGATCCGTGTTTGCTTCATAAATATTTAGTTGCTTATCTATGAGGATATGCCTTGAGTAAAAAAAAAAAAACGGGTTTTTGTTATACAAGTTTCGCTGCAGCTGTAGCATCTTCAGTGGCTCTTTTTACTGGTTTAAACAGAACAGTGAAAATATTTTAGTTTTTACAGGTTGTTGAAAGTTCGAATTACTAATTAGAAATTCATACAAGAATTTTATAGATGTACCCGGTGAACTTCGTATTACTTTCCTCTTAATATAAACCATATTAATTTAAATCATATGTATTTTAGACCCAGTAGCTTCATAAAGTCGTCATCAGATAGTCTAAGTACCGGTGAAAGTCAAATTTGCAAAATTTTATCGCAATCGGGCGAATGATATTGATATCCGATTGAAAAAAGCTCTTTCAGTTTCTCGCGAATTTTCAAAATTTCCGGGTAACTTTCCCAAATTTTTAGTTCGTAAGAACGACCATCTTCCGTTGAAGTCAAATGATCAAAATTTTATCGCAATCGGATGATCGGTTTTTAACTTACAGTGTTGAGTACATTCAGAAATACATTGAAAAAGGAACTTGGGTCGAATTTTGCGACTTTCCTTTTTAACTGTCCCTATTTCTTTTTTACTGAAAACTTTTCCAAGACCATAATGAAGAAAACAAAACAAAATTACCGCTCTCCGTCGTGTGAATAGCCAGTTATAGTGCTGAATTCAATCAAAAACACACTGAAAACCGCACTTGCAGTTTTTTCTCAAATTTTCCAATTTTCCGGTAGATTTTCCAAAAGATTTATTTTATACAAACCTTGTCCTGTCAAGCCGTACTGAAGTGATGCTCTTACAACCATGTGGCAATTGAGCAATTGATTTTTATTCATAGAAAAATATCGCTTTCGGTTTTTCCTAAATTTTCCTGCTTTCCGGGCGACTTTTCCAAATTTTTATTTGATGCGAACCTTCCTCTTGCTTTCAACACGAAATGTACAAAATTTTATCGCAATTGGACGAACGGTATTGATAGCTCTCTGGAAAAAGCTGTTTCAGTTTTGTCCGATTTTCCTCTTTTTCGGACAACTTTTCCATATTTTATTACCGTTTAAACCTTCCCTGGACTTACACGAATATTTCAAGACTAAAATTAGCCAAATCGATTCAGCCGTTCTCGAGTTTTAGCGAGACTAATGAACAGCTATATATATATATATATATATATATATATATATATATATATATATATATACACCTTGTTTAAGAAATTGAAGTTACAATTTTCTGTAACTACTTCAACATGTAAAGCGAGGTAATATACAAACACATAGTTGTATAAATTTCTAATCCACAATACGAAATTATAACAACCCATAAAAAACTATTTCTGTTGTACTATTGAAAGCAATAAAAAGACCAAATGAAGATTCTACAACTGTAGCGAAACGAATAGGTACATAATAACAAAAACAAGTGTTTTGCTCAAGGCACGTTCTCATAGAGAAACAAGTAAATAATGACAGGTTCACTACTATAATACTAATTTCATGTGGCTCATTGGCCTGGTGCAAGTCTTTCAATTGGACGCCAGTCGAGCACTTTATCCCAAGACCACCGGGCCCGACTAGGTTCACTACTAAAACAGTGCACTCTCAATATCCCAAGAACACTTGTTTCGGATGTGGCCGTTGTGAGCGTCGATATCCACGTCGTCAGACTGATGACTGCCTTGATGCAGCTCTCCAAGCTACTCTATCCTGTGCAACTCTGTTGTTCTCTAAGTAACAACTCAAAGCTGATTAATGAAACGCGAAAATCTCTAGTGAGCAACTGAAATGAAATAAAAATGAATCACGGGGTAAACGCTACACAAAATCTGACGCAAGCAAGTGGCGATATAAACCAAAACGAACTTTAAGACCACTTTAGCCGCGCGGGAGAAGCCGAGCGGTCTGGAGCGCCACGTGGCGGATCGCGCGGCTTCCCGTGTCGGAGGTACGAATCCTCCCTCAGGCATGGATGTTTGTGTTGTCTTTAGTATACGTTAGTTCATAAGTAATTTGTAAGTTTAGGAACTGATGACTCCATAGTCAAGTCCCTTAAGCTTTACAAACATTTTTATAGCCATCCACCGCCCCTCCCCCTTCCGAAAAAATTTCCTGCTACCACCCCATCAACGAACAACACCACCAAATCTTACTGTACAAATGTTTAAGATAAGGTTATCTGAGTAAAGTTCTGTATGTAATTAGCGCCAAGGGTGAACAGAACATGCCCGAAACGCATAGCATTATATAGAATTAAAAACATAAGCGAAAAAGTGATCAGTAGAAAAAATTATGAATGTTAATTATTCCACATAGTTACGGTAACTAAACTTTGCCATCATCGTATCAACTGTGAATCAGCTTGCTCCTCCTCTGCATTCCCCCCCCCCCTCCCACCCGCCAATTACAAATTACAAACTGGTGCGGAAGGAAGTGTCTTATGAACCGATCCCTTGTGTTTGTCTAGTTCCGTTATTATTTTTCTTTCCCTTATCACATAGAAACGTATTCGTTATTTACTAAATCGCTGAGTGGAGTGGCCGAGCTATCTAAGGCGCTTTGCTGCGGAGCGCGCAGTTGCTCGTCGTCGGAGATGTGAGTCCTCCCATGGGCATGGGTGCGTTGTTCTCCTGAGGTTAGGTTACTTTAAGTAGTTTATAAGCCGAGGAACTGATGACCAAAGAAGTCCCATAGATTTACAATCATTTGAACATTTAGTTATTAAATCTACCTACCCTATACCACATTCCAAAGTCATCTTCCTTATATTCTCGTTTTACTTCCGTAAAATGCCATACTACAGATATATACTTTCAGGAAAGTTCCTAAAGCATAAAATTATACTAGACGTTATAAAACTTCCTCCTTTTGACAAGGTTTCTCGCTAACATCCATCAGCACTGTTGTGAAGCAGTAATCACACACGTAAAGTGGTTACATTTCTGTGGTGTCGTCGGAAGAGTGGCGTTTCACGACAGCGTTTTACGCCTTACGACGGCAAAGCAAGCACAGCCGCTACCAGGTTCAACCGACAATCAAGCAAAGCCGACAGAAGAGGAGCCTACAAGAAATTCACCCCGCTGCTACAATGCAAGGTTTACGAGATGTTCCAGAGAAGCAGTCTCATCAGAGCAGACACTTATCTGCAAACTGTGATTCAACACTGCTAGTGATAGTAACAAAAACTCTTACACAAGGCTTTCCATTTGAACAGTGCTATTCAAGAGTAAGTCAGCAGGAGTGTATTCTACTGCAGTAATGTATGGACATCATTCTTCCAAGTTAAGGATTGTTCTGAAGCTCTCTTAATAGCATTAACTTATCTTGCAAGCTGAAGTTACTACGGTGCCCCCTCCTGGAAAATCTTCATGGTCCACTCTATAGCACGCAAATTTGAACAACTGTAATTCATTACATATCTCGAGAGTAATATATCTGGCGTTAACACCTTTTATTCTCAAGCGAACATGGAAGGCTTCTGCTATACCGTTTCGTAAATTCGTCACAAACCACTCACTATTCGTTCTGGTACTCTGCGATCAAGGCTGGATTTACGCATAGCGCAGAAAGTAGATATTCTGACATGAATCTAGCGCAGCTCAGGCTACCGTGCATAGCTCTATCAATTAGACACCGGACTGAAGAAGAAAAAAAAGACCTGTAATATGACTTTACGGCAAATATCAAGCAAGTCGTACAACGCTAACAAGCGGAGGTGTTTAAAATCTAATCGCCTTAGTTTGTTAAGGTCTTCTTGAAGATTTTTAATGGACAATGATGATTGTAATTATAGAGTTATAAATATCTATGAAATAATGCGATGATAAAATTTACACTGAAGTAAACATCAGCATAACACCTGGGGAACTATGGTTCGAACCTAAATCGCTCCAACCACGTAAGATTTTATTGAAATATTGCATATTCTCGATATATACTGCCTGTTGGAACAGCTGGCAAAACTATTAGAAAAAAAAAACACTCCTGGAAACTGAAAAAGAACATAATGAATTCGCGACGCAGAATAAGTTGAATTTTATTGACACATTCTTGATGTGCAGAACACAGAGCAATATGCACGCGCTCTGGAGACTGCAGGCGAGTGCGATGTGGACTCTAGTACGGTATACACCCTTCTTTTGAGGCAATACAAACTGCAGTACTTCCAAATATGCCCAATATGGGACAGATCTGGGGATCGTACTGACCAGGATAGTTGATGGACATCTTGAAAAGCACCTTGCGTGGTACGGTATATATGTGGACGTACATCGCCCCTTTGGAGTACTAACGGTACTAACACGGGTTGTACGATGCTTTCAATGTTTCTTGCACTGTACAATGTTCCCTCGAAGATACGCAGTGGTGAACGGCAGCCCACACCAAAGTGCCGGCTGTCGGCCATGTGTGCCTCTGTCGTATACACCCCGAACTTTGGCGCTACCGTGCACGACGCAACGCGCACGTACAGCAATCGTTGGCACGGAGGTAGAAGCGACTCTCGTCAGTAAAGACACGTCTCCATTCGCCCTTCCATAAGCGCTTATTGTGCACCAATGGAGGCGGGCCGAACGATGTTGAGGCATGAGCGGAAGACGCTTTAACAGCACGCGTGATCCTACTTCATGGTGTTGGGGGCCATATCGTACACTTACCGGTCTCCACCGGGCATCGACGAGCGAACATTGAACAGTGCACGGTACAATGAAACAATCACCCAACCCACGATTCAGCAACAATGCGATATGCTTTTCCTATAGGACAATGCATCTCCACGTGTTTCCCATACCACCCAACATATCTTCAAATTGTACCTAAACTACCCTAGCCAGCACAATCCCCAGATGTGTCCTCAATTGAGCATGTTTGAGACCACGTCTACACGTTATAGATTACTGCCATATGCATAATCGATGTGCTTGTTTTTTGTTTGTGTTTTCGTTATTACTTCCGGCTGTCGTTTGAAAATATCTAAAAAGAAACAGAGAAAAAGAAGAGAGGGTGAGAGTCTTGCAGCGCGTTGGTGGAATGGAGCAGAACTGGCCAACGAAAAACGCTACTGTATGGGCAGGAACAAGGAACATACCACGGCAAACATACTTGTATATTACCACTGAAAGAATAGAAAACAATAGAATGATTGACTACATCGAAGCACGTAGGTGTTCCCCCTACTTAAATCCCAATTAGCACGTTTTGGGTAAGTTGGGGGACAACAAAAAAAGAAGACACCATTGGCGGCTTTGTAAGATGATACCAGTTTTACTTTCTTGTAACAAGCACAACGTCCACTAGAGCGCATTACTGTCGTTCGTGAGGCGTCATCTTGCGCGTTCTGCATGACTGGCACGAAATTTCGCCCAATTGAGGTACAAGGTAAAGCAGTCAACAATCCGAAGATTGGTTGAACACCTCAGTGCTTTAGTAGGCATGGTCCTGTTTGGAGGTGGTATGCCGTTGCCTTCCTCCGACCTTCGAACTGAATTTACCCAGCCAGTTATAGGGGGACCTACAGTTTAACGTGGGTTCCGAACCACGTTGCTACTCGATAATTTCCACATTAGCAACACTGCCAGAGGTGAAAGAAGTGGAAAGTGAGGTACCAGGTGGAAATAGCATGACACGCCATTCCGGAAGACTACATTCGGCAACTCCACGATCGTCTCTATCGGAGAATTGCAGCTCGCATTGCTGCAAAAGGAGGATATACACGGTACTTGCGTCGACAATGCGCACGCTCTTGCGACTGTACTCACGCGCCATTGTCTCTGAGATAGTGTGCTGTATAAAAAAAAAATAAAAAAAAAAAAAATGTTCAAATGTTTGTAGAACTTATGGGACTTAACTACGGGGTCATCAGTACCTAATCTTGCAAATTACTTATGAACTAGCTAAGACTAAGGACGGCACAAATATCCATGCCCGAGGGGGGATTCGAACCCCCGACCATAGTGGCCGTGCAGACCGTGACTGGACCGCCTCAGTCCCCTCGGCCACCGCGATCGGCTGCTGTATACATATGTGTCAAGATAATTTCCCCCTGCTGAGCCGACGAATTCATTGTGTTCTTTCCAGGAATGTATGTGTTTTAGTCTGTAGTCGACGTTTGTTTGTATTTAGCCTACTGATCACCGGTTTCTGTAATCAGTACAATCCTCAGCCAACACCCGGCACACATTCGTCATGCTTTGGGACACATGTTGTACTCAGCATCTATAAGAGTGTGATCTGTATAATCTGACCCAGAGCCTAACAGCAACAGACTCTTTACCGCTGACACCAGTAGACGAGCCCGGAGTTTTGCATGCAAGTGACGCAGAGCACTGTCGTTTTTCTGTTATTGCAGGCGTGGTTTCGTGCTGTTCCTAGCATTCGAGGTCAAGTCCGTGCCTTGGCAGTATACTTGGTGGAAACGTTCTTCCCTTTTCTCTCTCTGAAACCAGAGCAGAAATTCCGTGTCCAGCTGTAACCGGTTCGATATATTTAATTATAACTCGTCTGGAAACTTTCGCAGGAGCCACCACCGCGTCCCGACCTAGCACGCAACTTCCTCTGCCTTCTGCCCGCCATCCGCCACTGCATTCTCGTTCTTTGACTGCTCTCACCTTTGCTTGCTGCCAAGACATGATCGAACGCTACCAGTCGAAAGACGACCCGCCTACTAGTACACACAACCGATTTGGAATGTTTTTTTCGTTTTTCGTTTTCGCAAGAAACGATTTCGCCATTCTCATATTCCCTTTTCGTAAGCACTGTTGTTGTTCCGACGTCAAAGACTAGACTGATATATCCCACCGTGCTAATAAATTCTGTGCTAGGTTCTTCGTCTGTGCCTACCAACTGCGGCCTACATACGCTTCAACATCTTTAAGGTTTCCACGCCTTGGATTACCTCGACCAGTTTTTTCTCGGCTCCCTACTCACGACCACCAGTCCAACTATTCCTTGGACCTCCTCAGAGCACAGCCAAGGATGATAAACATTTTGTGTAAGGAGTAGAACATCTTTTAAGCCTATATCAATGCATTATAATTTCTTTGGGAAAAACAGAGTATTAAGATGGCCTTGTAAGCCGAAAACCAGTTCACGAATTAAAACAAACTTGTGGAACATAAAATTGTTATTTTAATTCACTGGAATCTTAATCCCCATTCGAAATTTCCTATAGAAGTCTTTACTGCTTCGGTTGTATAACGTAAGAGAAACGCTACACCTCTCATTTTTAACTAACCGTTCACTTTCATGTCCAACTTGTTACCGTAATATATTGTAAAAGACCGTAAGTTCTTGTATCTTATCCCTGAAACATTAGCACTCCTGTCACCGTTGTCAGAATTGGTCCAAGAGAGATAAGTTAATAGTTTATGTTGTTAATTATAAATGTAAGGAATTACAGTATTTTATTGGAACAGAGACATCATAATATCTAGGCATGTTTGATATGTGCATGCTAACTGATCGTTTAGGAGGTATGGGTGTCCAAAGTAAGCACGTTTCGCTCTCCCAAACTCTTCCAGTAAATTTAACTTCTGCCGGCCGCGGTGGCCGAGGGGACTGAGGCGCTTCAGTCACGGTCTGCACGGCCACTACGTCGGGGATTCCAATCCCCCCTTGGGCATGGATATTTGTGCCGTCTTTAGGATAAGCTAGTTGATAAGTAGTTTGTAAGTTTAGGGAGTGATGACCCCGTAGTTAAGTCCCATAAGCTTAACAAACATTTGAACATTTGAATTTAACTTCTACGCAATACGTAAAATTTGCATGTTGTCAATGGTAGGTTGTTGATGTTCAGATGCTTTAGTGTGTTCCGCAAAAGGGGAATGTTTTTTGAGTTGGCCTTTTTTTGTAAGATGTGCAGTAAAACTACTTTAAAGGTCCGGCCCGTCTGTCATATATTCAGCTGGGCATTCGGGACATTGTAGTTTGTAGACTCCCGTGGAAAGGTATCTGTCCTTATTGGCTTGTTCGTTGTGTCGGAGAATTTGCTGGATGCTCAAAGGACTACTAAAAACGATTTGTACATTTTTGCCACGAAAGAGTTAAGCCAGGTCATAAGAAAAATATCCCATGAAGGGAATGCGGATACGTTTAACTTCGTCAGGTGCTACCGAGTGAAGTTTCAGAACGTATTTTATTGTATGTATTGCGAACCAAGGACGGGTTGTAACCATTTCGGCGATGTATTCAAGATTATTTAGTTCTTTATTGACGGAAGCTTCAGAAAGGGGAACCTCAAAAATTCTGTTAATCATTTATTTAAAGAAGCTCATTTTGTATTGCCAAGGATGGCATGAAAATGCATGTATGACTGAGTCACTTTTGTGTGTCTGTAAAAGTCGGCGGAGCAGCACACCACGCCCGCCCAGGGCCCGTGAGCACAATTGTAAACACGGGCTTATCTTGTATCATCAGAGACCAGCGCTTCTATTAAGGGCTACAAGGAAATCCAAAATTAAAAAACATAGAAAAGCCGCAAAACAGCTTAAGCTGTCACACCACGGAGAGCGCATTACAATCTGAAGATACCCTGCTAAAGAGCAAAACGCGTCATTAAATAAGGAATGCCGGCCGCGGTGGCCGAGGGGACTGAGGCGCTTCAGTCACGGACTGCACGGCCACTACGGTCGGGGGTTCGAATCCCCCCTCGGGCATGGATATTTGTGCCGTCCTTAGGATAAGCTAGTTGATAAGTAGTTTGTAAGTTTAGGGACTGATGACCCCGTAGTTAAGTCCCCTAAGCTTAAAAATTTGAACATTTTGAAATAGGGAATAAAACAATTTTCAATCAAGACTGTTTTTTACTAAAGGAATATTTATTCTCACTAATTGCTGTACACCATGGACTGGAAATTATTTTAATCTAGAGAGATGACCTTATTTTTACTGAAGTGAGTAGAAGAGCCGGGGCATTATTATTACATTTGATGTTATTTTACAATCATGACTTATTTACACTCGCATGTGCATAAATTTATGTTACGTGTTGACTACTTTGAGATTCATATACTCGCTCGATACTGCCAACACGCTTAGCTCGAATATTGCTCATTCTACACATTTTAAATTTCGTTCCAGATTACGACCTCTAGGAAGGTTCGCCACCGCAGACTTCAGTGCAAGATCCAAAAAGTGCAGGTTTGCGACCTGCGACGCGCGTGGTACTCTAAGAAACGCTGCGAGGCCTCTAGAAGGAAATCCGCATCGCTGTGTCGAATTGTCCTGCAGACTCCGCTCGGGGATTACCCAGCCACCGCACGGTGACGCAGCGAGACTGCGAAACGCGAATGTTACAGGAGAAGACGATCCTGACTGCTGGCAGTACAGCGCGAATAGCAGACGCTGTCATCCACCATCACACCGTAAGTAAGTAGGCTAGTTTTCATAGTTTAGCTCAGGCGAATGAGTAGACACTTCATATTCTCTTAAGCCGCGAGCCCGACATTTAAGCCACGTGGCTGAAGGAGCATTTTGCTCTCTAAAACTAAGAAATTAAAATTTCTCAACTCTACAACGTGAGACAACTCGAGCTCGCTAAACGGTGATGACTGAGTCACATTATTGGAAAGTTTGTACTTGGTAAACAATACAAACTAGTACTGCCTGTCGTCGAAATTCCACCAGTTGTCTTTAAAAAATCATGAAAAGGAAAAAATCATGAAAAGGAAAAAATCTCTAATGTAATTGGAATTTATTGAGCACTGCTAATTTATAGGTTTTATGTGAATGTTACGATGAAGGTGAAAGAAAGGACAAAGAGGAAACACGAGAGAATTAAAGATACAACTGAGGGAATTAACTGCTGTATTTCACAATTCAGCAATACGAAACTTCAGTAAAACCAACATTTTTCGTAAAAATCCGTTCATGATTTGCTAATAACCAATTTAAAATTAGGAACTCACTTCAAATCTCTGGTACCGCAGCAGGAATAGATGGGCACAAAGCTAGGTATTCTTTGAGGACAGTACCGCAGTCTACGTAACCAAGGATGTTACTCACAACGGATGCTATTTTTGTCCTGCGGATGTACTCTATTGAATCGTCATCACTGACTATGAAATTTTCATTCATAATTTTAATAAACTGCTCTGCAATAGTTTCCAGCTCTTGGTACAGGGCACATAGGCGCAGGATTATCGTTGATCACTCCTTTGTCTTTATAAACTTAAAAGGCATAACGCAGAGCACTGGTGATGTCTTTTTTATGCTTGAGCGGGCGCGTCGATTGTTTACATTTTTAATTTTTTTTTATTCTCCTCCCCCCCCCCCCTTTCACAAGAATGCGCGTGGGGTACTCAATGCAACACCTTCTATCGTAAATTACAATTCCCTTAACCAGGTAAATGCTATGCTGCAGCACTTCGAAATTCCCCTATGGCCTTTGGGGTACCCAGCGCGCCCGCCCCAGGGTTAAGTCTTCATTCAAATTTGTACTTGCGATGTTTCCAACACTCACTTCATTATTAGAAACTCCTTGTTGGATTACCATTTTTCAATACAACTATGTTCTTACGGAATATCAACGGAGACATTTGAAATGTATTATTTAAAACAATTGCTGTTTAAACACATTTAAACTATTGTAATGAATCTGAATATTTTAATACTGCGTTCATAAACTGAATTCTTTCATTATATTTCAAAAACTATATTCAAAAGTTAAAAATTGAACATTACGAAGAATTAAAAAAATTGTGTGTGGGGGAGGGGGGGGAGTGGAATCGAACCCGGGACCTTAAAATTTGAACTCCAACCACTAGCTGACTGAGCTAATTTTACCTGTACTGCCTATAATATGCCTATAATATAGTAAAAAAAAGTATGGAGAATTTGGAGAATCATGCTAAAATTTCATTTTCTTTTTACCCCTCTTAACGGCTACATGCACACATTATTTTTATATTCGCAACATGTATGACAAACCATCTTTCGAATTACGTAAGTTTCATTGGCCTTCTTGTATGATTAATATTAAAAAATGTGTAACCTCAGTTTCGTGTTAGCGTATTTATGTAGTGATGATACTTTAAACTCACTTGTAATTATGCTTTACACGTTTCAACTGTCATTTTCGAAGGTAAAAGTTTGTTAAAAGTTATTACTCCATTAAACATACACTTTAAAACAAATCTTTCAAGTAGATATCCCCAAATCATCTATTTTACACGAAATGAATGGAGGACATTATGTACTTGCCTTTGAGTAAAACTGATGGTCTGCGAATATGTATTTTAAATAATTTTTTTAAAGTAATGACATGTCTCACGAAACGTTTTTAATGGGAAATATTTTTTTAAAAAGATTTTGCCTTTCAGAATAACGACAGTCGAAACGCGTAAGGCACAAATGAATTTATTTTAGTTATAAGTAAAGTTTACAATTTTTGTTCTTGATTAAACTGAATTTTCTGAGGGGTGTTAGCGAGAAGAAAAGTTTCATACAGGTTTGATATTATAATTCAAGTAAATGCCAGTTGTTTGAGTGATATCAGCTTCAAGGCAAACATAACTGTAATACCTGGCTTATTCCATTAAATTTAACTTAAGGGGAGTTGGAATTCCGCAGAATGGTAAAAAAAAAGTATTTTACGTTTTTAAGCTTATAAAGTAATTTGAAGTTTTCTGCTTAAAATGGTGCAAAATTTGTTAAAAAGTCTAGTAGGAAGTATTTTCATTTCTTTTGCAAAATTATATGTGCGCCCAGGAAAAATTACTCAACTTCGATGTTTAGATCTTTAAATCTTTACCTTTCCGAAAATAATAGATATAGAAGGCTATGGATTTAGCTCTTCAGTTGTATAATCTTTTATATTTCCGTTTGTACTATTGTCTTTGCAACTAGCTCTGTTTATAGGGCAGTGTGATTTGTGAATTTGTGAAGTTATTTACATAAGAATGTATTTGTTGGCATAAAGACTTTGAAATGGGGGGGGGGGGGGGGATCTCGCTGAAAGAGCAGCTCGATCACGACAGTCGATACGCTACAACAAAATACCCACAACTGCCATAAAGAAGAAACTTCGAGAGGTCTTTAGGAACAAATGGGACATTGAGTAGCAAAGAACAAAAGACGGGGAAGTACTAAACCGTATTTTCCTACGATCCGACAACATTTAATGTTCAAATGTCTGTAAATGTATTGGACCAAACTGCGTGGTCATCAGTCCGTAGCTTACAAACTACTTAAACCTAGGTAAACTAACCTACGGACAAACACACACACACACACACACACACACACACACACACACACACACACACATGCCCCAGGGAGGACTCGAACCTCCACGGTGAGCAACCGCGCGCACCGCAACGAGGTGCTTTAGACCGCTCGGCTACTCCACCGCGGACAACGTTTAATTATTAAACTCCCAATATCTCCGAATTTTACAGTAATGTTAACGGGTCATGGATAACTGAAAGATGGAACGTGCACATGTAACAGAGTTATCCACCTGCTTTTCGAGTGCTGCAGCTTACTGAAAGAGAGGGACCAGCACAGGGGAAAAAAAATAGCTGACAAAGAACGAGGATGGCCCGTCAGTAAATTTGATGTGGTACATAAATTCACTACAGACTTTTACAATGTCTGTAATTCAGTAAGATTTCCTAATGAGTAAAATTGATCGGTTTCTTTATGTAAAGCGACAATTAATGTACAGCCAAAACGCTTTCTTTTGAAAATCCTTACAACTTATGAAATGGATTTGTGTTTGCTAAAGTACCTGATGTAAGGTAGAAAGGTAAAGCAGTCAACAATCCGAAGATTGGTTTGAGCACCATAGTTCTTTACTGGGCATGGTCCTTATTTGTAGGTGGTATGTCGATGCCTTCCTCCGACCTTCGAACTGACTTATCCAGCGAGTTTAACGTGGGTTCCGAAATACGGTGCTACTCAAAATGTTCCAATGTTTGTAGAGCTTATGGGACTTAACTACGGACTCATCAGTCCCTAGACTTACAAACTACTTATGAACTAGCTAATACTAAGGACGGGACAAATACCCATGCCCGAGGAGGGATTCGAACCCCCGACCGTAGTGGCCGTGCAGACTGTGACTGACGCGCCGCAGAACGCTCGGCCGGCACGGTGCTACTCGATATTTTTCACATAAGTCAACATTAAGTTGAGAAGTACCCGTAATTGTACAAAACTTTCGTTAATAAAACGATTGTTTTCTATGAACTTTTATTTATAGCCTATCGGAGGTTGAGAAAAATATAAATGCCACCAAGTCGGGGCGGGCAGCTAGTGTTTCTCGGAAGTGCTTGTCGCGATACGTTAGCAGACGTTACCAAAGGCTTAACGCGAGACGTGCGTGTGCACCTAAAACTTGCCGGCAGAGGCCTCCCTTGTTAACCACGGCACCCCCCACCCCGACGTGTCGACCACGCGAGATGACGAGCGGTGAAGGGGGGAGGGGTCGCGCAGCCGGCCGTGCAAATGAGAATTTTATGGCCGCTAAAAACTTCCCTAATATAAACTCGCCGACCCTCCAGCAACACCGTTTTTAATAAAGCGGCGTCCGGTTCGCTGCCACAGGAATGAAATTTCACTCCAGGCCGAAGGGTGAGCGTTTTTCACGTCGGTAAAGCAAACGCCCGGGGTAATTTCTAGTTAATCCAGTCCACTCCGTGCTTACTTTTTACCGAGCGTTTTAAGCTGCGACGACACTTACGTCGTTAGAGACAGATCGTTACCTAGGCTGCGAAAGGAGAGGAAGCCAAGTGACCTGTGGAATGGATTAACTCGGCAATTGGCTGAAAATGTTAAGGAAGATTAACAGTTTTATGCTTCGTCGATAAAGCGGTCAGTAGAGAATGCTCAAATGTTTGTGAATCTATGGCACTTATCTGCTGCGGTTATCAGTTCCTAGGCTTACGAACTTCTTAAACTAATCTAACAGTAAAGATCCTGTTGGACCGGTATTGAAAAAGGCAACAAACTGCCGCGATATATTTTTTTCTAGATGTATTTTGAACTGTCTATTTAATATTGACCTGCAGAACCATATGGGTAGCCCATTATCAAAGACGGACATCTGTCGTTTGCCAGAAACTGAGGTAAAGGACTTTTTTTTTTTTATTGCGAAACGTAGAGCTAATATATTTAAAAGCTGATTTGAGCATTATCAACTTTAATATTCGAGGATTTATGCCTGGAAGTAGCTAATATCAATTTGATTACTCAAGCACCTTCAAATTGTGTTTGAAAATACATATGTCCGTCTTTGAAGTCAAAACGTGTACGTGTCCGTTTTGATTCACAGAGATTCGCTTACAGCCTACGAGAATCTCTTACAGGTGTATAATCTGGAAAATTATAGGAATATCTACATCAGGTGGAAAATATTAAATTCTGAACTCTACTACATATTGGAATAATGAAGAACTAAAATGAAATGTTACGGCACTGAATCTCTAAAATTACTAGCCTAAGGTCTGTAAAAACTGTCGCCAGATTTTTCTTAAGCATCCTTGCGTTGTTTCTGACATCGAACTTATTTCCAAGAAGTGATGATTTCGTACAATACACCGTACAATAAAACAGTGTAATTTACAAGATGGTCTTACCTTTGTTTCTTTTCAATGTTTATTTTCCACTGTTAAGGCTGTCTCAACCGATTCCTAGTTTTTCCTTCGGACGCTGGTGATATGTTCCATTTCACTCGCTTTAAGATGGTTATTAGTAATAATATTATAAAAAAATTACTGAAAAACGTAAGTACGCGCTAATACGTCTTAGCAACTGGCACATGCTGTAGCCATGTCTGATTTTAGAGGCCATGTGATCATATACTGTGTTTCCATTGGTGCACACTGCTTCACTGAACAAGTGTCTGAATTTAATATCAAGCTCTCGTGTAGGTGTCCTCCTTTGATGTGGACAGTCAAATTTAACGTGCGATATGTAACATTTACGTCAATTTTTGGAAAAAAAACGGACTTCACCAATGAAAAGAGGGGGAAAACTTCCTTTAGGATCGACTGCTAACTAAATTTCGACCATTAGGTCAGATGTCCAGGTTTGATATAAGGCTACTCGTATGACCCTTAGTGCCCACATATCCCTGACACAGGTACTTCTTAAGAAACATTCTTACATGCAGATGCTTGAGCGGTAGTCCCCAGTCCTTTCGAAAAATGATTTTCTTCGACACGTTCTTGTAATTGTGGGAAAAGCCGTATAAAAAGGCGAACTAGTTAGTTAAACTTTTGAATTCGATACGAAAAGTTAATAACTTTGTATCGTCATACGCATAGAACATATAGTTCTATGTTTTTGGGACGCGGTACATGCTGTGAAAGTTGTACGCGAGTACGGAGGAATAAACAGCTCATACTGCACTACATTATCTCTGTTCTGCAGGATATCTATAGCGAAATATTAATTTTTGTGTATAAATATTTTATCTTGAGATACTTAAAATGTTGTGTTGTTTGATTTTTCTTTGTTTCATATGCGATCGAGGAGCGTCTTCGGAGCAGAAGCCTGAACTAAAAGTTGCTAGCCAGCATTTATACCGTGGCGAAGGCTACGAGGCGACGAAGATTTTAACCTCCTTGGCTACGCTGATTGCAACGCTTCATCGTTCCATGGAGCAACTAAAGAAATGAATTTACACAAGGATGTTAAAATAAGGGGAGACGGAGCTACAATGCAAAGCTCAGCTGTAGCCTGAAGACAGTCCGCCATATTTCGGGGCCAAGGAAATATGTCTTCAGATTAAAGCTTTGTGTGGTTCTTCCCCTGTTAACTCTCAGACATTTAAATGACTATCGTTTCTGAGTTCATATTCGATATAGAATACTTATGTGGACAAATACAGACCTTCCAGATAGCTGAACTGTGATTTATTAACGCAAAATCTTATTCGATAAGTATGACTTACATATCGCGATAATACCAAAATGGTTTACAAGAACTGAAATTGTCAGCTGCAGGTAGTTCAAAGGAAATTCAGAACAAGATTTTTCCAATAATGACAGAACCAAGCTTGATCATTTTCGTAAGTTCAGTTGTGGTGAGACTGTTTGTACGTTGAAGACGTATGAAAATTCTGTCTGCAGGTTCCACGTCGCTACATATTCATACCGAAATTCTGTACCACCAGGCCAACGAAATATCAAGGCAACCAATATCTCGTAAAAATTAAAATTAGAAGTCACTGATGGAAAATACCGAGACGTAGAGCATGTATTAATTTAGCCAGAAAACTTTTCTGTGTAAAATAGCAGATGACTGTTTTGCTTGCACATACATGGGTAATGCAGCTTACCGTTTTTTTTCTTTTTACATAAAGTACCAACTCCGAAAGCAACGAATACACACTCGTCACCACAAATGTAATTGGCTCCGCAATATAGCGACGGTGGCTACACTTCTGTGACTTTATGGGCACCTCCAAGTATTCTAAGCTCCTTGGATTTACATTATTGGAAATCGTTTAATGAGTTAGACTGTTACCGCCTTGAGATAGGACGTTATGTGCAGTATGTGTTTCTATATATAAGAGTCAATTACTTATCTTGAGGTATGACTAGCTCTTCAATGTCCGTGTTTGCTTACAAATAAATTTGCTTTTTGTGTATGATCAGCCTTGAGCGAACACAATTGTTTTAGTCTTTCCCCATACAGGTTTCGCTGGCGTTGCAACATTATCAGTGGGATTGTTATTGTATATTGTCTGTCAATTGAACAATGAAAGGTACTTTAAGTGTAGCAAGTACAGATAATTGTGAAAACAATATAAATAACTTCTTGTTTTTATATGGAACACTAAGCCTACCTTAATACCACATGTCGTCGTATTTGTGGTCCTTTGTCTCACAATACATATCCGTATACTTTTCACAGTTTTCTCATATGCGAACCAAAGCGTGTGTAGTAAATGGGATGAATAGTTAACTTGTAAATATCGGAAATTTTTTAACGAAAATATAGAAAGTCATATTTGTGTTTGGATTATTTTACTGTTGCGACTGTTTCTAGAATTGTTCAAATTGCAGTTTATAATTTTGAAGGAGAGAAGATCAGCTTTTTGTTCGGAGAGATCTGACAAATTATATAACAGATAAACATGCATTCAAGTATTGATTGAAACACAACGAAAAGAATGATCGATTATGTGTTTTGACAATCAATAAAACCGCTAACTAAAATTTCACGAAGTTGATGTTCAGACAATTATAGCATGTAAATGACTTTAGGACAATTCGTTAGGTTTTACATTGAGAATTAATGCTTCATACAAGGACATTTAACTATTATTAATGGGATTGTCTCTATGAGAGATGCGAGTATAGGACTTTAAGTTCCAGTACGGCAAGCTTAAAATGTGATGCACTATTACGGAGAACTTGAAGTGGCGCACTATAGATAAGAAGCGCTATGGAATAAATCGCTAGGCAACGTAAAACTCTCATGACCTGTCAGGTTGATATATTTTGGGGAAAAAGAGATAGAAGAAAGTGATCGGGTTTCTCGTAATGAATGTGAAACCGTTAGTTGAAATGTCCACGACACCGGCGGTACCAGTTTGGATGCACTAGGTGGTGGGTCGGCATCCGCTAGGTACCTCTACTTCGGTCGAACGTCACCCCAGGTCGGGGGCAAACTTTCTGGTCGCCTCTACCGGTACTACCGCCTGTCGCAGATAACAAGAGAGAGAGAGAGCGATCTAGTCTCAAACTTGCCAGCGCCGTCAGCTAACTGCATACGCCCTAGGAACATCTAGTTTGACTGCAGGAGTTTCCAAAGAGGCCCCACACATCGCAAAGTAACTTCTGCTCAGCACTTACACGCGGCAGTCCCACATTAAATGACTACGACAAATCTTATCTTTGTATCATCTGTACGTCGAGTACACAAAAAGCGAGGAATATTTTTACAGATTTTTTGTATTGTCTATATTAAATCAGTCAGCAATACATATATGCATACATCAATGGTTTGGTTTTTTTCCTCTCAGCGACAAACCAATTTTTAGCCACAACAGCACGAACAAGCAAGTAAATGGGAAAGGGTCCGCCTTTCTTTTGCAAACAATGATTTTTTTTTTACTTATTCCCATACATGTTTCGGAACCTTAGTTCCATCATCAGTGGGATATTTATTAAATCTGTAAGTATAAAATATTTACAATGTACTCTGTAGTTTACGATTCGAAAGAACTCATGAAAAACTCAAGGAGTATGGTTTACCTGACGTTTTTACATTTTATGTTTCCGAGTGAAACATACCAGTACTTTACGGCCTGCCATCTGCAAACAAATTACGTTTTTAAGGGATGTAGGCTTAAAAGAGAGAAATTTATTTTTCTAACTATTGAAGGCGTGTTTAGCAATTGCGCAATTATTTCGAACTTTTCTTGTTGTTACAATTGTGCTTGGTGAATGTTGCTCTCTTCTGTGGTAAATGCGTCCACACTTATCAGAACACATTTTCGACATTTTATCTCTAATTTCACGTCTTATTTATGTAGACGAGATGAACACCTTGACGTCACCTAAAACGACAGTTGAGTAGGCTAGCGGCTTGGAAAGTTATTAGCTACGGGGGCGACTTTCCAAAAACAACGTCGTAGCTCTTCAAAATCTGGACAATCAAAGACAACCGCACTGATAAAAAATATAAGTTACGTTTATTTTATTGAAAACATTATTAACAACCTTTTATAAAATATAAAAAGTTACAAATAAACAAAAATATGTGCATTTTTCTTCAAAATTACGATTAGATATTGAAATTGTGTAAGTATTCGAAACAACGATAAGTAAAAAAATTACGACAGGATTCGAACCATGGACCGCGTGATTGGAAGGCCA
The DNA here is from genome assembly GCA_026315105.1 of Locusta migratoria. Lineage (NCBI taxonomy): Eukaryota > Metazoa > Arthropoda > Insecta > Orthoptera > Acrididae > Locusta > Locusta migratoria. Next base: position 210,992,068 of record CM048744.1, on the reverse strand, counting down.
AAACGCTACCACGTGAGCCACACCGACAGATGCTGTAACAGTTTTAATTATTGGTACAGGTCATGCAAGAAGTCGTGGCCGGTACGAAGAAACGCAGTCTCGAGTTGTGCTCAGGGCGAGGCCAAATCTTGAAATGTTTGTAGCTCTATCGGATCAAACTGCGTGGTCATCAGTCCGTAGCTTACAAACTACTTAAACCTAGGTGAACTAACCTAAGGACAACACACACACACCCAAGCCCCAGGGAGGACTCGAACCTCCACGGCGAGCAACCGCGCGCTCCGCAGAGAGACGCTTTAGACCGCTTGACCGCGGCAGGGCGAGTCCATTCCTTATGTTTGTGAAGGGGGGTCCGGCCAAAATCACCTTGAGAGAAGGTCTCACGACAGCCTGTGCCACGTCACATCGACCAGGCCGCGACCGCCAGCTAATTTGCTCAGCCCACTGCCTCGTAGCGGCCAGCCAGTCAGCTGGCGTGGCCGGTGTGACGTGGCACGAGCTGTTGTGAGGCCTTCTCTCAAGGTGGTGTTGGCCCGGCACAGTTGCCTGTTGCCTGCTGGAACGTACACTTCGGCTGTTAAGCCAACAGTCAGTTGCGCCCAGCGACCACTAGGCAACTGAGGCGGCCGCCCCTTCATAACAAAGGAAAGGAGTCACCCAACGCCCACGTTCAGAAGGCAGGGGCCACGATTTCTTGCACGAGCTATTCTTACATGTACTCTGTAATATTTATGGCTTAAAGCAATGATATTAAGATCGGAGTATTGCTTCAGTGCAGCCGGATAGGACCAGTAGGCGACAGATGGTAAAAGCTGGTGAGACCCACGACAGGTGGTATAATAGGTCCGGTTCTCATAGGAAAGAGCGCTGGCAAAACTCCCCGAATTCTAGGCAAGTCCCCGAGGGGCAGGCACTGGACGCCGATTGGCTGTAGTACTGGCGGTTACGCGCCAAAACGCAATCATATTTTTATTAATATTTAATAAACTAATTATTTATTAAGTGTCAAACTCAATTTAGAAATACCCCTCAAAGCTAAGCTATGCCCTCACTAGGTGAAACATTAACAATTTCTAATTCAATAAACAAAATAATTTAAGACGGACGTAGGCGGTCATAAGAAATTGTTTAATCATCTTAGAACAAGGGAAATTATATTTACTTTCAGTTAAGAATGTTTGTCAAGTGCATGTTGTTATGCGGTTTGCTGGTTTTCTGCTTTCTTTAAATAAATCAGCTGACATCCGAACTATCTCTTTTTTCTCTCTCCGTAATTAGAAGAGTTCCCGCCAATAGTTTAATAATTTCAGCCTCTTCAAGAACTTCGACGTGTGTACTATCATCTGCGTGGGGACATCTATAGAAGACGTCAGGTTGGTGAACTTTCAGAGTTTCTACTCTTCACACAGTGCAGTGGGGAGTTAGTACAATTCTCGCGTACACTGTCATTGCATTGCGGTACAAACGCAAACTGTTGTGCGTCATTCATGGCAACATGGAGGAAAATCACATGTTCAAATGTTTGTAAAGCTTATGGGACATAACTACGGGGTCATCAGTCCCTACACTTACAAACTATCTACAACTAAGGACGGCACAACTATCCATGCCCGAGGGGGGATTCGAACCCCCGACCGTAGTGGCCGTGCAGACCGTGACTGGAGCGCCTCAGTCCCCTCGGCCACCGCGGCCGGCAACATGGAGGAGGAAAGAAAATGATATAGGACCGGTTAACATAACCCCTGTAGATGTCTTTCCAGTTGTAACACAATTTCAAAGTCGATTTTCTCGAGCATTTTTGAGAGTTCCGTCGAATGGCTTTACCTGATTGTTATACGACTTCTGACCTTCGCGTACTATATAAATCCGGTACTCATGTGGTCTCCTCCAAAGTTAGTGACAACTGTGGAGGCAAATTGGACGCAGTGTTTGTGAATAGACAAGAGTAAAGAAAGCTGGTAGGCTGGGCGGAACGCGTGGCGAGATAAGATAGGTGGGGAGGGGGCGGTCTGTTTTACCGGGGCGCAGAGCGCCGTGTCCAATTACGCGACCGCGGCCATACATATTCATGGCGCAGACGAGCCGCTAAGCCGGTAAGTAACGGGGAGGAGCGACCCAAAGAAATGGCCGGCCGCTGTTCCCGCCTGTGTTCACCTGCAAAGGCCCTGCTGCTCCACCTCATCTCCTTCCTGACGGAAACTCATGTTCCCGTGACGGTACAAACGCTCACACTCAAATTCTTCACGGCGCTCTACACCACTCGGTGCATAAATTTAGCCGCTGTAACGCTCCCATACGAATGAAATACGCGCACTGCACACAAAATTAGTCACACCCAGCAAGTTACACTACATCACCACCGCATCGTAATTATGTTGAGCTTCTACACTTGACCAAGTACGAGTACTTTCCCCTTGGTCTACCACGAGCCCTCTTACACTTCACTGCCGGCCTCATGAGCCTCTTGGATAACCTTGCTTCTCCTTAGTTTGTAGCATGCCGCACTATCTAAGCCTGTTTAATTTCCCCGTCGGAGGTTCGAATCCACCCTCGAGCATGGATGTTTGTGCTGTCTTTCGTGTACGTTAGTAGTAAGTAGTTTGTAAGTTTAGGGACTGATGACCCCGCAATTAAGTCCCATAAGCCTAACAAACATTTGGACATTTCACTCTAATTGCTTCATCCTGGTGTTTATTCCAATTTTTCTTTAATCTCTTCATTATGGACATCCTCCTGCCATTGTTCCCACGTAATTTACAATGTAACTGGTATCCACCCAGCTTTCACATTCAAGCAACACAGTTCGTCGAAATATTGTGCGATGCGATCTAAGGAACCTAACTGCTGAGGTCAACGGTCACTAAACCTACACACTACTTCAACTTACCCTAAGAACAACACACACCAATGCTGGCTGTAGGACTCGAACCTTTGGTTGGAGACATCATTCATTGATATTTTGACTCTCACAAGGAAACCTACCTAAGTGTGACCCTCCGATTCTTATGAAATTTGGTATGATGTAAAAAAAAATAATAAATAAAAACATGGGACACGTATTTTTTCTAGCGGCGGAGAAACCTATTTAAGGGGTGAAACGGTCCCTCCAAAATTGGGGCTAAAATGGAAAAACCGCGATAACTTAGAGATTAGTGAAACGATTTTAATAATTTTTGGTATGAAAGTACCTTTTGATAAAAGACGAACATCGGCCTAGGTATATTGCAGGGAGAGTAACAATTAGGGAGACAACTACCCCTAAAGTGACCAATTTTTTGTGCTAAAAAAGATTTTCATTTAATCGAAGTAGAATCTGTGAAAACTTCAAAAGGAAGGCGAATTAAGCAGTAAATGTTATTTTACTCACCCTAATGAGGCAGCGGGAAGAGATGAAAATCCGGTCATAGAACCTCCATGCGCTACATCAAGGGCAACGCTGACGCCGGCGGTTAAAACCATTACACATTTGCGACATGTCTTATTCACTTGTATTCACTATTATTTCAAACGCTGATTGTACAGTGTTTCCAAACTCGCATGGAGTTACTGTCAATTCAAGCATTTTTTTTTCTCTTCGAGTTATAGTCCGCTACACTGGATCAACCATATTGAATTTTGAGAATCTAATTTCAGATTAGGAATCAGCGACTTTATAAACACCAGTATATTGAAGAGATGAAACTGTTCAAAAATATAGATTCAGAAGGTGTTTCATGGGCAGTATCAAACGAGAGCGGCAATATAAAGGTTGTTTACCACTTATTCCTTAATTCGCCTTCCCTCTGAAGTTATCATAGATTCTACTTCGATTAAATCAAAACAACTTTTTGTCCACAAACAGTTGGTCACTTTGGCTCCCCAATTGTCACTAACCCTGAAATATACCTAGACCGATGTTCGTCTTTTATCAATTTAAAGGATACTTTCAAACCAAAAATCATTATCCCCCCCCCCCCCGAATTTTGGAGGGACCGTTTCACCCCTTAAATGTGTTTCTCCGCCGCTAAAAAAACGTATGTCCCGTAGTTTATGAATTATATTTAAATTTCATAAAAATCGAAAATCGGAGAGTGACACTTGGGTAGGTTTCCTTTTCAGAAGGAACAGAAACGAAAGATATTAGAGCAAACGAGTATACTTTGTATGACAGGCAAAAGATGTGAATGAACGACTGAGTAATTGGCACCACCTTTTAGAAATCACTACGCCTACGGTCACCGAATACAGGTTTTGAAAATGTCTTTGCTATGGGGTGGCAGTTGAACTTACCCTTCTCCGACCATTAGTTATCAGAAAATCCAAAGTTTGTGTTACTTACTACTTTACGCGATCAGGCCCAGTGGACCGCGCGATGATATAATGAAGGCTCTCCATTCACTGCGATTCTTCGCTGTCTGAAGTTCTTCGAAGCCTAACGTTTTTGCAGGTCTTATCCCGTCCATTCACCTCTTCCTTGGTCGTCCCAGTGGTCTTCTGCATGTTGGTATCATCTCCATGGCCATCCTAGGCCATCGCTCCTTACTCATACGTACCACATGCCCTGCCCATTCTAATCCTCTACTTCTTATCAAGCCCACAATGTTCGGTTGACTATAGAGTTGTTCTAATTCTATATTGTGCCTTCTCCTCCATTCTCCTGTTATGTTGTCTTCAATCGGTCCAAATATCTTCCTCAAACATCTCCTTTCAAAAACTGCAATCTTTAGAGCTTTAGAATGATTAAAAGTCAACCCTCGAGTTGAGTGGCATTGTCTGCTACAGGTACTCCATAAGCGCTACGTACTGGACAGCCTGTATTAGGCTGCGTTAGGTATGGAAATGGAAAACAAAGAGGCCGTGATTTTTAGGCCAACTATGTCGTGTAAGAAATGACGTGTGTTTATGGGTTTGGTTTAGAAAAGATAGCGAAGGAGGAAGGAACTTTAAAAGAACTAGCAAATAGAATTAGTGAAGAAGATGGTGATGAGTGGTGTACAGTTAGAGGAAGCTAGGCGGACGTGGCGGTTAAGTGGCTGAGGTCGCGCCGGCAGGCAGTGTGAACGACCGGGCGGAGCGCAGTGTATGTAGCGAGCGCGGAGAAAGTGGCCTGCAGGAGCGTGGGAGGCCGGGGCGGGGCGAGGGGCTGCCCCCCGTTACCCGCGCTTTGCGTCATGCGCCAGAGCCAGATTGGCACTCGCTGATAGCGGCGCACACACATACATATATACAGAACCTGCTCCCTGCGCACTTACCGACACCGTCTCTGATTCCCAGTACTACGACTGCCTCACAAAGGCAGCAGTGTGTTTTTGTTTTGTTACCTCCAATTAAGACTCATACAGTGTACGCTTGTGATGGCGTCATGTACGGATGCATTGTTGTTATATAGAAAGATGTACCGGATCGATTTCAACCAAATTTGATGCACGTGCTGCTTGGAACACGAGAATCATCACCATGGGTTTTATAACTTCCTACCTCCCATACGAGCAGAGAAACGAGCAAAAACATGCTTTTTTCAGTCCTTACAAAATGGGTTGCCCTGCACAGCTCGCGTGGTGTGTGGGAATAGTATCAGCCTGCTTTATCGACCTGCTCTCCAGGGCAGTCTACATGTCAGGGGGAAGAAACACAGTAGGGAAGGATGACATCGACACAGAGAATGAGAAGAATAAGATGGACAGGAGCAGCTGAACATGCAAAGAGATAGTGTATCAGGAGCTGAACAGAGAGGAAATAGGAGGAGGGGCCAGTAAAAAAAAAAAAAAAAAAAAAAAAAAAAAAAAAAAAAAAAAAAATGTTATTCTTTTCATTCTCTACTCCGAGGAGTGGAGCGGGCTGTTTAAGATCCGGCCCATAAAGAGTCGCGGTTCTATTCAGACAAGTTGATAGTGGGGCAAAGGGGGGATGACAATTGGGAATAAATGGGAGGGGCTCACCAGTTCCGGCATAAGCCTTACAACCAAGGAAAACCTCGCGAAAACCTTGGAAGGAACCGGGGGATGGGACCAATTTAATTTATCTCCGGGACATTGCCCCGGACTACAAATGCATCACCGGGAGAGCACGAGTGCACTCATGACAATCAAGGATCGGACGCCCGAGTTATTCTCATAAACTCGTAGAGATCAGCTCGACCAACAGTGGACAAGCATCCCCCTAAAGGAACCACATCCGTGAGCACGGTATCCTCTGCGTCGACCAAGCCAGTAAGGTGAACGAAGGAAATAAAGGAGCGAGAGGAATTAGTCTGCGGGTTTGGGGTAGAGAAGGGGGTGGTCACAGAGAGAGGGGGAGGAAAAGTTGGAGAGAGAAAGGGAAGGAAGGCATGGACGGAAAAGGGTGACGAGAAGATAAACAAATCAGAGGAGGAGCATGGAATGTGCCAAAGGATATGATGAGATGGACACAAAGAGATAATGTGCAGACATAGATTTGAGTGTAGGATGGGCATAGAGAGTTGGGGATGAGGATAGGCAGAGATAAAGGAGGAGATAGAAATGAGAGGATGAGATGAAACAGAAAGATAGGGAGATAGGGAGGAAGAGGAGGAGGTGGTGGGCAAACATAGGGTCGATAGGAAGAGAGATGTGAGAGGAGATCGACTGGAAGGGAATGGGGAGGACGAGATTCAGGGAGAGAGAGAGAGAGAGAGAGAGAGAGAGAGAGAGAGAGAGAGAGAGAGAGAGAGAGAAGGGAGGGGAGAAGAGACAAGATGGGGGCGATGGAGACGAGGGATGAGAATGAGATATACATTACAGGAGGATGAGATGGATGAAGAGGAAATGTGTACGAAAAGTGTATAGAGTGCGCATTACATAGGCATGGTCGAGCATAGAGTGAGGGAGGACGAGATGGAGGGTAAATACAGAGGGAGGATTATATTGACAGAGAAAGTGGGAGATGGAGGTAGAAAAGAGTAGCGCAGCCGATGGACATAGAGAAAGATACAGAAGTAGATTCACAGGAAGAGCGATGGGAACAGGAGACGTGTATAGGAGGAAATGTAAGACTGGAAAATTCAGACCCATGCAATGGTCGGTTTCGCAGCAGATTAAATCACAGGAAATAAAACTAACACACCAAAAACTGATTACATAGAATTTAAAATGAAAATTGGAATACCGGTAAGTAGATGAACTAAGGTCCTTTTTATGGAAAGAGTTTAAAAGAATTTTAATTACTAAACCGATTTCATGAAGTGTAAGTTAAACATCTCTGACTCAAAGGCGATCTTGTTTCATCTACTTAATAGATTTTTTTTTTTTTAAGGAAAAAATTACATTGCCCCCAGACCCCAACTTACATGGAATTCAGCAGACGCAAAAAATGTAGAAATTAATACTTCGGTATCTATAGACGTTAACAAATCTCTAACTGTAACATGTTCTCTTGCTCGTCTATTTTTCATATTATTGCGATAGCCACTGTCTCAGACAAAACAGAACAGGCCTGTCAGTACTAACTGTACAAGCCTACGGTGTGTCTCGTCGCGGTAACTGGTTGGCAATAGCACAGCACACAGTGGAGGCATTGGGCCACAACCTCTCACCATTCCCTCTGGATCCTCTACACGTCACTAGAAATACCTAATACAAGGGCATCAACGGCCATGTTGCGTCGTCTTACGGTGGATACAGTGTATTCGTGGTGGACAAGAAATATTACATGGGGTTCGGATAATTTTAAAAAATAACACACATCAAAAAGTGTCGCTCCAAAAGATTCCAGAGAAATACAAAACTATCATTTCATTTGTCTTTATTGTTCATGAAAACAGAAACAAGTTGTACGATAATAACCGAGACGTTCTGAATTTGTGTTCCAGACTGCAGCATCCACTAGTACTCCTAATGTTCAGCATCACCTCCATTTGCACTGAAGCATGCCTGTGTTCTACGTGTCACACTGGCCATACTGGATCATCAAGGGAGAGTTGGTCCGGACTGTCCCACTCCTCAAAGGCGATTCACTGTGGGTATCTATGATTGGTTGATTGGCTGTCGCGTCTACAGACAGACTTTTTCAATGTATCACAGGCGAGTTCAATAGGGTTCTTGTCTGGAGAGCATGCTGGCCATTCTAATTTTGCGATGTCGTTATGATGAGAGAACACATTCTCAAGATGTTACAATGAGAGCGAGAATTTTTGTCCATTAAGAGTAATGTCTCACCAAAATGCTGCCGATATGGTTGCACCAAACGTTGGAAAATGTCATCCCTGTAATGTATAGCCGTTCGAGTGCCTTGTACGATCACCAATGGCGTACGGTTGCCCCACAAAATGCCACTCCAACATCAGGAAACCACCACCTTGCTGCACTCGCTGGAATGTATGCAACACGTTCAGGCTAACCATGCTACATCCAAGAAGTCTCCGACGATTGTCTTGCTGAAGACAGATGCTAATCTCGTCAGTGAACAGCACTTGATGCCGATCCTGGCGAGTCCATTCAGCATAATCTTGGGCACATTTGTACCTCGTTATCGGCTTCAGGAGTGATACTGCATGTCATGCAGTCTATTACAACTGTTTGAGTCGAAACGCGGCATCCTGTGGCTACACGAAAATCATTATTCAGCATGATGGCGTTCCTCTCAGGGTCCCTCCCGGCTGACGTCCATAATTAGCGGTTATAAGCTGGTGTGGTAACCTTTGGGTGGCCAGAGAAAGACAAGTCATCGGCTTTTCCTGTATCTCCTCCAGTCGCAACATCGCTTTGCTTCACTTCTAGACGTCTGGAAACTTAACCTTGATGAGAGCCCCTCCTGCAACATAGTAGTTGTTGCGGTCTTCAGTCCGCGGACTGGTTTGATGCAGCTCTACACGCAACCCTGTCCCGTGCAAGTCTCTTCATTGAGAATAAGTTCGGCTACCTACATCTTTTTGAATCTGCTTACTGTATTCGTCCCTCTGTCTCCCTCTACGGTTCTTACCCCACACACTTCCCTCTAATGGTAAGTTGACGATTCCTTGATGTCTCAGAATGTGTCCCAGAAATCTAGCCCTAGTCAGGATATGCCAGAAACTCCTTTTGTCCCCACTGTAAAGCATGTCCGAAGTTATGGTGAGGCATTGGCGTCGGATGTTGTCTTTCAGCAGCCCTACAGATGCCGGTAGATCACAATACACTTGCGACTTCAGTAAACCCCAAAGCCAATAATCGCACGGATTGAGGTCTGGGGACCTGGGAGGCCAAGCATGACTAAAGTTACGGCTTAGCACACGATCATCACCCATCTACGCGCGCAAGAGATTTTTTGAACTTTTTTTAAAGTTTTAATATAACTCTATGTCATTCCAAGCATGTGTGTCAATTTTTACCTCTCTATCTACATTATTCCATGATTTATTAAGTTTTCAAATTTATACTGACTTTTTGATCACTTAAAATAAACAAGAAGTTCCGTATCTCGTAAGAAAGTCGCTTTTAAAAATTCACATTTAACTGCAAAGCTCTTGTATATTTAAACCCCTGGTACAGTTTACTGCATTGTTTCGAGATGTAGTGCTTCGGAAATCGTCGTGGAACGAGATGACAAACTGAATACAACTCACCAGGTAAGACTTGCATGGTGCAGAGGCATTCAACACTGGGCACTCACCTGGAATAGAAGAAAACGAAAGTTAGATTCAGAACACGAGTATCGTTAAAACAGTCATTTAGAATAAGTTCTCTAAAAATATCAGTTAAAACGAAACCGTCACCAGATCACATCCCCATCCAATAACGACAGTTTTTAAGCAGTTTTGATCTGTGAACTTGGTAACACAAGCAGGACACAAAGTCAATAAATTGACACATACTGTAGTCACGGCAAAACAAGGCAAACGCAGAGCTCTCTACTGACTGTTTACCTGTGACATATTCACTGTTTATGGGGGTCACAAATTAAGGATTATGTTTTAGGTGACGTTTGTACGTGAATGGCGGTTAAAGACGACTTCGAAAATCATCGCTAGTGTCAGTTATGAAGTGCAGGATGGAACTAGATTTTCACGTAAATATAATTGCGCCTGGAGATGGAACTACTAGCCCATTAACACCTCGCGTTGCCATATGGCAGTGATTTTCAACCTTTTCCAGCATGCGACCCCCCCCCCCCCAACAATTAAAAATATTCTGAAACCACCCTGGACCCCCCTCTACATGAACTCTTACAAAACTATGTTCTTTATCTCAAAGGCAACGAATGTAAAGTTCTTTCGGTTGCTACAGCTTCCTTGGAAATTGTCGGACGCGGTTTTTAATGTGTATTTTTTGGAATGGAAGACATTTTTACATGGTTTCCGACAGAAATGTGTATTTTACATAACGAGTGTTTCGAACTTACGCGGCCGCGGCTCCGATGTGCGAGACCGTTCCCGTCGGGGGTCGAAACCTCCCTCGGGCATGGATGTTTGTGCTTTCTTTGCAATAAGTTAATTCATCAAGAGATTGTAGGTTTAGGGACTGATGATGCCGCAGTTAAGTCCCTTAAGCTTAACAAATATTTGAAGATTTTGCACTTAGGCGAGATTCAGAAACGAATTCTGCTGATTAAGCTCCCACTGTAAAGACAATTTTTAAATAAGTAGTTTTTTTTAATTTCCTATAATTAATTATTGCATCTTGTACATTTATCTAACGAAAGGTCCCTGAAAACGGTTTTCAAACTTATTCGTCGATAACACACTGTTATCACTCCAGGTATACGACAGGGAAGTTCTCAAACATCGCAGCGGACATTAGATAGAGGCGACTAAAATTTTATGGACACATCAGCAGACTTCCACAGACCAGACTCACCAACAGAATCCTCAGGTACATCCAGGGTCTCAAGACCACTACACTCTGGATGATACAAGTCAAAATTGATCTGGAAAGGGCACATACAGATTCAAAAGACGACATGGACAAAGTCTTCTTTAGACACAAGGTGTACAAGTGGGAATTGATGTCAGGGAAAACAGCACCTAAAGCCCAGCGACCAAATGGTTTGAAGATAGGAAGAGAGCCTTTAGTGAAAGAATGAAGGAATACTGGAAGTACTGGAATAAGAAGTAGTCATGAATGTTTCGCGTGGTCTGATAAAAGGCCTGTAACGTGTATATATATTATTCGTTCTATTCAATTCAGAAATAATGTTAAACGAGGAATTATAACAAAAAGTAAATCTCTCTTATATTAGGCCTTTATTTGTGTATTATGGAAAACTTTGTGATCAGAGCTGCTCTGGGCTGGTTGTTCTGTGGTGTCGCACAAGTACAAAGTGCGCGCCACCTGCTTTCGCCGCGCGCCGCCATGCACGCACGGCGCGGCGTTCTCACGACGACAGCCACGAGCGCCCTCTGCTGCAACTCCGCTCGTGGCCACCACGGAAAGACACCGGTCACTTCGGACGGAGATAGCAACCAGTTAGGACATTCGTAATCAGACAGGCACCAGTGAAGACTTTGCTATCGTACAGGCACTAGGCAGGCCTCTAACAACTATGTATCAACATTCTGCAGTACTATGTAAAAGTTAAGTATTGTTACATTCTGTGCAATATATATCTCTTTCTAATTTACTCTAGTGTTTATAGTTTCGGGCTGCTCCCCTCCGTACCTGCACCAGCGTGCTGTCTATATTCCTGTGTCGGTCTCATTCCACTCGGCCACCGACACCGACGACGAGGCTGTGACACAAAAGCGGCGACGAAGTTGGGACACAAAATGTTCAATGGTGCAAGTACGCCTCATGCGATGGCGATCCCCTGTGCAAGTCTTTAGAACCCCCCCCCCCTGGGGGTCGTGACCGACAGGTTGTAAAACACTGACTTACATCAATACCCTGCGATGAAAGTGAGGATATGAGTTACAATCTGTGATGTAAAAAGTCAAATATACTTTCGGGATATTATTTAAGGCCAGAGCACACTTTATAATGTATGATTTTCGTTAACTTGATGTGCTAAGACCTAGGAAGTGAAACAACATTGAAAACATCGACATCTGTTTACAAGCGAAAATATACGAACCAGTCAGACCATTTTTGGAAGCAAATGAAGAGAGACTATTTACTGTATCAGCTATGTTTTACCCTTTTACATTGTCAATTCAGAAACAACTTAGATTTTCCTTTTTGTAAGTGCTAACATTTTCCATTTAAAACGTTATTTAATGAAACATGCTTCATCAACTTACAGTCTTGTTTGTATGCACTATTTGTGTCAGCCTTCTCCGTTACTCTATAGCAAATTGTGAAGAAAGGAGAGCTAAAAAATAATCAGCTTTCAATTACGGCCAGCTGCACAGCCGTCGACATAAAAAAGAAAGCCCTCCTGTTCTCGTAACAAATTTTACTCAACACTTTATCTCTCCGTGACACCCACGGTGTCATCCAAGTGCATTTCCTTTTCGTTTTTCCCTCCTCCTCCTCTTCTAAATGCAGACACAACGCAACTGTAATACAAACAACAGCTGAGCATAGCACCGCCATTTTAAAGTAACCTTGAAAAAATATTGGACGATAGAGTATAGCCTTTCATGCAAACCTTTGTCAAAGAATAGGACCAGTATTTCATATTTTTTTTTTTTTTTTGTCCAATTTTAACACACAGACGTTTTGAGGGCATATAATGCACGACCTTAACGGCTGTGCCATAATAAAGTAATCAGAACAGAATATGTAATTCCGACCACGGATTCGAGTTGCCAGTAAAATGACAAACTCCCCGATACCAATAACAGACCGGACGGGACCTTAATTAAAAAGTAGCAAAATTAAATCAATTAATTTAGGACGGTTTATTAATTTTCACCAACCAAGCAGCATCATAGAATGATTGCTTACTTAGAGGACAATTCGAGTGGAAGGGACAGAGTAATTTCTACATTACCCCTTTGGTTAATCAAGAAATTGCTCAAAGTGGAGAATTTCCTGTAGCCGTTAAATTTGAAAGCAACCGGAAGCGACGCCGTGGCGGAGGCATACGAGCTTTGTCCCGCACTACAACAAACAGGTGCCCCAGCCTGAGTGTCCGAGGCACAGTGCCGCCCGCAAGAGCTAAGCTTCCCCAGTGGTTTCTCTTCCCTACCTGTAAGGTTGGCTACAGGGACTACTTTAGAAAAGCGGAAACACACTGCGGTGCCGTGCCCGGCGAAGAAACTCGCACCACCATTCGGTTGCATCCACCTCACGGACAGTCTAGGGCGGAAGTTACCGCCGTGTTAGTAAAGTGTGACTTTAAGGACCGTCAGCATCTGTTACAATGATGGGCGAGAGGAAGCATCCGGTACACTTACAATTCAGTTTATAGTGAGGTAAGCTTGGCCGTTTGATCCCTGCTCTGGTTATAGTATTACGACTTCATGGCTAGCAACATTCTCTCAGATTCAACCACTCTCCGCTCTCTCTAGGGACTGCAAATTTATCTGTTTTAAAGTGTGTTTAATTATTGACTGTTAAATAATACCTTATCCTACAGCAAGGTGGTTTCGTGGCAAAATAGTCTTATTTATGAAATAATATTAAATATTCAACAGGGCTACCTCACATTCGTCATATCTTTATGAATACAGATTTCAGCACAATTCTGCCTATTTGTTCTGTAACTTTCCTACTGTCCTCTTTTCAATTAATGAATCTTCAATAAGGCGTCGAAACTCCTGCTAAGAGAAGAAGTCCGACGCCTTTGCCGTCCAAGAACAGCAAATCAGCAGGTGAGTGAAACATCCTGTCTGAGAGGAAAGGCGATAGGCAGCAACCCTTCTTGCTTAATCTTCTTTCGAAAAACTTGTGACACAACAACACAGTGACCAACGGTGCTTTCCAGTCATGTGTGCGTACAGGGTGATATATAAAACGATGCTTTATGTATTTTTCCTCATTATTTGTATTTTTTGTAATTTATTATGTATTTGTATATTTTGTTTCTGTAATATATTTGCATGGTCCTGCTAATTTCCATATATGTCAAAAATATTGTAAATGTAGCAGATACGCTGGATTAGCAAGGGCTTTGCTATTTTATAGAATCATCTTTGAGTGGGGAGTTTTTTTATCGCTGGTAGCGCAGAGTCGCACAGCGAGGAGGAGTCGTTGAGAAGTAGCGGCGGACAGACGGATTCGCGAGACGGTGCGCTCAGTGGTGTACGGCAAATGTACGTGAAGGAGAATGCATGTTGGATTGGCACTAGTGGAGGAGGCGGCGAAGAGGCAATATTACTTATTCATACGGCCACAGCTCAAATAATTAATAAATGCATCCAGAGGAATGCTGTGGTCCCAAAATTGTGATTAACATTCGTCGCCAAGAAGAGCCTGTGTTTGCCAATTGTTAAGCGTCAACAGTATGCGATCAGCAGCACCACGTCGCACACCAAATTCAGTAAGATCTGTCCAGTTTGTCTTAGCATGTACAGCTAACCAGCGTATTAGTGATGATTGTTCAATAGAGAACACTGTTATTTGTGAACCTGTGTTTAAATATCATTACCCATAGTTATTGTCCAGACAGGTTCCTTCCTCATCCATTGTTTTTCCGAGAATATTCACAAAGTTATAGAAAACTAAAAATCAGAGTCATTAAAGACAATGTGACAGTCGTTAATAAAAAATGTGTTCAGAAAAGTATTACTAAATGTAGCTTATGCCAGTGTTGCTGATCAATAGGTTTGCTAAGTTGAACGAAACTGCTAGACTAACTTTCAATTTCAAGAGATGTTTCAATAACACTGTAAAAGATTAATTGTTTTCCACTGCATATTATTTTGAGGTAAATTTTGTTTTAACTTGCAAGTTCAAATGTTCAAATGTTTGTATAGTCTATGGGACTTAACTACGGGGTCATCAGTCCCTAAACTTACAAACTACTTATGAACTACCTACGAACTAGGACGGCACAAATATCTATGCCCGAGGGGGGATTCGAACCCCCGATCGTAGTGGCCGTACAGACCGTGACTGGAGTGCCTTAGTCCCCTCGGCCACCGCGGCCGGCAACTTGCAAGTACTGACTGGTGAGAATAGTAATTGTTTGCAAGTGTTTGAATGCTAATAATTCCTGGTTAAAGAAAGAGTAAAAGTTAATCAGAAGGTTAAATGGTTCTTTTCTAAATATTGTTATCACGACAAGTCATTAATTTTTGAGCTTGCCATTAGTACAGTTAATAGTTCAGTTACAACTTGATTATTGCTTAAGCGCATGGTATACTCGCTGTAGAATAATTTCTGGTACTTATATAAACAATTAATTATTTGAAGTTGTAAATTGTAAGTATTAAGGTGAGAGTTTTGCATGATTTGCTGCATGTTGCATTTCCGCGGCTATGGCTTGCATTTCGCTGTCTTACATTGAACCCTGTGTTAGTGAACTATTTCTCAGTAATTAGTATATTGTCAGTGTCTTTTGTACCGGATTTGATGCACATAATGTGATTCACGGCCCACCAAAATTTTACGAAATTTTTTCACGTTTGTTAATTAACTTTGCTATTGATGAAATCCCACCAAATTATTTGCTCGCACAACGAGCTGGCGACCGTAAATCAATAAATTATTCACTTTTTCCAAATTAATCCCTGTGTTCCGTTTGTTTCGCATTTTTTTCGTTTAAACATTAATAATTTTATTCCAAATTTTACCTTCCACTTTCTTTATTCCTATCGATCGTTGTTGTCTACCAAAGAGGTGCAGCAACGTTCCGGTTATAGCCTCCGCTACATCATCGGCTTCATTACCGATAGCTTTTCCACAAAATTAAGATAATTAGGCACATGGTTCATTTTTCTAATTATCATATTCTAGCCGGTGGTGTAGGACAGGATGTGTTATAAACTTCACCAGTTACACTATCAAATTATTGGACAAAGAATTTGTAACACCGGCGTAAGGAACGTATCGACCGCCACCGACTGCACGATACCGTGAAGCAGGACTGCTAGTTAGAGGTAAGCGTCCGCTGCACACGCCTACAAACTCGCTGCAGGCGGCAGGGAGACGGGGAAGCCCCTCTACTTAAGGCGAGTTGCCGCCGCGCAACGTCGCCACGCAGCAGGGACGACCTGAGGCCGCCAACTACAACGTGATTTGCGCTCAAACTTCACTCCCATCTACACGCTCACCCCACCTCCCTCCTACTCCCTGTGCAGTACCCGTCACTGCAAGTGCGAGCGCAATAAAGGAAAGAAACGAAGCAGAACCCAGCAGTTCTGAATTACTGCATGTTTCAAACTGACCATACAGGTTTTAAAGGGAGTTGCTACAATGGTAAAAAATCATTTTACGTTTATTATCTTACAAAGTAATGAGGTTTTCTGCTTAAAATAGTGCAATATTTGTTAAGAAACTCTAAGACGACTTTTTTTTTTTTTTTTTTTTTTTTTCAAAAATGAAATAAATCGCAATTTGCGATCAATTATGGCTTCACTCTACTAGGTTTAGATGGAATACCAAAGTGCGACGAATGATAATTTGTGCCCGGCCGGGATTAGAACCCGTGATCTCCTGCTTACTAGGCAGACGCGTTGACCAGTCCGCCACCGAGGACACAGTGACCAGCCCGACTGCAGAGGACTCTTCCCTGCATGTCACCCGCCACACTGTCTCTTTCCTATTATCACAGCCTATTTCTTCTGTAATGCTCGCAGCCACAATATTGTATTCCCATATCAGGGAGAACAGGCCTGAGGTATCGAAACACAATTAATTGTCGTCAGGAGCCCAGCCTCGGCTTGTATACTATTATATACTGGGCTCCTGACGACAATTGTCTCCATACATCATGGTCTGTTCTCCCTGATGCGGGAATACAGCAAAGCAAAGAAAAATTCTAGAAAGGGAATTGAAATTGAGCAACTACAAAAAGTAAGGGTTTGCCGATGACGTAATTGTGTCAAAGACCGCAAAAAACTTACAAGATCAAGTGAACGAAATGGACACTGTCTAAAAAGTAAAGTTTACGATGAACATTAACAAGACCAAGACGAGAGTAATGGAAAGTAGTTGAATTAAATCACGAGATGCAGAGGAATTAGATTAGCTAACGAGACAAAAGTAGAAATTGAGTTATTATTTTGGTACCAAAATAACACATGATGACCGAAGTATAGAAGATCTAAAATACAGAAAGGCTATGGAAAGAAAAGAATTTTGAAAAAACCGAAATCTGTTGACATACAATAGAATAGTACGTATTAGGAAGTCTCTTCTGAAGGCATTTGTCTAGAGCGTAACGTGGACGGTAAGGAGATTCGACAGGAAAAAATCTCACTGCCGTATTTTACGGCACACTTTAGATTTTCCTTACTTTTATAATTATTTATTTTATTTACTTATTTTTGTAAAAATTTCGAAAACCATAAAAAGAGTAAGTTATGGGCGATACGATTACCACTCTTCTAATGTGATAATATCTATGCACTCAACACGAAATATTCTCTCTGACCGTAATTTAGCAAACTGCCAAAATTATTTGATATTTGAGTTTAACTCTGACACTTTTTTTGAACTTCTACTATCTCTTTAAGCTATTGTTTTAATATCTATCCCATATTTTCATTATCTTTTTCCATTAAAATATAATCACCTGTCTTGCCGTGATAGCTTATTTTCTTTGCCTGTATTGATTTACGTAGAAGAAAGTGACAGTATCAAAATCGCCGTTATTTTCGCAGATATCTCTGAAACACAAAAGAACAATATGTACAGAATTTTCTCCTTTACAAATTACATTATTAAATTTTCGTGTCAGATGAACGGTTAAGCCGTTATTTGGATTTAAATTTCGAACCGTCAAAAGGCGATCGCAAAGGCCCACTTTTAGTGATACTATCGTAACCTGAAGTGGGCCAATGACAGAAGCTTCTAAAGTGTTGCTCGGCAACTCAGATGGGCCGGCTCCACTCCTTTTCCAGGACACCGACGATTATGATCTGAAGGAGATCATACATGTACAAATCGTTCATCGTACATAAACATAAAATATTTCATGCGATCTAGACTCTTTCTATCATATCAATCATTTCTAAAGATCGCTGTTTTCCTCAGGAACAATATCCCATAAAATATTAATCCTACTAAAGAGTTGTGAATTGCTTGTCTCCATTCGCCAGAAGTCATCGGGCTACAGTAATTGGTACTACCTATGAAAAGCTGGGACAAGTCGCTAGTACTCGATATTTTTAAATCTTTGTTGCACTTCATTCCAGTCTCATATTTGATGCAAAATCTGTGATCCAGTTTAGTAGTTTTTGTGGTCTTCAGTCCTGAGACTGGTTTGATGCAGCTCTCCACAATACTCTTTCCTGAGCAAGCCTCTTTAACTTCACACAAGAACGGCAACCTACGTCTGTCTGTATCTGCTTACTGTATCCATCTCTTGGTCTTACTCTTACTTCCCTCCAACGATAAATTCACTATTCTTGATGTCTAAGAATGTGGCACTACATTTCAAAAGCCTCTATCCTCTTCCTGTCCGTACTGTTTAACGTCCATGTCTCACTCCCATACAAGGCAACACTCCATACAAACACCTTCCAAAAGGACGTCTTTACACTTAAATTAATATTCGATGTTAGCAAATTTCTCTTTTTCAAAAACACCTTTCTTCCCATTGCCATTCTGCATTTTATATCTTCTGTACTGCGACCATCGCATGTTTTTTTTACTGCCCAAGTAACAAAACTCATCTACCTCTTTTATTGTTTCGTTACCTAATCTAATTCCATCAGCATCACCTGATTTTCTAAACCGCATTCCATTACCCTAGTTTTTCTCTTGTTAATGTCCATCTTATATGCACCTTTCAGCACACTGTCCATTCCGTTCAATTGCTCTTCCAGGTCCTTTGCTGTATCTGACAGAATTACTATGTCGTCGGCAAAACGCAATGTTTTTAATTCTTCACCCTGAATTTTAATTCCTTCTCCAAATTTCTCCTTGCTTTCCTTTATAGCTTGCTCAATGTACAAATTGAACAACATTGGGGAAAGGCTACAACCCTGTCTTACTGCGTCCCTTTCATGCCCTTCAACTCTGAGAACCGCTGTCTGGTTTTTGTACAAGTTATAAATAACCTTACGCTCCCTATATTTTACTCCTGCTTCCTTCAGAACTTGAAAGAGTTTATTCCAATCAACATTGTCAAAAGCCTTCTCCAAATCTACAAAAGCTAGAAAATTAGGTTTGCCTTTCCTTAATCTATCTTCTAGGATAAGCCGTAAAGTGAGTATTGCCTCCAGAGATCCTACATTTCTCCTGAACCCAAACTAATCTTCCCCGAGGTCGTATTCTACCTGTTTTTCCATCCTTCTGTAAATAATTCGTGTTAATATGTTGCAACCATGATTTATTATATTAAACTGATGGTTCTGTAGTTTTCACACCTGTCGGCACTTCAGTATCCGGTGTTCATTTATAACGTAACTCTGAAATTATAATACGTGACAGGAAAGAAAAAATGTTTGTTAAGCTTAAGGGACTGAACTGTGGGGTCATCAGTCCCTAAACTTACAGACTACTTATACTAAAGACACAAATATCCATGCCCGAGGGGGAATTCGAACCCCCGACGGGAAACGGCCTGGCGTATCGTAGCATAGCGCCTCAATGCGCTCTGCCGCGCGGGTGTTTGCAACTAAGATCTGTCAATAGTGTAGAATCACATCCACTTAACAGTGATGTTTTGATTGTTTTTTATTTTTTTCCCCTGCTTAAAATAAAGTACTTTTGAATGTTGCAGCGTTAGAACTACAGTAGTGCAACTGTAACAGCCACGCACCGACCACAGCGTTCCAGCCGCCTTGCGCCCACTGTCAGCAGGTAGCCGTGGCCAGGGCTTTACAAGGGAGGGATGCGGAGGCGGCGGCGGCGGGCTCGTAGGCAGCCGATCCGATCCGAAGCGGGGCGCCGCCTGACGCTGCATTTTGGCTGCTACGTGAACGGAAACGAAGATTGCGCGGCAAACGACTGGAAATGAGATAAACCACCCCTCGCTATCCGCCGGCCGGAAGCCCGCCCCCCCCCCCTCCTCCCCCTGCCGCATCCGCGCTCCGGTAACCGCACCTCCATTATTACCTCCTGCTCACTTCGCCGGTTCGCGTTTCTTCTCCACTGTCCCTCTAATCAGAGAAACTGCGAGAATCACGCTCCTAGTCGTTTCGTGTAGTGCTCACTAAGTGCACAGACCAATAAAAAGAGCGTATGTACACCGTAACAGTAATACCTGCATACATCACTCTCATGAACTTTCAATTTTTCTCTTCAGTATCGGAACACCTAATTTCGCTTACCAACAACATACATACTCCGCAATCCACCCAAAGGTCCGTGGCGGAGGGTACTCTGTATTACTACTGCTACTACTAGTAGTAGTAGTTACTTGCTGCCGCGGCGGAGCGGCCGAGCGCGTTGAGGCGCTATGCTACGATGCGCGAGGCCGTTCCCCGTCAGGGTTCTAACCCTCCCCTCGGGCATGGAGTTTGGGCCGTCTTTAGTATAAGATAGTACATAAGTATTTTGTAAGTTTAGGGGCTGATGTCCCTGCAGTTAAGTCCCTTAAGCTTAACAAGCATTAAAAAAATTACTTGCTTTCCTTTTCCAGTCCCATATAAAACGACGGAAAAACGAATACGTGTATGCAGCTGTACGAGCCCCGACTACATCTACATACGTACTCTGCAATCCACCGTAAGGTTCGTGGCGGAGAGTACACTGTACCACTACTAGGCATTTCCTTTCCTATTCCACTCCCAAATAGAACAAGAAGAAACTAATGCCTAAATGCCTCCGTACGAGCCCTAATTTCTCTTATCTTGTCTTTGTGATCACCACGCGAAATGTAAGTAGGCGGCAGCAAGATCGTACTACACTCAGCTTCAAATTCCGGCCCTCTAAATTTCCTCAACTGAATTTCACGAAAAGAACGTCGTCTTTCCTCCAGCGATCCCCAATTGAGTTGCCGGAGCATTTCCGTTACACTCGCGCATTGGTCGAACCTACCGGTAACAAACTTAGCTGCTCGCCTCTGAACTACTTCTATGTCTTCCTTTGAACTGATCTGCTGCGGTTCACAAACACTTGAGCAATACTTATCGTTGTAGCTGTAGAATATTTCAAACTCCGGCCCTCTAAACTTCAACACTGCTCTTCGAAAAAAATGTCGCTCCCCTACAGTGACTCCCAGTTGAGTTCCCGGTGCATTTCTCTAACACTCGCGCACCGATCGAATCTACCAGTTACAAACCTCGCCGCCCGCCTCTGAACTGTCTTTATGTTCTCATTTAAATCGATCTGGTGGAGATCACGAACATTTGAGCAATACTCAAGATGGGATCCTACAAGCGTTTTGTATGCGGTCTCCTTTACAGACGAATCACACCTTCCCAAAATTCCCCCAAGCCGACCATTTGCCTTCCCCACGACTATCCTTACATGCCAGTTCCATTTCATATCGCTGTGCAGCGTAACAACTAGGTATTTAATGGAAGCGACTGTAAGGCAGCATACTACTAGTGTTGTATTCGAACATTACGGAATTGTTCCTATTATCATCTGCATCGCCTTACATTTTTCAACATTTAGCGCTAGTTGCCATACCTCACATCACCTAGAAATTTAATCCAAGTTATCCTGCATCCTACTACAGTCACTCAATAACGACACCCTCCTGTATACCACTGAGTCATCAGCAAACAGCCGCAGTTTGCAACTCACTCGGTCCGTCAGGTCATTCATGTTGTTGTGGTCTTCAGTCCGGACACTGGTTTGAATGCAGCTCTCCACAATACCCTATCCTGAGCAAGCGTCTTGAACTCCACATAAGAACGGCAACCTACATCTGTCTGAATCGAATCTGCTTACTGTATCCATCTCCTGGTCTTCCTCTGCATTTTTTTTTTTTTTTAATTCTTTCATATGGTTTTGATCACGGATACTACAACAGACGGTAGGGGCAACCGCCGGATGCGCAGTCGTCACTAGGAGACCAGCACAGTTTTCCCGCGCGACCGTAGCGTTGCTATTACGAGTGTATCTCCACCGAATTGGTTTTCCACTGGCTCTTTATAGTTTGTGCATGTATTGAGTAGTCGTAAGTGACTAGTGATGGCTTATTAGTGACGATGAAGTGTTGTGCTGTTGCATGCTGTACGAACAACGGCAGACAGAAGAATGCGATATTTCACAGATTTCAGAGAGATAAAGAGGCAAGTTTAAAGGGGATAAACGCGTGTAAGCGATTAGATGCTCTCGACCCTGATACTGGTCGTATATGGTCAGAACATTTTAAAGAGTCTGATTATGTTCGAGACTTCAAAAATGAACTTTTAAAACTTTCATTGAAGCGTATATTAAAGGCAGATGCGTTCCCTACTTAGAAGATGCCTAAGTGCATCGACGTAGTCAAGACAGGTTCTTCTCAATAGCATCAAGTCAGAGTAGAAAGATGGTACAACCGAAAAGAAGTACAAATGTTATTGTTAACAACAAATGACAAGGATGACAACGTAAATTGTATAAACAATTCCGTTGAGGAAATCAGTAGGTGTACTAATTCCGAAACCCTCTTAGCGAGCACTGCCGTTGACAATGATGGAATAATTGTAGCTGAATTAACTAAAGAAGTTGACCATTTAATAAGTGAGAACAATAAAGTAATACATGAAATCATTACTTCAACATGTTTAGAACATTCATACGCAGCAACATATGATCTAAAATGAATAATACGCCAAGTCTACGCGATGCGTTTTTACCTCTACAAAATCATAAAATTTATTGCAACCATTTACTTCATTTATACAGCTCAAAAAAAGTATGCAGAATAATAAAAAGAAATTGAGTCCTTCATCGAGTAGAGATGTCAAGCTGGAAGTAGTAAAAAAAAAATTTTTCACCAAATAGTTTTCCTGCAATCGTTTCTTTAGTGGCGGCCGTTCGTGTCGGCTGTGGCAACACCACCTAGAAGACAAGGCCTTACAACAGGCCGTGGCTACGTCACACTTAGACTGGCCGGCCGCTGCGCGGCGGTGGGCGTGCCCCAGCCAACAGCCAGTGAGGTGGCGGCCGGGGCCTGTAAGTGTGACGTAGCCACGGCCTGTGGTAAGGTCTTCTAGGTGGTGTTGGCTGTTGCCACCGGGTGACGTCACAGCGCACGGCCTGCCCCCCCCCCCCCCCCAAACCTGCGCGTGACCCCTACAGTCTATTCTAGTATCCGTGGTTTTGATGATAAATTCTGGCGAATGTAGAATAGCTATGGTAACACCTGCTGACTGTTTTCCCCGTGCTGAGCTGTGGCGTTGGCCTGCTAGCCACTGCGGGGTGCGGACGCCTACACGGGGCTGGCTGGCGGCCTGAGGCTGGAAGGGACGGGTCGCCCACGACCCGCGCCACGCCACGCCCACTGCCCGCAGGGTTCAACAAACGCCGCCGCCACGCGGGGCGACCTCTGCCGACTGCGCTCCTCCCCAGTCGGCGCTCTTATGTAACACCAGGCAGGACTCCACAATTCAAGACAAAGTCTCCATACCTACACGAAAGCGAACATCGCCTACGTCATTACTGTTAACCAGTTCAGAAATCAAGATTACATTCATACTCCGCAAGCCACCTCATGGTGTGTGGCGGAGGATACTATGCGTACCACTGTCACTTCTTCCAATTCCAGTCGCGTATGAAGCGCGGAATAAATTATTGCCTGTATGCCTCAGTGTAGGCCCTTATATCTCCGTCTTATCATAGTCGCTTAGCGAGATATCTGTTATGGTCTTCACTCCAGAGACTGGTTTGTTGCAGCTCTCCACCCTACTCTATCCTGAACAAGCCTTTTCATCTCCTCATAAGAATGGCAACCCACATTCACTTCAATCTGGTTACTATATGCGTCTCTTTGTCTCCCTCTGCGATTTTTACCTCACACACTTCCCTCCAATGCTAAATTTACGATTCCTCGATATCTAAGAATGTGTCCTACCAATCGATCCCTTCTTTTATTCAAGATAAGTCAAAAATTCTTTATCTCCCCAATTCTGTTCAGTACCTCCTCAATAGTTATGCGATCTACCCACCTAATCTTCAGCATTCTTCTGTAGCACCACATTTCAAAAGCCTCTATCCTCTGCCTGTCCGCACTGTTTATCGTCCATGTTTCACTCCCATACAAGGCAACACTCCACACAAATGCCTTCAGAAAGGACTTTCATACACTTAAATTAATATTCGAATTTAGCAAATTTCTCTTTTTCAAAAACGCTTTTCTAACCATTGCCATTCTGCATTTTATATCCGTACTGCGACCATCATTTGTTATTTTACTGCCCAAGTAACGCTGATCTAACTCCTTTAATGTTTCGTTAGCCGGCCGCGGTGGCCGAGGTGACTGGGGCGCTCCAGTCACGGTCAGCACGACCACTACGGTCGGGGGTTCGAATCCCCCCTCGGGCTTGGATATTTGTGCCGTCCTAGTTCGTAAGTAGTTCATAAGTAGTTTCTAAGTTTAGGGACTGATGACCCCGTAGTTAAGTCCCATAAGCTTGACAAACATTTGAACATTTGAATGTTTCGTTACCTTATCTAATTCTTTCAGCATCACCCGATTTCCTTAGACTGCACTCCATAACCATACTTTTGCTCTTGTTAATGTTCATACTATATGCTCCTTTCGACACACTGTTCATTCCGTTCAGCTGCTCTTCCAGGTCCTTTGCTGTCTCTAACAGAATTACAATGTCGTCGGCAAAACCAATGTTTTTCATTCTTCACCCTGAACTTTAATTCCTTCTCCAAACTTCTCCATGCTTTCCCTTATAGCATACTCAATGACAAACTGAATAACATCTGAGAAAGGCTACAACCCTGCTTACTCCCTTTCCAACAACTGTGTCCCTTTCATGCCCTTCAACAGCTATTTGGTTAATGTAGAAGTTGGAAGTAACGTTCGTTCCCTATATTTTACTCGTGCTGACTTCGGAATTTGAAAGAGTCTATTCCAATCAACATTGTCAAAAGCTTTCTCCAAATCTACGAAATCTAGAAACAAACGTTTGCCTTTCCTTAACCGACGTACTAACATAAGCTGTAGAGTGAGTGTTGCCTCCCGTGTTCTTACATTTCTCTTGAATCCAAACTGATCTTCCCCAAGATTAGCTTCTACCAGCTTTTCCATCTATCTACAGGGTGTTACAAAAAGGTACGGCCAGTTGGCCCAATTAAAGGAAGGTAATGTTGACTTCAGTGCTTGTGTTGACATGCGACTCATTGCTCTACAGCACAATAGTACGTAGCATCAACTGGTTAGTGTTCATCACGAACGTGGTTTTACAGTCAGTGCAATGTTTACAAATGCGGTGAATGGAGGAAGTACATTACACACTAATGAAACAATTGGGTATTTTGACAATTGTCTGCACGAATTATTTCAATTTACATTTAAAGAGAAATACTAAAATGAGCTCTAATATGGAAAGTGTGACGAATGTTTCCTGAAAGTTTGGCCACACCTTTTTGCAACACCTTGTATAAATAATTCGTGTTAAAATTTTGCAACCATGAAATATTAAACTGATGGTTCTATAATTTTCACAATTTTCACACCTGTCTGCACCTGCTTTCTTTGGAATGGGGATTATTACATGTATGTCGCCTGTCTCATACGTAGAGAAAACAGTGGGAGGAAACAATACAGGATGCCAATAAAGTAAACAAATGAAACTTCCTGGCAGATTAAAATTGTGTGCCGGAACCGGGACTCGCGAAAGGCAAAGGTCCCAGGTTCGAGTCCCGGTTCCGGCACACAATTTTAATCTGCCAGGAAGTTTCATATCAGCGCACACTCCGCTGTAGAGTGAAAGTTTCATTCTGGAAACGTCCCCTAGGCTGTGGCTAAGCCATGTCTCCACCATATCCTTTCTTCCAGGAGTGCTAGTCTCGCAAGTTTCGCAGGAGAACTTCTGTGAAGTTTGGAAAGTAGGAGGCGAGGTACTGGCGGAAGTAAAGTTGTGAGGCGGCATCGTGAGTCGTGTAGGGGTAGCTCAGTGGTAGAGCGCTTGCCCGCGAAAGGCAAAGGTCCCAGGTTCGAGTCCCGGTTCCGGCACACAATTTTAATCTGCCAGGAAGTTTCATATCAGCGCACACTCCGCTGCAGAGTGAAAGTTTCATTCTGGAAAGTAAACATATATTTTCATGTTCCAGATATGTTACAACAACAAACATATTTAGAGAAAGTAGCTGATACTGTGCTAAGTGTCCACTTCCATTGGCAACAAACTGTTCCCATCGTCTTGTGGTTGTGTGGAACAAGCGCTGAAACATTTGAGGACTTGTAAGGAAGTATGCCTCTCGTATTCGCCGTTTCAGTTCATTCAAATGTGGCACCCTGGTAGCATAAGCTCGGCTCTTGATGAAACCCACCCACACAAAGATGTTCAGGCGAGTGAGGTCGGAGGAGCCAGCAGCCCACCTGCGACCTGCAGCTCTTCCTATCCACCTGTTAGGAAAGGTCTCGTTCAGGAACTCCCGGACAAAGTTTACATACTGAGGTGGTGCCCCATTTTGTTGATACATGACTGCGACAAGGACGCCATCGTGATGCAACTGTGGCTCCAAGAACAACTGTACCATGTTCAGGTAGGTTGCGCCGGTAATTGTCTTTTCAGGAAACATAAATGGCCTCTAGAGCCTATCTTTCATGAGACCATGCGACACAACTTTGGGATAGTCCCTTTTGTCACTCAGTGAATTCATGGGGTTGACCCTCTCCCCAGATCAGGTAATTGTAGACAACGACACAGACAAATGTCGCTGCGTCTCTTAAGATAACATGATTCGTCAGTTTCTCCTCGGCTGCATCCTCCAACAGATCATGATACTCATGCCACATGCTCTTCATCCTCTAGCTGGTGAAGCACCTGGCTACGATATGCCTTCTTCTTCAGGTGTAGCGAAGCCCTTTCCACACAGTGGAAGCAGCTGCACTTGTTTCGCTAGCTTTCCTCACACGCCGTACGGGGTGTGAGCTGACCGGTGGCCATCCAACGCATTCCTCATCAGCTAACGATCCTCTACGCCGGAATTTCTTGACAAGCTTCCGAATGGCAAGTCTTGTAGGTGCATCCTTCCGACACTTTCTCTTAAACAGCCTCTGGACCCCAGTCACGATTTTGCCACGTATACTATGTTCCATAATTGTGATTCTTTCGACAATTATTAACACTGTGATGTCTTTTGATAATATATGTAACACCGAAATGCTGCTTTATGTGGTAGATGTTATTTAATGCTTATAAACACAGCAATAGGCCTATTTCGGCTATGTGGCCTATTTCGGCTATGTGGCCATTATCAAGCTATCTGTGGATAAAGATTTCAGGTTAAAAAAGTAAAATGGAACTTCTTACAAGTTTGGCACTTATTAATCCATACTTACGTCCATATTGCAACGTGGAGGTATAATTCTATTTCGGTAACTTAATATAACTGTAGTCTAAATATCCTTTTGATTGTATTTATATTACTATTTACTTCTTAGGTCTTTAATATATTATTACTATTCTGTCATTTGTATTTGACAGATGCTCCAGCGATGCTCTATGGTTACAGTTTGTTTATTATTGTCTTTTGTGCAATCTGTGGTATGGTAGTCTGCTCCTTGTTATGGTACTATGGCGTATATCTCTAACCTAAAATGTCAATAAAGTTGTATGAATAATTTTTCCGATTTAGTTCTGTTTGTTCTATTAAGATTTCGAGAGGGCTTTTCTTAGAGTGTGTGTAAATGATATTGTGATGTTTCTTCACGGTACCTGTGGAAATCATTGATAAAATCCATGATATGGTGATGGGTTACAGAAGAGTTAAGGTGCCTGAGATTACTAATGGTGTGGGCATCTCGAATGGACGGGTACGTAAAATTTGCATAAACATTTGGAAATGAGAAAGCTATCCGCAAATGGGTGTCGTGATTGCTCACTCTTGACCAAAAACGGAATCGTGTGAAGTGTTGCAAGGTTGGTTTGCAGCTGTCAGGAAAAAATCCGCAGGACTTTAAGTGTCGTTTAGTCACTGAGGATGAAACATGGGTACCTTACTATACTCCTGAGACCAAAGAACAATCTAAACAATGGTTTACCAAGTGAGAATCTGCACCCAAAAAAGGCGAAGACCGGTCCTTTGGCCGGAAAGGGTATGGCGACGATCTTTTGGGATTCCTCATCGGCTATTTAGAACAGGGTAAAACTAATACACGTGCGTATTATTCAGCGTTATTGAACCGTCTGAAAACCGAGCTGCAAGACAAACACCGCCGATTGGATCACAAAAAAGTCCTTTTCCATCACAGCAAATGCACCAGCACACACCTCAGCAGTTGTGGCCGCAAAATTATTAGAAATAGGATTCCAACTCGTTTTCATCCCCATATTCTCCAGACTTGGCTCCCTCAGACTACTGTTTGTTCCCCAATTTGAGGAAATGGCTGGCGGGATAAGGATTTCATTCAAATTAGGTGATTGCAGAAACGAATAGCTATTTTGTAGGCTTAGACAATTACTATTATTCGGAAATGATCAATAAATTAGAACAGCGTTGGACGAAGTGTATAATTATAGAAGGAGACTATTTCGAAAAAATGGTTTTACCCAAAATACGTTAGTAGTTTTTATTTTTGCACGGTCTTTGTTACTGTGAGTTTGGTTGAAAGTTGGGAATCCGTTGTTACTTTGCCTTTTATCGATACGCAAACAGAAGCCTCTTTTCTACACGGGGGAACCCGGTATAATGTTCCAGCCTGGCTATTAATGTTTGAGATTAACAAATTTACAGAAGGATGAGATTTCAAGTTAGAAGCTATAAAAGATCCCAATCAGGAAATTATGGGAAAAAATTTGGAAAATTATTACATATATTTAAATGAAATGGGAAGCTAAGGCAGGCAGAACGTTACAAAAAGTATCGGCGAGCGGTCACCTTTAACAAGAGGTCCATCGGTGGTTGAAATTTGTCTCTGAATGAAATTTTCATTATATGATAACCACTCGCCGAACAGTGGATGGCAGTTCGTAAATATCAAAATAAGACTCGTGTAACAGACCGTAAAGTAAGATAAGTGACATGATATAAATCGGATACGAGCATTACGTAAGTCAAGCACATCAGACTTCCAAAAATTTACAAGAAAATCGATTGCAGATTCTATTGTCGGTAAATGATAATAGTATGGAATAAATATTGAAAAAAAAAAATAAAGAGTGGCAGGCTACACGAAATATCACCATTCAATATTAACTAAAAACAGTGCCATCCATTGTTGCGGTGATGCAACAAGGCTGAAAGAAAGCATTATGGGCGGAAGTAGGAAAAGGCAAAATTAATAACAGACATTCGTAAGTGCGGATTTAAGTGAGAGGTGGGGTTTATTTATAAAAGTAAAATCCGCTCACAGCACATATCTTTACCTGACTGTATAAAATCCACATAACAGCGGCGACATAAAAATAACTAAGTACAGCTCTCGTCGACAAGATGCTATGGATAAGGAGTACAAGGCAAGAGTAGTTACTATCTTCTGTCTTTTAAAACAAATTGAAAGTGACGTTCTTTAAACACTGGCCCACTTTAGGTTACGCTAGTAACACTAAAAGTGGGCCTTTGCGATCGTCTTTTGGCAGCTCGAAATTTAAATGAAAATAACGGCTTAAACATTCATCTGACACGAAAATTGAATAACCAAATTTGTAGAGGAGAAAATTCTCTACGACTTTGATTTGTTATGTTTTTATCGTATCTCGTATCGTTTGAGAGATATTTTCAAAAATAAAGGAGATTTGACACACTCCATTGAAAACCAGCCGTTCGGCGATGTCCCGTCCTCGCCCAGAACACACTGTGGCATACGCCATCTTGCGTTGCGTATTTTTTGATTTTCTTACTGTAACTTACACGTTGTCATTTCAAAGCAATGGCGCACTGAAGAATTAACAAAAACGATAAATGATAAGCTAATGTATACAAATGTATATATCAGTTAACGACGGTCATCTATAGTACTAGATTAAAGGGTACAACTTTCGATAGATATCTGTAGCGTAGTGGTTAAGGCGTTGGACTGTGACGCTAAAGGTCAGTGGTTCGGAACCCACCACTACCTAATCTTTTTTCCAAAAAGGTTTCAGACACTTTTATAAATAATTTTTGTATTATTTAGAGTTCTATTTTGGTCCAGAATTTTTTCAAAAACTTAAAGGTAAAGCAGTCAACAATCCGAAAATTGGTTTGAACACCACAGTGCTTTACTAGGCATGGTCCTGTTTGGAGGTGGTATGCCGTTGCCTTCCTCCGGCCTTCGAACTGACTTACCAGCCAGTTATAGGGGAACCTACAGTTTAACGTGGATTCCGAACCAGGGTACTACTCGGTATTTTTCACATGAGTAACACTGCCAGAGGTGAAAGAAGTGGAAAGTGAGAGATAAAAATCCTAGGATCTGGCGGGGATCGAACCTGCGACCTCTGGTTTAGTAGTCTGGCACTCTATCACTGTGCAACCGAGGCGCACTTATAAAACTACGAATCTAAAGTGGGCCGTAAGACACGACAGTGCGATTTTTTTCACTGACATTCATAGATAATTATTTTTTACACTAGATTAAACCCGCGGCTCTGCTCGCGTGTTGGTTGATTATCGATAAGCTATCTTTCAGTAGTGAACTATTTATTTATTCTTATATTTCCTTATTCGTATGCTTATCCTTACAGAGAAAGAGCTGAAGACATTGTAGCACCCATAGACCAAAGATATGGTCTGTCACATCACGTTTCGCTGTATGTAACCTCCTTGCTATAGAGTCGCAAACGTCATCGCTGGCCTTCAGTCCGAATTTGTTTATAATTTGACGACTTTCAACCACCACATCTTCCACCCCCTTATAGCTATCGCCATGGAACTGCTATGGTGTACAACGGGAGACTTCGGACAATTACACACAGACCGTTTGTTTGCTTTCTGTAGTTTTCGCTGCAGAGCGAAATATTAACACACACACACACACACACACACACACACACACACACACAAAGACAGACAGACAGACAGACAGACAGACAGAATTTTGTACGAGGCGCGTCGAGAAAGTAAGTTCCGTTTGGTTATATAAAACGAACGGGTACAGATACAGAAAAAATATTGATTGTACAAAAATCTACAACTGTTAAACTACTTTTCTACGTAGCTTCCGAAATTTTGTAGGAATTGTCATAGCATGGCACAAGGTTTTGTGTGCCTATTTCATAGAATGTTGCCGCCTGTGTATTCAACCATGTGGTAACATGTTCTTTCAGCTCGTCATCATCGTTGAAGTGTTGTCCACCAAGGACAGATTTTAGGTCTAAGGAGAGGATTTTATTTTATTTTATTTCTTTCCACGATAATGCGTGACCTCACACACCGAATGTGACCAAACAATTCTTACGGAAATTTCAATGGGACCTGTTTGATCATCCTCCATACTGCTCGGACCTCTCTCCTAGCGACTTTCATCTCTTCTTACACCTATAATCTGCCCTTGGAGGTCAATATTTCAACGATGATAAAGACCTGTTACCACATGGTTGAATACACAGGCGGCAACCTTCTGTGAAAGAGGCATGCAAAAACTTGTGGCACGCTATGACTAGTGCCCACAAAATTTCGGCAGTTATGTAGAAAAGTAGATTAAGAGTTGTAGAATTTTGTGCAATAAAAATTTCTTCTGTATTCGTGTACAATAACATTTTAATACCAAACGGAACTTACTTTCTGGACGCGCCTCGTATACACCAATAACTTTCCATTCCAATTACTCCACCCTTTCATCATTATCAACCTTCAAGCAACAATGAAACCATTTTCAAAGAGTAATTGTTGTTTCGAATTTCGCGCTATATTCTTGAAATTACTAAATATTTATCAGATCGCTATGAAACCGTGCCTAAAAGCTTCTTCAGGTATAATTCGTAACTGTACAAATATTTAGGTCTATGCGTCTTGTCGTTAGGAAATGTTCAAATGTTTGTTAAGCTTAAGGGACTTAACTACGGGGTCACCAGTCCCTAAACTTACAAACTACTTATCAACTACCTTATACTAAGGACAGCACAAATATCCATGCCCGAGGGGGGATTCGAACCACCGACCGTAGTGGCCGTGCAGACCGTGACTGAAGCGCCTCAGTCCCCTCGGCCACCGCGGCCGGCTGTCGTTAGGACGTGATAAGCGAACACCGAACAGACATTCACATTAATATATATAGATAAATAGCTATCCGATCGTCATAAAACCTTGCCTAAAGCCTTACCCGGATAGACATTAGTAACTGTCCAAATTTTTTTTCTCTCTTTATGTCTTGTGGTTCAGACGTGATAAACGTACACGGAACTGATATTCACATTTATAGATATAGATGCCGAAATAATATAAAATACAACATTTTCTTTTCATAATAGCGGGGAAAGGAAACCGCGCCATTATACCGGGAAGCAGGTGAGAGTCTGCGCGACTCGCGGCTGCAGCAGCAAATGGGGCTGGTCGCGACTGTACGGTAGGTGCGACGTGCGGCGGAATGAAACGCCTGAGTGGTACCACAAACGCGACCAGCGAGGGCAGATGGAGCGGCCGGGATGAGCCGGCCGGCTCTGGCTCAGGCTGGAGCTGCGCTCGCCAGAGACAAAGGCTCAAGGCCAGCCGGCGGTGGGTCGCCGGCCGCAGCAGCAGCCGCCGCTGCAGCCGCCAGCACCAGCGGCGACGCCCACGGCCCTCCACTCCTCTGCTCTGCTCTCGACAAAGGCGAGCGGCCGGCTCCACGACGCCTCCTGCACGCACTCTCTCGACAGCTGCCACAAACTCGGCCACTTCTTCACCCTTAAGGCTAGTTTACACGACGCCGCTACGTTTCATGAAACTGAGCTACTGGCCAGTGCGCACGCGCGGCAGGCGTTCGCGCAATTCGTTGACGAAACTAAACAGTTTCGGCATCTTCCAACTTTGGCGAAACTGATTGCGCGTGTTTTTAGGTTAGATATATATACATGTGGCATCTGTTCCGAAGGAACAGACGTCACTTCTGTTCCTGCAGTTGTTATGATTTAATATTCACAGAATATATGACATCAACTGCGATTGGACAAAGCTGAACATGTGTACCCAGCCGGGATTCGAACCCGGGTCTCCTGCTTTCTAGGCAGTTGCGCTGACCCATACACCACTGGGGACACAGTGAGCACCGCACCTGCAAGGACTACCTTAGCACGCCTCCCGTCAGGGCCAAACTGGGAATTTCTATCTGACGGGAGGCGTGCTTAGGTAGTCCTTGCAGGTGCGGTGCTCACTGTGTCCTCAGTGATGTAGGGGTCAGCGCAACTGCCTAGAAAGCAGGAGACCCGGGTTCGAATGCCGGCTGGGTACACATGTTCAACTTTGCCCACTCGCAGTTGATGTCATATATTCTATGAATATTAAATAGTAACAACTGCAGGATCAGAAATGACGTCTGTCCTACGGAACAGACGCCACATGTATATATATAATATGCCGGTGACGGGCAATGATCCTAACGTTAGTGGGGAGGGGTGGGCAAGTTTGAAGCCCTAACTCTTACGGGAATTAGTTTCGTAACTACGAGTTTGAGTACTATGGGCAGGGCTGACCTGGGAATTTGTATCTGACGGGAGGCGTGCTTAGGTAGTCCTTGCAGGGGCGGTGATCACTATGTCCCCAGTGGTGTAGAGGTCAGCGCAACTGCCTAGAAAGCAGGAGACCCTGGTTCGAATCCCGGCTGGGTACACACTTTCAGCTTTGCCCAATCGCAGTTGATGTCATATATTCTGTGAATATTTTTAGGTTAGGTTATAACCAATACAGAACAAAATACGACATAAAGGAGAAAACGGAAAAACTATTTCGGTTTTTGAATATATATGTGTTGCGTAGGTGTTTGCCTGATTTTAACGGCGTGTTTCAGCTCTTCAAGCAACTATTTGTGAAATTAAATATTGATGGATTAACGATTAGTGAATTGCAGACTAAAATACACGCAGTTCGAAATACCTATACAAACGAAGTATGGCAATTGTGGATTTCGGAACACGGCACAAGAACTGCAGAGACGAATATCTACTTGACAATAAACGTAATGTAATTTGTAATTTCAGTTCTGGTAACAACGCTTCACGCGTAACAGTAATTTGTTTCTTTATTGGATTACTAGCTCTGTTTAAAAGGAACGTGAACTGCTCTGGTGACATTCTAAGTTGATTTAAATAGCTTCTAGGGTCTTCAATATCATTTTCTTTCAGCACGGTCGCTGAGCAACAGAGCTGACGTCTTTTTTTAATCCATTCACGAACCCAAACACGTTTCCTAATTGTTTTATGTTTACTCTTATGCAGTGACTTCACACAGACAAACAATAGATCCGCCACAACTCTTACAACTACCAAAACTTTCATTTTACGGGGACTACGGCTCTCACAAAACAATGAACTGAAGTGTTTAGTACTGACGCCGAGTCTACAGACATACACGAAACCAGTTCCGCGCAATTCATTTCATGCAACGAGTTTCGCAACCTAGTGTCGTCGTGTAGACTAGCCTTTAGTCCACCAGGCGGCTCTACTGCAATTTATACTACCATGTGTTGACTCTGGAACCACTGTGTTCAAATCATTATTTGTTTATTGCGATTTTCTTCATTGCGGAGGTTTACCTCCAACAATAATCAACCCGGAAATGAGTACACCTAGTATATAAGATCTTAAACTAAATATTCAAGCTATTTCTCCAGGTGTTGATATGGTGTATTCTTTGCGCCCAGCCTTTTCATTGTGAGCTCTCCATTTTGGAGCCTCGTGGTTACAGGCTCTCATAGAAGAATCTGTACCGAAAGATTCGAAAGTTGCACAGGTCACACCTATATTCAAGAAAGGCAGTAGGAGTAACCCACTAAACTACAGGCCAATATCATTGACGTCAATTTGCAGCAGGGTTTTGGAACATATCCTGTATTCAAATATTATGAATTATCTCGAACAGAACGATCTATTGACCAAAGGTCAACACGGATATAGAAAATATCGTTCATGCGAAACACAACAAGCTCTTTACTCACACGAAGTGATGGGTGCTATCGACAACGCTTCGCAAATCGATTCCGTATTTCTTTATTTCCAGAAGGCTTTTGACACCGTACCTCACAATCCACTTTTAATCAAATTGCGTGCTTATGGTATATCGCTCCAAATTTGCGATTGGATACGGGATTTCCTGTCAGAGAGGACACAGTTTGTAGTAATCGATGGTAAGGCATCGACTAAAACAGAGGTGATATCGGGCGTTCCACAGGGTAGTGTTATTGGTCCTCTGCTGTTCCTTACTTACATAAACGATTTAGGGGAACATCTAAGTAGCTCTCTTAGGTTGTTTGCAGGTGGCGCCGTCATTTACCGTCTAGTGAAATCATCTGAAGATCAAAACCAACTGCCGAACGATCTGAATATCACTATGGCGTAAAAATTGGCAATTGACTCTAAATAATGGGAAGTATGAAGTCGTCCACATGAGTACGAAAACAAATCCGTTAAACTTTGTTTACAAGATAAATCAATCAAAAGTGAAGGCCGTTAACTCCACAAAATACCCAGGAATTACTATTACTTCAGACTTAAGCTGGAAATAACACGTAGATAATGTTGTGGGAAAGGCGAATCAAAGACTGCGTTTTATTGGCATAACCCTTAAAAGATGCAACAGAACTACTGAAGAGGCTAGATACACTTACGCTTGTCCATTCTTTTTTGCAGTATTGCTGCCCAGTGTGGGATCCTTATCAGGTGGGTTTGACGGAGGACATCGAAAGAGTCCAAAGAAGGGCAGCTCGTTTCGTATTGTCACAATACAGGGGAGACAGCGTTACGGAAATGATACAAGATCTGGGATGGGAATCATTACAACAACGGCGCATATCGCTGCGGCGTGGGATACTTACCAACCTCCAATCGCCAACATTATCCTCCGAGTGTGAGAATATGTTGTTGTTTCCCACTTTCATAGGTAGAAATGATCATCAGAATAAAATACGAGAAATCAGAGCTCGAACAGAAAGATTCAGGTATTCCTTCTTTCCGCGCGCTATTCGAGAATGGAATCGGAGATAAATAGTGTAAAGGTGGTTCGATGAAGCCTCTGCCAGGCTCTTAAATGTGATTTGCAGAGTATCCCATGTAGATGTAGTCTTCTCATTTGGAGCTGTACATTTTGGAGCCTCGTGGTTACATGTCTTCTTTTTCTTGGGCCAATGAGAAGATTGACATGAACAGAGAGATGGAAGAGAGAGATGGAGAGGGAGGAGGTTAGATGAAGAACCAGAGTATAGACTAAATTCTCGGGCAACGCAGGATTTTCGGCTGGTGTTGAATAAAAATTGTCAGTATTGGCGACCAAATAACTTCCGGAATACGAAATCAAGCTTGTTTTAACAACAGCTTCGAGAAAGCCGAGGAGCAGACGGAGGTTCGAGGCACTTTTTTTCCTTTCGGGTGGGAAACTGACGGAAAAAAAAAGAAAAGAGAGGAAGAATCAGCAGTCTATGATCAAAGGAATAAGGATACAGTTTGCCGGCCGCGGCTGCAGTCACGGTCTGCACAGCCACTACGGTCGGGGGTTTGAATACACCCTCGGGCATGGATGTTTGTGCCGTCTTTAGTATAAGCTAGTTCATAAGTAGTTTCTAAGTTTAGGGACTGATGACCCCGTAGTTAAATCCCACAAGCTATACAACATTTGAACATTTTTGGAGTATACAGTTCGTAAATGACTTGTAATTTAGAAAGTGTCATGATAATCTCTTCATTGGCTAAAGATTTCGATGAGTTCCCCATTTGTATATCCGGGAGTAGACTGAAAGACACAGGCGATCGTCGGAGGCGGGGGTGAAAAAAAGACTGAATAGCCGACGAAGTGATAACATTCGATTTGTCGGAGGAAGGAATGTCTAGAGGGACTGACTGAAGAGAAATGCAAAGGAGGTAAAGTATTTCTGGTCAGAAAAATATGGGATATCAACAGTAGCACAAAGTGGTGCAATAGGAGTAAGATACGTTCTGAATAGGAGGGGAGGGTGGGGGGGGGGGGGGGACTGAGCCACTGTGAACGCTTCAGTGACGAGGTTGTTTTCATCAGACAGCCAACGAACATCGACAACGATAGTTCAGGACAAGAACGATCCGATCGTTTATCTCTTCCTCATATTCATGGTGGTCACGATTGGATCGAAACATCTTGCAAGCTGGCAACACCCACGCAGATGCAGGCATACTTTGACGCTCTCTTGGGAACAGTATCCTACTGGACTGCTACATCACCAATCATTACCTCCTGAGAAAATGCCCGGGAATATTTGAAACGGTCAGTGTAACGCACCTCACAATACTGTAGCCATGCGAAATGCTATGATCAAATTTTCATCGTGTGGATATGGCGTACCTACGGAATCTTTACAACCCTGCGTCCCCAACTGAGGTGGTGCTAACATGGTTATCAGCCGATGTGTCGTGAGGGCATGAATGACTCTTTTCTTCCATGTGGCTATATTTCGGAGCAATTTGTGTAGCCTGAACGTGGAAGTGGTGAGGGAGCCGTTGACTTATCCGAAAGACCACGTGCGCCGTAACGACGCAGGAGCCGCCAAAGCAGGCGTCTGGTGGCAGGTAACAAGTGCGCGGCGGCGGCGGTAACAAGGCGCGGCAACTGGCCCTTGGCCCGGGGCCTAGGGCGGGCGCCCGGACACAGTGCGTGCGGGCGTTAATTGCGACGCACACGCACCGCACGCATGGCTGCCGGCGCCAGCCGCGTCAGCAATAATTACGCACCGCCGCCGCCGCGAGCACCCTACACACTACAGGGTCCCTCTCTCGCACTCGGCGACCGCGTCTCCACGTGCGCTGCCTCTGCAGGGGGCGAAGACACCGCAAGCAACGACAATAGCGGCGCCACACACGCTGCCGACGCCCACCATTACGTCAATTGGACCTACTGCAAAGGTACGCCTACAACCACGGGGTACGACCGCGCTACAATGCACCTGTCACGGAAATCCTGGCAAAAAAAATTCTCGCTTTTATTGTCGTATCAAATATGGGTAAGATCGCGAGTTTCCTAAAACACTAGTCAAAATAATTGGAGGATTAGTTGAAATATCTAGGTTCTGAAGTATTGCAATCGCCGGAATGAACTACAATGATTTGACGTATTTCTGTACTTGGTAAGAACAACAACATTACAGCAACCGAGACAGTAGTAATAACACAGTTGCTGCAGAGGGGTTCGTGTGGATTTGTGTTTACTCTACACTAGCAGTTGGGTTCAGATACTGTAGGGAGCAGGTCGCGTAATAGCATAATGCAACAACAACGTGATAAGCCACAGCTACTGCATGGAGAGCCATAGGAAGATTGGTAGAGCCACGGATACAGATAAAGATGGCTGTAGCTGTTGGAGTGTCCAGAAGAGCAATTTACAGGACCTGGACGCAATTTCCGGCAACAGGAACCGTTAAAAGAAGGCAAGGCCAAGGCCGTACATGCGTAACATCAGTAAAAGATGACCGTTATCTCTGGTTAACAACTAGTCGAGACGCGAAGCTGAATGCCAACTCAGCTACAACGCACCCTCCATGCAGCAATAGGACGCACACGAGGCCAACGAGACAGACAGGCCGCGGCGCGCACGTCATGCGACGTATGCAAGGCAGTCCTGAGCCGGCGCGATTGCTAGCTGATTGGCCGGCCGCTAGGGCAGAGCCCGTTGTCTCATAGCGACCAGGCACTCACCTGGCGATCGCGCCGGCTCAGGACTGCCTTGCTTACGTCACATGACGTGCGCGCCGTGGACTGTCTCGTTAGTCTCGGGACGCACAAGATCAACGCAACCAGTCCAAACTCACATTCGGTAATGTGGGCTCTACGGATGGAGGAGCATGATTTGTGTTGTATTAAAACCAAAAACACCGTTTAGCCGAAGAAACTGACTGGAGGAATATCAGAATTGGAGTCTTAATGAATGGCGCCGGGTTCTGTTTACACATGAGTCAAGATTTTGTATTCAGCCGTTCTTTAATTTGAAGAGACCGTGAAACTTTGAATAATCCTGCTTATGTGAAGGAAACATCACCAAAGCATGGTGGTGAAAGAATGGTATGGGCAGGAGTCAGTATTTCCGCAGTTATGGACCCCTATGAGGTACAGAATAGCGCTTTGACTGCTCACAGGTATGAAGACGACAGCCTTCGACCTTTTGTTGTGCCCTTCGGTTCTTTCTGATGGACGATAGTTGTGATAATTTGTAATAAAATAAACATTATCACAACAGCGCACGCCCCCACAAAACTGCACGTCTGGGATGCACTTGGCGGAGCATTGCAGCTAGACTAGCACCTCCCACAACGTTTGCAGAGCTGGATATTGCACTCATGGAAGCTTGGCCAAATATCCGACAAGAGCTGATTGGTAACTTCATACTGTCCATGCCTCGCAGGTGTGCACCTGTACTGGCCGTCCGAGGTGATCACACACCATATTAGAGGGCAACGACAATGACTTTTTTCACTATTACTGCAGCCCAATGGTAATCGCTATGTTAATCTCAAGTAAAGAGTTAGGACAGCAAAATATCATACTGTATCACAAACAAATTACGACCGTAACAAATATATGAATAAAATACGTTACCATAATGCATATTTTGTATGATCTCACCTGATCCCCTAATTGTTTTGGGCAGTCTGAATCATCCGTAGTCGTCGTCGTCGTCGTCGTCATGGGTAAGACAATCGTGAAGACGCAGACGCACTTAAATGTCGAGGAATGCACGATTTCCGCGATTATGCAGGCCAAGCATTTTTCATGCAAAGTTGAGCGGAAGAAAACAAAGGATGGGATCAGACTCATGGGAACTACATGAGGTTATGCGAGAAGGGATGAGCAGAGAATATTAGGAAGGGGAATTACTCTCGCGACAGGTCATGAAAGTCGTGAACTGGAGGTTTCCGCTTTTATAACCAGATGATGTCTTTTCAATGGCAGGTCTTTACGTCTAGATGGTAACGGCCCGCACGTACCTGCCTAACTCAAATTTTAGTTGCGCGCTCTATCCTGCGTTGCTACCAGTGACATCCCTACCAAGAGGTGGAGAATTGCGTGAAGTTCTGGAAGTCATCCACTGTGCACTCTCCCGTGTGCTCTTTCAGGTATCGCTGTGCTGAATGCACAACCTCATTCTCCGTTTGTGAGGCACGGTGTCAGAGGCCTTCTGGAAATCAAGAAATACGGATCAATCTGAGAACCCTTGTGCCTATCACTCATCACTTCGTGTGAGTAAAGAGCTAGTTGTGTTTCGCAAGAACTATATTTCCTAAATCAGTGTTGACCTTGGGTCAACACATCATTCGGTTGAAATAATTCATAATATTTGAATACAAGATATGTTCCAAAATTGCAAATTGACGTCAATGAAATAGGCTTTAGTTTAGTGAGTTACTCCTACTGTCTTTCTTGACTATAGGTGTGACCTGTACAACTTTCCAGTCTTTAGGTACAGATCTTTAGTTGAACGGTTGTATATGGCTGTTAATTAAGGAGGTATCTCGTCAGTATAATCACATAGAAATGTAACGGGTATACAGTCCGGACAAGAAGACTTGTTATTGTTAAGTGATTTTAGTTGCTTCACTACTCCGAGGATATCTATTTCATTTATCACTCATTCTGTCCTGTGCTTGTAATTCGAAATCTGGAAAATTGGTTTCGTCTTCCTTGGTGAATGAGTTTCTAAAAGCTATGTTTAGTAACTCTGCTTTAGTAGCGCTGCCATCGTCAATATCTCCATTACTATCACATAGTGAGGGTACTGTTTTTCATATTCACAGAATATATGAGAACTGCGAATGGGCAAAGCTGCAAATGTGTACCCAGCCGGAATTCGAACCCGGGTCTCCTGCTTTCTAGGCAGTTTCGCTGACCCCTACACCACTGGGGACACTGGTCATCGCACCTGCAAGGACTACATAAGCACGCCTCCCGTCAGACAAAAATTTCCAGCTTTACTCTGCCTGCAGTACTCAAACTCGTAGTCACTGTGTACTAATTCCCGTAAGAGTAAGGGCTTCAAACTTGTCCACCCGTCCTCACTAAAGAAAGGATCATTGCCTGTCGCTGGCATGCAAGTTTGAAGCCCTTACTCTTACGTAGTGACTACGAGTTTGAGTACTGTGGGCAGGGTAAAGCTGGAAATTTGTGTCTGACGGGAGGCGTGCTTAGGTAGTC
This sequence comes from Locusta migratoria, assembly GCA_026315105.1. Lineage (NCBI taxonomy): Eukaryota > Metazoa > Arthropoda > Insecta > Orthoptera > Acrididae > Locusta > Locusta migratoria. The sequence continues at coordinate 210,950,784 of CM048744.1, read as the reverse complement.
CTTGCAGGTGCGATGATCACTATCTACCCAGTGGCGCCGGGCGCCGTGGTTCAGCGCGCCCGGTCAGGGGGCTCAACACCCTCTGTAATAAAAAAGCTGAGCCAAGAACACTTCTAACATCAACGAACAAATACGATCAGCGTCCGCAATGCACAGAACTCATATATATATATAGTGGTGTAGGAGTCAGCGCAACTGCCTAGAAAGCAGGAGACCCGGGTTCGAATTCTGGCTGGGTACACATTTTCAGCTTCGCCCATTCGCAGTTGATGTCATATATTCTGTGAATATGAAAACAATAACACCTGCAGGATCTGCAGTGACGTCTGTTCTCTCGGAATAGACGCCACATGTATATAGGTATTGTTTGTGTTTCGACCCTAGTATAATTAACGTATGATCAAAATCTGTTTGGGTTTTCAGTCGAATTTCGAGAAAGAGTATCGTTGTGAAAAGTACTGTAGGCGTCTAAACCTTTGCTCAGTGCTCCACGGAATTAAAAAAAATGTTCAAATGTTTGTGTAGCTTATAGGACTTAACTACGGGGTCATCAGTCCCTAAACTTACCAACTACTTATGAACTAGCTAATCCTAAGGACGGCACAAATATCCTTGTCCGAGGGGGGGATTCGAACCCCCGACCGTAGTGGCCGTGCAGACCGTGACTGGAGCGCCTCAGTCCCCTCGGCCACAGCGGCCGGCACGGAATTAAGACATGAAGTGCCGGTACTTGTAGTGCGTCCTCTGGAAGGATGGCCGGCCGCGGTGGCCGAGGAGACTGAGGCGCTTCAGTCACGGTCTGCACGGTCACTACGGTCGGGGGTTCGAAACCCTCCTCGGGCATGGATATTTGTGCCGTCTTCAGTATAAGGTAGTTCATAAGTAGTTTGTAAGTTTAGGGACTGATGACCCCCTATTTAAGTCCCATAAACTTAAGAAACATTTGAACATTTCTGGAAGGATGCTGATTTGCTACGCAGCCTCGTTGGTGCTGATTCGTTGGAGTTCACACACACACACACACACACACACACACACACACACACAGGAGCAGCCAGAGCCTCGCATTGGCCCCTGGCTACCGCCATCCACGGCCAGCTTGCGGTGGCAGTGGTCCCGTGCCCCTGGCGCGGCCTAATCAGACGTCGAGAGCAGGCCACAGCGGCGACAAACAGCGGCGCCTCATTGCGAATTCCGGCCGGCGCGCGCGGCACTCATCAAGCCTCCCTACCCCAACCCCTCCCACTGTAATCAACTCTGCCCCCGCTAACGCAATTATCGGCAGTCACAAATCGCCCAGCTGTCACGCCGTCGCCCAGATCTGTCGCAAATATGCATCCATTATACACTAGGTTCGTTCGAGTGGCCCAAAAGCTGATAGTTCCTGACAGTTGCTGACGATTTGGAAGGCCTCTACTGCGCATGCGCGCTTTTTGACAGTTGCCAACTCCGAAGCCAACTCGAACGCTTATTTCACCTGTTTCGCATATTGGCCACCCATAGCGCTAGTTGGCATCTTTTCTCTCTACCAATGTTGAAAGTGAAGTTATGACTGGCGATATGTTATGCAGTTCTCAATTGAGAAAACTATTTAAGTCGTCATGAAACATTTGCAATTTACCGTTAAACCGAAGTATAATAATAAAGATTAACAAGACACATTTGCCTGCAAACCGTGTATCTGTCGAGTATAAAATTCGTGTGACGAAACTAGGTTAACTTGCGAGTCGCGATGTTACCAGACGACCATTCCATCAAAATATTCTTCTTGAGAAAGCTCACGTTGACGTGAGGTGGCGGACCGGCGACGGACAGTGTGCATTCCACCATTATAAATACATTGTGGATTAAATTCTGATCATAAACTTCGACAAAACGCAAAATATACGTAAACATTTCTCTCCATTTATAAATAATGTAGCCAATTTAACCTGACAAAACCTCATACAAAAATGAGGTAAATTAGGATAGTTGTGTGTGAAAGGAATATTTGGTAACATACAACTTCATATGCATTTTGTCGCATTATTATGAGTTACAATAAAATTTAAAAAATGAAACATACAAAAATTTGCAGGTGTTTTGCAAGAATTATCATCGTACATGATTTTCCCAGAAGGTACACATTTCGTGTAGAAACGCCCACATTGGCACTAATAGATTTCTATAATATATAACCACAAGGAGAAACACGGAACAGTAATTGTGAAACGCTATAGTGGCACATATGTCGGTTATAAAAATCTATCACTGCTAATGCCTGTTGTGAACTATATTATTCTTGTGTGTCAATCACTTCATTTACAGATGGCACAGAAAATCTCAGTAGGACTATTTTTACTTCATTTTCAGGCGAATATATCACAATCCAAACTGTAAAAACATACGCATTCATCTTTAAATTCGTGTTATGAAAATTTCCACACCTTTCATTTATAGTATGTATGAGTGTAATAAAAAGGGGACGTACTGTATTAGAAGGCCACATAAGTTGAAAGAATGCCTGTCTAATATACAAACTCAGCCTCAATCAAGAGAAAATGGAAGACTTGGAACACAAACCTCTTCGTAAATGTGCAGGCTTGTCTTTTGGCCGAGGCTTGTTAAACGCTTTGGAGTTAGTCAGAAAACAGTTTGACGAAAATCCGCTGACTTAAACTTTCGGTCGCGAACTATCAGCTCCGCCACTCGAACACCAGATTGGCCAGTCAGATATCGCCAGCAAGAGTCAGAAGTGCCACTCGAACTCCTCAAACTGTTCCTGACCGTCAGCAGCGCCACTCGAACGAAGCTACTGCCGCCGCCCAAGCTGTCCACTCTGTTACGCAATTTCGGAAGCACTGCGTCTCACTCGGTGCGGTACGGACTCTCCCAAGCCTTTACCTCACGGTGTTACTGTGCGGTTCGTTGGCTAGTTAACGAACCATTTTCTCACAAAAGTCGACCGAGCGAGATAACGCAGAGATAAACTGGACTCCCATTCGGCAGTTTAAACCCCGCCTCCGGCAGTACTGATTTAGGTTTCCCGTGGCTTTTCTAAATCGCTTCACTCGTATGCTGGGATGCTTCCTTTCACAGGACACGCTCGATTTCCTATCTCATCTCCGACAAAATCTATCCGTGCCTGTGTTCGGTCTCTAATGACCAAGATATCTACGGCGTTTTGAGTCCCTGATCTTCCTTCATAATTGTCATTTTCATACTAAACTAGCTAGCGATTGTCTCTACGGATCATCTAGACATTTTTCCGTAGCAGCTAACTCCCGCATGGACATTCTTATACTAAAATACAAATCCTATTTTCTGAAATGTGTAGGAGCTCCATCGTGCATGAACCACATGTTGTGTCGTACTTGTAAAGGCACATGTTCTAGCAGCACAGGTTGAGTATCCCGTATGAAATCATAATAACGTGCTCCAGTGAGCGTAGGTGGAAGAACATGAAGCCCAATCAAGACATCACCAACAATTCCTGCCCAAACGTTCACAGAAAATCTGTGTTGATGACGTGAAACGATGAAGTACAGTACATACTAACGAAACAAATGGGTATTTTTACAATTGTCTGCACGAATTATTTCAATTTACATTTAAAGAGAAATACTAAAATGAGCTCTAACACGGAAATTAAACGTTTCCGGAACATGTCCACATAAAATTTTCTTTCTTTGTGTGTGAGGATTATTTCCTGAAAGTTTGACAGTAACTTTTTGTAACACCCTGTATATTGTCAATACGTTTTCATTATTGTGTATATTCATTTAAGTTTTGAAATGTAGGTTTGTTTGGAATACACATAACTGGAAAAGATTTTCTTTCAATTACTGTTATGTATTTACAATTGTTTTTACATACAATTAATTTCTTGTATAATAGATTCTTTACATCGGTTATTATTGTCCCCAATTTTCTGAAACTCATGTGTCTAAATTTTAACTGCAAGTATCCCATGAAAAGTAAAAATAAAAATAAGTAACGTTTCAAAATAGATCAGAATATGAAATGTACCGTTAACAAAAATTGGCGATATAGATAGAGGATCGTTACTGGTTGGTTGTTATACGGGTTTGCGTACCATAACGCCACTACACATTCCAGCGGCCTGCGCAAGCCACTGTGGCGAGACGTCAAAATTATACTAATATCTTGGTATCAAACTTTTTTCTTGGTATATATCGTATTGTTGGATGTGTACGGTTCAATTTACGTCACAAAAGAAGTCAGGCCCAAGGGAAAATAAATCTTTGGAAATCGTCTCGAACGTGTTGACGTCCCCATCCAGCAGACGGATGAAAATGTCGCATGCCCTCACTCCAAGAGACACTGGGGAGAGGTTTGGCGCAACCACTCTTGATGAAGGACTCTTGTCGTCTCTGTTGTAAAGCAAACTGTAAATAGTCAACAGCAGGTCACGGTCACCCATCCAAGTACTGCCCACGCCCGACGGTGGAGTACGCTGATGCAAAACCCCCATACCTAGCTATCACATAGGATTTTAGAACATTTCTCAAACATTATGAACTAACTCAAAGAGAACGACCCATAGTCAATGCCGATTCAGGAAGTATCGTTCTTCTGAAACGCAATTAGCAATTAACTCACATGAAGTAGTGAGTGCTATAGACAAGGGATCTCAAACCGATTCCATGTTTCTAGATTCCCGGAAGGCTTCTGACAATGTACCTCACAAACAGCTTCTAATCAAGTTACGTGCTTATGAAATATCCCCACAGTTGTGGGAAAGGATTCGTAATTTTCTGCCAGAAAGGACACAGTAAGTCGTAACTCACGGAACGACATCAAGTAAAACAGAAATGACTTCTGGCGATTCCCGGGGAATCGTTATATGGGCCCTACTTTTCCTTATATTGATAAACTATTTAAGAGAAGATCTGAGTAACTCTCCTAAGTTGTTCTCAGATGATACTGTCTTTTATAGGTTAGTTAACTCACCAGAAATCAAAAGCAGATGCAAAACGAGTTAGGTAAGATATCTGCATTATCAATTAACCGTAAATAATGAGAAGTGTGAAGTCATCCATATGAGATCTAAAAGAACTCCGTTTAACTTCATTTAATGATGAAACTAGTCTAAAGCACCTAAATTCAACTAAATACCTACTAAGAACTTAAATCAGAAAGAACACACAGAAAATAACGGAAAGCTAAGAAGGAAGTGGTGCCACGATGAAAAAACCTGGACACTTAATGACGAAGTATGAATCATCGTTTACATTGCTTCTTACGAACATCCCGGTTTATCTATCAAACTTTCTAAAAGAATACTACGTTGCGCCACGCCCGCTTCATAATGTCAAGCATGGGATTTCGACATTATATATATATATATATATATTGCCATGTGATTCTTGAAGATTTCCTAGCGTATCGAGAATTCGATAAAGTTTCGAGAATGTAGCATCTAACGTCGACCAGCGTCAAACGTGAATTCCACATCCGTCTTCCGCAGCCCAGTAAGATGGCCACAACTGAGAACTGAATCTCCACAGGACAGACTACGCATTATTCAGCCACAGGAATTTCGGCTACAACGAGAACCTTTTGGGATTCGTAGATTAAAGAATCTGTGTAAATACATTTGGAGCAAGATCTTATTAATTACAAGGGCGGTTTTCAACTGGACAAAACTTTGGGCCCAGGGATCTCTTTAATGTCTTCAGAGAGAAAACATTTACAATGACACGTCTAGCGAAAGTTAAATTTTTATAATTGATGTCTGAGTTTTAGTCTGCGTTCCGACAGAGGGCGCACATGTAGTCTCACCTTTGCGCAAGCGCATCATTTAGGTCTGCATACGTCGAGGGCGATTTTGCACATACATCTCCGCGCCAAATTTCGCCATAAAGCTGTCCCCGTGAACTAATCATCTGCAGTGGCTGACACTCACCTGAACCATTCTCAGCCGAGATATCGTGCCAGAAGGTCGATGTCATCCGGCTGCTCCCCGAAACTTAGCGAATAAAAGAATGTCATAATATGATAATGCGGTCGCACACAGAGTCTGGTAAGTTTAATCGTGCTCTGGACGGCATCAGAAAATTGTCAAATATTTCTGCTGGACAGAACGACGGCCATGCCTCAACATAGTTTAACCATTCCAGGGAATTTTAGAGGACAATGCAAGGGCGTAGATAACAGGAGGGTGTGGGGGACAGGAACAAGGGATCGAAGCCCTCTCCCACCACTGCACATGCACCATATCATTGGTTTCTTTTTTCCTTCTTTTTATGTCGGTCATAATACGTAATTAAAATTGAAACGACTTGAATGTTTCGCTGCAAGAATTGTGGATGCTGACGTGAGTGACGTTTGATTCTCCCTTCTCCCGACTCCGGAAAAGAACACCGCCCCCCCCCCCCCCTCAGCAGAAAAAAAAAATAATAAGAAAAATATGCCTGTAGAAGAGAAAGAGGACCAAATTTACAGCAATGACATTATTGAAGTAATTGGCGGATGTTGGAGTACAACAAGGACGTAGCTAAAGGGGGTGTCTTGGGGGTCCAGACCCCCCCCCCTATCACCTATCATGTTAAAGACAACGCACATACACCCATGCTCGATGGTGGACTCGAACCTCCGAAGGGACTAAATGAAATAAGACACGACCTAGCTATCGTGTAGTGAACCTGAATGATAGTCACACGCCGAAAAAGGGGTACGCACTACCGACAATCAACAAAGCCATCTATAGATTTTAATTATTAATACAATGATAACAGCATCGGCTATTGCCCAGTATTCCTTTAGACGTTGTCCATAGTTGGCCTTACTCCATTATTGTTAAATTAAGCACTACAGTGAAATGCTGCCGCTGCCGTTTGTTTTGTGCTGTTAAGTTTCCAATTATGAGTAAGTTCATAACAAGAAAAAAAGAGAATAATCAATTTTCATTTGTCCACTAGCGTTATGGTAAGTTAAAATACGTACTACTATAACAGTTTATCTATTTACAGCAGTGGAGTCGTTATTTGGAGTGGCAATATTTCAGTATATCATAAGGCACCTCACTCAGCGTCTCTAATACTTTTTTTAAAGTTAGGTTTAAGAGTAATATTTTATCTAGATGATGGATACGTTGCAATGCCAACAAGATTAAAAGAACCAATAATCTTGGAAATAAAATTACACACTTACGCTGCCTAAATCAATATGCAAGGTATTTATACTGATGCAAAAATTAATGCAGTCTGTCGTGACTGACAGACAACGAGCTTGGTGACATGCAACCGTGTCGTTACTAGTGTTCAATTCAAAGTAACACTTCTCGTTCTGATAATCTGACTTCGTCTGGAATAATAACTGAAGGTTCTGCTGGCGTATATTGAAACAATTTTTAAGAAATGTGTTCCTCACTTTTGTATATAAAATATTGCAGTATTTGTAATGAGGACTTACAAATGCAAACTATGTGCATAAAATATAAAAAATATGTTAGCCTAAGTTCGTTTTTAGAATAAATGAAAAACACGAGCCTTTGTAAATTTCTCTTTAACCATTCGTGCCCCTTCCCCCTTTGACAATATCCTGACTACGTTACTGGGTACAATAATGGATAACATCGTTGGTAACTATAACGACGCTTTGCCAATCTGTTCCTTGTAGATTAACGACGTTGCCGAAACCCAAAGATGGGCAGCTCAGTGTATGTAATAAATTGTATTCAGATATTGGTTACAATTGTAATTTGTATGTGACACAATACGACATTCTGCTGTCTCAATTCTTTACTTGAGGTTTATATACATGGAGTTTACTTAGAACGAGGCACCATGAGCTACCAGTCATCCTCGTTGCCCTCTAATGTGGTGTCTAACTCGGACGGCCAGCACAGCTGCACACACACACTTGGCTTGGACATAAAAGATTATCAATCAGCTCTTGAGAGCTCGTGAGAGCAATATCCAGCTCTGCAACCATTGTGGCAGGTGGTGATGTGGCTGCAATGCGACTGTCAAAGTGCATCCAAGATATGCCGAATAGGATTTAAGTCCTGAGAACAAGTTGGCCACCCCATTCGTTCCATTCCTTAATCTTTAAACATTTTCACCAGTGCAGCTCTGTGGAGACGAGCGTTATTGCCCAGCAGAAGAATCCCATCTCGTACGGCAGCAGCATAGGGCACAAGAAAAGGTCGAAGGATGTCTTCTCTATATGTCTGAGCAGTCGAAGAGCCATTCTGAAGGGCATACAGGTCCGAACGTCTGCCAATGTTCACTCCTGCCCACACCATTCGTCCACCACGATAATATTGTGACGTTTGCTGCATTTATTTGGTAGAGTGAACGCAAGAAAATACTTAACCCCCTCTGCAGCAAACTTTCTGTTATTCCCACTATCTCGGTTGCCGTAATGTTATTGTCTCCACTCCGTAGAACCGACAGAATGACAGTAGTTCGGAATCTAAATATCTCAACTGATCCTTTTATTCTTTTGACCAGTATAAATGTTGAGTCCATGTTAGGTGTATTATTTTCCCCACCACTTGTATATACAGGGTGTCCAGAAAAGGACTGATTTCAAAATTAAATATCTCGAAAACAAAGATCGATAGAGGAATGCAGTAAACGGTATGTTTATTGTGAAAACTGTGAGAAATTTATACAGCAGTTTGAAATAATAGTTACAAAAGCTGCAAATAGATGGCGCTGTAATCGCCATACGTAATGCCTAGTATAAATAGTGATCCGAAGCCCAGAGCGATCAGTTTCAATATTGAAATGTGAAAGGAGGTTATCGTACCGAAGGAAGAGATTAAAACCATGTACTCCATTGAACAATGCTTTTTTCTGGTGCTAGAGTACCACAGGTTAGAAGAGAGTACTACGGCAACAAGAAGTTTTAAACCACTATTTAATGTTCCAAAAGGATCCGATGCGAAAACCATTCGTACGCTCTTCGCAAAATTTCAACGAACAGGCAGCGTAACTGATGATCTAGTGGGGAATGTTGGCCGCAAGCAAACCGCTGTTACGCCTGAAAATATTGCCACAGTTTCTGGAATTATTCAGCGAAATCCAATGTCATCCGTCCGTCGAATTGCATTTGAGACTGGTTTGAAGCGTTCCAGCACGCAGAAAATACTGAGAAAGAGCCTACACATGTTTCCATTCCAAATGCAAACGCACCGCTGTGCAACAAACTGTTGCCTTTGCTAAGCAGATGTAGCACACTTCCACCTGATTGGATACTTGAATAAGCAGAACTGGCGATTTTGGGGTTCCGAAAAGCCATATTGGTGTGAAGCGAAACCCCTGTATTCTCCTAAAGTTACTGTGTGGTCTGCAGTATGCAGCAAATGCATTATTGGCTCTTTTTTCATTCGAGAAACGGTCACTGGTGAACGTTACGTTGCAATTTTGGAACAATTTGTCGCCACACAGCAAGCGTTATAGGATCGACCATGTACTGAATGGTTTATGCAAGATGGAGCCCGACAACATCGGACCGAACAAGTGTTTCACTTTTTTGAGGAATACTTCTGGAATCAAGTCATTGCTTTGGAATATCCCAAATGTACTGAAGCAGGCATGGATTGGCCTCCATATTCGCCGGATTTGACTCCCTGTGACTTTTTTGTGGGGCACAGTGAAAGACATGGTCTACCCGAAGCAACCCGCCACGCTGGACAAGCTTGTATCGGCGATCTCTGTGGTATGTGAATCCATTTCGGTTGAGACACTACGAAAAGTGATGGCGAATTTCATTCTTCGTTTGCGCCACCTCTGTAGTGCCAATGGTGGACATTTTGAAAACACTGATATGTGATTGTTTGCAAAAAGTGTTTTCATACGATTATTTCACTTACGTATGCTGATATGAGCTATACAGCGCACAGCGCCATCTGTTAGCAGCTCTTTTAACTATTATTTGAAACTGCTGTATAAATTTCTTACAGCTTTCACAATAAACATACCGTTTACTGCATTTCTCTATCGATCTTTGTTTTCGAGATATTTAATTTTGAAATCAGGGAGTCCTTTTCTGGACACCCTATAACTGTTCGCAGATATGTGGCAGAAGGAGAGGAAAAGGAGTAATGCTAGTAACTTTCCGCAGGTGTACTTTAATAGTATCTCTCCTGTAATGAAAGACATGTGTACCTCGTATTATGAGAAGGTACAAGCGGTGCCTCGCCTTGTGGACGGCCCGCAGTGCAGAAATGAGAAGCCGTGCTGCCCGGGGCGTTCTCGGCTAAGCTGCCGACTCGTCTTGTGCATAAGGCAGGAGCTGTGGAAATCGTGGCCGCGGGCGTCGCGGCGCTAAACGGATTCGGTGTCGCAGGGCGCTGGCGTGTTTGTTCTGTTCTGGCTGCCCCCGGCGGCTAACTCATTTAGGCGCGCCCGTGCTGCCACCTGTGCGCCGCGCCGCCAACCTCGCCTCTCGGGACGTCTCCGCGGCCCGCGGCCGTCTGCGCGTTCCTTCGGCGCCGCTCTCATTAGAGGCGCCGCCACCGACAGCACCTGCTCCAGAGATACCGCACTGCCGCCGGCTACCGCCCCCTTCCTTCTCCGCCGACGCAGAATGCTGCAGCTTCACTCAACGGACAAACTCCAGTATCTCCTAACCTGGCACAAACGTACGGCATCCGTACCAGTATCTCACGCAATCTAAACAATTTCTGTTTGCTTATCAAACAGTTTCTTTTTTCTTTTTTTTTTTTTTTTTACTTGCTTAGCTTCTACATTGAGCACAATTTTTCTTCATTCCTTCCTCGTGTTTGTTTCGCCAATGTTTGTGCATCATCAGTGGGCTTTATGTAACGTCCCCGGACGATGCATACCGTTCTTCTTCTTCTTCTTCTTCTTCTTCTTCGTCTTCTTCTTCTTTCTCTTCAACCCTTGTCCCGCACATGCAGGGTCGGCTTTGTTTATTGCGATTTGGCGTGTTAATATTTACAGTGTGGCTGGATGCCCTTCCTGCCGCCATCACATGCCCCCGGGAGGAAATGGGTACCCCAAATGTCTGTGGATTGTGTTATATGTGTGAAAGTGTAAAGTGTTTCGAAATGTTGGTGAAACGTGTAACTGAGGCGGGACTTGGGAACCAGCCCGGTATTCACCTAGGGGGATGTGGAAAACCGCCTAAAAACCACATCCAGGCTGGCCGGCACTCCGACCCCTTTCGATAATCCGCCGGGCGGATTCCAACCGGAGCCGGTATGCCTCCCCGTTTCGGAAAGCGGTGCGTTAGACCACAAGGCTAATGGAGCGGGTCTCATGCCACATACCAATGCTTCAGTAGATATTAAAATCCGGCTATTCAAAGATTTGCTGATATTTGGTGCGAATACTGCTGGGAACAGCACAAGAGATTGATATCCCGAACCCATTCTTTCATAAATTCGAGATAATTGGTTTTGAACATTTGTGTCCGTCGCTAAGTGCAGTATTCAAAAGCAAAGATACAGAGATTATGTTTAATTTGATTTCGGAGAGCGCCCTTACTGCCACCTTAAAATATGAAAAGTTACATTATTCAAATCAAATGTTTGTAGAGCTTTTGGGACTTAACTACGGGGTCATCAGTCCCTAAACTTACAAACTACTTATGAACTAGCTAACACTAAGGACGGCACAAATATCCATGCCCGAGGGGGGATTCGAACCCCCGACCGTAGTGGCCGTGCAGACCGTGACTGGAGCGCCTCAGTCCCCTCGGCCACCGCGGCCGGCCATCATAACGTCTACACATGCATAAATCCTTTTTAAGATTGTATTTACAAAATTTAAAAAAAAGATCGCAAACAACCACCTTTTATACGGCTACATTTACGTCATTAATACAGGGCAGGATTTCAGTTTAGCCAACAAGCGGAAAAAGTCTTTTCGTCTACCCAACTTTTATCGATTAATTTTTTGAACACTGCATACGCCTTACATTCTTCAACCATAAATCCCCAGAAAGGTCTTGCCATAAATTTGCACTTTATTTCGTTCTTATCACTATCATGACATTTTGCTGCCAAATAGTAAACGTCTATTTGTTTAGCACCTTATCACCTAATTTGCCTAGTTTAATTCGATTACATTCAACTGCACTAGCTCTTTTCTGTACACTGGTCTTTCGAGTTAACTGATTTTCCCTGTCTGTATCTGACAATTACACTGTCACTGGGAATCAGCTAAGGTGCCTTTTCCCCCTTGAAGTGTAGTTCCTTCTCTTCATGTCTCTGGTGTCTTTCAGTCTTGCTCAATGCACAGAGTGCACAACATTGCGGATAGGCTACAATGCAGCCCCACTAACTTCTCGCTGCCGTTCCCTTTCATTCTGCCGACTCTTTTCAGCTGCAGACTGGGGTCTGTGCAAGCACAGCTTTTCGTTCACTGTCATTTATCTCCGCTAACCTGCCGGTTAGCCACGCGCAGTAAGCGTCGACTTCCGGGTCCAACACAACCGGTCACCAGACACAAAGATTCTACAGAACTTTTTCTTAGTGAGTGTGCCTTCTTTTCATTACTTCTGTAATCCAAGCGTGAGCTAAGGAGCGTCCGCTGTGCCGCAGTCGAACCACGGACTGCCTACCCGGATGGCTGTATGCATAATTGCAGCGAGTTGTCGCCCCCAGAGGTTACGAAAACCCATCGGGATTCCTCAGGAATCTGAACAAGACTTTATGTCTGTCAGACTTTAGTTCCGAAATCGTTTATTTTCCTCACACTATACTTCTGGCCCCGGTTCGAACCTGCCCGACGAATTGACGACATAGATGGGAGGACCGGCGAACCTAAGGGTAATTTTTAAGGCGCTTTTCCACGTACCACGGCGAATGCGCGATGGTTCCCCTGTTCCTGCCTCAGTTATACTATGTGAGCAACTGTTGTGCAACCTGTTTCTCAATGTTCACAGAGCCTACGATTTACACTGTAGGCGGACATTAGGGGTACACGTTTGATGACTGTCCCGTGGGACGGGCACCGATACGGAGTGCACTAGGGTTGTGGACCGGCCGCGTAGGGGATGAAAACTCGCTGCTGATTCGGGATTCCTCATCAAAGTCAAATCAGTTCAATTCTGTTCGATCCCTGGACCCTTCAGATTTTTAAACAGAGTATTTCAGCCAGCTTAAGAAAGGTAAAAAGAATCACAAACGTAGATTAAAAATCGATAAAGAAAATAACATTTCTGTTCAACAATAATAATGAATGATCCATATAAGAGATACAAACAAGGTCGTTTGTTTTCTAACTACAGGAGACGAGTGCAGCTCATTTTTATTATGTACTACCTGGAAAGCCGGCGTTTCCCGGGTGTTTATTTATCCTACACTCTCGTAGTTCAAACCCCCTTTCCCCCTCTCGCTGCATCCACATCTTTCTCTCCCATCTCTCTGTTTCCATCTTTCCCTATCTCGACAAAGTTTTCTACAAGGTACCCTCTGTCATGTACCATACAATGATGTAAGTACCCAGGGATCTTCCTCTTGCTTTAGATGTCATGGGTGCAATAATTCATGAACATTGGAGCAAAACTATGTAAAATTCCCTAAGTTAAGAACCCTCCACCACGCACCGAACGAAATTTTATACAAACAGTGTCATCCCTCTTGTTTTTAAGGTAGGGTGTGCAAAATTTCATCAATATCGGTACAAAAACTATATAATTCTATGCAACAGAAATGTAGGGTCGCAATGAAATGCGCACTTTGTTGTTCTCAAATTTTCCAATTTTATTTCATACAACCCTTGTTCTGAGAATAACGACAAAAAAGGTGGCATCATAATGTATCTAAAAAAAATAGTTTCGTAGACGAGTAGGGAGGCGTCCTCAACAGAGGACAGTGAGTAGTGAAACTGCTACATTTTACATGAAACATGTATTAATAATATCAAAGAATACATGAAGAGTGTACACTATTTTGTATTTTTCGTACAATGAAATTGTTTCAGGCACTCAGGGCACACAGCAAGCTTATACCTTTCTCAAATGTAACGTGTTTTCCGTTGGCAGTCGCTATCACGACACCTCTTGGCATTGGCATCATCTGACTTGACTTGCCGGAGTTATACCCCATTGAAGCATAAATAGTTGGGTACCGAATGACAGGCTTTCTTGTTTTTTGATGTACAGACAACAATGTACTTTCATCTGAAGGCCTGCCTCTACTCTTTCTTGTAATCTCTGCTTTCCGTTTCTTTATTAGCCCAACGACTAACACTGTCGTCTAGGAGACATTCTAGCATTCATCGTTAGGACTCATATGAGGTACCTGTGCTTTTACGGTCACCTCAGATGTAAAAGATGACAGAAATTAGAAAAAATTTAAGTGTTCATTTGAGGACGCGACGCATGAGAGGGTTAAAGCGCGACCAAGGTATTTAGGGATCCATTTTTATGTTGCAAAGTACCCTCCGCCATGCACCATATGAAACTTAAAGTTGACGGTGACATTCCTCTTGTTTTGAATGTCAAGCGTGCGAAATTTCGTGAAAATCGGAATGAAACTGCGGATTTCGTAAGTTTGCAGGGGAAGTATGCTCCGCCATGCACCTTTCACAAAATACTTTCTTATCTGACGTTTTCTACCTATAAACTACAAATTTCAGCTTCATAGGTGAAGTAGTTTTCGAGGTTTCGTGTTTAGTCATTGAGTGAGTGACTTTCGCTTTTATATAGATAGAAATTAAGAAAACAGATTGCTTAATTCTGGATGCAAGAGAATTACGGGAGACTTGCAGACAAAAATAAAATAGTAACATGCAAATCTGTAATGCTGACTTTATTTGATGCAAGTTCATGCATAATGCGACAGTTTTACGGCATCTACAGCGCAACTGTTGTGAGCGGTACACTTCTTTTTGCAGATCCCTAACTACTCCCATTTACAATAATTGACGCATAAATCTGGGTATCCTCGCGAGGTGGCTTCTCATTATGACGTCATTTCTCCTGAGCTATGTACCGTGCTCATTATATACATTTCAGCGTCAAATCATGCAATACTATGTCGTCGCCATAGATGTTTTAAAGAAAGTGAAACTGGAATAATAATACATTAGTGAGCTTTATAGTTACATATTCTACTTCCTGGCCAAAAGTGAATATACACGTAGTCCTACTAACTGGTTACTGTTGAACTGAAACTTATGTCGCAGTCTTAGATACACAGTCGAGGCACACTCCAAGATCGGTAATAACTCCGCACTCGTCTTTCTCTGGTCTTCTAAGAACCTTGAGAAGATATGATACGGTACAGTAAAGTGCAATAATTTCTTAACGTTATTCTTTAAGTTATGACCAGTATCATCAGAATAAAAGTAGTTTACAATTTTCCGGTTTAAATATTGCGCATCAAACACAGAAAACCCAGATCCTGATGGCCGGAAATCTAACTAGGGTCCCCAAGAATGCGAAGCTAGCGTGCTACCACTGCGCTAACACCCCTCTTTTATAATTGAGGGAAAAAAAAGACAGTATTCAAAACGCCACTGATGACAGCTTATTCACTGGTGAGTTCTTTCGCCGCTCCTCCCCTCCCCCCAGCAGGCCGTCCTGCATCCGCCCCTGGTTATACGCCGTGTAAAATATGCAGGATTGAAAGGTCATCGAAATTGGTTCGGTGGTTTGAAGACGTTGACGTCTTGTGTAAGCATGGTATTCATTATGTTGAATCGTATTGCGTACAATGTACACCAATATAACTATTTTAATAAATGTCGTAAATTTCACACGTCAAAGAATAAATAGCTTTTCCAATGGGCCTTCAAGCGTCTCAGAAGCTATAATAGAAACGCTGATGCTCTGCTGTTCCATATCGCGAGTTAAGTACGTAAATCAACAAACATCTTTCATTACAAAATGTGAAAATGTTTATGAGACCTAACTACAGTGGTCACCGGTCCCTAAACTTATCAATTACTTAAGTTAACTTATACTAAAAATAAAATGCACCCCCATGCCCGAGGGAGGACTCGAAGCCTCGACGACGAACGGCCACGCGCACCGCAGCAAGGCGCCTTAGTACGCACGGCATTACAGACTTTCTAAAGAACCCAATGTTGTCCTCAGTGTTCAGGCCATCTCCTTAAACAGATTCGGTTAAGCGGCACAGTCGTGAAAGACGGAGCTTCTTCCGAATCTATAATATTCGTATGGATATGGATGAAGAACCAAAAAATGGCTAGTAAACACCAGAGGATCTTATCTTTTGCAGAAAGACGTCGCTTTTCTACTCAGGAAATTACGATTTCTTCACTTCAGGTCCAGTCAAATCAGTGACTGAGGAACGTAGGAAACTTATATGGATCCAAATAACTACACTACTTGACGTTTCAGCCACTAAAGCTGTAGCTGAAGAAACACACACACACACACACACACACACACACACACACACACACACACGAGCGCGCGCGCGCGCGCGTCAGTAAAACGTGGAAACCACGTTTTGGCAAACAATGAAGAAACCAATTCCACAATTGTTGGTACATCCAACCCACAAACGGCAAGAATCTTCAAGGCTATCACTTTTTGAGCAAAAGTAGTTGGAGACTTCGACTCAAGAGTATACGCGTTTCTAAGAAAGACGAATGAAGTGTAAAAATGAGAATCATTACACTCCGCAATGAACTGTTTACGCGTTAAAGAAAGTGTAAATGACAGTAAGAAGATAAGAAGAGACCATAATAAAAATGTTTGTTTCTCGTACATTTAAATTCTCTTACATTCAGCAATGTAAGCTGCAAATATACAAATATTCGTAAGTATATCTTCATGTTTACATCAATGAATTAGTGATATTCGGATGTGTTTGCATTTCTGTCATGATATTTTGTCTCTTGATATTTTACCAATGCTTGAAATGTATAAATTATAGTAACTATTTCGTTAATTACGTGGAAAGGTAATTATAGACAAACATGACTCCTACGGTGGCTTAGCGACTGCCGGCAGCGGTGGCCAAGCGGTCTGCGGCGTGTCAGTCACGCTCTACATGGCCACGACGGTCGGGGGTTCGAATCCCCCCTCGGGCATGGATATTTGTGCCATCTTTTAGTATAAGCTAGCTCATAAGTGGTTTGTTAAGTTTAGGGACTGATGACCCCGTAGTTAAGTCCCATAAGCTTAACAAACATTTGAATTTGAAGCTTAGCAACTGCCAGAACTGTCGTTCCAACTCAATGGGTAACAACTTCCACAGCAGGAAGTGTCGCCACTGTACATGTTAAATCTGTGGCTATGTTGTACCGCACGCCGTGTGTGTGGGATGCATGGAGTCATAAGCAAAACTAATTTCTTAAAATGTATTTAATGAGAGGAAGGAAGAGGGAGGAGGAAGGGAAGGCTGAACAACGGAATTCAATTAACTGACAAATTATAACGAACCAGGACTCTAAGAAGGCTTTCTCGCTTATCGCTAGAGGTCGTCCCGTCCGCTTCGAACATGCTAGAACGCCTCCCGTCCACTCCAGATTTCAAATCGCAACTACGGTAGCGGCCATATCGTCTATGATCGCTTGTCCTCGCAACCCCGGATTCTCGCCAGGAGGCCTAACGTTTAATAGTAATAATGCACATTTATCTCAATGTGTCGTTTAGGTAGGGTTTGTGCAGCTTCTCAACAAATTTTCAGGAATCAATGGGGAAATCAAAATAAACTACGTGCCGGTGCCGGTCGCCCAATGTTTACATTGACGCAAGCTACACGCGGCGAGCGTGAAGTCAATAGCCGCCGGTTGCTCCCCGATGCCGCGTGTTGCCATGCCGCGCTGACGCACGCAGCTGCCCTCTGTCGGCCGCGTGGCGAACTTGGGCTTCGCCGCTTTCAGGCCTGTGGCGCCTCACGCGGTGAAACTGTGCACTCGGTGGGCGGCAACAGTTGCAGCCAAACCGCTGTCGATCCAACGGAATGCACATCGCTGCTGCACTTTTGAAACGAAATTTTTTGCCTTTGTGTACATCTCTTTCAGGCAATAATTTTGAGATTTCTGAACTGCGTAACAAAACTAGATAACACGTTGCCATTACGCTCCGTTAGTAGCCCTGTAGTCCGAAAATGTAACATCGCCGGTGCGAATGGAGGAGATTATTTTTTGTAATAGTTTAATTTTGTTCACGCTCTACATTTTGCTTATCTTCAGCGTTCACTCGGTGATACTGTGTGTTATTCGGGACAGTACGCGTAGCATGAAATAAATACAGTTAAAATAATTGAAGTCTGGTTCTGCAAAGAGGGCAGAGTTAATGTATATTATGTTAACCACTCATCTGGGTCATAGACCAGCTAAGGACGATCTCTGCAGTTTCGAAAATATGTTATAGACCAAATAATACGTTGCTTCTATCCGCGTCAGGAATAACAATAGGGAACGTAATTTCGCATTTCATTTCTGTAAATGTTGAAAATTCATATTTCATAGTGTTCCGACATTCAAATAATAGCGAGGTAAATACCTACACGATCAGAAATGTCTTCAACATCTCTCCTGAATAGAATACAGTGCGGAATACATACATTCCTTTTGTGACTCATTATTAGGACCGCTACGGCAATACCTTGGGTAGTTTGGTTTTCTGTCACGTGAGAGGTCGCTACCGGAACGTCGTGCAGCTAAATGTTCTATGCTCAACAGACTTTGTAGCAGTGCTGGAATAAATGATCAACACTATCGCAAGTCTTTCTTTGACTTGTGTTGCTGCTAGACTTTTCACAATACAAAACTATTCTCACCTCTTTTTCAAAGCTGTATTTATCCATTCAGTTACACCCAAGCTTTTCGTGTGACTGTACACAATATAATGATCTTTAACGAGTATTACATTATGTTTACCACTAACAGAAGTAAACTAAAGAAATGATTTTTTTTTTTTTTTGTATTTCAATGCATAGGACTATTCAGAGTATGCAACAAAAATGGTTGTGCTTAGTGTGCGTAAGGTCACACATGAAACCATCAAAAACTGATGTTTGGACCGCTACACAAACGGTACCTTAAAACCATTCTCTATACACGTTCGATAACGATATAAGAAATGAAGTAAATTTAAAATTATGAAAAAAAAAAAAATAGTTCGAATGTTTCAAAAACCTGAACGCCGGAAGAAGTAATTCCGAAAATTTCTTGTGTGAGGTCTGTGTGTCATAAACGAGTGACAAACGTTATTTCTTAAAACCTGAGAGAAAAAAAAAAAAAAAAAAAAAAAAAAAAAAAAGATTGTGTGTGATAACGAAAATCAGTGTAGCGTACTCTTAAGATGTGTGGAGTATAATATATGGTCGTTATGAGCAAGATGGAAATTCTTGGTAATGTTTACAATGTTCAAATGTTCGATAATCTATCGGACCAAACTGCGTGGTCATCAGTTCGTAGTTTACAAACTACTTGAACCTAGGTAAACTAACCTACGGACAAACACGCACACCCATGCCACAGGGAGGACTCGAACCTCCACGGCGAGCAACCGCGCGCTCCGCAGCGAGACGTTTTAGACCGCTCTGCTACTCCACCGCGGCTAATGTTTACAGTGGAAGTTGTTTAGAAGTAATGCCTTTTGACGTGACACGAACAGGCGACTGCCTCAGTAACATTGAAGGTACCTGCTGATCCACCAGAACGAAGCATTTCTTCCTACGGAGATTATTTCCATGCTAAGGAATATATAACATTGCGTTTTGCCGATGACATAGTAATTCTGTCAGATACAGCAAAGGACCTGGAAGAGCAATTGAACGGAATGGACAGTGTGCTGAAAGGTGCATATAAGATGAACATTAACAAGAGTAAAACTAGGGTAATGGAGTGCAGTGTAAGAAAATCGGGTGATGCTGAAGGAATTAGATTAGGTAACGAAACAATAAAGGAGGTAGATGAGTTTTGTTACTTGGGCAGTAAAATAACAAATGATGGTCGCAGTACAGAGAATATAAAATGCAGAATGGCAATGGGTAGAAAAGCGTTCCTGAAAAAGAGAAATTTGTTAACATCGAATATTGATTTAAGCCTAAGGAAGTCCTTTCTGGAGGCATTTGTATGGAGTGTTGCCTTGTATGGGAGTGAAACATGGACGATAATCAGTGTGGACAGAAAGAGGATAGAGGCTTTTGAAATGTGGTGCTACAGAAGAATGCTGAAGATTAGGTGGGTGGATCGCGTAACTAATGAGGAGGTACTGAACCGAATTGGGGAGAAAAGAAATTTCTGGCATACCTTGACTAAAAGAAGGGATAGATTGGTAGGACACATTCTTAGACATCAAGGAATTGTGAATTTAGCGTTGGAGGGAAGTGTGTGGGGTAAAAATCGCAGGGGGAGACCAAGAGACGCGTATAGTAAGCAGATTCAAGTGGATGTGGGTTGTCGTTCTTATGAGGAGATGAAAAGGTTTGCTCAGGATAGAGTAGGGTGGAGAGCTGCATCAAACCAGTCTCTGGACTGAAGACCACAACAACAACAAGGAATATATAGAATGTGAGAAAAATAAACGTTTTCAGAACTGAAGTCTGACGTGCAGTCTGGTTACGATTCCTGAGGAATGACGATGAGTTTTCGTCTTCTCTAACTCCGGGAGCGACAACTCGCCGAAATTCTGCGTACAGTCATCATGGTAAGGGGCCTTTGGTTCGACGACGGCACCGTGGACGTTCTTGAGCTCACGCTTGGATTACAGGAGTGATGAAAGCAATGTAGTACACTCATTAAAAACAAGTTATGTGAAATCTCTGTCGCTGGTGATAGGTTGTGTTAGCTACAGCCAAAAATGTTGAGCACACGTGTCTAAGGGACTCGCTGGCTTCCCAATTGTTTTGTTATTGAAATGAAACGTTTGTATAGTTATGGGACTTAACTACGGGGTCATCAGTCCCTAAACTTACAAACTACTTATGAACTACTTACGAACTAGGACGACACAAATATCCATGCCCGAGGGGGGATTCGAATCCCCGACAGTAGTGGCCGTGCAGACCGTGACTGGAGCGCCTCAGTCCCCTCGGCCACCGCGGCCGGCTGTTTTGTTATAGTGGAGTAGTTTGCGCTCAAGCAGTAGGGTGTCTGTTGTGTGGAATGGTCGTTTGCGGAGCTTCCAAGGAAGCAGACGAACAACTTTGATTCTCCAATGCAGTTAGAATGATTGGTAATTTATTATTAACGCAGCCGATCATACGCCATACTTGGGCGAGAAAGGAGTATTGTGCTTTCAGATGAAGATTTCTGTTTTCTTTGGCGAAAATATGGAGACGAGTATTGTTTGACTTTACGGTTCTGTTGTTTGTACACTCCTGGCCATTAAAATTGCTACACCACAAAGATGACGTGCTACAGACGCGAAATGTAACCGACAGGAAGACGCTGCTGTGATATGCAATTCATTAGCTTTTAAAAGCATTCACACAAGGCTGGCCCGGATGGCGACACCTACAACGTGCTGACACGGGGAAAGTTTCCAACCGATTTCTCATACACAAACAGCAATTGACCGGCGTTGCCTGGTGAAATGTCGTTGTGATGCCCCGTGTAAGGAGGAGAAATGCGTACCATCAAGTTTCCGACTTTGATAAAGGTGGGATTGTAGCCTATCGCGATTGCGGTTTATCGTAACGCGACATTGCTGCTCGCGTCGGTCGCGATCCAATGACTGTTATCAGAATATGGAATCGGTGAGTTCAGGAGGGCAATACGGAACGCCGTGCTGGATCTCAACGGCCTCGTATCACTAGCAGTTGAGATGACAGGCAAGTGGCTGTAACGGATCGATCCCTGACTCAAAAGATGGGAACGTTTGCAAGACAACAACCATCTGCACGAATAGTTCGATGACGTTTGCAGCAGCATGAATATCAGCTCGGATGGCTGCGGTTACCCTTGACGCTGCATCACAGGCAGGTGCGCCTGCGATGGTGTTCGCAACGACGAACCCTGGTGCACGAATGGCAAAACGTGGTTTTTTCGGATGAATCCAGGTTCTGTTTACAGTATCATGAGGGTCGCATCCGTGTTTAGTGAAATCGCGATGAACGCACATTGAAAGCGTATATTCGTCTTAGCCATACTGGCGTATCACCCGGCGTGATGGTATGGGATGCCATTGGTTACACGTCTCGGTCATCTCTTGTTCGCAATGACGGCAGTTTGAACAGTGGCCGTTACATTTCAGATGTGTTACGACCTGTGGTTCTCCTCCTTTCGATCCCTGCGAAACCCTACATTTCAGCAAGATAATGCAGGTCCGCATGTTGCACGTCCTGTACGGGCCTTTCTGGATGCCGAAAATGTTCGACTGCTGCCCTGGGCAGCACATTCTCCAGATCTCTCACCAATTGAAAACTTTTGGCCAATGGTGGCCGAGCAACCAGCTCGCCACAATTTGCCAGTCAATACTCCTGATGAACTGTGGTATCGTGTTGAAGCTGCAAAAGCATCTGTACCTGTACACGCCATCCCAGCTCAGTATCAGAGGCATATCAGAGCCGTTATTACGGCCAGAGGTGGTTGCTCTGGGTACTGATGTATCAGGATCTTTGCATCCAAATTGCTTGAAAATGTAATCACATGTCAGTTCTAGTATAATATATCTGTCCAATGAATATCCTTTTATCATCTGCATTTCTTCTTGGTGTAACAATTTTAATGGCCAGTAGTGTATTTTATGTAAGCAATGCTCGGTCGGACTCGTGAAAATGATCATACCTTTCGCAACGGAAGTTTCTTGAGAGTGGTCATTGTAAAAGTAAACTAATTAAGAAGCAATCACGGAACTTGTAATTTCAAACAATTCGCATATTATGCATATTAGTCTCTCTCCACAATCCACTAACTGGTTTGGAATTATTTTTGCAAAGAAAGTTGTAGTCGGTTACTGCACACCGTGTAATTCGATAAATCACAGGGCACGCGGAAGACTACACACGATAGTAAGTAGTGTTTACTTGAACCGTATTTTTTTTCCTAGCCTTTTGCGGCGGAACGCAGTCTTAAGACACGGCTTAGTTTCATGTTGCCATGCATGTAAGCCAATGAATTATTGCGCGTCAGTATCGAAATATGTTTCATGTATTCAGAAACGGTAATCAACACTTAAAACACATTTAACGAAATATCAGTTTTCCTATGCCTTCCAAATTTATTTAGTTTAGTTATGGAGTACGGATTTGCCTTTCAGTTTACAGTAGCATAATGTTGTTAGTTTGTAATTCGGATGTTTACTGATACAAGCTCTAGGCCTACGTTCTGTGGACTTAATATTCCACGTAAGTGCGTCACGTACCGAACATTCTTCTGTATGACATTTCATGATTATGTACAGTGAAATTATTGTATGATTTTTACAAGAAGTGCAGTGACTATTTTTTTTATATTATAGTTACACTAAGGTGTTGCTGTGGTATTGCGCTGGCGCCCTCGTAATCGTGGGAACGGCTATTCAGGTCCCCATGCTTCCCGTCAGATATCTACTGATCAGTTGGAATATTATGACCAACCAATAGCCGTATGCAAGCTGCAAACAACATATAATAAATTCACAAATTATAAAATAATGATGTCTATGTGGTTTTACAATAAAATATAATATTTAAAATTAAAAATATGAAATATTTCGGGCTTGCAGCCGGATCATGTCTACTTCTTCCAATAATATTTCGGCTGACAAACGCGCAGCCATCTTCAGGAGCTCACCTGAAGATGGCTGCGCGTTTGTCAGCCGAAATATTATTGGAAGAAGTCAACATGATCCGGCTGCAAGCCCGAAATATGATGGATCAATCAATACGCCGGGAAAACTTCAAGATACACAAAAATGTGAAACATTATGTGTAAGATAGTAAGATCAACTTCATATCTCTTTCTTCCGGAAGACTACATATTCCATTCTGTTCCGCTGCAGGTCATTAGATCTTGGGCTGTGCACGCTCTTGGATGACTTACTTGCGGACATCGCAGCATGTGGTCCATGGTCTATGTTCCCGCACGAACGCAGAACACTTTCACTTGTGCAAACTCTTGTTGCATCTATCCATTCCCGACCGCAATCTCTTTAAAGTCTTCCAAATCTGACAGTCAAGTTCTGCGCTTAGTGGCAGCACCTCCTCAGCATAGTGGGCATGTACTTGCTGCTCCCGCCAGTTTTATTCTGGTAGTTCTTGGTGCGTCTACGAGTGGTGCCGCTGAGTGTAGAGAACTGCTTTTTGACGTAAGGCGTTTTGGTACACTTTGGTACCCATGTAATGAGTGCCGTTGGTCTTTAAGCTGTTTTGATCGATCAAGTCTGCTCTTTACTGAGTGTCGGACCTTTGGCGGAGCGATACCTGATAATTAGTATAGATATTCAACTCTTGTAAGTTTAAGACAGCCAGTGATAAGCCTACAGGTCCGGTTTGTTTGCGTGACATGACCGTTCCCACACAAGACTTTTAAACTCAGCAGCAGAGTAACAGAGTGCCATCGCTGTGGTGCGTAAAACTTTTGAATTAATTATCAACAAATAATACATATCCTTGAGACAACATTGTCTCGTTATAGCAAAGGTATTAAATATAAGGAGAGGCACTGAATTAAAATTTGTGCTGTGGCCGGGATTCGAATCCGGGACCTCCTACTTACTAGGTAGGCACTTTAGACCACTCAGCAGAATTAAAGTACGAGGCGTCGCTTTGTCTGCAACGCAGTATTAGCTGATTGGTCTAAAGTGCCTACCTAGTAAGTAGGAGGTCCCGGGTTCGAATCCCGGCCACTGCACAAATTTGAATTGAATGTCTCTCCTTATATTTAATACTTTTGAATTAGCTCCCATTCTGATGAACAACAATGTAGCCTTGATAGATCGCTGGAGGGATCTTGGTGTTAGATGTAGCCTAATTCAGAACGGTGAGAGACGAGCAATGCCGCCACGTTCAATCACTTTCACGCTCGATCGGGTTCAGATCTGGCCAGTAGGGAGACCGTTAAATCAATTGCAAATCGACACTGCCGGCCGCGGTGGCCGAGGTGACTGAGGCGCTCCAGTCACGGTCAGCACGGCCACTACGGTCGGGGGTTCGAATCCCCCCTCGGGCATGGATATTTGTGCCGTCCTAGTTCGTAAGTAGTTCATAAGTAGTTTGTAAGTTTAGGGACTGATGACCCCGTAGTTAAGTCCCATAAGCTTAACAAACATTTGAACATTTTTAAAATCGACACTGTGGTCATCGAACCCATCCATGACTCTCATGGCCTTGTGGCATGGCGCATTATCTTGTTGAAAAATGTCACTGCCGTTGGGAATCAACATCGTCAGGAAATGGTGTACGTGGTCTGCAACCAGTGTACGACACTTCTTGGCAGTCAATGGGTGTCTGCGTGAGCCGACGTGAATGTTCCCCAGAGCAAAGTTGAGCCGCAGCCGTCTCGTCTCTGTCCTGCAGTATAGGTGTCAAGGAAGGGTTCCCCAGGAAGGCGAAGGATTCGCGAACTTCAATAGGTATGATGAAGGGATTGCGATTCATCAGCTGCCACTGTCCGGCGACGATGGACAAATTCCTTTTGAGTTGAGTTGGCGATGTCGTGTTCACATTGGCACATGCACTGTTATTCGGCCTGAAGGCCCATCGTTACGTGTATTCGGTGCATTGTGTGGCCGGAACACTTGCCCTCTGCCCATAATTGAAGTCTGGTGCTCCTTCCACTACAGTAGTTCGTCTCTCTGCACAACCTACGACGTCCGACGTGTGTAATGATGGATGGACGTCGTTTCATCTCGGTTTCTCCATTTGTTTAAGACACGACAGCACTGCTCAAACGCCCGACAAGTCTTGCAATTTCTGAAATGGTCTTGCTGAGCCTTCGGGCTTTCACTTTCAACCCTCGGTCAAAGATAGATAGCAGGCCTTACCCATTCTAAACACGGACAGTACGATGACTCATATCGTATGTACCATGCTCGTGCCTTACTACCATTCGTACTCGACACGTCACGCTGTTATCAAAAATGTTCAAATGTTTGTAGAGCTTATGGGTCTTATCTAAGGGGTCATCAGTCCCTAAACTTACGAACTACTTTTGAACTAGCTTATCCTAAAGACGGCACAATCAACAACGCGCGAGGGCGGATTCGAACCCCCGACCGCAGCGGCCGTGAAGACCGTGACTGGCAAGCCGCAGACCGCTTAGCCACCGCGGCCGGCACGCTGTTATCGCCTCGATGGTTTTATATCGATAGAACAGAAAAGGTCGTAATATGTATTACATCTGGTCAGCATAGTTCTTCCATATTTTTACTAAACCGCACAAGGAGGCGATTGAATAGAACACGGCCCTATTCCTTCCCAAATATGAGCTTGTTCTGCGTCTCTGTCACCATGGCAATACAGTAAACCTAAATCTTACAACTTTACAATACGGACTACAGGCATGGGCCAACTGTTACAAAAGAACGATATTCGCAGTTCTGCCAATATGGTTATACATCAGTTATACAATTAGAGACAACTGCGAATTTGTATCGAACCCGGAATTTCTTCTTATCGCGAGCGGTCGCCTTATAATTAGTTATTCATTTACGCCTTCAGGACCGAGCAAACGTCCTTATGCTACACAATGTGTGCTACCCGTGAGTACTTCGACATTACAGAACGTGAACTCTGCACAGGGAAAGTATTTTGTGGTGTCGCACAAGTACAAAGTGCGCGCCACCTACTTTCGCCGCGCGCCGCCATGCACGCACGGCGCGGCGTTCTTACGACGACAGCCACGAGCGCCCTCTGCGACAACTCCGCTCGTGGCCACCACTGAACGACATCGTTCACTTGGGACTGAGTTAGGAACCAGTAAAGACTTCGGAATGCGATAGGCACCAGTGAAGACTTGGCTATCAGTTAGGCACTAGGCAGGACTCTAGCTCAACTATGTATCAACATTCTGCAGTACTATGTAAAAGTTAAGTATTGTATAAATTCTGTGCAATATATATCTCGTTCTAATTTACTCTAGTGTTTCTAGTTTCTGGCTGCTCCTCTCCGTACCTGCACCAGCGTGCTATCTTTATTCCTGTGTCGGTCTCATTCCACTCGGCCACCGACACCTACGACGGAAACGAGACACAAAAGCGGCGACGAGACTGGGACACAAAATATTTAACAACTACAGTCGAGGTCTTTTTAGAATTGTTATACAACTTCAAATGTTCGTATTTATGTATCTATTGGTATGAAATAAGGGCGTTGTGTATTGAGATACTGTTCGAGTATCTCAATGTCTTCTCTTCCCTGGTCACCACATTAATATTTAATTGTTGTCTTTCTGTCGAGAAAGACCTGTGATAGCTATTGCTACCAAGTTAGGGTTAATGAGATACCATCAAACGAGTTCTATACGAAGGTATTAACATATGGGATTCATTCCCTGATGTGTGTCTCGAATGCCCCATGTAAGTGTGGTACACAGGGTACATAAAAATCTACATTTGTTAGCTGTGCTGTATTGGGTGTTGTCGTCGTTGAGTGAATGTAGGACGACACCAAAATGCAGTTAATGCAATGATGATGTTCTTTCGGACATGTCAGAAATAACAGACTCAATCTGCTGACAATGTCTGCATCTTTACGAATTCAAAATACTGGAACATTTCGACCGTTTCGGGGCGTTGGAAATAAATTCTATAGCGAGGTTGAAAATTTGTCTGGACCGGGATTCGAACTCAGATTTCCCGTTTCGGACCAGAGGTCGCCTTACACACTTTGACTGTCCAGGCACGATATTTCAGTACTTCGAATTGGATACCAAAATGGCTTCAACAAAATTTAAAACTAACGTGACCATGGTAACTAACAATACATGAAAACTAAAAATAAATAAAATGCTTCAACCGAGGACAATGGTCTTTCATTGGAATGGGATCTTATCACAAATAAGGCACGTTTTTAGTTGAAGTGCCTCTTTTCAACTAGTAAGCTTTCGTGGAAAGCATTTCTAGCCGGCCGAGGTGACTGAGGCGCTCCAGTCACGGTCAGCACGGCCACTACGGTCGGGGGTTCGAATCCCCCCTCGGGCATGGATATTTGTGCCGTCCTTAGTATTAGTTAGTTCGTAAGTAGTTTGTAAGTTTAGGGACTGATGACCCCGTAGTTAAGTCCCATAAGCTTAACAAACATTTGAACATTTGAAAGCATTTCTCCGGTGCTATCACGTATACAACACATGTGTTTGGCTTCGAAGCTGTTGTATAGCGCAGTTATTTAGTGAATAAGCTTTATATTGTACTCTAACCCATGATACTGGAACATTCTGTGTAGGTTGTACACTGCCTTGAGACAAGTTTTGAAATGAAGATGAGTAATGCCGATGGAGTGCTCTAGTGATAACGTGTGCAGCTGTCGGACTGCAAATAGATCCGCTAGGCGGTGATATGATGGCCTGTTCAGATCGATAGGGGCGGTGGCAGCGATAAGCGACAAGGCCAGCCAATCTGTGGGCAGCCGCCGCTGCTTCTGCGGGAACCCACCTGTTCGTTGCACTGCTCAGCTACCGACTAGAGTTGTGGCGTTTCGTGAATGAGTCGTTCGTTTGAACGAATACAAATAAAGAATCGCAAGAATCGAATCGTGATCCGGACGAATCGTCGTTCAAAAGAATCGTCTGTCTCGTGACCATTCTAAGTTCCCCAACGATTCATGATTCGAAAGCAAGTGGCGAATCGTGCCGATTGATTATGAAAGCCAGAAAGTGTCTGAACGAAGGAAGCACAGAACGAAGATCGTGAGCCGTTAATTATTAGCCTATCCATGACTTACAGCTGACACAAACAAAACGCAGCGAAACACACATCT
Organism: Locusta migratoria; assembly: GCA_026315105.1. Classification (NCBI taxonomy): domain Eukaryota; kingdom Metazoa; phylum Arthropoda; class Insecta; order Orthoptera; family Acrididae; genus Locusta; species Locusta migratoria. The sequence goes on along the minus strand of CM048744.1, from coordinate 210,922,031 downwards.
GCCAATACATACGACTATACGTCTTTTATACAGTTTTACGTATTATGTATTTAAACGAGCAATTCTTCCACATTTATATTTCGCGTATCCCGGAAATGGCTGTAACGATTTGGATTACATTTTGTGTTTAGAGAGGTTTAAGCTTATTGAGTTCATCTACATAGTTGTACTTTTTGAAAAATCTCAATTTTACAAAAATGTTCTTTTTATATAAAAACGCGATTTTAAATGTTTTTAAAGCCACCTCAAAAATCTTTTTTACCATTTTGGTTATTATTTTTAGCTTTCCCGATAGAAACAGATTTTACAAAAAAGAAACATTTTAATAAACGTATATCGAAACAAATTTAATATTTAGAGACGGATTTTTATTTTTAATGTTAATTTATATAGACGTGTTTCCTTAAACTAATTGATTTTACATAAGTATTTCATAACGATGTGTTAATTACCATAGACTAAATGAAATTTAAATGGCCGAAGTATTCAAACAGAATTTAAAAAAATGTGTAAGATTACAGCAGGATTAGAAATAAGTGCCCTACGTTCACTAAACCTACAACGCTACTAAATGAGCTATGATGACAGCAGAAATTGTTGTTTTTGTAATATGTATTTATACCCGCTCGCAAAACTTCGAAGACTATTTTATCTAGAATTGTTGAGAGCTGAATCGAATGTCTTTGCCTCATTATTATTTTAAGTCTGCACTTTACGCACCATAAATATTAAAAAATCCGATACCCATATTGTCTCCTTTTTGGCATTCTGTAAGATTCGTGCCGTCGCAGACCAGAAGGCAGAAAGAATCGTGAACGAATCGTAAGAACAGATGCAAAAGGTTAGAATCTAACATCCATGACACAGACATGTATTGCCATCTATCAGCAGAATGTATGAGTAAGAATCGTGCCAATGCAGACTAAAGAATCGCGAAAGAATCGTGAACGAATCGAAGGAATCTATTCACAGTGTGGGACTGAATCTCAAGAATCGATTCCTAAAAAAGAATCGTCTTGTCCAACTCTACTACCAACTACATGCGGGACAATCACTGCCCTTAGCAGGCGCTATCTTTTCCCGTGTCGACCTCTCTACCGGCGTCCTCCATATGCACATATGCAGTGCTGCCAACAGTTAAAGTGTGCTCCCCACCAGTTACAAAGCACAAAACCACTAGAAAACCACTAACAAAAATGCCCCTACTCTCGTAATCACTAAAATTTCCACTAAATGTTTATTATGACTTGATTTAGAGTTTCGTACAAACCATGAAGTAAATAAATAATACTATTCCTGCTCTGTTGTTGACAGGTTCTTGAATGTATCCCATTCCGATCAATAAAATTAATTTCCCCTCGTAAAACAAAGTTTTTGTGACAAAATATTCGCTTGTCATGCCATTAACATTGCCAGGATTCAGCATCCAATGCCAACATTACCACGCAAGGCCGTCGGGAGAGGAACTAAAATTTAACAAACAGATCGCTTACCTTTTTATTTTGTAGATGCTTCTTTGACATCCCATGAGATTTCAAATCTTCATAGTGACTCAAAGTTGTACCACAAAATTTGCACTTCACTATCTGATCCGTGGTACTTTTAGTAACTTGGAGCCAATCTTTTAAATGTGGGACTTGAAGCAAAGAATCTCGAAACTTTTGCATATGTTGTGGTTTCGGCATAGTTATAAGCGTATGAAGTCGTGAAATAATACCATACGCCGAGAATCACAATAATGTACAGTGCACAACACGAACGACGATAGTCGAGTACTTTTTCTGCATATGTGACTTGACACACCTTGCGTGAGGCAACAAGAGCTCAGTGGTTATTCCGACTATTCGGAGCGACAATGAAACAGTACTCACTGTGCGAAACAGGTTGCTGCATTCTCTGTAACTCCGGAAGCCGCCTTCCCTCGTGAAATGAACTAGCCACTACTAAATGCTGTTCATTTTACAGGGAATCCTGTATGCCACTAGAAGTCATATTTTGCCACTAAATGGAAGTTAAAACCACCAGTTTCAATGGAAAATACACTAAGTTGGCAACACTGTCCATATAGTGGAACAACATTAAGGGCTTTTCTCTGAGAGCGCTAAAATCACTGCAGTTATAACGTTAAAAATAGGCATTAAATCTGAGTACCATACAGGGCACTAGGAACTCCGCGTTTGAATGTGACGTTAGCGTTGGGTGTCGTAACAAACAGATAATAACAATGCTGAAGTGGGTACTCCACTGTTGATTTGAAGGAATAATTATTTACAATGAGCCGCGCGGGCCGGGCTGGGAAAATGGGGAAAATCATTTTTCCAATTTTCACGCTGTAAAAACTGTTGGCGGTGTTGACTACCCCACATCGTTTTATCAACCTATTTTTTCCTGACATTTTCGATTGCTTGTGAAAATCGAAGATGCGTGATTTTTCATTTTGCTCAAGTATTTTCTTTCATAACGCTTCTCGCTGTATTTTGAAGAAAGCATGCCGTCTGAAGATCTGATTTTTTGACACGTTGTAATACAGCGTCTTAGTTTTATTAGAAAACATTCACCTTTGCTTTATTTTGGGGCACTGATAACCCAGCCGTTTAGTCCCCTTTAAAAACCCCAAAACAACTTTATTCCGCAATTGTAGTTTTTTTAAATGTACGTAATTCACAAGTTCGATAGCAGGTAGTTTTCAGTTCGATGCATTTTAGACCATACATTATAGCGAGTGAAATGGCACTATAAGTCAGAAAACGTTTTTGAAACGGTTGTCGCAATGAACTTCGTCTCGTTTAACTGAGGAATTGCGAGTTAATATCTGTATCACCACCATACTCTCTACCTGTTCGTCCCCTTACCTTCCTCTCTACATCTATTTCCTCCGCCTCATGTGTCTCCTCTTAACACTAAACATGACTTTCGGTTGAAATTAGTTTGATGTTCAAAATGTTACATCTCCGAAAGTTCTTGACCGAATGTTTTGAAATTTTAACAGAATGTTCTACTGGAATATACGCATGTTTTATATACAAGATTTTTCAGTATGTCATATATGAATTTATATAAGTTTTATAATGGGCAAACGTCGATACGAAAAACCGCAAAAGTAACCTACACATATACGTTTTATACAATACACCGCGTATTGGGGGCTTGATTTTACTACATCACAGTTTCAAAATGGACACTATTCAATTAGGCTACGAATATATGACGACTGTAATAATAAGAGAAAAGCGAGACGGTGTAAACACCCAGTGCTTGCAAGCAGATTTTTTGTTTCATTTGTTTCAGCAATACTGAATGTACGAAGAGAAATTCTTTTATTATTATCAAATGTCGGTTGCTTCTTCTTTTCGAACTGCTTAATGCCATATGAGAAAAATAAGGAAGAACGACACCGTGGATGAAGAACATGCACAGAGATTGGTCATTAGATTGAGGCAAGTGAATTTACTCATTACCAAGTATTTGATCTCCGTTAAATTTGTTGAAATAGTAGTGTACTTGTCCTGAGTTGGAAACATTAGTTCTACAACCTTTTGCGTGTGGAATCAAGAACAATAGTTCGTCAAAGTACGTAGCTGAAGGACTTAACGTTTTAGTGAAGAAAACTACCAACTAGTCAGGGTAAGTACCGAGCAGAAATTCGAAACGTAATTTTTGCGAGGTTGGGGGAGGGGTGAGGAGAAAGGGGACCTTTATGCTTGAAACAGGTTCGTTCAGACACTTAAATTAAGTAATGGGTAAGCGAACGTGTTGTGTGCCAGGCTTGAGGAACTGAAGCGAGAGGCCACCAGTATTGCTTACAGTGAAATGGTATTTCCCAATAGAAAGCTTATTAAAAACCACCAGAACCCTCTACATTTTATTCCTGTGTTTAACAAAACAAAAACGAATAGATTGTTATTGTTTGAAGTACTGAGAATGTTGATTAACCATAAATATGAGACGATTCAGTTTATCTCTTGCGTTTAAAACTAGAACAGTATTATACCGAAAATGAACAGTTGGAGGTTGAAATTTTATTTCCCTACCAGTTTTGAACATTTATTGATTTTCTTCCGAAGAGACTGTAAAGGGAGAATCGTCAGTGTTGTCAAGTGCATATCTTGTAATAAATAAAATTAACATAGTATACATTCGAAAATACTTAAAAGCGGAGAGTATACATACTGTTAATTATCGCATGATAAGCGAAAGTCAATATCACATTTCGCTTGTCATGCGATAATTAACAGCATGTATAATCTCCTTTTAAATATTCTTTTAATTTCATAGTTTTATTTTTTTTAATTTTTTTGCAAACTATGAACTTTACTACAGTGACGATTTTTTCTGTACAGTTTCTTCTGAAGTAGAGTAATAATTGCTCGAAACCAGTAAAGAAATAAAAATGTATATTTTCGACACGTTGCTTTTTTTTGTGAAAAATGGAGAACAAGGAAAGAATAACGTATATTACAAACGTTTGGGTAATATAAATTTAGGAGCTATGAGACATTAGAAAATTAGTGCTTTTACTTAATGCTGCCTTCATCGAGTATTTTTATAAATATTTTTTCCATAAAGCTACCGAAATATTTTTAAAATCCACCATAATTCCCCACTAGCCACTAGATGCAAAATATGCCCACTAAACAGGCACTCAAAACCAGCAGAATTAGTGGGTAAACCACTAACTTGGCAACACTGGCCACCACAGCGGCAGCCTCCAGATGGCGCCCACCGACTTCCATCAATCTCCGCTTGCGCGCCTCACACATCTGCGTGTCGCACCCGTCCAACAATGACGTCGCTCGCAGCCGCAGAGAGCGCTGTCAGTGGTGGAGTAGTGCGCTTCCGCCTCGACCTGGCGCAGGGGGGATATGCTGCCGCAGACAGGCGCTCAGGCACTGTCCCACCAGCAGACGAGCACCAAATGCTCTAGCTACGTACAGCGTGACTGCTAGTTCACTTTCCTAACACTATCATTTCAATCAGTAACAGAGTCAACCTTACAGATAAAAAACACACACACACACACACACACACACACACACACACACACACACACAGAGAGAGAGAGAGAGAGAGAGAGAGAGAGAGAGAGAGAGAGAGACCGACCCCTCGTACAAGAACTTCTGTTCTAGCAATAGCTGCCAATATTTTATTTTTACGATGCGTGTTTTTTTAACTAAGTACCGTTTTGAAATTAAAAAAAAGAACGCATTATCGGGGAGATCTAGAATTGTTTAATTACATAACCGGTTTCTGCGTGGTAGACGCCATCTTCAGACCTGTAGTAATTTTTTTACCTGACTTCACTGCTATTACAACAATTTTAACATGTGCAAAATGGTGTACAGCCACATTTATGTGTCATCAAAATAAAATTTAGACGTCAATCATGAAACGTCTGAATCCATCTTCCTTATTATCATGACACATCAATGTGGATGTACACCATTTTGCTATGTTAAAAATTGTTGAAATAGCAGTGAAGTCATGTAGAAAATTGCTACAAGTCTGAAGATTGTGTCTAGCACGCCGAAACCGGTTATGTAATTAAATGAAGAAAGAGATCTTGGCTACAAACCTCTTATTAAAAAAAAAAAAAAAAAGGACGTGCTAAGATCTCAATTTATGCGCACTGGGTACCTACATCTGTTGTCTACGCACTGACTCCATTACAGTCTGATTCTTCCTAGTTTACGATGTGAACTGAGTGTTTAAGATGCCTCCGATAATCGTTGAGTCCTGCCGACTGTGAAGTACGGGCTGTTATAAGATTTCTTAGTGCTAAACGCCTAAAACTGATCGATGTTCATCGTGAGAACTGTGCAGTTTCCGGAGAAAACATTATGAGTTATGAAATGTTAAGAAAGTGGGTGAGAACATTTAAAGATGGCCGCACAAATGTGCATGATGAACAACGGAATGGGCGTCCTTCGGTCGTTAGTGAAAGTTTGGTGTAGGAAGTGGACAATAAGGTGAAACGAAACAGACGCTTCACGATTTACTCCTTCCGGGGTGACTTTCCTAATGTTTCTTGTAGTGTCTTGTATGGCACTGTGACCAAGCAAGACGATGACGAAGTCAAAAAATTTGTGATGCAGTGGTTAACAAGTCAGGCGGCCGGCTTCTATGAGTAGGGTATTCAAAAACTGGTACAACGTTATGAGAAATGCCGCAATATTGACGGAAATTATGTAGGAAAGTAGATTAAGCTACAGGCTTTCATGTAAAAATAAAATTATTGAGGTAGCTTAGGACGTCTCTTATATTTCAAAACGGAAAACACGCCTCGTAATTAAGAATTGCGGCGTCTCTCCTTTACGACATGTATGATACTGCAGCTGTTCTTAACCTTCATACTGTGACTTACTGTGAATAAGCCCTAGTTCGGTTACTAAAAATAAAAAATAACTCCAAATAATAATAATTACATTGTGACAGGATGTTAAGTAATCCTCAGATATGTGATAGTGTATGTTGTCCCTAATTTTTATTTCAAAGTCTAAAAGAATGCGAGAGCTCCATTGCTTTGACACACTTATTGCGACTGGGTCATTTAGACACAATCGATAGTTGTCGTTTGCATTCTTACAAAAAATTTATTTTGAATACAGTACATGCAACTTGTTTTGATGGGCTAGAACGACACATAAGTAAAGAATTTCTAAATGCTGTAAGCATAAATGCATCTTTAATATAATTCTGTTAGTCAAAATGGCTACACATGAAGTAAGAAAATTACATAAAATGGCGTATATGAAATAACGTGTAAAATGCCAAGAAAAATGGGCCGAAGGCAGAATATATGTACACTTTTCAGAGGTTTTCACTAATTTTCTTACGTCGTGTAGCTAACAAATAACTACCATTTCTGGGAATTTTGCAGATGTAGTACATTGAACAAACAATTTTCAGGTACTTCGAATATAAAACAAATATTAGAAAATATTCTTCAAATATTGCTGTTTACCAGTACGTCTGCAGTTCGACATTTTGAAGGGGATCTCATCGTGAATTATGGTATTCCTTTTCCATATCTACTCGCAGCTACCGGTTTAACTTTACTTAGGTAGGTTTTAAACGTTGTGTAACTAACTCGATCAATAAACTTCCACTTATCTTAGGCTATTATTGTTACAATAGAGTTACTTTATTTTTATTAGTTTCTTATATAAATTATAGATATTACAGTTTTCCGACTGTGAAGAAATCGAATTACATATAAAATACTTCACGTACGAACGGCAGAGACGACAACGTGATTTTTAATGGCTCATTATTTTCGGTAAAGTAGTTATTTCCCAAACTCTCGCTGTTACACAATTTCAGGTGGAAGGACGAAACGCCAGCAACACAACATGTGAGACCTACTGTATCTCATTCAAGTAATGAATGCATGAAAAGAATTAATAATGGGGTTTTGTAAGCACTTTCGAGGATAAAATAAAAAAATATCTTGAGGCTTAACAGAACGAGCAATCAGCATCTGTACATTTGTAACACCACTGTATTAATGGATAGAAAAGGAAACAAAATCCAACAACACAAGAGGAGGGAGATGCGTCACAAGTACAATCAATGCGTCTGTCGACCCCCCCCCCTTCTCACCCCCCTCCCCTCCCCCCCACCGTCGCCTCCATCGCTACCCATCACCAATTGCCTCGGAGGCAATATGGCGTGGAAAACATTGCAGCAATCGCCTGCGTTACGCGCGAATGGTGCTATAACCGAAGCAAAGCCTGCGGGGCATTCCGAATGAATGCAGAACACTTCCAATGATTAAACTTTTCATACAAATTAAAAACCTCGTCGAGAGGCAATTTGTCGGTGAAAATGAATTGACGAAACGTTGGTACAGATGCTTTTCGGATGCCTCTTACTGGGTCAAGAGAAAATTTAGCAAGCGGAAAAATGTGGCAGTATAAAACATTAGCATCGAAATTATTTTATATTAATGTAGTTTCTTGTATTGGGGAGGAACGATTTTGTAAGTAACCTACAGCATTATCGCACGATGTAAAAATAATCGAGGGATGAAGGTGTAGCAATTGGCAAATTTATGCCTTAAACGTGCTAGCCATCGTTACTTAATGTGAACGCTTCAATTCTACCCCTCGTATACACTAGAAATTGGAAAAGCCTTTCCCATACATTCGTGTCCCACGGCATCCTTCTGCTCTCCGAATATGTAACATTAGGAGAGGCAGAGACTTTTGGAAATAATGAAAATTGATTTACGATTAATCTATATCTCAGCTATGTTTATTAATTGGTGACCCGTTTCGATCCTCCACGGCATCAACCTCAGACTAATGGCTGAAAAGGCACCGCTACAGGTGATTATCAAAGGCAGTTAATCAATATCATCGCCTATCAGCGGGCCTCTTCAGCCGTGGGTCTGAGGATGATTCTGTGCAGGTCACCTAACATCTCTGTAAATGAAGTGGGGATCGGAAGTACACTTCAGTCCATGAAAACTGTGACACTAGGAAGGGTATCAATTGACGAAATATTGCTTGCTGTGGAATTAGACTGTACCAGGAAGAACACATGACCAAATTTTTCAGTAATTGTAACAATAAGACACACAAGGAGACAAGTTTAATACATACGGCTGGCCCATCTTATTGCTACAATTACTTTAACCAGGTTGAGCATAGACAACAATTGAGTTACAGTTACAGGTGATAACCAAATTTACCCATTTTTGCCAAGTGTGTGAAGACCGTCTCGTCACTATAGGCAGACGTCACAAAACCAAACTCCTCGTATGTGCCCTTTTGCTTCTTCCACTAGATTCTATTTCGCGCATTTTTCTGGTGTGCTCGTAGCTGTATTCTTCGAATGAAGCCACCCAGAATGTTGTGCGTCCTTTTTTGTGTGTGCATAAATCGACTAAACTCCAAGAAATTCTGATAGCTAGTAATGTTTACCAACTCAGATTTCATAATCACACACTTTTTATGAGGTTTATTTTTTTCCTTCAGTTATTTGACCTGTTCATTCTCTCTTTTTATGAAGTAGCAGCCACGTCGTTTAAGTGTAGCTTATACAAGCGACGAATTTCAGTGACTCATTACCACCATTTCACAATTCATCTCCAAGAAGCTGGCGGTCTCTTGCGTTTTAACGACATCAGTTCCATTTCGTAACATTCTACACAATATCCTCCATTTAAAGAATACAGACTATTGACTGTAGGAAACAATCTAGGTCCAAAACTTCGGACGTAAATAAAGTTTAGAATAGAGTCTTAAATAGCGTGATGGTGATCTTAAGTTTACGTCTTTATGCAGCGGAATATATGAAATTATTCTGACAAGCGTTTCGCCCCAGTTCAGTAAGAAAGGTACACACCTAATGGAGCAGCCTTAGAACGTTGTAATTTTAGATAATTACAGGCTCTGGTACAAAGAAATAACACTGAGACTTTACTATGAATAAAGGAATCGAAAAGGACTGTAATAATATAGGTCTCTTGCGGAATATAAGAAGTGTAGTTCCCTTTTCGTGCACGCCATTGGAAGTCCTCGTACTTTCTACAAACTTGAGCATACGTCGATGTCAGTTCACCGATGAACGGCTGTTATCGTGATGACAGACGTCTGCTACTTATGGATGCTACAGCGTTCACAAGTGAAACCACAGCACTGTTTAGTATTATTTTCAAACTCTAATATAATATACAACACTTTCGACAATGCTTTGATATATTTGAGAAACGTTACACTGTTGTATGAGCGAGTTTCGATGTATTTATTTATTTATTTATTTTTGTAAATGTCGATCGAGATATGTCGTTCCACTATAGACCAAGACCTGGTCCAGGAAGGGAAATTTATCAGTCTCCGCCCAATGCACGTCACACCAAATATTTCAGAAGTATGTAAAAAAAGAAAAAAAGAGAATCAATATTGCCTCATTTAGTTGCCGGTAACTTTTTGGTAACCATGCACCAATGCGCCGTCAAAAAGTTAGCAAAGAGTGTCGGGTAGTTTTCAAAAGACCTTGGTATAAGGCAGCATTTCCCGTTAACGTTCTTTGCTGGCGTGCTATTTCGCTCTTGGAGAGCTTTGGCAATTTGATATACATTTATAAGGGAACATGAAGATGAACTGAAATTTATTTAGTGGAGGGGAATGCGTGCCTTAAGGCTATCCGTGCAGTCACTGAAATCATTAAGCCTCGGTGGCCTAATGGTTATGGCGTCTACTTACTAAGCACGATGTCCCAGGTTCGAATCCCGGCCGCTGTATAAACTTTAATTAAAGATCTTAAACTGGATTAGAGATTAATGTGTTTGCTTGCAAGTGAAGGTTTTTTTTTTTTTTTTTTTTTAACTAATATGAGTTTAGTAAACATTGATCATGTGGTACATAGTTTTTCGTGTTGAGATTATGTAAATTTACACTATCAGCAATTACACTGTTCGTCGGAAATATAACGTTATTTTGCGAAATACATATCCAGCACTAACTGATGGTGACTTATTGACAGGAAGGAAGCCTGTTACTCCTCAGCACAATATAACAACAACTTTACTTCGCTTAAATCTAATTCCTGTGATAAACAAATGAAAAATAGTACCATTAACTAAGAGATAAGAACACCCATTGGAATTTTACGAAGTATATACGACATCTTGGATGCGCGCGAGTCAAGTTTTTCGGCAAAGGAACTATATAATCTGAGCCTGCCATGCAGTTACCATGCTCCACAAATTTGCTTACATATCAGTGTTAGGGTAAAGTGTAAATGTTATTTCCATATTACAGCGTCGTCAACAAGAAACGTATCGTCATCGGGTCTCCGGAGTTTATTTTGAGGAGAATACGCACCCGCTACAAAATGTTCAAATTTTTGTAAATCTAACGGACTGAACTTCGGCGGTGATTAGTCCCTGAGCTTACGAACTACTTGCACTAACTTAGAGTAACTTACGTCAAGGATAAGACAAACACCCATGCCCGAGGGAGGTCTCACGGCCCCCGACGGCGAACGGCCGCGCGCACCGCAGCAGGGCGCCTTAGTGCGCTACTCGCAATAACTCAGTCTATTTTCAGCGATTCTGCTCCGCACTTCCTTTAGAAATACTAAGCGTTTACGAGAACTGTGAGGAAAAACATTACTTCAGTAACGACAAGGCCGCGCGGGAGTAGCCGAGCGGTCTGGAGCGCCACGTTACGGATCGCAAGGCCTCCCGCGTCGGTGGTTCGAACCCTCCCTCGGGTTTGGATGTGTTGTGTTGTCCTTAGTTTAACTTTGTTTAAGTAGTTTGTAATATATGGACTAATAACTCAGCAGTGAAGTCTCTTAGATTTACCAACATCTGAACTTGAACCAACAACAGGTACGATATATTCGTATGTGCTGGCTCACAAGTCCCACTTAAGGAGTGGTTGCTTAATATTCGCAAACGACGGAATGGAAATTTTTTGCCAGTAAATCTGCACGTCTCTTATGTTATCATCTACGGATTCCCGGTTTGGCTTACACACACTGAAGGAGGCTTAGTAGACGGAAGGGATGTTGGAAAATGTGGGGAAACTAGAGATTTACGGTATAACGTAAATTACTGAAATTTGAACTTAATTACTTAAGTTTCGGTTTCGACCGAACCTAGAAGGCGAATATTCGTTATCGACCATAAATAATGTCTCGGTCGTAGTCTAGTATCATGTATTAAAGAAATGTAATAACCTTCCTGTATCCTCTTCAGTCTGTAAGTGCATGTATGTGCACCTTGGTTCGTAAACTGTTTTCTCTGTATGTGGCGTATTTTCTGTCCTAGACTGCGAGTGCACAATCGTGCTTCTTGCTTTCAAATGACGCCACTTGTATAGCCCTTGCAGCAATACTTCTGGAGCTACAAGAATAAAGTTTGATGTTAGTGAAGCTGGCATTCCGGCAGCGTCGCAAGTAACAAGAAAATAACACACAAAACTTTGTGTGTTATCTTTGTTGTAGTGAGTTGTGAAGTTTTAAGAATCATCTGAAATACAGCAAATGTGAATTATTTCAATTATCCTGGGCAATAAATGCCGATGTTTTCATATTATACATCTGTGTACCTTGGTTCTTAGTGTGCACTTTTACAATAGCTCTGTACCTCATAAGGTACCAATATCCATATTTTGGCAGCTCATGTGCTAAGTGATTAAGAGATATCACCGATACTAAAGGAAAGTGTTGCAGAAGATTCAAATTCTATATCTGAGGATGATTTATTTGCTGTAATGAATCGACAGCGTACGAATTCTGACTCCCCACGTGATGCTCCTAACGAAATTGAGTCTCAAAACATTGAAGATTTAATGAATGGTGATATTTAAAAAATCATAAGAGGTTTGACTTTAAGAGCTATTTGATTAGTATTGCTATACTTTGGAGAAATCTATTTTTGTTTCTTTCTTTATTTGTAACAGAATGTGTAAATTTTCACATCAAATTTTAAGAAATATGTAGGTTTGGTGCCTATCGATGGTTTGTTAGTTACTTTTTTAGCATGCCTGACATTGGAGTATCTCTGGAGAGGAAAGTGATTCCAGAGGACCCAAAGGCGACTTGGAATATTTCACTGAATTATTTCCAGTTGAATTCCGAGAGGTTGTGACTTTGTTAGACAAACCTCAAATCTGTTCAAACTAGTTCACTTAGTTTCAAACCAACCGCATCAGAAATTTTGCATTATGTTGGGATTAAAGTTGCCATGGGGACTCATACAAAACCATCTGGCAGTAACAAATACTTGTAAATATGTATTGTAAAATTAATTATTGTAAATAAAATATGTACGTTGTATAAATACAACATATTGTTTTATAGTTTTTAAAATGACAAGCCAAGATCGCATACTAAAATTTATTAAATGAAGACCGGTTTCGGTGCACTGTGTCACCATCATCTGGTCAAATTTTGTAAGCTGCCATGTTTTTAACTTATGTATTTTTTATATAGTTACTAAGTGCAATGTTGCACTTGTTATTTTATACCCAATTATTTGAACAAGATGACCAGATTAATTCTTGTATGTGACCAGATGATGGTGACACAGTGCACCGAAACCGGTCGTCATTTAATAAATTGTTAGTGTGCGATCTTCGCTTGTCATTTTAAAAACTATAAAACGATTAGATCGCCTCCAGACCCGACTATGTCTGGTAATCTTAACAACATATTGTAATTAATTTTTACCCTTAAATACAGTATGTTATCTTAAGAAAATTTAAGAAATATGTTTACGATTGAAACCCGAGGTAGAGAAGTGTGTACCATCAATGTTCAAAAATTGAAGTCCCCCCTCAGTAGCTCAGTGGCAGCGTCGCTGACTACCACGCAGGAGGCCCGGGTTTGATTCCTGGCAGGGGACTGGGTGTTGTGTGTTGTCCTAATCATCATCATCATCATATCATCATTGGCATGTAAGTCGCCCACGCGGCGTCAAATAGAAAGACTTACACTCAGGCGGCCGAACAATCCCGTAAGGGATCTGCCGGCCAAGAAAGCCATACGCTCATTTCCATTTTTCAAAAAATGAAAATTTTCCAAAAATGTTCAAATGTTTGTATAGCTTATGGGACTTAACTACGAGGTCATCAGTCCCTAAACTTACAAACTACTTATGAACTAGCTAATCCTTTGGACGGCACAAATATCCATGCCCAAGGGGGGATTCGAACCCCCGACTGTAGTGGCCGTGCAGACCGTGACTGCCGCGCCTCAGTCCCCTCGGCCACCGCGGACGGCGAAAATTTTCCCAATTGCAAAAGAGAAATATGGTGCCTAGGCAATCTAATAACAAAGAAATATTGACGTTTTCAAAATTTTAAATTAAACTTGGTAATGGGACTGAAGAGGGTATTAGAACGCAACGTTGTGTCAAACTTTAAAAGAATTCCGTCAAGAACTTTCCGAGATTAACGGTTTTGCAAAAATGAACATTCGTATAATTTCTATTAATGTGTGTGTGTGTGTGTGTGTGTGTGTGTGTGTGTGTGTGTGTGTGTGTGTGTTGTTTGGTACAGAAGACAGTCGCTGAGTGACTCGCTTTGTGTTTCGGCGTACCACGCCTCGGTTCTCGGTAGCTTATCTGGTGGCCGCGCTGATATGAGGAGTAAAAACGCAGCGGCGGCCGCTTGCTGGCCATAACGAGCCGTATCCATCGCGTACCAGAATAAACACGGCCCTGCGCCGGAGACGGCGGCGGCGGCGCACTGTGCCTATTAATCACAGCCTCTGCCAAGTAGGTCGCCGTAGTCCGCGGGGCGTCGCCCTGACGAGGCGCTCAAATACGCGACACGCGCCTGCTTCCGTTATCATCCACAAAAATAACCCGCCGATTCCGCATCGGGGACTCTAGCACGCCCTGTCCAACCAGTGGCGGCGCGTTCAGTGAACCCCGGAAAAAAGATCGCTGTGAAAAAAGTAAATAAATAAAATAAAAGTGTGATTAAACTATCATTCTTCGTTTCGTTTTCCTATCAGACTATTTTATATTCAGTTGCTAAGTATTTTTTATCGCACGAGAAACGTTTTACGTCGCGGAGGCAGCACGTTTACGAGTCGTAGCGCGGCCGCTTGATGTAGGCGGCAGTGGTCGTAGCGTTGCAATGCGCAATGCGCATGCGCGGCTGAGGTTCAATTTCTCTCCTGAACCCCCTGGCGGCAGCATATGGGCGCTCCGGCGGCGGGGAAGTGTGAGGGGAAACGGCGCTTTTAACACTGGCGTTGGAGCTGCTAGAGACGCCAGCTCCTGGCTACCCGAGCACTTGCAGTTACACATAAATGGTCCCGAGGCAAAGACAATGGATCTACTACACACCTCGCCTGGGCGCATCCGAAAATCTTCCCATTAAAGGCAACATCCGCCTTTCATATTTGTTTTGGCGCAATGAAGATCAACTAAAAACACCTCATATTTGGTAAAAATCTTGTTGTTGCTGTTATTATTGTTATTGTCTTCAGTCCGGAGACCGGTTTGATGCAGCTCTCCACAATACCCTATACTGAGCAAGCCTCCTCAACTTCACATAAGAACGGCAAACTACATCTGTCTGAATCTGCTTACTGTATCCATCTCTTGGTCTTCCTTCGTGATTTTTACCCCAAACACTTCCGTCCAATGCTGAATTCATGATTCCTTGATGTCTAAGAATGTGCCCTACCAATAGAGCCCTTCTTTTAGTCAAGGTAGGTCCGAAATTCCTCTTCTCCTCAAGCCTATTCAGTACCTCGTCGTTAGTTACGCGATCCACCCACCTAATCCTCAGCATTCTTCTGTAGCACCACATTTCAAAACCCTCTAACCTCTTCCTGTCCGCACTGTTTATCGTCCGTGTTTCACTCCCATATAAGGCAACACTCCACACAAATGCCTTTAGAAAGGACTTCCTTAGGCTTAAATCAATATTCGATGTTAACAAATTTCTCTTTTTCAAGAATGCTTTTCTACCCATAGCCATTCTGAATTTTATATCCTCGGTACTGCAACCATCACAACTATCAAAGACGCGTGAACTATATAAGCCTTCAGAAGATCCGATCATGGATAACAATAAAGTCACTACTCCACCAAGCAAGAGTAGTGGTGTGTCTAGCGCCATTACATTTCGATGCCTGATGGCAAAAAATATATATATATATATAATTTTTTTTAAGTTTATCTTCGTTTTACCAGATACGTGAACAACGATGACTTTTTCCATTTTCATTTGCCACATACCGTTGTACGTTTTAGCAAATATGTCGCGATTTTGAGCCAAAAATGATATTTATAAACTTCGTTGTAACAAATATTTCACTGTTGGAAATGATGTGGGAGGAGCAGCCTTTGCGCATGCTTAATGTTATGAGGGAGTGCTGCTTACAGTGAGACGTGAACCGAATATAGCTTCTCTCTTCATTGTAACAGATTCATTTTGTTACAATCACTTAACATTGTAATCAGTTACTATGTTTTAGTTTCACGTGTACATTCATATTTTCTTGGTGGTTATTATCGAAGAAAAATAAACAACATTAAGTATCTTTTGGAAACAAATTTCTCAGCTTTAAAAGCTTGGAAGAAAAGTGTGAAATAAAGTATCGTGGTAGGCCGACGCTTCAGCTCGATCTGAATCAAGCACAAACAAGACATTTTGCATCTCTCTTAACGAAAATATGTACAAACGAAGCGGTTGACTTCGCAGCTGCATTTCTACAAATAAACTATTTTGTTTTCCGTGCCTGCTGTTTTTGAAAGGTAAAGACATAACCTGGACATGCACTGGTATATCAGATATAACTCATCTAACCCAGAAGGTTAAGAAGCACGAGCAGTCTATTACACACAAGAATGCTCATTTAGATTTATCAGTCCCTCGAAAAACAAAAATTAGGCAACAGCTTTCAGACAGAATATTGAAAGACACAATGTCAAGGAATAATCGCTACGTTCTTTCCAAAGTAATTGACTGCATTAAATTTGAGTTACGTGGACATGATGAAAGAAATTTCGACCTCGGTTCGGAAATAACGTAGATCCGACACTATGAGTAGTGAACGCCCAGTCATCTGAAGTACCAGCCGCCACTGATTCCAACTGATCCATCTTCAGCGGAACGCTAGGTAACTAAACATTAAACATTCACAAATAATATACTCTGATTCCTAGCAGACATCCATAAACTGTACACTAGGCTAATGAACGAGCACTGCGATGTTTTGCTTGGAGAAGTAAATTCCAAACAGCAACCATGATGTCTTAACATATATATTGGGTAGAATTAGTGTTTATCTTGATACACGCTTTGCTCTACAAGGCCAGGCGTCCGTGACAATGGAATCCTCTTATCACCGGTTTCCAGCGCCTGGTGTTTACCTTGTATACCATCACGGGTCTTTTTGAAGTCTACCCGACTTCGGAGTACGCAGTGGCGTAGCTAGGTAGTTGGTCACCCTGCGCGGAGTTTTATCACCCCTCCTCCAGTACCACCACCCCAACCAAAACATGACTGTTATTGAGATATTGTTTTGATGCAAATGGTTAAGTAAGGACAGCAAGCTATTAACTACTCTCTAAAGGCTTTTACTAATGGACGCAAATGTAAATTTTGATCAATAATGTAGTTTAACTGATTATACATGAAGTCGAACAAACAACCGACGAACTTCTGATAGGTGACTTGAACATGTACCTTAGAAGTTGTTATCTTTAGATACCACCAGGAGGGCTCTCGGTTCTTTCATGAGTAATGCGCGGAGCCCCGAGCTAATGCAGTCTTCCTTTCTTCTTTACTTCCTGGACTGCATTTATTTTCCCATTCTCCTCCTTTCCTATCCTTTCCCTCCCAACGAAACAATCCAACCTTTAGCTGCAGGTGACTGACAAAACTGCCATTCCGGAGGGCCATCCTTTACTCATAACAGACCTCTCACATGAAGTTGCCCAAACAAAGGAAAAATAATTATATAAACCACTAAGCACACCGCTGACTACGTTCTCGTGTCCATTACAGTCTGAGGTGGTGGTCGTTCCTACTCAATGGGAACCGAAGCAATATAGTGTATGCCACCGGACTAGCCGTTAGCAGTAGCCCTATTCTGTATCGTCCGTACTGAACCTTTCTGAAGCCTAGCCTCGGTAGTGACGTTATTTTAGGTCTGGTATCTTAAGTTGGCCGGCCGCGGTGGCCGAGCGGCGCGTCAGTCACGGTTTGCACGTCCACTACAGTCGGGGGTTCGAATACTCCCCTGGGCATGGATATTTCTGCCGTCCTTAGTATTAGCTAGTTCATAAGTAGTTTGTAAGCTTAGGGACTGATGACCCCGTAGCTACGTCCCATAAGCTCTACAAACATTTGAACAGTTTTTATCTTAAGTTGCTGATCTTTATGCTACTGAAGCTCGTTTCCAATCCGTCTGCATGACGATTTTTCGGCAACTGTTCTGCTACTTGATGAGGTCTTGGTAAGGCCATTAGAATGAGGTATATTTTGATTGCGGATACCATTTCTTGTTTTAGAAATAGTGTGATTTTAAGTTATGGATTTAGTAATCAGGTGTTATTAGAGAAATACTGTGATCTATCCGAGTGGAAAGCAAGTTGATGTAAGTTGTTATGAGGTGCTTACACGTGGCGAAGAAATTTTAAGAATTTTTATGTATATCCAAGCACAACTGCAAAACCTTTCTTACATAATTTGAAATAATCATATATTCGTTTACAAAACTAGTAAATAACTTGTCACGGAAGATCAATGAGCTTCGTTCACGGTAACAGACAACAGCCGAGAGTGTGGGGCCCTGACCAGGCCCCCTCAAACCACATCCATTGACGCCTTTGGGTAGAGGATGACACAGCGGCAGTTTGGTACAAGTTAGCCCTTTCGAGGTCTGTAGGACAGAGTTTACAGTTTACAGAAAGACCAACGAGATTAACTTGTATGGTACAAGTAAGGACATTTTGCTCAGAAGGCGTTATTACGAAAGTTTACGTAACGAACCTCATACAATCATGCATATATATTATTACAAACCCAAAACGTCATGTGCTCATCTGGCTTCCAACTGCCAAGAAACGCGGTTCCGTGCAGAATTACGCCATGTACTGTAAAAAGACTTTTCGAAATCAATAATATGAAAGAATGTTACTGGTAGTTCTGCCTCCAGAGTTTTAGTATTTTTGCTGACAGCTGTAGTACACTAGATGTTGCAGACGAATGTGCTTGTGAGCAGTAACATCATAAAAAGTCTAAATAAATGAAAACATCAGGCCGGCCGCGGTGGCGAGGTGACTGAGGCGCTCCAGTCACGGTCAGCACGGCCACTACGGTCGGGGGTTCGAATCCCCCCTCGGGCATGGATATTTGGGCCGTCTTTAGTCTTAGCTAGTTCATAAGTAGTTTGTAAGCTTAGGGACTGATGACCCCGTAGTTAAGTCCCATAAGTTGTACAAACATTTGAACTTTTTTTGAAAACATCATCCGCTGAGAGAGAGAGAGAGAGAGAGAGAGAGAGAGAGAGAGAGAGAGAGAGAGAGAGAGAGAGGAGGGGGGGGGGGTTGCATAAAGGTCTGTCCTCAGACACCGCTGGCTTGTATTACAGGTATGATCTCACCAAGAAAGTTAGAATGAAGGGAGTTGACGTTATCTATGCCGATCACATACGTCAGTTGAAGCCTGCCCGGCTTCTTGTCAGTTATGGAATGCTATTTATACGTTAAAACTACGCGTTAAGTCCACCCTCTTACTGTTAATGCATTGAACTGATAGTCACTGCAACGTATGTACTTTCAAACAATATACATTCTTGAATAAATAGTAATAAATACCCATCATAATATATTTGAAAATTTAAGTTTTAACGGTTAATTTGCACTCTTTTGACACGTCCATCACGGTAGAACCGTCCGACGTTTTATTACAGTTCTAAATGACATAAAACATCAGCTCTACAATACTAACACTTCGCCAAAACTTAGCAACATGGCGGCGGCAGGCTTCACTTTTGCAGTGTAAGGGCGTCTCCCTGTATTCTAACCTCCTTGGTTCTCACTAACGTTAAGTTTTTCAGTTTATGACAATTTGTCCTACCTGCAATCATGATAAAAGTATAGCATTTCAAGACGTCCACGTGTGGTTTAAGTGCACAGTAGCCGTTACTGACCTGTAAAGGTAAGAAACATATAATTAGTAACATCATTTATATGTAATATCTTACAGTAGACTGGTAATGCTATTTCTTCAGTTTTGCTGTGGAACTTTTAGTAGAGTGAAGTGTCGTACTGTAGTGAGCTATCATCTACAGTGCCTTCATGACATTTTAGGGAAGGAGGGGGAGCGGCACAACATTTGGGATATGGTGTATTTTCAGTAATTTGGAGGACGAATGCCTGCCTCCTCCCCTTTCACGGCTAGGGTATTTATGGCTATAGCAACACCGCCTAGAACTGGCCGTGCCTAGGTCACACCTAAAGGCCACGAACGCAAGCTGTCCGGCCGACCGCTACGGTGGGCGTGCCCCAGCGGCCAGCCAGTCAGATGGCGGCCGCGGCCTTTAGGTGTGATGTAGGCACGGCCAGTTGTAAGGCCTTGTCTTCTAGGCGGTGTTGGCTATAGTCGATTTAAGCTATATGGAAAGAAGTACAGTGAAACTACCCGTTAGTACAGTTATCAAAATGTGTAGCACAAGGTTTTCTGGGTAAAGAAAACATGGAGAGGGGGGGGGGGCGTCAAGAGTAGTTTACTGGTTGGACTATCATCATCTCTGGGAATAACTGCAGCAGAAGGTTCAGTTATGAAATTGAAACGTCACACGTAGTTATTTCTTGCAGTAAAAATCTAATCCCAGTTCGGTCGAAATTAAAACGTGCTGTAATTGTCCTAAACCTGCTAATGTGTATCACCATAGCCAACAACGACGAGTCTGCAGTACACCTCTGCAGTTACTAAGCACGTGTTACTTCCAGTAACTTTAAGGTTAAGACAGTGTAATACGATAAACGTCCTTAGCATAACCGAAGTTTAACGAATTTATTATAGTGGTCATATGGATGACCTCGCACTTAACGTTATTTAGGGTCAATTACTAATTTTCGCAGCATGCTTGTGTGTATTTTACATAAATCGTTTTGCACCTGCTTTTGATCTTCCGGTTACTGTACTGACCGACAAATGACATCATCCGCGAACACTCTAAGATAGCCACTCAGATCGTCTCCTAAATCGTTTATAAAAATAGGGAATAGTAGGTGCCCTATAAGACTTCCCAGAGGAACGCCAGATATCACTTCTGTTTTACTCGATGACTTACCGTCAATTACCACGTACTGTGTCCTTTCTGACAGGAAAAAATCCAATCGCGTAACTGTGGCGATATAACATAAGCACACAATTTGATTGGAAGACGCTTGCGAGGCCCAGTGTCAAAAGCATTCCAGAAATCGAGAAATATGCAATCTATTTTAGATCCCTTGTCGATAGAACTCATCGGATCGTGTGAGTAAAGAACTAGCTGTGTTTCACAAAAACGATACCTTCTGAATCTGGGTTGACTGCCGATCAATAGGTCGTTCTTTTGGAGGTAGTTCATAATATTTCACGAAAGTACATGTTCTATAAAATCTTGCTGCCAACCGACGTCAATGATATAGGCCTGTAATTTTGCGGATCACTCCTATTGCCTTTCCTGAATATAGGAGTGACCTGTGTAACTTTCCAATCTTTGGGAAGCGAACTTTCGCTGTGTGGGCGGTTGTAGTTGGAGCTATTGGATTAGCATACTCTGAGGGTTGTTTGGTTGGGATACGGGGGACTAAACTGCAAAGGTTATCAGTCCCCCGTTGGGGAGGGGAAGGAATGAGGATAGGAAAGGAGGGGAGGGGGGAGGGGAAATGCAGTCTGGGAAGTAAAGAGGAAGGAAGACTGCATTAGCTCGGGGACCCGTGCTCGCCACGCACGTACTCGCGAAAGAACCGTGAGCCCCCTTGGGGGCAGAATAGCTCTGAAAGGAACATATTTGTTATACAATCGGTACCGGAAGGCTTGGGTTTCGTTGTGGAAACTATCATAAGCTTCTCTTATTGAATTTCGAGGTAAATTTAGAGTTCAGTAAGAGATTGCCATTCTTAGGGAATTTGTGCCTCTTTAAATACTGAGACAGATCTGGAATGTACACGTTTTAATTCTCGAAACGTTCTGAATTGCGCGGTAATAGATGAGATCCAAATGGAAAAAATGTATTTAATGCCTCCACGGTAAAACGAGATTAATTTCTCTCTTTCCTTTGTTTACTGCCGGAGAATTTGGAGGCGATCCAAGTGTGTTAAGGGGAAAAAAGGAAACGGCGGCTCTTGTGATGTATAGCGCGTCCACGAGCACGGCTAACGGCGGAACTATGTGTCTCCTGCTGCTCTCCGGTCCTCTAATCTGAAAATAATCTCGTCGCTGGGAAGGTTCTCATAGCTGGGACACGCGTTTCCAATGCATATGTAGGTCACAGACAAACCAACGGGACTATGTACCTCCTGTCAGTTCCACTTGGAAAGAACGTGACGGCTCAAAGTTTGTCGGTGCCATTAGAAGTGCAGTTCAAACGCACAGTTCATTATTATTTCCAGAAACATTTCCCTTACACAGTCTCGATAGTCTAGATATGTCGGTTTTACAGACGATCAGTACATTGAGCAAACAAGGCAGGAAACTTGAGACTCTTTGGAATGGGATGCAAAGTTCAACGAGGAGAGACTGTAATTCTGCCATTGACGGAGAAAGACTTGAAAATATGTCTTGAGACGAGTGTATAAGATGAACATAAAAGTAAAGCTAGGACAATAGAGTGTAGTCGAAGTAATCAGGCGATAATGAGGGGATAAAACAAATGCGAGACTGTAAGTAGCAAACAGTTTTTCTATTTCGGTGTTCAAATGTTCGTAATTCTATGGGACCGAACTACGTTGGTCATCAGTCGCTAGTCTTACAAACTACTTAAACTAATCTAAGGACAACACACACAGATCCATGCGCGAGGGAGGATTCGAACCTCCAACGCGGGAGGCCTCGCGATCCGTAACATGGCGCTCCAGACCGCTCGGCTACTACCGCGCGGCTTTCTATTTCGGCAGCAAGTGATAGCGGAATATAGAAAACACCAGCTGGGTATAGTAAAAAAAGCATTTTCGAAAATGAGGACTATGCTAACATGGAAAAACAAATTAGGGGCTATCAAATATTTCCTAGAACTCTACTTATTTTTACTGAGGCCTAGTAAGGGAGTGTAACGCGACGACAAACGGGTTCAGACGTTTATAAAATACACTGCCCGAAACAATCAGGGTATCAGGTGACATATCATACCCAATATACATATGGTTTCGTGTTTTCTTCAGATATTGGTTACAACTGTAATTTGTGTGATACAGTATGACATTTTGCTGTCTCCACTCTTTTCCTGGTGTTTACATGGTGTTTACGTACAGCGAGGTACCATGGTGCTACCATAACAGTGGAAAGTCATTCTCGTTACCCTCTAATATGGTGTGTGATCACCTCGGACGGTACAATTGTACACCTGCGTTGCATGGACTGTATGAGGTTATCAATCAGATCTTCAGTTATGTTCAGCCATTCTTTATTGAGTACGATACCCGTTTGTACAACAGTCGTGGCCGGTACTGATCTGGCTGCAATGTGTCTGCCATGAGCATCCCAGACATGCTCAATCGGGTTAAAGTCCGGTGAACAAGTTGGCCACCAGTGCAGCTCTGCAGAGAGGAGCATTATCGTCCAGGAGAATGAACCCAACTCCTATGGCATCCGCATAGGGGACCATCTCTTGCTGATGTTACCCGTTGAAGATCTTAGCCTTGCTTTCTTTTAACAGTTCCTGTTGTCTGAAATTGAGTCCAGGTCCTGGGAATTACACTTCGGGATACTCCAATAGCTGCAGCCACCTCCCTCTGCTTCCACACCATTTCCAACCTTCCTATGGTTCTACATGCCATAGTTTCGAGTACGTCACATTATTGTTGCACTGCATTACCTGCTCAATACACTATCTAAAACCAACTGCTTGTGTAATTCGTTTGGTAGAGAAAAAACAAGTCAACACTAAACCTCTCAGCAACAGCTTTGGGTTATTAGGAGTATTTTGGTTGCCCTGATAATGTCCGTAGAACCGACAGAAATACGTAGAACCATTGCAGTTCATTCTGCCGATGACTATACTTCAGAACTTGAATATCTCAACTGATCTGGTGATTGTCTTGATCAGTGTTGATGGAGGACAATGCTGATGGCTAATGCGATAATGTGATGATAAATAGAACTGGGAAAATAAATTTACGGCACAAGTTAACTAAATGAAGGGTTCGCTTGATATGTCATATCTTGAGCCATCCATTAAGGTAGTCACTTTGTTGATGGGTGGAGGGAAGGGAGGGGGCGAAAATTTTAATAGGAAGGCATGGACAGGGATGCAGTGAGCAGACGAAAGTAGGTATTGACAGATGAAGAGGCTGAAGCATGATACTACTGACTTCTAGATCATGAATGCCAACAACACAGGTGTTTATGACGTCCTTAATGTTAAAAAATGGTAACTAAGCATTAACGGCAGCGAAATTACGATTACCGGAACAATGGAGAATTCCGAAGTAGTTTGGCGTACGCGAAAATAGTTTTCTTCGATAAAAGATACTTACTGCTACAGAAATTAGGGAAATAGACTGAATATTCGGCGTTTCATTGCGTATTTTTAGGCCCCAGTACCAGCGTAAAAAGTGATGAATTGATTTAAGCTGTTAAGACGGGGAGAGTTTGAAGTAAACAATGTCCGTAATTATCTGGCTCAACGATGCTAACATCGGAGTGTGTATGTAGTGGTAACGTAAATGAGCAACATAATTATGGATATTAGTTACTTAATACTAGTCTCCGTCTTTTAACTGCATAAATGAATTAAACAGATTTTTTCGTGTGTGTGTGTGGGGGGGAGGCTCAAGATGGCGTACTGATACATCGAAACCGGTGGCCTAAAGTAAAAATTAAGAGAGTCAAATTTAAGAACAAATATGATAAAAGGATTATAAAGGATAGACAAAGGCCGTGCCGCAGTGTATACACCAGTTCCCGTTAGATTACCGAAATTAAGCAGTGTTGGGATGGCAAGCGGGGTGCACTCAGCCCTAGTGAAGATGACTGAGGAGCGACTTGATTAAGGAGTGACGGTTGCGGTCTGGAAAACCTCCACAGCGGCCGGGGATGCGGGGCTCTGACCACGTCCGATGACGCCTTCGGGCGGAGGATGACACGACGACCAGTCGGTACCCGTTGGGCCCTCGAGGTGGGTGTGTGATTGAGTTAGTTTATTATACATAATGTTGGCTGTGGGTTAGATAGGAAAAATCACGAAGTAGGATAAGGAACAGGAGCAAAAATTAATAAAAGCAGAATCTGGAAAGAGACGTACCATTCGCAACATAGTTTAGGACAGCCTATGAACCCTGGTTTCTATACGAGGCATATCTGCACTGTAGGTGGTACCTATTCGACGTTTTCTGTGAATATGCTGAAAATAAACTTCATTCTTTGAGTTGAACGCACTTACCGAATAAATTCGGCTCTTAGTTCGAAGAACAACGCAGGAAGATAGCACGTTGACCAAGCATAGATATCTATTTTGACACTTTTCGTTGATTATGTCGTAAATGTAATTAATATCACTGTACACATATCTGCAACATAATACTACTAACAGTAAGAGTAGATTATTATTATTATTAGTCACAAAGCTCCCAGAGTGAAAGACGCTAAATAAAATGGTTCATTTTCAGTTCTTTCTTGTGCTTCTGGTTCTTTTTATTTGCCCACCAGTTTTTCATTGTTTGCAAGAATTTAGCTCTTCTTTCTTCGCTCCAGTTTTTTTCCGATTCTTCGGACTTTTGACTCTGGTTCAACTTGCTATTTTCTACTTTTATTCGAAAATTTGTTGCTTTCGTGATTTTGGCTAATTCCAAACCTTTTTTTTTTTTTTTTTTTTGTGCATTTTCCTCCATTAGCAAGGGAACCTACGTTTTATTATTAGTAGTAGTAATTATTATAACTAATTAATATTATTTTTGCGTGAAAGGAACGTTTCAGACGTCAATTCGAAGGAATGTTTATCGAGTCGTAGGAGATTAAACGTAATTTTAAGATTGTTTCGCCTTAAATCCGCGTATTTATCCAGCAGCTTTCATAGCCAGCAGTGACATACGTGAAGAACAATCCTTACATTGGTAGAACATAAAAAGTGCGAGGTGCGCTTTGATGTGTGTTGCACAATGCCAGCAACCTTGAAACTACATGAGGCATCACACATGACTCACCCAACAGATATAACACATTGGAAGTCAGATAACGCATCGTCTCGCGATAACTTCTGCAACCTCCTCCTCAGTCCTCCGTCACTAACACGCGTCCCCTCCACCACAGGATGCTTTCTATGTGAACACTTGCCACGTCAGAATTGATATTTTCACAGAAATAAGAGAAATATGTACGTGGGGTGTGTGTACGCGCGCGCTCGAGAGAGAGAGAGAGAGAGAGAGAGAGAGAGAGAGAGAGAGAGAGAGAGAGAGAGAGAGAAATCCTACGACAACATTTTACTGCAGGCCTACAGAGGACATCATTTCGTAACGCCCAACCTCATCAGGCTAGCGACAGCGCATTTGTGAACAATGGATCGTGTAATGGATGTCTCTTCCGTTTCTCCTTTCTAACACTCATGCGTCTGCTGTTAGCCATCGACCTTAACGCTGCAGGGAATGATGCGCTTTTAGTCGAAGGTGATGGTAGTGATGTTACATGTAACGCTGAATAATCGAACTAGAAAAATAGGTGTCAACAAATCATATAGATGAAGCGCTTAATTATGTCCAGGAAACCGTTATTGCCGTTTTCATAGGAAACTTCCCGGCAATGGAGTTTCTATATGGATGTCACACCGAGAAATTGAATCCCTTTCCGTGGAATTTCGAATACAGTGTTTTGTTCAACAAGCAATTTATCTCTAAGAAATATTAACTGGGTAATCATCAATTCTTTAGGATCCTATGTCATGACAGGCCTCTGAACTGACTAACTCATCTTCATTACTACGCGACTAACAAGGTGCACGAGACCCAAGCTCGCAGTTTTGCTCTTCATGCAGTCTAACTTCGGAATAAAGGATGGCGTATTAACTCTTTTTCGTTATCATCGACTCCATTTGCAGCACGTTTTACCGACATTATCTAATTCAACTCCCACGGACCGGTAAAATAATCGTAATTGTCCGAATCCTTGCTCAGGAGGTATGACACCGTGAGCAGTGAGATGCGTCAGTATTTCCACTCACAATGGAGCGCAGATTACCAAAACTTCACTCAGCCAGTATTCAAAGTAATCTCTCATCCAACCATGTTTTACAAATGGTAATTTAATTCTTTAAAGCGTAGGGGGTTCAGAAGCTAACATAAAATTAATGGAGTCTAGTCTTCCCTCCCCATACGTATAAATTTCTGTCTAACTTCCACTTCCTTTACAATTAGTGCGCCTCGGTTGCACAGTGATAGAGTGCCAGACTACAAATCCAAAGGTCGCCGGTTCGATCCCCGCCAGGTCCTAGGATTTTTATCTGTCACTTTCCAATGCTTTCACCTCTGGCAGTATTTCTCATGTGAAAAATACCGAATAGCACCGTGGTTCGGAAGCCACATTAAACTTTAGGTCCCCCTATGACTTGCTGGGTAAGTCAGTTCGAAGATCGGAGGAAGGCAACGGCATACCACCTCCAAACAGTACCACGCCTAGTAAAGCACTGTGGTGTTCAAACCAATCTTCGGATTGTTGACTGCTTTACCTTATTACTATCTTCTCCGACGCACCAACTCTTCAAATGCTCTCACCTGACTTGTCCATACACACTTTTTCTTCTTATAACTTCTGTCTTCTCTTCCGAATTCGTTAATCGTCTCCTCATAAGACACTCTCCGTAACCAACTATACCTTCTATCATTCTCCATAGACACATCTCACATGGTTACATGGGTAATTCGTTTCCTCTTCACGTTTCAGCTACGTATAAAATGTGGGCAAAGAGAAGACCGGATTGTGGCGGGGGTGGAGGGAGGTGGTGGTGGTGCAGTTTGCGGTCTACGAAAGCTGTGTTCACCGAATCCCAGCACTGCCGAAGGTGCCAGAGTCGTTAGTGAACAAGATGCCAGGAGTACGTCACGCAATGCTGGCGAATACTTGCTGCCACATGTTTTTGTTACACTCGACAATGACACTGCCATCTGTTAGCCGTCGTAAATTGCCACAGCTGTAGCATCCACGATAGTAAAAACAAAGAAACACGGCCGTAACAAAAGCTTTCGAGAGTACTGATATCGTATCAGCACCGGTAATCCGTCAACCTTTACACATACAAACTTAATAAACATTTCAAACTGACTCAGACAGACTGGAAGGCAGAGCACTGTCTAAATGACTCCCGTTTATAAGAAAGGAAAGATAACTGACCCACACAATTACAGGCCAATATCATTGACTTCAGTTTCATGTAGAATTTTGGAGCATCTTCTCAGTTCGAATATAGTAAATTTCCTTGAAACGGAAAAGCTTCTTTCCATAAATCAGCAACATCAGGAAACATCGTTCATGTGAAACTCAGCTTGCCCTTTTCTCACATGACATCTTGCGAGCCATGGATGAAGGGCAACAGGCGGATTGTGTTTTTCCCCGACTTCAAAAAGGCGTTCGTCGCGGTGCCACACTGCAGACTGCTAACGAAGATACGAGCTTACGGAATAGGTTCACAGATTTGTGACTGGCTGGAAGACTTCCTAAGTAATAGAACGCAGTACGTTGTTCTCGACGGCGAGTGTTCGTCAGAGACGAGTGTATCGTTAGGCGTGCCCCAGGGGAGTGTGATAGGACCGCTATTATTTTCTATCTATATAAATGATCTGATGGACATAGTAAGTTATAATTTGCGGCTGTTTGCTGATGATGCTGTGGTGTATGGGAGGGTGTCGTCTGTTACTGACTGTACTAGCATACAGGATGACTTAGACAAAATTTCTAGTTGGTGCGAAGAATGGCAGCTAGCTCTGAATGTAGAAAAATGTAAGGTGATGCGCATGAGTAGAAAAAACAATCCCATAATGTTCGAATACAGCCTTAGTAGGGAGCTTCTTGATGCTGTCGCGTCGTTCAAATATCTAGGCGTAACATTGCAGAGCGATATGAAATGGAACGAATATGTAAGGACAGTTGTAAGGCGGACAGCCGACTTCGGTTTATTGGGAGAATTTTGGGACGATGTACTTCACCTGTAAAGGAGACCGCGTATAAAACGCTTGTACAACCACGTCTTGAGTATTGCTCAAGTGTTTGGGACCCGCAGCAGATCAGTTTAAAGGAAGATATAGAAGCAGTTTAGAGACGAGCAGCTAGATTTGTTACCGGTAGGTTCGACCAATGCGCGAGTGTCACGGAAATGCTCCGGCAACTCAATTGGGGATCGCTGGAGGAAAGACGACGTTCTTTTCGTGAATTTATGTTGAGGAAATTTAGAGGGCCGGAATTTGAAGCTGAGTGTAGTACGATTTTGCTGCCGCCTACTTACATTTCCCGTGGTGACCACAAAGACAAGATAAGAGAAATTAGGGCTCGTACGGAGGCATATAGGCATTCTTTTTTTCCTCGTTCAATTTGGGAGTGGAATAGGAAAGGAAATGCCTAGTAGTGGTACAGTGTACCCTCCGCCACGCACCTTACGGTGAATTGCGGAGTATGTATGTAGATGTAGAACTGTAATTTGAAATGGACTGCTTCTTTCTCCTCCGCGTTTTTACGAATTTCTGTGCAATACATTTGCAAAATTTTCTAATCCTGCGATAGTGCTGTACCTTACTCCTGTGTATGCCACACATCGGCTGAGAGACGGGGTGAAGCAACACTTTCATTATAGTGCTACTGCTCGCCGCATTTAGCCAAGTCAATCATTTGCCTAACCCCTTTGCGTACTGTGCTACCACTTGCCCTTCGAGGTACTTTCTCACTCAACAATAATGATATTATTTTGCGATGCAACTCAACACGGACAACAATTACTGCGCAATGCCTGTCGACTGTACGCACTACGCAACGAGCTGTCGCTGAGTTCGGCAGCGGTCAGAATCAACACCAAACCTGATGTCAAACGACTTCAAACGAATGCTGCCGAATGGGAACTAGGCAGCCCGCGTTCTTATCGTTGCGAACAACTAATAGTTTTACACTCCAAATAAAACACCTGGACGGTGGGGTGAAAGTAGACTAGCCTTCGCGTGGTACATGCGGGCAACGTGACTTGTCACGACTGAACAGTCTACAATACCGGCTGCTGGACCTAAACGGGATTTCTCAGCTTTCTAGAAATACGGCTAAACTGGAGGCATAAATGAGGCGTGGTTAATAGATGTGACTGCGACTGTGGTCATAACACAAAGACACTACAGTACATCGTCACTGAATGTCCTTTAACGAAATTCCAAGGCACCTTCCAGGACCCTCATTCGCTTAAGGGAGAAGCTATCACTTGGCTGAAAGGCCTGGACATCCATCCCTGAGCAGTAAAGTGATGCAACTACATGGTCAACTTACGGAATCATTTCCATTTTATTCTATGTGACTTAACCTGTATGTATCGTACATATATATTTTTTATCTTAAATTTGTACCAGATGTAACTTGATGCTGTATTTAAACACATTCGAAATAAATAAATAACCAGGGTGGTGTCTTGCTGAGCTTCCTTAGCAACCGCAGTTCTACTTCTGATCTTCTAGTGGTACCTTTAATAATGCTTCTAGGTACTTGAATAGTGTCACTTGGCTAACTTTTCTTTGTCTTTATTACAATTAGCGGTTTTTCTTGTAAGACAGTATTTCTGAAATGGCATGCTAAAGTGCATTTCTCGATTGCGCCGAAAGCCTATTCCAACAGATTAAACCGGATAGCACATGAAAGCCGGATAATTTGTGTGCTTATTAACATAAAATCGCCCGATTAGGGAGTTAGAGCGACTCACGACTTAAGGAGGCTAGTCTGATCTTGATCCAAGTCGCGCTCGTCTCTCTGGACACACAGGGGACAGACAAATTATTGTGAACAGTGGTGGTAATTGGGTGGCTCAGTTAAGGCACGTATCGCGCTGGAGTGTGCGTGTTTGGTAAGCTCTAGCCGGCCGCGGTGGCCGAGGGGACTAAGGCGCTCCAGTCACGGCCTGCACGGCCACTACGGTCGGGGGTTCGAATCCCCCTTCGGGCATGGATATTTGTGCCGTCCTAGTTCGTAAGTAGTTCATAAGTAGTTTGTAAGTTTAGGGACTGATGACCCCGTAGTTAAGTCCCATAGACTATACAAACATTTGGACATTTTAGTAAGCTCTAGGCATCACTGCAGGTTGTTTACGAGTAGTGAACACTTCTCATTTGTATTCAGAGGCCGAGGTCGACGTGTAATGAAAGACCTAACAGAGTTCCGAATAGGATGTATTGTGGGGACTTGATTAGCTGGGGCGTCAGTAACCTAGACAGCCAATTTTCTGAATGTTCCAAGAGCAACTGTTTGAACATTTATGACAACCTACACAGAATAAATGACAGAGGTTGCCGTACGCTAACACGAATTGTGGCCAAACAACACAAAACTACGGCTGAAGTGACTGTAGATGTAAACAGCCACGTGTCCATTCCAGAACTCCATTAAGCGAATATTCATGGATTTGGTTCTGGGAGGGGGGCTCATTTTTTAAATATAAGGCCCATTGAATTTATTAATCTGTGATTTACTTTTACACTATTTATAATTTAACCAATTATACTACAACAATTGCACAATAAATAAAATGAGTAGGCTTGCAAACCCAGATAAGACTGACGTCCTATATGTAGGACGCTATACGTAATTTTGTGATATGCGATATGTGCGATATGATTATGTGATCAGCAGTTTGTACCTACTGTAAGCCATTGTTAGAAGTTTAAATTGAAGTCAACAATCAAAACCTTGCAGTTCTGGTTTGTATTTGTCACTGGAAAGCTCTGTTACTGAACCTGTACTTGGGAAAATGGCAGAACGCTATCGCATTGTCTACGAGAGGTTTGTGTAATACGTATTATACTTATTTTTTAAGTACTAGTATTGTATTCACAACTGAAAAACAAGGTAATTTATTATACCATGCTGTAAAAATCGTGTAATAACAATGGTCCACACTATTGATTGATACATTTTGCCGTACTATATATAGTACGTCAGTCATAAGGGGGGGGGGGGGTTCATTTAGAACAAATGGTAATTTACTGTTATTTCCTTTTATATAGGCGTTTCAGTCTCGATGAAGCTTTGAGAATACTTGAAAATAATGAAGATAATGATGACATCGTGGATGCCAGCAGTCAAATATCGTTGACAGCCTTTCCCCCCACAAATGCTTGTGATGATGTGACTGACGAGGATTCAGGCAGTGAAAATATTGCAGATTTAGATAACTTACCAGGAAATCAATTGAGAACTGAAACCGAAGTAGAACTAGTTATTGATAGTGAACTTACTGGACGGGCGAGAGCAAGACGAGAACCGTTAGGGGTAGGGGAAGGCAGACAGGATGAAAATGGCGGTACAAAAGGTAATTTGAATTTATTAATCTGTGACTTTCTTTTACACTATTTATAATTTAACCAATTATACTACAACACATACACAAGAAATAAAATGAGTAGGCTTGCATTTATCTGAAATTGGAAGAAAAGCAACGTGGTGGAAATCAGCTCGTAAAATAATTAAGCGTCTTTTATGTTACTAGCGAAAGAGAAAGGTCTTTACAGTTTAATTAACATGAGACAAAGTGTAAAAACTGAACTAAAATAATACTATTGTACTTCATAAGATTTCACTCGGTGGCGTCGCTGACCTGTTAAGCAGCGGGTCGCCGCGTATGAACAATCGGCTCGTAACTTCAGCATAGCAGTAACAATAGCGGCAGCACCAAAGCTGGTCGCGGCGGCATTAAAACCGCTCACAGTGACAGCAGCACACGTTCGTGTGGCAGCATCACGTTGGCGACCCACTGTAACGTTCACTTGTGCTTGGCAAACTGTATTTAAGTTGTGATTTATTACATGAGCACTATTTCAAATTTCCGGTACCTCCTTTGGGAGGTTCCGGCGAAGGGTGGGGGGACCCCGTCAGCGACTTCAGCCGACCCCCCCACCCCCCCCCCCCCCCCCGTGACTGCGCCACTGGGACCATAAATTCTTGACGGCTGGTCAGTGCAGGAACGTTTCCGTTACTTCCAACATCGGGTCTGGTTTATGCCTGGAGAACATCAAAAGAAACCTACAATTCTGATTGCTTGATTCCGACGAGCACAGAGGTGGAACTATGATGGTTCGGGCAGCCGCATCTTGGTATTCTGACGGTCACACATCACATCATTACTTTCAAAGGCCGTGTTGCAGAGGTGAACAGGTGCACCCCATGATTAAATTGTTTTTCCCCGTATTTGAGGACGATAATGCACCCATTCACAGCGACGGTAGTAGAATCGTTATATGGAGAGCATGCAACTGAACTGCATTGTCTTTCCTGAACAACGCAGTCCCCAGAGGGGATGTCCTCCTCCCTTGTCATTACAGCAGTTAGAATAGGTTCTGATCGAAGAGTGGCAAAACATCCCACTGGACTATACAATTATATGCAGGTATTCCAGGAACAAACGCAACTATAACTATTGAAGATCCAGCCCGTATTAATAAACCATATCAAAGCAAGTACAGGTGCTCACAGTATTTTGCCTATCAGTTGTAGTTCTATATATGCTCCACAGGAATAGGACACATGATATGATGGCCACAGAAGCTCTCTGATGTGCATAGACATTTCTTCTACACTACTGAACATTAAAATTGCTAACCAAGAAGAAATGCAGATAATAAACGGGTATTCATTGGACAGATATATTATACTATAACTGACATGTGATTACATTTTCACGCAATTTGGGTGCAAGATCCTGAGAAATCAGTACCCAGAACAACCACCTCTGGCCGTAATAACGGCCTTGATACACCTGGGCATTCAGTCAAACAGAGTTTGGATGGCGTGTACAGGTACCGATGCCCATGCTGCTTCAACACGATACCACAGTTCATCAAGAGTAGTGAGTGGCGTATTGTGACGAGACAGTTGCTCGGCCACCATTGACCAGACGTTTTCAATTGGTGAGAAAATCAAATGTATGTATTGCTTATGGGAATTAACTACGAGGCCACCAGTCCCTAAACTTACTAACTACTTATGAACTAGCTAATACTAAGGACGGCACAAATATCCATGCCGGAAGGGGGATTCGAACTCCCGACCGTAGTGTCCGAGCAGACCGTGACTAGCGCGCCGTAGTCCCCTCGGCCACAGCACCGGCTCAATTGGTGAGAGATCTGGAGAATGTGCTGGCCAGGGCAGCAGTGGAACAGTTTCCGTATCCAGAAAGGCCCGTACAGGACCTGCAACAAGCGGTCGTGCATTATCCTGCTGAAACGTAGTGTTTTGCAGGAATCGAATGAAGGGTAGAGCCACGGGTCGTAACACATCTGAAATGTAACGGCCACTTTTCAAAGTGGCGCCGATGGGAATAAGCGACGACCGAGACGTGTAACCAATGTCACCCCATCTCATCACGTCTGGTATGGCGACGACGAATACACGCTTCCGATGTGCGATCACCTCGATGTCGCCAAATACTGGTGCGCCCATCATGATGCTGTAAACAGAGCCTGGATTCATCCGAAAAAATGACGTTTTGCCATTTGTGCATCCACGTTCGTCGTTGCGTACACCATCGCAGGCGCTCCGGTCTGTGATGCAGCGACAAGGGTAACCGCAGCCATTGTCTCCGAGCTGATGCTGCAAACGTCGTGCAGATGGTTGTTGTCTTGCAAACGACCCTATCTGCTGTCTCAGGGATCGAGCCGTAGCTGCACGATCTGTTACAGCCATGCGGATAAGATGCAGGCCGTTGCGATCCAGCACGGTGTTCCGTATTGCCCTGCTGAACCCACCGATTCAATATTCTGCTAACCAGTCAGTGTATCGCGACCAACCCGAGCAGCAATGTAGCGATACGATAAACCGTAATCGCGATAGGCTACAATCCGACCTTTATCAAAGTCGGAAACCTGATGTTACGCATTTCCCCTCCTTACACGAGGCATCACAACAACGTTTCACCAGGCAACGTCCGTCAACTGCTGTTTGTGTATGAGAAATCGGATGGAAACTTTCCTCGTGTCAGCACGTTGCTGGCGTCGCCACCGGCGCCAATCTTGTGTGAATGCTTTGAAAAGCTAATCATTTGCATATCAGAGCATCTTCTTCCTGTCGGTTAAATTTCGCGTCTGTAGCACGTCGTCTTCGTGGTGTAGCAATTAGCAATTTTAATGGCCAGGAGTGTGTCAAAAACTACAATTTTAGCATCGCTATTGTAGCATATAGATGTGGCGGTGTTTTTACCCGGTTATTATTCAGAATTTAAATAAAAAATTGTTATAACGGAGACGGAAGGAACAGCGACGAGTAGCGCCTATCGAAAGCAAAACACGGGTAGCGGCGTTTGGCATCGCCAGCGTGCAGACAGTGTACGGCGGCGCAGGGAGGCCCGCCGGCCGCGGGGCAGGAAATCCGCATTAGCGCTACAGCGGGTCGCCGGCCTCCTCCTCGACCGTTCAACCCTGCATCGGCTGCCAATACCACAGCACACACAAATATATACAGACGGGAAACCTCCGCAAGGGCCCGGTCACACGCTCAGGAGTGCGGGGCGAGGGGTGCTGAAGCAGTTCCTTAACATGTCCCATGATGGCGCTGCGGTCAGAAGCAGTCCTTTAAAACTGGCCACAGCAGGCTGCAGGCAGCGGATTGTCCCCACCAACACTCCCCCTCAAACGCCGGCACACCGGACACATCCGTGGCCTCGTGGAAGGCGGCACAAGCTAACTCCGCAGCCTCCCGTCCAGGCTATCCTCTGACGTGCGAGAGGCACCCTCAGAAGCGCCTCTAGTATGGTCTACCGGTACTAAGCCAGGGAACCGCCTGACACCTGCTAGCATCTTACGGAACTAAGAGGGGAGCGTAGGACAGTGGTTTAGAGGGGGCTTCTCCTCTATATATGTTACTCTGTGCCAATACGCTCCTGTCAACACATCGACAGCCCTATCCACATGGGTGGGCCTCGAGTCCACGTTGTAACGTTCGCAGTGCAACTGTCGTTTATGTTCTATACACTGTGTGTAATTTTAGCTTGTTGGTCATTGATGATGACTGAAATATTATTTGCGATTCTGCCCAGAAATGGAAAACGTTATGACGGAACGGAACTATCAATTTTTCTTCGAGTTGTCCTTGTTCTCTCAATGGGCTTTCATTTTTTCCGAAAAGGCCTCTTCACACTCATCCAACCGCTTTGATCGGTAAAGACGATTAAGGATGGAAAAGATCCACCGTGGTATAATAATAATAATGTT
Source organism: Locusta migratoria (assembly GCA_026315105.1). Taxonomy (NCBI): domain Eukaryota; kingdom Metazoa; phylum Arthropoda; class Insecta; order Orthoptera; family Acrididae; genus Locusta; species Locusta migratoria. The sequence continues at coordinate 210,885,973 of CM048744.1, read as the reverse complement.
AGAAAGCTGCTGAGAAAGCAAAGACTATTGCACTCTCGATTCAAATATCCACATGATGACAGGCAGAAGTTAGTAGAGATTCGTGCGTCTATAAAAAGATCGATGCGCGAAGCATACAATAATTATCACAGCCATACCTTAGCAAAAGATCTTTCCGAGAACCCGAAAAAATTCTGGTCTACGTAAAATCGATAAGCGGGTCAAAGCCCACTCTCCAGTCACTCGTTGATCATTCCGGTGCAGTATAGAAGAAAGCAAACGGAAAGCTGAAGTTCTAAATTTAACCTTTAAGAAATCTTTCACGCAGGAGGACCGCACAGATGTACCATCATTTGATCAACGTACTAATTCCGAAATGGGGGACATAGCAATAGGTATTTTCGGTGTAGAGAAGCAGCTGAGAGAGCTAAATACGAAAAAGTCTGCTGGTCCGGATGGAATACCAGTTCGGTTTTACAAAGAGTATTCTGCGGCGTTGGCCCCTTACTTAGCTTGCATTTATCGCGAATCTTTAATTCAGGGCTAAGTTCCTAGTGATTGGAAAAAAAGCGCAGGTGACTCCCGTTTATAAGAAAGGAAAGAGAACTACCCACACAATTACAGGCCAATATCATTGACATCAGTTTCATGTAGAATTTTAGAGCATATTCTCAATTCGAATATAGTAAATTTTCTTGAAACGGAAAAGCTTCTTTCCATCAATCAGCACGGCTTTAGCAAGCATCGTTCATGTGAAACTCAGCCTGCCCTTTTCTCACATGACATCTTGCGAGCCATGGATGAAGGGCAACAGGCGGATTGTGTTTTTCTCGACTACAGACAGACGTTCGACGTGTGCCACACTGCAGACTGCTAACCAAGATACGAGCTTATGGAATAGGTTCACAGATTTGTGACTGGAGAGAAGACTTCCTAAGTAATAGAACGCAGTACGTTGTTCTCGACGGCGAGTGTTCATCAGAGACGAGTGTATCGTCAGGCGTGCCCCAGGGGAGTGTGATAGGACCGCTATTATTTTCTATCTATATAAATGATCTGATGGACAGAGTAACTTGTAATTTGCGGCTGTTTGCTGATGATGCTGTGGTGTGTGGGAGGGTGTCGTCTGTAACTGACTGTAATAGCATACAGGATGACTTAGACAAAATTTATAGTTGGTGCGAAGAATGGCAGCTAGCTCTCAATGTGGAAAAATGAAAGGTGATGCGCTTGAGTAGAAAAAACAATCCTATAATGTTCGAATACAGCATTAGTAGTGAGCTTCTTGATGCTGTCGCGTCGTTCAAATATCTAAGCGTAACATTGCAAAGCGATATGAAATGGAACGAGCATGTAAGGACAGTTGTGAGTAAGGCGGACAGCCGACTTCGATTTATTGGGATAATTTTGGGAAGATGTACTTCACCTGTAAAGGGGACCGCGTATAAAACGCTTGTACGACCACGTCTTGAGTATTGCTCAAATGTTTGGGACCCGCAGCAGATCAGTTTAAAGCAAGACATGGAGGCTGTTCAGAGGCGAGCAGCTAGGTTTGTTACTGGTAGGTTCGACCAATGCGCGAGTGTTACGGAAATGCTCCGGCAGTTGGGAATCGCTGGAGGAAAGACGACGTTCTTTTCGTGAATTTCTGTCAAGTAAATTTAGAGGGCCGGAATGTGAAGCTGAGTGTAGTACGATCTTGCTGCCGCCTACTTATATTTCGCGTAAAGATCACAAAGACAAGATAAGAGAAATTAGGGCTCGTACGGAGGCATATAGACATTCTTTTTTTCCTAATTCAATTTGGGAATGGAATGAGAAAGGAAATTCTTAGTAGTGGTACAGTGTACCCTCCGCCACGCACCTTACGGTGAATTGCGGAGTATGTATGTAGATGTAGTGTTTTTGTTGCTCTGATGTAACTTACAATTTGTCTACTTTGTATCTCAAGGTGTCTCCGAAATTCGGTTGGTCTTATATTCGCATATCTCTCTCTCTCTCTCTCTCTCTCTCTCTCTCTCTCTCTCTCTCTGTCTGTGTGTGTGTGTGTGTGTGTGTCTCAATGACAGTTAAGTACGAACTGGTCTGAAGCATGAAAAAAATATATGTCGGTAGTCTTCTTGTAGAAACTATCAGGAAATCAGTGCTTGTTACGCCTGGTGGCAGGCTCCGCTGAGTGGATTCGCTGCTTCCATTTTATTCGCTCATGGGCCATGTCTGGGTGTAGGTTTACGGCTTTCATGTCATTGTACAAGGTATCGGCCCATCGCTGCCTTGGTCTTCTCTTGTGTCTCTCTCCTAAGATTTCAATTGAGTAATCTGTCTTTGCTATTGTCATCAGCACGCAGTGCATATCCAAACCATCGCAGACGACGTGCCTGTATTATCTCTTGGTTGGGTGTAATTCCAAAACGTTTCCCGATGTCATTTGAAACGTGATCCAGTCGAGTGACGCCACCTGTCGATTTAAGCATCTTCGTCTCCATGAGCACCAGTTGTCGTCCTGTTTGTTTTTGTAGCTGGCCAGCACTCGGAACCATAGAGAGCGTCAGGGCGGATGACAGGCCGGTAGAGGTATCACTTCATGTGGTCCTTCAACCGAAGATCGCACATCACTCCTGTTGTCACTGCCACTTCATCCAGGCTGTATGTGTCTTTGCATTGACCTCGTCTGTGAGTTGGCCGTCGCTACTGATTGTAGAACCGAAATACTTAAATTTGGATACTCGCGGTAGATGTTCTCCACCAACGTTAAACTATGGGAAAATAAATTACACGTTCTGTGTGTTCCGAGACTCATTAAGTTTCCCTAAAACCTGTCGACTGCAGACATTCTGATCTATTCCATCAAGTATTCTGTCAATACCGGGACTTACAAATATCTCGCATACAAATGTCACACCAAAATTCACTCCGACATGCAACGACTTCAGTTTAAGTAACGACATCTCACAAACGTATCACCATAGCAACGAGGAACATATCCTCTAGCGTCCAAAATGGACTCAATCGAACTGGAAGAAAACACACATGCTTTCAGTTCGGCTCTAGCCCAGCCTGGAACCGTACTAAACATTTCTCTCCTGATGCTAGCGACTGTCGTTCATAAACTTTTGTCATTCGGGTAACCACACAGCCAATAACACGCTTTTAAATATAGTGACGTTCTTCGCCACGCCAGTTGCAACGATCGGCCAATGATTCGGTTTTCTCATAATGTGTAACGGAGTAGCCGAGAGACAAGGAGCTTCATCGGGCATGAAAATAGCTGTCTCTAAAGCACCTTCACCTCATAAACCAGGTATAGTACGTTGCTGAATGAATTTGAAAAACGAGCGCAATTAACGCTGCGTGTCTGAGTACGAGTTCCTAAAATAAGGGTTAGCTAATAGCAAAATAATTAAATCACTTGCCCCAGGAATCCCCAAGGAAAAAGAATGACAGGAAGAAAACGTGATTTTATTACGATGTTTACAATATTGTGACGAAGAATTCTAAATAAAAATATATTTGAACCAATTAACTGAATGAAAAAAGAAAAGTCATTTGGATAAATATCTGTAAATAAAATTTAAAGCATATGAGAGGAATCTCCAACATAAGGCAAGTGTCGTATCCTTCACACTACACGATGTTATGTTTGATTCTCCAATGTTAGTTCTCTAGACTCTCACGGCAATCCCCCCCCCCTCCCCCGCCCCACTTCTTTCGTCGACTCGTCGCAATCGAGGATCCACAACAGTGGGTCTGATACCTGGAACCTTAGACTATACCACTATATGTACGGTTTCGAAACGTCGATCCCAAACCCTACTCACATTTACCTGTCGATACATGTATACTAGTGGACATAAATCTGGACACTTTTCATAATGCAATGCATTTGTTACTGTCCTATTTACTTTATGGGGGATGGGGTTATAAGCAAATTCATGTAATGCAAAAGTAATATTGTGGCTTGTAATTGTATTAACGGTTGACATTTGAAATACGCAACATGACGAGCGTTATGCTAGGACGACATTAATTAATCAGATCCACAGTGTAAAAACAGTCTCTACAACCTAAGTTAATATTTTGTGCGGAATCCCTTGTCTTTTAATACTGGTATGATTTTGCGAGGCATGGAGCCAACCAACGTTTGACGATCGTCTGTAGTTATGACCTTGGACGAAGCCTGGCTGGTGGTTTTAGTAAGTTCAATTTCATGCCTTTCAGTTTGTCGCTCAAGTTTTCGATTGGGTTTAAGTCGGGGCTGTTACCTGGTCATGGCAAAGTCAACCATTTCTCCTTTTGTTTTGCATTAAGATACGGCTTTTTTCTTGGCCTCCTAGCTGGCAAACCGTTTGCACACAATTTCCTTCGGACGGATGTGTTAGGAATGGTGACTCCAGATCTTCCTTAATCAGTTTTGAAGTACGATGACGATCTTGTAACGCAGGGCGACAAATTATTGTTTTATCTTCAGGAGAAAGCAGAGGTTATTGTCCAGTTCTAGGAGCAGTTTTAGTACTGTAGATTATCTTATGACGTACCCACACTTTCCTCACACCTGACTTAGTACACCTGACTGAGTACTTACTGCAATCTTTTTGAACATATTGCCTTCTTTAAGTTACGGCTCTACTATCTTTAGACGGTGAGCAATCAATCCGTTTCTTGAGCGTAGGAGTCATTCTTCATTGAAATGACAGCTAACAAGTTGAAGTTCACTCACACACCAAAATGAAAGACTTCATCAAATCACAGCAAGTAGTACCCTAAAGAACACCTGTCACTCAATAATCCGTGAATGTTACTAACAATGACATCTGCTACAGTACACAATATGAAAATAATGGGAACGTCAAGGAAACCCGAGCTCAAGAATCGAATAAGGTGTTTTCCCACTCTTTTTCTCGTCAATATTGGTACGTAACAGTGAGAGTAAAATTGCAATAAAACCAACAACGCACATTACTAAATTACTAATAAACAATTAAGTGTTGTATGGTGTCAAACTACCGAAGAAAATGAGCTATGTACTATCAATAAGTATTTATCCGAAAGGAAGATGTAAGATGTACGTTAACAAGAGTAAAACGAAAGTAATGGAATGCAATGTCAGAAAATCAGGCGATGCTGAAGGAATTAGATTAGGTAATGAGACAATAAAAGTAGTAGATGAATTTTGTTATTTGGGTAGCAAGATAACTTCTGATGGCCGAAGTAAAGAAGATATAAAATGAAGAATGGCTATGGGAAGAAAAGCGTTTCTAAAGAAGCGAAACTTGTTAACATCCAATATTAATTTAAATGTTAGGAAGTCCTTCCTGAAAGCATTTGTCTGGAGTGTAGCATTGTATGGGAGTGAAACGTGGACGATAAGGAGTTCAGAAAAAAAGATGATAGAAGCTTTTGAAATGTTGTGCTACAGACGAATGATGAAAATTAGATGGGTATATCACGTAACTAACGAAGAGGTGCTTCACCGAACAGGGGAGAAAAGGAGTTTCTGGTATATCCTGACTAAGAGAAGGGACAGATTGGTTGGACACTTTCTGAGACATCAAGGAATTGTCAACTTATCATTAGAAGGAAGCGTGTGTGGTAAAAATCTTAAGAGGGAGTCCGAGGGACGAATATAGTAATCAGATGGAAAAGGATGTAGGTTGCCGAACGTATTCTCAGATGAAGAGACTTGCACAGGACAGGGTTACGTGGAGAGCTGCATCAAACCAGTCTGCGGACTGAAGACAACAACAACAACATCAGATCACAGCAAGTAGTACCCTAATGCACACCTGTCACTCAATAATCTGAGAATGTTACTGACAATGACATCTGCTACAGTACACCATATGACAATAATGGAAACGTTAAGGAAACCTGAGCTCAAGAATCGAATAAGAGTTGTTTTTTTTTTTTTCACTCTTTTCTCATCAATATGGGTACGTAACAGTGAGAATAAAATTGCAATAAAACCAACAACGCACATTACTAAATTTTGATAAACAATTAAGTGTTGATGGTGTCATAGACAACTGAAGAAAATGCGCTATATACTGTCAGTAAGTATTTGTCCTTTGATATATGTTTGAATCCAACCTACAACAAAAGGTGTCCAGAAGTATGTCCACTGGTGTATGTGACTGTCATTTTACGTTGAAGATTATTAGCGGTTCCTGGACGTGCGCGAGAGCGGCAGCGAAGCAGAGGTGGGCGTCAGCAGGCGCCTTATCACAGGCCCGGCGGTGGGGGTGCGGCAGGCGGGCAGGAGGCCGGTGAAACTTTGATGTGGCGCGGCTCCCTCGGGAGGCGGCGTGGCGGTCTATTCTTGGGCCGGTATTAACGCCGGCCATCTGCATGTCACAGGGACCGCCGCGCCGCGCAGGCACCTGTTGGCGACGGACTGCTCGCCGCTCGTGGCCCTGTGTCTCCACAGAAACCGCTCTCAGCACAGGCAGCAGCTAACATAGCACACAACTGTGAAAAATCACCTTCGCTTGAAACCCATTTGATCGTTTGTAGTGATGCCGCACAGCGTCTTATAAAAATTAGTAAGTCGCCGTAAATACAATGAAGAGCTAAAGAAACTGGTACACCTGCCTATTACCGCGCGAAGCCCCTGATAGCACGCGGAACGTCGACATCTACATAGATACTCTGCAAATCACATTTAAGTGCATGGCAGAGGGTTCATTGACCACTTTCATAACTTTTCTCTACCGCTCCATTCTCTAATAGCGCGCGCGAAGAAAGAACACCTAAATCGTTCCGTTTTCGATCTGATTTCTCTTATTTTATTGGGATGGTCATGTCTCCCTATGTAGGTGGGTGCTAGCAAAATATTTTCACATTCTAAAGTAAAAGTCGGTGATTGAAATTTCGCAAACAGATCACGCCGCAATGAATAACGTCTTTCTTTTAATGATTTCCACCCCAATTCGTGCAACATTTCCGTGACGTTTTCCTCCTGTAACGTGATAAAACGAGCTGCCCTTCTCTGAATCTTCTCAATATCTTGAGTTGGTTTACGTTATAGGAGGCGATCCACTTATAACATTGTAAAAAGATATAAAATAGCCAAGATCGCTTATCATCAGTTTTTATTAATGACGACCGGTTTCACTGAACTATGTCAGCATCATCAGGTCAAATAAAATATTTTACAAGGCCATAATCTGTTAAAAAGGAAAAACGGAAATTTAAAACATGCATGTCATTATAATAAAACGAGAAGATACGTCAATTATATCCATAAGAGCAAAATCGGGCATATTTAGAGATGAGACATACCTTGTAATGTCAAATAGTTGTTATATAAAACGATTTACAGTGCATAGGTGCACTATGTCATTATAATAAAACGTAATTATCGCCGTGAGTGACAAAAGGAAACTGATACATGATACAAGTCAAGGGTAAAAGATATGGCGCCAGATGGCAGCACACACCAATGTAATGTTAAAACACAATGAGGTTAAAAACGTGTTGTACAGATTATAAAAATAATTAGAAGTCATTTGAAAAAATAGACTAATATCTACATTGATGGCGTAATTAAGTTTGTGCATGCCACAATAATATCTGTGTAAACTGACAGTCATTTATAAACGAAAAACTAACACAGTTAAAATGTAGCGGTCATACAATATTGCTTTGTGCATACCATAGGAATATCTGTATAAAACGACTGTCGATTAAAAAGTATACAACAGTGGCCACAATGCAGGGGTGATGCAATATTAGTTAATGCATATCACAAAACACTTGTATAAAATCACAGTCATGTGTAAAAGAATATACAACAATGTATCAGTCATAAACTATTGGATAGTACATAAAACACAAACATCTGTATAAAAAGACAGTCATAGAAGAATACATGATAGTGGACACAGTGCAGCAGTTACGAATTATAGATATGGCTGCAACAACACAATAGGTCAGCCAACACAGCACAAGGTTGTAAAGAATATACAACAGTAATTATAGTGTAGCAGTCATAAAATACTGGCTGTGCATAAAACAAAAATATCTGTGTACAATTACGCAAGACAATAAAACGTGCCGCACCGTCAGCAATTCACCGCAGGAGCACAGCGGTGCAGGATCGGCGGTTAGCAAATGACGCTGGCTGAAATGGCAGTGACCGATCCGCAACCGGGCCAGGATGACCTCCTCCCGCCGAGAGGGGCGTGAGGAGGTCCTCCAAGCGGTCGGGATCGGTTTGACAGTTCGCAATTTATTGTTGTGCAGTGAAAGCCACGCACTGTGCCATGACGACACGATACTCCGGCGAAGAGCCCGTTGAACATCGTCCGTTGGGATGCAAAAGGTAGCCATGCGAGGCAAAAGAGCTGCGGCCTTGGCTGCTATGTCGGCGGCCTCATTCCCGGGCACACCCACGTGGCCAGGGACCCACAGGAATGAAACGTGACAGCTGTCATCTGCTAGCAACGTACTCCAGGAGAGGACGCACAAGTTTGATGTACGCAGTCTCTTTGGTGGACCTGGTGCATATTCGAAGCGTTCTGCCAATGAAATGTTATCTGTGGTTCGCCTGCCCCACAATATTTTGTGTGTGTTCTCTCCAGTCTAAGTTGTTCGTAATTGTAACTCCTAGGTATTTGGTACAATTTACGACCTTAAGGTTTGACTGATTTATCGCGTAATTAAAGTTCAGCGGATTTCTTTTAGTGGTCATGTGTATTACTTCACACTTTTCTTTATTTAGTGTCAATTGCCAATTTTCGCACCATGTAGAAATTTTGTCTAAATCGCTTTGCAGTTGCTTTTGATGCTCTTGACTTCACTAACCGATAAACGACAGCATTATCCGCGAACAGTCTATGGGAGCTATTCAGATTGTCTCCTAAATCGTTTATAAACACAGCGCCGCAGCACGACGTAGCATAGACTCCAATAATGTCTGACGTACAGTACTTCTGGAGGAAACTGACGCCATGCATCCAGGAGAGCTGTCCATAAAGGCGTAAGAGTACGGTGGTGGAGGTCTCTTCTGCACAGCACGTTGCAAAGAATCCCTGATATGCGCAGTAATGTTCATCTAAGTGAAGTTGGGGCCGGGGTATATGGGGTGCAGTCAAGACTGGAGGGCGTCATCTCTCTAGGAAAACTGTCCTCAGTATTCCAGGCCGAAATCACTGCCATCAGGGCGTGTGTGGAGGAGAATTTGCGTAGGTGCTACAAAGATCGTAGCATCTATATCTATTCAGACAGCCAGGCAGGCAGCCCTGAGATCACTGGCAGCTCCTGCAACAAGGTCTAAAATTGTTACAGAATGTTACAGGGTTCTGGTGGAGCTAGGGGAAAGCAATAGAGTAAACCGATTGTGGGTCCCTGGCCACTCGGGGATCAGCGGCAACGAACATGCCGACAGATTAGCCAGGATGGGGGCAGAGACTCCATTTATTGTACCGGAACCTGTCCTGACAATGACCAAGGCAATGATCAAATTGGAGCTACGTAACTGGCTCAGAAGAAAGCACGTAGAATATTGGACCAAAGTCCATCAACAAGAACATGGCAAGGTAATGATGCCAAAGCCATGTTTTAAAAGAAGCTCTGCAATCCTGGGTCTGAACAGGAGAGAGATTAGACTCATGGTTCTCATGGTTGGATTGCTGACAAGCAATGGGAATTTCAAAAAACACCTACGTACAATGGGAGTAACAGAAAAGGACCCTAAATGTAGGATCTGTGATGACGGTGATGAAACTGCATCACATCTAATCTTCGAATGCATTGCATTGGAGAATAAAAGGCTTTACTAGATATACAGGGAGCGATACCGCACAATAAACTTAGTTTCGGTGCGGGCAGTGACGGGTTGGTCCAAGACTGTTTTGGCTTCCCTAGAAAAATCAATCAATCAATCAAGTGAAGTTCGTTGGCCTGTGGGAGTGTTTAAACTCAGAAGCGTGTTTGTGCTGACACTGTTGCAATTGTGGATATGTGGGGGTGACCAGTTATCATGCTGGAACTGCTTAAGTCCGCCGAATGCACCATGAACATGAATGTACGCAAGGCGAGGATGCGTACGTATTTGTAACCCGACAGAGTCGTATCTAGACGCATCAGGTACCCCGTATCAGTCCCACTACACAAGCTCCACACCTTTACAGAGCCTCCACTAGCTTTAACAGTCCCCTGCTGATGTGCAAAGTCTGGATTCAGGAGGCTGACTTCGTACCCGTATAATCCAGCCGCTCGATGTAACTGGAAACGAGACTCGAGAGACTAGGCTACATGTTATCAGTCGTTTTGATGCGCTCAGGCGAGGCGTAAAGCTGTGTGTCGTGCATTCAGAATGGATACAAGAGTGTGCCTGTGCTCCGAAAGTCCATATCGATGATGTTTCGTTGAATGACGCGCACGCTGATACTTGAGGGTTGGGTCTTTTGATTGGGATAGGAGGACTAAAATGCTAAGGTTATCAGTCCCCCGGTGGAGAGGGAAAGGACTGAGGATAGGGAAGGAGGAGAGGGCAGGGGGAAAGGATATGCAATCTGGGAAGTAAGGAAGGAAGGAAGACTGCATTAGCTCGGTGCCCCGTGCTGGCCAAGCACGTACTCGCGGAAGAACATGAACCCCAGTGGACAGGCGACTAGAGGCAGCTTAGGAGGGCACCCAAGACTTCCCGACCGCCCGATAGATGTCTCTACGGTTACGCAGATGTGTCTACGGTTACGCTACCAGAGCTCTGTGCGAAATGAGAACAACCAATAGCATCACAAGTTAGCGAGAGCCAAAAGAATTGCATTCTGGGGTAAACATTAATTGCCTCGATGCGGGCAGTTTGAACGCATTCTGCTTCTTTCTTATGAAAGTAATGCGAGTATATTCTGCAACATTCGACGTTTTTACATTTCCATCTGATTTCAGAACGAAGTACGAAAAAATAGCTTCGAGTGAAACGTAGCCAATGGAAGGAAAAATCATGTTCTTCCTTATCACAAATTTTTGTGTTTCTTTCCAGATATGTGACGATCTCCGAGAGTGTGTTCAGGCAGGCGAATACGAATTTTATTGCTGCTTTCGGAGCAATTTAAGCTGCCCTCATAATTCCCTGCCTGTCCAGATTAATTTTATTTATTTTCGAGGTCTATGAAATCGTGACGGGAGTGTATCGCTGGGATGTAGAATGTGTCATATCATTGCTATAATAATCATAGGTAAATGTCAAGCGGCTTACTGACTAAATTGTTTGTAAACAGATGCATGAAAAGGGCTACACTTTACTTACAGGCTGCAAGGGCTTAGTGTGTTAATGTTGGCAATGAAATTTTCGCTTTACGATGGTAATCAATTTACAGTACTAACCGCACAAGGTTATATACAAGAACCTGTCAGCCATAGAGCAGGAACAGCATTAATTACTTATCTCACGACCAACACAAAAGATTAATTATATATATATATATAATTAATTTTTTTTTCAGAGAACGTGTAATGTGGTTGCCAACACCAACACACTACGTCTGTACCATAGAACTTACGTTCTAATTCGCAGAAAAAGTATACAGCCAATAAGTGATTTACCCATGAGAGTGACATGGTCAGTTCTTATAGTGAAGCTAAAACTTAAACAGGAAGTAACGCAGATTATTAATCAACTCCTTTAAAGAATAGATATATAGAAGACGAGGGGTTCTTGCTTTATGAATTTAGCCATATCACCACCGACTGATGTAATATAAACTATAGGTTTATTTTATACTATTCTGCCTGAATAATTTACCGTGTTCCTCATTGTCTCCTGCTAGAATTTTTAATAAAATACTATATTCGAAGATCGTGTTTACTTCTTGCAATATCAAGTTCACATGCACTCTTAGTTTTGTGAACAGTATGATTATAGTTCAGAGAGCACATAAGTAATAAAATGTACTGTAGCATGACTTAGTGAAGAAAGTCAGCTGTTTCAATAAATCTCTACAATAGTATCTAGAGTGCGCTCTGATAATACTATCTGAGAGCGCTGTATTTCGGAAGCAGACAGCCAAATATATGTAGCAAGGAAGAATATTAATATTATTGCCGCTCGTGAAGCTGTCCTATTGGGTTCCTACCTAAGGGCACACTGTGAAATTATCATAGATTGGGAAATAAACGGCGAAATATTTGCGTCCTTCATTTTCTAATCACAAGGAAATTTAAGTAATGTAGAACACTGCAAATCATACTTGTCTTACATTAATAAGCAACTCCTAGAATGTGTTTAAATAAAATATTTCAAAAAAATTAAAGGAAGTGTGCGGATACCAACTATGGTCCCTTGTATTAACAATCTTGAACGCTATCCGTTACACCACATTGACGATAAACATTTCGAGGCTTTATTATTAAATTCATTACAACATCTTATTGCTGCAGTACAATTTCATATGTAATAATAAGGTAAATCTCCTTGTGATGCAGTGTCACTTTGAAATGAAACTGGGCAACCTTAAGACGAAACAGTTTACATATTATACCAGAATGAACGACGGCATGTTCTGCATCGAGTCAAGGACATACCAGTACGGTAGCGTAACCGTAGAGACATCTATCGGGCGGTCGGGAAATCTTGGGTGCCCTCCTAAGCTGCCTCTAGTCGCCTGTCCCAAGTGGTGGTGGCGGGGAGGGGGGTCGGGGGTGAGGGGGAAGACACTTGATGGCCCGGCACTGACATTCGCAGCAGTTAGGAGAATGGCTGCACGTCTATTAACTTGAACGATTCTCTTCAGTAGTATTGATCCCTTTCTTGTACGATCTTTATCTGGCCACAATGATGTTGCAGATTTGATATTTTACCGGATTCACCACATTCACGGCACACTCGTGAAATGGAAAATTCCCACCTCATCGCTACCTTTCCAGATGCAATGTCCCATCTCTCGTGCGCCGAGTGCAACACTACATTCAAAATCATGGTAGACTGCCATTGTCACAGCAGTAACCGATCTTATAACATGTGCCTAACACTTGTCTTACGTAGGCGTTGCCAACGACAGGGCCTGAGTGTTTACATATCTCTGTTTGTATACGCCTGTCTGTGCCAGTTCTTTGGCTCAATGTACAATCTTTGTTTTAACTTTGTCAACAGATAAATATCAGTAAGTGTACAGTACAGGCTGATTTCTGTTTCGTAGAAGACTGACGTAACATGTCTAAATTTTCTGTTCAGAAGGCAGTAATTATCTGTGCGGAGTAAGCAACAGTTCACGTAGGTATCACAATGGACTACCTTACATCCATCATTTTCTGAAACTGTGGTAACGTATCTGTTAGAAACTGAAGATAATTATGGTTATTTGATCTCGGAACTATTCCTGAAATGCCCGTACCACATTTTGCAGGTCACTTCTCCGATACAACTTGGGTTATTCGCTTCATTACATTTAATATGTATTAAAACAATTGATTAACATGTAGTTTGTAAATGAAGCTTCGTCCGCAAGCAAATACTGTCACTGAAACGGCACATCATTTTTCGTACACAGCTTTCGGAGAACTGTAAAGTATTTTGAAATTCGGGGAACTAATTATGTAAAGAATGAAATCAGTGTGATTGCAGCATTCGCACATGACTTCTCTGGTAGATATCGCTCGCAGATTCAAGCTGTCAGGCAGACGTGTGCGGATTTTGTATTACCGTTGTTAGTTGTTGTATTCTTCATACTTCAGTTTTCTTGGAATTGTTTCTTCAGCCCCGTATTCCTTTTTTAATCGGTGCCCCGAACACTCCATTTGCATTCTTTCTTATTACCAAAAATTTCCTGATGTTGAAAGTGTTACGCTAGAGAAAAATGTCGGTCAGAAGAATAGCTCGTGGAACAAATGAGGAACAGAGTAAATTTGAGATGTAAATAATTTATGGCTTAATTAGAAGAACGACTGATTGGAGTTAATTGCATGTTATGGTGAAATGAAGGGGAAGGCTAGAGGGTAACGAACAGGGTGTAATCGCTATAAGCCGCAGCGGAGTGGCCGAGCGCATTGAGGCGCTATAGTACAATGCGCGAGGCTGTTCCCCATCGGGGGTTCGAATTCTCCGTGAGGCATGGAAGTTTGTATAGACTATTTGAACATTTTTGTAATCGCAATAGTTACGCAGATTGAGCAAAGTACAGTTAGGGAGGAGTTCTGGATAAAACCAGTTTTCGGACTGAATATGAAATCTACTGTTTTTGTTCCCATTTACAGTAAAGTCTGACATAATGAATACGTTTTCTGAAATAGTTGCAAATTACCAAAATACTTGAGTAAAACGGGTGGTGATTGCATCTAAGGAGTGTTTCAGAAATATTTAATTTCATAGGTCTTTAAAATGCACAAATGCAGAAAGTTTCAGTACCGTACAATTTTTAGCGCCATAAAGACACCTTGTGGGCAGTGGTTCATGTGGTTGTCGGTAGGGATCTCCTGGTGGAGGTAGCTAGTATACTCTTTTTTATGTCGCATTTTCGTTAATGGCGATTACATTCTGGAAATTTCATTTCCCAACAGGTGTTCTATTTCTGACTACGTCATACAACACCGAAAAACCCGTAATTGATGGTTTTGACATTATAGGTGAGATTTTACGAATATGTTATGTTTCGAAATAACCGAGTGTAACTGAAAAACGTGTGGTTTTTGTTGAGATAGCGACAAATTGGAGGATAAAGGGTGTACATATTTGGTGCTTTTGATGTATAAGAGCTAGACAAGTATGCCGTTTCAAGACACGGGTGCATTGAAAATTTATAAGGGATACGTTTGTGACCGACTTTATGTAGCATAGTTAAACACCTGTTAATAACACAATGGTGATGAAATCCTTCAAGACATGGTACAACCAACGACACAGACTGATAGAGCCGTTTGTTAATTGTAGAGCCATAGGTGCGGAAATAAACAGTTGCTTGAAAAGTAAAAAGTTCGCGTTTTAATGTCCGCGAATTATTTTTATTCACATCGGTCTTCCCTGGAATATTTTGGAAGTCTTAATAGAAGCCTGTAGTGCAATATTCGAGATCAGCTGTATATGAATGCTGTTTCCATTCAGGAGTAAGTGTGTGTCTGAAATGTTCAAATGTTTGTTAAGCTTAAGGGACTTAACTGCGGGTTCATCAGTCCCTAAACTTACAAACTACTTATGAACTCGCTAATACTAAGTACGGCACGAATATCCATGCCCGAGGGGGGATTCGAAACCCCGACCGTAGTTGCCGTGCAGACCGTGACTAGAGCGCCTCAGTCCTCTCGGTCACCGCGGCCGGCTACTGGGCATCTGCACACGAAATTTTTCTTTTTGACTCGTGTATAATACATCGATATTGTACTTTATCTATATTACAGACGGATCAATATAGATAGCACACAAGCTAAAGTGGAAATACACACTTAATCGTAAACTGCAGCAATTTTAGCCACGTACATTTCGTGTAAACAAATTGTGTGGTGCGAGCTCCAGACTACAAACTACAGTCACTTGGTCGCTCAGGCAGCCAGACGGACGGACAGCCCTGCGTGAGGCCAGCGCTGCACGGTGCGGCTGCCCTCTGCCCGCCTGGCCAATCGGCCGCCTTAATTGACGGACATTGGCGGCGGCGCGCTGTCTCACATGACGAACCCCACTTGCCACCAGACACTGCTCCGTCTGTCTCCACAGATAGCTGTCTCTACTTACCCAACACTTGTTGGAACCACCAACGTCGTCATATTTATCTCCATCATCATCATCATCGTGGACGTCGTCATCATCATCATCATCATCATCATCATCATCGTGGACGTCGTCATCATCATCATCATCATCATCATCATCATCATCGTGGACGTCGTCATCATCATCATCATCATCATCATCGTGGACGTCGTCATCATCATCATCATCATCATCATCATCGTGGACGTCGTCATCATCATCATCATCATCATCATCGTGGACGTCGTCATCATCATCATCATCATCATCATGTGCTACTCTACTCTTTCTCGAATTGCTGTAGTAAGCAGTGTGCATCTATCCGATAACTGTAACTACACTACTGGCCAATGAAACTGCTAAACCAAGAAGAAATGCAGATGATAAACGGGTATTCATTGGACAAATGTATTATACTAAAACTGACATGTGATTACATTTTCAAGCAATTTGGATGCATAGATTCTGAGAAATCAGTACCCAGAACACCCACTTCTGGACGTAATAACGGTCTTGATACACCTGGGCATTGAGTCAAACAGAGCTTGGATGGCGTGTACAGGTACAGATGCCCATGCAACACAACACGGTACCACAGTTCATCAAGAGTATTGACTGGCGTTTTGTGACGAGCCAGTTGCTCGGCCACCATTGACCAGACTTTTTCAATTGGTGAGAAATCTGGAGAATGTACTGGCCAGGGCAGCAGTCGAACATTTTCCGTACCCAGAAAGGCCCGTACAGGACCTGCAAAATGCGGTCGTGGATTATCCTGCTGAAGTGTAGGATTTCACAGCGATGGAATGAAGGGTAGAGCCACAGGTCGTAGCCCATCTGAAATGTAACGGCCACTGTTCAAACTGCCATCATTGCGAACAAGAGATGACCGAGACGTGTAACCAATGGCATCCCATACCATCACGCCGGGTGATACGCCAGTATGGCTCACGAATATACGCTTTCAATGTGCGTTCGACGCGATGTTGCCAAACACGGATGCGACCATCATGACGCAGTAAACGCGACCTGGATTCATAAAAAAATGACGTTTTGCCATTTGTGCACCCAAGTGCGTCGTTGCGTACACCATCGCAGGCGCTCCTGTTTGTGATGCAGCGCCAAGGGCAACAGCAACCATGGTCTCCTATCTGATGGTCCATGCTGCTGCAAACGTCGACGAACTGTTGGTGCAGATCGTTGTCGTCTTGCAAACTTCCCCATGTGTTCACTCAGGGATCGAAACGTGGCTGCACGATCCGTTACAGCCATGCGGATGACTGTCATCTCGACTGCTAGTGATACGAGGCCGTTGGGATCCTGCACGGCGTCCCGTATTGCCCTCCTAAACCTACCGATCCCATATTCTGCGAACAGGCATTGTATCACGACCAACGCGAGCAGCAATGTCGCGATACGATAAACCGAAATCGCGATAGGCTACAATCCGTCCTTTATCAAAGTCGGAAACGTGTTGATACGCATTTCTCGTCCTTACATGAGGCATCACAACAACGTTTCACCAGGCAACGCCATTCAACTGCTGTTTGTGTATGAGAAATCGGTTGGAAACTTTCCTCGTGTAAGAATGTTGTAGGTGTCGCCACCGGCGCCAACCTTGTGTGAATGCTCTGAAAAGCTAATAATTTGGGCCGGCCGCGGTGGCCGAGGAGACTAAGGCGCTCCAGTCACGGTCTGCACGGCCACTACAGTCGGGGGTTCGAATCCCCCCCTCGAGCATGGAAATTTGTGCCGTCCTAGTTCGTAAGTAGTTCATAAGTATTTTGCAATTTAGGGACTGATGACCCCGTAGTTAAGTCCCATAGACTATACAAACAAACTAAAAATTTGCATGTCACAGCAACGTCTTTCTGTCGGTTAAATTTCGCGTCTGTAGCACGTCATCTTCATGGTGTAGCAATTTTAATGGCTAGGGGTGTAGATAAACTAAGATGGGCCCATCATATTTGTCATATTGGTGAAATATGCTAAAAAGCATGCAATCCCATATGAGCATCGACTGTGATATGCTGGGACTCTGATCGGCGAACAGCGATGATCTTATACCGATCCCTAATAAAGACGTATTTTGACTACGTCCACATATGCTACGCATCCGCATCAGACAGCAAACTGCGAAAGCTTGACACTATGCAGTACAAAGCACTGCGCGTAATTACTAGGGCGTTCATGTTCATCCCAACCAACTCATTACTGGTCAAGACAAATGAACCAGCGTTTGAGCTGCGAAGAGTATTCCTCTGCAAGAAATTTCTCCTGGGGCTCTGTTTCCAGTAATGTCGGTCCCTTGATAATGCACATGTGCAATAAATAATAATAGTTCCTTGTAAGAGCTGTCATGGCAGTATACAATAAACCGTATTCCCCATCGAACTCATCCATATGCTGACATAGGCCCCTTTGGGGTCTAGATCGACTGAGTGTGGCGTAACACACACCTGCGCGGTCTGAAAAAAATAGGGCTATGCTCGGCGTACATACACACCTTCTCTGTGACTATAATTACTTATTACAGTTGCATTGATCTACAGTACCTCTGATTTAACAAATCCTCCCAACCATTCATTTTGGGTGTTGCTGTGTTCCACAATCGTAATATACGAATAAAACCTCAGAGATGGCAAAAAGCCTTTGACAAAATGGACATTAAACCATCACTGTACATCAACCTACCCACTACAATTGCGCTGTATGAGGTGACCAGCTATTGTACACGCCAGCGGCTTTCTTTCGCTGTCTGTAATCCTCGAGATAAGAACTGCTACCCGGAAAACAGGAACCGAGCAAGCTTCAGTTCACTTTACTCCGATGTACCAGCAGGGCGGCTACTGTAGCTACCGAGTGAAGTGAACCCGTTGTACTAGCAGTGCTCCGGTACGCCAGTGTGTGTACGTGACTCAGCAGTCAGCGGTCTTCCTCCCACGGTGCTAAAGACGCACGCCGGGGAATCGCCGCTTGAGTAATTAGCACCAAGGACGGAGCGCACACGGGCGGTGCGTGCACGTTACCAGCAGGAGTGCTGCTTTAAGTCTTGTGATACAGCATAGCATGTGCATTCCGATCGTGTGTCAGTGGTTGCCAGCTTTTCTGTAGCGGGACCCACTGTGGAGTGTGTATCAAAAATAATGGCGCAAACTTGCACGGTTAAAAGTAGACGATAGTAGAAGCAAACATGTGTCGAGCCGTTTGCGAGGTATTTACGAATGTATGGTTCCCCAAGCCGCCACTGACATTGTAAACATCGTCCTAATGAGCACACATTAATTTGAAGTTTAGACTTTACAATCTTACAGGATTCCTTGAGGATCCTTGACCAACGTCGGAGTATGTGGCACATGCATGATGGAGCTCCGGCACATTTTGCTGCTGTTACGAGACGGCATCTAAAGCACAGATAGGATGGATAGGTCAAGTTGGACCTGTACACGATGTAAATCCTTTGGATTTTTGTGTCTGGAGTCACCTCAAAAGCGAGAGAGTAGCGGGTAGTTGCACACGCTTGTCAATTCCGAAATGATCCAGGGGTTTCCATAAGAATTCGAAATTCATTGCAGAGACGAACACATTATTGCATCTAGATGCAAGGAAGACATTTCGAACACCTCCTTTAACAGGTAACCAACACGTGAAATGTAAACTAAATGCGATGTAAAACCTAATAGTAAAATCTAAATTTCAAATTAATTTGTACTAACTACGACGATGTTTACAACGACGGCAGTGGAAGCCTAATTCGTAATTATATTCGTAATTCTATGTAACATTTTTCAATGGCAATTAATAGAAATTTAAGTATTTTATGTAATGTGAAAGTGAAGTGGTTTGGAACTTTTACTTTTGGGCGTAAGTCGTTTACCATGTATTTTTTAAATTAAACTAGAAAATTCATTTTCGAATAACTAAGTAACTGTGTATACTATTAGTTTCTTCAGAGATGTGGTTGTAAACGTCGCGGCGGAGCGGCGGAGCGCATTTAGGCGCTATGCTACGATGCGTTAGCCCGTTCCCTGTGGGAATTCGAATCCCACCCTTCGACATGGATGTTTGTGTCGTCTTTAGTGTAAGGTACTTCGTAAGTAGTTTGTAAGTTTAGGGACCGATGACCCCGCAGTTAAGCCCCTTCAGCTCTACAAACCTTTGAATTTTTGTGGCTGTAATCACTCGACATTCTCCCTCCCCACTCTATATGGAACGATGCAGTCTCATCAACATGCCATAATGAAATAAAGAGAAAATATAAAAATTGTACAAAATAAAACAAATCTGTACTACAACCACAGGTACACACGGTAACCAAGAAGCAAGTAAGGTTCGATCTTGCCGTCAGAGGAAGCATAAATCATTGCATTGTCAGTCGTGTGACACTAGTCGCTAATGGAATGGTACGCGGCGCCGCTATACAGCAATTACCAATAAATGTTAGGAATGCATTGTTCTCGTAGCGTCCCGAGTGCGTTATTACCCGCATTGGTTTCTTATTTAGAATTTTGTCCATAACTTACTTTCCTCTTGAAATCATCTTTACTTTTTTTTTACTTTTTTTAATCCGTAAGATATTTTGTTCAGATTTTTTAAGTCGATCAGAGACCCACCAGAAAGCCGGCCGCGGTGGCCGAGGAGACTAAGGCGCTCCAGTCACAGTCTGCACGGCCGCTACGGTCGGGGGTTCGAATCCCCCCTCGGGCATGGATATTTGTGCCGTCTTAGTTCGTAAGTAGTTCATAAGTAGTTTGTAAGTTTAGGGACTGATGACCCCGTAGTTAAGTCCCATAGACTATACAAACATTTGAACATTTAGACCCACCAGAAAAGACAACACGACCCACTAGTGGGTCGCGACCCATAGTTTGGGAACCAATCGTCTAGGCTTCAAACGGAACCAATTGTTATGTGTCGTGATAGTTATCTCGGTATCCCTCAACAGGCAACGATTTTCGCAATTCGTACTTTATTTTCACATTTGTACTCGCGTTTTCTGAAACAGTAAATCATTTTATTAACTTTACAATACAACTCTGTGTACGGACGAAGTTTAAACTCATCCATAGACCGTTCACAAAGGCTACACAAGAAGGCGACTTCGATTAGAGAATTGGAAGCCCATAAATTAAAATGATGCGTGCCAAGTCTATAGTAAGCAATATATAATAATTTGAGTTCTATTCAAATCGAAATCCTAGTGCACAGCGACATCATCCCCTAATAGCACGAAGGGGTTTTTTCCTTTACTTTTTATGGGTCCGAAATTAAAAGTTCAATGAAAATAATATGAAACTTAACAGTTGTATTGCGCACAGTCTCCAGTATGCCAGTCGGTCGCGTCACATCACATCACAGTCGTCCGTTCTGAGAGCACAATGAGCCCGTAAAGATGTGTAGAGCAACAACGTCCCTCAACAAGCAGCAAGTGTGTGTGCTGTCTTCTGATTTCTTCACGTAGAGCTCAGACTGACTTCTATGCAGGATACGTAACGTAACTCTGTGACAGCAAAATGCGGCAACGGTTCACGAACTTCAGAACATACGAACAGGAATGCAAGGATCAAACTTTATCGTTGCCATTAGAATAATGAGTGGAAGATTGTTGCAACAAAATACCTCCTGCGCCGGAGTATTAGATGAGCAACGCAACAACGTAGAGAAATCTGCATCTACATGAATACTCCTAAAGCAGCTACATTGTGAGTAGCGGAAGGAACCTCGTGACACTTCGAGTCCTTTCATTGCCTTTTGTATTCCCATTGTTTATTGAATTTCAAGAGCGATTTAATTAACAAATGTGCTATGACACTGAAAGTTGGTTGTCCAAGAGGGGAAAACATTATTGCAACGACCTATGTTCGAGTAAAACAGACGCAAACTGACAAATAATTGATGTTAAAGATGTCAGTATTGGTTGAAATTCGAACGGAGCCTAGGTCTAGGCCCGACTACACGTCGTATCGCGAATAAGTTTGTGCTAAAAGGAAAATACGTCGTTGTCAGAAACTATACAAATTCGATAAAGGTGACCGACTAATTTACTGTTCAATGCGACAGGAAAGTCTCATGGAATAATAATGTAATTATTAAATCTTGGCAGGTTCTGTTGTGGATAATAATTAGATGGTGTGTGTGATGCACAGAAAATGCAACACATCACCGAAATTGCCATTTCCCACATTAACTAATGCTGCAACAAAATATGGATGTGAGATTTATGTAACGAACTACTGTAAGAAAACTCATCTTAAAATGAAAGATTTTCAAAATTTTTGCATCTCGTTTGAAGACTGAAGTAATATTGATTCTCGCTAACGCATACGATTCCTTTTCCCGAAACATAAGAGAAACGAAAATATTTCAACGACGTTGAATACTTGCTACAGGTTCTATTACGTTCCTCTGCAAACTGAGCAACAGAAAAACGACTGTCTCTATGCCTTCGTACAAGCTCTTATTGCTGATTTTCGTGGTCCTTAAGCTGCATGTACGTTGGCGACAGTAGAATCGTTCTGGTGTCAGCTTCAAATGCTTGGTACTTTAACTATTGTTAGCAGTATTTTTCAAAGAGAAAGTAGTCTTTTCTCCAGAAATTCCCATTTTAGTTCCCGAAGGATCTCTGCAATAACCACGCGTTGAGCAAACGTAGCAGTAACAAATCAAGCAGCGTGCCTTTGAACCGCTTCGATATCTGTTCGGGATCCCAAACACTCGAGTAATATTCAAGAATAGGTTCTACATGTAGTCTGCTTCACATGTGACCCAACCATTCGTAAAATTATCCTAGTTGAACTAAGTCGACTAAGCCACTGGTTGTTATTACGAACTCGTTCCATTTCATACCGCTTTGTATGTTAGGCCTCTATATTTCAACGATGTGGCTGTGTGAAGCAGCACACTAATAAAGCTGTATCTAAACTGGCGGTAGCACATGCGACTGTCTTCTACGAGGAGACTATTGTAAAGTTTGTATCGCATTAAGACTACAAAGGTGGAACAGAGTGGCGAGTGTGTACAAAAGTAGCTGGAAAGTGTAGCTAAATGCTACAAACAAAATTCTTGCTTTTTACTGTGGTTGCTATTTAGCAGCCGAACCGACCTAGCGCGCAATGGTTGGTTGGTTGGGTCAGAGGGACCAAACTGCCCCGGTGGCGAGGGTAAAGATAGGAAGGAGGGGAAGGGAAAGAATGAAGAGAGACTGTATCATCTCGGGGGCTCCCTGCTCGTGCCAGTCTACTCACTAAAGAACAGTGAGCCCCCTGTGGTGCTGGCGCGGAATTAACTGTTTTATATTGAGCTGACAGAAGTCACAGGATATCCTACATATTGCTGTCGGACCTCTTTTCTCCCGAGGAAGTGAGGCAATTTAGGTCGATGGAAGACCCCAGCAGGTCCCCTATTAGCCCCTATAGCCAGCCGTAATTATGATGTAAGTTTTTGTGCACGATCTGACCCCTCGATGTTTCCCATTAAAATGGGATGCGACTCATGTACGCTTGGACTGTGCAACAACTCATACGTGAACAAATGTGAGGCAGTGACATGGTGCATTGTCTTGGGGGGGGGGGGGGGGGAGAACACGTTGTTCTGGAAGATGAAGTCGACGAATGGCTGAAGTCTAAGTATTAAAAAAAATTACAATGATGGGTTAAGTAGGGACATTCGACGTAAAGGCAGCCTAAGCCTGATGGAGCCACACCATCAGCTTGCTAAGTTCCTTGTTGACGTCTTAGGTCTGCACCGCATTCGTACCCCAGCATCAGCTCTTAGCAGCTGAATCTGGGGCTGAGATCACAAAGCCTTACTCTTCTAGTCGTCTAGGGTCCAGCCGTTACGGTCGTCCGTCTAGGAGAGGAGGTGAAGGCGAGTCGTGCTGCTAGAACAGGTACTCCAGTCTCTCGTCTGCTGCCCTAGAACACGAACGTGCACCACACTGTCCTCACGGGTACACACACCGCGTTTACCACATTCAAGTTCTGCGGTTATTTCACGCTCGTCACCCACTGGTTAGTGCTTCGTGACAGGTAATGCCTACAATCTCGGTATTCTCGGCACCCTCTTGCTGGAGTATAACTCGGAATGTTGAATTACCAAATCATTTCCGAAATGTGTCCCACGCGTCTAGCTGCAACGACCATTCAGCACTCAAGGCCTGTTAATATCCGTCGCGCAGCAATAATCACGTTGGTAATCTTTTCACACGGATCACAGCAGTTCTGCCAATCCATCCCTTTGTACATTGTGTACGAGATTCTTGCGCTATATGTATCTTTACATTTCGCTGTCCCACGACATATGTCAGTTGAGTGTGTGTACAGTGCGAACTTATTTCCGCCCCAGGAGCACGGTTGTTACAAGCAGCGCGAAGCCGAAGTGTTGGCCCACCCAAGTAGCGCCTCCTGGTGGTCTCTGCTGGCATGCGGCGTATTTCCATTACCCGCTCCCTATCGAGGCGACTAATCGATTCCACATCCATATGGCTGCTCGCTTCTCGGATACCCGCGTCACAGTTCCGCGGAGATTCAATACGAAGGATTCTGGGAAGCTGTAACGTGCCTGCTACTAACTGATAACTTCCATAAACTAAAGATAAATAAATGTTTATTCTATTGGTGTGGTATCTGTTCTTTCGGACGTCCGAAAGAACAGACACCACACCTATGCAATAAGTATTAAAGCGCGACGACGGAGTTAGCTTCAGTTATTTCACAGCAGATGCGGTCATACGTCCGACCTCGCACGGGAATCCGTAATGGCGAGTGTAAGAGGGCACGGACGATAGGGGCGCTACAAACATAGCGTGCGACATGTCAGAAGTTGAGACGGACGGGAGGCGAGCACGGGTGGCCAAGTGGTTAAGGCTACCGCTGGCCCGAAGCAAGAGACCCGGGTTCCATTCCCGGTCTGGCGCCCATTTTCACTTGTCGACATTGCGTAATATCAATGCCCAAATGCGGCCACTGTCAATCCTTTCTTTCCTATCCTTCTTCCTTCCCTGTCTATCATTTGCAAATAAATGTTACTTTCGCGTAGCACGGTTACAATTACAAAATTATTAAGTTCAACACATTACGAGAGTGTCGTAAGTTGGGTGTATTCTTGTAGAATCTGCTTCGCTTGTAAAGGTCTTCAAATGCCTGAAATTCTGGTTACGATGGCGTGCTGGGTGATATCTAACAGACCAACATCACTTGATGTGTACTCAAAACACAACTAGCACTTTTCATAAAACGGTATTAACAAAAATTACATTGTTGGTATTAAACCACATACTGACATAGTGACTGCCCAAAGCCAGACTTAATAATGACAACTCGAGTCTCGTTTTTTTTTTTTTATTTTTATTACTTTCCACTCCTCTCCCTGAGGGGGAGAAATCAAATGTCTGTAAATCTATCGGACCAAACTGCGTGCTCATCAGTCCGTAGCTTACAAACTACTTAAACCTAGGTAAACTAACCTAAGGACAACACACACACCCATGCCCCAGGGAGGACTCGAACCTCCACGGCGAACAACCGCGCGCTCCGCAGAGAGGTGCTTTAGACCACTCGGCTACTCCACCGCGGCTGAGGGGGAGAGGCGAGCTGTTTTAGGGCTGCTTCTTGCCCTTTTCTGCCTTGTGGTTTGGACAATTTTATTTATTTTTACATTGCTAGGCTCCTTATATACTATATCGTCTTGTAGACAACAATACAAACTATTGTTAGAAACAGCAAGTTGCACATTTATCATGAACAACGGATTTGTTACAAGATATACTTCATATTGGTAAGTAGAGCATGAAATGTTTGTTCTTTTTAACACGATCACTCTGAGGATAATTGCTACAATTAAGCAATAAATGGTATTATATGTATATGAACAATGGAATTCATAAAGAAGTTAATAACGTGAGAATTATGTTATGAATACAATTCCTCACATGTACGGAGCTATTTTTTAGCAAGCTTTAACGCTTGACAGTCTTTCCAGCTTTTCTTTTTTTTTCCCCTCCAGATATTATAGTTTTCAAGGAATCCTTAAATACTGACCATGTGGTCATGTCGGGTTCAGATTAAGTCTTCTGAATTCATATAATAAATTTTGCCAGTATTACATTAATTCATCAGATGGCATTTTAAGTCCATGTACTGAGTTTAATGTAAATCTAATACCATCTGCATTGCTGTGCGAGTCTACACCGCGTAGTACCATAGTGTCTTCAGCTTGGCTCGATATATGGTACCTCAGTACTGCTTGAACTACACGTATGTAAATGCCAGTTTCATGTGTTCCATTATGCACTGTTTCAGCATTAAATTTTGAGTTGGAAAATTAATAGGGTCTCGTAATTGTACTTCAGGCAGTGTATATGAGTATTACGCGAGAATGCCGTTGGGTTCATTTCTTGACTGCAGACGTGGTAAGCTCGATCGACATCGTGCGGGAATACGGCGATCACGAGAGGGCTGCATTCGATAAGGTGGGTATTACTTCCTTAGTGAGCAAATTTTGTGTGAATGAGAAACTCGTCTGCACCAGCGGTCAAGAAATGAACTTGGCGACGTCACGTGGATTTACATACCTACCACCGTAAAAAAATAATACACGTGGAAGGACGACGTCGATTTTGTTCCGAAGAGTGCTGATGCCACCTGGCTGATAGTAGATCCCTGCTAACAAATAGCTTATTGAC